>OV277693.1:28531055-31031055 GCA_922987775.1 Agonopterix subpropinquella
TGTTTTGCCCAAGAGTAACGATGGGAGCTGTGCTGTGATGGAAAAGGTTGAAGCTGGGACTTGTTGGATTCCGGTGAGGAAAGTTGTTGGACCAGTTTCTTCTGCTCCGATCCTGATACCTAACGTTGGAGATATGGACCTGACGATTGGGAAGGGGGAGGTTGTTGATCACTGTGGAGATAATCCTCCTAGGAAGCAGAAGGCTGAGGGGGATGTCGTATCGAAAGTTGTAGAAGACTCCAGCAAGGACCTGGCAAAGCCACAGGCTGTGATAGCGAAGAACTCGCTCTCTAAGAACGGCGCACATATTGGTAAAATAGTCCTTGGTTAAACAGTGAACAGTGCGGAACTAAAGGAAGAAAAGTAAAAGTGGAAAAGTACTAGTGAAGAGAAAAGTGCTAAGAGTGGAACAGTGAGTAGACTAAGTGTCAGTGTAGTGCGTGACGTCATAGTGTCGGTGTAGTACGTGACGTCATAGTGTCAGTGTAGTGTGTGACGTCATAGTGTCGTACGTCTTGACGTCATAGTGTCGTACGTCGTGACGTCATAGCCGTGACGCGTGTCGTGTCGTCACAGTAGTGACGTAGTGGACTGTGAACAGTGACAGTAAGTGGTGCACGGGAATCCCTGCGAGGAGGACCCGGTGAAGTGAACCGTTTAGGGGAACCTCTGCGAGGTGGACCGTTTGTAAGTGTATCCCAAATAAACTCTGTAAAATTGGACTTAGCGTTTCACTCCAATCCCGGAACCCGTAGCTCGTAACAGTACTTTATGTCCCTGTATTTAAAAGTGAGAATTGGCCGTCTCTCTCTCTGTACGCAACAGTGCGCGGGTCGTGTGATAATACAGAAATGCAAATTTTTTTATAAGACAGTTTGAAAAATGTGAAATGTGGCGAAACCATTTAAATTACTATGAGCACCATGTCACATTTGCAAAATGTTACTATCTATCTATCTATCTATAACGTCACGCCTCTTTCCCAGTGGGGTAGGCAGAGACCAGGGCGCGCCACTTACTTTGTTACTATCATGGATTAAGAATGATAAAGAGATAGCGCGCACGAGAAACTTTTGTCTCCGTAACTAATTTGTCTCTCATCAAGTCTACGGGTTTGTATGAAAGTTCGCGCATGTAGCGACGAGACTTTTCATACAAACCCTGTGAGAGATAAATTAGTTGGAGAGACAAAAGTTGCTCGTGCGCACATATGTCTAACAATATACCTATTTCAAGCTTCCTGCCTGCGTAACATGACAGAGGCGAGAGCGACACAGGCAGCAAGCTTGAAATTTGAGTGAGATACTATGGAGATAACCGCCAATTTGACATTTAGAAGTGACCTGTGTCGCTCTCACCTCTATCATGTTACGCAGGCTGGTCACTATACTGTGTGTACCATAAAGGTATTATAGGTATATTATCTTTATGGTATGTACATTAAGAATGAAAAACGTCTCCGGTACAGTAGAACCAATACCCAAAATTGTCAATTTCCCATATTGACTGAAATTCAAATGGCCTAGTTCAAATCGAGTAATAATTCTTAAAATGTATTAGGCCCAAACAATTTTCAACTAGGCTTAACAATATTTAAAAAATTCTTGAGGCTGTTCTTTAAGTCTTATTTAATGTTCTGTTCTTCGTGACTAGTAGGTACTTAGATAGGTCCCTAATAGTTTGTCGAATGATTTCAACAATCCTTGTTTCCAATTCCAACATTTATGAAAAGCTTCAAATCGTTGAAGAAATTATCGCATTCTATACGATGGTAAACATTCTAGCTTCCCCATTCGATAATACATTCTGAAGGCCAGTATGGTGTAAAAAGGAAAGTAAAATCAAGGTAAGCGAACAAATAGCACTGAATAATAAATATAATGCCCGACGATTTCATGTTAGCATTTCTCGCTCAACAGTTGTTATTTTTAGTTCAATAAAAATATGAAAAAACGGCCAAGTGCGTGTCGGATCACACGCAGTGTAGGGTACTGTAGTTGCCCGTCACAGTAATGTGGAGTAACTAATTAGTAGTACATTTTAGTTGGTCAACCTACCTATTACTCGTAAACTTGTAAAGCCTACTAAGCAGTGATAGTTTTCCTTTTAACTCTACAATAGCACAGTTGTCTATAACAGCTGTTATTAATTTATTTCAGAACCATAGATATATTATACCTGTTCAGAACAAACGAAGCGCATACTTAGTACTTATAACGTGAAACTTCATGAAAATTAATTTACATGAAGTTCACGTACCTAATAGGTACAAAGTAAGTATCTAAACGTTTCCCTTGGCGTGGGTAATAAATTTACAATATAAACTCACGGCCACAATCCCTTTCGGGGCTGCCAGAAATCTAGCGTTCCAATTTAATGGTTATCATATTGCCTCCACTTTACCATAATCAATCATATAACTACGTATCTCTAATAAAATTGCATCAAACTTTTTTTAGGTCTACATTTGATGACGTTGTGGACTTTACAACACTGACGCCCCAGGCTAAAGTCTGTCCATTTTCTACTAATCCTCACACAGAGCCGCATTTAGACACAATGGTGCACCACAGAGACACATTGGGATGAAAATGAACGAACCCATTCCCGTTATCTAGATGTTCTAAATGAAAATGTTAGTGTCATGTAAAATTTAATTCTAAAAAGCTCTCTATGGTCCTGACCTGTAAGGGCGCACACCTGGCGAAGCGCAGAGCAGAACATTTTTTACTGCCACACCATTCTCGATTTTGCTTGCGTTGAAATAACATTGGAAATCAATTATCATTACTCCTAGGCCCCGAGAGCAACGAAATGCCTTGAGACGAATATCACAAAAGGGCAATGACTTTACCAACCAGCCAGCCAGCTATAGGATGCGTAAAATTTGATCCGCCCACCATTTTTGGTTGATTTAGACAACAGAAATGCCTTTTGTACCTTTATATCTGTCATAGACAAGAGCTTATCGCTTATCTTAGAGGGCTATCGGAGTCCAGTGGCGCCCTCATCACATTAATAAAGATTTCTCAATAAAGAAAGCCTAAATTAAAAAAGTGCTCAATTGACAAACTACAAAAGCCTTCAAGCTATTTTCATAGAATACTTTTATAGGTTTTTTTTAAAGGTCGAAACACACACATTTTGAAAAAAGAAAAAAAACGGCCGCTTATGTTTTTATTCGAAACTGTCTAAAAGTGGAATGTATAGAACCTATAAAAGTATTGTATAACAATGGCTTGAAGGCTTTTGTAGTTTGTCAATTGAGCACTTGTTTAATTTAGGCTTTCTTTACAGATAAATCTTTATTAATGTGATGAGGGCGCCACTGGACTCCAATAGCCCTCTTAAGAATATTACGATATCGAATCCTCATTTCTCAATTCGTCTCTGTGCTTCACCGTCTAACAGTGGCCAGTTCATTTTGCTGCCACAAAGTCGCTGCAGCTCAACTGGATTATTACGTGTCTCTTTGCTACCAACTAAGTTATTTTCTCTAGGATTTAGTGCCACTGGCAAACTTCATTAATAGTGTTTTAGTTTATTTGCTTTGTGTACTTATATGTAGGTATGTGTAGATACGAGTATTGTTTGTTTTTATTTGTGCCTAGTTTCTAGAATAGACGCTCAGGAGTGCGATTTTTGAATCTCATTCTTTGAACTCAGCAGTTGTAAATGTCAATATTACTATGGAGTTGGAGACGTGCATCTTTCTACTGTTGATTTGACATTAAAAAATCATACTCCAGGAGTGCGATTTTTGAAAGTCAAATCAGCAGTAGAAAGATGCGTGGTATCTCCATACATTTTCAGCTGCTGAGTTCATCGTATGAGATTCAAAAATCGGACTCCTGGAGTGCGAATTCGCTGAGTTCAGCAGTTGAAAATATCAAAATTACTGTGAAGATATGCATCTTTCTACTGCTGATTTGACGTTTAAAAATCATACTTCAAGAGTGCGGATCGGAGTTAATTTTCACATTTTCAACTGCTGAACTCAGCGAATGAGATTCAAAAATTGCACTCCAGGTTACAGAACTTTTATCTGAGGGTAGACGACAGGAAATGAAGAAGAAAAATTGCCAAGGGTGGCTCGCACCAAAAACCAGGCTTAGACTTTATCACCAGCCTATTTAAACGTCCCACTGCAGGGCACATGCCTAACCTCAAGGAGGGTGTATGGGCGTTAGTCCACCACACGTACCCGATGCGGATTGGTCGACTTCACATGCGCCTCGAATTTCCTCTTTAGCGTATACAGGTTTTCTCACGATGTTTTCCTTTACTGTTTGAGAGCAGTCGGTCGGTATGACATGCACTGGCTTAAAGAAGTTTGAATATAGTGCTTGTCAGTGACATCAATATGAACAGTGTGAGAGACAGAGTGATTTTGATGGAAGCCATGCTAAAAGCATTCTAACTCTAACAGAAATATCTTTTTTCGAAGTGTTTCAAATATGATTATTCGATTTTACTGTTTGTTTTTTTGTAAAATAAAGAATATTTGATTTAATTTTGTTGTACTGCTGAAGCACTAGCTGCTGATCATTTAATTTGGGTTTTTTCTGGAGCATTTTTGTGATCGAGTTAGCTAATGATGATAATATAATTGATTGATAATCATAACTTTGATAGGAGACTGAGGGCCTTCTTCACCACTTCTAGATAACTTAATAGATTATCTGACATACCGTTTGATATAATTATGTAGTTCAATATTTCGTATGAAACAAATACAAACGACTTGCAACGGTCAGATAAGCTAACAAGAACTTACCCAGAAGTGGTGAAATAAATAGGCCCTAAAACAATTTACTATCTGTGTTGTATTTAAGCTCTCGACGCATAATGACCTAAACCCATTTTAACACTAGCTTTTGCCCGCATCTCCGTCCATCATCGTAGTGAGATAAAAATATACCAATGTTTAAGTCAATTATAATCTTTTAACCACACAAAGTTTCATCAAAATCTATCCAGTAGTTTGTACGTAATGCTCATGGGCGCAGCAATGATTTTTTCCCAGGGAGGGTCCACAGTAAAATCTAAAACCTGGAGAGAGCGAAGCGAGCTCGAGATTTCACTGAATTCTGGAGCGAGTGAAGCTAAGTGAGCTCGAGCTTTTACTGCAATGCGTGTAGGTCCTTGTAATACAATCGTAGCCAGGAGCGAGCGTAGCGAGCTCAAGATTTTACTGCAATACAGTGAGATCACAGATCAGTGTAATAAGATTTAAATTACGTACGATTACGTTTTATCAATTACGGACTTTAAGAGAATTTTTCGACCAAAAATATGGAACCAGCAAAGCAAGCTCGAAATTTTACATCCAAAACCTAGAACGAGCGAAGCGAACTCGAGATTTCACTGAATTCTGGAGCTAGCGAAGCCGAGATTTTACTGCAATGTGTACGTCTGGGTTATTGTGATACGATCGTAGCCAGGAGCGAGCGAAGCAAGCTCCAGATTTTATTGCAATATAGTGAGATCAGTGTAATAAGATTTAAAATATTTAAATCTTGGAACGAGCGAAACGAGCTCGAGCTTTTTTACGACCCAAAATCTAGAAAGAACAAAAAAAGCTCAAGATTTTATATGGCATTACAATTTATATGGCACTTCTGTTACAGTTTTATACATAATAGAAAAAAAACAACAAAAATTAACTTAGATTCTATTATCATCATATTAGAACAGTAACAACGTACATGAGTTAACAGTACTCACTCTGCAGTGTTCAGGTAAACAATAGTAACGTAACAGGTTGTCCAAGCCACAGGTTGGTGCAGTTATTAACTGTGCCGCATAACTCTAGACGCCCCTCTCCCTCCTGTCTCCCCCCTCGCGAACAAACCTACCCCTCGTCTGAGATGTAGTGGAATAAAGCAGTAATGAAACTTGCGGCCTTTTCCGCTGTATTGTCGAGCTTTGACCTTTTTTTCCATTTTAGTTATCACTTATTTATACATTGCTCCAGATATCGATAGAATTTTAATGCTATTTTGAACTACAGACGAGAGATTTTAATTTTTTTTCATAGAACGTCCTCATAAATAGGATTGGACATAAAATAAAGCTGGATTCTATTTCATTCGTATCAATGATTCGGATGGAGACAAAAAGGGTTACTATTTGGCCAGAAATCTAAATATGATTTGGCCTTTCTTCTTATATTGAATAAAGTGTAAGTTTCTTCTAGGATGTTCCCTCTAGCGCGCTCCATACAAACGAAGTTTAATTATATTTTGGATATTAACCAATGATTTTTTATAACACGATCTGGACACTAAGCTCTGTGTCTGTGAGTTAAAATTGTAGTTTCAAAGTAACCGTTGCTAGTAAATCTTAAATTAGGTAATGCGAGAGAGAGAGCGTCCCTGTTCAATTCTAAAAACGTTTTCGTGTAATGCGTAAGTCTCTATACTGCTTGCGGCATCACACTGCAGTCTCTCCACCTCATTACAAAGAACAAGCACAAGATTGAAGGCTGGTTTCGTTTAATAATTGAAAGCACAGTCATGGTTCTTGGTTTGTGCCGGGCGGTCTTTTTAGTAGGGGAAGAATCTGGTCTACATAGCGTCGCGTCGCGTCGTATCAAATGCGACAATTTGAACTTGTAAATTCAAGTTACCCGTCAGGCACTGGCACATTTTAACATAGGCACAAACATATTTACAAAAAAAAACTGCTGTTTCGTACACTTTAGTCGAATAGGCATTGCAGTTTAGTATGGAAAAACATAATTATTATTTATTTTATTAACTACTTCAGGTTTGCTCCCATAGTAAAAGTTGTTCAGTTTGATGGTCTGAACCACCCCTGAAAATTTGGAAAGTGTTCTTATAATATTGTGTCGTAGATCTTCTTATGCGACTGGGTATCAACGAAACACCGTTCAACAAACAGGTATACGCGAGTAGTTGTAGCCTTCATCGAGTGATGGCCTCAAGTGTAGATCAACGTTTTTACATAAAATTGAAGCAATACTTGCTCGAATATTGGCCTTACTGTTACAGTTATAGTGACGATATTTTCGTTATGACATTGATCTCTTTATCATCATCCGCCTGAGTTTAAACGTCCCACTGCAGGGCACATGCCTAACCTCAAGGAGGGTGAATGGTCATTAGTCCACCACGCGTGACCAATGCGGATTGGTAAACTTCGCATACGCATAAGAATTTCTTCTTCATAGTTTGCAGGTTTCTTCACTACGTTTTCGTTCACAGTTTGAGACAGTACATTGGCTAGATAGCATGTCGTCCGTGTACAGTGTAGGGGACACATTGTATTTCGTAATCTGTCAATTATGCAGTTTTGCATTACTCCTACGGAGCGACTGGAATGTACGCCAGTCGTTCCCATACCACCGATCCGCTAGGTCAAATATGTAACTCCGAATAAGTGCACTTCAATAAATATGTAAATCAAGAACTCTTTTCTATCATCTCACTGCACAACATCCATCACCCCCACAGTGGTGACCATCGACAAAGAACACGCAACCTTCAAGATTATTTCGGCGGAACGACTCTCCTGCGCAAAGCGGATGGCAGGATGTACCTAGCGGCGTGCCGACTCAGCTCAACGTGACTTTAGAATTATCGACATGGAAGCACATGTGACTATCGAGAAATACAAGTGATTTGCGGGTCCCAGAGAGACGTCAAGACAAGATGAATGGAATTTTGCTCCTCATGGCGAATGATGACGTGAGTCCGGTACAGCAGCTGTCGCCGTACGAGGTTTGCTGGTTTTCCTCCGGGACGGGCGCCTGCTCCTGCTCGACGTTTCCTCGCACGCATCAAGTTTACGACGTTGGCCCAGTCCAAATACATGTGGTGCACGCCTTGGAAGTTATGGATACCAAGCTGTACGCACATCATGGGCATTCAAGAAGACGACTTCAACTCACGCTACGTACCTACGCTACGCTACGGTCATACAGGGAAACAGCGTTGAAATGTGTCGTGTTTAGTGTGTTAAAGTGTTTCGTGTGTTTAAAATGTTATCTTTTCCGCTTTTCCATGTCGGTCAAATTTTTATACATGATGACGTATTTAAGCTTATTAAATAGCGAATTATGTTGATCATACTTTGTATTAAATAAAATTAGAGTTCATTATCTACTAACGCTGTAATTGATAGTTTATAACAGTACCTTCCGTCATTTGCGATAAACACTTGTATCAGGTTTCAATTTCATTGTAACAAGCAACTAATGCTGAGTTAGCAGCGATTCTATTGTACCAACTGGAAATCCAACTGGAATTTAATGTGAAGTATGACTTATGATGATTGTAATGTTTTTAGATTGTTTAAATTATGTTTTATTTTATTACTGTTTGTTGAAAATTTTTGGGAATTTTTTTGTTAAAGGCGGAAATAATGTAGGGGACACATTGTATTTCGTAATCTGTCAATTATGCAGTTTTCCATTAGTCCTACGGAGCGACTGGAATGTTCGCCAGTCGTTCCCATACCACCGATCCGCTAGGTCAAATGTAACTCCGAATAAGTGCACTTCAATAAATATGTAAATCAAGAACTCTTTTATATCATACCACGGCACAACATCCGTCACCCCCACATACAGATAGCACCAAGCTTCTTGGATAGAACATAGAACTCAATATTGAGTTTGAATACCTCTCCTGATATCTATCTTGCTTAGGGGCGAAAAGGAGAGCGCGTCATTTTCTCTATGGGGCGAAATTATAATTGCTCATTTGTCGTATTTTTGGCTCCGTAAGCAAATTGTATTTATTTTAACAATAGGTACCTACCGTAAGTAGTTACCTAAATTATTACACTAGATTCGTACCTATTCATAGATACCGATAAGACAATACACATCTACATAAACATAATAAAATAGCGAAAAATATTTTTGTTTGCAATGCGAATGTAAAACTTTTAGGTTTTTAATAGTAATGAACAGGAGGCGTCGTCTTCGGCATACAAATGAAAATGAAAACGCTGTATAGAGATGAAATGCTGAAGTTTATCGCGGTAGGGTAAGATTGCCTTAGTCGTACCCCATAAGGGAGAATTGCTGTAACTTTCAGATTAATTAAATTTTTTTTTTTTTTTTGTGTTTATGGAATCTTTATTTATTTAACTTCTAACTTCATATACTATAATACAATCATCTTGCATCAAAAACTCGATATAACAATTTTCGAATAAAGTTCCTTCGGTACGAATAAGGGACCTGGTTCCTTCACTTGTACCACCTATAGCCTAAGTCGTACTTAGAATAATGCCTGCAAATAAATATAAATAACACTCAGAAAACAACATTATAGATTCTTGGAGAAAAACAAAACTATTAAGAATAAAATTAGTTTAACACATTTAAGTACCTATATTTAGTTGGACTCAACACAGATATTACAAATCTATTTTCTTTGTTTTAATTTCCACCCCAGGACATATGTACGATTAAAGAACCGTTCCCCGGTTCGACTTAGGTAAAGAGACCTTCAAAGTTTCAAACCAAAACTTCGGACATAACATATATATTTTTTTAATTGTTTGCTTTTATCTAAATGAAAGCTAGATAGATTATTACAAAAATTTACATGATTCAAAAAAATAACATTCCTATCTTATTTTCCCTTGAAATAGCCATGAGTATGTATATGTATGAGCCAATTTTTTTTATGAAAACGGTAAGTAAATCATTTATTAAACATATTTTTCGTTTTGATAGTCTGCCGACCGCCTGCTTCGGGTGGTATGCTCGCACGATAAAATAGTACAGGATTCCAGTGCTAGATGTCACTGATTATAAATACGAGACGACATAATGATTGGGGTACGACTTAAGCGGTGGTACGACTAAGGCAACCTTACCCTATATTGGCTATGTGCACGACACTAGCGCCATCTAGCGCAATACGGCCCCGTGAATTATTTTCTATTTCATAATAAAATAAAGTAAAAATAAATAAATGAACAATGTTATGTTGTCGATATTAAAAATGAATTCCCATTCTTTGTTACGAAATTCTCATACAAACTTTCACCCCCGTTTTCACACCTTTGGGTGTTGAATTGCGAAAAATTTTTTTTTGTGAACACACATATGGGAATAAAATATCCCTGCCAAATTTT
Organism: Agonopterix subpropinquella; assembly: GCA_922987775.1. NCBI lineage: Eukaryota > Metazoa > Arthropoda > Insecta > Lepidoptera > Depressariidae > Agonopterix > Agonopterix subpropinquella. The sequence continues at coordinate 28,541,175 of OV277693.1, forward strand.
AAGTTTGATTATTTGTGGTTGGGCTATTGCAAGCAAGGGTCGTTGTAACACTGAGACAAGCGCTGGTCCTTTGTGTTCGCCCCAAGCTCACCCATATTTTACGCATACCTCCGAACTTATGGTATTTTCTTTCGGGAATGCAGGTTTCCTCACGATGTTTTCCTTCACCGCAGAGCCAACCGATCCCCGCTACCCCATCGTAGTCCGCGTAGTCCCAGCAACGCCCATTGCCGAGGTCCGTACCCCTTAGGGGTGCCCCTTGGGCAGGTTGCTTAAGTTCTTTCATTGGTTCGGTAGACCTACCAGGGCGCTTCGCCGTCACTGGTGTGGTCCCCCCATAGTCCGCAGTAATAAGCAGTAATGGCTCCCGGAGCTGTATTGGTCAATTCGAAAAAAAAAAACCGCAGAACTAATAAATGATAAATACAACCGTACGTATATTATAATTTTAAGTTAGTAGTCTTTGTAGTTTTGGATATTTGAATTTTGAGTGAGTGTGGGGATTTGCAAAGATAGAAGTATAGATTCAAGAAAATCTGACAAAGCTTCGCCGTAAATAGTACAAATTTCTGCCACAGCGTGCGCTGCGATCAACTTGCGACAGTTCCCAACACCCACTTCGCACATAGCCAATACCACATTTGTTATATTTATTGGGCAATGATAACAGACATTAGCTGAAAAACAATACTAGTCTTCCACAAAGACCTCTTTTCAAAGTGTCTTGACAATATATCTGACGCAGTTGTTTGCTCCACAGGCTACACGGAGGAGCAGCCTTCCACGCAGTTCACAGCGCAGCTGCCGAGCGAGGTGAGCGCGGCCCCCGCCGCCCCCGCCAGCGCCCCCGCCGGCCCCGACGACCAGCCGCCCCTCTCCTACGCACTACTGCACCTCTCCGCCTCCGACCCCACAGAACCCCCCTTCCTCCATGTGCAGCTCCAGTCTTCTTCCCCTCCACCGCCACCGGCGAGCGGCAAGTCCATCTCGATGTGCTACACCAGCACCGGAGCTATCCTCTCCCTCCCGCCCAAGAAGAAGGACATATACCGGCCGTATTGCCTCGGCGAGCGCGCAGCCCACCTCCACCGCGCCGAGGAGGACCTCAACGCGGCGCACGCCATCCTCGACCTGAGCCAGCACGCCGTGTTCCTCGCCGCGCCGCCCCGCGCCGAGCCGGCGCCCCCCAACCCTCCGCCGCCGCCACCGCCCCCGCCGCCGGACTCCCCCTCCGATCAGTCGTCCGGCGACCGACCCAAGGAGACCGTCGCCTATACCTACGACGCCTTCTTTGTCAGCGACGGCCGCTCCAAGCGCAGGAACTATGCCAATGCGCCCGTAGAAGTCGCGCCCCCGCCCGAGCCCAAGTCCAAGTACACGTGCAGCGAGTGCGGTAAAAGGTACGCGACCTCCTCCAACCTGTCGCGGCATAAACAGACACACCGCAGCCTCGACTCTGTATCCGCGAAGCGGTGCGGCGAGTGCGGCAAGGCGTACGTGTCGATGCCCGCGCTCGCCATGCACGTGCTGACGCACCAGCTGTCGCACGTGTGCGGCGTGTGCGGCAAGCTGTTCTCGCGGCCGTGGCTGCTGCAGGGCCATCTGCGCTCCCACACCGGCGAGAAGCCCTACGGCTGCGCGCACTGCGGGAAGGCGTTCGCGGACCGCTCTAACCTGCGCGCGCACATGCAAACTCACTCTTCCGACAAAAACTTTGAGTGCGGTCGTTGCCACAAGACATTCGCGCTGAAGAGCTACCTCAACAAGCACCAGGAGTCGGCGTGCGTGCGCGACGACGACGGCGAGGAGGACGCGGAGCCGCCGGCCTCCGCGTCCGGCTAGCCGGGGCGCAACTAGGGACCGTAACCGCTGGTTTACACATTACGTAAAGTATTAATATGAATTTAGCTTGTTAGCGTAATATTATAAATTTACAAATTTTAAAATAAGGAGCGCGCGCGTCCGTTGCCGCTCGCCGTCCAGACTGGCCCCGGCCGCCGGCCGGTGGGCGGCGTCGTCGGCGCGCGCGCCGCCCTCGAGCAACGTTTCGCAAACAACGAATCAGTACGCCCCCGTAGCATCGCGCACGCCGCGGTAATAGGCCGTAGCGAAAGACGTCCCGATAACGTTACACTTTTAATTATGTATATACTCGTCGATAAAATATACCCTTATATACATAGAAATATTGAAATATGAATGAAAACTAATATCTTTTGTAGGTGATTTTTACAACCGCAAAGTAGGTTAGAGTATTACGGTGTAAGTGAAGCGTGTTGATGCGAGCGCCGCGCGCCGAGTCGGCCTGACGGCGGCGCCGGCGCCGGGTCGCGCCTCGCCTCGGTGGGGACGAGCCAAAACTATCCGTCCTGTGGTCCGCACGCGGCGCACCCGCGCCCGGCCCGCCCCTGCCGCGCCCGCCCGCCCGACCGCCCGACCGCCCGACCGCCGCGCCGGCCCGCGACAGTGCCTTAGCGGCGACCGCGCGCCGCATCCGCCCCGCCGCCGCCTCTGAGATGCTCCTTCCCACTCCTAGCCCTCTACTGGGCCCTCCTTGCAAGACGCTTCATCACGACCAACTACCGTTTCACACTTCAGCTACCTATTGTGTGGTTAAAAAGCTTAACATAGCGATTATAAAATCTCTGTAGATTAATCAGTTGAAAAACGAAACAATGGAGAATGTTCATGGGTCTGCAAAATCGATCGAAACTTTGTCACAGTAGAGCTTATGTGAATAAAAGTACACTAGTCTTTGTTTCATTCAAAAAGACCCAGTAGTTTTGATTTTACAAGCATTTAAAACTGCCTTAAATTTTGAACACTCCGCGCGGGCCCGCGATGAGTGTGTGACGTCACGGTCTAACGAGTCGTAAATTACGTTTTCTCCAGGATCGTTAGCGCGAGTTCGAAACACACTTGGCCGGTTTTTATGATTTGTTGTTTTACTTTATAGTATGCACTATAATCAAACCAAGTTTGTCGCGTATGTATTACCGTTTTTACGATAAAGCTAAAGCAAAAAACGTAAAAAAAAGCTATAAAGGGCTGTATCTTTTGAACCGTAATTGCTAGACAGTTGAAATTTTCACAGAATATACGTTGTTACGGCGGATTTGTTGACAATTAATAAAAAAAACAAAAAGTTAAAAATTAAAGGGGGATCCCCTAAAAATCTATAAAGGGCTGTATCTTTTGAACCGTATTTGCTAGACAGTTGAAATTTTCACAGAATATACGTTCATCATCATCATCTCAGCCGATGGACGTCCACTGCTGGAAATAGGCCTCCCTCAAGGATTGCCATAACGACCAGTCCTGCGCTGCCCTCATCCAACGTTTTCCCGCGTGTGAGGGGCCTACCCACGTTGCGCTTTCCGGTACGCGGTCGCCACTCGAGAACTTTTCGGCCCCACCGGCCATCGGTTCTACGAGCAATGTGCCACGCCCACTGCCACTTAAGTTTAGCAATTCTTTGGGCTATGTCAGTTACTCTGGTTCTTCTGCGGATCTCTTCATTTCTGATTCGATCTCGCAGGGAAACTCCGAGCATAGCCCTCTCCATTGCCCTTTGGGTGACTTTCAGCCTTTTTATGAGGCCTTGAGTGAACGACCACGTCTCTGTTCCATATATCATCACTGGCAACACACACTATATAAGTTATTACGGTGAATTTGTTTACAATTAATTAAAAAAAACAATAATTTAAAAATTAAAAGGAGTCCCCTAACAACCAACGTATTTCTTATATTTTTTGTTTGTTTTTGCTCTATCTTAAAAACGCTAATACATACAAGCATCAAACTTGGTGTGATTATAGTGCATACTCTAAAGTAAAACAACATATAATAAAAACTCGCGAAGTCCGTGTGAAATATTTTTTTTTTGTTATATTATGATGTTACGGAACCCTCCGTGCGCGAGCCCGACTCTCACTTGGTTGGTTTATTTTTATTATTAGCTAGCAAATCCGCCATTATATCGCATACTCTCTGAAAATTTCAACTGTCTATCTTTTATAGTTCAAAAGATATAGCCCTTTATAGCTTAGGAAATGCAGACGGACGGACGGATGAACGGATGGACTGAGGGACAAACGGACACCGTAGGCTTATGAATAGGGTCCCGTTTGCACCCTTTCGGACCGCGCACCCATTTTCTAAATTCCATATCTCGGAAACTAATTGACGTATCTAAATAATTTTTTCACACATATTTGTTTATTTTAAGTGCAGAATACGATAAGCTAAAAATAAAAATCTATGAACATTCTCCAATATCTGTTAGCACAATAAATCATTCTAAGCTGCATCAATGAAAGCATTCTACTGTGAAAATTTCAACGAATCCATAGAGCTTCCGACAAAAGACGTATCTTACACCTTACAATAACTCTGGTTACATGATAATGTAACCGGAGTAGCAGTAACAGTAGAATACAAAGATGGTTGGCGGGCGGCGGGCGACGGGGCAGGGCCGCGACACCACCGCGAGCATGCCTTTAGTTGAGCGTGTTATATTAGACAAGTCTACATAACTGGCAATAAACTAACGTAGGTTAAGTAGACGTAACTTAGGTTAAAGATGAGAGCACGAGGCTCTCGGCGAGAAATGGGTATTCGAAAAGCAATAATAATGTAGGCACAAAGTCGCGCACCGCTGTCGGTAGACGCAGCAGACTTAATAAATCTATCCTAGAATTCTTTAGCTGTCCTAGCCTTCCTAGAACACCCCGTAGAGTCGGCGTCGCGATTCAGTGCATGAGTCCTAGAGAGTAGACAGTTGACGATCCCATAGAAACTCTGCATCGTTAAAGAGAACACGCAATTTGTGCGACTCGCCAAATAATCTAAAGAAATGACAAATCATTTTTCAAAATAATTTTTTTTTGTGGCGAATAAATATTTTTCAACACACTTGCTCGTAAAGTAGCTCTTATCGCACCACTTTTAGGTTTATAATGCAGTGTATAAAACACGCGTGCGTTTTACTTTACATTATATTAACTATAGTCACAGAATAGGTAATAGTATATAGCTATAGTAATACTCGCATTTTAATTCGAACACACACGGGGTGGAAAGAAAGAAATTGGGCGCCATTTTTCACTGTAGTTTTTTTAACCTTTTTGTGGAATTTTATTAAATTTTTCCTCGTAAGTATGTTGAAAAACTTCGTATGAAACGCATGAACATTGGTTGTCACAGTCGAGCCTGGATTGTAGCACGAGCCGCCGGCGAGGGCTGTAAACGAGCCGAGAGACTGTAATTACCAACTAGCTCACGTGTATCATAGATAATGTACTATTAATGATGGTACTGGTTCTTTGGGAATGTTACGAAATCACCAATTAGAAGTAAACTAGGTATAGAAGTAGATAGATATACGATGCTAGTCGGATATTATGGTGCGGTTTGACTCATACGCAGGGATCGCGAGCGCAGCCGACGACGCCCCTAGTCTAGTAGTGCCTGAAGTCAATTCCTCCAAGGAGAATATAATTTAACCCTGTCAATTATGATCTTTTTAGAAAAAAAAAGTTCCTCTACATTTTATTAGAAATTCTTTCAAAGCGAGAAAAGTGCTGTACGCTTATATGATTATAATTTGTCTTAAAGACGATATATTTCTTAAAGCAGAATTTGGGTCACTATTATGCAGGGTGTTATGGTAAACAGTTGCACTTCTTCAAGGGGTGATTGTACGCATAATATTGAACGACTATTTCCAAAGAATCCTATAGGATTGAACGTTTGTACGAAAAGAAAAAAAAAAAAATTTTTTTCTTTGGGAAAATTGTTCAATATCATGGGTACAATCACCCTTTAAAGAAATGCAACTGTCTACTCTAACACCCTGTACAATCACCGGTTAATTTTGCGTGCCGTAAAAACTTAACGCAATTTGCGATTTGAGCGAGGTTTACATCCGGAGCGTTTGTCGACATAAGCATCAGCATAAGCATAAGCATATGCTCACGACTACATTCCCTGAGGTGGTAGTCAGAGATATTCGACATATCCAATATTAAACGTTTAGAACCTTTCACACTACTCATTGCGATTTGTCAGTAAAGCTGCTTTGAGCGCCTTGCTTAAATTGCTTTTAAAAATAGTTCCCATGAAAATGTGTTCAATTTAAAGCAATAACATCATTTTCGCCACTTGTTCTAGGTATTAAACGTCTTATACACGTGATTTGAGTTGTTTTAAATAAAAAAGTACTTATGTTATTTTTGATAGAAGATTCGCAATAGGCACTTTTCTCGACGCTAGTCATAATTACTTATCCCAATTATTCCTAATTGTAGTTGTAGTGCCACATTTTTAACTACCTAGATAATTAACTCCCTTCACTTCGTGTATAATGATTAATAATTTATTTGAGAACGTAACTTGATTATTGTAACTGGACAAATGTAAATGTACAGTAAGTAATGCTTAATATCCAAATACAATTTTTAATGGCATAAGGTCATTCGAATTATTTTTTGAAAGAACCGAATGGCTTTAGAAAAAATGCTGCGGTATCGCCCCATCGTGGCCCCGTACAAACGCGTACCGAGAATCAAGCCTGTAGGTCAAACATAACCCACCTTTATGAAGAATAATTATAGAATATACAAATCTGAAAGAGTGCTCTGGCACAAGAACATTCAAGATAAAAAAGTAAACTACATAATTTTTTTAAATGGTGAAATACATTAATCGTCGTGAACAGAAATTTTGAACTATCAGTTACTGCTGATATTAGAGTAAAGGCGTTATGAACACTATTTTTTTTTAAAAAGATAAGTTTTTCTAATTACAATAATCAATTTATCAATTAGCTATACCGGACTAAGGTCGCGCATTATAAGCAATATTATGTAAATTAATAAGCAATACTTTAGAATTTACGTAGTTTATATTTATTGTTTATTAATATTGAGTAGATGTTTAGATGTTTTGGTGCTTCGAAGTACTATATTAATAATTTAAAGAAACGAATCTGACATCGAAAATTAGAAATTTTGTGATTATTATTAGGAGGTTTTTAGGAGGTGAATTTTTTTTTAAATGAGAACAAAAAATATTCTTTATCTCGATCAGCGATTTTCAAGAAACATTTTTAGCTCTTGCAATTATATTATGACGTCGCATTTGACTATTAAACGTCATCCCGTAGATACAAATATAATAAAAAAGAAATACCTATATTTGCTACAAAGGCTTTTTTACTAGTAACGTCAAAACTTCGGGCATGACGAAGGCCTAGTAGGAGTTCTGGCTTAAAGACACCTGTGAGCAGTTCGGTACGAACATAACCTCCCTTCTCAGGGCTCCAGACTCCAGAGTCCAACAGCCCTCCTAGATTGTATACAGAGAAAGAAATCTTAACAGAAAACATATACCAATTTATAGTAAACAATTGCAACAATGTTGGCAAAATTAAACGTTACATTGTTCAGTCAGAGGTTTCAACTAAATTGTTATTTTAAAAGAAAATCGCTCATTTCTTGTACTCAACAACTTCCTTGCCTAACGTATTTCATAGTGTTTCTTAACTAGTGTCTAGTTATATATACTCATTTGTCTCTTCAAATTATTCTTTCAACTATACAATTCTAGTAGAAAACGCAAAACAATGGCTTCTAAAAAAATATAAGTAATAATGATAAAAAATCTAAAACGAGATATTTTATTCAAAATATTATATATTATACTAACGTTATTACTATTGTAGTGATTATACAGTTAAGTAACAATTAACTGTTAAAATTAACGAAACCAACCTTATATACAAATATTATATACATTTGAATGTAAATATTTCCCTGTGTACCAAATTTCCCTTCTTTACAATTTTTGTAGGTGTAGCGTTACGGAACCTTTATTAAATATTTATATAGTGAAGAAACAGTTATGTAGATATTACATAGCCGAAGTCTAGAATATAGATGCCACTAACATTCTGAAATTACTTGTTACCGCGCACATTTATTTTTCAAAAACACCACCATTCCAAAATGAGGTACGTCATGTTTTAAATCCAAAAAAAGTCTATAGGGTGGTTGACTTTACTAAAAGATTGGAAATGCACATGTAAAACCAAACTTTAGAAACGTATATATGTTACTATTTTTTAAAGTTATGGCTGTAATAACGTCATTATGGCAGTTGCTTTCTTTTTGCTAAGCAACTTTAAACTTACAACTTTAAACTGGTTATTACCAAAATTAAAAAGTCGATTTCTTGATATAGAAGAATAACAAGAATAAGGCGACTACCCTATTCTCGACTAAAATTAGAGCATTTACAGACGAGCGCTGTCAGGCACTAGCACAGCAATTGTAATCGATTTTAAAACAAAAAACGCAGCGTCGAAAGCCTCTGTGTGAAGCAGCTCTCACTCAATACGAGTGAAGTAAGTATTAGAATCGTTTAAAATACATAAGTGAACGAAACAACAGTGATAAGAATTAAAAATGTCCAAATTAGCAATACATGTAAGCAATAATGAAATTACACTAGAAATATAAACATAATAGGATATAGTTCTAGCAATAACGAGTTAATTTAAAAAAGCAATAACTTAAAGCAATATTTTTATTTTTATTAGAATAATTCGGCTGATAAGTAGACTGCGATGAAGTGATAAAATATATTTTAAATATATTTTGTTCTATCAATTAATTGCTTAGGGTAAAATATTGAAGTAAATGTTTTGTGAATTGATAAATGTTTTGATCGAGCACGAGTTTTGTGGCGAGCCGTCAATAAATTGAAGTACTTACGTCGAAACAATTGAAAATAACGGATGACAAAATTTTGTCACCAGTTTTGTCAGTTTGTTTTTTTCGTCACCAGCAATGACTTTCTAGTCACCAGCGTCACAATGCCATGCTACCTGGAAAGCGTTGTTTACTTGTCAGACAACAATTATTATTAAATATTATGAACGACACGCCAATAAATTCGTGCTCCAGATATTGAGATATTTTTGTCGATCAACTAAATTTGATAGAAAAATCAAACTATACGTGTTAATAAATAAGCGAAAAATCTGAAATCCTTAGATTAAATTCATAAGTTTTGATTTTTTTATGAAGTCTGTCATTTTTTATTTCAAAGCTATATTTGTATTCAGTTATTAACTTTTACACGAATATAGGTGCTGCGTTCATTCGTTAGAACACGTTGTACAAGAGGAAATTTATAGCTTAGTCCATGATTTATACAATTAATTACTTTTGACGATGTTACATTTACCATTGTGAAACAAATGAGTTAACCGCGAAACAATATTTCTTAGGGGCGCTAATTTGATACGACTTTAAGGAAGCACATATTTCGCTGCATAAGGACGGGCCGCAGTGCAAAAATCCGCCCAAATCACTTCTATACAATTTGTATGAACTATCGCATACTACTCCGGATCGGGTCGCATTATAGGGCGGATTTCCATCCGTCCGATGCGTCCCGCGATGCAGCGAGTCGTACTGTGCCATACCAAGTGGAACTTTTTACAACGACTGCAGTGTTAAGGCTAAACTAAAACTCCGTCAATGCGCTGCGACCCGGCCCGCTCTACCCCGACTCGGCCCCTCTTAATATGTGTTTACCTTTAGCTGACGTCTGCGTCTGTCTCAACTAATACATCTATACACCGTGTACTTGTTACGTATTAACATAGCCAAACACTTATATTGGCTCTAAAAGAACAAATCATATACGAACAGAGAGAAAAAAAGAACAAATTTTGTCATTCCACTCTCTGTTTTTTAGATATTCCTTTTTTTTTACATTGATTCGATCAAAGTGTACTGTGCTATGAAGAATTGCCGCCTTCTCTCAAAATATCAATGAAACGAAACATAAATGTACTTACACATTAAATAAACAGCCAAGTGCGTGTCGGGCCACGCGCATAATAGGGTTCCGTAGTTGCTAGTCACAATATACGGACTGACCCTACACCATGGGGTAGAAGAGAAAAAAACCATTCCCACGTCGCGTGTAGGTAGGTACACATTTTTTTTTTACCACTTTGTCGGCGGCGTGATGAATAGGTATAACCATGCCAAATTACAGATTTCTAGTACTAAGCGCCTCTGAGCTAAATCACGGATAGATAGACAGACAGACAGCCAAACAGACGGACATGGCGAAACTATAAGGGTTGCTTGTTGACTTCGGAACCCTAAAAAGGAATTGAAAAATCGATAAGTGCAAGAATCTGAGTAATATATCGTTTAGAATACGTTACATTTTGAACACGGTGTATAAATACATAATTATATTTTCCTTCCCAAATAATAATATCGCTTACGAGATAAGTGTCGTAGCAAACGAGCTACGGCATCGTAGCTTCCAGCTACGTCGTAGCGCTACGAAGCTTTCAGATTTTTTATTTCGTGTATTTTCCTAAAGCTGAGAGAGACGTTTATGAAAAATAACGTCCAATATCCTCCGGCTTTATGAATGAAAAATAAAGGAGCGCGCATTTTGTTCGGTAAATTACGTCAGAAATGTCCTCTTGTATGGTAATACCGACTTAGAGATGTTAACTCAAATTACAAACGTCTTTTAGGTGTCGCGTTTTATGTTCACAAACCTACGATATACAGGGTGTAATCTGAAATGCGTTACATTCCTTATGGGGTATTTCAAACCCTCAAACTGAACAATTTACTATGGGAACAACTTTAAAATCGCGAAAAAAACAACTTGGTCTTACAGTAAAAGTTGTTCAGTTTGATGGTCTGAAGCACTGCCTTATGGTATAGGTGTAAGTTTACACCCTGTATAATACTTTAAACAAGCTCATTAAAAAAAGCATTTTCAGAACATATTTAACATAAAATACCGAATAGGTAGATGGCACGACGAGACTTCCGCTTCTAAAGTAGACAAAGTAAACCTGCCCACCAAATAATTTCTACTCGTAACCAACGTAATACAACTTTTCACCCCTCCGGGTGGAAAGCGTCAACTTTCGCCCCGCTGCGCTAAACGAAGTTGCCGCTTTCCGAAACCGTCGAGAAGAAAAATTGTACACTAACCTCGGGCAGTAAATAAGAAAGCGTCAGATCACATGTTTGATCACATGTTTAACATGATCACACTCGGCCAACAATTACATGAGATCTGAGACCATTCTTACTTTCCTGCCCTCGGTGTGTAATCCCCTATTTCACCTCACAAGCTCGGAAAGATTCTGTTTGTCATTCGAAATTGGGAGTGCAAAAGTGCATTTTACCCGCTAGCGTGGAAAGAGTTTTTAAAATTCGAATCTTTCTATTCAATAAAGAAAAACAGCCTAAACAGGTTTTTTTTCTTGTTATTTTCGTGCTGGCCAGTGCGATTATTATTATTATTTTTTTTTAATTTATTTATCAAATACGTAAACAAACATCTTACGAACTAAAAGCATTACTTCGCACTTAAACCCGATATCAGGTTTGTCCCAATGCAGAAACATCAGTCATACAAACATCGATAGCAAAGTAATTACAAATTGACAGTAGGTAAACAGGTAGATACATAAATATAGTATACATCGCACCGGCCAGCCACAAGAGTGCACAAGTTCTTATCGCGTACCTGTATAGAAAAAACTGCATAGGCAGTTCTTTGTCAGTCAGTCAGTCAATCATTCTAAAAATGAGGTTGGCGCATAGAAATTTTCCTCGCTGTAGTGAGGTGAAAAGTTGTGTGTTTCGCTCGGCAGCAAAGTTATTCTGCGTCTCGTACTTTTGAAACCTTCGCTCCGCTCAGGATTCTATATTTGAACCACTCGCTTCGCTCGTGATTCAATCCTAGAATCCTTCGCTTGCTCAGGTTTCAACACAAGTACTCGCGCCAAAAAGCAACTTTGCAGCCTTGCATAACAAATAACTATTGTCTACTAGGTATTGTTAAGCGGAAAATGACGATTTGTCACCTCTCTAAACAACGGTGCAAGGAACAGCACTAGTGAAACGAGAGACTTCCGCCGCGAACGCTTTGACAGAAAGAACGTAATTTTCGACTCCCGAGATTTTGGATAGAATAATTGTAAGTTATTATTATTAGAGATTTCTATTTACTTTGCACTCGTATTATAGCCCAGTCATTTTACGGTTTGAGCCGGGACTAATTAGTAATAGATTTTTTTTTTCACTATAATTTGAACAGCCAATTTGAGCTTAGAAATGAACCAAAATTAAAAAAAATTACGTCAGCAACAGTACCAATTTTAAAATTTAGATATTATCTCGTTCTAAAAAACCTGATGGTAATTTTTTTTTCGCATATTTAAGGGTTTACCATTATACATACTTCAAACATGCTGTAAATATTTTTGTCTACTTAGAAGGTTTTGAAAAATTAATTCGTATTTTCTAATAAATACCTCATTTTTTAAATTTCAATGCCTATTTTATTGCTCAAAAATAATTTATATTGTTAAATCTAATTCAAATGAGTGCATTGGTATTAATATTATTAATTTAAAAGCCTTCTGGGACACACAAATTTGATTTCTATGTTGCGTTGCAATTTTTTTAAAATATGGTATAGTATAGTATTTTTGTCACTAAATGGTGCTGGTTACAGTTTAAAAGTCCAATTAATAATTACTCCCTACCCCGCCTAACAAAACTCCGTAAAATGACTGGCCTATTAGTATGTAGAAGCGGAGGTCTCGATACAATCGTGTCATCTACCTATTAGTCATGGATTTCCGCAAAGTAACGCCTGATTCAATTAATTATAATATACCATTTAATTAAGCAATTCTGAAAAGATAGGACCGTAAATTGAACGACATGCGATATAAATAAAATAAAAGAAAAATACAACATTTTGTTAAGTATAAAAATAAGGCATAATCAAAATAAAAATAATTTTATTTGAGACACAGTCCATAGAAAAGAATTACCCATTATTGATTCAAAATACATAAAGAATAGATGTTCCATAGCACGAGTTTATACCGTCGTGTGTTGCTCGTAACGCAATACTATACGACTATTTGCTAGGTACCTACTCAAATTGTGTTATAAAGATAGTGCTTACATACAGGGTGTTATTGACAGCCTAGCAAATACTGAAACGGTAAACTCAGACCATCAAACTGAACAACTTTCACTATGGAGCCTACCTCAGGAAACGCGAAAAAAAAAACAGCTTTCCCATACATTTTAGTCGGGTAGGTACAGCAGTTTTGTAGCGGACAGCAGATTTTTTTCGCGTTTCCTGAGCTAGGCTCCGTAGTGAAAGTTATTCAGTTTGATGGTCTGAGTTCACCGTTTTAGTATTTGCTAGGCTGTGACTTACACCCTGTATATTTTGCAAGCGCCGCGATTGTCCGATAGAAAAAAAGGTTTCCATATAAAATCTGTACATTTACGCAAATAGTTTACAGAAAATCTTTAATGACTGATATTAAAGCAATGTTTATAACGTACCTACCTGAAGTAAAAAAAAAGGTTTTATACTTACAATTTGAAATCAAATAAGCAACGATATTTAATATAATGTACTTTGAAAACTAAACAGAATTATATCTGTATTTTCCAGTATAATTAGTTGAACCTAAGCGATGTCTTCGTGTTGATAGCACCTGTTTCTCATAGATAATATTTTCGCGAGCGTGTTTGGTAAGCTTTACACGCAGTTTTTTATTCGTCTGTAATTCCGTCAACGCCTCGTAATAAAATATGAATTAAAAACACTGACATAAACTCTAGATTAAAAACAATACATTTCATTTTACGTCAACAAAAATCACCTGTAGTAGTGTTAGTGCAGGGTGGACTGAGCCTACGTTTTGTGGGGGAAATCCCCCAAAGTAACGTAGGTTAGGTACATAATTATTTTTAATGAAATACTTAACATATTTATTTTGTTATATTTTTTTACGTTAATCAATGGATACATTAACTGGACTACATATGAAGGACGGAAGACGAATAAGAAAACAGCGTGTGTACTAAGTACCTATATCGAAAAACCAACGAAAAATAAAGCAACGAGTAATTATAATTATCGAAAAAAAACAACGAATTATTTCATTAATTTATGTTCACAACGAATTTCGATATTTATTTAGTTGCTGTTATATTATAACTTTACAATTAGTTAGTTGTAAAAATAAGAACGTAGGCGCAAACGATTGTGTATGGTTTTAGAAGAGACTGGATATAAAATAACCAGTTAACGTCTCTGCGACTCAGCAATTAAGATTCAATTTCAATTAATAAAGTGATCTGTCCAGAATTAAGAAGATAAATGACATTGAATTAAAAGTCGAATTAAAATAGCTTTATCATTTTGTAATAGTATTTTGGTAATTCTTTTGTTCAAATCCTAAATACTGACTCCAATAATAGGAACTGAAAAACATAATTATAAAATCATGACGAAGCCGTAACATTTGATTGGACATTCTTTAGTTATAATTAATTATAATGTGACTTTACAAACATGGCTTCGGATTATTCATATCAGATAGTAGAGTATGTATAAGCAAGCTATAGAGCACGCGCATTTTTCACGGCCTTTGAGATCGAGCGTCAAATATTTGTTTTCTTAGCGTTCCAATAACGTAATAGTAATAGTAGTAATAGTAATATTTATTTGACTGTCAAAGATATACACACATATTATTACATCGACCTCTGCACTAGGCAGCGCCTGTATCGCGGGATCAAACAAAATAGTCGTCGTAGTCTAGAATTTTCTTTATTTCCCTGATAGACAGACGTTTATGCGAAAATATGTTTGATTATTCGCGCTGAAAGTCAGGACGCCCTTTTTTTGGTACTAATTGAACGAAGAATTGCCACTTTTTGTTGTTCATACGTGATTACAGACGCTCTCTATAGCTTAATTATAGATACTCTAGATAGTAGGTACCTATTATTTTTATTAATGTATTGGTCATATATTTGTAAGTATACCTACTTTATCTTGAAGACAAAGATCAAAAGACACGCAGAGACGATTAGGACATAGATTTAATTTTGAAGCCTAAACCGCGGTTGAGAATCTAGTCAGTAGACAGTAGGCAATCTAGTCGGTTAGTAAATAGTCACATTTATACTATAGCTGTAGAAAGAGGTGATTACTAATAATGTGATGTGAGAGTGAGTAGGAAGTTTAGGTATTAGAAAGAGAAAGGTAGAATAGATGCAGGATGGTTGAAGAGAATATTACTGATATGCCTTATGTGTTTTTGTGCGAGTGAGCATTGGAGGACGATAATCCAAAGTTATCTTAAGGCGACGAGAAAGACAAGATTATTTTTATAAGTTTGAGTGATCGTAAGCGATTTGAGATTACTGAGTTTTGTTAGTAAAGAAATTAGGTAGGTAAGTAATTTCGTTTCAAGTGTAACTTAAAAACTTACAATAGATAAGAATGGTATGGTATTTTTTTGTATTTTAATGTAGTTAAGTAGACATTTTCTTTTTCCGTGAATAAGTGAAAACGACACGACCTCACCCCAAGTATTGTCATTCTTTGTCGCCTTAATAAATAAATCACACGGGCGGCATCGTTCGGTTTCATACAAACCATACGATTTAAAAACCGTCGCGCCTTGTGTTATCCGATTTAATTCCTTAATCACTTGCACAAAAACTGAATCACATTGTAAGATCAAAATAAACTTATTGCGTACTTATTGGTCCAAACATAGCATTTCTTCCTTCCGATACTTGGACATTGTAGTATCTTTCCTAGGATATAATATCTAAGTAATTTTCATTAGAATTACGACCAAAATAACTATCGTTTATGTCGTATAATAGACCAATAACTGCACTTGAAATTGGCTTACATGACTTTATTTGTTTAACAAACTTTTTTGACAGCATTTATAGAATACGCTTTTGAATTTTATTATTATGTACATAAAGATGAATTCACATTGTTTATTTTAAAAGTACATAATATAACAAATGTAAAACCCTAGTGTAGAATGTCAATTTTTTAATTCACTTATTCCTTCCTAATAAGCAATTATTATATACCAAAAGTACCTACAGAGTTAGTAAATAACAACGCATGAATTATATTATAATAGTATTATAGCATAATATTAAAATATTTAGGAACATAAGCGTATTAAAAAATATATTATTCGTACTAATGCATTTGGATAAATATGTCGAATTTATATTCTGTTCCTATTTTTTTTTAAATAAAAGTAAGAGTGACAGTTTAAATCATTGAGCTATCATGTTATTACGTACTAGAAGTGACACGATCACGATCACGACACATCGCCAGGCGGATAGGAGGATCGCGGGCGGGTGAAATAGAATTAAGCGATTTAAGGAGAGTCGTGCGGCCGCGGCGATATCACCGCATTGAATGGGACAGCATGCAGTGTCATCTCTAGAACTTAGTACCTACATAGTATCTCATTGGTTTAAAAATGTTTTCATTTCATACATTCAGTAAAGCATTTATATTTTTAAGTAAAAGAATTTCGCCCAAGGAAATTTTTATGTCGTACAAAATTTATTGTAAAGTAATCACGAACAAAAATGTTATTCTGTGAAAACAATAATGTTATTAACTAGGGGCTTATTAATCAAATATAATGTAAAAATCACACACACATTAGTAACTCTCGTTATAAAGGTATCACGAGAGTTAGTAAGTGTGTATTACCTACTCAATATTTGGGGTCGTCAGAAACATTGCTCCAACTACCACATGCAATAAAGCATGCAGCTGTAGCTAGGTTATGATTTAGCATAATTACGATTTATTTGTATTGTTTTTGACATACCTGAAAATCCAAATGTGCAAAACCATCCCAAAAGGTTAATATAACGCTAAAACGGAATATCAAAGAGTTCAACAAATAAATCTATTGGGAATTAGTTCTTTTTTTTGGGCTGACAGACATTTTTTTCATAACAAGAAAGGCTCCTAGTACCTACATAAAATAAAGGAAGATTTTCAAAATTTAATTGTTTTTCGTTTTGCTTTCTGTAGACCACTATTTTTAATAGCTAGAAAAATTATAAGAGTGTATTCAGATAATATAGAGCATCGGTGGCGTGTTGCGAAGAGGTATGGACACTCAATTATGGGGTCCGGGTTCGAATCCGCACTGACAAAATACCATGTAGGTACTTATTGTTTTTCTAACTTATGTACGTTATACCGACTGCTCTCAAACGGTGAAGGAAAACATCGTGAGGAAACCTGCATACACTGAAGAAGATATTCTGATGTGTCTGTGAAGTCTACCAATCCGCATTGGGCACGCGTGGTGGACTAATGCCCATACACCCCCCTCCTTGAGGGTACGCCTGTGCCCTGCAGTGAGACGTGCTTGTTTATAGGCTGATGATGATGATGATTCAAATAATGAAATTAAACAACTTTCATAGGTCGGGAAACCAGAAGAAATGTTTGGACATTCCATAAAAAACTGTAGATCAGCAGATCGATTTCCTATAGAGGTTCAAAAAAAATTCTCGTTTTTGGACTCATGTTGGTCAGAGAAAGTTGTTTGGTTTTGTTATCTAAATACATTCTTAAAATCTTTCTAGAACTCAATTTAAAAAATAGGAGTGTGCAAAAGGCAAGGATTAAATTGTTTCATTAAATTTTTGATATCGGCTTTATTTCATTTTTATAATTGATTAGAAAATTGTTTAACGCAGTTTGAGCTGCTTTCCAAATAACTTAATAATAATAATGCAGTAAAGTTAAATTACTAAACTACTATGTAACTATAGGGTCCACTGCGTTTTATCGTAAAGTAGGTTGCCTAGGTACTGTAGCAATCATCAGCAATCATTAGCAAACGTCATACTCGTGTCCAACCCAGGTAGCAAATCTTTGTCACAATGACAACACTTTGTACTGGCCCTGAATTGACGTTAAAATGTCGTGATTTTTTCGTCTACGATGTCAGCTTGCTTGCTACCTGGGAATCGTTACTTCATTATTCCGTGTAGAGATCGATTTTTAAAAATAATTTATGACTAACTATACGATGGTAGGACCATTATATCATTCGCGAATCGCGATACTATGGTACCTACCTATAATGATATAGGTACCTAGTAATCAATTTAAGAAATGGGCTATTGAAGTTATCAAGTTATAACGCTTGCCCAAAGCCAGTTTTGTTTGCCGATGTTTTCGTTTTTAAATTGTAGTGTTGTTTCCAAGGTTGTTTCAAATCTTATAAAAAACCTTTTTCTAGATTATTTACAAATAATATAAATTGTTTCTGGAAATAAAAGGTTATTTACATATAAAATAAATTGTTTCTGGAAAGGAAGCTTTTATTATAAAATTTAATTAAAAATCGATCTCTATTAAGTACATAATTCTTTTGTTGTGATTAAATTTAGTCACGTCTGCCGATTTACCGGTCTTTTGATGTTGTGAAAATTTTTATTGTGAAATTTTGCTTTTGATTTATTCCAAAACAATGATTTTTTTTGGAAATTTAAATGTTTCTTGTTTACTTCAAAATTGATCATGTAACTATTTACAAATCTAAACTAGTCATTATAATGTACCTAATTTACGTCTATTTAGTTAAAGGTGATGTTTTTATTTTATAAAATGAGTTATTTCCAAAAGTTATTGAAAGCACAAAAGGGGCATAAATTGACATTTATTTTTATAGAGAAATGTTTTACCTAAGGTTACCGCAGTCCACAAAAGTTTAAATCCAAAACGGAGATGACGTCATGAGTAATTTAAGTGAAGCCAAAAAAGTTACCTTGGATGACGTCACTGTTATTTGCTGTCTCTTTCTTTAGGGTGACAATCGTAGCCCATTGGGTTACGGCTACGGTTAACTGTAGTGTAGCACAATAAGAGGACGTAAGGAAGAGATGGCAAATAACAGTGACATAATTTTCATTTTAAATTTAATCTTCTTGAATTGCCACAATATTGCCTGGCCCCACTGTTACCTACCTACCTATACTTATGAAGTCAAGAACATTGTATCCTATTAGATATACCTACCTCGGATAGAAGCTAGTGGATACCACTTAGTGATTGGTGGAATACCTTAAATTTATTGGAATTTACTTATGAGTTTCCAACACTTAAACCAACAAAGTAATATGCGGTAACTATAAAATTAAAAAGAAATTGTTTGTTTGTTGCTGAATATTACATTATGTCGCATTTTGTCTTTGTATTAGCTTTATGTTTGTTTCTATTATTAATAAAAATAAACTGTATAAATTCGTGTTTTTCTTTTTACAATATAAATCAAATAAAAAATTGGTATGTATAAAATGTACCCCAGGTAGCAACGTTAGTGACGAAGAATGATGACATGGACATTCCTAAAGGGTGCCTAAGGTCAATTCAGTGTCAAATATGTGTATTTAGAGTGATTATTTGCTACCTGGGTCATTACTACCTATCTACCTAGGCACCTTTGTGGGCAGGTAGCAAATCGTCGGTAAGTACTATCTATTGGGATAAGGCAGATTGTGCACTCATAATCAATCTCATTAAACCATAAAAACCGGCAAAGTGTCAGTCGGACTACTCTCGCACCGAGGGGGTTCCGTACCACCACACAATATAATTAACTTCCAGACAATTTAGTTTTTTCCAGAACCCCTAAGCGCGAGACCGACTCGCACTTGGCTAGTTTATATAATTTTTCGTTATAATGTAGCATTTGTACTATAATTACACCAAGTTGGAAACTTGTATGAATTATTATTTACCGTATTTACGATAGAGCGAGAAGAAAAAAAGTTAAAAAAGCTTAGTTTGTTGTATAAGGACACCCTTTGTGTTTCATTATTTGACATCAAATCTTATTTGATAATTACTAACAAATTCTTTAAAATTTTAAGCCTATATGTACCTACTTACTACCTTTTACGTTTCAGAAGATACAGCCCTTTTACACATTCACTGCCACCGTCAACTTTCGTGGTTTCTTTATCTTTCATCGGATGACCCCGACACAAATAGTTGAACAATGGGTTACACCTATTATACTGCCAGTGCCTCTGACCACTCTATTTTTTCATGGTTTATCCCACAGAAGACATACTAACCAAAGAGTAATATACTAACTCGTTTCTACAGAGTGGACTAAACCGGACAATCTTGCGTGTCGAGCGGCACCCAGCGCAGCGTAAGAGTTATATGGACCAGCATAAGTGGTCAAGGGCACTAAGCATTTCAGTTTTTTGAACAACTATAAATCTTCTTATCGTGTGGGCAGAGCCCTGGTGTCAGAGTTTTTTCAGACCGCCTTTCGGCCTCTGACGTGGTTTTTATGAAACGATTACTACCACCAGAGATAGTAGCCGGGACCAACGGCTTAACGTGCCATCCGAAGCACGGAATCATTTTTCTTTTCAGACAATCAGGTGACTCAGCCTGCAATGTCCTAACCAACTGGGGAAAAACGCATAAAGTGACATATCACTAGGTGTCCCCCGTGGGAATCGAACCCCCCTATAAGTGTTCGGGGCACACAGCTTTCTATGTTTCGAAGTGGCATCTGGGTGATTTAGGCGTACAGGGGAGGCAGTGAATGCGTAGCTAGGACGGACGGACGGACAACGTAGGCTACTAAGCCTACCCTATCTAAACTATTATAAAACTGTAACAGAAGTGTGTCTGTACATTGAAAATATTTACAAAAAAAAGATATCGATATGGTTTTTAGGCTTCCCTGATTGCAAATCACAAATTTTTGGACTTTTTGTCTGTCTGTTTGATTATTTGTGGGTTTGTTTGTTCGAGCATCACGCAAAAACTACTGAACCGATTTTGATGAAACTTTTTTGTTTGATAGCTTATGATCTGCTCGTTACTAATAAATACGGTCCCGTTTTCAACCTTTTGGGTACGGACGAAACTCTAAAACAGACAAGAATGGAACATGGCTACGAATTCATTTCTGTGTCTATAATATAGGTATCTATGATAATAATATACATACACACCTGTATAATACTCATCTCACGTAGGTAAGTAGGTACGCACCACATGGGCCGGCATGACGTTTGCACCAGGCCCACGCCGAGAAGAGAAGAGAGAAGGGAAGAGAACAAGTAGAGGCTTCTTCAAAACACTTTTATCTGTAGGTGAATACGAAAGGACATTGGGTACCATATGAGGAAAATGTACACAGATGGTGCACTTTTTTAATTCCGCACTTTCTAATTGGAATATCTACGATAATTGGCATAAATAATAGCTAAGATTTTTTTACACTTCCGTATACTTACGAATTAGAATGTGTGGAATTCAAAAATACGTTCGGAGGGAGCCTACGTTTTAGTGTATTGGGCAGGGGAATCCTTAAAACTAAAGTAGGTCATGTACGCAGACGAATTAATAAAACAACGTGAATTTCCACGGTTAAAAAGTCTGTCAAAATATATCATAATCTATACTATCTATACTAATATTATAAAGAGGAAAGATTTGATTTTTTTGTTTGTTTGATTGTTTGTATGTAATGAATAGGCTCCGAAACTACTGGTCCGATCTGAATAATTCTTTTTTTTTTTTTCCAAAAAAAACGGCCAATTGTATGTCGGGCAGATTCTAAGGCCTCGTTCAAGGAGACGATGCACTTCACGCGACACTTCACGCGGCACGTCACGCGGCACTGCAAGCGTATTCTCCGTTCATGGTTCCGTCCGCGGCAGCTGCCGCTACACGCGCCGCGGCAGCCGCCGCTACACCCGCCGCGTCGCCCGCCGCGGCTACCGCAGCTTTTTTTGCATCCTGTCAGTCTTTATACAACGTGTTAATGAATTAACGCAAAACCTCATACACCCCAACTGATTTATAACAAAATAATTAGATAGAAACAATAATTTCATTATTTTGATAGTAAAATAAAAAGTTATTCGCATTTTAAGTTTTGAGGCAAAAATGATTTGTTATCATTTCAGCAATGAATGAAAGCGCTAACGTACTCATGGATACATTTTAATAATCTTGTTTTGGTAGTAAGTCGGGTGAGTGTGCCTGTGCGGAGGGTTGGCGTTGGGTTCATTAAATATAAAATTTTAGACACAAATGAATATTTTGAAAAAAATTACCTATGTTGAAACCATGATAATTCGATTCTGCTCACGATTCTAAACAAACTACTTTCTAGTTTTGCGTTAATTCATTAACACGTTGTATAAGCTACTTGGTCTTATCCGTAGGAATTCGTTTTAAACCGCCCGTTTCGTTTTAAACCGGTTTAAAACCACCCGTTTACAACTATAGCCGTGTTGCCCGCCGCTGCACCCGCCGCGTCAGCTGCCGCGTCAGCCGCTGCGTCAGCCGCCGCGTCAGCCGCCGGGTCACCTGCCGCGGCTGCCGCCACATGCGACGCCTCAAATCAAACAAAAGCATGCAAAAACGCTTCTCCGTGAACGCTCTCATACATCTTCATATGTTTGTTTTTCCGGCAGGATGCGCCGCGTGAAGTGACGCGTGAAGTGCATCGTCTCCTTGAACGAGGCCTAAGGCGGTACGAAGTTCGCCGCGGTCATCTAGTATAGTATATACAAAGTCCAAGTCATAAAGTAACAAAACTAATTTTTGACAGAATATCAGTGCGTCATTCATAATATGACGTCACTGAGTCGAAATCATAAACATAATATTTTACAAACCCGGTAGAATTAGCTTGGCACCTGGCTCGGAATAAAAAACTCAGAAAGAATAACTTGAAAATGCTAAAGCGCAGGAACACGTGCAACGGAAACGGAAATGCTATGCTACGGCCTCGCACGGCGACGGCGGGGTCCCGCGGGGGGTAGGAGGGGTGTCAAATTCCGAGCCACATGCGAGCCAGGTGCCAAGTTAATTTGCCCGGGTTTAAGTTTATGGTCCAAATAAAACACCTTCAATCTAGTCTTCAGCATTCCTTTAATCGATTGCATATTACAAACAAGACAAAACAAAATTATCGCTTATGAGCTTATAAATAAATTTTCGCCTGTCAGTGACATTAAATAAAATTTTACTCATCTCACAAAAAACATTTAAAAATTCATAAAAAAAAAATGTATACGAGACGAGAACGAAATTAAAAATAATCTTCACATAAAATAAAAGGTCAAAATATATTGTAAATAAAAATTTAAGTACAATAAAAATAAATAAAAACATCAATAATATAATACAATTTTGTGTTTGGTACTATTTTGCCTTATTTTTAGGTACATATCCAAGCTTTTTATTTAATTATCGACTGCCGAGCATAATTTTAATCAGATTTATTATTTTCATACATAATTATAGTCATACAAAATACACCAATGTTTCAATATGACTAAATAATGCCCGCAAAAGACTCGCTAAGAATATCTGGAGCCGCATTGGTACTGTCAAATGTCAAAACCGTCGATTTCACAATAAACTTAGGTAGTTATCCAACTTCACGTTTCCCAAAAGGAAATTTTCAACTCTATTGAACAGCTATCGACCAAATATTCCAGGCCAAAAATTTTATTAGAACTGTAAGTATAGTATAGTAAATAATTTATTTTTAACTAGTTTTTAACTCAATAAGGTACTTGATCGAAAAAGATTTTGGAGCATCTATAAACGGAGTCTAGGCTTTCATTTCTCACGTATCTCGGCTTAGGAAATATTAATATCTACGTCAATGAAATAAGATTTATTTTTGACTGAAGTTCTCATTTTCATGATGACAGTGCTATACATGCACTTCCTACTCCATTATAAAAAGGAGATTGCCATAATCACAATCAAAAGACACCTTGGTTCAATCTCAGATGCACATAGACATCATTTATTTGCCTCGCACGAAATCAAATTCACACGGCTCATTTACAAATGGACACGAAAAGAAGTATCAGTCGACAGTACCAACATATTGCTAATACCAATAGGTACCTACCAGTCCTAAATATTAGCAAAACAACATAAGCCTAGCTATCTTTACACTAAGTCGATTTATTTTGACTAGTATTTACAGCAGACGCTGATTCCAGGAACAATAAGACAAGCAAATAACGCTTTTATTCCTAAGATACACTGTCTATATTGGCCTGCAAGCAACGTCTTCTGGTTTTTATTTAACTAATCAGTGATAAATCACTGATATAAAAACAAACATGTCTCTTGAACTAATAAATTGATTAATCGTTAAAGTTGAATACACTTGAGGACAATATTATCAATATAATTATTTATTTATTTGTAGTTATTATTTCAATCCAATTACTTACTACGTATCATCAAGTATATTCATCGTTTTACAAGTGATTAATGAACATAATCATAAAACCTTAAAATAATATTTGCACCGTTTTATTACATGACATATAAATATAAGTTATATAATTGTTTCAGAAAAAGGAAGCAGCGTTATTTATTCAACCCATAATTTTAAAAGTAAAAAAATGGACAAAGGGTGGTTTATTCGGAGACAGTAATTAACTAATAAATATCAACCAATTATCAATTTATCAGCGTTTCAAATGAATTATGCGATAAGTGGTAACTATTTGTGTTTTTTTTCATGTGATCGCAATAGTTCCAATGTGAAGTGATCCCACTCAAGTTGAGCTTCGTTGTACAAACAAGATGTTGCAAAGCGCGAACACGTCTACTTACCTACTTACAATTAAGTTAACGGTTAACTCAATCACTGTATTCTTATAAATCACCCCGCACGTGTATTTTTCATTTAGAACTTATGAATTAATAACACTGTCAAATAAACTACGGAATAAGTTATTTTTGTTATTTTATAGGTAAGATATGAAAACCTATGTTATATTCATCATAAGAATAAAATACAGTGAATTATGATCATAGTTTCAGATACAAGAATGACTTGAACAGACTATTTAATAACTATAAATTCAGCGCAGTTTTACAATGCTGAATTGATCGATATATTACGATTAATATGAAATTCATTATACCACATGAATAGATAATATCAGCCAGAAGATAACCTTCTTACAAGCGCACGCACCTACTGTAGTCCTGCGAATAATATCTTAATCCATTGCCTGTCTTCCTTATAGGATCAAAATGGCGTATATACGGGTCTAGCAGCGCCGCGGTGCGAGATTTCATCTGCTGCAGATTGAGGCGGACCAGTAAAGGGCTAATAGCGGTTTTGTAATAGGTTTGGCTCTCCCATACTAATCGTGATATAAAGATCACCACGTTGCTAACGCGCTGAAATCATATACCATGTTACAAACAACTCTCCGCAGTGGTCGTAATAAGGTCATGACATGACTAACATGATTATAAGACATAATGATAAAAAACTAAATATAAATTGTGATGCAAATGACAACCACAGCCACAGAATAGGTAATAGTATATAGTTCTACATACAGAACGGCCACTCCTCGCCCCCCTCTGACTTCAGATACCTCACCTCCCCTCACACTCTCTGTGGTAACTTGAGGGAAGCCGAGCAAGGGAAGGCATGGATTGGATTTGACTACATAAAATATATTTTATTTTTCTCCTCACAGTAAAAATAAACGTTGGAAAATAACGCTAAATTCACATTTTCTGCGATTCTTTAGCTTAAAAACTATTTTAATAACAGAATGAACTATAAAAAGTAACGAAATGTTTAATGTAGTTCATACGATGCGTGTCATGTCAACCCTACACATATGTCATGCACAATTTTCGCAAAGTGCGCATGTGCGAACGTCATCATGCCAAATCTAAAACGTTGTTTGAAGTGCCGGACCTGTGCCACAGCCCAAATGGTTAATAATTATTTTCGTCCCTAATAAATGAGATAATTCATACAATATCTATGTGTATATAAATAATTATAAAATCTCCAATAATGTTATATCTAATCTAATTCATTAATATCTAAAGCTACTAAAATGAATTATTTGGTGGTTACAATTACAACTTGTACATTAATTCTACATGAGATTTAAGCTTTAAAGTAGCCTAGGTATTCAATGAGCAATATTACGTATGTCACAGGAAGAATAATTTGTAAAAACCTGAAGAATCTAACTGAAAGGTTAAGGAAAAATTTAAATCATTCTAGGACGCTTTGTGAATTCATGACGAGCGTGAAGATTTGACCGGGGCACACGCTGAGGAAAACATTGAAAAAAATTGGCTAGAATATACAAATCAAATCTGAGATAGAAGAATCACATTGTATTTTTAGGAAACGATTTCTCATCTGGTTTGCCATACTGGTGAAGACTTTTTCATTATAAACTTTCATACGCCAGAAAGCAGGGTAAAGTGAGCAAACAAATATGTTTTAACATCTCCTTCTTTCTTTAAAAAATTTATTTGGTCATATCAAAACTATCCTACAGTTAATAAATCTCTAGGATTAATAAAAATTAATAAAAATTTTGCAGTATTCGCAAATCTTTCTGTGACATATGTACTTACAAATAACATGTGAAGCGATAAATAATTGTTAAGAAAAATTAGCACACAATAATGTTACATGAATGGTAAATGTTAAGAATTATTATTCTTGTAAATAAAGTTCATAGTGCCGTGCACTGAGACGAAGTCGAAACGTTTGATGATGTGCGCCATTTTGAATTTCAAAGTGATTGGGAAAACACATTTTGGCGAAGGGTGACAAGACAAGATATGCATACTTTATTATAGTCTTCTATTTTATCCTCTTTTGACTCAAACCCAGAGCGCAAAACGACGTCGGTGACGAAAAAATGACGTCATTAATTTAAGGGTCAGTAACTGTCATTATGCCGTCATTCGGGCAAAAATTTGTCACCTTAATTGGTCTGTATCATAATTTACGTAACACGAATGGATACGTTGTACCATTCATAAGTGACGTCGAACTTGGTCGTCGAATTACAAGTTCAAGTTAATAACTTATCTCTGACTCTATACAGTATGCATATAATGTCTATAGTTGAATAGGATAATATGGATTTCTAAGGACCGACACAAAACTCAAATCAATTCCTAAACTTGCGGAACGCAACCGAACTCCTAAGTAAGTAAAACCGACCTTCCTTGGAAGAAATCCTTTCAAAATCCGTCGGTTTTCGAATGTGTTACTAACATACACACTTATTTTTGGGAAATAAAGTTCTTATCTCGTCAATAGTTGTAATCTTACCAAGGCAAAGGTGAATCTTATTTAGAATGAGCGTTTCTCTTTTTCTTTTTAAATTTAGTTCCTAAGAGACTCGACAGATGTGAGGTACCTACATTGTGTGTACCAAATCATGTAGTAATCATGTCCAGATTGTGCCTGCCTTTTTTAAAAGCAAAGGGATCGAGCCTATACAACATATCAGATCGAATTTCTATTAAAATCATTCGTAAATAATGATGGATGCGTAGGCATCTTTTTTATTTTTGATCATCTTGTCCCTCTTTATTATTTTAAAGAAATACATTTTGAAATAATGAATTTTGTTCGCGAAGATCGTGGCGCCATCTAGCGATCCCCTAGAAAAACGCTCATTGCTCCCACCCATAAAGAAGTTTGGTAGTTGTCTCCTTAAAACCGTAATGCTTTAAGGTTGTCTCAAAGCTTCTGCCAACTTGAGTTAACTATTCAACGACATAAAATTTTGTATTAACTAGTCTGATTGAATTGCCAGACCGACCTAATAAAAGGATTTTTTTAACACCTAGTCAATTACAATTTTCCGCATCTTTCCACTGCACTGACAAACGTATGCTTGACACAAATTATTGTCAATTCTG
This sequence comes from Agonopterix subpropinquella, assembly GCA_922987775.1. Lineage (NCBI taxonomy): Eukaryota > Metazoa > Arthropoda > Insecta > Lepidoptera > Depressariidae > Agonopterix > Agonopterix subpropinquella. The sequence goes on from OV277693.1 coordinate 28,568,862, forward strand.
AGGTAGTTTTCCTAACAAAACTTATTGCCGTAACCTCGCCTCTGTTACTGATATGATGATCTATCCCTGCTGATATGTTTGCATACATTTGACAGTGGTAAAATGTTACAGTGGCTGCCATATTAAGGTAAGCGAATACTAAAACGGGTCGCATCATCGCCGAACGCAGCGCAAAATGCGCCCAAATCGCTTCTAAAGGTAAAGAAATGGTCGGCCAACGTATAGAAAATCTTAACCATGTTTAGAATACTGTCTTAGTAAAATTCAACTTGTTGATGACGTGATTGTAATTTTTGTCTCAAGTTTATATGCCAAGGTACTAAGATTGAAGTTTTTCATTGCTAGAAGTCTGCCTACATTTACAGGGTATTTACTAATGAATTTTCAAGATGAAGATCTTACAAACCGAAAGAGCACACAATCATTGAATTCTGGATAATCTTTGGCGAATTCCTACAATTGGTCTGTTCTGTGTTCATTGTTCGTAACCATTTATTGTAATTTTGACTGTTGGTTTCCCGAATAAAATTTATTTATTTACAAAGATTCAAACGATAACCTCCAAAATGCAAGTGTAAAATCAGTAACACATTCTCAAAACCGGCGTCCTATTCACGGCCTCATACATGCATGAGAGCTGGCTTGGCCGTTGTACACACATAAACGAAATCAGACTCGGAGTGTTGTCGTGCACGGCGGGCCCAGCGTTAGGCCGGCGCGACCTGCCACACGATCAGGTGGCTGCGGCTGGCGCGCTCGGCGAGGGAGCTGTGCCCGCTGGACCCGTCCTCGGCTACGACCACGCTGTCTTCCATTTCTGAGTCGGCTGTTGATCATTGGACAATATTAAAGTTGAGGAACTGTTTGTTGGAACTTCCGCATTATTGACTTACCAACTACTGGACGTAGGGTCGGCGCTCGAATGTGTCCGAAAAAACGCATAAAGATAAACTTTTACGCACCAGTCTTCGTTTGATCGACGACTACGCGCACTTATACAGGATCCTTCCTAATATTCTGAAACTTTTTTAAGGGGATGATCACACCATCAAACTGAACAATTTTCTCTATAGGACCAACATCGAAATCGCGAAAAAATATCCGACGTCCCATACATTTGGCTCGCGTACGTTTGCAGTTTTGTATGGAAGAACTGTCTTTTTTTTCCGCTATTTCGATGTTGGTACCATAGAGAAAGTTGTTCAGTGTTACAGTCTGATCATCCGCTTATAAAAGTGTCAGCATATTTAGACCCTATACAACGTGTTAATGAATTAACGCAAAACTAGAAAGTAGTTTGTTTAGAATCGATACCAGAATCGAATTATCATGGTTTCAACATAGGATTTTTTTTTCAAAATTTTAATTAATTTTTTCGTAAATTTTAAAATTTAGTAAATCCGATGTCAACCCACCCCATGGGCACTCTCACCCTACTTACTACCAAAACAAGATTATTAAAATGTATCCATAAGTACTTTAGCGCTCTCATTCATTGCTGAAATGATAACAAATCATTTTTGCCTCTGAACTTAAAATGCGAATAACTTAAAATTTTAAGTATCAAAATAATGAAATTATTGTTTCAATCTAATTATTTTGTTATAAATCAGTTGGGGTGTATGAGGTTTTGCGCTAATTTATTAACACGTTGTATACAGGGTAACGTAAAATAGGACAGCTACTTAAAGGGGTGCTTTAAACCATTAAACTGAACAACTTTCTCTATGGGACCAAATTCGAAATCGCGAAAAAAAAATCTTCTGCCCCACAAATTTCAGTCGAGTTATGCTTACAGTTTTGAATGGGAAAGCGGTATTTTTTTCGCGATTTCAGTGTTGGTCCCATAGTAAAAGTTGTTCAGTTTGGTGGTGCATCCCTTTAAGAAGCTGTCCTATTTTATGCTATTCTACATACCCTGTATAATGCCGTGCAGCGATGGAGTAAAAACTACGCAAGCAAAATGAAAAAGAATTTCAGCATTTTCAGTTTTTAGTTGGTTTATACGAGTATTACTACACGTACTTAGGTTTGTCTAGCTTGGTGTCGGATGCTTTCGTGAATTTTGTACTAGACCCGGGGCGTCCATTATTTGGTATGTCAATGTTTCGCACGCTAATTTTTATCACATTAATAATGTTGCCTAACATAGTGATTCATAGTATATCGATACTTCGTGACTTAGAAAAATAATAACAATATTATTGCTTTAAAACAATTGATACTATCGATATTATAAAGGAGAGCGACCATGTGCCCACCAAACTGTACTGGGCCATCGTGGTGGTATAACCCAATCAACACGTAATTTATATAGTAGCACCATATAGCTACTATACAACTTACGTATTGCTTGGGTAACCTGCTTCCTCTCACTCTAGTGAAGGCCATTACCATGCATTAGGATTATATAGGCTATTTCTACATTATATCGAATTCAGTCCCCAGTACCTACACTTGTAACAACTAAATTAAGTGTATTGAGTTAATCTACTATTAATATTTTAGTTACTTTACACTATTATTTACAATTTAATGTAAATACTGTGTTAGCAATATACACGTTAGCTATACTATACATGTACAAAACAATTAATAAAAAACATAACAATGATTATCAGTTAGTTTGGTTGGTGTTTAAATTAGACTCATTTATACGCCTGTGACATCGATCATAAATTAAAATAGAAGAACTAATCAAAGAATCTCATGTAAAATCTTGTAAATTTATCTGAATTGACATACTGTCAACGAGATGGAGTAATACAAGGCCAAAGTGCACTCCGAGGAATTATAATTACCATTGACCTGTAACTAAAGACAAGCATTACCAATTAAACAAATTTAATGTCAACACTTATTTTAGCAAATCAACCTAATCTCAACCGTGTTCTAAGAACATAAAGAAAACACTCCAAATGGATCCGGGGCGCAAGATGGCCTCTGTATACCATTGACATCGTGCTTAGGCTGCCTGTCCATTGACGTGGAGCTAGCTGGCGGAGCGGGGAAGAGGAGTTTTATTAACCAATAAGATTACAATCAAAATCTCGGCCGAGATTTTATGCAGTCCTGATTGGTTAATATTTCCTCGCTACTCCGCTCAGCCAGCTAGGTCGAATCAATGTTGGCTGGCGGAGCGGGGAAGCGGTGTTTTATTAACCAATAAGATTACAATCAAAATCTCTGCCGAGATTTTATGCAATCCTGATTAGTTAATATTTCCTCGCTACTCCGCTCCGCCAGCTAGCTCGCGTCAATGGACAGGTAGCCTTATTCGAATGGCCTTTTGTCAGAAATATGAGTAGATATGACCGTTTTTATGCCTTGCTTTATATTATTTATCTGCCCCTATAGGTACTTTATGTTATACAGGGTGTAACATAACACCCTAGTAATAAGGGGGCGCTTCAGACCATCAAACTGAACCACTTTCACTATCGAGCCAACATCGAAATCGCGAAACAAAAACACTCCTTCATACAAAACTGCAGTACAGTCTCGACTCAAATGTATGGGACGGCAGATTTTTTTTTTTTCTCGACCTTGGCTCCATAGTGAAAGTTGTTCAGATTGATGGTCTGAAGCACCCCCTTAAGTATTACTAGGGTCTTTTGTTACACCCTGTATAAGCTTCATCGTATAGTGATATCTCAGCAACATTTGTGACAGGCTGAGAAGTTTAACTTCAAAAACTGAATAGGCTGATTCATTAATCATTAGTTATCAAAGGCGTATAAAAGAATCTATTCTCAAATGTTGTTAGCAAAATATTGGTTTCACTGGCTAGTCCAAGCGAAATGAATGAATATTAACATGATAATGGACCGTGTTTTGTTTGATGCGTGGCTATATGACGGACAAGCATTGTGGACACAGAACATTATTAGAGGGGTTAGAATGCAAAGTAGTGCTTTTGCTTCGGAGACGGCTGTCGCCACTTGTCTTTCCCGCTGACGCTGCTACAATTACTCACGCCGCGCGCCTTATGGTGATAACACCATGCATAAGCAAATCATTGCATAACGTGTGGCGACACGTTCCACGCGTATTTTGCACTTCTAACCCATCTTATAATGTTCTGTTGTGTGAACGTAACTGTTTATAATTATTAGTTTATTAGCGACAATGTTATAATTATGACAAAATGTTGTTATTTTTACATGTTAGCTATGTTTTTGCTTGAAATTGAAGATTGAAAAAATTATGTCCGGTTGAAGAAGAAAAAAATTTTGTATTGTGATGTTAGGATGCGATAGCTTCGACGCTAAAGGGCAGCGCAGACCTTGCGCAGACCCACGCGGCGGCGGCGGCGGAGTGGCGGCGAAGCGTCTCATTTAGTAACAATTGATTGATTGATTGATTAAGACCTTAAATATTTCTGCATAAGACTGAAATTGGTGTAACGAAATAACATCACATCATCACTTGTTGTATTTATTTCGCTACACCAATTTCAGTAGCACCCATACAGGGCACTTTTATTTATTTTCGATGGCATATTTTAATCTTTAAATTGGTGCAGTAAGTCACAGCACACATTCATTTTATTTAAAATCTTTGTCAATTAAAAATACACCAAGCCCCGCTAGTATGATTTCTCCATTTGCGCGCGACTCAGTTTTTTTCCATACTACTAAAGTGCGAGACGTTCGCTCCTTGAAAAGCGCCGCGAGGTCATTTTCTATGCAGCGAAGGCGCGTCGCGCGCAAGTAGAGAAATCACAATAGGGCCGGTAATTTTTATTTATTTATCGTGTATCGTTGCCAACACAATAAGTCAATACAATATTCGACTAAAATGAATGTCAGCACACATTGCTAAATTAAAGATAGTCATAAGCTTTTTTCAATCTTCAATTTGAATGTTATGTATGAGACCCAAGCAACATGCTATTTCGTTACCGTAAATTGGACGTACCGATTCGAAACAAGATGATAGGTATACTTATATTGTTTTAAATTATGACTATCAGGTACGTTCAGGGTTCGAGTATCTGCCAAACAATGAGGTGGGAGGCAGTATCGCGCACGTCATCCGCATGCTCCTCTAGTCGAGAAACAAATAAACAAAAATTGGGGAAAATAAAAATAATTAAAGATCTTTGCCTAGAGTTTGTCTATCCACTAAAATGTTTGTGTTATTTTATTATGTTGGTACAGTACTGTTTTTAGAAGCTCTAGCATCGGAACCACCCAGGTTTTATTCCCGTCAATTTATAGAAAATTCATTGTATTTCCACTTCAGAATTTATTCTCACAGAATTCCATAGAGTTTTTTATAATAAGGCTCGGCGCAAACGAGCCACCGGCCACAGCCATCGGTGGTTAGCGACAAGCAGTTCACAGCTTTTTTCATACATTTTGCGGCGTATTCCTACACGCCGCACACATGTGTCGCCACTCGCTACAGCAGTATTCGCAAACGCGACAGCCACCTGTGACTGTGGTCGGTGGCTCGTTTGCACCGAGCCCTATTAATACTTAAAAGAAAATAACGAAATAACTCGAACGGTTCCGAAGCTTGAATCTCAATAAACAGTATGTATGAAATATAAATAAGTTGTCAAATGTATGCAATCTCGGCTATTGTTTAAGTTGCCGATAGTAAATTATATATTTATATAGTTAGACAAGTTAGCGCGCGACAGGCCCGTGGGGCACAAACGTTGGGGGAGGTGAGGAACTCTAGAATCTGTAGATGTCAGCGGGGGGCGGGTGGTGAAGCGGAGAAGGGAAACGCGCGCCGCTCACCGGCAGCCGCACGTGCCACTGCCGGTGAGCGGCGCGCAACGCATCGCATCGCCTCGCCTCCCCCAACGCGTGTGCCCCGCTGGACGGTCGGTCTCACGCTAACTTGTCTTACGTAATTCTGAAAGCATATATGGCGTTTATCCCGATCACTGTACTCATCGTCAGACGTCATCGCTTTTAGTATCATGAAATCATGATTCACACCTATACAGGGTCTTTCTTAATATGCTGACGGTTTTTTAAGGGGATGATCAGACCATCAGACTGAACCACTATTCTCTACAGGGTGTAAAAACACCCTAGTAATACTTTAGGGGCTGCTTCAGACCATCAAACTGAACAACTTTCACTATGGAACCAACTTCGAAATCGCTAAATAAAAATCAACTGTTTCATACAAAACTGCAGTACTGGCACAGAATAGGTAATAGTATATTAGGTAATAGTATATAGTTCTACATACAGAACGGCCACTCCCCGCCCCCCTCTGACTTCAGATACCTCACCTCCCCTCACACTCTCTGTGGTAACTTGAGGGAAGCCGAGCAAGGGAATGCAGTCAGGCGCGCGCACTCGTTGGATTTGACTACATAAAATATATTTTATTTTCCTCCTCACTGTAAAAATAATCGTTGGAAAATAACGCTAAATTCACATTTTCTGTGAAGCTTAAAAACTATTTTTAATAACAGAATGAACTATAAAAAGTAACGAATGTATAATGTAGTTCATACAATGCGTGTTAAGTCAACCCTACACATATGTTAAATATCTAAATATCTTGGACAATGTCACACAAATTATCTAGTCACATTTAAAGTACCAGAATCTAGCCTGGACTTGTATTATGATGACTAGACAACGATATAGAATACATATATAAATACAATCATCCATGACTCGGGTACAAATATTCATATTCATCATACAAATATTTGTCCCTTACGGGATTCGAACCCGCGACCCTCGGCACAGCAGGCAGGTTCACTACCGACTGTGCTACCGGGCCGTCATATATCATATGTCATGCACAATTTTCGCAAAGTGCTCATGTGCGAACGTCATCATGTCAAATCTAAAACGTTGTTTGAAGTGCCGGACCTGTGGTACTGGCTCGACTCAAATGTACGTGACAGCAGATTTTTTTATTTTTTCTCGGTGTTGGCTCCATAGTGAAACTTGTTTAGTTTGATGATAAGCCTCTTAACCCGGCGGGAGTCTGGCCGGGTATGTCATACCCACCTAGTTATTTAAGTGAGAGCATTTCACAAAATTATCACCCTAATTATTTGTGGCTTCTGGTAGCTGGAGTTAAAGAGTTACTAGAGGGAATAGTGACTTGTTTGCAGTAATAAGTTAACCGGCACGTGAGTAATACACGTTTAATTATCGTTCGGGCATCTTATACCCGGCCACACAGCTGGCGTATAGGATTTGTGCAAAAAAAATGTATGCATGTTTTTGTTCTGTTTGCTTTCTTTTTGGTTTATATCGTAGTTAACGATCGGGAATGGATATGCAAAGTCAGAAAGGCGACTAAGGTCTACGTTTAAGGAAGTTAAAGATGAATCTTCAACCGTGTCACACACGCATACTATATTGCGATCTGAGGCTGAAAAGAGGGGGTAAGTGATCATAGAAAAGTCAAGGGAGGTGAAATAAATGCCAATTTCAGAGATTCTTATGACAGTATGACTTTCCACATCCAGCACATGTGTTTTTAGTCTTCCTGTCTTTTTTAAATAATAAAACATGCTATTATATTTTTTGCGTAAACTGAACTGAATGTAACATAATTTCCTAAGATGTTCTAGAATAAAATCTGAAGTTTTTTTTTGTCAACATGATTCATTGTAGTGTTTTTTTTTAATATTCACAGTTTTTTTATAGAATAAATTTTTTTCGTAAAATTTATGGCTGTTTTGAAAGTGCCTATGTTGTGTTTTGTAAATTTACTGATTAGAGTTTCATTAATTTACTTATACAAAACTCTTTCGTTATGAACAGTTTTTATTTTGAAATGGATTAATAGATATTCGTTTCTGTCTAAAAACATCTTTACTTATTGTGATTAATTAAAATATGGGTCACAACACCACATATGGGTCACGAATAACAGTCATTTTTAAATATGGGTATCCTATACCCTACCACACACTCAGTGTAACATTTTTCACCAGACTCCCGCCGGGTTAAGTATTACTAGGGTGTTTTGTTGTATAGGGATCGAAATGGCGAAAAAAATAAAGTCTGTTGTCCCATACATTTGGCTCGAGTAGATTTGCAGTTTTGTATGGAACAGCAGACTTTTTTCGCGATTTCGACAATGGTCCCATAGAGAAAGTTAATCAGTTTGATGGTCTGAGCATCCCCTTAAAAAAACCGTCGGCATATTAACAAGGGCCTTTTATTTTTCTGTTCTGTGGCAGATTACACACTTACAATAATGACATGAAAGGAATGTGACTTGTTAATCGAAAAGCAAATGAATCTGAATGTTAAAACATTTTAGTAGAAAAACAACACTCGTAATTCAAATCAAACAATAGGCACTAAATAATTTGTTTAAAAAAATAATGTATAATTTGGTAAGTAAGGTTTGCTCTTATCTCTAAGTACAGTATAATGATAAGCATATGAAGCAGTCAAACTACGGGACTGTATAGACAACAAAACTGGTTTCAGATATTAAAATAAACAAATTATTGAAATTTTTTCTCAGAAACACATTTTCTCACTAAATAAGGAATGGATACGGACTTTCGATTTTCGATTTATCGCGACTCCGAACTACATTGTAATAATGTTGAGTTGACATTGGAACGAAAACGTTCACGCAATTGCGAAGTTCAAATGTCCGGGTAGAGGCCCCGATGAATGTTCTTTTTCTGATCGATAGGACTAAGCGATCCGCGTGACATAAGGGAGGTTGTTGTAGACACAGACCTTTCCAAATAGTATAAGAGATAAGTGTACTTTTGCAACCATCAGCAGCAAGGCAGATTCAATGTTTATGGGGTGTAGAGCATCTCTGTGATGGGGATGGACCAGGTCTGCCTGCATAACTCCAGTTTAGGAGATTACTGATGATTAAAGGTCTGTAAAAAATTTACGATTAGCTGCAGGGCTGATCGTATGATATTATTGTACTATGCACTGTAGCTATGTGAACAGTACAAAAACCGTCAAGTTCTGTCAGTCGGTTTAGGAGATACAGCCAGTCAAAGTTCCGACCTTTGAACGGCTGTATCTCCTAAACCGACTGATGAACCATGTCAGTATTTGTACTGTTCACATAGCTACAGTGCATATTACAACAATAACATACGATCAGCCGTGCAGCTGATCGTTAATTTTATACAGACCTTTAATCATCAGTAACTCCTAAACTGACTAGAGTTAAGCAGGCAGACCTGGTCCATCCCCATCACAGAGATGCTCTACACCCCATAAACATTGAATCAGCCTTGCTGCTGATGGTTGCAAAAAGTGCACTTATCTCTCGGAATAAAAAGGCTAATATAAAAAACAATCAACTTTTCTTGCAAATCAGCCCCATCGATTACAGTATTTTTTTAAACTACTCGTAATATAGATAAAACCAGCTTTGTTTCAAAACTATAATAAGCAGAAGCTCGGCATTATGTTCTGCGTTGTATGTCGTTCACGTCACGTGTGCTAACGTGCATATTGCTTGCTTTGAACACCTCATTATGTTGAAACTGTTCTGTAGGTATAATATATCCATGTTTAAACTTCAATAAATTCGCTTTTAGGAAAAAAATTACAGGTAAAATATTTAGGTGGAGTATTTAAACTTTAGACTAGAAAACACGTGGGAAATAAAATTATTATGATACAAAATTGTTATCGCTTTCGATAATAATTGGCGACAAAAAATATTTTAGAGTAATGAACGAGCGATTACCAGGTTAGAAGTAGCTGAAATAGCTGAAATATGTTATAAAAACAAGATATACATATATTATATCCAATTTATTTCTCCAACTGGTATAGAACGTCGTCATTGTCACCAACAGTTTTTTCTGGTCTATATTTCAAAGTTTAAATTAATCCTAGCATTGAAAATATATAAGATCTAACAAAAATAGCTGAAACTACTTTAAGGGGATGATCAGACCATCAAACTGAACAACTTTCTCTATGGGACCAATATCGAAATCGAGAAAAAAATCTGCTGTTCCATACAAATCTGCAATCATAAATTCGAATGTATGGGACAGCTGTCTTTTTCTTCGCGATTTCAATATTGGTCCCATAATAGATCATCTGATCATCCTCTTAAAATAGTTTCAGCGATTTTTGTTGGACCTTATATATTTTAGCGAAAATCTGACAAACCACAGAGATTAATCTAGCTTGTGTTTACAAAATTACATTGAGTTTAATTGGTTGGTATTAAAAATAGGATCTAACTTCGTTTGTGTGCAGCGAAGCTATGCAAGGAATATCTTCTAATACGCTCACACCCGTTTACAATTAGGGATCGGGGCACTGTATATTATTACGACGCCGACGTATTGCAATGTCATAATACGTATTAAAAAAAAGTGAAAGCTCACCTATCCTAAAGTCAATATAGCCCTCCCCGCCGGAAATGACCAGCATCGGCGGCGGGGTAGGGGTGTTCCGGCGCGGCGAGTCCGGCGTCCGGGCGGGCGAGCCGGCGGCACCCGGCACCGCCACGAAGAACGTCACGGCGTCCCGGTGCCCGTGGAAGCTGAGCTGCGCGTGCGCCATCGAGCACCACGGGATCGTGCCCGTGGGGCTGGCTGACCGCGGTCGAACTGCGTGACCTGCCATGTTTTATCGTTTACAATACAATACTCTTTATTTGCACATCGAGAACATAAAAGAACGATATTAAAGGTGAACAAAAAGGCGGTCTTATTATACAGGGTGTAACAAAACACCCTAGTAATACTTAAGGGGGTGCTTCAGATCATCGAACTCAACAACTTTCACTATGGGGCCAACATCGAGAAAAAATAAAAAAAATCTGCTTAAAAAAATCTTTAGTCGAGTCGGTACTGCAGTTTTGTATGGGACAGCAGATTTTTTTAATTTTTTCTCTATGTTGGCCCCATAGTGAAAGTTGTTCAGTTTGATGGTCTGAAGCACCCCCTTAAGTATTACTAGGGTGTTTTGTTACACCCTGTATAATGGTCATTTTTTCACACAAGCACGCAGAGTGTGACAAAGCACCCCAGTGGGGTGCTTAATGGGGTGCTTTAGATCATCAAACTGAATAACTTTCATTACGGATCCAATTTCGAAACGGCGAAAAAAAAATCTGCTATCTCATACATTTTGGTCAAGTCTGATTTTTTTTCGATATTTTAAAGTTGGCTCCGTAGTGAAAGTTGTTCAGTTTGATGGGCTGAAGCATCATTCCTTAAGTATTACTAGGATATTTTGCTACACCCTGTATAATTAAAGGGTTTTTTATGGGTCAGTCACGCACTTATTAAAGATTTCTCAATAATTTTGTTTCATTTATTTGGCCGTTGTTTTTTCTTTTTATCAAATTCGTATGTATCTATAATTGTATAAAAATAGCTTTAATGATTTTGTAGTAAATTGGAGTAGCACATTTTCTTCATTGAGAAATCCAAAATATTAAGAGCGCGCCACTGAACCGTAAAATGACTCATAAAAGAGAATCACTTTGACAACGGAATATAAGCCTTGCGTACAAACAAATAACTCACCAGGCGTCCTATTCGGCGGTAAAGATCCTCCGGAGGAATCCCAAGTGGATGTCTCTGACAGGGGTACGGATATGACGACTCCGTTGCTCGTGCCGATCCACAGGCGGCCGGAGCTGATGAGGAGGGCGGTGATGCGGACCAGGGAGAAGCCGAGCTTGCCCGTGCCGAGCATTTTGCTGACGTACGGCTCGATGTCCACGTCCTTGAGGTGCTGGTAGGTGTGCGCGTGGTAGAGCCGGAGCGTGGAATCCATTTTTATTGATACCTGTCGGTAGTCAATGTTGATTAGTATTTTTAGAGTTCCGGAACTCAAAAGGAAAAAACGAATACTTGATAGGACTTTGTTCTCTGAGGAAAGGGTAGAGATATCAAACTAAAATGAATACCAAATACTAAGGTTTACGATCCCTTGGACAAGTATTGCAAGCTTCTAAGTCAAAGCAATCAAACGATACTATTAAGTCATTATTTTGGTATTATGTCATTATTTTGATACTCTCAAATCGCAAATCAAAATCTATGGGGTACTTCGCGTTGACCATGAATCATGAATTTTTCCAAGAAGCCAGGCTCACAACACAAGTAAAGGAATAAATCCGATAAGTAGTTATATCACGTAGGAAATACATAAAAAAATATATTTTTCCGATTACAAAGTAACATTTTAAGTTGGAGTATATCGACCGTGATGTAGACCGATGTATGTTTCATTGAATATGTGCAAAATAAGAGAGTAACTGAGGTGGAGAATACAAACAAAAATACGTATTCGACGAAATTTGTTTCTTGTTTGATTACCGAACCACAACCGAACCCTTAAAAGGTATCTAAATACCCTAAACACATACCCAGACGCCGTCTCCATCGCACGCCATCTGCCGGACCTGGCTCTCCTGCCGCGGGTGCGCCTCCAGCGAATGCAGCAATTGTCTCGAACGGGGGTCGATCACGTGCACCTTGTTGCGGTAGCCACACCACACCGTGCACCCCACCGCGCTCAGGCATCGCACTGCCGACAAATTATCATTTATTACAGATAATTAGCGCATCGTGGCCCCAGTCGGCGGACAGGTGAAGGCAGCTCGTTAAGCCTATGACCCAAGGGGCCTGCTAGTTCTCGAGTGGCGACCGCGTACCGGAAAGCGCAGCGTGGGTAGAACAAGGTGTACCGAGGAACTGGTGAAAGCGGCGGACACCCGTTGGATGAGGGCAGCGTAGGACTGGTCGTTATGGCGATCTACAAGGGAGGCCTATGTCCAGCAGTGGACGTCTATTGGGTATGATTATACCTAAATAAGGCCCGTTCCACCGCTTCCATGCCAGCACGAGAAAACGAAAAAAAGAAAGAGACGTTGTCCGTGTTATATTGCGAATGCGAAAGTGAGCCCGCATGAAGGTTTACTCGTTTTGTCGCTTTGTCGTGCGTGGCAATACTAGCCTTACTGATAGTGTTAGAGTTAGATAGTTTATAAACAGGGTGTAACAAAAGACCCTAGTAATACACTGAACAACTTTCACTATGCATAGTGAAAGTTGTTCAGCAGATTTCGAAGTTGACTCCATAGCCATGGAGTTAACTTCGAAATCTGCTGTTTCATACAAAACTGCAGTACTGACTCGGACAATGATTTTTTTTTGCGATTTCGATGTTAGCTCCATAGTGAAAGTTGTTTAGTTTGATGTTCTGAAGCACCTACTTTAGTATTACTAGGGTGTTTTTACAGGATGTAACAAAACACCGTAGTAATATTTAAATTAGTGGTTTAGTTAGACCATGGACCAACATTGAAATCGTGAAAAAATCTGATGTTTAAGTCGAATAGCCATTGAATCGTGAAAAAACACAGACATTTGGGTCGAATAGCCACTGACGTTTTCGTTTTCTATGAAACAACAATTTATTTTGGCAATTTCGACGTTTGGTTCATAGCTAAAGTTTGATGGTCCAACGCACCACCTAAAATATGTAACGCATTTAAGATTATCTAGCTAGAGCCAAAGACGAGCACTGCAAGAGCACGAGCACGAGCACTAAACATTACCAGAGCACTTGGGGTCTCCCAACACAAGCTGCCAGTACTGCGTCAGGTCCCACTGTCCGTCCGCCTGCCTCGCGAAGATGGCCACCGTGCCGTCGGCCAGCGCGACCATGCACCGGGACGAGCACGACACGATCGCCAGGATGGCGTCGTTCAACTTCACCCTGTGAATAACATACAGTCTTAGACAATTTAATAGTATGGACGCGTAACGCGTGTCTTTCTCCTATCAACATTATTTGCCACTTTTTGCGGGGGCGAGGTAACATGAAATCCGCAAGTTTGGATTTTATTTCCTATAACTTTAGATTCTAATTTTGAATGTTAAAAATCATGAAAAGTAGTCTCGTATGAACCCCAAATGTTCTAAGTTCAAAATTATTGTTTCGCAATTATAGGCTGTCTCGTTTAGTGATAAGGTATAAAATTGAGTTTAAATGCACAGGATCAATTAGTCTCATACCGTGGCAAAGGGGAAATGCTACCGCAAGGCCAGTCCTTACTATTAAATTGTCTAAGCATACAGTGTGTTAGGGTAAACAGTGCTGCAAGGAAAGAAAAGAAATTAAAACCGCCTTCAAAAAAACTAAAAAGCATTAATTAGTTTTATCGAAGTCGCTGTCAAGCCGGTACGATTCGCGACAGGGCTTGCATTAGTTTTTTGGCTTGGCTTGACACCGACTTCTATAAAACAATAATTAATGTTCTTATGATACGAACGAAAAAGTCATCGGCAGCAATATAATTTTTTAACTTTTTAGTTTTTTTAAAGGCGGTTTTAATTTTTTTGGTTAAAATTTTGCTTATTTTACAATTTTCAGTGGTAAATTGATCAGTTCGATTTAATAGTAGTGCTTTAAATTAACAAACGCACTAGTCGGCTCTATGATTTTCGAAGGTTCCCCTCGATTTCTCTGGGATCCATCATCAGATCCTGGTTTCCTTATCATGGGACCTCTCTTGGGATATCTTCTTTCCAACAAAAAAAGAATCATCAAAATCGGTTCATAAACGACGAAGTTATCCGCACACATAAAAAAAAATATATATATCAACGGTCGAATTGAGAAACCTCCTTCTTTTTTGAAGTCGGTTAACAAAAGATCAACTAGAGCACCCTGAGCAGACAGCCTTGATAAGACCATTGCTGACTGGCAAATCTTTCCACTACAGCATAAGTAATTTTTCATACGATATGGCTCGTGTTGACACGAAAGATGAAGATGAAGGGTGAACAGTCGCAGTACTTTAAGGGGTGATTGTACCCATTATACTGAACCACTTTCCCTAAGAAATTTGCAAAAAATATTTTGGACTTTCGTACTGAATCAGCTGATCGAACGTTTGTATGAAAAGGTGAACCTTTTTTCCTTTGGGAAAGTTGAATTCCGATACAAAATTGATCGGGTGTCTTTTGCACTGAAGGTCCAAACAATTTTTCCCTTTTTTTCAACACATGTTCCCTAAGGACAGTTGTTTAGTTTCACTGTCTGAATGTCTGAATACACCCTAAAGGTGGACTTCCGATGCCAGCGGCCAATGCGACTAACGCGCGCGCCTGACGTCAAGTTCTGTCATATGTGACAGAACCTCGCGTCAGACGCGCGCGGCCGACGACAGTCCTCACTTCCGAGGTCAGCGACTGACGCGTGCCTATTGTACACAGTGTTATCACTTCGGGGAATTTCCGGGAAAATATCCCGGAAATTTTGGGTATGTTTTTATGTTTTGGTGTTTACACAAAAACATAAAAATACAAACAAAAAAACCAATATATATTTTAATAAAGAATATTTGACTGATTGATAGGTTAAGAGAATTTTTGAATGCTATTTTTTACCAGATTTTTTATAAAATACATTTTTAGGAGTAATTTAATTACACAGGGATGCGTTGCGTCCCCTTGGCTTTTTAACCTGTATATGGATCGCTGTCTAACTAATAATTATGAAGGCAAGAGGAATTTTCCGAAAGTAATTAAAAAAAGAAAAAGTTGTTTCAAGTGGCACGATAGATGGTGTTGAAGCGACCTTGCAGATAATAAAATACAAATAAAATAGTAAAAAATTAAGCAAATTTTCGGTAAAAACTCGGTAATATTTCTGGCAAACATTCTTGTTCTGCGTGACGTCAGAGCATAGCCGCGCGCGGCCGCGGCCGATGCGATAGACATCGGCCGCGCGCGTCTGACGCGCGCGTCAGTCGCTGGCATCGGAAGCGGCGCCATACGTTTTCATAGTAACTAGTACTGTCGCATCGGCCGTCGGCCGCGAGCCGCGCGCGTCAGACGCGTCGGCCGCTAGCATCGGAAGTCCACCTTTAAAATGTTGTTAGTAATTAAAAACTTCTGTGAATACATAAACTATACTATTACTTAATTAGCAAGAAACAGTTTCCTACACTAAAACCATATTCAAGCTCGCTCACGCTTGAAACCATATTTCTGTCAAGAAATAGGAAGATATCTAACTTTAGACATCTAGTAGGTAACTATAAATGCTTACCTCGCCAGACACTTGCTATAGTTGCCCATAGCGGAGTGTATGTAAAGGTTGCCGCTCTTGGTGCCCAGCCACATGGTCGCCATGACGGTGGACATCTTGCGGTCGAGCGGGACGTCCGCGCGGGTGTCCGCGTTCGACTGCTCCTGCGCGAACGCGTCCACGCCGGGCTCGGGCGACCCTAGGTGCTCTGCAAAGTGTTGTTGTTATTGTGCTGGTACCATAATTAAATACAGTGTTTCCCAAAACTCAACAACAAGCCGCAAATAGGAGATAGGTGAGTTTATAACTGTTCAGAGAAAAATACATAAAAAATCCCAAGTTCGATAGTTTTCGAGATTTTGTAATTTTTTTTTACATTGGAAAAATTACGACTCTGCGCTCAACTTTTAGATGTAGCTACTACAAATTTGTAAATTTTGTCATGAAAACACTTGTTACGCAATCCAGAATAAACTTTTCAGTGGACCCAATTCAAAAGTAAACTATTAGTTCCATACTTTATACAGAAAACGTTTTTTTCTGTCAGACTTCTGCGGTAAAAATTAAAAAAAAAGTAGTAATCTGTTTTTTTCTCGTCGGACAACCCCATTTCAAAACAATAATTCAATCTTTGTCATTTTTCGTATGCCAAAAAGAGAGCGCACGACGCTTTTCTTATTTATTTATGGCTTTGTCGTTGGCGGCATGGTATCCGTGCAGACCAAACGAATCATCATATAGTATGTACGGAACACAATTACACCTCACCGTTGACGGGGGTGGAGCTAAGCGGCGGGCTGTCCGTCGGGACGGGGTCCGCCTCCTCGACGTCCTTGACGGTGGACTCCCTGGGCGCGTCGCTGGACGCCGGATCCGGCTCCTTCACCGGCGTCGTCGGCGGCGTCAGGAGCGTCGCTTGTACCTATTGTTAATGTAAACCTTATGGTATAATTATAACTCAGCTTCATTGCTGAAATTGGCCATCGACTTAAGGTCAATTCGTTTGACCCAGGGGGAGCATGTAAATTTTCTATGGTTTGACCACACCATAATTTCATAACTATGGACGAGTTACGCGTGTAATTCTACTAACAAACTGCGACTTTCCGCAACTTTGGATTTTATTCCATTAGGTACTTTAGATTATAATTTTCATTGTTAAAAATAGTGACGTGTGAACCCCAAACGAGACTAATTTGAAGTTATAGTTCCGCAATTATAGGCTGTCTCGTTTAGTGATAAGGTATAAAATTGTATATAAATGTACATGATCAATAGATCGCGCAACTTGGCAAAGGGGAATGCTAACACGAGGCTGATCCCTGGTTATACGGGTTCCTTCTCGGAGATAGATATCCAAAACCGGGAGATCTTAGGTTTCTTCCCTTCAATGATATCGCCTCCTTCATCTACCATGTATTTGAAGGGTGAAGAAAATAAAAAGTACGAGCTTTTACCCGCGACTTCGTCCGCATAAATTATATACCAGATTTTAAGTCAGATGATAAGCTATCAAACAAAAAAAGTTTCATCAAAATCGGTTCAGTAGTTTTTGCGTGATACTCGAACAAACAAACACCCAAACAAACAAACGAACAAACAAACAAACAAACAAACAAACAGACAGACAAAAAATCCAAAAATTGGTGATTTGGAATCAGGGACATCTAAAAACCATATCGTATTTTTTTTTTGTAAATATCTTCAATGTACAGACAAATTTCTATTACAGTTTTATAATAGTTTAGATAAGGGCTAACACAAAAGACCCCACTGGGACGAAGTTTTGCTGACATCCCCCATAACAAGATAAGACAGTTATATGGACTAAGGTCAATATTCAGATCAGGCGGGAAAATGGTCGAGCAGTTTTCATTGATAACTGATTAATAGGTAACAAGTACATTACTTCTCTGCGTTGCAATGCAACGGCAATTGAAATAGAGATGAAAATAGCGTGCAAGAGATAACGCAAACACACGCCACAAGGATTTAACAATGAAAAGAGCTTGAGTTTTTTCTGCGTGATCTGAATTGACCCTTAGGGACAAGAAATGTGACACTTGCTACGGGTCGTTTCTGGTGCAAAGATTGGCCATCAAACAGTCACCCAAAGCTACCCGAAGTGCAAAGGAAAAGAGCTATGATCGGAGTTTCTTTGCACTTCCTTTACATGGCCAATGGAGCCGAAGTGTTCTACAGTGGCGACCGCGTGGGTAAGCCCTGAACAAAGTGGACCGACGACCTTTAACCTCTAGTATGAAGTCTACTCGCGCGCGAGGCGCCTTCGCGGCATAGAAAATGACTTCACAGAGAGGAAACATCGACGCGCTTACCGCGAAAAGTAGTATAGATAAAAGCCGAGTCACGCGCAAGTAGAGAAATCATACTAGAAAGGTTAGTGACAGTGGCGGGAACCAATGGGATGAGGGCAGCGCAGGACCGGTCGTTGTGGCGCTCTGCTAGGGAAGCAGTGGACGACTGATCTATCGGCTGATATGATGATGATACATACCCACCCCCTCGGGGAATATAGTGTATAGGTAATTATACGTAAAACTGGACACACTCACCAGTCTCGCACTTCCGATGACCAGTTCCTTATCAGCACCATCTTGCATCCCGTTCTGACTCTCGGAAGACTCACTCTTGACCACGCAGAATAGTGACTGCTGTAAACATGCTTGTCAGTTCTTTATTCTAAATCTAACTGGTTTTTAGACTAACAACTTTTTTTTAAGTACTTGGAAGAAAACCACATATGGGCCGATCGACTTTCTTTTATTTCCTGACAGACTGACGTTTGTTTTTATGCATTTTAGATATGGATACTAATCTAGAATCCTTAGAGCTTGGCGAAGCGCAGCGCATAGCACGTTTCACTACCAAACCATTATCGACTTTGCGTGCGTTGAAATAACATGGAAAAACTTTCGCCTCAAGTCGCTTCGATGCTCTCGGGGACTAGTAGTTGTGTTAATTGATTTTCTTTGTTATTTAAAAGCAAGCAAAGTCGATAATGGTTTCGCAGTGAAACATGCTTTGCGCTGCCCTTCGCCAGGTCTTAAAAAGATAGAAAGCACCGAGGCATTATGGTAGGTTTAGATGATGACAATTTCGCGGCGCCTATTCTGCGGCGCTTCAAAAAAGAACCGTATAAACACTTTTGGCAATATTTTTTGGCATGCCGTAAAATAGTCGTGCCAGAAGTGTTTATGTTTGTTAGTGTTTGTTTTTTGGCGGCGTTGAATTAACCCCTGTGTAAACATACACTAGAATCACATTTCGTTCGCCTGTGAAATAGATGCATAATTGTACGGTCAGATCTCGGACTATTTCACTCCTTTTATGTGCGTCGAAAACCGACAGACGCTGGGAAACCCGTAATTGTCAAGTCTTATTTGCCAAATAAGCCATGTGAAGTGCCACCATGACAATGACCTAATATGCTGCGCTCCATGTTTGTTGAATGCATACAGAGCGGTGAGCAACGATCGCGACCCAATGGGAGACCGAAAATGGAAGCCGGGGCCAGGGCAGACCGAGAAAGAGACGGCGTGACGACCTGGATGCCCACGAAGCAGAATGGCAAATGATAGCACGGGATACGGAAGGCTGGAAAACCTTGGGGGAGACCTTGGTCTAATGGGACGAAATAGGTAAAAAAATAAATTAAAGCACAATTATTATTACAATTCCAAGACTGGCCTATTGTTAACTTAACTTGACCTATTGAATTGGCAAAGAGTATATGTTTCTAAAATCGTCTATCAACATGAAAAGGTACTTCATGAACCGACGTCACTTAGGATACGACGATATCATATTTAATTACTCTGCTTATCACTTAGAATCAAACAGTAATGCTGCTACAGAATATCTAGTCCAGACTTGTATTGTGATGACTAGACAACAATATAAATACATATATAGGTACAAACATCCATGACTCGGTAACGTTTGTAACATTCATATTCACCATGCTAACATTTGCCCCTTGGCACCCCTAGTAAACACCAGTTATTGTAACCTCAATAGATTTTGTTACCAGGTTGGTAAATTTCACAAAAATGTTCAGACACATTCTGCCAGTCATACTAACGCTACTCTATCATAGAAAAACATACACATGTCTTTATAACCTTCCTATTCACAAATGTACGTCATACCATGCTGTAAATCAAGCCCATTATTTCTATAACAAGTATAAACCAGCGTATAAGATCTGACATGTATACATGTATCAATACCCATCATGCTGTTTAAAAGTTATCGCTCACAACTCAGTATCGCCTCTTGAAACGAAACGTGCATAAATAAATCGAATTCAATAAAATACAAAGTCAATGACAAATTGAAATTGACAATGACAAAATGGGATGGAGTGACGACTTTTTTTTCGAAATGACCTATATAGCATTACTCAGCAGAGTGCATCGACTGATAATTACGGCGGACTATTGGGGGGAACCACACCAGTGACAGCGAAGCGCCTTAGTAGGTCAACCGAACCAGTGAAAGAACTTAAGCAACCTGCCCAAGAACAACCCTAAGTCGGGATTGGGCGTTGCTGAGATTACGCGGCGGATTGTGTAGTGGGGATCGGTGAGAAGAGTGCTTGACGCCAACCACTCTATAAAATAAAATATACCTAATTTCATACCACTAAAAGTTCATATTCGAATATTTAATTTCAAGGCGGTGTCAAGTGAATATAAGGACGACAACCTTTAGTAAGATAGTGCAAAAAAAAACATTCATACATCCATCCATGTTCTTCCACATTTATGATATTAGTAGTATTAGCGTGATCTTTATCATTCATTTCATTCTCTTTGATGCATTGCTTATAATTAATGAGGTAGATGGATGGTTGTATAGAAAACATCACAGTGCTTAGGCCCTCTTAGCGGCTGAACCACATCTACGCGTATCTCCAACTACAGGGAAATTAAGGTAGCGCCCCTAACTTGATCAGAAAATGGTAAAATTGCGCGGGAAAGGGCCGGTGCACACCTGGCGAAGCGCAGCGCAGAAATTTTTTCTCTACGAAACCATTATTGACTTTGCTTGCGTTGAAATCTAAACTATTATAAAACTGTAACAGAAGTGTGTCTGTACATTGAAGATATTTACAAAAAAATGAATACGATATGGTTTTTAGGCTTCCCTGATTCCAAATCAAAAATTTTTGGACTTTTTGTCTGTCTGTTTGTCTGTCTGTCTATCTGTCTGTTTGTTTGTTTGTTTGTTTGTTTGTTTGTTTGTTTGTTTGGGTGTTTGTTTGTTCGAGTATCACGCAAAAACTACTGAACCGATTTTGATGGAACTTTTTTTGTTTGATAGCTTATCATCTGACTTAAAATCTGGTATATAATTTATGCGGACGAAGTCGCGGGTAAAAGCTCGTAACAAATAAAATCGATTAACACAACTGCTAGTCCCCAAAGCCGATAACTATGAAGGGTTCAGTTGTAATCTTAATAGATGCACCTTTGAATAATCAAAAGGTGTTCTGAAACACTATTTTTGGATCGCTGGTACATAGATGTGGTTTGACCCGTACAGAGGTGCCGGGCACTTTTTGTCACTCTTAGAGATAGCACAAACTATGGCAGTGGCATCGATGAGGCATTTGTGATAATTCGCATTCTCAATTTTACTATTTATTCCATATATCAAACGTAAACGAGGCATGGCCACCATGGCACAAAGAAACTATTAAAGTTGCTATAATTTAAGACTTATATATCAAACTAGTTCACGACGTAATAAAGAATTCGTGGGTTAGATCGTGCGCGCCGATCGAGTGAAGAAAATATTATTAGATATTCCATTTATTGACATACCTTGTATGCAGTCAATCATGTAGAAATGTGGGCCACCACATGGCTACCACAGAATTTTGTAGCGATCACATAAATTTACATTTTTAAGGTTTCAACCATATATTTTCTCTTTATTTTCGTATGAAAGTGTATCTGTCTAGCCTAGAATTTTCTTTAAAAAAAAAATTTTAAAGAAAATTCTAGACTAGCGTTATTGAAACGAAAATTTAAGAAAGTTTACAAAATTTGCTCATGTCATGCTAGGAGTCCTTGGGGGAGGCCTTTGTCCAGCAGTGGACGTCCATCGGCTGAGATGATGATGATGATGATGCTAGGAGTCAAACGCTGTGACACATGAAGGCGCGCTCTATACCTTGTTTAACATACTCTAACTTAAAAAAAGGTTAATAGAACAATAATATGTATTGCTCCTGACCGATTTCGATCACGACGACTGCTTCAACTCCGTTGTTGGCGTTGATGGGCCCTCATGTGACTAACATAGCCAATCTTCTTGAAAAAGATCCTCGCACATAGCGGGTAAATCATATATTAAGTAAGAGTTGAATAGCAATTATCAGCAGCAAGCACGCTGCCACTACCGTAAGTTTGTGCCAATTAGTTCACAAGATGATCTCTGAACTGAGCTTGCGTGCGGACACAGGTCCAACACGTAGAGACCCGAGAAGAGTATTTAATTATATTGCACTGATCGATCCATGCCTTTAAGAGGACCAAAGACATGGACATTAACTGTCACTAAGCTTTTTTTTAAATGAATGAAAAAAAAAACAGAAATCAGCACCTTTCAGATTAGATGAAATTTTATTAATTGAAGTCTATTAACTACGAGCATTTACCCGCGACTTCGTCCGCATAAATTCTATACCAGATTTTAAGTCAGATGATAAGCTATCAAACAAAAAAAGTTTCATCAAAATCGGTTCAGTAGTTTTTGCGTGATACTCGAACAAACAAACACCCAAACAAACAAACAAACAAACAGACAGACAAAAAATCCAAAAATTGGTGATTTGGAATCAGGGACATCTAAAAATCATAAAGTAATCTTTTTTTTGTAAATATCTTCAATGTACAGACACACTTCTGTTACAGTTTTATAAATAAACGAGCTTTTACCCGCGACTTCGTCCGCATAAATTATATACCAGATTTTAAGTCAGATGATAAGCTATCAAACAAAAAAAGTTTCATCAAAATCGGTTCAGTAGTTTTTGCGTGATACTCGAACAAACAAACACCCAAACAAACAAACAAACA
Source organism: Agonopterix subpropinquella (assembly GCA_922987775.1). Lineage (NCBI taxonomy): Eukaryota > Metazoa > Arthropoda > Insecta > Lepidoptera > Depressariidae > Agonopterix > Agonopterix subpropinquella. The sequence continues at coordinate 28,591,978 of OV277693.1, forward strand.
AATAAACAAACAAACAAACATACAAACAAACAGACAGACAAAAAATTCAAAAATTGGTGATTTGGAATCAGGGACATCTAAAAACCATATCGTAATCTTTTTTTTGTAAATATCTTCAATGTACAGACACACTTCTGTTACAGTTTTATAATAATTTAGATTCGAATATTGTATAACAGCTATAATAGGTGTAACAAAACACCCTAGTATTATTTAATGGGTGGTTCAGACTTTAGACCTACAAACAGAATAATTTTCACTACGGGGCGGGGCCAACATCTAGAATAAATAGCTGTTTCATTTCTGTAGAAAAAGTACGGGACAGCAGATTTTAATTTTTTAGGGTTCCGTACCCGAAGGGTAAAAAAGGGACCCTATTACTAGGCCTACGTTGTCCGTCGGTCCGTCCGTCTGTCCGTCCGTCCGTCCGTCCGTCCGTCTGTCCTACCTATTTAGGGCTGTAAGTTTTGAACCGTAATAGCTAGATAGTTGAAATTTTCTCAGATTATGCGTTATTACGGCGGATTTGTTAAAAAATAATAAAAATGGCAGAAAGTTAAAAATTAAGGGGGGTTTTCAACAAGAAACTAGTTTTTATCAACGTTTTTTCTTCACGCTCTATAGTAAAAACGGTAATACATACAAGCGTCAAACTTAGTGTGAGTATAGAGAAAACTCTACAGAATAACAACAAATACTAAAAACCGGCCAAGTGTGAGTCGGTCTCGCGCTAAAGGTCCCGGACAAAAAAAGTTTTTTTTCTAAGTTAATAATGTGATGTTCTGTGTGGTACGGAACCCTCGGTGCGCGAGTAGCCCGACTCGCACTTGACCAGTTTTAGTAGGACAGACGGACGGACGGACGGACAGACGGACAGAGGGACAGATGGACAGACGGACAGACGGACGGACGGACGGACGGACAACGTAGGCTTAGTAATAGGGTACCGTTTTCACCCTTTGGGTACGGAACCCTAAAAAAGTTAAATTTTTATATTTAATATTAACATTTTTCATTTATCTAGTTTAAATAATAGACTTAAAAATGAAAATTCAATGAATGTTAATACAGAATGATAATTTGAAAAATGTTGGTTCAATAGTAAGAATTTCTTCACGGGTTTTCATATATTTCATTTGATATCTAAATGAGTAAATATCTCAGTGCCACGCTTGAGTATCTAGACCCAGTCGAAGTGCCAGAATCTAGTACACACTATTACGATTTACAATATACAGAGTGTAAAATTTGCGTTCATATTAAGGGTGCTATTAACCATCTAAAGTTTAGACCATCAAACTAGACATCTTTCAATTTCAACTTCAACGTTCGATTATTTTTATGAAATAAATGAATATGAATATTGAATGGCCACCACGTAGCCCAGATCTGGGCACTACTATATGGGGCTACCTTAAATCAGTGGTTTCGTCACTTTGGACCAACTCAAGAGAAACATTATTCAGGAAATTAACAATACTCCGAGGATAACGTTTCGCCGGGTGTTCCAAAATCTGCAACTTCGGTTTCATGTGTACCAAGCAGCCGAGAGACGTCCTTTAAACAACATCATTTATAAGTCCAATACCAATAAAAATGTTGTATGCATCGTAGATTTTTTAAATTTCATATTCAAACCCTCAACACCATTTTGGCCCATCCTATATGTAACGCATTTAAGTTTACACCTGTATAATACATATACAGGGTGAAATTGATATCATGCGCATCCTTTTAAACTAAGAATCTACATCAAACTGTACAACTTTTACTATGGGAGCAAACCGATCGGAGCAAAAAAATTATCTGCTGTTCCATACTAAACTGCAATGCCTACTCGACTCAAATGTATGCAACATCTGACTTTGTTTTTGCCCCGATCGGTTTGCTCCCATAGTAAAAGTTGTTCAGTTTGACGGGTAGACTCTTAGTTTAAAAGGATGCTAATGATATCAATTTCACCGTGTATAGGGTCATAGTTTTTTACACAATAACTACAAGCCCAGTAGCTTCAGTTTGGCATCAGAAAAATGTACGCGCCTGTGAGTGTTACATATATTACAAAAACAGTTTTGGCCACGCTTTACGCTTTTTTGTACGACATCCGAAAAAACGAGAAATAGAAATGTGCCTGTCCTTGTTAATTTGCGGTTTCAAAAACGAGTGTGCCTAAGTTACTTTCTCGTTTTGTCGCTTCGTCGTGCGCCGTATTCTAGCCTTAGGCCTCGTTCAAGGAGACGATGCACTTCACGCGTCACTTCACGCGGCGCGGCCTGCCGGAAAAACAAACATATGAAGATGTATGAGAGCGTTCACGGAGAAGCGTTTTTGCATGCTTTTGTTTGATTTGAGGCGTCGCATGTGGCGGCAGCCGCGGCAGGTGACGCGGCGGCTGACGCGGCGGCTGACGCGGCAGCTGACGCGGCGGGTGCAGCGGCGGGCAACACGGCTATAGTTGTAAACGGGCGGTTTTAAACCGGTTTAAAACGAAACGGGCGGTTTAAAACTAATTCCTACGGATAAGACCAAGTAGCTTATACAACGTGTTAATGAATTAACGCAAAACTAGAAAGTAGTTTGTTTAGAATCGAGAGCAGAATCGAATTATCATGGTTTCAACATAGGTAATTTTTTTCAAAATATTAATTCATTTGTGTCTAAAATTTTAAATTTAATGAACCCAACGCCAACCCTCCGCACATGCACACTCACCCGACTTACTACCAAAACAAGATTATTAAAATGTATCCATGAGTACGTTAGCGCTTTCATTCATTGCTGAAATGATAACAAATCATTTTTGCCTCAAAACTTAAAATGCGAATAACTTTTAATTTTAGTATCAAAATAATGAAATTATTGTTTCTATCTAATTATTTTGTTATAAATCAGTTGGGGTGTATGAGGTTTTGCGTTAATTCATTAACACGTTGTATAAAGACTGACAGGATGCAAAAAAAGCTGCGGTAGCCGCGGCGGGCGACGCGGCGCGTGTAGCGGCAGCTGCCGCGGACGGAACCATGAACGGAGAATACGCTTGAAGTGCCGCGTGACGTGCCGCGTGAAGTGTCGCGTGAAGTGCATCGTCTCCTTGAACGAGGCCTTACCGATTCCCCATTAGGGATATCGAGCGTAGTATATGTGGGGGATATAGTTTCAAACTCTGTTAAGTCTAGTAGCTTATAAAAGAGCGATAAATCTATCTACAATTATAAAACAGTTCCGTGACTGACAGACAACGCACAGCCTAAACCGCTGAAGATATAAACATGAAATTTGGCATATAGATTCTTTGGAGGATATAAGGGTGCACTACGAAAGCATTTATTAATATTCTCATTTCACGCGGACGAGGTTGTGGGCAAAAGCTAGTTATTGATAACTAGAGACCCGGGTCTATAAGTAAATATATTATACATATAAACCGGAAGTAATTCTCTAAATTACAGTAAAAACCATATCAAAATCCGTTGCGTGGTTTAGAAGAAGTAAGCGGAGCAACAGAAACAAACATGGGTACAGACGCGGTAAGCGACTTTGTTTTATACATTTCGATATTTTAGGTAGTAATTATAGTACTCTGTGATTTTAGTAAAATCACTGTACCAAGTTCTTTTTTCGGTATATCTTTAACGTATCTGAAAAACACAAATTTTTACCAAAAATATAAATAATTCATCGCTCTTTTTAGGGTAATGGACTTACCAGACATTGAAACTATGCCATAATATACGTGTGCATTTATTTTGTTACAATATGCCGCTTGTTCAAGATACTGACCGAGTGCCGCTTCTCGTCGGGCTGCATCCTCTCCTCGTATTCCGCGTAGTCCTCCGCCACGGCGCCGGGCACCGACGCCACGCACAGAATGTGCTTGTCGCTGACTGGGAACGACTCTATCACCTCCGCGGGGTTGTTCGCGTCTATTATCTGCTGGAAAATGTTCAGTTTGTACAATCGGCCTAAGATCACCCTTAGGGTCGAAAAGGAAGGAGCGACAGAAAAAGGCGATGCGGTGCTGCCAGATGAGGTTCAACCCTTAGGGTATTGTCATACACATAGGTTCCTTGTACGAAGTACGTACCTATACATCAACATCAATCATCCAGGTCTATCTGCAGATTTTATTTCGCACCACCTAGCGACAGCATTTGGACATCGTTCGCAGAGAATGTACACACGGCGACAGATCAACCTACCCATAGTTGAACTCTATGTTCATGTAGATGTTCATGGACATAAGGTCGAACTATGGGTAGGTTGATCTGTCGCCGTGCGTACAAACGGTGCTCAACATTACCTTTTTTATTAATAACTTATTTTTTTACATTACTTTTTATGAGCATTTATATCACTAAGATCCTACTTAAGATCTGTGTTTGAAATGTGTCGATACAACCATAAGTCTCAGCCGTTTCATTCCTGTCGGCCGCATCCGACTTTAGCACTCATAGCATATCATATCATTAGCATATCATTATCACGTTCAGTTCTTAATGTACTGACGGTTTTTTAAGGGGATGATCATACCATAAAACTGAACACCTTTCTATATGAGAGCAATATTTAATTGCGAAAAAAATTCAGCTATTCCATACAAAATTCTAAATCTAGTGGACTTGAAGTTGAGAACCTCTGCACTAAATGATACCATTCCAAACTCACCATCACGACGCCTTTAGTCTGGGTGCTGGAGCAGATCCAGACGAGTGACGACAGACTCTTCTCGGCGCACTCTACGCTCTGAGTCGACTGCAGCTGTCGGTTGATTTGTTCTACCTCAGGCGAGTGGACTGCCTGCGCTTTACTCATCTCGAAAGCTGTAATAAGTATGACACAAAATGAAAAATGGAAAATTGACTAGTAGCCTGTGCGGACGCACTTTTTAAGCCGAGATAGGCTACATCAGCCATCTGAGTGCACATCAACGAAGCTCTCAAGGTCAACAGCCATAATCAGTCGCTGTGGTTGAACACGGCCATGAAGCATCATCATCATCAAGTATGACAAAATTTATTCAGAGTGTCACAAAATACCCTAGTAATATTTAAAAGGTTGGTTTAGTTTAGACCATCAAACAACTTTCACTATGGAGCAAACATCGAAATCGTGAAAAAGAAATCTGTTGTGCCATAAAAAATGTCACAGGTCGGACCCAAATGTATGGAACAGCAATTTTTTTTCGCAGTTTCGATGTCGGCTTCATATTGAAAGTTTGATGGTCTGAAGCACTCCCTAAGATCCATAACGAATTTAATTTTACAGTCCGAGGTACAGCGCGTGACTTTTTACCCGACAACGACAAAGCCAAAAGGAAGGATTATAATTTTATTGCGTTGATTGTTTTACACAATAACTCTATTATAGTTGATCGAAGTCAACATAACAGAGCAAAATGAATGTGCACTTGCAACCTAATAATTAACACGTGTGACCCATATCCACATGCATGTTCATATTGTTCTTGCAACGAGAGTGCTGACAAAACAATAAGAATGCTCCGATGCAATGTCAACGTATCGTATGACAGGCCATACGGTACACCATCAATACACATAGATTGTACATTATCACCTTGATACCGTAAAATACAAAACAATATACTTTTTAAACCGAGAGAAGATAGCGGACTTACCTAAACTCTCAGGTTTCTCGTCATCCTTGGCATAGAAGACGCTCTCCCCGATCATGCAGCCTCCGTCGGGCGTGCGACCGCCGGTCAGGTTGACTCCGGCTGCGCAGAGCAACGTCATACGAGGCTCGCTTTCTGCTATAGGCCTAAGGGAAATTGTATTCATTAGTTAATATAATTTGAGACTTTAGGGTGTTTAGACATTTTTTCCTTTGGACAGGCTTCATAGAAAATTTCTAATAAAATTGTACCGTGATTGTACCATTGTCTTTTTTATCACTGTATAAGAGAGAGCATACATAAAGTATGGACACTATGCTGAGTCCATACTGTATGTATGCTCTCACCCACTTGGTAAGCTTGGCAGCAAACAGAATGCAATAGTGTATTCACACTGTCTCACTCGCACTCGCACAGTATCGCAAATGTTGACCTTTTGTCAGTTTTTCCCATTTGTATTAAGTGACCGCCAATGTCCAAGGTGTGACTGCTGATATGGAAAATAACGGATTACTAACACCATCCGATATATCGTATCGTTCTAGAACCCGCCTAGCGGGACGGTTAGTAAACCGTTTTTGGATTTACGAGGCAGGTCGTCACCAGCGCATGTGTTAATGTACTAATTCCTACTTTCAATGAAAATGTTTTGTTAAACATTCTGAAATACAGTTTTTGTTGTTGTTGATTCGTCAAAGCCGGCTTCCTTCATCGTATGTTTTTATACATACGCTCGTCCGGACCGAGTCGAACCGTCGTGGCACATGCTGTCCAGGGTAGGATCTAGTTTAAAATGCCATTGAGAATGTTTGTGTTGACTTACAAATTAATGTTTGGTATTCGATCTGTGTGCTAAACATCCAAATCCTTCCACCCGTTTATGCATGATTGAGTCACAAACATCCAAACATCGTCACAAACTTTAACATATTATATAATATTGATAAGATATTTGAAGAGAGCATTAGTGGCGCATTCCGGAGAGGTATCACTCAATTATGAGGGTCCAGGTTCGAATCCGCACGGATTACATTCCATGTACAAATACAGACTGTTCTCAAACGGTAAAGGAAAAAATCGTAAGGACTATGAAGAAGAAATTCTGATGCGTATGTGAAGTCTACCAATCCGCATTGGGCACACGTGGTGGTTGGTGGACTAACGCTCTTACACCTTGATGGAAGGTGTATGCCGGCAGTAGGACGTATACAGGGTGTAACATAACACCCTAGTAAATCTTAAGGGTGGCCCAGACCATCAAACTGAACAACTTTCACTATGGAGCCAACACAGAGAAAAATTTAAAATAAAAGCGGTTAAGTGCGTGTCGGGCTACTCGCGCACCGAGGGTTCCGTACCACACAACCACAGAACACAACATTATTAACTTAGAAAAAAAACTTTTTTTGTCCGGGACCTTTAGCGCAAGACCGACTCACACTTGACCGGTTTTTAGTATTTGTTGTTATTTTATAGAGTTTGCTCTATCAAGACACAAAGTTTGACTCTTGTATGTATTACCGTTTTTACTATAGAGCGTGAAGAAAAAACGTTGATAAAAACTAGTTTCTTGTTGAAAACCTCCCTTAATTTTTAACTTTCTGACATTTTTTATTATTAGTTAACAAATCCGCCGTAATAACGCATAATATGAGAAAATTTCAACTATCTAGCTATAACGGTTCAAAAGTTACAGCCCTAAATAGGTAGGACAGACGGACGGACGGACGGACGGACGGACGGACGGACGGACGGACGGACGGACGGACGGACGGACGGACGGACAACGTAGGCTTAGTAATAGGGTCCCGTTTTCACCCTTTGGGTACGGAACCCTAAAAACCAGCTGTCCCATACATTTGAGTCGAGCCGGTACTGCAGTTTTGTACTTTAGTACAAAAGTTACTTTAGTGCTGTTTACAGCAGATTTTTATTACGCGAGATGGAAGTTGGCTCCATTGTGTAAGCTGTGTAAGTTGCTCAGTTTGATGGTCTGAAGCACCCCCTTTAGTATTACTAGGGTGTTTTGTTACACCTTGTATAGGCTGTGATAATGATATTCGATCTGTATGCTAAATTTTATCTGAATACTTTCACCCTTTTAGGGTGCCTGTCCATTGAAGCTGTGCGAGCTGCGTAGCTGTGTTTCTTTAACCAATCAGGAGCTCGGGCGAGAACGGCCGCGCCTCGCCCGAGCTCCTGATTGGTTAAAAAAACACAGCTACACAGCTCGCGCAGCTCGCACAGCTTCAATGGACAGGCAGCCTTATGCATGATTGAGTCACTTACATCGTCACAAGCTTTGACATTCTAAATATTGGTAGGATATTTGAAGACAGTAAACAAGATAGCATACCTGCAGAAGACGGGCACTGGAACAGGCACTCCTCCGGACGACAGTGAGGTGCAAGGGCTCGGCCCCTTCTGACTCTGGCCACTCTTGCCCGGCAGGCTCCACCCGTAAGCCTGCGTGCGCCCATCCTCCTTCCGAACGTGGGCCCGCACCTATGCGCGACAGGGACGTCAATAATGCGGGGTCACGTTACAATACAAACTTTGAAGAAATTAAGACTGCTAAATGAACGCAACATCTGAAAACGTATCTCTTAAGAGATAAGCTCGCCTTTGGTTCATGTATTTTCTATTGTTTGTATCAATGTGTCTGTGCGTACAATAAACTGTTTAAACGTTTACTATATCAGTTATAAGGTCTTCCATCGTATTCAAATATTTTATCAGTGCTCTAATAATATGTATATTGGTTATAGCATTTTTAAGTATAACGTCGAAGACAGACATTTGACGATCAGCAAGCAAGAATACAGTATTGTATTCAGGCATCATAAAAATAATAGGTATATCAAATGACAGAAATAGTACACAGGGTGTAAAATTACGTTACGTATCTTACTGAGTGCTTCAGACCATCAAACTGAACAACTTTCACAGTGCCATGCCGCCAACATCGAAATCATCTCTATAGGTAGTGAAAGTTCTTCAGTTTGATGGTCTAAAGTACTAAAGCACTACCTTGAATATGCAACGCATGTAATTTTACACCCTGTATTTCAAACTCTCTGATAATATTTATTTCTAGTAGTAGTTGATAATTATACAACGTGTTAATGAATTAACGCAAAACTAGAAAGTAGTTTGTTTAGAATCGAGAGCAGAATCGAATTATCATGGTTTCAACATAGGTAATTTTTTTCAAAATATTAAATTATTTTTTTGCAAAATTTAAAGTTTTCTGAACCTGATGTCAACCCACCGCACGGCCACACTCACCCTACTTACTACCAAAACATGATTATAAAAATGTATCCATGAGCACGTTAGCGCTTTCTTTCAGTGCTGAAATGATAACAAATCATTTTTGCCTCAAAACTTAAAATGCGAATAACTTTAAATTTTAACTATAAAAATAATGAAATCATTGTTTCAATCTAATTATTTTGTTATAAATCAGTTTGGGTGTATGAGGTTTTGCGCTTATTCATTAACACGTTGTATGTACCTATTATTGTACAAAATAATAGCCTCTTATTCTTTACTTTCTTCATGTATAAGCACATGATATGTTAAACTGACAAATCAATTTATTCTAACGAGATAACAATTTCACTGACGAGATACTGTATTTTACATGTCCCAAGTACCTAGTAGTAAAACTAATATAATAAAATACAACAATGTACATCTATTTATGAATTTTATAGGTTATTGATCTGAGTTGAAGAACATATTAAGCTTTTATACCTTATTCCAGGTCTATTATTATATTTGAGAGCGGCTTACTTGACTTCCGTTTCCGAGCGAACATAACCCTAGTAAAGCGCCATCTGGTGGACACAATCAGCAGCCAGGCGGTGGGGGGCACGGCATGAAGCCGGTGCCCGCCATTTTATTTTCATTGGCGTTTTGAATTCCTACTGAGCGGACATGTAACGGAAAGCGCTGCCTTCCCGTTACTGCCATTTTTAATTAAAGTTTTAGATTTATTTTTTCTTAATATCGATTTGTTTTTCGATTGTTAAATGTTTAATTTGCATAGTTATTGCATTAAAGTGCCCTTAAATAGTAAAGTGCGTATTTTCGTCGTCGTGTCGTCGTGTCGTCGTGCCGCGGGAGTGATGGTGTCTTCGAGGGTGGAAAAAGACGCGTTTGTTGCAGAAATCTGATTAGTAGACGTCGAGCATATTACTTATAGAATACAATTTAGATTTTTCGTATTGTGCTGTTTGCTGAACATTTTTATACATTCTAAATGTATGGCGGTTTCATATTTCTGTGCAAAAACCGTTAAAATGTTATACTGCAGAGACTACTGCACTACTGCACTTTCTACATAGTTTTAATGTGATTGAATGGCAATCTATGTAGGTATGTCGTTAATGCTAAGATGTTCGTAGTATTATTTTTCCTGTTTCTTCCCCCGTCCAGGGAGGTATTTGTAATGATTATCTACAGGAACAGGTCGCCTTCGGACGAAGCGAAGACATTCAAGACTTAATATCCAGGCTTGCGCTGTCCGTGCGTAACGACAGTTCACCAAGCAGGTAGCAGGTTAAGGTACGGTAACATAAGTGGCCTGGGGTCGACTCTCGACGATTATCCCACCGTTTGGTTACTGTAGTGTATAAAGAAGAATAGTAATGCCGTCGTATTGCTATTTTTCTGCCTGTGTAAAGCCGACACTGGACAAGCTACCGACCCGGTACGGGCACTCCCTGCTGGTGTTCGGTTAGCTCGCTGGAACCGTGCGGCGGGCGGCCCCCGCACGCGCTACCAGTACGTGTCGCCCACGCTCCTGCTGGAGACACAATACCACGATGACCTGCCGCCCACGCTCCCGCTGGACGCATGATACCGTGGTGACCTGCCGCCCACGTGCCTGCTGGGGGCTCAATATCATGATTGCTGCCGTCCACTTTCCTGCTGGAGACATAGTACCGTGATGACCTGCCGTCCACGCTCCTGCTGGTGGCATAATACTGTGATGACTTGCCACACCACGACGACCAGCCGACCACGTGCCTACTGCCTGGTGGCTCGGTATCCCACGTCGCATCTAGCATCGGGAACCAAACACAAGGTAAAAGAATGGAGGGAATTAAGTGTCCCGGTACCTATCGGACATTAATTGCCCCCAATCTACATCGATATACGCAGAAAGCCATTTCCATAAACTTTTTCTTTTTATATGCTGTAATGGTCATCAAATTTTATGTCTGAAACTTTCCGGCGTACCGAATGCTACCTGGTCATCGTTTCTAGATCCGTCCGTTTCCACAGAGGAGGTAAAATACCAAATATAATTAAAGACATTCCTGATTTCGCGCAGGAATCAGAAAGCATTATTATCACACTGTAATCACCCTTCGTGGGGTCGTCTGAACCAGTTCCTTTTTAAACGTGGAGGTTTCTTTGTTAAATGTGGGGCACCTACTTGCAATACCCACATATTAATCTAAATAATGCAATCCAACTCGAACCGGTTGGGTGGTCCTCTTTAATAAATATTACATTCAAAACAATATTGTCTGGATTAGGATGGCGTTCCGGTGTTCGTAATATAAATAAATAAATATCTTGGACAATGTCACACAAATTATATATAAACTGTAATAATATATAAACTGTACATAAGTGCTTAATAAGGAGGGATCCAGGCTGTCCGTTAAAGTTGCAGCGCAAAGAGATGTTTACAGAAGATCGTATGACTCTGTTCTTTCTGGCATTCCAATCCAGAATTTAGTAACCCAAAGTTGGGTATTGTAAAGTTCAGTTAATTATTGGTGCCTTCTTCAAACACCAATATTTTTATTTTTGCAAAGGTTTCTTATCAGTGCAATCGGAGCAGTATAACGAGTATCTGTTGGTTACACAACACTCGTTGTTAATCAATAATAAATATATTTGGTTTGTACTTTATAATAATTATCATGCATACTTGCATACTTTCAAAAATGCATTACTTTATAAATAATACAGCATAACATATCATCATCTTCTCAGCCGATGGACGTCTAATGCTGGACAGCAGCGTAACATGCTCACAGATATTCCAAATAATACATATTATTACTATATACTTTATTAATATTTGATAGCCAAGCTATCTTTGTATTTGGTTTGATGCGTCGGCATGCTATTCTCCCACGCAATTTTGTTCCATTATTCTGTTGCAGTATTAGCACCACCCAATAAATAAGGTATGCACGTTACACAAAAACTGCATATCTGCCTATAAGGCATTTCAATACATTTGTTTTCTTGGCGTTTCAATTAAAATTGTATTGATTCGGATACACGTTAAACCGAACGGTTCTATTCTATACCTACGGTATTTCGTCATGCTTCATATTGTAAGTGTCGCTTTCTATATAGTTACGTTTTTGCCGTGCCGTACATGGATATTTAATTATATGAAACGAGAACTGAAAAACATTTTCAACAAATTCGATCAGATGGCCAGTCGATCTCTTCTATCGATAGCTATTTTATTGACGATAACTATCATTATTCGCTAGTATTTACTAATCAGTGTATTTTAAATGAACGAAACTATCTTTGGAAACTAAAGGCGGAACAAAATTATGTGATGAAATCACACACAAATAAAATCCCTGTTACGAGGTTGGTTGAACATTGTGGTGTCGTGCCTGCGTGATATGCCTAGGCTTTTATGAAATGCATTCTTATGACTGTGGCCATGTTTTCTTTGTGGACGTTCCGAAACCTGTCCATATCAGCTGTACCTACGCTCATAATGTTTCTTATCTGTCATGTCATATGCGTGTTACGTTAGGTTAAAATATTTTGATTTGAAAAGCGGTGATTGAAAGACTCGAAAGACAATTGGTTAAAACCTTAATGTCCTTGAGAAGTTAGTAGTTTTCATTTTTTAATTAATTCAGTCCTCGCATTTTTAATACTTAGGTATAAATTAAATAGTACGATTGGATTTTTATGTGGAGAGACCATAAACTTATTATACTCTACGGTAACATAATAGGTTTATGGGAGTGACGTACCTACTCAATTATAAATGAAACCAATTTTATAGAACATGCTTTCCAGCTTAGGTTGACAATCGATCTTATGACATAATTTTACCAACTTTCTTAATTTATGCTAACCGAGTTTTATCGGTTTGGGTACTGAGCATCTTTCAAACATTCTAGTCGCTTGTTACAATGCAAACTTAACTTATATGCATAACATAGGTAATTTTTCCTTATTTTATCAGTTGGTGTTTTTTATTATGCTGGATGAAATTCTAACAATCCGTCTATTTTATTAATCGCTGATCAATCATCAAAATTTCATTGTTCATGGTGACAGGTGGCTTGAGACCAGTTCATACCAGAGGGAATCGATTCCTGCCGAACAATGAATTGCAAGTAGTTTTACTTTGATGCCAGGCCTTGAATATAACCCAGAGCCGATATAATAAAGCTGTGGTATAATTGCTAAGCTCTTTGTAATATCTAGGTGTGATGTCCTCTGCAAAGAGGCTACAGATATGTGCCTGTATGCGAGTAGAATTCCAAGATGAGATTCTAACATTGTTATATGGTCGCTATCGCCATTGATACGACAAGTGATGTATTTTACATTTGAAGAGTTCCTTTCTCAGTCAACTCTTCACATATATATTTTTCTTATGTCCTACGGTACAAATCTACCTAGGTTTGTTGATGAATTATTATTGTCTCGCGTCGTATTTCTGGATTATAAGTCTGCAAAGCGAGTCAGATATTTGTACCTGACGAACCATCTTCTGTTGTAAAACTCGGTCAAACCTCATGAAACCAGCACTCTCAGCTGAATGAACCCATTCACTCACTACTATTCTATACGGCGTTGTACCGTGAAGATTTAGCCCGTTGAGATCATGACACTGCCTTATCTGTCGTTGTTCCCTACACTTATCTTTTTATCGATGTCAAGACTACATTGTGCGTTTATATGCCATTGTCAATGGTATTCTAATACTTTGTGATTGTAATTTTATAGATGTGTCTGTTCAAAATAATGTTGGTTCTCACACGAAACCACCCAAATTTAAAAACAATTTTGGTTCACGCACCATGCCAACCGTATTCATAAAGAGTCGTATGTAAACTTCTTTTTTGGTTTTCGCGCAAAGCAAACCAATTTGAAATAATCAATGAACTTCGTATAAATCACATTGGCGTCAATCCAGAAGCAATCCAGCAGCCGATAACAAACACTTCTCAAATATAATAATAGACCTGGAATAAGGTATAAAAGCTTAATATAACAATTTTACCTGTAAATAAAATTATTATTAAGCATACTTACCTTATTCCAGGTCTTTTTTGTATACCTGTCTGCTGTAATATCGTTCTTCCAGATCTTAAAGAACGAAATCATAAACTATCTTTTTAAGGCATACCAGGATACGATCGTGCTGGCGTAGTGTGATAGTCGTGCTCGCTCTCTGACACGGTCACACCCACACCTACACTAGTCGTGTTGTTGCTCGCATTCTGCAGCACGATCACGCTGAACGCTAGCTGAATTCAAATCTTCAATGAAAATAAAATGGCGGGCACCGGCTTCATGCCGTGCCCCCCACCGCCTGGCTGCTGATTGTGTCCACTAGATGGCGCTTTACTAGGGTTATGTTCGCTCGGAAACGGAAGTCAAGTAAGCCGCTCTCAAATATAATAATAGACCTGGAATAAGGTAAGTATGCTTAATAATAATTTTATTTACAGGTAAAATTGTTATATTTTATTTCTGTTGTATAAGACATTAAATATATTGTATGAATTTTTGTAATGTAGGGCACATCAAACAGGCGTTTGTGTGGTAAGTTATAGTCTTCAAATTTATCGTATGCTATTAAAATAGCAGTAGCACTACATTAAATAGCTTTTCTTATAAAAGCTCAACATCTACTAAGAACCAATATAAATTTAAATTTAAATTTATCTTTATTGGATATCATACAGCAAATCACTTAATTTCTAATACAACAACATTTAAATTATACAGCGCCAATTACACACACGTTTTAAAAACTGTTTAAGGTACAGGGGACAAAACTAAAAAAAAGAAAGTTCGGAGAAATAAAAAGATAACCTAACATTTAAACTAACTGCTTCTACAGGATACATTATCCCGTTTTAAAAACTGTTTGAGGTATAAAAAAACAAAACGTACCAAATATGAAAATTTGGACAAATAAAAAGACTAAGTACCTACCTTACATTTAATCTATATGTTCCTACGGGATAAATTACCATAGGTTGCTCAATAAACAATTCGGTCATACAGTCAAACATTAGACGTATTGAAAACACTAGTACAAAATGTCAAAAATTACTATAATATAACTTCTATAAATCTCAATAGTCATATAAATGGTAGACTATACGACCAAATCGCTTGCCGAGACACCGATCAATGTACAGTTTGTCGTAGCTGCTGACGAGATGATGTGTTATGCGAGTAAACAAATGTGTTTGTGTGTATGTGTGTGAATGGGTGTCATTACTATAAAAAGATACTGAAATTAAATAAAATTTAGGTATGTAAAAAATATAATATTATATAAATATAATATTTATATGTGGTTTAAATAGGCTGCGTTCTTTACTGCGTCCTTCGCTCTTTTGGTATACTGCCCCAGTGACATAAAGAAGACATCAGAATCGCACATAAGGTCCTCGTGAGCGTCAATACATCGGTTCAAAACAGAATTCCTGGCATAATTACTCTGTGCATGCGGGTGGTGCAGAAGGCGAGGCCGCCGCAAGCGAGAGGTGTTCGTACGCAACCCCACCCGTGACAACAGTTCCGGGCAGTCCAATCCACCATTGAGGATGGAGTGTAAAAATTTTAGATCCACGATCACTCTTCTATCCCTAAGACTCACGATTCCAAATAATGCACGGCCCTCCTCATAGTGGAGGAAGTTGAGTTTAAATTTAAATTTAAGGAATCTTAAAAATTTGTTTTCATAACAAGAAATAAACAAAATCAACAAAAAAAAACAATTACAATAAAACATAAATAGCTTTATTACAAACGGTCACATTATAACTCTCTAATTATAAATAAATAATAATGTATTATCACTTATAATATCACTGCACATATTGTATAAAACACTAAAGTCAACGTTAATATCTATTTGTTGGTTGACGACCACTGACTCAACTGGAAACAAAAGAAAGGGGAGGGAATTTAGGAAGAGGAAGAAATAAAGCGCTACGGTGACTAAACAAGAAATATTAGACACATTCACACGGCAACAAAACAGTAAACATAAAATCACAGATTATAGTCCGTATTCTATTGGGAAAAGTGCTACAATTTTGAGTAAAGCAATGCCACTTGGTACAGGTGTAATACACGTCAAACCGAGTCCAAAGAGCCTGGTAGGCAGATATAACTCCGTGTCTGGTAGGGGGGAGGGGAGGTTAAAGTACTGGACTGCCAGTACTCAGAATAAAAATTCTAGCGGATGCATTTGAACTCTTGGGTCAAGTTTGGTGTCGTTTTCGGGTAAATCGATGATGGCCAATTCATTCCTCATACCAGTTTTTTAGGGTTCCGTAGCAAAAAATTTAGTAATCCCTAAAATAATTAAAATTCAGTACTAAAATAATGCAAATAAATCCTTATATTTTCAGATTTATGTATAAAAGTGATATTAAAAAAAATGATTTCTAAAAGCCCAATTAATTTCAATTTTAAAAACATTTACATTTGATATCAATATATCTATTTTCAGTGTAGAATTAAATATTGATCGTACTGCGGCGTTCGGCTGCGGTACGATAAAACACTTGGAAAATGCATTGTAGCCAGTTGTGTGATTAAGATTAACAAAAAACCAGTCAAGTGCGAGTCGGACTTGTGCTGCGAGGGTTCCGTACCACACACAATACATTTGTGTTAATGTATTTAGCAAAAAAAAATATTTTCTTTCATTCAGTTCCGGCTCCTTAGCGCGAGTTCGACTCACACTTGACCAGTTTTTATTCATTGTTATTTTACTTTAGAGTTTTAACTATAATTACTACAAGTTTGACGTGTTTATGTATTGTCGTTTTCACGATAGAACAAAATAAAAAAACGTTGAAAAAAACGTTTCTTGTATACCTAAAGGGTGCCCCTTAAGTTTTACCACCATAATAACAGGTATCTATTCTGTGAAAATTTCAACCGACTACCTATTTCGATTCAAGAGATACAAGCCTTTTGAACGTAGCATGGACAGACGGACGAACGGATAGCGTAGGTAGAGTCCCATTGGCCCCCTTTGGGTACGGAACCTTAAAAATAAGAAAAGAGAGAAGAGCTGTTGTAACGAGGCATCAGTCTACTCAGTGTCGTTGGCAATTGTACGCCAAGGTTTTAATTGAGAGAATATTTACTGCCACGGTAGCACAAATCTGGGATGCACAAATAGGTTTTCGGAAGGGGATGGGATATGCATTGATCAAGTTTTGTTTCCTATTGTGTAATGTAATTTGTATTTGGTGTAAATAAAGTATATTTCATTTCATTCATTCATTCATTCAAGTTTGCAAGCTTTGCGGTGCATTTCCGAAAATATTTGGCTAAAAACTTAAAAGACACCTTCTTAGATTTAGAGACAGAGGATGACAAGGGATGAATTCTGGGATACTCGGGCCATGTCTCATATGGGGTGAATGCTAACTTGATACAGGCACTAAAATCTCTTTACGAGGGTTACAGTCCCTATGTTAGAACCGTTTATCCTGACACAGGCACGATTGATTTGGTATCTCCAGCGGTGTCCAGTTGCATCATCGGTAAATGACTTACAAGTGTAACACTTGTAAGTCATTTATACGTGTACAAGTACCAACAGTTGGTAACACGTATGAATGAATAATTTGAGATATGAACGAATAAGTTACACGTATGAATGAATAAGTTATGGTTATTGAGCGGGATGTAGCAGTGACTGTATGTAAGATTATGATAGAGGTGATAAAAGGCTAGAGCAAGTCAACGATTGAGTTTGTGTACTTGGGTTGTTTTTCACAAGAGACGTAAAGTATGTCGGAGACATAGAGAGAAGAGTTAAAGCAGGAAATATGATTAATGTGCCCTTGTACATCTTCATGAAAAGTCCAAATATGTCTAAGAAGGCTCGTTCTGCGACGATTCATACATTAAAGTCAAACAAGGATGTTATGATGAATGGTTGGGTATTAATGGCAGAAAAAGCATGAATCTAGAATAAATGCTGTTGAAATGCGCTCCCTGCATAGTAGGTGTGTTGTGACTTTGAATGACCACTCACGGAATTGTGTGATTAGAGAAAGATGTGGTCTGAATGAAGATATAGTGACATGTTGAGGTGGTTTGGCCATGTGGAAAGAATGAGCTAAAGTAGACGTATGAAATTTGCATCATGTGTGAATGAAAGGGTTAAAAGGGGCTAGATGCACGTACGCTGACCAAATCTGATGAAGAGTTGAAATAAAATGTACCCGGAACCGTCGAGCATATGTATGAAGAGACTTAATGGATGTTGAAGAGGCGTGAGATGTGTGTCAGAATCGTAGCATGTGGCGATCTATTGTTTCTGCCTACCACAGAAGGACATTGACCTGAGCATTATGTACTTAAGTAGGTTGTATGTGTGTACTAATAATATAGAGATAGCTCCTATTGTTTCAAAACACGAACGCCCTTAAAAACGGTATTAAGGTATGTTGTTTGAGAGCAGTTCCTGTAGAGGGTAATTTCTCTATCTGACAGTCCTTTTTTATGTAGAGCATTGATTTTTTTTTATGTACTGAACGGGACTCTATATTAGTGTGCCCTACGCTGTCCGTTCGTCCGTCTGTCCATGCTATGTTCAAAGAGCTGTATCTTTTGAATCGTAATAGACAGTTGGTTGATATTCTCACAAAACAGGTACCTGTTATTATGGTGGTAAAAGGCAAGGGCTTTTTTCAACGTTTTCTTATTTTGCTATATCGTTAAACGACAATAAATCAAAATGAATAAAAACTGGTCAAGTGTGAGTCAAACTCGCGCTAAGGAGCCGGAACTCAATGAAAGAAATTTTTTTTTTTTGCTAAATACATTAACACAAATGTATTGGGTGTGGTAAGCAACCCTCGCAGCACAAGTTCGACTCGCACTTGACTGGTTTTTTGTTAATCGTTATCACACAACTGGCTACAATGTATTTTTCAAGTGTTTTTTCCTACCGCAGCCAAACGCCGCAGTACGATCGATATTTAATTCTACTCTGAAAATAGATATATTGATATCATATATACGACCCGGTTGGTGTAATGGTTACCACGCCGGACTGCCAAACCAGGGTCCTGGGTTCGAATCCCGGTTCGGTCATGGATGTTTATATGTTTGTGCCGTTGTTGTATGGTTTCCATAATAAACAGCCTATAAATAGTGCTTTCTTGGGATCATTACAATGTATGTGCCTGTGAGCGTTATTTATTTATTATTTTAAATGTAAATGTTTTTAAAATTGACATTAAATGGGCTTTCAGAAAGTGTTTTTTCTAATATCACTTTTCATACATAAATCTGATAAGGGTTTATTTGAATTATTTTAGTACTGAAATTTTTTTATTTTAGGGATTACTTAATTTTTTGCTACGGAACCCTAAAAAACTGGTATGAGGAATGAATTGGCCATCATTGGTTTACCCGAAAACGACACCAAACTTGACCCAAAAGTTCAAATGCATCCGCTAGAATTTTTATTCTGAGTACTGGCAGTCCAGTACTTTAACCCCCCCTCCCCCCTACCAGACACGGATTTATATCTGCCTACCAGGCTCTTTGGGCTCAGTTTGATGTGTATTACACCTGCAGGCGTAACATGACATCTCACACGCGAGGTGAGACACCTCTCACACATCGTCACGCGCGCGAGCATTTTGTCAATTTTGCGAACATGAGGAGCAATG
Source organism: Agonopterix subpropinquella (assembly GCA_922987775.1). Taxonomy (NCBI): domain Eukaryota; kingdom Metazoa; phylum Arthropoda; class Insecta; order Lepidoptera; family Depressariidae; genus Agonopterix; species Agonopterix subpropinquella. The sequence continues at coordinate 28,611,577 of OV277693.1, forward strand.
GGAGAAAGATAAATTCAGCGAGAAAATATGTCACTTTTATGACATAGCAGTCGAGTGAAAATCGATCACAATTCCATTCATTCATTCTTTTTTGTGAATCGGTAAAAGGACAGCACTAATAAAACTTTATTTGGCATTGTACGAGCACTTGTTAGACTGAAGAAAAGAGATGCCGCTATACAGTTTCAGTTATATTTTGTCGTTGTTTTTTAATCATAAAGTGCCATTACTAAGATCAAGAAACTCTTTATTCTAAAAGCATATAATCTCTTTGTGCCATTAGAGTTTTCGAAAAACGTAGTTTGACATAAAGTCAAAGTTGTCAAACTATTTTAGCCCAGTAAAGTTACGGTGCGCTTGTATGGCGAAAGTAAATAATTTATAACAACAGTTTTTTTCCTTTTATACATTAGATTATAATTCTAGTTATCGTTTAGATTGAAAATCCAACTAAAAATTTCTTCTTCATTAACAAGCATCACATCTAACAGTAAAAAGAAACAAATCTGTCACTTTTTTAGTATTAAAAACTAAGAATTCGTAATTTTGTTGGATTTTTTTATTTTATCTTAATATAATTTGTTTAAACTATCTAGCAAGAACAATTGCTTATTATAAGTTATTTCCTTTCGACCCTTATTCAAAGAATATAATACTACTCCCTAGCCCGTATTTAACTGGGCTATTTTCGCGGGCGCGGGCGATCTCGCGCACAATTTTGAGGTTGAGAAAATAGTCACACGGAGTTGCCAAAATGCCATATATTTCTCGCACAATGAACGTTCATGTTCGGCGAGGTGACAAACAGTCGCGTCGCGAGTGCGGTGACATAGTGGTGACGTCAAAAACACATCTCATGTTCGCAGATGTGATAAAGTTTCAAAATGGCGGTTACCTCACTTAAATTTGACGTTTAGAAGTGACCTGTGTCGCTCTCACCCGTGTTATGCTACGCCTGCAGTACCAAGTGGCATTGCTTTACTCAAAATTGTAGAGCTCTCCATACAACGGATCCCAATAGAAAACGGACTATTATAACCTATAACACAAACATCACACTGAAACGTTAAGCAGTATAAATAGTATGTAAGCCAAAACAAATGTATCCCAAATACACACATACCTAAAGGTAAGCGCATATTAGGGAGGGCCGCAACAGGACGGGCCTCAGCGCAAAAATTCTCACAAATCGCTTCTATACAATTTAAATCAACTATCGCAACCGGAGCAGAGCGAGCGGGCTATTGTGTTGTCACTGCGATGCGGCATTTGTCACTGCGATGCGGCTATCGTCCGTGGATGCGGCCCAACCTAATATGCGCTTACCTCTAGTGTTGAGAGTTCTAAGGACCATATCACAAGCGATTTATCAAAAAGAACGATATAGCGATATCGCCGGGATATCTTCACGTTATCACTGCGATATTTTTAAGATTAATCAGTGTCGCGGCGGAATCGCGTCGATGTTGTGATGCTCTATTCAGTTAGGTAGGTCCAACTTCGAGAAAGAGATCAACCGTCGAATCCAACTCGGCTGGGCAGCGTTCGGGAAGCTACGTAGTATCTTCACGTCCCAAATACCGCAGTGTCTTAAAACGAAAGTCTTCGATCAGTGTGTGTTGCCAGTGATGGCATATGGAACAAAAACGTGGTCGCTCACTCGAGGCCTCATAAAAAGGCTGAAAGTCAAGCAAAGGGCAATGGAGAGGGCTTTGCACAGAGTTTCTCTGCGAGATCGAATCAGAAATGAAGAAATCCGCAGAAGAACCAGAGTAGCTGAAATAGCCCAAAAATTGCTAAACTAAAGTGGCAGTGGGCGGGGCACATTGCTCACAGAACTGATGGCCGATGGGGCCGAAAAGATCTCGAGTTGCGACCGCGAAGCGCAACGTGGGTACACACCCCCCACAAGGTGGACCGATGACCTGGTGAAGGCGGCGGGAACCCGTTGGATGAGGGCAGCGCAGGACCAGTCGTTATGGCGATCCTTGGGGGAGGCCTATGTCCAGCAGTGGCGTCCATCGGCTGATGATGATGAGCTACATACACTCCAAACACTTGACAATGTCATTCACATACTGAATCACAACTGCGAGCTTAAAATGTTACGGATCGCTCGGAAAGGTCTGTTGTTGTGTACTATCATTTGATACCTTCCCGGGCGATGAGCAAAATGCGGAAAGCGAAAAAAGAGACATAGCAACATTGAATTAGTTAGACTACGGTAAAAGAGACATAGCAACATTGAATTAGTTAGACTACGGTAAAAGAGACATAGCAACATTGAATTAGTTAGACTACGGTAAAAGAGACATAGCAACATTGAATTAGTTAGACTACGGTAAAAGAGACATAGCAACATTGAATTAGTTAGACTACGGTAAAAGAGACATAGCAACATTGAATTAGTTAGACTAAGGTAAAGGCTGACGGATAAATAATGACACCGTTTCATTAAGCTACAACTTTATTAGATTTTTTTGGGATGAAATTATATTATGTATGTTAACTAATTAACCTGTAAAATTAGTTTTTAAATATGATATCCTTCCATGCAAATTTGAGCCCTTTTTTAAAACCTTTTCTATTAAACTTATCAAAACTTCAGGTGTAGTTCTGAATTTCTTGTTGAATATTGGTTTTTATTTCAGGGTTGCTAAAGTTGGTGACCTATTCGCGTAAATCAGCGACTTTAAAATTCAATTACAAGAAATTCAGACCATATCACCGGAAGTTTTGAGAAGCATGATGGAAAATGCTCGGCGCTCAAATTTGCATTGATGCTGGGGGCCTATGTATTAAACAATATTTATTACATTTGAATTAATAAAAACAAAGTTCTTCATCTGGCAGCACCGAATCACATTTTTTCACGTTCTATCCTTTTTAGTCGCTCAGGAACGTCATTCTCTAGAGCGAGAAAGGTCGCAGCACTGCCGGTGCTGTCGCGTTTCCACTATCATTTTCGCTCTAGCAAATGACGTTCCTGAGTGACAGAAAAAGATGGAGCGTGAAAAAATGCGATTCCGTGCTGCCAGACGAGGTTCAACCCTTATTTTATCTGTGGAAACTTTTAGTTGGCAATGTTGTTTTAAAAAATGTTGATACCCTACTATCCTGTAATTAGTCCGTAAGTTTTGCTAAAATGAATAAAATAAAATAAAAATAAAATATGCGTCATCCTATATCAGTGGTGGCCAAGACGTCGACCGCGGTCTACCCGGTTGCCCGCGGTCGACTTTTATGTTTGTCTCGCAAAGAGATTAATAAATAAATTAAAGACGAAAATAAATTACAGTATGTCTATCAGCATCAAGGTATTCATATTCATTCATTTCTAAACCTGTTGCGATTGAACATAGACTGCCAGGTATATTTAAAATTTTAATGTGGACCGCGCAATGTATGAAGTGTGGCCACAATAGTCCATCGGCTTACCTGTCTAAACTGCTCGGTCCTCTCATGCCGCCTGTGGTGGTGATCGGACAGCTGTGTCTCCAGGAAGTCGGCCTGCGTCCTGGAGTGGCGCATGGCGGGTTGGGGCGCGGCCACCGCCCGCAGGTGGGGAGTCGACAGTGGCCGTTGGGGACGCTCCGACGTACTGCAAGTATAGTTGCGGTGTTGAGAGTTATCTATACGTATTATTAAATTGTAAACTTGGCGTGGATGTACTGCTCTGTGATATTTGCAAAAATATTAATTGGGGGCGTTTAGGATACGCTAAGAGGATACGTAATGGAAAGCATTGAGACTATTTTTAGAATAAATAAAATAAATAACGCTCACAGGCACATACATTGTAATGATCCCAAGTAAGCCTCCGACTTTTTGTTATGGGAATCATACAACAACGGCACATACATATAACATAAATGAGCGAACCGGGATTCGAACCCAGGACCCTGGTTTGGCAGTCCGGCGTGGTAACCATTAAACCAACCGGGTCGTCAGAATTTCGAATTTTTGTCTGTTTGTGCATGCATCACTTAAAAACTACCAATTAGATGAAGTTTTCATAAAAGCATAAGGCTTATTTTGGATATTTAGGCTTTATTTCATCACAATCGGTTCATTCTATCTAAAGTTCTACGAAGTCGCGGGCGTCGCTAGTTGGTGTATAATAGTGGAATATCCGTTGGGTAATATATCAGTTCTTCTAGTCGCTCAATACTTAATATATTTATTGCACTCATATCGAAGTCTCTTGGTAGACCAATTTCTATCTGTGTTGTATTGGCTATGTGTACGATACTACCACAATCTAGCGCTTTACGGACGCGTGAATTATTTGTACATGAAATGTTAGGTTAAGGTTTGTTATTCAATGTTAAAATAGAGTAAAAACTAAAGAAACGAACACTATTATCGATATTTAAAATACTGTAATACCTAACCAGCTGGATCTCCGTTCTTCGCTACGACACTCCCATACCAACTTTTACCCCTTTTCACACGTAAGGGGTTGAATCGCGAAAAACCCTTTTTGAGTGAGCACCTAGATGCCGCCAATTTTTAAGTTCGTAGTTTTTGTAGTTTTTGAGATTTCGTGTCGAGTTGGTGTTTGGATTTGCATAGATTCAAGCATATTTGACACAGTTTGTGCATTCCGCACTTCCGACTTGACAGCACCTTAATACGTAAGAAAATAAGACATTAAATGTATGATTTATAGAAAATACATTTATTGAATTAACATTTAAATTAAAAAAACACATAAACACATACACGCACACACATACAAACATACATACACATTAACATACACACAAACACACACACACATACATACAAATACATCACAACATCATCATCACATCATCATCATCATCATCATCATCTTTACATTTAAATAGGTTTTTGACATCGTGTAAAATATAGGATTATTTTATTTTTCGTAATCTAGGAATTCGTAATGCTTAATGTATCTTGCGTCATTTCACATTCAGCGTAGCAATGCTCGTAAACTCAAATGGCTGCATCGGCAATGATAATAGAGAATGACAGCAGTTTTTTTTTTTCGTATAACAATATGGAATTGAGATTCGCTAAGCGATAGCATAATATGTTTAGAACTAAGTCAAATCTGCATAAAGTTACGATTCTAAATCTACATACATTCATACATATTTGCACACCCCAGTGGGAACACTGGGGTAGGCAGGCGATACAGAAAAAATGTTGATGGATCAAATTCGCAAAAGAAAATTTTCCGGGCTAGTATAATGTAATGAGTTAATGAGAAACACACTGTGTAACAATATTTATATCATTCGCAAATTGCTGTCATCAATAAATCTATGCGTGCAAGTATAACGTAAAAAAATCTGGGTATTTCATAGATGAGAAATATAAGAACTAGATGCAATCTCAAGCAATTTCCATAGATATATTATACCTACAGAACGCAATTTCACATCAAAATCTCGTACATACATACATAACTCTCGTAATACTCACGTCCGTTATTCCTTAACGGGTGGTCAGAAACACTGCTACAAGTACCATCTAGTAAACCTCACCGGCTCTCGTCATCTTAGTTACCAGTTTTTAAGTCAGCATAAAGCTGCTAGACACAACATTTTTATCACAATCGGTCCAGTAGTTTATGTATAATGCTCGAACAAACACAGACATTAACAGTTTTATAATAGTGTAGAAGAGCTATTTATGTAAATACATACTTGTATGTTCGTTCGCGATGCCCAAACAAATGATTCAATAAATCGTTCAACCCACGAAAAATAAGGTATGGTAGCGATGAAACCAATAATAGAAAAGCTACGCATCATGCTCAAATTAAAGCCTAGACTGTGAGCAAGACCACTATAGTTTTCTTTGTTTCGCATTCTAGTTATATCTGCGATCTAAAAGATATCAGATCTAAAACTTGACTTCCTCCTTTCAATTCTTCAGTCACAATGTTGTTTAGAAATACAAATACGTTCTAGAGATCGCATCGGTCCAACAGATGTATTACCAGTATAAGCAAGCATGCAAAACTATACTTTATTTGTTAGTTAACACAGTTCAAAATCTGCTGCGTAGGTCGTAACCCGATTACAATGTAACCCAACCTCTTAGATAGCGTCAATCGCATTGCAAATATATATTTATCTATGCACACACGTTTATTCAATTCAGTGAATTCGCAACAATGCAATGCTTCAATCAGAGGCAACTAGTTGAAGAGGTACTTAAAAAGGTGTTATCAAATCATTCGCTCTGCTCAGTAAATTATGTGCGAATACACACACAATAGTTTAAGGACAGTGTTCTCACATTTTTTTCTTTCATAGCCTACTTCACCCCACTGCTGGACATACTATGCCGCCCCTTTAATTCTCAAACAATATCAGACCTTCTAAGTCGACCTGGACACCGATTATAGTTTTGTGAAATATTTTGCATCTGCAACAGGCAGTCCATTTAATGTAGCAAACAATGCATACTACGTAAGGCTAAACTTATAAATAAGTAAATTAAAAAAAAAAGGTCTTTATTTGATTTCTAGTATTTACTAGATAGCATCCGCTAGGTGCTCCATGTTATTGTACTTAACTAAAAATCTGCCTGTAATTCTTACGTTGTTTAGGGGATTCCCCCCCCCCCCCCCCCCCACACTATAATGTAGGCTTTTTGTTTCTAATTGATCTACGCGTTTTCGCGCTGTAGCGACATACGGTTATAAATATCCACGGAATTCTAATTATTCCACACAACATATACAAACGTTTGCACATGTATGAAAAGTTGCATGTTTCGTTGGTGGCGCTTTATGTACCTGGAATTTATATTTGACCTATCTTGCATATATTTATAAACTAGCGACGCCCTTGTTACCGTAAAGCTTTTCCAGTGATAATAATAGAAGTGTGTCACAATGTACAACTACAATGACAAAATAGTAGATTATGTACCAAGGGGATAAAGCAGTGTCTTTCATCACGGGCGCGATATTGAATCCCGAGCGTAACGAGGGATTCTAGGGTTAACTCCCGAGCGTAGCGAGGGAGTTAAGACTAGAATCCTGAGTGAAGCGAGGGGTTCAAGCTCGCCCAAGATGAAAACACGTTTATCCCCGAGGACCATACTCTACTTTTCACACCCTCCGCGAGAAAATAAAAAGCAATACTGTTAGAAACCCAGGGGAGCGTGTAAATTCTCTATGGTTAGAAACCAATTATTTTATTAGAGTTTATAACAAAGTATTTGAGTTCAATAGTATACTTAAGTATTTGAAACATTAGACCAAGAGTGCGATTTTTGAAACTCATTCTTTGAACTCAGCAGTTGAAAATGTCAATATTACTATTAATTTTTCTACTGCTGATTTGACATTAAAAAATCATACTCCAGGATTGCGATTTTTGAAAGTCAAAGCAGCAGTAGAAAGATGCGTATCTCTATAGCAACACATACATAGTACATTTTCAACTGCTGATCTCAGCGAATGAGATTCAAAAATCGCACTCCAGTTGTACAATGTAATATTTTTTCATTACTTTGTTCGTAGCAATAGGTACAGAGATATGCAGTATTCGCGCCTTTTTATCTTTTTTTGTGTTCAATACTCGTGGTGGCCAGTTCAAATTTCGAATTAAGTTCTTTTTGGTGCCTGTCTCCATGATAAGTTTTCATACGAATTTTAAGTAAGGGTCGTAAATAATCTGTGGATGCGGTTCCATATTCAAATCTCATTATTGACCAGCGGGTTATAATGAAATTCAGTACAATATTATTGCCCGGCTAGTCCCAGGGCTATAATGACTTGCTTTAGGTTCGAGTTACATGACATATAATGTTCCATTTTCGAGCGGGTGGTGTGAAAACCAATTTGGCATACAACTAGGTGGAAACATTATGCACGCTGAAGAAAAAGGAACAAAGATAGTATTACCTGAAGAGGTTACTAAAAAACTTCCAGATGCTCTGCTTGTTCTTCTTGTCCATGGTGGAGTCCACGCGGCTGGCTCGCACCATCTCAGTCCAGCGCACTGCGTCCTGAAGCTCCATGAATCGCTCCTAAAAGCGGATTTATGTTTCAGTCGATGTGTTAGATATAATACAGAAGGAAGAAACACTGGAACTTGAAGCTGACCACTAAGAGCCATAATCACAAAAGCGAGGCCAAAACTGTTTTTGTAATAAATGTGACACTCACAGGCGCGTACATTGTTCTGATGCCAAACTGAAGCTACTGGGCTTGTAGTTATTGTGTAAAAAAACCAAGACCCTATACAGGGTGAAATTTATATCATTAGCATCCTTTTAAAGTAAGAGTCTACCCATCAAACTAAACAACTTTTACTATGGGAGCAAACAAATCAGTTGTTTTATACTAAACTGCAATGCCTACTCGACTCAAATATATCTAAGCAACAGCAGATTTTATTGCTCCGATCGGTAAAAGTTGTCCAGTTTCAGATGCTAATGATATCAATTTCTCCCTGTATAGGATGGCTGATGATGAACGCCTTTTTTTTTATTATTAACTATGGGTTTGCTCTTGACCTCAATCCAGTCCTCAGGACGAAGATGGGGTCGTAGATGTAGCGAGCTTACCCAGAAGATGCCTATTCACTCGTACTTTAAAGGAATTCGGGTTGTAAGTACTCGGAAATACTGACGCAGGTAAGGCATTCCACTCCTTGGCTGTGCGCATTATAAAAGATTCAGAAAGGCGCTTGGTGCGGATATGTGGGGTGTCAACCAAGAAGGGGTGATATCCCGCGGTGCGTCTGGAAGTCCGGTAGTAGAAAGGGGAAGGTGGGATGAGCTCATGCAGCTCTTGGGCACACTCACCGAAGTACAATCTGTAGAAGACCGACAAGCAGGCCACTCTGCGGCGGTGGGCTAGGCTATGAAGCTTGACCTCCACCAGCTTACCAGCCACGCCTCGGGGAATATAGCGGCAACTAGTCAGACGTCAGTAACACCGAAGCCTACCTTGTACTGATTGCGTTCCATGAGGACCCTGGCCATCTCGACGCGGGTGAACCGACGCCGCTGAGCCATCGGCACGTCGGCCTCGTCCTCGTTGTCGCCCCCTCCCGCGTTGTTGCTCACCGCCTCCTGGAGGTAAACACCCACTTAGATGTTGTTTTATAACGAACTACAGTTTACTTGCGACTTAGACTTCGTCCGCACAAATTATATACCAGGTTTTAAGACAAATCATAAGCTACCAAAAAAATTTTAATCAAAATCGGTTCAGTAGTTTTTTCGTGATGCTCGAACAAACAAACAGACGGACAACAATTCTAAAAATGGTTTATTTGGAGTCAGGGATACCTAATAATAATAACATATCGTAATCTTTTTCTCCTACCCTATAGTATAGGGTACTCAGCTTTGACCTAGTATCTTGAAATTTGGCATGAAGCACAAGCACAAGTAAACGAAAAAATCCGGAAATTGAAAATGTGTGGTTATACATAACATCTGGATTCTTTCGATGACACGTGGCCAAAGCATATCCAAGACAGAGAGGGTTGAAGGATTAAAGGGGAGGCCTTTGAACAGCAGTGAGATGAAATAGGCTAGGAAAAAAAATTACATAACATGAAACAAATGTTTTTTACGGTACAAACTTACATTTTAAGTTTGAACAACGACCGTGATGTATAGACTTATGTACGGGAGATTTTGTACACTGCAAAGTAACGTTTTTCCTCATAATTAAGTTTGTACGGAGCTCTAAAGGCGAGACTCCTTTTTTTCATCCAAAGATTTAATTTCCTAAACCGAAGTACTCTCTACCCCCCACCAATTTTAACCTCACCCCCTCTGGCAGGAAGCGAGGCTGATAATGTAGGCAATGACGTATTCCTGTCACTAGTAACACCCACTCAGTATCGCACGTGCTCACCTCTCCTTGTAATTTTTCCCAATTTGTATGAAACTACAGCTAAGTGTATGTACAAGCAAGCTATAGAGCGCACCGAACCGTAAGCACGGATATGAACAACAAAACGTATCAATTTCTCGTTCAACTAGCACCTAAATAAAACGCGTCCTTATTGTGTCAGTGAGCATTTTCAAGAGCAATATTTAACCTTCTATATTTTTGCATATACGTCCGTCTATCATGGAAATTTTAGAGAAATTCGAGACTGACGTTAGTGAAACACTATGAAATTTTACAATCATTTGCTTATGCTCAGCGCTAAGGAACGACAGATGCGCGCGCTCTATAACTTGTTTATTAAGTGTCCAAGGTTTGCTAAAGCCATACCTTCAAATGTCGAAGTTCCTCCTCCAGCATGGTGACCCTCTCCCGCAGTTTCTCCCTCGCCGAGCTCAAGTTAGCTACTTCCTCCCGCAGTATCTCCTGCTCTCCGGTCAGCTCATCAACCTTCACTATCAGATCGTCCTTTACCACGTTCAAAGCGTTCCTGTAATCATTTATCGTTTGAGTGACGTAGTACGGATTTTACGGGGTGTAACAACAACAAAACACGGTAGTAATATTTAAAGGCGGTGGCTTATCGCCTTTTTCTGTCGCTCCATCCTTTTCTGTCACTCAGGAACGTCATTTGCTAGAGCAAATAAGGTAGACGGAACGAGACAGCACGTCTCCCGTCGCGCGCGATCGCGACAGAAAAAGGCAATGCGGTGCTGCCAGATGAGGTTCAACCCTTAGAGTCTCAACCACCTTTAATGTTCCTATGGTGTTTTACACTCTATAAAACGTTTCTTAAGTTAAACTTTTTACAGTACAGTTTATTCAAGTTCAATCTTCTGAAAATATTGCGTCTTTATAAAAGTCACTGTGTAAAAATTATTGCCCGAAACTTTACTTACTTTGTTGCTAATAATTCATTATTTTCCAATATGAGATTTTCCACTTCTTTGCCCATTCCTGTAAAAAATAATCTCTATTATTTTTATGTAATATTAATTTAACTGCAATGTAGGTCCTTATAATTATGAAAAATACTGATTGATTAGAAAGAAGATAGGTTTAAGTCCATAGCATGTCATGTCTTCCTCCCTATATACCTATCTCTGAGGGAAATGTCTGGTTAATATAAATATAGGGTCTTTCTAAATATGCTGACGATTTTTTAAGGGTATAATCAAACCATCAAACTGAACAACATTCCCTAACTAAGGATCAACAACGAAGTGGCAAAAAAAATCTGCTCGCGTCCCATACGTTTGGGTAGAGTATAATTGCAGTTTCGTATGGAGGGCAGATTTTATTTTCACAATTTCCATATTAGTCCAATAAAGAAAGTTGTTCAGTTTGACGGTCTGATCATACTCTTAAAAAACCGTCAGCATATTTAGAAGGACCCTGTATGTATATCCATTTTCAATAGATGCTTTATCATAAGTTGCAAATTGCAATGGCCAAAATTTTATAATTATTATAATTATTCCAGTCATTTCCTCAGACAGAAACCTGTATCGAAAAACGTCATAAAAGCCGACAGAGCCAAGCGATAATGCACCCTAACCAGTGTACTTTAGGGTCACGGACCACGAACACCTAAAGAGGTCTAGTTCATTGCAATACGTTGTGTTGATTTTTACGCAATGGTTGAACATAAATTATCAATATGTACACAGCAGTATTTATTAATCTGATGTTTCGCACAAAGGCTTTGTTTTAAACTATAATAGATGCAGTATTCTGTCGTTTTGTTATTAAAAATTTACATAATTCCACGATTGTGTTGTTTTTCGTGGTGATCAGAAACTTCGTTATAATTATCAACACCGCCTCGCAGTGTGGTGCCGGCCAAGAATATTGCACCACCCCAGCCCATCCCGTGGATGTCGTAAAAGGCGACTAAAGGGGTAAACCGGAGGATGGGCAGCAGCGTTCTCCGAGTATATTAACACCCAACTGCGATCGCCAATCCGCCTACCAAGCATGGCGATTATGGAAAACCCTCCCTTTCGGGGGAGACCTGTGTCCAGCAGTGGACGTATCAAAAAGGCTGACATAATAATGATGATAATCTAAAAACCTATGCAGATAACCGAGATGTTTAAAAATAAGGGGAAAGGGTCGTTAAAGTCACAGGTCAGTTTAGCTCTTTATGCTCTGCCATTTTTTAAGCGTTGATTGTTTATCTAGTTTTGTTGTATATGTATAAGATATCAATGGTATGAGCATAGTATTAGAAAGAGTACTAATTACGTAGTAGTATACAATACATGTTACTATAAAATTAAACTATTAAGATATTTCCCCATTCTTGAATACGGCCAGTTTTGCAACTATGGCCATCCTTAAAACCCATTAAATTTAACAAAAATAGTGAGTGTTACTTACCAAAATAGTTATCGTTAACTGCATCACCACATTTTGTTAGAATGCATGGAAATAGAACAAATAATGTACGTATTAGTAACTTAACTACCGTATACAAACTTACGCAAAACCGTTCAGACTTCAATGGAAACTGTTACTAAAAATGTTAAGCAGGCACTACACGCTGATGGAACCTGCTAGAATTCACCCGCCATTGCAAATATTTTAGATATGCTAGAGTTATAGATTATGTTCAAACGGTTTTTCAGATTTTGCGTTAATTTGCGAACACATTTGATATTCGAACATAATATACAAAATGCATGGGATAAAAATGTTATATAATTATGAAAAGTTATTTTTAAGAAAAGAACAATACTTCAAATTTATTATTTAAAGTAGGAAACATAGATACATGCTACTCTACTTATAAGGTACAATTTAGAAAAACTTACCCGAAGACGCATATTCGCCTGGATGCACCCAACTGCCTGCAAGTTGAAAAGATAATTTTGAAGTAGAATATTGACAGCATAATATTTCGATCCACTGCAACACACCTTGGGCAGTTCATACAAACGGACTCGCACTGACAAGGAGAGAAATACTTACTTGCAGCGCACACGAAAACAAACTTTTACGAAACAAAAGCCGAACCGAACGGTTCCGGAACTAGTACTTCAATGAACAGTACTGTACATTCTTATGCTGCTCGGGGGCATAACTATAAACTATCGTTTGTAAAAATATAGCTTGATACCTGTGACATCTGTCACACACATACATTTTTAGGGTTCCGTACCCAAAGGGTGAAATCGGGACCCTATTACTAAGCCTACGTTGTCCGTCCGTCCGTCCGTCCTATTTAGGGCTGTAACTTTTGAACCGTAATAGTTGAAATTTTCTCAGATTACGGCGGATTTGTTAACAAATAATAAAAATGTCAAAAAGTTAAAAATTAAGGGGGGTTCTCAACAAGAATCTAGTTTTTATCAACGTTTTTTCTTCACGCTCTATCGTAAAAACGGTAATACATAAAAGTGTCAAACTTAGTATGATTATAGAGCAAACTCTACAGAATAATCACAAATACTAAAAACCGGCCAAGTGTGAGTCGGTCTTGCGCTAAAGGTCCCGGACAAAAATAGTTTTTTTTTTAAGTTAATAATGTTGTGTTCTGTGGTGGTGTGGTACGGAACCCTCGGTGCGCAAGTAGCCCGACTCGCACTTGACCGGTTTTATTCAAGTAAGTCTCTGTCGCTCTTACTCGTATTTCTTACGTATATTCGTCCTGCTGTCACAAGTATTAAGCTAACTACAAACTATCGTGCAGTTGTTTAGTGTTAGACAAATTGTAAAATTACCAGTTATATCAGCACCTTCTTCCCCCTCGGCGATGCTTGCGTCAGTATCGTGGAACGCGAGCTCCTGATACAGGGTGTTGCCGCTTCGCTTCTCACTCTTGGTCTGAGACTTGCTCGCGTTAGGTGGCGCTACTGGCGATGTCGCCTGCGGGAAAAGATCATTAGTCTGTGTATATGTATAGTTAAAGAATTGTTTAGAAGTATAGTATACAAGGTGGAACAAAACACGATAGTCATATTTAAAGGACCCAGTTGTGAGTCTAAAATTAAACCATCAAATTGAACAACTTTCACAATAAAAAAATCAAAATCTACAGTCCCATACATTTAGAGTCGAATACCTACTTGTCGAATAGGTACTGAATGCAGTTTTGTATGAAACACACTGACTGTTAAAGTCGCTTCAATGTTACTAGAATTCTAGACTACTGGACTTTTTTTTCAGTTTTTACGCAGACGGGTTTTTGATTGATTAAATTACTAGCTTTTGCCCGCGACTTCGTCCGCGTGGAGTTTGGAAAACCCCAAGTATCCTATGTTACTTCTAATACCTCCAAGAATGTGTGTACAAAGTTTCATGATAATCGGTTAAGTAGTTTTCGCGTGAAAGCGTAACAAACAAACTTACATTCACACTTATAATATCATCATCATGTCGTATGGCATTTTTTGTCTTCCTGCTTGGATCCGGGGAAGTCTAAATTTCGAGACTATACTTTTGACTACTTTCTTTTTGACTATATCTGGCTCACCGGACTGTTCTTCGCGAATCTCCCGGTGTTTTCCCTGCGATATTACTTATAATATTAAAAATAAATATATAGGGATTATTTACCATCCACCAATAATAAGCATAACAATCCTATAACAATTTATTTAATTGAAACTTTTTCATTCAACATCAAACTCCTTTAAAAATAAAAAACCGTCCAAATTTAAATTTAGAAACCAACCGCCAGCTGACATCTGTCATCGGAAAGCATAAAAGTGCGACAGAAATCTTCGAATAAAATAAGTCAAATTGATAATGATTTTACGAAACCACATTTTCATTATAGTAAAATGAAATGTTATCCATATAGCTACGCTCTGCCTGTATACATGTTACTAATCGTGATGTTCAAACAAGTTGAAAGCATTAAATGTTACCAATGCTTTACCGCAGAAGACCAAGGTTGCTACTCTCATAATTTAAAGAAGGAATATTTGAAGGACTGCGCCAATAGCACCAGCAGGGGATACAGGCCAGTCTGTCGCGTTCTATCCCAAGTGAACTTCTTCACGCCAGAGCAAGACGTGACGATTTTAAGAGAATGTGCGTACATGTACAAAGAGCCGTTGTCGTGCGAAAAATCTAGTTTTAGTACGCTGCATTACTCGCAATCCTGCGAGTGTGGTCAAGACGAATGCAATGGCGCGATCTGTCGGTCGATCAGTCGGAAGACTTTGATATTGTGCGGTATATTCGCTCTTATTGTAAAGTAGCCTAATTAAAATCAGTGATTATGTTAGCGTTTCAAACACCTTGGAGTTAGATTGTATGCAAGATTTTCAAATAGCTAGAAGTCCTTACGTGTAATTTATATGTAATAAAGTCTTTTATTAATTATTTTTTGTATTATTAAGGATTAGGGTTTAGTATTAGAAAGCTTGTAGTTGCAGCAATGTTACCCTGTAGGGGATTACGGTCGCGAGTTTATGCATGTATGTATGTATTATTAAGGGATATAGGGTTTACGTTGTAATTCCGCATCCAAACTAATATTATAATTGCGAAAGTCTCTCTGCTACGTTTTCTCGGCTAAACAGCTGAACCAATTTCGATGGAATTTGGTATAGAGATAGCTTGAATCTTGAGGATAGGCATAAAAATGCAACGCAGACGAAATATTCATATTATGAAATAATATTCGTAATACATATGCTCACGCATGTCCACTGGGGGGTAGAGGGCACATAATACGATTCTGACACATATCACCTCTTCAAAATCCATCAAATATCCATCCAACATCCATCCAAAGACTACATCCATCCATCAAATATTAAAAGAATTACAGGTAAATGTAAAATCTTGGAAAAAGCTTGTCCGAATTAAGATTCAATTAGTTTGAATCATTTAAGTTCTTAATGTCCCTTTCCCAAAATGGCAATTTTCCCAGGAAATTCTCTTTCCCAGAATGTCCCTTTCACATGAATCTGTCATTTTTAACCGTAGATTGTTTATTACAACAAAAAAGATGCAATTGTATACATTGATTGTGTACTATATAGTTTTTATCTTGATCTAGGGACGTCGAATATAATAGCCAGCAGACAACTTGGCAAAAACCTTGTCTGCGCAAAACAAAGTTTGTAGGCGAAAACGCTACTGCGCACACCCCTCACACCCTCCCCATTGGTCAAGTTGTTTGCTGCCTAGTGTACACCATCGTGCTCATTAAGCTCGTTTAAACTTTAAATTAAATTTTTTACTCGCAACCATACTCTACCCATCAAACTGAACAACTTTTAGTATGAGAGCAAACCTGTCAGCGCAAAAAAAAATCGGCTGGTTCATACAAAACTGCAGCACCTCCTCGTCTCAAATCTACGTCTCAAATGTATCAGACAGAAGGGATTTTTTTTGTTCTGTCAGGTTTGCTCCCATAGTAAAAGTTGTTCAATTTGTGGGGTTGAGTATGTGGTTTAAAAGTTAATGAGACTCTTCCTGTATAGTAGATGGATTTACAGGGGCAAAAACACCTTTTTAGTTATTACTAAACATTACTGTCCATTATTATGGACAAAATGTACAAGCAACAAAACAAAAGTTGTCCAACACTTGCAAAAACTAAATAATTTAAAAATAATATTGCAGCCGATGACTTTTTCGTTTGTATAAGAACATTAATGCAATCGCGAATCGTTCCAGCTTGACAGCTACTTCGATAAAACAAATAAATATTCTTATAGATGCGAACGAAAAAGTCATCGGCTGCAATATTATGTTAAAACTTTTTTTTTTTGAAGGCGGTTTTAATTTTTTGTTGAAATTTTGTTTATTTCTCAATTTTCAGTGGTGAAATACATTAGTTCGACTCAGATATCAGTTAAACACGCAAAGGGTACATAAATATGAAGCAAATATTTCAATCGCCAATGATTTGCTGGCAACTTTTGAGGCGTTCTATTGCGTAGCTCCGATATGTGTCATCAGATCTTCACCAAATGAAAATGGAACTATCTCGGGAGTAAATCCTTCAGAACTAAAAAAGAATCACCCAAATCGGTCAAGAAATACAGAGGCTATCGCGTAAATACATAAAAACCAGACCGTCGGACTTACACGTATTAGTCCATATCTTGAAAACTACTGAACCGATTTTGATGTAACTTGCACTGTTCCCTAAGATGGAGTAAATGTAAGCCAATAAAAAGAATGGTCACATTTCGATTAATAATTTCGGAGAAATGCGTGGACGAACATACATACATACACCTATAAAATTTTGTACATTTGTTTGGAAGCCTCAATAGATGATCATATGTGAATATATTACGATTCCAATATTCCAATATAATTACATACATATGTATCGAATTGATAACCGGTCCCCGATTGTCCTTTTTTTGAAGTCGGTTAAAAAGAGATCAGATAAGGAATGTAGGTCAGTAAGCAGACCACCAACACGTTGGTCAGATGTCATAGTGAGGGTGACGGGATCGAATCGGATCAGATTGGCACATGACCGTGAGGAATGGCGCAATAAAAGTAAGGTCCATGCCCAGCCACTGCTGGGCATGCTGCTGGTCAACCCACTGGTTGACGCGGGGTGATTTGACTGATTGATAAGTATCAATATAGCTTTTTTTATTAGTTATAATAATTAATAAGAGCATATTGGTGTTGCTTCAGGTTATTCCCAGTTGTGAAGTAGGCTGTCCACTTTCATTAGACTCTAGCACAATTCCTTTAGCTGCCAATCGAAGTAATAGGATGTGTGAATGATCATGATCATGACTAAAACAGCTGGCGGAGCGTGCCTATTTTATATTAAACGAGCTTATACCCGCGACTTCGTCCGCATAAATTATATACCAGATTTTAAGTCAGATTATAAGCTATCAAACAAAAAAGTTTCATCATAATCGGTTCAGTAGTTTTTGCGTGATACTCGAACAAACAAACACCCAAACAAACAAACAAACAAACAAACAAACGAAAAACAAACAAACAAACAGACAGACAAAAAATCAAAAAATTGGTGATTTGGAATCAGGGACATGTAAAAATCATATCGTAATCTTATTTTTGTAAATATCTTCAATGTACAGACACACTTCTGTTACAGTTTTATAATAGTTTAGATATGATAAAAATCGATTTCTTCCGCATAATTGGTAGCTATGAGAACTTCATTAAGTGGTATGTAATTTAATTATGATTGGCCTCTAACCTACTGCAGAATACAAGCCTCATCTTTACTATCTAATCGGAATCAATGGACAGCGGGCAGGAGTGGTCCAAAGGCCCCCCCCCCCCCCCCCCCAATGGCATACTGCGTTTGCAAGGGGGTAATAACTTTCTTTTCCTCGTAAATACTTTTATGCCCGTTGTACACCATGTACCCATGTACACGTACTGGTCCACACCAGTGGCCATACATTTTTGCCCAGCGACTTTCCATACTAAATGCAATCAGGAGATCGAACGTTTGTATGAAAAGTCGTTTTTTTTCGAATTTGCTATATTGCATTTTATTTCAATAGGTAAGTACAGTACGACCAGGATAATAATTCCGCTCGTCAATGGTTTGCGCGGAGTAGACTAGATTCCCCGTCTAAACCAGAAGTCATATATTGGTAATCAAAGGGTGCAAAGTCAGATGGCAGCGAAAAGGGCGCGTAAACAATTACCCAATAGCAGCAAGGTATTAAAGGTGCCACATCCTGATTGGTCAATATAATTTCGCGCGCTATTAAAATTTTTCAACTGCGCAGGTACATCGGTAAGACTTATAAACTTGGTATTACTGTAGTTACATTTAATTTTAATAAAAAACCAACACAGGTAAGGAGTTACTTACAATTTATTTTAATAAAAGAAAACAACACTTACACAGAGTATGTTTTCCGTTCAAAAGTTATATGAAAACTAGCGACCCGCCCCGGCTTCGCATGGGTGCAATGCTGATTCTAACTATATTATGCATGTATTATATACCTACATATAAACCTTCCTCTTGAATCACTCTATCTATTAAAGAAAAAATCCGTTGCGCAGTTTTAAAGATCTAAGCATACATAGGGACAGACAGCGGGAAGCGACTTTGTTTTTAACCGACGAAAAAACAAAAAATAACCGACGAAAAAACAAAAAACGGAGGAGGTTATCTATTCGACGCGTATATTTATTGCTTTTTTTTGTTTTATGTATGAACACGCATAACTTTCTACAGAGTAGTCCGATTTTGCTAATTCTTTTTTTATTGGAAAGGGTATACTCCCAAGGTGGTCCCATTTCAATTCGGTAAAGATCTGATGACGCACTTCGGAGCTACACAATAGAACTCCTCAAAAGAAGACAGCAAATCATCCGCGATTGAAAATTTTCTTCGTATCGATGTACCCTTTGTGTGTGCTGATATCCAGAATTTAACTAATGTATTTCACCACAAAAAAATTATGAAATAAAAATTTTTTACAAAAAAATAAAACCGACTTCTAAACTCAAAAAGTATAAAATAATATTGCAGCCGATGAATTTTACGTTAGCTATCAATTTTTTTTATTGGAGTCTGTGTCAAGTCTAGACCCAAAAAAAAATACTGCAAGCTGAGTCTCGAATAGTACAGGCTTGACAACGACTTCGATAAAAAAAAATTGATAGCTAACGTAAAATTCATCGGCTGCAATATTATTTTATACTTTTTGAGTTTTGAAGTCGGTTTTATTTTTTATAGATCAAGATCCCAAGGCCGCCAGACGTCACGTATTTTCTGATGAACAAAATGTGTAATATTGAGAAGTGTTAGTATGTACTATGATCGTGTGCCTACCTGCTAGCTTTGCCAGACGGCCATTTTCCAGGTATCAGGTAATCAAGGTACGTAAAAATGCTGCGAACCTCACTTAAATTCTGATGGCTGATTTTTACGTTATATGTTACAGAATATCGTTAAAAATCTGTCATCAATACTTCCAGACACATCCCGGGGGCGGTTTTACCTTACAGACGCTTTAAAGTTTTTAATGCTCTCAAAAAAAAACTACTTGATCTCACTTTTCGTGAGCATAAGCGTGAGTGCGGCTGTTGATTTTATATTAGCATAGTGGGTGTAGTATCAGGCAAAAACTTTTGCGGTAAAATTCAGGCTCCAACTCCTCAATCCTGATGCTGCAGGGGAACTGCCTACCAAAACCTTGAGGCTTGAGGATCTTCTAATTTTAAATTAGCATAGTAGGTATCAAGCAAATAATTTATCGTTAAAATTCAGGTTCCAACTCCTCAATCCTGATGCTGCAGGGGAACTGCCTACCAAAATCTTGAGGCTTGATGATCTTCTAATTTTACATATAAATCATATGATATATGTAAAATTAGAATATCATCTTACCGGCTAAGACTACAATGACCATGATGCCTACGATGTCAGAAACATTCTATTGTAAAACAGGTCTAGTCAAGCCTTGTGGTACGAGATCTAGGACTTAGGCAGTCTGCTGTGTTTAGCGGACATCTATCATCATATTTCTGAGCGTAGGCGATGCGCCGACGCGGCATCGCAACGAAATCATCACTGATTGTCCTCATAAATATAGCGGCGATATAACGGCTATATTGTTCCGCCAACGCATACACTCAAAAATAGCTTGTGATATGGCCCTATGAGTCTTACCTGACTATGCTGAGTGATTGGATCAGTCTGATGCGCCCTTTCCACGGTCCGTACGGCCGCCAGCTCCGACCCTATGGTGGGCGACGGGGGTGAAGAGGACAGGCTGACCGGACTACCACCCATGCTCTCAGATTGTTCCACCACGTGAACTGATCCCTCTAGGGACGCAAAGCCGAACGATATTGGACCTGCATGGAAAAAGTATGATGAATGTTTCGTCTGTAATGTACCGTACCTACCTACATATTTGATTTGCTACTAGACCAGCTTGTGTCAAACGCCTGTAAACTGTAAATACTTGACCGAAAGCGTTTTAAACCATGATCAACACCGGCGACTATTCACAACGAATTTATTCACACTCTGATTAAATGTAAGAACATTAAATCGGCCCACTGGGTCGAGGCCCAGTCTGCCTCGGACCTCGCTTCGTTCGCTGGCAGTACTGAGCAGTAAATAAATAAATAACGCTCACAGGCACATATTGTAATGATAGCAAGGTAAGCCTTAGGCTTTTTGTTATGGGAATCATACAACAACGGCACAAACATATAACATCCATGACCGAACCGGGATTCGAACCCAGGACCCTGGTTTGGCAGTCCGGCGTGGCAACCATTACACCAACCGGGTCGTCAAGTAGCTCCATGTAGTCCACGTGAGAGAGGGGTGTTAGAGGACTCACCACTGGACCGGCGCACTGGGTCAAGGCCCAGTCTGCCTCGGACCTCGCTTCGTTCGCTGGCAGTACTGAGCAGTAGCTCCATGTAGTCCACGTGAAAGAGATGTTAGAGGACTCACCACTGGACCGGCGCACTGGGTCGAGGCCCAGTCTGCCTCGGACCTCGCTTCGTTCGCTGGCAGTACTGAGCAGTAGCTCCATGTAGTCCACGTGAAAGAGATGTTAGAGGACTCACCACTGGACCGGCCCACTGGGTTGAGGCCCAGTCTGCCTCGGACCTCGCTTCGTTCGCTGGCAGTACTGAGCAGTAGCTCCATGTAGTCCACGTGAAAGAGATGTTAGAGGACTCACCACTGGACCGGCCTACTGGGTTGAGGCCCAGTCTGCCTCGGACCTCGCTTCGTTCGCTGGCTGTACTGAGCAGTAGCTTGGTCCGTTCCATGTAGTCCATGTGCGTCTTAAACAGCTCCGTGTAACGCTCGTGCAATTTTGCATATTCCTGTTGAATTACAATTACTTCAGTACTTTGTTGGTTTTACGTCATTGTTTGTTAAAAGCATATAACATGGCCTTCAAATTATCATGTCTCATGTAATATTGTTTGGAAGAACTTTTTCTCGACAAGAACGCCTAGTTAATATGCAAATATCAATCATTTCTACTATTCCTACCAATGTTATAAATGTGAAAGTGTGTGACGATCGATGTTTCTATGTTTGTGACTCAATCACGCACACCTGCTGAAGGAATTTGAATGAAATTTGGCACACAGATAGAATACGTTCTGGATTACCACATAGGAAAACTTTTGAAGGTAGACGAAAATGCCGGCAAAAGCTATGATTTCATATATCAATCATTTATACTTTATTTAACACCGTATACATAGTATACAGTAAGTAAATCTGGCCGCCACTTGGTGATGGTATCCACGAAATTTTGCACTACGTCAACGAGCGTATAACTCAAATGCGTACAATTATTGTTATTCTGTATTTATTATATTTATCACGTGTGTTCTCTCAAAAAGAAAGAATGTAAATAAAATACTGAAGTGCAGACAATAGAGCTAAGAAGTAGCTAAATAATTGCTCATGAAAAGCATTGTTTACTTTAACGATGACAGGTAATTTTTTAAAAAGAACCTGGTTTTGTTCCCAAAATTGTGGTTTCCCTCCCAGGTTAAAAACCTGGTAGTGGTAAGACAAGTAAGAAACTTAAATGCGCTACATATTTAGGTATAGGTTATAGGTTTGATATTCTAAACTGTGGTCTACCACCATCCCTTTAAATATTACTAGTGTGTTTTGTTACACCTTTTATAATAAAGGTATATAGCCTTAGAAAATGTTCATACTTCTCCATGTAAAGTTTCATACGCAATGCCTATCATCATCATCAGCCTGTTGCTGAACATAGGGCTCTCCCAGGGCGCGCGACTTAACTCTATCCTCGGCCTTCCTCATCCAGTCGGTATGGCAAATTATGCAGCCTATTGAAGTTTTATTAATTTCAATTCAAAACAAATAACTAAATACGAAATAGAAGAAGTCCATTGACTCGTCAATTGGATTACTTGGCTGTAGGGGATTAGCCTCTTCGTGCCAGTCGCATTGCTAATAAGTCACGTTATGACGTCACATGCTATGTAGGTCCAAATGCAAATGGATTCATATTTATACTTATCGTGTCTTATAATTGTTTGTTTGGTTGGTGCACTTGATGTGCATGGTAGGGACAGGTCCTAGCTGTACTAGTGAAACATATTGCACATTTCATATTGCACTATGGGTAGATTCATCTGTCGCCGTGTGTACTATACTGTATTGATATGTTCAGAAATAAAAGTAAACCCAGCTAACCTTTTTTTCAGTCTTCATAAAATTTTTCAGAATTTTCTATTAATTTGAATATTATTATTTGTTACAATTTTGCATACCTATGAGCATTCGTACACTTGAAATTAAATAGTTTTCATAATTTATCCCTTTGGAATAAAATATAGCCGAACCATAAAGGTGGACTTCCGATGCCAGCGGCCGATGCGACTAACGCGCGCGTCTGACGCCAGGTTCTGTCATATGTGACAGAACCTCGCGTCAGACGCGCGCGGCCGACGACAGACCTCACTTCAGGTGGACTTCCGATGCCAGCGGCCGATGCGACTAACGCGCGCGTCTGACGCGAGGTTCTGTCAAATATGACAGAACCTCGCGTCAGACGCGCGCGGCCGACGACAGACCTCACTTCCGATGTCAGCGACTGACGCGTGCCTATTGTGCAGAGTGTTATCACTTTAGGGTATTTTCCCCAAAATTTAGGGTATGTTTTTATGTTTTGGTGTTTAAACAAAAACATAAAAACACAAACAAAAAAACCAATCCATATTTTAATAAAGAATATTTGATTGATTGATAGATTGATAGGTTTAGAGAATATATGAATGCATTTTTTTTAACAGGATTTTGATCAAATACATTTTTGGGAGTAATTAGACAGGGATGCGTTGCGTCCCCATGGCTTTTTAACCTCTACATGTATCGCTGTCTAGCTAATAATTATGTAGGCAAGAGGGATTTTCCGAAAAAAGAAAAAGTAGTTTCAAGTGGCTCGATAGATGGTGTTATCGCTACGTTGAGCGACCTTGTAGATAATAAAATACAAATAAAATAGTAAATATTAAGAAAATTTTCGGTAAAATCTTCGTAATATTTCTGGCAAACATTCTTGTTTTTCGTGACGTCAGAGCATAGCCGCGTGCGGCCGCGGCCGATGCGATAGACATCGGCCGCGCGCGTCTGACGCGCGCGTCAGTCGCTGGCATCGGAAGCGGCGCCATACGTTTTCATAGTAACTAGTATGGCCGCATCGGCCGTCGGCCGCGAGCCGCGCGCGTCAGACGCGTCGGCCGCTAGCATCGGAAGTCCACCTTTCCGAGGTCAGCGACTGACGCGTGCCTATTGTACACAGTGTTATCACTTCGGGGTATTTTCCCGGAAATTTTGGGTATGTTTTTATGTTTTGGTGTTTACACAAAAACATAAAAATACAAACAAAAAAACCAATATATATTTTAATCAAGAATATTTGACTGATTGATAGGTTTAGAGAATTTTTGAATGCTATTTTTTACCAGATTTTTTATAAAATAAATTTTTAGGAGTAATTTAATTACACAGGGATGCGTTGCGTCCCCTTGGCTTTTTAACCTGTAAGTATATGGATCGCTGTCTAACTAATAATTATGAAGGCAAGAGGAATTTTCCGAAAGTCATTAAAAAAAGAAAAAGTTGTTTCAAGTGGCACGATAGATGGTGTTGAAGCGACCTTGCAGATAATAAAATACAAATAAAATAGTAAAAAATTAAGCAAATTTTCGGTAAAAACTCGGTAATATTTCTGGCAAACATTCTTGTTCTGCGTGACGTCAGAGCATAGCCGCGCGCAGCCGCGGCCGATGCGATAGACATCGGCCGCGCGCGTCTGACGCGCGCGTCAGTCGCTGGCATCGGAAGCGACGCCATACGTTTTCATAGTAACTAGTACTGTCGCATCGGCCGTCGGCCGCGAGCCGCGCGCGTCAGACGCCTCGGCCGCTAGCATCGGAAGTCCACCTTTAGATATCATTTTCAAAAGTATGGTAGGTAGACAGTATCATAATTTTTTTACTATGTATACATATACAGTGTGTTAGGGTAAACAGTTGCACTACTTTAAGGGATGATTGTACCCATGATACTGAACAACTTTCCCTAAGAAACCCATAGGAAATTCCAAAAAAAATTGTTAGTCTTTTCATACAAAAGTACGATCAGCAGATTGCATTTTGTATGGAAAGTCCAAAAATTGTTTTGCGAATTTCCGATAGCTTTCTTAAGGAAAGTTGTTCAGTATCATGGGTACAACCCCTTAAAGTACCTAATGCAACTGTTTACCCAAACACCCTGTATATATTTTTTCCGAAATCGAAAATACCCTGTTCTTTTACAATATATACATATATTCTATCACTGTCCTAAATTTAATTAATATCAAGTCCGTTTTAGCAAGAATCATGAACATTTACAAACCTCTACTTCTACTTCTTCTACTTTTACCACATTTAAGACATCAATAAATATTTTATTTCATTTCCAAACATTGAAACTTTCTCATTTATAATATTAGTAGGAATCGTATAGACATTCTCGTGAACTTTGTTCCATTCCTGTCCTATCAGTGCACACCACATACATATATCAATCCAATAAAGGATATAAATTAACCTTTATGCAATAATAATAATGAAAGTAGCTGCAAGGAGTCTTAGACACAATCTCAAAGGAAACGCGGGAAATCTAATAGAGAAAAATCTGATAATATAGAAGAATGTAGCTCTTAGTAATTACTTTCAATGAAAATTATAACGGCTGCTGCAGCGCAAACAGTGTCAGAGAAAATAATTAAAATACTCTTCTGAACAAAATGTGTCAAACAGGTTTACTTTTATGTATCAATCAATCAATCAAATATACTTTATTTTACACCAAAACATAAACAGTAAAATACAGAGAAAAAAATACAAGAGGTACAAAATAATGCGGTCTTATCGCTAAGAAGCGATTTATGTATATGAACAAAGACAACAAAAATAGTTAAATAATCATTATACAGGGTGTTTGGTGCATCGTTGGCCAAATTGAAATGGTTTTTTATTTTATTTTAATATTTTTTTTTTATTTATTAAAAAAATAAAATAAAAATTTGGGGTTTGTACCTACAACTTTTTTTTATTCAAGCTTAAATGCTGACTTTCGGACTTTTTTGAGAAAATCCCTAAAATATTCACCTACAAAAATCTATGACGCGGAATTTTTTTTGGGGACGTGGCGAGATAGCCAACGACCCCTCCTATCTACCATTTCAATTTGGCCAACGATGCACCAAACACCCTGTACAATGGCTACGGAACCCAATCATGGCCGTGAATGACACGCTTAACGATAAAGAAATAAAATAGCAACGGACACTGGTTGCTTTCATCAAATGCCTTCAGCCTTCAGGATGCTATTGCCACTATAAGATCAACTTATTTTGTACCTTCTGCGTTTTCTATGTGTACTCTTTCTGTTTTGTTTTTGGTGTAAAATAAAGTATATTTAACTAAGTTAGACTAGTGATGAAACGATTACAATTTCAATTAATTCCCCAAATAATAATAGGTTACGATTATTTCAAACCCATACTCAATACACTAGGTTCTTATCCTAGATTTTACTTAAAAATATAATATTTGTAATTAGAAAACGGCCTCTCTGTGGCAATAAATGATGGTTTGAGGCGTGAGAAATTTTTTACACGTTTGTGAAATGTGTTACATTCACTTAAATTCTGATAAAATTATATTTAATTAACTAATAGTAATCTTTATATAATCGCAAAGATAATCGACGATTTCGATTGATCACTAAATGCCGATGATCGCCTAGGTCGGTATTTTGATTAGGTCTATTATAGTGATAAAACGATTACGATTTCGAAAAATCATTGGTGTTAGGGTAAACAGTTGGGGCTTTAAGGGGTTATTGTACCCATGATACTGATCAACTTTCCCTAAGAAACCTATAGGAAATTTAAAAAAAATCACTTTCCATACTAAATGTAATCAGCTGATCGAACATTTGTATGAAAAGTCGAAATTTTTTTCTTGCGAATTTTCTATAGGTTTCTTAGGGAAAGTTGATCAGTATCATGGGTACAATCACCCCTTAAAGTAATGCAACTGTTTACACTAACACCCTGCATAATAGACCTAATCAAAATATCATCGACCTAATCGAAGTTTCAATGACGAATAGAGGTGGCTAACATTTGAAACTATTCAATGTGATTAGGTTCACACAAGAACTACTTACCTTCTTAAGCTCATTCTCGCGTTCTTCCAATCTGCTGGCGTGATCGAGGGAGTTCTTGTGCTTCAGCTCCAGCATCCTTACGATGCTGTCGAGGGCCTCCAGTCGGCCGGTGAGGTCTTTTCTTTCACCTTCATAGTGGTCCTCAGCTTCCAGCAACTGTTTTTTAATTGTATTATTAGTTTTGGTACCGAACTTTTCACTAGTTTCATTGTCTGTTTTACTTGTACTAAAATTAAGTAGGTAACCGCAATGATATTAGTAAACAAGAATGGACAGGCCTTACGCGAACATTTCAAACCAGAAAAATGAGGCAAAACAATTGACAGTTTTACTTCGAAAATGTACCGAGATGACAGACCAAGTGCCCTAATTTGTATTGAAGTGCCCTCGTTTTGCGTGCTTCAACTTAAAGCGCTTTGCGCCTATCCATTCATTTTACTTTGATCTAAGGGTAACCGTAGCCACAGTACATAAATAGATATACAGGGTCCTTTTTAATATGCTGACACTTTTTTAAGGGGATGATCAGACTATCAAACTGAACAACTTTCTCTATGGGACCAACATCGAAATCACGAAAAAAAAATCATCTGTCACATAATTTTGGCTCGGGTAGATTTGCGGTTTTGTATGCAACAGCAATTTTTTATCGATTTCGATGTTGATGCCATAGATAGAGCAAGATGTTCAGTTTGACGGTCTGATCATCCCCTTAAAAATGGGTCAGCATATTAAGAAGGGTGAAATTGATATCATTAGCATCCTTTTAAACTAAGAGCCTACTCATCAAACTGAACAACTTTCCCTATGGGAGCAAACCGATCGGAGGAACAAAAAAATCTGCTGTTCCATACTAAACTGCAATGCGTACGCGACACAAATGTATGTAACAGCTGTTTTTTTTTTTGCTCCGATTGGTTTGCTCCCATAGTAAAAGTTGTTCAGTTTGATGGGTAGACTCTTAGTTTAAAAGTATGCTAATGATATCAATTTCACCCTGTATACTTTGAACAAGCGCTGGAGTGTTTGGAGTCCTACACAAAACACAACCTTTTGGCTTTATTTCCAATCAATTGTGAACAAATCAATTGGGTTATCTATTTAAAAAAAAATCTGCTTTTTCATACAAAACTGCAAACATACTCAAGTGTACGTTTTTTTTCGCGATTTTGATGTTAGTGTTAGTCACATAGAAAAAGTTGATTAGTTTGGTGATTTGATTAACGTCTTAAAAACTGCAAATTAAGAAAGACCGTATAGATGAAATACATAAAAATAAAAAAATAAAATATCTTGGACAATGTCACACAAATTATCTAGTCACATTTAAAGTACCAGAATCTAGGCTGGACTTGTATTATGATGACTAGACAACGATATAGAATACATATACAGGGTGTAACAAAACACCCTAGTAATACTTAAGGGGGTGCTTCAGACCATCAAACTGAACAACTTTCACTATGGGGCCAACATAGAGAAAAAATAAAAAAAATCAGCTGTCCCATACATTTTAGTCGAGTCGGTACTGCAGTTTTGTATGGGTCAGCTGATTTTTTTTATTTTTTCTCGCTGTTGGCCCCATAGTGAAAGTTGTTCAGTTTGATGGTCTGAAGCACCCCCTTAAGTATTACTAGGGTGTTTTGTTACACCCTGTATAGATACAAACATCCATGACTCGGGTACAAATATTCATATTCATCATACAAATATTGAAACTGTCAACAAGAAGAAAACAAGAAGAGAACTGTGAAAATGTCAAAAAGAAGATACACTCTCGCAATAACATCCTACAGCGCCTTACTACCACCAAGTGGGGAGCTTCGCCGCGGGTCTTGAGGACGTCTGGACTAGCGCTCGCGTTCTCCGTTGGCGAATACGCGTGCCCGGTGTGGGGTCGATCTGCCCACGCCAAGCTGGTGGATACGGCACTAAATGAAACGTGCCGGATTATAACTGGTTGCTTGAAACCGACTCCGGTACAGTTGCTTTATCCACTGGCTGGCATAGCGCCCCCAGATGTCCGCAGGGCTGTGGCGGGCTCCTCAGAGAGAGCCAAAATGGTGGACGACACACGACATCCCATGCACGGCTTCATCCCTGCGCCGCAAAGGCTGCCAAGCTGACGCAGCTTTATGAAGTGTGTCGACCCACCGAATACTGGCCCAGCGCAAGCGAGGTGTACTCTTTGGAGACAAAAAGTGGCCCTCCCAACTCCATTTGTGCCGCCGTCTGAGATCCTACCGCCTGGACATGACTTGCCTTGGGCGACCTGGAAGTCCTTAAACCGACTTCGAACCCAGGTCGGTCGCAGCAAGGACAACATGGCCAGGTGGGGATTCTCGGATGCGCAAAATGTGTCTTGCTTGTGTGGAGCTCCACAAACGATGGCCCATCTCACATCGTGCCCTGCGTGCCCTAACACCTGCACGCAGGAGGAGCTCATGACCGCTAGCGACGGTGCAGTATCGGTTGCCAAATTCTGGCAAAGTACTATTTAGCGACTTTGTTGTGTTGAAGTCGACACGATAAGCAAGCATACAAATATTTGTCAGATTTGAAACATTAAAAAAAAATTATATGGTTAACATAGCTTAGCATAGCTTCTTGTAACATCAAGCATTATTAAATAAATAGTAATCATATCATAGTACTTTTACATTTAAATAAAATAAAATAGAACCTCCTTCTTTTTTGAAATCGGTTAATGAAAGAAATAGCACTCTTCCAAAATCCGGGTGTAGCTAATGATCATACGAACTTCTTCTTCTTCTTTTCGTGTCAATTGTTCTACTATTTCTATATTTTATTGGCCAGATATTCGGCCAGCCTGACAGCGTCCAGTGTAGCCTTATTGAGGTCCTCTCTCGTGCAGGTGTTTGGGCACAACGGGCATTCTAGCAGGTGGGCCATCGACTGAATAGGCTCGCCGCAATCGCACTGCATTAGGCCAGGGCCCCTGTAACCCCAGCTGCATAAACTTTGTCTGCAACGGCCGACTTGAGTGCGGAGCCGATTTAAAGACTTCCACACTGGCCATTGCAGATTGCGCCCGGGAGGTAGATATTCCTGTGGGGAAATAAATTCAGCTGGTGGAGGTGCCCTCTCCTTCCACAGAGTGCATCTAGTGACGGATGGGTCGCCATTTATAGCCGACGTACAGCGCTGGAAGCTCCTTCGGCTCTTGAGGCGGGCTTGTGGGATTTGGTGGCTATATAGAGGATGTCGACTATCGTGCTCTTGTTTGTATTTCTCTATGGAGCAAGCCACATCCCGCCGAACTCCAGGGGGAGCTATTCCAGCCAAAGGGTAGATTTTATTGAGAGGGGTCGGCTTGAGGCAACCAGTAACTATGCGGCACGTGTCATTCAACGCGACATCAACAACCCCAGCGTGTACAGATCGATTCCAAACTGGGCACGTATATTCGATTCGATATATACGAACTGACAAGATCAGATCATCTTTGGAGCAGACAAGTACTTACACGTTGAATTCTCACACTTCGCAGTGTTGGATGCCATACCACTACCACCGCATCGCACTCCATCCCAACAACATAAGGAGCAATGGCAGTGCTAAAACAGACTGCACTACAGTCAGTTGCACTGACGGTATGCAGCTTTGCCGAGTCCCTGTCGAATCGCTAGTAATTCTGTTGGTTTTCCTTTTGGTTTTAATTTATGTTTTCCGTTTTCCGACCGAGAGCGTCGGCAGCGAATCGTGGAGAGGTATGGACACTCAATCATGAGGACCCGGGTTTGAATCCGCACGGACAACATGCCATGTACCAATGAGTTTTTTTTAACTTACGTAATACCAACTTCTCTGAAACGGTGAAGAAAAATATAGTGAGGCCACCTGCATACGCTGAAGAAGAAATTCTGATGCGTATGTGAAGTCTACCAATCGGCATTGAACACTAAAACACCCAGAGAAGCCTGTGCCCTGCAGGGAACATTTATATGCTGATGATGATGATGTTTTCCCTGTATGTTTATTTTTTATTTTTGTTTATGATTTATTTATTGGCAATAAGTTTTTCATTTTCAATATAAACCACTGGCTTTATCCTAAGCATGAAAGTCAAATCCCACTAAAAGGGTCCGGTCACTCATCCTAGGATGTGCATGTGTATGCAGGCGTGTGTATTGAAGGTAGGTAAAAAGCAGTGAAACCTTAATAATTTCTAAACTAAAAGCATTTTGTTTACTCAATGACTTTTCAATTGGTTTAATTACTTGTATGTAAACAAATCAAAGTCATTTGGTAAACAAAATGCTTTTAGTTTAGAAATTATCCGCTTTCTGCACTGCGGGTTTCACTGTCTTTCTGCCTACCTTCTATGCACGCGCCTGTGTGTATGCATTGCTAATAAACAGCATTAGATTGTGGGCAGCTCGCAAAATTCTGATTCTACTGACCACATATCATTTTGCAAGGCAGGTGCGGCCACATGACGATCCGGTTGGTGTAATGGTTACCACACAGGACTGCCAAAACGAGTGTCCTGGGTTCAGCCATGGATGTTATATATTAGTGCCGTTATTGTATGGTTTCCACAATAAAACTCTAATGGCTTATATGTTTGGGATCATTACATGTAATGTATGCGCCTTGAGAGCATTATTTATTTGTATAACATGGCTTGCTACACAGAAAAATGTTTGCATGGTAGTTGCTACTAAGACTCAAGCACCAACATAATTAAATAAATCATCATCATCTTCAGCTTTTGTCCACCCACTGCAAGGTTGACTGCGCCTCCTTCCCTAATGGGAAGGAGGCTAATGCTATGTGCTAGTGCACAGCCCGGACACTGCATACAATTAATTGAATTTGACAAGATGACGTCAGCACATGCGAAACCAAAGAAATTGAACCTTATGTCTTCTTCTTAGGTAACGAGTAACCAGTGTGTTAGAAAAGTGGGTTAGAAAAGAGGTTTCATTGGATAGGTCTTGTCCAATGGAGCAAAGCTCCAGTAGAAACTATGATTGATTATTTTAACACAAGCAAAGTCGATAATCGTTTGGCAGTGAAAAATGCTCTGTGCTGTGCTTCACCGGTTTGTGGGCTGGCTCTTACTGTATTTATCTTTTTGGAGCAGTTGGAAGTTTGGTCCAACTACTGACAATTGATTAAGGTCCACCGGAATTTTGAATCAGGATTACAATTTCGTATGGATTTTTCAACACCAGTATTCCATTTGGAATTATGGTATCAAATTCTATACATAATCACAATTCTGTTTTGGAATTCTGGATCTGAATTCTGTAATTTGTGTGGCAAATCCTAATGATGTATCAGATTTTTACTGTATTTGCAATTTGCAAAATAACAATGTTTAGCTTCACTCATTTGTCACTCAGGGTGACTGATCAGACTGAAACCCTAGGCTAGAGGAGTGTGTAATTTCTCCATGTCTGAAACCATGTGAAACAAATAATAATATATGTATATTTTTTTATAAACCAAAAGGCTGTAGAATTAAAGAAAGATCAAAAATCATTCACATGATTAAACAAGAACAAGAAAAGCACCTCAAGATCTTCTTAAAGATTAAAATAAATTGTATAAGGATGGAACCGTGGTTTTGTTCCTTGAATGACATTATAAAGAAAATAACACAAATTATTGCCAAATGTCTTATGCAGGAGAGATTGCATTAGTAAGAGGAGGACAAAAAAATAAATAAATAACACTGTGCAACTGTTCTGTTAATTAAACTACCACAACATTAATTAGTAAAAATGTTACTAATAAAATTTACACTACCATAAAAAAGATGATATCAATATTTTTCTAAGGTCTTGTTCATTTATTACAGGTTACTTAATGGCTAAATGAGTATATAATGCTTCTATGCTAATGGCAGTGAATTAAATAACAAAGATGCTTGATGTTATAAGATTGTGTAACAAGAGAGAATATGCAACAAACATTTTTATTTTCTTTTCGTCGGTCTACTAAGTCGTTAGATTAGCATTTTAAATAATGTGTTCCGATGCAAATTTACTCGGTACAAGAGAATGTAAGTAATTTAAAATATAATATACTAGCGGCCCGTCCCGGCTTCGCACGGGTGGACGTCTAATCTTTTCTAGCAATAAATATAGCCTATGTTACTCAGGGTGAATGCAGCTTTCTAATGGTGAAAGAATTTTTTAAATCGGCCCAGTACTTTTTGAGCCTATTCATTACAAACATACAAACATACAAAAATTGGTACAAATCTTTCCTCTTTATAATATTAGTGTAGATTGAATCAATTATGTTAAAAGTGAAAGTAAATAAACTTGCAAATCAAAGTAAAATTTGAATAATCAGAATATAATAAACAATAGCAATTAGAAGGAGAAAACACAATAAGAGTTAACAATTAAATTACAATAGCAACAATAAACAATAAATCAATGCAGGTCACACAAACAAACAATGCACTCTGCAAAAACTGATAACGTCCATAATGCCTTAAATATTAGCTATTTTGAAACGCAGTCAATACGTACCTCATTTATCTTTATATGATAACAGAACGGGTGACACATACCAACACTAAATAAAACCAAAAATAAATGTAGAACAATAAGTAATGCACGTTAAGGTAACTTAGAATGCACTGAGATATGTGAGAGACCTTGTGATACAAAGGAAAACTGTACCAAGGTCTAGTGTTAACGCACTGCTCACCTTCTGCTCCGAGTGCTTCCTGGCTGCCTTCTCACGCTCGTACTGCGTCACCAGCTGCTCGTTGTCCTCGCGCAGCAGCTCCAGCTCCACCTCGTGCTCCTGGTTGGACTGGTACGCGGAATCTAAGCACTCCAGCACGTTCACCAACAACGGCATCAGCGTCTTCACCACATCCTCGTCGTACCGCGCAATCATACGCTCAAACTCCTGGTAAATACTACCAGCTAGGGTCTGAACCTTTTCGGACATCACTACATGGGAATCCTCGTGCGTACCGTATATCGTCTCCGCGGTAACGTACCCACTACTCGAACTATCGTCGAAATTCATGATTGCGGATAATTATGTAGGTTCACGAGGATATTACGTCTACGCCTTGCAAGGACGGCTAGTGAATTTTACGCGAAAACATATTTGGTTTGCTTGCGAGACTGCTCGATGCCTCGATCGATTTTGGTCACTTCAAAATGTTATTGGTTCAAGCATTATTTTCTGGTGTTTAGGAAGTAGAACTTAGTTAAAAGTATGTGAAAATTTAGCCAGAAGACGATAGGAGGAGTTAGAAATTCACACACACCATTTGTTTGATTGACGTATTTCTGCTGTGTAACACAAAAAAAATTATGGTTTTATTTTTCTTGACGTTGGACAACATGTATTTTGTTTTGGGCCACAGAAAGAGCACATTATGGGATGTTCAGACTTTCGTTTTATTCATGTGATTCGTCAAGGTTTCGCCAAGTGAATCGAATCATTTTAGGGACCACGGCCTTGAAAACACTCGTGTGTCGAATGCAAATATTTTTTATGGAGTGAAACTTGAGTGATACAAAGAAAAAGCGTTTTTCCTGTGGTTTTCTAGCTAGAGGATCGATAGATGGCGCTATGGTCTGCGATAATAAAGAGCAAAATTTCAAAATGTACATACCTATTTAATAATAAAGGAGGAAAACATGGTCAGCACTGGTAGCATGCCAACCCGCGATAGCCATGATACGGCTTTATCACGTTTTTTATCTCGTTCTTTTGCGCGCGAACAAACGAGATAAAAGACGTGATAAAGCCGAATCACGGCTATCGTGGGTTGGCATGCTACCAGTGCTGAAAATACCAACGCATCTTTTAATGGATATTTAATGAGCGTTTTTCCTTTCTTTTTTAATTTTAGTTCCTAAAAAACTCGACAGATGACATGCTTATCGCTCCATAGAGACGTAGGCGAGATCCTATCAAAATCATGTCAACACTGTGCCTGACTTTTTTTAAAGGCCAAGGGATCGAGCCCATACAACAATGTCAGACGTAAAAAGTTTCATATTTTCGATTAAAATGATTCGTAAATAATGAAATATTAAATCAAAAGATGAGTTGGCATCTTTTTGATCATCTTCTCCCTCTTTATTATTTTAAAGAAACACATTTTGAAATTTTGACCTTTATTCGCACAGACCGTAACGCCATCTATTGATCCACTAGAAAACCAAAATTTACGAATCATTTCAATCGAAAATTTTAAACTGTTTCCGTTCGACATCGCTGTATGTATGTGCTCGATCCCTTGGTCTAAAAAAGACAGGCATAGTCTCGACATGAAGTGCGATTTTTGAAAATCATACGAGCGACTTGGCATTAGAAAATGTCAAAATTACTATGGAGATTATGCATCTTTCTACTGCCAAGTCGCTCGTATAATTTTCAAAAATCGCACTTCAGATCTCACTTTCTCTAAGTAAAACATTTTTCTTGGTCAATGCTATGGAGCATAGATATAGTAACTACATGAAACCATAAAACAGCCGCGGTGTAGGCCGCACATGAAACAGCAATAGTGTGACTTTTGCATACTAAAATACGATTTGTTTGGCAAGATGTCATACAACATTCCATAGGTTTGACAATGATTTGACATCTTGCCAAACATAAAAACTGGCCACAGTGATCGAAACAAAAAATAATACTTCTGTCTTTTTTGTTTACAAAAGTTTTCATAACTGACTATCTCGCTCTCTCATTTCTTGGCTCCATCTTTCAGCGTAAGCGAAAATTAATCTAGGCTATGGAGCAATGAACATGTCATCGCGTTGAGTTTTTGGGATGTAAATTTAAAAATATATAATTTAAAGAACTAGTTTTTTTAATTCCTTCTTTTTATAGTAATGGCCGGTTGCTTACGCTTTTCAATTTGTTTGTGGAAGAAATTCCAAAGATTGTTATAAGAATTTTAAAAAACTAGTGAAGTCTCGTTAGTTCGAATGCGAACGCGAACTCGAATGCGAACGTACGTCCGCCTTTGAATATATAGCAAACAAGCGGCCCGTCCCGGCTTCGCACGGGTGGACGTCTAATCTTTTCTAGCAATAAATATAGCCTATGTTACTCAGGATGAATGCACTTTTCTAATGGTGAAAGAATTTTTTAAATCAGCCCAGTACTTTTTGAGCCTATTCATTACAAACATACAAACATACAAAAATAGGTACAAATCTTTCCTCTTTATAATATTAGTGTAGATGTAGATGGAGGTGTTATGATGGCGCTCATTCACCGAACAAATTTTTCTAACACTTTTAGCTGGGGCGAGGTAGACAGCACACCACGACAAATTTAAAACACGCACAGACACAATGCTTCATACTGATACAAATAAACACATATTTTTAAATGACACACCAAAAAAAAAGAACTTGTACTGCGTGCGAGCCGTTGAGGTATGAGGTAAGTATACGTATGAGGAATCGGCGAATAACGTTATTTACAGAGGGTAGGTAGATACCCGGTACAAAAATGTTGTTGCGGAAAATCGGAAACAAGGACAACACAGGACATCACAATACAATATTTTCAATTTTTGCTTACCTACCGGTCGAAAACCGTTGTATGGAACCACAGATTTCTTTAAATACCCATTTGCAATTCCATTGTATTTTATAATTTTTAGTCAACTTGTCAAAAACAATTACAGTAGCCAAGATCTGGTGCTGAACCCAGGAATGTATCCGTAAGAGGGTACTCCTCAATGATAAACAGCATTGGCTTTCCATTTTGTGTTCACGTTCAGGTTAGATAGCAAAACACATATTTAACCAAGATGTGGTGCTGTTGCCAGGAATGTCTCCGTACGAGGGTGCTCCTCGACGGTTAACAGCATTGGCTTGCCATTTTGTATACCTAGACGTTCAGGTTTGATAGCAAAACACATATTTAACCAAATTCTGGAGGTTAACAGCACTGGCAGGCAATGCTGTTACCCATCAAGGAGTACCCTCGTACGGACACATTCCTGGCTTTAGCATCAGATCTTGGTTAAATTATATGAATTTTGCTATCAAAACTGTTTAGTTTACAGTTTACACGTTCGTGTAGGTAGACAAAATTGAAAGGCAATGCTGTTTACCGTTGATGAGTACCCTTGTACGGAGATATTCCTGGTTCCGCAACGTACAAATCAAAATTGTCCCAGAAGGCTTTTAACTGAATAATATTAATACCAATCAAAGACATATATATTACTAGCGTAAGGACATGGCCTATGAGCTTGACTATTGTCCCCAGTTCGTTGGCTCTAAAATGCAAGGAAAAATGTCAATTTAGAGCACTACAAATATATGACACGATATAGTTCGTATACGAGTTATGACAGATGGCGCAAATTTTTGTTTCTATGAAGAAGGTTTTTGTAAAATATTCTGACTAGTAATATATAAATCTATGATACCAATGCACTCATTTTAATGAGGAGTTTTCTGTCAGCTAGTCAAACGTAGGTCAACATACGGACGATAGATGGCGTTGACCAGAGAGAGGTCCGAAGACGAAAATTTTAGGCTAAAAAGTAAACAAAAATGCATGTCATTGAGTCAGACACATCCGTTGACGAAATATACATTATGACGGGTGTAAAAGCAAAAGCAGCTATATTTCCAGACACAATGGAAAATCCATTGTGTCTGGAAATATAGCTGCTTTTGCTTTTCTGCTACACATATGTTCATATTTGACTGATTACTAAAAAACACCAATTCTTACTATTTTATGTTTGTATTTTATTCTTTTATCAATAAACAAAATAAAAGGGTATGATTTTCTCAATTACCTAAAAATGCATTTTCAGTGGCCTAATAAATAATATTTGTTCGTAAAATAGTAGATCTGTCACTTAAATTGAATCACCAAATAATATTAAAACGCTTATCTAAATATTAAATAATACTTACTTGGAAATATTATCAATCATCAAATAATTATATTGGGTTTCAATATAATAAAACTTTCACTTAAACTGAATCACCAAACAATATGAAAAGGTTACCCTAAAAATAATTTTTAATCACTTGATAATAATATTGGAAGGACTGTAAATAGGTACCGTCGAGTTCAGGGTTCATATTTTTTTCCAAAAAGGTCTTGTTATAGACAATTGAAATTCGCCAAATCTCATACAATTTTGTCTAAAAGAGCGTGCCGGGTCTCTAGAAAAAAAATTTTACACCGAAGGCTATGGCAAGCTATTGAGTTTGATACGGCGACCAGCCTAACAGTAGCAATTCGGTTCTGTGGTCGCAAGAAACCTATCGCTCGCGTTGCTTTGCTCCTCGCAACCTAACCAACTGAGTTGGATACGGCGATCAGCCTCCGCAATTAAAATTTTTTTATAGCCCGCCAATTTGACTCCGCTCCTGTTAGGCATTTTTTCTTTGAAATAAGGAACTGATCTATTTATTAGGTGACAGATCTATTATTTTGATGATTGAACGAATTAAATGATACTAATAGTATTATTACTGCCCGTGACTTACTTTTTAGAGGACAGATCTTATTTTCAGGCTATAGAAAAAAGTGATCAAACTATAATTTAAGATACATATTTACATTAATCTGATGATTTATATTTAGAGACAGTTTTGATAAATATGATGACTAATATATTTCTTGGGGATAGATATTATTATTAGGGTATTGCAGATTAGTGACAAATCTAAACTTAGGTGTGTAGAATACACCTTTCTACTAAGGGTTGGTTGAGGTTGATGTATATAATGAAACACAGATATAGTCTTCACTAGAGAATGTGACTAGCGCACGTCCGCACAGCACGGCGGTCGGTGCGCGACTCCCGAGCGAATGCACGATAGATATTGACCACAGACCGCACCTGCCGATAGATGGCGCTACCAGCGCTTTCCACGTTAACTACTCTTTATTGCTGTACACTACATCCCTTTCTTGTTTTAATTTATTTTTTTACGTTTACTCGAATCTACCACCGCTTCGGAAGGTATAGCCCGTGGAGAAGAAGCGGCGCAAGAAACTCCACAGTTTAGCTTATCTCTTAAATCTTATTTACAATACAGTGTTGACTGTTATCAATGCTATTACATCAAACAAATTACGAATAAGTTATTGAGACTAATTTGTTTACAGTAAATAGATATTTATCAAATATTGATCTGAAATTGTCAAACACCAAATTCAACTATAAACAATGATTATGGAAATTACAATCTCATTATATTAACACATTTCAGTTATTGTTACTTCTGTTCTATACTATCCCTTCCCTGTAAAAATATTTTTCTATTGATAGGTAGGTAAGTAAACCTACAAAAATAACGTTCCATAGATCTTTATTATCTCTTATTTATTTATTTTGGCTAACTACTAGTCAAAGTCACTGCTTCAAGATCGTATCCATTTCCGTTTTATCAAATTAAGGAGGTAAGGACAAAAGAGTGAATCTGTGGTAAGCACATACACTTATGCACTCAAAATATTCTGGCGGGTGCCAGCCATTGCAATTAAGCACTCACAGCTATTTTATTTGCATGACCCTTTAGCTTTTGCTAACAACTTGATAGTTGCATGGCTCTGTAACCCATATCATTTCATTTTTGCATGATATTTCAGCTTTTGCTATCAACTTCATAGTTGCATGGTCCTATAACCCATATAATTTTACAGTTTCATGAATGCTGATATAACGCTGACTGACAACAATATTAAGTACACTAGGTCGCTTTCGTTACCAGCTATGTTCAGTAGTTGCCTTTAGTTAGTCGACTAGACTAGTTTTGAGAAATCAGCAGTTTCAATTTAATGGACCCGTTTAATAAATAGATACTATTTTACTCAACCTATACAGATAAAATGCTGATACCTAAATTAAAATAATAATCGTAATAATTCAATTCAATGTTCTTTGACCCAATTTAATGCTGATCTTTGATGGTGTTGCAATTACTCAAAAGATTCGCAATTTAATACGCAGTCACAATTTAATGTTACGGGCAAGTAAAAAATCAGAGTCCACTCATTACTGTCGCTCTCATTTAGGGATCTATGCCACGAGCACAATTTCAGCCAACGCCCTGTCTTATTCATCTATTTCCCCTTTGGTCTGTAAAAAGTTCTACCCGATTAGGTATTCTATGCTTCGATTGTTCCTAATATTGGAATAAATTTTTGTGGTTGAAAATCTTGTCATTCTCTCACCATTTGGTAAGTCATTCCGTCCATAAACCAAAATAAAAAGAAGTCTGACCTAGTACAACAGTATGCTAGACTAGAAACTTGAGATTTGATTCCGCTATCTTGGTACTCACGAATATTGTTTTAGCAAAGGGTCTGATGGTGGTCTACCCTATGAGTTCTTTTGTCTGCTATACCTAAGTATTCAGTCACTAAAGCAGTATTCCAAATAAATTTTATAAATTGGCATAATATTTCCTGCCGTTCAACAGTGAATAAGTTATTATAATTAATTTCCCTTATACATAAATACCTATACATTTCTATAACAATAACAATAAAATAAACTATAACCAATTAAGCAATGAGTTGTTAGTTACATGTAACGTCATGAAACTCATGAAAATATTGTGTAATGTAAGGTATACTTAGGTATGTATCTGAAACATTAGTTACTTATTATTTAAACACTAATAATGTTTTCCTTTTACGAACCATACAGTTATATTATCATTTAGTAGGCTTTAAGAAAATAATTCTATTTTTAATTATAATGTACATGAATTAAGTGCAACTGTTGTTTCAACTTAATTGCGTGGCGTAATATTATTGCAGAACTGCAAATCATTTTGTTTTTTGACTTGCTTGCACTGAAATTATATTCTTTATTTAAAATATTATGAATTTATGACTAACCGATTTGGTTCAAGTACAGTATAGTATACTTTAACACATACAAATGAATAAATTAACAGTGCAGTGCCTGCAGTGATTAGGTAAGATACAGATTTTATCTATACAAAGAAGAAAGTGCAGTAAGTCATTAATTCCCTTAGAGTTATTCATAAAATGCGTAGCTACTCACAATAATTAATGTCATCTGAATGACCAACTACGAGCTGCTTATAATTATTTATTTGACTTTTCATTTGAATGACCAACTACAAGCTGCTGATAATGAAATAACAGTCTTTTTTTCAATTGAATGACCAGCTGCAAGTTGCTAATAATTATTTTATTTATTTGACTTGTCATCTGAATGACCAACTACAAGCTGCTGATAGTAAATTTGATAGCATTTGATGCCCAGCTAAAAGTTGCAAATGTCAATTGAATGACCAGCTACAAGTTGCTAATGTCAGTTAAATGAACAGCTGAAAGTTGCTAATGTCAATTGAATGACCAGCTACAAATTTCTAATGTCAATTAAATGACCAGCTGAAAGATGCTAATGTCAATTAAATGACCAGCTGAAAGATGCTAATGTCAATTGAATGACCAGCTACAAGTTTCTAATGTCAATTGAATGACCAGCTAAAAGCTGCCTATGTCAATTGAATGACTAGCTGAAAGATGCTTATGTCAATTGAATGACCTGCTACAAGTTTCTAATGTCAATTGAATGACCAGCTAAAAGCTGCAAATGTCAATTGAATAACCAGCTGAACGTTGCTAATAACTGTTTGTTGTACATGGCAAACTACTAACTATT
Source organism: Agonopterix subpropinquella (assembly GCA_922987775.1). Taxonomy (NCBI): domain Eukaryota; kingdom Metazoa; phylum Arthropoda; class Insecta; order Lepidoptera; family Depressariidae; genus Agonopterix; species Agonopterix subpropinquella. The sequence goes on from OV277693.1 coordinate 28,653,313, forward strand.
AACCAGCTACAAGCTGACAATATGAGAGTAATCACCCTGACCATTTCAATACTCTTAGCTATTAATTGGAGACATTTTCTCTTTATTAAGCACTAAAGCAAGTAGGTATGGTTCAATCGGGGCCTTAGCAGTCGTCCTGTTGAAGGCTGGTTTCTCTGTGACATCTAGGAACATAAAATCTGCGAACAAAATTGTTAACCAGTATTATCGGTTCTGTTATGAATGTTACGATGCTTGAATATGATATTGTTATTAATCTTCTCTCAACTGAGATGAGTGTTTCTTGTTAAAATGTGAGTAGGTATTTCAAGAAATACTAAATTTAATATAAAATCACCTGATCATTTTCAGATCCTTTTTGATACTTTTTGTAAATAATTGTCTGAATTAACATTGATCTTTAAAATATAAAATTCCTTGCTCAAATAGCCAAAGAAACTAATTAGTTTCACCTGGAGTAATTACATACATAATTATGACATTAACAACAATGTTGCAAAGATAAGATCAACGTAAAGTTACTGAATTGAAGTTCTATAAAGTATAGAATACGTCAAACAAGTTCCGGTAACAAATCGGATGATGATGATGATCGGCAATTATGTTGGTACTATTGATGTTTGAATTGAAATATTTTCATGAACTAGTACCACCAAATAAGCTCCGAAAGCGTTGTATATTATTATTGTTCTCGCACACTGAGAATGTCCGATAAGTAAAACTTTCAAAACGTAAAACTTTGGATTTCAACTTAAATTTTTGTGACATCAGAATGTTCGTTACGCCGAATGTTCGTTACGCCGAATGTTCGTTACGTCGAATGTACGTTACTCAGAACGTTCGTTACGTCAAATGTTCGTGACGCCGAATGTTCGTTACGCCGAATGTTCGTTACGTCAAACATTCGTGACGTCGAATGCTCGTTACGCCGAAAGTTCGTTACGCCGAATGTTCGTTACGCCGAATGTTCGTTACGCCGAATGTTCGTGGCGTCGAATGTTCGTTACGCCGAACATCCGTTACGCCGAATGTTCTATACGTAGAATGTTCGGTACGCATAATGGTAATAAGTAACTTTAATTAGAGACCATTACAACTACGAAGCAAGACAATTACTTAAAAATGACAATTCAAGTATAAAAAACTATTGGAATATCAATATAAGTATAAAAAACTATTGGAATAAACTCACTTGGCATATCTTGGTTACCTAATACTGTTCGTCTCGAATCAAGACACTATTCGTAACCTTTGGTACGCCAGAACGTGGATGACCATGATGAAAACCATTTATTTCTATTGTGTCTGGTTTTTCCGGCATACGAGAGGTTAATGGGCGTATTTTGGATACCTATTAGGCCATAATGACGGACTACAATCATGCATTTGTATATGCTCACGACTACACTTCCCGAGGAGCAGTCAGAGACTCCGAATCCCCAGGACACCCTTGCCCCACCAGCACCGAAACTCTGTCCAGTCACGTGTGACGGGCAGTGAGCCTGGAGCTACGGACTACGAGGCCCTTTTATATTTGCGGAATGCTTTGAATAAATTCTTTTAATCGTTTAAAGTAATACAGAACGATTACGTGACCTTAAAGATTGATGTCCACAGCTGGCGTACATTTGTTCATCCTAGGCGCCGCGCCGCGCCGTCACGTGTTGTCCCACACCTTACTCCTGTCTAGTCTCCCCTCTTTCCTCCAGCATCAGCATTCGATGGTCGACATGTGGGAAAAGAAATACAGTATGTAGATAATTCCAAATAAACGATTTAAAATCGGGACAAAAAACTATTTTTCGTTTTATTTTGATATATATTTTATCAATGTGAACTTTCGGCAAAAACAAAGCAACGCTAGCAGAAACCAGATAATTAAGATAATTCCAAACAAACGATTTAAAATCGGGACAAAACTATTTTTACTTTTCTTTTGAAATATATTTTAACACTGTGTAACTTTTTAGGCAACAAACAAAGCAACGCTAGTAGAAACCGTCTTCGATTGTGTTTAAATAACTCGCTTAGCTTCCTTAAAGGAACAGTGTAATTTTATTTCGTTGGCACCGTTTGTGTTTTAAAATTTTCAACACTCAACAAACTGATAAGCACTTTACTCACGTGAATTTCGAATCCCGTCGTCGCCAATGTAGAATACACCTTTCTACTAAGGGTTGGTTGAGGTTGATGTATATAATGAAACACAGATATAGTCTTCACTAGAGAATGTGACTAGCGCACGTCCGCACAGCACGGCGGTCGGTGCGCGACTCCCGAGCGAATGCACGATAGATATTGACCACAGACCGCACCTGCCGATAGATGGCGCTACCAGCGCTTTTCACATTAACTACTCTTTATTGCTGTACACTACAAGGTGACAGAAAATATTGTTCCCAAAATAAAATAAATAAATATCTGAAAGGTCGCTCAAACCTGTCTCATCAACGCCATCTATCGAGCCATTAAGAACTATTTTTTCTTTTTTAATGGCTTTCTGAATTGTGGAGGGGGAAAATCCATACGAAATCGTAATCCTGATTCAGGATTCCAGAGCGCCATTCCGTATGTGTGTGGTGGACCCAAGGTCCATCACACAAATCCGGAATAAACCTGATTCGGAATGAGGAATAATGATTTACGGTCATATCGCACAAGCGATTTTTGAGCGTAAGCGTTGACGGAACGATACCGTATCGTGACGGTGCAGTTGCGACGTCGTTGTGGTATAGTTGTGAAATCGCCTACGCTCAAAAATCGCTTGTATGATTATGGTTCATGTCATTTTGTATGCAGATAATGTCTAATATTAAAAGTATTGTTAGTATTTTGATATAGTTGCATAATATTGTAATACAATTTAAAAATCATCATCGTAACGTCATGACCTCATCAAATGCTAATAAATTATCATGTATAGAAATTGTTTGTTTCATTTTAATAAATACCTAAAAATGCAATTGTCATTTTATTTGGCATTCCATACATTTTTATTTTAGGCTTTTTTTTTACCAGCACTCTAGTATTTTTTGTAACCAAAGTTGACAACACTGAATTCCGTCAGGAATTATTCCGGATGTATGTGGCGGACCTAAATGACTTTTGAGCAATAATATAGCCATCGAAATCTAAGCAATGGGTCAGCATCGGTCTGGGACTCAAGAAACTACCAGGATTTTTTTTTCGAACAAGTGGCCCACTGATTTTTTCCCTTACTATGGCAAAGTTAAAAGAAAGGGCATGGATGGGCGTAGCAATTATTTTTCCCCAGGATGAAGGGGGCTAGGTCTGGATCAAGGTCAGGTTGCAAAACAATCTAAGAGCCGAAGCGAGCTCGAGTTTTTCACGATCCAAAATATCCGAGCTAGCGAAGCGTGCTTGAAATTTTTACTACAATACTACTAGTCCGTTACATAACAATAAAAAACGCGTGTGATAGACAAACGGACGGACTGACACCAACATGGTTCCATAAGCGACTAAAAACCGGGAGCGAGTGAAGCGAGCTCGATATTTTACTATGATATTTTGGCCATTCCAAATCTGCAGTAAGATCTGTGTAAATCCTGGAGCGAGCAAAGTGAGCTTAAGATTTTACTCCAATAAGGCTAGGTCGTAAACCAAGAGCAACTGAAGCAAGCAATGACCACACAATCCAGGAGCAAGCGAAGCAACCTCGTAGATTTACTGCAATGCCAATACGACTAGGTTGGGAATTAGGAGCGAGCGAAGCAAGCTCAAGAATCTGCTACATAATATGCAGACGGTTTTTAGGTGGATAATCCTATGATAATCACCATTGGACCATTTTGATCACCAGATTTCGATATTGGTCCCATGGAAAAAGTTACTCAGTTTGATAGGCTGATCATCTCCTTTAAACACCGTCAGCGTATGAAGAAGGACCCTACAATATGCTAGAATGCGTGCAGAATGCTTCAGCGCAACAGGATTTATGCCGAAATCGAATAGACATGTTCGTGAAACAAAAAGATTGAGCGAGCGAAGCTAGCTAGAAAATTCGCAATATATTTTGTCTGTCTTTGACTATGCAGGAGGGGGGGGGGGGGGGCCTCCGACTCAGGTACTTACTGAACATGTTTTGGCCAGGTTTGGAGGCCCCTTCTACCAAACTTATGATTAGAGAGCAAAACAAAACTGAACGAGCGAAGCGAGCTCGCAATTTTGCAATAAGCACATTTTTCTGAATTTCCCTGACTTTTTAAGAAAGTGAAAGAAATATAATAATAATCGTCGATTATTTTATTGCAGATTTCTTTGTTTTTTTTTAAAAGTGGCTCTTTTTCGTTCTGGGGTGGGACAGAAAGATTCTGGAGTGGGCTGTCCCATTTTCTGTGGGATGAAAATGAAGAGGGAAGAAGAGCTGGGCCGGATCGGCCCACGGGGGTATACTGGCCCACCGGGAAAAGTACCGGTGTTCCCTGGGGCCAGACCGACACTGCAATGGGTTAGGTCCACCACACACATCCGGAATAAACCTGAATCGGAATAACAGGATTCCGGATGCAAAGATTGCATACAAACTCTTCAACCTACCACACACACTCAGAACTATTCCGACCGCAATTTTGTCCAAACCGGTTTTCTTGATCAAATTGAATTGCGCTCGGAATAAAACCGTTCCGGATGCAAGCCTCCTATACATTTTGTATGCGTTTTCCACACACAGTCCTAAATTCCGATCGGAACGCGCTGTTGCGATCGGAGTGTTGCCGCTTTCAGAGACTTTTTCACTAGATCTAGTGAATTTTTGATTTCTTTGGTGGATCTTTTTAAAGATTTACAACTATATCGCATAAGCTATTTTTGAGCGAAGGCGTTGACGGAATGATGTCGTGTCGTCATGGGCGTACCCAGCTTTTGGGCTACGGGGGGACAAGTCTGGAATTTCCTGTAGGTGTGGTCCTGGGCAAATATATTTGGCCACCCTCATAAATGCAGCAGCGGATTCATTGTCCAGATTTGTGCTTCGCTTCTGCACTTCTGTTAATAGGTTGTAGATCGATAATACATATTTACGGATATTCGATTAACGACAGTTTGTTACAAGGTCCATCCAAATTTGGAGAATTGTGTCAGACTGTATTGTTCCACTAGTAAGAGCGAGCGAAGCGAGCTCGAAAATTTTCAACATTCCTACACATAGGTATTAATAAAATTAAGATATCGTAAAAAAATTGGTAAGCGAAGCAATGTCTATGTTTCTCAGGGCAGTGACTTGACTGGACCATGTCTATGTAAACAGTGCTATAGTATAGAGCCATTAAGAGGTTTCCCTGACCGAACAACCTTGACTCTTTCAGAGCCACCTCACCTCTATACTAAACTAATTCATTTTAGTAGCTATACCTATTTTGGCGTAATGAAGGACAAGCCATGTCCTTCATTATGTCACAGTGGAGCCTTCTAATCCCAGGAAATCACATTCAAAAATCATAAGAATTCGCCCCAAATTTAACAATTATCTAATTAACTCATTAAATATTGGTCTTAAAAAAAATTTGCTCAATAGCAATTTTAGATCTTAATAGTGTGTCTAAAGTAAAAGTGACTTCAACTTAAAAAGTAGATGCACATTATACAGATTTTTTCCAATATTCAGGCTTTCCTTTGAACACAGGTTTATGTTCTATAGCAAATAAAGCCGAGATGTTGAAGAATATTGCTACACTTTTCAATTATTTGATTGTCTTTCAAATAGCGAGAAGATAGCTTCTAAATACCAGCAAAATATGGCCCAAGCCAGCGTTTACCTTCGGGAAGCCTCTTAGCCTTTGGTGCGGCCAGTGCGAGCCTTTTGCGTGCGAACTGGGCCCTAGAAAAATATTCTGATTCAACTCGGCTCGGACACAGGATCGTAGCTCGAACTGAAGTAATCGTAGATTACCTACAGTTTTTTGGATAGGAAAACTAATTCTGTGGAATCGGATCACAGGAAAGACAAATGCAAAGAAACAGAGCGATCGAAGGCGAGGCATTAACCTGTATGCCTGAAATATTATTCGAAGGCTGGAGCGAGCTGGAGAACTCAAAACGGTCGTGGGTGGTATAAGTTATTGGTGAGGTGCTTCGTTTAATAAAAATATTTTATCAACTTAAACTTTTATTTTCTTCATTTCTACATTTTACGTTCAAAACAAAACCATCTTCCATTTTAGACAATACCACCACAGCTAACAAATCATAATAAATCATAGATACAAACTTAACACTTTTTCCAGCCAGTAAGATGATACATTGGTTCTCCATCATAAGTTCTATGCATACCCATGTATGCTCAAACCACTATCCACAGATTAGAGCGAGCGAAGCCGCTCGAAATTTTACACAACAATACTCAATATCGTGTTGATACGAATTCCATGAGCCTTTGTATGCTAATAACACCATTCAAAGGCTGGAGCAACCGAAGAGAGTCTGAAATTGTACACACCAAGATTCAAAACGGTGGTTGAGTTCCAATTGCCTATGCATGCCCAAAAACCACTCAAATGTTAGAGCGAGTGAAGCGAGCTCAAAATTGCTCACACCAAGACTCAATTTGTATCGGTACGAATTCCCCATAAGCCTTATGTATGCTGAAAACACCATTTAAAGGTTGGAGCAAGCGAAGAGAGCCCGAAATTTTACACACCAACTCCATTAGCCTATGTTATGCTGAAACGACAACGACGAGTCCGGAACACGACGAATCCGGAAAAAATCATCAAAATGAAAGTTGATCTTAGGCTGTAGGGATATGTCACCCGTAAATGCGTTAAAAATTTTGACTACCATGAATTTCTGCGCCCCTCCAGACTCTACGCCCTGTGTCTAGTGCTGTAGTAAAATAGAAACCAGAGCGAGCGCAGTGAGTTTGAAATTGATTAATATTACAACCTAACTGGACCAGGACTTGGATGACTTATGTAGACGGACAATTCTACAATAAACAGAAACCAGAGCGAGTGAAGCGAGCTCGAAATTTTTCAGTGTTATGACGTGCGTTTGCGTATGACCAGAATTCTCACGTACGCAAGGCTGAGTAGGCCCATTCCCGGGGGGGGGGGGGCAGCTGCCCCCACCTGCACCCTGGGTACGCCCATGCGTGTCGTAACGGTACAGTTGTGTGTGACGTCATTCTGTTGCGGTATAACTACGAAATCACCTACGCTCAAAAATACATTGCATTATTTATGGTTCTATTAGTAACCAAAACATCTAGATTAGTACATAAATGCTATTTTGTATGCATAGTTTGTCTAATGGTGAAATTATCGATACTTTTTTTATATAATCGTGACCTCGAAAAATAGTAACAATATCGATGCCACCGATTGATTGTGTGCAAAACTATCGATAGTATTTATTTTTACTTACTATCGGCATTTCATACATTTTTATTTTAGGCATTTTTCAAACAGCACTCTAGTATTTTTTGTAACCATAGTTGGCAAAACAGCTGCCAAGAGACATCTGCACTCGACCACTGCCGTCTGTCAACTGAGCCTTGTCATTCCGGATGAAAAAAACGTATGTGTATGAATTGCTTCAGGAATCCTGATTCGGAATTACAATTCAGGTTTCTGTTTAGCGATTCCGGATGTGTGTGATGGGCCTTATTCCTTCGAAAATACCATGTGTTTGAAGTATGTATAATGGTAAAGAATTTCAAGCTTCTTGTGGTAAAGTCTTAAAAACGAGAAAAAATATTACTGTTAGGTTTTTTTAAACGAGATATTGTTTATGCGAGTAATAGTCTGTGTTTATGTGAAGCTCCAAATCACTGAGTCAAATCAAAGAATAATATGTTGGACACCTCTAGTGCTACAACAATTTTGACACTTCCGGAGTTTTTGGCGGGATTTGAACAGATACGTTTGGAGCAGGTTTGGAGTCCTCATATTTTTTTTATTGTTTATAGTGAGTTTTGGTTCGTAAAATCGGTGTTGTCGTGCAAGTGAACAATATACAGTTCAGTGAAATATGATGGTGTGGGTCGTGAACAGGAAAAGCTTTCCGTTCTTTTGTAGCGCGGCAAGCGGTCGCTTCACCTCTTTCCTGTGGACTTCTCTGCGTTTCCTGCGTTTCTCGATTGCCTCCAAAAACTCAAAAGAAGCGTTGAAACGTCGAACACCAACGTTTTAATTGCTATAAATGAGAGTATTCATTAAAGACATCGGTTGTAAGCGATATTATAATCGCTTTACCTTGAATTGAACCAAAAAAAAAAAATTTACACTTCCTTTCGTAGACACAGTGTTGCAAAAGCTACCGATTTATCGGTAGATCTACCGATTTCGGGTGCTGTCTACCGATATACCGATTTTAGGCTGTGATCTACCGATTTATTTTATAGCAGATGTTTTAGCCAAATTTGCCTTTTTGTGTGGCAGATAATTAGAAAATTTATAAATTAGACTTAGTAAAGAATCTTTATGGTCTTATTTGAAAGTTTTTGAACTGAAATAGGTAATGAAAATATTATTTTATAAGTTATGGAATGGAATAGAGATCATGTTTTTTAAATCTCTGTAGAGATATCCTCGAAATCAATATTTTTCGATACTACAAAATTTTTTAAAAAAGTCTTTACTTCACTCACGTTTCATGTTTTGGCCAATATGTAATTGGCACGGGCATAGAATTATTAGCATAGTTCAGAATTTTATGAAAATTAAGTACTTTTGGAAAAAATAGGACCTTTAAAACTAGAACTTTACAAACATTCCTTAACTTAAGACAATCTACCGATTTCTACCGATTTTTTGTCGCCAATACTACCGATTTTTTCAAAGTGAGTTTTGCAACACTGCGTAGACAGTACGCTTCCTTTTGTCACGTCTCACACGTCACACAAGTCAAGTGTCACAACTCCATCCAGCTGAAGGAAGACCGATCGTTCGTACAGTGTAAATTAGAACATTTAAACTGTAGTTGAACTGTAGTCTTTGATTAGAACTAATCGAAGAGTTGAAAGAGAAGAGAGCAGAGCGGATAGGTATATCCTACCAGCGAAAGTAACAAAAAAACTCAATCAAAATCCCGAATTCCTGGTAAGCAAAAATCCTACCGTCATATTTTATTTAAATATTTGGGTCAGTTTACCGTAGTTTTTCAACCTGACGCCGTTTTGCAGAACCATGTCGGCGCAAGGAAAGCAGAAGTCTGTCTTTTGGGCTTACGTCCTCTGGTTGTTTGGCGGCCTATTTGGGGTTCACCACTTCTATTTACGCCGGGACAGGCATGCGTTCGTCTGGTGGACCACTTTGGGCGGTTTCGGCGTGGGCTGGCTCGGTGAAGTCTTCCGCATTCCTCGCTACGTGAGGGATGTCAACGAAGATCCTGAGCATATAAAGCAGCTGGTCGGACGCATGCTTGCCAATAAGAAGGTATGTGAGCCATTGACTTAGGTACTTAGTTATGGACACCGGGTCTAATACAATATATACAATATTAACGAAAAAAGTGTCCCAGACTAACCTAAATAAACAAAAGTACATGTTAGTAATATGGTAATAGGTATAATCCAACTAAAAAAACTGAAATTGATGAAATTTTTACAAATTCTTACAGCATGGCATGTAGATGTGCGCGTAGTCCGTCAATCAAACGAAGACTGGCGCGTAATTAATTATCTTTATGTGTTTTGTTTCTCTTTTGGTACGGACATGTTTGAGCATATCTAGTACTTGGTATGTCAAAGATGTTAGCCAATCTTTTTGTCAGTAAAATGATTTATATTTTTATCATTATCCCTCAATACTTTAGCTGTACTTTGGAATGGTAGTCGTATGTAGTTTTATATGTATAGTTTGACTGATATGGTTATAGCTTGACTAGGTTTTAGAAGAACCCAATATAATGTGCTCGCTGTCACCGCAGAAAAGAGTGTAGAGCAACTTCATGCAAGCGCTCAAAACAACGCACACACACAGATGAACACTGCATACACAGTCCGCTAAAGTTCTGTAGGGCGCAACTTTACTGAAGTCCCTTAGTGGGCCGAGTATGTGGCACTTGTCTGTGTGTGTGTTGATTTGAGCATTTGCAAAAAATTGATTTACTGTATTTCTCTTTCTGTGCTGTCGCTGCTACTCTATAAGAGAAGAAGAAGCAGTTGCAGAAGGTTTGAGCGTAGCGTTAGATATATCTAACGCTACGCTCAAACCTTCTGCCACAGGTATGAAGCTAAAACTACACAATCAAACAAACTATTACAATCTTTTATAATCAGTATGAGAAAGTAAAATGTTATTAATTTCTTATATTCAGTATTGTACTGTGATTTTTCTTATATTTTCATTTTTCTTTTAATTTAAATACAATTTTATTAAATTCATTCATTCATGGTCCATACCTATCACAGAGATGCTCTACACCCCATAAACACGGAATCAGCCTTGCTGCTGATGGTTGCAAAAAGTACACTTATCTCTTATACTATTATGCCATTACTACTTTAAGTTTATTTATTTGTGTATTTTTTTATTTATTTTTCAAGACTATCTTCTACCTGGTCTTACCCTGGGCTATTGGTCTCATTCGTTAAACACTGGAGTAAGTATTATATCTGTAAATAAAAACAGCTTGGCTTGTTCCTATAATAACCATTGCATGTACTGCAATGTATTACAAGCACTAATCAACACTATTCTATTCTAATTTTATGTATTTTTAGTATGGGCATTGTGGCGTATTTTGCGAATGTATAGTTTGAAATTCGTAGAGTTAAAATAGCAAAAGTGCTTGACGTTGTATGGTTATACATATTTGGTAACTTCACGGGATGTTTTTCGAAAGAAAAGCACTGTCTTGAGCCACCATACAATTGGATCTTTGTTGTAGGCCAAAGAGTCAACCAAGTCGCACTACCCAATAACAGACCTACATTGTGTCTCCCCTAAACATAATATATTATAACTTCTTTCCATGATTAAACAGGGTGTTACAAAAGTAAAAATAAACATTTCAATCTTTTATGGGGGTTGTTTAGACCATCAAACTGAACAACTTTCACTATGGGACCAACATCGAAATAGCCAAAAAAAAATTCGTGTCCCACACATTTAGCTCGAGTAGATCTGTAGTTTAGTATAGAACATCGCAAACGCATCGCATCTTGGCGATTATGGCAAATCTCCCCATTTTGGGGGAGGCCTATGTCCAGTGTAGTGGACCTCTATCGGCTGATATGATGATGATGATGATGATGGAACATCCGATTTTTTTTCGCGATTTCGATGTTGGTCCCATAGTGAAAGTTGTTCAGTTTGATGGTCTTAACCACCCCCTAAAAATGTTTATTTGTATTTTTGTGACAGCCTGTATAAGTATATATTTTTATTTTATTAAACACCCTAAAATTGTTATTAGAAGATTTAGAAGTGTTACTCATTTCTTTTAAAATTCAATTTTCCGATTTTGTTAATTTTTTCCTATCAACTATTGGGTCTAGAGACTTTATTTTGTTCTTGAAATTTAAATACAAGCCAATTGAACTAAAACTTTATATTCTTATCTCGTAAACTATTGGGCGTGTAGACATGTAGTTAGGCTGTAGTAAAGCTTGAATTGTAGCAGATTTAATTTTCTTTAAAAATAGTAACTACAGGTAATATCGGAAAACTCATGGTTTACTAGTAGAAAATGGCAACAACTAGAAAAAGTCTGAAAATTCAGTTTTATGTATTACTAGCGGCCCGTCCCGGCTTCGCACGGGTGGACGTCTTAATCTTTTCTAGCAATAAATATAGCCTATGTTACTCAGGGTGAATGCAGCTTTCTAATGGTGAAAGAATTTTTTAAATCGGCCCAGTACTTTTTGAGCCTACTCATTACAAACATACAAACATACAAAAATAGGTACAAATCTTTCCTCTTTATAATATTAGTGTAGATGTACGATCACAGGTTTTCCGAAGCTGCAATTTTGGGTTTCATCTACCCTAACTGCGGCCGTAGTGTGGCATCGTCATATAAAGCTAACGCGCCTTCGCTTAACCCTATCGCGCAGAACATGGTACGGAGGGGATAGTCCTAAGAGTCCTAACCAATGATATGGTATTAACCAGTATCGTGATTGATTTAAAGGCACAAAATGGAAGGGGTCCAAGGACTTCATACAATTTTAGATTTCGAAGTTAGTTAAGCAGTCATGTGCTGTCTCTTAAAGTTTGTGATTACATCCATTCTCTTTGGTCCTAACAACATAAATATAGACTAGTACGTGCTAGTACATTAATATCGTTGGGTCCTAAAGGGTCCTAACCTAACAACATATCAAAAATGTATAACTACATCATGCTTTGCAATTTTAATATCTGATTGTACGAGTCTAAAATGGCTGCTCAAGAATCTGATGTTAAATAAATTAACCCAATTATAACTAACCACATTTTTACAGCATGTAGGTATGTTTTCGCTCATTATTTATTACACACCTGATTAAACATTTGCACTCTCAGCATTGTCTGATATTTGCTTTTCTACACGTACGAAATGCTTGAATACGTGTTTTATTTTGTTAATCTGAAGTAGGCTTATCTATGTCATTCTTATATACATTATCATCGTTCTTCGTATGTTTTCCTTCGCATTCGCACCCCAAGTGATAACCACATATTATGTAAAACGTATCCCTAATATTCTTGTAGGGTTAGCTGTTGCGCTTTTCCTTTAAATGTTAATCAAATGACACGTTTGTTTTTTAATCGTGAATTCGTGATTTGATTTGATTTTCTGATCGAACACTTTTGATCATGTACTGTTTTGTCATGCGTGACGCCTTGGCCTAAGATGAGATTATTAATACTAAAGCGCTTTATTCACGTTCCATCCCAGCTGTACGTCAGCTCAAGGCCGCGGCGTTGGATGTAGCATACAGGCTATCGTGCGCGTATCAAGCGTGAGCAGAGTATAAGTGTATAACCAACGAATTAAATGAGAGGACGTGATTTAATTTACTTAAAATGCCACCTGTTTTATCAAAACGCCAAAAAATGGAAGCTTTCTGATGTTGTCAGCAGCAGCAGAAGAGAGGAAAAAAAATTGCAAGAGGTTTTGGATGAAATGATTTTTGTCTATTCATGTAGTCTGCATTTGAGACTATAACAGTAAAAGTTCTATTGTGTCTCGTTCACTGCCCCGGAACGTGTTAAAACATAGAATTTGTCGCTTACGCTGTTAAAACGTTAGTGATTCCATTCTCTTTGGTCCTAACAACATAAACATAGACTAGTACATTAATATCGTTGGGTCCAAACAACATAATTATCATAAATGCATAACTACATTATTATAATTTAGACATTCCACAGACATGTGTGGAACTTATATCTTTCAATAAATCTTGAAAGTGTTTCACGATCCATTTTGTCCTGCAGTCACCTTGCGACACAAGCTCTAAATGCTAGATCTGCTGTACAGCAAGTCAAGCACGCACGACGTAGGACCGCTCTCTCCGACGTACGTCCGCGCTATTCACTGTCTATCTGCACCAGATTTGCACCACGTTTGCGTTGGTAGGGGCGCTCGCTGGATGCAAAATTGGTCGTTCAAATCCAGCAAAAAATTAATAATAATAAAATTATCGACGTTTGTCAAGCCTCATGGTGCTTTTGCATAGCATAATGCATCGTGCACGGCCTTGGCGGGACGTCCAGTAAGATGGACCGTGTATAAAGCGCTTAAAGTATCTTTTCGATCCCAGTGCTACAAAGAATCAGCCGCAGAAAGAGTACAAACTTAGCCAATAGGTTCTGGCACTATAATAACAGAGTTTTTGTATTCCTTTTGTGTGTGTTATACAATGGTGATATGTAAGATTTTCTTCATATTTACCATATTACATTTAAATCGGTAACTGATAAAACCATATTACATTTAAATCGGTAATTAATAAAAACGTGATTTAAATTGGGATTTTAGATCAACTTAATTTAAATCTCTCAACCCTGCTGCGCAGTAGCACTGTCGCCTACAAGTTTTGTTTCTGCGCAGTAAAGGCCTTGCTCAAGATATTTGATCTTTTCTGATCTAATTAAGTTTTGCGAAAAAAGTCGAATTGCTCAATCATACGAATGACACCTTGTTATTGATATGTGGATTTCAATGCAGTGCTGAAAGTCACAACGCTGATTTATTTACAAATAAATGGTACCAATTCACAATCTCACATACAGTTTTGCAAATATTACTTGCAGCGATTCACTTACCGTCGCGGTAGCAGTTGGTACAGTCAACATCAAAAGTAAATGATCACGAAAGCTATACTCAAAATTATTATCTGATGTTATATTAATTCTAGAATTTGTTTTGTTTAGGAAACATTTAACGCTCTTTCACTCAGTACAATATCGATTTAATCGAATGTACTTTTCCTGTTGACTGTACTTAGACGAATCAATTATCTATCTACTATCCATATAAATAAAAATGAATGTTTGTATGTTTACCCCATTTTGTTTATTGAATGTAAAATTTTAGAGATGTAAGTGGAAAACGGTTGCGAGGTATTTGTATTACATGACAATGATACTGAAAAGCGATTATCACAGAAAAGAGATAATCGATTTCTTTTATATATACACAGATACATAAACTCACGACCATAATACCTTTCGGGGACAGAACTCTCTGGTGCGTGGCTCTCTTCTGTAGGCGATCTACTATATTGGCTGTGTGCACGACACTAGCGCCCCTGGCGGTTCCATTATTTGAAGTTAAATGATAGTTATCTAAACTATTATAAAACTGTAAATTGAAAAAAAAATTGTTTTGTTTTGTGTGTTTGTTCGAGCATCACGCAAAAACTACTTAACCGATTTTGATGAAACTTTTTTTGTTTGATAGCTTATGATCAGACTTAAAATCTGGTATATAATTTGTGCGGACGAAGTCACAGGTTAACGCTATTTTTATAATAAAATTATGTGCAAATTAGCAACATTAACCATATTAAAGATATTAATTACCTATTGGCTACAATCCACGGTCTTTGCAGCGCCAATTTCCGTACAAATATGTATCCCCGTTTTCACACCTGTGGGGGTGAATTAAAAGAAAAATCTTTTTAGTGAGTTTCTATTGGCATCTAGGTATATACTGTCAATAAAAACATCCAAGAACTCTTTATAGTCGCTGGTGCTGGGTGAATTATACGGCAAATGATGATTAAGACATTTCCTTTTGCAGAGTTAGTCCTTACGACTCAAAGATGGATTTAAGAAGGGGAGCCATCGACATTTTTCATTTAAGTTTTGGAGAGGGAGGGGGGGGGGGGGGGCACCCTAAATTGCCTGACAATTTCCTTTTAGCTATGAGGTCAAGTTTGGTATCATTTTCAGGTAAATCAAAGACGCTGAATTCATTTCTGATATCAAATTTGCAATTTTTTGCATAGAAAAGTGGAAAAAAAGAAAAAAAAAAGAAATTCTTTTATTATTTTCTTATTCTTTTTCGAAAAATCTATACAACTTTTTTATTTCATTTATTAACAAAAAAAGAATCACATATTTGGAAAGCCTTATAATCCTACATTATAAAAAATACCCATTATGACGTATTGGTTTGAATAATGTGGATTTAAAAATGTATTACTTGCCACAGAACTAAGATCACAATAAATGCATGGAGCTAATAGTAGTATGAATCTCCATACAAAAACCACGGGAGTTACATGCCATGATAAAATTTATATGTGTTGATGTCTGTTCTTCAGAATGATATTAAATGGTTTTGAGGGGGCCAAAGTAGAGGGGGTAAAAATAAACAATATGGCGGCATTTAAAAAAAAGGTCATCTTATCCTGATTTTTCTGCTATAACTCAAGAACTGAAAGCGCTAGAGGAAAGATGTACAGAATAAAAAAGATTTTTCATAAAATTGTCTACAACTGTTTATTATAGTTTTTTGTGATAAATATGTGGTTTGCGAGAAAATTGCTCCACAATATAAAAGTATGTTATGAATTATTAATAAAATTACTTGTTCCTGTTTTCTGTCTTTTTAATTATATATGTGTAGTCTGTAGGGGTTTAGTATAGGTATAGGGGCTTAGTTAGCACCTTCCACAGTTATAGTGAAAATATAATACCAGGTAGATCCCTGCGACCAGGTCCACCAGGTTCCTAGAAGGGACGCTCCGTCGTCGCTTTATGCCTTACGCGGAGCATGGCTCTGTGATCCTAGGCCTTCGCATAAATTACTAGGGCGGTAGGGTATAATTAGGTTACCTCTCCTGGGTTCGGACTTGGTCTCCTGGCTCGCCCTGCGAGCTTGGCAACCCTCTTGAAAGTCGAAGATAGAAACAAAAATTCATATTCCAAAAGCTAATTTAATTTAGTATGACAAGTCCAATTCTTTTTTTCAATATCCTTAGATTGAGAAGAGAAGTTGTTCAGTACCATGAGTACAATCACCATTATAGTAATGAACTGTCTACAACCTCATCCTGTAGTGTCAACCCCCTCCGAGTTACGTTCTTTTCTTCCACGGCAACCAAATGCCGATCATCACTCGTACCTGTCATCTTACAATAGTAAAGCATTTTTCTAATGAACTATTACATTACATTTATCAATAAAGTCATAAGAAATAAAGTTATAGATAAATGTGCATACAACATATTATTTCAAAATATTTTTCTGTAGCATGTAGTGTTTCTGAGTTATAATAAAAATAATAAATTTTCGAATAAAAAAGTCATTTTATCTGGTCGATATTCGAAGTCAATGTTTTGCCCATAGATCAAAGCGCCGAAACAGTCTCAGACCCAGTGAATGCGTGGTAGCTCCTCAAAGCTTCTGCTTAGTCTGCGTACAGGTAGGTAGCATTGGTGTTTACCTGTGTCGAAAGATATCCACAGCTCCTGGAGATCGTGTGGCTCAAGTGTGAAATAAAAGGATATCGCTATTACCACAATGTCAGAATCAACCGTGTGTTTTAAGTCTAATCATAAGCAGATAAGATTATTAAATAATAATCTTTGATGCACCATTGAGAACCATGTCTTTTACATGCAGAAGAACGCGGCCATGTACATCTTCAGCATAAAACTGTAAATGCTTGTTGGTTTGTTCGCGCAATCGCGCATCACGCGACTACTGGACCGATTTCGATGAAACTTTTTTTGTTTAAATGCTGATGATTAGACTTAAAATCTGGTGTTTCATTTATCTCGCTACGATGGCGGAAAACCGTGCGGACGAAGTCGCGGATAAACTCAAGTTAATCATATTATCGTGACGAAATGTGACTTATTATGTTTTTTGGCTATTATAATGTAAACATAATGTAGGCTATGATATTTTTTATAATTAAGGATATAATCCCCGCAAGTTGATATTGCGATTGGCGGCCATCTTGGTGACGTAATTTTGACGTAGTCGACTATGCACCATCAGTACCGTTCGCAAGGTCAGCCCGTGCTTGATGACGTCACGCAGCGGTTATTGTGACAAGGTTCCATCGCAATATCAACTTGCGGGGATTATACTAGAACTATCTGAAAATCATTTTTATTCAACAAATATGCCTACCGTTTCAAAGTTAAAGCAAAGAAAATAAAAAAAGTACTGAAATATTTATTTATTTTCCTTTTATCTCAAGTTTTTAGTACAAAATGCTGTAAATATATTCCATTAATGAATTCCTCGTCTCTGGTTTATTCGAAAATGATACCAAACTTAATGCAGTAACTTAAAAAAACGCTTTTATAAATTTAAAACCTATTATTGACAAAGGACCCCCCCCCCCCCCCTTTCCCCCTAATTAAAAATCAAGATGGCTCCCCTTCTTAAAATCATCTGAGGGTTCTGGGGATTCACTCTGCCAAAGGAGATCTCTTAATCATCAAACGCCGTATATTGATGTTTTTGTCGTGAGCAAACTCGACTAAGCATATTTGACACAGCTTTGTCCGAATAGGTATAGATTTCTGCCACCCCTGGCAGCACATGCTGCTATCGATTTGACAGGTCCCATCAGCCACTGCCCACATACCTAATAGTCACTGTTGTCACAAAGACTAATTCAATGTTGTTGATGTTACCCCAGCCTCCATTCTCGATGAACCGCTTCACCGGCATGCTGATGGTTGGCTACTCTTGGAGCCAGATGGCGCTGTCCGCCGTACCACCGGATGAGTTCTGGGGCATCAACCTGAGGTACCTCAACTATCTGGTGCCATTGGTTGCTGCTTTAGGTAAGTTGTGCTACTATAAACCTATACACACATACATTTCTCACGCATGTCTCCCACTAGAGTAGGGAGAGACAACGGAATTCCACCTGCTACGATTCTGACAGATCTGATATCCTCCACATTCATCAGTCCTTTCATGCACGTAGTCGATTTCATTTCGCTGGGGTCTAGTATGTAGTGTTTCTGGCACATAAGTCATCTGGCGTGCAGTAGACAAGACATGTCATGTCCAGCCCAACCTCATTTTAGATGGGCAGCGTTGGTTGCGACATCTGTCGCTTGGGTTCTGGAGCAAAAGATTTCATATCTGACCCGGTCGATCAGTTTTAAGACAACGATGCCGTGCACCCTATGGTGCAATGGTCAAAGGGCTTTGACTAACCTTGAGTTTATGCAAGCTGGATAATTAAAAATTGGTGTTCCCATATTTTACTTCCTTTCAAAAATGTTTAAAATTCGTAAAATGTTCCATATATCTCTTTATATTGTATATACAGGGTGGCCGGGGAGTTGACGTTCAAACGTAAAATTTAGGTCCGGTATGTCGTGGGGTATCCGAATCACCCCCATGTATGTTCCGCGATTTTTTATAGTTTTCGAGTTATGATGATTTTTCCGATTTTTTGAGGAAACGCGACATGACCGGCTTATACAACTTCTAAAAAAAAAGTGTAAGACTTTTTAGAGATTCTTTTTTTGCAACTTAATCTTCATGAATTGTGCCTTTATTCATAACATCATCAGCATCGTAACTTTGATAAAAGTTATGAAAATATTGGTCTAAAGTTAAAAATTTGCGATCCGTGAATTATGACTTAATTTTCAACTTTAAATTAAAACTCTAAACAGGTGACCTTATGATTTTTTAACCAATCCCAAAAATGGGCCCAACTCTCAGCTTTCATAATCATAAATAAAAAGTAGTACTTAAGAGGGCTAATTTGGCTAGAATTGATCTTCAAAGACAACAAGGCGGGAAAATTCCGAAAACTACAATTTTTTTTTTTGCCATAATTACCACGCCTAGGGCTAAATAATGATTAAAGAATGCTGGAAACCTATCGTGTTGGTGGAATAAGGAAAGCTTTAAGTAAGAAGTAGATAGCCTTTTTTTTTTTGTTCCGGGGGGGGAAAATGCATTACGCATACCACCCGGGCGCAGGGGGGCACCCGAATGGTTATGTGGGACTCCCGTATAGGCTAATGAGACCCACGGTATACCCACTAAAAACCGCACCGACCACACCTCGGCCGCAGAGGATAGGGCAAGCGGCGCACCTTATCACCGACATGCCTCTTCCCCTGCGGCCCCACCAGTGCCGGTTCTACCACCGGCCACACCTCGGCCGCAGAAGATAGGGAGAACGGCGCACCGTAATACCGGCACTCCTCTTCTTCCGCGTCCCACCTCCAACGCGTCCGCAGCGGACTTGTCCAGCCCGCTGGGAGCGCCCTCCTCTGGCCGACCGACACCCCGAATAGGCCGGCCTGGTTGCCTCTTAGCTTCACCGGGTTGCCCGCCTTGTCGTGGCGGGGGGGCTTAGTAACCGTGGACGGTGGAACCCACGGTGAAGCTAAGAGGCAACCAGGCCGGCCTATTCGGGGTGTCGGTCGGCCAGAGGAGGGCGCTCCCAGCGGGCTGAACAAGTCCGCTGCGGCGCACCTTAGTGCGCCGCTTGCCCTATCCTCTGCGGCCGAGGTGTGGTCGGTGGCAGAGCCACGGACCCGATCTGCCACCGGGTGCCAGTTATCTGGTACCCATGGCCTCCTAGTAGCAGACTCGGGGGGCGTCTGCTACGGTACGGGTGGAGGCCGAGGAGGGAGGCGCACCATACCATCTGGTCCGCACATCGCGGAGGGCCTTCGGGCTTTGGCGATGGAGCCGCTTGTGGGCGGCTGCCGCCGGCGGGGTCGCGGAAGATTGCGAAAGCGTTCCCGTTACCCCGCCACAAGGCGAAGCGGAGGAAGTTGGGGGGGTTTTTAGTGGGTATACCGTGGGTCTCATTAGCCTATACGGGAGTCCCACATAACCACTCGGGTGCCCCCCTGCGCCCGGGTGGTATGCGTAATGCATTTTCCCCCCAGGAACAAAAAAAAAAAAAAATGTTAGGTTTGCTCAGGTTAGGTTAGGTTAGCCGCGCCTGGACTTGGTCGCGGCGGTCGGGCGAGATCTCTCGCTCAGGTGAGGTTTGCTCAGGTTGGGTTTGCCCAGGTTAGGTTTGCTCAGGTTAGGTCAGAGGAGGGGCTCAGGCCGTCCATTTCCAAGTGACCCCTGGAAGGCAGCGGTAGTACGGCGTGGTCCCGTCCCGCTGCAGCGCAGAGGCACTGCGGGAGTGTTGGCCCGGCATCAGTGCCGAGCCGGGAGAGCTTCGGCGAAGCGCGAGGAGGGCCGTGGACGCACATTGCTTCCCCATGGCCCCTCGACATGCGCTGAGGAGACCACCGGGGGGGTTTTAGTGGGTTAAAATCCCACATAACCCGACTCCTCCCCTAAGGAGTCGGGTATCTTTCGAAGATTTCCACACCGAAAACAAAAAAAAAAAAAGGTTAGGTTAGTTCATGTTAGGTTAGGTTATCTATTTCTTACTTAAAACTTTCCTTATTCCACCAACACGATAGGTTTCCAGCATTCTTTAATCATTATTTAACCTAAGGCGTGATAATTATGGCAAAAAATAATATTTTTAATTTTAAGAATTTTCCGCCTTGTTGTCTTTGAAGATCAATTCTAGCCAAATTAGCTCTCTTAAGTACTACTTTTTATTTATGATTATGGAAGCTGAGAGTTGGGCGCATTTTTGGGATTGGTTAAAAAATCATAAGGTCACCTGTTTAGAGTTTTAATTTAAAGTTGAAAATTAAGTTATAATTCACGGATCGCAAATTTTTAACTTTAGACCAATATTTTCATAACTTTTATCAAAGTTACGATGCTGATGATGTTATGAATAAAGGCACAATTGATGAAGATTAAGTTGCAAAAAAAGAATCTCTAAAAAGTCTTAAGTACACTTTTTTTTAGAAGTTGTTTAAGCCGGTCATGTCGAGTTTCCTCAAAAAATCCGAAAAATCATCATAACTCAAAAACTATAAAAAAATCGCGGAACATACATGGGGGTGATTCGGATACCCCACGACATACCGGATCTAAATGTTACGTTTGAACGTCAACCCCCGGCCACCCTGTATATATGTTTACTAGCTTTTGCCCGCGACTTCGTCCGCGTGGAGTTTTGAAAACCCCAAGTATCCTATGTTACTTCTAATACCTCCAAGAATATGTGTACAAAGTTTCATGATGATCGGTTAAGTAGTTTTCGCGTGAAAGCCTAACAAACAAACTTACATTCACATTTATAATATTAGGGATATTGTATATTTATGTATGTTTTGTAATATACTTGTATGTATTGTAAGCTATATATTTTATATCTTATTTATTACACCGCCATAGCAAGTTTTTTTACTTAAGAGTTCTTCCATCCCATGGTTGTCTGGAAGAAATCGCTTTTAGTGATAAGACCGCCATTTGTACCCTTACGTTCTTTTATTCTGTTTTTGTTGCTGTATGGTGTTGGTGTGTAAATAAAGAATATTTATGTTATGTTATGTTAATATTCAATTTCATTATGTAGGTTACTGTGTTTCTTGGTTCATTGCATTGGTCGTTCAACAAAAATATATGATTATTATTTGTTATGATACAAAATAAATAATGGATTGGTGGTACGCGCGGGTCAGTGTTGGCCCGCGGGCCATTGTTTGAAGACCTCTGTGATAGGTAATACCCAGTCTTCACAAATGATATATTCCAGGTGTATGGACCGTGGGCAACATTGGTCGAGAGCGTGGTACGCTGAAGTGGCCGGTACTCGCTGCGTACGCGGTGTACCCCGCCCGCACCTACGTCCACGATGAAACCGTCTTCTACACGATAATGGTGCTCGCTGCTGCGCTGGCCTTCGATTCCTTCTCCAAGCAGTGGCGTCGGACACCCAGGAGACACCATATTGTGAAGTAAGTTATAATAGGAAAACTAACTTATAGCCATACAAGTCGGAGCGTAGGGGGCGCGGACAGGTATGGACATTCAATCATGAGGGTCTGGGTTCGAATCCGCACGGACGACATGCCGTGTACCAATGAGTTAATCTAAATGTATGATTTATTAATTAAATGCATAAGAAAGAGCAATCTTCAAATCTGCAACACGCTTCGTCAAAATGGCAAAATGTCTGTATCTGCAACATGCTTCGTTAAAAATAAATATATAAACAACATTATATGTATGTAATACCGTCTGCTCTCAAACGATGAAGAAAAGCAAAGGAAACGTGCATACGCTGAAGAAGACATTCTGATGCGTATGTGATGTCTACCAATCTGCATTAGACACGCGTGGTGGACCAACGCCCGTACATCCTCCATGAGGGTTAGGTTGTAGGTTTAAGTAAATTTACTTACTTGTATCATCATAATCTCAACAGAAACTATAACTTAGTTTCTTAATATCATTTTCGTGGTAACTTGCTAGCTCATGCGAATTTTGTCACAAGTGGCTTTAGGTGTAAACCTGTGTGCCTAGATTGGTGATAGCTGACCGAGACCGAGCTACCTTCTACGACTTATGAATACAGGGCGTTTCTGTACTGCAGTGGTATTTTCGAAACTCACACATCCTAATTAGAATTCGGAAATACTATGAGATTGGGCATCATTCGATAATGAATTTGAAAGTGTGACTTTAAAAAATACCACTCCTGTACTTACTAAAATCTATGCTATAGTCACACCCTGGACACTTCATGAAAACGGGCTCGTATAGACAAGAAGAGTACACTGTCTGATACCATAATAGATATCCTACAAGAAAAACTAAATTGTTTCTTTGTCATCATATAAATCATCCGTCGGTTTCTAAACTTATTATCAAATGTTTTTTGTTTTTAATTTTCTAAACTTTTTAACCAAGCTATGTGTACACGCTTTGGGATCTATTCTACTTATGATTTTGTATTAGCGTATGCCTTAATAAATAAAATAAAAACAGCTTCGTACAAGCTTGCGGGAGCCAGTACACCCCTATATGCGCATCAATATTCTACCAAATTGCCGCTCATTCTTGCTCGGTATTGTCCGCACGCTGTTTTTTTTTGTTTGATTTATATTGTGCTATGGTTTAGTGCTAATATTGCTGAAACTAGTAGAAAGGTAATGACAGTTCTAATTTTGTGAACTAACTTACTTTAAGTGTCTATTTCATAGATATATTATACCTACAGGTCTATTTTGAATTATTCAGTCATGTTTGATTCTGACAAATAATGTTTTTTTTTCCAGGCGAAAATTATACTTACTCGTAACACTGAATTCAAAATTAAATGATCTATGTTTTGAGAGTTATACGATGTTTTAAAAATACCTGAAGCTTTTGAATTCACTGAACACTTTCACAAATGTTTATTTATTTATTAAATTGTTATCATTTCTGGCTAAAATTTTACTAACGAAGAGAGAAACGAGTCAAATTAGAATTCCAGGAACTTGAAGCTCACTTATTATTATTAAATATCAGATATTTTGAAGCTGCTCCAGCGTCAGAACGTTTTGTCGCTGTAGAAAAGGTGCGGCCAGAAACTCTACAACTCCTTCTTAATATGCTGACGGTGTTTTAAAGGGATTATCAGACCATCAATCTGAACAACTTTCTCTATGGGACCAAAGTTCAAAGTAGTAGTTCTGCCGGTAGTACCATCCGTGTGGCAAAATAATGTGCTGAAAAATGTAAAATGACATGGCATCGACTCGATAGAAGAATCAGATCAGGTTGCTCCTCACTACCTTTCTCAGATGGACCAAAGACTTCGCGCACTTAATTATTGCCCTTGTATTGTACCCTAGCGAACAAAGCTAACGATAACAATATATTTGTAACAGGCGCGTGGTGGTGCTGTCGCTGTGTGCGTGCCTGTACCTCTCGTTGTGGTGCAGCTACCTGTACTTCCACGGCACTATAACAGACAGCGAAGGTGACGAGGTGCCTATTTACGAGGCAATTCATCATTTCTTCACTAGTCCTTGGTGAGTATTATAATGTGGCTACAAAAAAATCGACCCTACAGATCAAGAAAGCTTACGCTGATACTGCGTGAGTGCGAGTGAGAGAACTACAGCACTGCTTATTGTCTGCCTCTTTCCGTACCACCAAGGGAGGTTGAGAGCAAATTGGTGAGGGGCAGGGGGTATCCGTACTGTACGTTGTTACTCTTTCTTATACTGTGCCTTCAGCAAGCAGTTAAAATCAGTTAAAAAAGTGTTTGTGTAATGATGGGATACCTAACCAGAGGTCCATGGTTCGAATCCAGGTGCCATCATGGATTAATTTTCTATGAATGTATGTCTAAGTTGACAGCATCTTGAAACCATATTTAGCATATTCGTTGCAATAACGGCACATTTGTGGTTAACAAATAATGACAGAATTCCAAATAGACCCCTATCTATACAATGCTAACGTCGCAATTCTATTTGAAGTAGTCTTCACTTGAGTGCTTTAAGCTGATGACTGTCATAGTAGCGCTGAAAGTAAATTATCTTGCTACAAAATATTAAAAAATTCTTCTGTAAAGATGTTCTGAAAGTTACGAGACTGGCCTCGATTCGGACTGTGACACGACTTAACTAAACTAAATTTATTCCTGTCACTTTCTAAAATAAGATTAAGAAAAGAGACAGAAAACCAACAGCTGACTTTAGTGCTGTCAGAGTGACGTTAAACGCCCAAAAACGCTTTAAATAAGATGGCGTACATTATGATGGCATCTTATTTTGCGCATTTAACGTCACTTTGACAGCACTAAAGTCAGCTGTTGGTTTTCTGTCTCTTTTCTTAATCTTATTTTAGAAAGTGACAGGAATACATTTAGTTTAGTTTAGTCGTGGTACACTCCGAATCGAGGCCAGTCTCGTACTAAAGCTGGACATTATTGTTCAGGTGGTTGGACGTGAAGCAATGCCTGCTGGACACGTATCAGTACGCGCAGCACCACGGCTGGTACGAAGTGTGGAAGCAGATCATTGACCTCTCCGATCCGCATGGCGAGCAAAATGCTTATAAGGTTCGTTTCTTTATTCAAAACGGTGCCGTTCAAAATGCCAGCGTACAAAGAAGGCGACTGTGACATATGGTTTCTTATTTGGTATTTTTGTATGAGAAAATTGTAATTGTGTGATTTTATCCTGAAAACTTAAATATGCTAAAAGTGAACCTTTTTGTACCTACTCCTACAATGTGTTTTCTCACCTTGACATTGACAGAATCATCATTTACACGATGAAGCTATAATAAAAAATATTGACGCGAACATATGCTTATAATAGTGAGTTATAGCTTGTAAGATCTAATTACAAGGCCTACAGTCACTAAGGGTGAAAGCGAGTGGGCCATTATCCACCACGCGGGCCTTGGTGGATTCAAGTTAGTAGTCAAGTTATTTGAGTATATGCAGCTTTATAATCATATTACAGGTTCTCGGTCTAAGTCCAGAAGCGACGCAGCAAGAAATAACGTCGACCTGGCGTCGCCTTTCCCGCGAGCATCACCCAGACAAAGTGAAGGACGATAACCTTCGCCGGGAAGCCCAAGAGCGCTTCATGGAGATACAGCAGGCCTACGAGATCCTCTCCAACAGCAAACATAGGAGGCACAGGAGAAATAAGAAGGATAACACGGAACCGACCGCTGGGACTGTTTAGATGATAGACGATACCTTGAGCTAGTTGCAGAGGTAAGGTGCAGCTGTGAACATTTGGTTGTTTAGGTTCATTATTTTATCTAGAGACTGCAAGAAAAATTTAAGAGGAAGGTGTCAGACAATTGGTCCGCAGGATCGCGCTGTCACTAAACTGCGCGTTTAAAAATTTTTGTTGTCACTCAATTGTGCGGGCAGCTACGAATAATAAACAAGTATGGAAGTCGTACTAACGCACTAAAAATGACACCACCAAAATCGCAACGCAGTAGGCGGGGCTAAAAAATGCCAATTCTTTCGCTGGCAGTCTGCCGCGCCGCGCGCTCAGTGCCGGAGGTCTTGAAGCTATTCCAATGTACTTCAAAAGCACTTCGTTTATCAAATAAAAATGAGATCGTGTGTGGTGCAGACAAAAAAACAGAATGCTCTAAATCGAAACAATCAGTTATAACTTTGGTTATAACAAACAATTAGTAAGTCAAATTACAATATTTTGATGTCACTAACGCTTGAGTAAATAAAACTCAAATGGATGATGTTATGCAGAATGAATTATGAGTGCTAATAATTTATAATTCCGAATGATGAGTACTACACTATTATAAACAACGAGCTTTTACCCGCGACTTCGTCCGCATAAATTATATACCAGATTTTAAGTCAGATGATAAGCTATCAAACAAAAAAAGCTTCATCAAAATCGGTTCAGTAGTTTTTGCGTGATACTCGATAGCTTAAACGTGTGTTACAAAAATATGTAGTCTTCTGGGTGTCGCCTCTAGTAGGTAACTCAATGTATTCTGAATGTCGACCGACATTGCTCCTGATTAAGATGACCTATAACTATATTAAATGTTATGACTGTGCAGAAATATAAGATTCATAAGCAGGTGGTTATTTAGAATATTTCTAAAAAGGCGTTTTACTCTATGATTAACGTATGACGTTCTGTTCCTAAAAAGGATTTTTTGTATTACCTATTTCATTATTTATTATTTCGAAATCCTATGAATTTGGTCTATCACGATATTACCTATCCACTATCACGAAATTAACATACCCTATCACGAATTTACCTACACTCCGTTCAGGAATTCGAGCGACAAAATGTAAACAAAGAAATGTCACTGTCAAAGTGACATTACGTGGTCAGAAACCTTTGGTCCATTTTTTAAGAATAAAATTATGTCGGCTCAGCATATAATAAATTGCATTAACATTAAAAATGTATAGTCTATGTATAAATAATAAAAACAATCGTGACAATTTGAATGACATTTTTAAATTACGTTATCTAGCCCGCTACTCTGTCTGTGTGGGCTTTTTGTGTTATGCGTAGCATCCTCGCATAACGTACGGACTCAGACGAAGGTATTAAACAATCAACAGACGCGTTTTCGTTATTGTTTACAATAAAACATCTTTTTCATTAAGAACTTTGTTAAAACGAACCAAAGGTCTAAAATATCTGATTGTTGCCAGACCACGAAATAAAATATTTACTGTCACGCTTTCTTTTAATCTAAAATAAATTATAACTTGCGATTTTTAAAATTATTTTCCATACAACATTAACATATAATTTCTTGTAATCCTTTGCGAGTACAATAGATAATTTACTGTTGTTCATTCCGGAGATAAGTTTTCTTCCGTCTCGAGATGGTATTTTCTACACTGGTATCACCGTTGTTTACATTTTGTCGCTCGAATTCCTGAATGGAGATTATGTCACTTTATCACCAAGAAAACATTATAAATTTATGAATGAAGGATCTAGTATCAAACTGTGTGTTTCATAAAGTAAGATCAAATACATGCACAAAACTTTAAACAATATCCCATATAAATTAGCTAATCTTTATTTGAGTTATAACAAAAATTGTTTGGTGTATCACGGAATTACCTCCCCTTACCCTACTTCTGGAAAGGCTGGAACGACCAAAAGATGTGCCATTACAAAACGGTCATGAGAATCATAATATAGTGAAAGAACCTGAGCCAGCTCCTGTGCAGACTGAACCCGTAATCCACCGGGACAAACCTAAGTTAAGGCTAGTAGCCAGAAATAGCACAATGTCCCTACGTTCACGCACAAGAATAAACAGCATAATTTCCAGAAAACCGAACATGGCCCGTAAAAAACTCAACAGATTTAAAAGGACTTCTTCACCCATCTTAAATAAGCCGAATCGTAAAAGAGCTCTAGAAAAATCATACTCAACCTCAGATATAGATGACGAAAAACCACTACAGTATTTTAAGTTAAATACACAAACTAAAGAAATGGAAGGTACTGTCCTCGATTCGGACTGTGACACGTCTTAACTAAACTAAATTTATTCCTGTCACTTTCTAAAATAAGATTAAGAAAAGAGACAGAAAACCAACAGCTGACTTTAGTGCTGTCAAAGTGACGTTAAACGCCCAAAAACGCTTTAAATAAGATGGCGTACATTATGATGGCATCTTATTTTGCGCATTTAACGTCACTTTGACAGCACTAAAGTCAGCTGTTGGTTTTCTGTCTCTTTTCTTAATCTTATTTTAGAAAGTGACAGGAATAATAAGTCGTGGTACACTCCGAATCGAGGCCACTGTATTCTTAAAAAACACCTCTCAACACTTCCCAATCCTTTCTTTCTTCTATAATTTGAAAAGGTTTAAATTTAATTAGACTGCTTTAGGGAGTTACATAATAGTAGATTGTATCACAAGGGCGTAAAATAATATTTTTAAGGCGAGGGCGCTATTTTGAATCCAGAGCATAGCGAAGGATTCTAAAGTAGAATCCTGAGCGCAGCGAGGGATTCAAAGTATGCCGCCCGAGGAAAAAATAATTTTGCAGCCGAGTGATGCACTCTACTTTTCATCCCCCTCTATGAGGAAAATAAATAAAAGGCGCTTCTAGGTACTCTTATTTATATTAAAAATTATAATATTACAAACATTTGAAATCTTATTATAACAACTACAACAAATAAAGTACCACCGAGTCACAACAATAATAATAATTTACCAGCCCGGGCAGATGTCTCCATGACAAACATAAAAGAAGATAAGAATGTAATACATAACAATTTGTCAGCTAGGAATCTTTTGATCATTGTCTCCTTTCAGAGTAAGTTTAATAATTTTGAACAAAATAGCACAATGTGCCTACGTTCACGCACAAGAATAAACAGCAAAATTTCCAGAAAACCGAACATGGCCCGTAAAAAACTCAACAGACTTAAAAGGACTTCTTCACCCATCTTAAATAAGCCGAATCGTAAAAGAGCTCTAGAAAAATCATACTCAACCTCAGATATAGATGACGAAAAACCACTACAGTATTTTAAGTTAAATACACAAACTAAAGAAATGGAAGGTACTGTCCTCGATTCGGACTGTGACACGACTTAACTAAACTAAATTTATTCCTGTCACTTTCTAAAATAAGATTAAGAAAAGAGACAGAAAACCAACAGCTGACTTTAGTGCTGTCAAAGTGACGTTAAATGCGCAAAATAAGATGCTATCTTTGAACCGATTTTGATGAAACTTTTTTTGTTTGATAGTGTAACATCTGACTTAAAATCGTATATATAATTTATGCGGACGAAGTCGCGGGTAAAAGCTCGTAGAATATAATAATGTTTCACCTAAGAACTTTTTTTATAGATTAATTTTATAAACTTTGTACTTGGTATCCACATTCTTAAGAAACGTATCTATATGAGTTCAGCTGCTACTTGTATAATTTAATGGGCAATCGTTTATGTTCAGATACAGGGTGAAATTGATATCATTGGCATCCTTTTAAACTAAGAGTCTACCCATCAAACTGAACAACTTTTACTATGGGAGCAAACCGATCGGAGCAACTAAAAAATCTGCTGTCCCATACTAAAATGCAATGCCTGCTCGACTCAAATGTATGCAACAGTTGTTTTTTTTCTCTTCGATTGATTTGCTCCCATAGTAAAAGTTGTTCAGTTTGATGGGTAGACTCTTAGTTTAAAAGGATGCCAATGATATCAATTTCACCCTGTATATGCCAAATTGCCAATGATCAAACATTATATCTATTTTCAGTTTTCGTAGAAACGGGGTAAGACGAATGAAGTGAACTAAGGTAGTCCGCTTGGAAAGGCGAAATAAAGACTGGATGCCAACTATTACTAGTAGGGTATGCTCTATCCACTTCTCCGAGGAAGATATGTATTTATCAAGTGAAGGCTATTGTATTGGCTATGTGCGAAGTGGGTGTTGGGAACTGTCAAGTCGATCGCAGCGCACGCTGTGGCAGAAATTTGTACTTTTCCCGGCGAAGCTATGACAGATTTGCTTGAATCTATGCAAATCCGCACACTCATTCAATTCTCAAATATCTAAATTAGCAAATACTAATACTTAAAATTTGGCAGGGATGTTTTTATTGCTATCTAGGTGTTCACAAAGAAAAGATTTTTCGCAATTCAACCCCCAAAGGTGTGAAAACGGGGGTGAAAGTTTGTATGAGAATTTCGTAACAAAGAATGGGAAGTTCAGCCAATTAGGTATTATAATATATTTAATATCGACAATTTTGCTCATTTATTTATTTAGTTTTTACTTTATTTTAATATAAAATAACAAACTTTATCCTAACATTTTATGTACAAATAATTCACGGGGCCGGGTTGCGCTAGATGGCGCTAGTGTCGTGCACATAGCCAATACCTAAAATTTATAAATATTGTATTGCAAATTAAATAAACTAGTTATATTCCAGGGCATATAAATACTTTAGTAAATACGTCTAGTATACCTCTTAAATATAAGTAGTTACTGTAGACAGCGTTTTAAATAACGCTATCGTAGATGGCGTTACTGTCGTCAAAAGATAAATATTTTGTTGTGAAATAATGAATGTGCATAGTCACCTCAAAATTTATATTCCACTATTTTCGTTTTTTAATTGGCTGTTAGAAAATTCCTCATTGGCATAGTTGTTATTATATTTGAGGTTTTATTCATAGTTAGGTAATTTTTAATTGGCTGTTAGAAAATTCCTCATTGGCATAGTTGTTATTATATTTGAGGTTTTATTCATAGTTAGGTAATTTTATATAAAGTACTCAACTTAATTATGAATAAAATAAAATTATACGAAAAATTCGAATTAATTTTGCTAGTTTCGTAGTTTGTTTACCTTAAAAAAATGTTACTGTCTCCTTATTGCATAACATTGTTTAATATTAATATCCAGAGATTTTGTATTCTGTTAATATCAAATTCTATAGCGCAATCAATTTGCGCCGTTGATATGGTTGCCATAGCAGCACGACTCAATGCTCGCCCCCATAAAGTTATTATACGTTATAATAACTTTTTGGCCCACCCCCTGTCATTTCAGACGCCAATAACGTCGTTTGCCGCCAAAACTCATAAAACGTCAAAATTTTTCTATGGTGCTACAAATTAAGGAGATTTTGTTCTGAATTAGGTTTCCTTACTTGTTTATTATTCGTAGGTGCCCACGTATTCGATATTTGTGTCTATATGGTGTTAGGGTAAACAGTTGCATTACTTAAAGGGGTGATTCTGAACAACTTTCCCAAAGAAACCCATAGGAAATTAGCAATATTCTTTTCGACTTTTCATACAAAACTTCAATCAGCTGATTGCATTTGGTATGGGAAGTCCAATTTTTTTTACGAATTTCATTTGTGTTTCTGTTTAGTATCATGAGTACAAGCACCCCTTAAAGTAATGAAACTGTTTACCCTAGCACCCTGTATACATTAATGTATTTCTGGTACTTCGATTGGGAATAGATAATCTCCGTGAGAATGTCCAAGATAGTTATATTTTTAAGCATATATACTTACCTAGTTGTAACATTATTTCCAATCTCTTAAGCCAAATGTAATGTAATTTATAAGATATTCTCAATTTCTATTATTATTTATGATTGATAAGTATTTTAGTAATTTAAACCCTCGTATGTTAACATTCCAGACACACTGGAGTTGTTATTCTCTTTGCACGGATCCGTGACAAACACAGAGGATGGTTAATGCCACACCCTGAACACTTTATACAAACGGGTTTGCACTGAAAAGGAAAGGTAAGCACGTGCGAGTGATGGAGAAGTGCATCATTTCCCTACTGTCGTCTTCCTCTCATCTTCCACACACATATTCCGTGACTGTATGCAGTACGATACTACTTTTTATTTATACTGTGACTTCGTACTTATCTGAAACAACGTTGCTTTTTATTAGAAATTAAATCTAAAATCGTTTGAAGATAGAATAATTTATTTAAATCTGTTCTATCATTCAGAACTTCTTTTAACAGTAGTGATCTTCATCTTCCTTACATTTCTGGGGGCACTATAGTGCCCCAGCCAAGATCTTAACTCTTTTCTCGAATCGGTACGACATATTTCTGGACATTGGATCGCTCTCGTTTATTCAACAATATTTCAATATAATTTTTATAACATTTATTTTCCATGAACTCAAATTTTTTATCTAGAAGTAAGTATTTGATTTTCTAGAGTAGAAATATTATAGTGTGGGTCAATGACATTAGTAAATTGATTTTCTAGAGTAGAAATATTATAGTGTGGGTCAATGACATTAGTAAACAAGAATGGACAGGCCTTACGCGAACATTTCAAACCAGAAAAATGGGGCAAAACAATTGACAGTTTTACTTCGAGAATGTACTGAGATGACAGACTAAGTAACCTAATTTATATTGAAGTGCCCTAGTTTTGCGTGCTTCAACTTAAAGCGCTTTGGGCCTATCCATTCATTTTACTTTAATCTAAGGTGTGGGTGTGCCAACATATCGACGGAGCTTCTTTAATAAAAGCGTAGATTGAACCTACTATAAAAAATAAAAATAAATAAAAAGGAAAGCCTGAAACAATTTTTATACAATACTTTTATACTGCGCTGTAACATGCTAACGCTGCCGACGAGTTTGACGTTAGCCACCAACTCATTTTTAAAGGTTCTTTAACTAAACGAAGTAAAACTTAATAATATTGGCATCTATTCACGACCATATTTTTTGGGTGGCCAGAAACTTGTCTGCAACTACAAACTAAGCGTGCTGCTGCTGTCACAGTTTAAGAAAAAGTTCCAATACCTACCTACAGTACGAACACTCCCTCCACCAATGTTGATCTCAAACCCCTCACCCCCTCTGTGGTACGAGAGACGGACGAGATCCTAGAGATATATTCTCCTCTCACTCGAACTCACTCAGTATACATGTGCTAGCCTTGTCAGTGCGTTTCAGTATGGATGACGCTTCAAACGGTGAAAAGAGTATTTCGCCAAAGAAAGCACTACATAAGAAAGAGTATCTAGTATTAAATACAGTACGGACCCCCCCCCCCCCCACCAATTTGAACCTTATCCCCGCTCCTGTGGCGGAAAATGTAGTCAATAGCGTATTCCTGTATCTCTCGCATTCGCTCAGTATCGCACATGCTTACCTCTTTTTGTAAATTTATCCCTTGTGTCTGATATGACGGCTAAGTGCTCAAGGTGTGGCATAAGCAACCTTCTCCCTTATTCCATTCCTTAAGTGCTCAATATTGTATTCTGTGTTCTGATTTGTGAGTAATATTCACCTTATTTATTATCATTATCTACTTGACAGTATTTAGTAAGCCGTCGTCGATTATCTAGTATAGTTTTATAAATATTTACATATTTAATTAGTTACATTAAATAAGTTATTTTGTACGATTACTTATTATTACTGTATAAGGGCGGTTACACACGACTCGCAAAGGCAACGAGCGGCCACGGCGTTGCCGCTTTTAAATGACCCTTGCATTTCAATACTTGTTTTTAAAAATGTCGTATTCATCCAGTTGTGATGCCAAACAAAACGAAAGCTTCATACAAGCGGCCGCTGTCAGTGCACTCACACATAGCGCGCGACAGAGGACGTATGAACCCTATGCCGGGGTGTGTGCGCATCAGCACGTCTAGTATGATTTCTCTACATGCGCGCGACGCGCCTGCGCGCATGCGCGCCCTTTTCGAAGAGCGAAAGCCGCGCTTGGCGCGTAGTATGGAAAAAAGCCGAGTCGCGGCCAAGTAGAGAAATCATGCTAGAGGGTCTGCTTGTATTTATGAACCTTTCGTCCTATAAGTATAAGACACATTTGTTGCGGCGCTATGTGTAACCGCCCTAAACAATTAACTTGAGCTATGTAAAAAAGTATTTTTTATGTATTATTATCTCATTGAAAACTACCCGTCCATTATGCTAAGTTCTTATGTAGTTGAGTTTGAGTTAATAAATTATTTTACCATTTGAATTTTATCTCTTATTTAATTCAGTCCTGTAGGGCTAGTATGCCATGCACGACAAAATGAGAAAACAGTCACGTTCGTGAAGTAACAAAGACAGATGCACGTCTAAATTTTTTTCGTTTTTCTCGTGGATGGTATAATGTAGTCGAGTTCCTGAAGGTTTTTACTTCGGAACCCGTCAACAACTACTCCGATTTCGATAAATTTTGTTTTAAAATGAAGGTAATTTAAAATACTACAACCTTTAGGTACAGTTTAAAAATTGACGCTTTTTTTTCGTATAGAAATCTTTGAACCAGTGTTACTTTAAAACTATATAACATAACGGAAATCTGATAAACCACAGACAAGGATATTATTCCTGGATCGTGTTAAAAAAAAACATAAAATTATTTGGTTAATATTCAAAATAGAATCAAACTTCGTTTGTATGGAGCGCGCTCATCAAGGTTTATTCGTCAACCAATCTCAATTAAAATTGCCTCAATTTAAAGAGAATGTCCTGTTCTTACATGAATTCGCAAGTTGTGAAGCATTTTTTCTTAAAATTTTTATTTTTTGGATTACTTACAATTTTTTACTTGACTGAGAGCGTCAATTTTTTAACTAGAAAGGTTATAGTATTTTATATAGAATACTGACGTTTTAAAAAAAAAATCTTGAAAATCTGAGTAGTTTTGACCGGTTCCGAAGCAATAGAACATTTTAAAGCTACAGGTACTCGGTTAATGCTATGCCCACTGGCTAGGCTTGTAACAAAGTCCCCTCGTGACGGGGTGGCCAGAGGGGCTAGTTAATATAAAAATATCCCTTCGAGGAGGGCTGACCTAGCTAGCTAGGTATTTCCTATAGCAGGGGTTGCAGAAATGATAGAGGAACTACAAAATAACACAGTCTTTATTCACTATTACCTATTCTCTTACAGGGTGTTCCCTAGCTAATATTATATCTATGTCTATGACTGAAGCCCTATCTTATATCTAACACTGAATCTAGTGCCGCGAGGTGCCTGAGGGGCAGGGGTTGAAGAGGGCTGCTGTCCGCCTGAAGGATTATAACATGGGCCGGGTTTATCCAGCCCGCGCTGGTAAGCCTTCAGGTGGATCCTGAAAAGCTGAGCCCTAGAACTGAAAGTTTATCACACCGCCCGATATCTTCAAGCCGCGTAAGTAAACCTTCATGAGGAGGGAGGGGAGAGGGGGAGGGTCATCCACTGAGCTCACCTCCAGGACTGTAAGGCGCACGGCCCGATATCTTCAAGCCGCGCGTTCTTACAACCTGGGCGCTCGCCCAGCGAATGAGACCTGGCTCCCGCCGGGCCGCCTTTTATAGCCGGCTCGCCGCTGCGTTCGCATGGCAACCGGCCGCTCGCTGCGCCGCGGTGCGTCGGCGCTCTGTCGCCTCCCGCCCCGCGTGCCTCCTCGGTCCATCTTTGACGCCTGTTGTTGTGACGAGCTTGCGCGCTCGTTACACTCCCCTCTTTCTTCTTTGCGGTTTTTACCTGTGTAAAAATCGTATGCTGTATCTACATGTCACACACTTGGTACCCCTACCTTACATGTGGGGGAGGGAGAAAAAAAAAATTTAGAAACACAAATCTTTATATCATGACTTTGTCATGCTAGGCTCTCCGTATTATGACCGGACCGTTTTGGTCTCAGTTACCCTTTTTTCCCTTCCCCTGATTAGTTACTCATCCACAAAAAAAATAACGATATAATTTTTATCCACAATATTACCTATTTATTTGATAACTAAATAGGTACTAATTATCAGCTTTCTTTAAAAGAATAACAAAACTTTTGCCACTATAGTATCTACTCTTTAAATTACTTACGAAACAATTAAATTTTAAGCATCCTGTACATAATTTCACTCGCTCGTTATAAATCTCATATTCATAAACAACTCAAGTACCTATTCCGCTAAAACAGATTATTATTCTAAATGATTCCGATGCGTCCGCTTTTATTCTACACAACATTCGTAACTACCTCCATAAGTTGGATTTGCAAAGCGCATTCCTGATGCGGACGCTCGGTTACAAAATGTAAACAAACCTATAGTTACGCTAGAAACGGCGTTATGGCGCTGACATAAGGTCTTTTACGCTGTTGCTTTGGGAGTTTACATTTTATATTCCTACTATAGCCTGCTTACTATAATTGTACCACTAACGATGCAGATATAAAAATTCTAACACAAAACAAACTAAACATAATTTTGCGAGTTAAAGAATTGAACTACCGCTAGGTACTTAACTTATTCTCCTCGTATTGCAGGCACCCGTACTGCGCCGAACCTCTTCTTTTTTCTTCCTTCGTGGGGGGTACAGCCATCGTTGCTGCTGTTCTGGGGGCGGCCAAATATATTTGCCAAGGGGCGCATTATTTGCCCATACACCCCTGGCTGCTGCTACCGGTGCTGGCTTCGGGTTTGGCGATGGTGTCGGGGTGGGCGGGGTGTGGATGCCCACTTCCGTCACGAACGTTGCGTAATCTTTAAGGTCTACGCCTAGCTCCTGCCTTTTCTCTATGTTTGGTGTTGTTGACTTTATTTTATGCTTCACCCAGGTGTTTCCTTTCGGGCTGTTTTCGCATTTACTGAAATCTGTATGTAACATGCTTCCTGGTTTCGTCTTCTGTGCCTGGGACAGCCCGCTGTCTGGGTCTATCCTAGCCTCTTCATGTTGATTCTTTTCCTTTTCTCTTTCTTGTCTCCAGTCCCAAACTATTCTGCATCCGGTTTTCTCCAAAATGTCCATTCCTAGGATAATAATTGCTGCGTCTGGCAACAGGCTCATCTGTTGCGTTACTTTGTGACCTTTTATTATTATCTGGAAGGGTCTGGTTCTCTCGGTTATCGTGGTCCTGCCGTCGGCCAGTATAACCTCTCGCTTGTCTCCGTTTTCTATCTTTATTTCGCACTCCTCGCACACTTCTTTGTTTATGTACGAGGCTGTAGACCCTGTGTCTATTAGTGCTTCATACTTTCTTCCCTTGATTTCTATCTCTGTAAATATCCTGTTGTCTTTCCCGTTCTTGTTCTTTGCCGTATATGTTTCGTTCCTTCTCTCATTATTCCTGCGGTTGTCTCTGTAATATTCTGGACCTCTATTGCCCTGTCTTAAACTTTCTGTTGCTATCTGTTCGTAGTCTGCCGCTAAACAGATCAATTCTCTTATCTTACTGAAGTCTTTTCTTTTAATATAAAATTTATGGTAGTGATTCATATTTGTATAAATCCTATCCAGTTTCTCCTCCTCGCTCATTTTACCTTGCCTCCTCATCAGCGTTTGTAATTCCGTCAAGTAATATATGAATTTTTCTCCCTCTCCTTGTTTTCTTGCGATTATTTCTTCTATTAAACTTTCCTTGTAGTTTTTCGGGAAGAAATACAACTTGAAATCTTCCTGAAAGTCTTCCCATGTTTTCCAACCGTTACGGTTATTTCTGTGCCATAGCAACGCGTTTCCTCTGAATAATTTTGGTAATACTTGCAGTAATTTGTCTGGTTTGATGTTGTTCACGGTTGTCATGTCTTCGAGTCTCTCTATGAATTCGATTGGGTCTTCCTTGACGTCATATCTGATCTGCCATGAGTCTATGTTCATATTACTTGTGTTCGCTGTTGATCCCCCTGTGTTCTGCTCTAATTCTCCCTTGGCCTCGTCCTCCATTTTTAACTGTTTGATTAAGTTTTTCCTTAATTCTTCAACTTTCAAGTTCTCTGTTTCAAGATTTCTATTACTTAATTCAATAATTAATTCCTTTTTCTTCAACTTATACACCCAATTTGTTGACATCTAAGTATTTTCTTTAAAACCTTGTCACAGCTGTGCGCTTAGCATACCGATCGTGGTTTTGTTGAAGTTGTCGCGCTATACGCAGTCGCGATTTTAGATGAATTGTCAGTCTGTATTAGGTATTTGTCTCCTATTCTATTATGGGGGAAATGATTTTAAGTTATTGCAACCCTAAAAACTATAGGATTTGTGGATTATTCCGTTGGGCGCCATTGTAACAAAGTCCCCTCGTGACGGGGTGGCCAGAGGGGCTAGTTAATATAAAAATATCCCTTCGAGGAGGGCTGACCTAGCTAGCTAGGTATTTCCTATAGCAGGGGTTGCAGAAATGATACAGGAACTACAAAATAACACAGTCTTTATTCACTATTACCTATTCTCTTACAGGGTGTTCCCTAGCTAATATTATATCTATGTCTATGACTGAAGCCCTATCTTATATCTAACACTGAATCTAGTGCCGCGAGGTGCCTGAGGGGCAGGGGTTGAAGAGGGCTGCTGTCCGCCTGAAGGATTATAACATGGGCCGGGTTTATCCAGCCCGCGCTGGTAAGCCTTCAGGTGGATCCTGAAAAGCTGAGCCCTAGAACTGAAAGTTTATCACACCGCCCGATATCTTCAAGCCGCGTAAGTAAACCTTCATGAGGAGGGAGGGGAGAGGGGGAGGGTCATCCACTGAGCTCACCTCCAGGACTGTAAGGCGCACGGCCCGATATCTTCAAGCCGCGCGTTCTTACAACCTGGGCGCTCGCCCAGCGAATGAGACCTGGCTCCCGCCGGGCCGCCTTTTATAGCCGGCTCGCCGCTGCGTTCGCATGGCAACCGGCCGCTCGCTGCGCCGCGGTGCGTCGGCGCTCTGTCGCCTCCCGCCCCGCGTGCCTCCTCGGTCCATCTTTGACGCCTGTTGTTGTGACGAGCTTGCGCGCTCGTTACAGGCTAGCATACGAATAGAGACGAAAAGAGAAATTCCTCATAAATATTATTTATTTTCATGTCGAATTCGGCTTCCATGACAGGCCCTGTACCCGAACTTTCGATTTCGATATATGGCGACCGTTTCGGTCCGATCTTCATTGTAATATACTTGACATTGGAACGAAAACGTATCGGATCGTATCGTCGATACGACACGATTGTCACGCCATTCGGTATGTTAAGCTTTTTTGTCTTTATTCTATACGCGCTTTTACCCGCGACTTCGTCCGCATAAATTATATAAGTACCAGATTTTAAGTCCGATGATAAGCTATCAAACAAAAAAGTTTCATCAAATTCGGTTCAGTAGTTTTTGCGTGATACTCGAACAAACAAACACCCAAACAAACAAACAGACAGACAATAAATCCAAAAATTTGTGATTTGGAATCAGGGACAGGTAAAAACCATGTCGTAATTTTTTTTAACCGACTTCAAAAAAAGGAATAGGTTCTCAGTTCGACCGTATATATTTTTTTTTAATGTGTGTTCGCGGATAACTTCGTCATTTATGAAACGATTTTGATGATTCTTTTTTTGTTGGAAAGGAGATATCCCAAGGGTGGTCCCATGATAAGGAAACCAGGATCTGATGATGGATCCCAGAGAAATCGAGGGGAACCTTCGAAAATCGTAGTGCCGATTAGTGCGTTTGTTAATTTAAAGCACTACTGTTAAATCGAACTAATGAATTCACCACTGAAAATTGTGAAATAAACAAAATTTAAACAAAAAATTAAAACCGCCTTCAAAAAAACTAAAAAGTTAAAAAATAATATTTCAGCCGATGACTCGTTCGCATCATAAGAACATTAAATTGTTTTATGGAAGTCGGTGTCAAGCCAAGCCATAAAACTAATGCAAGCCCTGTCGCGAATCGGCTTGACAGCGACTTCGATAAAACAAATTAATGTTCTTATGATGCGAACGAGTCATCGGCTGCAATATTATTTTTTAACTTTTTAGTTTTTTTGAAGGCGGTTTTAATTTTTTTTGTAAATATCTTCAATGTACAGACACATTTCTGTTACATTTTATAATAGTTTAGATTTAGATACTTCTACGGATAGGAGACGAGTAGAAGACAAAAGGAAAACCGCCGCTCTCCCTTGAAAAAATACCTTAAAATGTATAGAAGTTTTGACTGAAGTCAAATGTGTAATAAATTATGAGGTTTTATAAAAAGTAGTATACTCAGATAATATCATTTATTTTTATTTAACAAGTTATTTAATCATTTATTATTAATAAATTATAAAAAAGCAGCAACCCCAACATGGCTGTCAATGTTGTTTAGTAGGAGGAGGTAGGAGGTGTTGCAAGCACAATGTTTTTTTTATATAAAAATGATAAAAACTAATAAATCATTATAAAATAAACGAATGCCTGCAGTTAGTTTCTAGTGTTCCATAGTCCATAATAAAAATAGAAGGACGGTTATACATTTTTGGGTATTATGTGCCAGATGTCCTTTAATTTAAAAAAAATTTAATAATTTTTTTTCTGCGATTTATCGAGTTTATCAAAAAGCATAAATTTAATTTTTAACGGTAATCTCTAAATATGGTAAAAGTGGTCGCGAGAAAATCATTCGAACTCTATGGAGAAAAACATGTGCTTAATTAACAAAATAATAATCACCTGCCTTCTCTTTCTAACTCTATGCTGGAAACGGAAACGGCATCATCAAAGTCAAATTCTGACATTGTGAATATACACGGTGTAAGGCAAAGTATCATTAACCTTTAAACCACATACCTCTGTGTGAGTGCAGTGAGCTTGTTATACGGTAGTGTAGTAACATTAATATCATTGATCAAACTGAACAACTTTTATGATGGGAGCAAACATGTCAGAACAAAAAAAAATCTGATGTCCCATACGTTAGAATCGAGTAGGTATTGTAGTTTAGTTGGTATGGAATAGCAGATTTTTTTTTTGTTCTGACATGTTTGCTCCCGTAGTAAAAGTTGTTCAATTTGATGGGTAGAGTATGTGGTTTAGAGGTTAATGATACTTTTCCTTACACCCTGTATATTTTTTCTTAATGGCCAGTTTATTTAAGAGCCTACCGAGCCTATTGAGCTGCCCTCAATCGTACTTTTTAAATGTCTAACCAATTAAACAACATTTCCAAAAAACAAGAATGTCACATTGCAGTCCTGATTGGCTTTCAATTTATCGAAACATTACGAATTATTATGTTTTAAAGATTTACAAACATTGTAAAAACAAATCCGCAGTGACCCAATAAATTGAAAATTAGCAATGACTACAATGTGATGTGACATTCTTGTTTTTTGGAAATACTGTTTAATTGGTTAAGAAATAAAAAAATACGATACGAACGTGGTCGTTCACTCAAGGCATCATAAAAAGGCTGAAAGTCACCCAAAGGGCAGTGGAGAGGGCTATGCTCGGAGTCTCCCTGCGAGATCGAATCAGAAATGAAGAGATCCGCAGAAGAACCAGAGTAGCTGACATAGCCCAAAGAATTGCTAAACTAAAGTGGCAGTGGGCGGGGCACATTGCTCGCAGAACCGATGGCCGATGGGGCCGAAAAGTTCTCGAGTGGCGACCACGTACCGGAAAGCGCAGCGTGGGTAGGCCCTCCACACGGTGGACCGACGACCTGGCGAAGGTGGCGGGAAAACGATGGATGAGGGCAGCGCAGGACCGGTCGTTATGGCGATCCTTGGGGGAGGCCTATGTCCAGCAGTGGACGTCCATCGACTGAGATGATGATGATGATGACACGGCATCGTCATAAATCGTACCTGGCACAAAGGACCCCATTACACTAGCTGCGTTCCCGCGCTGGATAGCCAACGAAATCCTCTGCACCAGATACGACCCAGAGCGGACATCGCCGCCACTCTCAACCAACCTCCTGCCCAGCTCTCTTACAAACGCCTTACCCTCCACTCCCCACGTTCCAGATGTCTCCACAGCCAGTGGCACAAAGATGTACTGGGACTCCAGTATCGCGTACCTCACACGTACGTCATTATCTTGGTATCCATCATCATCATTTTAATTTAATGTTGAATTTTAACACTTTATTGTACACACGGAAATATACATGATAACAACATAATAGACAATTACAAAGGGCGAGCTTATCTCTAAAGAGATTTCTTGCAGCAAACCCGAGACAGAGACATCATCATCATCTCAACCGATGGACGTCCACTGCTGGACATAGGCCTCCCCCAAGGATCGCCACAACGACCGGTCCTGCGCTGCCCTCATCGCCTCGCCCCGGAACCATAGTGTTCTGTCAGAAGCACTGCAGCTTTTGCTTCAGCATAAATGCTGAGTCAGAACCTTTTTCATCAGCGCAATACAGGTCGCACGGTGTCATATTCAAACACCTATACCTACAATATATCGTTTTATTGATTGGTCCGTCATGGGAGCTCCCTGTTGCTGCTGCGGCTTTGCACGGACCTCCTTATGCGGACTCTATAATGTTACCTACTGCCTTTGTCTGTCACTGGCCTCGATTCGGCGTGTACCACGACTTAACTAAACTAAATTTATTCCTGTCACTTTCTAAAATAAGATTAAGAAAAGAGACAGAAAACCAACAGCTGACTTTAGTGCTGTCAAAGTGACGTTAAACGCCCAAAAACGCTTTAAATAAGGTGGCGTACATTATGATGGCATCTTATTTTGCGCATTTAACGTCACTTTGACAGCACTAAAGTCAGCTGTTGGTTTTCTGTCTCTTTTCTTAATCTTATTTTAGAAAGCGACAGGAATAAATTTAGTTTAGTTAAGTCGTGGTACACTCCGAATCTAGGCCACTGTTTATCCTGTATTGTTCTGATGAAATAAATGAGTTAATTATCTATCTATCATCCAACGGGTTCCCGCCGCCTTCACCAAGTCGTCGGTCCACCGTGCCTACCTATGCTGCGCTTTCCGGTACGTGGTCGCCATTCGAGAACTTATCGGCCCCATCGGCCACGGCCATTGGTTCTGCGAGCAATGTGCCCCGCCCACTGCTACTTTAGTTTAGCAATTCGTTGGCCTATGTCAGCTATCTCGCTCGATTTTTATAGTTTTCTTGGGGGTGGCATATGCGATGGTTGCAATTTTTTCGACGCGTTCGTATCTTCGACTGTCATATAACTTATCTTGACATATAAGTTACCTATCAAAGAATATAGCAGGTTACAAAAGACCTT
Source organism: Agonopterix subpropinquella (assembly GCA_922987775.1). Taxonomy (NCBI): domain Eukaryota; kingdom Metazoa; phylum Arthropoda; class Insecta; order Lepidoptera; family Depressariidae; genus Agonopterix; species Agonopterix subpropinquella. Next base: position 28,696,554 of record OV277693.1, read on the forward strand.
CTATAACCACTCGAGCGTTGATGGTCCCAACTGTCCAACATTCCTAACTCCATATTTACCTACTGTCATTTTCTGCTGAGAGTGGATAACGCTGACCTAATTTCGTAGTCCCTTTTGAACCTCAGAACATCCACGTTTCCATATTATTATCGAAAACTCTGTCCAGTGTAACGGGGAGTGAATCCGTCGTCATTCTCTCTTATAGTTATAATGAACAGTGGGTAAGATACATGCATCAAAATTGAAGCATGCAGCTTTCATCCCGATGTTTTCCTTTACCGAAAAGCCGGTGTTACAAATCGTACATTAATTCCGAAAAAACGCTATGAGACGAGTTGGCCTGGACGGGGATCGAACCATCGCATCGCCTCCTGCACTCCAGACATAGATTCATAGGTGTATCGAAGTTCGTTAAACGCGGATATCTGTATGAAATGGTAATGAATGGTTTTCTGGAAGAAATCGCTTTTAGTGATAAGACCGCCATTTGTACCCTTTTGTTTGCTTTTATTATTGTTCTTTTATGTTTTTGGTGTGCAAATAAAGAGTATTGTATTCTGTGTATTGTGTAATGAATAAGTGAAAGGTATTTCTATATTTTAGTTAGAGCGAGAAAGGAACAAAAGGAAAGGGATACAAGGTAAAGAAAAAAAAGAAACCATTATTTAAAATTTCATTTATCAAGGTACAAGTACCAACATTAAAACTCATCGCTTTACGATGTATCTACATACAAATAGACAATACAATGTGTTAACCATGCAAGTTATTCATGCTTTAAAAAGTGTTTTTGTTTATATTATCACATATATAATAATACAGCCACGTTGAATATGTTTGTAGAAACTATTGGACTAATCGGAACTCAGACGACGGGCTGTGCCAGAATAGTGATAAAACCCAAGGGGAGCGCGTAATTTCTCTATGGATAAAACGATTATCACATAGGTAGCGATTATGTTCCAAATAATCGCCGATTACGATTATTTCAAACTCATACTCAATACACTGTTTTGTAAATAAAACATGTTTTTAACGTTAAGGAAACGATGTAGGTATGTATTGCAATCATCTATTGAAAATGATAGAAAACAAGATAAAACTTATTTAATCATCAAAATTGAAGTTACGGAATTGGTTTTAAAACATGATATTACTTATTTAATCATCAAAATTGAAGTTACGGAATTTGTTTTAAAATAACATATTTCTTAGTGGTCATGTCAGTCTGTTTCTTTTTCAGTTTTTTAATATTAAACTTTCAGTAGAAAACAACCTCCCTGAGGAAACGGATGATGGATAAAGACGATTAAGTGTTTATTAAGTGCGTTTCATTCAGTTGATTCGATTAAGGATTCGGAAAAATGTCTTTAAAAACCTCGATAAATAAATTAATCGCTTAATGACGATAATCGCCGATTACGATTAATCGTAATCGTTTCATTACTATACCAGACACCAGAGTCTTTTAAAAAAATAAGTCGCACATAGTGTGCGTTGTTTTTGATGCAGTGCCTCATACAGTTCCGTGCGGTCTAGTTTTTTATTGGATATAAAATGTACGTCACGGTCCGTCTGCACACTGCAGTACGCCTAGGCGTACGGTCTCTTAAGAGTCCTTGTACCGTTCAGTGGCACATGGCATATTAAAGATTACTCAAAAAAGAAAACCTAAATTGAAAAAGTTCTGCTACAACTTACTACTATTTTTATTTTATACAATACGTATAAAGGTTTTAACAAATTAGACTTAAGAAAAAAACACGTTTATTTCGATATTTTTAAAAGTGGAGTGTTTAGTTTAGAACCTATAAAAGTATTCTTTAAATACTAGCTTTTAGGCTTTTTGTAGTACGTTGTAGTACTTTTTCATTTTGGGTTTTCATTATTGAGACATCTTTCATATTGTGACGCCTCTGAACGGTAAAAGTACTCTAAATATAAATTTTCAGAACCATTTTATTAACAGTGCATTCTAGTTTTTATTTCAACATTATAACATTTCATATAAATTCATTATTTTCCTTATAAATGGAAAATTTAATGTGTTATAGAAATATACAATACATTTATTTCATTAATCATGTCAAATGATACCTGAATTAACCTTTAATTGTAATAAGCAAGTATCTAATATTTTTTACTACAAAAATTTGCTTAACATACAAACATTTGCATATTTCTCATACAAATATATTCAACGCAGTACCTAATAATCTTTAACTATTTAAGGTATTTCATCAGATTTATTTTAAATCTATTTCATTAATGGCACAAATGCAATTTAGATCTTTACACAATTTATGTAAGTAAAAATATGTATATATGATAAAAAAAATACATTGGTTTTCAGTAGATACAAACCTACGTTCCTTTAGAAAATACTAATAAAATATTTATTTACAATATTATATTATTTACATATTACATGGCAAACGAGGGTTTGGTCTAAATATTAAAAAAAACACTTAACTATTAACAAAATATATTTGCATTTTAGTTGAGAATTGTTTGAGCTTATTTTGTGCTATAAGACCGTGCTCAAATTTAACAAACACTTATAATTAATGTCTTTTTGTTCTTCTGCTTTAAATATGTATAATAGCTATATAGTATCTTTTATAAACATAGTATTTACAATATATTTATGTAGCTGCGTGCTGTAAAGGCAGTCCTTGGCTAAGAATGCACAGATCGGAACCCGCAATGATTTTGTGTGGTTTGGACCAACCGTGCATCCATACCCTTAAATGTAAAGCCAGGCAAGTGGTATCAAAGCAAGTTAATGGCTTCAAAATGTTTTCCCCCTATCAACTGCACTTAACATCGTTTCTCGACATATCTTACAAAATGTAAATGTCTATTAAAATAAACGACGCATGAATTTGCAGCTTTGAATTGGCAAGATGTGAAGTTTTGAGATTGAAGGCTCACAAGTGAAATGTAAGATACGTTACAGGAGAAAAATAGAAAAACAGTGTCTTTTATTGGGAATATAGTTAAAGAAAGATTCCTTAGGATTGGAATGTGGTTGTGGAAATAAATGCTTTCAGAAATGTCTTTTGTACATATTCAGACATGCTCGTATACAAAAAGCGTAAATTGTATTTATATACTTTCCTCGTATATCAGGTATTGACGTCTGATTCGGAAATATTTGTAATTCTAATTACACAAAACGTTTGAAGTCCGCAAAAGATCGCTGCCCACCTCTATATTTTATTTCACTGGTTCCCATTGTATTGTAATTAATCTAATTATCACAGTTTAAATATTAAAATAACACTCGCTTAGCTACTTATTACTACAGCATTCAAGAAATGTAATGTAGACATAGCCTTCCTTACTCTAAATTAATAAATAACTTAGATTTTCGTCAAGTGCATCGAGCGAGCACCTAGCAAAAATTTAAATAATTTTTACAAATCATTATTTCATAACAGTTCCTTTACAAAAAAAATTTGAGTAGAAAAAAATTAACAAAAGATTTCTTTATAACTAAAATAAAATTCTTAGTTGAACTCGGATCATCGATCTAACACTAGCCATCACAGGAATGGCACGAGGGGCGCACACGCGCACTATTAAGTAAAACAGTCATGTCGGAGATCAGGGTACGTACTTGGTGCAGACACGGTCCAGCGGCGCCGGCGCCTGGCGAGTGACGTGGTCACACCGTGGTCTCGTTGCGGCGTAGCGGCTGGAGCTCGCGCTGTAGGTCGTTGTAGTACTCGTGGTCGGACATGGACTCCTCCTCGGCGGAGCGCTGGGGCAGGTAGGCGGCGCCCGCGCACGGCCGCGGCGCGGCCTCCAGCCCGCCGGCCTCTGCGCCGCCCAGCGCCTGCAGCGGCACCGGCTCCGTGGGTATGCCCAGCGTCTGCGCCGGCACGCTCTCCTCCGACATCAGATACTCTGGGTTGTCTACGCACCTCTTTGACCCGACGTAACCACTATAGCGTAAGTCCTTAGCTTCCTGGCTCTCGCCACCCTCACCGATCAGGTCCATATATGCCGAGGAGGTTTGATTGTGCTGCGGCGACGGCATCAAGTAATCGTCCTCGTCTAATGGCAGGTTTAATTTCAAGTTACCCACGTGAGCTTCTTTTACTTTAGACATGCTGTCGAAGTTGGCTTCTGTAGAACCTTCTGATCTCTTCATGGGATCGCTGCAATATCTCGAGCTGGAGCTGTCTGAGGCGCAGACGCCGTTGTTGTAATAATGCCGTAATTCTGATCCGTCTGGATTGACTTGATTGTACCTTAGGAGCTCATGGTCCCAGGTCTCAGGTTTGTTGGAGCCATCGGAGGTGACACATTCGGGGTTGGTGACGTTGTTAGCCCAGGATGATGATGTGCACGGCTTCAATGAGCTCGTCTGTGTTTCCATTCCAGCACTCATGGCTGAGTTAGAGGTAGCGGTGCCTGGCATAACCTTGAATTTAGGCTGTAGATACTCGTCTGCTTCGACGAGTGGTTCGGGTCCTTCCATTGCCGATGAAAGATTCCTCATCATTTCTTTTTCATCCTGAAATAGAAGTTAATTTGGCATTTAATAAATAGCAGAAATAGAAGAGAGGAATTGTGAATTAAGTAAATTTTTTTTAAGATACAATATGAATAATATGAAAATAAATTACCTGAGTAGAATAGGATGGGAGACGCATAAACTTGTCCCCTGGGATGACAAGGTAACGGCCGGGATCTCGCGCCATTTCTGCGAACTTGTCAGCCAGTTGTTTAAACGTCGGCCTACTGTCGGCGTCCAGCATCCAGCACGACACCATTATGCAGTAGATATCCAACGTGCATATGCTCGGCTGTGGTAGTTTCAGACCATTCTCAATGAGTTCTGGAACATTTCTCGCCGATATGTTTTCGTAGGGCCGGGCGCCGTAACTCAGGATCTCCCAAATCGTGACACCGAAAGCCCAAACATCACTCTTATGTGTAAATATCCTATGTTGGATGCATTCGAGAGCCAACCACTTGATTGGCATCTTGCCTCCAGCTGCTTTGTACTCGTCTTCGTTTATATCTAATAGTTTTGCTAGACCGAAATCTGTTATTTTAACACAGTTCGGTGTTTGTACTAGTACATTTCTTGCTGCTAAATCCCTGTGCACCAACCTCTTCTCCTCCAAGTACGACATGCCGCGTGCAATTTGTGTGCACCAGTTCAAGAACGCCTTCGAACCTATTTTCTCTTTATGCGTTCTAACGTAATCAAGTAAACATCCCAATGGCATAAGTTGCGTGATTAACATCATCTGGTTAGTCATACAAACTGCAAGTAGCTGTAGTAGATTGGGATGTTCTACACTGGCCATTATGTAAGCCTCTTCTAGGAACTCTTTACTGGTATTGGCACCCGTGCCTTCCTTCAGCACTTTGATAGCGACCGGAATTTTCACGTTCTCTCCCTCTGGAACCCAAACGCCTTTGTACACCTTACCGAAAGCGCCAAAACCTAACATACCACCTCTACGAAGTTCAGCTTCCTTTACTATTCGTAGTTTGGCCAGGTTGGGCTTCACATTCGTCGGCCGAAGCGGTTCATTATCTTCACAACCCGTTAGTACCATTGTCATTTTGACAGCTTCTTTTTTAGCCTTCGCCTTCTGCCTGCAAGTGTAGCCGATTATTCCAAGAATCACTAGAAATAGGAATGCTATCACCAAAATTATTACTAGAACAGTCGGCGTTCTTGCTGTAGACATGTCTGGAATAATACCGTTGGCTAATTCAGAACAATACGGTTCATCGATTGGATTTTGCAACAGTTCATCGAAATATATCTTGTGAGGAAGGTTTTCTGGACAGGTGTCAGTGCAGTTGTAGGCGGGTTTGTGGTCAATCGCATTAGATTCGCTGAGGAATATTCGGAGGTTCTGACACTTGATACAATCAGTGGAAGAGGGCCCAAGGCATCCTCTACACTCGTGGTGGCAAGGTGTGCAGATCCTGCTCTCATTGTCTGTAAAGTGATCCGCTGGGCATTCGTCCTCGCATTGGTCTCCTCGTTTGAATCCATTGCAGACCTGGCACACTCTCTCGTGAATGCCGAATCCAGTGCATTTAATGCACAACGGGTGACATTTCCTGCAGACGACCTTCACTTTTCCCTCCAGGGGCTTCACATCACCGACCCATTCGTTGTAGTAACCGTCTGGGCAAGGCTCGTTTTCTCTGAGACAACTCTCGACTGTAGCTTCCACGCTGATGATCGCTTTCTTGCAGGAGTTGCATCCTCCCTCGCCGACGGTGTTGGCTGGGCCGGTGCACCCGTTGTAACAGTTGTAATGGCAAGCGTGGCACGTGCCATTCTCCGTAGCGTATCTAGAGTCGGGGCACTTAGCGACACAGTACGGTCCGTCGCGGACGTGTTTACACCGCGTGCAGTTCGCTCGGCTAGGTCCCGAGCATCCGTCTATGCACTCCGAATGGCACTGTTTGCAAGTCTTCAATCCAGCCTTGTACAACCTGTAATGAAATATATATTTTTCATAAATAATTTGTTATTGTGGTAGACCAAAAAGCTAGAAGGAGACTGTGTCTAAACAACGTCTTAACACACAAAGGAGTCAACTGGAGTTCTGATGACGAACCGGTAAAAATCGAGCTATCCATTTGTAAAACTGCTTTTGTTATAGTAATAACGTAACCGTGGGTATTTTATAAAATATGTAAATTTTATGGACGCATTTTACTTTAAAATCGATTTGCTTTATATCGCCGTCTTAATATGTAAAAATTTTTTAAGGGGATAATCAAACCATCAAACTGTACAACTTTATGGGACCAACATCAGAATAGGGAAAAAAAATCAGCGGTCCCATACAAAACCGCAAACCTACTCGAGCTAAAGGTATGGGACAGATGATTTTTTTAGTGTTCCGCACCAAAATTGGCAAAACGGAACACTTATGGAATCAGCTCGATGTCTGTCCGTCGGTCCGTCCGTCCGTCCGTCCGTCCGTCCGTCCGTCCGTCTGCCACAGGCATTTTTCTCAGAGACCGTAATACATAGGAAGTTGAAACTCGGTACAGATAGGTATAGCAGTTGCTGTTCCAATGTCATAAATGAAGTAAATAAACTTAATTTTATATTGGGGGGCAATTTGGGGAGGTAGAAAGCGTAAATAAAAAATGTGGAGATGGGCAGGCTACGTTGCTCATATGGCTGCTGAGCGTTGGACCAGAAGAACACTGGAGTGGAGGCCCAGAGAAACCACGCGAGGTAGAGGCCGCCTATCATAAAGATGGGTCAATGACATTAGGAAGCACGCGGGTCCGAACTGGATGCAGAGGGCGAGGGACAGAACGTCATGGAGAAATATGGAGGAGGCCTATGTCCGAAGACGGACTGATCAAGGGCTGTGATGGATGGATGGATGAATGACATTTTAAAGGTGTTAGAAATAGACGATTTGGATTTTGGTTGTACATACGTAGTACTAGATACCGGAGGCTGTTGAATTTTGAATGTTTTATGAAATAGAAATTCTTTACGACAGCTGACGATTTTACATTGCAGAATACATTTGAAAAACGCTAAGACATTTCTAAAAATATTTGAATACCCACCCAGGATGTACGCTGCAGTTCTGAATACATGTTTCGCCGAATTTGTAGTTCTGGCAGGAGAGACACTGATTGGGTCCCGGACCCCAGCATCCATCCGCTGAGCATTGTGGATCGCACACCAAATTTGTTTTTTCTGTTGAATAAATATTAGTTAGGAACGAAAGGTTCATTATTAGCTTCTAAACCTCAGAGGCTGGAAGACATTAGCAACGACTGTTGTGGTGAACAATCTTCACTATTTCAATCAACCCAGCTTGAGATAATCGTAATCGCTTCGCTGTGTTGTTGGCAAAGCTGTTAATGATGTTAGTTGTGTGTGTAATACAGAGATGGATATCTTAATTAAATTCGCTTGCTCACAAAAAAAAAAGAAAACGAAAACATCGCATTTGCAAAAGTTACATCTAAATTAAGACTATGAGGATCCCCATAAATAAAATATAACGCTTAGCAAACTCACCACAAACTCTCTGATCACCGTTCTTCTGTATTATCTGTTTATGGTCCTTCGACTTTACAAGCTTGTTCCACGCTATCTTTTCGGCAAAGCAAAGGAATCTGTTCTCCATGATCGCAATAGCACCAGAGTTCACTCTCTTCAATGATTTCAAGCCCAACGATTGCAGCGAAGTCTTGACAATGTAGAGAGAAGCGAATAAGTTCTCTACCACTTGCCGTCCCCCTATCACTTCCAGGTTGCGGAAGTAAGAAAGACTGGTAAAGTTCGGATGGTGGGCTTGCACGTTCAGGTAGCCGGTCACCTCACGCACCGTGCTGAACACTTCCAATGCGTCCGGATCCATCTTCAAGTAACGCTCACCGAATGAATAGTCCGCGTTCACTTGCTGGAACCCGGTGAACGTCATTTCCAAAATCTCGATCGATCCATCTATAATCGTACAATCTCTGAAGCTTTCTATGTTTCCAGAATGGATCGGTTTCTCTGCTCGGCAAGTCTTAGGGCAAGTGACGTTGCAAGGGATACATTCTCCGTTTACAGCTGTCTTGTTGGGAGGGCAGCTCCTCACACACGCTCCGTTGTCTTTCAAAAGATGCTCGGGACAGTTTCGTACACATGTAGCACCGTAGGCATATTTCCCGTTCGGATTAGGCTCCCAAGAATATGAGGTGGGATTATAAATTTGCATCGGCGGGCATTCTTGGGAGCACGTTCCTTCGTCATAAAAGTTTCTACATGCGAGGCACTGACTCGGTAGGGGACCTGTGCAACCTCCAGCGCAGAAGGTATTGCAGCAGTCGCGGGGGTTCGGCCCGAAACATCGACCCTGAGCACATTGAGGGCTGCAGTTTGTTTTTGAAAATTTCTGGCAGTTTTCAGGGCCCTCTCCCCAGCAGCCCACCTCACAGCTGGGGTGACATCGTGGGCAGTCGCGCTCTGGAGCCGTGAAGTTGTACAGATACACGTAAGTAGCGTTCACACCCGTTATTATTTCATCCCAATTTATCGTCTTGACATGGCATAGATTGTAGTTGTTGTAAATGCCGACACTGCCGCGGAGGACGTCGCGGAGCGCCGGCAGTTCGAGAGTGAACGCCGAGGACAGGGTGACCATCAGAGCGAATTCTTCCTCCCTCACGTTTAGCTTGAAGAGCGTCCGTCCGCGGATGATTTGCAGCTGAGGTAAGACGATCTGGCGGACGTTGACGTGCGAAATCAGCACATAACCGGTAACTTCGCGAATGTACTTGAGAAAGGACAGGTCCATGGTGTCGTTCTGTAGCCATGTCAGCTCGAGGTTACCATCGACGTAGGTGCAATTGGTGAAACGGTCTCGCAGGTTTCGATAGTGGGTGTCGCGGTTCGAGGGCACCGACATCCGACCGTTTGTACCGATGCATACTGGAAACAAAGAAAAAAGTGCGTGAGTCAAGAGAATGTTTTCTAATACAAGTTCATTAGTGTTCAAAATTAAGAATTGATAATGGATGTATCATAAATGTAGCGAGTAATAATATTAGGTGGAGTGGCCGGGAGGGATCGACAAGTTAGAATCTGTTTGCGTCTACGCGGAGCCGCCGTTGGAGCGAAGAGGCGTTGCCGTGTGGGCGGGCTTTAGAGCCAGTTTCTATCACTACGGCACACGTAACACCGCTAGTTGTGACTAAACCGCGGATTCCGTCTACAATGCCGTTTTGTAACATAGCTAGAGATTTTAAACTAGAATACGATCGTGTATGTATAACGAATCTGAAAAAGATTTAGTTAGTATCGTTTTTGAGTCGCATTTACCGTTGGACGGCTTGTTTTTACAACTGACAATAATACAGTTGTACTATTTTAGTGTTGTTTGTCGAACTACATGTTAAATGTTTTATTTTAAACAAAGAACTAAGGAAAAAAACAATATGTATTCACGATACTTATTTATTTTAACACTTTTTTGTATTACTTGTACCTTCACTATTTATTTTTCAAGTTTCTTAAATTATTTTTAGTTTAAGCAAGCGGCGGCGTTTCGACTATTCGAGCTCTTCAGAAGACCTATAGGCATCTGTAAATCAAGTATAATTTAAATGTGGTCCTTTGCTCAGTTACATTTAATCTCTATGCCATGTACATAGCATGCAAAATTAATTGTGTAACATAAATCAATTTGTATAAAAGAATAGTTTTTGTAATAGATCTCTTCACTCTATAGGCAGCAAGGTATTCAAGGTGCACGGTATTTTACCTGCTCCAACCAAATAATAGAATAGACTGTTTTTTTCTTCTAAACCCCAAAGTGTAGTGTTACTGTCATAAGATACGATGCATTCGGCATCATTTCGAAATGTACCTACAGATTGCTTACTCAAACTTTAGCTTAAGGAAAATATATTATTTTTTACCTCTAGAATAAAATTGTTGTTTTAGCATTTCGTAGAAATAATAAGCGCCAAGATATACGCAAGCAAGCCATGAACAACACTTAGCGTGGGATATAAACAGCGACTTGCTAATTAATGTTACCTACATCTAAAGGGCCTTGGAACAGCCAGCAGAACAATTTTAATATGGACAAATAAAGCTCGAAACTTTCGAAAATACCACCCATATGTGACAGAAACCGGCCGAATTGAATATCCTCTGATCTCTCGGCGGCTGCACTGAATGTAACACCTTCGTGGTTCTGCCGTGCCACCTCCCACGCACACACGGCTCATTTGAGATGTCGCCGTTTAGTATGGGGCGTGCTTGTGATTTATGAACTTTCAATTCGGTTGTTTAACGTGTGGGTAGAAACCTGGTGTCCGGTCGACCCAGTTGCGCAGCCGATGACATGGGTGATAGTATAGAAGTTACGTCGCGCATGTTGACTTTGTTTGAACGCTGATGTACTGATATCAAACTATGCTACCTCTGTGTTACAATGTGACAGACGAACTGTAAAGGCTTGGGAATGAACTTCAGTTTTTATAAAGGAAAACAGAACAAAACCTTAGGGCATGTGGGCCCGTGAAACTCTAACACGTTTCTATAATGTTAGGCTCAAGATTAGTTTATAAATACGGACATTATACTGCCTCTGCCCTGCAGTGGGACGTTAGGCTGATGATGATGACCTTAAACTGACATTACAAGTCCGCGTCAACGTTGACGTTTGAAACGACCCAATCGGTCAAGAAACGCCGAAGTTATCGCGTAACATAATGTCAAACCAGGCCGTGTCACTTACACTTATTAGTACATTAGTCCATATCTTGAAAACAACTGAACCGATTTTGATGAAACTTGCCAGAGCAAGTATGTTTGTATTTATATGTATGTTTGTCCACGCATTTCTCCGAAACTATTAATCGGATTGTGACCTTTCTTTTTTTATTGGCTTACATTTACTTCAACTTAGGGAATCTGTTACATACATATCTATCTACACCTTTAAAATTTTGTATATTTGTTTGGAAGCTCTAATAGATCTATGTGAATATTTTGCAATTTCAATAATATTACATAATATGTATATACAGGGTCCTTCTTAATATGCTGACACTTTTTTACGAGGATGATCAGACCATCAAACTGAAGAACTTTCTCTATGGGACCAACATCGAAATCGTGAAAAAAAATCAACTGTCCCGAGCTGTGGCTGTAGTTCGAGTTGGTTTGCAGTTTTGTATGGACGAGCAGATTTTTTTCGCGATATCGATGTTGGTGCCATAGAGAAAGTTATTCAGTTTGACGGTCTGATCATCCCCTTAAAAAAGTGTTAGCATATTAAGAAGGACCCTATATATACGTATCGAATTGATAACCTCCTTTTTTTGAAGTCGGTTAAAAAGTAAGTTTGTCAGAGTTTTGAAAGTACCCAAGTTTTCCGTTGCTATCTCGCTATGTGTCGAGACGTCCTTTCTTGAGCAATCGCTCACTTGCGCCGGCGCATAAAGCCTGAGACTGGTTTGTCTCAGGGCTACGTTTTTATCCAGTTACTTGCATTCGGATTGTGAACCATTGGAACCAGTTTTGTGCCTCCACCATTTCGTTCTGGACCCGACCTTTCACGATAATTTCTTGTTGTAATGCGTAGTATGCTGGGTTTGTTACTGTTACTCTTAGCAAGATTGATATGAAAGCGGCTTTGGATTGGGCGTAGAATAAACACGATTTATTTCCAGGAATGTGAAATATAAGTATCTTTTTTACATAAGTGGTATGTTTTAAAAGATTGTCGGTAGCTTTAAGAAATGGAATTGCATTTTGACTACGGGACCTAAATTCCGTTGTAAGTGTTACGTAACTCGCAAGACCAAGATTATTAAACTCGCCATAAGGTCACATAATTTTTATTTGCAACTACAAAACAACAAAAAATGCAATTGAGTGTAAGTGGTTTTAACGGAAAAAAACTTGTTCACAAATTGCTCAAGTAGGTACCTACCTACCTACCTTTTTTAAATGAGGTGATTTATCAAACCTATAATTGTCAAGTCTTAATTTGACTCTTTAGCAATATTGCTTAATGCTGTTTTTTTTTTCAAATTGTTTATACAATAAGTAGGATAAATTCGTTTGTCTAGCATGCCGCTTCCGAGAAAGCGAGAAAGACCTGTAAGATCGAGATGGGTTGTATTACTTACCTATACCAAACCATGAACACTTGGTTGGCCGTCACTTTATAGGTAGGTACAAATGGGAAAAACTGACAAGAGGTATGGCATTTGCAATACCGAGTGAGTGCGGGTGAGACAAGAATACACCATTGTCTACATTTTCTGCCACGCTTCCTTTCCTACCAAGAAGGGGTGAGTTAAAAATTGGTGGGGGGCCGGACGTGTTCGTACTCTATGTAGTACCATTCTCTCTTCTACTGTGCTTATACTAAACGCTAAAAGAGCGCGCATGATGGTTTTCTCGTCTTGTCACTTTGTCGTGTCGGGCATGCTAGCCCTACAGCTCATTATTATGACACAAGTCTTGAATGTAGTCACATCTAGTAGTTCCATACTTTTATTATAGAAACTATTGTAGATATACGTCTGGTTGAGGCAGATTCTTGAGTGAAGTGTTGATGTATGTAGTCCACCACGCGTGGTCAATGTCGGTTCTTGGACTTCTTGGGCTACACATAGGCATTCGAATTTTAATACGATATAATGCTTCATGATCAATTAAGTTTTATTATATATGAATAAGGTTGAAAGCCATCACCATATCGCTCAGAATCCGGTTAGAGTTAGTTTCGGGTTATATTGGACACATAGTCTAACGCTTGAGTCAACGAACTTATCTTCTTGCATCTCATTATAGTCTGATTAGTTTAATTTCATGTTGTAGGGCTGCCTTAAGAAAATTTTCCGGATAAACACTTTTTAATTAAAAAAAATTTAATAATGGCAAAAATTGCTAAGCATAGGGATTTAATATCCCCTTTTGTTTATTTTGTCATAAATACACTACAATCATAAGAAAAAAAAACGTTTGTACGTAAAATTTACATCTTTGGTATTGTAAATCTACCTCTACATAACCAAAACAAGATAATAAAATTTGTATATACAGGAGATAATAAAATTTGTATACAGGATCCTTCTTAATATGCTGAAACTTTTTTACATACATCTCTATGGGACCAACATCGAAATCGTAAAAAAAATCTGTGGTTTGCGGTTTTGTACGGAAAAGCTGTTTTTTTTTCGTGATTTCGTTTTTGGTCCCATAGAGAAAGTTGTTCAGTTTGATGGTCTGATCATCCTCTTGACAAACTGTCAGCATATTAAGTTGGACCCTGTATACATTACATATTAATATTTAGTACCGCATGATTTCCGGCTTAGAATAGACCACCTCATCTCTTTCTATAGGTGTGGTACGATACGAAACGGCTAAGGGATGTTATTTTCTTCATCGGTGTTTATTGTGGGATAAAGAAGCAAAATTGATCATAGCTACAACTGCAATGCAACTGCATACGAAAATGTCTATTTGATAGATGAAAACTTGAAATGAAATCAAATTAGTTTCATAGTGTATATGAGCAGGTACATCAAATATTAAATAATAGAGTAAATAAATTATACAAAAATTAAAAGTTAGTCAGTTTTTGACAGCCTCGAAAGGAGATAGTTTTCGATTAAACTTGGTAACCCTAACAAATCTAACGTCAACGCTATGAATTTAAAATCAGAGATTTTATTAATAAAATATCGTTTTAATGAGGCAGCAAAGAGCGTATCGATTCGACTTGAATGTTAATACTGGTCCGACTTAGTAATTAACATCTCGCACTTTAGTAATTTTAAATATTTAATTCAAGTTGTGTAGGACGTTGGCCGAAATAACTGACTAAAATTCCTGCTAAGTCACATCAACAAAATAATTATTGGTTTCGTACCTTGTTTGTAATTATTTTTCCTTTTAATACTGGCTCTCCGGTGAAGGAGAACATGTACTAATTATGCACATGCTACAATTTCTGAGGTGTGTATTGTGTGTGTCCACTTCCACTATCAATTAAAGTTTTCGACTTGCGACGAGCTCATTCCAGTTTTATTTCAAATTATGTTACTATTTTTTATTACATTCATAAACTTACGACCATAATTCCTTTCCACCCCGAAAGGAATCACGGTCGTGAAACTTTACTACAACTACCTACTTTCTGTTTAAGTTATACAATATGTAGTTTTAGCAAAGAGGGGGTCATACCTATTTTGTCTGTTTTCGAACCGATTTTTGATAACCAAATTATTACATTTAATATATATAGTTCACATAACAGTGTAGATACGTTCTTTCTACAGGGCATCTAACCGTTGAAAACACGATTCTATTAAATTTTCTCGATAGAAATGAGGAGCAAAGTAAGCTCGATTTCAGATTTATAACCAGTTTTACAAGAATCACCCTACACCATTTCTTCTGAATATACCATCATTTGAAAGGTAAATAATTATAGCAGGGCTTCTACCCGATGGATTTTTCCCCAAACACCCAAGAGAAAAGATATTGATGAAAAATGTGTTTTTTTGCGATCTTGCTTTCAATTGAAGCGGGATGGCTAGTTGCGAAAGTTTGCTCGTTAGAAAGAGAGCCTTTTTCTACTAATACCCAGCCTTAAGTATCAGGATGGAATGACGTGTCAAGCGGTGAGAGGTGGCTAGCCTTTCGCCCACATTGCATAAGAAATCTTTAATCCCTTAGTCGCCTCGTACGACACCCATAGGAAGAATTGGGGTGGTCCATTTCACTATTTTTTATTATGATTTAAAATTGATACCCCTGATTGATTGATGTCTTATACAGGGTAGTTACGTTCTACGACGGGTTTTCTACCGTAGGCATATCTAAGGCATTGTATCAAATACTTGCGTCAAAATATTGCCTAATCCTAGAAAATAAGATATTTTAAACATAACCGTAACGACCATAATAAAATTCGGGTTGGTCGGAAATTTTGCTACAACTATATTTTAAGCACGTGGCTGTAGCAAGGCTCACTCATCTTTATCACTTTGATATAAACCTGAGAAAATTTTTTTATTTGACATGTGTACGATTCATTGTTTCAGGGCGGAAAATATAATTTTCTCAAACATGCTTGGAAATGTGAGCATTATTTTGACAACCTTCTTCGAGATAAATCGAAGTTGCTGTATACTGGCCAAATACATGCGCGCAGCGGCCGGCAATGTTGTATGAAAATCCATATCTGTCGTGTTTAGCGGCCAAATAAATTACATAGTAAACTCATATCTGTCGTGTAATTTAAAAATGGAACGATCTTTTACTCCGAAACATGGCGACCAAGGAGGTAACTCATCAAAGGTTTTATTTAAATTTCGAATCGGCTTGCAAATAGAAAGCTGTTTATTGAAAAAAAAAATCTTGTTCGTTGTTCGTCATTGATTTTGAAAAGAGTTTAAATTTCCGCGAATTATTTGAGAAAATTTATTGTTTTCATTTCCGCGCATTATTTGAGAAAAGTACTATACAAGCCTTGGCCACAACTAGGCATTGATGGACTTACGTATGTGTGCCTCGGCTTCGCCTCGGCCCACATTTACACGTTCGTCCATCAATGCCTCTGTTGCTGGCCGCTGCAGTAATGTACTATTTATTATTATTAATAACCAAAAAAACCATAACAGTAAAGTAATTATCTGACGTATTGATTTACTTATGTTTAAATTTAATTACTGCGGTAAGTTTAATATATTTTTATCCAATTACTTCATTAATATGTTTCCTGTAATTTTCGTAATGCCCAACTAAATTGTGTATGAGAAATGTTTAAGTCATAAAGGATTAGAGAAAGCAACAAAAATGGTTGATATTTTAGTGATTTTAGAAATGATATTATTTTGATTTATTCAAAGAGAAAGTTTTAAACAAGACTAACCAAAATGTCAAGAAAATAAATACCGGAGTTAAGTACATTACTTATTTTTATTCAGGGTCATTAATATGCCGACGGTTTTTAAAGGGGATGATCAGACTAGTTAACTAAACATCTTTCTATAAGGGACCAACGTCGAAATAGCGAAAAAGATCAGGTTTTTCATACAAAATAGCAATCCTACTCGACCCAAATGTATGTGATAGCGGATTTGTTTTAGCGATTCCGATGTTGATCATATAAAGAACGTTGTTCAGTTTGATGGTCTGCTCATCCTCTTAAAAAACCGTCAGCATATTAAGAAGGACCCTGTATATAGTAATACTTTTCGCCGGCGTGCATGCCATTGACGACCAAGCTTAGACAATTTAATAGCTTACGACCAAGGGATCCCATCATCAAGGGATGTCTGAAGATTGACTACTCGATATTTTTAGCATAATATAGTTGTGTCAAGGTTCTTTAGATTGCAAGATAATGGTTCGTACGTCAACTTTTGACATCAAAAATATTAAAATACGAGCTTTTACCCGCCACTTCGACCGCATAAATTATATACCAGATTTTAAGTCAGATGATAAGCTATCAAAAAAATAAAGTCTCATCAAAATCGGTTCAGTAGTTTTTGCGTGATACTCGAACAAACAAACACCCAAACAAACAAACAAACAAACAGACAGACAAAAAATCCAAAAATTGGTGATTTGGAATCAGGGACATCTAAAAATCATATCGTAATCTTTTTTTTGTAAATATCTTCAATGTACAGACACACTTCTGTTAGTTTTATAATAGTTTAGAAGTATTGGAATATACAGGATGTAAACATAAATGCGTTACATACTGGGTGCTACAAAACATCAAACTGAACAACTTTTACTACGGGACCAATTTGAAATCGCAAAAAAAAATCTGCTCTTTCATAGATTTTGTTCGAGTAACTATGAACAGTAGATTTTGTTATTTCGCTATTTCAATGTTAGTCCTATAGTAAAAGTTGTTCAGTTTGATGGTCTGATATGTAACGCAATTAAGTTTACACCCATGCAGTATTTACCTGAAATACCAAAAACATATTTAAATATTTGACGATTTTCAAAACACGATTTCCAAAACACCAATCTTGTTTACGATAATTTTCCGAATTTAAACCTGTTTGCAGGAAGTAATCTCAAAGATTTACAAGTAGATGTGAACATTACTTAGAATTACGTAGGCGTCCGCGCAGCCCGTGGTTCCGCGTATGAAATAAAAGGTCAATTTAAAAGCCATGGGCGCAGGAGCATAATCTATGGTCGATTCTTGCAATCTACTGGCCCGTAATGTGCGTTTATGCACGCTCCTTATAAAGGTTTACTACAGAGCCAAGTTATTCTTGAGACCTTGCTAGTAGTGTCTCGGTAAACATCCAATTTTATGATCCAAATAAAGAACGTTTTTGGACAGATTTTTCTCTTATCATAACAGTAACTATCGTCATTATGACATCTTTAGTATTTATTCTCTGCGTTATAAATACAAACACCCGATACTATAGGAGCCTAGGGGAGCGTGTAATTTATATGTTTCAGAGCGATCAGAAACTTTGCTACCACTATTAACTTTTTTATTTGAGCGTGCAGTTATAGCACAACATACTTTTAGCATGATTAAAGTTTCAGGATAAAATTTCTTTTCACATTGTGATAGGTGGCTAACCTGTCTGTTCATGTGTTTTGTCCATTACAACGTACTATCGGGGACTTTTCCGCCTGACCATTTAAGAAAAAAATCGCATAATTTCGCCCAAAATTTATTGTTTAGAAACTATTATTAATTGGTCTATTCATCAATAGGGCGGGGTGAGACATTGCTGTTATTTTTTAGTATGCAAGCAAAAATGAGCCTAGGTGGTGGTCAGGCGGAAAAGTCCGCGATAGTACAATACTTTTCACACCACCCGCTCGAAAATGGAACATTATATGTCATGTAACTCGAACCTAAAGCAAGTCATTATAGCCCTGGGTCTAGCCGGGCAATAATATTGTACTGAATTTCATTATAACCCGCTGGTCAATAATGAGATTTGAATATGGAACCGCATCCACAGATTATTTAATAGTTACTACGATCATTACTTAAAATTCGTATGAAAACCTGTGATGAAAACTTATCATGGAGACAGGCACCAAAAAGAACTTAATTCGAAATTTGAACAGGCCACCACGAGTATTGAAGACAAAAAAAGAAAAAAAAAGGCGCGAATCATAAAGGTATCATCTTTATGGCGCGAATACTGCATGTCTCTGTATTTGGGGGAGTTTTTGGCGGGATTTGAACAGATACGTTTGGAGTCCTCATATTTCATCGAATTTTTATTGTTTATAGTGAGTTTTGGTTCGTAAAATCGGTGTTGTTTTGCGTAACAAAGTGTCGTGCAAGTGAACAATATACAGTTCAGTGAAATATGTTGGTGTGGGTCGTGAACAGGAAAAGTGTTCCGTTCTTTTGTAGCGCGGCAAGCGGTCGGTTCACCTCTTTCCTGTGGACTTCTCTGCGTTTCCTGCGTTTCTCGATTGCCTCCAAAAACTCCAAAGAAGCGTTGAAACGTCGAACACCAACGTTTTATTTGCTATAAATGAGAGTATTTATTTCTGACATCGGTTGTATGCGATACTGTAATCGCTTTACCTTGAATTGAACCCAAAAAAAAAAAAAAAATGTCTCTGTATTTGCTCTGTACCTATTATTGCCTTCCTCAGCCTCCGTGGTCTAATGGTTAAGAGCACAGCCTCCGTGGTCTAATGGTTAAGAGCACTGGCTCTCGACACGGAGGTCGTGGGTTCGATTCCCACGGGGGACACCTAGTGATATGTCACTTTGTGCGTTTTTCCCCAGTTGGTTAGGACATTGCAGGCTGAATCACCTGATTGTCTGAAAAGAAAAATGATTCCGTGCTTCGGATGGCACGTTAAGCCGTTGGTCCCGGCTACTATCTCTGGTGGTAGTAGTCGTTATATAAAAACCACGTCAGAGGCCGTAAGGCGGTCTGAAAAAACTCTGACACCAGGGCTCTGCCCACACGATAAGAAGAAGATTGCCTTCCTATTGCTACGAACAAAGTAATAAAAAAATATTACATTGTCTTTCCACTACTGGAGTGCGATTTTTTAATCTCATTCGCTGAGTTCAGCAGTTGAAAATGTCAAAATTACTATGGAGATACGCATCTTTCTACTGCTGATTTGACTTTAAAAAATCGCACTCCTGGAGTATGATTTTTTAATGTCAAATCAGCAGTAGAAAGATGCACGTCTCCGTAGTAATATTGACATTTTCAACTGCTGAGTTCAAAGAAAGAGTTTCAAAAATCGCACTCCAGTTGTGGAAAGACAATGTAATATCGCACTCCTGGAGGAGTGCGATTTTTGAATCTCATTCGATGAGTTCAGCAGTTTTAAATGTATGGAGATACGCATCTTTCTACTGCTGATTTGACTTTCAAAAATCGCACTCCTGAAGTATGATTTATGAAAGTCAAATCATAAATAGAAAGATGCATATCTCCATAGTTACTTTGACATTTACAACTGCTGAACTCAGCAAATGAGATTCAAAAATCGCACTCCTGGTCTAATGTTTCAAATATCTACTTTCACTTTTAATTTAATAAAATAGTTTTTCTAAATACTATACTATTGAACTCTAATACTTTGTTATAAACTCTAATAAAATAATTGGTTTCTAACCATCGAGAATTTACACGCTCCCCTGGGTTTCTAACAGTATTGCTTTTTATTTTCTCGCGGAGGGTGTGAAAAGTAGAGTATGGTCCTCGGGGATAAACGTGTTTTCATCTTGGGCGAGCTTGAACCCCTCGCTTCACTCAGGATTCTAGTCTTAACTCCCTCGCTTCGCTCGGGAGTTAACTCTAAACACCCTGACTACGCTCGGGAGTTAACCCTAGAATCCCTCGTTACGCTCGGGATTCAATATCGCGCCCGTGATGAAAGACACTGCTTTATCCTCTTGGTACATAATCTACTATTAAATAAGTGGATGTTGTAATTAATTAATTTATTATGGGTGTCTACATTTTACTTGACTGTGAACTCTGTAATGTCCAAATCGATTCTCAAATTGTATAAATAAATAAGTAACGCTTACAGACACATACATTGTAACGGTCCGAAGAAAACTACTAAGCTTGTTACTTGTTATTATGGAAACCATACAACAATGGCACAAAAATATGCATATAACATCCGTTACCGAACCGGGATTCAAACCCTGGTTTGGCAGTCCGGCGTGGTAATCATTACACCAACTGGGTCTTGGACTTCTAATTTTACCTATAATATATTTTTTTAGAATTTCCTTCCTTTTTAAATCAATTAATCGGGTTTATTGGTTTGCGAGAAGTTTTCCTTGGCTCACTATACCTACCTACGTTAATGCAGTTATGAGGATGCGTATGCACATACGAGTATATCGTAAACATTATTTTCCTGGTTTCAAGACTAAATTTTTGCATTTATTATAGGCATTTATGGTAATTTCTATCAATCGGTGTCATTAATGTTTCATACTAGCTTTTGTTAGGTACTATATTTATTGTATTTTTAACATATGAATTTTACAGATATAGGAGGTAGGTACCTACATAACGTTTCGTTTTAATTATTTAAACTACGAAATAATCAGTGATCATTCTAGTATTTATAGTGTCCTTAATATATGCTGACGGTTTTTAAGGGAATAATCAGATCATTAAACTACCTAAACAATTTTCTCTGTGGAACTAAAAAATATGTGGTTCACCCAAATGTATGGGTCATTCGCGATTTCGATGTTGGTCCCATAGGGCCCATATATAACATTGTTTAGTTCGATGGTCTGATCATTCCCTAAAAAAAACTGTCAGTGAGAACACCCATGGTGATGGTGGTAGACTTACACGGCCACAGCCTCTCGGAGGGTAGGCCTGTGCATTCGTCCAAGGCCTGTGCCCTTCAGTAGGACAGATATTTTCTTCACGATGTCGATGTTGGTCCCATAGAGGAAATTGTCTAGTTTGATGGTCTGATCATTCCCTTAAAAAGTCGTCAGCATATTACCCTGTTATAAAATGATTCATATACAGGGTCATCCTTAAAAGTTTTCGGTATGTATTTCAGTGGATTGCGCGTATGAAAGTCGCGGGCATAATTAGTAGATTCTTCTAAAAGGGTAAAATAATTAAATTATCTAAAGTTTATATTATTAATACCTACACAGCAATACTTCCGTGTCTTTTATCCAACCCTACAATATTTCTATAAAATCGTTGTCATTCAATACCTATTACAATAAAATATTAAACGGCATACCGTGTCTAACTTTAAATACATTGAAACATGTTATTTGAATCCAACATTTCTATGGTTAATAAATTGCAGAGATACTTCTAAGTCGTTAACTATAACTACCTGTATCTACTTAAATAATTGAGTTCGTAAATATTCAAATATTTTTGATTTTATAGTACTTACACTTGTTTGGCTGTTAAGCTAATGAGCACGACATTTGGCATTGTCATTATGTAAAACTCAGCCACAATAGTTTTAAAAAAAATCTGTACAATTAGATAATTATAAAGTTTCTTTTCCAGTTCTTGGCCCGCGTCAACTTTCAATTAGGCGCGTAAATTGGATTTTTTTACTACTGGACGCCCTAACTTACAACACGCATACATGAAGTCGCTGACCACATCGTACAGGGTTATGACCACAGAACATTATAAGAGGGGTTAAGTGTAAAGTAGGCGCGGAACGTGTCGCCACAGGTTATGCAATGATTTGCATAACACCATAAGGGGCGCGGCGTGGTGCGAGCGAGAGGCTATAAGTAATTGTAGCGGCATGAGCGTAAAGACAAGAGGTTACTTTGCATTTCTAGCCCCCCTTACAATGTTCTGTGGTTATGGCAATGAGTTTATGTATACAGGGTGTAAGGAAAAGTATTATTAGCCTTTGAACCACGTACTCTACCCATCAAACTGAACAACTTTTACTATGGGAGCAAACTAGTCAGAACAAAAAAAAAATCAGCTGTCCCATACTAACCCGCAATACCTACTCGATTCAAACGTATGGGACAACAGTCTTTTTTGTTCTGACAGAGGTTTGCTCCCATAGTAAAAGTTGTTCAGTTTGATGGGTAGAGTATGTGGTTTAAAGGTTAATGATACTTTTCCTATCACCCTGTATGAGAATCAATTGAACACAAAAATATACCCAACAACATGGTATTACAATCAAAAATCCTTTTTCAATCCTCTCAACGTCATACGTGTTGTTTTTTCAATATCCGTGTCGAAACAAACGTGCTTTAATATTAAGCTTAAACATAAAATATCAAACAAAACAATGGAACCTTTGAAAGCCTACGCAATAAACGCAACGGAATTCCATAACAATCGTACGAAACAAGTTTAGAGTTACTTACCGTTAAATTAATGACAAATTTACTGTGAAATATAATTATTTGTATTATAGTGCTATGCTAGAGCTCACTGAGTAAACTCAAACTTATAATAATTTATTCTAAGAAGTAAGTGCATAGGCCGGTCGTATCTGCCTAAGAACTAACGGCCATTCTACGTATATTTCGAATGGGCACAATTCGTACCCATGACTTCCAACCTTCTTCGAAACTTCGAACAGATGCCCATTAAGAATATGAGTTTCAAACCTAGGTCCTAGGTATGCGGTACAGTCAATAGATATGGGGAGACCACGAACTGGTAGGCAATGTATCAAACGCCCTCAGGTTCCTTTTGAACCTACGACTTGAGAAAAGTAGCATGGGAGCGACCGGATTAGGAAGGCCGACTTTTGTGGCGCGCCTTGGGAGAGGCCTATGTTCTGCAGTGGATGATGACAGGCTGATCTGGAATCTACTAAATCAGTCTCCGTTGCACTATGATTTTGCAAATTTTGTCGCCTCAACAACCCTACCATAGAAAATCTCTAGAGTTACCGTATAGCCACAATAAATTGATATACTTAGTCCCAGTATGGTTTAGCCCTGCACTTCAAGTTTTTTCTTACCCCTGCTTATCTACTATCTTCTTTGATTAAGTTCGTTTTGGGTTTCAAGACAACTTTGAGTAATCGGACTTTCTGAACTTAATTATCTAGTGTTGTAAATTATAGGCGGTGCTGGTACACAAGCTAGACATGTTACAGCAGTAGGAATGAGTGGGTCTAAGCCTGTTTTAAATGTTCAGAAATGACTTTGAGGAGTATGATGATGCAAGTTAAGTTGACACTGCTTGGAGACTAATATATCCAAAACTGAAAAGAGCTTTTGATGAGTCCCATGTCTATTATGGAATATAATTTTTCATCACTCATACTCTGAAAGTAGGTCATTGTTTATCTAAGAAGCGGGTTGAAAGTGATTCATTTCTTCCCTAGGGCGGAAAAGTAATTTAAAAAAAAATCTGCATCTATACATGTATGCAATCCTCTCTACTCGCAAAGCAAAAGCAGAAACCTATACAGCCACACGATAACATTATATTAAAATTCTTAACTTTAGTAATTATTATGAACAAAAATATTGGAATTTAGTAAAATAAAAATAATTACACATTAATTTAATTATTAATAACAATAATTTAACATTTCAATACTTTTGTATAAATTATACGCATTTTGTTTTCTGCGTGAAGAAAAAGTACCTAATTTAAAAAAAAGTCATTAAGTTGGGCTGCGTTCACGAACTTTGGGTGCGGTTGTTTTTTCAACTTGCTCTATGGTAGAACGTTTTTCACAGAGGCTCTGAAGTGCGATTTTTGAACATCATACGAGCGAATCGGCAGTAAAAAGATGCATAATCTCCATAGTAATTATGACATTTTCTACTGCCGAGTCGCTCGTATGATGTTTAAAAATCGCACAACTGAACGACGTTAGTGTGAAAAGTTGCACTCGGGGTGCACCTGGGGCGTGTAGGTTCGGAACGCAGCCTTGCGCGAAAAAGAAAAAAAGGGAGGGAAAGCACATGTTGCTAATTTTGCGGATCCGTTTCAAAACGTGTAAATCACTAGGGAAGTATATTTGTCTCACTCTAGCATCCACTATCTTCCTATGTTTTTTTTCTTCTTCGTATTGGTACCGGAGTGATTTTCAAACGTTTTGAAACACAGCCTAAAATGAATTCATCGAGCTAATAGCGATTCAGAAATTGATTTTTCATTATCTGGTTTTTGGTTAATTTCCTCGTAATCGTGATGAAAAGCAGAGTGTTTAACTCGGGTGAAAGTGCCCATTTCACACTCGAACTATGGGCGCCCCTCACCTTTGGTTCGGGGCGCCAAACATCTCGTGTGAAATGGGTCACTTTCATCCCTTGGTTAACAATCTACTATTAATCTATTCTTAATCTGAACCGAGTTGACATCTTTCATATTTCACCCGAAGATCCTTCCTAAAAAAAAAGTACTCTTTGATCTTCCATTTTCAGTTTTGTCATTTACGTGTATGCTAGAACTAATTTTGCATAGTCGGTACCTACTTAACTATAGTCTTCAGCTAAAGATAGTTATGTATGCAAGAACTAGCGGGTTATGCCCACGTCTCAGTCACTCCTTGACCCCCTTTTGAGACGGCGTGATGATGCATCCTCTCGAAAGTACCTATACACGAATTATTAATGAAAGTTTTATCTACATCGAATCAATCGGTTATAAGATTAATTTGGCACCAATAATAACAGTTTTAGGGCGATCAAAAATTGCTTGTAAATGTTTCAGTTTTTTCGTTAGTAGCTAGATGTAACTTACTATAGCTCATTACGAAATGAAATGAGGGTTTATTGTAACATTTAACCATTATAAGAATGAACGTAATACTGATAGTGGTAACAAAAAAAATTGGTACAATCGGTAAAAACTAAGAGAACATAAAAATACTTGTAACTCAAAACTCAGGTCTGGCTATTCAATAAGCCATTTCAAAGAGATGAACCATACAAAGGATACTGCAGCCGCAGCGACTCGAAAGTTGAAGATTACAATGGACACCTTACTTGCTCTGACACAGGCTTTCATCTCTAAGAAACATCTTGCGTCCTTTTCGCGCATGGAAAACAGCCTTAATTATTTAACGTAAAGCTTCTACTCTTGTGACTGCTGCCTTATAACAGCTTTCCGAGCTATATAAGGTATCGTTTGTTAGACCGAGATAAGCATTGTTTGTTTTATTCTAGTGATTAGGTAGGTTATACGCGCTTTATTCCTACACCGTTTTATGAAGGTAGGTAAGAAAATGTACGGCGTGAGCTATAAAGCTCACGCCGTTTATTTTCTTTTTCTAGGTTAAGTAACAGACTTAGTACCTACACTACAGGAAAATGCACAGGGTAGGCCGTAGCTCAAAGAACAAACCACAGTTGTTAACTTTGGTGAAACATCCAAAAGCGTATCCGAAGCACATAACACAAAAGCACCGTGGGCGGCACTTACTTTTTCCTTTAACGAATTCCGAGTGTGTGTGTTTGTGGCGCGGAGGTACGAGGTGGTGGAGGCGGTGTCCGCGGGCGGCGCTGGCGGCCGCCCCGAGCGCGCTAAAGCACAGCCACCACAAGAAGGCACGCGCAGCAACCATGCTGCGTCATCACTCGCGGCACTGAAGACACAACCGTCCGGCGCGAGAGTCCATCGTGTACTGCCCGCCAGGTTTGAGAGCCGATCGGTGCGCGGGCGCAGTTGAAGACCTGGTCGTCGCTAGAGGTGGCGTGTTCAGGTGTGTTTGGGCGGGAATTTGTTGCTTTGACGTTTTTATTTGCGCTTTTGTTGGTTTTACATTTGAAAGAAACTTCGATATATTTCGTAAAACATGAAAAATAGAATTTGGTACGTGGCACCATTTCAAAAGTTTGCGTTTCTTTAAAAAACATCTACTGTAATAAGTATTTGTATGACTGTCACTTAAAAACTGCTAGACCGTTGTTGCATCTTAAAGCTTAGAATTAGACTTAAAAATCAGTATATCATTTTCTTGCTACAATGACTGGAACCGGTGCGGACGAATACTTAAGTCGCGGGCAAAATCTAATTTTCTACACTATTATAAAAACTAGATGTCAGTGTTTGTTTGCGCATCGGGTTAAATCTACTAGACCGATTTTGATGAAACTTTTTGCATCGAAATGCTTGTGATTAGATTTATAAACTGTTTAATATTTTATTTTGCTGCGATGACGGGAACCTGGCGAACGAAGTCGCGAGCAAAATCAAGTTTTTTATAAAAATCTACAATTTCATAGCCGATAGCGACCCCTAAAACACTTTTAAAAAATCTGAAAATCTACTGTACATATTTTTTGAGAAATACAAACTTTTGAAATGGTGCCCCGTACAAAATTCGAATTTACATGTGCTGTTCCGTAAAAAATCGATGGAAATTGATAAAAGCAGAACTTTAAATCGTAAATGAGCTTAAGCCATAATTTTAGTTACTGAATTCGTTGGCATAAAGAAAACAAATTAATTTTCTCTAAAAAAGGAATGTAAACAACAAAACTGGACTCGCAGTCAGTTCTAATAATTACAAGTCTATGGTAAGGTGAGCTGCCTCTCAAGCACAGGTACACGTCGAGAAGGACGCAGGTACGCGCCAGAGTCGATACACTGTCAGAAAAAAAAGCCAAGTAACAAAATAACATCAACGTATTGTAGCCCGTGCTAGTCGATATGATATAATTATTATTTATAATTGAACTCGGTAAAAATTTTAGTAAGGTTGTTTTTGTACTCCCCCGCGGACCCTTGGCGGTCAAACCGGCACCGGTATGGGAGGCAATTAATATGCCTTCGCTACGTTATATTTAACATGTTACTAGCTGTTATTGTGTCAGATTAATGTTGTGATTTGTTTTCGAATTTTATCTCCGACCTCGGAAGATTATGGAGGATTGACCTGAATACCTTCAAATCCTCCAATAATGGGTGGATGGACCTGGCTACGTCAGGGATGTATGGAGGATAAGGTCCGCCACATACATAATTTCGAATCTTCGAATTAAAGGGGGAGGCTTGCCCAGCAGTGCCATGTAATAGGCCAAATAATTCTTCCATAGCTATGTTATTCTTTAATCGGAAACTGCTGAACCGATTTGTAGGGTACTGAGTAGCATACTTTAATTAACTCGTGTTTCTAACGTCTATGGCGCGGGCCAGACTGAAGGGTCGAGGACCTATGGAAGAATAACTCTAAACAAAAGCAACATAATTTTTGGCACCCTTTGAAAAATGACATTTTGTATGAGTTTTGGCGGCAAGGTGTAGTTTTTAAGGAACAAATTTCGAACACTGTGTACTTTTTTTGGGGTCACTTTTTGAGCTTGATTTACATTCGAGGACGGAAGGACGGAGTATCAAGTTAATACTTGGTTGGTACACTCTTTAAAACAAAAAACAAAGTCATAGAAATGCCTCCTAAATCGTGGAGGATAATTGCACGAAGTCGCAGGCAAAAGTTAGATAAGTAACAAATCAGTTTTTACCCGAGAATTCACGAATTTATTTATATTATTCTACTAGATAACTAGAGTATACCCGCGGCTTCGTCCGCACAAACTATACAGGGTGTAAGGAAAAGTATCATTATCCTTTAAACCACATACTCTACCCATCAAACTGAACAACTTTTTCTATGGGAGCAAACCTCTCAGAACAAAAAAACACTGCTGTCTCATACATTTGACTCGAGTAGGTATTGAATATTAGTTTGGAACATTTGTTATTTTTTTGTTCAACAGGTTTGCTCCCATAGAAAAAGTTGTTCAGTTTGCACCCTGTATACTCGATTTTAAGTCAAATCATAAGTTATTAAACAAAAAAAGTTTCTTCAAAATCGGTTTAGTAGTTTTTGCGTGGTGCTGTTACAAATAAACACAAAAAACATACAGCTTTAAGTTTTACAATAGTATATACATAGATATCTACATTTAAACGAACAACATTTGTTTGTATACAGGGTGAAATTGATATCATTAGCATCCTTTTATAAACTAAGAGTCTACCCATCAAACTGAACAACTTTTACTATGGGAGCAAACCGATCGGAGCAACTAAAAAATCAGCTATCCCATACTAAACTGCAATGCCTACTCGACTCAAAAGTATGCAACAGCTGATTTTTTTTGCTCCTATCGGTTTGCTCCCATAGTAAAAGTTGTTCAGTTTGATGGGTAGACACTTAGTTTAAAAGGAAGCCAATGATATCAATTTCACCCTGTATATGTAATCGAAAACGGCTCTTTACTATAAGTATGTAGATAGGTTTCATCTCTGGAGAAACTCGTTTTCCAGAGCTCGGTTAGCTTAGTACAGTCCGTGAAACTTTTAATCGATATTAGTACAGCTGTTTTAGCGTAATTCCGGAACAAACACCCATCCGAATATCCAAACTTGCCCATTTATTATAATATTATTGTATGATATGATTGCGCAGTGCTTCTTCAATTGTGTTAAATCTTTTCATTGAAACAGACAATTGGACAATACGCGAGATAACGTTAAGTATAGCTACAAATGAGAGTGATCTTACATGCCCTATTTTTTTCTATTGCTTATATCAATGACTTTGCTTATACAGGGTGATATTGATATCATTAGCATCCTTTTAAACTAAGAGTCTACCCACCAAACTGAACAACTTTCACTATGGGAGCAAACCGATCGGAGCAAAAAAAAACAGCTGTTGCATACATTTGAGTCGAGTAAGCATTGCAGTTTAGTATGGGACAGCTGATTTATTAGTTGCTCCGATTGGTTTGCACCCATAGTAAAATTTGTTCAGTTTGATGGGTAGACTCTTAGTTTAAAAGGATGCTAATGATATCAATTTCACCCTGTATACTTTCATGAAGAGTAGGAGACGGTCTTGCATAGAAAAGATATAGTAGGGGAAAGAAAAGAGATGCATTCGCCCAGATAATTATGGAAAATTAATTTTAAATAAACGGTGAAATTTATATCATTAGCATCTTTTTAAACTGAGAGTATACCCATCAAACCGAACAGTAACTTTTAGTATGGGAGCAAATCGATCGGAGCCAAAAAACCGGCCAAGAGCGTGTCGGACTCGCTCAAGATAGGGTTCCGTAGTCATTGCATAAAAAGCTCATCCTGACATAGCTTAAATGACTTAAGAAATCGTCAAGAAGCAAACAATAGTGCGATTTAATTGTACGCCCTATTTTTGACTTTGAGCTCAGATATCTCGAGTCAGAAGCATTATAACCATTTAGTTTCTATTGGAGATTTGTCCCATTAGATAAGACCTATCCAAAGACACCTAACTTGCTTTTTTTTAAACAAATTTTTCCAACCCCTCTTTTGTTTGTAATTTGGTTTTCTTCATAACTACAACATTTTTGTTTTTGGGTTACAGTTATCTGTCTTCATAAGAAATTTCGATTCAATAGGTGCAAAAATGAGCGAGTTATTGAGGTGGGGCATACAGACAGACAGAATGGACGAAAGTATAAGAGTTCCTTGTTTGACTACGGAACCCTAAAAAATCGCCAGTACCTAGTTAAAAAAATTAAAACAAAGGAAATATTCTGTTGTTCCTATTTGGATAATCTCTAACAATTTTACAGTAAGTTCTTATAAACTTCTTCGGAATTATGTACACACACATATTACATTTGTATTACATGGTGAAGTACTAAAACATTAATTTGAATAATTTAGCATAGCATAGCATAGCATAGCGTAAAAATACAGTTGAATTGAAGATGTTTACAGAAAAAGGCTACGATGTGGTGTTTAGGTGTCCCTGACTAAAATCACAGATTTTTGGATTTTCTTTCTGTTTGTTTATTTCTTCTTTTGTTCGAGTATCATTCAAAAACGACATGACTTATTTTGATGACATTTTTTGTGTTTGAAAGCTTATGATTCGATATCTTATCTCGCTGTGATGACAGGAGCCGGTGCGGACGAAGTCGCGGGCAGAAGCTCGTATAATCAAATATAATCAAATAAATGACTGGTAAAAAAATTGTTTTGTAAATAAAGCTCATAGTGCCGTGCACTGTGCGCCATCCTGAATTACCTCTACTCCAAAACCGAATCAATTTTGATCGCCACCGATTCACAAATCGACTCAAACTGTCCCAATATTTGTCGATTGCTCGATAACGTCCACTTGGAGCATTAACTATCGATTACCTAACACTATTTACTCTACATAGATAACTTGTGTATGTACATACTGTAGGCGCGCGTTGAACTCCAGAGGAAAGTAGACTTGGCATCTACCACGATAGTTCAAACACCGGCGTCTTACGACTACATAGCTTTATACTACATTCATTGATTGCTAAATATAATATCGTTAAAGCTGTTTACTAGTTTCAAAGGTAATGTATGTGGTACAAGGAGACTGTGCGTAGGCTATATTTAAGATATGAAGTCTTAAAATGGAACGATTCTATGTTCAACGCAGTAAATGTGATTTTAGTTTGGTTGGAGAGACTTCGTAAGTGAAATGGACTGTAAGTGAAGGTTGTCTTAAGCCCACATTCCTCATACTCTAGATCAGGCTACAAATCTCTCGTATACTACTATTTTAAGATGAAAGGGGACACGACCTTAGAAAAGAAGGCGATTTAATGCTTTTTGCAGTTGGAAGGTAACAAATATGTGTCTAGTTTTCAGAGTAGTAAAGTTCTTTCTTACAATGCATACACATACCTACATGTAACCATAATTTTCAGGTTTGTCAGAAACTTAATTGCAATACCTATATTTTCGGGCGAAAGGCTAGCCGCGGTCCCGGAACAGCACAGCTAATGAAACCTAAGTATACTTACCTTTTGCCTCAAGTACAATCATCATCAGCATCAGTCTATACAAGGTGTTGCAAAAATACAAACAAACTAGAGTCTAAGTTTAGTCTAGTCTACGTCTAAACTTTAGACCATCAAACTGAACAACTTTTACTGTAGGATCAAAAATGAAATCGCTAAAAAAAAACCGCTTTCCCATACAAAACTGCAAACATAACTCGACTGAAAAGCTGATTTGAATTGATTTGATTTGATTTTTTTTTCGCGATTTCGATATGTCTGAAGCACCCCTTTAAGTATGTGTCCCATTTAATTTTACACCCTGTAGGTATCGTCCCACTGCAAGGCACGTCCCACTCAAGTACAATAATTATATTCACATAATAATATCCAAATAAGGAAAAGGCAATAAATGCATATTTTAATGCTATAAAATATAAAAATATATAACATATTACCTTAGTGTACTGTGTGATATTTTAAACACCTTTTAAAGGGGTGGTTCAGACCATAAAACTGAACAACGTTTACTATGGGAGAAAACATGAAATCATTTAAAAATCATCATGTTACTATAAAGTCGATGGGCTTATAAAGGTTGAGGTAAAATAACACGATCTTATGTTTACATATTTTATGTATTTATTGTATAGTGTACCAAAAGTTACCATGATGAGGTATCATTTAGTTTCAGGATGTTATAAAATAGCAATAAAATGTATGTTAATAGTAGGTATATTTCACTCTTTTCATGCTTATACATACATATATATAATTACGAGCTTTTACCCGCGACTTCGTCCGCATAAATTATATACCAGATTTTAAGTCAGCTGATAAGCTATCAAACAAAAAAAGTTTCATCAAAATCGGTTCAGTAGTTTTTGCGTGATACTCGAACAAACAAACACCCAAACAAACAAACAAACAAACGAACAAACAAACAAACAAACAAACAAACAGACATACAAAAAGTCCAAAAATTTGTGATTTGGAATCAGGGAAGCCTAAAAACCATATCGTAATCTTTTTTTTGTAAATATCTTCAATGTACAGACACACTTCTGTTACAGTTTTATAATAGTTTAGATAAACAGAGACGATATTGAGAGAGGGATATTGGATTGAATTTGAATTTATGTTTTGAGAAATGCCGCGTGGTTCCCGTTTAGATCATTTCTTCACATTTTCATACGAGGCGACTAAGGGATGCTTCTTATGTAGGACTGTATCTCGTTACCGTTTGAAAATAACGCTAAACCCATATTTTCAGTAATTATTCAGCTTACGAATACTACTTTAGATAACACAAACTACAAAGTCCAGATATTGTTATAATATGATATTGTGCTTAAGAAAATACCAGTTTACATAGAATGGTTTCACATATAGATAAAAAGTAATTTAACTTTTTTTCTTTATTATTGTTATTAGAGCGCTTCTCTACAGAGCGCCATACAAAAGACATCAACGTGACCATCAAATTTTGAATTTTAATAGTTCTACGTCGTTGATGTCTCTTGTACTAGAAATTCGTTTAGATCATTTTATGAGTTTCAGTTTATTGATATAGCCAAATCACAGATAACTGGTAGTAGTGGCAAGGTGACTGAACACCCCTTATATTATGTATGTATGAAATTAATGGGTATTTGACTACATTCAATATATTTTATTTTTATCTACTCAATAAAAAAAGGGTTAGAAAATAACGCTAAACTTCCATTTTCATTGAGTTTTTAGCTTGAATACTATTTTTAATAACAAGATAAACTATAAAAAGTAATGAAAATGTTGATGACGTCACAACTCAATATTTAGTACAAATCTTCATACAAAGCGCATGTTTTGACGTCCGATAAAGAGTAGCTGATTTGACTAGTTGTCAAGTACCCAAGGAATATAATGTACAAGTATACCGGATGACTTTTTTACCGTTCCGTAACTTGCCTCTGTCTGACCATCAAACTGAACAATTTTTACTACGGGAAAAAACCTACAATCGCAAAAACAAATATCAGCTAGACTCAAATGTATGAGACAGCAGATTTTTTTAAAGAATTGAGGTTTGCTTCTATAGTAAAAGTTGTTCAGTTTGATGGTCAGAACCACCCCTGGAAGTTTCGAAACAAATCAGGTATAATTTTCTTATGGTTTTTTAAGGGGATAATATTGTACAGGGTCATTCTTAATATGCTGACGGTTTTTAAGGGGATCAGGCCTTGAACGTCACGATTTATCGTAACATTAATTTTGAGATCCGGCCATACAAAATACAGGATACAGTATGCAGGATTCCTCGTTCTGATGCGTAATTAGGTATACAGTCTGCATAAAGCGCGCGTGGCGCTACTAACGCTCAAACAAACACCCTCCATGAGGGTAGGCCTGTGCCCTGCAGTCAAGTGGGAAGTACCCACAGAGGCTGATGATGATTTTATTATCTAGGGATGATGACTGATCCTGGAAATTCATATCTTATAACGAATTAAAAAAAATGGCTAAATTCAATAACAAAATGTTAAAACGAAATTACAATCAAACAGAAAACAAAAAGTTATAAGCGATTGAAATACGTTTTTTATCGTCTTCTATCTCTTTCATGCAAAACAGATGTTTGTATGACACTTGTTATTATTTGTATTAAAATACGAGGGTATGACGTCACTCCCTTCATATAGGTATGCCTCTCGGTCTAATCGTAAATTTAAAACACTTATATTTCGGTTATTTTTGCAGATATTAAAAAATCTCTTTCACTTTAGTGTTTAAGATATCAAACAGTTTTTAAAAAAGAAATAAAATAAAAATTGTCATCATCCCTATTAAATTGAATACTCATTCTTAGCCGTATTTAAATTGTAATAGTTGTTAATAAGTCGTGTTATGTTGTTGAGTTTCTGGCCGCATCTCCTTTTTAGCGATAACACGTTGTTTTGGTGGTAGCTTTGAAAAAAAGATTTGACGTTTAAATTCCGTATGTGTGTGGCACGTCTAAGTGGGCTTCAAGAGTAGGTAAGTATTATTTTGAGTTTGAGTTTGATTTTGTACCTAAAACAGAGAATTTACGAACAAAAATGTGTTAAGCACCAAACATTTTGTGCGTATTATAGTCTATAAAACTTTGCGATATTATCGACAGGAATATGCGCTCAGGAAACCTTCGACTTCGACAGCTTTTTGACAAACTTCCACAACTTTCAAGTGACCAAGTGTTGGCGCCAAATAATTTCATTTGTTTTTGAGTTGAGCACTTTTACAAGAAAAAAGACGTCGTCTTGTCGGCGAAAAGAGAATGGAAACTGTTTCTAAAAAGGACCATGCAATGGTATCGATTTTAATAACTGTTACCCACATTTTACAGACTGTACAGGGTAAGGAAAAGTATAATTTACCTTTAAACCACATATAATAATAATAATAATAAAGCCTCTTTATTCCTTAATTACAATTACAATAAATTCATTATACAAATTATCTTATCAAATTCATTAAGCATGCATTAATTAAATCATTTGTTCAATCACGTTATATATAAGTTCAATTTCATTATATTTCATTTAATTTAATAATTTACACACACACACATTACACTTATAAAACATTAATGAATAATTAATTAATTAAGGACCCCTCTTTGGGTAAAGGCCTCCTCCATTTCAATCCAAATAGATCTTTGATGCGCTTTTTCTATCCAATTCTCGCCGGCTAGTTTGAAAATTTCGTCTTTCCATCGTTCCTGTGGTCTTCCTACTGACTACACCACATATACTTAGGGTCTAATATACGGACTGTGTTTTAAGGGGATGATCAGACCATCAAACTGAACAACTTTCTCTATTGGACCAACATCGAAATCGCAAAAAAAGGTAATAAATCCCACGACTAAAAACTCAATTTACAAACAGAAGCGCTGTTCAAATCGTCAAAAATGAAAATTGTCGCATTCGATATGTTGACATCTAAACTATTATAAAACTGTAACAGAAGTGTGTCTGTACATCTACATCTACACTTATAATATTATAAAGAGCAAAGATTTGTACCTATTTTTGTATGTTTGTATGTTTGTAATGAATAGGCTCAAAAAGTACTGGGCCGATTTAAAAAATTCTTTCGCCATTAGAAAGCTGCATTCACCCTGAGTAACATAGGCTATATTTATTGCTAGAAAAGATTAGACGTCCACCCGTGCGAAGCCGGGACGGGCCGCTAGTTGAAGATATTTTTACAAAAAGATTATGATATGGTTTTTAGGTGTCACTGATCACCAATTTTTAGATTTTTTGTCTGTCTGTTTGTTTGTTTGTTTGTGTGTTTATCTGTTCGAGCATCAAGCAAAAACTACTGAACCGATTTTGATGAAACTTTTTTTGTTTGATAGCTTATGATCTGACTTA
The DNA here is from genome assembly GCA_922987775.1 of Agonopterix subpropinquella. Lineage (NCBI taxonomy): Eukaryota > Metazoa > Arthropoda > Insecta > Lepidoptera > Depressariidae > Agonopterix > Agonopterix subpropinquella. Next base: position 28,732,201 of record OV277693.1, read on the forward strand.
AAATCTGGTATATAATTAATAATAAACTCGTGCTAATACTAAGCTCGCTCCCAGTATACCAAGCACTCGTGCGCACAATAGCCTCTTCAACCACTTGACTGCATTGTACGCTCACAATGGAGCTTTGATTTCCTCTATTGTACTCACAGGTAACCACCGGTTACCCCTTGCGTAGCCTTTATTACGTAGCAATAAGGTTCAAGAGAGGTTGAAAAAAATTGGGCGATTCGTGAGTTTCGTTGGATTAAAAAAAATGGGTTTGTGCGAGATGGAGTCGTGTATCGGGTTCTGTATCATGGATGATATTCTGAAAGAAGAAATTCTGATTCGTATGTAAAGGAAATCTACCAATCCGCATTGGGCACGCGTACATCCTCCTTAAGGATAGAGCTTTTAATGCAGTAGGACGTTTATAGGCTATCAGCCTAGCTGATGATGATGATTTCGTAACCTCATCGGTATCAGGTAGCGTCAAAATAGGACTTCTATTCTAGTTCTATTCACAAATAATTAAAAACCCTTATATCAAACCTTTAAATTTTTTTAGGTGTGCATAAGGACATTGGGTAGTCATCGAGTGTACAGATTTAAAACAGGATTTAAAACATTTATTTTTTAAACATTTGCGCATAGGATTATCTATTTTAAGAGACAGTGTTCCGTATCAGTTTTTTCATATGAAAAAAAGAAAAATGTAAGTATTGCACTTACATTTTTTTTAATGGCGGGTTCTTGCTTAAAGGAAGTGAACCGATCACCGAAATCTAATCTTCAAGGAATTTTGTCTTTTATAATCATTCTAATTGATTCGAGCTTTACTTAGTGTAAGAATTTTTTCGTTTACTTAGCAATATTATAGGAGGATGGATTTTTTCATTTTAAATAAGCCAATCAAAAAATGCGAATTTGCGTATTACAAATAAGTACATATTTAGGTACAACAATATGCTAAAAGCAAGCGTTGCTACAACTGGACACTTAAACACAACTTGATGCAATATTCTTGTTAGCTGTAGCAAAGCTTCTAACCACTTATATAGGGTTATGGTCGTGAGTTTGCATTATGTATTTACAACAAAAACGTCAAGTTGTTTTTATAAGTAATTTCGTTCAAATTGAATTGCCATTGTTCTTTAATTTTTAACCTTTTTTATTAGGTAGGTATAGCTTACAAATACTAGCAAGTACCTCTATCATCCTACTACCCTATCCTATCCTACCTTACCCTACCACCCTTACCCTGCTATTTATTCTGTGATCTAGCCTCAATTAACCTCCAACTATTACTAATATATAACAGACTTCAAAAAGCAGTAGGGCATAACAAAGAATATATTAAATATTTACTGCTAAGCAATCATTACGAACGAATAGCAATCATTTAAAGCCGTCATACATTACATAATCTTTGTGTTTGAATTTAGAAGCCACCTAAGATGAAACCACATGAAAAAAAGGGCCCTTAGGGCGTTTTTGTGAAAAAAGTCCAATGGACTTACTCTGTTCAGTCGCATCGACTACAAGTTTTCCAAAAACAATTGATTTCTTTACATACTAAGGGGATGACCAGATTATGAAAGACAACAACTTCCTCTTCAAAACGCGCAAAAAAAACAGCAATTTCGTACTAAACTGCAAACCTACTCGACCCCATTTTTGTTCTGATCATACTTATTTACTTACTATGCTGGCTAATGGACCAAAAATGAGTCCTGGAGCCCGATTGCGCTGAGTTAAAACATCGAAGTTCTATTCTTGTCCAATTACAGTTCTAATCACATTGCAATCCAATTTATATTCAACTGTGCTGAGTTCCGCATCGCGCTAAACTCTATGTAACTGACATCCCTTAGCGTCTGAGCGATCTGTCAAAACGGCTCTAACGGCTGTCACGAGCAGTACCGCGATTAGCGCAATACCAAATGTATCAAAAGTTATGGTTCGTACGTAGTCCTATAACGGTTCAATCACATTATATTTACCGCAATTGCAGCCTCGGCCTCCGACAACAAAACACGCCATTCGTCTCTTTTCTGTGCCATCTCAGTCAATTTGGGTACGTCCACATTCCTCGAGAGAGAGATGTGCGAAACCTGGGCCTCGATTGCGCTGTTTTATACGGTTTTACCATTCGGACGGAACGTTTATGGCTTTGGTTTAGTTTTGGTTTAGATTTGGTTTAGCTGATGTAAAAATGCTATCGCGCTATTTTTTTCTGAACGGTTAAATAGTCGACGTTACCAAAGCAAAACCAAAACGATCGATTGTGCGTGCACCTCCATACACCTCCATACACCTCTCCATAGCTCCATACAGCTCTCCATACAGCTCTCCATACACCTTCATACACCTCTCCATACACCTCTCCATAGCTCCATACACCTCCATACACCTCTCCATACACCTCCATACACCTCTACATACACCTCCAAACACCTCCATACACCTTCATACACCTCTCCATACACCTCCATACACCTCTCCATACATCTCCATACACCTCTCCATAGTTCCATACACCTCTCCATACACCTCTCCATACACCTCTCCATACACCTCTCCATACACCTCCATACACCTCTCCATACACCTCTCCATACACCTCCATACACCTCTCCATACACCTCTCCATACTTCTCCATACACCTCTCCATACACCTCTCCATAGCTCCATACACCTCTCCATACACCTCTCCATAGCTCCATACACCTCCATACACCTCTCCATACACCTCCATACACCTCCAACCACCTCCATACACCTCCATACACCTCCATACACCTCCATACACCTCTCCATACACCTCCATACACCTCTCCATACACCTCCATACACCTCTCCATACACCTCCATACACCTCCATACACCTCTCCATAGCTCCATACACCTCTCCATACACCTTCATACACCTCTCCATACACCTCTCCATACCTCTCCATACACCTCTCCATACTTCTCCATACACCTCCATACACCTCTCCATACACCTCTCCATACCTCTCCATACACCTCTCCATACACCTCTCCATACACCTCTTCATACACCTCTCCATACACCTCTATACACCTCTCCCGACACCAACTAAATCAAAAACGTTCGTTGGACAGCGGTCGAACGTTACGCCAACGTATCTTCCGAAAAAAAGCTAAATCGTTACCGTTAATATAATTTGCGCGATACGAATTGTGCATAACGTAACGTTTTTGGTTGTGGTTTTGTTTTGGTAGTATCGTTCAAACTTAGGACGATTGAGTCCCTGGGCCTGCCAACCGGGTGACGGACGCCCAGAGAGTCACCTCAGATATGCGATTTAATGAAGGCCTCCATTCCAAATAGCAACAAAATTTTTATTTTTGAATTACAGAAACAGAGATTTAAAAACATCCTTCTTTGAACAGCTTTAGTAACATCCAAGATATGCCTCATCGTATTTATTTATATTTGCTAATCAGATTGACCTGGAAGCTAAATTGGAATCGGAAAATCATTTCGTCCTTATACTCTATGAAGTATAAATATTCTGCCGCATCTTCCCCTGTTTAGTTCTATCTAAGGTAATAAAGAATATTAAACTAACCTAAAACGATGAGATACACACAGAGCCGCCTAGAGACATCACAAATTTCGTGTCTGATCATTAAATACTACCAAGAAAAAGTTTATAATTGTGGTAGATTATAAATGTGTGTAATAAAAAACGCATTCTTGGGTTTGTACCCCACTGAGATGGGGTAGACGGGGATCTTATGATATACGTCCCGGCATGCTGTAGAAATTACGGTAAAATGAACCCAAATGACGACTTAATAGGATCACATTTCGTTGAAGAACTTGTTTTTGGTTTTTGACTGTTTGCAAGGACTTGTAGGTTCTATACAGGTGGAATATTTTTTTTAACGACAAAGTATTTGAAATCTAAAATTTCTTACAAATTCTAAGAAAGTTTATAGGTATGTAATGCAGATAAATTCCTTTAGGAAAAGAAAGATCAACAATTTAATTATTTGTTGAATGTCATATTTTTATTTAGATTTTAGGTACCTACTAATAAAGTGAGCTGATAAAATAAGAAGCAAAAAGAAATTAAAATTTCAACAAATGAGAAAATAAAAATGAACTTGGTGATGAATGTACACACGGCGACAGATCAACCTACCCATAGTTCGACCTTATGTCCATGAACATAGAGGTCAACTATGGGTAGGTTGATCTGTCGCCGTGTGTACACACGGCGACACATCGAGCAACGCAAAACCAAAATAAGCTGGCAGCGCGTAGGTAGAGTAATGTATAGCGTCGTGCGGCCAGCTTATGTTTGTTTTGCGTGGCTTGATGTGTCGCCGTGTGTTCTACCTACAGGACAGTATTTTTTTAACCTACCTATAGATGTAATTAGATCAGATTCTTACCAGGTTGTTATGAGGCGTTTCCTATAAAAATCTTTCTTTTAAACATGGTTTGATAAAACAAAAACGCTAGCAGCTGTGACAAAAGTACTATCTTCTTTTTTATTAGTGTAAATACTTTAGTAACTAATAATTTCTCGAAAAAACGTATCAATTGGCTCATCAATATTTTGAGTCATGAATAATGATCATGAAGCACCAATAATATATCACCAAAAAGGCTTTTAAAAGTCCATCCTCTGACTTTCCTTTGAATGATTAAGAATATTTTTTTAAGAGACATCTGCCAGCCACCCCCAACAGCTCGCCATAACCGTATAACTCAAGGAGAGTTATTCAATTTATCTCTATCAATCGATCATATTGATGTACCTAAATATCGATACAATCGAATACCCGACCCCTTTTGTTTGTATCGAAAACTATTTTTTAGTCAACCGTTTTTTATTATTTATAATTACAGAGTTGTCGATTGGATCGGGTTTTGATGTTTAATGTGGTTTTTAATTCGTTAGATTCTCTTTGAGATTGCCCGGCTTGTTATCTTACCTGTCTTGTAATGGTTTAACAAAAGGCGTTTAATAAAGGAAAATTCTGATTCTCTGTTATTTTTATACAAGTTGTTAAAATAAAATAAAATGTAAAACCTGAAAATCGTTTCTTCATAATCGATGACTGACCCACGATTATATTTATAACACCATTATCGTATTTAATGAAAAATTCAAAACATTTACTAATTTTCTTTACAAAATACCAACATACATGAGTTTGGCGAACACTGCAGACAAAACATTTCTCGCTTTTTTCCATAGATACATTCAGCCACAAAAGACAAAAGTGGAAAGGAAAGGTGGACAAAAGATCATATTTGTCGCGGGCAGCGCTTTCCCCCTCTGAAAAGCGCGGTGAGGGTTCATTTTCTATGCAGAAAATAGCGCGTCACGAGCGGTCATAGAAATCATACTAGAGGGGCTCATCTAAGAAATTTTGATTGATTTTTTCGCGTAGATCTGACGATTTCAAATGCTGATTAGTGAATCTGCTTGCAAACTATTATATTTACGACTGTATTCCCCGATGGGGTACAGATACAGATATTCTGAAAACTCAGACATCCACGTTTCACTAGTAGTACCAAAACTCTGTCCAGTGTCACGGGTAGTGGGCCTGTCGCCACTTATAATTGACGACCCGGTTGGTATAATGGTTACCACACCGGACTGCCAAACCAGGTCCTGGGTTCGAATCCCGGTTCAGTCATGGATGTTATGTGTTCGTGCCGTTGTTGTACCATATTAAAAAGCCTACAGTGCTTGACTTGGGATCATTATAATGTATGTGCCTGTGAGCGTTATTTATTTATTTATAATGGACAGTGGGTACAATGCATGCCTCGAAATTGAAGCATACAGATTTCCTCAAGATGTTTTCTTTTATCGAAAAGCCGTGGTGTTACAAATCGTGCATAAATTCGGAAATAACTCATTGGTACGAGTCGGCCGATACGGGGATCGACCTATCATCCCCTCCTGCATGGCCTGCGGCAGACTAGTGGCGAGTAACCACCAGTATTATACCGTCAATGCCTTTATTACAGTCTTGTTGTAATTTCCAATACGCGTCGAAAATATTCCTCAATCGTCACATTTGACATTACATATTAAATGCATGCGACAATGTCCTCTCTACATAAATATGTTAAAAGCAAAGAACTAAAGAGACCAAAATATATTGTTATCTCGTCAAACTAACAATGCTATGTGGAGATCTTTAAGAATGCGCTCAGATATGCACTCTGTTGCATGCAACAGAATACGATTCACATGGTAATGTGAAATATTTGTGACGTGACCTAAACTGCGCCGAAGGGGATGCAAACGATTAGGCTGAGTAGAGCTTCGAACCTTTGCCTAAAGCTGTATGAAAACAGACGAGATAAGGAAGGATGAGACCGGCAAGAACAGAACAATTCTATTGACAAGATATTTGGGTGAGATCAAAAACAAAATACATCAGTGTAAAAAAACGTCAATTACGCATGTTGTAAGATAGTGTTGGTTTTCTAAGGGACGTCCAAAACATCATACTGAACCACTCTCTGTATAGGACCAACATCGAAATCTCGAAAAAAACTGCTTTTTCATACAAAACTGCAATCTCACTGGACCCAAAAGAAGGACCCTAGACAACTTGTAAATCTTTAACGTATAGCGCATCTAAAGGCTGGGTTACCAAAATCGGTGTTGCCATTGGCAAACAAATTCCTAGCTATACATAATATAATTATTGCCTATTACCAATCCACTGGACAGACGACCTAAAAAAGGTAGCGGGGAGCGACTTGATGAGGAAGGCCGAGGACAGTCTTGTGGTGCACCTTGGGCTCTCCCACGGTGCACCACAAGACTGTCCTCGGCCTCTGCCTATGTTCAGCCGATGATAACCAATATTTTTTCTAAATTCTGGTGCCTAAATTTATCATCGTGCGAGCACAGGAAATTATGATCAACTGTCATAAAGGCTACGATCCTTTGGTGAAACCTGATCAAACATTAACTAAAATTTTTACTTTTGTAAAAGGTAGGCAATACCGGCCTATAACCAGCACAGTGGGTCTAACGGGTTGATGATGATGATGTGGTAGGCATTTACTTATTTTAAATTTTAAAGAAAAGGAGCCAAACAATAAGGTCAATTAAATACAATCGAAAGTTTTATTTTGTTTTAACACATAAAAGACTTTTATTATTTAATAGTAGATTATGTACCAAGGGGATAAAGCAGTGTTTTTCATCACGGGCGCGATATTGAATCCCGAGCGTAACGAGGGATTCCAGGGTTAACTCCCGAGCGTAGCGAGGGAGTTTAGAGTTAAGACTAGAATCCTGAGTGAAGCGAGGGGTTCAAGCTCGCCCAAGATGAAAACACGTTTATCCCCGAGGACCATACTCTACTTTTCACACCCTCCGCGAGAAAATAAAAAGCAATACTGTTAGAAACCCAGAGGAGCGTGTAAATTCTCTATGGTTAGAAACCAATTCTTTTATTAGAATTTATACCAAAGTATTAGAGTTCAATAGTATAGTATTTAGAAAACATTATTTTATTAAATTCAAAGTGAAAGTAGATATTTGAAACATTAGACCAGGAGAGCGATTTTCGAAACTCATTCGCAGAGTTCATCAGTTGAAAATGTCAAAATTACTATGGAGATATGCAACTTTCTACTGCTGATTTGACTTTCAAAAATCATACTTCAGGAGTGCGATTTTTTAAAGTCAAATCAGCAGTAGAAAGATGCGTATCTCCATAGTAATTTTGACATTTTCAACTGCTGAACTTAGCGAATGAGATTCAAAAATCGCACTCCAGTTATGGAAAGAAAATTTAATTATTTTTATTACCTACTTTGTTCGTAGCAATAATAGGTACAGAGATTTGCAGTATTCGCGCCTTTTTTTTTCTTTTTTTGTGTTCAATACTCGTGGTGGCCAGTTCGAATTTCGAATTAAGTTCTTTTTGGTGCAGGTCTCCATGATAAGTTTTCATACGAATTTTAAGTAAGGGTAATACGAGTTGTAAATATTAAATATTCTGTGGATGCGGTTCCATATTCAAATCTCATTATTGACCAGCGGGTTATAATGAAATTCAGTACAATATTATTGCCCGGCTAGACTCAGGGCTATAATGACTTGCTTTAGGTTCGAGTTACATGACATATAATGTACCATTTTCGAGCGGGTGGTGTGAAAAGATTATTATCAATCAAAGTGTTAGTATGTTTATGTAGTTATAGCAGGTGAGTTTTTGTTTGAGACGTTTCAAAATTTTATATTAAAAGCCTTTATCAAATTCAATGCTGCTTTGACGGACAACTCTACGTCGTCGCGTCGTCCGCTTTTTGTTCTGTATACAACTTACGTCCTCCGATTTCTTTGCTGAAGGGAAACATCATGCGATCGCGTGTCAAAGATAATAGTGGCGTATTCAGTTCAGGAGAACTATTTTTGACTTTTAAATCCGTTAATACTCAATAATGTATTATTCAATACATAAACTTAATATACCTATACTTTAACATTAGTATACAGGGTGTACAATAAAATGGGACAGCTACTTAAAGGGGTGCTTCAGACCATCAAACTGAACAACTTTCTCTATGGGACCAATATCGAAATCGCGAAAAAAAAATCTGCTGTCCCATACATTTCAGTCGAGTTATGTTTGTAGTTTTGTATGGGAGAGCGGATTTTTTTTTCGCGATTTCGATATTGGTCCCATAGAGAAAGTTGTTCAGTTTGATGGTCTGAAGCACCCCTTTGAGTAGCTGTCCCATTTTATTGTACACCCTGTATACATATTAAGTTTATGCATTTAATAATCAAGAATAAAAACATAACCGCACAGGAATCGGGAAGAAAAGGGTTTCGTAGCGGGATGCCTACTATCGCACTCAGCCTATTTATTCAATACAAGTATGTTCCATATGTTCATAGAATCTGTAGCGCAAAGACTACAAGAATTCGTTTTTTTGCGGTTAATACTGTGATATTATAATGTGGTGGAATAAGTATAAAAATAAGATATGTCAATAAAAGTGAGAAATAAAAAAGGCGCGTTTGATTTGGATTGACATCCTCACGTAAAATTACTTTGAGCATTGAAATGTGTGAACCAACTTCGCATCACAGAAGCAAAATTACTGAAGACAACGGCTGTACAGCGTGACCACTTTTTTTTCAGAGAATCTTCTAAAATTACTGCTGAAATCTACCAAAATCTACCAAGATCTGTTTCAAATTCTACTTAAATTCTACCAACTAATATTTATATCATTCCAGATGGTTAAAAATCATTTTTACCTAAACTTTCATCATTGCTCAAGCAATTTTCACATTTTTGTATAAGTTTTTATCGGTTTTCATCACTTTGTAACATGGATGCTTCAATTTCCAAATAAATATTAATTGGTTGTCTCTATGCAAGTTTAGTGTTGGTACAGTTTTCTGCATCTTATAAACCCTCTTTAGTAAAAAAAACAGGATTAGGCGACAAGATCAATTTTGCTGTACACCACTAAAGCTTTACTAGAAGTTCCGGAAAGCCCCCTCCAATCGTTTTCTCAGCTATTTGTTTGTCGGCTTTGAATTTTTGTCCTGAATCCTTGAATTTTTGATCAAATTTTCGAATACCGAATTTCTACCAAAATCTACTAAACAAATTCCCTCTACTAAATTATCGTTCTCTTTGCCCAAAATCTACCAAAAAAGTAGAAATCTACTAAAAGTGGTCACACTGCGGCTGTAACGGTTAGTTCCTATCGCCTTTTCGTAAAAAAGTATAATTGAAAAAAATTACAAATGTCAAACTTTCGAGTAATCGAATTTGAAATACATGTAGGCTCAAGAAGCTTATATTTGAAGCTTCTTGTGTAGGCCAGTAATGGCAATTCACTGATTTTATGTCATGTTCTAATACGAATTGTGGTGTGTGAAATTCAAAAATAGCACTCCTGAAATTATAATGATCCCGACAGATGCACTTTTGACATACGGATCGAACAAAGGGCTCGTTCATATTCACACGCTCACCACAATAGATTTTTTGCGTTCCGAGATTCCGAACGAAATCTAAACGCGGATCACATTGTGGGACCGAGGCTTCTTTAAAAAAAAAAAGGCTCGATGGTAGTCCAACGATGTCTGTCCGCAGTGTTTTACAAACCTATACAATAATTTACGCAGCGTCTTTTATCATTTTCGCGATATCAATGTTGGTCTCATCGTGTAAGTTGTTCAGTTTGATGGTCTGAAGTCTTCTTCTTCTTTTGCTTCAGTTCGGTTTGCTCCCATAGTTAAAGATATTCAGTTTCATGGGTACCTAGACTCTTAGTTTAAAAGGATGATATCAATTTCATCCTGTAGATAGTATAATTATAACTCATTCCTTTTCACTCTTATTAATGTGAATCGTGGGATGCTTATCTTAGAATCTAAGATTTACACAATAAGCTAATACATAATGCTCCCGACTATATACTCCCCGGTATTCAGAGATATTCCGAAACCTCAGAGACGGGCTGAGCTGAGATACGCTGATGATGATGAAATAAAAATTGTTGTGTTTAAATCTTAAGATAGTCCTGAGTTATCTTCGTTCAGTTGATGATGAAGATAACTCAGGACTATCTTAAGATTTAAACAAAACAATTTTTACCCCATCCTTTTTACACCATCTAACTTAGATGGTGGTTCATATGTAAGTTGATGATGAAGATAACTCAGGACTATCTTAAGATATAAATAAAATAATTTTTATTTCATCATCATCAGCGTATCTCAGCTCAGCCCGTCTCTGAGGTTTCAGAATATCTCTGAATACCAGGGAGTATAGTCGGGAGCATTATGTATTAGCTTATTGTGTAAACAGCCCACTGCAGGGCACAGGCCTTCCCTCAGGGAGGGGGTATGCGTGCCCAATGCGGATTGGTAAACTTAACACACAAATCAGCATTTTATCTTCTTCACTTGAAAGTTTTAGTGTGGCCGTACACATGGGGAGGAAATTGTTGCCCAAAGAAATTATTAGCCAGACATTTGTGTGAAAAAAAATTTCTCTACGCTCTACTTCATCTTTTTAGTATTGTAAGTACTGCATTCATTAGTCCAACAGAGTTACAATCATAGCCAAACAAATCGTTTTGCGGAAAAATTTCAAGTTCGCTTCGTTCACTCTGGTCTCTATTTTTACTATTGCACATATACTGATCCGAGTTCTAGCGCAGCCAAGTCGTATAACGGAAAAAAGTCGAGCTCGCTTCGCTCGCTCCATAATTATTTTAAAGTTTCCTACTACTTTTGCCAAATACAATTGGGATGTAACTCAGTAGCGTAGCGAGGGCAGGGGGCGCAGGGGGGGCAAATGCCCCGGGCGGCACTTTACTAGGGGCGACAAATTCGGGAAAAATATAGATTGAATGAGCTCTGTCTTAATCAATTCGTAGAACAAAAAAAAAGTCGAGCTCGCTTCGCTGGCTCAAGTTTCTGTTTTAGTTATTGTACATTACCTAGACAGTCATAATCCTAAAGATTTTTTACTAAGACCTGGGGCTAAAAGTTTGCTTCGCTCCATATCCCTATGGAGCGAAGCAAACTTTTAGCTTCGCTCCATAGGGATCCATAGCGTTTACTTAATGTTACATTGCACATATGGTGTGTAAAAAGCTCTGGCTCCAACTGATTCCTAATTGCACATATTGTATATAAAAAGCTCTGGCTCCAACTGATTTCTAATTGCACATATTGTATATAAAAAGCTCTGGCTCCAACTGATTCCTAATTGCACATGTTGTATATAAAAAGCTCTGGCTCCAACTGATTCCTTATTGCACATATTGTATATAAAAAGCTCTGGCTCCAACTGATTCCTAATTGCACATATTGTATATAAAAAGCTCTGGCTACAACTGATTCGTATTTAGGACAAAAAGGCGAGCTCGCTCTAAGTTTTTAAATTCATAAATCAAAAGATGTCAGACCACAACTCGAATAGTCGTGTTTAAAAATTTGGAGCTCGCATCGCTCGCTCCGTTATTTTTCGTATAGGTCTTCTTAAAAAGATAAGGGGGCGGCAAAATCGGTCTATGCCCAGGGCGGCAGAAACCCACGCTACGCCACTGATGTAACTTGTTAAATAAATTAAATAGGTATGCAATTCTTAAATATCTCAAAACCGTAGAACTTTTGCCGGCCGTCTAATCGCAGTTAGGGCGGCCAAATATACATATTTGCCCATGGGCGCAATATTTGTAAATACATCCCTGATTAGATTATTGGCAGCCTAATAGTATTGTTGAGGTTTGAGGCTAGGTACTTAGTATTTTTATGACTGTCAGTCTAGAAATAGAAAACAGTTCTACTTATAATCAGTAACAGAAAAGTGATTTCCCATTAAATTAAATACTAAAGTAAAAGAAACGCACTTATGAAATTCGTGACTTCAAACGGCGTCCGAGTTCTTAAAAAAAAAAGAACTACTTCGGCTCTCTTTTGTCTTACTCATGTCTACAAGGCTTTATCTCGCGGAGAGACCGTGAGCCAGCCGTGAGCCCGTTCCTTAAATAAAAAAAAACTCCCTAAGGTAAAGTGGCGCGCGCAGGTAATGTCGGCCATATTGTATAAAAACCTTTTTTATTGTTATTCTTTTTCAATAACCCGCATGTTTTATAGCTTGTTAGTTATTAGGCAGTTTGTTACGATGCCTGTTTTGAGTTTATTAATTACTGGCTCCAACACCAGTGGCAGGAAATGTTCATTATAGAATTATGTTCAAGTTTGTTATTATGCCACATTTGAGACTGTAATTATAGGTACACCAATCACAGAGGTCGCTGTCATGTGCAGTTTATTTAGGGTTCTGTACCCAAAGGATGAAGAACGGGACCCTAATACTAAGTCTACGTTGTCCGTCCCTCTGTCCGTCCGTCCGTCCTAGCTTGAGAGGGCTGTATCTTGAACCGTAATAGGTAGACGATGGAAATTCATACAAGATGTATCATTATATTGGATTTGTAAAAAAATAATAAAAAACACAAAAAGTAAAAAAAATTGAGGTGTCTCCATACAAGAAACTAGGTTTTTTCAACGTTTTTTTTCTTTTTGGTCTATCGTAAAAACGATATTTTCATACATGCGTCAAACTTGGTAGGATTATAGTGCAAATTCTACAGTATAACAACAATTACTAAAAAAATCTGCCAAGTGTGTGTCGGGCTTGCTCTAATGGTCCCGGAAAAAACCCTTTTTTTTTGTAAGAAATCTATATTGCGTGGTGGTAGGGAACACTCGGTGCGTGAGTTGTCCGACTCGCACTTGGCTGGTTTTTTTTTAATTACCTAATGTGGTGTATCTTTAATTCTTTTTTTCTCGTACCTAGTTAAAAAAAAAACATAGATAAATAAAAATATTTAATAAGAGTAATAAGGTGCAGGAAATATTAACATTTTAATGTTAAACAGATGGATGACCTACTATGCAATAAATGTCATATATTTACATAAGTAAGAGTCAATTTCCTGTGAACAAGGAAACATTTTTTCTGCTGTGTTTTGATTCCGCGTACACTAAGAACTAATTAATTAATTTAAGAGGACTGTGAAGCTAGCAGCCTTGATACGAAAATTAATATTGTTTTATCCCACTAAGATCTGCCACATACATGCGGAATTATTCCGGGCCGAATTAAGAATTTGTACGGATTTTACCCCTCCAGAATTCCAGTCAGTTCCATTCAGTCAGCAGCAATAAGATGTATACACTTTTGTTCTACGCCGTAGTCTAAATCTTTTTGCTACTGACTGTACATACTTTCTTCTACGAATAATGTTTGACATTTCAATGCACAGTAAAGAAAAAAAAAATGTTTTAATATTTCTAGACAATCCTACAGGAGCTGTACAGGAGTCAGTTATAGCCTGTAGGATCCCACTGCAGGGCAAAGGCCTGCTCTCACGTATAAGGTTGAGGGAGGAATCTTACAGGAAGGAATTTAAAATGAATGCACCTATATGACTACAGGTTATAGTTCCTGTAGTAATTATAGTACTCTGCGGTCCTAGGTAAATAGTGACGTAGAACGTCACACGAACACGTTTAACGATTATCTACAGGCCAAGTTTTCCATAATTTTCTCGTGCGTCATTGTTTCATATCTAAATGCAACAGATTATTTGCATTGCACTCAAGCAATACCAATATACCAACTTATTTAGACAATTTACATGTCAAAATCAAGGGTACCATGCATTTTGAGAAATTGAAAAGTCATTCATTTTACTAACGTGATGTTTGTATGTACGGTAAAGTTTTAAAATAAATATAAATAAAATAAGTAAAGAACCTACCTTTTTGTTGTTTTCATTATTGTTATAATTAGATTAGGTCATACGAAAAAGTTAGATTAGATGATACGAAAAAGATGCTAATATAAGTAAATCATACCTACATTCATAAAATTTTCTTAGCTATTTGGTGCTACCACAATAACGCCACCCCAATTTTTCTTGGGTGTCGTTTCGAGCATGTATCCAGACCTTTGGTTCGGGGGAATATTGATTGAAAAACAATGTGAAAGAAAAGTATGGGGTGCGTGAAAATTGCTACGGCACGGCACGCTTGGAAACAGTTTCTGACTGTTCCGACAGGAATTACGGTCTTGAGTGGTGTTGTATATTTATACAGGATATAAACTTAAATGCGTTACATACTTATCCCCTATAAGGTAATACTTCAGAGAATCAAACTAAAAACTTTCACTAAGCAGCCAATATTGAAATCACAATAATTAGGTATAAAAATCATCTGTTCATAGAAAACGTCAACCGCTGCTCGACCCAAATGCATGGGACAGCTGTATTTTTTTCGCAAATTATGTGTTTGTAGAATTGAGTTGGTCTGAAGCACCTCTACAGTACGTTACGCACCCTTGCATAAGATGTAATACCTCAAGGCGCAGGCGCATAGTGGTTAACACTAACACTGGTTCATTGTTACTGGCTCCCTACGCAATCATTTTAAGTGTTGCCAGATAGTTAACCACGTAATCGTTCGCTTACCGATATCGACAATCGATGTTTGATGTAATACTAGGTGATTTTGTAAACACTTTCCAAATGTTCACCACATCAAACTGAATAACTTAAATTTAATTAACTAATTAACTAATTAACTAATTAACTTAAATTTATATTACTTTAGGAGTAAACATGAAATCATAAAAAAATATCAGCTGTTCCATATTAAACCCCAATGCCTCCTCAACTCAAATGTATTGAAACAGCTGCTATTTATCTTTCTTCATCGTCTTATTGCTACCTTATCATCAACATGAACGTATCCTCGTCCACTGTTTAACATAACTCTCAAGTATATCTTGGGCATTTTCTTAAAAAGTAACAAGAACCGTTATGATGCGTAGTACCTATGTGAAGTCTATCAATCTGCATTGGGCACGGGTGGTGGACTGATGTCATGCATCCTCCTTGAGGGTAAGCCTGTTCCCTGTAGAAGTTTATAGGCTAATGATGGTAATGAACTGTAATAAATTATTTTTATATTAACTTTTTCATATAGCAGTCAATCTCGGCGATCAAAACTGCATTCCAAATGAAAAAGAAACATTTTAAACCAGACACTCGATAATATCGCTCCAAGCCCTAGACAGAACAAAAAGAACCGCCGCCGCCGCGCCGAGAGTCTTTGTTCCCATAATCTAGCTCGAGCACGCGCTGCTATGATGTAGCTAGAGGCTGCAAGAAGCGCCGCGCCTTTCAGTCCATCAGCACCCAGGCCCGGACTTAGATACCTAGGGCTCAAAGCCGCGTGACATTGAAGCAAACACGTATCCAGACTTTTGGTTCGAGGGGGACATTTACCCCTGGATACGTGCTTGCATTTGAGCACCACGTTTAACAAATTTAACGAATATAAAATGCATGTACGACAGCAGTCGTCATGCGCGACGTATAATATGCCAGTATCTAAAAACTTTATATCAGTTCTATAAACTTTATAGAATAATGTACCGTCATGCGTCATAATAGTGCGTTTACCAATCAGCTGGGCTAGAATGTTGCACGTGATACGGCTATATCACGCCTTTTATCTCATTCGTTCGCGCGCAAATAGAAAGAGAGCGAAAGCGTGATAGCGCTATATCAGGCTGGCATACTACGACGGCTGGTCTGTAATATGAAGAAAATACAAAACGTGCCTCTGTCTTTGTTGCTTTGCGTACCCTATGTGTAAGCGAGAGCGAATGATGGTTTCGATATCATTTTAAATAAATGGTGTAACCGATTTAAGACACCATGTATTAATTATCATAATCATCATCATATCGCCTATCATCCTCCACTGCTGAACATAGGCCTCTATGAAGGCGCGCCACAAAACTCTGTCCTCGGCTTCCTCATCCTGTCGCTCCCCGCTACTTTTTTTAGGTCGTCTGTTCAGCGGGCAGCAGGGCATCCCACACTACGCCTACCAGTTCGCGGTCTACACTACACTACAGAACCCTGACATCCCACCGGTTGTCAGTTCTACGGCAGATACGACCAGCCGATTGCCACTTCAGCTTGCTAATTTTCTGAGCTATTACAACCACTTTAGTTCTCTGACATATAACTTCATTTCTGATGTGATTTCTCAGAGAAACACACCGAGCATAGCTCTTTCCATAGCTCGCTGAGCGACCTTGAATTGATGAACTAGTCCTATCATCAGGGTCCATGTTTCCGCACCATAGGTCATCACTGGTAGGACGCACTGATTGAACACCCTCGTCTTGAGGCATTGTGGTATAGCCGAGGAGAATATATGACGGAGTTCCCCGAAAGCAGCACATCCTAGTTGGATGCGCCTAGCGGCCTCGTTGTCGAAGCGTTTCTACCTAGTCTTTATAGTCTGTCCAAGGTTGACATAGTCTTGCGCAACTTCTATCGCCGCTTCACCAACGTACTTATACCTATTGTATTAGTCCCAGTTATTGTTGGTAAATGATAACAAGAAGTGAACAAATTGTTATCAAGTTTGTTTACAAATATTACGATACTATTACAAATTTACTCCGAGATTATGATTGTGTGTCGCTACTCGCTGCATACCTAGCAAACTTCGCCAAAGAGCAATTACAATAAATACAAGAACAGTGAAGGGTCATTATTTAGCGGTGAGTGATAAATAATCTTAATATTCCAAACAAAGAAAGTGGAATGAGAAATGGTAGCTTTTGCGGGATCCTGTGCAACCGGCGGCGGATCGTGAGCTGCGCAAGAGCACGCCTCGTCACGCGCGGCTCAGGGCGGCCGCCGCAGCGCGGGCGCCTGGACCCCATCACTCGTCATGATATAGGTATACACGCTTTCACAACTAGCTTTACATGACACTTCTACTTTCCCATCACTTACTCTTTGATTAGGTACACAAACCATTCTATAATTTTATCAAATAAATGACATTTTATCATTCAAATATAGGTACAAAAAACAGAGATTCTTGATAAATATTCATAATTATCGCTATCGTAGGTATAAATACACACTGCACCTAATAATGAGATCGGTTGTTAGAGAACAATTAGTCGCAATGGTTCAGGCAACAATAGAAGAGATCTCGAAGCACTTGACGAAGGAAGTGTTACTAAAAGCCTTTCGTCGCAGGACTAATAGTAATGATAGCGTTCGATGCCTAGACGTCACACGAGCTGCTCCTGCAGGGGAAGGACTCTTGAGTGCTGTATACAGAATTAACGTAACAGGCGACGTCCACAATGCGTCGTTCGTTGTTAAAGGTATGGTTAATGATACGCTACTCAGAAAAACCCTTGACTGCTGGAAATTTTACAGAAGAGAAGTCTATTTTTTTTCAACAGTGCTACCTGCGCTGATTGATTTGCAAACGCTGTCGGGGGCAAAGGAAAAGATTCAGGATAATGTTCCTATCTGCTACGAGTACCTCTGCGATGGCGATAACGACTTCATCTTGTTGGAAGACTTGGCCGAGAGCGATTGCTCAGCCATAACATCAGTTCCGACCTTGTACGAAAGAGATGTGACCCTGAAGTCGCTGGCTCATTTCCACGCTGTATCATTCGCTCTTAGAATCAAGAACCCAGATCTGTTTGTCAAGCTTGCGAACGCTGTGCCAGAAGTTTACTACACAGAAAGCAATAGAAACTGGTACACTCCGTACCTTCAAAGTGCTATAGGTATTGACAGAGCGGTTCTTGTTGAATTTGAACGTCCATCGAGTAACTACTTGAAGAGATTCGACCAGTTAGTTGCTAATGATGTATACGGGCAGTTCATAGACTCGGTGGCGCAGTTGGGTGACCACCCGGTGCTGTGTCATGGAGATGCGTGGTGTCCAAACTTTCTTACGTCAAAGGACAGAGGAGTTGTTATAGATTTTCAATTGTTGAGATGCACGTCCCTGGCGACGGATATGACTTATTGTATCTTCATGTTTGGAAATTTGTGTCGGGATAAACATGAGTTTTTAAAGGCTATGAGATTGTATTACGATTCTTTAGTATATTACTTGAAGGATGTGGGTATTGACAATAAGGGGTTTACGTTTGAGGATCTGAAGAGAGAATTGAAGAAGTTTGGGAAATATGGCATCTTAGCTTCGTTAACATCGATTCCTTTGTTGAACAGCGAAAGATGTGATGTTCTGGAATCTTTCGAGAAGAAGTATTCCGGAGTAGAGAGGATTCCTCTAGAGGTGTTGTGGAAGTTGACTCCTCTGAAGACGTTTGAGCAGAAGATGAAAATAGTCAATCTTGTGAGGGTGGCAGCGGACTTGGGTCTCATATAAAAATGAGTATGTTGCTAGCAGGTTATTACTTTGAAGTACCTATCTATGTATATTACTATAATATTAGTTGGACTGAGGTGTGAACATAATTATGATTTATAAATGTAAGAAATAAGCTACTTAAAAATGCTAGCGAAATTGAGTATTTTACAAAGGTATGCACAATTTTTTATGCTCAATCTTTCTGTGTATAAAACTATGAAAATATGAACATATTATATTAATAAGTATAATTTACTAGATAACCCAAAATTTACCCAATATAACCCAATTTTTAATTTCAATTGTTATCCTGCCTACTAACATAGTTGTACCTAAGTGAATTTTTGTTACTAACACATATGGACAAAAGAAGTCTGAAATAAATGATATACAATACAATACAATACAAAAAATATAAAATCTTTCTATCAATGTTCCTCTTTAATTATATATTTTTCATAAAGGTTTTATTAAATACAAAATGAAAAATAGCCAAAGTAACTGCATTGATAGTAATGAAACTGAAATTAGACCAAATGATGCATTATGACGTTATTCAGTTCGGGTGGTGACACAATAGCACCCCTGCCCTAGTACCCCCGTTTGAGATAAAATCTAAAGACTGATAAAGTGATTTATGAGGAAATTTCTAAGAAATTGTGAGAAACGTAGGTACAGTAGTAGATATTAAAATTGTTCTATTGGGAGAAGGCGTGTACTTATAATAACATCTCCACTAAAAATCTAATCCAGAAACCTTACAATTTTAAGTATTTGCTACAATAACAACCAGAAAGTTAGCTGGTAGTTGTAGTAATATTTCTGACCACCAAAAAGGTGAGGGAAATACAGTCGTGAATTTATGTATGTATAATAATGTTCTTGCTTGCTAGAATGACTCGCCGACACTCAGTCGGCAAGCCATGGCCCGCGGTCCGTTTACATCGGAATGTACCGACATAGTGTAATATAGACTAATACAGTGGTGAAGCTCAGCTCCGGGCCTCGATTGCGCTGTTTTATACGGTTTTACCGTTCGGACGGAACGTTTATGGCTTTGGTTTAGTTTTGGTTTAGATTTGGTTTAGCTGATGTAAAAATGCTATCGCGCTATTTTTTTCTGAACAGTTAAATCGTTGACGCTATTTTTTTCTGAACGGTTAAAACCAAAACGATCGATTGTGCGTGCACCTCCATACACCTCCATACACCTCTCCATAGCTCCATACACCTCTCCATACACCTCCATACACGTCTCCATACACCTCTCCATAGCTCCATACACCTCTCCATACACCTCTCCATACACCTCCATACACCTCTCCATAGCTCCATACACCTCTCCATACACCTCCATACACCTCTCCATACACCTCTTCATAGCTTCATACACCTCTCCATACACCTCCATACACCTCTCCATACAAGTCCATACACCTCCATACACCTCTCCATACACCTCTCCATACACCTCCATACACCTCTTCATACACCTCCATACACCTCTCCATAGCTCCATACACCTCTCCATACACCTCTCCATACACCTCTCCATACACCTCTCCATA
Organism: Agonopterix subpropinquella; assembly: GCA_922987775.1. Classification (NCBI taxonomy): domain Eukaryota; kingdom Metazoa; phylum Arthropoda; class Insecta; order Lepidoptera; family Depressariidae; genus Agonopterix; species Agonopterix subpropinquella. The sequence goes on from OV277693.1 coordinate 28,752,540, forward strand.
CACCTCTCCATACACCTCTCCATACACCTCTCCATACACCTCTCCATACACCTCTCCATACACCTCTCCATACACCTCCATACACCTCTCCATACACCTCTCCATACACCTCTTCATACACCTCTTCATACACCTCTTCATACACCTCCATACACCTCTCCATACACCTCTCCATACACCTCCATACACCTCTTCATACACCTCCATACACCTCTCCATAGCTCCATACACCTCTCCATACACCTCTCCATACACCTCTCCATACACCTCTCCATACACCTCTCCATACACCTCTCCATACACCTCTCCATACACCTCTCCATACACCTCCATACACCTCTCCATACACCTCTCCATACACCTCTCCATACACCTCTCCATACACCTCTCCATACACCTGTCCATACACCTCTCCATACACCTCTCCATACACCTCTCCATACACCTGTCCATACACCTCTTCATACACCTCTCCATACACCTCCATACACCTCTCCATACACCTCCATACACCTCTCCATACACCTCTCCATACACCTCTCCCGACACCAACTAAATCAAAAACGTTCGTTGAACAGCGGTCGAACGTTACGCCAACGTATATTCCGAAAAAAAGCTAAATCGTTACCGTTAATATCATTTGCGCGATACGAATTGTGCATAACGTAACGTTTTTGGTTGTGGTTTTGTTTTGGTAGTATCGTTCAAACTTAGGGCGATTGAGGCCCAGATCAGTTCGGTCGTGGCGGCTATATGCTCGCGCGGCGTACCCTAATTGAATTCGCTTTGAGGGTACGCTCGCAGGCAGATGCCGGGACGTGAGACTGCTTCCAGGGAGACCATAGCACTAAGTTAAAACATCCAAGTTCAATCCTAATCCAATTCCAGTTCTAATCACATTGCAATCCAATTACTATTCAACTGTGTTAATTCCGTATCGCGCTAAACTTGACTTATTTACTATGTGACTGACAGCCTTTAATATTTCAGCCATATGTCAAAACGGCTCTAAAGGCTGTCATGATCTATACCGTGATTAGCGCAAAACCAAATGTGCAAAAAGTTAAGCTTCGCACGCGGTCCAATCATGGTACAGATGCGATTTATTTACCGTAATTGCCCTCCAGCCCCTGTACACAGCACTTGATTGAACTCTCGCGACCACTGAGCTTCACCACTATTCGTTTTTATTACACTATGGCACCGGACTCAACTCGTGACCACTGTTGAGAGGAAAATTAATTATCGTTGAGATGTCGGTGTTAAACAAAGCTGCAGTTACACTTTGAACTCTATTCCAAGTCCCGTAAGGTATATTTCTATTGTTGGTACAGCCCAGAACGCATGTTTTTAACTAGGAATGTAAGTTTGTAAAGGGTAAGTGCATGTGTTAGCATGCGTGTTTTACTGTATTTCGATTTAAATTGTTGTGCGTGAGTGAACAATAAATGTGTAGTAACTTTTGTATCGTTTTGTTTTCTGTTTGTTGGATATAATAAAAATAACCGTCGTTCGTAGATAGAGAAGGCACCAGACTGAATTGCGTTTAATAGAGATGCATATACAGGATGTAAAATTAATTGCGTTACATATCGAACAGGGTGCTTCAGATTTTCAAACTGACCAACTTTCACTATGGAGCCAATATCGAAATCATAGAAAATTTTAATAACTACTATACCAAAATGTATCAAACAGTAAACATTTCCTCCGATTTCAAAGGTGGTCCCTTAGTAAAAGTTGTTTAATTTGAAGGTCTGAAGCACCCTATAAATATAAAGTATGTATGCATTTAAGTTTACACCCTGTTTGTATAGTGTGTATAGCAAATTCGCTCTTTGACGACCCGGTTGGTGTAATGGTTACCACGCCGGACTGCCAAACCAGGGTCCTGGGTTCGAATCCCGGTTCGGTCATGGATGTTTATATGTTTGTGCCGTCGTTGTATGGTTTCCATAATAAACAGCCTATAAATAGTGCTTTCTTGGGATCATTACAATGTATGTGCCTGTGAGCGTTATTTATTTATTATTTATTTATTATTTATTATAGTTAAAAGGGAAGATTGGTTTATTGCTATCCTAAGGGCTCCCACACATAACTGCCAATTCGCATCGCATCGCAAATATCTGCGAGAGCTACGATTGAAAATCACACTTAAGTCATCGAAATAAGAATCAAATTACAGACGAGACGTAAGATGTAACAATATTTTTTGTTCTATATTCCAACACTGTCGTATGAAGCGACTAAGGGATAGGTTTCTTTGTAATATTTTCATGGGCAAAACGAATCACCAACAGTCGCGTCATTGCATCCTGTTTCTGATACACTAAAAATGCAATAAAATGTTATTTAATTAATGGATTATGCACTGACAAACAAGCATTTAGTTATTGTAGAAAACAAGTAGTATTGAATATGCATACAGGATATTGCTATAAAAACATCTAGGTACAGATAAATATCTACTTAATTGACCCTCCTTACTTCATTCTTTGTCATAGATGCAATTTATAAAGTCGAGTGTAGAGAATAGAATATTGGACTGCATAAAACATATTTCAGTTTTATCTTCTCAGTAAAAAAAATAAAACCGGTCAAGTGCGAGTTGGTCTACTCGCGCACCGAGGCCCGAGGGTTTCGTACCACACCACCACATAACAGAAAACAACATTATTAACTTCGAAAAAAAAAACTTTTTTTGTCCGGGAGCTTTAGCGCAAGACCGATTCACACTTGGCCGGTTTTTAGTATTTGTTGTTATTTTGTAGAGTTTGCTTTATAATCACACTAAATTTGACGCTTGTATGATTTACCGTTTTTACGATAGAGCGTGAAGAAAAAACGTTGATTAAAACTAGTTTCTTGGTGAGAACCCCCCTTAATTTTTAACTTTTTGACATTTTTATTATTTGTTAACAAATCCGCCGTAATACCGCATAATCTGAGAAAATCATAAATTTCTACTATCTAGCTATTACGGTTCAAAAGTTACAGCCCTAAATAGGTAGGACAGGCGGACAGAAGGACGGACGGACGGACGGACAACGTACCCAAAGGGTGAAAACGGGACCCTATTACTTATTTATTTTGGGCGGTTTTCATAAGTGTGAATGGATGTCAAGTCGCGTTTTTATGTCTTGCTTTATAATATTTACCTACCCATATACTATTATCTATGTTTCCGAGTGATATTGACACGTTTTGAAACGGATCCTTAGGAAAAATTTGCAACAGGTAAGTATAGTTTTTTATAATGAAGAACGACCACTTCCCATACATTCGTTTACCTGTCGAAATACTTTTTATTTAGTTGAAGTCGTATAATACCCAAAAGTTAAAGTATACAGTCAATATTGATAGGTATAGGAAAACTATAGGTTGATTCCATTTACATCGGCAATAATTTATTTAAATTTTATAATGAGGAATAAAAGTTATACACGTTAATATTTGTTAAATTATTTGACAGGTAAGAAGTGGACATCCTTCTTTAATAATTTTATCCTCATGCATCACTTTCACCCTCTTCATAGATAAACAATTACTTTCAAAGTATGAAAAATGAATAATCATGATGTCCCAGGAAGTTTTAGTTTGTGGTCACCTTACTCGGTTTATTTGAGCAGAATTATCCAAGCTGTTTTTCTCATTTTCCACGCCATTAATCCAGGATCTGAAATTGGTAAGATTTAGTATAACTTTTTTTCTAAATATTTGCGGCATTGTATTATTGTAGGTGTTATTTTCATTGTTTTACAAATGATTTGTTATTTTGAAACGTGTGGATTGAGGGATCACAATTAAATGCCAATTACATAGAATGAGGACATATTTGATATGTATTCTTTCTTTTACAAATTTCCTTACAGTTTTTACTAAAAGTTTAACGCAAATAATATTGATTTATTTAATAAATTAACGATAAAATGCTATCATTAAAAATTTCATGTGTGTGGATTGAGAGCTCAGTGAAAAGGCTTTGTAATTTTTTGTATACGATGCTGTGTATCATGTTATATGGTAGATTCATTGTAAATAAAGTACTACTAAATGTCTGTAAGCAAAAACTTGGTTTAAACTTAATACTTTCCCAGATGTAGAAGGTCCTCTGTGAGGATTGAGAGCTCACACATTTTAAGTTATATCTTTTTAATTATCGCTTTACAAATTCCAGGACGCAGTTTTACAATTGTTTTACAACTACTACTAAAACCTAGAGTACTTTATTTCCGAATTCAAGATGTGATCTCTCAGTGCACACACACATGATTTGTTGGAGAATCTTGGGAGAATCACGTTCATAGAGTACGGTAAACATCCAGTACATACATCAATGAGTTTTCAAAAGTCATTTACATACATATAGGGTCCTTCTTAATATGCTGACACTTTTTTAAAGGGACGATCAGACCGTCAAACTGAACAACTTTATGGCACCAACATCGAAAACGCGAAAAAAAAATCTGCTCGTCCATACACAACTGCAAACCTACTAGAGTCATAGAGAAAGTTGTTCGGTTAGATGGTCTGATCATCCCCTTAAAAAAGTGTCAGCATATTAAGAAGGACCCTGTATATCTATGGTAAATATGTATGTTACACGTGTACCTATACACGTTGCAAGCTTTGCCGCGAGCGCATGTCTTTGGCGTGGTAGGTATTCGCTTGGTTTTTGAGTTTGCCACGAGGCCTCGCAATCAATTAGAATACACTTTTTTTTATTTCTCATTGTTTTTGTCTGCAGAAGGCACAATCAACCGAACTTACTAGTGATTCCATTCTCTTTGAACAAAAAAATAATCGTTTCCTTATTCCAAACGCAACCAATTCCTAAAAGCTAAACCAAAACCAAAACTGAATCAGAAATTGGTAACAAACAGTTAGCTCCGTTGAATGTAAATGTGTTATTTAGTTGTTTTTATAAATATTTAATACCGATGCTCGTCTTTAGGCAAATTCCTCAAAATGGCGGAGGCGACATTGAATTTTAACAAGGTTGTACTTTGATCGGCGACAATAACAACATGGGTTCTTTAAAACGATTGCATTGTACAGTAAAATATACAATGTTGATAATATAATTCTATATTCAATAGTCCGGTGTAATCAACACCTGCAACATATTATAGTGGGTAAGTATCTAATGGGATGATGAGGTAAAAAAGGTCGTGCAAGAGAAGAAGAAAGCCTGGCTAGACTTTCTAGCAGTAAAAGCTAATGGAGACGTTAATGCGGTAGCGAAGATGGATGCTTATAGAGAAGTAAAAAAGAAAGTAAAGAAAGTTGTGGAGCAAAAGAAGAAATGCATAAAAGAGAAGTATGAGGTTAAGCTCTCTGACGATTTTAGGACCAACCTTAAACTGTTTTGGAAGCAGGTTAAGGTGGCTCGTGGAGCGTCGGGAGCGACGAAATTAAGTGTTATAAGGGACGAGGATGGAAGAGTGCTGAATGACGAAAGACTGGTTTTAGAGCGTTGGAAGAATTACTTTGAGCAGCTTTTTGATAGTAGCCAGGATGAGGCTCCCGATAGCGGAGAAACCTCAGAGCCAGCATGCTCAGAGATAGGTATGGAAGAAGAAATTACGGGAGATGAAATAGTGAAAGCGTTAAAAAGTATGAAATTAGGTAAAGCTGCAGGTTATGACAGGGTAAATGTCGAAATGCTAAGAAGTGGAAAAAGTGTAGTGACGAGCTTGCTGTGGAAACTTTTTAATATGTGCTGGAGGGACGGTCAAGTACCAGATGACTGGTGCAAAGCCGTCATCGTCCCATTATATAAAGGCAAAGGTTCACAGCAAGAATGCAAGAACTACCGCGGCATCAGCCTTCTTAGTGTAGTTGGCAAACTGTATGCAAAAGTTTTGATTGAGAGAGTGATGAATGTAACTGATGAAAAAATGTGGGACGTACAAGCGGGATTCAGAAGAGGTATGGGTTGCATGGATCAAGTCTTTTCTTTAAGGTGCATCTCAGAGAAATACTTAGAAAAACACCAAAAAGTATTCTGCGCCTTTGTAGATCTTGAAAAGGCATATGACCGAGTGAACAGGAGTAAAATGTGGTCGACACTGTCAGCATATGGGGTTGATGACCGCTTAGTGCAGGCTTTGAAGTCCCTCTATGAGGGCTCTAAAGCCTGTATCAGAGTTAATGGGGCGTACACAGACTGGTTTAACATCTCTAGGGGTGTGAGACAGGGATGTGTTGCGTCGCCATGGCTTTTCAATCTTTATATGGATAGTTGTCTGACTGATTTGAAAGAGATGGAATGCGGTATAAGAATGGATGAGCTTAGTGTCAAGTGCCTTTTGTATGCTGACGACCAGGTGATACTTGCGCCGTCGGTGACGGAGTTACAAGACATGTTGAATGTGATGAATGAGTCGTTGAAGAAGAAAGATATGAAAGTCAATGTATGCAAGACGAAGGTAATGGTTTTGGAACGTGAAGACGATGTTACAGAATGTAACTTTGTTATGGAAGGAGACAGAGTGGAACAGGTGAATGAATTTGTATATCTGGGAAGTTTGTTTAAGAGAGATGGAAAGTGTGACGGGGATGTGGAGCGAAGAGTGACTGCGGGAAATAAGGTAAATGGGGCCCTGCACGCCGTGGTGAGTAGCCGGTCTGTATCAAAAAGGGCACGTCTGGCTATTCACAACGGTGTGTTGGTGCCTACGCTAATGTATGGGAGTGAATGTTGGGTATGGAATAAAAGGAATGAAAGTCGAGTGAATGCAGTTGAAATGCGCTCCTTACGAAGTATGTGTGGTATTACTTTGGTTGATCGAATCAAGAACAGTGTGATAAGGGATTGGTGTAAGTTGAAGGATGATATAGTAACAAGGATTGAGAGGGGTATGCTTAGATGGTTTGGTCACGTAGAGAGAATGAATGAAAGAAGACTTACGAATGAAATTTATCGAGCACAGGTGAGTGGAAGTGTTGGGAGAGGCCGTCCGAGGAAAACATACCACGATCAAATCAATGATCTTTTCCGAAAAGGACAAGTGCGTAGCACCCTCAATCGACGGAAGTGCATGAAAAGATGTATGAATGTCAATGAGGCTAGAGAAGTGTGTCAGAGTCGTAGCGTGTGGCGATCTGTGGTCTCTGCCTACCCCCTTGGGACAATGGCGTGAGCTTATGTATGTATGTATGTATGTATGTAGTATCTAATGCATGGTACGTAATATAGGGTTTAAGGAAAAGTATCATTAACTTTTCTTTTTGACGAAGCGTGTCGCAGATCTGAAGTTGATTCTATCTTATGCATTTAATTAATAAATATCTTTTATTTCTACTTTTAAACCCATCAAACTGACTACTTTTACTATGGGAGCAAACCCGTCAGAACAAAGAAAAAATCTGCTGTCCCATACTAAACTGCAATACCTACTCGATCCAAATTATTCCAAATGTATGGCAGCAGATTTTTGTTTTGTTCTCTTCTGACAGGTTTGCTCCCATAGTAAAAGTTGTTCAGTTTGATGGGTAGAGTATATGTGGTTTAAAGGTTAATGATACTTTTCCTTACACCCTGTATAATAATATAGGGTTCTTTTATGCCAACGGTTTTTTAAAGGGATGATCAGACCATCAAGCTGAACAACTCTCACTGTAGGATCAACATTGAATTCACAAAAAAAGCATCTGCTGTTTTGTATATTTAAGACGAGTCGCCATTGGAGTTTTCTCGAGGTTTTCGTATTGGTCCCATATTAAAAGTTGTTGAATTTTATGGTCTGAATCTGAAACGCATTTACTTTTACACCATGTATACCTAAATTACTTGCTGTTGCGATGTTAAACCGATCTCTATGTCTAAATTAAATCAAAATCTGTTCAGCGATTTAGCAGTTAAATCAAACAAACAGAGACACTTTTGCATTTATAATATGTAATTAGGTACTCGGATGGGAAATTAACTTTGTTGCTAAAATTAAATATCACATAGCAAAGCAAGAATTTAAATAAGTTACAAAAATAACGAGGTTGATTTAAAAAAGTTTTGTTAATTAAAATTAAAAACTCCGGTTTTATTACGAGTACCTAAACTGTCAAAATGTCATGTAATTATAGCTGAAATGACAAAAAATTATCCATTACCTTTGAGAAGGGACCGCTCTCAAATGCGTGATATTTTACCAAATACTTTGCATACCGCTCCACTTTTTGGTTGAACACATAATACAAGATCGTTTACAACCCGTTTACTAAATAAACTCAACTTTTTTTAATGTTCAAAGCGTTATCTCTTTTTAGAAGTGCCCTCTGACAATTTTAAAAGCCCCATCGCGCTGAGGTCGTGTTCTCTACCTTTTTTTTGTCCGTCTTTGGTCAGCGCCGCCGCGTGGTCACCCTGTTAATGGGCCATGTAAAATTATTAATAATTACCACGTATTTCCAGATACTTAATGTTTTTCGGACCAGAGCTTTGATAGCCGAGGTAAGCTATAATAAATAATTTGTTAAAACTGCAAGTGATTAACTAAAACATTTTGTCGACACGCTAAATAAAATAAAAACAGGAGTGCATGCTAATTAGTTGACGATCTCTTCGGTGCTTTTAACTTTGTTTACATCAGGGATCTTATTGTGTATCAATCGGTATCAAATGGTGTTTTTTGGCAGTTCTTAGCGATTCTTAAAATGGATAAATGATGATCACAGAAAAAACAGTTTACTTAAAAATTTGTCGTAATACTCGTACTTTACTGATTTTGTTAGTTAACAATCGATGTAATCCATTGGTCAATATTGTCAGTTACCAAAGTGGGCCCTTACTCTAGACCTAGCTCTAGAAATTTATCGCTAATCCCCTGAATTTTGAAGGCTCTCCCACCCTAGTGCAAGGCTCTCTTTCTTACAAGCAAACTTTTGCAATTAGCCATCCCGCTTCAATTGCGTGACTCCGGTCAGAATTTTCCGTTTTCTTTGAAAACCTGTACGATTTTTTATGAATTTTCAAAAAATAAGAAAACCACATCATTATATATTGTATTGTGAAGAATATTGTAAATGTTCATATTCTTACAACTGGAAAAAAGGGGGTGACTTTGGATTCGTTTTTCTTCAGTTTTATTAATTAAAATAGATTTCGAGAAAAACCACATCACTTCTCATATCCTGTAGATTGTTCAGTTTTGTTTTTTTGCTTTAAAAATGTGCCATAGTTAATGTATAAAATGGTTACAAAGTTACTCAAAACCGGGTGGACGCCCCTTAAACCATTTTTTGGACCTCCCTTAGAAAATCAATCGGTTGATCCACAGTTTTGAATGGAAGGTCATTTTTCTCGTTTTTCGAGCTGGGCCCCATGTCATATTCCTTATAGAAAGTTGTTTAGTTTCATTATCTGAATACAACCTTAATTTTTTTCTAGTACATACCTAATTAAAAAGTAGTGGTGAAACTCCAACTCTGTATGAGATAGGTAGGTAAATGATTATTAAATACTTAAACATTCTAAATACCTACTTAAACATTTCAATGTTAAAAAACGTTAAAAATGGAACAGCGAGACGCCATTTTGACTTTATTTCAACTTGTCCTTTGCCATTTGCCCTGTATTGTTCTCTATATTTACATAAGGTGATGTTCTTGGTAATATTATGTCGAAGTTACTAACCGTTTTAGTTATTAGTCGACGCGCCTGTTGAATGAGTTCTTTTCGAATAATTAAATCAATAAATATTTGCAACCATGATGTAGGTACGGTCATTTCGGAGGTCAATCCTTTCTTGCTAATCTCATCTTTCAGAATAATTAGATTGTTTTCTATAGTCTTCCACTCCTGGTACCGCTCTTATAGCCACTAGCCATCAATACTCCGACGATACCTACCTGTCTGCTGCTGCATCCGTTTGTAACAATCAAATTGATAGACCTTTCCTAATGAGTTAGGCATGTCCGTAATATTAATATGGTGGATATTGTGATTTAAGCATCCAGTTAAAAGAAGGGTATGAAGTTATGTCTACATCAATGTTACGTCTACATAATGATAATGGGTCAGTTACTTGTCACTTAGTTCCTAAATTTTAGTTTTACAGGGTATGCCCTGTACTTAAATGCATTATTTTATGGGGTTTTTTAGACCATCATTGGACGAAAATTGAAATTTGCGTATAAAATCAGATGTTCCATACATTTGGGTCGAGTACCTAGCCTCAATTCTGTGTAAGGCATTTAAGTTTATAATCTATTTATATAGTTGTGTTGTGTAGATAATATATAATTTTGATTAACCGTTCTCACGCCCACACGTGTATACCTGCCTAATCGTGCATTTGAACCATACATATAAATTATTGCCGAGTTCTAATAAGGATGACTCTCCATAATTACAAAAAAAAGAATCGCCTGTGTCCTCTTAGGGCTCTTACAGACGAGCGACACTTTGCTGTCGCGGTGGGTCGCAGAGTCGCAGAGCGAGCGTCGCGTCGCGCTCATACATTTTACACCCGGCTACCGCAAAGTGTCGCTCGTCTGTGAGAGCGTTTAGGTTTGCACGATCATTTACAAAGTATATTCTAAGATTTCTAAGTTCGATCCACACGACACTTGTATTATGATATCTGTGACACGACTAACAAAATGCTTTGAAAAGTCTGGACAGATGCGACAACTTTAGTGCGCGTTGGCAGTGTAACTTCTGTACGTAACCGTAGTAATAATACTTATATTCTGTGGTCTTAATAATGTTGATACCGGACTCAACATCCGATGTTACAATTAATTTTGAATCACCTATAACCTAATGGTTCATCCATCCACAGCGTACACGGATTATTTAAAAATAAATATAATACAGTCCATCTATATTTTAATAGGACAAACAACAGATATATTTATGCTTGTAAGTTGTATGTCCAGCCACGATGGTTCAAATTAGTATCAATCATTGTTCTTATACCGATACCGTGAAATCGAAGAGTGAATTAATGTTGTAAATCAACAAGGAGTGGGCATTTTTTACCATCCTGCGAGCTTGTCACTCACGGGTTAGGGTAACCATTCTGTTTTAGTTTAACAGGATATCTGTAAATTAAATAATGCACTAAAGCCGGATATTTTGCCTTTACAGTGCTGCTTTTTATTTATTAGACTTCCTGATATTTCGGTAGTAGATAACACCAGTAGATGGTACTACGTCTTTTTCAGTGGAGTGAAAGAGAAAACAATGAGGGAAAAGTTAGGTGGTGTCCCTTAAGTTCCATAACTTTTATAATCATATTCTGAAAATCCACAACAGACATGACATAACGCTAATTCATATAACAATAAAAAAATTTAATATGAAAATATTTGTATTATTTGACATAATAATGAAAATCCATAATTTGAAATACTATAAATGAAAATCCAAAAATATTGAAAAACTCGTTTTTAGACCCCAGATCTAATTCAGTCGGTTAGGTTAGCAAGGAGCGAAGCGACGAACATGTTAGGTTTTATAGCGACCACAGCGCGCGAGTCGAGCGAGCGCAGCGAGCGTGCCGCGGCAGCGGCCGGTAAATTCTTCTTAAATAGATAGAATAGATTTCTTCGGTCTTGAATAGATTGACATTTTATTAGGTAAATTATTTTTAACTATTATTGTTGTAACTAATCTTACATTACAATAGGTCCTCAGTATGAAAAGTAAGACCCATTTTTTCAAACACGGACAAAATTTCAAGAAGGTAGATTCATTTCATTACAACAAACAAGGCTAACTGATTTTTAATAAAACCAGGTTTAAAGAGCTAACTTCCATTTTTGGCATACAATATGGTCACCGTAGTAACATTATCTAACAAGCAAAGCGATGTCTGCTCTAAACCACGGAGCATTTGGGACTTCCCTTAAAGTCCATAGCACAAGTTCTCTTATTACGACGGAATAAACGAGAAAATGGCTTGTCCGCAGGACTTTCTGACGCATTAGGTAGGTACTTTAAATGAACTGATAAGAAGGTGGTTTGGATTATTGTTTTTTATCTGAAGGGGTGCACTTTAGTATTGAGAGCTTAATAAATAAAATATTTAGACTGACAGCAAAGAAACTCATATTCCGAGAGATAGTGTACTTTTTGCAACCATCAGCAGCAAGGCTGATTCAGTGTTTATGGGGTGTAGAGCTTCTCTGTGATGGGGATGGACCAGGTCTGCCTGCATAACTCCAGTCGGTTTAAGAGTTACTGATGATTAAAGGTCTGTAAAAAATTTACGATCAGCTGCAAGGCTGATCGTATGTTATTGTTGTAGTATGCACTGTAGCTATGTGAACAGTATAAAAACTGACATGGTTCATCAGTCGGTTTAGGAGATACAGTCGTTCAAAGGTCGGAACTTCGACTGGCTGTATCTCCTAAACCGACTGACAGAACTCGACAGTTTTTGTACTGTTCACATAGCTACAGTGCATACTACAAAAATATCATACGATCAGCCGTGCAGCTAATCGTTAATTTTTTACAGACCTTTAATCATCAGTAACTCTTAAACCGACTGGAGTTATGCAGGCAGACCTGGTCCATCCCCATCACAGAGAAGCTCTACACCCCATAAACACTGAATCAGCCTTGCTGCTGATGGTTGCAAAAAGTACACTTATCTCTTATACTATCAAGTAAATGTATTGGAAAAGCCGTCGATTAAGCTGAAAGGTTGAAAAAATGTTGTCTGAACACGTCAATCGAAAGTGTCAAATGCAAAGATATAATGAGAAATGGATGGTCAATCCAAGTGCGTAGCAAAGATTCTGATCACGCCGAAAGGGCAAAAGATTGAGTTAAATGTATATTGTTGAGTGCGACAATTCCGTCAGCGAGGTAATTACGTCAAATAGAATCGTCTTATAGAACAAAAGTTCCACCGACATCATCTGATTGCCCCGCTACAAGGTGTATCAAAAGATCCAGGAATATTTAAAAGGGTGGTTTTTAGACCATCAAACTGAACAACTTTCACTATGTAGCCACCATCGTAAACAAATTATAAAAATCTGCTATTTCATACAAAACTACTGTAACCTACCTACTCGACACAAATACATTTTTTCGGCATTCGATTTGGCTGATGCCTTAGGGAAAGTGGTTCAGTTTGATGGATCTAAACCACCCCTTTAAATATTACTAGGGTATTTTGTTACAAATATGTTAAAATCAATCGTACATTATTCCACATCAAAACATAAAGAAATACAGAAACATAATTATAAGTAATATTTTGTAAATATAATTTTAAAGCATAAAGTCGGTTGTGTTCACATCTTCCATCCCATTTACACTTGATATCCTGCAAGTCGAGTCATTACTCCAAAATCCTCGAAACATTGTGATAATCATCGGAAAACCTGATATTATATTAAAGATGGTAGAGCCCAGATAACACGAATGAAGACAATATTTCAAAACAGGCATTTGACGGTGTCCTCTTACAACAGAACGTTTACAAGAAAATAAAAATGTTATTTCGGTTGTTAAAATCTCAAATCCTGTTTAATGCAAAAATTTACCTCTCTATTGCTTCTGAGGTACATTCATACATCCATAATGTATTTACATTTTTGTGTTGTTTCGGTTTAAATAAATAACACTCTTATTGAACAAACTGAACAACTTCTACCTTCGGGACCCACCCAACTAGAAATCGCGGAAAAAAATCGACTGCTTCATAGAAAATGTCAATAACTCTCTAACAAAATGTAATGTTCTTTTAGCTGTCTGAAAGCGGCGGGTAGGATCCCAAGGCACTCCACCTTGAACGACGTCATTCGCAGGGCTCTGGTGTCTGCAGGCATCCCGTGTGCCACAGAACCCACAGGTCTAAGCCGTTCTGATGGCAAGCGTCCCGATGGGCTAACATTAGTCCCCTGGGAGAAGGGACGATGTCTACTCTGGGATGCGACTTGTTGCTGCACCTTTGCGCCTTCGCACCTTTCCGGGTCAATGCGGCGCCGGCGTGCGGGATCTGCTGCTGAGTCAGCGGCCAGGGCGAAACATACAATGTATGCTGCCCTGGTGTCTGCATATCACTTTGTTCCGGTGGCAGTGGAAACGGCTGGCACGTGGGGGACAGAGGCAAAAAAAATCATTTTTGAAATTGCCCGACGGCTCCGTCAAAAAGGTCTCGACCGCCGATCCGGTTCATATCTCGTCCAAAGGATGTCGCTGGCCATCCAGCGAGGCAATGCAGCCAGCATAATGGGCACCTTTGGGCGAGACATGATGCGGGGCGGTCTGTTCGACTAATTTTATTTATTTAGGAAATTAGATTATTGTAATCATCTAATGTATCTTAGTTATATTATTGTAACATTTTTTTTTAACACAAAAACTCTTTTTCGCGATTTCAAAGTTGGTCTCATAGTAAAAAAAAAAAACCGACTGATGGTTTGAAGCCTTACCTAACGCATCCTTGTATACAGGGCGTTAGGAATAGTTATTTTTTGCTCCGATCGGTTTGCTCCCATAGTCAAAGTTGTCTTTAACCATACTGGTTAAAACGGACAAAGACTTTTTATAGTATAAAACTGCATTATAGATAACGTGTTCTTATAAAGGCTTATTTACAAAATGGTTTCGTCACATGTGGGTGTACATTAACCATTAATAAGTTAAAACGATCATCCTCAGCTACCCACGTGTGCGTTGCCTAACTATTTGTATATCTGATCGTGGATAAATTAGGTGCTTAACTTTAACTTTGAAGCTGCTATGTTATTTAAGAACCAACTTGAATTAGAGAACCAACACTCCAACTTAATGTCAATCATCGAGCCTATATCCGTCAGGGACGGGAGGCTGTATTATATTAGGGTGGATAGGCGTTAGTCCACCACGCGTGCACAATGCGGTTTGGTAGACTAGAATTTCTTCTTCAGCGTATGCAGGTTTTCTCACGATGTTTTCCTTCAACGCTTGAGAGCAATCGGTATTACGTAGGTACATCAGCCAACTTAATATGCCGACTGTTTTTTAATGGGATGATCCGATTAAACTGAACAACTTTCTCGATGGGACCAACACCGAAATAGCAAAAAAATATTAGCTGTTCCATACATTTGGGTCGAGTAGGATTGCAGATTTGTATGGAACAATAGATTTTTTTTCGCGACTTAGTCGTTTTTCCTGCAGAAAAACTTATTTAGTTTAAAAATGGTCTGCCTGGTGGCTTGCCAGCTCATATAATAAGATATGATTGTTGGTCTGATCATTCCCTTAAAAAACTATCAGCATATGAAGACGGACCCTGTATACTCACGACTATGTTCCCCGAGAGAGTCAGTGGTATTTTTCAAACTCAGAACATCCATGTTTCACTAGTAGTAGGTAGGTACCTACCGAATCTCTCCAGTGTGACCCGTTGCCAATTAAAATGGACAGTACGATACGTCGATACATATCTCGAAATTGAAAAGCTAGTTGGTGTTAGTATGAGCACATCCCGGACACTGCATACAAAAAATTGAATTTTACAAGATGACGCATGACGTCAGACGACACGACATGCGAAACCAAAGAAATTGAACCTTATCTCTTCTTCTTAGGTAACGAGTAACCAGTGCGAAGTAACCATAGGACGATAGAGGGGGTGAGGTAAAAAGTTGGTGGGAGGAAGGGAGTGTCCGTACTGTATCTAGTAATAGATATTCTTGGACTATGGATATGCCTGGACGGGGATCGAACCAGCATCGCCTTCTGCACGGCAGGCATGGTAACTAGCCTCTAGACCACACGACATATAGACCCTCTCAACACTTGAATACCCCCGAGACAAAGCTTCTTGTGTGACCTTTCACCGGACCATTTTGGTTCCCCGAAAAGACATCCTAGATCCGCTCCTGTCTTCACGCCTTACCACCAAAACTTACCGCATAAGAAGAAAAAATACGACGGTTTAACTGCATTCAGAATTATTTAATTGATTGCCTTACCTGAAAAAGAAAGAAAAATATTGCAAGCTTAGGTCAAAGTAAATAGTACATTACTGCAGCGGCCAGCAACAGAGGCATTGATGGACGAACGTGTAAATGTGGGCCGAGGCGAAGCCGAGGCACACATACGTAAGTCCATCAATGCCTAGTTGTGGCCAGGGCTTGTATAGTACTTTTCTCAAACAATGCGCGGAAATTAAAACAGTAAATTTTCTCAAATAATTCGCGGAAATTAAAACTCTTTTCAAAATCAATGACGAACAACGAACAACAATTTTTTTTTTCAATAAACAGCTTTCTATTTGCAAGCCAGTTCGAAATTTAAATAAAACCCTTGATGAGTTACCTCCTTGGCCGCCATGTTTCGGAGAAAAAGATCGTTCCATTTTTAAATTACACGACAGATATGAGTTTACTATGTAATTTACTTGGCCGCTAAACACGACAGATATGGATTTTCATACAACATTGCCGGCCGCTGCGCGCATTTATTTGGCCAGTACAGCAATTTCGATTTATCTCGAAGAAGGCTGTCAAAATAATGCTCACATTTCCAAGCATGTTTGATAAAATGAAATTATACCTAAGTATGAAGGCTGTTATACATGCAAACTCATGTACGCAGTACTACATAAAAGTATGGAGGGATGTCTGATAATTGATAAAGTATGTATAAAGAAACCTGCTTTGGGGCGCTACAATAAAATTATAACATGTTAATTTACCATGTAAAAAAGTTCCAAAGATTTTCAGAAAACATGGCGAAATGTAATATTTTTCTGGATATGACGTCGCCTGCTTGTAAACTTTGTACAACACTCACACTCTACACGCTACTGTTTTCAGATAGTTGACGTCATCATCAATCATTCGACCAATCACAGTCGTTTACGATCACGTGACTAAAGTAGACAAAAAAAATATTTTCTTTGTCGATTTTCTCTTAAAATATCCAGTATTTTTCTTAAATGTCTTAAAAAGTTGGTTCCCAAAATTCAATTCAATACGTATCAATAGATCTTAATAATTGGTCCTAATGGGTCCTAGATCCTATACCAGGAAGCTGGCATAGGTATTGTCCATACCTGGGAGGGCACACTGCCTAACAAGCGGTGAAACATGATAATAGTCCTTGGTGGTCGGTAATTATCGTTCTTCTTTCGTAAATTACCGACACAAAAACGTTGGAAATATCGACTACGGAGACGTACGAAAGAAGGTCGAACATTACCGACCGCCATGGCCAATTTTCTGGTTTCCATGCTTATAAGGAGGAGTGGCATCCTTTATGATTCTAAAATCCTTGTCCTATATTATATGCTGTCAAAATACCACTTGTGGTCAAATACCCCATTTAGTATAAGAGATAAGTGTACTATTTGCAACCATAAGCAGCAAGGCTGATTCAGTGTTTATAGGGTGTAGAGCATCTCTGTGATGGGGTTGACGTCGGTCTGCCTGCATATCGTCAGTCGGTTTAGGAGATACAGCCGTTCAAAGGCGAGTTATGGGTGCAAAAAAACGGCCGATCAGCAGCAAGGCTGATCGTATGATACTATTGTAATATGCACTGAGGCTATGTGAACAGTACAAAAACTGACGTGGTTCATCAGTCGGTTTAGGAGATACAGCCGTTCAAAGGTCAGTTATGTGTGCAAAAAACGGCCGATCAGCAGCAAGGCTGATCATAGGATACTATTGTAATATGCACTCTAGCTAAGTTAACAGTACAAAAACTGACATGATCCGTCAGTCGGTTTAGTAGGTACAGCCGTTCAAAGTTTCAAAAATTAATGGTAATAAAAAAGATGATGATCTCCCGAAAGGATGATTATAGGATATTATTTTAATATGCACTGTAGTTATGTCAACAGTAAAAAAACTGACATGATCCGTCATTCGGTTTAGTAGGTACAGCCGTTCAAAGTTGCAAAAATTTATGGTTACAAAAAAATAATGATCTCCCGAAAGGATGATTATAGGAAATTATTGTAATACGCACTGTAGTTATGTGAACATGATAAAAACTGAGATAATCCGTCACTTGGTTTAGTAGGTACAGTCAGCAGCAATAAGTTGCATACACTTTTGTTCTAAGCCGTAGTACTAAAGTGTAGTAACCTATTGCTGCTGACTGTACAGCCGTCCAAAGTTGAACAAATTAATGTTTATAAAGATGTTATGACTACCGGAAAGCCTGATTATATGAAAGTATTGTCATATACGCAGTAGATATGTAGACACTATTAAAACTGACATCATTGTCTAACAATTCACCGGTTATAAACGCTAAAAAGAAAAAAAAAACAACGGGTTGCATTCCGGGAGTGCCGGTAGAAGTAAAAAATTGAACACTAACGTTGTGCATTTTTGATATTTTGCAAAGGTTAGGGAATAATTTCGCGCAAATTGCTTTAATTATCAGTATGAAAGTATTTATGAGGTAAAATACAATATTCTTTTATTTGCGCTACCGTACACAAACATGACAATTTATGCCGCTTAAACGAAACAGCAGTAACAGGTATACATTTTCGGGTTAGGTGACAACTCGCCAGTAAAAAATTTCGCCTTGCGGCGAGTTGGCACTGTTTAGAAATAGGAAGGGGACATGTGGCCTTCAACACAGGGTGAGTTGGGCGTTCAGAAAAAAGGTAGACCTGCCCGGATTTGTGAAAAGGGCAAATTATGAATTGGGAGGGGTAGGTAGGTTTGTAGGTATGTATGTAGGTAGCAGTCCGACTACAGGACCAGAACTCGAAACCTATCCTACTACAGCGAGGCGTGAGGCAGGGAGACGTTATATCTCCGAAACTGTTCACCGCTGCACTGGAAGATGTTTTCAAGGTTCTGGACTGGAAAGGGCTAGGCATCAACATAAACGGCGAGTACATCAGTCACCTTCGGTTTGCCGATGATATAGTCATCATGGCGGAGACTATGGAGGAGCTCAGTCGAATGCTCGATGATATTAGCAGAGCCTCCGAACGAATTGGTCTGAAAATGAACATGGACAAGACGAAGATCATGTCAAATGACCATGTTGTACCCACTCCTGTAATGATTGGAAACTCTGCGCTCGAAGTTGTTGACCATTATGTTTACCTGGGACAAACTATTCTGTTAGGTAAGTCTAACTTCGAGAAAGAGATCAACCGTCGAATCCAACTCGGCTGGGCAGCGTTCGGGAAGCTACGTAGTATCTTCCCGTCCCAAATACCGCAGTGTCTTAAAACGAAAGTCTTCGATCAGTGTGTGTTGCCAGTGATGACATATGGAACAGAGACGTGGTCGTTCACTCAAGGCCTCATAAAAAGGCTGAAAGTCACCCAAAGGGCAATGGAGAGGGCTATGCTCGGAATTTCCCTGCGAGATCGAATCAGAAATGAAGAGATCCGCAGAAGAACCAGAGTAACTGACATAGCCCAAAGAATTGCTAAACTTAAGTGGCAGTGGGCGGGGCACTTTGCTCGCAGAACCGATGGCCGGTGGGGCCGAAAAGTTCTGGAGTGGCGACCGCGTACCGGAAAGTGCAGCGTGGGTAGGCCCCTCACACGGTGGACCGACGACCTGGTGAAGGCGGCGGGAAAACGTTGGATGAGGGCAGCGCATGACAGGTCGTTATGGCGATCCTTGGGGGAGGCCTATGTCCAGCAGTGGACGTCCATCGGCTGAGATGATGATGATGATGATGCAGGTAGCTAGGTTTGTAAGTATGTATGTTATGTAGGTAGGTATGTAGGTATGTATGCAGGAAGATATGTAGGTAGGTATGTAGGTATATAATGTAAGTAGGTAGGTATGTATGTAGGTAGCAGTGTGGGTGTGTGTATTCGTTAATTTAAGTAACGATTAAAAAGTTTACCATGTCATTCTAAATTAATCCAAGAATCCACCGAAAACCTGGGCTGGGTGGACAGGAAACACACCTCCACATACACCCCCCTCCCGCATACACTCATGAACGAACGCACATGTCTGAATCACGTGGTTGCTTTCTTTAACTTTTTAGTTACTAAATCGTTTGCTCCTAAATTCGATATAATGAAGGTACGCGTGGACTCCGAACATCCCAACCAATGATATCTAATGCATCTTAAACTTTTTTGTTTCTCAATCAACCGATTGCTTCAAAAATTTGAGGGTCCGCGTGGACCCCGAACATGAATCCAATGTCAGATTTGAGAAAAGTGGCCGCCATCTTGAACTTTTTTTTTCTCGACTGATTGCTTCCAAAATCGATGTCTGGAGGTTTTTGTGATCTTTTAACACGAATCTGACGTCAGATTTGAGAAAAGTGGCCGCCATCTTGAATTTTTTTTCTCAACCGTTTGCTTCCAAAATCAATATCTGAGGGTCCGCGTGGACTCCAACACGAATCTGATGTCGAATTTGAGAAAAATGGCCGCCAGAAGCAATCAGTCGAGAAACAAAAAAGTTCAAGACAGCAACCACGTGATTCAGACATGTGCGTTCATGAGTGTGTGCAGGTGGGGGGGGGGAGGTGTATGGATATAGGTACAGCCGTTGAAAGGTTAGACAGTTATGGGTGCAAAAAATGAACGATCAGTAGCAAGGCTGATCATATTATATTATTGTAGTATGCACTCTAGCTATGTGAACAGTACAAAAACTGACGTGATTCGTCAGTCGGTTTAGTGGGTATAGCCGTTCAAAGGTCAGTTATGGTTGCAAAAAAGGACGATCAGTAGCAAGGCTAATCATAATTTATATTATTGTAGTATGCACTCTAGCTATGTGAATAGTATAAAACAGACATGAAAAATTTTTTTACCGCCATTAAGGCTGGTTATAAGACGGTATTGTTATATGCGCTGTAGATATGTAAATAATATTTAAATTGACATGAAACGTCATTCGTTCAGTATTTATAACCAGTAAAAAAACCGGCAAAAAATTTTAATGGCTAAAATATTTGGCAATTAGAACTTGATCGTGGTCGTGGTGTTCAAATGAACAACTCGAACAACATTAACAACTTGAACAACATGAAAAACTCGGGTAACATAAACAGCTTTGACGATTTGGTCAACTTATACAATGTTGTCAGAGTTGTCCAAGTTGACCGAGTTTTTCATGTTATCCGAGATGTTTTGTTGTGAAAGTACTTTATTGGACAACATGAACAACTTGAACAAGTCAAATCATTTGACTAAGTTGTCCGAGTTGTCCAATTCGACCGAGTTGTTCATGTTGTCCAAGTTATTCTACCTACTGTTGACTACCTACGAGGTATGCTCGGATCATATTATTATCTAACTACCAAAAAGGATAGACCAAGTTTTCACTCCAAAATTTCCTTCGGCACAGTCCTCGGTTGTGTTGTGCCCCTTGATTTTTTCAACGTAATCGTAACTCACCTCTCTCTGCTAGCAGTGATTAAGACTGCGGTTTACGTTAGTATATGTATATAATTATTATTTGACTAAGAGTAGTATGTTCCTTGATAACTACTGACGGACTTACATAATTAGCATGACAGTTTAACAGTACTTACATAGCCACACCGCATAATCAGCCTTTTATTGGAGATCGTTATTATTTTGCAACCATGAGCTTTGAACGACTGATTTGAACTTTGATTGACGAATCATGTTCATTACAAGCACAACATAGCATAGTGCTTTCGACTATATTCCCCTAGGGGATACTCAGAGATACAAATCAGGAAGATATCAAAGAGATAAAACTCTGTACATTCACTTTTCAATACTAGTACCTAACGAAACTCATAACCACTAAACTACTTCTAATAATTTTTAGCACAGCAAGTTTCTTTTTAACTAGCGGTAATAACTATTAAACTGACCGACATTATCATGTCAGTTTAAATAGTGTTAACATAGCTTCTGTGTATAGTAACTACAGTGCATATTACAATAATATCCTATGATCATCCTTTCGGGAGATCATTATTTTTTATTGTAAAAATTAATTTTTGCAACTTTGAACGGCTGTACCTACTAAACCGAGTGACGGATCATGCCAGTTTTTGTACTGTTCACATAACTACAGTGCATATTACAATAATATCCTATGATCATCCTTTCGGGAAATCATTATTTTTTTATTACCATAAATTTATATAACTTTGAACGGCTGTACCTACTAAACCGAGTGACGGATCATGTCAGTTTTTTTACTGTTCACATAACTACAGTGCATATTACAATAATATCCTACAATCATCCTTTCGGGAGATCATTATTTTTTTATTACCATTAATTTTTGAAACTTTGAACGGCTGTACCTACTAAACCGACTGACGGATCATGTCAGTTTTTTGACTGTTCACTTAGCTATAGTGCATATTACAATAGTATCCTATGATCAGCCTTGCTGCTGATCGGCCGTTTTTTGCACACATAACTGACCTTTGAACGGCTGTATCTCCTAAACCGACTGATGAACCACGTCAGTTTTTGTACTGTTCACATAGCCTCAGTGCATATTACAATAGTATCATACGATCAGCCTTGCTGCTGATCGGCCGTTTTTTGCACCCATAACTCGCCTTTGAACGGCTGTATCTCCTAAACCGACTGACGATATGCAGGCAGACCGACGTCAACCCCATCACAGAGATGCTCTACACCCTATAAACACTGAATCAGCCTTGCTGCTTATGGTTGCAAAAAGTACACTTATCTCTCGTAATAATTGGTTTTCACAGCACGCAGCCAGCCTGAAGCCTAAAAGAGAGACCAATGAGTTTTCTCTGTGAAGATTTTATTAAAACATAGATTAACAAATAAACTTTTACAGTTGCATACTTATGAAAACTAACACGTGCAGAACGGACAACTATAGGTATGATTATTATTTTAAATATTTATTTGATCCTTCTTATAATTTAAGCCTACTTGCCTCTTTGTGAATAATATAACACTCAATTAAAATATCGACTGTAAAATTTCTACAAGTTAAAAAAAAGGCGAACAGTATAATTTTAATATATTTGGTGAAACGTGACCTTTTCTAGTGATTGTGATTTTAGGTCTGGGTGGTTTCGTATCTTTTCTACCTCTCGAACTCAAGAAGCAGATTTTTTAAATATTTTAGTCCCATAGAGAAAGTTGTTTAGATCGATGGTTCATCCTCATATAAAACCGTCAGCTAAATGAGAAGAACCCGATACAGTCATTACATTAGATAGTGACTTTAATAATAATACGATCAAGCCTTAAGAACTTGGCTCAAAACTACATGCTATCTACAGGGTAATAATAAAATGTTTAGCTAAATTTTCAGGAGGGTTTAGTAGGCCATCAAACTGATATTTTGGGTCATTTAGAGGCAATTACACTTTAGTATGGAACAGCAGATTTTTTTTTGCGATTTCAGGAGTGCGATTATTGAAAATCATACGAGCGACTTGACATTCGCATACGAATTGAGATTTTCATTCCGAGTGGTTACGTTTTTCTCTATTTTTGAAATCGTTCGGATGTGCCAAAACCGTTTCGATTCACACAGAAAACGTTTCAATTGAACGAACGAACGAATGAATGGTTTCATAGTAACATTTCAAATCGGACTTTACCGCCAAAATTATGGGTTAACGGAACGTAGAAAAAAAGTTAAATCTGTTGACGTCTGACAACATTACAAACGTCAAACATTCGAGTGGTAGAATTGGATACGAGTGGTTCGGAGCACTCGTTGCAAGTGATAGAAAGTTGAATTCAAAAATGGCAAATCATCGATTTTACGTCATTTTCTACTACTCGTTTTGAACGTCTGATTTTCAAAAATCGCACTCCAGTAAAACTTGTTTAGTATGATGGATGGGTTCACACCCCTGAAAATTTAGCTAAACATTTTATTATCAACCTGTATATGACATAATATAGGATATTAAGTGAAGTCATAAATTAAACATATTGAACAATGACAAAAATTACCATAATTTTATTTTTATTCAATTAAATTAAATTATAAATTATTTTGCATATAAAAGGCATCCTTAGACACTTTTCTACGCCTTATCTAACCGGTGTTGTCTTTCTTGTAGACGTAGCAATATGTCTACCACAGCCACATTAAGGTATGTTTCATCACAATCCTTTTTAAAAGACTCTTGAGTTTGAATCACCCTAAAACGATGTACCAAAAGGCTATGCCTAAAAATGGCGCCTGTTTTCTTTTTTAAGCGCGGCCATCAATCAAACTTGAATATTATTTCAGAATAAAGTAACAAACAAAACTTGCTATTACATAAATATCTTGGAACTCAGTCCGGACTGAGATACAAAGGTTTGAAGTGCACGTAATAGTAATATTTTCAACTTCAAGCCTTTATATCTCCGTTCGGACTGAGTTTAGGGATATACATGTTAATAAGTATTGTTTGTTACTTTATTCTGAAATAAAATATTAAAGTTTGGTTGCTGGCCGCGCCAAAAACAACGGCGAAAAATAAGGCGCCAACCTAACATACAAAACCCGCATTGTCTTTTCATTGAGGTTGGTAAGCACCGATCAATAAAACAAGATCGAAATGGTGCGGAGATAGGTAATTAGATTAGAGTAGACCAGCACAAGATGATAACTCGTACCTGAGTCAGTGATTATCCGTTTTAGTTTTCGGGAAAAATCGATGTCCACGCGAACGAAGTTGTGGGCAAAGAGTGGTATATTTTTAATGATTTTTGACGGATTAAAAAAATCTGTTTCGGTGTTTTATAAATAAAATAAAAATAGATTTACATCAAATAGTATCAGGATTGGTATAATTTTAACTGTTTGAATTAATTACCGAAATTGGCAAACGGAACATTACTAACTTATCCCAAAATTGCATTATTAATTCGATTTTTTAAAAGTTTCCGGCCTTGACGACCCGGTTGGTGTAATGGTTACCACGCCGGACTGCCAAACCAGGGTCCTGGGTTCGAATCCCGGTTCGGTCATGGATGTTTACATGTTTGTGCCGTTGTTGTATGGTTTCCATAATAAACAGCCTATTAATAGTGCTTTCTTGGGATCATTACAATGTATGTGCCTGTGAGCGTTATTTATTTTATTTATTTATTTATTTATTTGTCTAAATCTAAACTTTTTAAATATTGTTGCAATTTTTTTTTACGTAGCCCTTTTATTCTTCAATCCTCTCTGTTGTGTGCAACTACTGGCCAACTCACCAGAAGGCATCAATGTGGTCTCTTCCTCCACCTTTTACTGGGTCTACCTCAACGCCAGCGACCATCCTGGGGAGCCCAGTCTGTGGTGATTTTGGCCTATCTTTCCTCTTTAGTATTTTATACTTAATCTATAGTATTTTTATTTATCTTAAGTATTTTATACATAATTTAAAAATAAATAAATATTAAATATTTTTTAGTGATAATTTTCATTCTAGTATTTTTTATGTTAAAACATAAAAAAAAACATAAAACATAAAAAAACATAAAATTTATGTAAACATAAATAATAGAAATAAATTAGTTTCAGTTGATTATTACTTATATTTAATTTTAATTGTATAGACTGCTAAAATAAATTGTTATCACATTAATTCCTCGATATTTTTCTCGGCGTAAACAAGTATGCGGTATAGTTTCCTATTTCTTACAGAAAAGAAAGCGCTCTATCGTACCCACACATCAGACGGCTACGTTTCTTTATGTGGTCCCTCGGCGCTTGGCCAGGTAAAGCGCTCGGCGAATGTGCACAATTATCTCTACCATACCGATGTTACATGAAGATTCTAGTCTTCAGCAGCGCGCTTTGTACTTTGGGTGAATTTCACTATTTGTACCAATATTCGAAAGAATTGAGTTACACCTTACTGGGTATGTGCGTGACAACAACGTTTTTGGCTATCATTACATTGGTAAGTACAATCCTTTTAAATGTTTTTCCAATTTAAATGTTGGTTACATTTCCTAAGGGTTGCGACACATTGACCGACGGCGATCGACGACGGCCCGTCAATACAAAATGCTCCTTTATTAAGAGGGGGTCATACCTATTTTGTCTGTTTTCGAACCGATTTTGGAGAACCAAATTATTACATTTAATATATATAGTTCACATAACAGTGTAGATACGTTCTTTCTGCAGGGCATCTAACCGTTGAAAACACGATTCTATTAAATTTTCTCGATAGAAAAGAGGAGCAAAGTAAGCTCGTTTTCAGATTTATAAGCAGTTTTACAAGAAGCACACTACACCATTTCTTCTGAATATACCATCATTTGAAAGGTAAATAATTATAGCAGGGCTTCTAACCGATGGATTTTTCCCCAAACACCCAAGAGAAAAGATATTGATGAAAAATGCGTTTTTTTGCGATCTTGCTTTCAATTGAAGCGGGATGGCTAATTGCGAAAGTTTGCTTGTTAGAAAGAGAGGCTTGTTCTACTAATACCCAGCCTTAAGGGGCGTTTTGAGTAACTTTGTAATCATTTTATACATTAACCAAATGATGCGGTTTTCTTATTTTTTGAAAATTCATAAAAAATCATACAGGTTTTCAAAGAAAACGGAAAATTCTGACCGGAGCCGCGCAATTGAAGCGGGATGGCTAATTGCAAAAGATTGCTTGTAAAAAGAGAGCCTTGCAGATGGGAGGAGGAGCCTTAAGAGACGGCCTAGGAGACAGCGGCGTCCTATACAGGGCGTTACGGTAAACAGTTGCATTACTTTAAGGGGTGATTGTACCCATGATACTGAACAACTTTCTCAAAGAAACCAATAGGAAATTCGCAAAAAATTTTTCCATACTGAATGAAATCGGCTGATCGAATGTTTGTATGATAGACCAATTTTTTTTTTGCGAATTTCTTATAAGTATGTTTCTTACGGAAAGTTATTCAGTATCATGGGTACAATAACCCCTTAAAGTAATGCAACTGTTTACCCTGGCACTCTGTATAGGTCGCCGGCTCCGCCGCGCCGTCGTCTTTTTTTATAATCCAGCCGTCGATCGCCGTCGTTCACCGTCGATCAGTGTCGTGACCCTAAATCATTATCATCATCATCAGCCCGTATCCACTCAATGGAATGCATAAGCCTCTTCAGCCGATTTCGGCCACGGCCACGGTAACGCCTGCCCTAGCGCCTGCCACACACATACGGAATTTCCTCCCTCCAGAATTCCGTTCGGAATTGTGGAATCCTACAGGTATAAGATCACGTATATGTGTGGCAGATCTAACTGCTTCGTGTTTTTTTAATTCCAGGTGCGGGCATCGATAACAAACTTAGACAAGTATGGAGAGGTGCTTGAAAAATTTTTCATGTCATTTCATTTGATTAATTTCAAGCATCGTGGGGAATTCTATGCGAAGGTATGCCCTTTTTTTAATCAACTAAACGCAGTTACCCCATAGAGCAGTTGCACCAATAACATAAAATTTTTTTATTAATTGGAAAATGGAGTAGCGCACGAGAATCGAATTCACACTACTTATAATTAAAAAAAGTTACCTAACTACTGGGCAGTATTAAATAAATTTTCATAATAATTCGGGTAAAAGTTTAGAAGTTGCCAACATTATTTTTTGGCGTTCGCATTTGAATCGCCGCATTTCAGAAGCTGTTGTTCTTCGAAAGGGCGGAATCTAGTGGGAGCGCAGCGAAGACCAAAAAAATTACGCGAAGACCAACATTTTTTTAAAATTAAAAACTGATAGTAGACTGACTTAAGGCTCCAACATGCGCCAGTGACCTTGCGCGAATGGGCGGAGCTTATTCTCTCTCCCCGCACCACCCGCATCGCGCTCACGATACGTAGATACACCATAGACGTGGACATGCGCTGGCACCTTAGACACGCCACGCGCCGTGTTCACAGAAAGAGTACTTATCTATTACTCCGTGGGCGTCGAGTGGCCAACATTAGCAGTGCTCGGCTAGAAATTTACCATAAACTTATACAACGTGTTAATAAATTAGCGCAAAACCTCATACACCCCAACTGATTTATAACAAAATAATTAGATTGAAACCATAATTTCATTATTTTGATAGTTAACATTCAAAGTTATTCGCATTTTAAGTTTTGAGGCAAAAATGATTTGTTATCTTTTCAGCACTGAAAGAAAGCGCGTTAGCGCGTTAGTACTCATGGATACATTTTTATAATCTTGTTTTGGTAGTAAGTAGGGTGAGTGTGCCCGTGCGGTGGGTTGACATCCGGTTCAGAAATTTTTAATTTTTGCTAACAAATTATTTAATATTTTGAAAAAAATTACCTATGCTGAAACCATGATAATTCGATTCTGCTCTCGATTCTAAATAAACTACTTTCTAGTTTTGCGTTAATTCATTAACACGTATGTACGCACGGCGACACATCAAGCTGCCCAAAACCAAAATAAGCTGGCTGCGCGACGTTATACATTACTATGCCTACGCGCGGCCAGCTTATTTTGGTTTTGGGTAGCTTGATGTGTCGCCGTGTGTACATCAATAATTATTCTTTCTGAGTTTTAAACTTGAAAGTTGTGTTTATTATTACATCCTACTTTAACACTTACCTTTAGTTTTATACCTCTGACTACTCCCTCAGGGAATATAGTCGTGAGCATATGCATGCATTATACTTTAATCATTTTAAGTATTGCACCACACTAAACATTAATTTTGAAATTAACTTATTCATAAAAGCATTCAAAAACCCGGGTCACAACATTTATAGTCTAGTAAAAATACAGTTTTAAGATTGCATTAAAGACACTGTAGTAGGTACTTTTATTTTATTATAGACTTTTGTAAAAATTTCGTGGTAAATAAAGGGACTCCGAGAAATACCTTAAAATTTATATAAATCTCCAAAGGACATGCACATTTCTGAAAATGTTTCTTCGTGCAGACCCGAAAAGAGACCGTTAATTTAAGGAAGATTTAGTTTGGGAGGTAGGGGACCATTGGGCAGTCGGGAGGTTTGGGCACCACCTCATAACTCGAGATTTATAGTCGATTTTTAATTTTGGTTTCTATGGCAATTTAGTTTAGTTAATTAATGGCCCCACTGCTCAACCAAATATCATCAGTGATTTCGTTCAGTTGTCAAAGTTATATGCGATTGATGGTTTTTTGAGTGCCAAATTAAGTATTTTGTCGTGATTTTGAATAAAATAGCAAAGCAATCTGCGAGAAAGTGTATGTTTCTTTGTATACGTCTAATTATATGTTTATCAATGATTGTATTAACCAGTAACTAGAGTTTAAAAATTTGTTCAAAAAATATATATTCAAGTTTATTTGGAAAATTAGTATAAAGGGAGCATTGGGCACTGATTTTTGACCGTTAGTGTCTTTTGGTATAATACTTTTGTGGAGTTATGTTAAACTATCTATCACTATATTGGGCCAACTGAAGAAGTTATTCACTCCATGGCAACTATCAAATTTATGCGTATAAGTAGGGTACACAAATACATTTATATACCCAGATATCGAAAACATATCAAGCCTTCTATTGGTTGTAATTAAAACGAACCCAACTACATGGACTTAACGTGGCAGCTCAAAATATTCATTTAATAAGTCCATCTGAGTCCATACCAAATCTTAGACAAGTTTTTTGAAGTAAGATTTTGACTATGGAGTAATCTTTATATTTTCGTATTTTTTTAAAGTCTATTGTAAGAAATTGATTTCTTATTCAAGTTTTGATAGTTATATTACAAAATATTGAAGCAATTATGCAAAATGTGGCGCATTTCATACAATTCCCAAACCTCCCTCACAGGTGCCCAAGCCACCCGACCATTGGGAGGTATGGGCACTTTTGATAGGGTTTGGAAATTGTCTTGTAACTTTGAGACTGATTACAGTTGGGTAACTGTTCTTCGCAATAATTTGGACCAAATATATGTGCCATTGCTACTTAACAATAATTTTAAATCGGTAACCTTTTTGTTAAAAAGTCCCGGGGCTACAAGTACTATACGAAGTTAACTAGAACTTATATTTTTTTTTTTCGTTCGGTTGTGCTTGTGATCTTTTAGACTTGGGTTTTTATATTAGTAATGTCGTTCCTTACAACAATAGCAAAACGGCAATCGGTATAATCTTTTGGTAATTTAAAAGTCCCTGGGCTACAGTAGGTACTAGTGTCAAAGAGATAGGAAGTACTACGTACTAGTATGCAAAATCTTTAAAAAAATTGCTAAAAAAATATTGATTTCATTTCACAAATTCCAAATTTTCATAGCAACTAACCCAGTCCTCCTGTAGTAACTGTCAACCAGCAGGTAATTTTTGGATCAGAAAGAACTAAGAGCACCTTCAAATTTGCAGCAGAGTATCGCGGTATAATAAAAAATAAAATTACGTCGGCAACAGCGCCAAATTAGATTTTTTTGTGATCTAAAAATGCTTTTGGAAAACACTGTTTTGCACATTTTTTAAAACTAAGTTACATATAGGCTTCATACAGGGAGTAAATATTTTTGACCAGTTACATCGAAAACATTGAGAAATATAAATATTATTTTTCAACGTAAAACCCACTACGGCATGTTTTTAAGGTTCCGCAGTCAAACAAGGAACCCTTATACTTTCGTGCATTCTATCTGTCTGTCTGTATGCCCCGCCTCAATGACTCACTTGCACCTATTTAATCGAAATTTGGAATGAAGATAGATAACAGTAAGTAACCCAAAAACAGAAAATTTTTGTTGGCCCCTCCCATACAACGAAAGAGGGGATGTAAAAAAAGTTTTTTTTAATATCGAGTGAGGTGTCGTTGGATAGGTGGAAAAAAACTCGCATAAAAAATAAATCGATACTTATAATGCTTCTGTCTCGAGATAAAATATCATGCATGCATATGCTCACGACTTTATTCCCCGAGGGGGTAGTAAGAGATATTCTGAAACTACAGGACATCCACGTTTCACTAGTAGTACCGAAACTCTATCCAGTGTGACGGGAAGTGAGCCCGTCGCCACTTTTAATGGACAGTAGGTACAATACATGCCTCGAAATGGAAGCATGCAGGTTTCCTCACGATGGTTTCCTTCCCGAAAAGCCAGTAGTATTAGAAATCGTACATAAATTCCGAAAAACTCATTGGTACGAGTCGACCTGGACGGGGATCGAACCATCGCCTCCTGCATGGCAGGCAAGGTTACTCGCCACTGGACCACCACGGCTTCAGTTAAAATATCATGTCTCATACAAAACTGTAGTACTTACTCGACTCAAATGTAAGGGACGGCAGATTTTTTTTTCTCGACGTCGGCTCCATAGTGAAATTTGTACAGTTCGATGGTCTAAAAGCTCCTTCTTAAGTATTACTAGGGTGTTTTCTTACACCCTGTATAATCGCACAGCGAGATTTAAGTATCTTAATTTTTTTTTCATTCATCTTGTCGTCACGAATGTTGTCGATTACGGTTTAAAAGTCAAATCCATAATTACTTCCCACTCCTCCATACGAAATATAATAAATTGACTGGCCTACTACCCGTATGCGGCGTACGACGCGACGTTTCTTTGTCGTGTTACTTCTAGTACGTAACGTAGTACATTATAAAATAATTCAATGTTCCCATGCACGTTGAAAAATTATGTTGCTGTAAAAAAATTATATATAAGACCCACCTACTAATTTTATTTCATAAATTCCTATTATAATTGTCATGGCAAATGAAGCATCAATTATCACAGTCATCCTTTAGTAATTTTTGTATCAAAAAGCGGATAAATCTATGGATTGTTTATCTTTGTTGTATGAAATAGGTTGCATTCATTGCACTTTGGGTTACAATTTAGAATATTAATATAATAGAACCTGAAAAACACATATTCATAATGGAGTAGATACTTAGGTATTTAATATTTTGTAAAAAAAATTATTACTTCAAAACTAAATTATTTACTGTTTATTTGTACAAAATCTACCTTAAATTAACGGTCGTTTCGGGTCTGCAGGAAGAAACATCTTCAGAAATGTGAATGTCCTTTCGACATTTATATCAATTTTAAGGTATTTCTCAGAGTCCCTTTATTTACCACGAAATCTCGACAAAAGTCTATAATAAAATAAAAGTACCTACTACAGTGTCTTTAATGCAATCTTAAAACCGTATTTTTACTAGACTATAAATGTTGTGACCCGGATATACAGGGTGTACAATAAAATGGGACAGCTACTCAAAGGGGTGCTTCAGACCATCAAACTGAACAACTTTCTCTATGGGACCAATATCGAAATCGCGAAAAAAAAATCCGCTCTCCCATACAAAACTGCAAACATAACTCGACTGAAATGTATTGGACAGCAGAAATTTTTTTCGCGATTTCGATATTGGTCCCATAGAGAAAGTTGTTCAGTTTGATGGTCTGAAGCACCCCTTTAAGTAGCTGTCCCATTTTATTGTACACCCTGTATTATAGTACCTATACTATAGGTACTATAATATATCCGGGTATAATATATCATAGGTCCTATAGATTGGTGGTCCAGTGGCGAGTAACCTTGCCTGTCGTGCAGGAGGCGATGGTTCGATCCCCGTCCAGGCCAACTCGTACCAATGAGTTTTTCGGAATTTATGTACGATTTGTAACACCACTGGCTTTTCGGTGAAGGAAAACATCGTGAGGAAACCTGCATGCTTCAATTTCGAGGCATGTATCCTACTGTCCATTACAAGTGGCGACGGGCTCACTCCCCGTCACACTGGACAGAGTTTCGGTACTACTAGTGAAACGTGGATGTTCTGAAGTTTCAGAATATCTGTGACTACCCCCTCGGGGAATATAGTCGTGAGCATATGCGTATACCTATAGATTATTCTATTATGTTTTTTAATAAAAAGTGTTGTAAAACAATTGTTTTTTTTTTAATCGTGTTGGCAGAGCCCTGGTGTCAGAGTTTTGTCAAACCGCCTTACGGCCTCTGACGTGGTTTTTATGTAACGACTACTACCACCAGAGATAGTAGCCGGGACCAACGGCTTAACGTGCCATCCGAAGCACGCAATCATTTTTCTTTTCAGACAATCAGGTGATTCAGCCTGCAATGTCCTAACCAACTGGGGAAAAACGCACAAAGTGACATATCACTAGGTGTCCCCCGTGGGAATCGAACCCACGACCTCCGTATCGAGAGCCAATGCTCTTAACCATTAGACCACGGAGGCAGTCAATTCAAAATAATTGATTAAAAATGGGTAGGTACATACAAAGATTCTTATATTTACGAAGCAAAAGATAACAGAAGTGAAACCCTCATATTTTGCAAACGAAAGTCCCTCGGACCGCTCTGTATATTCTTTTTCTATATTTCAAACAAAATAATTAAAATTCCGAAATATAATTTTGTCTCGACGAAGTACAGGTCTGTTTAGCAAGAGGCCTCGCCCCGCTCTGACTATATGGACGAGAGCGGGGGTGCCGGTATGAATACGACAGGAATTTAGCAGTAATTTTTGAAATTTGATATAAATTTTGATCAATTTCGAAAAAGTAAGAAAACCACATCATTCTATATTGTATTTTGAAGAATACTGTAAATTTTCATTTACTTCCGATCAAAAATGAAAGAGTAAAATGGTTACAACTGGACAAAAAAGGGGTGACTTTAGATTCACTTTTCTTCGGTTTTATTCATTAAAATAGATTTCGAGAAAAACCACATCACTTCTCATATCGTGTAGATTGTTCAGTTCGTTTTTCCGCTTAAAAAGTGCCATAGTTAATGAATAAAATGGTTACAAAGCTACCCAATTTTACCGTAAAACTGGGAGTAGCCGCCTTAAAAAAGAAGTTCTTATGAAAATTAATTGAATCTTACGTAAATATTTTACAGATGCACGAGACTGTCCACAAGTTGTCACATTATTTCAGTATGTACTCAATAACTATGATGATCATAGCTGGCATACTTTTCAACGTGTCACCGATCTACCCAAATTACAAGAACGGTGTCTACACTGGTAACAAAAAAGAGAACGTCTCTTACATATTCACAATCTACTATAGTTTTCCTGGATTCAATCCCAATGACTGGTTCACCTTAGTTACACTGATTAACTGTTCTTTTAGTTATTTATGTGCCGTATTAGTCTGCGGAATCGATTTACTTCTATATTTAATAGTTTTTCAAATAGTGGGGCACATACTTATTTTGAGGAATAACCTCAAAGAATTTCCTATGCCTCAGAACCAAGATACGATGAGAATTTTGGATAATAAATCGAATTCTGATATAGTGGTGACTCATGAAGAAGAAATTGGAATCGTCCACCAAAGATTAGTAGAGTGTATAGAGCATCATAAATTTATAGTCGGTTTTACTAAAGATGTCTCGGAATTCTTCGGTCCAGTATTAGCTGTCACCTATGGGATGCATCTGATGAGCTGCTGTCTTTTACTGTTGGAATGTACTAAAGGGGTAAGTTTTACAATAATGCACTCTTCACTTTTCAAACAATAGCCGTGTAATGTAGCCAAGTCGTGCACGACCGTCCTGCGGGGCATAGAGAGGCTAGGTACTCTAGAATCTAGATGTTAGCGGGGGGCGGGTGGTATAGCGGGAATGAGAAGCGCGCGCCGCTTACCGGCACCTCTGGGCCTCGCCTCCCTCAACGTGTGCGCCCCGCGGCCGCGGGATAATCTCGCTCTAACTTGTCCCACTATACTGATCAGGCCTTGACAGCTTTAGTTCGGTTAGATCCGTTGTGGTGCTTTTCCCTCATGAAACGCCTTCATAGCAGCAGCGCCATGCTCTGTTGTTGCATCAAAAGCTTATACTTATCTTGTGTTTTTCCTGGTATTTTCACTTGAGTTGAGATTGAGAATTCTCGAATAATTCCTCTCCGTTACATGACATAACATAATATCTATCATTAGTTTGTTGTTTGGCCAAGAACCCTTTTTTTGCATAGTGGAATCATACCTATAACTACAAGTTATAACCTATAACTATTGGAACTAAGTGAAAATTTCACTGTCGCATCTGTCTGTAGCTTAGTTAATCTGTGATACTGATGAAGTGGCCTCGTGCATTTTAGGTACTTCGGGTTTAAGGTATCTCGCGTTGTAGGTGGCAGCATATGCAGCAGTGGCATCGTGCATTTTAGGTACTTCGCTCAAAAGGGATAAGGCCTATGGTTATCGATTCCTGTAGAGAGCAAAAAGAGAGAGAGCTTCTAAGAGCAAGGATCTCCTTTTCTTGCTCTTAGACTTTTTTATACCGGAAGTAGGGAGTTAGGTTTTGCATTTATTTATGCTCTGTACAATATAATTAAATTATTTTTTCATTACAGGATACGGGAACAATAATCAGTTTCGTGCCGCTTACAGTGAACATTTTTGTAGAGCTCATTCAGATTTCTGTAATTTTCGAAGTCGTTGGAACTGTGGTAATTAGCAGAAATTGTATTTTTGAATCGTGACATTCAAAGCAGAGTGTTCGATTGATGCATAATATCTATAGTAATTTTGATATTTCCTAAGTGCTGATTTCAACGAGCGACTTTCAAAAATCGTACTCCTGGACTGCTATTTATGAATTTCACTAATTCGTAAACGAATAATTAATGTATGAATTACATATACCTAGTTTATACCACTGTCACCCTTAAAATATACTTCCAGGGTGAAATTCGATCTGCTAATCAAATTACAGAATGGAACTCGTCTTATCAAATATTAAGTATTTTTTGTTGATTCCAGAGCGAGAAATTAAAGGACTCAGTGTACGAAACCCCATGGGAATGTATGAGCATTAAGAACAGGCGTACAGTAAACATCTTTCTGCAAAGAGTTCAAACTCCTATACTAGTCACCGCCTTGGGAACTGTCCCTATTGGAGTTATCACTATGGCTGGGGTTAGTTCACTTATAGCCTTAAACGTTAGACCCTGTATAGATATAGGCGCTTATTACCCGTGTTTCGAAGACAATTACTTGTTCCCAGCACATTGCATTGTGACTAAAATTCTCGCGTAAGACCAGGCCTCCGTCTCTAGTCCGAAGATAAGAGATATGCACCTAAAGTTTATCGCAGCGTAAGCGATGCGCTTGCTTGATTTCTGCCACTCGCGCAAAACGGCAACGTCGCATACGTCGCGCAATGTACGATGCAATAACAATGCCTGAGTCATGCTTCATTAGATACATTTTGAGAATAAGGAAAAGAAAAATAAAAACAAGAGTTAACCTCCTGAGCCGTCTCGCTGGAACTACGTGGGGAGCCCGAGCCGACGTCCTACGTACATCTGCACTGGCGCTTCTCTACTCCGCCGCAGAGTACTGCGCTCCGGTGTGGTATCGCAGTGCGCACGTTAACAAGGTGGACGTCCAGCTAAACCGAGCCATGCGTACAATCACGGGCACCCTACAACCGACCCCCACACCCTGGCTACCAGTGCTGGCGCATATAGCTCCACCGCATCTCAGACGGACACGGGCCGCTTCTGCTGAATGGGCAAAGGCGCGGAACAATTTACAGCCGTATCAGATGCCTATTAGGAAGACCCTGGACGACATCCCAGACTCTCGACTGCCATCCCGCAAACCCATCTGGTCAGACGAAGAAGCCAAGACGCCTCCCGATATCGGCTCCCGGTGGCTTTCCGCGTGGCAGTCGGAGGCGGGCACTGATCTGGTCTCCGATCCCATAAAACGGCTTCCTGGCTTTGAACTGGACCGAAAATCTTGGGCTAGTCTGAACCGAATAAGAACGGGAGTCGCTCGGTACAACTACCATCTCCACAAGTGGGGCATAAAAAGCTCATACGAGTGCGACTGCGGTGCTCCGGAGCAGACCGTCGAGCACATTGTTAACGAGTGCCCTGGCAGAAGATTCGACTGTGGAATCCAGGAGTTGAACGAGCTAACCCCGAGAGCCAAACTATGGCTCAAAACCATAGATATCAATTTGTAATCTCCGC
This sequence comes from Agonopterix subpropinquella, assembly GCA_922987775.1. NCBI lineage: Eukaryota > Metazoa > Arthropoda > Insecta > Lepidoptera > Depressariidae > Agonopterix > Agonopterix subpropinquella. Next base: position 28,789,349 of record OV277693.1, read on the forward strand.
AGGAATGAAAAGAAAGAGCCATACGATTAATTAATAAGATACATTTTTGCGCGTACCGTCTGTGCAGTAGGTAATTATAATTAAAACGTGGGAATTTATCGTTTTGTAAGGAAATGATGTATCTGTTACGTTAGTAACTATAGTAAGTAATCTGTGGTAAAATGCCTCATTTGGATAAACTCTCCATAAAGTAAAGGCCTCCTCTCAAGTATAATGTTAAGTGGGGGTGGCGTTGCCTTTTCATGCATATGCACGGAGGCGCTCGAAATAAATAACCACTAAATCGGTACTAAACTAACCATCCCGACGAGTGACAGACAGGTAGTCCGTCACCACTTTTTAATAGATATACAGGGTATAACAAAATACCCTAGTCCATGTATCAGAATTTTTACTTTTTAACTCGGATTCAAAATGTATGGGACCACTGTTTTATTTTTATTCTATTTCGATATGGTCACTATAGTGAAAGTTTTCCAGTTGGATAGCCTAATCCAAACCACACTTTTAAATATTATCAGAGTGTTTTGTTTACACTGTATATCAATCAAATAAGCGCACATTGACCAGTGGGTCAAAAGTGGGTAAAAAGGCGGCCTAGCAGTGGCCAGGCCTCCTCTTAATTGCGCCTGCGCCTTCACCTTGTTAGTGGTCAAAAAGTCTTTAAAATTATATTTCAATTTTTTGTTTCAGATACTGAAGACAACGTTTTCATACTTCGCTTTTCTTCAATCAATTGAGTGAATCTCAAGTCTTAATAATCGTGTTTCTTTTTGTGTTATACTATAGGCATAGCATGCCACCCCCGAGAAAACGAAAAAAGTTGAGATTTGCCGCTGTTTTTGTTACTTTGCGTTTTATAAGTACTACTCTGTGCTTTTCGTATGCGAAAGTGAGCGCGCAATACTATTTTCTCGTTTTGTTGCTTTCTCGTGCGTGGCATGCTAGACCGACTAGACATAGTTTCGCTTTCGGTACTACTAGTTTTCAGCATATCTCTGAATACCCCCCCGGGTGAATAGTCGTGAGCAAATGCTAATATAATAATAGCTTTAATTCTTGATTTTAAATAATAATAATTTATTCAGACAAATCAGTCCATTTACACGTAACGCTCGCAAACACACACGCACATTTTTAGGGTCCCGTCAAACAAGGCTTATACTTCTCCCGTTATACTTTCGTTTCTGTCTGTATGTATGCATATAAAAATAATTAAGTAGGTATGTCTCATTGATAAGCACATTAGGAACACTTACAATAAATACAATATTTAATGAAATTAGAAAGCCTTTTATTTCATGTATAAAAATCAACTTGTTTTCTTTTTCTTCAGGTAGCGAGTTCATCTAGCAAGGTTTTATTTTTCTTTAGGGCTTTTACAATAGATCAAACTGGCCAGTACCTACACTTTCACAATTATCCTAGCGTCAAAATGTTAAGGCCAGACCACTAACAATTAAATGTCTGAGTGGAACTCATTTAGAGCTTTGAGCTTTCGGCACTCGCTCTTACGAAACTTGTTCGACTGGTCGTTAAAATTCCCAGTAATTCGTCCCGCCGCGAGGGGAGGGGGGAGGGGGGAACGTGCTTAACACCAATTTTTACACTTTTCGTCAGCATACGTGCGTACGTTACCTCGAATTACATATTTTGACAGCTTTCTGAGAACTTTGAACTGTACCTATTGTTAAAAAACAGGACCGACTTGTTAGGGAACCAGAAAAGTTCGTATTATATCGTCATCATTATCATCAGCCTATACAGGGTGTAAAATTAAATGCTTTACATATCAAACTGAACAACTTTCACTATAGGAAAAACATCGAAATTGCGAAAAAAAATATGTTGTTTGGGTTTTTATAGTTTTCAAATTTCATAGTGAATGTTGTTCAGTTTGATGGTCTGAAGCACCCTCTAATGCATTTTTTACACCTTGTATCGTCCCACTGCAGAGGGTCACAGATTAATAATAAGTTACTACACATGGTCAAGAGTGTACCTTATGGACTTTAGTCCACCACGCGTGTCCAATGGCGGTTTGGCGGACTATACATATAGATCAGAATAATCTATTCTTCAACTTATGCAGGGTTCCTCACATTGATTTCAGTCGGTACGACGTACATAGATTAGAAATCATTGATACATGCGCTCCGTCGTAGTATATATTATGATATTCTCAAAACATCATGATAGCAAGACAATGGTACCGATTCGGACTGTGCCACGACTTAACTTAACTAAATGTATTCCTGTCACTTTCTAAAATAAGATTAAGAAAAGAGACAGAAAACCAACAGCTGACTTTAGTGCTGTCAAAGTGACGTTACACGCCCAAAATAAGATGCCATCATAATTTACGCCATCTTATTTAAAGCGTTTTTAAGCGTGTAACGTCACTGTGACAGCACTAAAGTCAGCTGATGGTTTTCTGTCTCTTTTCTTAATCTTATTTTAGAAAGTGACAGGAATAAATTTAGTTAAGTTAAGTCGTGGCACAGTCCGAATCGAGGCCATTATTTTCGCAAATCATCTTATTCTCAAAACATCATATTCTATAGAAACCATATTCGCAATGATTACATATTCGGAATTTATGATATTTTTTGTCTGAATAAAATAAATACATAATCAGTTTTTTTTTCTAATCGTTTCAATGCATGTCGTCCGTGACGATTCGAACCCGGGCCCTCTTGATTGAGTGCCCATACCTCTCCGCAACGAGCCAATAAATAAATTAGGTACCTAGTACTTTAAATATATTGTTCAATATTTTAATTAAACCGATAGCAATATTGTTAGGCATTTCAAAAAGTGAGGGTTAGCGTGGGCCTTATTAAAAACAAAACAAGCTTTAACTCGGTTGAGTTAAATCTAAACCTTATTTTATTGAGATAGGTGTGACTATAGAAATAAACTATAAGTTTGCCGATCGCTATTTACAAAAGGCCCACGTTTTTTTCAACACTATGAGGCAAAGGCAAGTGTGGGCGCAGCCTACGTGGGACATTAAAAAATAGTTGATCTAGCCTAGGAAAGAATTACATAACATTAGTTTTAAAACTACAGCTTTTTGCATCTTACATAACGGTAATCCCATCCAAGATGGTGGATCCAAGATTCCAAGTACAATGAAATACAACCTAATTGATTTAATAACAATCTGTTTTAATTGTCGATAAAATGTATTTTATAATTACATAGGCAGGTTACTATTTTTGGACATGCTACTTTTCTTTCTTAATTTATGCCAATTTAAGTTCGTTCTTGTCCTTGTTTATAATCTTTACTACGTCGCCATTTATGGTCCCCTTTTCAGCGTTTATAAATACATAGCACAATAAGAGTATAAGGACGTCTTCGAATAAATACTTGGAATTTTTTTATTTTTCATAATTCTCAGTGAAAAGTACCCGAGATTTTACAATGATAAACTATAGTCTAATTTTTTAATACACTAAGATTAATTGCAACGATAGAGAATGTAATAAAACTATTTAAAGATATATAAGATCGTCCTAGTATATAAGCAAATAAGATGGAACGTAGGTAGACGCTTCTGGCAGGAAATCATAAAAAACCGTAATAGCATAGGTAAAGGTATACTTTCTTCGTAGCTTTCTTCTGAATAAAGTATTTGAATACCTACAAAAATATATTAATAATTATGTCCTCAGCAAAAAAAACGTTAGACAATAACGCTAAACTCACATTTTCAGTTGGTATTTTTTTGATTGTATACTATTTTTGTGGACTGAAAGAGGATAAAATAAGAGGTTGCAACCCGGGACTATCATCAGTCATCATCAGCCTCTATTTTTCCCAACTGCTGCATGCTGTACAAACCTATCTTCAATGGTGAGATTGCCCGGTACAGGTTGGTGGATTTGTATCTGATTTCTTCGTCAAAGCATGGTTTACTCACGACATATTCTTTCACAGTTTGAGAGCAGGCCATATTACGCACTATTACGCAATATAAAGTAAAAAAGAAATTTGTACAGGATGGTATTGGTACATGTGCTGATTCGAACCCAGATCCTCATGATTGAATGTCCACGCCGGGTTTCAGGATGGAAGGACGTGACTGGCGACATGTGGCTAGCCTTCCATCCTAAAAAATAAACAACAGCATTAGGATATATCCCTTGGTCGTCTCTTACGATACCATCGGGAAAAAAATCTAGTTGTATAGAAAGGTCACAGTATAAGAAAGAGTATCTAGTACTACATAGGTACAGTACGGACACTCCCTGCTCCCCACCAATTTTAACCTCACCTACTCTGGCAGAATCGTGGCGTAAAATGATATTATGCTAAGCAAAATCACATGGTGATGTTAACATTTCCGATGGAAATAAATCTACCTATAACAAAACTAGGTCGATCAAAATATTTGCGGACTCTGTAACTTTAAATCGGGTTAACACCACAAAGCCTCATTCTTCCCTTCAAGGTTCTGTCCTACAAGACCTAAACAAGGCCACGTCTTCAAGGCTACACTATAATGCACCTCTTGTACTCAAAACATTATGTAGGTACATCCCTGGCGAATTAACTTGGCACCTGGCTCACACGTGGCTCGGAATTCGACACTCTTCCTGCTACCCCCCTCGGGACTCCACCGTCGCTGTGCGAGGCTAGTAGCATAGCATCTCAGTTACACGTTGCACGTGTCCCTGAACTTTAGCATTTTCGAGTTATTTTTTCCGAGTTTTCCGAGTTTTTCATTCCGAGCCAGGTGCCAAGTTAATTCGCCCGGCTTGTATGTCACCCAAAACATCGCAAAGTGCAAACACTGTTCCCTATCGATCAAGGAGGATCAATATGGATATTATGTTTGACTATCGATTAGATTAGGATTTCAAACGTTTCTGGATGGAATCAAGTATTTTTTATTCAGAAAATATGAACACGTTTGTGGTATTTCGTGAATAGTTAGTTTTTACAAGGTTGAGCGTGATCGAAATAAATAGATTTTTCAATTTTCTGCATTGAAATGAAAATTGTTTTGAAATAAAAGACAACTCAACTAACACAAAAATAAGTGTTTTGACCTACACTATAAAAGCGTAACAGCGATTTCATAACTTTTCAGGGTGTAAAATTAAATGGGACACTCAGGGCCATCAAACTGAACAACTTTCTCTATGGCACCAATATCGAAATAGCGAAAAAAAAAATCTGCTGTCCCATACATTTCGGTCGAGTTATGTTTGCAGTTGCAGTTTTGTAATTGTATGGGACAGCGGATTTTTTTTTCGCGATTTCAGTGTTAGTCCCATAGTAATAGATGTTCAGTTCTTGGTCTGAAGTGTCCCATTTAATTTTACACCCTGTATAGATACATGTTTATCTGTCCTAAAATCATTGTCAAGTCAACACCAGGAGTGCGATTTTTGAATGTCATTCGCTGAGTTCAGCAATTGAAAATATCAAAATTACTATGGAAATACGCACCTTTCTTGTGCTGATTTGACTTTCAAAAATTGCACTCCTGAAGAATGATTTTTTAAAGTCAAATCAGCAGTAGAAAGATGCACGTCTCCATAGTAATATTTACATATTCAATACTAATTTTGACATTGTCAACTGTTGAGTTCAACGAATGAGTTTCAAAAATCGCACTCCAGGAGTGCGATTTTTGATCTCATTTACTGAGTTCAGCAGTTGTAAATGTCAAAAATGCTATGGAGAAATGCATCTTTCTACTTATGATTTGACTTTCAAAAATCATACTACAGGAGTGTTATTTTTTTTAAAGTCAAATCAGCAGTAGAAAGTTGCGTATCTCCATACATTTTCAACTGCTGAGTTCAACGTAGGGCAGAAGTACCGTTTTGGCCACCTTAACACCGTTTTTGGCCAGTGGACACTTGAATTAATTTATAAAAAATCACAATGTTAAAACCATATCTTTATTTAATTTTCAAAGATTCATACTAAAATAATTCGAGTTTGTAACGCTTTATTAATATAAATTCATTTTTATCGTTTACTTAAACAATAAATGGCCAAAAACGGTACAGTGGCCATAAAACGGTACTTCTGCCCTATGAAATTCAAAAATCGCACTCCATATCTATTCAATATGGTCTAATCGTTATGTAATTTAATTGTGTAGGTACTTATAATTATACTTATGGTAATAATTGTACTTTATGTGCCTACTTACTTTGCTTAGTTTAAATTAAAAGTTGTGTTGTAGATTCAGGAAATCAGGACGCATCTTCTCTGCTACAAAATGCACCTTCCGACGCAGTGGTAGAGTAAAAAAAATGACGTCGAAAAGCTTTTTTTTTTATGTGCTATTACATTTTGAATTAAAAAAAAATAAAAAAGTTGTGGTATATTTGAGTTGAGCATGTTAACCTTTCAAAACCTAAAAACATGCATACTGCTGAATTTTCAAGCTTTTTGAGTTTAGACCTGGAGTGCGATTTTTGAATCTCATTCACTGAGTTCAGCAGTTGAAAATGTGAAAATTGCTGTGGAGATACCTATGCATCTTTCTACTGCTGATTTGACTTTCAAAAATCATACTTCAGGAGTGCGATTTTTGAAAGTCAAATCAGCAGTAGAAAGATGCGTATCTCCATAGTAATATTGACATTTTAAACTGCTGAGTTCAAAGAATGAGTTTCAAAAATCGTACTCTAGGAGTGCGATTTTTAAATTTCATACGTTGAACTCAACAGTTGAAAATGTATGGAGATACGTATGTTTCTACTGCTGATTTGTCTTTAAAAAATCGCACTCCTGGAGTATGATTTTTGAAAGTCAAATCAGCAGTAGAAAGATGCATATCTCCATAGTAATTTTGACATTTACAACTGCTGAGTTCAACAAATGAGTTTCAAAAATCGCACTCCTGGGTTTAGACCGCAGATCTAGCCGAGTTGTGAAAATACGAGTACCTATATCTCAGCTGTAATGTAATGCCCGAAACGAGAGCAATCATCGCAGACCAGTCCAGTAGCTCTTCCAGGCAACACTCAACAAGTTACATCTTATTATTGCTGTTTAAGCACCACAAAATAAACATACTTTTTGATTAACTCAAGCCTTCGTCATACAAAAAGGTGACCATTCAAAACTGCATTCAAAGTTTTGATGTGCGGGAGGCGCATTACAAAATGTGAATAAGTAACATTTCAAATCAAAATCCGGTAGTATTCAGATGTCATCGCATCAGACGTATGGGCTGGGCACAAGGCACAATCGTCGCGTCGCGTCGCGTTGCGTCGTAAAGCGCATGTATATTGTAATAAGTTAGTGTAAATCGTCACGGGCACACTTTCGACCTGCGTAGGCGCATCGGAAAGCGGTGTAGCGCACAAGAGGTAGCGGGGGCAAGGAGGCACTACCCGCGTCTGTTTCTCAGCTTACTTCTTTTAAACTACGCAATGGATTTTGATACGATACGTTCGTGGACACTAAGTCACCCATGTTGCACAGTGGTCACTTATATTTTGTATGAAATATTTGGAGCTACTATAGCTGCCTTGTAACAATCATCAGTGCACGTTAGAATTTGAGAGCTGAGACTGTAGCAGCTCTGTCATATTGCAACCTCAACGCACGGCAGTAGGTATGTGCCAGAGATTGCTATGGGCATCAGAAAGGTAGCCGATTTTGGATGGTATGGTATTAGTGTCCGCAAATGTGTTAAGACCTACCACCCATTCACTTGTACCACTAAAGCTCTTAATCCCCGGGGGGTCAGAGGAGGTCAGGGGGGAACGGATTATAAATTTTGTAAAGAAAGTGCCACGTGGGCCGGCGCGTGCGCGGTGCATTACGAAATGCCCATAACAAATGTGCGTTCACAATAAATGGCTAAAAATAAACAAATATGGCGTGTCATCGAAGATAAGAACGTAAATTATAGGGATTTGTTCTGTTGGTGGTAGACTATAATTATTTGTGATGGATGACGCCTTACATATTCCGTTATTTTAGAGCTATATACATTTATCACAGATAAAGGAAAGTCGTACCTACTTGTGGCAAAAGTGGTTTTCTTTTTATTTCATTCTCTACGATTTTTTTTCACTTTAGAATGAGTGTTGGTATAATATACAACGTGTTAATGAATTAACGCAAAACTAGAAAATAGTTTGTTTAGAATCGAGAGCAGAATCGAATTATCATGGTCAATTAACATAGGAAATTTTTTTCAAAATTTCAAATATTTATTTTGTAAAATTTAAAATTTACTAAACCCGATGTCAAGCCACCCCACGGGCACACTCACCCTACTTACTACCAAAACAAGATTATTAAAATGTATCCATAAGTACGTTAGCGCTTTCATTCATTGCTGAAATGATAACAAATCATTTTTGCCTCTGAACTTAAAATGCGAATAACTTTAAATTTTAACTATCAAAATAATGAAATTATTGTTTCAATCAAATTCTTTTGTTATAAATCAGTTGGGGTGTATGAGGATTTGCGCTAATTTATTAACACGTTGTATGTATCTATGGTGTGTTGTTCAAAAATAGTTGGATTTCAATGTGTTAAGTTCATAATTTTTGTTTGTTTTTTTTATTGTACGCTGCTGTGCACACATAAGACTTGAAGTCACAAAGAGAAAGAGAATCAAGGTTCTCTGTGTTCTTAGGGCTCTTACAGACGAGCGATACTTCGCTGTCGCGGTGGGTCGCTGAGCGTCGCGCTCAATACATTTTACGGTCGACCCTCCGCGACACCCGGGCCCTATACCCACACATTCGAACTTCGCAATTGCGTGAACGTTTTCATTCCAATGTCAACTCTATTACAATGAAGTGCGGACCGAAACAGTGGCGATATATCGAACATAGAAAGTCCGGGTATACAGGGCCCGGTTACCGCAAAGTGGCGCCCGTCTGTGAGAGCTCTTTGTGCCGATATTTAGCCAATACGTCGACATTTAGACTATATTTCATCGCAATCGGTTCATTCAATCAAAAGTTATGAAGTCGCGGGCGTCAGGTCGTCGCTAATTTCAAAATAAAATGAAAGATCAGAGTTCGCGTTCCATCAAGGAGCTGATTAGTTTCTAAGCTAAACGAACGGTCAAATTATTCAACAAGTCATATTCGATAGTCTTATTTACGACCTATGACTAAAACTGCGTCCACACGCACGTCATTCTGTCGATTCGTGCGGGTTCAATTAGAGTCATTCCCTTTCATTGCCTGTGTAGGGCCTGGAAAATACATAAACTGTATATTCAGGACATCAAACTGAAAAACATTCACTAAGGAGTAAATAATGGGATACGCGAAGGAAAAACTCAGCTGTTCAATGCTGGGATTAATTTAACATTTGTATGGAAATCTTTAAGCCATGGTAACTTTGAAATTATATATTTTAACGGAAGTTTGATAAAATACCGACACTGAGTAAAGTTCGATCGTGTTTAAAAATGTCAAAAACTATATCTAAATTGTAAAGTAAGTTCTTTATTCCATTTTTTTTTCTTTCTTTATAATTCTTATTCTTTTTCTTTCTCTTTGTGTTATTTCAGTGGTCTGCGTGTACGAAGTCGCGGGCACAGCTAGTCTGTTAATAATATTGAAAACAAGCGGCGCGGCGCCCGCGATTTCGTACGCGCCACTTTAAATACTCATAACTTTCGATTGCATAAACCGATTGCGATGAAATAAAGCCTAAATTTTAATTTAAACTAGCCCTTTATATTCGTGAAAACTCCATCCAAATCGGTTATTTAATTTTTAAATGATGCGTGTACAAAGAGACAGACAAAAATTCTTTTAATGATCTTAATGAATTCAATTACGTATTTTAATCGCCCCCAATTAATATTTTTGCAAATATCTTAAATGTACATACACGCCATGAAATTTTTTTTGAATGGAGCGCGCTGCAAGGACTATATCCTCTTAAGTAAGTACCTATGCTACGCGTAGTGAGGGCTTAAAATATGAAGGGAAAATGATAGAGGTGTGGATGCAGCCTAAGGAATGTAGAATTATTTTACACTTCAAGTAACGGTTATTAATTTCTTTTGACGCGGCTAGATACGTACGAATTAACGTTTTTGCATAATATTGAAAAAAATTAATGACTTCGCAATTCCCTCTAATTTGTTTTTAATATTTATGTATTTAGGCTTTAAATTCCAACCATACGGTTAATGATTATGACTTGCGAATGACTTGCTTAACATGGCTTTTTACGAATTTAAGATTTAAGAAAGGTAGGTACCACATTTAGTTTGGACGATTATGATGACAAGCATTGATCATTTACAAGATAGTTTCAAAATGTTACTAACTTTTTTTATTTGTTCTGGAGTGCGATTTTGGAATCTCATTCGCTGAGTTGAGCAGTTGAAAATGTCAAAATTACTGTGGAGATACGCATCTTCCTACTGCTGATTTGACTTTCAAAAATCGCACTGTGTTTTGTTACACCCTGATTATGTATACAGGGTGTAACAAAATATTCTGTATGCATTAAATTAAGTATATAATCAGGATGTAACAAAAAACGCACTGCGGGGCACAAGCCCCGCGCGCTAATACGCCAACGCGCCAACAGTTGGCGTACTAACGCCAACCCGCGATAGCGACATTTAAAACATCCATCTGTCATATTTAGTCTTTTATCTCGTTCTTTAGCGCGCAAATAGAAAGGGTTGGCTAACTAGCCACGCAGGAGTCGTGACATGAGTTTTCAGGTTAGATGAATTAAACTTAACATTATTTTTTTGGAGGAATTCGCGAGAAATCGCTGAAAAGAAGCGTTTTTAGGGGGTTGCAAAAGAACACTTCTTAACATATTTATAATATTGATTTTTAAAGTTTTTATTTTTATATTATTATTGAAAGTAGGTACTTTGGTTCATTCAACCTTCGAGGCTTTTATTTTTATTTTCGTAAATAGTACATTACTGCAGCGGCCAGCAACAGAGGCATTGATGGACGAACGTGTAATACGTAAGTCCATCAATGCCTAGTTGTGGCCAAGGCTTGTAATATTACTTTTCTCAAATAATGCGCGGAAATTAAAACAGTAAATTTTCTAAAATAATTTTCGGAAATTAAAACTCTTTTCAAAATCAATGACGAACAACGAACAACAATTTTTTTTTCAATAAACAGCTTTCTATTTGCAAGTCAGTTAGAAATTTAAATAAAACCTTTGATGAGTTACCTCCTTGGTCGCCATGTTTCGGAGAAAAAGATCGTTCCATTTTTAAATTACACAACAGATATGAGTTTACTATGTAATTTACTTGGCCGCTAAACACGACAGATATGGATTTTCATACAACATTGCCGGCCGCTGCGCGCATGTATTTGGCCAGTACAGCAATTTCGATTTATCTCGAAGAAGGTTGTCAAAATAATGTTCTCATTTCCAAGCATGTTTGAGAAAAGTACTTTTCTCAAATAATGCGCGGAAATTAAAACAGTAAATTTTCTCAAATAATTCGCGGAAATTAAAACTCTTTTTAAAATCAATGACGAACAACGAACATAAAATTTTTTTTTTCAATAAACAGCTTTCTATTTGCAAGCCAGTTCGAAATTTAAATAAAACCTTTGATGAGTTACCTCCTTGGTCGCCATGTTTCGGAGAAAAGATCGTTCCATTTTTAAATTACACGACAGATATGAGTTTACTATGTAATTTACTTGGCCGCTAAACACGACAGATATGGATTTTCATACAACATTGCCGGCCGCTGCGCGCATGTATTTGGCCAGTACTGCAATTTCGATTTATCGCGAAGATGGTTGCCAAAATAATGCTCACATATCCAAGCATGTTTGAGAATATGATATATTATGTTATGATGGAACATGGATGTTCTGAGGTTTCAGAATACCCCCTCGGGGAATATAGTCGTGAGCATATATGCTATGCTGCTATGCTATTTATATTATGATAAGATTTTATTTTTGAAACTTGTTCTTTTCATGAATTTACATTATTTTTGTTTTATTTTATTTCACATTTATTGAGTTCATTTTCAATGTAGACCAATGGTGTAGAGAGCGCGAGATCTGTGATTTTTTGACCTTATTTTGAGATATACGCCGTCACTATTTTTTCTTTTCTTTTAATCTTCAGTAGCAGAAAAGCTCATTGAAGTTAATCCTCCATTAAATCTCTTGCTGTCACTTTTTGTCTTGTTGACGTAGTAAAAGCTAGCAAGAGATTTAATGGCACATTAACTCTTTTCTGCAACTGAGTGTTAGAGATTCGTCTTTTTGTGAAGATAAAAAGCTCGGTGTACTTTTGTATATTGACCGTTTGAAGTTTGCCCCTTTGCAGCTTTGCGGCGTTGGCGACTTATTCTAGTAGTATTTCCTTGTTGAGTTGAAGTCGACACGATAAGCAAGCAAGCAAGTACTTCCTATCTCTATGCTTATTGTTAGCTAGTGGCGCCACCTTGTGGCCCTCATTAGTGTCTCATTTGGCAATTAAAACTATTAAAAGAGCGGATGTGACACGAAACAGAGCCTTTGACACAGATGCATTATCAAACAATCGCCCCCGCGCTCAAAAAGCCTTTAAATATTGAATAAATACACCTACGGACTGCTATTGCAATGTCGTATAACCCGACTGAGACAAAAATGCTCTTACAGCGAACAATCTGTTCAAATTTGGAGGCTTTTGAAAGAGTAGTTTAACATTGCTTAAAAGCATGTAGGCGACAGCGTTATCTTCTAGTTTTGGGTTGTTAACACCGATCGATTGTGAACTCAAGGCGTTGGTAGTAGAGTTAAAATTAGATTGTAAGTGTGTGGTGTGCTTTTGAGTAGTTGCAACTAAGTATATTAACAATGTCGCAATCGACGCGTGCTGTGAAGTGAAGGCTTAAGTGACGTCATTGTATACAATGCAGTTCTCAAAGGAATCTGAATTGGCTGTATTACATCGATCGTGTCGAATTAAATGGGTACCTAACAAGTTGAAAGGGTATGAGGACCTGAGAAACTCTGTAGGAACAGTAATAATTTTGTACCTAGGCCTCTTTATCTTACTTCTACTTTGTACTTATTAATTTAAGATGCAAGCACCGACTCTGTATGGGATCTTTTTCTTATCATGTGGGCAGCCAGCCCTGGTGTCAGAGTTTTTTCAGACCGCCTTACGGCCTCTCACGTGGTATTTATGTAACGACTACTACCACCCTCTGGTGACTGGTGACCCTCTGGTGATACTAGCAGGGACCAACGGCTTAACGGACCCAACTGGGTCCTCCGTGTCAAGAGTCCAATGTCCTTAACCATTAGACCACGGAACCGGAGGTAGTTGGTAGGTGGTAATTGTAAGTCCTCTATATACCGAACGCAAACGCAAAAAATTTTTTATACCTAAAAATCCGCTTTTGTACGTAGTACATGGTCATGGTAGGTACCTAGTATCTTTCATTCCATTATATTGCTAATTTAAAAAGATGTTCTACGACTGATTTTCTTCACTCCTTAGTTTTATATTAGGTACTAGCGGCCCGTCCCGGCTTCGCACGGGTGGACGTCTAATCTTTTCTAGCAATAAATATAGCCTATGTTACTCAGGGTGAATGCAGCTTTCTAATGGTGAAAGAATTTTTAAATCGGCCCAGTACTTTTTGAGCCTATTCATTACAAACATACAAAAATAGGTACAAATCTTTCCTCTTTATAATATTAGTGTAGATATAAAAAAAAGGATAAATTAAATTAAACCCCCTTTCCTAGGAACATGGGTCGAAACATGAGAAAATATTTTATGGCACTCTCATAGAAAATCTATCGGCTAAATCCGCTTTGTATAGGAGGTCAAAAATTCTTCTCTTTTCCCATGTTCCTTAGAAAAAGTTGTTTAGTTTCATTATCTGACTATACCCATGACATTCTATACGAGGACACCCTTAAAATTGTTGTGGTAATTAAACAAAGACTTTCTATAATTAAACATAGTGGTGTAGAATGCCGTTTACAGCTTTTATTTTTTAAAGTATGAGAAATAATTCATGTCCATTGGTTTTTATTTTATTTTCACAACATACCTAGTAGAGTGCGCAGCAATCAAAACAAGTGGACTTATGTCCACTGTTTTGATTGCTGACGTAATAATAAACAAGCTCTAAAGCCTTTCAACTTGCACTATAACGATAAGGCACATATGCATACAGATTAGAGATGTTCTTACAGACAGTAAAGGATAAAATAGTATCCGAAATAAAAATAGAATTCATGACGATATTTCAATAACGAATAGCAACTTATTAGATTATAATGAGCGTTTTTCTTTTGGTTTTCTAGTGGATCGATAGATAGCGTTACGGTCTGTGCGAATAAAGGTCAAAATTTCAAAAAGTTTTTCTTTAAAATAATAAAGAGGGAGAAGACTATCAAATAGATGCCAACGCATCTTTTGATTGAATATTTAATTATTTACGACTCATTTTAATCGAAAATATGAAACTGTTTACGTCTGACATAGTTGTATGGGCTCGATCCCTTGGCCTTTAAAAAAAAGTCAGGCACAGTTTTGACATGATTTTGACATTATCTCGCCTACGTCTCTATGGAGCGATAAGCATGTCATCTGTCGAGTTTTATAGGAACTAAAATTAAAAAAGAAAAGAAAAACTCTCATTATGCTTAGAGTTGTATTGAGTTTTGAAATTGCAAACAGTATTTCTAATAACCTACTCGTCAAAACAACTAATTAGTCAAAAATACAAAATATTTTTCAAACCGGAAAAGTGACATGAATTTGTCATTTCAACATAAAAATAATTTTATTTAGTAAAACAATTTGTTAAGTACAAGTCCAAGTTTGAACCCTTTTTGAAATCCAGATGATTGTTTCGTAAAATTGTTGTAATGGTTGATAGGTACACTAGAAATCCATATCTGAATCTGAAACCTCAAATAACATCCCTAGTGCATACATATAGTGACGACGACACGGTTGGATCTCGGTCATTTACGCTGTTTACAAAGATAACACTTTATATGGGTTAATTTAATACTAAAAGCATGTTTGATGTGAACTATTTCAAGACAAACTTAAGACAAACACATTCATTATTGATAGATACTCCATTGTAATCGCATCACATGCGATACACCGGAGTCGTTAAATACACCACGCCTGCCTCACTTGGCAAACGTTCTCTATTTTCGAGAGTCTGCTGGAAGATCTTCAGATATAAACTCGACCTCTCGGTACTATGCTTTATTCATCATTATTTGCCCACCTGTAACTGGGTTATGTAAGTATCAGACTAATAACTAACTGATGATGTAAATTTAAGTGTCATAATAATTATGTAATCTGTTGGTAAGCCTAAATAAATAAAATTAAAAATATTTCCTTGTGAACAATAAAGTGTTAAACAAAATAAAATAAAATATCTGCTGTCTATTCCCATTTAATCTGCATCCAAGTTTGTTCTTTCCCCCAATTTATTGCCTTTGGCATAGCATAGTGTACAATGTTTGAATTTGTATGAATAATACCTGCATATTGTCTGCATTCTTTTTTGCATCCAATTTCCATTATTTAGAACCAAATATAAAACACATGTAAATATTTATAGAAGGAACAAATTTTTTGAAGAATTTTTTGAATTTTATGATGACTAGCTTTTGCCTGCGACTTCATCTGCGTAGATTTCGGACTTCATCACCCCGTTGCACCCCTTTTTACGGGTTGAGTTTCGAAAAATCCTTTCATAGTGCACCCTTCCATCGTCTGTAGAAAATATATTCCCACTTCAGCAAACTCAAACTCAAATCCATAAATGAAATGAAATGTATTCCATCTTAGTGGTTTAGGCTGTGTGTTCTCTGTCAGTCAGTCAGTCATGGAACTATTTTATAAGTATAGAGATAGATCGATGTACCAATACATCGATCTATCTTTATAGTTTTATTTTCGGTAAGAAGTGTTAGGTTCTCATTTTATAGTTTTGTGGAGTCAAGGTTAAGGCACGATGGGGCTGACTCATGTCAGCCCCATCGTGCCTTAACCTTAACCTTGACCTCAGGGTTAAAAGCTGAAAAAAAATTAATAAAGAAGAAGATTTCCTCCACGACGGCGACGTATCTGTCGACGCGACGGCGCGGCGCGGCGACTCTCATGGGTTCATGGCGTGAGCTCGGCTTTGACTGGAGAATCCGCAAGTAAAGTAAACAATAAAATTCAGATTTGCATGTCGATTGATTAATATACCTAATGAATTAAAATTGGCACTTACATTCAAATGACAACTAAGAGTTAGGGAAAGATCGTGTCAAAAGGGCTAACTAAACTTAAAAGATGGAAGAGTAAGTAAAGGTCTCTTGTACTATTGCTAAAGGAAAAACGTTCAAAGTCCAAGCCCAGCCAGCCTGGCTTAGGGCATATTAACTTTTTTACGCCAACACACAGCAGAATTACATAAACACCTCTGGAAACTGCATTACTATAAAAAACATTACTTACAGAACTTAAGTAACGCTAATGTATTGTGCCTTATTTATATTGGTTAAGTTTACTAGCAGGTTCTATCCTTTGACTACTTATATAGGGATTAGTTACGCGTGTTATTCTAGAAAAATTTCTGCCACTTTTTGTCCAATCCGCAACTTTGAATTTTATTCCCCATAACTTTAGATTCTAATTTTGAATGTTAAAAATCATGAAAGTAGTCTTCCGTGAACCCCAAACGTCATAAGTTCGAAGTTATTGTTTCGCAATTATGGGCTGTCTCGTGTAGTGATAAGGTATAAAATTGAATGTAAATGCACATGATCAATTGTTCTTATACCGATATTATATATTATAATAAATAGTCAAAGGTTCTATCCGATTGCCTTCTATATTCCGTAGTAAAATTTACGCAATTCCCAAAGATGTAGGTTTTTTTTTAAACAGTTGTTTTACTGTTTGTTAATAGACGTTAAAATGGGATGGATGCGTGCATAGGGAAGAATTTATCCGAACCGAAGCGGAGTAAGGCAAGAGGTAGAGCTACCAATACTTAGTGTACTGAGCTAATTCTGTTATTAATTAAATACTTTAATGTCCATGTCCTTTACCACGGTTTTTGCCTATTTTCTGTACCATATGGTGTCTATTTTCTGTACCACAGTAACTATTTCGTGATACATTTTTATATTACTTATCATTGAAGGAATATTTTTTAGTGATTAGAATAGAATTTAAATATTTATTATCAGCCTTTGACGTCCCACTGTCGGCCAAAGGACTCCCTTCGTTCTGTAAAAGAGTCTGTTCTACGCGTTGATATACCAGAATGGCATTAATTAAATTAAATAATTAGTAGATTTGATCATGGCAGTATGAATACTGTCAAAATACAAACTCTATCATACCCATTTTAACGTGATTAGAACTCGTCATAATATTCAGAGTTTACTCAACTATCCTAAACCACTATACAGTTTACTTCACCTGTGTAAACTCGACACAAGACTAGGCTCGTGAGTCGTGAAGGCAATCCAGTTTTCATCTCACTCACACTCCTACACTCAAAGCTTTCTCTCGCATGCGCACGCGCAGCCTCCATCCCCGGGATGGTTTCTCAGAACTTCACGTTTCCCTAGAGTTAAAGACTCATGTCACGCGTTTCAGAAGATTATAGTACTTATGGCTTTGCATTATGAGTGTTGTTAGGGGGTTAGAGAGGAAGTAACATAGATAGATGATATCAGAGATGTTGTAGGTTTGTTCTTTGTGTAAATGTATGCTTTTAAATGCTGTTTGGCTTTTTTAAAGCTGTCGTTGTGTTTTTATTTTAGTTTAAGGTTGAGATTTAATGGGACATTCCAAAAATTTTGATACGTTTATGAAAGTTGTTTCGCCCTTTTTGTTTGGCGGCTGTAGTAAAGTTGTCTTTTTAAAACTTCAATCTTTTAGTGCCTTCTATTATTATAAAAATATGGTTGTCTGTCGGGTTCTTCTTAATATGCTGAAGATTTTTTAAGAGGTTGATCAGACCATCAATCTAATCAATTTTCTCTATGGGATCAACATTGAAATCACGAAAAAATTATCAACTGTCTTATACATTTGGGTTGAGTAGGGTGGCAGTTTTGTATGAAACACACGAATTTTTTGTTTTTCCAAGTTGGCTCCATAGAAAATGTTGTTCAGTTGTAAAGTTGTAACGTATTTTATTATACTTAATACCCTTATAATAAAAAGATGTGCATGACTTATCTGTTATCTAAGTAACGATCTCACTATCAGTGTCAACGACTCCTAATCTGAGTCCAGTTAACTTTATCTAGTTAGTGTACAAACAAACATACTAATTTACAGGTCGTTATACCAAAAGTGGGTTTGTTGGTTTGATAACTTTTAATTTTACGGTGACTTTTGAAACTTATGGTTTAAGTATTACAGCATACACAATATTTCAGTATTTCAACAGATCATCTCACATAAATAACAAAGATCAAACATGTTTATAGATCGAAGATGTATAGTGTAATTTTTTCCGAGAAATGGAAAAGTTTCAAAATCGAAAAATTTTACTTTAGAATCTACAATGCAAGAGTAGGTACTGAAAAATAGGGGTCTCAATATCTCAACCCCCTGGAAACTTAATGTAAAAAATGATGTTCCTTTTTATTTTCTGTACCCTCATTTGTACTTATATTCAACTGACCGAAGGTTTGTATGAAAAGATAATGTTTTTTGCGTATTTCCTATAGCTTTCTTAGGGAAAGTTGTACAATCGAACCTTAAAGAAATGTAATTGTTTAACCTAGCACCCTGTATATTATGTATCCTATGTCTGCATTACTAAAAGACCCGAAAAAATCTTCTAGAATCCTCAATAATTTATACCCACCCGTTAAAAGTATTGCGTGCAGAAAATGGGGATCTCTCTCATTTCATTACTAAAATTAATTCAAAAAATTAGGCCCGTGCCAAAACGCCCGAGGGTCCAACCATTAAATATGGAAACTAAATCTACATCAATTTTCTTAATGCGAAATAAATATTTCTTATCCCTTTTACATATCTAAAACATATTTTGCATACGTTTGAAAATATCAAATTACTGTCATTTTAAGTTAAAATATTCTGCAATGTTGTTTTGTATATGCCGCTTATTGGAAGAGTCTCGTCATCGTATTGAATTAGTCAAATACATCAACTAGTCATCATCATCAGCCTATATATGATTGATTGATTGAGAGTGTAAATTCGATGCTGCAATGCAATGCGTTTTAGCCACAGAAAATGTTTGACGTCAAGCCAGCGTACCAGGTAAAAAAAATCGATATCTCGTAAAGTACAGAGGCACTATTTATTTGACTTAGGTACTAATTAGGCACTATTTAGGAACTATTTATTGGCATCAATTCCAGCCAGATCCCTTTCATGTGCACGCTAGCTATACGGACACTCCTTTTGATGTTAGTTTCGAAGCCCCACTAGGCCACAAGCGCCCTCTACTGGTTAAGACAGTGAAGTAATCCACGTCAATTAATATCACATCAGCCTATGTCTATCTTTAGTTAGGAATGTTTTACGTAACTATATAATCAAGTAAGTACATAGGTAAATACATAATTTTATTGTAATTGTGTACTTATCTAGTTATTACGTATCTTCGTGATAAGTCGACTTTAGTTGTATGTTATGTAATATCAAACGTGATTTTGTATTTTTAATGGGTTTTTCGATTATTGACTTCATAAGATCAAAATTAAAAAATCCACCGCATCGGAACGCCTTCCTTTGTAGAGAAGATGTGGCCAGAAACTCTACAACACACATCTTTTAAACAAAACAAAGTATACAAAGTATAAGTTTAAGTAGTAAAAAAGTTTGTTTCAGAAGGGACAAAAATAAATTTTGCGATCTTAATTTGATTTAAAATAGCACAGCATGATTGTAATTGGTATTAACCTGTAATTGTAATTGTAACTTTCAAATATTTTTGATTATTAATTAATAATCAAAAATATTTGAAAGTTACAATTACTAGCTTCACTTTTAACTTACAGATGTACCTACGGTATTTCTGATAAGAATAAAATCGATTCCGATAAAATTTTCTTGAATTTATTTATTATTCGAACATATACGGGGGCGATGTTTGTACATCGATAAAAGATTTAAAACGGTTATAATCTAATATTCGTTATTTGAATACTCTGTCGATTGCTGAGTTTTATTTATATTTATCGTCCGCACACTATAAATACTCGTAAGTAGGTATAGATAAACAATTTAGCTGTTTGATAGTGGCGCCACGGCTATAAAGATCGATGTTCAGTTGATGCTAAACATGTTTACGAGAAAAACTTTACCTGCTGATGTTAGAATTAAAACAAATTTAAGAATAGGTAGGTACATAGTACCTGTGTGGTGGTAGTATATTAAAAATAAAAAGTAATTTTTAAAACACTTAAAACTACCTACCTTAAACCAAGTAATAGATTAAAATTTTAACAAACTGAACATAGTATAAACACCATCGAACTAACAAAACTTACCCTAACTTAAATCTAAAGAATATAAATGAAATATGATGGACAAAGTGAAGAGTTGAAAAAGAAGTGGTGCAAGTTGGGTGTCCCAGATGACTGCTCTCAAACAGTGATCTGTTTGAGAGCAGTCATTACGCTAGAAAAACTCATTGGTACATAGCGGATAACGTGCGGATTCGAAGCACCAGGAGGGCGATTTTTGAAACTGATTCGTTGAACTCAGCAGTTTAAAATGTCATAATTACAAAGGAGATATGCATCTTTCTACTGCTGATTTGACTTTCAAAAATCGCACTCCTGAAGTATGATTTTTAAAAGTCAAATCAGCAGTAGAAACATACATATCTCCATAGTAATATCGACATTTTGAACTGCTTCATACCTCTCCAACTCTCAACGCATCAACTTTAATATCTTAGCTTTAAATGCACCGAATACTAAACTCGAGGTCCTGCATATTTGCATAGGTAGAGTGAAACCAGAATATATTTATCTAAAGATAAAAATGTCGGCTACGCGGAAAACATGATTCCATAAACACTTGATTTACATAAATACCTTTTAAATAAATGCGTTTTATTGTAACCGATTTATATCAAATAGTGTACTAATACTAATTTTTAACCGACTTCAAAAAAAGTAGGAGGTTCTAATGTTCGGCTGTATGTATTTTTTTTTATGTATGTTCACCGATATTTTCGTCAATTGTGAACCAATTTTAAAAATTCTTTTTTTGTTTGAAAGGGTAGGTATACTCCCGAGGTGGTCCCATTTTAATATTGTGATGACGCACTTCGGAGCTACATGATATAACTCCTCAAAAGTTGACAGCAAATCGTCTACGATTGAACCATTTGCTTCTTTTCAATGTACCCTTTGCGTGTATAACTGATATCTGAGTCGAAATAACATATCAATAAAAATTATCACATAAAAATTTTTTTACAAAAAAATAAAAACCGACTTCAGAAGTAAAAAAGTACAAAATAATATTTCAGCCTATGAATTTTACGTTCGAATCTATAAGAAAATTTATTTGTTTTGTTGGAGTCGGTGTCAAGCCAAGCCAAAAAATTACTGCAAGCCCAGTCGCGAATCGTACCTACTGGCTTGACAGCGACTTCAACAAAACAAATTAATTTTCTTATAGATTCGAACGTAAAATTCATAGGCTGAAATATAATTTACTACTTTTTTTACTTCTGAAGTCGGTTTTTATTTTTTTGTAAAAAAAAATTTATGCCATCATTTTTTCAGTGTAGAGTTTATGCATCGAATACGTCATGACTGTTTGGTCTGGAAAACTTTTTCAAGTCAACGTAGCCTATAACTGCTATCTATATATTGTGGCAAAGGCAATCATCATCTTCGGAGCCATGTCATGTCAACGTCATCTGTAGAGGAATGTTGAACGTTGTTTTAAACTTTTTAGACTATAGGTAGTCGGTTAGAACATAGAATGAGATAGGATTAAAATAAGCTTTACTCACATCCTATTATTACAGGTTATGTATCAAACTTAGCAACAAAACTTAACGCACGGCCGTTTAGCTATATACTATTACCTATTCTGTGGTCATGTTCAATTCCATTTTCGAATTTTACGGTATTTATCTCTGTAGAGTGCTGTATAAGGGCCAACGTGTATGTGTGTTGGGTGTGTGTATGTACGTGTGTAAGTACGGTCGTACAATAACGCACAGGAAGTTCATGGTCGGCCGTACTGTCCGTTACCATGGAAACCAGTATCGCTTTTTACTTTCTACGATTTAATAAATCGATTCTGATGAACGATGGGAAAATGCAGTGTTTTTGTGTTATAGGGTTTTTATAGGATTTTTTGAGTGGACTAACATGGAAATCGAAAAACAAAAACCTCATTAATTAATATACTGGTATAATTGGTATTTTAATAAAATTTTATTATCTAACTGGTGTATCATGATTTCTTTACATAATTTTAACGTCAGCGTTTCGTCGCAATCGGTCAAACGTCTTTTAATTTCAAAGATTGACAGGGTGGTTCACTCGATACTCATAGGAAAACTTTCCGCGTCGGGAATCACTGGCAGCCTCCTTGACTGGTGCAATTCCTACTTACGCAAAAGAACCTCGAGGGTTGTCGTCAAAGGCTTTTCCTCTAGCCCTTTTTATAATACATCTGGTGTCCCACAGGGCTCACACCTTGGCCCTTTATTTTTCAATGTGTTTATCAATGACATATCGTCTTGTTTCATTCACTCGAGCTTTTTTCTCTTCGCCGACGACCTAAAAATAATGAAATCTATTGACTCGCCGGAGGATAGCGTAAGGCTTCAAGAGGACATCGATAGATTTGCAACGTGGTGCGAGTGCAACGCTATGTCTGCTAATGCTGCAAAGTGTTATTCCATCCAATTCAGCCGGAACACCAACGCTCCTTGCCACAGATACACACTTGACGGTCAGACTCTTAAGGCGGTGGACTCAATTCGTGACCTTGGAGTCTTGCTTGACAGAAAACTGCGGTTTCACTTACATATCGACAGTATTGCGACTAAGGGGCTCAAGATGCTTGGTTTTGTTCTGCGCAACTGTAAACCTTTTAAGAATCCATCATGCAAAATATCACTTTATAACGCCTTGGTTCGTAGTGGCCTTGAATATTGCAGTGTTGTCTGGAACCCCAATTACGATGTCTATGTAAAGCGTCTGGAGCAAATCCAGAAGCGTTTTCTATGGCATCTATGTTATAGCTGTGGCATTGCAGATCTTTTGCCACACTATGAGGACCGCTTGAAATACTTTAAACTCAACAAGCTAGAACATAGAAGGGAATTATTGGACCAAATGTTCTTGTATAAAATTATAAATTCTAATGTCGATAGTCCCCACATATTATCCCGCATCAAGATTAACGCGCCATTTAAATTCCCTCGTTTCACAAAGTATACGCCGTTTGTTGCAGCTTCTGCTAAAACCAACTTGGGGCAATACTCAACACTAAATAGATTGCAGAAACGATACAACGCTATGTACAAGGCTTTGCCTGATTTAGATATATTTTCTCAGTCTCATAATAGCTTCAAAAAAACTGTCCTGGCCTCCTTTGATAATGTGTAGATTGTAGATTGTGTATTGTTGTTTTGGTTCCGATATTTTTATTTGTATTTAATATCAATATTTATGTTTAGTACCTATTGTTGTTCAGTGCTTTAAGTAAACAATTAATTTGTAACATAGATATATCTAAGTGCAAATGCAACTATCAACTGATTTGTGTAGGTAGGTACCCACATTTTTCTGTCGCGGTATGACTTAACATTTATGTATACTTAAGCTACAATGTATGTTGTGACAGCCTGTAAGGGAAGTAACACTTAATAATTATGTTAAAATGTATTCAGAATGTAATAGTGTATACTTTGTTGGCAGTCCTTAAATAAATAAAATAAAATAAAATAAAATATATAATAAATACCGTAGTTAACATAAACTTTATGGAATATTGTTAGATTTATTTTAACTTTGATCTTCATCATCCTTCAACCCACACTAGTCTACAAATACAGATTTACTATATCCATCAACTAAAGATAACCAAACGTATTGAATAAAATACCACATTATGTAAGTTCATAATTATTCCCTTTTGGGGTATGGTAGAAAATACGGTAAGTAGGTATACGGTAAGCAGCTACGGAACGGTCGGTGCGGTATTATTATTTGAAAACAATCATAATTTACATAAAATCTACTAATCAATGCAAATAAAAAAACAAAAAAAAAAACACAAATTCCCAAGCGATTCGTCTTAAAACATTTAAAAAAACCTAGTAAACATTAAAAATAGAACTAAACCAGCACTGTAAAGGCCGTATATCAAAATTTAAAAAAGGAATGGTTCGAGAGGGACGTCAGATAGTAAGATAGCGGGGACGTGGCCTGCCCCGTCCCGTCGTGCCGAGTCTATCGCATCATCTCCCTCCAACGAACCTCACGATTTAAAACATCTATAGGTATATTGCTAACTATATTCTGTTTTGGACTACAATAATATTCATTCTAAAGCCTGAACAGAAAAATAAAATACCTCGCCGTTTTGATTGGAACGATTTTTTGTATAATTTACACTGACACCCCCTTATCAGGGGTGGCTATTGTGTTACTTAACTATCCGATTCGATCGGTATCAAATCGACATACTTTGATAAGTTACATGTCAAGATAGACAGTCGAAGCTATGGACGCGTCGAAAAAAATATCACCGAACTCGCGGGTGATAAACCGTGTCGGTATACACGCACACAGAGATAAAGTTGTATGACGCTTCACGCACACCAACCTAAGAAATTTAGCAACTTTTGCTTTATACGGTAGAAGCGTGAGGCTCTATCTAGACATAATAATTTGTCTAAGTCGACATGTATTTTTTAACAGTTCCGGTCGTTTGTTTCTCAAACAATCGAGTAGATGATCAAAGAATCCAATTGTTATATCGAAACACCAAAGTACAAAATAGCTCTATCTACTGGATTTTTCTGGTCAGGTCTTACCATCGATGGTGTTTTACCATTTACCACTATGGACGCCGGATCCAGTACAATAAACCAACTAAAAACATTGAAAATGCTGAAATTCTTTTCTATCACACTCCCCCATCGGCAAACGAAGACTGTCGCGTAATTGTTTCTCTTTTTACGGTTTGGTGCTCTTTTGGTTCGGACACTTTTGAGCGCAGACCCTACGTCCAGTAGTTGGTAGGTCAATGGGTTTTACTGAAACAAATGGCTAAACACGCATTGTTTTCTTTATTATTTTTTATTTGTCTCAATCAGCAGAGTGATAATTATTTATCATACAAAAAATGTATGCATTAGCAGTCCATCTGTACTAATATTATAAAGAGGAAAGATTTGTATTTTTGTGTGTGAGTATGTTTGTAATGAATAACCTCAAAAAATACCGTGCCGATTTCAAAAATTCTTTCACCATTAGAAAACTACATTGACCCTTAGTAACATAGGCTATATTTATTCCTAGAAAAGATTAGACGTCCACCCGTGCGAAGCCGGGACGGGCCGCTAGTAGGGTATGGGTAGGGTCTGGACTGAATGAAGGAATACTTATGTTAGGTGTGTTATCTTTTGTTTCACATCTATTGGAAACCTCTCAAACCATTTTACATGGTGTGGTCATTGGTCAGCGACTAACAAGTCCAGCACGCTTGCGCCCGCGCACGCAGTGCCCATAAATATGTGCGTCAAACTGGAAGGACCATCCCATTTTCCAAATTTTTAACAAAATATAACATGAAAATTAAAACTTGTGCTCTTAAAAATATATTCGAGCTTGTGTAAATAATATGTTTTTCTATACGTTCCTAAAGGTGTTGTCAATAGTATCAGTTAAATGCAGTTTTGTTACAATTAGAGGAAAAATGTTAGAGCTGATATCCGATTGGAATCTGATTGGAAATAATAATGATGCTCTCGAGTGACGACCTCATACCTAAAGATGTTCTGTTTGTATGCATTCCTACAAGATTAACCGCAGTTTTCTATAAGACTGCATTATATAAGTCGTTGTAGTTGTAATTCACGTAATTTCAAAATGATAAGGTGTAGAAAATTTTTTTATGTAGAAACCTTCCTTACTAGCTAACAAGTACATTGCACTGACTGCCAGAAGTCTACCCCGGGGAGGGAAGCTTGGGCGGGCGGTCAAACTGCACCGAATGATTTTATTTTGATTAAAAATTGACGTGTTTGACCGCCCGCCCAAGCTTCCCAAGCTATTTAAAAACTATTTTTTAACAGTAGAAATAGCGTAAAATTGTTGCCAGAGGTCTAGGTCGGGGATAAAACGTTGCCAGAAGTCGATAAAGTTGCTAAAAAATATTCAAAATAAAATGATAAGGAGCAGTTGTGGCAATTTATTTTTATATAATTTATGGCTTCAAACAGCTGTAACTAAATTGCCAGAAGCCTAAATGGTGGCTAAGTGTATGAAAAATGACTTTGAATTGTGGATTTTTTTTTAAGTTTTCGTATAATTTGTTCGACCAAGTAGTGAAAACGTTATAGTATGTTATATATTTGTAATCTACTCACAAAGCCCTTTCATTTCATACCCCACATGGTATGTGTAAATGATAATTGTTTTCTTCTTTTTGCTGCCATACCTATTCATGACGTCACAGTTTCAACCCCCACAGTCTGAGCGCTTTTCATCTCATATAATTATGTGTGTTCAGGAAGTTAACTTGATACCATAAATACCATAAACGCTGTGTACGAAAAAAACATCTACAGACGGAGTGACGCGGAAGGACTCCGACGAGCTGGTGACATATTATAAAAAAGTTATTCACAAATACTCGCCGAAATATTTTACTAGACTAGAGGATCGTATAGTACTTACGTATCTTATTCTAGTTCTTTGTTGGTTATTTCTGAATGATTTTTTATTCTTATTTTGCAATCAAAATATAATATTATAGTTGAATAATTAAGTACAGTAAAAAACTAATATTTCTTATGTATATCATTATTTTACTCATATTTTGTCATTATTTTGAAGGCTCAGTCAGTTGTGAACCTGCCACTGACCCAAGATTCGCGGGTTCGAATCCCGTAAGGGGCAAATATTTGTATGATGAATAAGTATGAATGTTTGTTCTCGAGTCATTGATGTTTATATCTGTTATGTCGTTATGGCGATCCTTGGGGGAGGCCTATGTCCAGCAGTGGACGTCCATCGGCTGAGATGATGATGATGATGAATAGCATAATTATTGAAAAAATAAAATTGTCAGAACTGCACCTTATTATTTTAATTTCAATGAATTGCTTTCCGACGATAGGTACCAATTTCTGATGATATTATCATTTTTGTACAGATAGCCATCCTATTGCCTTCTGGCAATTAGGAGTCAGTTTTTTAAGGCATTAAAAACATAAAATCGAAATTGTCAGAACTGCATCTAGTAATTAAAATTAGAAAAAAAATTAAGGGGATATAATTTAGAGTGCTGAGCGCGCTCCATACAACAAAATTCTGGCTATATTTGCAATACTAACCAATACTGAGAATTGTGTGGAAAACTTTGAGCTACGATAACTTTGATACTACTTATTTTAACGGAAATCTGACAAATGTGAAGCCTAGATATTTGTTTCTTAATTATGTGTAAAAAAGTTCATTGATTTTAATCGGTTAGTTTTGAGAATATAACCAGACTTCGTTTGTACGGAGCGCGCTCCGAATCGTATCCTCTTAACAGCTGTATCGACCCACTGTGTGTCGTCTCGGATATGGTATTTATGGTACTAAGACGTTCAGTTTAACTTCCTGAACACATATGAGATGAAAAGCGCTCAGACTGTGGGGGTTGAAACTGTGACGTCATGAATAAGTATGGCAGCAAAAAGAAGAAAACAATTATCATTCACACATACCATGTGGGTTGTCAAACGAAAGGGCTTTGTGAGTAGATTACAAATATATAACATACTATAACGTTTTCACTACTTGGTCGAACAAATTATACGAAAACGTAAAAAAAAATCCACAATTCAAAGTCATTTTTCATACACTTAGCCACCATTTAGGTTTCTGGCAATTTAGTTACAGCTGTTTGAAGCCATAAATTATATCTAAACTATTATAAAACTGTAATAGAAGTATGTCTGTACATTGAAGATACTTACAAAAAAAAATTACGACAGGGTTTTTACCTGTCCCTGATTCTAAATCACCAATTTTTGGATTTTTTGTCTGTCTGTTTGTTTGTTTGTTTGTTTGTTTATTTGTTTGTTTGTTTGTTTGTTTGGGTGTTTGTTTGTTCGAGTATCACGCAAAAACTACTGAACCGATTTTGATGAAACTTTTTTTGTTTGATAGCGTATCATCAGACTTAAAATCTGGTATATAATTTATGCGGACGAAGTCGCGGGTAAAAGCTCGTAAAAACTAAATTGCCAGAACTGCACCTTATAATTTTATTTTGAATATTTTTTAGCAACTTTATCGACTTCTGGCAACGTTTTATCCCCGACCTAGACTTCTGGCAACAATTTTACGCTATTTCTACTGTTAAAAACTATAACTACGACAAATTTTCAGAACTGCACCGAATGATTTTATTTTGATTAAAAATTGACGTGTTAGACCGCCCGCCCCCGCTTCCCTCCCCGGGGTAGACTTCTGGCAGTCAGTGTAATGTACTTGTTAGCTAGTAAGGAAGGTTTCTACATAAAAATTTTTACTACACCTTATCATTTTGAAATTACGTAGCCAGCTCTTTGTCCATTACTTTTGACGATGTTGGACATCTAGCAAAGGACATCTTTAAAAATTATGATCATACCACTATCGGTGGTGATCCCGCTGGTGTGACGCACACCATATGCGCCGGAGTCTATGGAATTTCACCAGTACCCGTGAAACAAAGATGGCTGTTTAGTATGCGTTGCCTAATTGTAAGTGCTATGAACTGCAGGTGACGATGAAATCGGTCACAAGGCTGCATTGGTTAGATATACAATCATTGTAAAACTACGAGACTCTTAAAAAACTCTTAAGATATCTTAGTATCCAAATAGTCATAAACGTACAAAGTCTAGTAGCAAAACGTCTGGATTGCTTATGGTAAGTTATAGCCTGTAGGATCCCACTGCAGGGCAACTAGGCTTCCTGGTCTCACGAATAATGGTGAGAGGAAGTGGGCTCTACCTACAGTTGCAAGTTAGTGGTCAAACTGTCAAAGAATTTGTTTAAAATGTTTAAAAAATGTACGTTAATATCGAATGTGACAGAAGTTTTTGTTTTCGCGATTTCGATGTTAGTCATATAGAGAAACTTGTCCAGTTTGATCGTCTGATCATCCCCTTAAAACAGTCAGCAATACTAAGAAACACTATATTATTCTATGACCGATGACGGTAGCAGGCGGGAACCCGTTGGATGAAGGCATCGCAAGGCTGGTGGTTGTGGCGATCCTCGGGGGAGGCCTTTGCCTATTAGTGGACGTCTATCGTCTATTGCCTGAAATGATGATGATAATTTATATTCTAACACATTTTTTATGCCGTTTTTAAGCTAAAGTCTGGCTGGACTCTGCAACGAATTTCATCAAAGAGCTGGAGAGTAGGAAAAACAAGTTTGCCTCTATTACAAAAGGAAGCCAGCTCTGCTTTATAATTAGTACTTAAACTCTGGCACCAGTCTCCACCCATAGACTATTCTGTGATGTCCAAATAGTTTGTGGTGGTGAAAATAAAACAATTTTTTTTTTTTTTTTTTTATTATTATTAATTGTATTATACTTAAGACAAATTCATCCGTTTCGGGGTGACCAGCATAATAGTTACTGGTAGGTAAAACTCTAAACTTCTAAAGCATCGCTCAAACCTGTACGACCAAAGCGACTGCGAAGCGGAAGCGTCTACCGCGCGGCGGTCGCTTCGCTACCCATGTAATCTTATGGCGTCCCGCCAAACCGCTCAAACCTGCGCGACCACGACGCGGGACGGCAGCGTAAGCGCAGCGGGAGGCGCACGTCTAGTGGTCAGACGTGTATTAATGTTACGCTCTCGTAACAAAATAAAATACAAATTTTAAATTTCAGCACATTTTGTTCTTGATGGTACTTATTTTGGTTCTTTCTGATAGATTTGGGTCGTTTTTGGTTTCGCGTCGTAGACGCTCCCGCTTCGCGTCCCGCGCCCCGCGTCGCAGTCGCCCAGGTTTGAGCGCTCCTTAAATACAGGCATGGATTTTAATTTCAAGTACCATTGGAAGGACCACACGCCCTGAGGCCAAAAAGGCACTACTGCCCGATCAAATAACATACTAATCCAATTATTTTGATAATAGCACCTTTATGACTCATAATAATAGAGCACACGTGTTTATTTCGATCCTTTTCTGTCGAAAATTACAGGTTTAACACTTCGTTTGAACCGTCCAAAACGTTAGAAGCAAGAGAAAAAAGTCTTAAGAATTTATGTAATAAGAGTGAAAATAGATCGACAGGCGAGATCTGGCTCTAGGTATAAACTACACAGAGGATACCAATTGTGATACTTTCAGTAATTAGAAGGAATTAAACTGCATTCGTTTTATTAAAGAGTACACAGATTAAAAAAAAAATGTTTTTACCAAAAACTGTTTTGTAGCAAATAAACAAACGTTTGGTTATAAATAGCAAAAATTTTGGTTTATTAAAAACCAAACGTTGTATAAATTAATTTTTTTACCATTCTGTTTGACAATTAAGCATTCATAGTACTTAGGTATAAAGACTAATTTAAAACTGCAAATACATTTCTTGTTATATTTGCTTCAATTGCAAATACAAAGATATGGGATATAGTTTGTAGGTACTCTATTACAGAAACGTTTTACGGCAAATAGGTAGTCGAATAAGTATTTGTAGGTACCTACCTACCTACAGATTATTGTTACAATGTTCATACCTATGAACATTGTAACAATAATCTGTAATTATGTTGTATCATATTACTCATCTCATCATACTATAGTTTATCCTGCTATTAAAAATAGTATTCAAGATAAAAAAATTACTGCCATGTGACTTTAGCGATATTTTCAAAAGTTTTTTTAATGAGATGATCAAAATAATATATTTTTCTTGTTGGCAAATAGGAAGTAGTCGTCTGTTGACACATTGGTTCACATTCTAGAACTTTCTTTTTAACAGAAATATGCATTTTGTTTAGTATAACCTTGTCAATGAATTTCTTATTTTTTTACATACAATTAACATAATAAGTACCTACAATTAATATAATAAGTAAGTATGTGATAATGTAGTTAATGTACCTACTTAAGTACTTTGTAAAAATTTCAATGAAAACATTTAAATACTGCACCTAACACACCATTTTATGTCTATGTTAACACACTTATGTTGTTGTGCAAATAAATACATTTTGGGGGATGATCAGACCATCATATTGAACAAGTTTCTCTAACATCGAAAACGCGAAAAAAATCTGCTGCCCCATAGGTACATTTAGGCGCAGGATTGCAGTTTTGTATAGAACAGCTGATTTATTTAGCGATTTCGATGTTGTTCCCATAGAGAAAGTTATTAGTATGATGATGGTCTGATCATCCCCTAAAAAAACCACCATCAGAGGCTACTAAGGGATTAGTAGTATCGTACGACACCCTCACAGAAATAGGGTGGTCTAAGCAGCATAAGGCTATTAAGGCTGCCTGTCCATTGACGCGAGCTGGCTGTGCGAGCTGTGTAGCTGTGTAAATATTAACCACACAGCTACACAGCTCGCACAGCCAGCTCGCGTCAATGGACAGGCAGCCTAACACAAGAAAAATAATGTATGATTAAAACTAATGCATTCTTATTTCCAATACATTATTCATTCTAATACATCAAAATTGGCAGCTCACAAAATCGAACTAGCATACGACGCGACGCGACGTTACGTATGTAGTCCTTTTATTTTTTTCGGCCACCGGCCACCTCGCTACAAATTGGTAAGGGCCGAAGCGGCCAGCTCAGCTCACGCAAGGCTTTTTTTAATTTTTTTTTCTTCTTTTGACACATGACTCGTTTTGTTACGACCTCGGACCGCGCGAAGGTCGCTCCCTCTTTGATGCTACACGAATGTTAGTTGTTTTTTTAATGGGCACGAGAAGTTTGAATTTAGAAGACGGTTTGGCTTTAATTTTAAAATGATTTCGTCGTTTGTTTAAGTGGCAAGTGGAGTTTCTTTCAAATAATAGGGTACCTAGTGGACAATTAGTGGACAACTCCATGGGACAACTAGTCAAATTAGCAACTCTACGCGCGCTTTGTATGAAAAATTTTACTACCTAAATTAAATACAATACAATAGTTATTAGGTAGACTAACAATAACAAGTGACGTCATCAACATTTCATTACTTTAATAGTTCATCCTGTAATTAAAATCTATTTTAATGAGAAGATAATAATAAAATATGTTTTATGTACCTATCCCCATACCCTATTCCCCAAGCTCCACATTCTGTATTTTTCCTCCTTATCTCCAATGCCTTATGAGTTGTAATTGATCCATGTATAATGCTTTGCATTGCAAACGTTAATTAAATATACTATATGCAGTTACTAAATAATAAGGCCTACACTACTAAATTATTGAACGCGTTCCGAAGTTTCATACAAAAGACATCAACGGGGGCGTTGAGTTTTAGTGCGATCGAGATCTGAACATTGAGTAGAAAAATGTGTGAATAATATAATAATAGAACATTAATTTAATATAATATATTAAGGGCCTATGTCGAAAAATAATTTAAGCGAAACAGGCTTGGGATAGCTTATATTACGGCCTGATGCGAGAGAAAGAGATGGGGCGCCGCGCGCGCCTGAAACGAATCGAGCGCCAAATCAAACTTTATTTAATTGTGTTTGTACCATTTATGTTAGTTCAATTCTGCTCTAATCAAAATTTAGAAAATATCAATCTCTTTTTTTTAAATCAAGTCTCGTGTTTCTATTCTTCACCGTTTAGCAGTTCCAAGCGTTTATAGATAAAAACAGAGGCTACTTTGGCTTGTTTTTCTATCGAGAAAATGTGTCTTAATCATGTTTTGGCTCTAATCAAAACTTCAATTATATGTTCAATTTACACATATCCGAAAATCATACTCCTACTGTTAGTACTTCATGATATGTGAAGCTTTGGAGAATCCAAATTTTTTCACATAGCCCCTTAATTGGCGATTTATATGTTTATATGTGTATTTATACACAAATATAAATTATGCTTTATTCTTTTATTGGCACATCCAACATGCATTTGCAAAAGGAATATGACCTCGGTGTCCATCCGTCTGTCACACGTCCAAACATAGGAAGCTATAATTTT
Source organism: Agonopterix subpropinquella (assembly GCA_922987775.1). Classification (NCBI taxonomy): domain Eukaryota; kingdom Metazoa; phylum Arthropoda; class Insecta; order Lepidoptera; family Depressariidae; genus Agonopterix; species Agonopterix subpropinquella. The sequence goes on from OV277693.1 coordinate 28,822,721, forward strand.
TAATTATAAAGATCGCGAGGGATCTAGTTTCTATTTCATCGCAATCGGCTCACTCAATCAGAAATAGGGAAAATTAACACGGTGCCATATTATTTACTTTTAGCGATTTCAGTGTTGCTCCCATAGAGAAAATTGATCAGTTTGATGAACTGATGTAAACTTAACTGCGGTACATACTTTATAGGGCCTTACCGCATTTCAGTTTACACCCTGTTCTGAGGCACGCAAGGTAGTCGACGACATATTTTGAGTAACAAAGAGATTATGATCAATCCATGTCATATAAAGATGATGTGTCCATGCCATGTTGTTTCGGAGAAAGTATTTACGTAGGTACTTTGTCGTGACAATGACAAAATCTTGTGTGGTCACAACAACCAGTCTATATTGAGCTCTGTCATCTCAACAATTATACAAAAAGGTACAGAAGTTGATGGGTCAACGTTATCTTGGTTCTTCTTAGGAAATGTAAAGTTTTACAAAATTATAGGATAGGGACAGGAAAATATTATTTACGGTAATGATTCTTGATTGTGCGTTGTGAGAAAATTAAATAGAAACATTATTGTACAGTTTTACCTTCTTCTTTCTTATCGTGTGGGCAGAGCCCTGGAGTGCGATTTTTGAATCTAATTCGCTGAGTTCAGCAGCTGAAAATGTCAAAATTACTATGGAGAAACGCATCTTTCTACTGCTGATTTGACTTTCAAAATTCGCACTCCTGAAGTATGATTTTTGAAAGTCAAATCATCAGTAGAAAGATGCATATCTCCATAGTGATATTGACGATTTCAACTGCTGAACTCAGCGAATGAGTTTCAAAAATCGCACTCCTGGTGTCAGAGTTTTACCTATAATAACCTTTTTGGGGTTAATTATAATTTTAATACATTTTTAAAGGAATAGATTCCTTTTTCTTATTTTCATGTCAGAATGAGTTGTGTCGGGATTTCTTCACTCGACACTTTCTTTATAAGTGTCTTATGATTAAAATAAAATTAACCACAAAAGGCTTAATCTACCTATACAACGTGTACACAACTCTAATGAATTAACGCAAAACTAGAAAGTAGTTTGTTTAGAATCGAGAGCAGAATCGAATTATCATGGTTTCAACACGTAATTTTTTTCAAAATATTAAATAATTAGTTTGAAAACTTTAAAATTTACTGAACCCAATGTCAACGTACCGCACCGGGAACGCTCACCCTACTTACTACCAAAACAAGATTCTCAAAATGTATCCAGTACATTCGCGCTTTCTTCATCGCAGAAATGATAGGGTAAGTCCGGGGTAGTTGGCCGTAGTTTTTTCAAGATCCAATTTATATAAAACTACATGTTTGTAAATTGTAATTATTATTTTTAATTAAACTTTGAATGTTACACTATAGGATAATTAACAAAAATGTATCTAATTTTGATGGGATCTACCTTAAAAACAACTTTAAAAAAAATCACGATTGGACATCTCTCCCTAAGTGTCCGGAAGAGATGGCCTCAGTAGCATGGGAGAGTTGGCCAGTACTTAACTCTACTGTTTCTTCCATTTAACCGTTAATTTGTTTGAGTTTTAGTTCCTTTTTTCATTTTGAACACATGTCGTCAAATTGAGAGCCATTTTGGTGCATCTAAAGTTGGAAAAAGATATACTAAATCCAATCTTCAATAAGACATGTTTCGAATAGTTTTCTCCACAGAAAATATAGTTATTTTCTTCTCTCCTTTTTCCCTTTTCGTCAGATGTATCGCGTAAAAGCGACTGTTCGTTAATCGTCCATTAAATATGAAATTATTCCGAAAAATATGAAAAATGTCTAGTAAGGCCATCTCTCCTAATTTTCAGGGAGAAATAGCCACATCAGTCAAGTGACAAAATGTATTTGCCCTTGTGGTTATTTTAAGGTTATGTTCAAGGACGATTCATAAGCCATTCCGAAAACTCTTAAAAACTCGATAGTTATTGGCCACATTCGTGGACAGTGAACTAGGAACAGTGAACAATTAAAGTTCTATTATATCTCGTTCACTGCACATGCTTCATTTCATACACTGGATAATAATGATCGGAGAAACTCAATATTACACAGGTTGTTAGGGAAACAGTTGCATTACTTTAAGTGGTGATTGTACTTATGATACTGAACAACTTTCCCTAAAAAACAAAAAATGTTTGGACTTCCCATAATGCAATCAGCTGATCGAAGTTTTGTATGAAAAGTTTTCCGAATTTTCCATAGGATTCTTTGGGAAAGTTATTCAGTATCATGGGTACAGTCACCCCTAAAAGTAATGCAACACCCTGTATAAGGATTGTCTAGTTACAGTTACAAATACATATTTTATCGATCCTATCGATAGGAAACTTAAACTACCCTAGCTAAACTACTGAATGTCATCTCGTTCAGAAAAACACTAAACGAGGAAAAATTGCGAGCGCCATCCTGGAAATCAGGTAACCGCGTTAGCCCTTGAGTTTAGGAGAATCCTACGTGGTTATAGCTACGTAAAACTTATTTGATCGGTCGTTCAACCATGTCGTTTTGCCGTCTCTATCGTACGCGTAGTGCGGTCTCGGTCACTCGTACCGTTAAGGTGGTATGCCTGAGTTATGGCATTCCGATGTAGCCACCACCACTCGGAGGCTGCGCGGGCGCAAAGCTGGCCTGCACGTAACCAGCGTATGTTACATGCGGTTTTGCTTTCCTTCTATATTTCTTATTAGGTGTGAATGCCCTCTTTGGATTAGAAAATTAATTGAAGCCCCATTGGTAGTTTCTATGCTAGCCTCGCGTATGGATGGAATGCGATGCAACTTTTTTTTAGTTTACGTGTTTTTGCCGCGTTCGATGTTGCTTTTGGAAATATTTCCTAATAAAGAATATAACGAGACCGAGAGGGATAAATTGTAAATTTTTAGTAACGCAACAAAATTTTCGAAACTATAGAAACAATTAAAATAGAGGGAAGGGAGGGGAGGGGGTGTGTTCAGTTTAACACACCCTTAAAATATTTCTCGTAATGAAAAAAATAGTTGTGTATTCTTAGGAAATAAACATAACTTATTGCGTTCTCTAACCACCCAAAAAGGGAAAACGGTCGTGAGCTTATGTATGTTTATTTGCAACAGGCAGAGATCGTATGAATCAAAACATAGTAAGTAAGCCTCGCCTTATGAGGCAAATCTATTCAGTATGACGTGATCATTCGATCAATACATTTAGCGCGACTTAGACCGTCTCCTTATTTAGTCACAATCAACTCTTGCGCAGCCTGTGCTTGTTCGACGGATTTACGTTAGTCGTGTTATGGAAAGTTAGTTTATGTACACCCCGAAAGGATATTTATGGTCGTGTATTATTGTATAATAAAGGTATAACCACCTTCCTGAAAAGGAAAATTAGGAATAATTTTGATTTCAAAGTTACTTTTCTATTTTTCATTAGAACGCATCCGAGGACACGTGCAGTGGGAAAACAATTTCAACTTTAGACACATCGCGGTATGTCAGTCTATCCCGTTTTCCCGTTTCAGTGTTGTACCTATAAGCAAATTAGTATCTACTCGTACCTAGTACTACATACCCCACCAATTTTAACCTCACCCCCGCTTTGTTAAGAAGCGTGGACGTATTCCTGTCTCGCTCGCACTGACTCTGTATCATACATGCTTACTTCTTGTAAATCAGTTGTAAATTTTTCCCATTTGTATGAAATGACAGCTAAGTGTCCATGTCCATAAGGCGTGGTTAATTCATACCTATTTAACCATTACCTATGTACTTAGTGGTTAATTAAGTAGACACAGTTCTAAAAAAACTACGACCTTATTGACGGGAAGCTTATAATCTGAACCACGAATCGAACATTGGTAGATACTTAACTTAGGTAGGTAGGTACTAGGTACCTATGATATTCAATCAAAGTAGGTACTTAACCTTATAATACCTACGTACTATTGGGACACGAGCACCGGTAGGTAAGGTAGGTCAAAGTCTGTTGAACACAACTAAGAATACAATTTTAATGCCTATCTCTCGTAGTAAGCAAAATGTTTATTGATAGCTTTGTGTGAAATATGAAATTCTATTGTACACTTTTTCCTATTTGCGACTCACCAATGCAATATGGTTACAAATCTGTACTGTAGTAACTACATAACACTAGCTTAGGCACATTGTGTAATTTATTTACGAGCGATAAATATATAGGTACATACCTATACAATACAACCAAAAATTTTAACAAAAAAATTAAAACCGCCTTCAAAAAACTAAAAAGTTACAAAATAATATTGCAGCCGATGACTTTCCCGTTCGCATCATAAGAACATTAATTTGTTTTATTGAAGTCGCTGTCAAGCCGGTATGATTCGCGACAGGGCTTGCATTTTTTGGCTTGGCTTGACACCGACTTCTATAAAACAAATTAATGTTCTTATGATGCGAACGGGAAAGTCATCGGCTGCAATATTATTTTGTAACTTTTTAGTTTTTTGAAGGCGGTTTTAATTTTTTTGTTAAAATTTTGTTTATTTCACAATTTTCAGTGGCAAATTCATTAGTTCGATTTAATAGTAGTGCTTTAAATTAACAAACGCACTAGTCGGCACTACGATTTTCGAAGGTTCCCCTCGATATCTCTGGGATCCATCATCAGATCCTGGTTTCCTTATCATGGGACCTCACTTGGGATATCTCCTTTCCAACAAAAAAAGAATCATTGAAATCGGTTCATAAACGACGAAGTTATCCGCGAACACACATAAAAAAAAAAAATATATATATATACGGTCGAATTGAGAAACCTCCTCCTTTTTTGAAGTCGGTTAAAAAGGAAAAAAATGGTAGGGTATTTTAAAATTATTAACCATGCAGGAAAATAAGAAATTCTGCACAATTGTAACATCTAATGCCATCTATCGGCATCAATGAAATACTGAAATCAAACAGACCCACGCCACGTACGAAACGCGACATCTTGCGGCTAACCGGTGAACTATTCTATTGTGCACTTTTTACTATTTGCGACTCACCAATGCAATATGGTTACAAATCTGTACTGTAGTAACTACATAACACTAGCTTAGGCACATTGTGTAATTTATTTACGAGCGATAAATATATTGGTACATACCTATACAATACAACCAAAAGAAAAAAAATGGTAGGGTATTTTAAAATGATTAACCATGCAGGAAAATAAGAAATTCTGCACAATTGAAACATCTAATGCCATCTATGAGTCCGGTTACACTGGTCCGGTCATTCTGGTCCACCAGTCTGGTCATGTTTATTTGATTTGAAGGGAAACTATACTGAAGCACCATGTTAATCGGGTCAATCTCGAGTCAGTTTCCCTTCAAATCAAATATACATGACCAGACTGATGAAATACTGACCTAAAGTGCGATTTTTGAAAATCATACGAGCGATATGGCAGTAGAAAGATGCATAATCTCCATAGTAATTTTGACATTTTCTACTGCCAAGTGGCTCGTATGATTTTCAAAAATCGCACTTCGTGTAACCTCCCTCTATCGGCATCAATGAAATACTGAAATCAAACAGACCCACGCCACGTACGAAACGCGACATCTTGCGGCTAACCGGTGAACTGGCTCGAAAGCCCTGGTGAGCCTTCTCAAAACAACTACGTCATTACTGAGGTTACCGCTAGATGGCGCTGTCGATGGAAAAATTCACAGAGATTTTAAAGTGACGATAATAGGTGGCGCTAGCGTCGCAACTACAAATAATAAAGAAGAGGTATTATTTATTTATCTTTTACACTCAGTTGCAGAAACTCTCATTAGAGTTTTATCCTTCATTAAATCTCTTGCTAGCTTTAACAATGTCAACGAGACAAAAAGTGACAGCAAGAGATTTAGTGGAGGATTAACTTTTCTGCAACTGAGCGTATGACTACAACATAATTATCGATTTGTATTTTTTTACTCTACCTACAGATTAGAGATAACAATAATAAATTATAGTTATTAGTAACGCAAAGCTGACACAACACAAAAGTTAAGTACTTAAGTACTTTATTTACTATATATTTATAAACTAATATCAGAGTAAATACTGTAAGTTTGTAGGTACAGTCGTAGTCGGCCGCAATAAGTTATATACACTTTAATACTACGACGTAGAACAAAAGTGTATACAACTTATTGCGGCCGACTGTACAAAGAACGTGCTTTCTTCTTTGCACTCTACTGTTCTCACCAAAATTCATAAGAGGAGGGTTTTGCCGTGTGATCCCACAGACAATGAAATTTACCTTCTGAAACCAGAATTACAACTCCCAATTTATAAAATTATCGACATGGAACTGGGTAATCCTATATACCAAAGACCCAGCCAGCCACCCAGCATTTTTCAACTCCAGCGATTTCGCGCGGTAGGGCTAAGAGCTATGGCTATACGTACCTACATAAGAGTGGCTTGTAAGTCTTGTAATCAAATATCAGTCAAGTGATGCATGAAATTGTGCGCTGGCGGCATGGCATGGCGCCGCGGCCGTTGCCCCACTACGTGAGACGATGAGAAGTAAGTACCTACAAGATTTAATTGGAATTTTGTTGACAAAGACTCTTTGACAAGGCTAGATGAGGGTAAAAAAATTTAGGTGTATAGTAGCCCCTGGACTTTTTAATTTACCTACCAAAAAAGGTTACCGATTGCCCGATTGATATTGTTGTAAGGTACGACATTACTAAATATAAAAACCTAAGTCTTAAAGATCACAATTCACAACACGTCGTAACAAAAAAAAAACCTTAAATTTTTGTATGTTCTTCCTCTTAGTTCAATACCCATACCACAGAGTACTATAACCATATACAGGGTCCTCACTTTTTTAAGGAGCCATCAAACTTAACAACTTTCTCTTTGGGACCAACACCGAAATCGCGAAAAAAATCAGCTGTCCCATACATTTGGCTCGAGTAGATTTGCAGTTGTATAGAAGAGCAGATTTTTTCCTCGCGATATCAATGTTGGTGCCATAGAGAAAGTTGTTCAGTTTAACGGTCTGATCATCTCCTTAAAAAAGTGTCAGCGTATTAAAAAGGACCCTGTATAACTCATATTATACTTACGTAATAACTAGACCGATCAAAAAGGATGTTTTTACTCGACTGCGCCACAAGGAGGGTTATGTTTTTCGATCGTTTGTATGTATGTATGTATCTACGTATGTATGTAAGTATGTATGTCTATTTCTTTGAAACTACGCAATGCCCTACAGCCTAAACGGCTTGATAGATTTTAAAAATAGCATTTTATCTATCTTTGTCTGAGCACACAAAATTCATACTTTTCTACGTTTGACTTTGATTTCAACGTTTGACTTTCAAAAATCCCACTCCAGTTATCGATTTTATACAGTTTTCAGAGCCTCTACCCGGACATTCGAACTTCGCAATTGCGTGAACGTTTCGGTACCATTATCAACTCTATTACAATGAAGTTCGGACCGAAACGGTCCCGATATATCGAAAATCGAAAGTCCGCGTATAGGGCCAGGGTCTACCTATGGTATTGCAGGGTATGAGTTCGTACCTACGCGTACGTTTAAACACACTTTTTTACTGAATATTAAAAGAAGCTAAGAGCTTTTGTATATTCATAACTTTAAGAGCCTATAAAGTTTTATCTAAATAACATATCGTCGCGTTACCTCGTTTAATTTTTTAAATAACAATTAGGTTCCAATACGAATACATAAACCGAACTCGAACGATATTAAAAAGATACGATAAGTAATTATGAGGATTTTATACATTATTTGTGGAAAAGTACTTTAATGTCACTTACGTCGTTGTTCGACGCCCGTTTATAAAGAAGGCGAGAACAGCCAGAAAATTAAAATTATAGTGGTTTTTATAATGTAGTAAGCGACTTTAGTCCCTTTCCCCAGATATCATCAGATATCGTGTAATTATACGTTCATTCACTCGAAAAAGGCGACATCAACAGACTGAAAGAAATTAAATTTAAATGTTTATCAATGCATTTACATATTTCCGAATTAACTACGTTTTTAACGGTTTCTTTCCTAATTAAAAGTGTACTTTTACGTAAGTAGCTACATCTCTTGTAAGTAGTTAAGTACTAAAAAATTATAAGTAAAATAAAATACTTAAATATTTTAGGTTTGAATGAATAAAAAACCAGAAAATCTTTTCTACGGAATCAAAAATAATAGATCAAAAATAATAATACCTACAAATAAAAATATGTACCTATAAGTGTACTATGTGCTATGATATGCCTACTAGTGCCAAGGTCATCGCCTACTGCAGTGCTCGTACGTAAATTAAAGACGAACTATTTATTTATTATATATTATTTATTATTATTACTAATATGATTGATTGATTGATAAATCGATCATAGAAATAGGAAGAAAATCGATGTGACCATCCGTCCAGTTTGTACGAAAGAGCAAAAATTTTTATTTATCTAAACTATTATAAAACTGTAACAGAAGTGTATCTGTACATTGAAGATATTTACAGAAAAAGATTACGATATGGTTTTGAGATGTCCCTGATTCCAAATCACCAATTTTTGGATTTTTTGTCTGTCTGTTTGTTTGTTTGTTTGTTTGTTTATTTGTTTGTTTGGGTGTTTGTTTGTTCGAGTATCACGCAAAAACTACTGAACCGATTTTGATGAAACTTTTTTTGTTTGATAGCTTATCATCTGACTTAAAATCTGGTATATAATGTATGCGGACGAAGTCGCGGGTAAAAGCTCGTTTATTATAAAATTCTGATGTGGTGTTGGAGGAGAATAGAGGGGATACGTTGGACAGAACAAATAACAAATGAAGAGGTGTTAAGAATGGTTAATGAAAAGATTCTAAAAACAATCGAAAACCGGAGAGTAAAAACGATCAGACACCTGATACGAAACGAAATTTCTTTAAAATACAACGTGTTAATGAATTAACGCAAAACTAGAAAGTAGTTTGTCTAGAATCGAGAACAGAATCGAATTATCATGGTTTCAACATAGGTAATTTTTATCAAAATATTAAATAATTTAAAAATATATATATAAATATAAAAAAAAAATAAAAAAAAATATATATATATAAATATATATTTATATTTATATATATATATATATATTTTTTTTTTTTTTTTTTTTTAATCTTTAATTTGATTCGAAATAGCACAACATGGCTGTAACATGTTCAAAATCAATAATATTTGAAATTAAATAATTTGTTTGCAAAATTTAAAAATTTCTGAACCCGATGTCAACCCACCGCACGGGCACACTCACCCTACTTACTACCAAAACAAGATTATAAAAATGTATCCATGAGTACGTTAGCGCTTTCTTTCAGTGCTGAAAAGATAAAAAACCATTTTTGCCTCAAAACTTAAAATGCGAATAACTTAAAATTTTAATTATCAAAATAATGAAATTATTGTTTCAATCTAATTATTTTGTTATAAATCAGTAGGGGTGTATGAGGTTTTGCGCTAATTTATTAACACGTTGTATAAGTGAAGATGGAGGGGAAGAGACGCAGAGATAGACCTAGACAGAGTTATCTAGCCCAACTCCAAGTGAAGGAAAAGTTTGATGTCGTGTCGTATCAAGACACTAGCGGAAAAGAGACAGGATTGGCGAATACCCCACCGAAAAAGAGCGTAGCGATGATGATTACAAAATTATTTAAACAAATATTATATTACTTAGTATAAAAAAGTAATAAACACACGATCGTGAACTTGCTATAATTACTAAAATGTTTTGGCAGGTTCCTAAGCGTGCAGTTAAAGCAAAGCTTCAGTCGGACTTCTAGTACAATGTTGATACATTATTATTAGGTAGGTTAACCTAAACTTATTAATTATGCTTATAACTGGTACTGTAGTAATTATATTGCAGATAAGCTTGAGGAGCATATGCTTAAGTAGTTCATTCCAAGATAACGTCCGAAGAATAGATGGATGAACACAGTTCGCAGTGATCGACAAGTGCAATGTCTCCGAATATTATGTTAAGAATAGGGCAAGGTGGAAGGGACGTGGAACGCTGATCCCACCATAAACATAAGAGAAGAGAGAGAGAGAGAGAGAGAGAGAATAAATTTCAGTGAGCATTGCATGGAAGTGCAACTTTTGTACGTAGTATATTTACCTAAAGTATTTATTCTGTGGTTTAACACGAATTTGCCGACTCAAGCGCCTAATGCCAGTAATGCCCGTATCTCGAGTGTAGTCACAAATGGTCATTTAATTACCGCGGCCCCCCAATGTCATGTTAACCGGCGAGCGTAGCCGGCGAGAACATCATTGCTCCAATTGGCTTTTTGGATCTCTGACTGAAAAATTTGGACGGCTTTGATGATATTAACAGCCGTGTCCCTTAGGTCATTGCATTAAGGATGCATTTGTTATTTTAACGCATGTTGGTTGGGCGTTAAATGCCGACTGGATCGGGAGCCTCGGAGAGATGGTGAATAACGCCAGCAGTATTGTTGTAGAATGGGACGTCTTTATTAGGGGCAGTACAGTTTATATAGTGCTAGCTACGTGCTATAATAGCATGACATATGCTACATGAGACACGTAGGAGACGTGACTATAGGAAACTGCACTGCTTGCATAAATATCCCTTACAGTACTTCCCCCCTTTGAAAAATAAAGGAATACATCTATGTAACAATTGTAAAACTAAAAATCAACAAAAATCTATAAGCTAGGAGTGTCAAAATTAAAAAGTGTAGAACAGAAGGGAATAATAAAAACAAAGAAGATATAACAAAAATTTTGAACTTATGAGCTAAACCGTAAAATTGGTTGTATGGTGCGTCCGGAGCGTGCGACTGTTGGTCCGTTTGTTGTGCTCGAGGTGGGGTCCGGGGAAGGTCGTCTCGTGTGCTGCTTCGACGGCTGGCAATGAGAACGTTCGCTTCAATCGGTCCACGGAGACACTTGTAGTGCGGCCTGGTAGATGGATGGCTATTCATTTACCATCTCGCTTCAGGACTTTGAACGGGCAATCGCAAGGAGCTGTAAAGGACTTCTTAAACATGTCTCTTCTGAGGAATACATGAATGCAATTCTGCAGGTCCTTGAGAACGAAATGCGATCTCGTAGCTACTCGATCCCTGGAACACTTCGTGAAGATGCTTTTTGTGCTGTTCTCCATCTGTGTCTGCCATATTATGAGGATATCGTTGACGTAGCAAAGTTGTGCTCCGACCCGTATAATAGTTGTGAAGACCCAATCGTCATTTTGACGAATTCAAATAAATCGAAGGTCATGTTTACATAATTCGCACGAATTGATGACTCATTAAGTCTCGGAATGTTTCACGCTTGCAATGATGGACAGTTCCGTAACCTTGTCGGTCAGCTCTTTTGTATGTAGGTCAACCAGCAGGTAGGTAATTTGTTTTGTTTTAACAAAATTAGCGCCGAGAATTAAAGTTGAACATCGGCTGCGATGAGGGTCCATTTGACGACACGGCGCAATCCCTGATTCAAATGCATGGTTTTCTCCCCATACGTGCGATGGGCGTACCGTTAGCGGCGAAAAGATTGAATGCATAGCGGTCGTGTGGTGAGGCTTCTGTTTAAAACAGCTAATACAGATACGTCTGCGCCTGTATCGATTAAAAATCGTGTTCCACTTTTGAGGTAGGTAACAAAAGGCGGCAGCTACTTGCATTTTTGATGCCTTGTGAACCACAAGCGTGGCTGTGCGACCGGGAATAATCTGGAAACCGTCACAGGACGGTTAGCGCCTCAATGGTCCTCTCTGGTGCTGGCGACTGTGGTAATGCGGTTCCGGGTTGCGGGGAGACTCCGTACATCGTGGGAAGAATGCTGTGCTCGCTTTGGTGAATATATTGCCTCTTGAAATTCCAATCGGTGAGACCCGCTTGTGGGAGGCCGAAAGGAATTGTGCAAATCAGCAAAGTGAGAAATCTTCCGAACGATGCAGCTGTTTCCTTGTCGGGGCCATCACGTCGTCGGCTGGGACGGATCACATCGGGTGTGATGGATCACGTCGAGAACGATGGATCACGTCGGGGTCACCAGTTTAACGCATGTTGGTTGGGCGTTAAATGCCGACTGGATCGGGAGCCTCGGAGAGATGGTGAATAACGCCAGCAGTGTTGTTGTAGAATGGAACGTCTTTATTAGGGGCAGTACAGTTTATATAGTGCTAGCTACGTGCTATAATAGCATGACATATGCTACATGAGACACGTAGGAGACGTGACTATAGGAAACTGCACTGCTTGCATAAATATCCCTTACAGTTATTGTTACTAGCTCGAACAAGGGAAGACTGTGAGGGAATCTTTATAATGACGTATGAGTTCTAAAAAAATCATTGATACCTATACGTGTCAATATTCAAAGATGTTATTCAGACAACCAAATCGACTTTAGACCATCAACCTGAACAACTTCCACTATGTGTAGTCAACGTCGAGAAAAGTTTAAAAATCTACTGTTTCATACAAACGTAGAGTACACCTACCTATCTCGATTCAACAAATGTATTGGCAGCAGATTTTTTAATTTGTAGGGTTCCGTACCCAAAGGGTGAAAATGGGACCCTATTACTAAGCCTACGTTGTCCGTCTGTCCGTCCGTCTGTCCTACCTATTTAGGGCTGTAACTTTTGAACCATAATAGCTAGATAGTTGAAATTTTCTCAGATTATGCATTATTATAGCGGATTTGTTAACAAATAATAAAAATGACAAAAAGTTAAAAATTAAGGGGGCTTCTCAACAAGAAACTAGTTTTTATCAACGTTTTTTCTTCACGCTCTATCGTAAAAACGGTAATACATACAAGCGTCAAACTTAGTGCGATTAAAGAGTAATAGAATAATAAGCCACAATATTGCAATCAAAATGCTTCTTTTGGTTTTTTCTCCGAACCAAAGTAGAATATATCTACTAGTTAAAAAAAAAAACAAGTTTTTATGCTTAACTAAATAGCTTAGATATGATTCCAAAACAGCTCTAATACCTATTTTGTATCCGCAACCACGTCAGAGGTTCCTATCGCTGAATCTCTACAGAAAAAAAGGCGGCGCGGCACTTACCTATATTATACTCTTCGATCAACATTATACTGTCTGGTCTCCATGAATGAAACGCGTTTGCGCTTGCGCAGCTCAAGAAAATAAGGCCTAAATGAAAATATGAGCGTAATCACCAGCGTGTTTTATTTATATTTGTAAAGAAACCAGTTTAATAAGAAGCGAGGTCGGTTGTTTTTTTTATTTTAATGCTCATTAGTAGGTATGGTTAACGTTTAAGCTGGTGATAGTTTGTGGATATTTTACATGCCATCATTCACTGAACATTGTTTTCTTCGAAATGTATGGGAAAGTATTGTTTTGCTATTTCTGACATTTCGAGTACTCTAACCTCAGTAGATCTAGTAATATAATTTTTTTATTCGACTGGCATCAATACAGTTTTTATGTTAATTTTTTGTATGTAAGTATGTATGTAGTAAATTTTATTTAAAGCCTAAATTATATAAAATTGTCTCCTTATCTACTACTTAACTACACGTTACACGTAAGTAGTCAGTAACTATACAAAAATTAACTAAATTAAGAAAATACTTATTTAAAAAAAAGTTTGGATATCCTTTGTCAGGCTCAGTGCATCGGCATGTGTTCGACGGAGGGAAATTATAAAAAAAATATTTTTTTCTCAAAATTGGATCTAGAAGAACACCATCTGGCGGGATATAGCGACCTGGGATCTTACGTGGATGGTGAAATTACGTCGATGCACTATATAATCTTGATACTTGACTCAAAAATTCAAAACTCAAAAATGTTTATTCAAAATAATATCACCCAAGGTAGCTTTCAGAAGTTATTATATTTCTGACTCTTCCACCGCGTTGGGTACGGAACGGAACACCGTTGTAAAGAAGATGCGGCCAGATACTCTACAACACACATTTTTTACAATATTCTCGACTCTCTTTGCACGCTACATGTTTTGTCACTGTCGTACGACAAATTTAAGTAATAAGGTTTCTTTTAGATGTTTTTGTGAACGAAAAGACGGAGAGTTGTTGCTGTGGAGAGATCCAAAGCCTTTAAAGGGATTTATGATACCTTGGAAAGTAAGGAGGGTCAGAAACTAATTTATAAGTTAGCCAAGTCTAGGAATCAAGCGACTAAAGATGTTATCAAAACCAGAACAGTAAAATCTCAGGATGGGAAACTGGTGTATGAAACTCAGGACATATTAGCGGTTTGGTTCAATTACTACGACAAACTACTCAACATAAATACCACCCACGCACAACTGCCGGCAATGCCCAAGAATCAGGGGCTAATTTCACCCATATCACCTATAGAAGTGAAAAAGGCCCTGATGAAGATGGCAAATAAGAAGGCTGTGGGACCGGATGGCATTCCGATTGAGGCCTGGACAAAGACATATATATTACTAGCGTAAGGACATGGCCTATGAGCTTGATTATTGTCCCCAGTTCGTTGGCTCTAAAATGCAAGGAAAAATGTCAATTTAGAGCACTACAAATATATGACACGATATAGTTCGTATACGAGTTATGACAGATGGCGCAAATTTTTCTTTCTATGAAGAAGGTTTTTGTAAAATATTCTGACGGGCCTATCCTTACGCTAGTAATATATAAATCTATGGGCCTGGAAGAGTTTGGGAAGCAAAGGCATAGTTTTACTGACTAACTTCTTCAACAAGATGTTGCTGGAAACCTCACAAATGCCAAAAGCCTGGAGGTTAAGCACAATAGTCCCTTTATACAAAGGCAAGGGTAGTCGCTACGAGTGTAACAATTACCTTGGAATAAAATTGATGTGTCACACAATGAAATTGTATGAGAGAGTGATAGATAGCCGGCTGCGATTGGAATGCTCACTCTCCGAAAATCAATATGGTTTCATTCCAGGCATGTCAACAACTGACCCAATGTTTGCCATAAATGTGATTGCTGAAGAATACAGGGCGAAACCTCTGTACATGGCATTTCTTGACATGGAAAAGGCGTTTGATCGGGTTCCTCGGGAGACAATCTAGTGGAGTCTCAGAAAGAGAAATATACCCGAAACATATGTAGAGATCATAGCCAACATGTACCAGGATGTAAGATCTTTCATTAGAACCGCTGTAGGAGTAACAAGATCAATTCCGATTACAGAAGGTGTACATCAAGGCTCTGTACTGAGTTCATATCTATTCAGCCTCGTATTGGATACACTAACAGAGGACGCCCAAAGCAAGGCATCTTGAACATTCATTTATGCCGATGATATAGCCATTTGTACCGAAAGCCGGGAAGATCTTAAGGATGCATTAGATGCTTGGAAGCACCAGTTGCAGAAAGGGGGGCTAGTGCTGAGTGTTTCGAAGACACAATTCATGGAGTGCAACGTCCCAAGTTCAAACCCCGAGCCAATCACAGTCGATGGCCAAACGATAGAGCGGTGTGACGAGTACAAGTACTTGGGCAGTATGATGCATAGCTCCGGATCGTTGGAGAATAACATTCAGCACCGTATTACAACAGCCTGGCTCAAATGGCGGGAACTAACTGGTGTAACCTGCGATAGAAAGATGCCCATTAGAATGAAAGGCCTTGTGTATAAAAGCATAATAAGACCTGTAGGGTGGAGCTATGGTAGTGAGACATGGGCAACTACGAAACGGCAAGTCCAAACCATTCAAGTCGCTGAGATGAAGATGTTACGCTGGATGTGCGGGGTTACGAGATACGACAGAATACGCAACGAGTTCGTGCGAGGTAGTCTCGGAGTCCGTGACGTAGCTGATAAGATTCAAGAAAATCGACTGAGATGGTTTGGTCATGTAAAAAGAAGACCACCTGATTATATAGGCAACAAAGCAATGGACTTAACCCTACCAGGTCAACGTGGCGTAGGCAGGCCAAAACTTAGATGGTCTGATGTTGTAATGAAAGAAATGGACAGCTACGAGCTCTCCGTCGACGATGTTCAGGATAGAGCGAAGTGGAAGAAACAGACTAGGAAAGCAGACTCTGCTACCCAGCGGGACAGCAGCTAGGAAGATGATGATGTGAACGAAAAGTTTAGCTACTTGACGCGTCACTCAGACTGAGACGTTAAAAAAGTGGAGCTATTCACTTCTCATCAAGGTTAGAAAGGTATTTGGCAGTCAAAGGTTTTGATCACAGAATGAATGACGTAAGTCAACGTAGGGTTGTAGTATATTAATAATTGCAGAAAGAAATATTAAAATCTCTTCAGAACTAACACCATGTATGTGGTTTGGTTATAGATTTACAAATTATTCTTTTAAATTAAATAACACTATTACATATATTAAAACTTACCATTAGTAGAACTGGTCATAATAGGAAAACTGCGTCCGACTAGGAATGAATAATGCAGCGCTTACCTGGAACAAAATAGTAAATCTTTAATAAAACATATTTGAAGTAATGTTTTGTTGAAGAAATAAAAAAATGAATAGGATTTCCAGCGTATTCCATCGCTTTGAATATAAAAGCGGTTAAATATTTTACCTATTGTTGGTTTCAATAGCTTATTTAGCAATACAGTGTAAACTCTATATAGTGACGCTTAAGGGACTGAGTATATTACGACGTTATAGAGAATCGTCGTTAAATGGAAAATAGAAAAATCCACATAATTTTACACTCATATATTATTTATTACAAATAAAGTATAATTTACAAAAACATATTATGACGCCAAATTTCACATAACAACATTATTGCGTAAAGTACCTATGTAATGAATCCAAAGCGTACCTATTCCAACATCACTTATCTTCTCTCCCTTCTGTATCGCGCGTATTAAATAAAACTTTGTTCACAATTTTAAAGTATGTGAGCAACTAAGAATATTGTCGTAAAGACAACCCATAATAACAATCTAACGACAGTCTAGCAATCGAGCCAAACACGTGCAAGGCTAATAACAAACAAAAGAACGCATTTCTTAAAATTTCAGGTAATTCCGTAAGTACTATGCCGACAGTCGAGGTAAACATATGCTAGACAATAAAACAACAAAATGAAAAAACAAAAAACTTACGCAGCTGCGTCTTATCAGTTTCGGCAAATTAGAAAGCTTTTTAAAACTGACTAAAAAGTAATCTTTATTGTAGTATTATTGTTGACGCCACAGACCGGTCTGTGGTGTACGGTATTTAGAGTTAACGCGACGATACATAGAGGGTATCAATGTATGGATAACAAGGTAAACCAACCAAAGTCCAGTAATTTCGACGTTTTGGGGAGTTTGGCGTTATATTGGGTAGTGTTACGTGGAGTTTACACTGTATATTATTAAATAACCTACCTATGCAAAAATGAAAACTTGCCGTCTGGATGAAAATAAAATAATTGATTAAGTATTTTACTTTATGCCTACTTGTATAAAGTTTTATTATTTGTGCTGTACCTACACACGTCTCTGTTGCAGGACTTGCAGGCCTTGCAGGTCAACTGGAAGAAATATCTTTAGAGAAAGCCAGCCTTTGTACATCTCTACTCTACTAACATAATCTGTATTTTTATGATGTGTACAATAAAGCTTTAAATAAATTAAATAAAAACACGAATACTTGATTTGTACCCAAGTATCAAGACTCATAGTGTGCACTTGGACCCAGCATCGGTTCACACACCCCCTCCCACTCCACTCGTATTTTTTCAACAGGTTGTCAGAATGTGCACACACACACACACATAAGTTACAAGCATTACGGGCCTCCATATGTTCCAACACACCAAGTCATATATTTTAAAACATTTTGGTCCATACTACATTGTAATAAGAGTTGCATTAAGAAGCTTTTTGTGTAAAAATTTATGCATGTGAGCATCTTTAAGCGGGTTTTTTAGTGCCTATCAAGTTTTGAGGAAAGATGAATGGAGAATAATGGAGATGTCTTTATTTATGTAGATACCGCACCGTGTGCATTCTAAAATTTTGTGATCAAAAGTTCAAACTCAAAACCCAAACCAAAAGGCCTGATAGCCCATGATTTGGTTTAGGCTCACTAAACTTCAACTAAGTAATGATGAAAACCGAGCGGAAGAATAAAAATAAATGTTGTTGGTACCTCATAACTTGCACGAAGGCATTCTTGGACACTATAGTTACGCGAAATACAGCAGGTTGACTAGGTATTCGAGCCGAGTACGCTGCATACAACCGAAGTTAGATCCTATTTAAGATTTTATAAATTAAAGTCAGTGAATTTTTAAAAGATGATCTAGATTTCTAGATACTGTTTGTCAGATTACCCTTTAAATATACAGTTTCAATACTATATGACTATACCACCGCGTCGGAAGGTGTTCCGTTGAGAGAAGATGCGGCCAGAAACTCTACAACACACATCTTTTAAACAAAACAAAATGTACAAAGTACAATTAAAATACAATATTGCATTACATAGTGTAAAATTGTCAAGACCAGACATTTTGGTCATTCAAATAATCATCGAGTTTATAGTAACCTTTTTTACAGAGGACTTGTTTAACATGAGACTTAAACTTTTTGTCTGGTAAGTTTAGAATATCCTCTGGTATCTTATTATAAAAGCGCATACAGTGCCCCATGAAAGATGTGTTGACTTTACTGAGTCGAAAATGTGGAAATACTAATTTATTTTTATTTCTTGTATTGTAATTATGAACGTCTCTGTTTTTGGGAAAGAGAGACAAATTTTTTCGAACATATAAAATATTTTCGTAAATATATTGACTGTAGAAAGTCAAAATACTGATATCTTTAAAAAGATCTCGTAGTGAGTCTCGACAACGCAGATTATAAATGGCTCGAATTGCCCGCTTTTGAAGGATAAAGATAGCCTCGACGTCTGTAGCACGGCCCCACAGCAAAATACCATAAGACATGATACTGTGGAAGTAGATGAAGTATACAAGTCTTGCAGTAGCTATATCAGTTAGCTGTCTAATTTTTCGAACTGCATAAGCTGCCGAGCTCAGCCTACCCGCTAGGGTTTCTATATGTGGACCCCATTGCAGCCTCGAGTCAATCTTTATCCCTAAAAATACAGTATTACTTGTGAAATGCAATATATCATTATCTAAAGTTATATTATTTTCATTATTTATAACGTTTGGTAGAGTGAATTTAATACATTTAGTTTTCTTTGCATTTAAAGCAAGAATATTAACACTATGTTCGACAAGTTCTGCACCATGTAGGGTAAATCGTTTATATAAACCAGAAAGAGAAATGGACCCTGTGGAACGCCCATTTTTACTAGTGAGCCAGACGAATTTGTTCCATTGATACACACCCTTTGGATTCTCTTTTCCAAGTAAGATTCTAACAGATCCAGAGCCCTGCCTTGAATACCGTAGTGGTTTAATTTGATCAACATTGTTTTATGATCAACACAGTCAAATGCTTTGGATAAGTCACAAAAGACTCCGATTGCATTTTGGTGCTCCTCCCAAGCGCTAAAGATATGCTGTATCAGCATAACTCCAGCGTCGGTTGTTGAGCGACCCTTGGTGAATCCAAACTGTTGCTCATGCAGCAGCCTCTTAATGTTAAAGTGGGAGAGCATTTGACTGAGTATAATCTTTTCAAAAACTTTGCTGAGAATTGGTAGAACAGATACAGGTCGAAAGTTACTCGGGTCGGTTTTATTACCCGTTTTGAAAAGTGGTATTGTTTCATTAAGTCAGGGAAAGTTCCTGAGTCAATGCAGCAATTAAACAAAGATGCTAAATAAGGTGCTAAAGTTTTAATTACGTTATCATTAGGACAAAACCGCAGAAAAACTAACCTAATAATATAAATACCTACTCCTGTTACTTAACTGTTTATTAATAACCTCTGTATGTTTACATAACACACCAAATAAGGAGAGCTTACAAATTTTACTACGATTTGAGAGTAGGCGTTAGAATCTTACGCATGCTCGGTCGGTAGGTATGTGTGTGGGCTGGACTGGAGGCATCGTATCACGGAAATCGCAGGTTGCTCTTGAAAATAACTAGACTATGTTGACAAAAAAACTTCGGAATCACAAGTTAAATCATCATCACTGTCATGATATGATTAGCGATGTTGCTTATTTATAGCTAACATGCGGGCCCAATACAGAATTGCAAATTGCATTGGTCCCTTGAATCCGAATATCGCTGCCCTTTGTGGGCTTCACAGACCTACAGATATCTTTATCGACGAGACGTAGGTAGTTCTTTACTCTAGGTATCATAGGTACGTACGTAGTTTACGTACCTACTACGTACCTACGCTAAGTATCATAGGTAATTTCTTCTCCAGCGTATGCGGTTTTCTCCCGATCGGTGTTTCAAGTGTGACAAGTTTATTTATTATGCCGTATTCGATAGTTTTTATTTCACGCTTCGAGCGGAATAATTTTATCCGCTGGTAGGTATTTTATAAATAACATAAAAAGAAGTTTATTCATCCACACATTTTACGTAGCTTACATAATTTAATTATAAATATCTTTTACTACTTAGACTAACAAATACGTTTTCCTTTCATTTTCAGTCAACTTGCATCAGTGATTAGTGTATTTAG
This sequence comes from Agonopterix subpropinquella, assembly GCA_922987775.1. NCBI lineage: Eukaryota > Metazoa > Arthropoda > Insecta > Lepidoptera > Depressariidae > Agonopterix > Agonopterix subpropinquella. The sequence goes on from OV277693.1 coordinate 28,843,335, forward strand.
TTATTCTATGCCTTTAGGCTATTTCTATTTCAATGAGTAGAATCCAAACATTCTTCTATTTGATAATTAAACAATTTAAGAAGGAATTGTCACGATATCCGCTCACGATTGATAACCTTTATGATCCATGGCTTGTGATGGCTTGAGACAAACAACAATAAATAGGTTTATTTATAGATCTAGCTATTATTTGTTGTTTGTAAATCGTTCTCCAAGAAGGCAGCTATGAAGTTAGCAATGAGCGACACCGCAAAGTTTAAATGGCCGAATCAAGAACAGTGCGATAAGGGATCGGTGTAAGTTGAAGTATGATGGTAACCGGGATTGAAAGAGGTATGCTTAGGTTAGGGGGTTCAGTCACGTACAGAGGATGAATTAGAGTAGACTCACTAGGGAGATTTATCATTCCAATGTGATAGGAACAGTCGAGAGAGGGTGACCGAAGAGAACTTACCAGGACCGAATAAATAGTCTTCTCCGAAAAGGACAAGTGCGTAGCACCCTAATCCGAAGGAAGTGCATGAAGAGATTGTATGAAAATAGATGAGGCGAGAGAAGCATACCAGAATCATAGTGTGTGGCGAGTCGTAGTCTCTGCTTACCCCTGTGGGATAGTGACGTGAGTATATGTAAATTACAGGGTGTTAGGGTAAACGGTTGCATTACGTTAAGGGGTGATTGTACCCATAACACTGAAAAACTTTCCCTAAGAAACCTTGGAAAAAAGCTTAGCCACGCGCAAGTAGGAAAATCATACTAACCCTAGAGGGGCTGGTGCTTAACGTGGAATAACTAAAGTGCTCTAATTCAGGTGCTCTTCTCTTCTTGGAATACCTCCAACAAAAATGCGATCAACGTGTTAACAAAACAATAGGGTATTAACGAAAGAATGTCGGTGTTGGCTTCATATTGCATTTGTGTTTATAGGAGTGTACAGTTACTGTGATCTGACCCAGCATGCCCAGCCGACTCGGTGTTGTCAACATAGCTGGCGTCCAAAAACGTTAAAATGTGAACAAAATTATATGAATAGCAAGAATCAAAATCAATATCATAATTATTAGAATTGTATTATTAAATGACGATTTAATAAAAAATCTTGCTACTAGTAACTTACTTAACTTACAAAAAAATTGAATTCGAAAACTCTTTTCCTTTTTTAGTGTTTCGTACCAAAATTGGCATGATATAGGATTCCTCGTCAATTTCGACTACCTACGCCAACTGCTAATCTTGTAGAAAAGCATCAGGTAGGTAGGTCGCAGGATATTTTAAAGTGCATAAGTGTACGCGCTATACACAGATGCACTCTCTCATCCTTACCTTACTGTATTTTCACGACAAATTTAAAAAGCTCTTAAATTAATGACTGCATTTTATGCAGTTATAATATAAACAACAAACTTAAAAAAAATATATTTGTATGGTGTTCTAAAATCTATCTTTTTAGTAAAATGACAACCCTGAACCTGAACGGACTCGAGTAGCGCAGAGGCGCTCAAGTTGCATTAATGCTAACAATGCTTTAATACGATCCCTGTGTGAAACATCTTGTACTAATAATGATAATAGATTGGGCACATAAAGGTACGTTACACGCGCAAACAGACGACCTTATTCTTTAGTGACGTAGTCACAAAACTTCTTTAGCGACATAGTCACAAAACTTACAATATACCTACTTAACAATCATACTTCGTAATACTTAATAATTTTGTCATAAAAGGGTATTTAAAAAAAAATGAATGTCTTGACCTTCGATTACAAAAAACGCTTCGAAATCGATTCACCTTAGCATTAGTGCTAATGAGCACAGATCAATACTCCCCAAGGGTATACCCCTTAGTATTCACGTTGGGGGTTAATAAAGGCTGTATACTGTACGTTTTTGTATATTTTCATCAAAATCGTGTACGTAATTCCAAAGACAGGATTGGGGTGAACACCCCTTAGAAATATGGAGACCAAGAGACATTATCTAATATGATCGCCTGATTTTATCTGGTGAAAAAATAGGTATGAGTTTGATTAGCTACTACAAAGCATCATTTATCAGGTACAATACTGCATTTCGATGATGTATGGACACATACCACAACATATTATTACTTATGAAATCATCATATTCCACCTTTAAAATGTGTGTGTGTTTGTTTTGTTGTGTTCTACAAACTCCTTAAAAATCCCAAGCCATATTCTGGTTATGGCCCTAGGAAAATGAACTTTTGGATCCACTGACGTTCGCCGATGAACTGGCTTGCCGGCTGCGCCAGAAGGTAGGGTGAAGGTGATGTTTAGGTATATGTCGTGTCGATTAGTGTTAACTTGCCATAGTAGTAAATAGTTGGCTTTGTGGTGGATGTTTTTGGCTTTTCATCCACAATACTCTAAAAATCTTGCGTTTTTGAGTATTATTTAGGAACATTTTCTGAATAACTTCATAGTAACAGATTTATTTTGTCGTTTGTACTTTGTCTCCATAATAAACACTATCAGATAACTAAGTAATTCCAAGCACCTTCATAAGTGTTGATACATTAGTACTAAGTAACGTCTCGGCTTAACAATGAGTGTTGTTTTGAAAACGTACTTGCGATCGTATCCGCGCTGCGCCTGCGACGATCGCGCCTACCTATTTGTATAGATACTCGTTTGATATTCGTGCACCGTTCTTGTATCCAGTAGGAATACCTGTTGGTATGGTAATGTTTTAGCAGAACTGTAGCTAAGGTTGATCTATTCTTTGCATTGATGTTTAATGTCGATATTTTCACGATATGAATTTGGTGCGAGAATCGAATGCCTTTATTATTCATTTACGAAGAAATAATTTTATTGATTTCAATATTTAATATTTTGTTGGCTTGTTTTGCATTTGTCCCACAAGAAATATTGACTGGCATGATCAATGAGGTCGTCCGAAGACTAGATGGATGAACACAGTTCGCAGTCAGGTGATATGACCGAGTGGAATGTGTCCGACTCCGACGACATCAGGAATAGGGTATGGTGGAGAGAACAGACGCGGAAGGCTGACCCCATTCACCATATGAGAAGAAAGAAAGATATACAGGGTATTAGGGTAAACAGTTACTTTAAGCATTACTTTAAGGGGTGATTGTACCCATGCTACTGAACAACTTTCCCTAAGAAACCTATAGGAAATTCGCAATTCGCAAACCCTGTAGACTTAATTAAGTCTACAGAAAAAAAATCAAAATCAAGATCAATTGATCTTAGGCCGGTATTACAGAACGACACTCAATTGGAGATCTCTTCTTGAGTATAGATAGAAAAGGATGCAAATACATACAACGTATACATGCATCCTTGTCTATCTTTACTCAAGAAGAGATCTCCACTTGAGTGTCGTTCTGTAATACCGGCCTTAGAGGTCACTGGTTTAAAATGTCATTTATTTCTGTTCAGTCACCAATTCTGTGAAAAAGTTTTAGGATTTTTCATTTGATTTGATAACTGACCTTATAATATCTATGACCTTAAATATTGATAAAAATTAACCAATGCTAGTAGGTACCAAAAACCACAAAAGATCGGAATACGGAATGCGAACGTGTGTTTATGTAGGTATTTACTTATGTAGAGATACCTTCTTAATGTAAAACAAACCTTAATCAGCGGAAACATTTAATATGAAACAAGTTTTACTGACGACAATCTCTGCGTCTAACTCTGCACTATCATACTACAGACACTTGCGTGATCGAAATAGCACGTTACTAGAAACGGATACGGTTTAGTATCATCTGTTGGTTACTTGATTGTATCTAAGGCTGCGCTTACGCAACTTAACGACCGGTTGTGTGTTATCCGATGGTAATTAACATTTACTATTTTGCTCGGAGGTTCGTGAGCTGCTGTAAATCCATCTGTTTCTCGAATTGTCCTACTTGTTGTGCTAATTTGCTAGTTGACTAGCTACATACATTACATTCCATGATACTTATAGCATAGCGTATGCTCACGACTGTATTTTATGTACTTAGACAGGTACTAGCTGTGCCCTCGACTCCAAACTGTTAATCTTAAATGTGTTGAGTTGGTAATTAATTTCGATTATTGAATGTTCTTTTTCATCTTATCGTGTGGGCAGGACCTGGTGTCAAGAGTTTTTCAGATCGCCTTCAGGCATCTGACTGGTTTTTATGTAACGACTACTACCACCAGATTTAGTAGCCGAGACCAACGGCTTAATGTGCCATCCGAAGCACGGAATCATCGTTCTTTTCAGACAATTAGGTGATTCAGCGTTGTTATGTCCTAACCTACTGGAGAAAAACGCACAAAGTGACATATCATTAGCCCCCGTGGGAATCGAACCCACGACCTCCGTGCCAGGAGCCAAATGCTCGGTGGCAGTTAGTTTAATTTTACCAAATCGAACGGTTTTTATATTAAACTACGATTTTTTTATTTTGTAGATAAGTAAATTAATTTCAGTGGTAATAAATATTCTCAGCCATGTCAGCCCTAGAAACACCAGACACTCAGTCTGGTCTTCCTACATGCATCATGTATGCATTGAACGTATGAAATTAAACATTTTCAAAAAATCTGTAATATTATCCATTTAGGAACCTAATAAAATCAAATGATATCATACCTTCTTACTTCTCAAACCGTTATCCTATAACATATCATTAAAAATAAACCACTTTTTGTGCAAAGGCTCTGCGGGATTGGTTCAATTTATTGCAATTACATACGGACGCCAGGCAGTGCCGTTATGTTTACAAAAACTAGAGACATGCAACGGTAGTTCTGATACCTTATTCGGACTGTCATCTGCCGGCTGCCTCTTCGTTCCCGGTGGCATGTCGCTATACCACTACCAGATTGGAAGACTGTAGTACTGGCAGACAGGCACGGCACTTGGCGGGAAAGAATTATGTTGTTGACGTTGTCGATAGATGGCGTCGGATTTGAAGGATGATGTCGATATAAATAATGCTGTATGGCGATTGCCATCAAAATCGAGTTGATATTATACCTTACGGAATAGAGTAAGTGACATGAGTTGTCAAATGAAACCGTTTTTGGACGTTTTTTGGAGTCCTCGGCAGGGTAAAAATTCGATTTCTGTGTATTAATTCTCAATGTAACGTGAAATGGTGAATAATTTAATGAAACAGTGTTAGTATATTTTACAAAATTATCTACGATTTCACTTTAGGTTCACGATTATTGACAAAAACTGAATTTTCACCAGGACTCCAAATCCCCAGAAACGGTTCTATTGCCTCGCGTCACGTATCTCTTTCTATTATACAGGCATGCCGCTAGGTACATCTCGCTCTTTCAGCTGTCACCGTCTCTCTTACGTAGTATAATACCTTTATGGTTGTAACAAACATTCAGACTTCCATGCCTGTTTACTACGAACCTCAAAAATAGTAAAAAAATAAAATAAATTTCACAAAATTAATAAGGAATTTAGGATATTTGGAACGGTAGATTAGGAATAAAATTGTCGTGTCAACGGTGTCCAAGTGAGAAGCTTCGAACACCGCGTTGCAATTAGACTTTCACTAGGCCGGACGGCGCGGCGTCATTACGTAATCCGATCATTGTTGTTCTTGATGCCCTTATTAACGTAAGTTAGTGCAAATAATAATTGTCACCAATCGTCAACGGAAATATAAAGACAATGAACAAAAGCCATGCCAAACAAGCCAACAATGCATCTCTCGCATGGTCATCCGATTTGCCTCGACGCTAAGTTCATTGCAACTCGGTACGCAACTCGCCATAGTCATCAGATTTGTCTCATACCTAAGTTCATTGCAACTCGCTGTAGTGCTCAGATTTGCCTCAACGCTAAGTTCATTGCAACTCGCCTTAGTCATCAGATTTGCCTCAACGCTAAGTTCATTGAAACTCGCTGTAGTCATCAGATTTGCCTCAACGCTAAGTTCATTGCAACTCACCATAGTCACCAGATTTGCCTCAACGCTAAGTTCATTGCAACTCACCATAGTCATCAGATTTGCCTCAGCGCTAAGTTCATTGCAACTCACCATAGTCACCAGATTTGCCTCAACGCTAAGTTCATTGCAACTCGCCTTAGTCATCAGATTTGCCTCAACGCTAAGTTCATAGCAACTCGCCTTAGTCATCAGATTTGCCTCAACGCTAAGTTCATTGCAACTCGCCTTATTCATCAGATTTGCCTCAACGCTAAGTTCATTGCAACCCACCATAGTCATCAGATTTGTCTCATCGCTAACTGCATTGCATTGCAACTCGCCATAGTCATCAGATTTACTCACCATAGTCATAAGATTTGCCTTAACGTTCACTTCCTTGCAAGTTGCAACACACCCATAGTCATTAATATCATTGTAATTCAATTGAGAGAGTCAACACCAACTTAAAGACATAGAACGGTATTACGGAAACAATCGAATCTGATTCGATGCAAGAAGTCGATTCGAGAGCATGTGAAGTGATACGCACCGTGATAACGGGCCTGCGCGGGCGCAGCGGCATCTATTGCCTTCAGGTTTATTACTAGTTGCTTCTAGTTTAGTGATACACATTTTTGTTGGAATTATATTGAACTAGTCACTAGTGGATTATGGGAAAGCCCGATTTTTACCCTTATTTGGAAATATATACCATGCTTAAGCTTGAAGTTGATCTGTCAGCGAAAGTCAGTTTTCAATTCATCATCATCGTCAGCATATTACGCCCCACTGCAGGGCACAGACAGGCCTTCCCTCAGGCAGGTGGGCAATGTATTAGCATTAGTCCACCACGCGTACCCAATGCGGATTGTCAGACTTCACACATACGCATCCGAATTTCTTCTCAAGTATCAAGTAGGCACCCATTACACATATTGGATTCATCGTTGATGCAGTTTTTAGCAGAATCTTCTAAAAGCGGAAAGGTTTCATAAATAATACCGGTCAAGTGCGAGTCGGGCTACAGGGTCTTGAAGGGGATGATTATAGACCATCAAACTGATCAACTTTCTGGGACCAACAGCGAAATGGTGAAAAAACAATCTTCTGTTAAAACTTATTCAGTTTGATGATCTGATCATTCCCTTTAATAAATAAAACTGGTCAAGTGCGAGTCGGGCTACTCGCGCACCGAGGGTTCCGTACCACACCACCACAGAAGACAACAGTATTAAAATAGAAATATTTTTTTTTGTCCGGGACCTTTAGCGCAAGACCGACTCATACTTGGCCGGTTTTTAGTATTTGTTGTTATTTTGTAGAGTTTGCTCTATAATCACACTAAGTTTGACGCTTGTATGTATTACCGTTTTTACGATAGAGCATGAAGAAAAAAACGTTGATAAAAACTAGTTTCTTGTTGAGAACCCCCCTTAATTTATATTTTTTTAAATTTTTTATAAATCCGCCGGAATAACGCATAATCTGTGAAAATTTCAACTATCTAGCTATTACGGTTCAAAAGTTACAGCCATAAATAGGTAGGACAGACGGACGGACGGACAGACGGACAGACGGACAGACGGACGGACGGACAGACGGACAGACGGACAGACGGACGGACGGACGGACGGACGGACGGACAACGTAGGCTTAGTAATAGGGTCCCGTTTTCACCCTTTGGGTACGGAACCCTAAAAAAGTTACTATTGACCAAGATGTTTCGCTTACTCTGTTTCGTGTCTGTTTGTGTATAAGTGAATGCCAAATAGGTATGTGAATATCAAAGCATGTGAACTTCAAACCAATAATTATGCGTCGTACAAGGAAACTTAGAAAAGACTCGTCTGCCATTGAAATAAGATTACTACATATTTGATTCATAAAGTAGGTATATTGATTGATTGATTGATTAAATCCAGTTCTTCTTTATTTTATCTACCTATACCAGCGACCCGCCACAGCTTTGACCAGTTGAGATCTGTAATGTAAGTAAATTATATCGGAAGAAATTATATAAATTACAGTGAAAATCGTGAAATAATGACAGTCGCGGATAGCGACTTTGTAGATCGAAGAGATAAAGAAGATTATATGCACTGATTATATGCCTTCACTGAGCACACGACAGGAGTAGGACAACCTGGATGCCGACTTGAAACCGCGACTAAAAACAATGCAAAATTCAAACCATGTGCCTTCGGTATATTATTATTACTAAAAAATGATAACCATGATATAAATACGATGAATCAATTAATGAATGACAAATCGACGGCGACTGTTTTCCGAAGCAAAGTACCTACTTACTGACAATACACTTATAATGAAAGTTTGTTTATAAATAGCGGAGTCCAGTGCGATACGTGGCAATACCATTATGTAAAATACGCTAAATATAAGATATCACTCGAATCTAGTTATTTTCAAACTTATATCTTGAGGATAAGGGTCCTGATTAGGGACTTGTTACGTGACATATTGTACCTAAAAGTATCGTGGTTTCGAAGAAACTGCGCTGGAGTGTGAAAATCGTCCATTGTTTATATCTCAGGGGTCTAAACTTTTTGTACTTGGAACTGTTTTGTTTACATTTCTTGAAAATAACTTTGTTTACGGTGTTGTCCAACCAAATGGCCTGTAGATTCCTATTGGGGTACAAAGGTCTTCTTTCACTCTCCAAGGTGGGGGAGTTATTGGGTTATACTAATAGTAATTGGAGTTATACTAAATTGTAAATCTGAATTATCCTGTGGAATTGCTGTGATTCAAGAGTTACAAACACGAAGGCAGGCAGAAAAATAAATCCTACAGACAAATAGTGCCAAAATCTGATTCCTACCTTCTTCATTTGAACTATAAGCGCGGCGAGTCAGCGTTAATCAAAAACAGTTTTACGCGTATCTGCAGGGTGTAACAAAACACCCTAGTTATATTGAAATGGGTGGTTCAGTTGAGACCATCAGACTGAATAACTTTACTTCTTCTTCTTATCGTGTGGGCAGCAAGCTCTGGTGACAGAGTTTTTTCGACCGCCTTACGGATTCTGACAAGGTTTTTATGTAACGACTTCTACCACCAGAGATAGCAGCCGGGACCAACAGCTTAACGTGCCATCCGAAGCATGGAATCATTTTTCTTTTCAGATAATAGTCCGATCCGATTCCAATTAGGTTCAGAATTTGGGGAATAGAATCACTTTTCCTTCCGCCCCACCCGCATACACCCCGCTTACTAGAAGGTCCCTAGTTCTTACAGTACCTACCTACCTCATTAATTAATACAAAAAAATAAAACATAGGGATTAGGGACATTGTATGGTAAAATTGTTTTCGTTATAGTGTATCCAGGGACGAAACAGGGGACTATATGGAAAAAACGGTACATGCCTAATATCCGCTCAAGTCCTTAGATCAAAGTCTATAAAAATTCTAACACCATTTATGGCGAATTGGCGACCCGCAAAAACGCTGGAGATTCTTTCCAATAACATCCATGTACGGACGAGAACCTAAAATAAGTAAAACAATCTGAATGCGCACCGTAAAGGGCCTTAAAACCATAATATCGTATTCTATAAACGAACGAAACAAGCCATCACGAGCGCGAGTCGCATACCAAAGCCGCATTCAAAGAACAACATTTTGTAATCCTACAAATTTACACGTGCAATTATACTAACTGTTATTTTCTAAGCTATAAAGTCTCTAATTGGATATTTTGTTCCTAAAAAGGTTAAACTGTAGAGATGTCGCCAATAGGATAAAAGGACGATGAGAATGGCCTCCAATAGGAGATAGTTTCGCTGTAATTTCAACCAATAGCGTTAAAGGATAGATCGTAATTTAATGGTATTTTGTATGGAATGGTGCTGAGACAGGCTGCGCGCTGCATTGCATACCGATATTTGCATGTAACCGAGCTGGCACATGGCATTTAAATAAACGCTGGGAATAATACAGTATGGACTTTAAATTCAATAGACAAAACAAGCAATAGCGTCATTACTTGGATTGGGTTCCGAAATGGACTAAGTGGCCACGTTTTTGATTCGAGTGATCACTGATATTGAGCGTGGGAAATTATTTCGACCACGTCACACGTGGCTATAGTATCGGCACTGGTTGATTAATGTATTGCGCTTTAAGTGTTGTTTTAAACGTTTTGTTTCTGTTGTTAAGGACGTCATGCTACTGTTCAGAGTTGTTCGTTTTTAGAATTATTAAATAGGCACATGCTTCAATTTGAGGTCATTTCTGCATTTGGATAGGTATACCGACAAATTTTTTACAACTATTTATTCTACATCAATAATTGGTTATCTAATATAAAGTTTGAGCCTAAACTCGAGGTATCTAGTTGTGTACTTGCTGAGATCTCTTCGAAACTATCGTTATGGAGCTGATCATCATCAGACCAAAAATCCCCGCGATGTTTCTAGACATTTGACCCCAAACCAGATGATTCTAGGTGTGATTTTGACTGAGATCGCTTTAAAGCGCTTTAATATTAAAGCTATGATTATCTTGAAAACGGCCGAACCGATTTTCATGAAATACTTATTGTTAAGAACACTCCCGTAAAAATATCTATTCTATGATGCCATAGCATAGACAGACACACAGATAGACGGACAAAGGCATTAAAATTATAACGATTTGTTTCTGATTTGTAGGGGGTTAAAAATAAGCAATTTAATACGTTTTAGGAACAACTAAGATCAGAACCTCAGAGTTAATTAATCAAGGCACAGTACACATAAGAAAGAGTATCTATGATCATTTGATCAAGGTCCCGGATAAAAATTTCCCGGATTTAAATCGATGTAAATTTTTGTAATAGACCAAATTCCATTGCATAAGCACCTAATCTACATCAGCACCCCGATCAAAAGGAACTTACAATGATGTCTTATGACATGATCATAATACAAAGATAAGTATTTGAATAATAATTGGTAAGGATGTGGAGTGGACCTTTCACAATGCTAAAGCCGGTCGGGCGTCCGGGCCGGACCCCTGTCTTCCGGAAGTCCGAACCGGCCGAGAAAGTAGCCAAGTAGTCAAGCAATGAGCAACACCGCTATAAGGCGAGAGTTGAGGACCGAGTTTAGGCAACCTCAGAGTTACCTTGGCCGCACTGAAGTCTTTTGCTTTTTTAGGCTCTGCACACATTCCCAGCATTGTAACACTCCTGTAAACCAGGATCAACAACGGCGCCCACTCACAACACTCGAACCGGGGGATGACTCTAATCTGTAGCGGAACCCGCAATGAATTTAATCAAACAAGATAGCAAAGGAAAGCACAACTGAGAAAATTAGCAAGCTGAAGTGGCAATGAGCTGGTCAAGACTTGACAACCGGTGGAGAGTCAGAGTTCTAGAATGGAGACCATGAACTGGCAGGCGTAGTGTGGGACGCTGCGGCCCGCTGCGCTGGACAGACGACCTAAAAAAGGTAGCGGGAGCGACTGGATGAAGAAAACCGAGGAAGTTTTGTGGCGCGCCTTGGGAGAGGCCTATGTTCATCAGTAGACAATGTTAGGCTCATGATGATGACGGTGATGAAAGCCACTCGAAGTTGTCTGAATGCGTCAACACACGCTTACTCCCGCGGTCTTCAAATTCGAAGGTTCCAATGTACGTATTATTTATCAAACTAATAAACTTAAGTTTATATTCCTGCCGATAAATAACTAAGATAAGTATATAAGGAAAATACGGAGCAATCGCCCAAAGGATGTCGAACACTTAACGCTGCAATCTCATCATTCGAGCCAATCGTATTGCGTGCGCGCGCGCAGTCTCGCAAGATTACAGTGCGTTGGCTTCTATTCAACGAGCGACCAGGATACGTGAATGAAAGTGCACTGTTGCAGTCAATTCATTTAGAGTTTCAATAAGAAATAGTTTGGTTCAGTGAAGGATGTACTTTAGTGCGTATGCGGTTTGAATTTCAAAGCGTGTGTAAACAAAGGTTTTCGGTGGTTTATTTGTGACGTTCTCTGGGGGATCTAAAGCAATAATTTGGATAGGTAGGTACTTGAGTTAAAGCTTACTTGAAAAAAAATTCTTAACAGATATTTCAAAATCTTACAAATGTTACTATTTGTAAGATTTTGAAATATCTGTTAAGAATTTTCGAGGATCGGAACAAGAGTTTCATGGAATTATACCTACTTAGTTCGCCTCCTAAAGAAATTTTAAGTAGGTAAAAAGAAAACAAATTCTTTATTTGATTACCATTTAGTTGTACAACAATGATTGAGTCATTCGTGTTTTAGGTATTCGATTAGATTTAAGAGTACGACCATAACACCCGATCACGGTTCCTAACCTAAATAGAGGTCTTCTTAATATGCTGACAGTTTTTTATTAAAGGGAATGATCAGATCATCAAACTGAATAAGTTTTAACAGAAGATTGTTTTTTCACCATTTCGCTGTTGGTGTTGGTCCCATTAACCCATAGAGAAAGTTGTTCAGTTTGATGGTCTATAATCATCCCCTTGAAGACCCTGTAGGAACAGGTATTTTTTTGATCAGGAACATACATACAGGTCGCAAAATAATTGCCTGTTTTTTTAATTTCTTGGGAAAGTTATGTATGAAACTTTTAAAAGTTTAAGGGCCTAATTAAATCCGGTCATAAAAGGGGTACCTTTTAAAACGAAATTCTTAAATACAAAAGGCATGTGATGTGAACAAACAAGAAATGCAATTCCGAGTGAATGGAAAAGGAGATCAATTTATCATCTCGACATTATTAATGTATTACTTTTACTGTACAAAAACTTAGCGCGGAGCTGAAAATGGCGGCGCGGTGAAGAAGGCGCGCGCGTTTCCCACGCATGCGCAATGGGAACGAACAGCGATCGCGCATGTCGCGCGCACATGTTGCCTGTTTACGCGGGAAAACGAGCTAGCTTGGAGATGTATTTTTTTTTTTTTTTAATTTGAAACATCAAATAAGATGTTGATAAATAAACAGTGGGAAGTGAGGTTATGAACTTATGATGTTACAATATTTTGTAATCGATAGGAAAATTAAATCTCTAAGAATCTTTGGGTACCTAACTACAATTTTTTTTAGAGGAAGTGATCCAGACAATCAAAGTGCAATGCCAATTTGACTCAAATGTATATATCTAGGTACCTAAGTCTCATACCACTCTCATACTAAAAGTTGTTCAGTTTCATGGGTACAGTCTTAGTTTAAAAAGATGCTATTGATTTAAATTTCAGCCTGTATATTTCAGTATGGCGGTATACTGATTTGATAAGCAAATGCAAAGTCAGAGGTCGATTGAGACGGTTTGGAAATAAACGACATCATCCATCGTGCATTGATATCGGCAAACGTCCCAAACGTCCTCGAGCCCACAGGGCTAAGCCGCAGAGATGGTAAGAGACCCGACGGCCTGACTCTTATCCCCTGGCAGAAGGGCTGGTGCCTCTTTTGGAATGCAACTTGCGTAAGCACCTACGCTCCGACGTACCTTCGCCGCACTTCGCAGGCAGCTGGGTCAGCTGCAGAGTGTACGGCACGCTCGAAGCACTCCTAGTACTCGTCCTTGGAGGAAAACTATTTATTCGTGCCGTTCGCAGTCGAGACGGGTGGTCCCTGGAGCGCTGAGGCAAAGAACCTGGCCCGAGAGTTAGGTCACCGGATGCGGGATAGGGGCTGCGATTCACGATCTGGTTTGTTTCTGGTCCAACATATTGCCTAGGCCATCCAACGGGGTAACGCCGCAAGCGTCATTCTCTGAATAGTTTAGATTTTTATACATTTATGTTTTTTATACTATTACTTTTAACCATTACTGTCTTTCTCTTCAATAGATAATTATACCCCGTTTGGAAATACTCTGATAACAAGATGACCTACCCAACTTGACTCCATAAATCCTGGCTGGCCCGCTTGGTGCGGATGTCTCCGTTTTCTCCCACGCTTATTCGTATCTAGGAATTTAGGGTGACAAAAAAACCTACTCCAATTTTACCTACTGCTTTCGTTACACATGTGTTTTTGAACTGCAGGTGAACACGCGGTTTTTATAAGCCACCGATTTTGAAACTGCTATCTATCGGTATTTTTTTCGCAAATTACGACGAGTTTGGGACTGCGTTTTTATATATATGCATTCTGCGACCAAATATTCGAAGTATGCATTCGATTTTGAACCCTTCTGAAGTATTATCTATTTTTAGGGTTCTGTACCCAAAGAGTGTTAGTGGGCTCCTTTTCATAAGCCAATGCTGTTCGTCCTTCTGTCCGTCTGCCTTTTCTACCCAATAAAGGGCTGCATCTTTTGAACGTTGATAGTTAGGCGGTTGGAATCTTCACAGAATATACGTATAAATATAGATTTTCTAAAAAAAAGAAAAAAGGTATACTTATCTAGTAAAAAATAACGTTTTTTTGTTTTTGCTCTATCGTAGAGACCAAACGAAAAATATCGTAAAAACACTCTATCTCGAAACCCGCAACGAATCTAATCAAAGAATTTAGGAGTCGGAAAAATAAATATCCGGCTTCACTTCATTGCAAAAGTTTCTACCTTCTATTTATTCTATACAACGTGTTAATGAATTAACGCAAAACCTCATACACCCCAACTGATTTATAACAAAATAATTATATTGAAACAATAAGACTATCTCGAAACCCGCAACGAATCTAATCAAAGAATTTAGGAGTCGGAAAAATAAATATCCGGCTTCACTTCATTGCAAAAGTTTCTACTATTTATTCTATACAACGTGTTAATGAATTAACGCAAAACCTCATACACCCCAACTGATTTGTAACAAAATAAATAGATTGAAACAATAATTTCATTATTTTGATACTTAAAATTTAAAGTTATTCGTATTTTAAGTTTTGAGGCAAAAATGATTTGTTATCATTTCAGCAATGAATATACTCATGGATACATTTTAATAATCTTGTTTTGGTAGTAAGTAGGGTGAGTGTGCCTGTGCGATGGGTTGACATCGGATTCGGTAAATTTAATATTTTGAAAAAAATTACCTATGTTGAAACTATGATAATTCAATTCAGCTCTCGATTCTAAACAAACTACTTTCCAGTTTTGCGTTAATTCATCTAATACGTTGTATATTCGAAGAATGTATCTAACATTTTTTCGGACTTTGAAATGCTACGTTAAAGTACGTTAAAAGGTTTCAGATTTTGCGTTAATTTGTTAAAATTGTGTTGTGTTTGCTGGTTTAAAAACCTATGTAAATGGTTCGGTACGAACTCCACCTCACGGTTCAGGGCTGCAGTCTCCAGGATCCCAATAGCCCTAATGATAGGAGATGACGCCACGAGAAGAAGAATACTGCGCACATATTCTTGCCATGGGTGTCGTACGATGGTTTCTCATGCAGTGATTATGTGAGCGAAGGGCCACCTCTCACCACATGATACGTCATTCTACCCTGAAACTTAAATTGTGAGCGTTGCGTGCTACAACAAGTTGCTTAGTTGTAGCAATGTTTCTGACCACCCCGAAAGGGATTAAGGTCGTGAGTTTATTTACGCTTAGATTAAAAAAAACTGAGTATAATAACGTGGTCAGACTGGCCGAGGGCCACATCTGGGCATCGAACTGTCACCGTTACTGTATTCCGCCACAACCTGTTCTCGGCCATTAGGTATTACTCGGCGAATGCGCCCGGGCAGCTAATGATCTAAACTAGTCTTAGATCGTTTAAAGCTTAATAACAGCGTTTTATGTACCGCTTTGAGATGTTGAATTAAAAAATCTTAGGGATTTCCTTTTAGATATTAGTTTTTTTACGCAGTGGAAGCGGTGCGGTTTCTTTCTTCATGAGTTTCAGCTTGGAATTGACCATCTCATATCTAACCGTGGTGCTATGGTTTTTTATGAAGTGATTTTATTGGTGTTATACTTTACACGTCATTTTATCCTGAAAGCTTCAATACCGAAGCATAAGTTGATCCTTATTACAACTGACTAAGTTTAAGATACCTACTTACAAAATTATGAATAAAGGAGTTTTTGCCCGCAACTTCGTCAGCACCGGTTCTCGTCATATCGTAGCATGATAAAATATACATACTTAAGTATACCGGTTTTTAAGTCTAATAAATCCTTCAATATTCTAAACATGAGTCTTGCTACAACTATACCTGCAATACAGTTTGCACTTGGCAGTCATGACCACACCGAAACGGATTATGGTATTGTTTATGGTTTATTTATGAATGTAAGTGTAGTAATTTATGTAATCAAATCATAATAGCTTCATCACAAAAAAAATTCATCAAAATCGGTCAAGTACTTTTCGAGTGATGCTCAAACAAACAGATAAAAAATTTAAAATCTCTGAATTGAAAGGATACCTAAACATATCGTATGTTTTTATATAAATATCTTCAATTGCCTTACAGACACTTCTGTTACAGTTATACAGAGTGTAAAATTAAATGGGATACTTATTTAAAGGGGTGCTTCAGACCATCAAACAGAACAATTTCTTTTTTTTCGCGATTTCAGTGCTGGTCTCGTAGTAAAAGTTGTTCAGTTAGATGGTCTGAAGCACCCCTTAAATTAAGTGTCCCATTTAATTTTACATCCTGTATAATAGTGTAGATTTGAGCAAAATTCTATAAATTATGTAGATTTCTTTTTCTGTAGTTTAAACGTTTTCTTTTTCATTTCCTTTGACGGCCAACAATGCTTGCATATGCAAGAAAAAAAAAGAGAACAAAAATTACTTAAATAAGATAACAAAAAAGTTCCTCATACATTTCAAGATTTTCAAGTATAAGTGAAACTTGAAGAGCGGATTCTTAAAAAATCAAATTCTCAGGGTCTCCATGACCCTTACAGACCCGCCCATCAAGAAAAACGTTCGTAACACGTGGTTACCCGCATATGGTACTATTTAATAACAAGCATCTGTATAATCTGGGAGGGCTATAACGCTGCCATGAAGTGCAACCACTTGTCTGAATAGCCAAGCTTCTCTGAGAGCCGACTACTCGATTTGTTCATGTAAACTTCTGAGGCGCTTGGCATGCAAGAAGTTTAACGGTAAGCCGACTGATTTGAGAAGCTATGTTTATAGTGCAGTCAGTTTGTGTAGAGTTTGTCTTTTAATTTGCTTGGTTTTCATGTCAGGGTCATTCTCAATTGACCCCATGCAGCAGCTGTTTCTTACAAACCGTTTTCTTGTCTTATATTAAATAAATAAATACGCTAGGAGTACGAGCGGTTTTGAAAAACGTAGAACAGACCACCACATTTCTTACCGTGATTATCACACGATACGATACGAATAGCAGATACTTATGCAGTGTTTTTGTGGGCATCAGGCTAGGTATCCCCATACCTATCAATACTTCATCCGTGTTGTCAACTATCATAATTAAATTATAGGGTTGGGTCTTTCTTAATATGCTGACGGTTTTTATGGGGATGATCAGACCCTCTAACTGAACAATTTGCTCTACGAAACTGGTATAGAAACTACGAAAAAAAAAACCGATGTTCCATTTCATACAAAACTGCGTTGATGCAAATGATTACCTTTTTGTCATACCCTGTAATATTATGTATTTTTCAGTTCATATTTTATATCAACAGAACAAGACAATAGATACGGAAGAGTCAATAGATTGCGATATTTCAATAAACACCAATAAGCGAATGCTGCAATGTTTTTGAATCATCATCAGCTCAATTGATTACAATCATTTGTTACAGATGAGGTCACCATTGGCCCGAGTGCGTCACCGTATCATACAGGGTGTAAACTGAAACAACTTTTACTATGGGGCCACATTCGAAATCACGAAGAAAAAATCAGCTGTTCATAATTTGGGTAGAGTCGTCATTTACGTTTTCTGTGGAACAGCTGATTTATTTTTCGCGATTTCAAAATTAGTCCCTTGGTAAAAGTTGTTCATTTTGGTGGTCTGCAACACTTTGTATGTAACGCATTTAATTGTACACCTGTATAATTTTTGACGTTTGATACTTCGATATAGGTACAGAGTTTAAAAAAGAAGTGTTGGTCCCATAGGGAAAGTTGGTCAGTTTGATGATCTGAATCACCTTGTTCGATATAATGCATTTAATTTTACACACTGTATACTACCTATAACGTCAAAGCCAATTCGCTATGTCAAGTCTTTATTATATTATATTTTTTACGGATAGGAGACATAATTTTAAGAAATTACATAAAAATTTTTTTTTGCTTTTCATCTAGTTTATGTAAATTAAATGTTTTATTTATTTTGTTCTGTGGTGATCTCTAACATAGAAAACTTTATGGATAAAAAACCACGAGTCTTCTCTTTCACTATATGCCACAAAATATGCCACAGAATATGACACTTTTTTAAGGGGATGATTTCTCTACGGCACCAACATCGAAATCGCGAAAAAATCAGATGTTCCATACAAAACTGCAAACCTACTTGAGCCAAATGTATGGGAGAGCTGTTTTTTTTTCCGCTACTTCAATGTTGGTCCCATACTTGTTCATAGTTGTCCCATACTTGGTCCCATACTCGTTCATAGTAAATAGTTGTTCAGTTGGTGGTAAAAAAATGTCGAAGGGACCTGTATAAGTATTTCGATGTTTTTGAGACAATTTTCTCCAAATGGTTTCCGAAATAGCCGTCCAAAAAAAAAAACTGGGCATACTTACAATCTACTCTGACGCCGGAGCCTGTACCCAGTGAAAAATAAAAAACCAAAAGGAGTCAAACTGAACTAAGCCCATGGAGCCATCTTGCTGGGCAGCCAACCGCGACTGACTATGGGGCCGCGAATAACTGCCGATGGTAAAAACTCACTGACTATCTAACTCTTTTGTAACACGTTATATCTATTCGTGTTATTAGTTTTCATTCTCTAGATAATATTTGAAAACAAAAAGTTTCTTGGTATCCTATCACTATGTTCTAGCAAATAAATAAATATGTTGGACATGGTTACACAAATTAGCTAGTCACATTTAAAGTACCTACCAGAATCTAGCCTGGACTTGTATTACGACTAGACATTAGACACCCATATAGACTACATATTGTATATCATCTATGACTCGGATACCAATATGCATATTCTCATACAAATATTTGCCCCTTACGGGATTCTAACCCGTGACCCTGGGCACAGCAGGCAGGTTGACTACCACTGAGCTATCGGGCCGTCTAAATAAATAAATCTAATTTCATTTCTAATACTACTAGGGAACATAAGCCACAAAAGTTGTATTATTATAGATAATACCTGAGCGGATTCGAGGAAGCTCGTTCCGCCCAGGAAATATCTAATACAGGGTGTAAAATACGGAATCCTATTAAAAATAAAAACAGCCTAGTAATATTTAAAGGGGTGGTTTATTTAGACCATCAAACTGAATAATTTTAACTATAGAGCAAATATTGAGAGCAGTTTTGTCTGAAACAGAAGATTGTTTTTTCCCAAGTTCAAAGTTGGCTGTGAAAGTTGTTCAGTTTTATGGTGTAAAGTAAACTATTCATCTAAATATTACTAGGGTGTTTTGTTGCACCCTGTATAATAAAATAATACAACTTGTATATGTCTCTGGATTGAACTAGATTCTGTTCATTCTGGTACTTCGATTGGGACAATGTCCGAGACATTTTTAAACTTATCACCTTTATATGTAACGAGCTTTTACCCGCGACTTCGTCCGCATAAATTATATACCAGATTTTAAGTCAGATGATAAGCTATCAAACAAAAAAAGTTTCATCAAAATCGGTTCAGTAGTTTTTGCGTGATACTCGAACAAACAAACACCAAAACAAACAAACAAACAAACATACAAACAAACAAACAAACATACAAACAAACAAACAAACAAACAGACAGACATAAAATCCAAGAATTGGTGATTTGGAATCAGGGACAGGTAAAAACCATGTCGTAATTTTTTTTTTGTAAATATCTTCAATGTACAGACACATTTCTGTTACAGTTTTATAATAGTTTAGATAGGTTGCACTAGATTCCAGTAAACATTCGAAAAACAAGTTTATTCTCTGCAGTCATAGCATTAGAGTATAAATTATAATGGACTAGCTTAACAAAAAAAAAATAGGTCTAGAAGAATTTTTAAAAAGAATTAGCGAGCTCTGTGGGAGTCTCCTATCCACAAACATGTGTTAGAATATTAAATAATTGTGTATCAAACCAAAAACAAAAATGTATTATAAATTATCGTCTCTCAGACATCATCATCAGCTTTCTGTATGGGACTAAAATCGTAATCGCAAACAAACATTAGGTACATTGTAATGTAACCGCTGCTTGAGAAGAACCCTATACAAGGTGTTACAAAAATACAAATAAACATTTGGGGGTGGTTTACACCATCAAACTGAACAACTTTCAGAATTTCAGAAATTCATACTAAACTATAAATCTACTCGAGCTAAATGTATGGGACAGCTGATTTTGTTTTCGCGATTTCGATATAGGTCCCATATAGAGAAAGTTGTTCAGTTTGATGGTCTGATCATCCTTTTAAAAAGTGTCAGCATATTAAGTTGGACGCTGTAGATGTGTAAAAGTGCGCATAATTTTATTCCATCTCGAGGTCCTCACCTCATGCTTCCAACTTCGTTTGGTCTTCTCGGTAGTTCAAAACCAAAGTGGTAATACTTTGTACACAATGTGTATAAAAGATATTACAATATTAGATGTCATCTGTGTGAATGTTGGTCACGGCTACAGTGTCGACCTCTGCGTTATTTTTTCTTTAAAATCATTAACCTCATTTTGCGATGACACGCGATTGTACCGATGTACCTACTGGAGATTTTAAAAGTCGTTTTAATTCTATTCGCTAATTCTGTCTCTAGATAAGAATTGCTTTAATTGAATGTTATGAATTGAATGTCTTGTTTATTTTATTTCAAGGTAGGTAAGTACATAATTATATTATGAACCTAGATACCTACCTACTTAATATTATGTGTTTACTAGCTGTTGCATGCAACTTTGAACGTGTGGTATCATTTATACAGGGTGTAAATTTATATGCGTTACATAATTAAACATGCTTCAGACCATCATACTGACGTCTTTTTCAGTTTGATGGTCTGAAGCACCTTTGATATACAGAGTGTAAGGAAAAGTATCATTAACCTTTTAACCCACATAGGTACTCTACGTACCCATCAAAATGAACTTTTACTATTGGAGAAATCCTGTCAGAACAAAAAGATCTGCTGTTAAAAAAACTAAACTGCAATACTTACACGACTCAAATGTATGAGACAGCAGATTTTTTTTTGTTCTGACCGGTTTGCTCTGATAGTAAAAGTTGTTCAGTTTGATTAGTAGAGTATAGTTACTATAGTTTAAAGGTTAATGATACTTTTCCTTACACTCTGTACATTACATTTTACACCCTATATTTAAACAGGGTCCAACTTAAATATGCTGACGGTTTTTAAGGGGATGATCAGACCATCCAACAAAAAATTTTATTTATAGGACCAACAATGAAATCACAAATAAAACCGGTCAAGTGCGAGTCGGGCTACTCGCGCACCGAGGGTTCCCTACCACACCACCACAGAATACAACATTATTAACTTAGAAAAAAACCTTTTTTTTTGTCCGGGACCTTTAGCGCGAGACCGACTCACACTTGGCCGGTTTTTAGTATTTGTTGTTGTTCTGTAGAGTTTGTTCTATAATCACACTAAGTTTGACGCTTGTATTTATTACCGTTTTTTCGATAGAGCGTGAAGAAAAAACGTTGACAAAAACTAGTTTCTTGTTGAGAACCCTCCTTAATTTCAACTTTTTAACATTTTTATTATTTGTTAACAAATCCGCCGTAATAACGCATAATCTGAGAAAATTTCAACTATCTAGCTATTACGGTTCAAAAGTTACAGCCCTAAATAGGTAGGACAGACGGACGGACGGACAGACGGACAGACGGACAGACGGACAGACGGACAGACGGACGGACGGACGGACGGACGGACGGACGGACGGACGGACAACGTAGGCTTAGTAATAGTGTCCCGTTTTCACCCTTTCGGTACGGAACCCTAAAAAAACGCAGATAGCTTTTGGGTTGAGTAAACTGCAGTTCTTTTCTCGCGTTTCCATTACAGCTAATCGATTGATGAACTTTTTAGTCTCATCATACCTATCTATTATCAAATATCATCCATCATCATCAGTTTATCACAATGTCTACATTAAATAGGTGTGTTATTTGAGGTAATATCTTTCTATTCTTATATTGAAAGTGTTATAAAAGCCTTATATCAATTACGCAGTGATGTGCCTACACGCGTTTTCGCCGCGCCGTAACGCAATTATAGGACCATAGGACTCGTATGGCAATAGCACGCCATCGCATCGAGTCGAGGCGTACACCGCTTCACGCCCGGGTGACCATCGCATCGTCACGCCTGTCGAACTCCCCTCCCCTCAGCACTTCGGCTGTCTTCGGCAAACACTCGGCAATCTTCGGGCTCGGCGGCTCCAGATTAGTCTTTAATAAGTATGGATAGTTTCACTATAAATATTAATTAGTAACAATATCAAATGCTATCGATAAATTAGTATCGATCGATCGATTGTTTTTTAGCAATACTATCAATAATATCGATACTATACAATACTAATGGTATTGCACACAATCAATACTTTTGGTCATTCTGAGATATCGATAGTATCAATTCTATCGATAGCACTATCGATATTTTAACTATTTTTCGAGATCACGATAGTATCGATTGATAGACTATCGATAGGTATACAGGATGTTAGGGTAAACAGTTGCATTACTTTAAGGGGTGATTGTACCCATGATACTGAACAACTTTCCCAAAGAGAGCTATATGAAATTCGCAATTTATTTTTTGGTCTTTCCATACTAAATGCAATCAGCTGATCGAACGTTTGTATAAAAAGTAGATTTTTTTTTACGAATTTCCTATAGGTTTCTTAGGGAAAGTACCCATGATACTGAACACAGTATCATGGGTACAATCACCCCTTAAAGTAATGCAACTGTTTACCCTAACACCCTGTAGTTTGCACTGTTGTTAAAATACAACACTACTCCAGATCGATGCTGGCTGGCACATCCTTTCTGGTTTCTGCGTGATCGGAAGTCCGAAAACGCTAAATTAGTTTAACGTTTGGTTAATTGTGCAATCTTATTTTAGCCAATAAGATCTTATTATGTTATTCGACGAAGAGTAAAAAACTACATGTAAGTACAATAAATTGCTCCAAAAATGACAGGGTGCCAGGGTAGACAGTTGCATTACTTTAATAGGTGATTGTACACATGATACTGAACAACTTGCCCAAAGGAAGAAAGGGAAATTTGCACCAAAAAGAATCTACTTTTCATGCAACTGTTCGATCAGCTGATTGCATTTGGAATGTCTAAATACTTTTTTGCTAATTTCTTATAGGTTCTTAGGGAAAGTTGTTCAGTAACCTTTAGTAACCTTTATCTCGTCAATAATGATGAAGCAACAAATAGTGGTGGTATTTACGTATAATACAAATACAAATACAAATTCTTTATTTTTTTTTCTCACCACAAACTCAAAATTAATAAAAACAATAAAAATATTAAATTAAGTACAAGCGTAGTATCATGAGTACCCTTAAAGTTATGCAACTATTTACCTCAACACCCTGTATTGCATATTGCTGACAGTATAAAATAAACATATCGATATTCACAACATTTTCTTATATTTTAGATGAGACTGTGCATTCTATACTATCTTATGCAATAAGGCATTGAATTTTTTGTATTTTAATAGTAAATACTATACTACCTAAGAATAAAGCGCTTAAATGCCATGCAGTACACAGGTCCCAATTCTTATTGACCATTTTATCTAACTAGTCCCCGGACTTTAACTAATTTCGACTTTGTACCATCTACAAAAATATCCTGAGAGGTGAGTTCTTAGAACGATGAGACCGATGAGTCAACTAATTATAAGATCCATGGGTGCAATGTGTAATGTTCGTTTGTAATTGGTCGGTATGCCGCGTATGATTGTTCATCTTAGTTTCGGTGTAACGAACGGTACATCCAGGGTAACTTTAGGCTAGTGTTGCCTATCAATTGTGAAACTATTGATAGTCCATCGATACTATCGTGACATCGAGTATCGATAGTGCTATTAGAGAATCTATAGTTTTTACTTTAAAACAAATTGATACAATCGATTCTATTGAGATGAAATAGTATCAATATCATCAAATCGAACTTACAGCTTAATAAACATTTGATTTATACCTTCACAATTTATTGATGGTCAGATGCCGTCATGCCGACAACAAGCAAGTTCAAGACAAGTATTAATGTGCAATAGTATCGAAATCGTATTGTATTTGACTATTTGTATTTTGTATTTTAATAAGCATTAATATTGCATCTCAATCCTCGCGATAGTATTGATAGTATCATTTTTTTTTAAGAAATACTCTCGATATCGATACTAGGGTATTGAGATACTAAATACAAATAATATTGATACTATTGGATCTCAATACCTCAATCTCAGTACAGGTTGAAATTGATATCATTGGCATCCTTGTAAACTAAGAGTCTACCCATCAAACTGGACAACTTTTACTATGGGAGCAAACCGATCGGAGCAACAAAAAAATCAGCTATCCCATACATAAACTGCTGTACCGACTACCGACTCGACTAAAATGTATAAGTCAGCCGATTTTTTTTTCGCGATTTCGAAGTCGGCTCCATAGTGAAAGTTTTCAGTTTAATGGTGATGCACCCCCTTAAGTATTACTAGGGTGTTTTATTACACCTTGTACGGTAGACTTCATGAAGATCTTAAACCGTCTAGTAGTATTTTGAAAGCGCGGGCGGCTTCAACCCCGCATTAAATAGAATTACAAAATTAATTTTCGTTTGCAGCCATGGCAGATATTTTATTAGCTCCTTATGTTATTTATTATCTAAGCTTATTGAAATCCTGTCCCATTGTCTCTAGCAGCTAGGAAGTAAGCTTGTTAAAATGGGTAGATAAAGCACGCATGAGCGTGTCCGCAGCATGCGCTAGCGCACGCCATCTGTACGATGTACCATATCTGGCCTTTATTTAGTTTACATTGTTCTCTAGCCATAACCATAATATATTAATGTATAATATGTGTGTGTATGTACGTGAGTTTATAATATTATGAGACTTATAGATAAATATAAATTAATAGAGGCGCCGGTTTCGAATTGTATGTGACGAAAATTTCAACCGGCTTCAAAACTAAATAAAAACCGGTCAAGTGCGAGTCGGTCTACTCGCGCACCGACGGTTCCGTGCCACACCACCACAGATCACAACATTATTAAATTAGAAAAAAAACTTTTTGTGTCTGGGACCTTTAGCGCAAGACCGACTCACACTTGGCCGGTTTTTAGTATTTGTTGTTATTTTGTAGAGTTTGCTCTAAAATCACACTAAGTTTGACGCTTGTCTGTATTACCGTTTTTACGATAGAGCGTGAAGAAAAAACATTGATAAAAACTAGTTTCTTGTTGAGAACCCCCCTTAATTTTTAACTTTTTGAAATTTTTATTAGTTGTTAACAAATCCGCCGTAGTAACGCATAATCTGAGAAAGTTTCAACTATCTAGCTATTACGGGTCAAAAGTTACAGCCCTAAATAGGTAGGACAGACGGACGGACGGACGGACGGACGGACAACGTAAGCTTAGTAATAGGGTTCCGTTTTCACCCTTTGGGTACGGAACCCAAAAAACATACAACCATAAATAAACTCACGACCATAATGCCATGTCGGGGCGTCGGGGTGGTCAGAAACATTGCTACAATTAACAGCTGTCTTGCTTGCAGTTGCAACAAGGCTAACTTTTAGCATATTGAAGGTTTCAAGATGAAATGACTAGTAAAGACGTGATAAATGGCTAAGCTAGCCTTTCACCCACAAACACACTGCATAAGAACCCCTTAGTCACCTCGTACGATAACCATGGGAAAAAATACGGAAGAACCTTACCTAAAGAAAGGTTGAGGGAAATTTGAAAAAAAAAAACCTCTTCATACAAACGTTCGTTCAGCTGATTGCATATTTACTTAGTATGAGAAGTCCAGCCTTGTAATAGTAGATTATGTATCAAGGGGATAAAGCAGTGTCTTTCATCACGGGCGCGATATTGAATCCCGAGCGCAACGAGGGATTCTAGGGTTAACTCCCGAGCGTAGCGAGGGAGTTTAGAGTTAACTCCCGAGCGAAGCGAGGGAGTTAAGATTAGAATCCTGAGTGAAGCGAGGGGTTCAAGCTCGCCCAAGATGAAAACACGTTTATCCCCGAGGACCATACTCTACTTTTCACACCCTCCGCGAGAAAATAAAAAGCAATACTTACTGTTAGAAGCCCAGGGGAGCGTGTAAATTCTCTATGGTTAGAAACCAATTCTTTTATTAGAGTTTATAACAAAGTATTAGAGTTCAATAGTATAATAGTATTTAGAAAACACTATTTTATTAAATTCAAAGTGAAAGTAGATATTTGAAAAATTAGACGAGGAGAGCGATTTTTGAAACTCATTCGCTGAGTTCAGCAGTTGAAAATGTCAAAATTACTATGGAGATATGCAACTTTCTACTGCTGATTTGACTTTCAAAAATCATACTTCAGGAGTGCCATTTTTTAAAGTCAAATCAGCAGCAGAAAGATGCGTATCTCCATAGTAATTTTGACATTTTCAACTGCTGAACTCAGCCAATGAGATTCAAAAATCGCACTCCAGTTGTGGAAAGAAAAAATATATACGGTCGAATTGAGAAACCTCCTCCTTTTTTGAAGTCGGTTAAAAATGTAATTTTTTTTTTACTTTGTTCGTAGCACTGGTAGCAATAGGTACAGAGATTTGCAGTATTCGCGCCTTTTTTTCTTTTTTTGTGTTCAATACTCGTGGTGGCCAGTTCGAATTTCGAATTAAGTTCTTTTTGGTGCAGGTCTCCATGATAAGTTTTCATACGAATTTTAAGTAAGGGTCGTAGTAAATACGTGTAAATATTAAATAATCTGTGGATGCCGTTCCATATTCAAATCTCATTATTGACCAGCGGGTTATAATGAAATTCAGTACAATATTATTGCCCGGCTAGACCCAGGGCTATAATGACTTGCTTTAGGTTCGAGTTACATGACATATAATGTTCCATTTTCGAGCGGGTGGTGTGAAAAATATATTATGTTTATACTAGTAATAAAATAAAATGTCAACCCCTAAAAAGAAACACCCAAATGTAGTAATACGTAGTATACAAGTCTAATTTCTTATATTGTGACAAAGGCATGACGTATCGTCTTTGTTTTTAGGGTTCCGTCCCAAAACAATAAAAAGAAACCCTTATAAGTAGGTAGACTATGTTTTCCGTCCATCTTTGCTTTTATTACAAACCGTGTTCGTCTACTCTACTGGCTATTAGTCTTGCTTTCCTTGACAGGTAGCGCCCAAATCTTAGGTCCGCCACACACATACGGAATTGCAATCCGGAATCCTGAATAAGGATTACGATTTCGTATGGATTTTCCCCCTCCACAATTACTGTCAAATCCTATACAAATTCACAATCCTGATTCTGAATTCCGGATTGCAATTCCATATGTTTGTGGCGGACCTAAGTTTGAATCTAAATCAACCAAAGAGGTTTTAAGAAGATAGGCGGGCTGAAATGGAAAAGTCATTGCCCACCCACGTGATGAAATGTATTCGTTTCAAATCGTTTCACAATTACGAATGAGTATCTAAGAACACATACAAATAGTATAGCTAAAATTATACACAAAATTAGGAGGAATATCATACTTCCCAAGGAAATGGAATTATCTTTTTCTATTGTAGCATTTCTTATAAAATTCAAATTTACCAGTTTTGAGGCTAAACGGGATTGGGCGTTTTCCTTTGGAGAATAGGTCACTTTTTCGACTATATACGTATTGGTCCGATCCATGGGAGTGTGTAGTTTCTCCATGATCCGATCCGCCCCACCCAAGACAACTGCAGCTCGGACAGATTTTCGTATTCCCCTGTTGCCTCCTTCAAAATCAAACGGATTTTAAAAATTCTTTCAAGAATAATATGAGAAAGACTTTGGCTATGTCTGTATGTTTTTGCATTTATTTGTTTAAAGTCGTCAACTTTGTATGCTGGATTTCTGAAAACGAGCGGTAAAATTGGTCATTTTCGAAGGTCTCTAGTTCTTACAGTAATTAATTCATGCACAAAAGCAAATAAACCTCCTTCTGGCGCAGTCGGGTAAACATAGGGACATAGCAAAGGTAACATATATTGTATGGTAAATTTTGTTTTGCCCTAATGTAATTATCCTGGGAGGAAACAGGATAATACGTTTGTATGGACAAAACGATACCCGCTTAATCTTCGGAACGTACGTGTTGTTAATTTTTCTAATACGAGTAGGTACCTATTTTTAATGTCAACCAATTCAAAATATTTGGACTTTATAACAATCAATAACAAAAACTCAAAAACTCTGACACCAGGGCTCTGCCCACACGATAATGAAGAAGAAGAAGAACAATCAATTGCTGTAACACAAAATTAAGAATAGTTTGCTGTGATAAGGTCCTAAAAAAATCGAATCGAAAATCGATCGGGGTTCAAATGTATGTACAGACACGTCCAGTCTAAATAGTAGATTATGTACCAAGGGGATAAAGCAGTGTCTTTCATCACGGGCGCGATATTGAATCCCGAGCGTAACGAGGGATTCTAGGGTTAACTCCCGAGCGTAGCGAGGGAGTTTAGAGTTAACTCCCGAGCGTAGCGAGGGAGTTAAGACTAGAATCCTGAGTGAAGCGAGGGGTTCAAGCTCGCCCAAGATGAAAACACGTTTATCCCCGAGGACCATACTCTACTTTTCACACCCTCCGCGAGAAAATAAAAAGCAATACTGTTAGAAACCCAGGGGAGCGTGTAAATTCTCTATGGTTAGAAACCAATTCTTTTATTAGAGTTTATAACAAAGTATTAGTGTTCAATAGTATAGTATTTAGAAAAACTATTTTATTAAATTAAAAGTGAAAGTAGATATTTGAAACATTAGACCAGGAATGCGATTTTTGAATCTCATTTGCTCAGTTCAGCAGTTGTAAATGTCAAAGTAACTATGGAGATATGCATCTCCATACATTTTCAACTGCTGAACTCATCGAATGAGATTCAAAAATCGCACTCCTGGAGTGCGATTTTTGAAACTTTCTTTGAACTCAGCAGTTGAAAATGTCAATATTACTACGGAGACGTGCATCTTTCTACTGCTGATTTGACATTAAAAAGTCATACTCCAGGAGTGCGATTTTTGAAAGTCAAATCAGCAGTAGAAAGATGCGTATTTCCATAGTAATTTTGACATTTTCAACTGCTGAACTCAGCGAATGAGATTCAAAAATCGCACTCCAGTTGTGGAAAGACAATGTAATATTTTTTTATTACTTTGTTCGTAGCAATAGGAAGGCAATAATAGGTACAGAGCAAGTACAGAGATATGCAGTATTCGCGCCATAAAGATGATACCTTTATGATTCGCGCCTTTTTTTCTTTTTTTGTGTTCAATACTCGTGGTGGCCAGTTCAAATTTCGAATTAAGTTCTTTTTGGTGCCTGTCTCCATAATTAGTTTTCATCACATGTTTTCATACGAATTTTAAGTAAGGATCGTAGTAACTATTAAATAATCTGTGGATGCGGTTCCATATTCAAATCTCATTATTGACCAGCGGGTTATAATGAAATTCAGTACAATATTATTGCCCGGCTAGGCCCAGGGCTATAATGACTTGCTTTAGGTTCGAGTTACATGACTTATAATGTTCCATTTTCGAGCGGGTGGTGTGAAAATTTTATTATAATTGTATAGCTTCGTAATACAAGGAAAACATCGAAAAGGAAAACAACAACAACACTACCTGTGACCCTGGAGAGTTTGGACACTTTTAGTAAATTTTTAGGAATCTCTAACAGACACATCGGAGAACACATTCGTGAAAATTATATGCTATTTGTTAATATATAACAGTTCGGAACCCTCGGCACACAAGTTTTTTTTTCACTCTTCGCTGGTTATACATGACCACACTCGTAGCCTCATTATAATATTTTAGAATAGAACTTTTGTTTTTAAGGTCGTATAGATATTCGAAGGGTTAAATAGTTTTGTATTTTTATGATGTTAGACAATACAATGACAATAGTTAGTTGAACAATGACATGAATTTCTACGTGTATGGTTACGTAATGTTTATATGTTATGTAAGGAGGCTTGCAATGTTTGCTTGTCGATGTCGTGTCGTCTTAACGTTTTAGCAATATTAACAGTTTGCTGTTTTCGTTTATAGATAAACATTTCAATTTCTTGTAATCAGATATTGTAAGAATATATTATGAATATATTACAGCGGATTTTGATTACAATGATAGCTTTATTAGTAAAGCTGTCATGTTATACTTAAGTGTGTAGGTACGCTAAACATAGATGCACTCTCTCGTCTTTACCCTCCCGAATCTGATGGGACGGGAAACAAATACGATCCTTCCCTAGTGCAAGGCTCTCTTTCTTACAAGCAAACTTTTGCAATTAGCCATCCCGCTTCAATTGCGTGGCGCCGGTCAGAATTTTCCGTTTTCTTTGAAAAACTGTATGATCTTTTATTTATTTTCAAAAAATAAGAAAACCACATCATTCTATATTGTATTGTGAAGAATATTGTAAATTTTCATATTCTTCTGATCAACAATGTAAGAGTAAAACGGTTACAACTGGAAAAAAAGGGGTGACTTTTGATTCATTTTTCTTCAGTTTTATTAATTGAAATAGATTTCGAGAAAAACCGCATCACTTCTCATATACTGTAGATTGTTCAGTTTTGTTTTCTGCTTAAAAAGTGCCATAGTTAATGTAAAAAATGGTTATTAAGTTACTCGAAACCGGGCGGACGCCCCTTAATTGCGATAGTCTTGACTATAACCGGCAGCCACACGGTGAGAGCATCTCATTTATTCATAAGTAAGTACTTTTTGATTCTTTTTCTCAACCTGTTCAAGTGGCGTCACATAGACGGCTCGGACCTCAGGTGTGAATACGGTGTTGCTCCTCGGACTATGGCCCATCTTATACCCAGCTCTTCCTGCGCGGACACCTGCACGCGAATTGAGCGTATATGGACGCCGTCAGTATTGATATATACGTGTGGCGAAATACTGGGTTGGATAGATTTAGAATGACAATGCCATCGAACTCGATAGAAGAAGAAGAATTCTTTAGGGTCAATACACATTTGCCGAGGGCGACCTATGGCGGACCCATACAAAAAATTCCATTTTTGTTTGGGCCCGCCGTCGTCGGTCGCCGTTGGCAAATGTGTCTCAACCCTTAGTTGATCGTTTATATTGAAGTTATTGATTCTGAAGAAATAGTTGACAGCAGGATATAGAGATGCATGCTTGCATGACCCACCTGGATGATTAAAACAGCGTGTCACATAGTAAATGGACTACACGAGTGTCAAATTCGCTCGATCTGAGTCAGCGCGCGCGCATGCCCATGCGCATCGTCAATAATTAACAGTTTTTGAGAGGTTAGGAGGTAATTATTTAATCTAAAATAAAAAAAAATAAAATGGGTTCTTACCGTGCTTTGGTATATTTGAGTTCCAGCAGGGCTAGCATGCCACCCACCCATGACAAAGCGACAAAACGAGGAAAACGTCATGCGAACTCTTTTTGGCATAAGTAGGTACTTACGTAAACAAACAAAGATGAAAGCATGCTAGGCCTACAGATATTCCGGCACTGTTACAACTGCCATGAATGATCGTCAACAATTAATTAACCGTCTGCATATTAAGAAGGATCTTATTTATCGATAACAAAAAATTAATTGAATGTATGGCAAGTACGTCATAAAACGACCGCGTATGTTTGCCACGGCCAGATCAATTAAACTACAAAATTACGTACACTGTCCCACTTCATTTATTACAATACATGCTTGAAAGCATTATAGCAGTGCTGAAAATAATGAAATAGGAAAGAAATAGGCAGCCTCCACTGTGGCCTCCAGGGCCGCTTCCCATATAATTCCATCCTGAAACCTACAATATTATTATACTCGTATGATAAAAGTGAACCTATGCAATTGCTTCATGCTTATACATTTAGACCATCAAACTTTCATTATGGAATAAAATATTTTAACCGTTTAGGCGTCGGTCGGCAATTGAATATAATAAACATGTTATTTATGCTTTTATTGTTAATTTTAGTAATAAGTTCCATATAATGAAAGAAATCGTGATTTTAGAAAACCATGGCATACCACGATACCCATACTGTCGCAAGGGTCCGCGGGGGGCATTACAGTATAGTAATAGATACTCACTCTTATACTGTGGTATAGGGAAATGTAGCCATTTTTTTTTAAAGATTTCTGGGTAATTAAAATCGTGAGTTTGTGTGAATTGTAGTTTAACAATTTATCAGTAAATTATTATTGCAGATAACAATTGCTTATCAATTATCATGCATAAGTATTCGAAGTATTAGATTACGTTTTTCACAGAACTGCACATTGCTGTCATGCCTGCTATGCATGGTGTGCTGCGCCAGCGCATATGTTTCATTATGATAACCGAAACGGAAAAAATAGTTCAAATTACGATAATTTCATTTACAGAGTGCTGGCGGGGCGGGCGGAGTGAAATAAAATAGGCAGCCTCCACTGTGGCCTCCATTACCGCTTCCCATATGATTCCATCCTGAAACCTACAATACAATTATACTCGTATGATAAAAGTGAACATATACAATTGCTTCATTCGTATAAAGGATTTAGACTTGTAGTTTTCACCTGATATCTCGTATTGCTTGCTTATCGTGTCGACTTCAACACAACAAAGTCGCTAAATAGTAGGTACTATCTCGTATTAAAAAATAGCGACCCACCCCGGCTTCGCACGGGTGCCTTGAATCACTCGTATAAGAAATATTCTCTATTGCTAGATAATTGTCAAAACATACATTCTAGATAATTGTCAAAACATACATTTAAGTAATATGTCAAAATAATGTTAAGAATGATGGTCCAGATTTGTTGTGTTGACGCTGTTTGATGAGATGGAGTCTTTGAATATATTAAAATTCGCAGCGAAGACCAATCATTTATCTAAGGATGAGATACGTAACTAACCAGTATAAATATAGTATATCATAACGTTCACGACTATACAGGGTGTACAACAAAATGGGACAGCTACTCAAAGGGGTGCTTCAGACCATCAAACTGAACAACTTTCTCTATGGGACCAATATCGAAATCGCGAAAAAAAAATCCGCTCTCCCATACAAAACTGCAAACATAACTCGACTGAAATGTATGGGACAGCAGATTTTTTTTTCGCGATTTCGATGTTGGTCCCATATAGAAAGTTGTTCAGTTTGATGGTCTGAAGCACCCCTTTAAGTAGCTGTCCCATTTTATTGTAGGGGGTAGTCAGAGATAATCTGAAACTAACCAGTATAAATTGGTTCTTGACTTCAAGGATGCCAATACAAGTAACAGGTACCTAATAACAGAATGTTGGATGGTTCCCATGGACGATAACATCGTTGTAACTGTTTATTAATTACGAACAAACAATGAGGTGCGAGACGCGGCGCGGGCGCAGCTAGAACGCAAAAACTGCGCTGGAAAACTGTGGTTTCTGAATATGTTGTAATAAGGTCTAATTTTATTCAAGAAAACTCATTA
The DNA here is from genome assembly GCA_922987775.1 of Agonopterix subpropinquella. NCBI lineage: Eukaryota > Metazoa > Arthropoda > Insecta > Lepidoptera > Depressariidae > Agonopterix > Agonopterix subpropinquella. Next base: position 28,877,104 of record OV277693.1, read on the forward strand.
CATACATGCATAAACTCACGTATAGGGGGTAGGGGTAGACAGAAAGTTTGCTATTTTCTATTTTCTTGACAGTGTTCAAGTTACTTAATTATTTTAATTTTAATTTAATCTTTGAGTGTGAAATTGCAAGCAAAGTTCGTTTTTATCATTCAGGTTTCGGGATGAAATAACGCCGTCTCCCTCGTTCGTTCGTCTATCTATGTTCTTCTTGTGCCTTTAGCTCACAAAAAACATCCGAAGAAACATTATTCTCAACGAAAGAAATTATGAAATAACGTCTCTGAAGGTGTATTTTTTATAAATCGAAAGGCTAGTCAGCCTTTCCCCTGCGAAGAAACATTATCCCATTCTTGCCTTCTACACCCAAGAAAACAGAGTTGTCTACCTTAACCAGGGAACTAATCTGTAGAGATTAAGTATTATTTATTTTATTTTGACACTTTATTATACACACGGATATACAAGTGACAGCATAATAATCAACTACAAAGGGCGAGCTTATCCCTAAATAGATTTCTTCCACCACCAGTCTTTTAATGGAATTGAACGCCTAGAATACCTATTGCACCCTGATTGCACCTAACCTAGAAAACCTTAAAGATCAATTTTAAAATGCTATTTGATAGATCTGAATATAGAAATGAATCTTTTCATGTTGTCTATTTATGTTTTTCATCGAAATTGTTTTATAATTGTTCGAATAGAACAGAACATAAAGTTATCAAGTAGAAACAACGAGGCAGTTAAATCTAAAAGATAACTTAAGTATATTGTTAAGTCGAAATATACAAGGTCAGTGTATGTAGTCGGTTCCTACTAGATATGTATCTGATCTGAGGTGGACTGAGATCGCATTTTAATCACAATGTAATGTACGAATGACTAGCATTTTGTGGTGCCCTTGAAGGGCGTTTAAAAGTGGAACTAAAATAAGTTTCTTCAATAGGGTGTTAGGGTAATCAGGTGCATTACTTTAAGGGGTGATTGTACCTACTCATAATATTTACTGAAAAACTTTCCCAAAGGAACAAAGAGAAATATGCAAAAAAATGTAGGTAAGTAACTTTTCGTTAAACATAAAACATTAGTATGGAAAGTTATTTCCTATCTTAGAGGTCCATATAGGTTTAAGTTCCAGTAACATAACTAACACCATTGTATATTTCTTGAAAAAATCTTAGAAATATTAGTAACTAAAAATGCCCTTTTACGAATTTGACCTTTTTCCAATCGATTCTTCTACGCCTCGGCCCTTCTACTGCGATCAGGCCCGTTACCCGCACTTTCGATGTTCGCTATATCGCCACTGGTTCGGTCCGCACTTCATTGGAATAGAGTTGACATTGGAACGAAAATGTTCACGCAATTGCGAAGTTCGAATGTGCGGGTAGAGGCCCTGGACTTTTCGCGAAATAGACCTGCAAATGCGACTTTCTGACTGTAATCCAGTTTGACAAAGTAGTTCGCCAAAACGATTTATAGTTCTATCTGTGGTTCTAGGTATATTGTTTTAGACATACACATTTCAAGTATTCTATTAGAACTGCGACTGAGAAAATAAATTTGTATTTACGAGTAATTACAACTTTAATTCAGCGGTAAATTATTATCCATAAAATGTAAATTTTCTCAAGTTAGATTACACAAAGTTTGACCTTTTTTAATGAGTTTAACAGGTGACGAAATAGCTAACTTAGTTTTATTTTACTTCATGTTCAGTAGTGCAGTAAGTATTACGAGGCAAAGAAAAGTTTTCAACTATATGCCTGTATACGAACTAAACGGGTTAAACAACAACATCATGATCATCACACTTTTTTTACTCATACATACTTACATAAACCCGTGAAAGGAATCCCATTTTGGGGTGGTCTTTCATATTTTGTTTTTATTGCTAAAGGAGCAACTGGAACCGGGGGTGTGACCTTACTTATGCGCTGACCTGGCCCTATTTTTAAGCAAGTCTCTCATATTTGGTCCGTATATTTACGTCTAGTCTATCTTTCAACTACTGCTTATTATTGTGGATCATTGGATGTACCATGAAGGGTCTACCGAGCCAGTGCATGAACTTAAGCAACCGACCTAGAGGCACCCAGAGCAGAATGGGTACGGACCTCGGAGGAAAACCTTTTCGTTATAAAATGGAGCGATAGCAGGGCCTCAATTGCGCTATTTTATACGGTTTTACCGTTCGGACCCAACGTTTTTGGTTTTGGTTTAGATTTAAGTAAAAATGCTATCGCGATATTTTTCTCTGAACGGTTAAATCGCACAATACAGAAAATTCGATCGAACGGACATCGAACGTTACGCCAACGTATCTTCCGAAATAAAGCTAAATCGTTACCGTTAATATAATTTGCGCGATACGAATTGTGCATAACGTAACGTTTTTGATTGTGGTTTTGTTTTGGTAGTTTCGTTCAAAATTAGCGCGATTGACCCCCTGATCGATAACATAATCTACTACAAACTAGAAATTATTTAACTAAATGCATTGTTACTAGTGACTAAAGTTATACTTAAATTGTAAATTTTATTACATGTTACCTATAGCCAATTATTTATATTATTAGTAGGCCACTAACAAAATTGACGAGATATTTCAATCTCTACTAAGTATGGCGATTGATGACGTAGGCTAAGGACGTAGATATTTAATATTTTATTTTATTAGAAGGGAGAGAAAATTGTATTTTTTTGTACTTAGAAATAGAAATGTCATTCATTCGATTAAATAAAATAGACTATGATCAAAGAATTTGGCAAGGCTTATTTTGCTTGCCAATTTTAAACCTCAGGACTGACTTTCGGTTTTGAGGCGTGTATTGTTCAGGCGATGGGCTACTACACTACTACAGGTCACTGGACAGAGTATGGGCATTGCCAGTGAATGTTTGTAATATTTAAAACTTCTCTGACTATTAGAATAAGTAAAGTCGTGAAGCATGCTTACAGATTCCTTAAAACAAAGGAAATGCAGGTGTCCTATTTTCGGCCAAATTAAAAAAGAGTATTAAACCAAAAAGAAATGTAGAAACTAAACGAGCTCTGCTATCGCTGAGAACAATGAGCAAACGCAATATTTTGTCAACACTTTGCCTCGAACGATTGTAGTCGTCAAAAGTTATGATCTGATCGTCCGTGAATCAGCCCGCCTAATTTGTACATTGAATATCGGAGTCGTTCAACTCATAGATGACGCGCGGTAATAATGAACTGGATTTATCCAGGACCAAAACTTATTCTCACAACGACTGCTTAACGAACCCATAGCAAACTTACCTAACATAGCAACGTATCTTTTCAAACGTAGGTCTGTAGTTCACGTTGTTGGGAACCCGAAGTATGAAAACACGCATTTCTAAGCATAAGATTAGCTTAGTTCATGGTCGGGTTTGCGTATAACTCCTGAAAAACCAGAATCGACAGCAGCGACTCACATCACTAGATAATTAAGTCGTACGAACCTATGACACCTGACGAATCTATGACGAAGACACTTATCTGTCTTGGAACCTTCAAAAACCAAAAGCAGATACGAGGAATAGGAAAAATCATGCTGCTGGGGTATAAGCCCTCAGTTATAATAGAAGTCTTTGGTATAGGCGCATATTTGGAGACCAGGTCTTCTTGGATTCCAGGCGATACGGCTCGCTCAAACCATGTGATCAATACAAAATGAGGATGGTAGCTAGGTCCGAAAAAAAACGAAATTGAAGAACTCTCAAATATCATAGGCAATGCAAAAGCTCACCGCCTCCGCTGGCTAACATAGAAAGAAAGGGATCGGTATAGAAGCCTAGGCTCAACGTAATGGCCGACTTCCTGGTCGCCCTAGGTATCGCGGGAACGACGTAGCAGAGACTGACCTATGGGAGCTTCAAGCCAGCTATACCAGCGAGAGGTTGCTCAGGTTAGGGAAACAGCATTCTCTCGTTTCGGAGGCCAACGTCAGTTTTGGGTCGCTGAGCTTTACATAGGTACAACGCATAGAAAATTCGTCGAAGATAAAAAGGCAGTTGTAGCAAGGTTCACCTACAGCATATTGAAGGTAATTGTTATAATAATTTATTGTGAGAGCGTAACGGAACTTCGAAATGCAATTTTATCAAACGGAAGTGAAAATTAATATGAACCTAATCAAATTGTTTTGCGAAAACATATCAAATTTCCCCTGTAAACTAAACGTTGATGTTGATGACTATTCGAAGTAAAAGTACCTACTTACAACTATTCGAACAACAAGTAGACGTACCTATACCGGTAACGTTCGCTAATAATACGGTGATAAGGAATCGCCTGTATGTTGTAGTAAAGGAAAGGAACTTTACTTTTAGATACTTTTAGGGCGAATACAACTCTTAATAATTAATGAAGTATTCCTCAATTGAACTATACAACTACATTGTTTAAGTATGCAGTTATAGCTTGACAGAGTTATTAAAATTGTATGAACTAAATTATATTTATCCAACATACATAGTACATAACCACGGACATAACATAATATTTAGTATGAAGTAACTTCTCACTGCTGGGAAAAGACTTCCCCTTTAATTCTCCAACCATCTCTCTGTCCTGGGCATGCTCTGGTCACTTGTCATCGAAAGCATCCAGATCGTCCCTCCGCCAACTAGACCTGGACGCCGACGATATTATACATTTTTATAATATCCTGTGTATACTTGACTGCTATTTTCAAACAGCGTCGATAAAGTCGAATTTGACTAAGAGTACCAATCATCATCATCATCGATCCGTTGTAAATACCACTGACTAAATTATCGGCCAATTTATAATGTTCCCATTACTTTTTCATAATATCCCAGCGACATGTAAGGTATATTTGTATTTCTAGGTATAGTATATCTATCTTCTACTGACTCGTGAAATCATCAGGACTTTACAAGTCAAAACCATAAGGCATTAACTGCAATATTTTTCGAAGTAGAAGAGAATTCTGGGCCGTTGTAATAAGATACACTTTTAATTGGACTACGCAATTAGGCGTGGAGGTGATGTGATGCAGACTGTAAAAACAATCTCAAAGTGGCCAAGAGTTGTATTTATGTACCTACGACACATGGGTATGTTTATACATTTATAATAATAATACTTAGAAACTGTAAGTAGGTAATGTTGTAATGTACAAGGGACTTCGTAAGCGTAGACTACTGAAAGAAATGAAAGAATTAAAAGGCTATGTTATGAGTTAACCTTTTTCGATTACAGCGACCGCTTTATCAGAAATGCAGTCAGGTACGCAGGATATTATTGATCGACTTAAAAAGCAAGAGGATCAAATAATTCGTCTGTATGTATATTTTTATTTTTCTTTCCTTTAAATGTATTTTATGCGATAACTTGGGCATATCTCGGTAGATTTAGATGATTATTTTTCTGTTCCGAGGTGGTCCCATTTAATTTTTGTGAATAATCTGATAAAGCAGTTCGGAGATACAAAGTTGACAGTAAATCATCGTCGATTGAAGCTTGCTTCGTATCTGAAATATTGCGATTTCTGAGTCGAACTAAAATATTATGAGAATCGAGAAATAATAGTAAGGTTTCATATGCAAAGTATCTAAGAGCGAAAGGCTAGCCACCTATCACAGCTTTTCTCGTCATTCCATCTCAAAATATACCACTCCAAAAGGCATTATGGTCGTGAATTTATGTTACTTGTATATGAAGCAGAAAAAAATATGTGTGTTTTTGTGTTCCAAACAATTTAATTAACCAAAACCGGATGTACCAAAAAGCAGTGAACTTACAAGACAACCACTCTCAAGAACAGCTAAGTGGTAACGGGTGCAATATCCGGGAATCGAATCCTGAACAAAAACTCGCACACTTGCGCACACGCATCGGGTGTGCACTAGGGGGTGTCCTTTTAACTTTTTTCACATACATACTCATCTTCGCTTCCGTTTTATTGAAATACCGGAAGTGTTACCCCACTTCCGGTAGATACGGGTTTTTTGACAAAGGGATGCAGATTTACAAGTTGTTATGTTACCCAAAAAACTACTGGACGTACCTTGATGAAACTTTTTGTGTTTAAAACCTTATTTGAATAAAATTCAAAATTAGTGAGTAGGTATAACTACATATAGGGTCCATCTTAATATGCTGACACTATTTTAAGGGGTTGAGCAGACCGTAAAACTGAACAACTTTCTCGAGTAGAGGCCCTGGGCCTCTACTCGCACATTCGAACTTCGCAATTGCGTGAATATTTTCATTCCAATGTCAACTCTATTCCAACGAAGTGCGGACCGAAACAGTGGCGATATAGCGAACATCGAAAGTGCGGGTACAGGGCCTGTATAGGTACATTTTACCTCGCTAATGAAGGGCGCGGGCGAAGTCGCCTTCAAATGGTTGTATTCAATATATTACAAGGTTGTCTAGAAGAAATCACTTTTTAGCGATAAGTCAGCCTTATTTGTTTTGTACCATAGTTACTTTTTTCGTGCTCCGTACTATACTTATGTGCTTGGTGTAAATAAAGTATAAAAATAAGTATTTCCATTAATTAATACGTTAGCAAACTCATGCTTTCCCTTCCAGTTCTAACTACCTTCACGTTTTATACTAAAACCAGCTTCACCATCGCGTCTAGTCACACCAGATCTCTCTTCCGCTGTATTAACTTCGCAGTCGCCTGACAGAACACTTATGACTGGGTAGTAAGGTCCAAAACGGTCTGATTCGTGAGACTTCTTATAGAAAGGAGCTACTAAGTAATTACTTGTGACTTTTCCCGTCGAGTTAGGAAGTGGTTCCTGAATGATAAGTTTCTCTAGTATGAGTGTCGTAAGTACATAATCATTATCTTTAAAAAGTCAAAACGGTGAATTTTTGTGTCCGTATAGCTACCGTACACATGAAAGGGATCTGGCTGGAATTGATGCCAATAAATAGTTCCTAAAGGCGCTGTCCTATTGCCATCGCTCGCGCGATCATGCGTTCGTCCGACGAAAATTATGGTGCCACTGTGCGTTTAAACATACTCATATCTGAATATAAATAGAACAATTCGATCGCATCGCATGATCGCACGACCTTCTATAGGAAATTCCGCAGATATGAGTATGTTTAAAAGCACAGTAGGTACCACAATCATTTTCGTCAGACACACGCATGATCGCGCGAGCGATGGCAATAGGACAGCGCCAAATAGTGCCTAATTAGTACCTAGGTCAAATAAATAGTGCCTCTGTACTTTAAGAGATATCGATTTTTTTTACCTGGCACCTACGCTAGCTAGACGTCAAGGTAGCGTACACATTTTCTGTGGCTAAAACGGCTTGCATTGCAGCAACGATTTTACACTCAAAAAATAGTGTTCAAATAGTGCCCTAGGACATCCAAAATCTCATGATGTTAGATCTTCAGGGAACGGAGATATAAAACGACGGAGCTGGCGTTGCGCTAGCGTACACACGAATTCTGTAGTGCATGGTACTCTAAAGTAAAACAAATATTAAAAACCGGTCAAGTGTGTGTCGGGCTCGGGCTAACGATCCCGGAGAAAACAAAATTTTTTGGTAACCTTATTTTATTATATAACATGGTGGTACCACAGGTGGTACGGAACCATCGCAAGGTGCGCATGGTATCCGACTCGCACTTGGCCGGTTTTTTATCAAGTATTTACGATGTGTAAATAATGTTGTATTGTATTGTAAAAAGATGAACTAAGATTAAACCACCACTATGTTGTTTATTATCAATTTTCCTGTTTATTTCCGAAGCTTTAAGTTATCCAGTTATATTTTTCTAAGAATTACGTTACTAAATAAAAAATCAAATTCTCTTAATACCTAATAATTAATAACATATTATTACTGTTGACAACACAAACTTACTCAAGTAGTTCTTAGAAAATATAAATGGAATTCAATTAGGTATTATTTATTATAAAACAAAGCAATGTCATATCTATTTTTAAATGACCCATGAACCTATATTTTTACACACTGATCAGTGTGACCACAAATTCAATGCACAATGACTCTAGGCCAAGACTAACAATGTTTCTTATGTTCGAAGTTTCGAACTAACATCTATTTAATACTTATAGACTAAACTAACGCTCAAAAAACTTATCTGACTCTCGGCCTTAGTCTAGATCTAGAGCTTACTCATTGTTTTTTCAAAACGATAACAGATGATTAATCTTAGCCTTCCGAATACCACAGGCTTGGTTGCCACAATTAAAACATATAAAAAATATTATCTGTCATAACTTACTCATACCTACATGCATCCATGTATATGCTCACGGTTATATTTCCTGAGAAGTTACTAGTTATGAGATATTCGGAAACATCCACGGTTCACTATTACTAGTAGTGCAAATACTATGTCTAGTGTGACGGGTAGTGATCCCGTCGCCACCTATAATCTATATATTTTATATATATTATATATCTATAAGTATATAAATGTAGAACAAAAGTCGGGTTTGTTCGAATTTGAGAACGGCTAGACCGATTTTCATGGTTTCTGATTTATTGTATTTGTCTCCGTCCCGAATAACCGAATAACTATTAAAAACATTGGAAAATTGACGAAAAAATAAAATGTCCACGCGTACGAAGTCGCGGGCAAAAGCTAGTGTTATACAGGGTGTACAATAAAATGGGACAGCTACTCAAAGGGGTGCTTCAGACCATCAAACTGAACAACTTACTCTATGGGACCAATATCGAAATCGCGAAAAAAAAACCACTCTCCCATACAAAACTGCAAACATAACTCGACTGAAATGTATGGGACAGCAGATTTTTTTTTCGCGATTTCGATATTGGTCCCATAGAGAAAGTTGTTCAGTTTGATGGTCTGAAGCACCCCTTTAAGTAGCTGTCCCATTTTATTGTACATCCTGTATAATAGACAGAATACATGCAATGAAATTGAAGCATGTAGGTTTTCTCATGATGTTGATCACATCTCATAATCATATAATAAGTATGGTTTAGGACTGTTGGTCCCACTGCTTAGTTCCACTAGTGGGTCCAGTAGGATTTACAAATACTCATGGTCCCACTGCTTGACATGGGGAGCTAGCAGGATTTGTGAATCCAACTGGACCAACTCGTGTTGAAAAGATACTGGCCGTAAATGAGAGAAGCGTGTAATTTCTAATTTTTCTTAAAAAGCTCACAAAATAATACAGGAGGTGACTTCGAATCTGACGGATAACCTCCACCATTCAGAACGGACCACATGAAACGAATTCAATCGCATCGTAAGTATTCTTCTTCTATAGAATCGATGGCAAGTCATTAAAAAAAATGTCAAGCCCAGTATTTCGTAAGTATTATAAAATTATGATTTTAACAATACAATCATGGGTAAATCCAGACAAAGTGTCGCAGTGTATGCCCCAGGGAATCGATTCATTTTGTGGGAGCTAGCCACAGATGGCACCATTACGTCAACACCCACAAAAGCGCAAGTTATAGCGGCAAATCCAACAGGTGGCGCTACCTGGCGGAATCTTCCCTTTTCAATGGAGGAACTTCCAACCAGTTCCTCCACACATTCATTAGCCCTGATACACATGGCTTCCGTAGCAAGAATCGCGTCATCGAAGCTTGTCATGCGCCTATGCCTGATTAAATCAAATTACATAAACTTCTGCGTGCCAAATAAGTTAAGTTTGGGGCTATCCACAACCATCTCCACATTGTTTCTCAGCTTATTCAATTGCAGTTATCATATCAGTCAGTAGACGTCCGCTGCTGGATATAGCTCCCCCAAGGTCCTACACTGCCCTCATCCAACGGGTTCTCTGTTATTAGACTTATTTGGTATTACCATAAACTGGTTACCAAAGAGTCCCAATCGTGAAAACTTTATTTCCAATAAATCTTAGTACCAATTGGATGTTGAAACCTACAAGTTGTTAGCAGAAAAGTGTAGGTATTGTAGCAACTTCTCATTGGTTGCGTGCGAGCGTTAACGCTAGCCTTAATCACGTTAATTGTTTAATGGTGGTCTTGGTATTGTACGCGATACCGTATCAATGGTTAAGATAACAGCTGTTCTTTAATTCTACTTCTATTGCCTATTTTGTTTCTTAAAAAGTTTCCTAAAATGATTTTGATGTTAATTCTTTGTCCGCTATTTGGATATCAGCATCAATGTGCTTATGGTTATGATTATGTTATGACAAACGAACATTTTATTCAGTTACGTTTTTAGATATAAATGTTTATTACTATCAACATATTTAGTAACTACACTAACATGGAATCTAGGGTAGAAGATTCTCCTTCAGAAATAAAATAAGAGATTCTACGGGTTCCAAAATTTTATACATATATTAATTTTATAAAAATATCGTTTGTGGGTAATGATCTTTTACCCATCTTCGTGAAATGCCTAAGAATTTTGAACAAAATTTACAAACATTTTGTTCAAACTTCTAACATTAGTTCACAATTGAGTGCAGTTCTTTATTAATCTGAAAATTTGCTGGTCCCTTTTGTATTTTGAAGGCGATAGCATAAGTGATTTTCATGCGATACAGCTCACGCTGACACGATTGAAAAAGATGACACTTTGACCAGAAAGGCAACAAACAAACACTTACTTTAGGCTATACTAGCTTCACAGATCAACTGTTTGGCAACAGGCCTTCCTTCGAAGCTTGGATCACGCTTCACTGCCTATATTCGACGGTCAACGAAGGCAACTACGCTGCCTCAAAGACTTTACAAATCGTATGGGAAATCAAATGGGGTACATTGTTTGTTTAATTAGTACTTATCTGTTTTGATTTTTCAATGAAAAGTATAATGTTTTTATTATATTCTTGAAGGCTGTTGTTTTGTTTCCACATCACCACTGTTATGTAGCTGCTATTGAGTAGGTATTAACCTTGTTTAATGTATTTGTCACTTACTCCTTTGTACTTACATTTACCGCACCTTTTGTTGTCAAGATTCTTGGTTTTGTGGCAAAAGGTATAAATCGGACAATTTCTGATTACAAAGCTTCAAACGTAGCGACGATAGCAAATCGTTTGTGTCATTGCTCTCGATTTCTCAACTGTTTTTGTTCTTCTGTTCTCTTACATACTTCTATAGGATCTTTTAACAACAACAAGCGAACAATACTCGTTATAGCTTTTTTTTAATGCCTTTTTTATAAATGAAACAAAACCTGAACGCATTAAATATGCAGCCTTGAAATTCTCCCTTAAATACCAACTCGAATAACTCGAAATGTCATTCAATTATCGTCGAGGAAACAATTAAACTGTAAGGTTAATGGAACATTAGAAACACGTGAAAGTTTTTGAGTTATTATATTAGCAAAAAAAAAGAGTAAGTAAGTTGTTACCTCGCTCCTGAAGTTCGGCGCTGCAGCCTGCCACGAGCAACAACAGAGTCAGGGGCCACATGGTTGCAATCACAGTAACACAACACAAGACATGCTAAATGTCAGAGAACATCACTAGGTTCGGGCACTAGGTACTGGGCACTCGGGAACTGAGCAGCCGGTCACTGGGCACTTTGGCGTGGGTACGTGACGCGTGGGCACGTCAGGCCCGCTCGCTGGCGCAGCTTGTATGAGTGTGACGTCGTCGCGGACTCCGGCGCGTACGCATCGCGCCGCTGCCTCTGTCATAGAGTAATGTAGAGACGATGAAATTCTGCTGCCAGTGTAAGTAAATGCTTTAACGAATTTTGTTTTACAAAGAGGCGTTTTATTGTAAAAAATTGTTCAATGATACTTAGGTACAATTTCAAAAACGTTGCTGACAGATCGAAAGAATTTTCTCCATTTCCTCATTTTAGGGAGCTTGTTAATTCATTAATAATATTTTGGTGGCTATAGGTACAATGTGAAAGACGTTCCTTTTGATACTTTGAATAGATCGAGATCTTATGCAGCTGATATTATTTTGTTTATACTGTACCTACAACAGACTAACATTTTCGATATTTTTGCGTACCTATTTATTGGCAATGAGCAGAGTATCTACTGACAACACCAGTACATTTCAATATCAGTTTAGCGTAGCACGTACCAGTCCACACTCCTTTGAGAATTTTAACGTAATATTTTTTTAAAGACGGTATTACTGTCAGTGCGCTCACCATTTTTCATTTCGTTTAGAGCTAGAATTATATGTATTTATTTCATATTGATACGGATCGTATCCGAAATCGAATATCCATGCCCCTACTCAAGCCATGCATCCATTTGCCTCTCAGAGACACTGTCTACCTACAAGCGCCGTCCCCAGCTTGATCTTTGATAATACAGTAGCGGTTCTCCAAGGCAGCGCGGACGCGGGCGCGGCGCGGCGCAGCGCAGGTAAGCCTCCGGGAGGCTGAGGGGTCGGTGCGAGGAGGGGGAAGGTAGGAAGGGATGCTCAATGCACTTGCAGCGTCCCTTCGTCCCTGCGAGATGAAAGAAGTTCACGTGCTATGGAGCTTTTGTTTGAGCAGAATGGAATCTCGAATGTGAAATGAGAGATATGCACGTGGCGTGAGCACTGTGAGACGAAGTTTATTGATTGCTTCTCAAGACGGTCTCTCCTTGTACTTTATGTATATCTACTGATTTGTTATATCATTTCATTATACATAGAGAGTAGTCTTGATAACTTGGGGCGGCTTTTCTGGTCTTGCTTGACAATGTTACGCATGGTTACGCTATGTAGGTACCTATTTCAAATTATTGTATTTGTAATTTGTACTTCGAATATTTTTATTTATAGTATAAGTTTTGATTCTCTTTTGTTTTTCCTTTAGGTTAAGAAGATTATGTATATATAATTTGTACTTATCTCTTTTGTTGTTAATAAAAATTCCCCACACTTGACAAGAAATAAAAAAAGATATTTTGTTTTGTTTAAAAGATGTGTGTTGTAGACAATTTATTTACAACATTTACAATATAGGTACATAAACCTACGAATAAGAATAACTATAGAAGAGTAACTCTAAACAAAATCCACATTATTTTTGGCCCCTAAACAATAAACGTGTGAGTTGTAGAGTTTCTGGTTGCATCTTCTCTACAAAGGAAAATCTTCCAATGAGGTGGTAGAGTCAAAAAAAAATATGTCTGAAAGCTGTCTAAGTAACTATGTGACAGTATTTAAAAAAATGTTTTTTTATTAACTTTTAATTCGTAACATTTTAGTACAACGAATAAATAAAAAGAATATTTTACAAAAAAATAAAAACCGACTTCAGAAGTAAAAAAGTACAAAATAATATTTCTACCTATGAATTTTACGTTCGAATCTATAAAAAAATTAATTTGTTTTGTCGAAGTCGCTGTCAAGCCGGTAGGTACGATTCGCGACTGGGCTTGCAGTAATTTTTTGGCTTGGCTTGACACCGACTCCAACAAAACAAATTAATTTTCTTATAGATTCGAACGTAAAATTCATAGGCTGAAATATTATTTTGTACTTTTTTACTTCTGAAGTCGTTTTTTTTTTTTTTTAACATTTTTTTATTTCTTAATTTTTATTGATATTAAATATGTTATTTCGACTCAGTTATCAGTTATACACGCAAAGGTACATTAAAAAGAACCAACTGGTTCAATCGCAGACGATTTGCTGTCAACTTTTGAGGAGTTATATCATGTAGCTCCGAAGTGCGTCATCATAATAATGGGACCACCTCGGATACAAACAAAAAAATATTTTTTTAGATTGGTTCACAATTGACGATAATATCGATGAACATACATAAAAAAAAATACATACAGCAGAACATAGAACCTCCTCCTTTTTTTGAAGTCGGTTAAAAATACGTAGTGACATCAAAAAAGATATGGTGCAGGTTCGGTCCTTGTTGGTAGGGTACCCAAAACGCTGGCCGCATTTCCTCGCTGAATATAGTTATGCAAAAATCAAAGTGTTAGAATTTTGGCGTTTTCGGCATTTTCATAATTATTCTCTGCTCTCAGTAGTGGACGTCATTTGGCGGAAAACTAAGAACGATTTCCATTATATTTTGCAGAAAGTTACCCAGAATAATATAATTATATGGAGTAAGTATTATATTGTGTAAATACAGTAGGTATGTATCTACTTTTTAATGTATATGCCGAAAATTTAACCAATTCTTTGCGGGCAACGTTGCGAGGGAAAAGCAAGTGCAGAATATATAAAAATACAATAATAAGCCAGAAATATACTCACAACGTAACGTCTTAGTAGGTAATATGGTAAATATGTAGGACCTACATAGTAGGTTCTTAAAACCATCGACTTAATATTTAACTTAATATTTTTTTTTGTGTGACTTTTCCTTATTCGTGCATGGTTATTAGGAAAGTTCATGCTTCATGCTTCATGGCCGTGTTCGACCACAGCGACTGATTATGGCTGTTGACTTTGTGAGCTTCGTTGATGTGCTCTTAGGTGGCTGATGTAGCCTATCTTGGCTTTAAAAGTGCGTCCGCACAGGCTACAGGTCAATTTTCCATTGCTGCCGAGTCTATGCTGTCATCCCTGGGTCAACACAGAAGCGACCACTCTCTCTAAGCCGCCTATGTGCAAATATCAGCCAAAGCCTAACATGCACCACAGCTGAACCTCTCTACCTCTATTCATCGCCATAGGACTTTAACATTTTTCATGGTCCAGTGAAAAGCCAATCGGTCAAGTACGCAGGAAATATTTCGGTGCACAAGCATACGCGCTAATGCAGATGCACCCTCTCGTCCTTACTCCCCTGTGCCCAATGGAACGGAGAACCGCTACGATCGGAGAAGAGCTCAGATGCAGTGTCTGGCCGTCAATAGCTTCTGATCTCTATTGACGCCCTAGGCCTTCCACAATGCCTTGCTGTCTCGCCGATTCCGCCAAAATCCGTTGCTTATCAGCTGTGGTTTGCCTTTGTCGCCGAGCCAGTCTTCATGCACTTCGCGGGAGATGTCCGCGTGTAGTCTGTCCGCCAAAGCGTGCAGGCTCCCCCCGACCAGGTTTAGCCCACAAGCCGACGTGGTTTACCGGGGTGTGGCCGCTGCGTGCATAACAGCTACTTGGAGCCACTGGTGAGAGTTTGCAGGACGCCTGTGGACCAGTGTGGCTTGCCGTCCATGACGGACCGGCTGGCGAAACCTGAAAGGTACTACCACTAGACGCCCCACTACAACCCTGGAAAAGTATACTTGTATTAGTAATTCGTGGTACCTAATATGTTTTTTTACCACTTTTGGAATCGAAATAGCGGTGACAATGAGGTTACAAATAATGATGGTGCCACTAGTTAAGAAATTGAACCTAATTGAACCTATTTGAATAGAAAAGGCGCCACTAAACAGTTTTTAGGGTTCCGAAGTCAACAAGGAACCCTTATAGTTTCGCCATGTCCGTCCGTCTGTCCGTCTGTCCGTCTGTCCGCGGCTTAGCTCAGAGACGCTTAATACTAGAAAGCTGTAATTTTGCATATATATACATATTCATCACGCCGACAAGGTGGTAAAATAAAATCTTGAAAAATTTTTTTTTTAGCGTACCTTCCTTACACTTGAACTGGGATGACACTTTTTTTTCTCATCTATCTTATATTGTGGGGTATCGTTGGATAGGTCTTTTAAAAATATTATGAGTTTGGTGAAACCATTTTTCGATTTAGGGATCCGTTAGTGAAATATTAAGCTTTAAAGCGAAAATTTTGGGTAGAGTCAAGTGTCCCCCCCCTCTCCCAGCTAAACGGTTGTAGTTGGAGATGTGAAAAAATTCACGGCAATAGCATATATAACGAATTTAAAAGGAAAACTATCACCGCTAAGTAGGCTTTACAAGTTTCCGAGTAATAGTCGACTAACGTATAAAATGTACTTTTTAGACTTTATTAGCCGTTAAACCGTAGTATAAAACAAAAAGACTTCTTCTAAGTCCATATTATATTGTGACGGGCAACTACGGAACCCTATCCTGCGCGTGGTCCGACACGCACTTGGCCAGTTATTGTTTGTAATTTTGTTTGTGCACACAAACCACTGACACATTTCAAACGTTTATTTGGAGTTGGCGCAATATGTCATTCTCTTCCATTCATCTCTCTTAGTCATGAATTCAACACTCACTGCTTTCTTAAATCATCCTTCACACAATCCATTCATCTTTTCTACGGCCTTCCTCTCCTACCACAGCCATCCACATTCATTGCTGTTTCATAAAGTTGAGTAGAGTAAAAATGTCAGTTTAGTGTGGAACACTTAGTTTAAAAGGATGCCAATGTTCTGAGATAAAAACAAATCCGCAGTGACCCGATAGCGTATTGCCAAACCGTTTACTACTACAGACAGGAGTTGCTCTGCAATCGATCACAGTTTGATTTTGAAGATGAAGAGCATACTGCATACCAGTATAGAGAGTGTCTGTGTTGATATACAGTTTGCTTTAAAACATCAGAGCAAAATCTTTCTGTCTGCTATCTGACTGCGGTCTGCTGTGGTATGTAACAAACGACTGTGACGGTGTGGCATCCAAAGTTAAGCGCAAAATACATGCGAGTGCAGACATTCTCTGTCTCTTTCAAATTGATATGTTAATTATAATTGTAACCAAAAAAGTAATTTAGTAATTGCAATTAATAATTACAAAAAGTAACTGGTAGTTAATTACATTTTGCCCAGCACTTAGTAGTAATTATTTTTTTTTAATGTTAAGTTTAAACCTTTGACCAACATAACTAGTGACCAGCTTTGCGGTAGCATTTCCCCTCTGCCACGTTACAAGGTCATTAAATCATCTGCATTTCATGCAATTCTATACCTTATTACTAAACGTGACAGCCTATAATTGCGGAACGATAACTTCAAACTAGTTACGTTTGAGGTTCACACGAGACTATTATTAACATTCAAAATTCGAATCTGAAGTATTGGAAAAAATTCAAAGTTGCAGATTTCATGCTACCTCGTCCCCCGCAAAAAGATACATTTTACAATTACACGCGTAACTCTTCCATAGTTAATTATCTAAGGGTTAAATTGATTACCTCACTAATGCCAAATCAGAAAATAATTAATAAATTTGAAAATGTTAATATGTACAACAAACTGATAACAAAAAATCAATATAAAATATTGTTTTATTTCATGAGCACTACATTAAAGCCTACAAACGAAGTCTGATTATATTTTCAATACCAACCAATTAAAGTCAATGCAAATTTTTTGACTTGATCTAGAAACCAATATCTGTGCTAACTCAGCTCAGACTATCAAACTAAATTAACTTTCACTATGGAGACAAAGTCTACAAAAACAAAAATTGCTGTTCCTTACAGTTGAGTCGAGTTGGTACTGAAGTTTTGTATGAAACAGTCGTTTTTTTGTTCGATGTTGGCTCCCTAGTGAAAGTTGATCAGTTTGATGGTCTAAAAACTCCCTTTATATATTACTATTATGTTTTTTTTACACTCTGTACAAATAAGTCTGTACTCATAATTTAATTCGCTCCAATATATTGGTTATTTAAACGAGCAGAAAGTAACCCTGTACAGACAATGGGTTCCTTAAACCACAGTTTGCTTTACATAAACACAAGCAAACTGTGTATCTGTACAGATTGCTCTGTACTCGTATGTAGTTTGCTTCAATATTATGGTTTTTTCAGCGAGCACAAAGTGATCCAGTACAGACTATGGGTGTCTGTGGTAATACACAGTTTGGCAATACGCGACCCAATAAATTGACCATCAGCAATGACTACAATGTGACATTGTTGTTTTTTTGAAATATTGTTTAATTGTTAAGAAATAAAAAAATACGTTTGGGGGCAGCACAATAGGCTCGGTGCAGCCTTAATTGTTCATTTATTTTTCAGTTTCTGTTTTTTATACGGGTTTTCTGTTTTTTTTTTAATTCTTTAAGATTTTATTCAATAAATTATGATTGTTTGATGAAGAAGCGTTTTTGAATGAAAGAAGGGCCAAAAATTACACAAAATGGACGTAAAAGGTAGACCCAGAAACACGTGGATACCTTCCCGTCCTAACAAACCAATTGGGGAAAGAGAGTAGATCTATGCCTCTAGACTCTACTCAACATTGGGACACTGAACAGCACATTAGATGACAATAAGCTGGAACAATCACAATAGAGGTCATCAAAATTATTATAATTTCTTCCACAATTGCAATTTGCAAAGTTATCAAACTTAATTAGTACAGTAATACTCTATTCTTAGAGTTAGTGCTGTACTTTGTTTATCTCCCTGCGCAATGTTATCTCTAGCGCCACCTAGTAGTGAACACCTGAAACACTAACAGACTCTAGTTTGGTAGAGCCACATTTAGTCCCATTGCTCACGCGCATACTGACACTAACATATGTCGGCGATTACCAAACAGCGGTCTGAGCTGTAATATTTTACAGATGTAGAGCAACGTAGAGCTGAAGACAATTTAGAGCCGAGCAAGCTAGAGGGCGCCAATGAGCAGCCGCTTTTAAATACTTTCAGGGTCAGCACAGACCTGAAGTGCGATTTTTAAAAATCATACGAGCGACTTGGCACTAGAAAATGTCAAAATTACTATGGAGATTATGCATCTTTCTACTGCCAAGTCGCTCGTATGATTTTCAAAAATCACACTTCTGACGAGATGTTTTAAAAGATTTTTTTGTTGATAAAGTTCCAGCTAAGTACGTACCATAAGAATTCATATCAAATCAAATAGACATCATCATAATATCAACTTGATTTGATATGAATTCTTTATGATGATGAAATAATAATGATAACTAGACTAGATTCTATGTAAAATACTTACCCACATTAAATCATCATCAGCATCAGCAGCAGGGTGTACAAAACACCCTAGTAATACTTAAGGGGGTGCTTCAGACCATCAAACTGAACAACTTTCACTATGGGACCAACATCGAGAAAAATTAAAAAAATATCTGCTGTCCCATACAAAGCTGCAGTACCGACTCGACTTAAATGACAGCTGATTTTTTTTTTGTCGATGTTGGCCCCGTAGTGAAAGTTATTCAGTTTGATGGTCTGAAGCACCCCCCAATGAGTCGTCTTTCGTCTATGATCAATCACCCAGGTGACTAACGTTGAATAAACTTTTATTTCATGTCTAGAGCCCTTTTGACTTGGCATTTCGGCGTGGTAGCCATTATAAAAACAATAATAAATTCTATTTCAGTCTTGTTATGAACAGTGAAATCGGCATGTTCTTGAATAGATGTCTATTTTTATAACTATGATTTGTATTGGTGGTGAGTGAATCACTTCGCTTTCACGTCGATAACAGCTCCCCGTGGCTACTTCGCTTCCCCGCGACAACAACTACTATGTTTTTTACGCTGATACAGCATTAACAGCATAGCTCAGGGAGAGATTACAGCTTTTTATACTGCGGACTAAGGCGCTGTCCTATTGCCATCGCTCGCGCGATTATGCGTTCGTCCGACGAAAATCATTGTGCCACTGTGCGTTTAAACATACTTATATCTGAATAAAAATAGAAGAATTCGATCGCATCTCATGATAGCACGACGTTCTATAGGATATTCCGAAACGAAAATCATTGTGCCACTGTGCGTTTAAACATTTAAACGCACAGTGGCACAATGATTTTCGTCGGACGATCGCATGATCGCGCGAGCGATGGCAACAGGACAGCGCCTAACTGCTGTTGATGACGGCAACGCGCCCAGCCGAACCAGCTGGCATAGACTGCCACCCTACAATAAGTACAGGGTGAATAGAATAGAATATCATTTATTTTTGCGAATATATGGGTGATAAATACAGATTTTATAGTAAGATAGTGCAATTAACTATTATGTGGTTAACTACACTGATTGGTTCGCTCCTCATCAGGCAGAGAAACGTGTCAGAAGGCATAATACTGTCACAATCCTGCCGTCATCCACCGGTGTACAGTCAAAGTGAATATACTTATAGCATAGAGTAAATAAATTATACACAACTAATAGTGAGGGCGCTCTCGGGTCGCGACAGGCATATCGTGCGGGGGATGATGCGGGTGGCTGGGGGTGCGGTCCCAGTACCGATTCACCTGCGCGCTGTACCCCAACGGCCGGTGCCTCACCCCTCCGGACACCGTGCGAGCCCCCCCGCACTCCACGCAAGCATAGACCCAACGCGGCCACTAAGCGCACCCACTTTATTGTGTTTACGCTATGGTACAGTTCTGTAGTAGAGAGAGGCTGTGGTGTGGACGTGTGGGCCCGACCGCTCTCGAATATGACTGTACAGCCATAAAAAAAGAGCTTCTCCTACAACTATGTAACAGAATTAATAGCAAGACCTTAGATGATGATATGAGAATGCTGACAGAATAACGGCCGGATTCGACCAAACTGTGATTTATCCAAGGAACGGAACTATACAAGGAATAATACCTAAAGAAAGAGGTCGTTGTATCCGTACTTATTGCAATGTGAGGTTAATGGTTATACATTTTTAATTCTTTAGGTTTACACGTTATTGCCTTATGGTTTTAAAATCAGACAAGGATGGACTGAATATTTACTGAAGTTTGGTCGAATCCGGCCTTAGATACTTAAAATGTTCTCATGTAAAATAAGACACACCTTCTACACTGATTTGAACGGATAAAGAAATCGATATATCCGATTAGTTGACAACTTGTCACTAAAAATAATAGTATAAGAGATAAGTGTACTTTTTGCAACCATCAGCAGCAAGGCTGATTCAGTGTTTATGGGGTGTAGAGCATCTCTGTGATGGGGATGGACCCTGGCAGACCTGTCTGCCTGCATAACTCCAGTCGGTTTAGGAGTTAATGATGATTAAAGGTCTGTAAAAAATTAACGATCAGCTGCAAGGCTGAACGTATGATAATTGTTGTAGTATGCACTGTAGCTATATGAACAGTACAAAAATGGTCAAGTTCTGTCAGTCGGTATAGGAGAAACAGCCAGTCAATGTCTCGACCTTTGAACGGCTGTATCTCCTAAACCGACTGATGAACCATGTCAGTTTCTGTACTGTTCACATAGCTACAGTGCATACTACAACAATAACATATGATCAGCCTTGCAGCTGATCGTTAATTTTTTACAGACCTTTAATCATCAGTTATTCCTAAACCGACTGGATTTATGCAGGCAGACCTGGTCCATCCCCATCACAGAGAAGCTCTACACCCCATAAACACTGAATCAGCCTTGCTGCAGATAGTTGCAAAAAGTACACTTATCTCTCGGAATATAAAGTGGATGTTCTCGAACTTGGTCAAACGTGGCTTCCGTGTACAGACAGAGGCTCCAGCGCTCCCCGTCAAGGGATAGTTATCGCGAGGAGGTACATGTACTCCATGAAGTGCACACGTCGACACATCGAGATACGCAAAACCAAAATAAGCTGGCCGCGCGTACATAGAGTAATCTATAACTTCGCGCGGCGGCCAGCTTATGTTTGTTTTGCGTAGCTTGATGTGTCGCCGTGTGGACGTACTCGTAAGTATGTAAATAAACGATGTAAAACAGTAGGTAATTTTCAGTAGAAAATTACAGAACAATGCCCTTCAAACTCCCGGAATGCCTAGCACATAATTACAAAGAAGATAATAATCTAACTAATGCTTTTTGCCAGATATATTGTTCGTTACAAAGAATAAGTGGACAACAAAAAGAACTGTCACACAAAAGCTCGAGAACGCGCAAGGAGAGTGTGCGGATGTGAGAATATGTAGGGCTGTGCCTCACAGTGGCACATTACACTCTTTCTCATAATCATAACGTGCGACGAGGAACCAGCGTGAATAAGTGGAGGCAAGTCAGCGGCAGTGGCAGCTGCGGGCATATTATACAGGGTGTAAGGAAAAGTATCATTAACTTTTAAACCACTCATCATCATTTATACCCATAAAACTGAATAAATTTTAATATAGGAGTAAACTGATCGGAGCAGAAAATTAATCAGCTGTTCTATACTAAACTCCAATACCTACTCGACTCAAATGTATGTAACAGCAGATTTTTTTTTGGTCCTATTGGTTTGCTCCCATAGTAAAAGTTGTTCAGTTTGATGGGTAGGTAGAGCATGTGGTTTAAAGGTTAATGATACTTTTCCTTACATCCTGTATATATGTAATAATCCGGAAAAATTATTAAGATTATGATTTTGGCTTTGACATTTTATCCTGGGAATCCTGAAGTGCTATTTCTATCGTTGAATCTTCATGATGGAATGGTGCATAATCTCCTCCATAGTCATTTCGAAATTTTCTACTGCCTACGGATTTAGACGCGTGGCTTTCAAATCAATGTTTTATGAGAATGGACTCGTCAGGGCGCTCGAGGGCGCTGCATACAATTAAAGTTTCGGTCTATTTTCAATACTAACTAATTAAAGTGTCGCCGCGTATATTTTTTTGCAGTGGAAATGTAACAATAGAACGCACTTTACCGTCTGCATCCAAATCATTACATACCTACTCTATGCAAGGCCGGTGTCAGAAGCTTGCGAAACGCGCTCGGATGTAGCACGGATCTATATTTAGGACCGTGTTATGTGCGCCGACGCACCCCACCTTGCTACCTTATTTCCTATCACCTTAATTATGAGAGGTTACCTGTGTGTCCACTACACGAGGTTTTCAACGTAGAGTCAAATAAAATAATATGTCAGAACAAATGGCCTTGTGCGGTGGACACCCATTTTTAAAACACGATCAGAAAACTAAATATCTGTGTCTGTGGTTTATCAGATTTTCGATAAAATCTATAGTTTCAAGGTGGATCAAAGATTATCATACAAATCCAATGTACAAATCATAAATTAATTGTAGCTTTGAAACTGTATATTTGAACGGAAATCTGACAAACCACAGGCACAGAGATTTGTATCTAGTTCATGTTTAAAATATACCTAGACATAGTCATAATTGACTTCAATTATTTAAAGCTAACTTAAATCATTTTATTTTTATTTATTGAAAATAGAATGTAACTTTGTTTGTATGCGGCGCGCTCGGACATTTTGCGAGAACTATCCGCGTAATAAGCAGTCGCTGTGATTTAAATTCACTACGAGAAATGAAGTAGATAGTTGAAATTTTCACAGAATGTGCGTTATTATGGCGGAGTTGCTAACAAATAATAAAAAAGTCAATAAGTCAAAAAGTAAAAAAATTAAGGGGGGTCCTCATACAAGGAATTAGTTTTTACGGTTTTTAAGGTTTTTTAAGGTTTTAGAAATTTATTTCCCATAAGAATATTTACATATTCACTTAAGATGAGACAATATTAATTCACTTAAAGTAATTTTATACGTTCGATGACGTTCCGATAATCTTAAAATTAATGTTATGATAATTATAACCACTACCAATCAATCACTAAAACTAGAAAGTTTATTAGGACCATACCATTTGTGCACTTCACATAGGATGGGTTCTGACAAGATTTTTATGTCAACACAGTAAGTGCGAAAGTTGCTTGTTTCAGGTTCCTTCCCATGTGAAATGGATAATAGTGGGTACACTTTCAAAGATTTAATTCAATACAATATGCGAACAACAAAAAAGGTGTCATGTCAACAGTATCATTGACACAGACTAAGAAAAATATGCAATATTACAGATGTCTAACATTATTCATAACATACGTTTTTAAACGTTTTTTATAGATATTTAAAGTGTCCGATTCCTTGATAATTTTAGGTAGCCTATTGAAACCTCCCTCGTATACAATATTTCTCTTTCCATATTCGGTTCTTGGTGTCCTCAAAACTAGATTATTTTTATTATGTCTTGTATTTTGTTTGTGCTGTTTTTTTGTAAAAGTTATTTTAGTCTTAATTTTTTTGTTTATGATTTTGTATACTAGTACGCAGGTCATGTATGTATATAGTTGTTTGATATGTAGTATTTTTGTTTCTGTGTATATTTTTCCAGTAGACGTTAAAAAATCGTATCCAAATAGAACCTTAACCAGTCTAATTTGTGCTCTTTGTATAGTTTTTAGATGTGTGTTAGTGGCACAGCCCCAGATTTCGATTAGGTATTCCAAGTGAGGTTTGACAAGCGTATTATAAATTGTGTATCTGATTGCCAAAGGCAGACAGCCTACAATGCGACGGATAGAATCAGTGAGAGAACTAATTTTTCCTTTAATTTTTTCAATGTGGCTTTTCCAGGTAAGATGAGGGTCCAGTATCAATCCTAGATACTTTTCCTGGAGGGGACTATGGTCATGTATAGGTTTGTTTTTGGCAGAGAAAATGATAAATGATGTTTTTGCTGTGTTAATGGTAAGCAAGTTGTATTGGAACCATGAATTTATTTTGTTTAGGTCTGCTTGAGCTTCCTCGATCAGGTTATCTATAGAGTTCCCGTAATAAAAAAGACAAGTGTCATCAGCATACAGTGTGACGTTACCGTGTAATCCAATCTCGTGAATGTTATTTACGTAAATAAGAAAAAGTAATGGGCCTAGAATGGATCCTTACGGCACCCCACACTGTGTGGCTGGCAGTCACTTTCAAATGATCCAATTTTTGTTTTCTGATGTCTGTTGCTCAGATAGGATTCGAATATTTTGTAAGCTTTCTCTACGATACGTATATTTTTTAACTTGTTAGGTAAGTAAGATTTTGTGACTGACAGTATCAAAAGCTTTTTTCAAGTTAATGAATACCCCCAAGGCAATCTTTTTGCTATCTATATTAATTTTTATTTCTGTAATGATATCGATTACCGCTGACAAGGTGTTTGATTTTTGTCTAAATCCGTAACCGTTTTACGGTAATACATAAAGGCGTCAAGCTTGGTGTGATTATAGAGCACACTCTACAGTATAACAACAAATAATAAAAACCGGTCAAGTGTGAGTAGGTCTCGTGCTAAGGTCCCCGAGGAAAAAAAAATTTACGTTGTGTGTAATATGTTGTATGGTGGTGTGGTACGGAACCCTCGGTGCGCGAGTAGCCCGACTCGCACTTGACCGATTTTATTTTTAAGGTTTTCATAAAGATTGGCGGTCACTGTGTGGGCAAATAAAATGTACTCTAACGCGAGTACGGGAGGGTGGATCCAGGCACAGTACAAGAAAGAGTATCTGTTAAGTACTATATACCTAGGTACTCCAGGTTTCTTTTTAGTTTAGATTTTGTCTCTCAAAACTTACTTCCAAAAAATTGAATAATTGTTCGTTCGCAACTCGCAGTCCCTAAAGTTTGGTTACATTTATTAAAAAAATTGTCTTAGCAGACATCGGCCACCGTAATGACTTCAAAAGTGTTCCGTGTTTTTTAATGTTCATTACGGAACATGAAAAAATTATGAATCAGTCACAAATAAACAGTGTGTGTGTGAGTCACGTTTGCTCGGTTGGTACAACACAAACATCGCAACGCGATTTGTTGGCCTGACATCTTACCGCGACAGGTGTTACATTTAATATGCAGTACATGATTTTAGCTGTGGGGTTCCTGGCTTAGAATAGACCGCACCATTCCTTCCCTTGCGCTTGGTACAAGCGACGAAGGGATATGAGCACAGAGAAAAAATTTACCCATGATACTGAACGACTTTCCCTAAGAAACATAAAGGAAACTGGCAAAAAATACATTTTGTTCGCACTAAAACGTTTGAATGAAAACTCGAAATTTGTTTTTGCCATATTGTTCAGTATAATGAGTACTATCACCCGTTCAAGTAATGCAATTGTCTACACCAGGTTTTCATAGAAACTTACGCCACCAGTGAACACATATGAAACTATATGGAAACAATAGTGTGCAATGCCAATTTTTGAAATGGCAAAGGAAAAGGTTTATAGAATGTTCGTGGTTTTCAATTCTACTATGCGCAATTACCTACATTTTATTTGTAGTTTTACCTGTTTTCGAGATCCGTAATATTATAATAAATGTAATAAATAAATAAATTCATAATGATCCCGGGATCGGTTAGGAAGCTTTTTATACTTAGAGAAAGAAAGTAATCATA
The DNA here is from genome assembly GCA_922987775.1 of Agonopterix subpropinquella. Taxonomy (NCBI): domain Eukaryota; kingdom Metazoa; phylum Arthropoda; class Insecta; order Lepidoptera; family Depressariidae; genus Agonopterix; species Agonopterix subpropinquella. The sequence goes on from OV277693.1 coordinate 28,903,077, forward strand.
CAAAAAATAATGTCTTTACCTTGGACTAGCGGCCCGTCCCGGCTTCACCCGGGTGGACATCTAATCTTTTCTAGAAATAAATAGCCTATGTCACTCGGGGTGAATGTAGCTTTCTAAAGGTGAAAGAATTTGTGAAATCGGGACAGTAGTTTGTTTATTCATTACAAACATACACACACACTCAAAAATACAATTTGGCCAACGATGCACCAAACACCCTGTATAGCTTACAATACATTACAAGTATATTACAATATCTATCTTTTGCTATCCTAAATGAATTATAGGTTTCCAATTCACTATTAATTTTGGAATCTATTAAAATGTCAATGCTATTGTTGTCTCCCAATTTATTCAAATATAAAAAGAAGAGACTAATCTCTAATCCAACATAGCGAACGACGATGAAAATGACATGTAGTGTAACATCTCGCAGCAGTGGTACTACGACAACTCACTACATTACCGATGACAGTATTAGGCCTCGCTTATTCGCATCAGTTGTTGTTATTAATTATTATATCCAGGTAGGTACTCATTCGGAAAGCTTTTGGGCCCTGAGTATACCTGACACTTCTAGATACAGGATATCGGCCTACTCATACATACAGGGCCACCAAACTGAACAACTATATCTATAGAAAAAACGCAGATATCGCAAAAAATATTCACAGATTTCGTGCCTCAGACGATACTACGGAATTCGAAAAAATATTGTCGCTGAGCGACGAGAAAGTCGGAATAAGGGAAAGGTTACAAAATAACTACAACGTAGAATTATAATTATTAACCGACGAAAAAACAAAAAACGGAGGAGGTTATCTATTCGACGCGTATATTTTTTGTTTTATGTATGAACACGCATAACTTTCTACATAGTAGTCCGATTTTGATAATTCTTTTTTTATTGGAAAGGGTATACTCCCAAGGTGGTCCCATTTCAATTCGGTAAAGATCTGATGACGCACTTCGGAGCTACACAATAGAACTCCTCAAAAGTTGACAGCAAATCATCGGCGATTGAAAAGTTTGCTTCGTATCGATGTACCCTTTGTGTGTGCTGATATCCAGAATTCAACTAATGTATTTCACCACAAAAAATTATGAAATAAAAATTTTTTACAAAAAAATTAAACCGACTTCAAAAGTCAAAAAGTATAAAATAATATTGCAGCCGATGAATTTTACGTTAGCTATCAATTTTTTTTATTGGAGTCGGTGTCAAGCCTAGCCCCAAAAAAAATACTGCAAGCTCAGTCTCGAATCGTACAGGCTTGACAGCGACTTCGATAAAACAAATTGATAGCTAACGTAAAATTCATCGGCTGCAATATTATTTTATACTTTTTGAGTTTTTTTTATTCTTAGATTAACAAATTCACAACAAACACCGATTAGATAACGAACTCTGCGAAACATGAAGACATAAATAATTATCATGTGAAAAATGTTCTGACTTTTTTAACCGACGAAAAAACAAAAGACGGAGGAGGTTCTCAAGTCGACGCGTATATTTGTTTTTTTTTTATGTATGAACACGCATAACTTTGTACAGAGTAGTCCGATTTTGATAATTTTTTTTTCAAAAAGGTTAAGCTACAGGGCAAACCCCTAACCCGATCGTCTTTGTTTTAGGCTCAAATTGTAGATAACTTTTTCGTTTTTGACTTTCTCGAATATTTTTTTTTATACCTTACAAGCTCTCGTGAATACGCGACATTTGAGCTTTTTTGAAAATCATATCTTCACAACTCTACGAGATATAAGGGGTACGCACTTTTTCGTGAAATCGGAGCCTACACTGGAGCGAACGAAAAGACATTTTCAATAGCAAAAACTACTGTTCCATAGTAAACTGCAATCCTACTCGTTCGACCCGAATGTATGGAATAGATGATTTTTATTTTGCGATTTGGATCTTAGAGACAAAGATATTCGTTTTTGATGGTCCGATCATCCTCTTAAATAATTCACAGATTTTGTGTCTCACACGACTATCGAGTACATTGGAAATGAATCTACGGATTTAGAAAAAATATTGTCTCAACGTGGTTAGTACAGGGCAAACCCTCAACCCGATCGTCTTTGTTTTAGAAATTGTCCAGAGGAATTTTGCTCAAATTTTGATATCATTCTTCGTTTGCAAAATATCGAGAGCCAAAATCAAAAATTCTGACAAAATTGATTTTTTTTCACTATTTCGGCTATAACTTTTTTCGTTTTTGAGTTTCTCGAATAATTCTTTTTGCACCGTATATATAGCTCTTGTAAACACGCGTCTTTTAAGCCTTTCTTGAATAACATAATCTTCACAACTTTCTGAGATATAAGGGGATCGGACTTTTTCGTGAAATCAGAGGAACGAAAAGACATTTCCAATGTCAAAACTGTTAGCATAATTATTAAGTAGGACCCTGTATAGGCCCTTATAATTTAATTGTAAAGTTCGTTTGGCTGAGACGCTCGCCTTAGTAATTCTAAACCCTGAACTGTAACTGGCTACTAATTCCTGAAGCATTATATTAATTAATACAAGAACAATAAAATAGGTTAACACTGACAGCTCATTTGTAAGAGTTTAGCAATAATCGAGACTTTATTAATTGGCTAAGTACCTACGCTGCATACGAATGCTCCGGCCATTTTCTGAAATGATTATATTTCAATTCTAAAATACAAAGCTAATTTTCGGCCACATTTCATGAGTTGCCTTTTGGTTAAGCAAAAAACGAAACGCATGAAACGCACCAAATTCTTTTCTTTCAGCTACAATCGGATGGATCCAATACTATTTATTTATTTATTTGTAAATAATTTTCTTTTCGTTATTTAAAATTTGTCTACATACTTACATCAAGCGATAATATTTTTTCTGCTTAGCAATGAGCTTGATTGGGATAAATATGCGAACATAGCAACGAAAAACAACCGAATGAGACCGCACTTCAGCCGGCTAGCCGCCGGGTACAAACCGTGCTCGTAAACAAGCTTAGCAGGCGCCGGGACGCCGGCCCGGCGCCGGACTAGACGGAGAGCTGGCTACGAGTTTTCAAAATGATAAGGTGCAAGGACAATTTTTATGTAGATACCTTCCTTACTAGCTGACAAGTACATTGCACTGACTGGCAGAAGTCTACCCCGGGGAGGGAAGCGGGGGCGGGCGGTCAAAGACGCAAATTTTTAATCAAAATAAAATCATTAGGTGCAAGGCTGAAATTTTGTGTAGTTATAGTTTTTAGTAGTAGAAATAGCGTAAAATTATTGGCAGAAGTCCAGGTCGGGGATAAAGCATCGGCAGAAGTCGATGAAGTTGTCAAAAATTATTGAAATTTTAATGATAAGGTGCACTTCTGCCAATTTCATTTTTATATAATTGATGGCATCAAATAGCTGTACACAAATTGGCAGAAGTCAAAATGGTGGCTAAGTATACGAAAAATTGACTGTTAATTGTGGCATTTTTGTAAATTTTCTTATAATTTGTTCGACCAAGTATTGAAAATGTTATAGTATGTTACATATTTGTAATCTACTCACAAAGCCCTTTCATTTGATACCCCACATGGTATGTTTCAAAGAGAATTGTTTTCTTCTTTTTACTGCCATCTCTTCATGACGTCACAGTTTCGACCCCCACAGTCTGAGCGCATGTCATCTCATATATTTGTGTTCAGAATTTCGTAAAATCAGTGTGGTGGTATCATCATCATCATCATCATCATCTCAGCCGATGGACGTTCACTGCTGGACATAGGCCTCCCCCAAGGATTGCCATAACGACCGGTCCTGCGCTGCCCTCATCCAACGTTTTCCCGCCGCCTTCACCAGGTCGTCGGTCCACCGTGTGAGGGGCCTACCCACGCTGCGCTTTGCGCACCGGCCATCGGTTCTGCGAGCAATGTGCCCCGCCCACTGCCACTTAAGTTTAGCAACTCTTTGGGCTATGTCAGTTACCCTGGTTCTTCTGCGGATCTCTTCATTTCTGATTCGATCTCGCAGGGAAACTCCGAGCATAGCCCTCTCCATTGCCCTTTGGGTGACTTTCAGCCTTTTTATGAGGCCTTGAGTGAACGACCACGTCTCTCTTCCATATGTCATCACTGGCAACACACACTGGTGTGGACACCAGCAGTGCAGCGGTGAACAGTTTCGGAGATATAACGTCTCCCTGCCTCACGCCTCGCTGCAGTAGGATAGGTTTCGAGTTCTGGTCCTGTAGTCGGACTGACATAGTGGCGTTTTTGTACAAGCATTTCAGCACTTCGATGTACCGGTAGTCTACTTGGCAACGCTGAAGAGACTGCAGTACAGCCCAAGTCTCGATCGAATCAAAGGCTTTCTCGTAGTCCACGTACGCCAAACAAAGGGGCAGGTTATACTCTTCAGTCTTCTGTATAACTTGCCGAAGCGTATGTATGTGGTCCACAGTGCTAAAGCCCTTTCGGAAACCGGCCTGCTCGGGAGGCTGGAAATCGTCAAACCTGCGCGCGAGACGGTTCGTAATGACTCTCGAAAACAGCTTGTAGACATGGCTAAGAAGGGAAATGGGCCTATAGTTCTTCAACAGGGCATTATCGCCCTTTTTGAAGAAGAGCACCACCAGATTTCTGTTCCATGCCTGCGGCGTTTTGCCCTCGAGTATGACGGAATCGAACAGCTTCTGAAGGGCCTTCAGGACCGGTTTTCCACCCGCCTTCAGAAGCTCGGCCGTAATCCCATCATCACCCGGCGCCTTGTTGTTCTTTAGCTGTTTGAGAGCCATACTAATCTCGTACAGGCTGACGTCCGGAATATCTTCTGTGTAGTGCCGGGTCAATCTAGCTCTTGGGTCGTTAGCCAGATCTGTAGCGGGTCTTCGTGTTGACGTGTATAACTGTCCATAGAACTTCTCAACCTCTCTCAGAAGCTCAGGCTTGGACGATACGATTCTGCCATCCTCAGTCTTCAGCTTTGATAGCTGGCTTTGCCCAATAGACAGATCCCTTGCGAAAACTTTGGAGCCTTCGTTCCGCTCTATAGCCTCGTGTGGTGTCGTGTGGTTTGGTGTCGTGTGGTGGTATAAGTAAAGTAAATTGGCAGAAGTGCACCTTATCATTAAAATTTCAATAATTTTTGACAACTTCATCGACTTCTGCCGATGCTTTATCCCCGACCTGGAATTCTGCCGATAATTTTACGCTATTTCTACTACTAAAAACTATAACTACACAAAATTTCAGCCTTGCACCTAATGATTTTATTTTGATTAAAAATTTGCGTCTTTGACCGCCCGCCCCCGCTTCCCTCCCCGGGGTAGACTTCTGCCAGTCAGTGCAATGTACTTGTCAGCTAGTAAGGAAGGTATCTACATAAAAAAATTGTCCTTGCACCTTATCATTTTGAAAACTCGTAACCAGCTCTTAGTCCAGACCGGGTAGAGACCGGCTCATTAACAAGGAGCCTTACTGAAAATATAGCTCAGGTTGAGTTTAGAATTGTTCTACGAGTAGATCGGGGGGCACGGGAGTGCCCCCGCTCAAGTCGAGCGCGAAGCAAACACTGCCGTTCCATCCTTTACTGGAACCATTTCGTGGCATTTTCAGGCCCCTATTTGAGATCCTCTGGATAAGACCACAACGCAGAAATTTTCGTTATCCAGTAAGCTATAATCATATACTTAAAATCCAAAATTTCAAGTCTGTAGGTCATTTAGTTCCGAAGTTAAGCGAAAGCAAAGTTTCGCTTTTATGACGCTCACTCACTCACTCACTCATGATCATCGGAATAGAACTAGTACTTCCCATAAACTCAGAGAGCTGAATTTGGTACAGAGTTAGGATTTAATGGCCACATAAAGGGAAAACTATAAAAACTACGATAATCGAAGATCTGGAGTACCTGGTGAGTCACCAGTGGTGACCCTGATTAGAAAACACAAGAGCCCAAAATCTAATAAAATAAATCAATATGCCCACGTTTCTACAAAAAGAAGTGAAATCCCACCAAAAACATTCTGTAAAAAACTAGCGGTCTAAGGTTCCTTTCTGCGATTTCTTTATTATTATAGTTAATGTTGTGTGACTTGGTCGTTGAAGGGTACACAAGGGTACAAAACCAGGTGCTCCATGACACCATTGCAAATACGCAGCTTTATAAAGCCTTCAATTGACTGGTTATTGAATCAACGTTTTCCAAGTGGCAATTCTCCATCGTCAATGGGTAGCGGTTCTGGCGACAGATTAGTGCAATGGTGTCATGGAGCACCTGGTTTTGTGCCCTTGTGTACCCTTCAACGGCCAAGTCACACAACATTAACTATAATAATAAAGAAATCGCAGTAAGGAACCTTAGAATTGGCACGACTTTGTCTAGATTTCATTACTTTTTAGAGATAAACAAGCAGCTTCATCGAGACTTGGCTAGTTTTTTACAGAATGTTTTTGGTGGGATTCAAATTGAGCTCACAGATCTCATAACATTATGATTGTAGTGAAAATCTGTTAGTGGACCAATACAAAGATACTACGCCTCACGAGACGCCACGAGAACAATGAAGGGTAGGTATCCAAACCCTCGTTCTCGGCTCTTCTAGTCTATTCTCGGCGAGATTGTAGTGTCTGCTTTAGACGAGTGATGCTCTACCAATTTCTTGGCCGACCTGTTATTAATCTCTTATATGTGCTTGAACTGTTATTTGTATGGAATAGAGTTACATAACTTTCTGTTGTTTTGTATGTAATTGGATAAAGTCAAGACGGACTTGGCATAACCTTGAAAAGACCCGAAAATTAATTTAAAAAAAAGATAAATATGTCATGAAAGCGCAACTTTTGGCGCCACCGTCGTTTCCCAAATAACAGAGGTGTATGTGTTCCCCGCCTACGCAGTTCTATTTCTGAATGCAAGAGGAATTTTAGCTACACCTTCTAGGTGGGTCTTTGGTTTCTTATGACTGGTGTCTAATTTTTAGGGTTCCTTACCCAAAGGGTGCCAACGGGACCCTATTCATAAGTCTACGCTGTCCGTCCGTCAGTATGTCTGTCTGTCCTACCTATAAAGTGCTGTATCTTTTGAACTATAAAAACTAAGACCGTTGAATTTTTTACAGAATATATTTTATTATAGCGGATTGGTTATGAATAGAAAAACAAAAGTCTCCTTACAAGAAACGCGTTTTTTCAAAGTTTTTTTTGTTTTTGCTCTATAGTAGAAACAGTAGTTTATACAAGCGTCAAACTTGGTGAGGATTATAGTGCACACTCTAAGGTAAAACGACAAATTATAAAAACGGGTATAGTGAGTGTCGTGCTTGCGTTAAAGATCCCAGAGGAAACAATTTTTTAAATAATAATGTACCTATGGTGGTATGGAACCCTCCGTGCGAGAGTCCAAATCGCACTTGGCCGATTTTTTAATGTCTTATCTATTGTCAAGCAGTTCATAGCAAAATGATCATGACATGACATAGTTCTATTTAGAAACAAAGACACTGCATACAAAAATTTTAAATTGACAAAATGACGTCAGCACATGCGAAACCAAAGAAATTGAACCTTTCGTCAGTAACGAGTAACCAGAGGGCGATAGAGGGGGGTGAGGCAAAAAGTTGGTGGGAGGAAGGGAGTGTCCGTACTATCTGTATCTAGTAATATATACTCTTTCTTATACTGTGGTTCTACATATCTATCTATCTATCTATAACGTCACGCCTCTTTCCCAGTGGGGTAGGTTCTACATACTATTGCTTTAAAGTTGGTCATTACAAAAAGCGTTGTGAATTTGTGATGATCATAGCGTAGGTAATCGGCGAGCTTCGTAACTCTACGTTTTTTAGGGTTTCGTACCCAAAGGGTGAAAACGGGACCCTATTACTAATCCTACATTGTCCGTCCGTCCATCCGTCTGTCAGTCTGTCCGTCTGTCCGTCCGTCCGTCCGTCTGTCCTACCTATTTAGGACTGTGACTTTTGAATCGTAATAGCTAGATAGTTGAAATTTTTTCAGATTATGTGTTATTAAGGCGGATTTGTTAACAAATAATAAAAATGTCAAAAATTTTTAAATTAAGGGGGGTTCTCAACAAGAAACTAGTTTTTATCAACGTTTTTTCTTCACGCTCTATCGTAAAAACAGTAATACATACAAGCGTCAAACTTAGTGTGATTATTTAGCAAACTCTACAAAATAACAACAAGTACTAAAAACCGGCCAAGTGTGAGTCGGTCTCGCGCTAAAGGTCCCGGACAAAAAAAGTTTTTTTCTAAGTTAATAATGTTGTGTTCTGAAGTGGCGAGTAGCCCGACTCGCATTTTACCGCTTTTTATTCTAAAATTATCTTTTTGATGCCGTTCGGTTCGATAGATATTATTATTAAATAGGGTTGAAGGTATAATTTCGTCATTCGGATGAGGAGGAAGAATAAATGCATTTTGTTTAGTTGTGCTTGTGATTGTGAGTGTGCACACACATTCATGCACTTATAAAAAACCTGCGTAGAATTGCTTTTGGAAATAAAATTGTAAGTGAAATTGGCAATGACAACCAGCAATGACTAGTTACTGTAGTGTTAATATTTCTATCTATGAGTTACTCTTCTATTCTCTCTCTTTCTCTCCTTTCCTCTCCCAGTGTGGATGGAGTACTCCGAAGCGGGCTGTGTTGGCAGGGTTGGTGTGTGGACACATTACACAGAACTTTATTTTCATTCACACAATAAGTATCTCAATTCCCAACAAAATTCGACATCTAGTAATAAAGTATTTATATACGTCACATTAATGCGTGGAATAGTTGGCAAGGCGCTCGGTGACTCCTTTATGACTGTTACGGACATAAAGATCAAAATAAACTTGATACGACGACCACTCACACTAAGGTGACTATGTACCTACTAACTAACGCGCCACGGAAGCTCGCACGAAAAATATGTTTCAAATCATTTATTATAGTTACATACACCGGAGATTAATCTACGATTGTACAATACAATACCTATATAAAACCCAAGACCATACATTTCACTTACAATATACAGGGTTCTTCTCAATACGCTGACCGTGTTTTTTTTAAGGTTCCGTAGTCAAACAAGGAAACAACTTCACTTACAATTTTAAAATTTTAATACTTTCGTCCATTCTGTCTGTCTGTCTGAATGCCCCGCCTCAATAACTCGCTCATTTTTGCACCTATTGAATCGAAATTTGGCATGAACACAGATCTAACTTCTAAAATAATGGAGGGGAGAATCTGAAAATGTTATAAAATATAACTAAAGGTAAGTACTCATAGTGAAAATTATATTATAAAGGATGCTGCTGTAGCCCAGCCAGTTTCTGAAAAAACCTATAACAAATATATTTTCTAATTACAAACTACATGGTTAGGTTTCAAAATTTTCTTTAAGTATGATAATCGATTTTACGACTTTTTTCTTATTCTACTTACGTAATGGCTACGGAACCCTATCATGGGCGAGTCCGACACGCTCTTGGCCGGTTTTTACGAGGATGATCAAACCATCGAACTGAACATCTTTCTTTATAAGACCAACATCGAATGCCAACTGAGCTATCGGCTCGTGTAGTTATCAGAGTGACATAAACTAGTAAGTATGAACACGTAGAGTTATTTTCAGAGAAACATAAAATTGAGCTGGAAATAGAACCGATCGATATTAAATCAAAACTTCATTAGCTGCCAGCTATAAAACTACTGCGTATTGAAAATTAACTGACACACATTTGGAGTAGGTACATAAAAACACTAAAAACAAAATCACGAGCATAAAAACAATTATATGAAAACACTACGCGGCAAACAACTTGACCAATAGCGCTTGACCTTTTCGTAGCGTAGCGCTTTCGTCCACAAAGTTCTGCGCAATCAAGGTTTTTGTCTACTTATTTGTGGATTTTTATCAAACTGAACAACTTTCTCTATGGGTGACTAACAACGAAAATCGCGAAACAAAAACAAACTGAACAAAATTAATACGTCATCGTCATTTGGCTCGAGTAGGATTGAAATTTTCGATGCGATTTCGACGTTTTGATCTATTAGAGAAAGTTGTTCAGTTCTTAAAAAACCGAAGAACTCGATAATTACAGCATCACCAAGCAGTAAAATATGCATGTCACGCTACATAAATATAATGATCATGATTATTGTTTACCGAGGAAACCATAAACTACTTATATTTTTATATAAGCAACAAAATTTCTAGAGGATAATAAAAATTTTGTGAGAATCGCCGACGCTTTGGCACCGGGCGGCTTCCTCCACGTATATACGTACAAATAACTAAGCGACACATATAAACACATTAGAAAAGCTGTGAAATTCAGCTTCTTAGGAGTGAGTCACGGTACGGGGGGGAGGAGGGGTGAGGTGGGAGGGCGGAGGCTGGCGACGCGGAAAGCATTCGGCCCACTTCGTGCAGGTACGAATATAACCGAATATTTTCCCACCTGCGCTCGCGCCGCGTGGAAATCGGGACGCCGGACAGTCGGGCGCGCGAGTGTCTCATTTATTTTGTTTTAAAGTTTGAAAAGGGATGTGGATATGCGATATCGGATTGGATTATTGTAAAATGAAAAAAAAACTACGGGTTGCACTCCGGGAGTGCCGGCAGAAGTGAAAACTAAGAGATCTTACATCTTACGAATGTCACGTGACGTTATGGTCATGGCGCGAGTTTAAAATTTTTTACCCACCGCCGATAAAAGTTTTCACTTCAATAAACACTTTATGGAGCTAAAACTGCAGTACTGACTCGCCTGATTTATTTAAAAAAAAGTAGTTTCCGTTGTTAAGAGGGCTATCGGAGTCCAGTGGCGCCCTCATCACATTAATAAAGATTTCTCAATAAAGAAAGCCAAAAAAAAGTGCTCAATTGACAAACTACAAAAGCCTTCAAGCTATTTTCATCGAATACTTTTATAGGTTTTTTTAAAAGTCGAAACATACACATTTTGAAAAAAGAAAAAAAACGGCCGCTTTTGTTTTTATTCGAAACTGACTAAAAGTGAAATGTTTAGAACCAATAAAAGTATTGTATAACAATGGCTTGAAGGCTTTTGTAGTTTGTCACTTGAGCACTTTTTTAATTTAGGCTTTCTTTATTGAGAAATCTTTATTAATGTGATGAGGGCGCCACTGGACTCCGATAGCCCTCTTAAAGTTTTTCAGTTTGATGGTCTAGCTAGACCACTCCTTTAAATACTACTACTTACTAGTAGGGTGTTTTTAATACCTTGTATAAAAACTAGAAACTCGCCAATATAATTATCGTGAAATTATGCGATATATCGGAAATTGCGGCAAATTTGAAGGAGCCCTAATACTTAATTGGGGAGTTGACTGCATCAAATATATTTTAGTTTCATCTTCTCCGTAAAAAACACGATTGAAAATAATGCTAATCTTAGTAAATGTAAATGAAAATTTGGACTTCTCATATGTACTGAATACAATCAGCTGATCGAACTTTTGTGTGAAGAGTCAGTTTTTTTTTAATTTCCCTTATTATAGGTTTCTTTGGGAAAGTTGTTCAGTATCATGAGTACAATCCCTTAAAGTACCTAATGCAACTGTTTACACACACCCTGTATAAAAGGTATCGAAACGACGAAGAAAAACAATGACGTCACTATTCACGATTTAGGTAGGTACAACTTTTCATACAAAGTTCGTGTTTTGACGTTTGAGTTGCTGAAACTCGCGGATTGACTGAAAAGTACACATTGATTTGATTTACGATTCCCGAGACCCGTGGTTTTTTATGACGATGGTACAGTCAAGAGCACATCAAGCTTTACACTTGCAGTTCGATTGTAACGCTTATGGCGATGGCGCACTAAATAAGAACGGTACAAAGTCCAAAGTGTCTAGCTTGAAGTACGTAAAGAAGTTTGCATTTTTGTTATACCACCTTTAATTTTCTATTGATGTACCAGGAGAGCAGAAGTGTGCAAGGGGTTACGTTTAACCTCTTGTACTCTTCTGCTATCTTGGTACTTCTCAATGCTTATGCCGGCCGATTTTCTTTAATAAAGAAGTTTGCATTGGTGACATATTACAACTCGCACTTGGCCGATTTTCTTTACACAGGAGGTACATTTTTGATTCAGCACCCATCAGTAGGACCAACAGAAATAGGTGTCCTGGTGGACCTACTAGTAGGACAAAATAGTAGGACCACGAGAAAACGCTGGGGATATGATCCCTTTCTGGTTGACATCCCACATATATGTGGCACCAAGCGCCATTCCGATTCTTTTATAATGCGCACAGCCAAGGAGTGGAATGCCCTCCTGCGTCAGTGTTTCCGAGCGCTTACAACCCGAATTCCTTTAAAGTACGAGTGAATAGGCTTCTTCTGGGTAAGCTCGCTACATCTTCGACCCCATCTTCGTCCTGAGGACTGGATTGAGGTCAAGAGCAAAGCCATCCTTAATAAAATAAAATAAAAGTTTTAAAGCATTAGTATGTTTTCTAAGTACCTGAAATAAAAAAAGATAATACGCTACGTACTTTTTTTTTATTGGCTAAGTTGATTTTCGCTCCATACTGAATCTTGTTCAGTTTGATGGTCTGAAGTACCCTGTTCGATCAGTAATGCATTTAATTTTACACTTTGTATAGTGTGGCCATTTATTTAAAAATTGTCTAAGTTTCAAAACTAACGTCTAACCGCGACTGTACGTGCATGAGCCGAAATAGAGCGATGAATAATATCAACCGATGCTACTTTGGAATATCTTGACATTTCACTCGACAGACATATTTCACTACCGAAATACAGGTGCTTTCGCAATCCCTATCTGTTGCACTATGCGCTGGATAGTGGCATAACATATACCTAGTTTATAACTCGAGCTTCAAATAGCACCAACCAAGACGGATTGTCATAGTGTGACTTATCTCATTAGGCATCTACAGGGTGAAATTGATATCATTGGCATCCTTTTAAACTAAGAGTCTACCTATCAAACTAAACAACTTTTACAATGGGAGCAAACCGATCGTAGCAAAAAAATCTGCTATTGCATACATATTTGAGTCGAGTCGAGTAGTCATTGCAGTTTAGTATGGAACGGCAGATCTCTTTTTTTGCTACGATCGATTTGCTTTTGCTTCCATAGTAAAAGTTGTTAAATGATATAAATGGCCTGTATATGTTATGGACCAAGTGATAAATCGGGCATTTTTCATAATGACCGGGCACTATGAAAAATGCCCAATATAAGAGGGCAATTTGATAATAATTATTCAAATAATCAAATTGACTGGCATTATACGTAATGTCCATCACCCTTTGGGCAGAGTAATATAAAAATATTTATTTACTATTTTTTTTTATTGCAGTCATTTATTATGTATACTAACAAATTTTATGGACTCCATGTCTGAAATAAACTATTTTATTATTATTATTATTATTTAACTGTAAAGTAAACTAAATGTTAAACAATTTAAATACTCAGACTCATTATTTGGATTAATTAGCAAGGGCAATTCTGTGATAAATAATTTTAGATAGTAATTAATCACTTTGCCCGATAGAGCTAGGCATTATTAATAATGCCCGCATTAATCACTTGGTCCATGACATATACACCAGGCATGTCAAACATGCGGCCCACACTGCACTTTCTTGCGGCCCGATCCAAATTTAAGAACAGCTTCCTGATGCGGCCCGAAAGCGTTCAGACTTTTACAAGTTCTCATAATAAGTAGGTAATACCACCGTTTTAAATCATGATGATGATCTGAAAAATGTCGAGCTCGCTACGCTCGCTCACTTTTTTTACATGGTATGCAGAGTAGAGACAAGGTCTAGTCTTTCCATGCTCCTTAAATTCAGTTCTAGCTACTGGCTTGATTTAGATGCAGTTTGGAAGTTGATTTCTGCACATAGAATTGCCCCCAACCCGAATAAACATTCCTGGGTTTAAGAGTTTGTAAGTATTTGTATTTATATTTCTACAATTAAATAAACGATAACGGTCCTGTCGGTCCTTTTCTATGACCGATACAAAATCTCTAAGTTCGTTGCGGCCCGCTGATTGTACTATCATTATGCATTTGGCCCACCAACGACATTGAGTTTGACATGCCTGATATACACTCTAGGATACAACTTGATATGCTGACGCTGTCCTATTGCCATCGCTCGCGCGATCGAATGCGTTCGTCCGACGAAAATCATTGTGCCACTGTGCGTTTAAACATACTTATACAGGGTCCTTCTTAATATGCTGACACTTTTTTAAGGCGATGACCAGACTATGAAACTGAACAACTTTCTCTATGGAATCAACATCGAAATCGCGAAAAAAATAACAGTTTCCGATACGTTTGGCTCCGAGTAGGTTTGCAGTTTTGTATGGAAGTGATGATTTTTTTTTCGCGATTTCGATGTTGGTCCCATAGAGGAAGTTGTTCAGTTTGATGGTCTGATCATCCCCTTAAAAAAATGTCAGCATATTAAGAAGGACCCTATATATCTGCGGAATATTCAATAGAAGGTCGTGCTATCATGAGATGCGATCGAATTGTTCAATTTTTATTCAGATATAAGTATGTTTAAACGCACTATGGCACAATTATTTTCGTCGGACGAACGCGCGAATGCGCGAGCGTTGGCAATAGGACAGCGCCTTACGGTATGATCCATAAAGTTATTATACCTGTCGGTATGATCAGATCATGAAACTGTACTACTACTATGACAGCGAAACAAATCGTGCAAAAATAATCAGCGGTTCCATACATTTGGGTCGAACAACTTTTACTATGGTACCAAACAACTACGAAAACTTAAAAAATCTCTGTTCAATACATTTTGTGCCGTAGGTATTTCATTTTATTATGAGACAGCAGATTTTTTTTTGAGTTCTCATAATTGGTCCCATATATTTATGTAGTAACCCCAGTAACCCTATAAATGATCTTAGCGTTTTTTCCGCAGACGGGGTTATAATTATGTGTGCTTATTCCCACACAGCACAGAAAATCGACTAGATAATTAGATATTTTGTAGACACTCAGATATTTTGTAGATATCTATTAGACATCTTGTAGACATTTTGTGCTGTTGGGGTTTGCATAAATACTGTTAATAAGTTAGTCATAGGTACCTACCGTTAAGAAGGCGATAATGATACTCGTAAGTATCATATTATGTCGTATTCAAATGTGATTAAAAAGACGCCCCATTATAAAGCTGTAAATAATGAAAATGAGCACTCTACGTCTCTCGCTCGGATCCACGTCATTAATATCTCTGTCACACTCGTTTGTAAGCTGCTTCGTACTTCTCAAACAATTAAAAACTTCATTAATTAACAGCTATACAAAACTCTGAAGTTAATTTGTGGTTAAAGTACTTATCTAAACTATTATAAAACTGTAACAGAAGTGTGTCTGTACATTGAAGATATTTACAAAAAAAAAATTACTGTATGGTTTTTAGATCTCCCTGATTCCAAATCACAATTTTTTTTATTTTTTGTCTCTCTGTTTGTTTGTTTGTTTGTTTGTTTGTGGGTTTGTTTGTTCGAGTATCACGCAAAAACTACTGAACCGATTTTGATGAAACTTTTTTTGTTTGATAGCTTATCATCTGACTTAAAATCTGGTATATAATTTATGCGGACGAAGTCGCGGGTAAAAGCTCGTACATACACCACTAGTTTTTAATTACTAACGTAACTTTAAGGATGTATTCAGACCATGAATCTAAACAACTTTCCCAAAGAAACATGGGTCGAAAAACGAGAAATTTTTTTGGACCTCCCATAGAAAATCGATCGGCCGATCCGCACTTTTGTATGGAAGGTCCAAAAAAAATTCTCATTTTTCGACCCATGTTTCTTTGGGAAAGTTGTTTAGATTCATGGTCTGAATGCACCCTTAAAGTTACGTTAGTAATTAAAAACTAGTGGTGTATATACAGTAGCTACGAAGGGTCTACGAAATGCAACGAAAAAATACAATTCGAAGCTTCAAGTGTCTTTATTGTAGTGTTTTATTTTTTATGTATTTACAACAAAAATAAATAAAAAACTTCCAAGTTCCAGTCGGACTCGGGCATACGCAGGGTTCTGTACCACCATAAATATTACCGAAAAATTTCGGACTTGACCGGTTTTTATTATTTGTTGTTTTACATTAAGAGTATGCACTATAATCACATAAAGTTTGACGCTTGTAGGTATCACCGTTTTTACGATTATCGATAGAGTAAAAACAAAAAACCCTGGAAATAAACATACGCCCCCGTAATTCTTTTTTTTTATATTATTAGTAACGCATTTTCTGAAAAAATCTCAATCGCGTTACGATTGATTATAGTTCAAAAGAGACACACCTTATAGGTAGAACATACAGAAAGACGGGCGGACTTAGGCTTAATAATAGGGTCCCGTTGGCACTACTTGGGTACGGAACCCTAAAAAGCTTTCAGTACGAGTAACTGTTGAAAATATTACAAAGAAAAACAGAGATATGATTTTCAGTTTCACATTTTAATTTAATCGCACCTCAGTCACGTTCCAAAAATTAAACTGGCAACGGAATGAAATATTAATTTACGAGTAGCTGGAAACAGATCAGTGCAACCGCGTCATAGCGCACTATTCGCTGCCCGAAGGAAATATAAAATTAACTCTAATTAATGTTAGTAAACATCGGATTGAGCGAGCGTGCATTTAAACATAAGTTCATTGTTAAGTTCAGCTGATGAAGGTGCCAGGGACCGACCGGCACGTATCAGGAAGTGGCTGGACCATGACATGCGCCCACGCACATTACTTGCTGTGTTTACCACTCTATAGCTGTCTACCGACAACCCCTCGCGCTATACCTATCTCCGCATCCACCAATAACTCTCAATCTCTCTCAGATGTGCAACGGAAGGTTATTTTTAACTGAACAACTTTTGTTCTCCTAATTTTGGTTTCTAAAGTACACTATGAGTTTAAATTGTCAAGTCGAAAAGAAAGCATCGCTTTTCCAACCCCTGCCTACGTAGAAAATAAAGAATCGTTCCTTCTGCCAAGGAAAGACGGACAGCAACAGCTGCAACGTCGATTGCACTGCGGCACCGCGGCTACGAACAGCGCTGCAACGCTGCACAGGGCGGGAAGGGTTTCGCCAAAATTTGGGCAAAACAAATAAAAGAGTACTGCGACGACGGTAAGGCGGGCGTGTCTATAAAAGGCTGAGAGGGGGGGGTGCGCGGGGGTGGTAACACGATCCGCGAGCTCCAGCCCGCCGGGAGCCTGGAGCGGCGCGGGCGGCAAGGGGGGGGAGGAGGTGCGCGGGCGGCGGACGGCGGCTGGTGCGCGCGCGCCGCCCGCACCCGCTCTCACTAGTCGAACGGTGCCCGACCGGTAACGTAGCGCCGACTGCCGACCGAGAGACGAACAGCGACAATGTCGTCCGTGGCGAAGACCTCCAAGTACACCTACCGCAGCAGCGGTGGCGGCACCACCGACGTGAACATCGAGTACACCGCCGACCTGAGTGCTCTCTCCAGGCTGGAGGTACATCGCCGCCGACAGTGCAGTGCTTGTGAAGTGTTACGGACTATCATAGCGTATGTTGTATTTTTCAGGACAAGATTCGTCTCCTCCACGATGATCTGGAATCCGAAAGGGAGCTGCGTCAGAGGGTAAGCGAGCGCGAAATGTGATCCGTGCGTGCGCGCCGACCGCCATAGCGGGCGCGGGCGCAGGTGTGGGCGGGGCGCGCCCATCGCCACCTCTATTTATACCGCCCGCCCTCGATTTTCGCTTCCCTTTGCACCCTTTGAGTGGAAATTTGCCAGCGCCCTTAATGAGCGTTCGTGAAATTCATCACGAAGCGTTTAACCCTAATCTTAAATATCAAATTCCAATTAAAAACACTTATTTTCATGCACATTTCTAAGCTTATTAACCTTATTTTAGTAAAAAATTTTGTAACAAGACATTTTTTTTTTTCAAAATCTGAAAAAATTGGAGGTGAAAAAAAAACATTTCGTTTAAAACTTTTAAGTATTCGAAATAAATTGTATCTGAAAAAAAAAAAATTAAAAATCCTGCTCTTAAAATAAAAATGTTATCTGTAACATTGACAGTGAACAATACATAGTGATTATACATAGTGTGTATCCTAAGTATAATATCATACTTATACATAAAATGTTATCGATATGTGAAATCAATTAGATCTCGTCATCCGATAGATGATCGCGCGGTCTATTTTTGACCGTTGCATTGCGTGCGGCGCGCGCGCCACGGCACGACACGGGCACGCGGCTTGCGCGGGCAGCGGGCACGAGCGCGCGTCACCGCGCACGCAGGCGCAGCCCCTACTCCCGCTCGGCGCGCGGCGCCGCGCTACGCTGCGCCGCGCACCCGCTTTATATTTAGCCACGTAGCGAAAGCATTCTCTGAAATCTCAACTTCTCGCTCTCCGGTCTCACTTTTGAAACTGGGCCAAATGATGCCCGTACCCGTTGAGAATGCCACAATATTGAAATATAATAATAGACTGCGGTATTAGTGGCGAAAATATCCGAGTTAGTCACTGGCCTCAGCACACGGTGTCGGTGAGGCGACCGTAGCTTATTATAGATGAAGACAATACTGAAATATGTGAAGGACGTGTTACATATAATAACGCGAGTTGCATAATGCTTGGGAAGTGGCAACGATATTCCACAAACTCAGGTATCAAGCGTAATTGAAACGTTGAATACCAAAACAACACAGGGTGTTAGGAAAAGTATCATTAACCTTTAAACCACATAGTTACTCTACACATCAAACTGAACAACTTTTACGATGGGAGGTAAATCTGTCAGGAAAAAAAAAACAGCTGTCCCATACGTTTGAATCGAGTAGGTATTGCAGTTTAGTATGGGACATCAGATTTTTTTGGTTCTGACAGTTTTGCTCCCATAATAAAGGTTAATGATACTTTTCCTAACACCCTGTGTAATTAAATAATAGTTTTAACAAAAAAAGCTACCAATACAATGATTTTACTTTAATAGGTAGTTAAAAATTCAATAGCAACCATTTATGATTGAATAGGAATCACAAAATATTAACTTACTTCAACTATATAGAAACACTAAAATAAAGTCCAAAACAGACGGTATTTTGTTGAAACGGAGTAATGTCAACATAATCACAGTATAATTATGAAAGAGTGTCTATTACTAGATAACATAATTCAATGAAACCACAAAACACCGTTTGGTAAAACGACACTATCCTACACTAGAGAGGGCAATAAATAATGTCAATTCGATTACATATTTCAGATCGAGAGGGAAAAGTCAGATTTGAGCGTGCAAGTAATTCAACTTTCCGAGAGGCTGGAGGAAGCTGAAGGCGGCGCTGAAAGCCAGGTAACTATACAATACTTGTTAATAAACAAAATATAGTTGTTAGACACTTAATGGTAGAAAGCACTAAAACTTTTACACATAAACAATCGATACCTAGATAATACCTAAGAAGCCTGGTAATGGAGAAGAAAGAAAATTTTGAAACACGAAAGAATTGCAAACATAGAAGTGTATATTGAGCAATTGCCACTGAACAAGATTAAGTCTGAAGAAAATATAATAACGTCAATATAAATTTTCAAGACAAAACATTATTTGGATGTCAAAAAAAATACGAGAAGAATTATACTTACAAAGTTTAACATCAAGAAAAGAAGAATATTTAAAAAAACTTCAAAATTCAAAAATGTATGATCATGTTCACAATTATTTTTTATTAATTTAAGCTATGCGAAACTTTTATAAAAGCTAATGCGAATACAACATGCTATGCGATATTATTAAGTGTGTTTTACAGGATAAAAATATACAAAAATAAGTTGAAGATCAAAGAACATTAAATAAACATTAAATGACCAAGGAAATAAAATAAAACATTAATTTAGCCCACAGCCATTTGAGAAACGAAAATCGAATTAAACTAAATCAAGAATATACAAAAAGGTCACATTAAACTTACAATATCAATAAAACTCTGCTGTAAATATTTCAAATGTGTGCCCAAAATGTAAAGTTTTGGGGCATATTTTGAAATGGTCCCGTACGTGTTTCAGTTCGAGATCAACAGGAAACGCGACACCGAACTGACCAAGCTCCGCAAACTACTGGAAGATGTCCACCTGGAGTCCGAGGAGACCGCCCACCTGCTCAAGAAGAAGCACCAGGAGATCGTGGTCGACTTCCAGGACCAAATCGACCAGCTTACCAAAGGCAAAGCCAGGTGAGGACCCGGGGTGCTCTCACATATTATACTTTACACATGCATCATTATACTAATTGAATGGTGTGGTAGTTATCTAGAATAAGAAAACCTGCGCGAAACCCTTCTTTTATTGCGAAAGCTAAGCGAAATTATTATCTTTATGTGTTGATCACTATCACCAATAAGTCATCGTAATCATCCCTGTTTGTTTCCCGCTCTGTGATTCCACGATACATTTCTTTGTCGCCAGGGTTGAGAAGGAGAAGTCAAAGTTCCAAGCCGAAGTATATGAGCTCCTGGCCCAAGTGGAGAATGTGACCAAGGAGAAGATTACCATCGTCAAAACATGCGAGAAGTACGAAGTGACCATCAGCGAGCTGCACATCAAGATCGAGGAGCTGAACCGCACCATTGTAGACATTACCTCCCACAAGCAGCGCCTGTCCCAGGAGAACGTTGAGCTGATCAAGGAAGTTCAGGATCTTAAGGTGTGTATGATAATCAAATTCATTACGTAGTAATAGTAGTCAGTATTTTGATTTCAAAACTTTTGTGCTGTCTGAAGAAGTTGCAGCTAATTTCACAATCATAAACCCCACCACCCACGACGTGAAAATATTTGAAAATTCCAGGTGAACATCGAGAACGTGCTGTACCTTAAGAGTCAGCTGATCAGCCAGCTCGAGGACTCGCGTCGCAGACTCGAGGATGAGGACAGGAGGCGCTCTCTGCTTGAGGCTAGCCTCCACCAGGTAAAATACCTTCTACACAATTTATTAGATTCCTTAATATGATTACTGTATTAATTACAGCCAATTAAAATAAGAACAGTACCTTTACAATCTATTAAAAGTTGAAAGTTAATATATTGTATCCTATTTTAAAAAATTCTAATCGAAACATTATCGCTCCGGAATCTATCAGCAACTTACCTAACTAACCTACTTATGTTTCCAACAAATAGGTTGAGATCGACCTGGAGTCCATCCGCGTACAACTGGAGGAGGAATCCGAGGCCCGTCTGGACCTGGAACGTCAACTGGTCAAGTCCAACGGCGAGCTCCAGCACTGGCGCTCCAAGTTCGAGGCTGAGGCCTCTGCCAGGGCTGAGGAGATCGAGGAGATCCGTCGCAAATACTCCATCCGCATCCAGGAGCAGGAAGAGCAGATCGAGACTCTCATCCAGAAAATCAGCAGCATTGAGAAGCAGAAGTCCCGTCTGCAGAGCGAGGTGGGATCTGCTATAAACCTTACGTTTATTAACACTCCATCACTAGATTAGCAGCATTATTAAACTGTTCTTACCCCAGGTCGAAATCCTCATCATTGACCTCGAGAAGGCGAACGGAACAGCTCGGGAGCTCCAGAAGAGGACCGAGCAGTTGGAGCGCATCAACATTGAGATCAAGTCGCGCCTGGAGGAGACCGTGCAGCTGTACGAGCAATCGCAGCGTGACCTGCGCACCAAGCAGACCGACCTTCAGCGCGTGTCTCACGAGCTCGACAAGACTCGCGAGCAGAAGGATGCCCTTAGCCGCGAGAACAAGAAGATGGGTGGTAAGTTGATGTCGTCATATTGCTATACTGAAATATTTAGCAACGATCCTTAGAAACTGGATTATGAAGGTATAGCTAGGTAGATAAGGAGAAGTAAATTATTCACAAAATCAAACGTTGATGCCAGACCCATTAACTCTACTAAACATTAGTGACATGGGAATGGGACAAAGGAATGGGAACTGGGAACTTCCAACTTTAATTTCAAGGTGTGTAATTGCAGATGAATTGCACGACACCCGCGCCCACCTCACGGAGTTAACCCGCCGTCTTCACGAGCTCGAGATCGAGCTGCGCCGTCTTGAGAACGAGCGAGAGGAACTCACTGCTGCCTACAAGGAGGCTGAGGCCGTACGTACATGGAGCATTTCTTCAATCCTGTTCACTATAGGCTGTAGGGAAATTGAGAGAGAAATTATCAAATTACTATTGATTTTAGGCTTCCTAATTGTTGTATCTGTTTAAGAATTTGCTCATAGAGCAAAGACACTGCTAATGTAGAACGAGGTAACAAGCCAATGCAGGTTCAGATAATCAAATCTAATTTTCCCGCTAGTGATAATTTCAATCAATCAGTTCTCACCTTAGTCCAGTAAATGAGTGCTCACAAAGGGGGTGTAAGTAGATGGAAAGGTCGAAAACAGAAAGTTTGACTTCGGAACTTTGTTTGGACTAGATAAGAGATAAACATACCAAAAGTCCTCACCCCTCTGAGGTAAGCTTTAGGGGGGGGGGGGGGGGGGGGGGAGCACAAAGAAGGTCCCATTTTTTGGTTTTTTGCTTACATTTCGAAATCTATTAGTCGCATTTAAAAGTATTGCAGGTACAATTTAAACCTAACAAAATTTCCTACAAAACTAATTCAATGTACTTTTATCATAGGACTTAACCTTTGGGAGATACAGGGCCGAAAAAAGTAACAGCATTTTAAAAATTATTAAATTTGTATGGTGATGGTGGTTGATAGGACGTATCGACCTTGAACAAATATCATAGAGGACCCTGGTCAGATTTGGTAGGCGGTAAAAAAAATCCAAAATATTCGCTATTTTGGATTTTTTCGAGATTTCGAGATGTAAGCAAAAAACCAAAAAATGGGACCTTCTTTGTGCTCCCCCGCCTCGAGCTTACCTCAGAGGGGTCAGGATTTTTAGTATATTTGTCTCCTAACTAGTCCAAATAATTTTCCGTAGTCAAACATCCTGCTTTTGACTTTTCCATCTAGAATCATTCGTTGCCTGAACTACCTGTCACGTTACGGACTTCAAATTGTTGTATTTTTTAAAACAAGACTGTAACCATTAAGTTACCATACCTTACACTGTAAATTTCATAAAAAAGTTTTATTATTATATATTCAGTGCTCATACAAACTTACCCAAACGACTTCATTTAAGCTTTTTCTCGGAGCCTCATACTTGGTAATATAGAAATAAATATTATCAAATAAAATCTAAAAATAACAGAAACTATCTTACGCAATCGAACAATAAGACAAGTGTGTTTTTGACATTTCTAATGCACGGGAAGCTAATTAATAGGCCGGGACATGTTTGATTGTAGTTGTTAGCAACAGCTTGGCACTGGTTCAGGCAGTTAATAAAATTTACAAGAGATGCCTTGCCAGAGTTCCGCACCTACCTCTGAAAATAGATTATGTGAATGTATTTATAAAATTGAGGACGTTATATTATAATACAAGTCTTATCGATTTCGGCCCTGAAAATAAATGTATATTATGTAATTTAACAAATAGATTCCTTCGCTTTGCACATTTATCAAGGATTTTTGTAATAATCGTAAACTTTTAATATAATTTCGCATCATGCAAATTATAATCTTGGAAAATGTGAAAATTTCACCTAGAGCATATGCTCACGACTATATTCACCGAGGGGGTAGTCAGAGATATTCTGAAACCTCCGAATATCCACGTTTCACTAGTAGTACCAGAACACTCTCCAGTGTGAAGATTATTCAACTGAAATATAATAGAAATCCATTAAATTGGAACTGGAACATAAAAACCTGAACAAATCAATAACATTACCAAGACTAATCTAAAACGGACTGTATTAAACTACCACACTATTAACCCTCACGATACGTGGTGACTTGCAGGGCCGCAAAGCAGAGGAGCAGCGTTCGCAGAGGCTAGCTGCTGAGCTCGGCCAGTTCCGCCACGAGGCAGAACGCCGCTTCCAGGAGAAGGAGGAGGAGATCGAGTCCATCCGGTAAGTAATTGTTAATCCACCTACGTGACATCAAACGTTACAAGTCACGTAAGTTCTACTCTGAAAAAGGATATTTCGATTCCCCTAATGGGAATCCAAATAGGACACAGAAATATAGAGACAAAATCGGCATAATTTTTGGTAAAAAGCAACCATCAAACTTACCCGTAAACAGAGCAACACCAAACCAAAGCATCACTTACCAGAAATATACAAAAACTAATGTTTACACCAACAATGCTCAATATGAACTGAACAAACCAATACAAACCGACCAGACGATCGCCAACTCGGAACTGCAAGTCCAAAGTGTCTTTCAGCACCGATGCCCCACTCCTCGCCGTACTGAGTGATGAATGTCATCCAAACACGCCACCGACATGCCCCATCAAGTCACAACCATGACACACTTTAATCACTGGATCTAAGCCAATATTTGATTGACATACCTAAATCAATAAAAAATAGGGGGCAATAAAACTTTTGCTCAGAGCTCTCTCCCTTTAAGACACTAAGAAAACTTGCAATGAAAGTCACAACGATTGGCAGAATCTAAATCCAATCCTACTTCCGGCATGGAACGATCCAAACGAATACAAATATACTTATAATGACTCAAATTATTGGCACGAAATCCATTTATATTTAACAACCGATCCGATTGGTGAATATTATAGGTGATCACATACAATTTTGGCACAACGGTGCAAGTGAAAATCTACAAAAGACGGGTTCAATTTTCTCGTCGCCCCAATTACGCAACCTCGGCCCCTAGCGTCGCACATTGGGGTGACCGATATGCTAAACGATAACGATCGATCACGAACGTAAATCTTTCAACGGTTTCATCATGGCACCGGTCAAACTGCCCAACTACAACAAGTGGAACAGGCCTCCCACCTCTGTCTACGAAGATAATTATGGCTACGGCATCAACTTTTACCAGCCAATGATCGACTACATCACTGATAAAGAGCAAGGCATCGCGTCCAAACCTCCTCATCTCCCATGGAACAACGAGAGGGGATTAGAAAAATATCGTTTTGATAAACCTGTGCGCGTATACTCTCAGGAAGACGTTACGAGAATTTCGCGAGAAGTTTCCGAACAAGCGAAACAAGATCTTAACGATTTTAGAGTAGCAAAGAGATCTCCGTTTTCAGTTGCCGCCACGGCCGCAGCAGCTAATGTGACTAAACACGTCGGTGTTGAAAGTGTTACTGTGAAAGCCAGGAAGAAAAAAGTGGATAGGGAAAAGATTAAAGCCGAAAGGCAGAAGAAAAGAATGGATGAAATAGAAAAGGAACTTGAACTCTATGAAAAGGGAGTAAATGTTGGAGCCGAACTGCGAGGGAAGGCTTTGATGTATAGAGGTAAATCTGCTAAAGCCATTGCTCAGACTTTACTGCAAGAGAGTAGATGCAACGCTGCAGAAGGACAAGTGAGGCATATGAATTTAGAGGCTCGAAAAAATATAGTCGATCGCAATTTAGCTCGAATGTCAGAAAATATTATGTCATCAATGACAACAAGTGAAAGTAGGATGTCAAGAACAGCACAAAATCAAATGTCAGAGTCGATATCGCAAGCAGTGAGGTCAATCCGGGAAGTGTCTCCAAGGAGGTGCATTGTTACTATCGATACAGAATTCCCATCGATGCAGGATACGTACTTGCACACTTTAAATGACTTGAAAGAAACTCTGAATCAGTTTGACCGTCTACAGACAAGCTTTATGATTGATACAAGGTGAGACTGTTGTTGTACATTGGATACAGACACCAGACGGAAGAATGAAATTATTTATACATATTTCTCGGTTTAGTAATCATACTTACGTTTCAAATTTCAAACAGTGTCATCCTAATAATGTAGTGCCTAAAACTCAGTTTCTCAACGTAAAAATGTACAATCGACTAAAGGTTTCCAGTTCTAGATTTTTTATAAATCACATTTGTCAACAGCAAGCAGACCAGCATTGAGATTGAGCAGCTGAACGCCCGCGTGGTGGAGGCTGAGACCAAGCTTAAGACGGAAATCACCCGCATCAAGAAGAAGCTGCAGATCCAGATCACCGAGCTGGAGTTCTCTCTTGACGTCGCCAACAAGACCAACATCGATCTGCAGAAGACCATCAAGAAACAGTCTCTGCAGGTAAAAATAAACTAATGAAATTTAAGAGAGTACCTCAATCTGATTAAATAAAATTTTAAAACAATAATATCCGATCAAATTGAGTAAGTCAATAATTATGTGAAATAAACAATGAGTTTTTAAATAAATATTGAATGGAAAAGTCTGAAATACAGGGCGTCACTTTACCGTCATAGTAGTTATAATTTAATAATATTTGGCTATCAAAGACGGTCTGTTCTTTCTTTCTTTCGTATTTAAAATATAAGAAAATTTAATTCAAGATGCAGCGTTTTTACAACTGACCTAGAATTTTTAGTTCATACAGAATCGTTATAAACCAGACAGAAAAAGTTCTTATACAATACCAAAATCGTTGAAACTAGTCATATTTCCATGCCAATTAGTTCATTATTAATGTTTTGTTTATCATACCAGCTCACTGAGATCCAGACCCACTACGATGAGGTCCAGAGGCAGTTGCAGGTGACCCTCGACCAGTACGGCGTCGCTCAGCGCAGGATACAGTCCCTCACCGGTGAGGTTGAGGAGATCCGTGGCAACTACGAGCAGGTAAGCCCAACATGTGCCCCCAAGCATCAACTCAGAAATATAACATAGTCAGAAGCAGCTAGCAGTGAATTAACGATAAATTAAGTTTCAAGTTGAAATGAGCTACAGTTGATAGGAATCTATTTCAACAACATAATTATGTGGTTAAGTTATTTAGTGGACCCTATATTGTCAAGAATACACTACATCATGTAACGCTCATAAAAATTACTCTTAATGAAAATATCAATAGGAACCAATATTAGAAGAGTCGTTAAAATTGTTTCAATGTATGGATATCAGGAGAAAATTAGTAATTATCATTGACGCTCGAACTATTTTGGGATAGGGAAAAGGGCTGATGATGAAAATAACGTAGCTGAATTAATCTTTGATCTATTCGAACCAGGCCCTACGCACCAAGCGCGTCATCGAGCAATCCTATGAGGAGTCTCAGACCCGCATCAACGAGTTGACCGTCATCAACGTCAACTTGTCCAGCAGCAAGGCCAAGATCGAGCAGGAGTTGGCTATCGTCGCCGCTGACTACGATGAGATCACCAAGGAGCTGCGCGTGGCTGACGAGAGATACCAGCGTGTCCAGGTATAAGATTTAGTCCGTTTAAATACAGTCATGTGTGTAGCTCCTTCAACTAAGAAAAGTACGTGGAATGATGACGGAAATATGGAAAAAATTCCTCTGGACAATTTAGTCAGCTACAATTTGAGCCTAAAACAAAGACGATCGGTTTAAGGGTTTTTCCTGTAGCCTAACCTTTTTGAGACAATATTTTTTTTCGAATTTCGTAGATTCATTTCCAAATTTCAATGTGCTTGATAGTCGTGTGAGGCACGAGATCTGTGAACTTACGGGCGAGCGCTTATCGTCGTATTTAATGTAGGTATGCCTTGTCTAATGTACGTGCTCATTTGCTAAGCACAGCCTTGCTGAAGACCGCTCGACTCGTCAGTAAAGCCCTATCACATTCTTCCCCGACCTAGGGCTGTAAATAGTGGATTTCCTATTTTAGCAGTTAGTCTAGAAGTATCGATGGATTAATAACATTTTGTTTGCATCATCTATCAAAAGTTTATCCTAGTGATACCTATACATAATACATAATTTTTTTTAATTATTTCTTTTCAGACTGAGCTGAAGCACACCGTTGAGCACCTGCACGAGGAACAGGAGAGGATTGTTAAGATCGAAACCGTCAAGAAGTCTCTGGAGATCGAAGTGAAGGTAATATTCTTGTGATAATACCTAAATCACTGATCTATCTTTATAGTTAGTATTGACCTAAATTATTGTCTCATTCCCAATTTTTCTTTAAACAGAACATTTCCGTCCGTTTGGAAGAGGTTGAGGCCAACGCTATCGTTGGAGGCAAGCGCATCATCAGCAAACTCGAAGCCCGCATCAAGGACATGGAACTTGAAATGGATGAGGAAAAGAGGAGGCACGCCGAGACCATCAAGATCCTCCGCAAGAAGGAGCGCCAGCTGAAGGAGGTCATCATCCAATGCGAGGAGGACCAGAAGAACATCACCCTCCTCCAGGACTCTCTCGAGAAGACCTCGCAAAAGGTCAACATCTACAAGAGGCAGCTGGTTGAACAGGTACGGACTATTAATTTTGGTAACTCATCTAAGTAAATTCTATGTGGTATATTGCTAATGTATTGTGTCATCTGTCAACAGGAGGGCATGTCCCAGCAAACCGTGACGAGGGTCCGACGATTCCAGCGGGAGCTCGAAGCCGCTGAGGACCGCGCCGACGTCGCCGAGAGCAACCTGTCGCTCATCCGCGCCAAGCACCGCACCTTCGTGACCACCTCCACCGTGCCCGGCTCCCAGGTCTACCTGGTGCAGGAGTCCCGTGCGCTCAGCACGGAGTGAGCACCCAGCCCCCGCCCCGCCGAGCATTTCTCTCCATCTGTCGATATCGGGGCTCAATTCCGGTCGGGTATTAAGCCTAGTCGTTCGTTAAGTGTATGAGCGGGCGGCGGGCGGCGCCGAGGCCTGCGCGGTGCGCGGCCGCCGGCGCCGCGCGTCCCCCGCGCCCTGCGTCGGGACGCCCGCTCGGCGCCTCGGCTCGCCCTAAGCTGCTGTGTCTCACAGGTACAAACTCCGGCCGCGCGCCGACCGTTCGTCCCGACAATTTTTAAATGTAATGCTAAAACAACCAAATAAAGGAACCAAAAACTCATTAAGCTTTTTTTTTCAATATTTTTCTAATATAAGGTCACCGACGCTATGAACACAATGTCGTTATGTACCGTAATCTAGGTGCAGTAGTCTAAATAAAAGAATTATTTTATATTACTATTTATTAATTGTGCAATAACTATTGTACGTTTGTAACTGTAACTTGTAATAATTAAAAATAAATGCTATTTATGTTAAAGAAACAAAAAAAGCAATAAAAGTTCAAAAAAGAGGTTGTGTTTTATTTACTTCCTTAAGTATGATTCTGGATGGAGCTGACAATTACAAACTACAATAGTGTCATTATTTATACATCGATTAGTGTTATTAATAGTCTTTACACTAGTCATATATTATTATCTAGATATAACCCAGTAAAATTAGATAAATCAGAAGAAATAATTTCCGGAGTTTTGGAACTTTTTTTAAACGTTCCTTTGGTACGTAATATTGAAGAAAAAAAAAAGTCCTGGTGAGGGGGGGGTGAGCTCGAGGAAGGGGGGGGCTCTAAAGGTGACTTTTTTCAGTTTTTCGCTTATTTCTTGAAATCTGAAAGACGTATCGAAATACTTTGTACGGACAAATTAAACCTAACAAAATTTTCTACAAAACAAGTAGTATTCATTTTTGTCATAGGACTTAACCTTTGAGGGCTACGGGGCCGAGAAAGTAACGGCATTTCAAAAATTACGAAATTTGTATGGCGTCCCTTATGAAAGTTGAAGATAAAAACAAAATGATTTCATATTCTTAATCAGCTGCCCCGAAAACCCCCAGATACAAATTTTCAGTCGGTTCGGGGAACCCTTAAAAGCTGCATTGGCGTTTGAAATTTCCATGGTAGCCGTCTTGGATATCGCAATTTTGGATTTTTTTCACCGCCAACCAAATCTGACCAGGGACCTCTGTGACATTTGTTCGAGATCCATAACCCTATCTGTCATAGTTTCCGCGGGCCGTTGACCTCATCCATCAGGAGTCGACCTTCCGAGGAATTCAAAGTTTTCCCTGTATCACCAAGGCATCCTTATGATGATCCCCAAATGTCATCTTTGTACCGTAAGGGGAACCCGGAGATCAATTGAAGGTATCTGGTCGACCCCCCCCCTCTCCCCCCCACCCCACATAGATATTAGATAAATACCCGTATAATTGTTCACCGGGTTTCCCCCATCCAACGTATAGTAAAATGATTTTAGGGATCATCATAAGGATGCCCTGGTGATAAAAAGAATATTTCGACTTCATCAGAAGGTCGACTCCTGACGGATGAGGTCAACGGCCCGCGGAAACTATGACAGATAGGGTTATGGACCTCGAACAAATGTCATAGAGAACCCTGGTCAGATTTGGTTGGCGGTGAAAAAAATCCAAAATTGCGATATCCAAGATGGCTGCCATGGAAATTTCAAACGCCAATGCTGCTTTTAAGGGTTCTCCGAACCGACAGAAAATTTGTATCTGGGGATTTTCGGGGTGGTTGATTAATAATATGAAATCATTTTGTTTTTATCCTCAACTTTCATGAGGGTCGCCATACAAATTTCATAATTTTTGAAATGCTGTTACTTTCTCAGCCCCGTAGCCCTCAAAGGTTAAGTCCTATGGCAAAAATGCATACCACTTGTTTTGTAGAAAATTTTGTCAGGTTTAATTTTTCCATACAAAACATTTCGATACGACTTTCAGATTTCGAGAATTAAGCGAAAAACTGAAAAAAGTCACCTTTAAAGCCCCCCCCTTCCTCGAGCTCACCCCCCCGTCACCAGGACTTTTTTTTTCTTCAATATTACGTACCAAAGGAACGTTTAAAAATAGTTTCAGAACTCCGGAAATTACTTCTCCTGATTGGTATATTTCAGCTTAATTTTACTGGGTTAATATACATATAAGCAGGTATAAGTTATTGTGAGGTGAGGTGAGA
The DNA here is from genome assembly GCA_922987775.1 of Agonopterix subpropinquella. NCBI lineage: Eukaryota > Metazoa > Arthropoda > Insecta > Lepidoptera > Depressariidae > Agonopterix > Agonopterix subpropinquella. The sequence goes on from OV277693.1 coordinate 28,933,930, forward strand.
GAGCTAGATGCATTTTCCATTTTTCGATAACAATAAGAATAAATTACCTACTTAAATACACCAAAAACTTTGATATTGTGTTTAAAAGGAAATCATACATTTCTGATAACACTAAAATTATAGTACCTAGCTACCAGCCTAATTAAATAAACTTTCACAAAAATGCAGTGTTTGCCGTTCATGATGCAGTCATTCATCATCAAACAAAATAAAATAAAAAGTGAACTATTTTTGAGCAGATCTGCAGGTCTAGCATGATTTCTCTACACGCGCGCGACGAGCCTTCGCTGCATACAAAATAACCTGTTCCCGCGCTTTTCGGAGAGCGAAAGCCGCGCTTGCCGCGACTTGTAGTATGGCAAAAAGCCGAGTCGCGCCCAAGTAGAGAAATCATGCTAGAGGGTCTGGAAACCCTTTCCATTAGATAACAAGCTAATACTAGTAGAAGGTAGAAGAGAGACAAAACATTAATTCTGAACAGTAAGCTGTAAATATTGCTGAATAATATTGCCAAGCCTTTACTACTGATGAAAAACATGAAGTAAAAAAAATTGGTCGGTTTACGGACGACGATAGTTTTACGTGATACTTACGTCATAAAGAAACATTGACGAATATTCGAATTTCTACCTCTCTGACGTCACGCGAGAAAGAGAGATTTGTTTCGCGCTCTCGCTTGCACACTCAGGAACACCGGCTGCACGCACGAAAAAGTGTCACGTTCCGACTAAGTATAAGACTTAGTCGGAACGTGACACTTTTTCGTGCGTGCAGCCGGTGTTCATCGATTTATAAGACGTTTTCACGGCAAAATCTTTTTTCGATAATTATTACTACTAAGAAAAAGTGTAAAATAGTTCTTGTTAGCTTACCTGATAGGAATGCAATTCATTAAGCGCTTTCTAAGCGCATGCGCAAACATCGTCACAACTAATAAAAGTGGTACCTTCTTTTTCCGCCCTCAGCCTTACCTCCTAGATGTCAGGACTTTTAGTATGTTCGCAGACTCTGGTGTTAGGGAATATGAATTTAATATAGGTTTCTTAGGGAAAGTTGTTCAGCAACTGTTTACCCTAACACCTTGTATACTAGACACAATACGTAAATAAAAAAAATTAAAAATTGTGAAAGAACCTACGACGGATATAAACGTTATAATCGAAAAAGGATTAAATATATAGTTTTTTAAACCCACTAAAAGAAAGTAGGTAAGTACTTACTGAAAGATAATAAACCAAACCCTAGAAAATCCGTCGGGGCTGCAATTTCATGCCCTGTAATGAACTAAAATTTTTCAGTTTTATGAGATTATGTCTAATTTATTGAAATCGGGAACAGTAGAGATAGAAATGGCAGCCCTCGACGGAATTTCTAGGGTTTGGTTTATTATCTTTCGGTACTTACCACGAACGTTAAAAATCCGTGGTACTTACTTACCTACTTTATTTTAAACAGGTGTTTCAAAAAAAAATATTTAATCCTTTTTCGATTACAACGTTTACATCCGTCGTGGGATTTTTCAAAATTTTTCATTTTGCTGTTTATTTTAAACTTTTTAGATAATTCCTACATAACCGTCTAAATATTTGTCTATAATTTATGTGTGTTTGATGTCTCATAAGTCGGTCAACCCGCGTCGGAGAAAAAATGCGCTAAAACTGTATATTCATAGTCTAAGGCTAAAACCGTAGAAAGATAATAATAATTCATAGTCTAAGGCTAATACTAATTTTGACAAGCAACAAATTTTTACTGCAGCACCCCTGGCGAGTTAACACCATAACACCTATCCAAGTAGGTACCATTGCCGATTAATCACAAACTCTTAACAGAAAACCGTATCTAAATCGGTCAGCAGTACATGCACAGAAGCTTACTCACTAATCTAAAGAGCTCAAACACGGTCTACTAACTATGTGCCTTCGCAGAGTTCCCCACGATGTTATTCTGCTCCATTATCAAACCCACAGCAGTTCATGCACAGAAGCTACTCACCCAATGCTATCTAGAGAGCCCGACACGGTCTACTAACAAAGTATGTGCCTTCGCAGAGTTCCCCTCGACGTTATTTTACTCCATCATCAGACCCTCAACAGTGTATGCACAGAAACTACTCACCAAACGCTAAAGAGCCTAAACACGATCTACTAGCTATGTGCCTTCACAGAATCCCCACGATATTTTTCTGCTGCATCATCAGACCCTCAAAAGTTCATGCACAGAAGCTACTCACCAAACGCTATCTAAAGAACCCAAACAGGGTCTACTAACAATGTGCCTTCGCAGAGTTCCCCACGATGTTGTTCTGCTGCATCATCAGACCCTCAGCAGTTCATGCTCAGAAACTATTCACGAAACGCTATCAAAAGAGCTCAAACACAGTCTACTAGCAAGTACTACTTTCCAGGGTGTCTCCATTCCGATTTCCGAAAGTCTAGAGTTGTTGGGTCTTGAACTCACGTCTGACCTGAACTTCGGCCGCTCGATTGAGTCCAAAGCTAAAACCGCAGCCAAGAAACTTGGTATCCTGAACAAGCTTAAGCGGTACTTCACGCCTGCACAGCTTCTTACTCTCTACAAAGCCCAAGTGCGATCTTGCATGGAGTACTGCAGTCACCTCTGGGACGGCTCTGCGAAATATCAACTTGACGCCCCTGACTCAGTTGAGCGTCGAGCCAAGAGACTCATCGACGACGATCGAGGCTAAGTTACATAGTCTGGAGCACCGACGATTGGTCGCTTGTCTGTCGGTATTCTATCGGCTACACTTCGGCGAATGTGCCCAGGAGTTACATGACCTGATTCCACCATCCCCCTTCCATCATCGTACGACAAGACGTAGTGCGAGACTGCATTCATACGTTGTCGATATTCCAACAATCCGCACAAACAGGTTCGCATCCTCTTTTATAATGAGAACCGGTAAGGTTTGGAACTCTCTCCCTGCGTCTGTTTTCCCAAGCAAATACAATCAGGATATTTTTAAAAGAAGAGTAAATAGGCTTTTTCTGGGCGAGCGCGCTACATCCTCGGCTTCATCTACACTTTCCATCAGGTGAGCTGAAGCCAAGCGCAAACCCATTATGAATAAAAAAAAAAAAACTTCACAAAAACCGCATCAGCGCCCCCTGGTGGTTTGTCACAATCTAAACTATCTAAGAATCATTGCAAATAAACCTCAAGCACAAAAACCGCATCTAAATCGGTCAAGCCGTTTCGGCTTATATACGGAAAAACTCATTTTGACGAAAGATAAATGTTTATTGCAGCGCCCCTGTCGAGTTAACACCGTAACACCTATCTAAGAACCATCGCTTATTAATCACAGCCCTTACAGAAAACCGTATCTAAATTGGTCTAGCCGTTTTGGAGATATGGGGGAACATTAAATGTGCACACACAAACAAACAAACAACCTCTCATACTAAACGCATGTACCTACACGTTCTCCGTTCCGTCGCGGGTAACAAACAATGTGTTATGTGCCAGATACGTTCCGCCGAACAATTTTCTGAAGGAATCGCTTATGATGTCCCTGGTCATGCACTCTACACCTGTTTTATTGACTGAACTCTCAAAAAGTCTTTTTTAATTTTAGTAGCCGATATTAGAACAATTTAAGAGTTTGTAAGCATATTTTACACACACACACTACACACAAACTAAAAACAACCTATTTTGCCCTATTTTATTAATGAAGTAATTCGCAGAAATCCTTACTTAGCTGGAAGTCTTCCGTCTCGTTTCTAGATTTGGACAGAAATAAATCAATTAGTCAGTGCGTGTTTATTTGGATAGACACAAGACATCCCAGAAGTACATGATTAAATATTGCTACAGATTGGAAGCTTCATACAAGCGGTTGCTGTCGGTGCACTCACACATAGACAGCGCGCGTTAGAGGACGTACGAACAGGTGCGTATATACCCCGGTTAATTGTGTGCACGGGTTCGTACGACGCTTCCTCTAATTGCGCGATATGTGTGAGCTTAGTGCACCAACAGCGGTCGCTTTGTATGAAGCTTTCGATCTGTAGCGATATCTAATCATATGCCAGAAGTGTCCAGATCTCACCTGTGTGCTAGTATAAAAGTAGACTAGGTCAATGTACTCTTAACCTTTCAGTTTTAACTGATGCTCAGGCGTTTAAGATCTCAATGATCAATTCAGATATTTATTACTAGAATTTGACACATTATAATTTATAATAAAGAACGCGTTAATTTTATTTTATCGAATATTATGTGGTTTTTAATGGGTTTTTAGTTTAGAATAGCCCTCATGTGGGTGTCCTACGTACGAGACAATCAAGGGATAATTATTTCGTTTGCAATGTTTTTGTATAGCCACATATCACTATTTGACGAGTCTCTATAATATAACATTTATTTTTCGTAGCCTTTTCAGCATTCCTCTGCTGGGGAAAGGCCTTTTACTCTCAAATCCTTTCTACAACGTGTTAGGTAATGAATTAGCGCAAAACCTCATACACCGCAAATGATTTATTTATAACAAAATAATTAGATTGAAATAATAATTTTGATAGTTAAAATTTAAAGTTATCGCATTTTAAGTTTTGAGGCAAAAATTATTTGTTATCATTTCAGCAATAAATGAAATCGCTAACGGTCATAGATGCATTTTAATAATCTTGTTTTGGTAGTAAGTAGGGTGAGTGTGCCCGTGCGGTGGGTTGACATCGGTTCAGTATATTTAAATTTTTACAAAAAAATTATTTAATATTTAAAAAAAAAAACCTATGTTGAAACCATGATAAATCGATTCTGCTATCGATCCTAAACAAACTACTTTCTAGTTTTGCGTTAATTCATTAACACGTTGTATATTGGCTTGCGACTAATAGACAACTCTCCAAGAAGGCTTCCATGTTGTCTCTCCACCTTTTTCTGAGTTTACCTCCATTACGGCGACCATCCTGGGGAACCCAAGTCTTTGGTAATTTAACCCATCTTTCCTGAAACTTTATAAGGTAAAAGTTAACCTCGTTACAACTGCACGCCTAAAAGTGTAGTTGTCGGATAGATTCCGTCCACGAAGCTTATGTAATTGACGTGTATATGTAAAGTTTTTAGGGTTCCGTACCCAAAGGGTGAAAACTGGATCCTATTCATAAGCCTACGCTGTCCGTCCGACCGTCTTTCCTTTTGAACCGTAATAGCTAGAGTCTAGCTATCTAGACAGTCGAAATTTTCACAGAATATATTATGCGTTATTATGGCGGATTTGCTAACAAATAATAAAAATTTTAAAAATTAAAGGTTGTCATACAAGAAACTAGTTTCTAGTTTTTATCGTAAAAACGGTAAATACATACAAGCGTCAAACTTGGGTAATTAATAATTATAGTGCAAACTCTTCAGTAAAACAAAAAATAATAAAAACCGGCCAAGTGTGAGGCGGTCTCGCACTGAAGGTCCCGGAGAAAACAAAACTTTTTTGTAAGTTTTATGTTGTGTGGTGGTGTGGTAAGGAACCCTCGGTTCGACTCGCACTTAACGTTTTTATTATTTACAAGCTTTTACCCGCGACTTCGTCCGCATAAATTATATACCAGATTTTAAGTCAGATGATAAGCTATCAAACAAAAAAAGTTTCATCAAAATCGGTTCAGTAGTTTTTGCGTGATACTCGAACAAACAAACCCACAAACAAACAAACAAACAAACGAACGAACAAACAAACAAACAAACAAACAAACAGACAGACAAAAAATCAAAAAATTTGTGATTTGGAATCAAGGAGATCTAAAAACCATATCGTAATTATTTTTTTGTAAATATCTTCAATGTACAGACACACTTCTGTTACAGTTTTATAATAGTTTAGATAATATTCTATACTTATCATAGCGCCGCTTTCGACTGACTTTACATTCAATCGTCAATTGTTTTGAATTTTTAACTCTATATAATTGTACATATTTGACGATATATAGGTAAGTAAGTTAGAAGACTCATTTATAAAGTACTAGCCACCCGCCCCGGGTGCTATGCTCATACTATGCATATAAATTATATGCATATAAACCTTCCTCTTGAATCACTCTATCTATTTAAAAAAACGCATCAAAATCCCTTGCGTAGTTTTAAAGATCTAAGCATACATAGGGACAGACAGACAGCGGGAAGTGACTTTGTTTTATACTTTGTGATGATATGACTTGTCGTACGTAGGATATGGGTACAAACGGTGGAAAAAAAATTATCACTGGCTAAAGCTTACCCTCTAGAGAAAGTTCCTTATTTTTAAATAGGTATATCTAATTTAACTGGAAGTCAAACGATAATAACACAAAAGAAAGAAGAACTGAAAGTAGCTTAGTATTTCCTTTGACGAAGCCTGTTGTACGCACTGTTTACATATGTGATTCATTAATAAACTCAAACTTAATTTTATTCTGGTTTCAAATATAAAGAAAACTGCATAATTATGTATTTTTAGTTGCCTCTCTGAATGACGGGACAGAAAAACAGAAAATGTTATTTGTATGGTATTTTAGAGAATCTACCATTAGGGCCAATCATCATCATCTCAGCCGATAAACGTCCACTGATGGACATAGGCCGTCCCCAAGGGTCACCACAAGGACCGGTCCTGCGCTGCGCTGCCCTCATCCAACGGGTTCCTGCCACCGTCATCAGGTCGTAGGTCCATCCGTAAAGCGCAGCGTGGGTAACTCTTTGGCCCCATCACGGCCATCGACTCTGTGGGCAATTTGCCTCGCCCATACTTACCAATTAGAACCAATACAAAAGATTAAATAATTACCTCCAATAAACCAAACAATCAATCACATAATTATTTGAGTCAACATGAAATTTAACATAAACTAACTGAATGACAGAACTGAAAAAGTAGGTATCTAGGTATTATAGGTAACACGTATAAAAATGTCCCATAAAAATTCGACAAAACAAGTTCCGAAACAAATGTAGAGCTTTTGAGCAGTTCCGCATCCGACGCCCCTCTCCTCCGGTCCCGCCCGACTTCATACAAACTATCATTTGCCATATTGTATAGTTAACCCGAAAACCGGGTAATTAAGAGATCATGGGGATTTGTAAATCTTCTCCCGGCCCGTCTGTGCCCGGCATGTTTTTTTGGTGATTAACCTTCCCGGGCTTGCGCACAACAACGTCAACAACCCACCAAAGTTTCATCGCAACGGTCAAACGGTTTCGAAGTCTATTAATCTCAGATATACCAACATAAATTTGCCACTGCACCATGCCCTGAACGACATCATCGGACGGACATTGATCTCTGCTAATATCCCATGCACTCTGGAACCACCAGGCTTGAGCCGCAGTGATGGGAGGACACCGGATGGCCATACCTTGGTGCCTTAAGGAAAAGGGTCGATCTTTATTATGGGATGCCACTTGCGTGATCACCTTTGCACCTTCGCACTTGCTTCTTCTTCTTCTCGTGTGGAATCGTCACGTCTTCTTCAAATCGTCAGTTTCCAGTATCTTGCCACCTCTGTCGCACTGGCTGATGCGCTCATTAGGTCCTCCTCTCCACATTGTGGTCCACCTGTACAGACTGTTAGGTGCGGGGTAGTTTGTTGTAATCCGCATTGACATAAAGTGCTTTGCTATTTTGGGGGATAATTCCCCATTTTAAGAGATTATCCTTGGTCCTACCCACTCCAACCCGCAGACGGTTCAAGGCTTTCCACACAGGCCATTCCTCCTTCCCTCCGGGTGGTAGTGTTTCAGCTGGTTTGACGAAATTGGGAAGATGTGTTGTTTGTTCCCTCCAATGTCGCATTCGAAACTCTTCCGCTGTTTTTCCGTCCACGGTCCTGTTTGTGGCCAAGCTTTTGCGAGACTTAAGTCGAGGTTTGACTGGGGCATGGTTGTGCATCGGATGGCGGTCATCGTTTTCCTGTTTCCAGCGTTCCTTAGCTGCAGCAGCTTCCCTGCGAATTCGAGGAGGTGCTATTCCGGACAGCAAATAGAGTTTTTCGACAGGGGTAGGTTTCAAGCACCCCGTTATCAAACGGCAGGTCTCGTTGAGTGCAGTGTCCACTTGGTTTGTGTGCGCTGAGTTTTTCCACACTGGGCAGGCATATTCTGCAGCGGAGTAGCTCAGAGACAAGGCCGTAGTACGCAGAACATGTGGGTGGGCACCCCATGAGCTTCCGGTCAATTTGCGCAGTAGGTTGTTTCTGGCACTGACCTTCATTTTTGTATTGCTACAGTGATGCCTGAAAGTGAGGGCTCTATCCAAGGTTATTCCGAGGTATTTGGGTGACACTGTGTTTTCCAGGCGGTGGCCCTCCCAAGCGACGTTAAGGCACCGCTTGGCGTCGTGGTTTTTGAGGTGGAAGGCACAGAGCTGCGTTTTGGCAGGGTTAGGCCTAAGTTGGTTCTCGGCATAGTAGCTGGAGAGCGTGGCGAGAGAATCTGCTAGTCCAGTCTCCACTTCCTTGAATGAGCGGGCTTGGCATCCCAGGGCGAGGTCATCCGCGAAGAGAACGTGACGCATTTTTGGGTGTAGAGATACTGGTTGGTCATTCGCACTTGCTGAACACCGTGAGGGTGGCTGGACGGATCCAGCTGACATCAGAACTCGCGGCTCACAAAACGCACATAAAAAACGAATATTACATAAAGGCCCATATTTATTTGTGCCTCTTGCGGTAGAAACGGTAGGTCCTTGGGCTGCGAAGCCAAACCTTTTGCCAGGAACTTGGGTCGCAGGCTGAAAAAAATGTAAAACAAAGAAAAAAAAACAACTAAATTAACTTCGGATTTATAATATCACACACAGAGAGTGAACCCGTTATTTTAAAACTATGTATTATAACTATGTATGTTAATACATAGTTTTAAAAGAACGGATCCGTTTAGAATGAGCATGTAATGTACAATTAATTTTATGAAATATAAATCAAATCAAATAATCTTTATTTTACACCAAAACCTCAGTAAAATACAAAGAAAAAATACAAGAGTTGATATTTTCACCAAAGTTAATGAACATCCCCATATGAATTGAGGTCGTTAAACGTTAAGTTATGTACTCGTATGTATCGTACAACACTTATTTAATTTATGAATTCTCTAAAGCTACGTGTGTCTACTTAACTATAGTTTTCCAAGTTCTGAATGAAAGGAGCCCGACCGCAAAGCTTATTTGTGGGGTAATAATATTGGACGCTGGCATCCCCGGCCACGCTGCGCGCACGCCGCCGCCGCCGCCGCCGCCCGCCCAGTCGTGGCCCGCCCGCCCTGCAGCGCACGCACTTACCTCTCTACCGCCAGGTCAGACACTTTCTATTACATTTCATACTTTTCTATTTCTAACTAACAATTTGTCTTTCGAAATCAATGTTATGTTTTAGTTTTATATTGGAGTGTCATAATGCGGATTCGATTATATGTACTTTAAGTGTTGAAATCGTATGTTTTAAATATGTGCAATTTCGAAATGTAGTACGAATGATGTTGAACAGAAATAACTTAGTGTTTGTTACACTGTCAGAAGGAAGTTTTAGAATTCGGTTGAATTAAACTCTTTTTTTGTTGATGTATGCTTAATTGTAAAGTTAACGTTACTTATAAAAGAGGGTCCTCGGACTATTAAATTGATCAACTTTCACTATGAAGCAAGGACCGAAATCGCCAAAAACAAAAAGGTTTGATGATATTCCAGCATACATTTAGGTCGATAGCCATTGACATTTTCTATGGAACAGGTGATTCTGTTCAAGCGATTTCGATAATGGCTCCATAGTAAAAGATGTCCAGTTTGATAGTCGAAAGCACCCTTTCAATATGTAATGCGTTTAATGTTACACCCTGGATAGTGTCTTCAAATATCAGACTTGGTTAGCACGTTTTTGACTAACCATTTTTTTAATCATCATTAACCTCTGTCAGGCCCCAACCTTGGGCATAGGCTTATGAGGGTGTATGGTCTTTGGTCCATAATGCGTAACCCAAGCAGATTGAACGAATTTTTCTTCGCCGTTTGAGAGCATTGGTACCATCCTGTTTGTTTGTAAGAACACCTTTTCATCTGCAATTAATCAATTACCTTACCTCACACATCCACCTGCAGTTGGGCTCATTTATTTTTTACAATTACTGTGTTAATCTGATTCATCGCTCACGCCCAGTGATCAATTTTATGCGCATTAATTTCCTATTTTTGATATTTTGATAATTACTAAGTATGTTACGAATTAAAAAAAATGAATTATTATAACAAAATAAAATTAAAATATGTTTAGTATCTAAAACGTAATCGACCCAGTTAAATTATGCAGTGCAGTGAAATAAAAAAAAACTAATAATTTATTCCTTATGTATACCAAAGTTAACATAACAAAAAAAAAGTAGTCACCGTTTAAGTTTAAGTTGTTAGTTAAAACTTGTTTCCTTGCTACTACACTTCTATTTTTCAATTACTCTGATAAGGAAAGTAAACAACTTTTCCCAAGGAACATGGGTCGCACAAAAGTGCTGATCAGCCGATATAAATTTTCTTTGGAAGATCTACAAAATGTTTCTTGTTTTCAACCCATATCCCTCAGGGAAAGCTGTTTAGTTTCATCAGAAAATTTTTCTAGTGATCAAAAAATTGTGTTTTTAGTGTTATTACATTAACCGTAGTTACGACTTGCGAAATACAGTTAGCTATTTTGTTTGTAAACATAATTTTTATGGGTCACAACCTTGGCGTTACTCTTGTAACAACGAGAGCTGGTGTTTCACATCGTCCACAAACAAGTGTGACGATAATTATGTAATTTCTGATTAATGTCCAGAGGTTAGGTCCAGTTGTTGAAGTAATAAAATAAATAAACACAAAATATTTAGCCCGTTGAGTTGAGCAATACATAACTGAACAACATAAATGTTTGTGATCAAAGTTTCAAAATTTTATGTGCATGCAGATTTTTTGTTTCTTTTTTATACCTAACTAGCTTTTACCCGTGACTTCGTTCACATGTATTTCGGGAAATTTTTAAACCCCGTTTTACTCACTTTAGGGGTAGAGTTTAGTAAAATCCTTTCTTAGTGCAGGTGCACTAAGTTCGTCCTCTGTAGAATTATATTCCACAAGTTTCTGTCTTCAGCGGTTTATGTGCGTTGTCTGTCAATTAGTCAATCAGTCAGTCAGTCACGGAACTGTTTTATAAGTATAAAACTTAGATTATCGTATAAAAGATAGAAGATGTAATAAAAAATACGATAGACGGTGACTGCAGTACTGGAGGCTATTCTTTTTTAACAAATTTTAAATCTATGACTATGATGCTGATGTGACATTCTTGTTTTTAGGGTTCCGTACCCAAAGGGTGAAAACGGGACCCTATTACTATACTAGCCTACGATGTCCATCCGTCCGTCCGTCCGTCCGTCTGTCCTACCTATTTAGGGCTGTAACTTTTGAACCGTATTACCTAGCTAGTTGAAATTTTCAGATTATGCGTTATTATGGCGGATTTGTTAACAAATAATAAAAATATCAAAAAGTTAAAAATTAAAGGGGGTTCTCAACAAGAAAATAGTTTTTATCAAAGTTTTTTTACTTTGTGTAATTGGTAGCAAACTCTACAGAATAACAACAAATTCTAAAAACCGGCCAAGTGTGAGTCGGTCTCGCGGTAAAAGTCTCGGATAAATAATTTTTTTTTCTAATTTTGTAATGTTGTGTTCTGTGGTGGTGTGGTACGGAACCCAGTTCGCCCTACGGCTGTTAGGCATCTAGTCTACTAGGTCTACAATTAATTATTGTCTTTATAAAACTATTGTGCAAGAGTTATCAAATGTTATTTTAACTTCCTTTGTCTTTCAAATAAACTTGAAATACGATTCGTAAATTTTTAGGGGTAATAAATTCAACAATCTATGTCAAGTTCACTTTCAAATATTAATTAATTAAATATCTGTTTCGCGCTACGTGCACAGGCGCGTTGTTTTAATGTTTTCCTCTTTCTGCAACCTTCCGAAAATTATATGTATAGTATCTTTCGTCGAATCTTTTGCGGGAAACGCGTTTTTGTTTGATAATTTATTATTCGAGAGCGTCGGTGGCGCGTTGCGGAGATGTGGACACTCAATCATGAGGGTCCGGGTTCGAATCCGCACGGTAGACATGCCATGTACCAATTTAACTTCTTGTACGTAATACCGAGTGCTCTCAAACGGTGACGAAAAACATCATGAGAAAACCTACATACGCTGAATAAGAAATTATGGTGCGTATGTGTAGTCTACGGAGTACCGACCTGCATTGGACACGCGTGACGCGTGGTGGACTGATACCCATACGTCCCTATGAGGGTAGGCCTGTGCCCCGCAGTAGGACAAGTAAAAGCTGATGATGATGATTTTATTATTCACTTTGCAGGTAAACGTAATATAACGTCATAGGACTCATAGGCCTCAAACCCGTTTTTTTTTCGCAAAGAGCATGCATAAGAATAATACAGTCCCTAACCTTCTTAATCTGATGGAACTGGGAACCACTACGATCAGGGAACTCAAAGTTTACCGTAGAAAGTCTTACCTGTAGCACACTCTAGGCATATTCTGTCACTTCATACAAAAGGCGCTCGCACTGACAAGAAAACAACTGCAACATTGCCTACTGTCCCAATCTTCTTCCACGAGGGAGTGAGATAAAAATTTGTGGAAAGCAGTATCCGTACTGTATAGTACCATACTCTTTATTATACTGTGCCTGTAGGTATCAATGCCAAAAGTTAAGTATTGCTACAACTACACGTCTAAAAATACGATAGGGTGTTAGGGTAAACACTTGCATTACTTTAGGGGTGATGTACCCATGTTTTTTTTGGTTCTATTTATTTATATGGGGGCTTTTAACCCTGAAGTTATGTCAAAATAATGAAAACCTAACACTTGACTATGAAAAACCTAACACTTGATAATATAGTGTAAACACTATAGTGTTTAGTTTTTCATTGTCAAGTGTTAGGTTTTCGCATTATGCTACTACAAACTACGAACTACGAATAAAAAGGTACTACACCATTTTAGCCTCTCCCGACGTAGGTGCGACTAAAATGCTGACAAAAAGGCCTATATTGTCAAATCAACTACCGCCTTGTAAGTCTTAATTTTGAAAAACTCAGATGCTGCAAAAATAGCTCCAGTTCAGATTGAATAGAATTGAATCTTTATTTTTAAACAAACAAATAGCATGTGCTGTACCATTTTAAAATCAGCACTAAATAGGGCATTTTTGGTAAAGTTGGCCACCCTGGTCGCTATACATTTTTTTAGACCACACATGCTCAAACTTAGGTGAAAATTCCAGGAAAAGTTTAAAGTTGACTTTAAGATTATTTTTTTAATAGAACAACCCTAGCTATACTAACTTTCTTATGCAAGTCTGATAGCACCACTCTTGAATATTATGCAAAAAGTGGACTGTAAAAATCTCTTCTTTTGTGGCCATGGTGGTCAAAAGAGTAACAAAGGTACCAAATTTCAGAAAAAATGTTTAAGTCCAAATATCTCGAAAACCGTGGCACTTTTACTGGACATGAAAGTCCAGTTTCTGGACTGGTTTGAGGTCCTCTATCAGCCGGTGCAGGATTATCCATTACTTACCGGACATCCTGTATATGCAAAAGGTTTAGTTTTAAACTATCATACAATAAAAGCCTCTGCATAACATTGATTCCGGGTACATTATGCTGGACATCTTCCACTGTACTGCATGCCTCTCAAGTGGGTGTGTGCCTTTTATTGAGTGGAATGTGTCCGGATCTCAGCCTAAAACCACTGGCTACTTTAACTAACTTCATACTAATACATCAGGTACCACTGAGTCAGGGTATACGAGGACGTTCACTGAACAAAAACCTATATGAAATTAACAAAAACTGGTTTTTACTTTTCAGACTAAATGCAATCAGCTGATCGAACGTTTGTAGTAGGAAAAGTTGACATTTTGTTTTACAAACTTCCCTTTGTTCCTTTGAGAAAGTGGTTCAGTATCATGTGTACATGTAACTGTCTACCCTAACACCCTGTATAGTTGGTAGATGTAATTAAATTTGGTCATGATTTTACGTATGTTTTGTAGGTATATACTAAGTATAGTATAGGTATGTTTATGGAAAGTTGGCTTCTGAGACTAAAATATACCAAAACATTCTGAATGTATTTACCAAATAGGTAAATAAGAAAATTCATTCAAAAACAAGCTTCTACCTGGTTGTTTATTTAGTTTGTTTCTACATTTAGTACAACATTTCCCGCTAGCGCTAACTTATGATATAAATTAGCTAGGAACAGAAATATGTTCGTTTAAAACGCTGCATAAATTCTACATACCTACTCAAAGTAACGCTGGGTCTGCGGTTGAATGGGTGCCTTCACAGAAACATAAAATACGCACTGTTAGAAAAGCAGAATATTTTCTTACCGCTGACGTGGAGACGTCCTGCACTTGGAGGGTGGATATAGGCAAAGGCGTTCATAAAAGATCTAGGCAGAATGAAAGAAATGGGCAACGATGCCCGCTTAGGGTCGTACCGGATCCAAATAATTTCTCTGGCCATCCAGCGTGACGATGCGTCTGCTGTGATCCCTTGTACCGGGCTTATCCAGGACGTAGGTAAAGTATACGAAAGAGTTTCTAGTAATATATACAGTACGGACAATCCCTGCCCCCCATCAATTTTAACCTCACCCCCGCATGGTGGGAAACGTGGCGTAAAATGTAGGCAAAGGCGTATTCCTGTCTCGCTGGCACTTACTCAGTATCCCACATGCTTACCTGTTCTTGTAAATTTTTCAAATTTGTATGAAATTTCAGCTAAGTCCAAGAGGTGACGTAGGGGCATTTTGACCAAGAATTTTAGTGGTCAATGTAGGGCTCAAGTGTTCAGTTATAAATAGTCGTTCTTAAGTTTTATCATATACCTATATCCTATTCCTATAGCTGTTAATACGCAAAGTATGTTATAAACTTTTGTAACCTGTAGGGTCCCACTGCAAGGCAAAAAGGCTTAGGTACTCGGGAATAAAGGTGAGAGTCCTCCACCCTCCACTCGTGCCCTTGTGGATTGGTAGACGTCACATCAGCATCATTCATCAGGCCACAAGTATAACCTCAGGTAGGGTATACACCCTACCTGAGGTTATACTTGGTTATACAGGGCGTTATAGGTCCACCACGCGTGCACAGTTAGTATTGGTAGACTTCACATACGGTTTTTACATTGGTTTCCTCTTGTTTTCCTTCACCGTTTGGGAGCAGTCGGTATTACGTACATAAATTAGAAAAACTCATTGGTACATGTCATAAATTCCGTGCGAATTCGAACCTGGACCTCAAGATTGAGTTTCCGTACCTCTCCCGAACGCGCTACCGATGCTCGCACTTCACACACGCATCAGAATTTATTCTTCAGCGTTAACTATAAGTAATACCACAGGATAATAAAGAGTATCTATTACGTAATACCCTCGCAGCAATATACAACTTATGCCCTACAATTTTCTTGTGATAACGTATTTTTGCCTGTGACTGTACCTACCTACTAAAAGTCTGCACTGAACAGAATAACCAACGAAAAAAATCACCTCAATAAATCGAGATAAAGTAGTTATTTGTCACGCTTTGCGATGCTGAGTCCAATGCCTCCCATACAATCTCATTATACATAGTATGGATGTAAACAAAACAAACTCATGCTAAAAATAAGTCCCCAAAACATGCATTTTACGCATAGGGTAGTGGCGCATGTTGTTGCTTACACGCAGCAAAATATGAAACGAAAGAAAGTTTTGATTTCAAAAGGATTTCCATTAGTTAAATTTAGTAAACATTTTTAACTAATGGAAATCCACCCTGCCTCGCGAAATTAATTTTACTCAACAGAGTGCTATGCGTAACTTATTCCCATGCCTAATCTGTAACCATACCTTTAGGGATGATTTTTGAAAAATGATTACAGGGCGAGCACTTATTTGTAGCCAAGAGAAAACAATAATCCACCAAAATTTCATCGCAATCGGTCCAGCCGTTCTTGAGTGATGTCGTGACCACTGAAAATATATAGGGATTCATTTTTATATATATAGACAGTAGAGTTTACCCGTGACTTCGTCCGCATAAATAACCAGATTTTAAGTCAGATCATAAGTTATCAAACAAAAAAAGTTTAATCAAAATCGGTTCAGTAGTTTTTGCGTGATGCTGTTACAAACATACAAATAAACAGACAGACAATAATTCTAAAAAATTCACAGATTTCGTGCCTCACACGACTATCGAGCATATTGGAAATTAATCTACGGAATTCGAAAAAATATTGTCTCAATAAGGTTAGGCTACAGGGCAAACCCTTAACCCGATCGTCTTTGTATTAGGCTCAAATTGCAGCTGACTAAATTGTCCAGAGGAATAATGCTCAAATTTTTGATATCATTCTTCGTTTCCAAAATAATGAGCGCCAAAATGAAAAATTCGAAAATAATTTTTTTTTCGCTTTTTAGGCCATAACTTTTTTCGTTTTTGACTTTCTCGAATAATTCTTTTTGCACCTTACAGCTCTTGTAAATACGCGTCTTTTGAGCTTTCTTTAAACATATCATATCTTCACAACTCTCCGAGATATAAGGGCATCGCTCTTTTTCGTGAAATCGGGGCCTATATAATTATACTGGAACGAACGAAAAGACATTTCTAATGTCAAAAGGTTGATTTGGAGTCCGGGTTACCTAAAAACCATATCGTATTCTTTTTCATGTAAATATTTCAATGTACCGACACACTTCCCTTACAGTTTTATAATAGTTACGATATAGATTTTAACTATTCTTATAGTATAATGCCAGGTGTGGCAATACCGCGGTCACAACTATCCTATCTACCCTATCACACCTAGTTCAACGGATACGAGGACAGATCGGAGCAGGGATATATAAAAATAATTATTCAAGTCAGGATATCCCATTGCAACGAAATGCAGCTCGCGCTATTTTTAGCTAGGAACGCCTGCGACCGCGACATCGCTCGTACTCGTGTGCGTAATGTGCTTCCACTAACTTACTGAATGTTTTACTAAACTAAATTGTATATCTAGCTACATTTCTACTTTTCTGCGTTAATTTATTAGTTACGAATGGGCTATAACTATACGTTCGCAATTTGTCTCTCTTTCCCAAAAACAGTGACGTTCATAATTACGAGTACAAAGAATAAAAATAAATTAGTATTCCCACATTTCCGAGTCAGTAAGGTCAAAATTCTTTCATAGGGCACTGTATACATACGCTATTGGAATAAGATACCAGAAGATAGTCTAATATTGCCAGACTAAAAGTTTAAGTCCCATGTTAAGCAAGTTCTCAAAAAAGGTCACTAAAAACTCGATGATTATAATATTAATAACCATAAAGTTGAGAATGTTAAACTATGCAATTATCAATATTGTATTTGTAGTTGTACTTTGTATATTTTGTTTTGTTTATAAGATGTGTTGTAGAGTTTCTGGGCGCATTTTCTTTACAACAGAAAACCTTCCGATGCGGTGGTATCAAAAAAATGACGTCAGAAAGCTATCTATGTGATACTAGCTGTTGACCGCGACTTCGTACGCGAGGACTTGTATATGTTTTTTGTGGCAATGACTTGTTTTAGTGATTTCTGAAAGAACACCCCCTACTCATCCCTCTATGCACCCCCTACTCACCTATTACGCACCCCCTACACACGTACACATCCCCAACTCACACCCTACTCATGTCCTGTACACCCCCCACGTACCCCTACACACCCCAAATTAACCTTACCTACCCCCTCTATGCACCCCCTTCTCACCACTTACGCACCCCCTACTAAAAACTCGAACCCCTACTCGCCCCCTCTACGTACCACTTTCGCACCCCCTACTCACCACTTACGCACCCCCTACTCACCACTTACGCACCCCCTAATCACCCCCTACCGCACCCCCTACTCACCCCTTACTCACATTCTACTCATCCCCAATTATCGTCCCAAAAATCATAAAAACGACACCCATAATGATATTTAGACATTGAACCCCAACCCCATCAACCCCATCGCACCCCAACACAGGATGATGGTATTTCACGTCCACCACGTCGGATTTTAAAATCATTCTTGTTTTCGTAATTAGCGACCCGAAAGGTTGAAGTATACAGTTAATATTGATATAGGAAAACTATAGGTTGATTCCATTTACATCGGTAATAATTTATTTTAATTTGACAATGAGGAAAAAAGTTATACACGTTAATAGTTGTTAAATTATTTGACAGGTAAAAAGTGGACATCCTTCTTTGGAATCTCTAGACCCAGCGGTTTTGGCTGTGCGTTGATATGTCAGTCAGTCATTCACACAGTCAGTTTCTTCTTTTATACAACGTGTTAATGAATTAGCGCAAAACCTCATACACCCCAACTGATTTGTAACAAAATAATTAGATTGAAACATTAATTTCATTATTTTGATACTTAAAATTTAAAGCTATTTGCATTTTAAGTTTTGAGGCAAAAATGATTTTGTATCATTTCAGCAATGAATGAAAGCGCTAACGTACTCATGGATACATTTTAAATTTTAATAATCTTGTTTTGGTATTAAGTCCACCCACCGCACTGACACACTCTCCCTGGTACACAGTGCGGTGGGTTGACATCGGGTTAAATAAATTTTAATTTTACGAAAAATTTATTTAATATTTTGTAAAAAATTACCTATGTTGAAACCATGATAATTCGATTCTGCTCTCGATTCTAAACAAACTCCTTTCTAGTTTTGCGTTAATTCATTAACACGTTGCATATTTAGATTATTTTAAATAAAAATGTTGAGTTTGAGTGATTGCTTGTTCTGTAAAGATATGTAGTTGAAAAGTAAACAGCAGAACACAATATTTCTCAGAATATTGAATTCTGTACAGGCAGTAATTTTTTTTACTAGCGATTTATAATCTATACTTATAATGAAAGAGTTCCGTGACTGACAGACAAGCACAGCACTTACACAGCACAGCTTTAATGAAGATAGAAACATGAATCTACCCTTAAAGAGGTAATCCACGCGGTCGAAGTCGCAAGCAAAAGCTCGTGATATATAATGCTCAAAACAAACACTTCAGATAGCTTGACTTCCTCATTCATAACAAAAAACGGACGTATCTGGAATATGGAAAAAAGCCAGCTCTCAATAATGCCAAAGAATGGAGTTTATATTTAGGTACGCAGTAGGTACCTTGTGAACGTGAGGAGACGAGTTCGATTACAGGTGATTATTTTGAGAACCTGAGCCTGCCCCAGTGATCGACTGACCCATTTTATTATACGTTCACATACTAATTTTTGCCCGAGGATTTTCCCCGTGGGATTTTCGGTTTTCGGTGTAAAAAAAATTCCTAATTCCGTCTCCAGGCCATTGAAAATGATAATACCAGGAAATTGGATGAATAATACCCTCGCGTAAGTGAAAAATTCTTTGCCTATTTCACCCATTTGAGAGCATCGGTATTAAGTTATAACCTTTAGGAACCCACTGTAGGGTGGCCTCCACTCACGAATAAGGGTGAGAGGGAATGAGCCATACTCCACTACGCGGGCCCGTGCGGGTTGATGGAGGCAAGTAAACAATAGCAAAAAAAATTAAAGTCCCTCATTTATCCCGCTGTAGAAACCATATACACAATCTAGATTTGTTAACAAAACATTACATGCCGTTACCTAGTCTGCTATAAACTAAACCCACTTTATTATTCTAAACGGAATTAATTGCCGCAAATTCCTAGTTTACTATTTACGCATTAAACTTACGAAATTTACGAGATAATCTTATTTACATTCAATTAAAATAAATTATCAATAAAACATAATTAATAATAGGAGAACGAGGTCCAGGATCCACGTGTCGATTGCTTTTTAAAAGTAGTTGTAAAATTATAATATAATGCTTGTCTAAACTATTATAAAACTGTAACAGAAGTGTGTCTGTACATTGAAGATATATACAAGAAAAAAAATACGACTTGGTTTTTACCTGTCCCTGATTCCAAATCACCAATTTTTGGATTTTTTGTCTGTCTGTTTGTTTGTTTGTTTATTTGTTTGTTTGTTTAGGTGTTTGTTTGTTCGAGTATCACGGAAAAACTACTGAACCGATTTTTATGAAATCTTTTTTTGTTTGATAGCTAATCATCTGACTTAAAATCTGGTATATAATTTATGCGGACGAAGTCGTGGGTAAAAGCTCGTTTTAAAATAAAGTTGTTACTTATTGTCTCTGATCCAGAGCTCGAACCCCCCAAAGTGAATTCCTGACTACGGCTTTGCCAGAGAGCATAATCGTCTTACAGTACGACCAGGAAAATAATTCCGCTCTTCAATCTTCGTTTACCCAGAGCCATAAAGGTATCAGGTATAATAACTTTATGCCCAGAGCAGACCCGAGACCTCGTCAAAACCCGAAGTCCATTAGTCATCAAAGGGTACAAAGTCGGATAGCGATTCACGTTGCAAGTTTTGCCACGTTTTGTCTAACTCGTGGTGTTCGCGCGGTTCACTATTTTGCTTGCCGCGAGGCACAAAATCTCTTCTTGTTTTTGATCAAAAACAATCCCTGAGATTGCGGGATAGATATTCCCACAAACTATTTGACACTGACGGAAATACAGTGCTAGTGCACAAGCAAAATTCCATTAAATTATGAATTAAAAAAAAAAATGTGCAGCGAAAAGGGCGCGAAAATAATTAACCAATATCAATAGCGGCAAAGGATTTCAGGTGCGCAGAGGTGGCACATGTAATTTCGCGCGCTATTAAAATTTACAATTAGTAAGACTTATAAACCTGGTACTACTACAGGCTGTACAATAAAATGGGACAGCTACTTAAAGGGATGCTTCAGACCATCAAACTGAACAACTTTCTCTATGGGACCAATATCGAAATCGCGAAAAAAAAAATCTGCTGTCCCATACATTTCAGTCGAGTTATGTTTGCAGTTTTGTACGGGAGAGCGGATTTTTTTTTCGCGATTTCGATATTGGTCCCATAGAGAAAGTTGTTCAGTTTTATGGTCTAAAGCACCCCTTTGAGTAGCTGTCCCATTTTATTGTACACCCTGTATAACATGAGGTGGCACATGTAATTTCGCGCGCTATTAAAATTTACAATTAGTAAGACTTATAAACCTGGTACTACTATAACAGGTCTAAACTGACTGATTAGATTTTTCAACGACTTTAAGAGATATAACGACTAATACCAATCACACACCAGAACAACCTTGACTGAGAAGGAAATGTTTTAAAAAATAAAATCAGTTTAAATATTGGCTTCGAAAACCCGTTGGCTGATTCCTGGTCTACCTGACCCCATTACCCAGGAGGCAACAACCCGAGTCTTTGACACTTCGAGTCTTGGGAGTAGGCCATTTATTTTCGTGTTGGTAGTTTCGACAAAAATAAATGTAGAGTTCCTAGCTTTCAGATTTATTTTCGGTATCGAATGTTGTTTTGCAAAATGATCTAGGATCAATTGTTTGTAGATGAAAGATTGATGAGAGTTTATCAATTAACCGTTCTCCGAGACTAGTAAAACGAAAAATCTGTAGATCATGTAGATGGCAATATAATAAGTAGAAAAACCTGTCACATTGAATGTAAATAAAATAAACGGCCAAGTGCGTCTCGGGCCACGCGCAGGGTGGGGCCACAATATACGGACTTAGAAGGGGCTTTTTGTTTTATATTACGGTTTAACGGCTAATTAATGTCTAAAAAGAACTTTTTTTATGTTGATCGGTTATTACTCGTACAATTGTAAACCTTTAATTGCGCAAAACCTCATAAATACCTCAACTGATTTATAATAAAATAATTAGAGTGAAACAATAATTTCATTATTTTGATAGAGTTAAGTTATTCAAATTTTAAGTTTAGAGGCAAAAATGATTTGTTATCATATCAGCAATGAATGAAAGCGCTAACGTACTCATGGATACATTTTAATGATCTTGTTTTGGTAGTAAGTAGGGTGAGTGTACCCGTGCGATGGGTTGACATCGGGTTCAGTAAATTTAAAATTTTACGAACGAATTATTTAATCTTTTGAAAAAAAATTCCTATGTTGAAACCATGATAATTGGATTCTGCTCTCGATTCCAAACAAACTACTTTCTAGTTTTGCGTTAATTCATTATCACGTTGTATATACTACTCCCATGCATTTTTTCACATATTCAGATACAACCGTTTAGCAGGCAAGGGTGGGGGGCGGACACTTGACTCTAACGAAATTTTTCACTTTAAAGCTTAATATTTCGCTAACGGACCCCTACATCGAAAAATTATTTTCAGACACCCATAATATTTTTAAACGTCCTCTCCAACGATACCCACACAATGGGGTAGACGAGAAAAAAAATGTCACGTGTAGGGGAGGTAGAGGTACCCTAAAAAAAATGTTTTTCAAAGATTTTATTTACCACTTTGTCTTCGTGATTAATAATGTATATCCATGCCAAATTACAGCTTTCTAGTACTAAGCGTCTCTGAGCTAAGCCGCGGACAGACGGACGGACGGACAGATGGATGGACATGGCGAAACTATAAGGGTTCCTTGTTGACTTCGGAACCCTAAAAAGGGCTAACATCGGAGAACATCCGTTTCATCGTGGGTAATAAAAAAGGGCAATTTGTCTAATATGTAATGTCTCTTCGGATGTAATGACTTATATAATTATTATGGTCAAACTTCACACAGCTAAGTTTGTTTAACCATCAAATTATGTCATTATAAATTCATCATCATCTTGACGGATCTGTGTTGCACATACGTATGGATAAACTTTTCACTACAAAAAATACGCAATAACACCGAAAAAGTTATTTTGTTGTAGGTACATTATGGAAAGGGAACATTGACTCCACAAAAAGTCGATCAATTCAAAGTATCGAAACATATTTACGATTGTAATGCCATCGAACCAGTGTCACTGAACAATTAATGTTTTTTAATGAAAACGCCTCATTGTATGTGCCAAAACCGATGGGATATACATCGTCCTTCTTAATATGCTGACACTTTTTTAATGGGATGATCAGACCGTCAAACTGAACAACTTTCTCTATGGCACCAACAAAAAAATCACCTCTTCCATACAAAACTGCAAACCTTCTCGACCCAAATGTTGGTCAAACCCGATTTTAGGCCAAACCATAACTATAATAAGTAACATTATTTTACAGATTTTTGCAAAGATACTCTGATGGCAATTAGGATTACAGAACAATATTTTTTTCTTGTAATTGGATTTAGCCGATATGTGACACCACAGCCTTTTCTTTATATCATAATAAAGGATATAGATAGAGGTCTCATTAGCAAAATAAGTAACTGCCTACTTATGTATTTCTTTAGAAAAATATTCTAACTTACCTTAGACGTTAGACGTCTCAAACACAGAGTAAATCTGTCCCATACAAAACTGCAAACATAACACGACTGAAATGTATCGATTAGTAAAAGTTGTTCAGTTTGATGGTCTGAAGCACCCCTTTAAGTAATTGTCCCATTTAATTTCACACCCTGTATAATTTGGTCTTACATACAATATAGGGTCTTTCATTATTTTATGCCTACTATTTTATAAGGAGCTGCTCAGATCATTAAACGTTCTGTACGAGACTAACAGAAATCAAAACGCGATTTCTAGTCCCATAAAACATGTGTTCAGTTTAATGTTCTGATCAGTCAGCATTATAAAGAAATCATTCAGTCATCCCGATCCCGTGATCATGGCAGTTGTAACACTGTGGAAAAATCGGCAACTCAAATATACCAAAACGTGGTAAGACCCTGTTAAAATGTTTAATTCATCAGGTTCTACGTTCATTTGCTAATTGTATGGTTGTATTATAAACACTATTACTTACTCACAAATAAATAAATCTTAACATTATTTTGCCTACGAAAGCTTTAGAGCTTATGTGACAGAAACGTGGGGCATTCCTTGTAGAGTTGAAATATTATGTAATTAGTAAAGAGACCGGTGCATATGTTAGGAGACGTACGTGCGCTTGCGCGAAGTGTGTGAGGGCTTTATGTCCTTACGGCAGTGTTGTTAAGGAATAAAGTTTCGGATTTTACGTATATTATACGGTCAAACTGTTGAAAAAGTTTCGTGGGGCTTAGTGGAGATTTGACAAAATAAGATTTAATAAATAACGACCACAGGCACGGCACGTACTTTGTAGGTACTGATCCCAAGTGAGCACTATAGACTTTTTATTATAGAAAACATACAATAACGGCACACACATTTATAACATCCACGGCCGAACCGGGATTCTATACCCATGACACTGGTAAGGCAGAAGGCGTAGTAACCCTTAAGACCAACAGATTCATTGATAAATTCCCATTTTGTGTCCAAAACATTGCTAAGACTAATTTTGTTTGTAATGCGAAATACTTTAAACTGTTGGTGTACCTATTAAATAAATTAAATTAAATTAAATTAAGACTACCAAATAACTTTTGCATGTGGTTATATCATAATTATAATGTCAAATATTTTATACATAGGTACATACATTATCTAAACTATTATAAAACTGTAACAAAAGTGTGTCTGTACATTGAATTTGTATTGTGTTGAGAAAATAAATTTTCATTAATTCATTCATTGAAGATATTAACAAAAAAAAAGTTACGATCCGGTTTTATTCGAAATCACTAATTTTTGGATTTTTAGACTGTCTGTTTGTTTGTGTGTTTGTTTGTTTGAACGAGCATCACGCAAAAACTACTGAACCGATTTTGATGAAACTTTTTTTTTTTGATAACTTATGATGTGACTCAAAATCTGGTATTTAATTTGTGCGGACGAATACAATAATTCTAGACTAGATTATTTATTTTGAATACGGATTTATGTATATGAATTTGAGATATAATAATTATGATATTAAGATCTTCTAGTGACGATGTAGGCAATAAGCATGCAGTAACTACATACAAACGGTATTTATTAACTTTGAAATTTCATGGTGAAAATTTTTATTTAACTGTCCTACCAACTGTACGGTTCAATTTAATATTCTATGGGGTTTTGACTTGTTTGCCTTTTGTAAGTATGTTTCATACAAAAATACATACTGTAATAAATAAGTACACAATTTAAATACAGCTCTCAAAGATTTTCGTGTGATTCAATCAGGCAGGATTGTTATCCGGCAACGAATATTTTTTCCGGATATCGGATAGTTTACTCAATGGCATCCCTACCTTGACAGATTAAGGACCCCATAAATGTTCAAACTATCTTAATTTACATTAATTAATATAACTCTTAGTATGACACGACTCATTGGGTAATTAAGGGTCAAATTATGTAGGAACCTTGTCCAGCTTGAATGTTAAACAGTTTTATTATAGTTATTAGAGCCGCAGAAGGTAGTTTTGTTTGCGGGTTCGTTTGCGTTAACAACGTCTATTAGGTACCTTACCTTGGACATTGTCACATTATGTATTCATCTGATCACCTACCTATCTTGTACTTTGTTCCAAATGGACAAAAATACCTGAACAACTATTTTATTTTAGTAGATATTTGTTGCTGTAAATAGATTTTCGTTATTGTTTTTGTTTTTTTGTTTGTGCTTTTACTATTTCATTCTTTTAAATAAAATTTCCGATTTTCGTTGAACTTACCAGTATTCGATTTATAACAACTCTAGTAAATTCTATTAAAATAAAAAAGTTTATTAAAAACGAGCTTTTACCCGCGACTTCGTCCGCATAAATTATATACCAGATTTTAAGTCAGATGATAAGCTATCAAACAAAAAAAGTTTCATCAAAATCGGTTCAGTAGTTTTTGTGTGATACTCGAACAAACAAACACCCAAACAAACAAACAAACATACAAACAAACAAACAAACAGACAGACAAAAAATCCAAAAATTGGTGATTTAGAATCAGGGACAGGTAAAAACCATGTCGTATTTTTTTTTTGTATATATCTTCAATGTACAGACACATTTCTGTTACAGTTTTATAATAGTTTAGATATAAAAACCCGTCTGCGTAAAAAGTGAACTTTAAATGAAAACTGAAAATAAAAAACAAGTATTTATCTAGAATTCTTATTTGGAAAATTTGATCCGGTCTAGAATTTTTAATGGGTCCCGACTGTTAAAGTAGCTTGAATATTACTTAAAAGAATTCTAGACTACTTTACTTGTTATTTTCTTTTCAGTTTTCATTTAAAGTTCACTTTTTACACAGACGGTTTTTTTGAGTTTTAATAAACTTTTTTATTTTGTTTACACTTTTTAGTTTTTTCAACTTTAAATCGATATAGATCCTAAATGGTCATTCCAAATGAAAAATGATAAGAGATACCGTGATACCCCACTCAACTCAACATAGTTCGTCAACTTTCATGTTTTTATTTTTGACAATATGGCGTCCGGTTGTTGCCAGATATTTTGTGGTTATAAGTAAATGTAATAAATTCTGGTAGATTTAGCTGAAAATGTATTTAGGTACAACAACAAATCTAGTAGTCTACTAAAATAAATAAAATAGTTGTCACATATTTTCTTCCGTGTAAAGGTATTTTAACGAAAATCCGACTAGATACCGACACAGATATTGGTTTCCAGATTGCGTTAACAAATTTTTTTTACTTGAATCACTAAATTCAAACGTAAATTCGATTTGTGTAGAGCGCTTTATCAGGGCCTGCCATCATCATCATCATTACAGCCTATATGTATGTCCCACTGCAGGGCCTAACCTCGGGGAGGGTGTATGGACGTCAGTCCACCACGCGTGTCCAATGCGGAATGGTAGAGTTCATATAAGCAACAGAATTGCTTCTACAGCATATTATTCCGGTTTCCTCCCGATGTTTTTCTTCACCGTTTGGGAGGAGTCGTTAATTACGTACATAAGCTAGAAAAACTACCGACGACGACGCACAGAGTACTATAAGACCGACGCTTTTAGTAGTGTAGTGGTAGCTAAATTCACAAAGTATATAAAGAAAATATATTTGTACGGAGGTAAAAGAGGGAATTCGAGACACACGTGCTGTACAGCGATCCACACGCATAACGACGCGCACGTGGGCGTTTGGCAGCCAACCACCGATCGTGACGTGACGCTGACTGTACGCAACAGTTGCAGTCTGCACACAACCACAGACAATCCACCACGTTGACTTATTACACCTTTGAACGGCTGTAGCACCTAAACCGACGGATGCCTAGTAAACCAACCAATTTTGAAGTGAAATTTTCTTTAGGCGCACTTTTTCTGAACGTTGAACGAAACTGAACCGTCACGTCATATATTATGCTCGGGTCGGTGACGCTGAATCGGGTATACTCGGCTCCAGTCTGAAGTTTATACTTCTAATGAATGTAAAAATCATGAAAAGTAGTCTCGTGTGAATCCCAAACGTTCTAGTTCAAAATTATTGTTTCGCTATTATAGGCTGTCTCGTTTAGTGATAAAGGTATAAAATTGGGTGTAAATGCACAAGATCAATTGTTCTTATACCGTGGCAGAGGGGAAATGCTACCGCAAGGCGAGTCCCTATATAAATTGTCTAAGACGTGTGGTCATGGTCATAGCCACACAATTATTTTATTTGAACGGACAACCACGACATTAAAGCCCTAATTATCCTTGGATTGTTTTGGTCCTTTTGAACTTTTATTTTACTTGCGGATGATAGAATCAGAAAAATCAGCTGCAAAATTCTAAAGTAAATTACTTTCAACAATAATTTTAATAATGAGATATAAATCAGTGTACTGTTTTAGTCTAGAATCTGGAAAATTAAATCAAATCATTTAAAAAGTGAGCAATCTTCAATTAGTGTTTAGAATAATGAGAACTGCTCTCTAGCATGATACGCTTTTATTTTGATTTTTATTACATATTATCACAGCATATTATAGTAAATAATAAAATTATTTATTCATATTAAAAACAACATACAAAAAAAATCAATCCACAACGGCGTAGGCTGACGGCAGCATGCGGCTTTTGATTTTGATCTTTCTTTTTTATTCTATAAGAAGATTAAGAAGTCTATGGATAATTCGTCTGTCGTTTTCCCGTATTTCTCTTACTATGACAACTAACCGATAAATCACGGCGACTCACTACTTTATAATTAAAGACATAAAGATAAATATTATTATACATTTGTGTTGCAAAATGACTCAGTTTTATTTTTAAATGTAAATAATATAATAATAACATGTATTTTCATAGCAACGTGCCACATTGCCTACGTAACGCCAGTTTCTCTGTGGGCCGATATAAAAATCTGCTACACCATACATTCGGGTCGAGTTGGTAATTTGCGTTTTTTTTTAAAAGCACATTTTATAACCTATACCTTATGTCCTTAACATTGTACTGTTTTGTACTACGGTACAAAACAGTACAATGTTTTATAATATTAAAAATGGAGTAGGTTTTAATATTATTTTAAGCGTAAAACATATAAAGAGTGCGACGAATATGAACCATGACATAAATACATACCTACAGTATAATACCCTCTCTGAGGGTGGGACTGTGCCCTGCTGTAGGACATAAATACATACCTACAGTATAATACCCTCTCTGAGGGTGGGACTGTGCCCTGCTGTAGGACATAAATCTGTGCCCTGCTGTAGGACATAAATACATACCTACAGTATAATACCCTCTCTGAGGGTGGGACTGTGCCCTGCTGTAGGACATAAATACATACCTACAGTATAATACCCTCTCTGAGGGTGGGACTGTGCCCTGCTGTAGGACGTATACCGGATGATATTTTTTATCGTTCCGAAACATTCCGGGGTGGTTCAGACCATCAAACTGAACTTTACTACGGAGGCAAAGCTGAATTCCTAAAAAAAGTCTGCTGTCTCATACATTTGAGTCGAGTAGGCTACACAATTTCACAATGTCACAATTTTTTATAACAATTTTTTGGCACTATATGACAATGACCCACGTATGACGTTACGTACGTACTCATCGAACGGCCAAATAAAATTATACTCTTTATTCATCTGATTTAATCAGAGTACATGCATCTAGAGCGACCCTTTCAAAGAATATGAACCACCTACTTTTAAATAGCACAACACTAATTACGAGTGAGTGCTGTG
Source organism: Agonopterix subpropinquella (assembly GCA_922987775.1). NCBI lineage: Eukaryota > Metazoa > Arthropoda > Insecta > Lepidoptera > Depressariidae > Agonopterix > Agonopterix subpropinquella. Next base: position 28,963,142 of record OV277693.1, read on the forward strand.
CTCAAAACTTGGCTCTAATTTGTTCCAGATCAAAATTGACGTAGGTAGTAAAATATGGAACGGATGAGGGTATGTGACATAAACATCAAAACGAGTCATTCATTTTATTGCAAGTTTAATTATTTTCGAAATATTTAGGTACTTGAAATCTTCAATTTCTGATCTATAGCAAATTGGTGCCAGCATAAAATATCTCAATTTTTAGGGTTCCGTACCCAAAGGGTGAAAACGGGACCCTATTACTAAGCCTACGTTGTCCGTCCGTCCGTCCGTCCGTCCGTCCGTCTGTCTGTCTGTCTGTCTGTCTGTCTGTCTGTCTGTCTGTCTGTCTGTCTGTCTGTCTGCCTGTCTGTCTGTCTGTCTGTCTGTCTGTCTGTCAGTCCGTCCGTCCGTCCGTCCGTCCGTCCATCTGTCCTATCTATATTTAGGGCTGTAACTTTTGAACCGTGATAGCTAGATAGTTGACATTTTCACAGATTATGCGTTATTACGGCGGATTTGTTAACAAATAATAAAAATGTCAAAAACTATTAACTGAAAAGAGAAAAACAAGCTCTATAATCACTAATCAGCTATAAGAACACTAAGCAAATAGAATTTGAATGTTATTAGGCAGGTATCGCAAACGGGGACAAAGAAGAATTATAAAACGTTTGTACGTAAGTAGTAGTAAGTACCTTTGTTTTGTCCCCGCCTGCAATACCTACCTAATAACATTCAAATTATATTTGCTTAGTGTTCTTATAGTGATTAGAGAGCTTGTTTTTCTCTTTTCAGTTATGGAGGTTCTACTGGGAATGTTCCTCCATTGAAAAGGGAAGTACTTCCGCCAGGCTAGGTGTGATGCCTGGGGACCGGCCGTGGTCCAACAGTTCTTAGTTGGACCTTGTATACAGGGTCCTTCTTAATATGCTGACACTTTTTTAAGGCGATGACCAGACTATGAAACTGAACAACTTTCTCTATGGAATCAACATCGAAATCGCGAAAAAAAAAACAGTTGTCCCATACGTTTGGCTCCGAGTAGGTTTGCAGTTTTGTATGGAAGTGATGATTTTTTTTTTCTCGATTTCGATGTTGGTCCCATAGAGGAAGTTGTTCAGTTTGACGGTCTGATCATCCCCTTAAAAAAGTGTCAGCATATTAAGAAGGACCCTATATATATCGAATCTCTGTGATTATTTCTCTTGCGCGATTTATGTCTCGCATTCGATTGTGAACCTTAGGTATGTGTAGTAGGTTACGAGTTACGTATTAGGATGAACGTTGTCTTTGTATGGAGCATATTTCCGCGAGCGACGGTATCGCCATCTGTTGGCATCTTTGCTATAACTTGTGGGTGCTGACCATCTGTAGTAGTTCCCCACACAGTTAATAGTTTTTTTATGCAGTCGGGTTTTTTGTTTTTCGTAATAATTTAGTTTATTTCATACTTTTTAGTCTTGTGTCGAAATGGTAGCATAAAAGTATTATAACATATATATATTTGGAATCTTCTGTTTACTAGCTTTCATTTGATACCCATATTGTATTTTTTTACAAAAAATGTTTTTTTATTCCCCCCCCTTTTTTTATTTCGCAGATGCCATAACAGAATAATATAGCCTATGACACTCTCATTATTTTTACGAATCTAATGACACCTCATACGTCAAAATCCATCAAGCCGTTTAGGCTGTAGGCCGCGCCAAAGAAACAGACATACAAACATACATACATACATACATACTTACATACATACATACATACGCTCGAAAAACATAACCCTCCTTCTGACGCAGTCGGGTAAAAAGTTAAAAATTGAGGTGGGTTCTCAACAAAAAACTAGTTTTTATCAACGTTTTTTCTTCACGCTCTATCGTAAAAACGGTAATACATACAAGCGTCAAACTTAGTGTGATTATAGAGCAAACTCTACAGAATAACAACAAATACTAAAAACCGGCAAAGTGTGAGTCGGTATTGCGCTAAAGGTCCCAGACAAAAAAAAAATTTCTAAGTTAATAATGTTGTGTTCTGTGGTGGTGTGGTACGGAATCCTCGGTGCGCGAGTGTCCCGACTCGCACTTGACCGGTTTTATATAAAATTGGTTCTTTTTGTTAAGAATTACCATTATCATTCTTGTTCCTATGCTGTATCTGTGTTTTGGTGTAGATCACTACAAGTCACTTTCCCGCTGTCTGTCTGTCTCTGTCTGTCCCTATTGTATGTTTAGATCTTTAAAACTATACGCAACGGATTTTGATGCGTTTTTTTTAAATAGATAGAGTGATTCAAGAGTAAGGTTTATATTGTATATTTTAGCATCAGCATTGCACCGTGCGAAGCCGGGGCTGGTCGCTAGTAAAAGTATATTTCATTCATTCATTGGTATACCTAAGTGGTGGTTTCGTGGCCAGCATCTCCGTCCAGTGCACCCTGGGTAACCAGCAGAGCTCGCTGGCTTGCCATCGAATGTCGACAGAAGAATGGACGTATAGAATGGCAAGTGGACACAATATACCTACGTAGTGAAATTAAATTTCCCCCTTCAACTGTGTGAAGGTCTTCCTCTACTACTGCATTAAGGTAGTCGTTGGCGTTTTCTATGGAATAGCAGATTATTTTTCGCTATTTCATTGTAGTTGTTAAAATGTAAAGTATGCAATTTTACACTCTGTATAATGGATAACAATTTAATCGTGTTATAGTCTTCCGATGCCATAGGAAAAGATAGACAGGCTTGTAACTATGCCATGCACTCCAGAAACAGACTTTAAATGTTTAGATTACGATGAACGCCAAATACTGTTTCCGTACTGACCTATATTGAGTCAATGGATAAAAGATAAATGGCCAACTTTTTCGCTTAGCCACCATTACAATTTGAATCTTATTTAGTAGCCTACACTAAACGTTTCAGAGTTACTTGTTTGGTCTGTGTTTTATGTCCAGTCTAGTGTTGTATTAAATCACATTGAAATCTGTAGCAGTGAACTTCTGTTACAATAAGGCTGCCTGTCCACTGATGCGAGCTGGCTGGGCGAGCTGTGTAGCTGTGTAAATATTAACCAATCAGGAGCCCGACCGAGCTCCTGATTGGTTAATATTTACATAGCTGCACATCTCGCCCAGCCAGCTCGCATCAGTGGACAAGCAGCCTAAAACCTGTAGCTTTGTTCTTTGGTACAGTCAACACCACAAGTTGAACATTAATATTTTGTAAGCTTTATAATGCGAAGAGATTCAGAAGTGTTCATCAACTTTGATGCAGAAACTAAAGAAGACACTATAAAAACTTCTTCCCGCGGCTTCGCTCCTGTAGAATTATTTTTGCTTTCGGTATAAGAAGTCACAAACAGAACACTGATTAAATCATCTGCAACAGATGTAAAGGCCTATGATTGATAAGAAGTCAGAGTAACCTTAGTAGTCTAAACTACTAAGGTTACTCTTACTTCTCTTTTTACTAATAAAAAGGAAAAATTTTGGAATGGTGTTTCATTTGTGAAAACATTTCTTCCTTCAGTTCGGTTTTTGGATCATCATTATCAGCTTTTCATCGTCCACTGCTGAACATAGGCCACTCCCAAGGTGCGCCACAAAACTCTTTCATCGGCCTTCCTCATCCAGTCGCTCCCCGCTATACTTCTCAGATCGTCGGTCTACCGGGCCGAAAGGGCGTCCCACACTATACCCCTGCCAGGTTCAATGGTCTCAATTCTAGAACTCTCACTCCCCGTGTTGTCAGTTCTTCGGTAGATATGACCAGCCAAACTAATTTTCAGAGCTAGAGTTTTTAGATGTCCTTAACATAATTTACATAGGTAATAGTTTAAATACCTAATACTAACCGCATTGCTCTAAATAACGGTTTTAAAATCCTATCGCAATAAGAGGTTTATAGGTAGGAACTTCCCAAATAAAGAATCAAATTGAACATAATTTACCTTTTCTATCTAGTCGTTCAACATTTATGACGACTTCAATTCTGTTCGTCTGAGGTGTAAAAGTCCCGTTGTATTCAATCAGACCACCACAAATGCGTACGCGCCACTTCGTTAGAGACAGAAACTATCCTGATAGGTAGGAGCGTTGCATGGTGGGGGCTGTGGGGGGGAAAATAACCCGGGCGGCACTTTACTAGGGGCGGCAAATTCGGGAAAAGTATACATTGATTGAGCTCTATCTAATAACCGATCGTAGAGCGGAGAAGAGTCGAGCTCGCCTCGCTCGCTCTATGTTTCTCATAATCCTTAATAGTTTTGACCACAGTCACAGTAGATACTCTTTCTTATACTAGTGATCATACGGTCACTCCTGCCTTCCACCAACTTGTTACCTCACCCTCTCTGGTTACTTCGCTTTGGTGGTTAACAGGTAGGTAGCATAAATTGACACCACAATTGACACGCTAGAATTTATGTTTTCGAAACAAGGAGAATATAATCTCAGGACGAAGGATAAAAACTCTTTTTGAATAGACGCGGGCTTAGGACACGGGTGAAAATTTGTTTTATTTACATACATACATAAGCTCACGCCATTGTCCCAAGGGGGTAGGCAGAGACCACAGGTCGCCACACGCTACGACTCTGACACACTTCTCTAGCCTCATTGACATTCATACATCTTTTCATGCACTTCCGTCGTTTGAGGGTGTTTTATTTACGAAATTACGAAAAAGTCATGTACCGCACGCCGCTAAAGTTGTTGTAGCCAGACTCCGTTTCACATGTGCTGACGTCATCTTGTCAATTTCTGTTTATGTAGGCAGTGTCCGGAGTGTGTCACAGTCAAGACGTGGTGTTTTTCCTTACGTGCTCATGTTTTGTAAGGAAAGAGCTTAGTCATCGCTCGCTCTAAGTTTCTATTTTTGCATGGATAAACCAAAAGATGTCTGCTGATCATAAGTTGTGATAAAAAATTTCGAGCTGGCTTCACTCGCTCCGTTATTTATTATTTTTTCTATGTGTCTTCTTATAAAGATAAGGGGGCGACGAAATCGATCGGTGCCCCGGGCGGCAGAAACCCACGTTACGCCACTGCTGATAGGTTAATATAAACCTCAAGTTAATGTCGCATTAAATTTTCACTGACCAATTAGATATGATTACTTATTTAAACTCACGACCTCGTTCTCATTGAGGGTGGTCAGATTGAAACAGCTGAATAGCTAATTGATCTATTGAGCGAGGAAAGCGCCTTGGGTCGGAAGACTCCATCAGGTGTTTAGAATATCTTTAAATAGCGCTTTTATTTCGTCTTACGGCATTTTTAACTACATACAGGGTTATCGTCTTATCAGATTAACTCAAATGAATTACATACTAAAATAAAGAAATAACGCTAAATAAATAACGCTCACAGGCACATACATTGTAATGATCCCAAGGTAAGCCTTAGGCTTTTTGTTATAGGATTTTTACAACAACGGCACAAACATAACATCCATGACCGAACCGGGATTCGAACCCAGGACCCTGGTTTGGCAGTCCGGCGTGGCAACCATCACACCAACCGGGTCGTTTGAAAAGGGGTGTTTCAGATCATCAAAATGAACAACTTGTACTACCATAGAAAACGTCAATGACTCAACCGGAATGTATGCAATAGTAGTATTTTCTTTTCAATGCCATTCAATGTTGGTCTCATAGTTGTTCAGTTTGATTTGTCTGCAATACCCCTTAAAGTATTTAAACAGGGTGTAACAAAACACCCTAGTAATACTTAAGGGGGTGCTTCAGACAATCAAATTGAACAACTTTCACTATGGAGCCAACATCGAGAAAAAATCAAAAAAATCAGCTGTCCCATACATTTTAGTCGAGTCGGTACTGCACTTTTGTATGGGACAGCTGATTTCTTTTATTTTTTCTCAATGTTGGCTCCATATAGTAAAAGTTGTTCAGTTTGATGGTCTGAAGCACCCCCTTAAGTATTACTAGGGTGTTTTGTTACACCCTGTATATTGTGCCTTTAGATGAATAAGTAGGTAATAAGTTTAATTATTTCCTCAGAATACAGCATAAATATTTGATCTAAAAAAATATAAATGTCATTATGAATATACAAATTATATTTTTGAAAGTGTTTCCTTTATTTACGACTATTTTATACATATGAAGCAATTACGGATTTTACGGAGACTCACAAACAACACGAGCGGTGACCATAAGGATAGTGTAAAGAACTAATAGTGGTGAAGCTCTGCGGTCGTGGCAGGCCGATCGTGCGGAGCGTACGGAGGAGTGCGTCCCGGCAGGCAGCGTGGGCTGCCTGCGCGCGTACCCTAATAGCGAATTGAGTTAGGGTTCGCTCCTCCCCCGCCGTACCACGCACGCCGCGCGGGCATAGACCCGCCGCGACCGCTGAGCGTCACCACTTATTTTATTTAAGTCGGAGGTCAGTAGGCAGACCACCGGCACGTTGGTCCGATGACATTGTGAGAGCGACGGGTTAGAATTGGTTGGATCAGATTAGCGCAGGACCGTGAGAAATTAAAAGGGAGGCATATGCCCAGCAGTGGGTTCATTTGGGCTAATTTGATTGATGGAGCAACTACAACAACAACCCGAAACGTCCAAAACCTTTCAAACTTCAATATACAGTAGGTATACCCGGTATACGTTTACATTTTAACTTGATGTTGCGCAATTCGACCGTATTTGACTAAATTATTATTTTATATTAAATACGGAATTAATTAATATTCCGAATAACGGAAGACTTCAACACGTTTAATAACCCAATGAAGCTCAATGTTTATAGTTTACTTGTAATATAAAACTTAGGAGAATCATCGAGAGCATAAAATCACACAGTAATTTAAAATAAATAGTATGTACACGTAACAAGGTGCTCAAAAACGAATCAACGTGTGGTTCCGAGAAAGACCTCCCAATTAGGGCCTCTACCCGCACATTCGAACTTCGCAATTTTCGTTCCAATACCAACTCTATTACAATGAAGTGCGGACCGAAACAGTGGCGATATATCGAACATTGAAAGCCCGGGTACAGGGCCTGGTGTTGAACGAGGCGACTAAGGTGAACAACGTTTCTTATGCCGTGATTTGGAGGACGGAAGGCCTAGCTATTAGCAATACCACACTGAAACCTTAAAAATAGTAAGTACAAGTACAACCTTCGGGATGGTTGATAGTTCAATAAAATATTCTTGGACTTTTTTTCGTTCTTTATTTTTGTGGGGCGTTTTAACCCTGACGTTATGTCAGCCCATTCTTGGACATTGTCACACGTATAATTATTATCTAGTCCCATACGCAGGGTGTTAGGCCATTAACAGGGGGTGTTTGTACCTTACCTACCCATGATACAGTACAACTTTCCAAAATAAACATAAACACGGAAAATTCGATAAAAACAGAATCGACTTTTCATACAAACGTAAATTCGATCAGCCGACTGAAGGTAAAAAATGTTTTCGAATTTCCTATAGGTTTCTTAGTAAATCTTGATCAGTATCATAGGTACAACCATAGAGTAAGAAGAGATGGCATATCGGCTTGTTTCTATAGAAAATGTTGTCGCCAACAAAGGGGGTGAAAAACGGGTGAGGGGAAGGGTTAACATTTAAATACGCTACTTCCCGCTATTATGACGTCAGGCCCAGTTGAGTATCTGTGCACAGTTCGATACAACATCTCTACCCCAGGGGAGCGCGTTATTTTCTCTATGGGTACAACAATTACCCCTTAAAGCGATGCAACTGTTTACCATGTGTTGTGTAGTACCCGAATCCAGTCCGGACTTATACAGGGTGTAAGGGACAGCCCGCCACAGACTGAAAAGGTGAACTCAGACCATCAAACTGAACTGCTTTCACTATGGAGCCTAACTCAGGAAACGAAAAAAAAACAGCTAAATTAACACCGACTTATTGTTTTCTATGCTAAAGCATAGCCCTCGATACCCCTCGCATCAGTCAATGTGTCGCTAAAACCGAGCGACGAGTAAATTTTTGTGATAAAAAAAGAAAAATTTGGTGACTTTGACCTAAGGAAAGGTTGATTTTTAACCGCCGACGCAAAAAAAAAGAGGGGTGGTATACGTTTGACGCCAATGTCTGTGTGTCTGTCTGTCTGTGGCATCATAGCTACCAAACGGGTGGACCTATTTCGATGCGTTTTTTTTAATAGAAAGTTAATTTTTGCGAGAGTGTTCTTAGCTTTGTTTTATGAAAATCGGTTCAGCAGTTTTCATGTAACTTTAAAAATTATGAATCCCCAACGCTAAAAACAAACATTTATAATTAGGTCACCTATTATTTTCGATGTAAGCAAATGTATGTTTTACTTCTTACTCATTCATTTCATAGCGGTCCTCTACGCATTTTATAGAGTACATTTGCTTACATCGAAAATAATGTAACCCAGTAAAATTAGATAAATCAGAAGAAATAATTTCCGGAGTTTTGAAACTTTTTTTAAACGTTCCTTTGGTACGCAATATTGAAGAAAAAAAAAAGTCCTGGTGAGGGGGGGGTGAGCTCGAGGAAGGGGGGGGCTCTAAAGGTGACTTTTTTCAGTTTTTCGCTTATTTCTTGAAATCTAAAAGTCGTATCGAAATACTTTGTATGAACGAATTATACCTAACAAAATTTCCTACAAAACAAGTTGTATGCATTTTTGTGATAGGACTTAACCTTTGAGGGCTACGGGGTCGAGAATGTAACGGCATTTCAAAAATTATGAAATTTGTATGGCGACCCTCATGAAAGTTGAAGATAAAAACAAAATGATTTCATATTCTTAATCAGCAGCCCCAAAAACTCCCAGATACAAATTTTCAGTGGGTTCGGGGAACCCTTAAAAGCTGCATTGGCGTTTGAAATTTCCATGGTAGCCATCTTGGATATCGCAATTTTGGATTTTTTTCACCGCCAACCAAATCTGACCAGGGTCCTCTATGACTATTGTTCGAGGTCCATAACCCTATCCGTCATAGTTTCCGCGGGCCGTTGACCTCATCCATCAGGAGTCGACCTTCCGAGGAAGTCAAAGTTTTCCCTGTATCACCAAGGCATCCATATCATGATCCCCAAATGTCATCCTTGTGCCGTAAGGGGAACCCGGAGATAAATTGGAGGTATCTGGTTGACCCCCCCTCCAACCCCCCCAACCACATAAATATTAGATAAATACCCGTATAATTGTTCACCGGGTTTCCCCCATTCAACGTATAGTAAAATGATTTTAGGGATCATTATAAAGATGCCCTGGCGATAAAAAAAATATTTCGACTTTCTCAGAAGGTCGACTCCTGACGGATGAGGTCAACGGCCCGCGGAAACTATGACAGATAGGTATATGGACCTTGAACAATTGTCATAGAGGACCTTGGTCAGATTTGGTTGGCGGTGAAAAAAATCCAAAATTGCGATATCCAAGATGGCTGCCATGGAAATTTCAAAAGCCAATGCAGCTCTTAAGGGTTCTCCGAACCGATAGAAAATTTGTATCTGGGGGTTTTTGGGGTTGCTGATTAAGAATATGAAATCATTTTGTTTTTATCTTCAACTTTCATGAGGGTCGCCATACAAATTTCATAATTTTTGAAATGTCGTTACATTCTCGACCCCGTAGCCCTCAAAGGTTAAGTTCTATGACGAATATGCATACCACTTGTTTTGTAGAAAATTTTGTTAGGTATAATTTGTCCATACAAAGTATTTCGATACGACTTTTAGATTTCAAGAAATAAGCGAAAAACTGAAAAAAGTCACCTTTAGAGCCCCCCCCTTCCTCGAGCTCACCCCCCCCCTCACCAGGACTTTTTTTTTTCTTCAATATTACGTACCAAAGGAACGTTTAAAAAAAGTTTTAGAACTCCGGAAATTACTTCTCCTGATTGGTATATTTCAGCTTAATTTTACTGGGTTAATGGGTGACCGAATTTTAATGTTTGTTTATACCTAAGATTACATAAACTTTATTTTTATTATATAAACGAAGTATGTTTTAATAACAATAGAAAAGATACTAATATTAACGTAAACCTTAAGCTAAAGAAAAAATAAAAAAGTATTAAAGTTGTGCTACTTACAAATTAATAAAATCGGTCAAGTGCGAGTCGGGCTAGTCGCGCACCGAGGCCGAGGGTTTCGTACCATACCACCACAAAATAATAGGTTAAAAAAAATTGTTTTACTCCAGGACCTTTAGCACGAGACCGAGTCACACTTGGCCGGTATTTATTATTGGTTGTTATACTGTAGAGTTTGCTCTATAATTACACCAAGTTTGACGCTTGTGTGTATTACCGTTTTTACCATAGAGCAAGAAGAAAAAAACGTGGATAAAAACTAGTTCCTTGTATGAGGACCCCCGTTAATATTAACATTTTGACATATTTATTATTTGTTAGCAAATCCGCCGTAATAACTCACATTCTGTGAAAATTTCAACTGCTCTGCTAGCTCTTACGGTTCAAAAGTTACAGCCCTAAATAGGTAGGACAGACAGACGAATGGACGGACGGACAGACGGACAGACGGACAGACGGACAGACGGACAGACGGACAGACGGACAGACGGACAGACGGACAGACGGACAGACGGACAGACGGACAGACGGACAGACGGACAGACGGACAGACGGACAGACGGACAGACGGACAGACGGACAGACGGACAGACGGACAGACGGACAGACGGACAGACGGACAGACGGACAGACGGACAGACGGACAGACGGACAGACGGACAGACGGACAGACGGACAGACGGACAGACGGACAGACGGACAGACGGACAGACGGACAGACGGACAGACGGACAGACGGACAGACGGACAGACGGACAGACGGACAGACGGACAGACGGACAGACGGACAGACGGACAGACGGACAGACGGACAGACGGACAGACCGACAGACGGACAGACGGACGGACGGACAACGTAGGTTTAGGCTTAGTAATAGAGTCCCGTTTTCACCCTTTGGGTACGGAACCCTAAAAATATCTTGGCTACCTCGGCCAGCGAATTAGACTGGAGTCTAGAGATTACATAAATAAATGACATTTTCACCTACGGTAGGTGTAGTATAATAATGTCTATGTTTTCACCTCACAAGCTCGGAAAGATTCTATTTATCATTCGAAATCTGAGTGCAAAAGTGCATTTTATCCGCTAGCGTGGAAAGAGTTTTTAAAATTCGAATCTTTCTATTCAATGAAGAAAAACAGCCTACACAACTTTTTTTCCATGCTGTTTATGTGCTGTGGCCAGTGCGATTATTCTAAAAATGAGATTGGCGCATTGAAATTTTCCTCGCTGTAGTAAGGTGAAAAGTTGTGTGTTTCGCTCGGCAGCAAAGTTATTCTGCGTCTCGTACTTTTGAAAGTACTTGTATTGAATCCTGAGCGTCGCGAGGGTTTCAAAGGTACGAGACGCAGAATAACTTTGCTGCCGAGCGAAACACACAACTTTTCACCTCACTACAGCGAGGAAAATTTCAACGCGCCAACCTCATTTTTAGAATAATCGAACTGGCCAGCACGAAAATACCATGAAAAAAAAAACTTGTTTAGGCTGTTTTCTTTATTGAATAGAAAGATTCTAATTTTAAAAATTCTTTCCACGCTAGCGGGTAAAATGCACTTTTGCACTCAGATTTCGAATGATAAACAGAATCATTCCGAGCTTGTGAGGTAAAAATAACTATTTTAACTTTAAAACACAAAACTTTCCCTAATAGGGGTAAAATCATCTTGTCCTAGTTCTTGTTCCTAAGGGATCATCTTGGACATTCTTTGGTATCATTTAAAAAAAAGTTAATTATAATAATGAAAGATTACAAATTAAGCATTTTGAGTATGACAACAGGTAGACAGTTATTAAACTAGCTATCATTAAACGTTTTTACATCTGCATTAACTTAAATATAATTTAAACTACGTGTATTCTCTTTAAGGGGATCATCTCGTGCACCTTTCCCCTAATTATATGCCACTGTAAAGGCTGATGATGATGATGATGACAGTGATGTCCTAACCTAATAAATTAATTGACTTTTGATTGTTTAATTGTCTGCATCTTTACCTATCAATAATCTTTCCTCCACCTACAACGCAATGGGTGGAATATGATATGGCCCACTTTCTCGGCCTTACTCTTAAGTTAAACTCTATACTTATTTTATAAATAAATGTTTTCAGGTTCATCAAAGGATTACAGTCTATCTCACTCATGGACAAGGGTTGATAGTTGGACACTATGTCTTTTAGAAATTATGTAAGTACCTTGACCCCACGCAGTCCACGGCTGACTTTCCATTCCGACAACCCTTATATTTTTCGGGGGAGACTTATGTCCGGCAGGTGGACGTCTATCGGCTGATATAATGATGACTAGAAAGTTTGTTGTTATAAGTAGAGTTAGAAGTACATTTAGTTGAATGTACCAGAAACACTAGTAAAGTCTACAAAATAAAAGGGTTTGTCATGCCACAGACAATTTTTCCTATCATACCTACCCTAAAGGTAGCATAATTTGTTCTTCATATTACACAAATGCTACCTTTCCGAATTTCAGTAGTTAAACCTACACACAAAGATGTAAGAAATAGACGGACACACAAGTCATGTGATTTATAATATATTAGTTTAAATTCAGACATTAGCCATTATTCTCAGTTCAAAAGAAACAACAATTGCCCAACAACGACATTCAAAATCACTGCCAGAACTAAAAAGAAGCTGCTACAAACTATAACTCATAATCTTAAAGTGACAAAACTCACTTGTGCTATTATGGCTGGGCCATAAAACGAGCGTTAAATTCCTCTCCTTAGCTCGCTATTAATCAGTGCACAGCTCTTAAATATCAGAAACGACGAAGGGCTCAATAAAATCCCTCCCTGTATGTTATCTCGTGCGCCGGCGCATTCCCTCCGCTATTTATAAAGCGGCCGAAAGGAGCAGCTTTATGTGCGATAGAGTTGAATGAAGAATATGGATTTTATGGCTCATCCAGTAGAAAGATCTCGCTTACTGATTTATTTATTTCAGCCTGTTAAGATTAATTCAGTTGCTAGCACTTAAACAGAGAGAGCTAAACTTGTAATTATCTTTTTTTTTACACTTACTGGAAGCTGGTAATGGAACCTTTCTTTTGTAAACGTATTCAAGCCACGAATTGTGAACAGTATTTTATTTCTATTTTATTGGAGTGGATAGAAACTTTGCTACAATCACCAACTACTTTTGAAGCGTGCTATTGTATTGATTCCCTTTCCGCTGTTCGATTTTAGGATCGTGATAGGCTTTTCGCTCACTATTTTAATAGAAGCAGGCTTATAAATTGTCATACCTAGATAAATATTTTGTGATTCCAGTATGACTCGTCATCGTACGGGCGCAGTTCATCAACGCGCGGCTCGTCGAGCGTCACCACCGACCGGCCCACCGCTGTCACCGCCAAATACATCACCGCGCCTTCCTACAAGTCCTCCAGCATCCCCGTCCTCTGCCCCGACCGACCCAAGGACGAAACTCCCATCTCCACCATCGCCAACAGATACTCCAGCTACAGCAAACTAGACAAACCCACCTCCAAATATGATAAAACAGATTACGACAAACCCACGTCTAAATACGAAAAGAAAGAATACTTGGACAAAACATCGAAATACGACAAGAAAGAATACGATAAACCTTTATCGAAATACGAAAAGAAGGACTACAGCGATAAATCTACATCTAAATATGAAAAGAAAGATTACAGCAAGCTGTCTGTACCATCTCTAACTTCGAACAGGAGTAGAGATGTCAGTCCTGTCTCGTCCTCATCGAAATACAGCATCACCCGACCTTCTCGGCACTTAAGCCCCGAGAGGAGAACTACGAAAACTTTCAAAGACAAAAGCCGAGATCCTAGCCCTGTGGATCGCGAAAAAGACATTCCAAGCAAGACTGATAAGTCTACGGGCTACAGCAGCCTGTCGAGCTACAAATTATATCCTCGTTCTTCCAGCTACTCACGACCTTCCTCCAGAGCCGAAACTAAACCTGATATAACAGTTAACAGGTACTCCATATCCAATCGTCTCTCCTCAAACTACTTGAGGAGTCCTCCGACTGTAAAAAGAACTTCAGTTTCCCCAGTAAACAATACAGACACCATTAAAGATACGCCTAAAAGTGACATAGAAAAATCTAAGTCACCTTTGTCTATAGTAGTAGACGAATCACGAACAGAACCAGAAAAAAGAATTGTACAAAATGGAACGGAAATTATTGTAGAAGAGGAAGATGAAAATGAGACTGAAACGATAACCGTATTAACGCGTCACACTTCACCGACTCCGCCGGGCTCATCTGCCTATGTCAGGTCAAGGAGGGCTGATATGGCGAAGACAGTAGAAACATCAGTGACGCGACCTAAGAAAAAACCACAAATGGTAGACAAAGAGATGCAATCTGATAGATTAGACGATACAGCACGAACCAGCAGATTTGGAAGCAATGCTAGAACAAGTGTGACAAATTGGTCATACTATACACCAAGTTCCAACAGTTATACTGGATACGCAGGAAGATATTCAACACAATATTCTACATTAAGAGAAAATTCAGGCTACAGCGATAGAAGTAGTAGAAGTCACAGTACAGAACCACAAACCAAAGAAAACACGAATTTGAATTCACTTTCTGAACCAAGTAAAGATAGAGATAGAAGTACACCAAATAATATATCAGAACCCAAACAAGAAATAGTTGCAGTTTACGAACACAGCAAGGACGATGATACATCAGAAATTATAATAAATGTTAATCTTAAATTGAAGAAGGCAAGAAGTCCGACGGCTGAATTAGTCTCTCCTGAAATTATAATCACAAATAGTCAATTACCACCTCAAGCTCCGAAACCTGATGGAGCGGTAAAACCTAAAAAGATAAAGGTACGAAAATCAAGCACCGATTCTTCGTCGGACTCCTCTTCGAAGAAAAAAATTGTGAAAAAACGAAGCAAGTCCGTCAGTTCTACAGATTCAGACCCGGCCGGTGAAACCAATGATAAAGTAAAAGAACCGTCCGTTTCACCGCCGAAAAACATACCCAAAACGGCATCAAGTAGCCTACAAAATGGCCATGCAAAATTTAAACATTCCAAATCACGAGAGAGCAACAGTCCAGAATCGAGTATTACTTTATCGACTCAATCATCAATAAGCGAAGATGATAATGTTTCAAAATCTAAGACGCAAGATATCTCGAGGACTTCAGCCGATGAAGTGTCAATACCCACAGATCGATCCGCGAAGCAATCATCACCAGTAGCATCCACAAAACAAGACGGAACTGAAGAGGCTAAGTCCTTTTTGATACGGGCTCTAGCTCCAGTCACAAATCTTTTCAAAATTAGACATCAAGATTCTAGCGAAAACAAAAGTTGGACTGAAAACACAACTTCTGAATCTACAGGTAAAGATGTATCAAATATAATGACAGAGAGCGATAGATCTAGTAAGAGCAAAAACATAATCGCTTCAAACGATGACAATTTGGTAAAACTGAAAGCAATCAGGCACATTGAATCAGGTGAAAGAGCATGGTGGTTAGATTCAGATTCAGAAAAACAAAGCAACAAGCATTCTAATCAAATTAATGACAAATCCCCATCGGATAACAATATTCCTAAAAAAATAAGACACATAGAGTCAGGAGAAAGAGCATGGTGGCTCGAATCTACCAGTGAGAATAAAAGTGAACACAAAACTGAGAATCAAAATCAATCAATCCCCCAAGCAAACTCAACTGAAAGCTCGGAGATGAATAAACCATTAAAGAAATGCAAATTTCCGGACGAAGAGAAGCCGTGGTGGCTCGACAGTAACGCTAATATTCCCGAAGGAATCGAACGCCTCAGTCCTCCACGTAAATCGTCCAGTGATAGTGACAAGAGCGAAAAGTACAACTTTTACAAAGTCCGACACATAGAGTCGGGCGAACAAAAAGATTGGTGGCTAACCAGTAACGAAAACTCAACAAATAGCAATAAACCTGAAACGCTTAACAGTTTAAGCAAATCGGGATCAGACCAAAGAAGCTTCCCGCTAAGACGTATTCGACATATAGAGTCAGGTGAAAGACCGTGGTGGCTATCGAGTGAGCAAAACATTCCAGAAGGCATCGAGAAGCTGCCGACGCCTCCACCCCAGCAGGATAGTGATAGTTCTGACTCCGAAGAGGTTCAGGTGTATGTACCTCCTTCACACATCCCCCCATTCCCTCTTCACTTGCCGGATGACGAGCCACTTGGCGCCAGGAGGAGCCCTGAAGGTCTGGAGACTCCAAAAGAAACAGAAGAGTACCTAGGTCGTAGCTCACCTTACGAAAACAACCGTCAATACAGAAGCCGAAACACAACTAATTTGTCGTATCAAAAAGGGATAGAGAAATACATATCGCGGTATACGGATATCGATGACATACTGGGAACATCGGGGCAGATATACAGTCCGTTCATGGACTCCATTCTGGCGAGGAGGACGGGACAGGTACCTTACGACGAGGTGGAGTGCGAAGAGATAGATCCTACCCAGGTCCGCATCCATGACAGCACAGCGCAGATGCCCGTCATAAAGAAACTCCGTGGCAGGTAAATACACTTAGATAATATAGAGCAATGATGTATGCACGCTGCTCCATACTTGGGTAGCTTTTTGTGTGGTCGTACACAAATAGTTTCCAACTTTGGAAGTGCATGCCCTGATAATACGTGCTTTGAAGTTGAAACTTTCTCAGCCACTAATTTTATCGTGCTTTAACTTGTTACAACACTTTCCCGCTCTTTGAGGTCTCACTAAGCACTTCAAATATATTTTTTTGTTATTCCAGAGGCGAGGTCAGTGACTACCACGACGAGGATCAGGTGAGTCGTTAAAACCAAACAAGTCACATCTCAAAACATATCTTTAGCCATCGTAAATTTAGTATTTACTAACTCAGAATAAATTCTCCATAGTTAGGTACATAAGCTTCGTACGTGTAATAACCATCCATCGCAAAGGGCAGAAGCATCCCAATCCAAATGAGAAGAAATATTTACACAGGCCATTAAAATAAATTGCAGTACAGCTAATATCATCAGCTGCTTTAGAAAAAATAAATGGAGACGGTCGAGTCGGTAGACTAGTCGGCTATTCTTGGCAGTGTGTGAGAAAGAGTTGGATAAATCGAAACTTGATAAAAACAATTAATTATTTAAAACCCGTCCACGATATTACGAACAAAAAACTGTGTCAATTTGTAGTAAAGTAACCTGTGAGAAACTAAAGTGAGCGTAGACTTCATCGATCCACGTTTTATTATTCTATCAGACATTGACATTTAAAAAAATTAAAAAGTAAATCGAAATCTGACCATTATAGCAAGTGGAAGTGTAGCATGGCGAGAGGCTTGCGCGCGCGCAGAGGGAGCAGTGAACTGAAGAGTGCACTGTCTGTATCCTTGAAGAGGTCCCCTATGAGAATACTGCGCAGGAGAGGGACGGCACTACTCGATACGTTGCTGACATTTTAACTCCATGACGTCATGGACAAAGTTTTGTAGAGCCGTTAAAATTAAGGTTCTCATCAATTGTTTCTTAACTTAATTTTTATCGTTTTCCAATTATTTTTGCACTTCTGTACCTTTAATCTATTCTACCGAATTAATTTCTATTATGGTTTGTTCACTTATAAATTATTATGTAGAGTTAGACACCAATAATGTAATTATGTTACATATTTCTGAACAGGTTGTTGTCGGTTTGCCAATAAAGGACAACCGCCGCTGTCCCTTGAAAAAATACCTTAAAATGAAGTTTTGACTGAAGTCAAATGTTTAATAAATTATAGGGATTTATAAAAACGAGTCAGATAGCATCATTTATTTTTATTTAACTAGTTATTTAGTCATTTATTATCAATAAATTATGAAAAAGCAGCAACCCCAACATGGCTGTCAATGTTGTTTAGTAGGAGGTGATGCCAGCACAATTTTTTTTAAATATAAAAATGATAAAAACTAATAAATCATTATAAAATAAACTAATGCCTGCAGTTAGTTTCTACTGTTCCATAGTCCATAATAAAAATAGAAGTACGGTTATAAATTTTTTGGTATTATGTGCCAGATGTCCTTTGGTTTTATGAATACGCTTATCTCAAAGGAAACGGCAGATACCTAGAACCTTTCTCCTCGTTTATACGTTGCAAAAGAAATCACTAATGAGTTATAATGTTTAAACACGACACACAACAAACAAACTATCGTTTTCAGTATGCCCTGGAAGGACAACAATGATAATTACCAGAACCGTATTGTCTCAACTTTTTTACCTGTCCAATCCTGCCTGTCTGTTCTTTGAAAGGCTTCAACTCATGCCATTCACTGTTCATCTCTTTCACCCTCGCTGGACGATGTGATACAATGTTCTTATCGCGGTTACCCGACTGAATTGAAAAGTGGCGAGTCGATACTAAGGTTGGAATGGCACAGGTGTTTGAATAAACCAGTCGTGTAGCGGCGACGTGAAAATTGTACCTGAGGTGGTTTGTCCCACGAGCCACGACTGGTTCCTCAGTTCAGTAATGCATATGATTTCGCGCAAGTAGGTACCCGATGTCCTGTGCCGTGTCGTTATGGGTCGAACTCCCCAAATAACTTTTAACCAAACAATGGAGTGATTTTTGTGATTTTAAGACTGTGTTCTGATCTCAGAAAGGTAGTGTTACTCAGCTATATTGTTGATTTTATTAAGTTTCTTTTGAATTTGGAGCCGGTTTTTTGGTTTTTCTTTTTGATATACGAGCTTACAGACGGCTAACTGTGCTCAAATATTTTGCTATTGTTTCACTTTACGTAGGTAGGTACTTAGTATTTCCGGATTTTTGTTTCATATTCCATGCTTATAATTTTATATTTTTCAGTTGCGTCTAAGATTGTTTGAAAATTCAAAAATTTACATTATAAGATGATTAACAAGGAAGATAACATTCGTAATTATAACTACGTGTTAGAAAAAAAGAGAGAGAAATAAAATTGTAAATAATTTACACCAGCTACGTAACAGCTGACAAAGCAAGAGGAAGTTTTTTTTTTAATAAAGGCTTCACCGGAGACGGTGTTCCAATCACTATTTTAAAAAATACATATATTTACAGTGAGTGTATTTGGGAATCTCGATACACAAACAATCGATGAATAAGATTGCGATGCACGTTACCGCGAAAGACCGTCACTGCGAAGCCACTAGTTTACTAAGAAACTTTATTTCTTAAGAGGGTGCTTCAGACTATCAAACTCGACAACATTCACAATGAGACCAACATTGAAATCGCGATAAAAATCAGCTGTTCCATACAGTCCACCTAGCCGTTAACGTTTTCTATGGAACGACCAATTTTTTTTTCGCTGTTCCATAGTAAAATTAGTTCAGTTTGATAGTCTGAAACACTCCCGTATGTATGTAATGCATTTAAGTTTACATCCTGTATAACATATTATAATAACTAAATTTTCCTGCAATTGGGACCATAAGAGTGCGATTTTTGAATCTCATACGTTGAACTCAGCAGTTGAAAATGTATGGAGATACGCATCTTTCTACTGCTGATTTGACTTTCAAAAATCATACTTCAGAAGTACGATTTTTGAAAGTCAAATCAGCAGTAGCAAGATGTATATATCTCCATAGCAATATTGATATTTTCAACCGCTGAGTTCAACGAATGAGTTTCAAATAATATTTGTTTTTAGCCAGAAGGAGAGTTAAGTTTTTCTTACTTTGTATAAAAACGTAGTGTAGTAAAAAATAATTTTACCTCTATTTCATCTACACAAAACCAATGGACACAATTAGTTTCCTAGCTTAGTAGGTGGTATTTTATACAACGTGTTAATGAATTAGCGCAAAATCTCATACACCCTAACTGATTTATAACAAAATAATTAGATGGAAACAATAATTTCTTTATTTTTATAGTTAAAATTTAAAGTTATTCACATTTTAAGTTTTGAGGCAAACATCATTTGTTGTCATTTCAGCAATGAATGAAAGCGCTAAAGTACTCATGGATACATTTTAATAATCTTGTTTTGGTAGTAAGTAGGGTGAGTGTGCCTGTGCGGTGGGTTGGCAACGGGTTCAGTAAAGTTTAAATTTTACAAAAAAAAATATTTAATATTTTGAATAAAATAACCTATGTTGAAACCATGATAATTCGATTCTGCTCTCGATTCTAAACAAACTGCTTTCTAGTTTTGCGTTAATTCATTAACACGTTGTATAATTTGGTTTTTTGGAGACTGGAATTAGGACTAAAGAATATCCCATCAGGATATTTCAATAGGTACGTGAACGTCATCAGGAATTCGGGACACAAGGTCTCCACCCACCTCCACCCCACGGTAATTTCACATAAAACACTTTGTTTTATGTTGATTAAAATTGCAATCCGTTTAGACTTAGTAACTTTTTAGTGAATCAAATGCGCCCGATAATTTAGTAGCAAGTAAACCTGCAGTCAGAAGTCTGGTCAGAGTGTCGAATTCCTCGTGTGGTAAATTCTGTGAATAAAAATGTGAGAGTCAAAGTCAAAATGGACCTTTTGGAAGTACTACATAATCAATTTTATTGTGGATTTTGTTGTCGGCTTAGGTATAGTATTATTTTTCATGGAGATACCAAAGTATAAAGTATACTTGGTTAAAAAACACTTTAGTTTCATATAGATATTACCAAAAGTGAAAGAATCTTTAAAATCGTTCCAAAAGATTTCGAGAAAATCGCGTACTACCAACCTACATACCGTCTAAGATACGAAAAAAACACAGAACCTCAATTTTTAATATTTGTGCATTCATCATTCAACATTTAACAAAAATGTTTGTCACTGTTAATTTATTGTTGTTTACTACGAATATTTTCAATTCGGTTCGATCAATACAGTCTCAATCATGATAGGATTAAATCAAAAGTAAATCTGGGTCTTCTTTACCTACCTCACCACTTCACCACAAGGTCACCGGTTTTGATCCTAGTTAAATAAAGTTAATTATACCCGGTTAGGTATTACAGTTTGTATTACTCTTTTATATTTATTTTATTATTTTTATATCTTATATATTATTTGTATACTTCACCATATCTGGTTTATAAAACTTCAAAAATACATCTCGTGACAATTCAACGTCCAATGTTTTCAATTTTATTATTTTATCATTTTAAAACTGTAAAGATTTGTCTGAATGTATTAAAGATATAATAAAAAATTATTGTGTGTCAGAGAAGATATAGTATTACGTAGAAGAAATTCTGATGCATATGTGAAGTGTAGTGTACTAATCCACATTGGGCACGCGTGGTGAACTGACGCCCATACAACCTCCCTGAAAGTAGGCCTGTGTCCTGCAGTGGGACGCGGACGTACTTAGGCTGATGATGATGGTATACGTATACCCCTGCCTTCTCTTAAACCAAAATATTTATGTTTTTGCAAGAGCATCACTAACAACAGCAGCACTGACAACTACAGACTTCGATGCCTTATTCATTGTTCAATAGCCTAACTCTAAGGTCTAACTTAATAAACGGTACTTTTCACCCTACTGCGAAAAAGAGGGCATACTTAGTTAAGTATTACAACGTCACGGCGGCGCTGTAGCATACCTATACAGGGTGAAATTGATATCATTAGCATCCCTTTAAACTAAGAGTCTATTCATCCATCATACTGAACAACTTTTACTAAATCAAAAAAAGCCAATCAAGCAAACCGATCGGAGCAAAAAAATAATCAGCTGTTGCATACACCTTCTTAATATGCTGACACATTTTTAAGGGGATGATCGGACCATGATACTGAACAACTTTCTCAATAGGACCAACATCGAAATCGCAAAAAAAAATATCTGCTCGTCCATACAAAACTGCTAACCTACTTGAGCCAAATGTATTGGAAAACTGATTTTTTTTTCGCGATTTCGATATTGGTCCTATTGAGAAAGTTGTTCAGTTTCATGGTCTGATCATTCACTTAAAAAAGTGTCAGCATATTAAGAAGGACCCTGAATACCACGCGTACAAAATTGCTACCCAATCGTAGTCCATGTAGTCCCAGCAACGCGCATTGCCGATGGGCAGGTTGCTTAAGTTCATTCACTGGTTCGGTAGACCTACCAGGGCGCTTCGACGTCACTGGTGTCCCCCCCTCCCCCCATAGTCCGCAGTAATAAGCAGTAACTGCTCCCTGAGCAATGCTGTATTGGTCAAATCGAAAAAAAAATCGCACGCAAATACTAGTTGTTCATTAAACTAAAGTTGGCACTCAATTTAGATGACTGATAATTACTATAATTAAGTCTTCATTTAAGAAACATCTCGCGGTTTACCAAATTGTGTGAATTTTACACTCCCAAGTGTAATTACGTGAAACGTGGTGAAATCTAGAGACAGCTCTCAAGTGGAAACTAAGCCAAATTATAATATTTATTCCTCTTGGTTCCCTTGTTTCGCTGGATGTATTCCAAACAGTAACAGTAACAGGTGACCACGAGTCAGGATTATTGTGTTCTTTGACCACGAATCTGCGCGGTTCATTCCGTAGAACCCTCTACCACCATTTTCAAACCTTGGTTCAATTTCAAAAAATCGTAATTCATGTTACCTATGGCAAAAGCCCCCATATATACAATAATATCTATCTACATTGAAGATATTTGCAAAATTAATCATTGGGGGCGTATAGGATACTGTAATCAAATGAATTGAGACCATTTCTAGAATTTTTGTCTGTTTCTTTGTGCACGCATCAATTAAAAAGTACAGAACGGATTTAGATGGGGTTTTCACAAAAGTTTAGATGCGGCTTTGTTTGGATTGGCATTTAGGCTTTTATCGCAATCGGTTTATTCAATCAAAAGTTATGAGTCGAACTTCGAACAGTCGAAGTCAGAGATCTGGAGCGTACGAAGTCGCAGTCGCCTATAGTTCAACATCATTTTTTACCAAAAAAATCTAGATACTTTAACAAAGGCAAATATGGCTGCCTTTTTCTAGTTACGCATTTAAAAGAATATTGGATTTCCCCAACCCATACCAGTCAAAGTGTCGAAGGGTGTTAAAAGTAACAATAGAACGCAGTACAAAAAGTGAGTCATATTTCTCCAGAACTTTTCATACCAACATGGATGTACAGGTAGGGTTACCAAATACTGGGATATTTTAGGATCACTAACTAAATTCTCCGAGATAGTTCAGATGACCAACTTAATAACCTTTACTATGGGAGCAACATGAAAATCGCAAAAAAGAGCGGTTTCATGCATTGAGAGTTACTTTATCGAATATCGATCGACAATCGACATATTCTAGCATGATTCAAATTCAAACTCAAACTCAAAATCATTTATTCAGTATGAGTTTGAAGCCCACTTATTAAACGTCAATTTTTTTTTGAAACTACCACCGCGTCGGAACAGGTGAGAAGATGTGGCCAGAAACTCTACAACATATAACATGACTTATTAACTATTCAATAAAAAATTCTTAAGCTAAGGCACTGATTATTTTAATAGTGCTAAAGTTATGTATACAGTATAATATTGTCTTTTGAAGACAAAATCCGTTTCTTTTCGGTAAAATTCTACTAGCTAATCAGTATTTCCAATATTAGGTAATGCAATATAAAAGCTTATAATAAAAAAACATTGTTACTTACACTAGAAGATAGGTAGGAAGGTAGGTACTAGGTACTCTTAAGTCGTAGTTAACATTAATAATGCGGAATTATTCCAAACGGAATTACGATTTCGTATGGATTTTCCAGAATTTCGACTTGCAGTAAATATTTTACAATGTAACAGAAAAAGTTACAATCTATAGAATCTAAATCTGTAATAATCTGTATTAATTCGCGTTGCCAGGACAATTTTTCAATTCCTTTGCTTGACAAGAAAAAAGCGGCCGCAACCGACAAGAATTTAATAATAAAGTTGTAGGTATGAAGAATATAGAGGAAGCAAGATACCTAGGTATGTCGGGAGTCCAGTACCCTAAGTAGATATCCATAACTGCCTCTATGGGTCTACGGAAGTAACAAGCGGGAACCCAAAAATTCCAGGACAATCTGGGCAATACTTGGTCGCCTTACCTCGTACCGACATGGACATACCCACATTTAAGAAGAGTCTTGCGTCTTTTCTTTAAACAACATTTGAAAGACGTTGGTTATGATCTATTACTATGTCCATTTCCCGTGACCGTCTGTTATTGTTAAAAAGTTTCCAAAGGGTCGTTAATGCCCTTTTAGCATAATATCTCGAGTCTTCACTACTCTTAATTCAATGTAGTAGAGTCTATAAAATTCATTTAAAACCCAAGGGTGGTCGAATCAACCATTTTGGTCGAATGACAGGTTGTTATAGGGCGGGGAATACTACTGTATTACGCACTAAGAATATACTGGTTTTTTAACTGAGTTAATAAAGTTCATATTCGATTGAGACGGCCGTGTCAATTTGTTGAAACTTGTTTTTTTTGTTAAAGAATGTTTACGTCTAAGTTCATTGTTTCGTAAGTACTTGATGTTTCTAATTAAATTGATGTAATAACGTTTACAATGAATGTTATAACATGGGAGAGTAGTTATAAAAATACCTTTGACTTAAGTGCATTATTATAAACATTAGGACATAAAGTACCTACGTCTACTTATTCCATGATTAAGGGTTAAGTAACTTATTATTTATGCTTAATAGTCTTAATACTAACAGCAAGTTATGAGCTACTAGCGAATCGCCCTGGTTTCGCACAGGCACTGTACGACACTCCTCGCGAATTAGTCTTTCTGTAAGTTAAATCTTCATCAAAATCCCTACAGCGATTTCTGAGATTAGCTTATCCTATCCTTATACTACACAGACAGACAGGACGACAGACGCGTCTAGGGACTTTAAGTAATACAAGGTCTTTCTTAATTTTTAAAGGGATTTTCAGACCATCCACAACTTTATTATAAAATTTTTAACAACTGTCGCTATTGGACTAAAATTGAAATCACAAAAAAACAGCTAATTCATACATTTTGGATATAGGTAGTTTTGACGTTTTGTATGGAACAGCTGATTTTTTTCGCGGTTGCGTTGTTAGTCCTATACAGGGTGTAACAAAACACTCTAGTAATACTTAAGAAAGTTTTAATTTTTTTGCGGTGTTAGCTCCATAGTAAAAGTTGTTCAGTTTGATGGTCTGAAGCACCAACTTAAGTATTACTAGGGTGTTTTGTAACACCCTGTAGTTGTTTATATATGTATATGGTCTAATTAAATTGCACCCTCTTTAATATATGTAATGCAATTAAGTTGACACTCTGACTCACTCTGTATGAAAGAAGAATAGTAGGTATTTATTCAACAAAGAATAAAAGTTATTTTTGAACAAATTACGAGTAATTGGAGCGAGGCCAAACTGATTAATGTTAAGAGTGACAAACTGACAACTAATAAAAAACTATATCTAGTAAATAAAGACGGACAGACGGACACAAAAGGCGGTGTAGAACAAACATGCGCCCACGCACCCCGTTACTACATAACATATACAACCAACTATTTCCCACGTTTTACCTATTTGTGCATAGCTATTATAAAATATAGTCTGTCCTGCTTTTTGATAGGTGGAAGGAAAGGGATGCAGGTAGTGTTTGCGTTTTGGACGTGATCCACTTCTGTATGCGCTGGAGATGTTCCTCTTGGAAATTTTGAGTTTTTTGTTTACTTTTAAGACCAGAACAATAGGATCTTATCTCTAAAAATGAGGATTTTAAATTTCTTGATTAGAAAAAATTCTAGGAAGAATTTTTATAACTAGAATTTCGAATCTGTCATTCATTTTGTATGTAAAAAGTCTATCTGTTTGTCTGTTACCTTTACACGACTAAATCGTTAAACTGATTTTGGTGAAATTTGGTAAAGAGATAGCGTGAACCCTGCACGGTGCTCAGCTAGCATGACATCCACGAGAAAGCGACAAAACGAAGAAAACGTCATGTGCGTTCTTTTTGCCATACGTAAAATAACAAAAATTGAGGCACATGTTGATGCCCCCTCTACGTACTACTTTCGCACCCCCTCCTCACCACTTACGCACCCCCTACTCACCACTTACGCACCCTCTACTCACACCCTACTCATCCCCAATTAACGTCCCAAAAAACCATAAAAATGAAGCCCATAATGATATTTAGACATTTCAACCCCATCGCACCCCCACAGGGGATGATAGTATTTCACGTCCGCCACGTTGGATTTTAAAATCATTGTTTTTTTCGTAATCAGCGACCCGATAAACCATACAAACAATAGCCATCTCGATTTTCAGACTTTGTCACCCCATTTCCCCCTTTCAGGGGATGAATTCAGAAAAAACCTGAAACACGTGTTTACTCATTTATTAATAGGAGTACTCCTGTGAAGTTTCGAATAAAATAGTCTAACTAATCTTGTTTCCCCATACAAACTTTGGACCCCCGTTTCACCCCCTTAGAGGATGAATTTTGAAAAATCCTTTCTCAGTGCACCCCTAGACCTTATAAGTAAACTACGTGCCAAATTTGGAATCTCTAGACCTAGCGGTTTGGGCTGTGCGTTGATATGTCAGTCAGTCAGTCATTCAGACAGTTTCTTCTTTTATATATTTATAAAATAAAATAAAAATGCCCAATAAAAATGCCCACTAACTTAACATTATTTTTTTACAATTTCTCTCTCTTCATCACATTTGTTCCATTTGATCTAGACTGGACCATGTAGAATTGTAGAATACTTTTTATAATTTTTTTTATTAATCTACTGCTGAAAAATGGTAGCAAGTTTTCCTTAAGTCTGATTTATATCTGTTTTAATAATTATCTTATTTCTCTATCGACTCCAGCGACTTCTGCGTTTACAGGATGCATTATTTACTATGACGAATACGAAATGGGGAGATGATTGACGAATAAAAACTTGGTATTAGTATTTAGTGGTAAAAGTAGCAAAAAAAAAATCTTTTTGAATCTTTTGAATTTTGATATTTTCAACTGCTGAACTCAGCGAATGAGATTCAAAAATCGCACTCCTGGAGGGGCCCAAACTTGGTATGTTTTGAAAATAATTTTTGGATTTTTTTAAAACATTTGGCTGAAAGGTTATAGTGTAGTATATTTTTAGAACCGGCTCATGGAGCCCTTTCAGTTGATATACCACACGATAGGCTTCAGAACAAAAAAATTTTTAATTCCATACAAAAATTTCATGACGTCATAACTGGAAGCCCTGACACCTCAGAGACTAACTCCCGGCAGTTTTGGGGTCTAGAGAACATACCTAATAACATACTAAAATTTGGTGATGGTATCCGAAAGTGAACTTTATTTCCATTAAGGCACTATACCTATCATATATACTCGTATGTACGTAACGCATTATATTTTACACCCTGTATCGAACAAAACGATAATCTCCGCAGTAACTGGGCCTCTACCCGCACATTCGAACTTCGCAATTGCGTGAACGTTTCCGCTCCAATATCAACTCTATTACAATGAAGCGCGGACCGAAACAGTGGCGATATATCGAATATCGATAGTCCGGGTACAGGGCCTGGATTAAGTACAAAACGTTCTTGAGTTGTCATTATCAGTATCATCTTGCCCTGTACCCGGACTTTTGATGTTTGATATATCGCCACTGTTTCGGTCCGCACTTCATTGTAATAGAGTTGACATTGGAACGAAAACGTTCACGCAATTAACAACATTTCAATTATTTGCTTTATGGATAGTTTACCGTTAAATAAGAGACCCATATTTTTTATTTTTTCCTAGTTTTTACTAACGCTCCGAGCTGTGAGCACAGGGCTGCGTTCCGAACCTACGCCCCAGGTGCACCCCGAGTGCAACTTTTCGCACTAACCCGTTCAGAGCTTCGGTGAAAAACTTTCTACAATAGAGCGAGTTGAAAAAACAACCGCTCCCAAAGGTCGTGAACGCAGCCCTGTTATTGCAAGATGGTGTCGGTAGTGACGTCATGATCAAGTAACGTTTATGATCGTGGTCGCGCTCACGTCAAATCGGAAGGACATTTATCGCGCTCACTGCGCTGTTGGCGTGATTCGAAACGCACCGTTTTGTCGTTGGTTTGACAGTTTAACATAAATGTTGTCAACTTGTCATGTAAAGACTTTTTTATTTATTTACCTGCTCATCAGAAGGCAAAGGACATCTGATGGGTGATGCCTACCTCTGCATTATTTATTGTTTTTTCAAAATATTTTGAAAACTATTGCATAAAAAAATAAATAAAAATATTTATCATGATAAGCATCCAAATTCTCGAAATGGTTTTCGTATTTCACTAACAAATGATAAATGAAATGTTGTCAATTGCGAAGTTCTAATGTGCGGGTAGAGGCCCTTATCATGAAGATAAAAAAAAAGGGATCAAAGGAACAATAGAACCTAAACCAATACAAGGAAGTTGATATTAAGAGCATCCTTTCTCCATATAATCTAAGCTTTATAAAATCAATTGTAACTTAAGTGGGTCAAGGTATCGATGTGTTTCTAATATAGTATGAGTTGTGTATAATTTATACAGGGTGTCGTGTTTACATAAATTTTTATATAAGTATATAAAAAAAAACAATATTCGATCGATTATTCTAGCAAAAATAATGAATAAATTTTTTTTTGTGTTTGTTATGCCGAGCGGATGTCCAAGTTGGTAGGAAATCTGTAAGAGTCGTTATTTAAGGATACTATATCTAAGTCATTCGATTTGAATCAAGACTAGATAATCCATGTGACAATGTCCTATATCATCATCATCAGCCTATACAGGGTGTAAGTGACAGCCTAGCAAATACTGAAACGGTGAACTCAGACCATAAAACTGAACAACTTTCACTATGGAGCTTACCTCAGATCAAATCAGCTGCTGCATACAAAACTGCTTAAAATAACTGACTGCTAACTTAAATGTGTGGGACAGCTCGCGAAATGTATGGTTCGATGTATGGGATGTTTCGCGTTTCCTGAGTTAGGCTCCATAGTGAAAATTGTTCAGTTTGATGGTCTGAGTTCATCGTTTCAGTATTTGCTAGGCTGTCACTTACACCCTGTATATGTCACACTACTGGGCACAAGTCTATCCTGGAAGGGTGTATGGCGTCAGTCCACCACGCGTGGCCAATGCGTATTGGTAGACTTCACATACACATCAGAACTTCTTCATATATGCAGGTTTCTTCACGATGTTTGAGCAGTAAGTATTACATATTTTATAAGTGTTCGCTATAAGAAACGTTTGTAAATAAAAGAGACGGACATAGGCAAGGGACAAGGCACCCTGTATAAGAATGCAAGTTGTCAGTGAATAATACACGAAGTCGGAGCCCGAGCGAGGAAAGCGATGGAACAATCGCCTAATCGAATCGATTGAAACTCGCTTATCTGGTTATCAGTCGATCGATCGATTCGCTGTGTGCTGTGTCGGCCAGTTTGAACGTGTGCCTAGTTAAAAAAAAGCGTGTGTGGGTGGGTACTTACTCGTATGTGCGCACGTAAGAAGTTACACTTCTTTGTCATGAATTTACGCATTCAAACAAAGAACTGAATAGAATAGAATAGAAATGTGAAATAATAAACTATCTATGATTATATTGTCGAACCATTGATGTGAACCTAATGTTCACAGAACGCTATAAACTAACTTCTTGGTGCGGGACGCGGCGCGCTTAAATTTTGTCACATGCTGAAAATACACTGTTTTTCCTAACACGCCAAAAGAAGTATAACTTCAAAAACTTAGATACACTGGCCATGAGTGAGTTGGATTTTCAAGCATTTTGACATTTTCTACTACTGATTTGAACGTGTGACTTTCGAAAATCGCACTCCCGTGCTGTTTTTCAGCGTAGCGCTCGCTGTCGCAAATAATAACACACAATAATATGATAGGTAAGGTACAGAACGATTGCACGCAATATCCTAGCGGTTATAGCCTAAACGAGTTCTATTCTATAGCTTATCATTAAAGTTTTCATTTTTATTTGAATGTAATGGACTGTGAATGGAGATGCCGAGTAACCTTATTTTATTTTCTTACTAGCGGCGCCCGCGACTTCGTACCCGCAAACGACTGACTTTAAATAATTACTCATAGGTAACTTTTTAATGAGTCAAAAGTTAATGAGTACCTATATGCTTTTGTAAACTCCATCGATATCGGTTTAGTAGTTTTTAAGTGTTGCGTGCACACACAGACAAACTAAAAATGTTTTCAATACATTCCATTATGTTGTATCCTAAACGCCCCCAATTCGTATTTCTGCAAAATGTTTTCAATACATCCACGCAAATTTTACAATTTTATTACGCGGGAGGATAGGAATTATCTTGTCCTATCCTAGATATAGATAGTTCGGGAAGCCCCTTAGCATCTTGTAGTAAAGCCGAAGATGCAAGCTTGATCGTCCTTTAACTTTCGTCACAGAGGAGAGAAACGTCCCTTTCTAATCTTTTGTTAATTCATTAGAAAACCACTTAGATTTTAATTGTAAAGCAGACGTCGCGACGTGTGCAGACTGCTCGTCTGGTACTTATAGTGGATCTAATCTGATAATCTACCTTCAGGTATATTGGATAGAGAACATTTCTGAATGCAGATCGGTAGACTATGATAAGGTTTCTTAGGAAGTGTTTTTGTGGGTGAAAGGCCAGCTGTCTATAACTAGTTGATACGTCATTCCATCCTGAAACCTTTAATTATGCAAAAAAAGCCTAGCAACAATTAGGTATTTTGTTCATTATTTTGGTTCACGGGGGCCAGGGCCTGGTTAGGTTAGTTTTGCTCTAAAACCTGGAGCGAGCTATAGTGTGATACAATCTAATATTTATGAATGGGGCAAAGCGAGCTCGATATTTTACTACCTACAATATGAATAAATCGATAAAATATGATCCCAAACATAGAGCAAACGAAACGAGCTCGAGATTTTGACAGCCCGGTAGCACAGTCGGTAGTGAACCTGCCTGCTGTGCCGAGGGTCGCGGGTTCGAATCCCGTAAGGGACAAATATTTGTATGATGAATATGAATATTTGTACCCGAGTCATGGATGTTTGTATCTATAATGTATTGTATATCGTTGTCTAGTCATCATAATACAAGTCCAGGCTAGATCCTGGTACTTGAAATGTGGCTAGATAATTTGTGTGACATTGTCCAAGATATTTATTTATTATTATTATTTATTTATTTATTTTACTGAATTCTGGAGTGACGAAGCGAAGTGAGCTCGAGTTTTTTACTGCAATGCGCCTACTAGGTCTTTGTGACAATCGAGTCTACTTTAATCACCTGGGTGGGTGATCAGAGTAGCTCGCCAGGTGATCATAGTCATAGGAAATCAATAAGTTGCCTGTAATGATCATCCAGGTGATGCCACCCAGGGGATCAAAGTGGAATAACACGGAATGTGGCATGGAAACCCAGCTAGACCCGCATTAAAACAATAGAATATTTGTTATCTTCAGTAACGTAATGGCAGATGTGAACGGTCGAGCGTGTCGAGCTGAGTTGCGCAGGCACAGACATTGACCCCTCAAATAGCTGGCGACTACATTTTATAGCGATTCCCGCACCGACCGCTGTACCTAATCAATTGAATACATTTTTGCTGCTTCTTTTCTTACTTGTTTATTTGTTGCATAGCATATAAATAAATAAATAAATAAATATCTTGGACAATGTCACACAAATTATTTAGTCACATTTAAAGTACCAGAATCTAGCCTGGACTTGTATTATGATGACTAGACAACGATATAGATTACATATATAAATACAAAAATCCATGACTCGGGTACAAATATTCATATTCATCATACAAATATTTGTCCCTTACGGGATTCGAACCCGCGACCCTCGGCACAGCAGGCAGGTTCACTACCGACTGTGCTACCGGGCTGTCAAAGCATATGCTCATGACTATAGTGTCCGAAGGGATATTCAGAGATTTTCTAAATCTACAATACTTAGAATAGTAATAGGTAACTAATACACACCGGGTGTTAGTTTTGCATTAATTTAAGGGGTGATTGTACCCATGATTCTGAACAAATTTCCCTAAGAAATATATAGGAAAGACCCAAAAAAAATTGAACTTTTCAAACAAAAGTCGATAAGCTTTAACAAAAGATCGATCAGATTTAGTATGGGAAGACCAAACATTTTTTACGAGTTTCCTATAATACAGGGTGTAAAATAAAATGGGATAGTTACTTAAAGGAGTGCTTCAAACCATTAAACTGAACAACTTTCTTTATGGGACCAATATCGAAATCGCGAAAAAAAAATCTGCTGTCCCATACATTTCAGTCGAGTTATTTTTCCAGTTTTGTTTGGGAGAACGGAGTTTTTTTTTTCGCGATTTCGTTATTGGTCCCATAGAGAATGTTGTTCAGATTGACGGTCTGATCATCCCCTTAAAAAAGTGTCAGCATATTAAGAAGGACCCTGTATAACATACAGGGTGAAATTGCTACCCATCAAACTGAACAACTTTTACTATGGGAGCAAACCGATCGGAGCAACTAAAAAATCTGCTGTCCCATACTAAACTGCAATGCCTACTCGACTGTAATGTATGCAACAGCTGTTTTTTTTGGCTCCGATCTGTTTGCTCCCATAGTAAAAGTTGTTCAGTTTGATGGGTAGACTCTTAGTTTAAAAGGATGCCAATGATATCTATTTCCCCCTTTAGATATGTATAAGGTCATATTTATTTCTAGCACAAATAATATAATACTATACTAGTATTTCTAGTGACCGGTTGCGATTAGTGTTGCCGAACTATCGATAGCTTACCTTGAAAATTAGTATCAAAAAGTTGCTGCCTATTTCTTATGTTGAGTCTTTTAAATACTACCGAAAATACTGTACACAACAGAAGCTTCACTTTTGATAGTATCTATCGTAGTATACTAATACTATTCAAAAAATATAGGCCATTATCTACAGCTCAAAAGTGTCGATAGATTTTTAATATAAAGTTTTCGATACTGAAAGAGCAACCTGCCTTAGTGGCATACCTACTGTCCGCCATTTTGAAAAAATCTCGATTTTGCGGCCACTGATGAAACATATGCCAATCGACAGGGAAAATTATAAAAAACAGAAAATATACTTGGGTAAAATGACCTAAGTGGTATACTTTCGGAGATATAGGGGTTTGAAAATAATAAAAAATTAAAACATTTTTTTGCGCCCAAATTGGCTTTTTTGATCAGGAATAGATCGGCAAAGCTCAGGATCGATCAGGATTTAATATAATTATATAATATTATTCTTATAAATAAGTTTTATTCATTTACTAAGATAAATAAAATACCTATCTACATGTAAGAGAGCTATGAGCAAGACGGTTGTAGTAGCAGTGTTGGTAACCATTCCGAGAGGGATTTATATGTATTTACCTATGTATTAAATACTTGATCATCATCGTCATCATCATCATCATCACCATCTCAGCCGATGGACGTCCACTGCTGGACATAGGCCTCCCCAAGGATCGTCACAACGATCGGTCCTGCGCTGCCCTTATCCAACGTGTTCCCGCCGCCTTCACCTGGTCGTCGGTCCACTTTTTGCGGGGGGCTACCCACGCTGCGCTTTCCAGTACGCGATCGCCACTCAAGAGCTCTTCGGCCTCATCGGCCATATCGGTTCTTCGAGCAATGTGCCCCGGCCATTTCCACTTTAGTTTAGCTATTCTTTGGGCTATGTCAGCTGCTCTGGTTCTTCAGCGGATTCTGCTGCGCTGATCTCTCTTCATTTCCGATTCGATCTTGCAGGGAAACTCCGAACATAGTTACATAGCCCTCTCCATTGCCTTTTGGGTAAAACACTGCGGTATTTGGGACGTGAAGACTGAAGAGACTACGTAGCTTTCCAACGCTGCCTTGCCGAGTCGGATTCGACAGGTTGACCTTTTTCTCGAAATTGTACCTACCTAATTGAATAGTTTTGTACCAGGTAAACATTATCGTCAACAACTTCAAGCGCAGAGAGGGTACACCATAGACATTTTACATGATCGTCCATGTTCATTATCATTTTATCCGTAGGCTAAGAATAGCATCATCCCATTTCTTCCTCTGAATGTAGTATAAGGCGATTATGGTATCCACCAAAAGATGGGTAGCAGCATCCTCTGAGTACACACATGTAATCCAACTGCGATCGCCAACCCGCCTGCCAAGCGTGGCCAGGGCCATCACAATCAAAACCAGGTTCCCATTCCCTGCCGGCCCTGCTATTCCTGGCTACAGTAGCGGCCAAGGTTACGGCGAGGCAGGGTGCGCGAAGAATCTCCGGCAGAGATCCGGCTACCACAAGATCACAATCGACAACAGTTGCACCTGGTAATAAACATATAACACTCGTTCACAGCAGACCGACGAGTCGCGCGCTGAACTCGAGGAAAAACTGAGCAGGATACGTTGGGATATCGTTGGATTATCTGAAGTCCGAAGAGAGGGAAAGGACTTGATAATCCTGAAATCCTGCCTGCTTTATTTCCGAGAGGGCGACCTAAAGTCCTGGGCCCCGGCACGATGTCGGGCATATGGTCCACAAAATCTCTTGTGAATAACTTGGAGGGGATCGTAAACGTGTCGAATAAGGTGGTGTATCTTACACTCAAAATAACCAAACGGTCCGACTATTCGTTAAAGGCTATACAGGTATTCCTGCCCCCGACATTAGATTAGAAATTAATACGATGATGAAGTAGGGATTATGTATGAGGATATCTCTAGGGTCATGTATATTTCCAAAACACACTTCACATTAAAGTTGTCATGTGAGACTTCAACGCAAAACTGGGCAAATGACGGTGAAGAGCTGCAAGTGGGACAATTATTTTGATGTTGGACGACGGAATTAACGGGGCCAACTAATGGACGGCTTCATGGAGGAGGAACTCGATGTAATGAAAACTCCTTCTTTATGAAGCGGGAGCACAGCAAATGAACCTGGATGAGCCCAAACCGAACAAGAAATGAGATAGACTTCGGAGAAGTCGGAAGCTAGGCAGAACAATAAGCAGATTTCGAAATCCGTGACTTGTGATCACCGAGCCTATATTATTAGGGAGGCTATAGAGTGGAACAAAAGCTCCAAAATCTACGCAATCCGTCTATTGGCCAAAGCCAGCTAGCAAAATTGAAGACCGAAGATGGCAGGATCAGTATCGTCCAAGCGTAAGCTTCTGAGAAAGGTTGAGAAATTCTATGGACAGTATACACTAGAACACGGAGACCCGCTAAAAATCTACATAACGAACATAGATCTAGACTGACCCGGCACTATACCAAAGATATCCCGCACGTCGGCCTGTACGAGATTAATATGGCTCCCAAACAGCAAATGAGCAACAAGGCTGTAATACAATGTAATACATTTGTTAAATAAATAAATAAATACGGCGCTGGGTGACGGAATTATGGCCGAGCTCCGGAACGTGGGTGGAAGACTGATCTTTTAGAAGTATTTCGTTTAGGTACGTCATACTCGAGGGAGAAGCGCCGCAGGCATGAAACAGAAGTCTAGATGTGCCCTTTCTCAAAAAGAGCGATAAGTAATGTCCTGCTGAAGACCTAAAGGCTCATTTCGCTTCGTAATCTGCATGTCTACAAGTATAACAGCCCGGTAGCACAGTCGGTAGTGAACCTGCCTGCTGTGCCGAGGGTCGCAGGTTCGAATCCCGTAAGGGACAAATATTTGTATGATGAATATGAATATTTGTACCCGAGTCATGGATGTTTGTATCTATGTATGTATTCTATATCGTTGTCTAGTCATCATAATACAAGTCCAGGCTAGATTCTGGTACTTTAAATGTGACTAGATAATTTGTGTGACATTGTCCAAGATATTTTATTTATTTATTTATTTATAAGCTGTTTCGAGCGTCGTTACAAACCGTCTCGGACGCAAGTTCAATGACTTTCAGTGAAGTGTGTTTGGAACTATACATGGCTCTAGAGACATCCTCCCCATACATACACACTGGAACAGAACATGGAACAGAAGTCTAGATGTGCCCTTTCTCAAAAAGAGCAATAAGTAATGTCCTGCTGAAGACCTAAAGGCTCATTTCGCTTCTTAATCTGCATGTCTACAAGTATAACAGCCCGGTAGCACAGTCGGTAGTGAACCTGCCTGCTGTGCCGAGGGTCGCGGGTTCGAATCCCGTAAGGGACAAATATTTGTATGATGAATATGAATATTTGTACCCGAGTCATGGATGTTTGTATCTATGTATGTATTCTATATCGTTGTCTAGTCATCATAATACAAGTCCAGGCTAGATTCTGGTTCTTTAAATGTGACTAGATAATTTGTGTGACATTGTCCAAGATATTTTATTTATTTATTTATTTATAAGCTGTTTCGAGAGTCGTTACAAACTGTCTCGGACGCAAGTTCAATGACTTTCAGTGAAGTGTGTTTGGAACTATACATGGCTCTAGAGACATCCTCCCCATACATAGTCCCTACCTCGTCATCGTATTTCTGATCCGATGTCAGGGCCCAGGTATACCTGTAAAACCTTTAACGAATACTGTACGAGTTTTGTGCAAGATAAACTCGGCACTCTGGGGCCCGAGAGTTTTGGTCGCCCTCTCGGAAATAAAGTAGGCTACCGGATTCGAGGATTATCGAGTCTCTCTCCCTCTCTTCGGACTTCAGATAATCCAACGATATCACAACGTATCCAGGGGGTCTACTCCGGGATTCGAACTGCGCAATTGCGAGTACATTTTCGCTCCAATATCAACTCTATTCCAATGAAGTGCGGACCGAAACAGTGGCGATATAGCGAACATCGAAAGTGCGGGTACAGGGCCTGCTCAGTTTTTCCTCGAGTTCAGCGCTCGACTCGTTGGTCCACTGTGAACGAGTGTTATATCTGCCAGAGATGCCACCCTGCCTCGCCGCGACCGTAGCCAGGAATAGCAGGGCCGCCAGGGAATGGGAACCTGGTTTTGGTTTTGTTGGCCGTGGCCACACTTGGCAGGCGGGTTGGCGATCGCAGTTGAATTGAATGTATGTACTCAGAGGATGCTACTACCCATATTTTGTTGGATCCCATAGTCGCCTTATACGACACTCAGAGGAAGAAATGGGATGATAGTATTCTTAGCCTACGGACAAAATGAAAATGAACCTGGACATCATGTAAAATGTCTATGGTTTACCCTCTCTGCGCTTGAAGTTAATGACGATTATGTTTACCTGGGACGAAACTATCCAATTAGACAGGTACAATTTCGAGAAAGAGGTCAACCTGTCGAATCCGACTCGGCAAGGCAGCGTTGCAAAAGCTACGTAGTCTCTTCACGTCCCAAATACCGCAGTGTCTCAAGACGAAAGTCTTTGACCAGTGTGTATCGCCAGTGATGAAATACGGAACTGAGACGACGTCTCGCTCACTCAAGGCCTCATAAAAAGGATAAAAGTCACCCAAAAGACAATGGAGAGGTCTATGTTCGGAGTTTCCCTGCGAGATCGAATCAGAAATGAAGAGATCCGCAGAAGAACCAGAGCAGCCGACATAGCCCAAAGAATTGCGAAACTAAAGTGACAATGAGCTGGGCACATTGCTCGCAGAACCGATATGGTAGATGGAGCCAAAGAGTTTTTGAGTTGCGATCGCGTACCGGAAAGCGCGGTGTGGGTAGCCTCCCGCAAAAGGTGGACCGACGACCTGGTGAAGGCGGCGGGAACCCGTTGGATAAGGGCAGCGCAGGACCGATCGTTGTGACTATGGAGGTGCTACTGGGAATGTTCCTCCATTGAAAAGGAAAGTACTTCCGCCAGGCTAGGTGTGATGCCTGGGGACCGGCTGTGGTCTAACAGTTCTTAGTTGGGCCTTGTAGGTATATATATCGAATCTCTGTGATTATTTCTCTTGCGCGATTTATGTCTCGCATTCGATTGTGAACCTTATGTGTAGTAGGTTACGAGTTACGTATTTACGCTGAACGTTGTCTTTGTATGGGCCATATTTCCGAGAGCGACGGTATCGCCATCTGTATCCGATACGCATCTTTGCTATAACTTGTGGGTGCTGACATCTTTAGAGTAGCAAGTCCCCACAGGACTCCCCCCTCAGACCGGTGGTCGTTGAGTTGTTCGAAGTGTGCAGTCTGTATTCATGTAGGTAGGTGCAGGGCTCCAGTCAAGTGAGTCTGACGAGCGATGTGCGGCGTGTGTGTGCATCTGTCAGGGAGATCAGTCCTGATGTGATGCGGGCGAGTGACAGGCGTGGAGAAGGCAAGCAGAACTGCCACGTGGAGGTGAGCTCAGACACGTGGGCTGTGGGAGATTCTTCTATGCAGACGCTGACTGTCGTTGAGCAAGCTGCAGGCCCAGGAAGCGGTGTGAAGACAGCTGCAATGGACCTGGTGCGGCTTCGGGTTGATGGCGTGACTGCTGCTTGTTTGACCTGGTCGAGGGGGTGAAGGGTTGGTTGAAGCTGGTTGCTGCTCTGTGTTGGTGCTGCTGCTCTGCGGTGTTCAGGTTGCGATGTTCTTTGTCGAGGGTCACCAATATGGAGGTGCTACTGGGAATGTTCCTCCATTAACCCTTCGTTTGTGTAGGTCACGGATCCGTGACTAAGACAATAACAAATCTTTTGTGTCTGGAATCTCCACAGAAGAGAGGTTAAAAAGGAAAGTACTGCCGCCAGGCTAGGTGTGATGCCTGGGGACCGGCCGTGGTCCACTGGTCCAACAGTTCTTAGTTGAACCTTGTATATAATTATATTGAATCTCTGTGATTATTTCTCTTGCGCGATTTATGTCTCGCATTCGATTGTGAACCTTGTGTGTAGTTACGAGTTACGTATTTACGATGAACGTTGTCTTTGTATGGGCCATATTTCCGAGAGCGACGGTATCGCCATCTGTTGGCATCTTTGCTATAACTTGTGGGTGCTGACATCTGTAGCAATTCCCCGCATGACGATTCTTGGGGAGGCCTTTGTCCAGCAGTGGACGTCCATCGGCTGAGATGATGATGATGATGATCAAGTACTTAATTCATAGGTAAATACATATAAATCCCTCTCGGAATGGTTAGCAACACTGCTATAACAACCATCTTGCTCATAGCTGTCTTGTCTATGTACATTAACATTATAAAATTATAAATATATATATAAAATTATAAAATATAATTATATAATATTATTATTATAAATAAGTTTTATTCATTTACTAAGATAAATGAAATACGGTAGGTAAGTCCTGATCGATCCTGAGCTTCGCCGATCTATTCCTGGTCAAAAAAGTCAATTTGGGCGGAAAAAAATGTTTTTTTTTTTTTTTTTCAAACCCCTATATCTCCGAAAGTATACCACTTAGGTCATTTTACCCAAGTATATTTTCTGTTTGTAATAATTTTCCCTGTCGATTGGCATATGTTTCATGACTGGCCGCAAAATCGTGATTTTTTCAAAATGGCGGAAAGTAGGTATGCCACCTTCCATACTGAAATGTTCGAAGCTCAATCAATGTAAGTACTAAAAGTGAGATTTGCTACAGCTGCGCGCTTAAATACACAGGGTGTTAGGGTAAACAGTTGCATTACTTTAAGTGGTTATTGTACCCATAATACCGAACAACTTTCCCAAAGAAATCTATACTATAGGAAAGGCGGAAATAAATATTCAACTTTTCATACAAAACATCGATCACCTGATTGCATTTAGTATGGGAAGTCCAAAATATTTTTTGCGAATTTCCTATAGGTTTCTTAGGGAAAGTTGTTCGTGTAATGCAACTGTTTACCCTAACACCTAGTTAGCTGTAGTAGAGTTTCTGATCACCCCGGGTTTAAGGTCGTGGGTTTTAATGATTTATATGTATATCATCAACGAAACTATCGTAGTAACTTATTATTAATCTGTGGCATTGCTACAATATTGACTATCGATAGTAGTATTGATTTTTCTAGACAATCGATAGTCGACAATGTATTGATGCAAAACAACACTAGTAGCGATGCGAAAAAACCCGTCCGGTTGCCGGTTTCGGGATCACCATTCGATTCCGGTGCCAACTGTTAAAGTTTTCGTTCATTAAAAATAAAAACAGGTACCAGCAATTTGTGTGAAACGAGTCCAATTCACTTTAAGTTTATTTATATGGCTTACAAAGGAACATACAGACTTTTACAGATGTTAATATTAACAAAATTAAATGCATTAAATTATATACAAACAGGGTAAAATGTTATAACAAATTCTTAACCTAAAATTTAATTGATTTATTTCTATAATAATACAATTCAACAGACGGCAATGTTAGTCACTTCTAGAAAACATGCAGCTACGGGCTACTCGCGCACCGAGGGTTCCGTACCACACCACCACAGAACACAACATTATTACTTAACTGAGAAAAAACTTTTTTTGTCCGGGACCTTTAGCGCGAGACCGACTCACACTTAGCTGGTTTTTAGTATTTGTTGTTACTTTGTAGAGTTTGCTCTATAACCACACTAAGTTTGACGCTTGTATGTATTACCGTTTTTACGATAGAGCGTGAAGAAAAACGTTGATAAAAACTAGTTTCTTGTTGAGAACCCCCCTTAATTTTGAACTTTTTGACCTTTTTATTATTTGTTAACAAATCCGCTGTAATAAAATAACGCATAATCTGCCAACTATCTAGCTATTACGGTTCAAAAGTTACAGCCCTAAATAGGTAGTATAGACGGACGGACAACGTAGGCTTAGTAATAGGGTCCCGTTTTCACCCTTTGGGTACGGAACCCTAAAAAAGACCTACATCGCACAACCCAAAGAAACTGTGGGCAAAGAGCGATGATAGTCCATACGGAAGAGAGCTAGCGACTCAGTCAGGAGGCGGGGCGGTTCGATTCCCGGCCTGTAAGGCTGTACCACTAAGTTCTACGGAATTTAAGTACGGTTGTATTTATCATTATCACTATCTCGGCGGTGAAGGAAAACATCGTGAGGAAACCTGCAATGCAATCTGCATACCCGAGAATGAAAAGAAAATACCATAAGTTCGGAGGCTGCGTAAAAATTTGGGTAAGCTTGGGACGAACACAAAAGGCCAGCGAGGGTCGCAGTGTTACAATAACGACCCTTGCCTTGATTTTTTATGCAAATAATTCGTAAATAATTTAATATTACACCATAAGTTTGCATCTGTTTGATTACCTACCTTTGTCCCTGTTTGAAACTTCGATAGGATAGAACATAAGGGAAATTCACAAAAAATTGCCTTTTTTACTTAAACCACAGAGTACTATAATTACTACCGTATTTAAACGTTCGATCAGGTGCTGATTGCTTTTAGTATGGAAAGTCTAATTTTGCTGCAAATTTCCTATAGATTTCTTAGGGAAAGTTGTTCTGTATCATGGGTACAATCAACTCTAAGTACGGTAATTAAACTGTCAAAACTCACAATTTTTTATTCAAAAAAATATTAGGGATTTTCTGACGTCTGTGTTTTGACTCTACCACCGCGTCGGAAGCTCCGTCGTAGAGAAGATGCGGCCAGAAACTCGACAACACACATCTTCTAAACAGAGCAAAGTCAAATACTAATATTAAAATTACATTAGTGTTACATTGTCAAGACAGTTTGCTATCAGCCTGTAGATTGCCACAGCTCTATATCGAGCCTGAGGACATTTTTGGTGCCTGTCACATTGTCTATCCTTTAACGCTTTAAAGGATATGCCATATAAGGCATAAAGTTTAAGCCATATATGGCTTTTACTTATAATTTAAGAGTTTTAAATGCAAAAAGTAAATCTTTCTTATCTGGCCATTGAAAGGAGCGGATGTTGTAAAAAACGCTTGTGTGAAACTTTTTACCTTTTGAGAATACTTTAATTGTTACAGTAAAACAGTAGGTATTCGCTTTGCTGATAAGAAAACACTTTTTGTGTAACTAACTACCTGATTCGATCGGTGTTTTTTGTTTTGACAGTTCTTGGCGGTTTTGCTTCTTCGGGATTTAGGGTGTAAACTTATATGCGTTACAAACTTTCATGCTTCAGACCTACCTGAACAACTTTTACTATGGAACCTGTGTGGCCCAAAGATTCCCAAAGGTCCAAAGGTCTTTGGTATGAACGAATTCATGGGAAACTCTAGTTAATAATCAAAATTGTGAAGTATTGTACCGACAAACATAACCGGCACCTAGTACTTAGCAGGTATCTCTATTACGTCATGTTAATAACCATCGAAGCGTTCACAAGGTAATTACTAATTATAAAGTAAAAGATAACTATATTTTTCGCGCCCGACGCTCATAAGATACTTATCGGACATATTTCAGTGAGTTTTGCGAAAGAGTTTAAAATTTGTTGGTATTACCTCGTTAGAATTTCAATTCGAATTCCTACCGTGTTGCGTGTTCATAAATACAGCACATTTTTGGTTTGAATCTACCTAAAAGCAACTCCGATGCCAGTAAAAAAAGGATGCATAAAAAGTAAACGACCAAAACACGACTATCAAGTTTACACTCATTAACACCTTAGACCGGCGACAAAAAGTCTTTAATACCTTAATACTGAATATAGCCCGATCAAAAAACGTAAAAACGTATATTGGATAAAGTAATAAGAACGACAGTTGTGTCCAGTTACTATTTATTTTCTCGAAAATTGTTTACTTAATTAGAAAAGTTGTTATATATCGAATTCTGGTAGATTTATCTAAAATTTTCTTTTAAAATCTACTTATAACAACATTCTCGTAAAGTCTACTAAAATAAACTAGATAGGTGTGGGCGTCGCCATTTGTTATTTTGTTGATAATAATATCATTAGCAAC
Source organism: Agonopterix subpropinquella (assembly GCA_922987775.1). Taxonomy (NCBI): domain Eukaryota; kingdom Metazoa; phylum Arthropoda; class Insecta; order Lepidoptera; family Depressariidae; genus Agonopterix; species Agonopterix subpropinquella. The sequence goes on from OV277693.1 coordinate 29,006,069, forward strand.
ATTTTCAGGATGATTCAGGTAGTTATATTATTATAACAGTTATCTATCACCCAGTATAAACACAATTAGTAAAATTGTTAATACATAGTTTAATAAGGATAATGAAATATTAGGGGGCATCATTATTGATTGGGTTCCCCTTACCTTGAAAGTCAACAGGTTACCTCATATTATTATAATAATCATAAATCATAAATGAACACTATTTATTTTTGTTCTCTTTATTTAGTTGTTTTGTTTGTTTCAGTTCGCAAATCATTTTGTAATAATAGCCAAAAATCAAGCTCAATGTCAAGTTTAATACCTATTAGGTAGATTTTACAGAAAACAAATCTAACTGTTGGCAAAATGTAATGAGTCACGATCGTCTAGCCAAGTCATAAGCACCGTCATCAGAGTAGAGAACCACATCAATAATATTACGGTACCGTTAAATCAGACCCAGGAAAGACGACTATTAGTCCCGTCTAATTGTAATAAAAAAAATCCGGCCAAGAGCGAGTCGGACTCGCACACCGAGAGTTCGCCCTATTTAACAAAATAAATAATTTATTTTTCTCTGGGTCCTTAGCGTGACAAACACTTGATCGGTTTTTAGGGTTCCGTACCCAAAGGGTGAAAAAGGGACCCTATTACTAAGCCTACGTTGTCCGTCCGTCCGTCCGTCCGTCCGTCCGTCCGTCTGTCCGTCTGTCCGTCCGTCCGTCTGTCCGTCTGTCCGCCCGTCCGTCCGTCCGTCTGTCCTACCTATTTAGGGTCGTAACTTTTGAACCGTAATAGCTAGATAGTTGAAATTTTCTCAGATTATGCTTTATTACGGTGAATTTGTTAATAAATAATAAAAATATCAAAAAGTTAAAAATTAAGGAGGGTTCTAAACTAGAAACTATTTTTTATCAACGTTTTTTCTTCACGCTCTATCGTAAAAACGGTAATAAATGCAAGCGTCAAACTTTGTGTGATTATAGAAAAAGCTCTACAGAATAACAACAAATACTAAAAACCGGCCAAGTGTGAGTCGGTCTCGCGATAAAGGTCCCGGACAAAAAGTTTTTTTCTAAGTTAATAATGTTGTGTTCTGTGGTGGTGTGGTACGGAACCCTTGGTGCGCGAGTAGCCCGACTCGACTTGACCGGTTTTATTATTATTTGTTGTTTTACCTTGGAATGCACACTATAATCACACCTTTGATTTTGGAGATGCCCCTAATTTTTTTACTTTTTGTTTTTTTTTATTATTTGTTAGCAAATGCGAAATAGATTAAAGTAAAATAAAGATAACTGCATATTCTGTGAAAATTTCAACCGTCTAGCTAAATTATAGTACAAACGAAACAGCACTTTATAGAATAGAAGGACGGACAGCGTAGGCTTATCAATTGGGTCCTTTTTTCACCCTTTGGATACGGTGCTCTAAAAAAACTAAAATCAATTCTCTCATGGAATTCCCATCACAAGAGCTCGTAAAAACCAAGGAAGTGACACCACTAAACAAAATTTGACACTTCATTATAAATTTCGAACGAGCCGACTGCGACTTGGAGTTAACAGTCAGTCGTAATGAATAGATAATTTTGTATTTAGGGGGTCGTTAATCCCCGATTCAATCTCATAATTTCGAAAAGTCGGCTATATGGCACTTTGTCACTTTACCATTATAATTTTATAATAATTTCACAAATACAAATAAAAAAAATAAAAAGAGGTAGTTTATTTGTAAAATGGATTTAAAAGAAGTTTTGTACCTACCTATTATGTTTATGAATGACCAAAATGCCTGGAGTGCGATTTTTGAATCTCATACGTTGAACTCAGCAGTTGAAAATGTATGGAGATACGCATCTTTCTACTGCTGATTAGACTTTCAAAAATCGCACTCCTGGAATATGATTTTTTTAATGTCAAATCAGCAGTAGAAAGATGCACGTCTCCATAGTAATAATATTGACATTTTCAACTGCTGAATTCAAAGAATGAGTTTCAAAAATCACGCTCCTGGTCTTGTAAATATGTAATTCAATGTTTTATAGGTAATTTTGTAGTTGTCTATGTACATTTTGTTTTGTTTCTGGCCGCATCTTCTCTAACATCTTCTAAGAATAATGAGTTATTATTTGGAATACATTTTGATATTTTTTTAGCTGTTTGTTTAAAGCTTGGCTGGCTAGACCAGCGTCGGTCTGGGACTCAAAAAACTACCGGGAATTTTTCAAACAAGCGGCCCACTCACCTTTTCCCAGACTATGGCTAAGTAAAAAGAAAGGGCTTGAATAGGCGTAGCAATTATTTTTTCCCAGGGCCCGTAAGGGGGCTAGGTCTAGATCAAGGTCAGGTTGCAAAACAATCTAAGATCCGGAGCGAGCGAAGCGAGCTCGAGTTTTTCACGATCTAAAATATCAGAGCTAGCGAAGCGTGCTGAGATTTTACAACAATACGACTAGGCCGTTACAATAAAAAATGCGTGTGACAGACGACCCGACGTACTGACACCAACATGGTTCCATAAGCGAATAAGAACCAGGAGCGAGTGAAGCGAGCTCGATATTTTATTATGATATTTTGGCCATTCGAAATCAGCAATAAGATCTATGTAAATCCCGGAGCGAGCAAAGTGAGCTTGAGATTTCACTCCAATATGGCTAGATCGTAAATCAAGAGCGACTGAAGCAAGCAATGACCACACAATCCAGGAGCGAGCGAAGCAACCTCGTAAATTTACTGCAGTGCCAATACGACTAGGTTAGAAATTAGGAGCGAGCGAAGCAAGCTCGAGATCTTACTGCAGTGTGACTTGGGAATAGATAGGTCACTGCAATATCACTAAGAACAAGGAGCAAGCGAAGCGAGCTCGAGAATTTTCAACATTATACAGGATAATATGCTGACGGTTTTTAGGGGGATGATGATCCTGTCATAATAAGACCATTTTGATCACCAGATTTCAATATTGGTCCCATGGAAAAAGTTACTCAGTTTGATGGTCTGATCATCTCTTTAAAACACCGTTGGCGTACGAAGAAGGACCCTACGATATGCTGGAATGCGTGCAAAATGCTTCATCGCAACAGGATTTAAAACCAGGGCCTCTACCCGCGCATTCGAACTTCGCAATTACGTGAACGTTTTCGTTCCAATGTCAACTCTATTCTAATGAAGCGCGGACCGAAACAGTGGCGATATATCGAAGATCGAAAGTCCGGATACAGGGCCAGGAGCTTTCAGTTCATACCGAAATTGAGTAGACATGTTCGTGAATCAAAAAGATTGAGCGAGCGAAGCGAGCTCGAAAATTCGCAATATACAGGGTGTACAATAAAATGGGACAGCTACTTAAAGGGGTGCTTCAGACCATCAAACTGAACAACTTTCTCTATGGGACCAATATCGAAATCGCGAAAAAAAATCTGCTGTCTCATACATTTCAGTCGAGTTATGTTTGCAATTTTGTATGGGAGAGCGGATTTTTGTTTCGCGATTTCGATATTGGTCCCATAGAGAAAGTTGTTCAGTTTGATGGTCTGAAGCACCCCTTTGAGTAGCTGTCCCATTTTATTGTACACCTGTATATTGACTGTCTTTGACTACGACCGACTCGGTTACTTTACTGAACATATTTTGGCTTTGTTTTGAATTTGATCAAAAATCATCTCCAGGTATGGAGGCCAAAACAAAACTGAACGAGAGAAGCCAGCTCGCAATTTTACAATAAGCACATTTTTCTGAATTTCCCTGACTTTTTAGAAAGGAAAAATAATATAATAATAATTGTCGACTACTTTATTTATTGTAGATTACTTTTTTTTTATATGACTCTTTTTAATTCTGGGCTGGGCCAGAAAGATTCTGGAGTGGGCTGTGCCATTTTCTAAGGGATGAAAATAAAGGGGGAAGAAAAGCTGGGCCGGACCGGCCCACGGGGGTACCGGCCCACCGGGAAAAGTCCCGGTGTTCCCTGGGGCCAGACCGACGCTGGGCTAGACCACCCTATTCCTACCAGTGGAGTGGAAGTCGTACGAAGCGACTAAGGGACAAGGTTGTTTGTAATGTTTTTTGGACGAGAAGCTACGCATTAGATGATTAGACACGTCATTCCATTCTGAAACCTTTAGTATGACATAAGAGAAATAGAAAAGGGCGAATTTAGGCGGTCCGAGTTATTCGGAACCTGTTCGGAACTATTTTAAATAAAATAAATAAAAATCTTTTTATCAAGGACAACAAAGATCCAATGTGTAGTAGCAACAAGAATCTAGTTACTATCACCAATGGCCTTTCAGTTAATAAAAATATTTATCGTTAATTAGAATGAGTTCATTTTAAATGAATGTGAAAGGATAATAAAGTTTGTTCTAAACAAAATATGCGAAGGTGCAAATTATCAGACCGTAATGTTAAATTAAGTTTAACAAAAGTGTAGACTTTTGGGGTGTTTAAAGGCGTTTAAAATTTTAACTAAATACCTACTTAAAGAAGTTTGGCGGAAGGCCATATAATGTGAGACCCAGACATATAGGTACCATACATGAATAAAACTTAGTAATACGTGTAGAGTGAAACAAAACTAACAAAAAAGGAAATTAGTTGTAATCTGTAGAAGTTGGGGGAAAGGTATTTCTTCTTATGATACCTTTTGTATCAAGTGTGTGAAACTCATAATCTTTCTTATTACATAGCCCACTCAATCCTCTACGCATTCATTGTGTTTGTTTTAATGAAAATTCACGATAATCGTACAATATTATGATAATGGAATCAAACGAAATCACACGCACTATCAGTTCAATAAAGCCAAATACGTTCCGTAACGTCCAAAAACTACCTCAGTGATAACATTAGATGAAAATAGCTGTCATGGTTGCGTTTTGCTACTGCTTTTGGATGATTTGTCAATTTTACTAGTAATTTCTACTTTTGAACCCGGACTTCTGAAGATGAGGAAGTTTTTTTAAAAAATGCCTTAATTTTTTCTGTTTATTATAATTATGACCGCCGTCCTGAAGGGCTTTTAGTTTTCGTAAAACTGGCTGGGTCCAAATTCGCCAAAGTTCTTTTATGTAGGTCAGAAACATAACCTGGTTCTATGATAGTTACAACTATAAATCAACTTCAGAGTGGTCAGAGCTTGCTAACAACTTCGTCCGCACCAGTTCCCGTCATCGTAGCCAGATAACATAATTATACAGGGTGTAACAAAACACCCTAGTAATACTTAAGGGGGTGCTTCAGACCATCAAACTGAACAACTTTCACTATGGGGCCAACACCGAGAAAAAATAAAAAATCTGCTGTCCCATACATTTTAGTCTAGTCGGTCGGTACTCGGTACTGCAGTTTTGTATGGGACAGCAGATTTTTTAATTTTTTCTCGGTGTTGGCCCCATAGTGAAAGTTGTTCAGTTTGATAGTCTGAAGCACCCCCTTAAGTATTACTAGGGTGTTTTGTTGCACCCTGTATGTACTTACAAGTGTTAAAATCTAATCATAAGCTATTTTCAGCAAAATCAGTCCAATTAGTGTTTGTGTGCGAAATGCTCGCACAAACAAACAGACAGATAACAAAGAAAAAAATTGTGATTGTGAGTCAGGAGCACGAACAGGGACCTAAACACCATATCGAAACCTTTTTAGGGTTTTGTACCCTAACGGGACCCTATTCATAAGCCTACGCTGTCCGTTACTAGCCCTAAAGGGCTATATCTTTTGAACCGTAATAGGTAGAAATTTGAAATTTTCACAGTAAAGTGTTATTATTTTTATTTGCTAATAAATAATTAAAAAAAGTGGAGGTCCCCATACAAGAAACGTGTTTTTTCAAGGTTTTTTGGTTTATAAATTTCTTCAATATAGGTACAGACATCAGAGATACACTTCTTTAAAAAATTTAAATAGTGTAGAATCCAGGCTCACGCATATATTTTTTTTAATAAGCCAACTGACAGACTGACTGACTCTTAGCCTATATATTTAATGTTTAAACAAAACAACCGCTACCAAAAACTAAACCGTACCCGCATATCAATAACATAAGGCATCATCTAAGCTGTTTCTAATTGATCCCAACGCACGCAAGTCTATTGTCTATGCCCTCCTAATTCCCATGGACTCTAGACGTTGCTCAGACCACCATTAACATTTCTGGGAAGCAATAATAAGCGAGTGTGTAAAAGGTGCCGTAGTACGGGACCTGGATTGGTACTGGCATAGACTACCTACCCTATAGACTTCTAGGCCAATGATGTGGTTAGGTCGCGTCCTCATTGACGTAGCTACGTATTTTCCCTGAGGGGACAGCCTGCCTCCTGATCAGCCACTGCAAGCTATAAAATTCACAAATAAGAACCAATGAATTAGGTAGTGTAAACTAGCATTTAAACCGGACTTCGTCCGCGTCTAATTACAATATCGAAAAATCCTTTCTTAGTGCACCCCCACATCCGCCGTAGAATCTATAAATATATTCAAAATTTTATGTTTCTATCTCCAGCGGTTCACGCTGTGCATTATCTGTCAGTCAGTCATGAAACTATTTTTGGTATATAATGACATTCAATTACAATGCCCACCCATTGAGTATAGTGGCAGCTTACGATTGACTTAAATAGTGTCGTTGTTGTGTCCTATGCTGCACTGCACATAAGGAATAAAAGAAGAATGGCTGATTTGGACCCAGCCATTTTTTACAAAAACTAATAGACTCTCAGAACGGCGGTCATAATTATTATAAACCGAAAAAATGAAGGCATTTTTTATAGAAATTTCCACATCTCCAGAAGTCCGGATTCAAAAGTATAAATTACTAGTAAAATTGACAAATCATCCAAAAAGCAGTAGCAAAACGCAACCAAGACAGCTATTTTCGTCTAATAGTATCATTGAGGTATTTTTTGGTCGTTACGGAACGTATTTGGCTTGGTTGAACTGATAGTGTGTGTGATTTCGTTTTCTTCCATTATCATAATATTGTACGGTTATCGTGAATTTTAATTAAAATAAACACAATGAATGCGTAAAAGTTAGAGTGGACTATCTAATAAGAAAGATTATGAGTTTCACACACTTGCGATACAAAAGGTATCATAAGGAGAAATACCTTTCCCCGTTACAACCAATTTTCTTTTTTGTTAGTTTTGTTTCACTCTACATGTATTACTAAGTTTCATTCATGTGTCTGGAACCTCTAAGTCTGGGTCTAAAATTACATGGCCGTCAGCCAAACTTCTTTATAAAAAAATTACGGTGCAAAATGGCACTGATTTGCCTTTAATATTTTGCTCAAATGTGCGATACTGAAAGAAGGTAAGTAAACACTGGACACAGCGCGGCCTTGCTTTATTATCAGTAGTCTATAAAGGAGGTAGTCGAATGGGTATCGCTTTGTCGACGTACTTAGATAAGTTCCCTGGCCGTTATTTTGTCTATATTCGTTATCTATATCCAACTGATGTTTTCAATAGCGTTTTAAGATTGTGGGTTAATGAAATCTCGTTTTAAAGTTACAGCACAGAAAAGGTAATAGTATATAGTTCTACATATTTACAGTGACTTCCTACAAACATAGAGATTAGTTTCCTTATTGTTTCTGAAAAATTGCATTTTTTTTAATTGGATAGTATTAAAATATCACCAGACTTCGTTTGTATGCAGCGCGCATTTGCGCTCTCGTAACAAACTTCTCTTAGGGCTCTTACAGACGAGCGACACTTTGCTGTCGCGGTGGGTCGCAGAGCGCGCCGCGCTCATACATTTTATGGTCGCGCGAGTCGCGCGACCCTCCGCGCGCCCGGCGACTGCAAAGTGTCGCTCGTCTGTGAGAGCGCTTAAACATTAAATTATATAAAATAGCTTGTGCCTGACTTCGTCAGAGTGGATTTCGAAAAAAATTGCACCCCTGTCTGGAGTGCGATTTTTGAATCTCATTCGCTAAGTTCAGCAGTTTAAAATGTCAAAATTACTGTGGAGATTTGCATCTTTCTACTGCTGATTTGACTTTCAAAAATCATACTTCAGAAGTGCGATTTTGGAAAGTCAAATCAGCAGTAGAGAGATGCGTATCTCCAAATAGTAATTTTGACATTTTCAACTGTTGAACTCAGTGAATGAGATTCAAAAATCGCACTCCTGGTGTCAACCGGAAAATCCTTTCTCAGTGCACTTACTACATGCTCGGTAGAATACCAATTCCGAATTTTATGTTTCTATCCTCAGTGGTTTAAACTGTGCATTGTCTGTGTGTCTCAGTCAGTCAGTCAGTCACGGAACTGTTTTTTTTTTAAGTATAGAAGATAGATAAGTAGTCATGCTGCGTTGGATTAAGAACATTTTTGTTCTATGCTTACTGGTATAGGCTAGGCAAGGCTCTACTGGTAGAGCAAATAGATAAGGGATTGCGAGGGAGAGAGAGAGCGAAATTATATATGAGAATACTAGTTAACAACAACTGACATATTGTACTTAATTTAAATTTTTTAATCTTCCGTAATTTAATTTTCTAACGACTGACATTGCAATAGTCACTTTCTTATTTTTATAACTACTTGTTAATATTGCTCTGCCCTTTCAGGGTTCATGTACCCGCTTTAGCTTCTACGTAACACCCATAGTGTTACGCATTACAGTTACAGCATACTGTAACTGTTCATGAATGCGAATAAATGAATATGAATACAAAAAAAGATATATGTATTTAAATACAATAATATTGACTTACACGTGCGTGCGTATGGAAAGAAAGTATTTAAATTTATTTTAAGTACCATGTTAAGTGGAGAAACTACTCGAGCAAAAAAAAAACATTCTTAAGTACAACTTTTTAAACTTCTACTTGCATAAAAATTATTTAAAATCATATAGAGCACTAGCGTATTACGTAGTCACTTCGTTAAAATGTAAAAGATACGTTTAATCAAGCATTTACGTTATGTAAAGTTGAATAGCCTTGTGTACGATCTGCAGAAAAATTACTCACACTCTGAATCTTATCAACGTTGAAATGGTGACCAATATTTTTTAACTTACGTTGCTGACTGGACACAATTGAACGGGTTAAGACGATCTTTTATACAAGGTGTAAAATTAAATGGGTTACAATATCGAACAGGATGCTGCGAACCTTCAAACTGAAAAACATTCATGATGGACCAAAATCAAAATCGCGAAAAAAAATCTGTTATTCCATAGAAAATGTCAATAGCTAAGTAGGTACTCGACCAAAACGTATAAAACAGCTGTTTTATTTTCGCGGTTTCATGGATGGTCCCATAGTAAAATTTGTTCAGTTTGATGGTCTGAAGCATCCACTTCAATATGTAACGTATTAAATTTTACACCCTGAATATTTGATGACAGCGCGGTTTGTAAAAGATGAATGCGGTGGCCGCATTGCGACCGCGCTGCGGCGCGTTGACATTCGTTCCAAATGAACGCACAGACTTTCGATTTAAAAATCTTAGTACCTACCTGCTTCACTAAAAATATTGGAGAATTTTTATTAGTAGATAGACCTATCTCGTAATTAGAATCGTAAAATATCATTTTCATGGGAATACGACAGCGAGCGCTAAGACCGGCTTACATCGACCTTACGGCCTTGCCTAGACATTGTGGTACAAGATACACTCAGTTCTTCAGAATGTTTTGTTCATGTACACACGGCGACACATCAAGTTACCCAAAACCAAAATAAGCTCGCCGCGCGACGTTATACATTACTATGCCGACACGCGGCCAGCTTATTTTGGTTTTGGGTAGCTTGATGTGTCGCCGTGTGTACATGACATGACATGTAAACGGTAAATAAATAAACCGGCCAAGTGCGTGTCGAGCAGGGTAGGGTTCCGTAGTTGCCATTCACAATATACGGACTTAGAATTAGAAGGGGGCTTTTTATTTTATACTACGGTTTAGCGGATAATAACGTCAAAAAAGTCCATTTTATAAGTTGGTCGACTATTGCTCGTAAACTTGGAAAGCCTACTTCGCGGTGATATACGAGTACCGCTTTGTATACCGCTGCCGCTCATGACATGTCACACGCGACCACCTCACGGTCAATCTCGTTACAATGCCGCACCGCGACGCGACGCGACACGACAACGCGACGACACGTGACGAGCGACGTAACAACGTCACGACTAAATCCTTTTTACACGCGCGTTATGAATAGGGCACGTTGGTTTATTAATAGTTAAATGCGTCTTTGGAAATACTTATTGAGCTCCCCTTTATGCCTATTAGTATTGAACTTAGTTTAAGCTGTTTCAAGAAGGCTCTTCGTGGAATTTGATATTTTGATTTTTTTTTATTCCAACTTGGGCACCGATTTTTAGTAGCACCTCAGTTTGATCATCAAATTTTAGCCTATGCAGAGTACTTTTGCAGCAAGCACTATCTTCCAATGACATGGTACCTATCTAAGTGTCTGACCATCTAAAGCTTATGTATGGAATGTATGGCGTGGTATGGTACAGGTGATTTAGTTCCGCGATTTCTATGTTGTAGAAAACTATTTATTTCGATGGTTTTATTATCCCAAAAAATCGCAGCGTGCCTATTATGAAGGATCCTATTTCACGTCGTACCTCCCAGTAGGGCTAGCATGCCATGCCACGCACAACAAAGCGACAAAACAAGAAATCCGTCATGTGTGCTAACTTTCACATACGCAAAGTAACAAAGACGTGTCGATTTTTGTTGTTTTCTCGGGGAACGGCATTCTATAGGCCCACAGATCAACCAAATTAATTAATAGTTTATATTAAAGTGGACATTTTACATTCCCGTCTTTAAATAAAACGCATAAATCTACACAAAACGAGTGCGATAAAAGCTTGAGTCGTATGTAACGTAAAACCGATTTCTATGTCTGATTAACTACCTATAATACACCACAAGCCGGCCAGAGTTTCGCATTTCATTGAAGGGGCGATCCGAATGATATCTGTTCATTTCATCTCCAAGTTACACAGACTACCTACCTTACAGATTTCTGATCCAACTTATACTACGCCCAATTTTTTAATAACATAAACCATTTAAGGTTGTAATCAGATAATGAAACTAAACAGTAACAACCTATCCTTAAGGAAAATGAGTCTAAAAACAAAAAAGATTTTTTGGATATCCCATTGAAAATCAGCTGATCCGCACTAATCTGGAAGGTTCAAAACATTTTCTGGTTGTTCGGCCCAGCACAGCGAGCGGCCGAGTAACGTGGTCATGCGATATAAATTAATATAAATCAGGGGTGGCCAAGACGTCGACCGCGGTCGACCGGTCGACCGCTCCGTGTTTTATGGTAGCCCGCGAAGAGTCAAAAAATTTCAAAGAAATAAAGAATCTATTTTAAAATCATGGCGCAATTTTCTAAAAATCTAATTTAAATTCCTAAAATTCAGATTTATCGCAGAAAAATTGTTCAGCTGTGTATCTTGCTTAGTTATGGCTTACTCTTGTAATTATATTCTGTGGTTATGTATTATACAGGTTGTATCTCAATAAACTGACGGTTTTAAGGGTTCCGTAGTCAAACAAGGGACCCTTTTATACTTTCGTGTATTCTGTCTGTCTGTCAGTGTATGCCCCGCCTCAATTACTCCCTCATTGTTGAACCTATTTAATAGAAATTTGGCATGAAGACAGATAATAGTAACCCAAAAACAGAAATAACAAGAAACACCTTTTTTCCAACCTCCTTTGCACCCACAAACAACGAAAAGTATGTTGGAAAAAATTAAAAATATATTTAATTTTACTCCCTGTATAATAATGATATGAGGTATTTATAAATTTTTTGGAAATTACTACTACTTGACTTAAAGCCTGCTGTGATGGTAAATCAATGGAGCTAGTTAATTTCGCATTATAATTGAACGTATTTGACTAGCAAACGTGTTATTTTAGAGAGTCAAGTGATATTCATTTGCATAATAATATTGACATTTTTATTGTGGTATAGGTACCACCGACTCCATAGACATAGTATTAGTATACAGGGTGTTATGTAAACTTAAATAAGGATTGATTCAGACTATCAAACTGAACAACTTTTACTAGGGAGTCAAAAAGAAATCGTGAAAAAAAAACTGAAAAATGTAAGTATCCCTATTTCCTAGCGGCATGCAGCGTCAAGTAAGGTTTCGATCGATAGGTCTTGTAAAATGAAACAAAACAGTCTTAGAAAATAAAGTCGTTAGAAAAAAATTACTCTCCTGTAACTTTTAAAATACTGGAGGAAGAGATCTGAAAATATTCATAAACATATAGCAAATGAAATAAAATCAAAATGTTTTATTCAAAAGGCTTTCTGGCGTCATCTTTGACTCTACCCTTTGACTATTTATTATAAGGACTGGCCTTGCGGTAGCATTTCTCTTCTGCCACGGTATAAGACAAATTGATCATGTGCATTTACACTCAATTTTATACCTTATCATCACTAAACGAGACAGCCTATTTGCTAAACAATAATTTTGAACTTAGAACGTTTGGGGTTCACACGAGACTACTTTTCATGATTTTTAACATTCTAAATTAGAATCTAAACATATGGAGAATAAAATCCAAAGTTGCGGATTTCATGTAACCTCGCCCTCCGCAAAAAGTGGCAGAAATGTTTGTTAGTAGAATGACCCGCGTAACTAGTCCCTAAAAAATCTTCTTCTAAAGTGTGTGTGTGCCTCTACTTATACAATGACTACGGAATCCTAACATGGGCTCCAAGAGGCTCTTGGCCGGTTTTAGTATAAACATAGTATACCACTAACGACCACGGATCCATTTCCCAGTGTGGTAACCTTAAGATAAGAGCAACGACCAAAAAATGTCAAAACACTCAAAACCGACATAGTGAAGCAACAGTAATTTTATCACGTTCCAAATGGTCATGGAAATTGTCTAACGATATCAAAACGATCCCAAGATTCTGGGCGGGAAATCGTACCTCGTGCGGTCAATGAACCGGGCGCACGCGCCGACAATGTTCTGTTTCTACGATTCATCACGCCTTCGATTGGGGACATCGAAAAAGTTTAAACTAAAAGTTTGTTAATTTATTCAGGATGTGATTAGCAGTAAAGAACTTTTTGTGTAAAAAATTGGTAATCATTTTATAGTCACTGCCAGTCACCGCGGTAGGTATACGAGTGAATGTTATAAGTAAAAATATTTATACGGTGGAATTGAGAAACCTCCTCCTTTTTTTTGAAGTCGGTTAAAAAGCTAATTATATGTAACTTTTGAAAATTCGAAAAAATTTCATAACCAATCTGAAATCTGACAAATACTGTCACAGATTAGTTTATAAATCGTGTTTGAATATTTTCATTTACTTTAATTGGCTAATATTGAAAATAGGAAGAAATTTCGTTTGTGTGGAGCGCGCTGTAAATACCCTCTTAAAGTTACCAGACTTGAAATATTTTAGTGTATGGAGAAAGGAAAAATGAAGAAAGTTGTTTTCTAGGTTACAGAATTATACAGGGCCATCTGGAGTAAAGGACCGTTAAGGTGGACTTCCGATGCCAGCGGCCGATGCGTCTAACGCGCGCGTCTGACGCGAGGTTCTGTCATATATGACAGAACCTAGCGTCTGACGCGCGCGTCAGTGGCTGGCATCGGAAGCGGCGCCATACGTTTTCATAGGCCGCATCGGCCATCGGCCGCGAGCCGCGCGCGTCAGACGCGTCGGCCGCTAGCATCGGAAGTCCACCTTTAGGATGGTAAAGAAATTGTAATGATAGATCAGAAACACTTTATCTAGGCTTTACGAATAAATATAAACACAATGAGATTATATTTTTTAGGCTGTCCATTTGAAAAGTAGTTTAATTTATTTATTTTCTGTTTTGCTTTTGTCAAAGGTTTACAATTTTACATAATTAAGTAGTAAAATTGTTATAGGTCGACCAGAATCTCGTAAGGAAAAGAAAAAGGTAGGTAAAAAAATTGAGATTTGCACATGGTAATGTCAAACTGTCATCAAGTAGGCCCTTTACAAACTGCAACTTTTTGCAGCGATTAAAACGCGCGTTTGTTAATGGCTTAATACATTTTTTAAACGCCTAATTCAACTGGCCGAACATTTTTTCTTCGTGGCTGTATGGCGTTTCAGAAGTGCTGCAAAAAGTCACTGGGTTAAAGGGCCCTAAATCCTTGTCGTGGATGTACTATGAATAAATTAGAAAAAAAAGTAGGAGTTTGTCATTATTATAATTTTTGTCTCTTACAAAAGGATAGGGCTTAGTATGGATGGATTAATATTTAGGCTTTATTTCATCGGTTCATGAAATCAAAAGTCAGTAATCCTGCGCTTAGGAAGTCCCGGGCCCCGCGTAAACAATCCAAACTTAGTGATTAGTTGACCCATAATTTTATTTAAAATTTGATGTTATGTCAATAAAGAAAGTAGGAATGATGGGTAAAGTTAATAAATAATATGTTCAGTGACCATTTGCGGGGTCGTGATGGTCTTGGTGACCCGCGAGTTGAACCTTGCGCCGGAGTCGTGTGCGAGGCGGTCACGATCCTAGACAAACTATATGTTGGTACCTATACTATACCTACCTATAGAATATGTCTATGTACTACTAGCCTTCGCCTTGTGACTTTGCTCGCGAAGTATTCGCTTCGCAAACGTGTACGCCACGAGGGTAGCACAATTTCCGAGAGAGTGTTCCATTTCAACACTGAAAGAAAGCGCTAACGTACTCATGGATACATTTTTATAATCTTGTTTTGGCAGTAAGTAGGGTGAGTGTGCCCGTGGGGTAGGTTGACATCGGGTTCAGTAAATTTAAAATTTTACGGAAAAAAAAATTATTAATTTAAAAAAAAATTACCTATGTTGAAACCATGATAATTCGATTCTGCTATCGATTCTTAACAAACTACTTTCTAGTTTTGCGTTAATTCATTAACACGTTGTATATTCCGTGCCTATACAACCGCATTGGAAGCTTGAGGCCAGAAATCTTCAACACACATCTATTAAACACTAAATTAAACAACACAAAATGTACAAAGTACAACTACAAAATAAATACAACATTGTGTACTAAACGTAATATTGTCAATACCAGGCATTTTGGTCATTCATTAATTTCATTAATACCTACGAAAGATGTGTTGACTGTTGTTGAATACTTTTTATTTCTTGTGTTGTAATTATGAACGTTATGGTTTTTTGGAATCGGAGAGAAAATGTTGAGAATGTATTACAATATTTTCGTAAATAAAATTACTGTATAATGAAAATAATTAATGATGATATAATGTCAAAAAATTTGGAGAATCTTTACGACGCAGCATATAAAATAGTTCTCTAATAATTATACAGGGTGAAATTGATATCATTAGCATCCTTTTAAACTAAGAGTCTACCCATCAAACTGAACAATTTTCTCTATGGGAGCAAACCGATCGGAGCAACACAAAAATCTGCTGTTCCATACTAAACTGCAAATGCCTACGCGACACAAATGTATGCAACAGCTGATTTTTTTTGCTCCGACTGGTTTGCTCCCGTAGTAAAAGTTGTTCAGTTTGATGGGTAGACTCTTAGTTGAAAAGGATGCTAATGATATCAATTTCACCCTGTATACCTACTTAATGGTTGAAAACTTCTTTCAATCGAACTTTAATTGTTGAACAGTCATGCACAAATAATCCTAGCCGCGCACATTTGTTTTTGTATCTAGGTATTCTTCTATAGAATGTTATGCGAATAATGCTTAATGCTTATAATATAAAAACATGGCACCTACTTAAATAACTTTTTTTTTAATTAGGTACTTAATCTTTTTTTTATGTAGGTAATTACTTAGTAATTCGAAAGATATTTTGTTGTCTTGTGGGTTAGTGCATAACTAGATCCAATTCGTACTACCTCTACATATAATATTTTTTCAATAACAATTATTTGTCAGGTTTCATTATTATGACAGGAAGGTGAGGGGTACGGGGAGAGTGCAGTCATAAAACGGTATTCTATTCTAATTTTAACAGCGCAGCGTTACGTAACTTGCGTAGGCCTCTGTCTATGCGAGCTCTTGTGCAATATGCGAAAATGTGAGCTGCCGTGCCGTACAGTGTGCGACACAAGTTTTATACGCTACAATTGTAAAATACAGGGTGTGAACTTTTTTAAATGCGTTACATATCTGCAGACCATTAAACTGAACAAGTTTGACTATGGGATCAACTTTGAAATCTTGAAAAAAAGTGCTGTTTCATACATTTTGGTCGAGTCGTTATTGACATTGTTGTTCAGTTCGATGGTCTGAAGCACCGTGTTCGATATTTAAGTACTTAACGCATTTAATTTTACAACTCTGTATGCATAATCTAATCATGACTGCAATAAGAATTTTTTGTTTAAATCGAGCTAGAGCCTGACTTTTTATTTTAAAAATAAAAAACTTCGCCATGTTGCGGGAAATCGTTGGAAATATTTTTTATACTTGCAATATTGTCATTAATCGATTGCAGCGCCGCCAAAACAGGTTTTTAAATTTTCTGGTCAGGCATTACATACATTTTCGGAATCCTTAATTGTGACGAGTTCTATAGGTAATTAAGGATCGACCGTACCTCTTCCGAATGAGATATAGTGAAAGTTGTTCAGCTTGGCGAGTAGAATTTTCGCTTTTTCGATATTTATTTATGTATTTTTTTTTTTTTTTTTTTTTTTCCGCTCTGACTGAAAATGTATCCCGTATAAGGTGATTTTTTACGCTACACATAATGAATTGTTTAGCTGATAAAGATTCTAGACTCCTATTCTTTTCTGAATTGTTACTTCGAGTCCTGTATTCCATTGTCAATTATGACAATTATAAGTAGGGAATGGGCTGACAGCGTCATGGGCTCCTTTGCACCCGGTATGACCCGGGGAGGGCTCTTTGACTGAGTGTAAATATTATTGTAAATATTTTATTAAGCTAGTTTTATTTTAGTTAGTTAGTTATATTTTATTGTTATTAATTTATCCCTGAATACAACGAATAAACATTTATTTGACATTCATATAAAATAGATATGTATTATCTCAGACTAATTACTCCTTCGGGGGACCTAGTTGCATATGCATACTTTATTATTATTGATGTTGTGTATACACAGGGTCAAATCCAGCATAACTTGCATATCGTAGCAGTAATAAGCATTGCTAATGTAATGTAAAATATGTAAATTACAGAGCGCTTGTGCGAGCGAATGTACCAAAGTGTCACGACCGACTATAAGGTGTTAACTTGTGTTCGATGCGTTATAGTCACATAAGTTACCTGAGAGATAACTTAACTCTGTTGTATAAGAATCAAAATAGCTTGATTTGTGAGTCTTGTTGCGTGGTAAACTAAGTATTTTATAAGACAATGCGGATTAGCTTAGTCTTTAAGAGCCTACCGAGCCTATTGTACTGCCCAATCGTATTTTATTTTATTTCTAAACAATTAAACAACATTTCCAAAAAACAAGAATGTCACATTGTAGTCCTGATTGGCTTTCAATTTATCAAAACATTACAATAAAATAAAAACAAAAATTTTAACCTATTTATTTAAGGAAATATAAATAGGTTTTAGATAAAGTTTCAGAGTTGTCAATGTACAAGCCTATACCTAGATTGTTGTAATCAAAGGTCACTGGGCACCTTAGTATGAAACCTATACCCACGACCTACAGAAAAAAAAAATTATAGGATGTTTAGATAAATGTCTCTAGTTCATGAATATATCTGTCGCATTATTGTGGGTCATGGGATTCAGGCCAAAAAATAATAAAGAAAAATGTAATTTTACTAAACATTAAGGTTTATCATAATACGGTTTAAGACATTTTTATTGGTTTCTTGTTAGCAACTATGATTTTATTCATAGCCATTAATGTCCCACTGCTGGGCAAAAGCCTCCCCTTCTTCCAATTTCCCTGCAAAGACCCACCAATCAGCTTTGTAGGTGTCTAGGTCATCTCGTCATCTTTTGCGGGGTCGGCCCCGACGTCTCTCTTTCTCTCGAACCAAATACACATTAATATAATAATACAATATAAAATAAATAAAAATAAAACAAGTATTGAGAAGTTTTTAAGTTTTATTCAACATGATCAAACATCATCATCTCAGCCGATCGACGTCCACTGCTGGCCATAGGCCTCCCCCAAGGATCGCCATAACGACCGGTCCTGCATCCTGTCCTCCTCATCCAACGTTTTCCCGCCGCCTTCACCAGGTTGGTCCACCGTGTGAGGGGCCTACCCACGCTGCGCTTTCCTGTACGCGGTCGCCACTCGAGAACTTTTCGGCCCCACGGGCCATCGGTTCTGCAAGCAATGTGCCCCGCCCACTGCCACTTAAGTTTAGCAAGTCTTTGGGCTATGTCAGTTACTCTGGTTCTTCTGCGGATCTCTTCATTTCTGATTCGATCTTGCAGGGAAACTCCGAGCATAGCCCTCTCCATTGCCCTTTGGGTGACTTTCAGCCTTTTTATTAGGCCTTGAGTGAACGACCACATCTCTGTTCCATATACTGATCAATGTATACAGGGTGTAACAAAACACCCTAGTAATACTTAAGTGCAGTACCGATTCGACTAAAATGTATGGGACAGCAGATTTTTTTTATTTTTTCTCGATGGCTCCATAGTGAAAGTTGTTCAGTTTGATGGTCTGAAGCACCCCCTTAAGTGTATTGTTACACCCTGTATAGGAATAACTGTATTATCTAAATATTCGAAATTCGATTCGAAGAATTAAAAGTTGTTCATAATGTCCAAGTTGCTCATGTTGTCCTCGTAGTCTTAATTGTTCATAGATTCATAGATTCTTTATTGTACACAAAAACATAATTATGAAAAAAAAAATAGTTTTCTAACTTGTTTATTGGTCCAAAATATGCGTGTTGTCCAAGTTGTCCTGTTCTTTCGTGTTGTTAGAGTTATTCAAGTTGTTCTTGTTGTCCATGTTGTCCAAGTTGTTCATGAAGTTCATGTTATTCTAGTTGTTCATGTTGTCTAAGTTTTTCATGTTGTCCAAATTGTTCTATTTTTTGAATTTGTTAGTGTTGTTCTATTTGTTCATGTGGTCCAAGTTGTTCTAGTTGTTCATTTTGTCCTAGTTCAAGTTTGACACAACACAATGACATGAGGGAAAATGTGACTGCAGCGACAAAACGGACCTATCAGAACTAAAGCTGCCATAGCCCGGGATGTGATAACGTATCGCTATCGCGGGTTGGCGTACTAGCCCCGCTGTTTCTACTTGTCTAACGTGCGAGTGACACAGTATATGCAAGCCGCTGACCACGTTTTCTTAGCGCACAAACGTTTATTTTGTTTATTTAATATAATGGCTTCACTAAAATTGTTTAATGTACACATTTAAATATTAATTTTTACATGTTATTCCCATGGTTTAAAAAAAAATTACAACATAAAATTAAATGTGGGTTAATACTACACATTTTAAAACCAATTTGGTTTTTGTAGGAAAAATTTAGTTAACTGGGTCAGATTCCGCCCAATGACCTTTTAAGCGTAAAATAAGTGCTCATTGAATATGAATAATTTTGTGTTTTGTATTTTTTGTATTTAAATTTTTGTTTTTATTTTATGCACCTACATACTTTGTAAATTCATGCTAGGTACTAAAATAAAATTTTTCAATATTGTAAATATTTTATTATGTATGTATAATGTATAATGTACCTATGTACCTAGAAAAAATGTCTAACAAAATTAGCTGAAACTATTTTAAGGGGATGATCAGACCATCAAACTGAAGAACTTTCTCAATGGGATCAAAATCGAAATCGCGAAGAAAAAGCTATCCCACCCAATTCTTTCGTTTTGGGTTGAGTAGAATTGCAGTTTTGTATGAAACAGCCGATTTTATTTCGCAATTTCAATGTTGGTCCAATACAGAAAGTTGTAGTTTGTACTAGTATCATAATAATCAGCAATTAATTTGGACTCTGTATGCAGAAAATGACAAAATGAAAAAGGTAGGCCTGAGTACAACTGCATGCTAAAAAATAGTTGGTAGGTAGTTTCTGACCACCCCGACAGAGATTATAGTCGCGATAAAACTCAGATGCGGTATTTGAATTCAGGAAAAATTTATATGATTTGTTTCTTATTGCGTTCTAAATGAATCAAATAGCATCAAACTAAGTCCTAAGTAAAGTCTTGCTCTTGCATCTTACTCCTTGGTATGTTTCCATCTCTGTCCAGCTTTAATTAAATGGTCACCGTTGACAGGTGGCTTAGTGGTGCTTCTCCAATACTGTTATGCCTTTAGGCCTTGTTTAGTATAAACACAGATTGCCTGCCCTATAGACATTTAATGGAAGGCGATGTAATATAAAACTTAGAGGAAAAGCCATTCATGATGAGCGGGCTGCTTTCTCTCTGCTTTTAGCTTTATACTACACAGGGTGTGGTATTAAATACGTTGCATCAACAGCGTGCTTCAGATCATTGAACTGAACAAGTTTTACTATGGAGCCAACATCGACTCGCCCATGATAGGGTAGTCAATGTAAAGTAGTATGAGAAATTTCGATTCAATAGATATGCAAAATTCTTCTTCTATCGCGACGGTCGCGCGATCCTCCGCGACACCCGGCGACCGCAAATAGTGTCGCTCGTCAGTGAGAGCGCTAACTAAATGCCTTTTGCGACCGATATGGCAGCGTGATAGAGTATCATGCTAAAGGCCTCTGAAGTGGGAGGCGCTCGAGACGAAATAAAAATGAAACAAATAGGTGCTAGTAAAATATAAAGTTGTTGTTGCTAAAATATCATTGAAAATAGGCACCCATACAGCTAATGTGACGGCCTGTCACCGATACCACAACGCCAGGACGATTATCGTTCTAGCTACAACGCCTTGCACTGCATTGGTAAAGTCAAGAAAATATGTCAACAAAAAGCTATATGTGTGATATTATTTTTGAATTTGAATTGAATTGTAAAGAAACTGCGTCGGTCGGATCATTTGCTTTACTCTCTTCAGTATGAGAAAAAGAAAAGATTTCTACCAACTCTATCTACAAAACACCTATTCCACACATGACTTCATATCTATAGTTATTTCGCGCATCACAGACAATGTTGCGATACAAACAGATGGACAGTTTCTGTATCATTATTATTCAACGTAGGTACCTACTTTTAGTTTTTAAATGAGTAGAACATTTTGTAACCGAATTCCAGCACGCTTCTGTTTTTAGGTAATTTTAGCACATTTTTTATATGCTTTCTTATTAAACTTGATTTCTTTTCGTTTCTATCTCAACTTAGATGATGGTGCGAACGAAATCTGTTGAAAAGGATTTTGCCAGTGTCGTAGCCGATGGCGATCGATTGTCTCTGCCTAGCGCAATTGGACACAGGCGTAAGTATATGTGTGTATGTAATACAAGCCCACTGCGGTTGCGTTGTGGGAAGTCTTCAACTCTCACAACATTTCCGCACAATCCCATCGAATAAAATTATCCAAATCAATATAAGGTTCTGTAATATAGCAACTGACATGCGAAATGCGCTCCAAAGCGGACGTCGTCAGAATAATTGATCAAGTCATCGTTTGGCACTTTCGCAGTCGCAGGCATCGAACCTGGGACTTCCGCCACATGCCGCACGCTGGGCCAGTGACGTGATTTCACTTGCTAGTTTAATTTCAAACTATGATGTCATTGTACTTAGTTGTCGTAATGTTGAGAAATCACGAAAGCTATGTATCTATACATCTATAGGTATCACACTAGATAATGGTATTTTGTAAAATATTTATTTTGTGAATCAGTTAATATAAAGTGTCTTTCATTAAGCGCTTCCTAACTTTAAAAAATAAAACAAAGTATGTGTGAGATATCATTGAAATTTTTTATTTGTTTGAAAGGCCTATCGATGCCATTTTGAAAGTGGGTTTCTCTGGGTGGCGCGCATCCGAAATGTCAAATTTTCCATGACTCTGGCGCATAAATCATTACCGATGGCATGGGTTATGTTTTGGTTATGTTGGCTTTTAGGGCCGCGTTGGTTTTTGGCTTATTTGCATAACCTGCGACTTAAGAAAATCCCACAAGAAAAACCACCAACCCACCACCGATGACGCTGCCAGCCCAAAATCAACAACAAACAGTGACTTTTTCGGGATGCATTGGACGCTCTTCTTGGATCTCATGTGGATGAATATCGTCCCAAATTTGACAATTTTTAACCGACTTCAAAAAAAGGAGGAGGTTCTATGTTCGGCTGTATGTATTTTTTTTTATGTATGTTCACTGATATTTTCGTCAAATGTGAACCAATTTTTAAAATTCTTTTTTTGTTTGAAACGGTATACTCCCGAAGTGGTCCCATTTTAATATTATGATGATCTGATGATGCACTTCGGAGCTACATGATATAACTCCTCAAAAATTGACAGCAAATCGTCTGCGATTGAACCATTTGCTTCTTTTCAATGTACCCTTTGCGTGTATAACTGATATCAGAGTCGAAATAACATATTCAATTAATAAAAATTATGAAATAAAAAATTTTTTACAAAAAAATTAAAAACCGACTTCAGAAGTAAAAAAGTACAAAATAATATTTCAGCCTATGAAGTTTACGTTCGAATCTATAAGAAAATTAATTTGTTTTGTTGGAGTCGGTGTCAAGCCAAGACAAAAAATTACTGCAAGCCCAGTCGCGAATCGTAGGGTAAGGGGAGGTTATTTCGCGATATAGGTAATTTCGTGATAATTTTTTAAACGTCTGCCGCGGCCTAACCCGTAAAGGAATTGACGCAAAACCGCGTATGTACATGCAGTAAAGTGTGCTTAAGATAGTAGTATGATTTTCAGCTCAGTAGCTTTTGAAACAAGCTTGCAATGAGTTTTTTCTCAGAACGAAGGGCGAAATCGCAATCAGCTGTGACAAATGACGACAGTAGACAATGAAATGAAGTTTTAATTAGTAAATAAGTAATATATTTAAAGAATGTGGTATTAAACTGATAGCTAAATGTTTTACGAACAGATTGATTTAAATTGTGCATTGGATTTCAAGAATTTTTCATTCAAATATCCTTAAGTTAGGTGTGCAATATTTTAAGTGATTTTGCAAATTTTTTTTGTGATTTGATAGAGGTATTTTGTCAATTAATTTTAATCATCTTAAAGTATAATTTTAGGGGTTATTTTGCTTGTATGGTCTTATATACATCTTTAATCTTGTATTTTAGTCTATGCTATGCGTGAATGACGTAGTTTTTTTTATCATGACACTAACTATTTACCAACTTCACTGACCCATCTAAGCCAACAAAAGAACCGGAAGTTGAAGTAACTATACAGAACACGAGAAGAAAGCCAGAAAAGAAAAAAGAAAATAAAAAAAACGGGGAAGAAGTTGAGAAAAAATGATAATGTTTGGATTTATCCGATTTATTGTATGCAGGGTGTTAGGGTAAACCGTTGCATTACTTTAAGGGGTGATTGTACCCATGATACTGAACAACTTTCCCTATGAACCGTATAGCAATTAAAAAAAAAACTTTTCATACAAACTTTCGATCAACTGATTGCATTTAGTATGGAAGCTCGATTTTTTTTGTTAATTTCTTATAGGTTTCTTTGGGAAAGTTGTTCAGTATCAAGGGTACAATCAGCCCTCAAAGTAGTGTAACTGTTTACCCTAAAACCCTGTACATTGTGAAGTAGCATATTATATTCTGACATTGAATAATTGCTCCTGATGAAGATGACCTATACTTAAATTAAGATCAAAGATATGCCAAAAACTTTAAACAATATCCCATATCAATCAGTTAATCTTTATTTGAGTTATAACAAAAATTGTTAGGTGTATCACGGAATAACCTCCCCTTACCCTACCTACCGGCTTGACAGCGACTTCGACAAAACAAATTAATTTTCTTATAGATTCGAACGTAAAATTCATAGGCTGAAATATTATTTTGTACTTTTTTACTTCTGAAGTCGGTTTTGTATCGCAATTTTGGGCCTCATCGCTGAGCATTTGCACTCATCTACTTTATATTCTTATATTCTATTCCGCATTTAGTTTTGTTCCAAAAACCACCTCATTATACTGTCCATCGGGCGTTTGCATCCATAGAAAGATATTATGTTTCTGAGTTCATGACTTGAGCCTTATACGTCGTATACCGCTGTCTTTCACATAATATTATCCTTTTTGTATATAGTCTTCTCTTCCTTAAAAATTCACGAGACTCAGACTCAGATTCAGACCGCTGAGCGCGCGGAACGTTTCCCGAACAATTTTATCATTTGCACGTGCTGATGTTGAACGCTATAACTGTCCATGGTGATTTGGCAAAACCTAGGCAAAACAGACTGAATAAATGACAGCCAATTTGACAGATCTAGCTTCAATAAAATGGCCGCTATCAACTGTCAAAGTTCGGAAGTCCTTATTGGAAGACCCTTTATAAAGTAAATTTTCAGTAAAAACCGGACGGAACGACCTAAAACAAACTGTAATTTCGTAGTTAGATGTAGGTATGCATATGCTAAGATGAATGTAGTCAGAATGTAGTGACCCAACTCTGTACAGTTTGAGGTAGTAGTGCCCATTGCCAGTTTTAATGCAGTTCGTAGTTAACAGGATAATTATTTTGTAAAAATAACGGTAAGTAATTAATAAACCAATTATTATCTTTAATTTATTCAACCATTATTTGAATTTTTCTGTTGACCCGTGTATAAAAGGATAAATATGTTTTATCTAGATATAGACGATAAAATGCAACTAGAACTTCTGTTGCAAAATCCTTTTGCATCACCCTTTTATTTACTTTAAACTTAATATTGCTTACGTATGTGCACAACAATGCAATCATCAGCTTTCAACCAAATGCCTGAGTCATTTTCATAATCCCTTTAAAACATACCTATATCGATAATAAATACAGCATTATAAGAGCATTATTAATTAGAGTTGATATTTATAACCCTGTCCTTCACTCAAGCATTTCGTCATGTATGTGATAATGAAAGATGCTAATAGCAAATCAGCCCGTAAAATTTGAGAGTTATTTTATTACATTACCTAATTTATCATTTCATAGACGGAAAGTCAGACTGATCTCATAAAGTGGATTGTAATTTTACTAATTAGCTACCACCATATGAACAGATAATAATGTGTTCTATTATTATCTATTCATTTATGGTACCGCACGTGAAATTTTTGTAGCATTTTGGACATAATATTGTGATGCACTTCAACTTTTTTAACCCTCTGTCGTTGCATTGTTGTGCAAAGGCCTCCCCCAAGCTGAAAAGTGGAAACACTTATCATCATCTTTATCCACCATGCATCCAGATCGTCGCACTATCTTTTTTTCTCGACCGCTCTTCTATTTTATTTTCTTGTCACGGTATGATTTATATCAGGAGTGGCCAAACTTTTCAAGTACGCGGTTCGGACATATTTATTCAACCAAAAATGTTTGTTCATTTTGGTGGTGTATGTTTTTAGCAGTACCTACCGGCTTGTAAATACGTAAATTTGTTCACTCATTATAACCTAATTGAAATCAAAATAAAATAAACAAACAACGAAACTAATACGCGATAATTGGTAGCTCACTCTTTTCGGCAGGCGATCTCGCGAAGTCCGGGATCATCGCACATAAATTCCTCCCGCGGCTCAGATCCAACTCGTTAGTACCATAAAGTAATGAATAGTGGAAGCTTTTTATTTGACTTTTCTTTAAAAGTGTTCCGAAATTTATACCCGAACTCAGATCGCGCTCAGATCTGAATAGTGGAATGGTTTACTGGAACCATTCTTTGAAATAATACTTGAAACCCTCCCGGACCGGGGGCTCTGAGTACTGGAAGGGTTTCCATATACGCAGCAGCGTTGCCTCGTTGAATAGCTATGGCTATAGCTTGAGTTTAGAATTATTTCTACTGTTATTTGAATATTTTAGAATTAGAACAACACAAAAACAGACATCAGAGTTAATGTATTACAAAACCAGATGCGTTGTCGGAGTTGAAAACCAGACGATAAAATTATCTATTCATTCTTTCTGCTATATTAATGTCTACTTATATTAATATAAGGTCCTACGATTTCTAAGGGGACGGGCGATTTTCTCTACCTATGGGACCAACGTCGAAATAGCGGCAAATAAATTAGCTGTTCCATACAAAACTGAAATCCTACTCTACTCAAATTTATGGGACAGCTGATTTTTTTCACAATTTCGTTTATGGTCCCATAAAGAAAGTTGTTCAGTTTTATGGTCTAATCGACTAAAATGTATGGGACAGCTGTTTTTTTAGTGTTCCGTACCAAAATTGGAAAAACGGAACACTTATGGAATCAGCTCGGTGTCTGTCCGTCCGTCTGTCACAGGCATTTTTCTCAGAGACCTTAAGACATAGGAAGTTGAAACTCGGTACAGATATAGCAATTGGTGGTCCAATGTCATAAATGAAGTAAAAAAAGCTAAATTTTTATATTGGGGGGCAATTTCGGTAGTAAGAAAGGGCAAATAAAAAAAAAAAAATTTCTGCCCTGTGGTGTGGGATATCAATTGAAAGGTTATAAAAATACGAGCCTAAAAATATACATTTCAATTTTTTAATAAAAACTTTTTTAACAAAATTTTCAATTCAATCCGAGAAATTGCTGTCCCCACCTCTATTTCAAAAAATATAGCCGTAAGAGATCTGAAAAAAATCATGAACATCAGAAATAACGTGTAGATGGCGGGAAAATTATCAGGGTGGCTCTAACTTGGATAGTTTTTTTTCTATACCCAAAAAACTAACACCAGTGCGAGAAATTGTTGTCCCCACCTCTATTTCAAAAAATATAGCTATATAAGATCTGAAAAAAATCATGAACATCAGAAATAACGTGTAGATGGCGGGAAAATTATCAGGGTGGCTCTAACTTGGATAGTTATTTTTCTATACCCAAAAAACTAACACCAGTGCGAGAAATTGCTGTCCTCACCTCTATTTCAAAAAATATAGCCGTATAAGATCTGAAAAAAATCATGAACATCAGAAATAACGTGTAGATGGCGGGAAAATTATCAGGGTGGCTCTAACTTGGATAGTTTTTTTCTATACACAAAAAACTAACACCAGTACGACCAGTGTAAAATGATCTTCAGTTACTATGTGACCACATACTAAGTAAGTGTCAATTTATAGTGGTTTTCAATGACCCATGTTAAACAACTGGTAGTACGGAACACTAATTGCCCGAGTCCCGACTCGTACTTGGTCGGGTTTTTTTTCTCGATGTTGGCTCCATAGTGAAAGTTTTTTTGATGATTTCACCAATTTGATGATCTGAAGTACCCCCTTAAGTATTACTAGGTTGTTTTGTTACACCCTGTAGTTTCAGGCCGCATCTTCTCTACAACGGAACACTTTCCGATGAGGTGCAGAGTCAAAAAATGGCGTCAGAAAGTTATCAATGTGCTATTTTGAATTAAAAAAATTAAGTTGACTTGATATAATCATGATTATTATTAAAAGACATCTTATTATCCTTCGAATCTACTTATTTAAAAAATTATGGATTGATAAAGGCAGTCACATCCTTGTAAAATAACCGACGTTAAACCCAATGTATCTTTATAGAAAAAACCCTTATTACTACGTGATAAAATCGTAAATGGCCAAATTCGTGAGACTACGAACCAACTGATGTTTTATCATAAACCGTCAGAATGACGAAGCGAAGGAGCACGTGTGCATTCAGCCAGCAGCTAGCACGCGAACGGGCGGGCCGCGATCACGCCTACACGTTGCACTGGCCGAAAAGAAAACCGCGACATTAATTCAAAATTATTAAAAAGAAAATTTCATTACTCTACTGGCCGAAATGAAACCGCGGCAACAATTACTAAAAAGAAAACTTTAAGTATTTTTTTGGATTTTTATGTTTTTCACAAGTTTTTCAATAAAATAGTGATATGTTTGAAATGTGCAAGTGGGATCGAGATAATTTATACCTATTTAATAACTATCCTTGATTAATAAAATGAAAATAAGGCTTACTATTCAATCTAATAATGTTTCTATTCTATCTCTTTACTGAACTATAAAGATTTTTTAAATCAGCGACATTAAACTTCGTAGCAAAACAAAAAAACTGGCGTTCCAAATTCAAAATAATAAAAAACGATTTTTGAAGGTAGTGCTACAATGTGATAACAAGATAGACTGTGATTTAGAAAATAAAATTAGTGAAAAGAAAATGATCGAATTAGTTAAAGTGAGTGACGGTAGGGTGAATGGGACAATGAGGGACATGGGAGTGGACTCCTTCGTCTGCAGAGTGCAGTACCTGAACGATTTGGACCCCTTCATGGAATACAACGTGCGTGAACCACCGCGCCCGCTGTACCACACGTTCAATACTACACTACCGTTGTCGTATCAAATAGCTGCTGTACATCGATTGCTGCAAGCACCGCATAGGGTAAGTGACTGACCCTGACATCTTAAATGGACAACATTTTTAATTCGAGACTCATTCATAGATTATGTCATTAACAAGGTTAAATTTATTAAAATTAAACAATTTTTCTAATCATTTTTTTTTTTCAAGTTATTTAATAATTTACGGCTGAATAGGACGCCTTCTTCACCAGAATCTAAATAAATGTATTTTATCATTTTCGCTATATTTTCTCTAAAATTTTCTTCATTGTATCCGGTCAAAGTACCAAAGGCCATGGCCTGCCGGAAATTACAGAAAAATCAAAATTCAATAAAAATATAGTTCAGCAATAAATTTAAAATCGAATAAATACGTATTGCTTATTTTTAATTTCTTCAACAAAATAGGTTAATTAAATTAAAGAATTTTGGCGGCCGGCCCTGTAATTTGAGACCCAGACTTAGTGGTCCCGTACATGAATGAAACTTAGTAATACGTGTAGAGTGAAACAAAACTAACAAAAAAGTAAATTGGTTGTAGCCTGTAAAAGTTGGGGGAAAAGTATTCTCCTTATGATACCTTTTGTAGCAAGTGTGTGAAAGTCATAATCTTTTTTATTAGATAGTCCATTCAATCTTCTACGGATTCATTATGTTTATTTTAATGAAAATTCACGATAACCAATTATAATATTATAATAATGGAAGAAAACGAAATCACGAACTATCAGTTCAACCAAGCCATTCCGTATTTCAATACATTCCGTAACGACCAAAAAATACCTCAGTGATAGATAATATTAGATGAAAATAGCTGTCGTGGTAGCGTTTGGCTACTGTTTTTTGGATGATTTGTCAATTTTACTAGTAATTTCTACTGTTGAATCCGGACTTCTGGAGATGTGGAAGTTTTTTTATACAATGCCTTAATTTTTTCTGTTTATAATAATTATGACCGCCGTGCTGAAGACCTTTTATTTAGTTTTCGTAAAAATGGCTGGGTGCAAATCTGCCCATCTTCTTTGTCCGTTGAGATTCGGATGCATTGTCACAGGTATCTGTGAGTCTGTGACACATGTTCTACCATCGTATTTGAGGCTCAACTGACCTCAACGATTGAAACCTCGAAGCTTGGATTACACTTCAATAGCTGGCAAACAATGAAGAACACTAAGGAAGAACAGTACCTTCTATACGACTGTTACTCGCCCCGTCAGAACTATTCCAGTCTCTGGCTCCTTGTTCTCACTTGACGAGTAACTGTCCTTCATGTGTGCTTCACGTAGGCTTTATGTATGTATGCCCCTGCTTTAAAGGTGCGTGTCCACTGGCCGTCACGCATCTGATTGTTCTTTAGTCTTAAGATGACAGGGGAACGATAGAAATCCATCGCGAAGGTCTAGTAGACGCACACCTTTACGCACCATGTAAGTATACAACGTGTTAATGAATTAACGCAAAACCTCATACACCCCAACTGATTTATAACAAAATAATTAGATAGAAACAATAATTTCATTATTTTGATAGTAAAATTAAAAGTTATTCGCATTTTAAGTTTTGAGGCATAAATGATTTGTTATCATTTCAGCAATGAATGAAAGCGCTAACGTACTCATGGATACATTTTAATAATCTTGTTTTGGTAGTAAGTCGGGTGAGTGTGCCTGTGCGGAGGGTTGGCGTTGGGTTCATTAAATTTAAAATTTTAGACACAAATGAATTAATATTTTGAAAAAAATTAGCATAGCATAGCATAGCATAGCATAGCATATGCTCACGACTATATTCCCCGAGGGGGTAGTCAGAGATATTCTGAAACATCAAAACATCCACGTTTCACTAGTAGTACCTATAATCTGTCCAGTGTGACGGGTAGTGAGCCCGTCGCCACTTGTAATGGACAGTAGGTACAATACATGCCTCGAAATTGAAGCATGCAGGTTTCCAAAAAACCAAAAAAAAGGTAAGGTAAGGTTTTGAAAAAAATTACCTATGTTGAAACCATGATAATTCGATTCTGCTCTCGATTCTAAACAAACTACTTTCTAGTTTTGCGTTAATTCATTAACACGTTGTATAGTAGTACCAGATTTATAAGTTCCCTGATGTCCCTGCGCTGCGTAGCTGACAAATTTTAATAGCGCACTAAAGTATATTGATCAATCGGGATGTGCCACCTTCAATCCCTTGCCACCATTGACTAATTGCTTTGGCGCCCTTTTCGCTGCTATCCGACTTTACACCCTTTGATTACATAAAAAAATGAACCTCGGGTTTTGTCAGCTGACTCTGCGCATACGAAGATTGCCGAGAATCATTATTTTCCTGGTCGTACTGTACTTGCTTTTATATGATGCCTACGATTACACAAAAACGTAGATTCAACAATAAAAGGTAGACAACTGGTGGTCACTAGGTACAACTCTACAAGGGACATTCAAGACAAATTGATAGCTCATACTCATACCAATGGACAACATTTCATTTAATGAAAGGAACCAATATTCCTTACCATTTGGAGAATATGTGATTCGAAACTAATATAAAAATTATTAGATTTTTCTATTCATTATTTCTTGATATATGTACCTACCTACCTACCTATTTGAAAAAAAATCGGGAAAATCATGGAAAAATATTGATTCCTTCACAGACAAGTTTAACACGCCTTACTCCATGGAATCCTTTGTCTGGCTGCCTTTTCAATTGACTTGACCATTTTTTTATTAATTTCCTCAGACCAAGGTCTACAATACTACATATAACCTACATACAACATTATCTAAGCATACATCCATGAATTGTAACTTTTTTCCGAAAATTTAAATCAAGCTTAAGGAAGGTTAAAAAATTTAATGTTGTCCACTATGGTTGTCCATTCTCAAAAGTGTCTTTCTTCAGTGGCTCTGTTCTGCCCTCCCCATTAGGTGTAGCGAGCGTGAATGTATGTCATGTCATGTACCTTATGTTAAAAGATTTATTATTCTCACGGTCCAATTGTGTCAAGTGACCAATTCTTATAATCAGTGTACCTGATTTGTGGTGGTTCAAATAATTCAGTCACGAGTTTACCGTTGTTTTTACAAACGTCCAAACAATGTACAGCAGATGATAGTGACGTATCAGCTGGTTTGTTAGGATTCACCTCAAAATAGCAATAGTTGAGGATCACCTTGAAACCGTTTTTTGATAAATATTGAGAAACACCACATTTTATATGGACGAACGCTGTTGAAATAATGAAACTGTTACATTTGTAAAAAAATATATCTACCTATCTAAAAAGCTAAACAGACAGCGTAACATAATGTTAATTAAGATTTGTTAGGTAGAAGATGTAAAAATAGATAGAAGTGAGCCTTGCTACAACTGCATTCTTAAAAATGTTGTTGGAAGTTTTAGCCCTGCTGTTTATGTATGTATGTAGGTATCTAAGTATAGAAAATTAAACAATACGATACAAAACTCTCTTACTCAAACTCTTACATATAATTATTCAGCTGGCGACAGGCACCAAGCATGATTATCATATAATCATCTTGAAACCTTGAAAATGACGAAATTAGCCATATAATTATGCTTTCTCACACTACCGGATACTTAGTAAATATTCTTTGTCACTAGCTACCTGTACCTTACTTACAGTATAATTTTATTATGATCGTTAAATATATGCAAGACATTCCTAGTCTAGAAAAAAATTTACATTTCATAACATTAACTTACCATCGCTAGGCATTTCGTATTTTGTCGTAACTCGATGTTCCAGTTCGAAAGATAGCTAGTGCATTGTTATGTACCTAATACCAGTAACAGTTACTAATATTAGTGACTTACTCACCGTGGTATTTCGCTAAAATTATCTGTTCCAAATATTTTGAGCTCAGGTGAGAGTCATCTATGACATCATATTTCAGATTCTATAACGGGCGCACTTTGAATACATCTTTACCAGTCGTTTTGTTGTATCCTCTACCTGCATAAAGATACGACTTATCCCTTTCAGTGTTATCAGAATCTTAGTCAGAACTTTCAAATATACGTTTTTTTTACCGTGTTGTTGCAGCAAGATCTATCAAAACTTTCTTTACTTTTATTCTGAAAATCACCACCAAGTACCTACAGTCACGTGAAAGATAACTAAGGTAATACCGAAGATTCGTTTAAAAGGATCAGTGAAGTTAAGCAACGCCTAGTCAGGTCAGTTTTTGGATAGGCGATCGTTTTATAGGTAGTTTACATCTCGAGCGCCTCCGTGCTTCAGGCAGGCTCAGTTGGTATCGGATAGTTCGTTAGATGGCGGTGTACCATTAGATTACCTATCGTTATGCCAGGTCAGAAACCTAGAAAAAACTGGGACTATTTCTTACATTCTTGGCTCCTCAATCTGCACTAAGCCCGCGTGGTGTATGTTATGCTCCTTTATTTGTCAGTATAGAGACCTCGTGTGTGATGAGTGATGACCTGTATCCTGTAGTGAGTTTATAAGTTGATGATCAGGTCACATCATTAAACGTATTAAGCCCCAGGCCTATTTATTTATTTTGGGGTTGGGGGCCTTGACAGCCTTTCACCCGTGCCACTGCGACCATCGCTGGTCTTTTGTGAACGCCCCTTTTATGCCCCTACTAATTCCTACTGCAGACAAGAATAGTCGTAGATTTTTGACAGGTACGGTTTGTATCTCATCTGGAGTCAATACCTCGTTTACCTAGATGAGTACTTCGTTTGTACATTAGGGGCCACAATAGGAGTTTTCGTCTCCTCTTTGCAAAATCTGCTGCACACAAACGTGACACAAACACATGCATCAATGCTGTTTCAGTCTGTGCATGTGTTTGTTTAATTTGCAGACCTGACCTAATAATTGACGTACAATCAACACAAGTTTACTTTTGCAAAACTGTAAACTCAAACCAGAAAACAATAGCAACCTTCGCCGCTCACTGTAGGCCACTTCGCTGCCACAATGACAGCGAACTGGTTGCATTCTCATAGATACAATAGGAGATCCACTTCTGTCTAGACTAGACTGGCTTAATAACGTTTATGTAACTGTAGTGTACAGCAATAAAGAGTAGTTAATGTGGAAAGCGCCGGTAGCGCCGTCTATCGGCCGGTGCGGTCTGTGGTCAATATCTATCGTTCATTCGCTCGGTATTCGTGCACCGACCGCCGTGCTGTGCGGACGTGCACTTGTCACATGCACTAGTGAAGACTATATCTGTGTTTCATTATATACATCAACCTCAACCAACCCTTAGTAGAAAGGTGTATTCTACATTGGCGACGACGGGATTCGAAATTCACGTGAGTAAAGTGTTTATCAGTTTGTTGAGGGTTGAAAATTAAAAAATACAAACGGTGCCAACGAAATAAAATCCACCAGTTAAGGACACCCAGTTAAGGAAGCTAAGCGAGTTATTTAAACACAATCGAAGACGGTTTCTACTAGCGTTGCTTTGTTTGTTGCCTAAAAAGTTACACAGTGTTAAAATATATTTCAAAAGAAAAGTAAAAATAGTTTTGTCCCGATTTTAAATCGTTTATTTGGAATTATCTTAATTATCTGGTTTCTGCTAGCATTGCTTGGTTTTTGCCTTTGCCTAGTGATAAAAATATATTTCAAAAGAAAAGAAAAAACAGTTTTTGTCCCGATTTTAAATCGTTTATTTGGAATTATCTACATACTGTATTTCTTTTCCCACATGTCGACCATCGAATGCTGGAGGAAAGAGGGGAGACCAGACAGGAGGAAGGTGTGGGACAACACGGGACGGCGCGGCGCCTAGGATGAACAAATGTACGCCAGCGCCAGCTGTGGACATCAATCTTTAAGGTCACGTAATCATTCCTTATTACTTTAAACGATTGAAAGAATTTATTCAAGTCCGTAAATCCAGGCTCACTGCCCGTCACACGTGACTGGACGGAGTTCCGGTGCTGGTGGGGCAAGGGTGTCCTGGGGTTTCTGAGTCTCTGACTGCTCCTCGGGGAGTGTACTCGTGAGCATATACCAATGTATGCTTGTAGTCCGTCATTATGCCCTAATAGGTATCCAAAATACGCGCATTAACCTCTCGTACGCCGGAAAAGCCAGACACAATAGAAATAAATGGTTTTCATCATGCTGATCCGCGTTCCTGCATACCAAAGGTTAAGAATAGTGTCTTGATTCGATACGAACAGGATTAGGTAACCAAGATATGCCAAGTGAGTTTATTCCAATAGTTTTTTATACTTATATTGACACATTGTCATTTTTAAGTAATTGTCTTACTTCGTAGTTGTGATGGTCTCTAATAAAAGTTACTTATTACCATTATGCGTACCGAACATTCTACGTATAGAACATTCGGCGTAACGGATGTTCGGCGTAACGAACATTCGACGCCACGAACATTCGGCAAACGAACTTTCGGCGTAACGAACATTCGGTGTAACGAACATTCGGCGTAACGAACATTCGGCGTCACGAACATTTGACGTAACGAACGTTGTGAGTAACGTACATTCGACTTAACGAACATTCGGCGTAACGAACATTCGGCGTAACGAACATTCTGATGTCACAAAAATTTAAGTTGAAATCCAAAGTTTTACGTTTTGAACGTTTTACTTATTGGACATTCTCAGTGTAGGTATGCGAGAACAATAATAATATACAACACTTTCGGAGCTTATTTGGTGGTACTAGTTCATGAAAATATTTCAATTCAAACATCAATAGTACCAACAAAATTGCCGAACATCATCATCATCCGATTTGTTACCGGAACTTGTTTGACGTATTCTATACTTTATAGAACTTCAATTCAGTAACCTTACGTTGATCTTATCTTTGCAACATTGTTGTTAATGTCATAATTATGGATATAATTACTCCAGGTGAAACCAATTAGTTTCTTTGGCTATTTGAGCAAGGAATTTTATATTTTAAGGATCAATGTAAATTCAGACAATTATTTACAAAAAGTATTAGAAAATGATTAGGTGATTTCTTATTAAATTTAGTATTTCTGGAAATACCTACTCACATTTTAACAAGAAACACTCATCTCAGTTGAGAGAAGATTAATAACTATATCATATTTAAGCATCATCATAACATTCATGACCAAACCGATAATACTGGTTAAAAATTTTGTTCGCAGATTGTATGTTCCTAGATGTCACAGAAAAACCAGCCTTCAACAGGACGACTGCTAAGGCGCCGATTGAACCATACCTCCTTGCTTTAGTTCTTAATAAAGAGAAAATGTCTCCAATTAATAGCTAAGAGGTTTGAAATGGTCAGGGTGATTACTCTCATATTGTCAGCTTGTAATGTTAATGGTTAGTGCTTTGCCATGTACAACAAACAGTTATTAGCAACGTACAGTTGGTCATTCAATTGACATTGGCAGCTTTTAGCTGGTCATTCAATTGACATTAGAAACTTGTAGCAGGTCATTCAATTGACATTAGCATCTTTCAGCTGGTCATTCAATTGACATAGGCAGCTTTTAGCTGGTCATTCAATTGACATTAGAAACTGGTAGCAGGTCATTCAATTGACATTAGCATCTTTCAGCTGGTCATTTAATTGACATTAGCAACTTGTAGCTGGTTATTCAGTCATTAAATTGACATAGGCCGCTTTTAGCTGGTTATTCAATTGACATTAGAAACTTGTAGCTGGTCATTCAATTGACATTAGCATCTTTCAGCTGGTCATTTAATTGACATTAGCATCTTTCAGCTGGTCATTTAATTGACATTAGCAACTTGTAGCTGGTCATTCAATTGACATTAGCAACTTTCAGCTGTTCATTTAATTGACATTAGAAACTTGTAGCTGGTCATTCAATTGACATTTGCAACTTTTAGCTGGGCATCAAATGCTATCAAATTTACTATCAGCAGCTTGTAGTTTGTCATTCAGATGACAATTCAAATAAATAAAATAATTATTAGCAACTTGCAGCTGGTCATTCAATTGAAAAAAAAAACTGTTATTTCATTATCAGCACCTTGTTGGTCATTTAAATGACAAGTCAAATAAATTATTATAAGCAGCTCGTAGTTGGTCATTCAGATGACAAGTCAAATAAGAAATTATTAGCAGCTTGTAGTTGGTCATTCCATTGACATTAATATAAGGAATTAATGACTTATTGCACTTTCTTCTTTGTATAGATAAAATCTGTATCTTACCTAATCACTGCAGGCACTGCACTGTTAATCTATCTATCTATCTCTGGTGATAGTAGTCGTTACATAAAAACCACGTCAGAGGCCGTAAGGCGGTCTGAAAAAACTCTGACACCAGGGCTCTGCCCACACGATAAGAAGAACTGTTAATTTATTCATTTGTATGTGTTAAAGTATACTATACTGTACTTGAACCAAATCGGTTAGTCATAAATTCATAATATTTTAAATAAAGAATATAATTTCAGTGCAAGCAAGTCAAAAAAAAAAAAAAAACAAAATGATTTGCAGTTCTGTAATAATATTACGCCACGCAATTAAGTTGAAACAACAGTGGCACTTAATTCATGTACATTGTAATTAAAAATAGCATTATTTTTTTAAAGCCTACCAAATGATATAACTGTATGTTTCGTAAAAGGAAAACATTATTAGTTTTTAAATAATAAGTAAGTAACTAATGTTTCAGATACATACCTAAGTATACCTTACATTACACAATATTTTCATGAGTTTCATGACGTTACATGTAACTAACAACTAATTGCTAAATTGGTTATAGTTTATTTTATTGTTATTGTTATAGAAATGTATAGGTATGTATGTATAAGGGAAATTAATTATAATAACTTATTCACTGTTGAACGGCAGGAAATATTATGCCAATTTATAAAATTTATTCTGGAATACTGCTTTAGTGACTGAATACTTAGGTATAGCAGACAAAATAACTCATAGGGTAGACCACCATCAGACCTTTTGCTAAAACAATATTCGTGAGTACCAAGATAGCGGAATCAAATCTCAAGTTTCTAGTCTAGCATACTGTTGTAGCAGGCTAGACTTCTTTTTTATTTTTGGTTTATGGACGGAATGACTTACAAAATGGTGAGAGAATGACAAGCTTTTCAACCACAAAAATTTATTCCAATATTAGGAACAATCGAAGCATAGCATAACTAATGGGGTAGAACTTTTTACAGACCAAAGGGGAAATAGATGAATAAGACAGGGCGTTGGCTGAAATTGTGCTCGTGGCATAGAGCCCTAAATGAGAGCGACAGTAATGTGTGGACTCTGATTTTTACTTGCCCGTAACATTAAATTGTGACTGCGTATTAAATTGCGAATCTTTTAAATAATTGCAACACCGTCAAAGATCAGCATTAAAGTGGGTCAAAGAACATTTAATTGAATTATTACGATTATTATTTTAATTTAGGTATCAGCATTTTATCTGTATAGGTTGAGTAAAATAGTATCTATTTATTAAACGGGCCCATTAAATTGAAACTGCTGATTTCTCAAAACTAGTCTAGTCGATTAACTAAAGGTAACTACTGAACATAGCTGGTAAGAAAGCAACCTAGTGTACCTTACTTAATATTGTTGTCAGTCAGCGTTATATCAGCATTCATGAAACTGTAAAATTATATGGGTTATAAGACCATGCAACTATGAAGTTGTTAGCGAAAGCTAAAATATCATGCAACAATAAAATGATATGGGTTACAGAGCCATGCAACTATCAAGTTGTTAGCAAAAGCTAAAGGGTCATGCAAATAAAATAGCTGTGAGTGCTTAATTGCAATGGCTGGCACCCGCCAGAATATTTTGAGTGCATAAGTGTATGTGCTTATCACAGATTCACTCTTTTGTCCTTACCTCCTTAATTGGATAAAACGGAAATGGATACGATCTTGAAGCAGTGACTTTGACTAGTAGTTAGCCAAAATAAATAAATAAGAGATAATAAAGATCTATGGAACGTTATTTTGGTAGGTTTACTTACCTACCTATCAATAGAAAAATATTTTTACAGGGAAGGGATAGTATAGAACAGAAGTAACAATAACTGAAATGTGTTAATATAATGAGATTGTAATTTCCATAAACATTGTTTATCGTTGAATTTGGTGTTTGACAATTTCAGATCAATATTTGATAAATATCTATTTTCTGTAAACAAATTAGTCTCAATAACTTATTCGTAATTTGTTTAATGTAATAGCATTGATAACAGTCAACACTGTATTGTAAATAAGATTTAAGAGATTAGCTAAACTGTGGAGTTTCTTGCGCCGCTTCTTCTCCACGGGCTATACCTTCCGAAGTGGTGGTAGATTCGAGTAAACGTAAAAAATAAATTAAAACAAGAAAGGGATGTAGTGTACAGCAATAAAGAGTAGTTAATGTGGAAAGCGCCGGTAGCGCCGTCTATCGGCCGGTGCGGTCTGTGGTCAATATCTATCGTTCATTCGCTCGGTATTCGTGCACCGACCGCCGTGCTGTGCGGACGTGCACTTGTCACATGCACTAGTGAAGACTATATCTGTGTTTCATTATATACATCAACCTCAACCAACCCTTAGTAGAAAGGTGTATTCTACAGTAACTAATTTTGCTTCGTTAACTCTTTGGGTTGTTCGCACACAATCTTTGTTCTAGTCAGCAACATCCGAAGAGGTTGGGAGATTCAAAATGATCGTCAATAGAATTATTTAGAATGGAATATGGACCAACCAACTTAGCAAGACGTAGGCAGCAAACAAACAGTACCTACCCTTTCCAAGGAACACGGTTTTTAAGTTCTGTGTAAAGATTAATGTATATGAGAACAAAAATGTAAGGTAATTTTAAAACAAGGATCCCTCGTGACCTAGAAAACTAGAATACAGGGCGTAAGCTTAAGTGCATTATATAAGTGCAGAGGTAGGTTTCTATGAAACAATTCTTTTTTACTATCGTTGTTTTCTTCTGAAAGGGTTTTTCTTCCTTCTTTCACCCCATTTACATTCATAGCATACCTATCTACTTACCTAATTATTTTAAGCTGCTTAAAAGAACATAAGTTTGCTGGAAGAAATCTCTTTAGAGATAAGCTCGCCCTTTGTAATTGTCTATTATGTTGTTTTTATGTATATTTCCGTGTGTACAATAAAGTATTAAAATAAATAAATAAATAAACATATCTACACTTATAATTAAGTAATGTTCACGCCATCACACTACCGAGTAAGACAGAGACAACAACACACATATCGTTCATCTGAACCACATTCATATTTTTCAAGCTCCTACAAGACAATGCATTCAAACTGGAACATTCGGAACCAGATAATCTTCGAGCAGAATGAGTGTTTTCCTTGGCTCAATGATCATGTATGACACCAGGTCGTGCGCGAGCGCATAGTAAACAGGTCATGGATCCCTATTCCGAAGCGATGCTAATACGATGGGTTGGGTAGATGCCATTCATTCACTAATCACTATGAATCTATTGTGGAGTTCTTGTTTTAAGATAATCTAAAGCTGTATTTAATAAAACCACGTCATGTTTTGATCAAAATCCTTATGGATAAAAGTGTACCTTTGGATAAGCTTAACTTAACTTACTTGTACCTTGTACCTGTCTTGTTTACTATGAAAACTATTTTTTTCAGGAATGACATCTATCTAAATACACTTGGAATTGACTTGAAAAGTAAAACATTATCTAAATTATAATGTTCATCCAAATTATTGGAGCCGTTTCCTAGATTTAAGAATTACATTCGTAGTTTTAGCAAAATTCATAATAAAGACTAATATTTTCATACGATTCGAAAAATTCCTATAGCTGCGAAAGGCTAGGAAAACCTATCTCTAACTGTTTTAGAACGTTATTCCCTAAATAAGCTAAAAGTGAACCTATCTACATCTCTACGGCACGGCTTGTAGCAAAGTTCCTGGCCACCTCTAAACGAAATATAGTCGTGACGTGACTTTATGTATACAAATCAACCTTCCCAACCATAGTGGAACTCTATGTTCATGGACATCTGGACATCGAGTTCAACTATAGACTCGGATAATTTAATAGTTACTATACCTATGGATTGGTTGATCTGTCGCCGTGAGTATACATTTTTACTTAGTTGTAGCGTCTATCACTGAAAAACAAACCGACTTCTTGAAAAGGTTTTAAAACCCCTTTATTTATTTATCTTATGTCACCACGACCGAGATTTAAGGAAGCAGACATGAACAGCAATAAGTACTGAACAGAGATCTTGAACTATGGCATTGATGTGTTTAATCGTAGTGACATCAGTGACAACAATTTATATTGCGAATAAAAGAGTGTTGTTAAGGCCGAGAGCAATTACAAAGTTATAAATAAATTGTTTAGTGTACCTTAGAAATTACAAAGTTAAATTAAATTAAATAATCATTTATTGTCTCAATTAGAATTAAAAATTTTCTTACAATCTAAGAATAAACTAGGAGAACCAAATGTGAGACAAAAATTTAAAGGCTGTTCTAGCACGGGTATGATACAGCCATCCACTCCCTTCTCTCTAAGGTCTTGAGTGGGAGATGAGGAAATGAGCGCAGTAAATTATACAGACGCTCTAACCATTTAAAATAACTTAGGTAAAATTAAATTATGAAATACTATAAGAAAATACAGGAAGTTACTTCATTGCTATAATTGTTATGAAGCACAGCTTGTAGATCAAATAGATTTAAATTCTAAACTTAAACTAAGACTTAGCAAGGTCTAAGCTGCATTTTTCAGAGGAATAAAGCACATTCGAAACGAAATAATGCATTTAAATTCAAATAATAGTTCCGCGGAAGTAATAAGAAAAAAGGTTTATTAGTAGCGACGGAACTTCCACCACGGATCAACAGCTGGGAATAAAAGAATCTCACGATAATTACGACTAAATACCTACACATTTGAATTAACATCAAGCTTAACGTTAAAAATAAAATTTGCGCAAAAACAATCAATGCTTTTAAGTTTTTTCTCCGTACCCTTCGCCTTAATAAAATGGTGATATCACACGCACTTAGCAAGTTATTGTTGAAGTATACTCGATGACATACGGTTAAATTTATTTTTATCAGCCAAGGTCGTGAAGAGAGAAGAAGGATAAGCAATGAAATGCATTAAGACCCTTTTTATTTATTAGAATGTTTGACTTTTTGTTTGTGTCTAAACTTTATGACCCAATACCGATGGTGTTTTCAGAAAAACAGGGCTTATATCCTAGAAGTTCAGTAATTCATAATCATTATCTTTATTGCATCATCATCATCATCTCAGCCGATGGACGTCCACTCCTGGAGATTATTGCATCCTTGAGGTAAAATTACAGGAGTGCGATTTGTGAAAGTCACACGTTCAAATCAGCAGTAGAAAAATGCATTAATCTCCATAGTAATTTTGACATTTTCTACTGCTAATTTGAACGTACCTATGAGTTTCAATAATCGTACTCTGGTCTTAAAAATAGTTAGTCAAGACCCTATAAGGGCACTGCAATTTTAACAAACAGTGTCTAACTCATAATTTCACGCAGGTTAATATTCTAATTATTAGAATACATGAAATCGGATTGAAATAAAAGTAAAATTTTAACGTTTTCATTGATATGTACAGGTATTTCAGTAGGTAACTGCGCATTCAAAGTCGCGGGCATTATTTAGCTAGTTCTATAATAACGCGTTCCGATAGTGACTAACAAAAAATTCCTGAAAATGCACAAGTACCTACATAGACTGAATCATATCAAACTCAGCTATTAAAACCGCGGCTTCCCCGCATGAAATTCATTTTGTTTTCTTATACTTAATTTTATATCCCATCCCATCCCAACATACCACATATATACAGGGTCTTAGGGTAAACAGTTTCATCTGAACAACTTTTCCAGAGGAACATATTTATGGGAAATTCGCATCGTTCAGCATTTAGTATGGAAAGTCTTTTTTGCGAATTTCCTATAAGTTTCTTAGTTCAGTATCATGGGCACTACGATCACCCCAACCGCTTCCCCTCACACCTTGTGTATACTCTTATAATAATGTATCATTTATAAAAAAATTGGTAATTATAATAGATAAACATGAACGTGCGCATGATACAGGCACTATCAAAATAATAGTAGCTCAACTCAATGGATGAGTAATAAATACAACAAATACATATAATCACCCTTATCTCTTTCTTACTCATTGAAGATAGGCATTTCCTATTTTCCTCCTTTTATTTCATGTGAAATATTCATCAATAGCAATAGATATAGAAATATAGGGCAGGAAAGTAAGAAAGATATCAATATCAGATCTCATGTCATCTGAGGCTTTCTTATTTACTGGAGGGGTGAAA
This sequence comes from Agonopterix subpropinquella, assembly GCA_922987775.1. Lineage (NCBI taxonomy): Eukaryota > Metazoa > Arthropoda > Insecta > Lepidoptera > Depressariidae > Agonopterix > Agonopterix subpropinquella. Next base: position 29,048,868 of record OV277693.1, read on the forward strand.
ACATAAATTTCACCCCTCCGGACGGAAAGCGTCAACTTTCGTCCCTCTGCGCTAAATTAAGTTGCCGCTGTCCGCCTCCGTCGGGGAGAAAAATAGTGAAGTAACCTCGGGCAGTAAATAAGAAAGCCTTAGATCATATTATGTTTGTTTGGAGTACAATGAGATCTGAGACCTTTCTTACTTTCCTGCCCTCGGTGTGTAATCTACCATTACAGTATACACACATAGGTAGGTATAAAATACCTGCAGGAGTGCGATTTTAGTAAATCACTCGTTCAAATAAATGACAAAATGACTATGGATATTATGCATCATTTGATCATGATTTTGAATTTCACGATTCATAAATAGCAATTCTGAACAACTTTCACCATGGAGTCAACGAAAAAATCTGATGTATGAAACATTTGATATTGTTATTGGCGGCTATTGCAAGCATGGTTCGTTATGTGTCTATTGTGTTCACCCCAGCTCACCCATATTTTATTTACACATGGTATTTTCTTGTAATTCTCGGGTAGGCATGCAGATGTTTTCCTTCACCGCCGAGCTAGTGATAATGAGAAATGCAACCGTACCTCGTAAATTCCGTAGAACTTAGTGGAACAGGCCAGGAATCGAACTTCCCGCCGCCTCGTCATTGAATTGCTAGCTCTCTTCCATATGTATCACGTACCGCTCATCTGGGTTGGGTACCTACCGCAGTTTTTTATGGACTAGCATGACTACAGTCTACATTCTGTGCGGATAAAGTCACGGGCAAGAGCTATAAGTAAAGTCACACAACATTACAAGAAGGGTTAGAAATGCAAAGTAGCGGTTTTGCTTCAGAGACGGCTGTCGCCACTTGTCTTCCCGCTCACGCTGCTACAATTACTCACGGCCTCTCGCTCGCACCACGCCACGCGCCTTATGGTGTTATGCAAATCATTGCAAAATTTTATGGACTCCATGTCTGAAATAAACTATTTTATTTATTATTTATTTATTATTATAATCTGTGGCGACACGTTCCACACCTACTTTGCATTTCTAACCCCTCTTATAATGTTCTGTGAGTAAAGTACCTAGGTAATATGTAATTTTTAGCTGACGCACAATTTCTTGGAGATTAATTTATAATTATAAACATAGTATTCATCGTGCGTGTGTGTTGTTCACCACATTTGTGTAAATGCATCGTTTTTGCGTGTGAGTAACCCATGGAAGTTTTCTGGCGATTGGCTCATTCATTCTATTTATAGTCAGTTTCTTATTTAATAGGCGTATGGACATTTTAAACTCTGATTCAATACGCGGTCACAGTTTTCAATTAGGCTTGGCACGTAATGCGCACTCTATGAACAGTTAAAATGTTAACTTTGTCTTTTCTTTGTACAGCTAATACAGGTTATCTAATGTCTTAGGGGATGCATCAGTCAATCAAACTGAAAAACTTTCACTATGGAGCCAACATAGACTCGTGAAAAAGAAATCAGTTTTTCCATAGTAAAACTATAGTTCCTACTCGATTCAAATGCAAGGAACAGCAGAATTATTTTTTTCACACCACCCGCTCGAAAATGGAACATTGGCCTCGATTCGGAGTGTCCCACGACTAAACTAAACTAAATGTATTCCTGTCACTTTCTAAAATAAGATTAAGAAAAGAGACAGAACACCAACAGCTGACTTTAGTGCTGTCAAAGTGACGTTAAATGCGCAAAATAAGATGCCATCATAATGTACGCCATCTTATTTAAGTCGTTTTTGGGCGTTTAACGTCACTTTGACAGCACTAAAGTCAGCTGTTGGTTTTCTGTCTCTTTTCTTAATCTTATTTTAGAAAGTGACAGGAATACATTTAGTTTAGTTTAGTCGTGGTACACTCCGAATCGAGGCCATTATATGTCATGTAACTCGAACCTAAAGCAAGTCATTATAGCCCTGGGTCTAGCCGGGCAATAATATTGTACTGAATTTCATTATAACCCGCTGGTCAATAATGAGATTTGAATATGGAACCGCATCCACAGATTATTTACGACCCTTACTTAAAATTCGTATGAAAACTTATCATGGAGACAGGCACCAAAAAGATCTTAATTCGAAATTTGAACTGGCCACCACGAGTATTGAACACAAAAAAAGAAAAAAAGACGCGAATACTGCATATCTCTGTAGCTATTGCTACGAACAAAGTAATGAAAAAATATTACATTGTACAACTGGAGTGCGATTTTTGAATCTCATTCGCTGAGATCAGCAGTTGAAAATGTACTATGTATGTGTTGCTATAGAGATACGCATCTTTCTACTGCTGCTTTGACTTTCAAAAATCGCAATCCTGGAGTATGATTTTTTAATGTCAAATCAGCAGTAGAAAAATTAATAGTAATATTGACATTTTCAACTGCTGATTTCAAAGAATGAGTTTCAAAAATCGCACTCCTGGGTAGTGTATATTTTCTTTGCTCCTGGTCTAATGTTTCAAATACTTAAGTATACTATTGAACTCAAATACTTTGTTATAAACTCTAATAAAATAATTGGTTTCTAACCATAGAGAATTTACACGCTCCCCTGGGTTTCTAACAGTATTGCTTTTTATTTTCTCGTGGAGGGTGTGAAAAGTAGAGTATGGTCCTCGGGGATAAACGTGTTTTCATCTTGGGCGAGCTTGAACCCCTCGCTTCACTCAGGATTCTAGTTACGCTCGGGATTCAATATCGCGCCCGTGATGAAAGACACTGCTTTATCTCCTTGGTACATAATCTACTATTGCGATTTCGTTGATGTTCCCATGATGAAAGTTATTCAGTTTAATGGTCTGAAGCACCCCATTTCATATACCTACATGTAACGTATTGAATTTTACTCCCTGTATCTTAGATCAAAGTAAAAAGAAAATCCCTGTATAGGTAGTTACTTTGTACAATAATAAAGCAATGAAAACTGTATTTAGTTTATACAAGTTTTGATACAAAACCTAGGTTAGTTAAGGAACAAGATACCTTTTAGATGCTCAAGCTGAACCTTGCTACAGGTACACGCTAATATTGGTAATTGTAGCAAGACTTCTGATCACACCTAATGGGATTGTGGTCATGAGCATATATATACACACACAGGGTTCTAGTTAAGTAATTAAATTAAATACTCATTTATTTCGGACCAAAAAAGACAATCCATAATTTTGTTAGTAGGATGATTAGTAACAATGGCCTCGATTCGGAGTGTACCACGACTAAACTAAACTAAATGTATTCCTGTCACTTTCTAAAATAAGATTGAGAAAAGAGACAGAAAACCAACAGCTGACTTTAGTGCTGTCAAAGTGACGTTAAACGCCCAAAAACGACTTAAATAAGATGGCGTCGTAGAAAGAGAAGGTACTAGAAGGAAGCACATGTCTTGTCATATTTACTCAATAAGAGATGCACATATCAAATTCGCTCCAGTTAAAAAAGGAGATCGCTACCTTATTGCTGTCCTTATCGGCGTAACCACTTTTTTGTACTACGGCCACCTGACTCACAACTGTCACTTCATATAAATTGCATAGGATTTCATGAGTATCGCTATCTCATACCCGGTTACACCGACATTCCGTCTATCAGCGTAAGCGAAAAATTCTTCGTCTATGGATGGCGTACATTATGATGGCATCTTATTTTGCGCATTTAACGTCACTTTGACAGCACTAAAGTCAGCTGTTGGTTTTCTGTCTCTTTTCTTAATCTTATTTTAGAAAGTGACAGGAATACATTTAGTTTAGTTTAGTCGTGGTACACTCCGAATCGAGGCCATTGTTTACTTACTTAAAATTATGTTAGTGTATATTAATTAAGTATCGACAATAATAAATATATTTGGTAGGCATTATGTCTTTTATTTGACTGTCCCAATCACCAGTCCACCCAGCGCTTTTGTATGGGACAGTCAAATCTGGCAGCAATGCATTTCAGGATGCTGTTGTTACTGATACGCAGGCGCTGCAGCAGCGAGGCCACTTTTTTGCGAATGATCGCGTGGAACCCGTCCGCGCCTGATATGCTGACGGTTTTTCAAGAGGATGATCAGACCATCAAACTGAGTTACTTTCTCTAAGGAACAAAATTCGAAATCTAAAAAAAATATCAGCTGTTCCATACACTCGGGTCGAGCAGTTTGGTATTGATCAGCAGATTTTTTATATTTTTCTCGATGTTGGTTGTTGTTCAGTTTGATGGTCTGATCATCCCCTTAAAAAACAGTCAGCCTTATTAAAATGGACCTTATATAGGAAAATAATTATTTCACAAGTTTATTTAATAAAGTTATTTTTCTCAAACATGCTTGGAAATGTGAGCATTATTTTGACAACCTTCTTCGAGATAAATCGAAATTGCAGTACTGGCCAAATACATGCGCGCAGCGGCCGGCAATGTTGTATGAAAATCCATATCTGTCATGTTTTGCGGCCAAATAAATTACATAGTAAACTCATATCTGTCGTGTAATTTAAAAATGGAACGATCTTTTTCTCCGAAACATGGCGACCAAGGAGGTAACACATCAAAGGTTTTATTTAAATTTCGAACTGACTTGCAAATAGAAAGCTGTTTATTAAAAAAAAAAAATTTTTGTTCGTTGTTCGTCATTGATTTTGAAAAGAGTTTTAATTTCCGCGAATAATTTGAGAAAATTTACTGTTTTCATTTCCGCGCATTATTTGAGAAAAGTACTATACAAGCCTTGGCCACAACTAGGCATTGATGGATTTACGTATGTGTGCCTCGGCTTCGCCTCGGCCCACATTTACACGTTCGTCCATCAATGCCTCTGTTGCTGGCCGCTGCAGTAATGTACTATTGTTTTTTATGGCTTAGCCCTCGCCTCGGTGACCTTTCTTTCCATAGATATCGTACGAGGCGTCATGTGTCAAAAGTATATAGGGTACATGAACATACGGTATAGCTATAGTAGAAAGATCTGCAAAACAATCAAAAGATATTCTAAGAGCGACTTCCCGAATTTTTCTCCAGCCCTGCGGTTGCTGAGGGCTAAAAGAGACGAGATTATTTCGACTGCGCTCCAGTTTCCCTGCAAGAGACGCTGGCGCTGCGCCAACACAGACCGCGTGCGCCGGCGCAGCGCATCTCCGCACGTTATGACACCTCCGATAATCTAATATCTCGTTTCGTTACCTAGTTTTGATGGAATCTAGGCATTATTTTTGTCTTGAGAATCGGGACAAATAAATAATATGAGTAGTACCGACAGTTCTCAAATGGTGAAACAAACCATCGCGAGGAAACCTCCATACGGTGAAAGAAGTTCTGAATCGTAACTATGTGAAGTCTTCCAATCAGAACTGGGCACGCGTCCGTCCTTGAGGGTAGGCCTGTGCCCTGCAGTTGGACGTAGATAGCTGATGATGATGTAATAATAATGACTTTTAACAAAGCGATGGACAAAGGGCCGGTATTAGATTTAGGTGTTCTTTATTATTTTAAAAGAATAAAGAAATTAATTAGACATATTTGAATTGTTACGCAATGCAGCGCCATCTACTAGAATCCGTGGGAACTGCATCAATGACAGAACCAGAACGTTTCAGACACTCGGCTTGCTGTTTTTGAAAGAAAATTCTTCTCAGCTCAGTAGTGCGGAAAAGCTAAGACAGATGGCACGGCAATCGCTTACCTATACATTGCTGATTGGTACCGTACTTTCGGGGTAGTCAGGAACCTACTTGTAGTAAAAATTACCTGTGGCTTACGGTAGTAACTATGAAATAATCGGTGCTATGGCGTAACTAAATGCCGTTAAGGAATGACAGGTAGGACAGGAGAGGTGACTACCGTTTGACCCATAAAAGAAACCTCGTAGTACTTACCTCCTAGGTACTCGTAGTCACCTCACACTAACTACACCTAAACTACACCCACGGCAAAGGCCATCTCTGTTTTACTACTTACCTATTTTAGTATCTAAAAAAACCGGCCAAGTACGAGTCGGGACTCGGGCAATTAGTGTTCCGTACTACCAGTTGTTTAACATGGGTCATTGAAGAAACCACTATAAATTGACACTTAGCATGTGGTCACATAGTAACTGAAGATCATTTTACACTGGTCGTACTGGTGTTAGTTTTTTGGGTGTAGAAAAAAAACTATCCAAGTTAGAGCCACCCTGATAATTTTCCCGCCATCTACACGTTATTTCTGATGTTCATGATTTTTTTCAGATCTTATACGGCTATATTTTTTGAAATAGAGGTGAGGACAGCAATTTCTCGCACTGGTGTTAGTTTTTTGGGTATAGAAAAAAAACTATCCAAGTTAGAGCCACCCTGATAATTTTCCCGCCATCTACACGTTATTACTGATGTTCATGATTTTTTTCAGATCTTATATGGCTATATTTTTTGAAATAGAGGTGGGGACAGCAATTTCTCGCACTGGTGTTAGTTTTTTGGGAATAGAAAAAAAACTATCCAAGTTAGAGCCACCCTGATAATTTTCCCGCCATCTACACGTTATTTCTGATGTTCATGATTTTTTTCAGATCTTATACGGCTATATTTTTTGAAATAGAGGTGAGGACAGCAATTTCTCGCACTGGTGTTAGTTTTTTGGGTATAGAAAAAAAACTATCCAAGTTAGAGCCACCCTGATAATTTTCCCGCTATCTACACGTTATTACTGATGTTCATGATTTTTTTCAGATCTTATATGGCTATATTTTTTGAAATAGAGGTGGGGACAGCAATTTCTCGCACTGGTGTTAGTTTTTTGGGAATAGAAAAAAAACTATCCAAGTTAGAGCCACCCTGATAATTTTCCCGCCATCTACACGTTATTTCTGATGTTCATGATTTTTTTCAGATCTCTTACGGCTATATTTTTTGAAATAGAGGTGGGGACAGCAATTTCTCGGATTTAATTGAAAATTTTGTTAAACAAAGTTTTTATTAAAAATTTGAAAAGTATATTTTTAGACTCGTATTTTTATAAGCTTTCAATTGATATCCCACACCACAGGGCTGAAATTTTTTTTTTATTTGCCCTTTCTTACTACCGAAATTGCCCCCCAATATAAAAATTTAGCTTTTTTTACTTCATTTATGACATTGGACCACCAATCGCTATATCTGTACCGAGTTTCAACTTCCTATGTCTTAAGGTCTCTGAGAAAAATGCCTGTGACAGACGGACGGACAGACACCGAGCTGATTCCATAAGTGTTCCGTTTTTCCAATTTTGGTACGGAACACTAATAGCTCTGTTAAAATGCGAAATCCAAAAATTCACAACGAAATTCATGAAAACCAATAAAATCCGAACTTTTATGAAAATCGGCGCATCATCGTCCGACTTAATCTATAGGTACAGGGTGTTAGGGTAAACAGTTGCATTACTTTAAGGGGTGATTGTACCCATGATACTGAATAACTTTCCCAAAGAAACATAGGAAAATCGCAAAAAAAAAAGCAATCAGCTGACCGATCGTTTGTATGAAAAGTCGACAAAAAAATAGCGGATATCCTTTCCTGTAGGTTTTCTTAGGGAAAGTTGTTCAGTATCATGGGTAGGTACAATCACCCCTCAAAGTAATGCAACTGTTTACCCTAACACCCTGTAGATACGTTTTATAAAAAATAAAAAAGGGTTTAATAAAAAAAGGGTTTATTTGCATCCACTTAAGCCTTATCAAAAAGGAACCTCTGACTCACAAACAAGGATAGCCTGGGCTATGTGAGTCAGCGCTCTTCACATTTAGTTAAAAAGAAAAAGTATAAACAAAAATAAGCAAAAGTATAAACAAAACAAAAACTACAAGTACAAGCACTTATAGTGGGTGTGTGGGTGTTTATGTGTGTATGTGTGTGTGGGAGGGGGAGGGAGAGGGGGGGGTGTATATGTGTGTTGGTGGAGTCGTGCGGAAGGGGGGGGGGGTATTCTGCTTAGACCTACGATACTACTATTCGTATCTTGGTATCGGATGACTACTGGTGATGCCATTGTAGACAGCCACTAAGGGAAGAGTAACAGTATTTGTGCTGGTGATGCAAACATTTAGGAGATTACAGTTAACAAGTTCTCCGTTTCTGCGTAGGTTAAACCCTGTAGCCATCTCCTCAAAGCGATTTTACATTCATGTTTATTAAGACAATAAATGTTAATTTTTTCGGATATGCGGTTGTACAAGAATGCACTTATTATGAAATAATGTCGTTTAGCGTGGGTAGTCCTGTGGGAGCTAACTTTACACACTAGGTCAGTTCGCCGTTTGCTTAGGATAGCGCTATCCAATGGAAGAGAAACATGTTTCCGTAGAACAGTACGCAGAACAAAAAGCTGCCTGATCGTGAGTACAGAACAATCACGGTATAGGGCAGTTGTGGGGTACCTGAACTTTTTAAAAGTCATTACTTTTAGAACTGCCCTTTGTGCCCTTTCTAAAGAGATCATGTGACTTTTTGCTGCACCACCCCATACGGGGATACAATAACCAAGAAGAGATTGGCACAGGGCGTAATATATCATTTTCAGGGTGCCGGCGTCAGCGGAATATCTAAGTTTTTTGAAAATGAATATTAACTTTCTGACGCGGCCTGTTAAGGCATCTATCTGCGAGCGCCAGTTCAACATGTCGTCAATGAAGATGCCTAGGTATTTGATAGACGTGGTTCTGGCGATCGTTAGACAAGAACAGGTGGAAGTATTTGATAAGGTACATGTATGGCCTTTTATTATAAATGAATTTGGAGGTTGTGAACGGGATGTTAGTGCAAAAGTCATGAATTTAGTTTTGGAAATATTGAGAGTCAAAAGATTAGAGGCGAGGTAGCTCATAACCATTGTAAGGGCTGTTTCTGCATGGGTCCGAGTGTCGTTCCAGGTTTTTCCAGAAATTACAAGCAACGTGTCATCCGCGTACGTGATGGTTTTACAATTTGGTATGGGAAGTTGGCATAGATCATTTATATAAATCTGAAAGAGAGTAGGTCCTAAAATGCTTCCTTGTGGAACGCCGCAAGTTATTGATCTATCATCACTATATAGATTACCAATCTTAACGCGTTGTGTCCTGTCCATAAGGTAATTTCTGAAAATCTCCAGAGCCACACCTCTCACACCAATTTTTTCCAATTTCCTCAATAGGATAGAGACAGAGACGGTGTCGAAAGCCTTGGAGAGATCAAGAAACATGCTCATACATTTGACTTTTTTATCAAGCTTGTTAGCAACGTAATCCGTAAATTCTAAAATAGCATCTTCTGTACATAGCCCTGCTCGAAAACCAAATTGGTTTCCGGCAATCAGTTTTTGTGACTCTAAAAAGTTGACAAGTCTATTATTTAAAGCTCTCTCCAGGATTTTAGACATGGCTGGTAAAACCGATATTGGTCTGTAGTTATTCACACCGTCTCTGTCCCCTCCCTTGAAGATAGGATGCACTACAGCCTTTTTGAATACCCTAGGAAACACTCCGGTGGATATAGATAGGTTACATATATGTGTTATGAGTGGGATCAAGATGTGTCGTGAGGCTTTGATAATAGAAGTTGAAATACCATCGCAGCCCGTGGCGCAGTCGAGACGGAGACCAGATATGATTCTTTCAACCTCAGCGTTATCCACGCCCAAGATTACTAGTGAGTTAGGAGGTTGTGATTTATGATAGTCACGAATAGGCAGCGGAGGTAAGGCAAGAGGGTTAATTTTGGCGGCTAAAGATTCACCAATATCCGCAAAAAAGTTGTTGACTGAATTGATTGAGGATGTTTCATCTGTAGACGATTTCAAGAGTTCATACGGAGGGCTCTGAGTTTTATTCATGTGACATATATTTTTTACTACTTTCCAGGTAGCCTTTAAATTATTTTTAGCCTTTTCGATTTCTGCTTTTTCGTACGCGTGTTTAATTTTTTTGAGTAAACTGATGCAAAAATTCCTATATCTGGTATATGTAATCTTAAGCACATGGTTCTCGGGAGATTTCCTGACTTTCATGTGCATTTTGTCGCGATTTCGCATGCATTTAAGTAGTCCAGGAGTAATCCATGGCTTTAGTGTTTTTAGTCTTCTAGGCAAATGAACAACTTTAGTATGTGTTTGTATTATTCCAGAAATAGAAGCAACCAATAGTTCAGCTGCCCTATCTGCATCTGCACACAACAAGACTGAATCAAAATTAGTGCTTTCGATTTCTACCACAACCTTATCGTAGTCTGTGGCCAAGCGAGTGTGTGCATTTAATTTTGGTGAAACATTGGTTTTTAAACACAGTAGTACCGGTTTGTGGTCCGTGATAAAAGAGTCGATGACGAGTACGACCGCATTTAAATCGGATTTCAGAAGGACATGGTCAAGGCATGTTTTAGAATGTGTAGGCAGGCGATGTGCTGGGAATAGTCCGTGGGATGCACTCAGATTTAAATATAAATCACAGCTACCATCAGCATTTTCTGGCATAACATCGATATTTACATCACCAGCAACTATAATGGTTTTATATGTGACTAAAGATTCAATTATACCGCTATAGCTATCTAAGAACGTGTCTTTATTTGTGAAGCAGTATGGTCGATATATAGCTACAACGGCTGTATCTTGACCGATTTTCAAAACCAGACAATTTGCTTCCCTAAACGGGGGCTCGTAGGCAGTACCACTAATGTTAGATCTGACGTACATAACTACGCCGTCATTTTGATTATAAGTTTTGTTAGTTACATAATGATCAAAACCTGCAATGGTTGGAACATGAGTTACTTTACTTAGCCAGCATTCTGAAAGAATGATAACGTCACAAGTCATTTCAAGTCTGTTTAGGAGAACCTCTAATCCATTTATGTTTGCATTGAGACTACGGATGTTAAGTTGCAATATTTTTAGCCCTTTTATATTTCCCTTAAGATAGGTTTGTGCTTGTTCTGGGGTGCAATTAAAGGATTCGTATAAATGGACATCCATCTCCGATGATAATTCCTGTAAGTTAGCCATTTGTTAAAGTAAAGTATACTGCAGTAGTCTGGAAATGGCGCCACATACAGGGCAGCTCAGATTTAGATGCTCCATTTATAAGAAAGCTAGGTAATAACATGTTATATATAATTATTTTTCTATAATCTGGGTTCAAGTAGTGTTTATTCGTAGGATAATGTGGATTTATTTTGATAAGTGAGCAGGGGAGTGTATGTTTGTGTGAGAGTGTTTTTAGTTGAGCAGGTTTAATATATGTATTATATGGGTAGTATAGAGTTGAGACAACAAAATTAGGAATTAATTTTAGACATTTAAAGAGATTAAGAGTAAAGAGAAAATACGTAACGTAAAAACTGCATGCGTAATTATTCATCGAGATACAAAACGTGAAAAACAAGTTGAGACATTGGAAAAGTAGTCAAAAGGTATTTTTAAGATCGATCAGACATTTTTCACTTTTTATAAGGATTTGCTTGGAGTCTTCTTCTTGACGTAGAAAGATTCTGCCGTACGACGTCCAGCAGAACTTGTAATTGTTATCCCTCGCAAATTCGCGGGCCATGTGGAAGAGTTTTCTTGCGGACGAGGTGAGATGCTCCGATACATAGATAGGTGAGCGGTTCCCAGGGATGCCGATATGTCCGGTGTTCAGTTTGTCTACGTTGGGGCGTTTTAGATTAAATGCTCTCGCCTGCTGTAGAAATTTAGTCTTCGTGGTTACAGTGGTGAACTCTGCAAGGATAGTTCTGCTAGTTCCTGGCTTGCCGGGTAGACGCCAGCAGTCCCTGATTTCGGAGGGTCTTATATCCATATCAAGAGCTTTTCCGGTACAAATAATGGTGGAGGAGAGGTCGTTGATGTTTTCTTTATCTTTAGCGGGAACATTACGCAGTTCTATTGCGGACTTGAAGGAGGTGCGTTCAAAGTATTCTATTTTGTCTTGCAGCATTTGAATTTGGACACGATTGTTGCTGCACTCTTCCTCCAAGGTTCCCACTTTCTTCATAGCGTCGTCGAATTGTTTCGACATAAAATCAATAGACTTCTCTATTTCGGTGTTAGTTATTTTGACTTCCTGGATTTTATTTTTGATGTCCGTTATATCCTTTCTCAAAAGAGCCCGTTCTACGTGGCCATCATCTATTAATGACGAAATCATCTCTTTAATTTCTCTTTTGAAATTGTTTAGTTGGTCCCTAATATCGTCTGAGCGTGGCCGTTTATGACGATAACCTGTATAATCGTAAGGTGGTGTCTTGAAATTATCAACGTTCACATCCGAATCGGAGTTTTCTTTCTCCATTTGTATGTTTGTTTTTACCGTTTAGTGGAGTGGCACCGCAACAAAGACCCACATACAAAAGTACTTCAACGGCAAAAGCGTGTGCAATAGTAGAAAAATATTAATCGCACACTAAAAAAGGCCCTCGGTCACAACACTGCTCGCTGCACTGACTGATGTCGCGAGATGAAGGTCGTAAGCGCCGTGTATTCCGCGTCGCTTGCGCGTTTTTACGAGAAGCGTCGAACTAAAGTTAATGTCGGTATTTTGCACTTGATTTCTAAATGTGTTTCTAGATTTTAGTTCAATTAATCGTTTTATAGGTCGTATCACTTATGTTTTAGAGTTGATTCACTTTGGAATTGAGTTATTGTCACTGGATTTAACAAGTATAGACACAAATATTCACTTTTAGCACACAAAAACTATTTAAATGTGAAGAGCAATTTGCAATGCGTGTAGTGCGTCTCGCGTCAGTTTCGTCGACCCAAAATATATCCCAGAGAAAATAAATTTTCACACAAAACCAAATTGTTTTCTTCAGGAATGAAACCTATCTAGATTTAACTTCACAAATACAAAATTTCAGCCAAATATTTAAAGCCGTTTCCGAGAAACCACGATACTAGATAAAAGAGATAGATAGAATAGATAGATAGAATATACTATTAAGTATTAACAACGTTTGTTTGTCACAGCTGGACGATGCGACGCTGCAGGTGTTCAAGGATGGTGACTACGGGCCCTACCTCGACCTGGACTCCACGCTGGGAGAGCAGGACGAGGAGCTGGACGGCCTGCAGGACAGGTAATCAAACAAACATATATGCATACTAGCTAAATACCTACCTACATACATAATAGGGTCCTAATATGATGAAGGTTTTTAAAAAGGGATGATCAGACCATCACACTGATCAAATGAAAACAAATGAGATTTTTTTTGCATAAAAATTAGTTACCTACATAGTTGTTATGTTGTCGGTTAGGTTCAGCATATTCTGCCTTATGTCTAGGCGTGCAAATATTAAAAAACAACAACATACTAAGGTAGTTATAGTTTCTTGAATTTAATGTATAGAATTTTTCAAATATAGCTACAACAACTCACTTCATCAACGAACATGTAAAATTTAAAATAGGTACTTACCTATAGAAATCGCTACAAGAAATCTGCTATCCATACATTTGGGTCGACTGGTTTGCAGTTTTGTATGGAACAGCTGATTTTTAAAGAAATTATTTTCCTCGGTCGGTCAGTATGGCTCTGCCTTAGACTAGACAACCCTATTTCTTCCCGAGCTGAGCTCTAAGAAGCCGGCGAATGGATAGGAATGGTCGTGCTCGAGCAGCGCCGAAAGTCTAGCCTATCACCAGAAGCTTGATCATCTTATACTTATAAAAGAGTTACGTGACTGACTGACTGACAAAGCAATGCACAGCCTAAACAGCTGTAGATAGAATCAAACAAAATTTGGAAAATATATTGATGATGTAGGGGTGCACTAAGAAAGGATTTTTCGAAAATCGACCCCTAAAGGAGTACTTTAATCCAGACGAAGTCGCGGGTCAGAAGTTCATAAAACAATATTTTGCTAAAAGTGAACCTTGCTAAAACTACATGTTTTAGGAAGATACCTAGTTGTGGTAAAGTTTCTGATCACCTCGAAAGGGAAAAAATCACACATGTCTGATTATACTTAGTACATTACTGCAGCGGCCAGCAAAAGAGGCTTTGATGGACGAAGCATACACCAAACGGCACAAACAGCATAATGACCGAACCGGGATTCGAACCCAGCATCCTGGTTTAGCAGTAGTCCGACGTTATAACCATTCCTACATCAAACGGGTCGTCGTCTTTCGCGTGGAGTTTGGAAAACCACGCTAGGGGTCGATTTAAAAAAAAAATCTTATTTCACCCCTGCATAGTGCATAATATACTCTACATTATTATACAGGGTGTACAATAAAATGGGACAGCTACTTAAAGGGGTGCTTCAGACCATCAAACTGAACAACTAATGGATCTCTAAGGGATCAATATCGAAATCGCGAAAAAAAAATCCGCTCTCCCATACAAAACTGCAAACATAACTCGACTGAAATGTATGGGACAGCAGATTTTTTTTTCGCGATTTCGATATTGGTCCCATAGTGAAAGTTGTTCAGTTTGATGGTCTGAAGCACCTCTTTAAGTAGCTGTCCTATTTTAATTTACACCCTGTATAGGTAGTCCAAGCAAGTTTCATGTTTCTATCTTCAGTGGTATAAGCTGTGCTTTGTCTGTCAGTCAGCATAGATAGATGCAAAATACCTCTTTCTGTGCTCGATCGCAGTTAGGTAGATAAATAACGATGATAATCCAGTGCATGCTAGATTAGTCATCCGTCGCGTCGGCGTGTCGATGGCAGTGCGAGGGTGCGAGTGCGAGGGGACGCCCGCACCCGCCGGAACCAGGAACAGTTATGTTCAATTGACAATAGGTGGCTAGTACTTACATATTCATTTAGATCAATTTAGGTATATAAGTACTTTAATGTTGCTTTTTGTTATGATAGTATATCGGTGAATCACTGTATAAGGTCGTCTGGAAAATTGTGATCAGTCCTCAGGGTGTAACAATACACCCTAGTAATACTTAAGGGGGTTCTTCAGACCATCAAACTGAACAACTTTCACTATGGAGCCAACATCGAGAAAAAATAAAAAATCTGCTGCCCCATACAAAACTGCAGTAGGTACCGACTCGACTAAAATGTATGGGACAGCTGATTTTTTTTATTTGTTCTCGATGTTGGCCCCATAGTGAAAGTTGTTCAGTTTGATGGTCTGAAGCACCCCCTTAAGTATTACTAGGGTGTTTTGTTACACCCTATATTTTTGTTAGCCTTCTTCATCCCACTGCTGGGCAAATGTTATATTTTTTATCTTTTATATAGGTATATTATTTACGTAGCTCAGGATAGCATTCTCTATGGGACCAACATTGAAATCGCGGAAATAACAATCACCAGTTTTGTATGATCCCATACAAAAAACTGGATAGCCAGTTTGATGGTCTGTTCATAACTATCCTGTATAAATAAATGGCCAAGTGCGAAGTGACTATGGAACCACTAAAAACAGTTTGTCAAAAGCTTTCAATTTCACCCTGTATACCGTGTTGGAAGGAAACTGGGTATGAAAACTACAGTAAAAGAAAAAATTATTTAGAATAGTTACATAACTCTCAAAGCTGAGCCAGGACCTAGCTGAAGCAAAGGTCAAAGGAAAACGATTTAAATGAAGATTGACTCTTACTAGTCTAGTGCGCGTCAGCACTGCAAAGGTCACTGGTGCTAAATACATCCATTTATCATCATCACCCTTTGTCGTCCCTGCTACTGGTGCTCAGGCATAGTTACCCTCATGGCGGGGGTTTTTGGGATAGTCATGTCTAGTGTAGTATTATTTGATATGTGGTCAATGTCAACCACGAGTGCGCTATGCGGATGAGTGGATTTCACATACATCATCTGCCATACGAAGAGATGACGTATTTCTTTACGATTCCTGCTTTTCCTTCTCAATATTTCCTAATTTCCTTATACAGCGATACAACATCCCACATGGAGAAAAAAAAATCTGATGTTTCATACAAAACTACAGTACCGCCTCGACTCAAATGTATGGGCCAGCTGATATATATTTTTTCAACATTGTCTCCATAGTGAAAGTTGTTCAGTTTCATGGTCTAAACCCTGCTTTTAAATAAGTATTAAGTGTTTTGTTACACTCTGTATTAAGTACGAGCTTTTACCCGTCTTCGTCCGCATAAATTATATACCAGATTTTAAGTCAGATCATAAGCTATCAAACAAAAAAAGTTTCATAAAAATCGGTTCAGTAGTTTTTGCGTGATACTCGAACAAACACCCAAACAAACAAACAAATAAACAAACAAACAAACAAACGAACAAACAAACAAACAAACAAACAAACAAACAAACAAACAGACAGACAAAAATCCAAAAATTGGTGATTTGGAATCAGGGACAGGTAAAAACCATGTCGTAATTTTTTTTTTTTTTGTAAGTATCTTCAATGTACAGACACACTTCTGTTACAGTTTTATAATAGTTTACATACTTTAAGGTCAGCGCACTATTTTCGAGAATCCAAAAATAGTAGAGCGGGTTCGACACATGTAGATTTATTTGGGTTACCGTTACACCAGTAACACAGCCACGACACTCCTCGTACGTGTGAGCCCCCGCGTCGGTGACCTATAGGGTTGATACTTGCGGAAAACGAATATTCAATTCAATTCAATTCAATTATACTTTATTGCACACCAAAACAGAATATAAGCATAAGCATATGCTCACGACTATATTCCCCGAGGGGGTAGTCAGAGACAACACACAACAAGACAACAGAAACAGAAAAAAACAGAATATACATTTGAATAAAGATATAGAATTACAAATAAGGTGGTCTTATCGCTAAAAAGCGATTTCTTCCAGACAACCTTATTTACACTGGTGCAAGGAAATAATAAAAGACATAGGTACTAATACTCTGGGGATGACACTAAGTAATTAGAATTGTTAATAATGTTCATTTCAAGTTTAAAATTATTTTAACAGAATTTATGTTGTAAAGAATATAATTATTTTGTAGGTGGGTTACTTACAACGTATTACAGGTAGTTCTTTCTAATTAGTTTGTGTATTACAGCTGGTAACTATAAAGACTTAAGACGTTTCAAAAAATTACATTAGAGCTTGAACCTAAACTTTTATTTATATGCAAGAAGGTTGAAATTTTCCTTGCTTATACGACATAAAGTTTAACTTACTACAAAATGATGGGCCTCGTATCCCATTCATTTTAAGGGATATCAAAACATGATTTAATACAGATCGATAGAGAAAAAAATTCGAAGTTCAGTGGTATTTTCAGGGGACTTACGACAAAATGTCCCTTACGACATTTGCAATTTCCACTGTTGATGTTTTTATCGTAAGCGACAAATTCAGCATACGACGCGCACAACTCTCAAGTTGCGTTTCAAATGTCGTAAGGGACATTTTGTCGTAAGTCCCCTGAAAATACCACTGAACTCCGATTTTTTTTCTCTGATTAAACAAATTCATTGTACGCTTAGGCACTTACATTAAAATCAATAGAAGGTATGGAACATATTCATCGCTTCTATAGAGCGTTTTTAGGAAGATCGTAAGCTGAGCTTTGCCCGCTGAATTTGTCACTCAAAATAAAATGTTATTGCTGTCTTTTGCGTTTAGTTGTTTATTCATCTATACTTATAAAACAGTTCCGCTGACTGACTGACAAATAGCTCACAGCCTAAATCGCTGAAGACAGAATTATGAAATAAATTTTCTGCGTAGGGGTGCACGAAAGGTTTTTTTATATTCGAATGAAAATACCCTTAAAATGTAGTTAGTAATTAAAACTAGTGGTGTATACGGGGTGTAAGGAAAAGTATCATTAAACCTCTAAACCACATACTCTACCCATCAAACTGACCAACTTTTACTATGTGAGCAAACCTTTCAGAACAAAAAAAAATCTGCTGTCTCTTACGTTTGAATCGAGTAGGTATTCCTACAAAAATATTGTTTCTTACAAGCGACACGATAAAACGTTAAAATCACATGGTAAGGGATAAATGTATTTTAATTTGAAGTAATGAGTAAGAAGTTACGTTAAGTTAGTATGTAAATTCCAATTCATTAAAATTTAAAGTAATTAATTTTCATTCGGTTGTCGAACTGCCTCCGTGGTCTAATGGTTAAGAGCATTGGCTCTCGACACGGAGGTCGTGGGTTCGATTCCCACGGGGGACACCTAGTGATATTTCGCTTTGTGCGTTTTTCCCCAGTTGGTTAGGACATTGCAGGCT
Organism: Agonopterix subpropinquella; assembly: GCA_922987775.1. Classification (NCBI taxonomy): domain Eukaryota; kingdom Metazoa; phylum Arthropoda; class Insecta; order Lepidoptera; family Depressariidae; genus Agonopterix; species Agonopterix subpropinquella. The sequence continues at coordinate 29,067,019 of OV277693.1, forward strand.
GAATCACCTGATTGTCTGAAAAGAAAAATGATTCCGTGCTTCGGATGGCACGTTAAGCCGTTGGTCCCGGCTACTATCTCTGGTGGTAGTAGTCGTTACATAAAAACCACGTCAGAGGCCGTAAGGCGGTCTGAAAAAACTCTGATACCAGGGCTCTGCCCACACGATAAGAAGAAGATTCGATTGTTTCAAAATAAAATAAATACTTTGTGTGTTACATTCATCGATTTCTAGGTTTAGAATAATGCCTTAAAATTATTGTCAAATTTGGATAATAATACAGGGTGTACAATAAAATGGGACAGCTACTTAAAGGGATGCTTCAGACCATCAAACTGAACAACTTTCTCTATGGGACCAATATCGAAATCGCGAAAAAAAAATCTGCTGTCCCATACATTTCAGTCGAGTTATGTTTGCAGTTTTGTACGGGAGAGCGGATTTTTTTTTCGCGATTTCGATATTGGTCCCATAGAGAAAGTTGTTCAGTTTGATGGTCTGAAGCACCCCTTTGAGTAGCTGTCCCATTTTATTGTACACCCTGTATAATCAGGTTGAATTTAATACATATTGATGTCGCAAAGAATTTATAACTCGTATTTAGTCATTTGTAAAATCGTCATTAAATATAGGTAAAGTACGTCATTTTTAAATTTACTTATTTACAACTGGAAACAGAAACGGCAACATCAAATGTCAAATTCTGACATATTGAATATAATTATACTTTTTTCTTAATGGCTAGTTATTTTAAGTTGATTTTTATTTTACCTAGAAGTTTACAGGTACAACGAATGACGTCACTAGTCGGACCGAAAAACGACTTTATTTTATTAAAAATATCTGTAATCTTTTCATTTTGAAATTTCTAACATAGAAAAAATTTTTTTTTATTACTGATTGGTTTGTTCTTGACCTCAATCCAGTCCTCAAGACAAAGATGGGGTCGAAGATGTAGCGAACTTACCCAAAAGATGCCTATTCACTCGTACTTTAAAGGAATTCGGGTTGTAAGTGCTCGGAAATACTGACACAGGCAAGGCATTCCACTTCTTGTCTGTGCGCATTATAAATTATGAAAAACAAAAAACCCGACTGCATAAAAAAACTGTTAACTGAAAAGAGAAAAACAAGCTCTATAATCACTAATCAGCTATAACAACATTAAGTAAAATATAATTTGAATGTTATTAGGTAGGTATCGCAAACTGGGACAAAGATGAATTAAGTATAATACATACCTAGGTACCTTCCTTTGGTTTGTCCTCGCCTGCAATACCTACCTAATAACATTCAAATTATATTTAATTAAAGTTGTTATAGCTGATTAGTGATTATAGAGCTTGTTTTTCTCTTTTCAGCTAACAGTTTTTTTATGCAGTCGGGTTTTTTGTTTTTCGTAATAATTTGGTTTATTTCATACTTTTTAGTCCTATGTCGAAATGGTAGCATAAAAGTACTACAATATACAACGTGTTAATGAATTAACGCAAAACCTCATACAACCCAACTGATTTATAACAAAATACTTAGATTGAAACAATAATTTCATTATTTTGATAGTTAAAATTTAAAGTTATTTGCATTTTAAGTTTTGAGGCAAAAATGATTTGTTGTCATTTCAGCAATAAATGAAAGCGCTACCTAACGTACTCATGGATATATTTTAATAATCTAGTATTGGTAGTTAGTAAGGTGAGTGTGCTTTTGAGGTGGTCTGACATCGGGTTCGGTAAATTAAAAATTTTAAAAACAAATTAATATTTTGTCAAAAATTACCTGTTTTGAAACCATGATAATTCGATTCTGCTCTTGATTCTAAACAAACTACTTTTTAGTTTATTCATTAAGACGTTGTATACATATTTGGAATCGTCTGTTTACTAGCTTTCATTTGATACCCATATTGTAAATTTTTACAAATAAAAATTATTTATTCCCCCTCTTTTTTTAATTCCCAGATGCCATAATAAAAAATATAGCCTAAGTCACTCTCACGATTTTTACAAATCTAACGACACATCATACGTCAAAATCCATCGAGCCGCTTAGGCTGTAGGCCGTGCCAAAGAAATAGACATACAAACATACATACATACATACGCTCGAAAAACATAACCCTCCTTCTGGCGCAGTCGGGTAAAAAAGATTCAGAAAGGCGCTTGGTGCGGATATGTGGAATGTCAACCAAGAAATTGTGATATCCCGCGACAATTATTGAGACAATTATCTCGAAATAGTTTTCGATTTAGGCCTCTCAAAAATATTTTGACAAACCTAATTGGCGCCGACGCTGTAGGTACTTTTCGCAGCTGTCAAACAAGAGTGACGGAGCACTGATTATGATTATACTAACAACAAAAAGCTATAGGTATATTTTTTTAATGTCCTTTTTAACTTCACACAAACAGTTCCTGGGTAAGAACTAAGTTCCTCGTAAGTGACAAATATGGTTTATTCAAGTAATCTCTAGATTATGATATCCATATTTTTACACAGACGGCTAAGGCACAGATATTTACGATTTTATTAAATTGAGAAAATTTTATCGTAAGTTGCAAAACATGTTCATTTGTACATGTCAGTACTTGTCGGTTACAATGAAATTGTTGAATATTTAATTTATCGTAAGTTGAGCGTCGGTCATACACGCCTTGTCACTTACGATAAAATGAATACCTTGTCACTTACGATAAAATGAATAATTAAAATCGTTCTTGTAACTATGTATTACAATAGTATTGAATAAAAAAAATGTTTTGCTACGTATACTTGCAAATTACGATATAATTTTCTCATTTATTTATTTCAGAAAAGTACTACTACCTCTTTAAGTACCTACTCCTTCTAATTGTTTTTTTTTTTTTTTTTTTTTTTTTTTATTAACTATGGGTTTGCTCTTGACCTCAATCCAGTCCTCAGGACGAAGATGGGGTCGTAGATGTAGCGAGCTTACCCAGAAGATGCCTATTCACTCGTACTTTAATACCTCCTCTTTTGTGCTTTGCTTTGGAATTAAACTAACCCTGAACTAACCTGTGTCCATAGATATAGTAAACAGTTTTTAATCTAAGCCTGTTTCATTATATTATTTATGTTCGGTATTATAAATCAGTTACAAAGCAAACTGAACATAATTATCCTAAAACTAAAATATAACTATATAGTGTATGGTCTATGTATATTGGTCGGCGTCGCACGCTTCGCTCGCAGAATCAAAGAAAATATTTACCTATTTCAACGGCCGAGTCGTGCAGTCGTGCGAGCAAGAGCAACCATGTAATTCAAGCGGTCAATGACATGTTTTCCCACCCGCTCGCATACTGCGCACCCCCCCTCGCTCGCCCGACTCGCACACATAGCCGCGAGCGGTTTTACGAGCACACATGCATGAGTGTCGCTTCTTTTCGCGGTAGTGTATATTTTCTTTGCCAGTAACCCGGTAAACTGAGTAATCCAATGTGGTTCCATCTGGATGTTAAAATTACTAAAACCAATCGTACATTACACTATTTTATATACATCTGAATCTAAAGGTTCTTTTAGCCCTCACTAGGTACCTACTAAGTTAGTTAATATGGCATCCACAAGAATACACAGCACAAAATATCTATTAGATATCTATTAGATATTTTGTAGACACTTAGATATTTTGTAGATATCTATTAGACATCTTGTAGACATTTGTGCTGTTAGGGTGAAGGTTTGTCTGCAGAGTGTCTTTATTTATAATGATGATCGTTTTGGATCGATCAATCAAATTGAAGAGCTTTTTGGGTCTTACATCGAAATCGCGAAAAAAACCGATCTCACATAGGTATAAAACTGCAAACCTAGTCATCTCAAATACAGGGTAATACTTAATAAGCTGATAGATTGGTAAAAGGATGATCAGACCATCAAACTGAATAACGTTTTGAATGGGACCAACGTGCGAAATCGCGAAAAAAAAAATCGGATGTTCCATAGAAACCTGCAATCATACTTGACCCAAATGTATACCTACTGTCCGGGAAATATGTTTTTTTTTTCTCGCGAGAAAAGTTTTTTCGTTAGGTATTGGGGTATTGGCTATGTGCACGACACTCGCGCCACACTAGCGCGGCGTAGCGCATGAACTAAGTCGGCCAGCCGTGAATTATCTACACTATTATAGTACTGTAAAGGACTGTGTTTGTTCGAGGATTCTGGCAAAACTACTGGACCGATTTTGATAAAACTTTTTATATTTAAAAGCTTATTATTAGTGTCAAAAGCTAGCTTATATTTTATCCCGGTACGATGACGGGAGCGGATGCGGACGAAGCCCCGCACAAAATCTAATTTGTATCGGAATTCCCATACAAACTTTTACCTCAGTTTTAACACCTTTGGGGGTTTAAAATGCGACAAGCCTTTTTTAAGTGAGCATCTAAATACCAATAGAAACTTCCATGCCAAATTTAAAGTTAGTAGTCTTGACAGTTTTGGAGATTTCGTGTTAAGTTAGTGTGCGGATTTGCATAGATTCAAGCAAATCTGACACAGCTTCACCGTCAGTAGTTCAAATTTCTGCCACAGCGTGCGCTGCGATCGACTTGACAGTTCCCAACACCCACTTCGCACATAGCCAATTAAAGACCCTGTAAATATTGTAAGATTCCCCACTATAGATATTTTAAAATTTATGTAAGACTTATTTATATCTATTACCAACCGTAGACTACGATAAAATATAATATAACAAAAGGTTCTTGCAGCGTGTATATTCAGAAACTTAATGAAAACAACTTTTGAATTAAACGACTTTCTGTAAGGAACATTATCATCATCATCATCTTATTTAGAGCTACTCCCTTGTCGGTGGATTATTCGCCAATCCTGTCTATTTTCAGCTAGTGTCATACGACACGACATCAGCCTATTCCTTCACTTGAGCTAGATAACTCTGTCTAGGTCTTCCTCTGCCTCTCTTCCCCTCCAGTTTGGTTTTAAACACGTTGTCGTTTCGTATCAAGTGTCCGATCATCTTTCCCCTCCGGTTTTCAATTGTCTAAGGAACATTATGGCATAGTAAAAATATAATTATCGGTCGAAAAATTATTGGCATTCCCATACAAAAGTGTAGATCAGACGATCGATTTTCTATGGGAGGTCGAAAAACAATTTAGACCTATGTTCCTTAGGGAAAATTGTTTAGTTTCATTGTCTGAATACACCCTCAAAAATTTGTTAGTACCTAATTAAAAACTAGTGGTGTATAAGCATAAAAAACTGTACAGAAGTACCTATTGATTTAAAAAAAATCATCACTAAATGGCCAATTTTTCTATAGAAAGCCTGGAAAACTGAACTCTCAAGCGAAACCGTGAGTGTTTCGTTTCTAGATGGTTTTTTTCGATGAGTTTCATTTACGATGAATCCGAATGTTCGACAAAAAGTTGTAGCGACGTGAACAATGAACTTGCACTGTGTATGCATCGCTCTACAGGCTGGTTCTAATTATTTTCTACTACTATTATACATCTTCTATCATATTTTATGTGATCAATGTTCCATACAATTTCGATGGGGGGATTTCCCCCCCCCCCTCCCCTAGGCAGTTCTAATGTCCAATAATCTTAGGTTCAGCAGTGGAAGGCAGTTGATGACGATGATTGATGTTGCTACGACGTGGTGGTCTTACGAGTCGACTAAGCTTCGATTTCTTTAGAAGAGTATAGTTCTTGTGGGCTAATATCAACACTTGACAATTCCTCCAATAAACATTAAACTATTGCACCTAGTATTCACGTTTCATAGTAGGTATCTAAGGGCGGTCCTCACCATACCGTGTGACTACCACCGGTTAGATAGAGTGTGCAACCGACCGTCTCTGATCTGATAGGTTTCCCGTTCCGTTCAGGATTAGGAGGGTAAGGATGACAGTGCATCTGTGTGTAACGCTCTGTTATGAGTTTAAAAATATACTGCGTAGGTGGCTTTGTAGTTTAAATTGGCTGTAGGCTAGTTAGGTACAAGCAAACGTAGGTATGGTGCATTTTGGTTCATTTATAAACTCATCTAGCTTGCAAACTCAACAAGCAGCGGGCATCTTATACAGTGCATCAGCATACGTCTATTGGGTTGGGACAAGTGAGCCAAAGACATCGTCCTCATTAAATGAATAAATAATACAAACATTTCCTGAATTCGTCCATACAAAACAAAGTTACGTTACGTCACGTCCTAGTTCGCATATTTAGTACCTAATTCAAGTAGAAAAAAATCTAGAACCGGCGCGGCGCCGTGGCCTAAAGATTTGGGCTATAAAAAAAAATAGGATTCTTCAAAGCTCCATATATCATGAAGTACTAACAGTAGGAGTATGATTTGCGGATATGTGTAAATTGAACATATAATTGAAGTTTTGATTAGAGCCAAAACACGATTAAGACAAATTTTCTCAATAGAAAAACAAGCCAAAGTAGCCTCCGTTTTTGTCTATAAACGCTTGTAACTGCTAAACGGTAAATAATAGAAACATGAGACTTGATTTAAAAAAAAGAGATTGCTATTATCTAAGTTTTGATTAGAGCAGAATTGAACTTACATAAATAGTACAATCACAATTAAATAAAGTTTGTTATTTCGCTTGATTCGATCCAGGCGCGCGCGCCGCCCCATCTCGTTCTCTCGCATCTGGCAGTAATATAAGCTATCACACGCCCGTTTCGCTAAAATTATTTTTCGACATAGGCTCTTAAATCAATCCTAGCATTGAAAATGGAAATCTGACCAGGTACCGACTCAGTAATTGGTTTCTAGAGTGTGTTAACAATTTTTTTTTACTTTAATTGAGGAGTGACTTTTCAAAAGGCCGTATTTCCATTTAGAAAAAATATTCAAAAACTTTGTTCATATATGGAATTACGCCTTTTTCATAGAAATACATGTAATGATATCCATTTTTAGATAGGAAATAAGGCTTTCTGTATCGTTCTATTGACGTAAATAGGTTCTAAATAGGTTCTATTTAGCCTTGCCAACTAGATTCCGTCGAAACTTGCTCTCAAAATAAAACATGGAAATACGGCCTTTTGAAAAGTCACTCCTCAATTGGATCATGTTGAAATTAGGACGGAATTTCGTTTGTGTGCAGCGCGCTCAAGCGCTTATATTCACGCAGGTTTAGGGAGGTAGCATATTTATCTAATCTAATGGTTCAGTTCCGACGGGATTGACGGGATAGCACAGTACGTACAGCGAGATCGAAGCCGACGGTCGCTAACCTATATTATCAATTGGGATCGCGAGTGTTAACCTAATTTAACTTTTAAATATTAAGCTCAATACTTGTGATATAATATAATTACGGCCATTATATTAAACAGTTTAAAAAATTAATAGTGAGAAATAAGCAGTGTAGGTACTTTGTTTTAATGTAGTCCGTCAAATCGAACTCTTTTGGACTTGCTGATAACAAGAAGAAAATTACAATTTTCTCTGATTTTTTACAAAACCATTGAGATCATTTCGGGGTTGTTACAAAATTAAAAACCATTCAGTCGCTAACTGTGTGTAAAAATCACAAAAGAACTAATTAAAAGAACTCAAAACAGCCTGTATTAGACTTCAATCAATAGAAGGGAAAATGAATCGGCACGGTATGCCAGACGAGATATTCACACGGCGTAGCTCAATCGACGTGTGCGCAAGTTCCAAGCTAAGCTTTCCCGGCTCCAGGGCTACAAGGCGATTGTCCCTGGACTCCGGTATCGAAGACTATGACGTCGTAAGGATTGCCACTTTTCTCGACACCGACGATGAAATGTCGGAAGACGAAGATTTTATAGAAGCTGTTTGCGATAAGTGAGTTTGTGACAATTAGTGAAAGTGATGTTTTGGTGCAAAGTACAGATGTTTTTTTTAAACTTACATGCGACACTGTTCATTGAAGTCGTTCGTTATTCTTAAATATTCGCAATATTTATATATTTTTGTCTAGGGTTCCTACCGATTTTTTTCTATGAATGGGTTTTTTGCTCTTACAACGGTAGAAGTAGAACCTAAACCGACGGCAAAAATCCGTTTCATGCAAGAAAAATTCTAGGTTTCCTAGAAAATCTTCTGACCACGAGTCAGGCAAGTCGTCGTGTCGCATCACTTTGAGCGCATTGGGGGTGTTTTGCAGCGAGGTATGGACACTCAATCATGGGAGGCCGAGTTCGAATGTTGCTTGAGTTGTAATACCTATGAGTTTTTCTTACTGATGTACGTAATAGCGACTGCATGCTCTCAAACGATGCAGGAAAGCATATCGTGAGGAAACCCCTGCATACCTACGCTAAAGATGAAATTCTGATGCAGTACCTATGTATAGTCACAGTCAGCCAATCCGCATTGGTGGTGGTATGGACTGGCGCTCATATAGGTACCTAGTAACTTTGCTAGTAGGTAATTGTCAAAACTATTAACAATGAGTGTCCTTCTGTCCATGGTACAGTCAGCCTCAAAAAGATGTAGGTACCTATACAGTTTTGTTCCATTTCATAGTACTAAAGTGGATAGTCTATATCTTTTTGAGGCTGATTGTTAGTATTTCTTCATCAATATTAACCGTGATACAAACTGGATGATATCAATTCTTTGCGATGTAAAATTTCAATTGATGATATTATTAAATGTTTTTTTTGCCTGTTTTCAGTCGCAAGAATGCCATCGTTCTGCGCACACAAATATCCGTGCGAGTTCATGCTATCATTGGTAAGTACAAAATTCAAAATTGTAGCTGTTTATAATTTACAGCAATAGTTATGACTTTTTTGTAAATCAGCCGCCGCTTCCTTTGGTGTTTTGGTTGTAGAAGATATGTGGCCAGAAAGTATACAACACTGTTTTAAAAGAAAAAAAATCATCCAAATCGGTCAATAAAATGCCGACCTACTTTTTTGAAGTCGAGTCAGAGAGTAAAAACATTATTATCTACAGGGTGTAATAAGTTAGTCTGATTTTTTCATTTGTTTTCCCTTACCTTCGGTCAAAACCGCCCCTTTTAATATAACTAGGCTGTTTTTTAAACCCTATAAAAATAGATTTAAATTACCATGTTTGCATTCCTGCATTAACCGCACCTGGGCTACGTAGGTAGATAGCTAATGCACCTAGAATTTACCATGGTAACCGAGGTAGGCCATCCCCGGGCGAACTGCAGGTCAAATCACTATGGCAACATTGGCAACCTTGCTGTGTTAAATGTAGAATTATTCTCGGTATTGTATTAGGTGTATTTACAGATATTACGACTACAGGGTATTAAGGTAAACAGTTGCGTTACTTAAGAAGTGATTGTACCCATGATACTAAACAACTTTCCCTAAGAAATCAATAGAAAATGAGCAAAAAAATGATTGGCCTTTCCATCTAAATGCGGTTTTTCGCCACTAAGATCCCACAAGGAACAGTCACAGACAAACGCCCTGGGTGCACAGGCATCATACCCACTGCTGTTCTCTCTGGATACATCAAAATGCACCAAAGCAACCGGGCACACGTGGAAAATAATTCAGGTATCTTCCACGTGTGCCCGTTGCTTTTCGGTTGCACTCCCACTATACTTACAATCCAATGACTAAAGTGAAAGTTACGCCAAACGTAAAATAGTAGGCACATTACGATACATGTCACTTAAGTAATAGCATATGCTCACGACTATATTCTCCGAGGTGTAGTCAGAGATATTCTGAACCCTCAAAACATCCACGTTTCACCAATAGCATTTTCTTTGCAAAAATAGTACTGAAAGTCTGTCTTGTGTAACGGGGAGAAAGCCCGTCGCCACTTGTAATGATACATGCATCGAAATCGAAGCATGCAGAAGATTTCCTCACGATGTTTTCCTTCACCGAAAAGCCAGTGATGTTACAAATCGTACATATCATCCGAGATCTAATTAAAGTAGTATTTCAAATCGTGCGACCAGCATGTGGTGAACACATACATATATAACTACCCAAGCCGGGACGAAGGGAGTCCAGAGGTTGGAGGGGCGGATCCTCCAGGGGGGTTTGGGGATACCCAATCCCCGGGGCTCAGATACGAGCCCCCCGAAAAGACACAGTTGTGTCGCAATCACACACAATCATAATCATAATTTCAATACACGCCGTGGGTCAAGCACTCAAAAAACTATAAAAACCACCACTTTCATCTCCACTTAACACAGTTTCTGAGTCGTTCATGTTAAAATCACTATTTAACACTGACAAAATATTCTGGTAAATATGGATCCACGGTCAAGGTTAGCCTCAGACCCAAAAAAATTGTTGGTTAGCATTTTTTACTTTTTCTACAGCATGAAACTGTGTCAAACCGTTGAACGAAATCGCGGGTCAAAAGCTCGTTTATTATATTATGCATGTGTTTTTACACATAGTACCTACCTAAGTAGGTACTATGTGTAAAAACACATGCATGACCGTGACCGTGACCTAAACTCGCGAATCTAAATTCGCGAGTTTAGGTCACGGAGTGCTATAAATACGTATAATTTGTATAATAAAACGTTGTGTTATTTTCGTGAAAATACAAAACATATTTTTGAAACATTTGGTGAAGGTGAAATTTAAGACAAAATCTGTCTACCTGTCTACCTTCTATTTACACCGTGGAATCGGGGTCGTTTGATCGAAGCCGGAATGATTAGCGCGATCGGATTAGACCATCAAACCGAACAACTATGGAACAGCAGAGTTTTTTCGCGATATCAATATAGATCCATTAAAAGTTGTTACGTTTTATCAGTTGATGGTCTGAAGCAACCTGTTCCGGCTACAAAGCGACCTGGATTCCGCAGCGTAAATGTATCTTAAATATGTAGTTCCATGCCTGACTGACAGAATGACTGACTTACCAGAAGAGGATGCAGGGATGCACTAAGAAAGGATTTTTCGAAAATCTACCCGATAAAAGGTACAACGGGTATTGAACTTGTTCAAAATCTTTGTAAGTAGTTGAAAAAGCTAGTCATTAATAATGCCATCTCTTTCTCGCAGAGCGGCTCTTGCACTCCCAGGGACGAGAGCTACGCAGAGCTCTGTTTACCCTCAAACAGATTCTGCAGTCGGACAAGGATCTGGTGCATGAGTTCGTAGCAAACAAGGGACTGGACTGCCTGATGCAGGTCAGCAGTATGGCTGACCATAACTACCTGGACTACATCCTCAGGGCACTCGGACAGGTAATGTTGTCTTTCGAAAATAGCGTCTGTTGTCTAGGGATGGAATAGAAAAAGATCGCTTGAGCCAGCTGGAAAATGTCTAGAGATAAAACTGGTCCTTTGTGGATCTAGTATATATTTATTTTATATTTCTAATCGTAATTGTCTAATATTTCTGAACTTCGAAGAAAACTACACCATTAACTTTTACAGTCAGCAGCAAAAGTCAATGAACTTTTGCGAAATTCGTAACTAAATTAGATTAATTTGATGTTAAGTGAAAGAGCGTTTTTATCCTTTTTTGGGACGTTAATTACTTACCTACACCCTACTCACCCCCTACTCTGCTAAATAGGGTATGAGTAGAGTGTAAGTAGGGGGTTAGTAGGGGGAGCGAAAGTGGTGAGTAGGGGGTGCGTAGATGGGGCGAGTGGGGGGTGCGTAGGGGTGCGTAGAGGGTGAGAAGGGGTGTGAGTAGGGGTTGAGTAAGGGTGTGTAGGGGGTCAGTAGGGGGAGCGTAGGTGGTCAGTAGGGGCTGCGTAGAGGGGGTTCGTAGGGGTGCGTAGGATTGAGTAGGGGGTACGTGGGGTGTGTAGGGGATACGTGGGGTACGTAGGGGTGCGTAGGGGTGAGTAGAGTGTGCATAGAGGGGGTGAGTAGGGGTGTAGGGGTGCGTGAGGGTGCGTAGGGCTGAGTAGTGTGTACGTAGAAGATGCGTAGAGGTGCGTAGGGGTGTGAAGGGGGTACGTAAGGGGTGCGTAAGGGCGAGTACGAGTGCGTAGGGGATGAGTAGGGGTGCGTAGAGGTGTGCAGGGGGTACGTAGGGGGTGCGTAGGGGTAATTAGGGGTGCGTAAGTGGTACTTAGAATGTAAGGGGTGCATAGAGGGGTGAGTAGGGGGTGTTCTTTCTGAAGTCACAAAAACAAGTCAGTGCCACAAAAAAAACATAAACAAGTCCTAAGTCCACGCGTTACCTACGCGTGGACTACGAAGTCGCGGGCAACAGCTAGTTCACCATAATTAAAAAAAGAAATAACTGAAATCAAATTCATTATTCACACACCTCATCAGATCCTCCTGTACGTCGACGGCATGCACGGGGTGATGGCACACAAGCGCTGCATCCAATGGCTCTACTCCCTGATCTCCAGCAAGTTCAGACACGTCGTCAAGACAGCCCTCAAATTGCTGCTCGTCTTTGTCGAGTATACCGAGAAGAACTGCCTCCTCCTCATCGATGCCATCAACACCATCGACGTCTCCAACGGCAGGCAACCCTGGTACAACGTCATGAAAATCCTCCAAGATTTCGACGCTTCGGACACCGAACTTCTCATATACGCGACCACTCTCATCAACCGATGTCTGAACAACGTCCCAGACAGAGACACGTATTACGATCAGGTTGATTCCCTCCAAGACCAGGGTATGGATGATATCATCCAGCTTTACATGTCCAAACAAGGCACGGACCTCGACCTGCTTAGACAACTGCAGATCTTTGAAGCAGTCCTCCTTTACGAGGATGGTGACGAAAGTGGTACGGCACTGAAGTAAGTTTTATCTTTATTATTTTCAGTCGCTGTAAACTCTGTCGAAAACCTATGTAACGTTAAATAAATTATTACAGGCAACTAGATGAATCAGTCATAAGTTCGGTACGCAGAAGAAGTCTCAATTTGAATACATCTGATAGAAGGAAATCAAAGAAGCAACAAATTAAAGAAAAAGGTATTCGAATGTTCTTTAGACATTTTATCATTCAGAGCTTAAAATTAACATTTTGTTTCATGCATGGTGGATTTTGAATTTACGTGTTGTTTGTTTTTGTTCCATCCCACATGCACGAATCAATTGACCTCCAACTTAAGATTTTGTTTGTCAACGTTTCGCTTTAACTGTGTAACTATATATCGTGGCCTTTTACTAACAATCAACAGCCAAACCATCGATCATACCTCATTCGGAACCAGAAAACAAAAACAGCAATAACCATCGACCCACATTTCTGCCATCGATCGATAACAAAGAGAACAAGGAGCTCAGTACGGCGCTGCGGAGGCGCAGAGACCGGTTCGCGAGGCAGGCCCACCACATCATCCAACAGCAGGAGATGCTTAACTCCACCGACATCTACAACGGCCTCTTCGGCTCAAACGTCAACTACACCAATGGAAACTATAACGGCACGAACGGGAGCTACATCAATAATAATGGAACTTACACGAATGGTAGCTATTCGGCATGTAATGGCAACGCCAATGGCCCTGATCACTACAGTGTGAACGGACACAACGGCGTAAATGGACATCATGAAGAAGACTCTCATCCGAATAGGACAAACAATCTTAAATCGGATATAACAAAGAATGGTTTGTTTATTCGCTAACACACTAATATTCAGCCTTTGACACCCGCTTCTTGTTATTGCTTTTCTTAATTTCGCTTATTCATACTTCACTACAAGTAATCGCCGTGATACTGAAGTATTTTTTTTTATCAGGTAACCAAAGATATACAGCCGGACTGAAACAGAGGATCCAAAATGGGACCTTAGGTACTGTAACTGCTGTGGACGCGTTGACAGTGATTAGACAGAAGCAAATAGATACTCCAGAAGTTAAGGATGACAGAGGAATACTGCTGAACAGGGAACACAGTATTAAAGACTTGGCCCAAAGGCTGACCAGTCCAGTCAGCCCCACATCCGATGACAAACCGTTGAGGGTATCGGATATGGCTGGCATTGTGTCCAAGGCTAAAGAGGAACTGGCAAAGTCACAATCTAAAGGTAATTTAAACTACTTTCCCGGCTTTCCCGGTTTTAAAATAATGTATGTGATGGGAAATAATTTTACAAGTCATAAAACTTGTAAAATTATATAGAACGTACTCCTAGCAGAAGTCCCTGAGAAAATTACAAACTAAATAATAGTTACCTACCTAGGTAAAAAGGCTCAGTTGTGTTTTGCGGAAAACATGTAATTTTGCTAAAAGTTATCTAGCACTTTCTGCATTAACAATACAAACATCTACACGTAAAGATTACTTACCTACTACTTTAGAGTTGAGTTTGTAAGGAACACTTTTAATCACTTTGTGTGAGGAGCGCTTAAATTTTTCTCAACGATCCAAATTTTTTGTTTTTGCAGAAGTTATAAAGAGCCCAACAATCGACATAGCACCAAAAGTACACGAGATAAAGATTTCAGAGAACGACTTACACTGGGAAGAGCTGAAGAAGGGTTGCCTCAATCGAGAATTCCACCTCTGCGACTTAGACTTTTCAGACCTTCGTCTTGACTCCGATGACGACATGCCTCCAACCGTCAACGCAGCCAGTGGCCCTCCACCGCCTCCTCCAGGAATGTTCCCGACTCTAGGGATCCCCCCACCAATGCCAGGATGCTTCCCATTCCGTCAGAACAACGTACCAGCCCCACCACCGAAGCCTCCACTATCCTCTGAACTATCCAACGACTCTGACAGTTCGACGATCAAGAAAAACAAGAAAACAGTCAAGCTGTTTTGGAGGGAGATACAGGAGAACCCGGTGCCCGTCGCAGTCAGGTCCAAAGTTGGCGGATTGATATGGGACGATCTGCCTCAAGTACAGCTAGATACTAAAATGCTGGAGCATCTATTTGAGTCCAAGACTAATGATTTAATTATTAAGGTTTGTTTTATAAAATACTTATGATCGTATTTCTCTATTGAGTTACCCTACCAAGAAACTTTAGTACAACTAACGATAGTGTTTTTATTATATTTTATATTTTTTGTTTCATGATCTGCTACTCTCCCATACAACAACGTCTACATTAAACAGGAAGTAAGTATAACTTAATTTGAAGCCTCAAAAAACAAAAAATATCACGAAACTCAACCTTATTCTCATTACAGAAACTAATGGAACCAAAGAGGAATCTCATACTAGATGCGAAACGCTCCAACGCGATCAATATAGCGATGAAGAAGTTGCCGACACCGCAGACTATCAAGGCAGCGATCATGAAGATGGATGCCACAGTCATAGGCAGGGAGGGAATAGAGAAGCTACTGACCATGCTGCCAACTGAAGATGAAAAAGTTAAAATACAGGAAGCACAGGTACCTTTTACATTTGAAGTTAAAAAATACTGCGCAATTGCGCATACCTTCATTTCATGGAGGGGAGGAAATTATGAATGACTCGTCATCTGCTCGTCATACACAACGATTCTGACATTTCTTTCGCTTCATACAAAAAAAATTCCAACAATGGTTCCGGACCTCCTTTCATGAATACCTGGGTGAGTGGGAGTAGCCAACCAAAAGTGTTAGTGGCCAACTATAAAGCTGCCAAAATATTCCAGTATTTTTTCTCAGTAACATTTGATTGAAGCTTAATTTTTTTTACAGTACGCTAATCCAGATCTGCCTCTCGGAAGTGCAGAACAGTTCCTGCTCACGCTGGCGTCTATCAACGAGCTTTCATCACGTCTCAAACTATGGGTCTTCAAACTAGACTTTGACAATTTAGAGGTAAGATCCGAATTACACTGAATATCACAACTGTAGCTAAAGGAGCAACCAATGATATCTTTATTTATCTTACAGAAAGAAGTAGCAGAACCCCTAATGGACCTAAAACAAGGCATCGAACTTCTGAAGGCGAACAAAACTTTCAAGGTGATCTTGTCAACCTTGAGGTCAGTCGGCAGCTTCCTCAACGGGAGCCAAGTGAAAGGATTCCGGCTGGAGTACCTATCCAAGGTCATGGAAGTCAAGGACACTGTCCACAAACATCCACTGCTGTATCACATTTGCGAAATGATCATAGAAAAGTTTTCTGATAGCACTGATTTCTTTAGCGAGGTAAATATTTCAGCCCTCCAAAGATTTTGATGTCTCGATGACCTTTTCGTTTTAGATCTAAGTACACGATTTTCTGTTTTTCTAATAACCAGGTGGGTCCTGTAATCCGTGCATCGAAAGTGGACTTCGACATCCTAAGCGCGAACTTGTCGAAGCTAGAATCCGACTGCAAAGCCTCGTGGGACCACATGAAAAGGGTCGCCAAGCACGACGGCTCACAGATCTTCAAGACAAAGATCAACGAGTTCCTCACAGACGCCGCCGAGAGGATCATACTGCTTACGGTTATTGAAAAAAGAGTCATGAGCAGGTAATACATGATTGTGGTAAAAGAAAACTATACTATTACCATACTATTACTATTATTCTGTGGTAAAAAGGAACTGCAGTTTCCAAGATTTCTGCTTCACTATTTAAGTTTTCCGACATGTAGTTCTGCTATGCGATGCGAAATTTGGCCGAATTTGCAAGGCGAATGTTAAACAGTCCAAATAATCTAATTTTATTACTTGAGCGTTAAGAAAGAGTCTGTAGGACAACAAAGTCGTCTCATTGTTGCAGATATAACAAATTCCTCTTGTACCTCGGAGTGCCACCCGGCGACCTCTCCAAGACTAAAGCCACAGAGTTCCTGAAAGTGATTGCGGAATTCGCTCTTGAATATCGCACCACAAGGGAAAGAGTGTTGCAACAACTGGAGAAACGAGCCAATCACCGGGAACGGAATAAGACCAGGGGAAAGATGATCATAGATGTAAGTGTTCAACCTTTTAATGAAACAACAGCGTCGTTAGTAAATATCAAAATGGCTGGAATCCGATAAAAATCTTTAAAATAAGTTCCAAATTTCCAGTTTATAGGACCAAGTGGCTTCTACTAGTTTTCTTTTACACGTTGAGCCAAGCACCCGTCTGGTGTAAACTGCTTAGGTACTTTCAGGACTTATACAAAGCATGATTTTAAATATTTGCATTTCTGTGGAATTTTATCTAAAGTAAAGAAAATATTTCAACCAATATGACATAGTCAATTTTTGGAAAACAATTTAATTTTGAGAATATAAGATAGTTAAGACGAGGTACAAATAACGAGTAATGACAACTAATATTGTAGGTCGGGAACTATTCGGCGAAGAACGGTGATCACACGGCCGACAGCGCCCTGAAGGAACTGCTCAAGACGGAGCCAGACACGGACAGCCTGACCGAGAGTCGGAGGAAGAGTCAACCCTCCACGAACAGGCGGCTTATTGTCAAGTTAGTGCATTCACTTATCTACAGGGTGCTGGGGTAAACAGTTGCATTACTTTAATGGGTAATTATACTTATGATACTGAACGACTTTCCGTAAGAAACCTGTAGGTAATAAACTCGCAAAAATAATTTTGGACTTTCCTACTTACAATACTACATGGTAAGTAATTTATAGTTTATATAGTACCTACTGTGTGCTAGATACAATAGTTGATAGAACGATTGTATGAACAGATGCCATTCTTTTTTTCAAATTTCCCTTATGTTCCTTTTGTACCACTTTTAGTGATAAGGCCACTTTTGCACATAAAAAAAAACAACAGTATAGGTACACAAACAAGAAACCCTTCTTGTTCTCCAAATAAAGAATATATTTATCTTATCTTATCTTGGGAAAATAGTTCAGTATCATGAGTACATGAGTACATCGATCGTTATGCAACGGTTTACCCTAAAATTTAGTTGCATATGTATAGCAGTTGTATGTATACACTTGGTATACACTCACTATAAAGGGATACATACAAACGGTGTAGATGTCTCTAAGCATTGTCATAGGACGAAGAAAAAGACACGACAACAATTTTATGGCATATTGCAGTCAGCAGCAGATAATTTTTAGGGTTCCGTACCCAACGGGGTAAGGAACCCTAAAAATTATCTGATCTTTTAGAATGGTATATTAGAACCCTAAAAATTATTCATTACTTATTATATTATTAATAATTTTCACTCTTTCGTGAAAACGGGACCCTATTGCCTACGTTGTCCGTCCTACCCGTCTGTCCTACCTATTTAGGGCTGTAACTTTTGAACTGTAACAGCTAGATAGTTGAAATTTTCACAGAATATGCGTTATAAGGCTGCTTTTCCAACAGAGATGTGCGAGGTAGCGAGGCGGTGAGCGAGGAAAAAATCATCCATTGAGAGTGCTTCAATTTCCCAATGACGTGATCGAGCGAGCGCGCTATTGGCAGATTATTTCCTCGCTCACCGCCTCGCTACCTCGCTCGCACATGTCTGGTGGAAAAGCAGCCTTACGGCGGATTTGTTGACAAAATAATAATAATGTCAAAAAGTTAAAAATTAGGGGGGGTTCTCAACAAGAAACTAGTTTATTTCTTCACGCTCTATCGTTAAAATTGTAATACATACAAGCGTCAAACTTGGAGTGATTATAGAGCAAACTCTACAGTATAACAAAGGTATATCGTAGCATACAAGATGTTCAAATATTTCTGAGCAATGCTAATTTTCAATAAATTATCTATATTTAATATTACCAATTATATCTAAACGTGTATTTTGTCAATAAATATCTGAACAGCAAATTTTCAATTTTTTTATACTAATGTTATTAAATACAACCTGGGCGAATTAACTTGGCACCTGGCTCGCACGTGGCTCGGAATAAAAAACTCGGAAAGAATAACTCAAAAATGCTAAAGCGCAGGGACACGTGCAACGATAACTGAAATGCTACGCTACGGCCTCGCGCGGGGGATCTGGGGGCACGGTAGTGCCCCCGCCAAGACGAGCCACAAAAGAAGCGGCGCGACGCACTACTGTGCCTTTTCTCATAACATCGGTCTGGATAATAAAGGCTTTACTTTACCAAATTATTTGTTTGTACAGCGGAGACTTGTCAGCTGATGACGAAATAATAGAGAGCCTTGTGAGATCAGCTACGTCCAAACGAAGACCCATGAACAGAGACAGGCGGCGGAACCGACTCTCCGACAAGAAGAACTGTAAGGATAATTTACAAATCAGGGTACATTGCTGGTTACTAATGACGCAGTAGGTAATGTGTCACTTACATTATCAGCAATGTTCACTGACTTGCTGTTGTAAATTACAATTGTCAAGTGTATTAATAAATAGGTCCCAGATTCTCTTAGCGTTATAACACCTAACGAAATTACGGTTTCGTTGGTTCCTTAAAAACATGGTGTGTCGCCGGTACTAGGTATATTAGATATTACAGAGCATTGCACGCGTAATTTACGACCTTGCCACGCATCATTTCGGTGGCGAATCGCATCCATATTGGTTACACATTTTTGAGGTGACCACGCCGGACTGCCAAACCAGGGATCTGGGATCGATTCACAGTTCAGTAAAAAAATTTTGGACCTTCCATACAAAAGTGCTGATCAATCGATCGATTTACTATGGGAGGTCCAAAAATTCTCGTTTTTCGACCCATGGGAAAGTTGTTTAGTTTCATTGTATGTATTTGGCCAGTACATCAATTTCGATTTATCTCGAAGAAGGTTGTCAAAATAATGCTCACATTTCCAAGTAAAGCATGTTTGAGAAAAATAACTTTATGGCTAAACACGACAGATATGGATTTTCATACAACATTGCCGGCCGCTGCGCGCATGTATTTGGCCAGTACAGCAAATTCGATTTATCTCGAAGAAGGTTGTCAAAATAATGCTCACATTTCCAAGCATGTTTGAGAAAAAGTACTATACAAGCCTTGGCCACAACTAGGCATTGATGGACTTACGTATGTGTGCCTCGGCTTCGCCTCGGCCCATATTTACACGTTCGTCCATCAATGCCTCTGTTGCTGGCTTGTTGCTGGCCGCTGCAGTAATGTACTATTAATGGTCTAAACATACAAATTTTGAAAAAAGAAAAAAAACGGCCGCTTTTGTTTTTATTCGAAATTGTCTAAAAGTGGAATGTTTAGAACCTATAAAAGTATTATATAACAATGGCTTGAAGGCTTTTGTAGTGTTCGTGTTGAGCACTTTTTTAATTTAGGCTTTCTTTATTGAGAAATCTTTTTTAATGTGATGAGTGCGCCACTGGACTGTGATAGCCCTCTTAATTGTGCCGTCATTGTATGATTTCCATAATAAAAAGCCTAAATAGTAACTTACTTCGCATCAATAGAATGTACGAGAATGTGCCCATGAGCGTTATTTATTTAAGTAGACTTAAGCACGGTTTTTATTTACTTGCTATGTGTGTTATGTCACTGGTTTTTTTCCGGGACTTTTGAACCATTTTAGTCCACCTGGTGGACCATGAGCAGAAATTTTTACCTGTTGGCCACCTGATAGATTTAAAATAAGATTTTCTCAAAATATTGGGAGACGTATACATAATTATTTTACGAAGTCTACCTTGTACAGTCTATGTGCCTCTTCCTCCACTTTAATATTATCGGAACGCGGGGCCTATATACGTCACATATTTTTGGATCTATGAACAATCCGGCCCTGTGCTAGCATGCCACGCACGACAAAGCGACAAAACGAGAAAACCGCCATGCGCGCTAGCTTTCGCACATGCAAAGTAGCAAGGACATCTCGATTTTTGTCGTTTTCTGGGTTGGCATGCTAGGGCTAGGACTACAGGAGTAATCGGGTGCTGAGTGCGCATTCAGTCAGACAACTTCAGAGCGGCATTTTTGGCGCGTATTATAAGTATAGTTAGATGATATTAATTTCCGGCACTATGTAACTAGGTATATTGCGAATTTCTTTAATATTTGCCATGCGAATTACATTATAAGGCCTTATATAATCAGGAATACTAGACCTAATATAACTTTCTAAAGAGTTAGCAGAACTTAATATCTCTACCTGTAGTATACATATAAACCTTCAATTTTGTTTAGTAAATTATTATTAAAGTGTTCGAACTACTAAAACTGTTCGAACTACCTACTACCTCGACTCATTTTCCATGAAAAAAGCACGATTAGTAGGTACTAGGTACCTGCCCATGGGACGCCGTTCGCCGCGTCGATACTCACCGTGCTTTTTTTATGGACAAACTGTCGATCTCCATCAATCAATGTGTCGTAGCCCTTAGGGTCAGCGCACACCTAGCGTAAAACTGTTCGAGCATGCGCGAGCAGTTTTCATTGATTCAATTGATAATGAACTCTATTCCCATTGAAATAAAGTTGAAAATAGCTTGCAAGTGATTAAATCCCTTCAGCGTCTGTTCGAGTATGCTCGCGTATGCTCCTCGCGGCGACGGGAGCAGTCGCGAGCATGCGCGCGGATGCTCGCGCATGCTCGAGCATACGCGCGTGTCGATGCTTGCGATCCGTCGTCAGTGTTGCCACCCCGTCATTTTTCGGGCTAGCTCTAATATCTTTTTTATCAGCTAAGCCCGAAAAGGGAAATTTAGTACCTAGTTGCCTACCTACAGATAATAAATAATAATCTAGCCCTTATCGAAAATACACGGAAAATCTAAAATAACATTGATTTTTAGGGTTCCGTACCCAAATTCTTATTGATGTGCTCTTCTTGCTCCTCTTCCTCTGCTAGTAACCCAATAATTACCTAATCCCAGTCCACCATACTTTAAAATTGCTCTTATTATAATATTGTAAACACAACTGCAAAATTCACTGTCAACTGTAGCAACACGGGAGCATCCGCGAGACTGTTCGAACACGCGCGAGCTGCTCGCGCATGCTCGAGCATCGCCGCCTAAGATCGCCGCTGCCGCCGGCGGATTTCGCCGCTAGGTGTGCGTGACTGCAAAGAACATGCTCGAGCATGCGCGAGCAGTTCTACGCTGGGTGTGCGCTGACCCTTACGGGTGTGTTCGTTTGTCACGCTCATCCTTTTTTCTTTCAAATTTTGTTCGCAAGCACAAATTGTTGACTTCAGGTATGTGAAGTAAAAGTGACATTAATTCTAGTTTTCAATTACAGTGAACAGGACACTAGACGGCACTCAGTCCTGGCCAGGTCGCGAAAAGAGTCCAGGGTAAGTTACAAACTGAAGTAGGTAGTAACTAAATTGGCGACATGCTTAATAAGGGCTAGGTCAGATCTACCCAAAAACGATGAGCTTGTATGAAAGGACTAATAAATGTGCAGGAAGCTAGAGGTTTTCAGGATCGTAGCAGTTGGCCTTCCGTTGTCTCTGCCTACCCCAGTGTGAGAAAGGCGTGAGAATATGTATGTACGTAAGATAACTGAAGTATAACTGTTCTCTAACGGTGAAGGAAAACTTCGTGAGAAAACCTGCACACTGAAGATTACGAGGATAGTCCCTGCAGCGAGCCCGAGCGCGCAGCATACAAACGAAGTTTGATTCTATTTTCAATACTGACCAATTAAACTAAATTAAATTGTTTAACTACGATCTAGAAACTAATCTCTGTGTCACATTTCCGTTAAAATTTTATTTTAGTGAAGAACAGAACACCCAATGAAATAAATTTCTCGTTGGCCCTCACTTGGTAGACAGGACAACTTTTTTCTCGGTATCTCCCACTGGGGCCGAAGAGGTGGGTGAGAAAGAGAAGAACCCAAAAGCTTCCGATTAGAAAGAGTGGTCGGAACATCTAATAAAATTCTCGAGAAAACCCCTTGCCTTGCAGAGGCTGATGATGATGATAATTTCTCCTAACTTTTGAATATTATTTTACAGATCGGCAGCTAACAACATCGATAGAATAATTTAAATTAGGTACCTACTCCTTTAGTTATTAGCAGACCCAGTTTGTACAAACTTAGCAGATCGGTGGCAATGTTTTTAACCAAATTTTAATTTCACCCTTTTTTCTTGACTCCTGTGGTATTAATAAATTGAATCGCGTGTCTTACAAGAATATTTACGAGATACCGTTTTCATGCATAAAGTGGATTTTTATTAATTCTAATAATCTACCATTAATGTCATGTATTAAATTAAATAGGTACATAAAATTTTATTAAGTTTTAAGTTGTTTCCATTCTTTCTTGAATATCTAATATTATGGGGAAAATATTGTCACATCACTAACGATCATTTGCCACCAATCTGGGTCTGATTATTAAAAATCTACTTTTAATTTGACATTTCGTTAAATGGAATCTCATTCCCATGTTCTTGTAAACCGCAATCGACTATTAGGTAGGTACTTATACTTAATTGTAATAATTTCCTTTATACTCTACCCTTAGATAAAACCAAAAAGAGGAATAAGCTAGACATTCATTTTCATACCTTTTTAAAATGTGCTGTACCAAACTAACTGCATATCGCAAATAAATACTGTTATTGGCTAAAACCGAGAACCTAATCATAAGCTCGTATCTTACTCGTATGAACACTTTTTAAAGTGTGAACACTACTTCCCATTCTTGATTCCTTTCCTTCCAATTCTTGATTCCTACCGATCCCATTCCTTATTTGCGTGGGCCATAGACATATTGAAATTGTATGTAAGTAGAGACAGCGATTTAGTATGTAGGTACTATGTTTCGAAGACTCTAGTGTCACAGTCCCCCTGTTTATTTATTTAACAGCTACACAAAACCCCAGTGAACATACCACTCGATTGGAGCCGGTTTAACAGGCTCGGTGAGTCGCGTTTTCCTCTTTCGGTTTCATCTAAGATCCTACCCAAGTACCCAATGCATTATCTAAAAGAAATAAGACTTATTCTGTGACATTTATTGTGTATTTAGTGAATGTGATGTGTAGTTTATAGTTATAAAAATGTTGTATGTGTATGGATGTAAATATTATCTCATTATTATAATATAAATGGTAAATATGTTTGTTGTATATAACATTGAACTAAAGACTTCTTTTCGTTGTGGTTTGTATTGAATTGAAAAAAAATCTTTTGTTATCTTATCCTGTTGAAATTATATTAACAGACAGTACCTAACTGAAAAAATCGCCTAAATGCCTTCAAGATTATATTAAATTATAAGTATAAATGTTCATTGGATTTGATCAAAAATTGTTCTTTTGTCTAGAAAAATATTGTAGACCATTTTGAGATTACCACTTAACTTTAACTTGCAATTAACTGACCTTATGGTCGATTCAAGATGCATTGGCATCGGTTAAAATAAAATTATACTTACATTCTACCATAATAAAAAAAAACATACTAAAAAACTATATTTGTAAAGATGTGAACGTTTTACAACATACCTAGACCTAAATTTTTTAAGAAAAGTTTTTCATATCTGCATGTTTTTAAAACATCTGAATGTATACTCGTATAATAAGTAAATAGTGTTTAAGATCACAGTCACCTGCTTCGGATAGCCGGAAAAAACCAGTAGCCGTAGCATGGCAGCGCAATATAGTGCTATCGCGCCTTTGTTCTCTTTCTATTTGCGCGCAAACGAACGAGATATAAAAGGTGAGATACCTATAGCCTTATCGCGCGCACCATGTTACAGCCGCAGATTGTAATGTGGTGCGAAGATCAAACAATGGTGGAACGAAAGCGCAGGATTCGCTCACTCTATTTAATTTTTTTAATGTTAACGCAATTTAATAAATGGTATTATAAATTAAAATGTGGTTTGTTTCCATTCCTTTTTAGATAGGATATACCTACATCGAAAGGGGTCGCCCTAGACGTACGTATGCGGACCAAATTGGTAGCGTACTTAAGAAGGGTCAGATCAAATGTACCCGAAACCGACGAGCGTGTATGAAACGACTTATGAGTGTGGAAGAGGCGAAAGAGGTGTGTCAGGATCGTAGCCGATGGCGATCTATTGTCTCTGCCTACCCCAATGGGACACAGGCGTGAGTATATGTATGTATGTATGTATACCTACATTAGATAGGATTATCATCGCACAAAAATATTAGGTACCACTGACCTACATTCTAAACTATTATAAAACTGTAACAGAAGTGTGTCTGTACATTGAAGATATTTACAAAAAAAAATTACGACATGGTTTTTACCTGTCCCTGATTCCAAATCACCAATTTTTGGATTTTTTGTCTGTCTGTTTGTTTGTTTGTTTGTTCGTTTGTTTGTTTGTTTATTTGTTTGTTTGTTTGGGTGTTTGTTTGTTCGAGTATCACGCAAAAACTACTGAACCGATTTTGATGAAACTTTAATTGTTTGATAGCTTATCATCTGACTTAAAATCTGGTATATAATTTATGCGGACGAAGTCGCGGGTTAAAGCTCGTAATCCTATAATATTCGTAATACGCTACTACCGATCTTGTAAACGGACGAGTGGACGGTGAGGAAAGGCGCAATAAAAAGGAAGCCTGTGCCCAGCAGTGGGCTGAATACCGATTTGAATGAATCGAAAAGGAGTCCATGAAGCATAAATAAACACTTTTAACTCCAAAAAACGAAACTATATGTTTGCTTATTTGTTTGTCCCACATTCACACTTCAATAATTATCGTTCAACAATGTGGTTCAACTAACAAGGTAAGTATGCAGATAACCAGTGAACCCGTTAAGAAGGCCTTGTCTCTCACACTGCTCTGGTCCTAACACTGCTCATACTGAATACTATGACAGCATCAAAAGTCAGAAATCATCCAGGTTTCATACATTTTTGGTCCAAATGTGAAATGGCCCTGCATCTTTGGTGTAGTTATAATAAACGCTTAGGTACAGTCACCAGCAAATATATAACAAGGTGGTCAAATATTTCTAAGCAGTTCTAATTTTCAATAATTTCTTTACTCATAATCAATCAAAAATATAGGAACGCCTAGAACATCAAATATATCGAAGCAGTCATGGTGGCCATAAACATCTGAACAGTTTCGGTAAAAAACCTTGTTTACCATTTTAATTTTAAATAACATTGTAAAGAAATTATTGACAATTCGCTGTTCAGATATTTATGACAAAATACACGTTTAGATATAAGTAATTGGTAACATTTAGGTACTGTAAAGAATTTAATGAAAATTAGCACTGCTCAGAAATATTTGGATACCAGGTGTATGCTACAATATATCTGATGGCGACTGTACAAGCTCTGACAGACTTTGACCGGCGGCGGCAATTTCACATTTGGACCAAAATGGATGACGTCTTTTAAACATTATTAATTATTAAGTAAAATATTTTTATGGTAGATCGGACGAATTGTACACTAGCCACGGAATATGCTAGCTACGAAGGGGCGTTTTTAAGTTCGCGGAATGGGGGGTAAGGAGTGGAAATAAAAATCCAAATTCATTTTTCCTTTTCAATATATTCACCTGCTACCCTAATACATTTTTTGGATCTTTCAATTAACTTATGTATACCTTCAGAAAAAAATGATTTGTCTTTGTCTAAAAAATACGCCGAAACTGCCTCCTTTACTTCTTCATCACTTAAAAACATTTTCCCACGAAGTTCTTTTTTTAAGTCTGGAAATAGATAATAATCACAGGGGGCCAGGTCAGGACTATAGGGTGGGTGTGGCAAAATTTCGAAGCCCCCCTTTTGCAGGGCAGCCATCGCAACACGGCACTTGTGAACAGGCGCGTTGTCGTGCAGAAGAAGGATACCTTTGGTCAATTTTCCCCTTCTTTTCTCCTTTATGGCTTCCATCAATTGTTCTAGGATTGAAGCGTAGTAATTTCCGGTTATGGAAACACCTTTATCTTTATAATCAATTAACAGGATCCCTTCTGAGTCTCAAAAGACTGTCGCCATAATTTTCCCAGCCGATTGTGCCACCTTCAATTTCTTGGGTGGTAGTGTGCCTTTTTTGTGCCACTGCATTGAGTCCTATTTGGACTCAGGTCCATAATGGTGAACCCAAGTTTCATTACCAGTAACAATTCGAGCCAACACTCCATCTTTCTCTTCCATACAGAGGTCCGAAAATGCACGAGAACACGCCACGCGCTGTTGCTTTTGAGGCGGCGTGAGCATTCTAGGCACCCATCTTGCGCTGACTTTAGTCATGCCAAGATGGTAATGAAGAATTTTGAAAATGGTTTTATCTGATACTCCAACCATTTCTGCGAGCTGTTTCTTCTTTTTGTTTTCTTATCTTCTAATATTAATTTTTCGACTTTTTGAATAATTTCCAAAGTGGTCGCCTCGATCGGCCTTCCTGGCCGTGGGTCGTCTTCAAATTCTCTCTGCCTTGTTTAAAAAGGGTATTCCACTTGTAAACCATAGTTTTACTTGGACAAGAGTCCCCGTAAACGGATGACATCTCTTCCAGTATAGTCTGAACTGATTTTCCTTGCTTGGTAAGGAACTTTATAACGGCACGTAACTCGATTTACTCCATATTTTAAAATCTCTTCCCGATTGACATGTTTGGATGACGATAACTCAAAGACTAATAATCTAATTACAATAAAACCCGGTATTTATACTAATAATGAGTTGCTTAATTAGCACCTAATTCAGCGACATCACCACTAATTATCTACCTACCCATTCCGCGAACTTAAAAACGCCCCCTCGTATCTAGCGAAGCTGCGAGCAAGTTTGAGATTTGAATAAAATAAAATATCTGGAGTGCGATTTTTGCAACTCATACTTAGAAGTCAGCAGTTGATAATGTCAAAATTACTATGGAGACGTGCATCTTTCTTTCTACTGCTGATTTGACATTAAAAAAATCATACTCCAGGAGTGCGATTTTTGAAAGTCAAATCAACAGTAGAAAGATGCCTATCTCCATACATTTTCAACTGCTGCTGAGTTCAACGTATGAGATTCATGCTAAACTCATTCGCTGAGTTCAGCAGTTGAAAATGTCAAAATTACTACGGAGATATGCATCTTTCTACTGCTGATTTGACTTTCAAAAATCGCACTCCTGAAGTATGATTTTTGAAAGTCAAATCAACAGTAGAAAGATGCCTATCTCCATAGTAATTTTAACATTTACAACTACTTAACTCTGCGAATGAGATTCAAAAATCGCACTCCTGAAGTGTTTTCTTTTCCACGCACGTAAGATAGTTTATGGAGTAATAAATACAAAATATAAGTGTAAAAAAAATAGTTTAATGGACGGACATTAGTCAAGTGTGCAGTAAAATTAACTTTATAAAATATAATATACTTATTAAACTAACTAAAAGAATGTGTCATTTACTCCATGAGACTCCATTCATACCTACAGGCTCTAAAATCTTTTAATGATATTAATTTAAATGACAACATTTTTCTTACATCACATACAATCAAAATGCGTTCATTTAGTAGCATGTTTTACATAAATGCAATGTTGTTGATCTTCATAAAATTAAATGCACTAATAAGTATCAGAGATTTCTTAAAACAAATTCAATACTTACTAACCATACATGAAACGTGTCGCTTAGTATACATAATAATAAGGCACTAGACAGACAATACATGTTTAAAAATAGTCGTCAAATCCTACTACATCCTCTCTGTTCTCTTAAAATTGTTAAGTAGAAGTATCTTTACAGTATTAAAATTATCTAGTATGAAAATAAATGAATAAAGTTAAAGACTGGCTGAAATTCAGATCTATACTTACTTAACACTTTCACTGCGGAAAAACACGCATAGCGTCATTGACCTAGCGTGTAATTTTCCTTGACAAAAAACGCAATTTTATAACTTTACAGTGAAAGTGTTAAAATTCATATTTCAGCAGGGCTAGCATGCCAGGCACGACAAAGCGACAAAACGATCACGTCATGCGCGTATATATTTTTTTTGCATAAAGTTACAAAGATGGAGGCAAATCTCAATTATTTATCGTTTTCTCGGGAGTGGCATGCTAGGCAGGCCTACTGAAGAGGGTTGATGTTGATGATAAAAATAATAATCAGTATAGAAATAACTGGTTACAAAATACAGGGTGTAAGTGACAGCCAAGCAAATACTGAAACGGTGAACTCAGACCATCAAACTGAACAACTTTCTCTATGGAGCATACCTCAGGAAATGCGAAAAAAAATCTGCTGTCCCATACATTTGAGTCGGTAGGTACAGCAGTTTTGTACGGGACAGTTGATTTTTTTTCGCGTTTCCTGAGGTATACAACTTTCACAGTTGTTCAGTTTGATGGTCTGAGTTCACCCTTTTAGTATTTTCTAGGCTGTCACTTACACCCTGTATATCCCTAAAATTCTACGGCTTTAGATGAGTCAACACATTTGCGCCAAACACATTACAGTTGGATACTAATTATAATGCATATCGTAAATCTTTCTATTACTTATTACAATTAATTACTAATTACTTGTAAGAACTACCAAATTACTTAGGTAGGTATTGTAGATTACAATAGTACCAGCTATCATGATGGTAGAGAAAGTTAAAAGGCAGTAATTAGGCAAATAGCAGTCTACTATTGATCAATGATCACATCATTAAGTATGAGAAAACAATTAATAATATACTTAGGTACATATTACTTTAGAATCGTTAGTATTCTTCTAGTTATAGTTCGTCGAATAGTTTTCTTCTATTTCTCAAATACCAATTATCGAATTGGTATTGAATAGAGTTAAATACATCATCGGACTTGTCCGTCTAAACATTTATTATTATGGCACCTGAGCTGTAGTAATAGATACTCTTTCTTATACTGAGGCTGTAGGTCCATTGGCCTTGGTTTTATTTGGGTTCGAAAATCTGCCTTTTCATAATTACACATTTTCGATGAAATTAGCTAAGGTTATAGTCTGTTAGAACAAGTCCATCTCAGAATTTTTTAGTATGGCACCAAAGCTGTATTTGGCCATTTTAAAATTATATTTTCATACATATTTGATGAAATAAAACTTACAGCTACAGCTTTCGTGCCATAATAATAAATGCTTAGACGGACAAGTTCTAACAGAATAAAGCGCTAGTTTTTGTTGGCCAGCATTTCAAAAATGTATGAAACGCCGATGATATCTTTTTCCCATCTTACAGATGTTTTGTTGCTTAGTCATAGCGCAGATCGCTTAAGTCGCTTGAGTCTCTGTCTATGATACGCACAAAAAAGTATCTAAGAGGCTTGTCACAGCATTGTTATTACGTTGACATTCTTTCCGGCGCATCCCTTACGATGCGTCAAAGTATATGCTTATCTCAGTACCGACGACCGAGTGACGTTGGCCTGCTTATAATTACAGCAAATGCATTGTTTTCTCAATACCAATGTTTTTTGTGACAATGAAAAAGTAAAATTCTATTGTATAATCAGTCGCATACAGCTTAATCTACTAAGTCTAAATAAAAAAACAATACAAAATTAATCAGATCAGGACAGCTAACGAAGTAATTAGGAATGATCATGCATAAGAAACTTTTTGTTCATACGCTTCATCCTCGGTCCAATATTCCTGATCAGCGAATGTAGTGTGCCTTAGCTTGCACCAACGTGCCCCAAATCTCAACATCAGTATTATAACCATCAATACAAACAAGGACAACACAGCTACGGCGGGATATAACATTAGAAATGCCATTTTAAATATCACTCTCTCGCTTATGCAGCTCTAGATATTCCTGCGAGGAAGTGAGAGGTTGGTGTGAGATTGACGGTGGTACTTCAGACTCGTTGGGGTAGCTGCCGTGGTAGGGGTGCACGTATTGAACGGGCTGGTACTGGGACTCTAGCTCCGTGAAGTCGAGGGGAGGCTGCTTGTGCGGTGTCGCTGACCAAATGGACACGATCCAGCGGTTGCCTGACAAATTAAAATGTATTGTTAAACCAAGGTACATCTGAAGACAATACCCAAAGCATTTCATATAATGTACATAGGTACAAAGATTAAAACAAGATGCAAGTTTGACTAACCTGTATGTCTGTCCAGCCAATAGTCAGAGTACCGGGAGCAGCAGCACACCACGTTCAGGACGATGATGGCACCGAGGATCACCGAGCAGATCGCGATAGCTATGTAAAACGGCGTGAAATCACCTACTTTCGACAAGATAGGATTTATGCTTTTGTAAGTTCCGTTCCCTGCAAAGGAAGCGTGAATTTCAGATGCCGACATTTTAACGACCTGTTGAAGAAAAAAATTGAGTCAAGAACTGCGAAGGCGCCTCGCCTTCCAACAACGGACAAAATGAGGGCGTTGGGCGTTGGTTAGGCGTGTTTACTACCTACTCTTTTGAATGAAAACATGTTTAGGTTAGCAGTTTTATATCTCACCTGGACAGAACAAAGTTTCCAATTACGTCTTTCTTTAGAAATTCGACACAAATGCTTGGATTAGCTACTAAATTGGAGTAATTGGACTAAATTCACAGATTACTGATATGTAGCAAGCTACAGATGCGACCAAGATGCGACAGTGAAATTTGCACTTAGTTCCATTGTTTCCGTTGTGGCGTTCTGTCGTCAAACTAATGTGTATAGAACTTGTAGACATACTAGTCATTCACTTCGAGTTGGCCGCTACCTCCCTTCCCGCTTCCCCGCACCGCACCCCTAAGAGACCCTAATAAACGCAATTTTATAACCTTTAGCAACGCAATCACGTACGGTACGTCCGTCCCGGTCACTAATAACGCTTTTAATTTTAAATTTTTATTTGCCTTTTATATTATTTTTTGTCGACGGGACCAATTAATGTGCCTGTGAGGAAATTTTGTAACGGTCATCGACGGCCAACTGGTCGTGAACGGGTAGTAGGTATGTATACACTGATTCCAGGATGCAAAAATAGGGATATTTGACCAAGGAACAAACTATTCAACGATATTATTATGTCATACGACGGAGAAGAATTGAGGCTTCTCAAGGATTCTAAACTCAAGCTAAAATACCAGGAAAATCACAAGATATAAGCTTCTGACGCAACAACACGGCATGAGGCTGCTGTTTTTGTAAGTTCAATATGGCGTTGTATCTCGTCGACGATGGGAAACAGCGCCACAACGGAACGGCTACACCAGAACTAAGCTGTCATAGGCCAGAAGTGCGATTTTTGAAAATCATACGAGCGGTTTGGCAGTAGAAAGATGCATAATCTCCATAGTAATTTTGACATTTTCTACTGAAAAGTCGCTCGTATGATTTTCAAAAATCGCACTTCTGACTAAATTACAATTTACAGCGAAAAATCCTTCCACAGATTACTGATATGCAGTGCTGCCAATGTAAATTTCTTGATTCCCCGCTTAAGTAGGCTCAATTCCCCGAATTTCCCCGATTTCCAATCATGCATTCCCCGAAAATTCCCCGACACTGTAACATGCAAGAAATAAAGCATTTTTTCATGCAAAATGTAGTTAAATGTTTCAAAAATTAGCTTATGAACGTCTTCTAATTTTTATCAAAAAATGTAAGTACTTAAATATTTAGAATACAATGAGTTTTATTTATTATTTATATTTCTCCATCGCTTTCGGACTAAGGATAGTCCGATTCGATTCTAATTTTAGCAATTTCCTCTTCTGTGGACATCCTTTGTTCGACATTTATTACAAATAGGCGATTCCCCGAAATTCCCCGATTTGAATCATTCCCCGCGCTCTCCCCGCGCGCACCCCTCATTCCCCGAAAATTGGGGAAATTCCCCGGAATCGGCAGCCCTGATCGAATGACCGCCAACCAAAAACTCCTTCGTCCCCGTTCGTCCCCTTCGTCTATGTTTTTTTTTTCAAATGTGTTTTATGGCTCTGGATACTATGTCCTTTAAAGCCATATCTACGTTTTCTTCTTCAAATTCTTAATTTTGATGGTGGATGAGGATGATAGATGACGATGAATTTTAAGCCTCGAAACGTTGGTGTTCGACGTTTTGACGCTTCTTTGGAGTTTTTGGAGACAATCGAAAGACGCAGGAATCGCAGAAGTTCACAGTAAAGAGGTGAACCGACCGCTTTGCCTTTGAACACTTTTCCTGTTTACGCCCATACACCATCATATTTCACTGAACTGTATATTGTTCACTTGCACGACACTTTGTTACGCAAAAAAACATTAATTTTACGAATCAAAACTCACTATAAAAAATAAAAATACGATGAAATATAAGGACTCCAAACGTAACTGTTCAAATCCCGCCAACAAAGCCCGCCAAAAACTCCCTTCTATGGCAGTATTGTAAGATCCAATTTTTAGAAATCCGTAGGCCAAGGTTGAAAAATCCGTACAAATCCGTAGATTACCTCTTGAAAAATCTGTAGATATACAGACTTTTTTTAAATGCTTTATATGACTATTTTGGAGTGAACTGATTCACAAAATCGCTCGAAATTGAAGAACTTTCTGTTTCATTATTTTCATTATTATACAGTCTGTGTTAGTACTCTGTCATATATGTTAAAGTTAAATATTTCTGTCATATATGGACTGAAAGTAGAAGGAAGGAGATAGATGGAAAAGAGTAGGGCCGAGCCATATTTTAGGAAACACAGTCATAAAAAAGTGAACTTTGTATTTATTTATTTGCGACTGGGTATCATTTTCTACAACAAATTGACATTTTAGGCCGGAATTCAAAGATTTCTAATCATCCGTAGATTTGCCATTTAAATCCGTAGATCCGTAGGCCAGACCAATAATCCGTAGATCTACGGATAAATCCGTAGGTCTGGCACAAGTCTGGCAGCACTTGTCTATGGTTCATTTTTTTTTCATAATTTATCCGTTCGGAAAGGCAATGGGAACTAGCCCTTACAGCCTGGTCATAAGCTACCAACATTTTTCGTTGTACTTAAAACTAACGTAACCTGACTTATACTTGCACCTAACTCTTGAAATGCATCGATGGTACACACATTCCAATGTTCAAGAGATTTTTACGCGAAGATCAATCCGAATCAAACGGGAGCGCCTTTCTTTATTTCTCACGTTTACTTTGCATGGGAATCGTGAAGAAAAGAACGGGCTTTGTTTCTTAATTTTCTAAATTCGTTTTTCGTGGTCATTATTGTGTTAATGTGGTGGAATTAGTTTAATAATGTGCCATTAATGGAGGACAATATAGTAAAAGTGAGAAATAAAGAAAGGCGCTCCTGTTTGATTCGGATTGATCTTCACGTAAAACTTTCTTGAATGTGTGTACCATCCATGCATTTCAAAAGTTAGGTTAGAATTAAATACAAGCGAAAATGACACTAATGACCAGGCTGTAAGGGCTAGATCCCGTTGCCTTTCAGCAAGGAAGAATTATTTTTAAAAAATCACTCTCACACACGCTGCACGCACGAGAGTTTTACGCGGGAAGCGAGAAGAAAAGGATAGGCTTTGTTTCTTTCGGCCGAGCTCCAGCACTGGTAGCATGTACACCCGCGATAGCCGTGATACGGCTTTACCACGTCTTTTATCTCGTTCGTTCGCGCGCAAAAGAACGAGATAAAAGACGTGATAAAGCCGTATCACGGCTATCGCGGGTTGGCATGCTGCCAGTGCTGATTGGTTAATATTTACACAGCTACACAGCTTGCGCAGCCAGCTCGCGTCAATGGACAGGCAGCCTAAGGGTCCCTTACAGGCCAGTGGTGGTCTGGTCTCTACAAATTTTATTTTTCTAAATTCGTTTTTCGTGGCTATTATTGTGTTAATGTGGTGGAATTAGTGTAATAATGTGCCATTAATGGAGAACAATGTAGTAAAAGCAGTGCTCCGTCACTCACGTCTGACAGCTGCGATAAAGTACCTACGTCACGCATATCTTGCAAGATGTTAATAACATAGGGCTATCACACGCTATCGCGATTGCGTACTTTCAGCACGGGTAGCATGCCATCCCGCGATAGCCGTGATACGGCTATATCACGTCCTTTATCTCGTTCGTTCGCGCACAAACGAAAGAGATAAAAGACGTGATATAGCTGTATCACAGCTATCGCGGGTTGGCATGCTACCCGTGCTGTACTGGACGGTTTTCTTTTTGGAAAATATGCCTGCTAATAATTATTGTGATGTTTGGTAGACAATCTAACAAAGTGTGTCATTTTTCACATTGCCTACGGATGAAAAAAGGTACTTACTTACGTAAATTTTAATTTGGTTTCATCCAAAAGCAAAGTTTTGTGTTGAAAATAATATGTGCAAAAATACTTAGAATACTGGTATAACAAAGCAATTGTTTTTATAGTTTGTACAAGATACAAACAAAATAATAAATAATGATACAAATAAACGGAATAATTTTATCAATGTTGGTAACTAGTTGTTGGTTTAAATTTTTATCGCAAAAAAAAAAATTCCTTTCAGGAGAAGTAATTCCCGTAGTCTTCGAACTTGGTTTAAACGTTATTTTGGAAAATAAGATTGAAGAAAATAAATTCCTGGTGATGGAGGATATTTTCTGACAATAAACAACCCTAGCGTTTCGGTAGTTACGTCAGAGGCGCGTGACGGACAATGTGATATCGACTCTAGGTTAATTGACATAAGACGCGTTTAAGTTCGTCGTTCGTCGCGGTGACAGATCGTAAGACTCGGTTGTCTGTAAAAGCGCGCGAAATCAGTGTTTTCTAAGAGAGTGCAGTATCCGTTACGGTAGTAACTATTAAATAATCTGTGGTAAAAGTGAGAAATAAAGAAAGGCGCTCCCGTTTGATTTGGATTGAACTCCTCGCGTAAAACTCCGTTGAACATTGGAATGTGTTCCATCCTCGCTTTCAATGTGTTATGTTTAGGTTTAGGTTTTAGGCTAGGAGGAGAGTTTTGCACGGGAATCGTGAAGAAAAGGACGGGCTTTGTTTCTTAATTTTCTAAATTCGTTTTTCGTGGTCATTATTGCTTTAGTGTGGTGGTTTTAGTTTAATAATGTGCCTTAATGAAGAACAATATAGTTAAAGTGAGAAATAAAGAAGACGCTCCCGTTTGATTCGGATTGATCTTCGCGTAAAACTCTCTTGAACATTGGAATGTGTGTACCATCGACGCATTTCAAGAGTTAGGTATAAGTTAGGTTAGTTTTAAGTACAAAGAGAAATGTAACTTATGACCAGGCTGTAAGGGCTAGTTCCCATTGCCTTACCGAAAGGAGATAAATTATCTACGATAAATTATTAAAAAAAAATTTACGCTCACCTCTAGTGATGTCCGAAAGTGCGATTTTTGAAAATCATACGAGCGACTTGGCAGTAGAAAGATGCATAATCTCCATAGTAATTTTGACACTTTCTAATGCCAAGTCGCTCGTATGATTTTCAAAAATCGCACTTCGAGTCGACCTATTTGAGTATTCGAATACTTTAGTAGGTACTCGTTATAGCCCAGTCATTTTACGGTTTTAGCGGGGACTAATTAATCATTGATATCTTTAAGAGCCAAATTGAGCCTAGAAATGTACCAAAATTAAAAAAATATTACCAGATCAACAGCCCCAAATTTAAAATGTAGTATTTATCTCGTTGTAAAAAACTAGACGATAATCTTTTATTTTTTTATTTTAAGGCATTATACATACTTCAAACATGATGTCAATATTTTTATCTACATAGAAGGCATTGAAAAATAAATTATGTAAGGAATGTGTTGCTGGGCGAGAAACGCACCAGCGAGCTGCAGCGCGTCGCTAGGCAACGCGCGGCCTTTCGGCACGTGTAACGGGCACTCGCGAGCCGACAAAGCGCTCGCGCCCTCGCCCCTCGCCAGTCGGCCTAAAGGCGCGAACGGAGACGACACGTATTTCTGCGCACGCGCTCGCGCTCCTGTCTCTCGCGCTCCATAAGTTAATTGTTTGTTATAATAGTGCGATATTTTGTAAACCTGTGTTGTTGACTTTCACAATAAATAATATTAGACTCTCATAAGGAGGTATCATTGACTAGGCCCCCTTATAATTAGTATTTTCTAATGAATATCTCATTTTTAAAATTTCAATGCCTGCTTCATTGCTCTAAAATAATTTATATTGTTAAATCTGACTTAAATGAGTGCATTGGTATGTAAAGTTAAGTTATAGGTAATAATACCTAATACTAAGTTAAAAGCCTTCTGAGAAATGCAGTTTTTCTATGTTGCATAGCAAATTTTTGTTAAATATGTTTTCAGATAGTCTTTTTGTCACTAAATGGTCCCGGTTACTGTTTAAAAGTCCCATTGATAATTACTCCCCACTCCTCCTAACAAAACTCCGTAAAATGACTGGGCTATTAGAAAAATATTTTAATCAGAACTTGAGTCCCGGAGTGTGATTTTTGAACATTACAAGTTGATATCAGCAGTAGAAAATGTGAAAATTATTATGGAGATTATGCTTCTTTCTGCTGCTGATTTTAACTTGTGGTTCAAAAATCGCACTTCTGGAGTGTGATTTTTGAAACTCATACTTTGAACTCAGCCGTTGTAAATGTCAATATTGCTATGAAGATATGCATCTTTCTACTGCTGATTGGACTTTCAAAATCATACTTCAGACCCTCTAGCATGATTTCTCTACTTGGGCGCGACTCGGCTTTTTGCCATACTAGAAGTCGCTGCAAGCGCGGCTTTCGCTCTCCGAAAAGCGCGGGAACAGGTTATTTTGTATGCAGCGAAGGCGCGTCGCGCGCGTGTAGAGAAATCAAGCCCTGCAGGAGTGCGATTTTTGAAAGTCCAATCAGCAGTAGAAAGGTGCATAATTACCTCCATAGTAATTTTGACATAAACAACTTCTGAGTTCAACGAATGAGTTTCAAACGTACAGTCGGCCGCATAGTTGTATACACTTTTGTTCTACGTCGTAGTACTAAAGTGTATATAACTTATTGCGGCCGACTGTACGTCTAGTATGATTTCTCTACACGCGCACGACGCGCCTTTGCTCCGAGAAAATAACGGGTTCCCGCGCTTTTCGGAAAGCAATAGCCGCGCTTATCACGACAAGTAGTATGGAATGAAGCAGAGTCGCGCGCAAGAAGAGAAATCATGCTAGACGTGCTGGAGTGCGATTTTTGAACATCACACGTTCAAACGAGTAGTAGAAAGTGTCAAAATTATTATGAAGATTATGCATCTTTCTACTACTCGTATGAACGTGTGATGTTCAAAAATCGCATTCATTCCAGAAGTGCGATTTTTGAAAATCATACGAGCGACTTGGCAGTATAAAGATGCATAATCTCCATAGTAATTTTGACGTTTTCTAATGCTGATTTAAACGTGTGACTTTAAAAAATCTTTCTACATGTTTGTATCCGAATAATTATTTAGCATCATAGATATATATATTACTAGTAATATATATATCTATGTTTAGCATACTCGAGTATCGAGTATGCGAGTACTTACAATCATACGCCAGTAACCATAGACATAAAAAACGCGTTAGGTCGCACTAAATTGGACGGAGCTGATTTTTTGGGATGTTGTTAGGGTACATACCAGTAGTATAACACCAATTTTGCAGCTTCGAAAGACTTGTGCTAACCGAGCGGTGCTCGAAAAACCTCGAAATTTTCTGACTTTTTTCAGTTGTTGACTTATAACTTCTAAACGGTGCATCTTACATAAAAATTATTTCCTACGTTTTTAAAGAAGATAAAATTATCTGTAATTTGAATTTAATTTTAGCTCTGTAAGTTTAGTAAGTCTTGAGATACAATACTTCAAATATTAGCCATTTTTCCCAATAAGTTCAAAATTGAAGTTTTTTTCGTCTTTCGAGCAGGATACCGGCTTAAATACTTATTCTACGAGGAAAATTATAAGAAATGAAATTGTAAAGCTGCTATTTAGCTTTCATTTAAGTGTATTTTGAATCTTGTAGAGCCAATATTAACGAAAAATTAAGGAAATTCATTTTTTTAGAAATGGAGCTCCTATTGTCAATTCTTATTAATACTGCGCAGTTATCTATTGAATGTTATAAAATGACATTACATTTATAAATTACATATTTTTAAAGCAGGAATGTCAAACATGCATGAAACTTCTCACTACATTTTCTTGCGGCTCTATCAAATTTAAGGAACAGCTTCCTGATGCGGCCCGTGAGCGAACAGAATTTTATCATTTATTAAGTACGTAGGTACTCATAATTATGTACCAAAGCCGTTCCGGAGTCATTGAGTAAGCCCGCCCCGCGCTTCTGCCCCCCACCGAAGAGGCCTCACATTCCTAAAGAATCTACCACCAAGTGCAGAAGTGGTTGGGGGTAGAGTAAGAGCCCACTACCTTGGGGTGACCAAGGAGGTGGCAGGGGCTGACACCAGTGACCTCAATCCACCGCTAACCCTTCTGAAATTCCTATCATGCAAGTGCCAGAAAGGGTGCGGACTGCGGAGGAAGGTAATGCTCCTGCTAGAGAGCAGTGCTGAAAGACTCTGCTCTCTGCAATGTTTGTCAGGGGAAGACCTGCCTGAATACTACTCCCTTAGCCATGGATGAGACGCATGAAGGAGATGAATTCGACGAATCTTTACTACTAGATCTGTCCACAGAAGAGTCTCTGGAGCCCCAAAAACAGCCCCTTAGTTTGTAATTTACTACAATAAAAAAAAAAATGTATTTCTTCCACCATCACATCACGTTCAGGTCCCCCAAACTACCAAAATAATCAATACTATTATAAAACTGCCTCCGTGGTCTAATGGTTAAGAGCATTGGACTCTCGACACGGAGGTCGTGGGTTCGATTCCCACGGGACACCTAGTGAAATGTCACTTTGTGCGTTTTTCCCCAGTTTATTAAGATATTGCAGGCTGAAGCATTTGATTGTCTGAAAGGAAAGATGATTTCGTGCTTCGGATGGCACGTTAAGCCGTTGGTCCCGGCTACTTTCTCTGGTAACAGTCGTTACATAAAAACCACGTCAGAGGGCGTAAGGTGGTCTGAAAAAACTTTGTAACAGGGCTCTGCCCACACGATAAGAAGAATTATAAAACTGTAAATGTTTGTTTGTCCGCGCATTACTCGAAAACTACTAAACCGATTTTGATGAAACTTATTGCATTTGAAAGGTTATGATTAGATCGATCTCTGCTACATAATTTATTTTGCTACTATGACGGGTACCCGTACGGACGAAGTCGTGGGAAAACTATCGTTTTTATATAATTTTATAATTAAGTACTAGTTTCCCCGCGACTTCATCCGCACGGGTTCCCAAGTTTCCATCATCGTAGCATAATAAATGGTATACCAAATTTTAAGTCTGACCGTAAGCTTGTAGACTACAAAAGTTTCATCAAAATCGGTCTATTAGTTTTCGCGTGATGAGCGATCAAACAAACAAACATTTTCAGTTTAATAATAGCACTAGATTTGCCCATGACTTCGTCCGCACCGGCACTCGTCATGGTAGCGAAATCAAATATATAGTTTATACGTCTAGTCTTAAGGTTTCAAATAGAAAAAGTTAAATTAAAATCGGTCTAGTAGTTTTCGCGTGATGTGCGAACAAACAAACAAACATTTACAGTTTTATCATAATATAGATAGATTATTAATTATTCTTAATGTCATTTGGGATGATAATATAAACCATTTCCTACTGAGTTATATCTTTTTTGTCCTTCAAAAAATTCTTGCAATGCCTCAGGCTCCATTTTTTTTAAAACCGATTCCCCTAATATTTCGTTTTTTCCTGATAACAAAGGAACTAATAACTGTACAGGGTTCAATTTATGCTCAAATTAAAGTTATATAACTGCTTTACAAATTCATTTGTTATAATTTACCTCGTAGAATAAGTATTTTAGCCGATATCCTGTTCGGAAGACAGCTTAAACTACAATTTTGAACTTTTTGGAAAAAATTGCCTATGTTTAACGTGTTGTATCTCAAGACCTACTTAACGTGCTGCGATTAAATTCAATTTAAAGAAAATTTTGTCTACTTTAAAAGCGTCCTGAATCATTTTTATATAAATTGCACCATTTAGAAGTTGTAAGTCAAAACCTGTAAAATGTCCGAAAAATTCGAGGTTTTTCGAGCACCACTTGGTTAGCACAGGACTTTCGAAGCTGCAAAATTGGTTTTATATTGTGTATATATTACTGGTATCTACCCTAACAACATCGTAACTTACTACCTGCAGTGCGATTTTTGAAAATCATACGAGCGACTTGGCAGTAGAAAGATGCTTGAAAGATGCAAAATCTCCATACTATCAGTTTAAAATAACAATGTGCATGACCTCGCCTGCAAATGTGACGTCACTCAATCACACGAACTTCACTCGAGTCATTCAAATGATTATTTCCTTTACATAGAGTCTATATTCCTTTACAACCTAGTGAAGTTATCGAACGGCCCTTCAAGGTCATGCACATTGTTATTTTAAACTGATAGTAGTAATTTTGACATTTTCTACTGCCAAGTCAGTCGCTCGTATGATTTTCAAAAATCGCTCTTCTGACTTGGCTTGGCACATCACTAGGTGCTGCACTTCACCAGTGCTGCCAAGTTAGGCGATTTATCGCCTTTTAGGCTACATCAGGGGGTCTATCGGCGACCAAAAAATACGATTGGCGACCAGTCGCCATTTAGGCTATATCCCAAATTAAAATAGGCGATTTTAGGCTATATTAAGAAAAACTGACTTTTTCGGGTTATTTTAGGCTATTTTAAGAAAAATCTGAAATATTATACTTATTGTAAGTAAAATTATATGATTTTTTATCGCAGACTGCATAAACTGTACACTACAACACATTATGTACCACATAATGTAATGTGTATGTTATGCGGTACAGCTATTTTTAAATTGTGAGTAGTGGTTGCAGTTGTAAAAAAAATGCATTTTTCCGTCACGAGCAGCCAATATAGCATTTATTTTGGCCAATTTGCTGTATTTTTAGGCGACTTTAGGCTATATTTACACTGGGAAAAAATTAGGCGACTTTAGGCTACTTGGCCCGAGATTTTTGGCGATTCAGACTGGATGGGACTTGGCAACACTGCACTTCACACACCTCGAGAAGTTATTTCACGTTATTTACCTCGCCGAGAAAATTTTAGTTTCTCTAAATACCTACCTATAGATCTTTTTAATCAATAACGTTTACTAATAAAAACCAAGTTGATTACCTATAGTTGTTGTGAAACACAAACAACTCTAGGTATGAGAATGTCATCTGTTCGTAAAACTGTGAAATGGCCGTGTTCATACTGTGTCAATAAATAGTGTTTTTACTACCGGTGGACTTGTGAATTACTATGTTTGTAACAATATCTGGAATGATGGGCACCTTCCAATGGCGGAAATGGTTCCTGTTGCTATTGATGCTCGTTTATCGGAAGCTGGATCCTGTGGAAGGTACGTTTACGTATAGTATGTATACTTATATCTATCGAATAGTCTCCTAGAATCTGATAGATCACAAAGGCTGGAGGCAAATTGGTCTAATAACCAAGTTATCTTCGCAATCAAAATGTCATTCGTACGTTGGTATACTTATAATTTCAGTTTTCTAATGCCTAAAACACCAGTGGTGGCTTACTGGGTCCAAATATAACCTAACAGTATTTACACATAAAATAGGCATCTATTTTAAATCTTCATCGAAGTGCCAGGCCAACTGTTTTGGTATTTGGTGACATGGTTAAAAATAAGACAAAAATAAACATTGAACGAAGAGTGAGATATCTAATTATAATATAAAACTTCAAGTGCAAAGAGAGTCACATGAGAATTCATGAGGTAGGGCCATACAGCAGTACCAGACACTATCAAGCTCACTGAATACCTGGCTAGTATTTCGATTCATTTTGGATATACATTACATGGGTATGGTGTAAAAAAACAAGTAGGTATATAAAAACAAGTAGGTACAGTGAAAGTACCTTAAGGGCCTGTTCCACTACTTCTTAGTAAGTTCTTGTTAGCTTATCCGATAGATATTTTGACATATCTTTCATACAAAATATGTCAAAGTATCTGTTGGATAAGCTAACAAGAACTTATCCAGAAGTGGTGAAACAGGCCCTAAGCCTTTCATTGGCCAAATAGTTACTATCAGTTAAAAATAACAATGTGCATGACCTTGAAGGGCCGTTGGATAACTTCACTTGGTTGATAAAGGAATATAGACTCTATGCAAAGGAAATAATCATTTGAATGACTAAAGTGAAGTTCGTGTGATTGAGTGACGTCACATTTGCGAGCGAGGTCATGCACATTGTTATTTTAAACCGATAAAACCAGTTGATATTTCCAAATACTATTTCTAAGTTATTCTTCCTTATCCTTAATAACCATGAACAGGCCTCCCTCTCCCCCAGACCAGCATGTCCAGCAGTGGACATCCATCGGCTGAGATGACGATGATGAACCAGAAATATGGATCATTTCTCTTAGCTCTATCTATCGACAATGCAATAATTTTACGTTTATATTTGTCTGCAAATATTGTCATGAGCCCATTATTCACTTTTCAGGGGCTATGTGAAAAAAATTGGATTCTTCAAAGCTTCATATATCATGAAGTACTAACAGTAGGAGTATGATTTTCGGATATGTGTAAATTGAACATATAATTGAAGTTTTGATTAGAGAAAAATTTTCTCGATAGAAAAACAAGCCAAAGTAGCCTCCATTTTTATCTATAAAGGCCGGTTCACACAGAAAGCGGTTCCGGAGGCGGTCCGGAGGCGGGATTGTTGTAATGTACGAGTTTATATGCACCCTGCCACACAGAAAACCGGGCCGGGAGCGGCGCGGTACGCCCGGTACCGCGCAGAACACAGGCGGCGGCGGCGCGGGGCCGGAGGCGGCGCGGAGGCGGCCGCGGCCGCTGTATTCCATTGAAGTCAATGCGAGGTGTCACACAGAGCGGAGGCGGGCGCGTCGCGGTCCGGAGGCGGTATTTACCGCACTGTCATTTTGTATTTTTCCACGATTTTTTTTAATAAATCGCTTTACGGCACTGGATTCTAGTCCTTTTGTGCCACTAGTATTATTTTATTTTCCTTTTGTTATAGAACGTTACGAACTTTTTTCTATCTAAACCGTTGCTTCCAAAATCGATATCTGGGGGTCCGCGTGGACTCCGAACACGAATCCGATGTCAGATTTGAGAAAAGTGGCCGCCATCTTGAACTTTTTTGTTTCTCAACAGGTTGCTTCCAAAATCGATATCTGGGGGTCTGCGTGGACTCCGAACACGAATCCGATGTCAGATTTGA
Source organism: Agonopterix subpropinquella (assembly GCA_922987775.1). Taxonomy (NCBI): domain Eukaryota; kingdom Metazoa; phylum Arthropoda; class Insecta; order Lepidoptera; family Depressariidae; genus Agonopterix; species Agonopterix subpropinquella. The sequence goes on from OV277693.1 coordinate 29,111,021, forward strand.
GAAAAACGGCCGCCATCTTGAACTTTTTTGTTTCTCAACCGATTGCTTTCAAAATCGATATCTGAGGGTCCGCATGGACTCCGAACACGAATCCGATGTTAGATTTGAGAAAAGTGGCCGCCATCTTGAACTTTTTTGTTTCTCAACCGATTACTTCCAAAATCGATATCTGGGGGTCCGCGTGGACTCCGAACACGAATCCGATGTCAGATTTGAGAAAAGTGGCCGCCATCTTGAACTTTTTTGTTTCTCAACCGATTGCTTCCAAAATCGATATCTGGGGGTCTGCGTGGACTCCAAACAGGAATCCGATGTCAGATTTGAGAAAAGTGGCCGCCATCTTGAACTTTTTTGTTTCTCAACCGATTGCTTCCAAAATCGATATCTGGGGGTCTGCGTGGACTCCAAACAGGAATCCGATGTCAGATTTGAGAAAAATGGCCGCCATCTTGAACTTTTTTGATTCTCAACCGATTGCTTCCAAAATCGATATCTGGCGGTCCGCGTGGACTCCGAACACGAATCCGATGTCAGATTTGAGAAAAATGGCCGCCATCTTGAACTTTTTTGATTCTCAACCGATTGCTTCCAAAATCGATATCTGGCGGTCCGCGTGGACTCCGAACACGAATCCGATGTCAGAGTTGAGAAAAGTGGCCGCCATCTTGAACTTTTTTGTTTCTCAACCGATTGCATCCAAAATCAATAACTGACTAACTGATAACTTCTCAAATCTGACATCAGATTCGTGTTCGGATTCCACGCGGACCCTCAGGTATCGATTTTGGAAGCAAACGGTTGAGAAACAAAAAAGTTCAAGATGGCGCCCACTTTTCTCAAATCTGACATCGGATTCGTGTTTGGAGTTCACGCGGACCTTCAGATATCGATTTTGGAAGCAATCGGTTGAGAAACAAAAAAGTTTAAAATGGCGGCCACTTTCCTCAAATCTGAGATCGGATTCGTGTTTGGAGTCCACGCGGACCCCCAGATATCGATTTTAGAAGTAATCGGTTGAGAAACAAAAAAGTTCAAGATGGCGGCCACTTTTCTCAAATCTAACATAGGATTCGTGTTCAGAGTCCACGCGGACCCCCAGATATCGATTTTGGAAGTAATCGGTTGAGAAACAAAAAAGTTCAAGATGGCGGCCACTTTTCTCAAATCTAACATCGGATTCGTGTTCGGAGTCCATGCGGACCCTCAGATATCGATTTTGAAAGCAATCGGTTGAGAAACAAAAAAGTTCAAGATGGCGGCCGTTTTTCTCAAATCTGACATCGGATTCGTGTTCGGAGTCCACGCAGACCCCCAGATATCGATTTTGGAAGCAACCGGTTGAGAAACAAAAAAGTTCAAGATGGCGGCCACTTTTCTCAAATCTGACATCGGAATCGTGTTTGGAGTCCACGCGGACCCCCAGATATCGATTTTGGAAGCAATCGGTTGAGAAACAAAAAAGTTCAAGATGGCGGCCACTTTTCTCAAATCTGACTTCGGATTCGTGTTCGGAGTCCACGCGGACCGCCAGATATCGATTTTGGAAGCAATCGGTTGAGAATCAAAAAAGTTCAAGATGGCGGCCATTTTTCTCAAATCTGACATCGGATTCGTGTTCGGAGTCCACGCGCACCGCCAGATATCGATTTTGGAAGCAACCGGTTGAGAAACAAAAAAATTCAGTCATCGATTCCAGAGCCGTTAAAAAAAAAGCGGCGCCGCACCGCCGCCGCTTTGGATGTCACACCGGCCGCCTCCGCGCCGCTACCGCGCCGCGCGGACCCTGTGTGGCAGGCTCCGGAACGCCTTCGCTTTCCGCAAAACCGCCGCCGGCACGCTTTCCCGCAAAACCGCCTCTGTGTGAACCGGCCATAAACGCTTGGAACTGCTAAACGGTGAATAATAGAAACACAAGACTCTTTAAAAAAAAGAGATTGATTATTTCAAAATTTTGATTAGAGCAGAATTGAACTTACATAAAATAGTACAATCACAATTAAATAAAGTTTGATTTGGCGCTCGATTCGATTCAGGCGCGCGCGCCGCCCCATCTCTTTCTCTCGCATCAGGCCGTAATATAAGCTATCCCACGCCTGTTTCGCATTTTATTTACGTATATAATTATATAGGATACGAAACTCACGTCCGTATGTCATCTCGTTTCAAAAACATTTCTACAATAAGGTAGGTACTTAGTACCAACTTTCTTATTAGCGCAGCGTTCAGTTATAGCGAGGTCCACCTTTAGCAAACTAAATACTTCAGGATGGTTATGTTGGTACTGTCAAGTAGGTATCGCAAAAAGTCTGTTTAAGATATATTTTCCCTTAGTCGCCTCGTAAAGTACCAACTGTTTAGTATTAAAAATGATTTCAGACCATCAAACTGAACAATTTTCACTACGGGACGAACATCGAAATCGCGAAAAAAAATCTGCTGTCCCATAGATTTATAGTTTAGTATGGAACATCAGATTTTTTTTCATTATTTCGATATTGGTAACGACCCCCTTATGTTTATACTTATACGTTATACCCTGTTATACCTAACATAGGTAGGTGTTAAATCATGTTAAGAATTTCATTAATTATATTATGTCGTTTGGGATCAAAAACGTCGATATTTTCGTATAAAGTCGTTTTTGATACCAATCGACTCATATCTTACCTATGTTAAAAATATCTATTCAACGACATCTTCCTTACAAACTCTAAGATATACCACTTCACTTGCATAGGTACAGTATACTTACGTAGCATGCTCACGCCTATGTCCCACTATCCATAAATCTCTTCTCGTACATGGACACCCTACTGAATGGTTTTATATGGAATTTTGAAAAAACGTGTAGCTTTGTAGGTATTGATGATATGCGACATCTGACTATGCCAATATTTAGTAGAAATTTCTACTAAATATTGGCATCATCGGTTTTGGATTCCATTGCGTACATATGTAGTTATAAGCATTTATCTGGTGTGAGGTGCCACATTCAAAGTATCTCTTGTAACTTTTTCAGTTTTAGTCGTACAGAGCTGATTTTTTTTGTAGGATCTTTTTTCAACTCCTACTAAATCCTACAAAATTTTCAGAAAGATTCATCACGTAGTTTCAGAGTTACAGGTGGCTCCTCAATCCAGATGCCATCTGGTGTGAGGAGCCACAATCAAAGTATTGTAGCTTTTTCAGTTTTAGTCGTAGAGAGCTGGTTTTTTTTGTAGGATCTTTTTCCAACTCCTACTAAATCCTACAAAATTTTCAAAAAGATTCATCACGTACTTTCCGAGTTCCAGGGTGGCACCTCACACCAGATGCATCTGGTGTGAGGTGCCACCTTTATGTTCATGTAACTTCTTTATACTTTTGCTACAAATTCCAGAATTGGGCCTACAAAATCTACAAATTTCCTACAAAATGGGCATATAATTCATTTTTCCATAGCAAATGTGGCACCTCAACCATACGCACATACTTTTTCTTATATTGTGGTAATAGGGTCAATTCCCAATTAAAAGCTATGTAAAATGTCGCACGCTGCCAGCCACTGCTCCCTCAGTCAGAATTGACCCATAGAGACCCATTGGCACCCTTTTGGGTATGAAACCCTAAAAACTTCAAATGAATTCTATTGCTCATAAACTCATAATAGCTATGCTGCTACTCTGCGAAATTAATTAATTACATCCTGGAGACTTCATACATCTGGGCTCGCACGTACAAGAAGAGGTTGGCACATGTTATACTAAGTGAGTGCGAGTGAGAGGACTATACAACTGCTTACTAGCAGTACACCTTGGACACTTAGCTCTCATTTCATACAAATAGGAAAAATTTTAGCGAGACAGGAAGACGCCATTGCCTACATTTTTCCTCCACGCTTCCTGCCAGAGGGGTGAGGTTAAAATTGTTGGGGGGGGGCTGGGAGTGTCCATACTGTATGTAGTACTAGGTACTCTTTCTTATACTGTGCTAATGGTGAAGTCAAAATTGGTGGGGGGCCAGAGAGTGTCCTTACTGTATGTAGAATATGAACTCTTTTTTATACTGTGGCAAAATCTTTAACTTCAAACCATGTTTGTGTGCTGCTGTCTTAATTATAAAAAGTGTTCATGAAAGAAGAGGTCTATGGAGTAAAATCAGAGATTAGACATTTTAAAAATAACAGTATTTGAAATGCAAAATAAAATAGTGTGATATTAACGTGTTTCGGTGTGGGAGCGGTGATAGCCCATAAGGAAGAAAGCTAGCAACACAATTACGAGGGGGCGGTTTAACTAAGTTATATGGAATTTATGTACGATTGTAATGGTTATTATAACTAGTTCAGCGGTGAAGGAAAACATTGTGCATCCTGCATACCCGAGAATGCGAAGAAAATACCATAAGTTTGGAGGTATGTGTAAATATGAGTGAGCTTGGGGCAAACAAAATAGACCAGCGATGGTCGCAGTGTGACATACAAACTTTGCTTGCAATAGCCTACCCAATAATAATATACTGGATGTCTACATTACCTGCAAAATAGCGAATAAATTGTTTCTTCCAATAAGTATGTAGTTAGCTCCATAAATAACTATTTAACATAAACAAGAGTCATCGTTGATGACTATTGGCTTTCTTTTGAGTTGATGACATGCATAACTTATCAAATAGAGACTGGAAATATCAGTTAAACAAAACTCTCCACTTTTTAAGCAAATCATGGTACCAGTAACCTACACACAAAAAAACCGCAAATCGATATACATAGTACTGTAGCCTTTTAGGACTTTTTAATTACTAAAAAGATACCAATTAACGTTTTGTTATTGTTGTAGGGTACGAAATCTAAACTATTATAAAACTGTAACAGAAATGTGTCTGTACATGGAAGAAATTTACAAAAAAAAAATTACGACATTGTTTTTACCTGTCCCTGATTCCAAATAACTAGTAGTCTGTTTGTTTGTTTGTTTATTTGTTTGTTTGTTTGGGTGTTTGTTTGTTCGAGTATCACGCAAAAACTACTGAACCGATTTTAATGAAACATTTTTTGTTTGATAACGTATCATCTGACTTAAAATCTGGTATATAAATTATGCCGACGAAGTCGCGGGTAAAAGGTCGTTACTTATATAAAAACCCAAGTCTTAAAGATCACAAGAACACGCAGTAGGAAAAAAAATTAAAAAAGTATTTTTAAACTTTTAAATTTCGAGGTTACCGTTTTTTTTCTATACTGTCTAGTTCTTCACCTTAATTCAATACTCAAACGTAATAGTTAGACTGTCTAAAGTTGCCATACAAAGTTATGACTCATCGAAATTGACTTTTTCATCTGGTCTTAATAGCTTTGTATTTGTATGGCAACTTTAGAAATGTATTCCGTATGGGTATCAAAATGAAAGGGCTTCATGAGCCGGTTCTAAAAATGATGATGATGATGATTACCTTTCAGTCACTTGTTTTATAAAAATCCAAAAATTTATTTTCAAAACATACCCAATTTGGGCTCCTCTAGGTAGGCTGAGTAAATTTTTGTAAAACATACGCCAAGTAACTTATAAATCTTATAATATATCCTTTTAACAAATGTCATTAAAGCAATATCAAAATTTGTTTGTTTACATAATCAACAGTTACGTTTTACATAATCGTTTGAATAGCTCAGGTGAAGGGTGAGAGTTGGTGATAGGTTGGGTATGATCATTAATTCACTGGTGGCTAAAGTTTCTATGGAAACCTGGCATTGTCTTTTAGAGATTACATCTATATGATTTTATGATATCAATATTATGATATGTTTGCAGGGTTGAAATGCTATTGCAACATGGGCGACAACAACTGCCCTAACTCCACCTGTGTAACCGATGGTTATTGCTTCGCATCCATGAGTCGGGAGAACGGGGTGGAGCAATATTCCTACCAGTGAGTATCTGATCGTTTGACGCCTTCCCACCATTTTACAATGTTATTTAAACTTGAAGAACAACGTAAGTGTATAAATAAAAAACGTATCTCAGTAAAACAACCTTATGATTACACTAGTTTTATGTAATTGTAATAATTTTTAGGGATGCAACGATTCGGCCATTACGATTACGATTACGGTTACGATATTAATCGTTATTTATTACGATAACCGATGCATTACGATTATTTAAACTAATTTAGTGGAGATTATACTCAGAATGAGTTCTCATAGTGTTTCTTTGCATTCCAATGAAAGTTAAATCATTAAAAAAAATTGTTTTTAAATTCCAAGATTTTGTAACTTTTAATTTGAGATCGAAGTCTAAGTAACCGAAAATCAAATCAAAGACATCAGTAGAATAAAAAAAAAGAGAGTCAAGTCTGACCAATAAAAAAAGTCAGACTTTGCTCAAAACGAGCTAAAATGGCAGCGAAAGACCCGATTTTTCTAAAGTTGTTTTTCGGTTCTGGAATCTAGTATTCAGGTCTGGTATTTGTGAACAAATGCAATCTGATTGATGTTTTTAATTCGATTTAATAATCGTACGATTCTTACTACGGTGCATTGCATCGTTATTAATCGTGATTATTACGATTACAGATGCAAAACGATGCACCGCTTCGTAATCGTTGCATCCCTAATAATTTTGGTATGGATTAAGAAATCCTCGTTTTTTGTTTTTATATCTTACTATTTTTGTATTTAAATAGAATACTATACTATTTTTAAAATACCATTTGGGGTACTTTTAAACTTTACTGGGGAAGATCAAAGGTACATATTTTAATTAAATAATCAATTGGCGAAATCATATCAACACAAATGTATTTTCAAATTAATAAGTCACAGTGTGGCACCTGTATACGATTTTAACGTGTTTTTATGAAATGGTTTACCTGTGTAGAGAGCTGGCCTTTAGCTGTTTGCCAAACGGTTCCTTCCCTCCACAATTCCCAGTAGATTGCAGACGCAAAACAGCGTATTGCTGTATCACTGATTTCTGCAATACTGTTGAGAAATACCAACTGCTACACGCATCTGACCTGGGTAAGCAGCCCTGCACACTCGCCCGTGTGATATCTACTTACTTTGACGATGCAAATTTTGAGTTTGTTTGATGTACTGTTAGAATCATAATTGCATTGCCATTTCCTGAAGTCTTTTGTGTTGAGATGCCAATACTCTAACAATATCGCTTTTACCTAGACATTTGAATATGTACCTACAGAGTCGCGCCTGCCGGCCGCCTCATATCTAGTATGTTTTTGAATGATGTGCCCATACTATTTAACAAACACTATTTTCCGAGTGTGCGTTGGTTTTGCTTTAACCTACTAAACATAATGTATGGTGGTTCCACTTGCGGCGCAGCTGTATCGATCACAGATTACTGATACCCTACGAGCACCCCTTCAGTTGCTCCACGACGAAGACTAAAAATGAGTCCGTGGTCATAAGATGTTGTTCATCTGACATGTGCAATTTGGATCTGCGCCTGGAGTTGCCCCCGCCGCCAGGTAGGCCGCCCGCGCCGCGCTCCATGTGCCCACTAACGCGCACCGCTTGCCTCCGGCCGCTGGCCCCAGGCCTCCGCGGCCTCTAGCCCGGCCACTCTTAGAGCTTGGTATTCGGTGCAACACTGCATGGCTACACAATTTTAATTATTTTATGTTTTGTTCTAATTACGACTAAGTTTTCTTCCTGTAGACCGGCGGTGATCACCGACTAGGGCTCTCAGATATTGACGTGTCACTAATGCGACGATTTGTGGGTGTAGATGTTGGGACCAGGATAAGATACTCCCGCCAGGGGGCGTGCCCATATGGTGCCGTAATGAGGAAAGTCCAGAGATGGTCTGCTGCCAGACTGACTTCTGTAACCGAGACTTACAGCCGACACGAGGCTTGACGACGAGAGGTACGGACTTGCGGAATGTGCAGTCGGGGTCGCTTTGTTTTGTGATGTCCTGGTCACGTTACGTCCGGCCTCACCATGTCCAGTTATCAAATCTCATGGTGTCATAATAATTGTTCAATTTATCATCGGATACTTAAATGTTACTATTATGCATGTGGATGAAACAACTGAAAGTTGGAATCATATACACGATCAGTTTCGATATTTCAGTGTAATTTTAAAACTCATTTAAAAGAGAAATACATTTCGATGGATTCTACCTATAAAGACGAATTTCTTTATTGCGTTTTGTACATTCGAGATTCACAAATAAATCATTATTTTATAAAATATATGGGCATAATCGCATTTATAGACAGGGCATGAAAGGGATGGAGGATGTATTATAGACGTCACGGAGCGGCGTATTGAATGATTGTACTCCTTAGGAACTTAAAGAGGAATGCTGGAGTACCGCGCCCGCGCCCGCGTTCCAACGGGATGTCATTATGTAAGTGATCATGTGCCGGCTCTTACACCTCGCATGCGTTTTATTTTACATTTTATTTTTATACTAATGGCACATTACTGACACCTTATTCTTAATAAAAAAAAATTCTTATTTTGGCTCTTTACCAGGCAGTGTAGATGTAGATAAAAAGTAAATTGCCACATCTTATGGTGTTGTGAAGTGAACATGTTTTGAAGCAATAAAGTTGATTATAATGATTATAATAAACTTAGTTTTATGACAACTGACCGGTAAAGAGTTAAATTGCCTTTATTACTGTTATGATTCAAAATGTTATTTTTTTATTTTAAATCTAATTATTGGGTTTTGGAATCAGAATAATGAGCAAACTGAACAAATGCATTTTTATGGAAGTAATACTAGACTTAAATACATGGGTTTTGTTACACATTGTGCTTGCATGTTGGTGTGGTTTGTTTATTGCTTTTGAATTATGATTTTTTTCGCACGATAATTGTTAAATCCAGAATATTATTGTGATAGTTCTAGGAACATGGCAATTGTCACATCACAGTTAGTTAAACAACTTGCTACAAATATTTTAAAACTTACTTTTGAAGCAACTTGTTATGTAAATCCTTCCTTACTTACTTAAGGATTCTTAAATCTTTTCTTTTTATTATTTCTTTATTATTGCATTTTGCTATCTTTTTCTAGTTGTTAATTAAGGTTGTAATTTTTTAATTATATTTAAAAGAACTAAAGGAGAAGCGGTATGTAAAAACAACTAATTCAATGTATTGAACACTTCACTCATTTAATGTTTCATACGGGAATCGGTTTGTAATTAAAGTCCGACCTATTATCAACAGCATATTCCACTATTAGGGCGCCGACCCCAAATAATGGAAAATGGGCAAGAGAATGATGAATGATGATCCCACTATTAGAGCACAGCACAGGCTTACCCTCAAGGTGTAATCCACCATATATTAATGATTAATTTTACGGATTAGGTCTTCACATATCAGAATGTCTTTTTCAGTATGCACACATGCACAGTCAGTATTTTGAAGTTGTCCTTTGTTGTGACCGCTTTATTTTGTCATTTTCAGTGTCTTATTCCCATCTTTTCTACGAGGACTCTGTGAAGCCACGTTAAACAGTTTGTCTAATTGACGACCCGGTTGGTGTAATGGTTACCACGCCGGACTGCCAAACCAGAGTCCTGGGTTCGAATCCCGGTTCCGTCACGGATGTTATATGTTTGTGCCGTTGTTGTATGATTCCCATAACAAAAAGCCTGAGGCTTACTTGGGATCATTACAATGTATGTGCCTGTGAGCATTACTTAATTTAATTTAAATATGCCGTGGCTTATAATATTATAGTCAGATAAATTCGTGCTCAAGGGTCCCGCGGGGCTCAAACGTTTGGGGAGGCGAGGTAGCACGTGCGTCTGCCTTTGAGGCGGTGCGCTCTTACCTTCCTCTCTACACCCTGCCGCCCCCCGCTAACATCTAGAGATTCTAGAGTACAATTCGTCTCTCCCAACGTCTGTGCCCCTGTGTATTTTGCCCAATAGTGGGGTACTGCAGGTTTAAAATTTTAGTTTACTGTTATGCTTAGAAATGTTTACCATAATATGTGTATTATAGTTAGTTGATTATATTTTTGTCAATAAATATTATGTATTTTTTTGTATTACTGGTCGGATTTTAAATGCTTGACAAATGCTGCTAATGTTATAAACTGTCTGAATCAAATTAATGCACAATTTTATTTTTAGAACCGTATGAAATTACAACTTCAGGTAATAACATTTTTCTTTTTACTAAAGAAAAGATTGGATAGTTAATGGTGCATCTCAAACTAAATTATGATCTGTTAACTATCCAATCTCCTTTTTTTTAAATTACAGTGGAACCTTGATTATTTTAAAATGCTTATATATATTTTAAACAAATAGTAGAATATAAATATTTACTAAGGGAATGAAGGTTAAGTACATTCAAAAATAATATAACGACCAAAATAACTTTCGGTGTGGTCAGAAAATAGCCACACCTACCAGCTGTCTAGCTTGCAGTCGTAACAAGGCTCAATTTTAGCTTATTGAAGGTTTCAAGGTGAAATTTTGTATAAAGTGGTGAAAGCTGTGTGGCTAGTGTTTGGCCCACAAATACACTGCATAAGAAACCCGTATCCCTTAGTCGCCTTGTATTGTTATACATGGGAATAAATTGGGTGGTTCGTTCTAAAGCCGGAACCACATGGTAATTTTTCATTTCAATAATCGGTTCACTCAATCTGAGAATTTAATACGGGAAATAATGGGTGACTTTTAGGCGCGTTTTATACAGAAGAGACGTGTCGTTTTTGTCGTAAAGGAAAATCGCGGGCGTAATTCTCCAAACGACGCTATGCTACGTACTATAAGGTTTATATTGTGTTACTTTGACTATCCGCCACCGCCACACGTCTTTTCTGTATAAACCGTTCCGTTAAATACACACGTCTCAACCATCATTTGGAAAGTGATTAGACCTAGTTTAAAACGACACATTACATACCTACTTATGATGGTTCCACTGTAGTTTCAAAGACTTTTAAGTACCTAACTGAATTGTAACTGTATATTTGTAGCTCCTACCTCCACGGCGACGGTTTGGCAAGTGGTGCCATGGATAATTGGGCTGATGGTGCTCGGGATATGCGTGGCGATCAGCGTGTGGTGGGCCAAGCGGTCCAGAAACCAGCTGAAGAGGACGAGACTGCCGTTCCCCGAGGACTCGCTCTGCGAGACCAGGCACCCTATACTGGGCACTGCTACCATTAGAGACATGATCGAGCTGACCACGTCTGGATCTGGGTCTGGTTAGTTTTTACTTTTTAGACTATATTTTTTCTTCATCGCCTCTACAGGGTCCAACTTAATAAGCTGACGGTTTTTAAGAGGATGATGAGACCATCACACTGAACAACTTTCTCTAATGGGATCAAAATCGAAATCGCGAAAAAAAATCTGCTGTCCCATATACTTTGTTCGAGTAGAGTTAAGTCATCATATTAAGAAGGGTACCTCAGGGGCAGACTACCCTCAGGGAGGGTTATGGGCGTTAGTCCACCACGCGTGCCCAGTGCGGATTGATAAAGTTCACATACGCATAGGAATTTCTTCTTCAGCGTATGTAGATATCCTCACGATGATTTCCTTCACCGTTTTAGAACAGTTGGCATTACGTACATAAGTTAGAAAAACTAATTGATACATTGATACATACAAATGGATTGTCACATCCATGCGGATTCGAACCTGAACCTCAATATTGAGTTTCCGTACTTCCGCAACGTATCACCTCCCTATATTATATAATTATTAGTATATTATTCAAAAATGACTTTTTCCAACATGTGTTTAAATCAAAAAGGATTTTAATCAATATTTGTATTTGATGACTTAAGTATTTTTCTACCTCTGGACCAGTGATATCGGGAGCAGTGTCAAACATTGTCCTTGCCATTGTTATACTGATCTTTGTCACGACCGTAGACTGTTCATACTCGAATGCCCCATCCGCTGTCTACATGATCAATTTCGAACATCAAGCTGATATTTTAGAAAGATTTGATATTATATAAAACGTCTTCTAATGTTGAAACCTTGTATTCTCGCTTTTTAAAATTAATCTCTTCTGTCATAGCATTAAGATTGAAATTCTTTCCAGCAAATCTAATATTTTCCACATGAATCTATTTTGACCTTTAGTATCATAGTCCGATACCCTAACAACTAGGCTATCGTCATTTTAATGTGCCTATAAAATTGAATAACACTAGATTTGATAATAATTTGCGTACGTCCCATCAGCTATGATACGTTCTTATCTTTTACTAGATGCAATGACGTTAAATAGTACTAAAATATACTAAGTACACAGGGTTTAAGGAGAAGTATAATTTACCTTTAATCCACATAAAGTGTAAGTAGAATACAATCCATTGACCCAAGTTTTTGTTAAATCGTACGGCGGAGAAGATTCCTATTATTTAAATAGCCCACTCTTACAGGTCTGCCACTCCTGGTGCAGCGTTCAATCGCTCGTCAGATCCAGTTGGTTGACATCATAGGCAAGGGGCGCTTCGGGGAGGTGTGGCGCGGGCGCTGGAGGGGGGAGAACGTTGCCGTGAAGATATTCTCCTCCAGGGAAGAATGCTCGTGGTTCCGCGAGGCCGAGATCTACCAGACCGTCATGCTGCGTCATGAGAACATTCTTGGGTTCATCGCTGCTGATAACAAAGGTCAGCTTCGCATAATCAATACTACTTACCTACACCTAACCACTTATTCCTGGTATGTACACCATCACAGAAATCTAACCACCTTGCGCTTATAAAGATTTAAGTGGGGTCGGGTTTGTGTGAAGCCGACTGTACTACTGAAAGCGGATCACCTCGCCGCTTAGCAAAAATTTCATAGGGTATAAATAAATATCTTCGAAATTGTCATCATCAGCCACTATACGTCCCACTGCAGGACACAGGCCTACCTCAAGGAGTGTATGGGTGTTAGTCTACCACGCACGCCCAGTGCGGATTGGTAGACTTCACATACACAAAATAATTTCTTCTATAGCGTATGTAGGTTTCTTCACGATGATTTCCTTCGCCGTTTGAGAGCAAGCGATATTACGTACATAAGGTGGTGCAACTGGGATGGCAAGAGTAGTCATTCCCACCTCACGCAAAATAGGCGCCTAAGTCGTCGAGTTGCGGAAAATGAGCCCGCTCAACCAATACCAATACGTACATAAGGTAGAAAGACTCATTGATAAATGAGTAATGACATATCCTTCGTGCGGATTCGAACCCGGACCCTCATGATTCAGTTTCCATACCTCTCCGCAACGCGCCACCTCCGCTCTCATCTAAACAATTATAAAACTGCGTGTCTGTACATTGAAAAATGTGTCATCATCATGACGAAAATGAAGATATTAACAAAAATAAGGATATGGAGTTTATTTGTGTTCTTGACTCCAAATCACGGATTTTTAGATTTTTGTCTGTCTGCATGTTTTTTGTTTGTTCGAGCATGACGCAAAGACAACTGAACTGAACTGGGATTTGGACGACACTTTTTCTTTTTGAAAGCTTATGATAAGACTTAAAAACTGATATAATTCTATTTTATCTCGCTACGATGACGAGAACTGGTGCGAACGAGTCGCGGTCAAAAGCTCTTAGTTGTACCACAGGTCCGGCACTGTATAGAACGTTATTGAATTTCGAAATGGCCACATTACGTGTATGGTTGAAAGCCGCGCTTTGAATTATCGTCATCTACCGGCCCCCGCACGCCCCGCACGATTGGCCTGCCGCGACCGCTGAGCATCACCACTATTTGTTATTTACACTATGACTTGGCTCTCCTAAAGTGTCCCCAGAAACTGTGAGGTGAGGTGGGATATCTGATGTCAGGGAGTGGCCGTTCTGTATGTAGAACTATATACTATTAACTATTCTGTGGTTGTACATAAATCAACCAGTGAGGAAGCTGCTACGTGTCGATGTATCTATTGCATTTATAAGTGACGAGCTTTTACCCGCGACTTCGTCCGCATAAATTATATACCAGATTTTAAGTCAGATCATCATCTAACAAAAGTTTCATCAAAATCGGTTCAGTAGTTTTTGCGTGATGCTCGAACAAACAAACACACAAACAAACAAACAAACAGACACACAATAAGTACCAAAATTTGTGATTTGGAATCAGTGAAGCCTAAAAACCATATCGTAATTTTTTTTTGTAAATATCTGTTTTCCCCAGACAACGGTACATGGACGCAGCTGTGGTTGATCACGGACTACCACGAGAACGGGTCGTTGTTCGACTTCCTCAGCGCGCGCACCATCGACTCGGGCACTCTGGTCAAGATGGCGCTCTCCATAGCCACCGGGCTGGCACATCTCCACATGGACATCGTCGGCACTAAAGGTACTTCGTATTGTGAGTTAACATCTGTTTTATAAGGGTCTTGGTTTAGATTTAAGGTTTTTTTTGTGCAGGTTACAAATACAGGGTGTACAATAAAATGGGACAGCTACTTAAAGGGGTGCTTCAGACCATCAAACTGAACAACTTTCTCTATGGGACAAATATCGAAATCGCGAAAAAAAAATCCGCTCTCCCATACAAAACTGCAAACATAACTCGACTGAAATGTATGGGACAGCAGATTTTTTTTTCGCGATTTCGATATTGGTCCCATAGAGAAAGTTGTTCAATTTGATGGTCTGAAGCACCTCTTTAAGTAGCTGTCCTATTTTAATTTACACCCTGTATACAGTGTGTTAGGGTAAACAGTTGCATTACTTTAATCCCTGGTCACATTTATAGTTAGCATTTGGTTGGGTCACATTATTCGTACGGCCATATGCACTTTGTATATTAGTTATTTGGTATCAACTCATATCCCACGGCTTACCCACTGTGCACTACAAATTTTTGCATTATATTTTTAAGAAAACGTATAAAGTGGCCAGTAGTAAAACAACAATCCGTTTACAAAACGCGTACCTACTCTTATTGAAAATTAAAAATGTATATTTCTTATACTTTGTTACATAAACGTATCCCTGATTGGGTTCTTATGGTAAGTATCAGAAAAATATTTGTGCCAGAAGGATCCGCTCTGCCATATCGATTATATTATCTATGTCTAAAAAATACACAAAAATGAACATGATGATGTGTTCCTCGCCGACATCGACACGGCTACGGCGACTACTGCTGCTGGTATGCTGGGTTTCGCTGATGTGCCCAGATATGGCTAATGTAGCCAAACTAGACAGATTACAAAAATTAACATATAGGTGTAAAGAATTTGATAGCAAATAAGGAAATCAAATTTTAGAATAAGCATCACTGGGGTAATTGTATTAGGGCCATTTAGGGCCCTTTACACACTGCGACTTTTTGCAGCGCTTCTGCATCGATTCAGTCACGAAGCAGCATCGATGCATATGCGATACAGCATCGACGTAAATGCGATAAAACATCGATGCAAACGCGATACAGCCACGACGCAAAACTTTCGTTATATTTGATCAGTTAGTCGTTAGCCTTTGCCACAATGCACACGCGCGTGTACATCGATACAAACATGTGTGTGCATCGCTACAATCATTCGATTGAATCTATACAAATGCCCGTTAATTGCTAGTATAGTGATACAGTCACGCGATTGACAAACGCGCGTTTTTATTGCTGCAATAAGTCGCATTCTGTACTTTGACGACAGATTACAGTTTGACACTATCATGTGAAAATATCATTTTTTTTTCTTTTTTTGAGATCTGGTAGACCTGTACTACTTTTAAAAAACGTGTTTGTGTGAGTGCGTTTGTTTTCATGTTTGTGTGTTCCTGATTGCTTTGGGTAGATAAGTATGTTGCTTATTAACACGTATAATAACGTATGTGACAGGCAAGCCAGCCATAGCGCACCGTGACCTGAAGTCGAAGAATATTCTTGTGAAGAGCAACCTGACATGCGTGATCGGCGACCTAGGGCTGGCAGTGCGGCATCTCGTCGCCACGGACTCCGTCGACGTGCCCTCCACTAACAGGGTGGGCACCAAGCGGTACATGGCACCTGAGGTGCGTTTTTAGATTCTCTATTTTACAAAATAACATAATATACATGGTCCAACTTAATATGCTGACCTAAGAATATGAATAAGCAAGCTATAGCTTCGTCGTCCTTTGACACGGAATGTTTTGTAATTTTTCTTAGTGTAACAATGGCGATAGTCATGCGATAGTATATAATTTTTTTACTTAGAAGCTTGTACGCTCACACGCGCGGTCTTCTCTGCATGCTTAGTGGATATTTTGTTCCGATCCCAAGACGCTGTCAGCTGTCGTAGGGCATAGCCCATAGTCGTTTTAGCATGGGATGTAATCAATTTTTCACCAATTAGACACACTCTCAAACAACATGTCACACACACAGGAATTGTTGTTTAATTAATGTTAGTGTATCATTAGACCTTTTTATTTTATAACGCTAAAATTTGAATTTGTTAAATCTGGTACGCTGTAAACAGCGACTCGCTTCCTACGAATAAACCTAGGTTTTATAACTACTAGGGATTTCTGTAGGAAGGCTTAAAGAAGTTTGGCGGAAGGCATATAATGTGAGACCCAGACATATAGGTCCCATACATGAATGAAACTTGCTAATACGTGTAGAGTGAAACAAAACTAACAAAAAAGGAAATGAGTTGTAATCTGTAGAAGTTGGGGGAAAGGTATTTCTCCTTATGATACCTTTTGTATCAAGTGTGTGAAACTCATAATCTTTCTTATTAGATAGCCCACTCAATCTTCTACGCATTCATTGTGTTTGTTTTAATGAAAATTCATGATAATCATACAATATTATGATAATGGACACGCACTATCAGTTCAATAAAGCCAAATACGTTCCGTAACGTCCAAAAACTACCTCAGTGATAACATTAGATGAAAATAGCTGTCATGGTTGCGTTTCGCTACTGCTTTTTGAATGATTTGTCTATTTTACTAGTAATTTCTACTTTTGAACCCGGACTTCTAGAGATGAGGAAGTTTTTTTAAAAAAATGCCCTAATTTTTTCTGTTTATAATAATTATGACCGCCGTCCTGAAGGGCTTTTAGTTTTCTTAAAAATGGCTGGGTTCAATATCGCCAAAGTTCTTTGAAAACAAGTTTAATCGAACAAACTAATTAACGTCCTCCAGGTGCTAGATGAAACCATGGACACCCGTCAGTTCGACCCGTACAAGCGTTCCGACGTGTACTCGTTCGGGCTCGTGGTGTGGGAGATGGCGCGGCGCTGCGGCTCCATGCCGGACGAGTACCAGCCCCCGTACTACGACTGCGTGCCCCCGGACCCGGCGCTCGACGAGATGCGCCGCGTCGTCTGCATCGAGAAGCGGAGACCCAATGTACCTAATAGGTGGCATTCCGATCCCGTAAGTAGACTTTAATACTTTGTAACTTTTGTTTTTATGCAGCGCCGTAATGGCCGCCGTTCTTCGACTACGTACCCTCCGTAGACGATTGTGTACCCCGTACTACGACTGTATCATCTACTACAGCAGTGTAATACGAATTTGCACCCCTTACTAGTCTCGTCTAGGCCCACCGGTGACCGAAGGGCTGGCACTTATTTTGCCTTAACAAATAGTTTAGCAATTCAAAGAAGAAATGCTGCAAACTCAAACTCACAATTTTTTATTCAACATAATAAATACCACATACTTAGATAGATTTCTGACGTAATTTTTTGACTCTACCACCGCGTCGGAAGGTCATAAAACTAACTAGTCTAAAACATACATCTTTTAAACATAAAAAATTACAAAGTAAAAATACTGTATGCCTCAATGCTCAATGCTATTGCTCAATGTCTTTGAGAGCTTTTTTTTCTGACATCTCTTTTTATATATGACTAGCGGCCCGTCCCGGCTTCGCACGGGTGGACGTCTAATCTTTTCTAGCAATAAATATAGCCTATGTTACTCAGGGTAAATGCAGCTTTCTAATGGTGAAAGAATTTTTTAAATCGGCCCAGTACTTTTTGAGCCTATTCATGACAAACATACAAACATACAAAAATAGGTACAAATCTTTCCTCTTTATAATATTAGTGTAGATAAAAGGATAGGGTGTTTGCCTACCTTGTCAAATCAGCAACTCTATCGAACGTTAAAACGCGCGCATTGTATGAAAAATGTGATAAAACGAGAAATGAGACATCCAATTACTCATTATATTTTTTACGAGCATTTGCCCGCGACTTCGTCCACATAAATTACATACCAATCTGGTATGTAATTTATGTATGTATGTATGTATTTATTTATCCAAAAATTTGTGATTTGGAATCAGGGACATTTAAAAACCATATCGTAATCTTTGTTTTGTAAATATCTTCAATGTACAGACACATTTCTGCTACAGTTTTATAATAGTTTAGATTTATTTGGTAACAATTTATATCGTAGACATACGTATTTATTGTATACGAGCGTTTACCCGCGACTTCGTCCACATAAATTATATACCAGATTTTAAAGGGCTATGTGAAAAAATAGGATTCTTCAAAGCTTCATATATCATGAAGTACTAACAGTAGGAGTATGATTTTCGGATATGTGTAAATTGAACATATAATTGAAGTTTTGATTAGAGCCAAAACACGATTAAGACACATTTTCTCGATAGAAAAACAAGCCAAAGTAGCCTCCGTTTTTATCTATAAACGCTTGAAACTGCTAAACGGTGAATAATAGAAACACAAGACTTAATTTAAAAAAAAAATATTGATATTTTCTAAATTTTGATTAGAGCAGAATTGAAATTACATAAATAATACAATCAAACAATACAATACAATACTGTTACGAGCGACGGGTTCCAGGATTGGAGTGAAACGCTAAGTCCAATTTTACAGAGTTTATTTGGGATACACTTACAAACGGTCCACCTCGCAGAGGTTCCCCTAAACGGTTCACTTCACCGGGTCCTCCTCTCAGGGATTTCCCGTGCACCACTTACTGTCACTGTTCACAGTCCACTACGTCACTACTGTGACGACACGACACGCGTCACGGCTATGACCTCACGACGTACGACACTATGACGTCAAGACGTACGACACTATGACGTCACACACTACACCGACACTATGACGTCACGCACTACACTGACACTAGTCTACTCACTGTTCCACTCTTAGCACTTTTCTCTTCACTAGTACTTTTCCACTTTTACTTTTCTTCCTTTAGTTTCGCACTGTTCGCTGTTTAACCAAGGACTGCCCATCAGACGGAATTCGCCGCCTTTTATATCCCGCAGAACGTTCTGGAATACCCTTTTTCCGATCTTCTTTTCTTTACTCGTTTGTTTACCTCCAGATATTTCCAACCCCGCGTTCCTTTTTCGAAACCGATCAAAGACACGCCCACTTTTCTGGTTCTTTTCAAATATTCGTAATTTCGCCTCTTTTCTCGAAGTTCCTAGACACGTTCACCTTTTGTCCCTTTTTAAATATTCCTTCTCTCTCTTCCTTCTAGAACATTTCTAAAAACACAAAAATCTAGAAATATTTTTGGCGCGGATCGGATTCGAACCGTCACCCCCCAGCATGGGAGGCGGAACCTTAGACCGTAAGACCACGGCGATTGTTAATGAGCCGGCCGAATTTTCGAATGCCTTCTTTACGTTTGACATTTGACAGCGGCCGTGACACTGCCCCTCCCTTAGTTTTGCTCGTCCCGAGCATCATTAGTGCCGAAATATCGAGCTAATCGATCCACGTGCACTATCTTCAACGGGCTCCTTGGCGATCGTCGAATTCGATAGGTGACGTCATTTATCCTGGTCACTACCTCATATGGCCTTTTCCAACCTGGTTGTAACTTCGGACGCTTCTCCTTCTTACGAGCAAACGGAATGCGCCTAAGCTGCTGCTTGACTGGCGCTACGTCTCCTGTATTGTTCGCATGCTTCACCAGGTCTATTTTACCAATATGTGCGCCGTTCTTAGAGAGCGAGTTCTTCGCTATCACAGCCTGTGGCTTTGCCAGGTCCTTGCTGGAGTCTTCTACAACTTTCGATACGACATCCCCCTCAGCCTTCTGCTTCCTAGGAGGATTATCTCCACAGTGATCAACAACCTCCCCCTTCCCAATCGTCAGGTCCATATCTCCAACGTTAGGTATCAGGATCGGAGCAGAAGAAACTGGTCCAACAACTTTCCTCACCGGAATCCAACAAGTCCCAGCTTCAACCTTTTCCATCACAGCACAGCTCCCATCGTTACTCTTGGGCAAAACAACAGGTACCAAGTTCTGTGATCCAGGCTCGAGAACCATTCTTCTCACATGGTAGACCTTTTCCGATGATCCACCTTTCATCGGAACCTCCTCTGTATTACATCGTAGCACTCCGTTCTTCATGTCTATGTTGCACTGGTGATTTTGTAAGAAATCCAAACCAATGATGCAATCGTCCACTATCTCAGCTACAATTACCTCATGTTTGAAAAGAGTCTCACCGATCGTAATCGAAACTCCCAACTCCCCCTTAACTGGTATGCGCTGGCCGGTCGCAGTCGTTAACTGTAGTTTGGTTCGCTGCAGAAGTCGTTTCTCCTGATAACTTTCCATTTCGCTTATCAGTCGAGCAT
The DNA here is from genome assembly GCA_922987775.1 of Agonopterix subpropinquella. Taxonomy (NCBI): domain Eukaryota; kingdom Metazoa; phylum Arthropoda; class Insecta; order Lepidoptera; family Depressariidae; genus Agonopterix; species Agonopterix subpropinquella. Next base: position 29,131,587 of record OV277693.1, read on the forward strand.
TGACCACCGTCCTCGAAGCTCCGGTATCCACAGCTAGTTGACAGATTCTACCATTGACCTCTCCTTCAACTAGCAGACTATCTCCGTCCGATATTTGCCTGACTCTAATGATTGGGTTTGCAACATAGCCGGCCAACGTCCTCCAGTTCTCCTGCTGCTCATCAGTCGAGACCCCTATGTTCCGACGACCTGTACGCTTCGGGCAGGAACTGCGAATATGCCCCCGTTCACCACACTCGTAGCACACATAACGACGGCCTGATCGGTTCGGACAGGAGCTACGAATATGCCCTTGTTCACCACACTTGTAGCACACATAACGGCGGCCTGATCGATTCGGACAGGAGCTACGAATATGCCCTTGTTCACCACACTTGTAGCATAAATAATTGTCACTCCGATTTCTCGGCGCTGACGCTCCAATCACCACAATCTCCCTGCGTCGACCGGAACGAGGATCCTGACGTACAGCTTCCACTTCCAATGCATGAGCAACAGCGTCCCTGAGTGTAACATGGTGCCCAAGTCGCACTGCAGCTCGCACCTCCGGGTCCCGTATCCCATCCGTAAAGGTCTGCAGGAGCATTTCATCGATGACTGCCGGTGACGACTGAAAAGCCTTCCGCACGAGCTTCTCCACTTCCACGGACCACTGTTGCAGACTCTCGTTAGCATGTTGGTTACGTTCCTTCAACCGCGCCCGATACACGTGTTCCATATGTCCATCGCCGAATCTAGCCTCCAGAGCTCCAAAAAGATTGTCGAACGACAGGTTTCCTCCAGCACCTACGGCTTCTAGTACTGTGAGAGCCTGTCCCTGGAGTGCTAATATCAACGCAGGCTCCGCCTCCTCCTTGCCCCAGCCATTAACTTTCATCGCTGTCAAAAACTGTAGCTTGAAGGCGGGCCATGACGTCAGTCCATCGTAAACCGGAGTCTTGACACCTTTCGGTTGAATGGGTGAGTCAAAAACAGCAGCGACACGACTATGAGATTTGCTCTGTTCAACTTCTCGCCGGATTTTGGCAAACTCACCCTCCACGCGATCAAACCTCCCTTCGAACTCGCCCTTCACACGATCCAACCTCCCTTCTACGGCTTCAACTCTCTCTACTGCCTGTTGCAAGCCTTTCGTAATATCTTTATGAAGCGCCTCCTGCATTGTGCGCATTTGGTCTTCCTGCCGGCGCGCCTGTTCCTCCTGGCGTAGAACCTGTTCCCTCATCATGCGAGCCTGTTCCTCCTGCCGGCGAGCCTGTTCCTCCTGGCGGCGAGCTTGCTCCTCTTTCATTGCGCGCAGTTCGTGAACCTGTTCCTCCTGCCGGCGAGCCTGCGCCTCCTACATCGTGCGCATTTGTTCCTCCTGCCGGCGAGCCTGCGCCTCCTGCATCGTGCGCATTTGTTCCTCCTGCCGGCGAGCCTGGTCCTCCATCATGCGCTGGATTTGATAGAGGAAATTTCCTGGGTTCTGCTCTGGAGTGCGCTGCACTTCACCCCCCTCAGGTCTTCTCTCCGGGGTTCGCTGCACCTCAGTAACAGGGGCCGCACCTTCCTGCCGCGCCTCCGACATGGCCCGGGTGGTGACACCCTTTAGCTCCTTTGGCACCAGCGGCATCTTACTCCAATCCCACACTTCTGACACCAAATGTTACGAGCTACGGGTTCCAGGATTGGAGTGAAACGCTAAGTCCAATTTTACAGAGTTTATTTGGGATACACTTACAAACGGTCCACCTCGCAGAGGTTCCCCTAAACGGTTCACTTCACCGGGTCCTCCTCTCAGGGATTTCCCGTGCACCACTTACTGTCACTGTTCACAGTCCACTACGTCACTACTGTGACGACACGACACGCGTCACGGCTATGACCTCACGACGTACGACACTATGACGTCAAGACGTACGACACTATGACGTCACACACTACACCGACACTATGACGTCACGCACTACACTGACACTAGTCTACTCACTGTTCCACTCTTAGCACTTTTCTCTTCACTAGTACTTTTCCACTTTTACTTTTCTTCCTTTAGTTTCGCACTGTTCGCTGTTTAACCAAGGACTGCCCATCAGACGGAATTCGCCGCCTTTTATATCCCGCAGAACGTTCTGGAATACCCTTTTTCCGATCTTCTTTTCTTTACTCGTTTGTTTACCTCCAGATATTTCCAACCCCGCGTTCCTTTTTCGAAACCGATCAAAGACACGCCCACTTTTCTGGTTCTTTTCAAATATTCGTAATTTCGCCTCTTTTCTCGAAGTTCCTAGACACGTTCACCTTTTGTCCCTTTTTAAATATTCCTTCTCTCTCTTCCTTCTAGAACATTTCTAAAAACACAAAAATCTAGAAATATTTTTGGCGCGGATCGGATTCGAACCGTCACCCCCCAGCATGGGAGGCGGAACATTAGACCGTAAGACCACGGCGATTGTTAATGAGCCGGCCGAATTTTCGAATGCCTTCTTTACGTTTGACATTTGACAGCGGCCGTGACAATACAATACAAATAAAACAATTCAATACAATTAAATAAAGTTTGATTTGGCGCTCGATTCGTTTCAGGCGCGCCGCCCCATCTCTTTCTCTCGCATCAGGCCGTAATATAAGCTATCCCACGCCTGTTTCGCTTAAATTATTTTTCGATATAGGGCCTTAAGTCAGATCATAAGCTATGAAAACAACAAAAAAATGATGCTCGAACAAACAAACACACAAACAAACAAACAGACAAAAAATCCAAAAATTTGTGATTAGGAATCAGGGACATCTAAAAACCTAATCTTATTTTTAGTTTCGCACTGTTCGCTGTTTAACCAAGGACTGCCCATCAGACGGAATTCGCCGCCTTTTATATCCCGCAGAACGTTCTGGAATACCCTTTTTCCGATCTTCTTTTCTTTACTCGTTTGTTTACCTCCAGATATTTCCAACCCCGCGTTCCTTTTTCGAAACCGATCAAAGACACGCCCACTTTTCTGGTTCTTTTCAAATATTCGTAATTTCGCCTCTTTTCTCGAAGTTCCTAGACACGTTCACCTTTTGTCCCTTTTTAAATATTCCTTCTCTCTCTTCCTTCTAGAACATTTCTAAAAACACAAAAATCTAGAAATATTTTTGGCGCGGATCGGATTCGAACCGTCACCCCCCAGCATGGGAGGCGGAACCTTCGCCATAAGCCATCTCGTAAATATATCGCAAAAATATGAAAAAAAAAAAAGATTTATTGTCTATGTCAATGTCAAATTGACAAATTAACAAAATGGCTACCTATCTTGCGTAATGTGCGTGTTGTTTGTAGTTTTCGTTCAATTTCGTGCCGATTTAGTGACGTTGTGGAGTTTCTGTTGTTCTCTTACCAATGTATAGATTACAGGAATAGTAAGGATACTGGAATTTCACTCGATCGGTGCGGGATTGAACGAAAACTAGCATTCAAAACAATAATATCTATCGGTATATGTAGACACACGTAGATATAAGTATGTATGTATATTGTATAGTATAGGTAGAATTATTTCAAGAGAAATATAGATGGCGCTAGCTAGCCTTCAATTTGACATAAGGTGGATGCATAATGTTGCTATGAGTGGGTTCTCTTTTCTAATATACTTATATTACTCTTTGGGGTAGAGTTTGTGGTTTGATCTTAGACTAATTATATCCGGACCGGCCTTGCGGTAGCATTTCCCCTCTGCCACGGTATTAGATCAATTAATCTAGCGCATTTACACCCAATTTTATACCTTATCACTAAACGAGACAGCCTATAATAGCGAAACAATAATTTTGAACTTAGAACGTTTGGGGTTTACACGAGACTACTTTTCATGATTTTGAACATTCAAAATTAGAATCTAAAGTCATAAGGAATAAAATCAAAAGTTGCGGATAACATGTTACCTCGCCCCCCGCAAAAAGTGGCAGAAAGTTTGTTAGTAGAATGACACGTGGTTACGCGTCCCGATATAATTAGTCTAAGGGTTTGATGGTTAATTATACTTTTCCTAGCACCTGTATAATATGCAAATACCCTATTAAATAAAACATGGATAAGCAAGTTTTAAATAGCTTTGTGAATGTAATGAACGCAGGTGCTATCAGCAATATCCAAGGTGATGAAGGAATGCTGGTACCAGAACCCCGCGGCGCGACTCACCGCGCTCCGCATCAAGAAGACCCTCGCCAACATCGGCTCCAACGACCCCTACAACAAGATGTGAACCGACACGTGCTAGTAAGACATTACTTAATATTTAATCAAAATCAAATCAAATAATATATTGCATAATTCGGTATGTAAAGTAAAACTGAAGCTATGCTGATTCTAAAACCATTTCGAGATTTTATATTTAGGAACCTTATTTTCTTATTTAAAACTCTTAAAATTATAAGATGGTGGATATTTTAACAAAAATACAAAAAATACTTGACATTCATTCGACCTCTAAATGACGTCTTATCAGAGGCTGAATGGGCTTAAATCCGTTGCCTTTGGTAAAAAAAAACAAACGTCATATAAACGTCAATGTCAACGAAAGGGTTGACAGATTTGAAATTTTTCCGCGATTATAGGGAAAAATTTGGTCTCTGGGGAAATTAAATGAGCGTTTTTCTTTTCTTTTTTAATTTTAGTTCCTAAAGAACTCGACAGATGACATGCTAATCGCTCCATAGAGACGTAGGCGAGATCCTGTCAAAATCATGTCAAGACTGTGCCTGACTTTTTTTAAAGGCCATCACCAGAAAAACTTTGAAAAATTAAATATACTTCAGGAGTGCGATTTTTGAAAGTCAAATCAGCAGTAGAAAGATGCGTCTCTTCACAGTAATTTTGACATTTTGAACTGCTGAACTCAGCGAATGAGATTCAAAAATCGCACTCCTGAATAATCTTTTCAGTGGATCCAATTCAAAAATAAATAATTCGTGCCAAACTTTTTAAAGGAAACACTATCTTCCCTCAGACTTCTGCGTTAAAATTATTTTCTGTGGCCACTTTGAGACAACACCTGTATAAAAATGCAGTGTATAAAACATGAAGTTTAATAAGCAATACTTAATTTGTACTTCTAGAATGTACAAAGGCTGGATGTATGCGTCGTGCGACTCGCGCGACAAGTCGCGTGTCGTGTCGCGTCGGCCCTTCGCTGTCTCCTGCCCTACCTCATTCGAGTTAGATTTGAGAGGAGCATTTATTATACCTACTACGAGTTTATAGACTTGAAGAAGTAGTGATATGTTTTCGTTACCAAGTGAGTAGTTTTAACTTTACGTTGAGGGTCTCTTGATCACAGATGGACGGAATTTGGTAAGTGTTTATGGAATTCGTAATTCTCTCGTATTTCTTTTGTATATGGTTTACGAATCAGGTGCGGATATTGGACCTATAAGCAATATCACCAAAAAATTAAGAAAACAAGTAGATTAAGTAAACAGTTCATGAACCGTGTTAGTTGCCGTTTAAAGGTCATAATGCCAGCGCATAGCTCATTTATACGACACCGCCCCCGCACGGTAAAAGAATTAACGTTCAAATATATTATTCTACAGGTCGTGCTCTGTAGATACACTCTACAATGATGGAAACGGCGCGCGGCAAGCTGTCAATCAACAATGTTGTCATTGTAAAGTGTATCTACAGAGCACTTAGACAATTTATATAGGGACTCGCCTTGCGGTAGCATTTCCCCTCTGCCATGGTATAAGAACAATTGATCTTGTGCATTTACACTCAATTTTATACCTTATCACTCATTTATCACTAAACGAGACAGCCTATAACAGCGAAACAATAATTTTGAACTTAGAACGTTTGGGGTTCACACGAGACTACTTTTCATGATTTTCAACATTCAAAATTAGAATCAGTTATCTAATCTAAACTATTATAAAACTGTAACAGAAGTGTGTCTGTACATTGAAGATATTTACAAAAAAAAGATTACGATGATATGATTTTTAGATATCCCTGATTCCAAATCACCAATTTTTGGATTTTTTGTCTGTTTGTTTGTTTGTTCGAGTATCACGCAAAAACTACTGAACCGATTTTGATGAAACTTTTTTTGTTTGATAGCTTATGATCTGACTTAAAATCTGGTATATAATTTATGCGGACGAAGTCGCGGGTAAAAGCTCGTGGGGAATAAAATCCAAAGTTGCGGATTTCATGTTACCTCGCCCCCCGCAAAAAGTGGCAGAAATGTTTCTTAGTAGAATGACACGCGTAACTCGTCCCTATATAAATTGTCTAAAGGTACTGACACACATGCTTATTTTAAGCATGCTTATAAGCATGCTTAAAATAAGCATGCTCTGCAAGCTGTTCACATTTGCTAGCATTGAGCATGCTAGATTTAAGCATGCTTCCAAATAAGCGTGCTCAAAGCAAAACAATTGAATACACATGCTATTTAAGCACAGGCTCTTGGCTAAAATGGAAGTTTTTATTTTAGTTTTTATTATTTTTACAATCAAATTTGAGTTATTCATGTCATTCAATAAAGACTGGTAAGCACTATTTCTAGCTATATTATTTTTGTAAAGTGCTGACCGCGTGTTCCATAGACACTCGTAAGCACGATAATAACACTCACAAGTAGTAAAGTTTTTTCCTCCCCCCAACGAGACATTATTTCTTTTTTGCAGAATTAATTCACTTGTGACACCTGTCGCAGACTGAGAATAAATCGCCATAAGCATGCTCATAAGCAAAACCTGTTCAGACGTGCTTAAAGCACGCCCCCCTTCCACCCGCGCCTCAGTCCGCGTGCTCAAAAATCAAACGACTGTTGATTTTTGAGCATGCTCGGAATGAGCATGCTCATTAGTAGCAACATCCCGACACACATGCCACTAATGAGCAATTGCTTATTAGTGGCATGCTTCCGTGCTACTAATGAGCATGTGTGTCAGTACCTTTACGAATAAATTGTTTGAACGTTCATTCTTTTACCGTGCGGGGCGGTGTCGTGTAAATGAGTGATGAACTTATTTTTTTAAATATAACCTTACTTTAGGACTTCCAACTGTTTTGTAACAAACGTTTGATTAGAAATAGCAAAACCTTTGGTATTTATCTAGTAGTGCATCTATCGACCTAATTCCGACCGCTGTATGAGTGTGTATGTAAGGGACCCGTTTATTATTCAAACTATGTTTTCTGTGATATGAAACGTAATCGCAGCTTTTGTTGTATATTTTTATTTGTGTTTGTTCCCTAAAGTCCTGATGTATATTATAAATGGTTCGATTGTATAATATATTGTCTGGCCGGTTTTAAAAAGAAACCTCAAAATTTGATGCATTAGTCAAAAATATATTCTAACCGTTCGTGAAAAAGAGATGCATAGGTATTACCATAAAGTTATTATACCTGTCGGAATAGAGTAACTGAAATGAGTTGTCAAATGTAACCGTTTTTTGTGCCTTTGTCGGCACTTATCGGCACCCTTAAACTTCGAGTTCTGTGTATAATTGTGAATCTAACGGGAAATCGTAGGTAATTTAATGAAATAGTGTTAGTATATTTCACAAAATAATCGACGACTTCACTTTAGATTCACTAATTATTCACAGAGCACGAATATTTACCCAGTCGATTGTGCCGACAAGTTCCCAAAAACGGTTCTATTGCCTCGCGTCACGTATCTCTTTCTATTATACAGTGGCGCCGCTAGGTACATCTCGCTCTCAGCTGTCAGTTCCTCTATATGATACCTTTATGGTATTACCAAATTTGCTCTAGGCCTCCGTCAAGATAAGCACCTACACTTTGGCGCATCGTAAGCGATGTGCCTGCTTGATTTCTGCCACTGGCGCCAGACGGCAATGTCACGCGCTATATAAATTTTTGCGCGTACCGTCTGGCAGCAGGTAATTAAAGCATGGAAATTTATCGTTTGTTAATTTGTGACTAAACGCAATGCCCTAGAGTAGAGTGTCAAGTCCATTTCTTTTTTCAAGGGTCTTTGAAAATTTTTGTATGGATGCTGGCATAGCCCTAGCGCTCTTTTTACGTGACGCGAACTAATTAATTCTATTAACAATCGAGGTTTCTTTAAAACTGGCGAGACTTTAATGATATGACATTACATTTTTGTTATACGATTCTGTTATATTTCTTTTTTCCATAGAATGTTATACCAAATCTATTGCTACGTTATTTACTAGTCTCGTTTGGGAGCGTCGCGTGGCTGTGAGTGTGAGAAGGATAGACTTATTATTAAGTAAATAGACGAACAAAGAGCCCGAGCGAGATGTATATTGTTTGTTCACATAAATTGGCAGGCATTGAACACATATAAAAGATCTAGATGTGTCATGTGCAATCTAAGCAGATTTTTGACTGAAATGCTGTATATAAAAGATTAAATGGAACAATACTAATCTCCATTCAGGAATTCCAGCGACAAAATGTAAACAACGGTGATACCAGTGTAGAAAATACCATCTCGAGACGGAAGAAAACTTCAGGAATTAATTATAGTAAATTATCTATTCTATTCGCAAAGGATTACGACAAATGATATGTTAATTTTGTATGGAAAATAAATTAAAAAAAACGCAAGTTATAATTTATTTTAGATTAAAAGAAAGCGTGACTGTAAATATTTTATTTCGTGGTCTGGCAACAATCAGATATTTTAGACCTTTGGTTCGTTTTAACAAAATGCTTAATGAAAATCATTTTTTATTGTAAACAATAACGTAAACGCGTCTATTGATTGTTTAATACCTTCGTCTGAGTCCGTAAGCTATGCGCGGATGCTACGCATAGCACAAAAAGCCCACACAGACAGAGTAACGGGCTACATAACATAATTTAAAAATTTCATTCAAATTGTCACAAATCATTTTTAATGTCAACGCAATTTATTATATGCCGTGCCGACATAATTTTATTCTTAAAAAATGCACCAAAGGTTTCTGACCACGTAATGTCACTTTGACAGTGACGTTTCTTTGTTTACATTTTGTCGCTCTAATTCCTGAACGGAGTATAACACAAAACTGCCCTCCGTCGTTCGTTTGGAGACATTCCTTTTCTGGAGCATTAATTATTGCTACGGTCCAAAATGCGCAAATATGCGCTATCGGTAGAGATAGCACGCACACAATCGGTTCATAATGCGCGAATGTGCGGATACGTTTGCTATCTGACGTCATCAGTGACGTCATTTACTTGCGCTTACGTCGCACACGAAAATTAGGTAGTGCAGCGTATGCATGTCAAATTGACAGCTAGTTCAAATTGTACAAATTGTTTAGCAGTGTATTCGTACTAACTAATTTGGACCGACCGGTAAAGCGTGTGCATAGCGTTTGCACTATTGGCATAATTTGAACCGTAGCATATGTATCTAAACTCCGATTCACATTTCGGCGACGAAAGACTTTGACGCGTAATTATGAATGGGTCAATAAGGTTACGTCAAAATTTGTTGCCGAATAATAAAATTGACCTTATTTATATTTAGTGATCGAAAGATGCAAAATTTTGTTACAATTACGACCATAATGTAATGTTATAGTTCGCTGAATGTAATAGATTTTTCAAAACATATCAGCTGATATTCTCGATTGATTCGTATGTTCAAAAAAGTTCCTAGTTGTGTAAAAATTTTATTTTATAGCCATCCTTGTTCGTCTCTTTACATCTAATGGATAATCGTTGAAGAGAAATAGAGAACGCGATAGTGAAGTAGGTATGTACTTGTGATAGTTACATCAGGTTTGTTGACGGCACGCAATCCTAAAAGGGAGTTTTCGTACCTTTAATTGTTAAATAATAATAAATTATGTGTGTAAGATGCTTCGATAATTTTATGTTAAATTCTATCTTTATGGCACGGTGTCCTTCTCGTTAATGTAGCTCCATCTATCAGTGTAAAAGACAAACGGTAAACGTCATTGATAAATTTTTTTTAAAAGCAAAACGTTTTGTCAATTCATTGGTATACGCATTTTTCCATTGGTAATAACTAAAAAAAGCTGTCGTAAACAAAACTAAACTGGATGATTTTAATAATATTGCAGAGGAAAATACGATGAAAAATTTTAAAAATATTATTAATTAAGTACATTAGATTGATTTATTGATTAAAAATATATTCGAATGTAAAGTGTGAGCAAGAAAAATAAAATACCTCGCCATGTTGCGGAAAATCTTTGAAACTAATTTCGTTTACTTGCCGCAAAAATGAAAGGATTTGTATTTTTCTTGTCTAGCTGAAGAACTAGTCCCACTACGAGAAAGGACATCACAATAAAACCGTAAATTGTGTTGACATTTTAAACTTTATATTCAATATTATAAATTAACTTTAAGAAAGTTAAAATGTTACTTTTATATTTTTAATCTAACCTTGAAATTGTGGCTCCATTGTAGTGCAAATTTCATTTTGCAAATCTCTTGTTACTGAGCAAAAGTGCTTAACGTTGTACGTTAGTAAATATTTGGTGACGTCAAGGATTGATTTATGCACGAAACAGACACTTACGCCGCTATAAACTGTTGGAGCTTCGTTGCAGGCCGGGGAGCAGGCGACCGACACGCATCCGCCCAATAACCCGACAACACGACTCCACTTTTACACAGGGTCCAACTTAATATGCTTACGGATTTTTAAGGCAATGATCAGACCGTCAAAATGAACAATGGGACTCTATGGGACCAACATCGAAATCTCGACAAAAATTTCATGTGTCTCATACATTTGGGTCGAGTATTCATTATTATTACGTAAATTACAATGAACACTTAATAACAATTAACCAATTGCTCGGTTTGTTTGTAGGAGCTACAACCACGCTCAAGCTGCAGATTTGTATGAAACAACCTATTTATTTTCGCGTTTTCGGTCCAATAGAGAAAGTTGTTTAGTTTGACTGTCTGATTATCCCTTAAAAACCGCCAGCATATTAAGAAGGACCCTGTATTTATATTATTTGATTAGATTGATAGCAGTATTATAACAATCATCCAGCACCATTTTTATTGACGTTTATGTTTATGTGAGAAAGGACTCGTGTATTAGTGTAAGAGATATAAAAAGAAGAAATTAAAATTAATTCACATATTTTCATACAAAGTCCACAAGGGCAAGTGTCGTGGACGCATAGTGTGTACATACCGGACTCCTTAATATACGAGTATATTATAAGCACGTAGATTTCATACGTATCGTAATATTTTGTATTTGTAGCGTAGTACGTTAATTTATTTTTGTGAATTGTTTTTTTAAACACGTCGGAATAAGTGTCGTATTACGACAGAGTACTTATCTCGTACAAATGGAAACTATAGATACAATATTTTTTGCAAAATAATCCTATAACATGTGATAAGTACTTTATTCTTTCTCTATCACGACCACTAACGTTGGGTGGGTAACATTTATAAATGGTACGGAATATGTTATACAGCATGTTAGGGAAAACAGTTGCATTACTTTAAGGGGTGATTGTACCCATGATACTGAATTCATAAAAAAAATGTACTTCCCATACTGAATGCAATCAGCTGATCGAACTTTTTTATGAAAAGTCGAAAAAAATGTTTGCAAATTTTCTATAGGTTTCTTAGAGAAAGTTGTTCAGTATCATGGGTATAATCACCCCTTAAAGTAATGTAACTTTTTACCCTAAAACCCTGTAGAGGGTCCTTCTTAATATGCTGACTGCCTGTAATAGTATATTTTGTAACAAATTGTAAATTGCTTGCTGGTTTGTCGGCAGAGGTCTTCAGTGCTGGTTCAAGGCCTATAAAAGCTATTGGGCAAGCAATCAAGCCTTGGTCTTCGAAGGCATCTTAATTTCCAATTTTCTAGTTTTTTTGTTAAATAACGTTGAAAATTATACAGAGATTTTTAATGCTAAAATAAATGGTAATCTGAACCATCTTTTTATAAGACTTCAAGGTCGAGATTTACATACATCTTTTGAGAAGAGTTGAATCTGAATCGAAAACGTATGGATTTTTAGATTAAAAAATATCTCCAAATCCCGGCCTATGAGTCCCGGCTCTTTAATTATAAGTGGATTTTGTTTTAGCATTTACAATTACATTTCAAAGACCCAAACTCAATGGCATACCATCGAAGAATGTTGCTTTCTTCGGAAAGACATTTAATATCCAGTTATAATCTAAACTATTATAAAACTGTAACAGAAGTGTGTCTTTACATTGAATATATGTACAAAAAATAAGATTACGATATGGTTTTTAGGCTTCCCTGATTCCAAATCACAAATTTTTGGACTTTTTGTCTGTTCGTTTGTTTGTTTGTTTGTGTGTTTGTTTGCTCGAGCATCACGCAAAAACGACTGAACCGATTTTGATGAAACTTTGTTTGTTTGATAGCTTATGATCTGACTTAAAATCTGGTATATAATTTATGCGGACGAAGTCGCAGGTAAACTCTAGTAAATAATAAAAAGGGTAGGACTTTAATATTATTCAAAGAGACCACTGCTAACGGTCCAGCATGCAGTATAAATCACCTAAATCATATACGTAATTTTTTGTTTATTTACAAACACCCAATGTACTATATTTTGTTTTTATAATAGGGATGATGACTGGTCCTGGAAATTCATATCTTATAACACAGGTATAATAACTTTATGCTTATAACGAATTCTAAAAAAAGTCTTAATTCAATAACAAAATGTTAAAACGAATTTTCAATCAAACAGAAAACAAAAAAAGTTATAAGCGGTTGAAATACGTTTTTATCGTCTTCTATCTCTTTTAATGCGTGATATGCGTCAGAACAGATGTTTGTGTGACACTTAATTAATATTTGTATTAAAATACGAGGGTATGACGTCACTCCCTTTATCTGCCTCTCGCTCTAACCGTAAATTTTAAACACTTATATTTCAGTTATTTTTGAAGATATTAAAAAATCTGTTTCACTTTAGTGTTTAAGATATCAAACAGTTTTTAAAAAAGAAAAAAGAAAAATTGTCATCGTCCCTATTAATCATTCTTTGGAAACTAACGTCGATATATTTTCGTCTTATAGCCATAGAACAAAAGTCGAGAATTTATCCGTCACAAACAATTGTATGTCTTATTGTTTAGTCGATACGGACATTTTGTTTGATGGCTTTTCTCGACGTCTGCACACAACACACAATGCCAGACAACGTTATAGACTGATCATAATATCTACTTTTAAAATAAATGTATTTTGTCAGATACCTCCCAATATTGGTCTAATCCAAGTAGTCCCGTGATAGAACTTTTTGGTATTTTTCTCCCCAATAATCCCCATGGAACTTCTGAAAGAAAAATCCCAAAAGTCTCGGCACAGGAAAACTTATGCGTCGCTGGAATAAAACCCCGATATTATAAACCCTGTACAGATTTGTAACGTTTTTAAAATATTTACGATTTTGAGGATCGACTTTTTGGCGTTACGCCTTAAATTAGTAATATCCATTTGTAAACCGACTACGATGTATTAATTCGGTACGTTGCGTCGAGCAAACCGCCTGCGAGAAAGATATAATAATGTGTATCTATATTTGTCACTTCAGAGGGCTCAGCATGCCACCCCCGAGAAAACGACAAAATTCGAGACGTGCCCGTCTTTGTTACTTTGCGTAGGCGACAGCGAGCGCGCATGCGCATGACGGTTCTCGTTTTGTCGCTTTGTCGTGCGTGGCACTTTAGCCCTACTGCACTGGGGCCAGAATAAATCGGTACGTGTTTTGCCTTTTTGGTTCCTTATGATAAGTAATTTTGTTCGATGGGGATGGTCATAGGTAATACACAAGCGCCTAGCTTGAACAAAAAACATGGCAAAAGTAGAGGCACTTATTATTTTCCGGGGGCCGAATGCTTTGGCTGCTGGACATCTACTAAAAGTCCAGAATCAAAGAATTTTTTGACTATTGAATTACAATTAAGTGTATAATGAACAAATGCTTATAATTTATTGTTTAAGCTTCAAATGAGAATACAATGTAATAAAGACATGGATTAAGATATTTATTATAACAATAGTTGAATGTCTAGCAACCGCAACAGTGTATAGATTTCTAGTTACTTCTTTCTAAGATTTTTTCGTTATTCGTGTTGGGTGTGCGCAAACGCAGCAACTGTACAGATGCCGAGCGTCATTAATTGACTGGTAGTTGCGTTCACTGACTGGTAGTCATTTAATATCTTGTTTATGAAACTTTATTTGAACACCATTTATTTATACATAGTGTAAACTTAAATGCGTTACAATTTCAGGCGGTGTTTCAGACCATCAAACTGAACAGCTTTCACTAAGGCGCCAACATCAAAATCTCGAACGACCGACGACGTTCTACGGAACTAGTTGTTCAGTTTGTTCAATGGTCAGAACAGAAGCTAAAATATATTTTATGTAACGCATTTAAGATTACACAACATGCAATTTTTCAATAATTACAGTTAAAGTCTCATATACTAGGCATTCACTTCGAGTTGGCCGCTACCTCCCTTCCCGCTTCCCCGCACCGCACCCCTAAGAGACCATATTAAACGCAATTTTATAACCTTTAGCAACGCAATCACGTACGGTACGTCAGTCCCGGTCACTAATATCGCTTTTAATTTAAAATTTTTATTTGCTCGTTATATTATTTTTTGTCGACGGGACCAGTTATGTGCCTGTAAGGAAATTTTGTAACGGTCATCGACGGCCAACTGGACGTGAACGAGTAGTAGATAGATGACATATTTATTCATTGTTTTCTTTTTCAATTACCCTGTAAAATACGTACTAAATTAATATTTCTATCGTAAAATCAAGTGTAAACTTCAAGTTTCTTTTAAAGTTTCGGCCTATTCTCAGAGTAATAGTAACACTTAGTGGGACAGCAAAGAAAATGACCACTATTTTATTTGATCCATTTATTAATTTTCTATTTTATCAAAGAAAATGACTGCACTTGTCTATTTGATCCATTTAAGTTTCTGCAAAATTCGATACGTAGTACTGATATTTTTATAAAAAAGAAAATGACTACTGTTTTATTTGATACATTTAATTTTCGATAATATTATATATCACTGATATGTTTATTACCGTGTCTGTACACGAGAGCACTGTACAGAATACGTCAGCTGCGTCTGCGCACGTCGCCAATTTTTTATATAATAAATTAATCAGATGAAAATATTTTAGAATTTTCTAGGGATAGGTCGTCAAGTTCAAATTAATGTCATACAAAACGAATGTACAAGCATCAAACAAAAGTTTGAAACGATTTGATGAGCAATACCAAGAGAGTACAAGTTATGTGTTGTACTGGTTTAAGAGGACTGTCTGCCAGTCCCCATACAAAAAGCGAACACTTAATTACCCCCATAAAAGCTTACAGAAATCTGTCCTTTTGGTCTCATTTGATTTAATAAACCATACAACATAACACCCTAGTAATATTTAAAAGGGTGGTTTAGACCTAAAGCGAACAACTTTTAGTATGAAGCCAAAATCGTGAAAAATCTAAGAAATCAACTGGTTCATACCAAACTGCAGTTCCCTCTAGACTCAAATGTAAGGGACAGCAGACTTTTTTTTCGATTTTGTCTCCATTGTGAAAGTTGTTCAGTTTGATAGTCTTGAACACCCTTTTAAATAAACCTCCCGCCGGCCGCTTGTTAGTGCGAGCCAGTTCAAGTGATTTTATTGTAAACAATTCATTTTTGTGAAATTAAAGATTTTTGCCATCACCGGCACCGTACCGTCCCGGTAAAGGGAATGATTCAAGATGTAAGAGTGTAAAAGCGTTTTAGTTTTTTTTATGAAGACTGCTAGCGTCACAGTCATCTTAACATCAGTCACTAATGATACGTGAACCTGACATCATATCACGAATACATAGTGGTTCGCCGATTTATTCCAGATTGTTTTACGTGTATAATTATCCAATTGTGTAAGTTATATTAATTGGTTACGGAGTGAACTAATTACCTAATATAATAAATAAAACAAGTGTTTTTATAAAAAGAAATATATTTTATTTCAATTCCTTATGTCATTAATAAAATTAACATACCTACTTATATTTTTATTTCCTTGTATATAATATTATTACCCGACTGCGCCAGAAGGAGGGTTATGTTTTTCGAGTGTATGTATGTTTGTATTATGTCTTTTTCTTTGGCACGCCCTACAGCCTAAACGGCTAAATGGATTTAAATTGGATGAGGTGTCGTTAGTTGCGGTTGTCCACTGTAAGTGGCTTCGTCACTTTAGTGTCAGCTTACGCCCCAAGATTGATGTCGTCATCCGAAGCCAAGGACCAGTTCTATGACCAACTAAACGAAGTGGTGCACAACGTGCGTACCGCTGATCGGTTGGTGGTTCATTGTGACTTCAATGCTCGCGTAGGTCAAGATACAACCTCTTGGCCAGACTGCCTTGGTGACCATGGTATTGGAAGCATGAACGAGAGTGGACAACGTCTCCTAGAGTTTTGCTCGAAGAACCTACTGTGCGTTACCAATACTTATTTCAAAGGCAAGATGATGCATAAAGACACAGGGTGTAATTGTTTAATAAATTAGATAGTTTGACCACGAAGAATGTTAAAATTCCTCGTGGTCAATCAGTTTGACTACTAAGTTTGACCACGAGGAAGGAACGAAAGTTTCCTGGAGACATCCGCGTTCAGGGCACTGGCATCAGCTGGACTTCGCTCAAACAAAGAGGAAAGAGCTCCGAGATATTCTCCACACAAGATCCTACCATAGCCCAGAAAGCGACAGTGACCACTCTCTAGTGGCAACTGCGGTGCGTCTTGTCCCCAAGAAAATTCATTCCTCTAAGCCACCTGGAAAAAAGAAAATTGACGTACAGTCACCAGCAGATATATCGTAGCAAACAAGGTGGTCAAATATTTCTAAGCAGTTCTAATTTTCAATAATTTCTTTACTCATAGTCAATCAAAAGTATAGGAACGCCGAGAACATCAAATATATCGACGCAATCAGGGTGGTCATAAACATCTGAACAGTTTTGGAAAAAAAACCTTACTCCGTTGTTTTACATTTTAATTTTAAATAACATAGTAAATAAATTATTGAATATTCGCTGTTCAGATATTTTTGACAAAATACACGTTTAGATATAATTGGAAACATTTACTGTAAAGAATTTAATGAATATTAGCACTGCTCAGAAATATTTGGACACCTTGTATGCTACGATATATCTGATGGCGACTGTACTTATCTAAAACTAGGATACAGGACAACATTTATGCTTTTGGTGACATGGCGCACAAGGAGATTGCCTCATGGAGCGTGGATGCTTCCGTAGAAGAGGAGTGGGGTATGTTAAAACTTCTCACTAAAACGGCTGGCAAGGCCTTTGGATACCGAACAGCAAAGACGAGGGATTGGTTTGCAGAAAATCAAGAACATATACAACGTGTTAATAAATTAGCGCAAAACCTCATACACCCCAACTGATTTATAACAAAATAATTAGACTGAAACAATAATTTCATTAAAAGTTATTCGCATTTTAAGTTTTGAGGCAAAAATGATTTGTTATCTTTTCAGCACTGAAAGAAAGCGTTAAGGAGTAATGAGTTTATAAACTCGTAAAAAATCGCTTTTTCGATTACGTTTTTTCCATTCAAAATGTAATAATTTTGATTTGAATGAAATATATATTATAGTTGGGGATATTTCCTAGGCAGGAAGGTTATTCAGTACACGATTGGAACAATTTGGCTAGATAGAAAAACATCCCGAAGTTACCCCTCTTTCTTACTTTTAATATCATTTTATATCTAGAAGAAACTGTATTTACGCAAATAAAATATACTATTATCTTGGCCATAACATAAGCTTGGCAGCTAGGTATATTTCGTTTACTTTACTTTATATACTTCAACACAATTCCAAAATATCTACGAAATTTCGAGCGTCTCGCCATTTTGCCGATGCGATACGCCATTTTAGAAGCGCGGCAGCGCTTGTAGAGGTAAGACCTATGTCAAACTTTTCTTCTAATTTCACGTCTTATTTTACAACATTTCCGGCTTTTTTCTGTATTAATATCTATATAAATATTTCTAATATTGCTCAAATTGTAAATAATAGCTGTGATTATTGTAGATATAACTAATTTGTAAAAAAAATTTTGAATTGTAAATTATGTAGGCAAAATGACAGTTCCATCATAGTGCCACAGTTCACGAATATAGCTTTCAGTAGGACAACACCAAAATGACTCGTGGTGCTACGAATTGCTTAACTGATGTAGGTAAAGTTGTTTTTGTAGCGCATAGCGAGGCATCCTAAGAGGTAAGCGGTTCCCAAAGTGTATCTTAGGGTTTCGTGGAAAACAGTAGGGTTCCTTGAATCCAAGAGCGGATACTTACATTTTCTGAAAAGGGATCGTCTTGCGAGTTTAGCTTAGGTATTTTCTCATTTTATACTTTTATTTCCCACTGTACAAAGAAAGTACACTACAATTAAAAAAAAATACTGTAATAAAAATTGCTTTAATATTTACAATTTAGACTATTTTATTTAAAATATACCAACAGATTTTGTACTGAATAAAAATTTTTTAACAAAAAATTAAAACCGACTTCAAATTTCAAAAAGTACCTAAAAATAATAAATATTGCAGCCGATGAATTTTACGTTAGCATCTATAAGAATATCATTTTGTTTTATCGAAGTCGCTGTCAAGCCTGTACGATTCGAGACTGAGCTTGCAATAATTTTTTGGCTAGGCTTGACACCGACTACAATAAAACAAAATGATATTCTTAATAGATGCTAACGTAAAATTCATCGGCTGTAATATTTATTATTTTTTACTTTTTGAGTTTTGAAGTCGGTATTCATACTATGTTAAAAAAAAATTTTTTTTTTTAACAAAGTAAAGTATTTTCAGCGTTGGTGTTATATTGGGTTAACATATCCGTTGGACATGTAAAGGGAACATGAACACGAATCTTTTATTTCAATCGTCGATGATATGCTATAGATCTTTGAGGAGTCTATTGTCTATCTCCGAAGCCCTTTACCAAATCTTCATCAAATTAAAATGGGACCACTTTTGAAGTATGACCTAAAAGAAAACTTGAACACGAATCATTTATTTCAATCGTCGATGATAGGCTATAGATCTTTGAGGAGTTCTATTGTCTATCTCCGAAACCCTTTACCAGATCTTCACCAAATTAAAATGGAACCACCTCTGAAGTATGACCTACTAAACAAAAAAAAATATCATAATCAGATTACTCAGTAAAAAGTTATGCGTACATACATAAAAAAAAATATATATATATATACAGGGTGTAACAAAACACCCTAGTAATACTTAACTGGGTGCTTCAGACCATCAAACTGAACAACTTTCACTATGGAGCCAACATCAAGAAAAAAAAAATTCTGCTGTCCCATACATTTTAGTCGAGTCGGTGCTGCACTTTTGTATGGGATAACAGATTTTTTAAATTTTTTTGTCGATGTTGCCCCCATAGTGAAAGTTGTTCAGTTTGATGGTCTGAAGCACCCAGTTAAGTATTACTAGGGTGTTTTGTTACACCCTGTATACGCGTCGACTTGAAAACCTCCACCGTTTTTTGTTTTGTTTTCGTTGGTTAAAAAAAGCGAACAATTTTGGGCGGTGCCACAAATGGCAAAACAATCAAGATTGTTGATTTACAGGTGCGTACCGACTTCGCGTGGCAAACCATCGATCATTATCTCGCGCGGCAGCCGCGCACTAATCGATCGTGCGAGTAACATTTGAAAAATTCTGATGACCGCGCAAATTAATTTTAGCGAACGCAACCGGCACTGATCGCTCGTGCGAGTGCTACTCCCGCCTTTCAAAGCGCCCTGCATTAGTTTTGATGCTTCAATAGCCGGTGATTAGACTGAAAAGGTGACTGCGTTTTTTGACCCTAGAAGGCGCTCACGTAAATATAATTTTTTCTCAAACATGCTTGGAAATGTGAGCATTATTTTGACAACCTTCTTCGAGATTAATCGAAATTGCTGTACTGGCCAAATACATGCGTGCAGCGGCCGGCAATGTTGTATGAAAATCAATATCTGTCGTGTTTTGCGGCCAAATAAATTACATAGTAAACAACTACCGCCCTATCGCCATTACTTCCATTCTCTGTAAAGTCATGGAAAGAGTACTTAACAGTAAGTTGCTGTCATACCTAGAAGACAATGATCTACTCAGTGATCGCCAATATGGCTTCCGCCGGGGGCGATCGACTGGGGATCTTCTTGTGTATGTCACGCACTGCTGGGGCGAGGCCATCGAGAAGCACGGTGAAGCACTGGCTGTATCACTTGACATCTCGAAGGCCTTTGACAGGATATGGCACGCTAGTTTGCTGAACAAGCTTCCCGCTTATGGCATCCCCGCTGATCTTTGCAGCTGGATATCTGATTTCTTGAGAGAACGGTCGATTAGAGTTGTCATTGACAGCTGCTCTTCTGACCTTATGGCAATTGATGCCGGAGTTCCTCAAGGGTCTGTTCTCTCCGCGACACTTTTCCTGCTGCACATCAATGACCTCCTTGTGTCAGGTATTGTTGGGTATGCAGATGACAGTACTGTCATGGAGAGATATGTATCTGGCGCAGGGGCCAGCGGGGATAAAATACGCTCGCAGAGGGAGGCCATGGTTGAGCGGACAAACTTGACTTTAAGTCTTGTCTCCCAGTGGGGTGACAATAATTTAGTCAACTTCAACGCCACCAAAACACAGGCTTGTCTGTTCACCGCAAAAAGGAGTCCATTTAATCTGACTCCTACTTTCCGGGGTACATCTGTCCCTGTTTCCGACAGTCTTGGGCTTCTGGGTATAAGCTTGACCACGAAACTCAACTTCGGCGCTGACATCGAGTCTAAGGCTCGAGACTGCGGCCAAAAAGCTGGGCATCTTAAACAAGGTGAAGCGGTACTTCACTCCTGGACAGCTCTTAGTATTGTATAAAGCTCAGGTCCGATCATGTATGGAGTACAGCTGCCACCTGTGGGATGGCTCAGCCAAGTATCAACTTGCCGCACTCGACTCGGTTGAACGCAGAGCCAGGAGGCTCATTGGCGATAGTAAGCTGGTGGAGGCCAAGTACAGATTGTACTTCGGTGAGTGTGCCCTTGAGCTGCATGAGCTCATCCCACCTTCCCCTTTCTACTATCGGACTTCCAGACGCACCGCGGGATATCACCCCTTCTTGGTTGACATCCCACATATCCGCACCAAGCGCCTTTCTGAATCTTTTATAATGCGCACAGCCAAGGAGTGGAATGCCTTACCTGCGTCAGTATTTCCGAGTACTTACAACCCGAATTCCTTTAAAGTACGAGTGAATAGGCATCTTCTGGGTAAGCTCGCTACATCTACGACCCCATCTTCGTCCTGAGGACTGGATTGAGGTCAAGAGCAAACCCATAGTTAATAAAAAAAAAAAAGATGTCTTCCCGTATAATTTTATGAATATGCACCATACCTGCGTAGTAAAAATTTAGGACGTGTATTATTGAAGGCTTTAGATTCCAAACATGGAATAAAAGTGAAAAGGGTGTTATGGCACTTTACACCTTTATTCGTTCGGGGGTGCGTTATATCCATTAAAGACTCTGCAGGTGCATGTGATTCTGATGAAAATACAATAATATGGTATTATCCAGCTGATCTGGTGATGGAGCTGGAAGGTGGCTAGTGGAACTCTTGGATGGCTAATAGTATACTCATCGAATTTCAGTTCGTTAAAATCATCTCGATGAGTGCTTTTCTTTACAGTTTTGTAACAAGTACCTATTTAATGATGGAGCTGAATAACTTACAAAAACTGCTCACTGGTATTTTCAATTTGTGTTTCTCAACCGATTGCTTCCAAAATCAATATCTGAGGGTCCGCGTGGACCCTGAACACGAATCCGATGTCAGATTGAAGAAAAGTGTCCACTTTAGAGTCAGTATGACTCATCCTAAGCGTCTGTAAAGCGTAGTTGTGGCAAGGCATGCCTTTTTTTGCCGAGTCCAGCGCAGCACCAGTTGGTCGAGTGGTCTCGGTACTCGCCTCCAGAGCAGAGCGGCGGTTTGGTGCGGTTGGCGCGAGTTCGATTCCGGTCGCTAGCAAGGTGGCAAGGAGCTCGTAGCGAATCTTCCTAGGAGTTCGTTGGGACTTTATTATTTAATATATATATATTTTTTGTTTTTTATTTTTTGCTGGCGAATTGTCACCTAACCCCAACTATTAACCATCTTTTGAAGCGTGTTGTTTTAGCAAGGCTCACTTATAGCATATAATTGATGATTTCAAACAACTTATTCAATTGCCAATGATTTGTTTTCAACTGTTGAGGAGTTCCATTTACCTGTTTCCAAAGCCATTCATCAGATCTTCATCAAAGAATTACTTATGCCAATAGCCTACAATAATACCTATAAATAACTTTAACTTTGTTATTGGTGTTGTTCAACTGGTATCAATTATATGACATGTTGGTATACTGTGGCATCTTGAAGAATTATTGAACACTCTAATATTTAAATTCAAAATTCGAACGAATTGCTCGCGATCTCCCCTCAGACCCCGCACCTCACCCCTTTTATCGGAGCTTAGCCCTGCCTTCACGTTGCCTTAACGTACTCATGAATACATTTTTATAATCTTGTTTTGGTAGTAAGTAGGGTGAGTGTGCCCTTGCGGTGGGTTGACATCGGTTTCAGAAATTTTAAAATTTTGCAAACAAGTTATTTAATATTTTGAAAAAAATTATCTATGTTGAAACCATGATAATTCGATTCTGCTCTCGATTCTAAACAAACTACTTTCTAGTTTTGCGTTAATTCATTAACACGTTGTATAACCAAAGACTTTCAATATTAAGTAGTATTATATTAAACTAGCCGCGACTTCGTCCGCATAAATTATATACAAAAAAGTTTCATCAAAATCGGTGCAGTAGTTTTTGCGTGATGCGCGTTCAAACACACAAACTGAGAAACTTCTTTTAAATTTACAGTTTTATAATAGTGTAGATCTCTTTGTATAAAACATAAGAAATTTGAAACCAACTTGGATCAAGCTTGGATCGAGTGAACACACTTTACCCATCACGAAAAACCCGGTCCATGGCGGATCGGTCATCTTTCCAGAATCAGACCACTTTTATAAGATACGAGCTTTTTCCCGCGACTTCGTCCGCATAAATTATATACCAGATTTTAAGTCAGATGATAAGCTATCAAACAAAAAAAGTTTCATCAAAATCAGTTCAGTAGTTTTTGCGTGATACTCGAACAAACATACACCCAAACAAACAAACAAACAAACGAACAAACAAACAAACAAACAGACAGACAAAAAATCCAAAAATTGGTGATTTGGAATCAGGGACATCTAAAAATCATATCGTAATCTTTTTATTGTAAATATCTTCAATGTACAGACACACTTCTGTTACAGTTTTATAATAGTTTAGATTAGACAAAAAATTACAGATATCTCGACAATGGTTAGTGATTGGAAAAAACTGTTACGGACAAATTTGTTGGAAATTTAATGTTCTTCAGGTTTGTAATAACTTTGTTTACAATTCTATGCATAGTAGACGAGATATTTGTAAAAACTGAATAATTGAAATAGTAATACACAGATATCTCGACAACGGTTGATGCTTAGGGTTGATGATAGGAAAAGTTTGTTTAAGACACAATTGTAGATAATATTATTTTCTACAAGTTTTGTTATAACTTTGTTCACGATTTGATGCATACGAAACTAGATATTTGCAAAAAAGAATAAATTGAAATAGTAATAGACAGATATCTAAAATTGTTGATGATAGGAATAGTTTGTTGAGCATACAATTGTAGATAATGTTATGTTCTACAAGTTTTGTAAGTAATAACTTTGTTCACAATTTGATGCATACGAAACGAGATATTTGCAAAAAATAATTAGATAATTAAAATAGTACGGACAAAGGTTGATGATAGAAAAAGTTTGTCCAGGATACAATTGTAGACAATGTTATGTTCTACAGGTTTTGTAATAACTTTGTTCACGATTCTTCTTCTTATCGTGTGGGCAGAGCCCTGGTGTCAGAGTTTTTTCAGACCGCCTTACGGCCTCTGACGTGGTTTTTATGTAACGACTACTACCACCAGAGATAGTAGCCGGGACCAACGGCTTAACGTGCCATCCGAAGTACGGAATCATTTTTCTTTTCAGACAATCAGGTGATTCAGCCTGCAATGTCCTAACCAACTGGGGAAAAACGCACAAAGTGACATATCACTAGGTGTCCCCCGTGGGAGTCGAACCCACGACCTCCGTGTCGAGAGCCAAAGCTCTTAACCACTAGACCACGGAGGCAGTTAGACCACGGAGGCAGTTCACGATTTGATGCATAAGAAACGAGATATTTGCAAAAAACTAACTTATATGACCATTAGGTCACAATTTTTTTTTTTCAAATAAATTATCCAGTTTAAGAAAAAAATATTCGTTAACTCATTTGTCTATAGTACATTACTGCAGCGGCCAGCAACAGAGGCATTGATGGACGAACGTGTAAAAAGACACACGACGTGTCACACACGACAGACGACAGACGTGTCACATACGTAAGTCCATCAATGCCTAGTTGTGGCCAAGGCTTGTATAGTACTTTTCTCAAAAAATGCGCGGAAATTTAAACAGTAAATTTTCTCAAATAATTCGCGGAAATTAAAACTCTTTTCGAAATCAATGACGAACATCGAACAACAATTAGTTTTTTTTTTTCAATAAACAGCTTTCTATTTGCAAGCCAGTTCGAAATTTAAATAAAACCTTTGATAAGTTACCTCCTTGGTCGCAATGTTTCGGAGAAAAAGACCGTTCCATTTTTAAATTACACGACAGATATGAGTTTAGTATGTAATTTATTTGGTCGCTAAACACGACAGATATGGATTTTCATACAAACATTGCCGGCCGCTGCGCGCATGTATTTGGCCAGTACTGCAATTTCGATTTATCTCGAAGAAGGTTGTCAAAATAATGCTCACATTTCCAAGCATGTTTGAGAAAATACATTTGCTTGTTGTTTAGTATTAAGAGTTTCTGTTTTTACCGGTACCAATGCACGTAAATAATTTTATTCCATTCCTATTGTTACGAGCTACGGGTTCCGGGATTGGAGTAAAACGCTAAGTCCAATTTTACTGAGTTTATTTTGGGATACACTTACAAACGGTCCACCTCGCAGAGGTTCCCCTACACGGTTCACTTCACCGGGTCCTCCTCGCAGGGATTTCCCGTGCACCACTTACTGTCACTGTTCACAGTCCACTACGTCACTACTGTGACGACACGACACGCGTCACGGCTATGACGTCACGACGTACGACGCTATGACGTCACGCACTACACTGACACTATGACGTCACGTACTACACCGACACTATGACGTCACGCACTACACTGACACTTGTCTACTCACTGTTCCACTTAGCACTTTTCTCTTCACTAGTACTTTTCCACTTTTACTTTTCTTCCTTTTGTTTCGCACTGTTCACTGTTAAACCAAGAACTGATCCGTCCGCCCGAATTCGCCGCTTTTTATACCCCGCAGAACCTTCGGGAATTCCCGATCCGACGTTCATTTCGTTATTTCTTTGTTTTCTTCCAGATACCTCTAATCCCACCTTCCTTCTGGAAAGACACGCCCACTTTCTTTCTGGAAGTTTCCTAGACACGCCCTAATCCCGCCTTCCTTCTAGAACTCCCTTTTTCTTTTTTTTTGTCTCTTTCCAAATATTCCTTCTCACTCTCTCTTCCTTCTAGAACGTAGTCTAGAACATTTCTACAAACAGTAAAATCTAGAAATACTTTCTTGGTTTTTTTGATCGGATTCGATCCGTCATCCCCCCGGCATGGTAGTCCGAGCCTTAGACCGTAGGACCACGGCGATTGTTAATGAGCCGGCCGAATTTTCGAATGCCTTCTTTACGTTTGACGTTTGACAGCGGCCGTGACACTATTAATGAAATCGTGAACAAAGTCATTACTAAACTTGTAGAACATCAATTTATTTGGTACAAATTTCTTATAGCATTAACCGTTGTCGAGATATATTTTTTATTATTTTAATTAATTCGTTTTTGGAAACATCTCGTTTTGTATACTTACATCAAATTATGAACAAAGTTATGACAAAACTTGTAGAACATACAATTATCTACAATTTTTCTTGACCAATTTTTTTCTGTCATCAATCGTTATCGAGATCTCTATTACTTCTATTACTATTACTATCTGTCTATTACTATTTTAATTAATTATTTTTTGCAAATATCTCGTTTCGTATGCATCAAATCGTGAATAAAGTTATTACAAAACTTGTAGGTAAAACATAATATTATCTACAATTTTATCCTAAACAAACTTTTCCTATCATCAATAATTTTCGAGATATCTGTCTATTACAGTAATCTGTGGTCTATTACTATTTTAATTAATTCGTTTTTGCAAATATCTCGTTTCGTAATTAGTGCTAGCGGTTCATCGGATATTTCATGACAATACTGCATTTTTGTTAAAGACATGCCGCTTTGCACAGTGGTATTTAGGACCATTTGGAATGATTTGACCCGTAGTGAAATTTTAAAAAATTATAAAAAGTCATACAGTAGCCATATTAGAGTCAATTTCTGGGAACTCGAGGTCGCTGAATCAAAAAAAGTCGTCAAAAATATATTTTGGAAAAAATTTGAGGGTGAAAATTGATTAAAAAAAGTTTTATTTTTAAAATCGAATTTGGTATTATTTTTAGGGTTTCGAACCCAAAAGGCGTCCCACAGGACCCTATTACTTTGAAATAATAAAAATGGAACAAGGGTGTGTCGCGGGCTCGCGCTAAGGGTCCCGGAGATAACATATTTTTTGGGTGATTTTTTTTTAACCGTGTTGAAATTTTCAGGTTTTGTTCAGACCATTAAACTGAACAACTTTTACTATCCCTTTCAGAACCGGCCAAAACGATTGTGCGGTTTACAAAAATCATTTTTGAATAAAAACTACTCGTTCTAACTGAACACACGTTTGTGCGTAAACCGTACTTTGATCCAAGCGCGGCTTCGGTGGTCCTCGGTCAGTTGGTTTGGTGAGCTGGTACAGACCTGATAAGTGAGCGAATTTTTTCCGCTCCGCCTTTGACGATTGTATGGATAAGTACATGAATATTTGTTTGTTTTTTGTGTATTTTGGTGCACAAAAAGTAGGTAAATATAATGTTTTTTCTCCATGATTACCTGGAAATCGCAATTTGAAGCAGAATTATAGGTCAACGAATTTAAAACACACAATTGCTTCAAGTAGGGCTGAAGGGTATCACTTGCCGACACATTGCTCGCTGCTATTTCAGTAATTTTACAGGATTTTCAATAATGCATATGTTTTGAAGAACGACAAGATCGAGGATCTTCTAATGGGGCATGGGGACGACGGTAGTGACGATGAGGAGCAGCAGGATATGCCCAGACCTAGCCAGGTGGAGGCTGGATCATAAGCTGAATTAGAGTAAATCAGGGACGATGATGTACCGCTCAGTCAATGAAGGTGGAGGCACAATAAGTCTCCAAGCCAACCAGTACCAGATGAGTCTCCTGGTCATCAAAAATCCAGTTTATAGTCCCGCGAAATACATTGAACCCCCGAAATAATGCAAAAGTTCTCTCTAGCCATAAATCAGTATTTTAAGACGAAAACAAGTGCACAAAAAGAATGTTTACACTTCTGAAGAAATAAAAAGGTTTTTCAGCATCCACGGTATGATGGGATCAAGGAATATAATACTCCCTGGGATACTGAAAAACTCTGCTGAAAAATTAATAAATACATTTTTTTTATCACTGGAGTTCAAACCTTCTTGGGCCCAGCTTGATACAATTGTGCGACATCAGAATGGAGATGGTTCATAGATTTTTATTTTTAGCTTATCGTATTCTGCACTAAAAATAAAAAATATGTGTGAAAAAATTATTTAGATACGTCAATTAGTTTTCGAGATATGGAATTTTGAAAATGGGTGCGAGGTCCGAGATTCGGCCGGCTAGCGCTCGCTGCGTGTGACGTCACGTTATGAACCGCACTTCCGCAGCGAGCTTTCGTTTTGAATTACTCGAAGATTAGGTGATAAGCCTACGCTGTCCGTTTGTCCCTCAGTCCATCCGTTCATCCGTCCGTCCGTCTGCATTCCTAAGCTATAAAGGGCTGTATCTTTTGAACTATAAAAGATAGACGGTTGAAATTTTCAGAGAGTATGCGGTATGATAGCGGATTTGCTAGCTAGTAATAAAAACAAACCAACCAAGTGAGGGTCGGGCTCGCGCACGTAGGGTTCCGGTAACATCATAATATTACAAAAAAAAAATATTTCACGCGGACTCAGCCGGTTTTTATTATTTGTTGTTTTACTTTAGAGTATGCACTATAATCACACCAAGTTTGATGCTTGTATGCATTACCGTCTTTATAGAGCAAAAACAAACAAAAAATATAAGAAATACGGTGGTTGTTAGGCGACTCCTTTGAATTTTTAACTTTTTGCTTTTTTTATTAATTGTCAACAAATTCGCCGTAATGACGTATATTCTGTGAAAATTTCACCTGTCTAGCGATTACGGTTCAAAAGATACAGCCCTTTATAGATTTTTAGGGGGTCCCCCTTTAATTTTTAACTTTTTGTTTTTTTATTAATTGTCAACAAATCCGCCGTAACAACGTATATTCTGTGAAAATTTCAACTGTCTAGCAATTACGGTTCAAAAGATACAGCCCTTTATAGATTTTTTTAACGTTTTTTGCTTTAGCTTTATCGTAAAAACGGTAATACATTTGTATTAGGGATGCAACGATTACGAAGCGGTGCATCGTTTTGCATCTGTAATCGTAATAATCACGATTAATAACGATGCAATGCACCGTAGTAAGAATCGTACGATTATTAAATCGAATTGAAAACTTTAATGGAATTGCACTTGTTGACAAATACCAGACCTGAATACTAGATTCTAGAGCCGAAAAACAACCTTAAAAAATCGGAGTTCTCGCTGCCATTTTAGCTCATTTTGAGCTAAATCTGACTTTTTTTTTTGGTCATATTGACAGAGAGAGAAATCTCATTTTATTATTTTGTTAAATTCTACTGAGGTCTTTGATTTGATTTTTGGTTTGAAGTATTATTACAGTTTCGTTCTCGCGATATCTCATCCACATTTTAAAAGATTAATCTCTCACGTAAATCGGATGAGATATCGCTTGATTAACGAGATTATTTAGAATCATGTTCCATATTGTGTTTTTCAATGCAAATTGGCCTCTACGCATCCAAAAATCAGAATTCTGACTAAGTGAACCTTTGACTTCGATCTCAAATTAGTAGAAAAAGTTAGAAAAATCTTTGACTTTTTTTATTTTTTTTTTAATGATTTAACTTTCATTAGAATGCAAAGAAACACTATGAGAACTCATTTTGAGAATAATCTCAACTAAATTAGTTTAAATAATCGTAATGCATCGGTTATCGTAATAAATAACGATTAATATCGTAATCGTAATCGTAATCGTAATGGCCGAATCGTTGCATCCCTAATTTGTATGTATGCGTCAAACTTGGTTTGATTATAGTCCATACTATAAAGTAAAATAACAAATCATAAAAACCGGCCAAGTGTGTTTTGGACTCGCGCTACGAATCATGGAGAAAACGTAAGTTACAACTCGATAGACCGTGACGCGAGCCGTGACGTCACGTCACACGCCAATCGTGGGCCCGTTCCTGTAAAATAGCTTATCTATGGCCCGCGCGGAGTGTTCAAAATTTACGGCAGTTTTAAATGCTTGTAATATCAAAACTACTGGGTCTTTTTGAATGAAAAAAAGACTAGTGTACTTGTATTCATATAAGCTCTACTGTGACAAAGTTTCGATCGATTTTGCAGACCCATGAACATTCTCCATCTTGGGCCCCTGCTTATAGAATTGTGAGGGTCACATTTTTCCAAGATGGCGGCCGGAAAATGGAAAACAGACCTCAGACATCTGCGGGCTGTTTTTTGGTAGGTACAGGTTTTTTCCCGGTAAAATTTCGGCTAGTTTCGGAGCCGGTCTGAAAGGGCTATGGGAGCCAATCTGAAAAAGCAAAAAAGGTACCTAGTACCAGGCCTATGACAGCTTAGTTCTGGTGTAGCCGTTGTGGCGCTGTTTCCCATCGTCCTCATTGGACGATGATACATTGTATCATCGTCCAATGAGGACGAGATACAACGCCATATTGAACTTACAACAACAGCAGCCTCATGCCGTGTTGTTGCGTCAGAAGCTTATATCTTGTGATTTTCCTGGTATTTAAGCTTGAGTTTAGAATCCTTGAGAAGCCTCAATTCTTCTCCGTCGTATGACATAATAATATCGTTGAATAGTTTGTTCCTTGGTCAAATATCCCTATTTTTGCATCCTGGAATCAGTGTATACATACCTATAACTATAAGTTCTATACACATTAGTTTGACGACAGAACGCCACAACGGAAACAATGGAACTAAGTGCAAATTTCACTGTCGCATCTGTAGCTTGCTACATATCAGTAATCTGTGCCTAGTACCTAGTCCAGACCTAGTCAAAGAGCCCGATCTAGCCCTTTTAAACTTCTTCCAGTGCTGCCACCTTAGCCCTTTCGGCGCTAGATCTAGCGCTTTTTTGGTATGTTTAGCGCCGTATCTAAGAATGAGCGTTTTTCTTTTAGTTTTCTAGTGGATCGATAGATGGCGTTACGGTCTGTGCGAATAAAGGTCGAAATTTCAAAAAATGTTTCTTTTAAATTATAAAGAGGGAGAAGATGATCAAAAAGATGCCAACGCATCTTTTGATTGAATATTTCATTATTTACGAATCATATTAATCGAAAATATGAAACTGTTTACGTCTGACATGTATGGGCTCGAACCCTTGGCCTTTAAAAAAAAGTCAGGCACAGTCTTGACATGATTTTGACAGGATCTCGCCTACGTTTCTATGGAGCGATAAGCATGTCATCTGTCGAGTTTCTTAGGAACTAAATTGTAAAAAGAAAAGAAAAACGCTCATTTAGCGCCTAGCGGAGAATCTAGCGCTTTTTTAACTCTTAATAATGCAACATTATTATTATTACTATTTTTTTTTTAATTTATTTGGGATTACAAACAGTCACAAATGAACTTATAAACAAACATAAATAAACACAATTATTTGTGTTTGAATATGCAATATTTCGTGTTTTTTTATTGAAATATTAAATATTGATAGCATTTTGTGGTCAAAACAAGTCCATGGAGCGTACAGTGTTCGAGAGATCCAAATACGAACGCTTATTTGAAGTGTTATCATTAATTTTACAAGTGAATTGACCGACTTAAATTTATTAAAAAATGGGTTTTGGAAAGGCTGATAAGACTATTTAGAGAACTTTAAAGGACTATTTATGTGATAAGAATTTAGCGCCGAATTTTGGAATCTTGCGTTTTTTTCACACTTTTAGCAAAGTATATATAAAACGTAAATGCGCTTCGAAGAAATCGAGTGATACGCCGCCGAAGCGGCAAGATGGCGGTCATGCTAAGGGTTGTTACTATCATGTTCACGGGATATGAAATAAATACAAGATAATCAATATGAAATGGTGGCCGAGATTAGGCAAAAGAGGAGTGGGTCGTCCGGCAGCCAGGTGGGTTGACGACATCTGGAAAAGTATTGGCAAGACCTGGATGTGACTGGCACGGGACCGAGAAGAATGGCAAAATAGGGAGGAGGCTTATGCCCTGCAGTGGGTGGATACAGACTGAAAATGATGATGATGATGAATCAATATGAAA
The DNA here is from genome assembly GCA_922987775.1 of Agonopterix subpropinquella. Classification (NCBI taxonomy): domain Eukaryota; kingdom Metazoa; phylum Arthropoda; class Insecta; order Lepidoptera; family Depressariidae; genus Agonopterix; species Agonopterix subpropinquella. The sequence continues at coordinate 29,163,483 of OV277693.1, forward strand.
TAAGTCTAATCATTTAAAATTGTATTAATTGGTAGTGATTATAGTACCTACCTAGGTATTTATTTTTGTTATGAACTTTTATTTACGTTTTTAATTCAAAGTTTTATAAGAAAAAAACACATTATTTTGAATTAGTCACCTGTTTTATGTACTAAAACAAATATGTAGCAGCGTAGCTTACCTATTTATAGTATTACCTGCAGTTTTAAACGGTATCTTCAGTAAAAACAACAAAGTTTCAAATCGCGTAAAAAATGTTTTAAACCACTTTATTTCCAACAAATCTTTTGATTCATTGTGATCCCATCACACCCGTACACAATCCAACCAGTTCGAACCATTGTGGTATATGCGCGCTCGCAAATATGAATGTTGACACTGCTGGTGGCGAGTACCCCAAGTTCCAGTTGAGTTGCGGTACGCCCCGCAGGCAGAGGGGGCCCAGACGCGCTCCTCCCTCGCCCCGCACCCCGCGCAAAATAGACCTGTCGTGGCCATAGAGCGCGCTCACTTTATAATATTTACGCTATGCCAGTACATATGTTCCTTGCGCTATGATTTTAGCTTCCAATCGATTTTTTGAGGTAGCAGCCCTGGCTTCTTCAACTGCCCCTATCTGGCCCCTATGACTAAGGACGGCCGCACATTATCAGAAATTTCTAACAGAAAAATTCTGACGCTCGCCGGAAGCACCCCGCATACTATCAGAAATTTTGATCCGGCGACTTTTGAGCCCAGTCGTGTTTCATATTTCAATCAACGCACATCGACCCAGTGTTGCCACCTTAGCCCTTTTGGGGCTATAATTCAGTCAAATTGTTTTTTTTACTAGGAAAGCTTTGTGGTAGTTCTGATTTCTTCCATTCTATATGTATTTTGGGGTGCTGAATCCAAATCTGAGGTTTGCTAACAAAATTTAATTGACAAAATCGCAAAAAAAGTTAAAAGTTCTGTTTGTTTTTTTCCGGAATTTTGCTTAAAACTCTGAAACTATTAACGTTGAGTAAATGACCTGTTTCCAGAAAATAAATATACCTGACTTTTATTTCTATCACATGAACATGACACTCAAAAATATCGTAGATCTAGGATAATTATCGCACGTCTGGCAATACCTGATCCGAATTTCTGATAGTGTGCGGGGCCTAATACAAAATGTATGGCTAAGGACGGCCGCACATTATCAGAAATTTCTAACAGAAAAATTCTGACGCTCGCCGGAAGCACCCCGCATACTATCAGAAATTTTGATCCGGCAACTTTTGAGCCCAGTCGTGTTTCATATTTCAATCAACGCACATCGACCCAGTGTTGCCACCTTGGCCCTTTTGGGGCTATAATTCAGTCAAATTGTGTTTTTACTAGGAAAGTTTTGTGGTAGTTCTGATTTCTTCCATTCTATATGTATTTTGGGGTGCTGAATCCAAATCTGAGGTTTGCTAACAAAATTTAATTGACAAAATCACAAAAAAAGTTAAAAGTTCTGTTTGTTTTTTTCCGGAATTTTGCTTAAAACTCTGAAACTATTAACGTTGAGTAAATGACCTGTTTACAGAAAATAAATATACCTGACTTTTATTTCTATCACATGAACATGACACTCAAAAATATCGTAGATCTAGGATAATTATCGCAAGTCTGGCAATACCTCATCCGAATTTCTGATAGTGTGCGGGGCGTAATACAAAATGTATGGCTAACACGCCTTCCGTCAGAAAAATTCTGACGTCCGGCTGAGGTGCCGTCCGGTGTGCATCAGAAGCGGACGACCGGTCAGAATTTTTCTGACAGTGTGCGGGGTCTAATACAAAATGTATGCACCGAGTGCCTTCCGGCGAGCGTCAGAATTTTTCTGTCAGAAATTTCTGATAATGTGCGGCCGTCCTAACACGCCTTCCGTCAGAAAAATTCTGACGTCCGGCTGAGGTGCCGTCCGGTGCGCATCAGAAGCGGATGACCGGTCAGAATTTTTCTGACAGTGTGCGGGGTCTAATACAAAATGTATGCACCGAGTGCCTTCCGGCGAGCGTCAGAATTTTTCTGTCAGAAATTTCTGATAATGTGCGGCCGTCCTAAAACTAAGGTGGCAACACTGGGTCCGGCTGGCAGCACTGCTTGTCATTTCATTTACGAAAGTGGAAAAAAAGTTATAGTGCCTCGCCATAACACAAAATAGAAATAGAAATATAGTGCCTGCCTACCAAAAACCAAAAATCATAATGGTTAATTACTAGTAGGTTCTTATTCTATGGGTCAATGGGTTAAGGTACTTGCGGCAAGATTTTTCTAGGCAACTGGGTGGCGTTGAATTAACCCCTGTGTAAATATACACTAGAATCACATTTCGTTCGCCTAAAAAATAGGTGCATAATTTGACGGTCGGGTCTCGGACTAGGTACCTATTGGGAAGTGCAATGAGTTCGGTTCGCTACAACTACAACGGCGACAGCGACAGGCTGATCGACGAGGCGGAGCAGGTGATCGCGCACATCGAGCGCGGCTCCACCGTGCTGAAGCTGTTCCCGCGCAAGCGGCCGGAGCGGCGCGCGCTGTCCGTGCGCCGCGAGACGCTCCAGGTGATCTGGTGCCGCAGCGGCGCGCCCGCGCCCGCACCCGCGCCCCCGCCCGCGCCGCGCAACGCCTGCGAGGGCGCCCTCGACATCCGCGAAGTGCGCGAGCTCCGCCTCGGCAAGGCCTCCAAGGACTTCGAGCGATGGCCCGAAGAAACTAAGAGACTGGAAAATTACAAATGCTTCACTATTTATTACGGCGCGGAGTTCAAACTCCGCTCGGCCTCATTCGCAGGTAAACTTGTACAATTGGCACTTTGTTAATAGCGACTAGCCAGTTTATATTTAATTGGATTGTTATTGTTACTTATGGTTTGCTGGTGTTTTGTAATACAATCTATAAGTCCCCTTTTCCTGAACTTTCTTTGCGTAGTGAAAAATGTGGTTTTACCTAAAGAATATAAGCCGTCCAGTGGCGAGTAACCTTGCCTGCAGTGAAGGAGGTGATGATTCGAACCGTTTTTCAGAATTTATGTATGACTAACTTTTGACCGCGACTCCATCTGCGTGGACATATAATAATATCACTGTAGCCTATGTGTTATTTTGGGCTATGAACTATCTATATGCCAAGTTTCATCGAAATCGGTCCAGCTGTTTTAGCGTGAAAGAGTAACAAACATCCATCCATCCATACAAACTTTCTTATTTAAAATATTAAGTAGGATTTTTAACAACACTGGTTTTCGGTGAAGGAAAAAATTATGAGGAAACCTGCGCGCTTCAATGTCGAGGCATGTATTGTATCCACTGTTCATTATAAGTGGTGACGGGCTCACTCCCCGTCACACTGGGACTGAGTTTCGGTACTACTAGTGAAAATGTGCGTATGGATTGAGGTGCCACATTTGCTATGGAAAAATGGATTATATGCCCATTTTGTAGGAAATTTGTAGATTTTGTAGGCCCAATTCTGGAATTTGTAGCAAAAGTATAAAGATGTTACATGAACATAAAGGTGGCACCTCACACCAGATGCATCTGGTGTGAGGTGCCACCCTGGAACTCGGAAAGTACATAATGAATCTTTTTGAAAATTTTGTAGGATTTAGTAGGAGTTGGAAAAAGATCCTACAAAAAAAACCAGCTCTCTACGACTAAAACTGAAAAAGCTACAATACTTTGATTGTGGCTCCTCACACCAGATGGCATCTGGATTGAGGAGCCACCTGTAACTCTGAAACTACGTGATGAATCTTTCTGAAAATTTTGTAGGATTTAGTAGGAGTTGAAAAAAGATCCTACAAAAAAAATCAGCTCTGTATGACTAAAACTGAAAAAGTTACAAGAGATACTTTGAATGTGGCACCTCACACCAGATAAATGCTTATAACTACATATGTACGTAATGGAATCCAAAACCGATGATGCCAATATTTAGTAGAAATTTCTACTAAATATTGGCATAGTCAGATGTCGCATATCATAAATACCTACAGAGCTACACGTTTTTTCAAAATTCCATATAAAACCATTCAGTAGGGTGTCCATGTAATAAATGAAACCATGAGACACATTTTTCTTCCAGCTGTTTTTTGCATTTTATTTAACACGTTTTTTTTTTTTTAATTTACGTACGTATATAATTATATAGGATACGAAACTCACGTCCGTATGTCATCTCGTTTCAAAAACATTTCTACAATAAGGTAGGTACTTAGTACCAACTTTCTTATTAGCGCAAGGTTCAGTTATAGCGAGGTCCACCTTTAGCAAACTAAATACTTCAGGATGGTTATGTTGGTACTGTCAAGTAGGTATCGCAAAAAGTCTGTTTAAGATATATTTTCCCTTAGTCGCCTCGTAAAGTACCAACTGTTTAGTATTAAAAATGATTTCAGACCATCAAACTGAACAATTTTCACTATGGGACGAACATCGAAATCGCGAAAAAAAATCTGCTGTCCCATAGATTTATAGTTTAGTATGGAACATTAGATTTTTTTTCATGATTTCGATATTGGTAACGACCCCCTTATGTTTATACTTATACGTTATACCTAACATAGGTAGGTGTTAAATCATGTTAAGAATTTCATTAATTATATTATGTCGTTTGGGATCAAAAACGTCGATATTTTCGTATAAAGTCGTTTTTGATACCAATCGACTCATATCTTACCTATGTTAAAAATATCTATTCAACGACATCTTCCTTACAAACTCTAAGATATACCACTTCACTTGCATAGGTACAGTATACTTACGTAGCATGCTCACGCCTATGTCCCACTATCCATAAATCTCTTCTCGTACATGCTCGTCGGTTCAGAGTAAGGTCAATTTAAAAAAAAAATCTTTCGTTGCATGGTAGAGAGTCGACGAAAATGTGTTTCTTCATAATTACAGCATTTCTGTTTTTGGATTACCTACTGTTAATTCTGTCTTCATACCAAAGAAGTTTGGCGCGGACAGCCATGTTTTTTGAGACCCAGACCTAGAGGTCCCATACATGAATGAAACTTGGTAATACGTGTAGAGTGAAACAAAACTAACAAAAAAGTAAATTGATTGAAACCTGTAGAAGTTGGGGGAAAGGTATTTCTCCTTATGATACCTCTTGTATCACACTATCAGTTAAATCAAGCCAAATATTCCGTAACCACCAAATAATAACTCAGTGATAATATTCGATGAAAAAAATACCTGTCGTGGTTGCGTTTTGCTACTGCTTTTTGGATGATTTGTCTATTTTACTAGTTATTTCTATTGTTGAATCCGGACTTCTGGAGATGTGGAAGTTTTTTAAAAAATGCCCTAATTTTTTCTGTTTATAATAATTATGACCACCGTCCTGAATGGCTTTTAGTTTTCATAAAAAAAGGCTGGGTCCAAATCTGCCATTCTCCTTTCGATGCAATAGGCGCAAAAATGTTGAGGCGTGGTAGGTATACCACAGAACATTATTATAAGAGGGGTTAGAAGTGCATAGTAGGCGTGAAACGCGTTGCCACATTGCATAACACCATAACTCGCGTGGCGTGGTGCGAGCGAGAGGGCATGAGTGATTGTAGCAGAGTGAGTGGGAAGACAAGTGGCGACAGCCGTCTCCGGAGCAAAAGCGCTACTTTGCATTTCTAACCCTTCTTATAATGTTCTGTGGAGTATACAGACAGAATGGACGAAAGTAAGGGTTCCTTGTTTGAATACGGAACCCTAAAAAAACGAGCCTTTACCCGCGACTTCGTCCGCACAAATTATATAGGTGGTACCAGATTTTAGGACACATCATAAATCATAAGCCATCAAACGAAAAAATCTTTCATCAAAATCGATTCAATAGTTTATGCGTGATGCTGTTACAAACAAACAAACAGACCACTAAACACACGGAACAGACGGACAAAAATACAAAAATTGGTGATTTGTAATCAGGGACACCTAAAAACCATAAAGTAACTTTTATATCTTCAATGTACATAAATAAACAGACCATAAAGATTGTAGGTATAATATTAATAACTTTATGGTACAGACACACTTCTGTTAGGTACATTTTTAAAGTTATAATTTACCTATAACTTAGAAGATATTGGTGTCTCGAAATGGTTTTCGATTCAGCCCTCAAAAAATAACTGGGCAAGTGCGTGACTTAGAAGGAGGCTTTTTGTTTTATACTACGGTTTAACGGCGACTAATGTCTAAAAAGTACATTTTCTCAAACATGCTTGGAAATGTGAGCATTATTTTGACAACTTTCTTCGAGATAAATCGAAATTGCTGTACTGGCCAAATACATGCGCGCAGCGGCCGGCAATGTTTGTATGAAAATCAATATCTGTCGTGTTTTGCGGCCAAATAAATTACATACTAAACTCATATCTGTCGTGTAATTTAAAAATGGAACGATCTTTTTCTCCGAAACATGGCGACCAAGGAGGTAACTCATCAAAGGTTTTATTTAAATTTCGAACTGGCTTGCAAATAGAAAGCTGTTTATAGAAAAAAAAAAATTGTTCGTTGTTCGTCATTGATTTTGAAAAGAGTTTAAATTTCCGCGAATTATTTGAGAAAAATTACTGTTTTCATTTCCGCGCATTGTTTGAGAAAAGTACTATACAAGCCTTGGCCACAACTAGGCATTGATGGACTTACGTATGTGTGCCTCGGCTTCGCCTCGGCCCACATTTACACGTTCGTCCATCAATGCCTCTGTTGCTGGCCTCTGCAGTAATGTACTATTTCTAAGTTGATCGACTATTACACTACTCTAACAAAATTGGTTTTCCCAAACCCATAATATTTTTAAACGACATATCCAACGATAACAAGATTTTGCTAGGCAACAACCCGGCGGCGCCGTTGTATGAACCCCTGTGTAAACTTTCACTTAAATCACACTTTGTTCACCTAACAAATAGGTGCATAATTTTAAGTCCGGATCTTAGTAAATAGGTTTAACCAGCGTGTAATTTCATTCGAGGTTAAACCTAAGAGATCGCACTTGTGTATCCGAAATAATTATGTTGAGTCTGTTACCACTTTTGTCAAAAATGGCTAAACCATTTGATGAAGTGGTATCTAGGGTATCTAGAATATTTTAGACTTTGAAACATTTCTTTGAAAGGAAGATGTCGTTGAATAGATATTTTAACTTAAACCCGACAGTGAAGCTATTCACTGGAACGTCAACATACCAGTATAACTTACGTTTTCGTTCCAGTGAGGCTAGTCGGGTCGGTCGATATAAAGTTCTTAAGACTAGGTACTTAGGTAAGCACCTACCAACCTACCTGTAGTGTATCCTGCCTGTGGCTCCGATTTTGAATGGAGCACCCCATTGGGTGTCGTAGGTAGGCAAGTCTAGTAAGTACATACATACAGTACATACACACACATACACTACATACTGTTTATTTAAGTTCAAGTTTAGGAAAGGGACATCATCGGATTTAGTCAAAAATGTGAAAGTGCCGGCCACCAAAAAATAATGTAATATTCTGTTAGGACTGGCGTCTAAAGCATTTATTACATGACACCTCACCTGGCACCTGGTGGCACCTCATCTGGTGTGACCTTTATGTTCATGTAACTTCTTTATACTTTTGCTACAAATTCCAGAATTGAGCCTACAAAATCTACAAATTTCCTACAAAATGGGCATATAATCCATTTTTCCATAGAAAATGTGGCACCTCAACCCATCTCTGGGGTACCATTCTAATACAATTTTGCTCCAATTATCTTGTGTACTTCGTATCATGTTGCTATATACATTTCAGCTCAAACGGACAAGGAATGTGACGCCTGGGTGAAAGGACTGAGGTTCCTTGTCGAGGAAGCCATCAGTGCTTCGTACCCGCTGCAGATAGAGAGGTGGCTACGCAAAGAGTTTTATGCTATTGAGAATTCACAAGAAAAGTAAGTGTGTTGGGTGGTCAGACGGTCCGGTGCATGCCTGCCCAACAACTAAAAGGCCCCTTTTGTCAGTTTTCACTCGTAACTCGAAAACGGTGGACCTTAGTGACAATACTACCAGAATTTATTAAAGCTCATTAAATTTTCCATAACTTTGTTTCTATACATAATTACTGAAAAATTACTGGACCGATTCTGATCAAACTTTTTGTGTTAAAAACCTTATGATTAGACTTGATAACTGGTATGCATCGCTGTTTTTTTAGGGTTCCATAGTCAAACAAACAACCCTTATACTTTCGTCCATTCTGTCTGTCTGTCTGTATGCCCCACCTCTATTACTCGCTCATTTATGCACCTATTGAATCGAACGGATTGATTGAATCGATTGACGACAGATAACAGTAATCCAAAAACAGAAATGAGGTAGTCCTAAAGAAAATATTTTTTACGATAATAATTTTTCCTATACAATAAATAAGGGGGTTGGCAAAAAAAAGGTTTTTAAATTAAATCGAGCGAGGTATCGTTGGATAGGTCTTGTCCAATGGAACAAAACTCCCATAGGAACTAAATCGTTATGATTAGAGATCGGATAATCAGATGCATATTTACCTAAAGTTCATGTGTTGACTTGACATAGGCCTCCTCCAACTGCTTCCATTGCTCTCTGTCTGCCGGGTCTCTTGTCCAGTACGGTCCCAGGGTCAGGCGAAGATCATCCTCCCATCTCCTTAATGGACGCTTCCGTTCTCTTGTACCATCCCTCGGATACCACAACGTGACCTGTTGGCTCCACTTGTTCCCTCTGCACCTTAACATGTGTCCTGTCCAGCTCCATTTTAGATGGTCGATTCGGATGAGTATGTCAGGAAGTTTGGATTTCTGTCGTATCTCTGTTGAGATGATTTTGTCGCTGAGCTTTATTCCCAACATACCTATGTCAAGCGACACACCGAGCTAAGGGACATTTTATAAACCACAAGACCAAACAAAGAGTAACCAGCTAGGAACAAAAGGCTACATCATCATCATCATCAGGTGTTGACTATTATGGAGTGCACTCTTGTAATGAAAAATGTTTTTTGTATAATTTTGTAATTTTAAGAGTCACTTTCATATACTATGCATCCGAGTAGTTATGCATTCCTGGAGCGCGATTTTTGAATCTCATTCGGTGAGTTCAGCATTTAAAAATGTCAACATTACTGTGGAGATACGCATCTTTCTACTGCTGATTTGACTTTCAAAAATCATACTCCAGGAGTGCTATTTTTGAAAGTCAAGTCAGCAGTAGAAAGATGCGTATTTCTAGAGTAATTTTGACATTTTCAATTGCTGAACTCAGCGAATGAGATTCAAAAATCGCACTCCAGGACTTCCTAGCATCCCGGGATTTATTTTACCAAAAAAGATTTTTTCTCTCTTAAATTAAATATTGTTAAAAAGTTACTTCCATACTATGCGCATCTGATTAGTTATGCATTCCCGAATTTTCATGGCATCCTGATAAATATTTAAAAATAATAATTTTAAGAAGCCGCTTCCATCATTTTATAGCTAGAAATGAAGTTTAGGTAAATATGCATCCAAATATCCGACCGCCATTTGTACCCTTTTTTTTGCTTTTATTATTGTTATTTTATGTTTGTGGTGTGCAAATAAAGAGTATTGTATTGTATTGTATATCCGATCTCTAGTTATAATGCTCTATGTCTCCTCGTGATATTTGAACAAACTGAATCTAGGCCTCAAAACCTGACAGCTTGGTAATGCGAATAATGAATGTTGTTGCAACTGCATACTTAAGAAGTCTGTTGGTGGCTGAAGCAAGACATTTACCGTCTTGGTGCATGCATCTTTACTACACAGGGTGATTCGATTGAACAACTTTTACTATGGGAGCAACGCGACGACGCCGAGACGTAGCTTGAATCATCTTTTATAGATGGAAAGGCCAATGCCAATGATGATGATTTGATTCAACTGTATGAAACAGCAGATTTTTTTGCTCAGATCCTTTTGTTCCCATAGTAAAAGTTGTTCAGTTTGATGGGTACTCTTAGTTTAAAAGGATGCTAAATTGCTAATGATATCAATTTCACCCTGTACTAGATAAAGCGTAAGCAGCATAAGCATACGCTATACGCATACGCTATATTCCCCGAGGGGGTAGTGAGAGATATTATGAAACTTTAGAACATCCACGTTTCACTAGTAGTACCGAAACTCTGTCCAGATTGTCGGGGAGTGAGCCCGTCGCCACTAGATAAAAACTGTATTATTTATAATACTTGTGTACAAATTTTCAGGATAACCTTGAAGGAACTAAAGGCATTTCTACCAAAAATTAACTGTAAAATATCGACAAGTAAACTAAGAGATATATTCCAAGAAGTTGACACCAGCAAGCGGGGCGAGATCGGCTTTGACGACTTCTCCATATTGTACCACAAATTAATATTTGATGAAAGTGTAAGTTTTATTTATTTATTCATTATCTTGTTTTCGATCTTTTTGCATGTTGTTTTTATTATGTATGTCTTTTTCTTATCTCGGGACATAAGTATCCTGGACCTTTGGGAGGCATCCGTGGGGCCAAAGCCAACACGTAGAGACCCGTTAATTTGATCTAGAAGGTAATGTGACACCAACCGGCATCTATCCCAGTATACACTATAGAAGTGCATCCAAAACAGCCCCCGACCAGTGTAGAGGACTATTTTAAGGAGTGGAAAGAATGAAATCTTGGCTATTAAGTAGGGGTGTTAGTGGACTAGGTAATTGGGTATGGAAGGGACTATGGCGCCTGCCTAACCAATATTATTATTTATTTTCGAGAGGATTGGAGAGCAAAAGGGGAGGCCTTTGCCTGGCAGTGGGACGTTGATCAGGCTAGGTGAATTTTTTTTTTTTTTGCATGACATGGTACATTACACAGATACATTTTATGCCAAACTGCATATTAGTTTGTTGGCAATGAATTTCCACATCAATGATTTGTATAAACGTAAGCAATATTGTTGCAACCATCGATCCCTGCTGTGCGTCGCGTAGTGTGTCGCCATAGATCGGTCGATTATCGACTGTATCACCTACAAATAACAGTTTGTTCTTAAATTACACTATTCATATAGTCATTCTAATATATTTATTTACATACGATTTTACTTTGAAAGAACAATGGCAGATTTGGACCCAGCCATTTTTACGAAAACTAAAAGCCATTCAGGATGGCGGTTATAATTATTAAAAACAGAAAAATTAAGGCATTTTTTAAAAAAACTTCCACATCTCCAGAATTCCGGAGTCAAAAGTAGAAATTACTAGTAAAATAGACAAATCGTCAAAAAAGCAGTAGCAAAACGCAACCACGACAGCTATTTTCATCTAATGTTATCACTGAAGTATTTTTGGTCGTTACGGAACGTATTTGACTTCGTTGAACTGATAGTGTGTGTGATTTCGTTTTCTTCCATTATCATAATATGCTACGGTTATCGTGAATTTTCATTAAAATAAACACAATGAATGCGTAGAAGATTGAGTGCACTATCTAATAAGAAAGATTGTGAACACACACTTGATACAAAAGGTATCATAAGGAGAAATACCTTTCCCCCAACATCTACAGATTACAACCAATTTACATTTTTGTTAGTTTTGATTCGCTCTACACGTATTACTAAGTTTCATTCATGTATGGGACCTCTAAGTCTGGGTCTCACATTACATGACAAACTTCTTTAATTGCTTTAATAAAAACCAACATAAATATGGGAACTTTTTCTGTTTTGGAGATTTTTATGACTATTCTAATTAGTTCAGTAAATCTGTTTGGAAAATGATACCCTACCTTACCTCGGGATACCCTTAGGTCGGATATTCGGGATTTTTGGATATGCTATACAGGGAGATGTCCTTAATAAAAATACAAGTTTCACTGTGAAGGTGTTTTAAGAAGTATAAATAATGCGCTCCAATATGTTTTTGAACCATAAGATGCGACACTTGTAAATTTTCAGCAAATGTTGAATAACGGTCAATTGGTATACAAATACATACTTAGATTTCGAATAGATTTTATTTTTACAAAATTAAATGTAGCCTATGGTAATCAGGGATAGTGTAGCTTTTTATCAGTGAAAGAATTTTAAGAATCGGTTTGGTACTTCCAGAGATTACCTACATACAAAAAACTATCTTGAGCCCAGCTTTTCTGCACCCACAGGCATAGGGTAGTTAGGAATTAGCCCAAACTGCCCTTATTTTGAAGTGTCTTATCTCGGTAACTATACAGTATAAAAAGATGATTCAAAAACCAAACTTTAGCGCATTTAGTGCTGTTAATTCCTCTAAAACATAATTTTACTCTAAAACCTAAACTTTAGATTTTAAATAATGAAAACTAAAAAAGCTTCGAAATTTTCGGTGTTTTATGGGCATGGCAGAGTCCGAGGCAGCACCTCAAGGTCGAAAACTTGGATTTTTAATAAGGACCTATACCCGTATCACATATAAAAAAATCGTGGATACCGGACCTTTTGCAAGGTAAAATGTATACTTTTACTAGGCTTTATTGTATAGTGCTAAGCACATTTAATTTTTTTTTGTGTATTCGAAATGTCATAATGATGTCGTTAAATATTGTTATTTAACTCCCAAACCTAATTCAATAAGTAAAATAATACAAAATATTCCATGACCTAATTTTTATAATTATCCCGCAGTAACAAAACAGATTAGGTACCAAAAAAAGGCCTACCCTACTTCTAGATAATTCACACGAGATGTCTATGGTCAGATTGTCTGCGCTGCAGATGCGACCTGGAGTGCGATTTTTGAATCTCACGTTGAACTCAGCAGTTGAAAATGTATGGAGAATTGCATCTTTCTACTGCTGATTTGACTTTCAAAAATCGCACTCCTCGAGTATGATTTTTTAATGTAAAATCAGCAGTAGAGAGATGCATATCTCCATAGTAATTATGAGATTTTCAACTGCTGAGCTCAGCGAATGTGTTTCGAAAATAGCACTCCAAGACCTGCATATTGTGCCGACATCTTCCATCTTCTCAATACACATTTAAAAGTGACCTTTTATTGCATGCTGCATGGATGAATTGAATTTACACATCAATGATATATCCCAGACGGAATAATAATGGTCAATTTTGTACACAGGTCTGGACTCATTTGAATTTCCTATATTTAAATTACTTTTCGACAAAAACTCCAATATTGAAAAAAACAAATTTGTTAAAGTAGGTACAAGTTTAACATTTTCTTTAAAAAAGTTTGCAAATAGTAGTATTCTTTTTGCATTTATAACATTATATTTTTTTATATATATTATCTTTATTATATTCTATCATTCAGGTTTATACATATTATGTTTTTGCCACGCTTATTACTGAAAGTAGCTGTAGGTCATGTAGTACACCTTGGACACCAATGAGAAAAACTAACCAGAAGATGGTAAGCATGTGATATACTGAGCGCGAGCGAGACAAGAATACACCATTGCCAAAGAGAATGTAATTCACTATGACCATTGCCTACTATTCATCCACGCTTCCTACCGGAGGGGGTGTGTAAGCAAATGTATGTTATACTTTTTAAGATATGGTATATGGTACTCTCTTTAAGATATGGTAGGGGACCGGCGCCTGCGGTCCTGGACCGCTATGAAATGACCATTGATTTTTATTCGACAAGCACTTGCGGTCCCCGACACATTTATTACGCAAGGTATTTCATAGAAATACATACAAACCAGTAGTGCCGCAGTCACACGTCGCGTCGTCTACTGCTGCTGCTGCGTGCGGTCGGCTACGATCTTATACCTTAAGTGAAACTTCTTGGTCAATGAATGCTGTTCCGGTAAGAGGATCCTCATCTTAGTATGGGAAAAAGGCTAACAAAAAAATGTTAGCGTCCTTTTATTTTTTAGTTGACGTATAGTTATAGAACTCATGTCGATTTGTTTCTCATAATCTCTAAATTATGTGGTAGCATTAGCTATACCTCATCTAAACGTAGTGTCGCGTAATCGCAGTTGGCGCACATCGTGTCTTGGTAAGATATGTAGAGTTTTTTATTTTCGTATGAACATCTAAGACGTTCCTATACACGCATTGCTTTACATGTGCCGTTTTGACCGGAAAAAAAAATCTTAGCAAAAAAGTCAAAACGGTGCATTTTTTATATTGATTTCATAATTCCGTTTGCATTTTTACCAAACCTATCGTCTGATTATACAGGGTGTAACAAAACACCCTAGTAATACTTAAGGGGGTGCTTCAGACCATTTAACTGAACAACTTTCACTACGGAGCCAACATCGAAATCGCGAAAAAAAAATCCGCTCTTTCATACAAAACTGCAGTACCGTCTCGACTCAAATATATGGGACGGCAGATTTTTTTTATTTTTTCTCGACGTTGCCTCCATAGTGAAAGTTGTTCAGATTGATGGTCTGAAGCACCCCCTTAAGTATAACTAGGGTGGTTTGTTACACCCTGTATAATAAACTGAATTGTAAAAAATGTATTTAGTGTAATACCATCAATAAACGTTACCGTTTGGTAGGCCTACAAAAAATTTACTACTTTGTTTTTCAATCGTAATTTTTCATTTCATTTATTTATTAGGCACATAAACAGATCACAGTCGTAAACATTATAAAAAAGTACAGGAAATGGTTTTAATTCTAGACGTGATCCAAAACAATGTGCACAGCTAAGCTAAGTTAAATTTCATGTAATATGTATTATCTTTAAATAAATTGTCGTGGGTTCCAAGAATTCATCCACCTAAATTACGTTAATAAGTGGGTTTGGCAACCCCTAAGTTTTCCTGAGTTCGAAGATTACTACGCATCTAAGAGGGGGACTTCTGCCCAGCGTGTTTCTGGCGTTTTGTCTGTCTGTATAGGCTTATCTCAGAAACTAGGTACTGTAGGCTTTTTGATACGGTTTTCACTAATAGATAGACTGATTCACGAGGAAGGTTTGTGTCAATTAACACAACGATCGCCTCACGTTGCTTCGACGCTCTCGGGGACTAGTAGTTGAGTTAATTGATAATACAAGTTACATTATATAATGTATACGATAACAAACACACGCACACACTCACACACACACACACACATACACACACACCCACACACATATAATAATATATTATTTTATTTTATACATATATATATATTTTGATCTGCAGTAAATATGTATGATTGTATTCTGTTGTCATGAAACGGTTTACGCCAAAATTGTAGCTGCATATTTATTGACTCGTATGTTTGTATTTCTTTCTTTTTAGTGTGTTTTTAGTGTTAAGAACCAATATTGTTTTTACACTCACAGTCACTGTAGTGGAGTGGGTAGAACCTGGCTCCGGACCTTCAGACCTGACTAGTTTAGGAGCCAGTGCCGCAATTGTTTGTTTACATGTTGTAAAATTTCAATAAAGGATTTTTTTATGTTTATACAATCAAAGTCGATAATGGTTTAGCAGTTAACAATGCTCCGCGCTGCGCTTCGCCAGGTGTGTGCCGGCTCTAAGCCGCGACGGGTTACTAGTTGAAAAATAACAGTTAATTTGTTTCCACCATACAGATTTTGCACGATATCTTCGACAAGTATTCCCTATACTGCGCTAACGGTTCAACGATCACGCTGCGGGAGTTCCAACGGTTCCTGGTCGTCGAGCAGCACGACCGGCTCGGAGAGGACGAGGTGCGGGCCTCTCAGTTCATCAGGGACTACCTGAGGGACCCGCAGAGAGACATCTACGAACCCTACTTCACTTTGAATGAGGTAAGAGTTGTTCAGGCTGCTAATTTCAAACGTTAGTCTTCTAAGTGTTTTAGTCGGCCGACTGCAAGGGTACTTACTGTATTTTTACTTACGTGCAAGATTGGCCGGGGGCGGTTGGGATAATATGTGTCGTATTTCTTAATGTATGATTTACTTATATTGTAAATTTTCGGAGGCTCTCGGTGGAGTAGTGAAGCTTGGTATTGGAAACGATCACCGAAGTAATGCAACGTTCAGTCTTTGGGTAGGTGACCGTTTAGTGGTATCATCCCAAGCACCGTGCTTCCACAGAGTACTAGAATTATGCTTCGCACTTGGTTCCTGTTAGTTCCGTCAAATGGCGATGTAACTAACTGTTCGTCAAGCCAGGTCAGAGGTCTATTAGCGCGGCTGGAATATTCACAGCCCGTTCACCACTAACTTGCCTCTACCAATCCGTACTTGAGACCGCGTGATGGAATATGGCTGACTCTCACTCTCACCATTATTGCCTTTGCCCTGCAGTGGGATCCTAAAGGCTGTAACTAATTATATTTTTGTAAACTTTACTATACTAACATTTGTTGTTTACGTTCGCAGTTCGTGGAGATGCTGTATTCGAAACAGAACACAATCTGGGACAGCCAACACGAGCAAGTGACGCACGATATGACAAAACCACTCTCACACTACTGGATATCTTCATCTCACAATACGTATGTTTTGCTTCTTAAAATATCCGTGTGCAAAGCTTACGCGACTGATCGATGGACTTACAATGGAAGATTGCATCAAAGTTATACATATATGATGTCCAATTAAGTACTTTCGACAACAAGATATCTCGGACAACGTGAACAACTTGGTCAACTCAAACAACATTGTATAAGTAAACCAAATTGTCAGAGTTGTTCATGTTGTCCAGTTGTTTAAATGTCCAAGCCGTACGATATTTAAGCAATCCCGAGACTAAGACAAATTAACTGAAGTTTTCTGACGGCTAGTAAACTAGTGTAGTTCAACATGCTGCGATAGATAGCGCTGACGTGAGTTGGTTCCCAAAATATAAACAAAAAAAAATGCATGTCACTGAATCAGACGCATCCGTTTGCGCAGTATATGTTCATATTTTTTATTTGTATTTTATTAACAGCAAGGTTGCTCATCCATCTATCGAGCCATATGGAATATCTTTTTCACCTCACAAGCTCGGAAAGATTCTGTTTGTCATTTGAAATCTGAGTGCAAAAGTGCATTTTATCCGCTAGCGTGGAAAGAGTTTTTAAAATTCGAATCTTTCTATTCAATAAAGAAAACAGCCTAAACAAGTTTTCTTTTTCATGTTATTTTCGTGCTGGCCAGTGCGATTATTCTAAAAATGAGGTTGGCGCATTGAAATTTTCCTCGCTGTAGTGAGGTGAAAAGTTGTGTGTTTCGCTCGGCAGCAAAGTTATTCTGCGTCTCGTACCTTTGAAACCCTCGCGACGCTCAGGATTTTATATTTGAACGCTTCGCTCATGGTTCAATCCTAGCATCCTTCGCTTGCTCAGGCCAAAAAGCAACTTTGCAGCCTTGCCATAACTATTTCATCCCACCACCTCGGAAAGAGTATTTTTGCTCTTCGATATCCGAGTGCAAAAGCCGTTTTTATCCTCTAGAGGATAAAGTAAATTGAATTTAGAACATGTTCTTACTTAGAACTTTTTTTTAATTTGATAAAAACTCTGACTCGTAATCTTCTTGGTGTATTTTTTTTAATTTGCTTTGCGCGCGCCATTTTGTTTTCACGTCATTTCCACGCTGAGGTGGGATGAAAAGTTACGTGTTGCACTCGAGTGCAAAGATTTTTCACCTTGTGTTCTTTTGATTCACTCGCTGAAGCTCAGGATTCAAAATTTTAGAATCCTTCGCTTGCTCGTTCATCAAAATTGAGCACGCGGTTAAAAAGCAACTTTGCACTCTTGTATAACAAATAACTATTCTTTTTCAATGGCACGGCGTTCCGAAAATCCCTCATTAAAAGCGAATCGTAATTTGAAACACCAATCAGCAAACAGCTATAATATCTTATCAAGTCTTGACAGGTGCCAAAGAGAGAACGCAAAAATAATCATTTGTACTATTTTACCAATATCTCTTTAAATCTTCACTGTATTGGAAAAATGTACAAGTTTCGTATACATTTTTCAGGTACCTAACCGGAGATCAGTTCTCAAGCGAGTCCTCTCTAGAAGCGTACGTGAGATGCCTTCGTTCTGGATGCCGTTGTATCGAGCTCGACTGCTGGGATGGCCCCGACGGCACGCCCTTCATATACCACGGGCACACCCTCACAACTAAAATCAGGTTTATGGACGTCCTCCGCACTATAAAGGAGCACGCCTTCGTGACGTCAGACTATCCTCTCATCCTCTCTATTGAAGATAACTGCTCTCTCCCGCAACAGCGGCGCATGGCCAGCGCATTCCAAGATGTATTCGGCGACATGCTGCTAGTACAACCTAACGAAAAGAACGAAACTGCACTCCCATCACCGCATGAACTACGCAGAAAGATCATATTGAAACACAAGAAGTTACCTGAAGGCGCCGAAGAGAATTCCTTCGCCGTTCGCCAGGAAGAAGGCAAAGATTTAGACCTACGGAATTCTATTAAAAATGGTATTCTGCTTCTAGAAGATCCCGTGGATAAGGAATGGAATCCCCACGCGTTCGTGCTAACGGAAAATAAGCTTTATTACACAGAGAATTATAGTACTCAAGGCGAAACCGACGCGGACAGTGACGGTGAACCAGATAGCGACACCAGTTCTATACCCCAGGATGAATTGCACTTCGGTGAATGTTGGTTCCATGGAAAGTTGGCGGGGAATAGGCAGGAGGCTGAGGAACTATTGCGTGCTCATTCACACTTAGGCGATGGCACGTTCTTAGTAAGGGAGAGCGTTACTTTCGTCGGCGATTACTGCTTGTCGTTCTGGCGGCAAGGGAAGGTGAACCATTGCCGTATCAAGGTTAAGCAAGAGCGAGGGGTCACCAAGTACTACCTGATAGACACGGTGTGCTTCGATAGCCTTTACAGTTTGATCACGCATTACAGGCAGCACCCGTTACGAAGTCAGGTCAGTTCATACGAGCAACTAAAACACCAGTGGCCGTAGTATGGCAGCGAGATATAGCTCTATCGCGCCTTAGCTCACTTTCTATTTGCAATGTTGGAGTAATAGTTAACTCGGCTATGCGATAAACTTGCATGACAATCTAAATTTGATGTCTTATTATAATCCGATTTCAGCTTGATAACATTAATTATAAACGATATTAACAAAAAAAAAAATGATCATCTTTTTAGTACCTTTGATCACGACTTTTGTCTTTTCTACAGATAAGTCGTTTCATTGCTTAATTAAAACTCGCTAGTGGTTTTGAGCATTTAAATGACGTTTGGGTTTGTGGTACATTTTATGTGGCCTTTTTAAGGTTCCGTACCCAAAGGGTGAAAACGGGACCCTATTACTATTTTTCTTCACGCTCTATCGTATCGTAAAAACGTTATAATACATACAAGCGTCAAACTTAGTGTGATTATTGAGCATACTCTAAAGAATAACAACAAATACTAAAAACCGGCCAAGTGTGAGTCGGTCTTGGGCTAAAGGTCCCGAACAAAAAACGTTTTTTTCTTCTATTTTAATAATGTGTTCTATGGTGCTGTGATACGGAACCCTCGGTGAGCGAATAACCCGACTCGCACTTGACCGGTTTTATTAAGTACCTTTTTTAAATATATTTTTACTTAATTTAGATAGATAGATAAACAATTTATTTGCAAAAGTTTATTTGTAAAATTTAATAAGTTTTCTGCTTGTAGTAATGTTGCCAGTATTAAGTGGTTTATGTAGTCTCAAGTATTGTTTTGGCAAAAACACATTAGAGCATATGAACTAAGAGAAGCCAATACGCACGCGACCCTCCTCCGTCAGACTTGCATCGTGACTCTCCTTTTTTTAAGTACCTATTTTTCAATGAACTAGTTCTAGTTGTGTTGTGTAGTTCACGAACCACCTTACTAACTCAGATTAAAAGAAAAATGCATTTGTTTGCAGGAATTCTTAATAACGCTAAAGGAGCCGGTGCCGCAGCCGAACAAGCACGAGGGTAAGGTGTGGTTCCACCCGCACTGTGCGCGCGCGCAGGCCGAGGAGCTGCTCCGTAAAGCGAACACCGACGGGGCCTTCCTCGTGAGGCCCAGCGAGAAGGACCAGGCCTCGTTCGCCATCAGCTTCAGGTGTTCACCTGTTAATAAGGTTTACTTTATCCCCACGAGGTGGACCGACGACCTGGTGAAGGCGACGGGAACCCGTTGTTGGAGAGCAGCGCAGGACCGCGAGTTGTGGCGATCTGCGGGCAGGCTGTCCAGCAGTGGACGTCTATCGGCTGAAATGATGATGATGATGAAGGTTTACTTTTAGGGCTCTGGGTGCGCGCAGGAATTACTGATAAACTGCTCCATACAAAACGAAGTTACGGCATAGTTTGGACATTTAGTAATTAAAGTTTAAAAAATTTACACAATCTATAAACCAATATACATGGGTAATAATATATATGGGTACCTTGTCAGATTTCTGTTTAAATATTTAGTTCAAAAGTTGCCGTGGCTCTAAGATTTCCATATAAATCTTAAATTAATCCTAATCTAAACTATTATAAAACTGTAACAGAACTGTGTCTGTACATTGACGATATTTACAAAAAAAGATTACAATATGGTTTTTAGATGTCCCTGATTCCAAATCACAAATTTTTGGATTTTTTGTCTGTCTGTTTGTTTGTTTGTTTGTCTGTTTGTTTATTTGTTTGGGTGTTTGTTTGTTCGAGTATCACGCAAAAACTACTGAACCGATTTTGATGAAACTTTTTTCGTTTGATAGCTTATCATCTGACTTAAAATCTGGTATATAATTTATGCGGACGAAGTCGCGGGTAAAAGCTCGTATTTTATAAATACAGAGATTTAGCCTGTGCGTTCTCTGTCAGTCAGACACGGAACTGTTTCATAAATTTGTATTGTCGACAGGACGAAGAAAGAAATAAAGCACTGCCGCATAAAGGTGGAGGGGCGGCTGTACACGATAGGCACGGTGAAGTTCGAGAGCCTGGTGGAACTGGTCTCCTACTACGAGAAGCACCCTCTATACAAGAAGGTCAAGCTCTCCTTCCCCATCAGCGAAGATACCGTCAGGAGCATCATTGCTGTGAGTACAGTACGACCAGGATAATAATTCTGCTCATCAATCTTCGTGGTGGACCAGTGGCGAGTAACCTTGCCTGCCTTGCAGGAGGCGATGGTTCGATCCCCGTCCAGGTCGACTCGTACCAATGAGTTTTTCGGAATTTATGTACGATTTGTAACACCACTGCCTTTTCGGTGAAGGAAAACATCGTGAGGAAACCTGCATGCTTCAATTTCGAGGCAAGTTTGTACCCACTGTCCATTACAAGTGGCGGCGGGTCACTCCTCGTCACACAGGACAAAGTTCTGGTACTACTAGTGAAACGTGGATGTTCTGAGGTTTTAGAATGTCTCTGACTACCGCCTCGGGGAATATAGTCGTGAGCATATGCTATATGATCAATCTTCGTTTGCGCAGAGCAGACCCGAGTCCCCGTCACGTCGAAACCCGAAACTCATTTAGTAATCAAAGGGTGCAAAGTCAGATAGCAGCGGAAAGGTCGCGAAAACAATTTCTTTTCATTTCAATATTTGACTTGGTCTGTTATTTTCAATGAAACGTGATCCTTATTAAGAAATGACGTAAATTCGGAGTCTAAGGGTGACGTCCATTGACGCGGGCGAGCTGGAGGAGCGGAGAATCTGAGTTTTATTAACCAATCAGGATTGCATAAAATCTCCCGATCCGGCGCTTCTATTTGGTTAATATTTCTTCGTTACACCGCTCCGCCAGCTCGCTCCGCGTCAATGGACAGGCACCCTTAGGCGCTGTCCTATTGCCATCGCTCGCGCGATCATGCGTTCGTCCGACGAAAATCATTGTGCCACTGTGTGAATATCCCATAGAACGTCGTGCTATCATGAGATGCGATCGATTTGTTCTATTTTTATTCAGATATAAGTATGTTTAAACGCACAGTGGCTCAATGATTTTCGTCGGACGAACGCATGATCGCGCGGCGCGAGCGATGGCAATAGGACAGCGTCTTATTATGGTTTCTGATGACTCGATTATTTTATTCAGGGGCCAGACGACAGTTCAGTGTATGGAACACCCGGATACATGGACCCCACTTCCTTCACATCCAAGGTAACATTATTTGTATTATTTTTTTGTTCATGAATTTATTGACAAATACCGTGCTAAATGGATATTAGAGGTGGTTTGAAAGTAGCACAGATGACGGAAAATGCAGGTGGAATGGGCATGTGATGCGGAGAGAAAGTGTCATGTTATGAGACTAGTGTCAAGTATGAATATGGATGGCTGCGGTAGGAGAGGAAGGCCGAAGAAAAGATGGACGGATTTTGTGAAGGATGATATGTTTAAGAAATGCTGAAATTACGACTAAGAGAAAGAGAGACAGAGAGATGAATGGAGGAGGACGATTGCGCCGACCCCAATAATGGGAAATGGGTAAGAGAATGATGACTGGCTGTGCTATCAGTTGGCCGCAATGAGGTCGTCAAATATCTGAGGTGTTGTCGCCGGGTGCTGTGACCACGTGACTGAAGCGGCGCTATAAGCATTCGGTGTGTCAAGAATCTAAATCTAAACTATTATAAAACTGTAACAGAAATGTGTCTGTACATTGAAGATATTTACAAAAAAAAATTACGACATGGTTTTTACCTGTCCCTGATTCCAAATCACAAATTTTTTGTCTGTTTGTTTGTTTGTTTGTGTGTTTGTTTGTTCGAGTATCACGCAAAAACTACTGAACCGATTTTGATGAAATTTTTTTTGTTTGATAGCTTATCATCTGACTTAAAATCTGGTATATATTTTATGCGGACGAAGTCGCGGGTAAAAGCTCGTAATATATAAAAAAGTTAAATTGGCGTTTTGCTGCCATATGATTATGAAATGAATGAAACAAATATTATGGGATCTTTAAAGTTTGAAGCGCACGACAAATTCTATAGGCTAAAGCCCTGCAGGCAATGATATTATACCATCCTGCAGGGCAATAATTTATGAGCATGGGCAACCCTGAGAGGACAGTCCTAGATATAATAAATTAAAACATATTCTTTCCTTGTAATTAGATTGCGGAGACTCTTATAAGATTAAGACATGGTGGCTATGACACGTAAATCACTGTGGTGAGGACTTTAGTTTACAATATAGTGTAGTTAGAAGCTGGCTAGAAGTTTTTGTTCAATTAAGTATATAGATTTTTTACATATTATGTAAGTACCTAAATATGAACAAATTCGATCTGAAAAAAAACTTATTTATAAATGTAACCATTAGCTGTCAAATTGCTTGCTAGTACAAATATTTAAGTACCCATTTTTTTTGTCTTCGTCGCCTTAGTACGCCTGTTTCAAAATAGATTATACCTAAGGTAATGTATTTCACACTTAGAACCAACCACCTTATAGTACAATTATTTGTTATGTATTCCTAATTGTAATTTTCGGCGCTGTAGAAAGTTTAGTCCTTTTAAAGTAAAGACGTAAGCGACACTCTCTTCGAAGATGCTTTTGTATTGACAGAGAATGACACTCGACTGTGTACAAAAGTTTCACCTGCATAAAACGCGCACTAAAATTGTTAAAAACATGCCTATGAAATATAATGCGAGCAAAATTGAATCGTGCGTGCTTCGCTGAAAGTATTATTGAACTGCTGAGCCACCTCCTTGCGAGGTCCACAAGTTTGGCGCAAATGCATGACTTTTCTCTGTTGATAGGGCGCTGACAGAGTCGCGTAACGTTTTCCTAAGACCCGAACCCCTAACCCCCGGGGGGAGACCCGACTTTGATTTCTGCGCGTTCAAGGTAATCGCTCATGTTTCGTGGCACGATCTGTAACATTACATCCTTCAATTAATACTTTTTTAAGAATAGGTAATTAACAACAAACAGGTGACAGTGAAAGCTCTGTACGACTACCGGGCTCGGCGGGACGACGAGCTGTCGTTCTGCAAGCACGCGATCATCACTAACGTGGATAAGCCCGACGCGGGCTGGTGGCGGGGCGACTACGGGGGCAAGCGGCACCAGTGGTTCCCGGCCAACTACGTGCAGGAGATACCGAGCCACATACCCGACATTACTGTGAGTCTAAGCTATTGGAACAGAAAGTGTGTCCGTATATTGAAGATACAGTACAAGCCGTTAAAAATAGTGCAAAATATTGTAACCATCAAACTGGATTCAGTAACTTTTTCGAAATAGAAATCAGGAAACAGACATTTTGGGAAGTGGTCTTTATGTACCGAAACGAAAGTGTGTATTGTTATACAAGGTGTTACAAAAATACAAATAAACATTTAAGGGGGTGGTTTAGAGTTTAGACCATCAAACTGAACAAGTTTCAGTACCTATTGGACCAATATCGAAATAGCGAAAAAAAATCTGATGTTCCATACTAAAATACAAATCTACTCGAGCTAAATTGTATGGGACAGATAATTTTTTTTTCGCGATTTCGATGTCGGTCCCATTGTGAAAGTTGTTCAGTTTGATGGTCTAAACAACCCTCTTAAAAGTTTCATATTTTTATTTTTACTTTTGTAAAACAACCTGTATACGTCTATGGAGGTGCTACTTGGGAATGTTCCTCCATTGAAAAGGGAAGTACTTCCGCCAGGCTAGGTGTGATGCCTGGGGACCGGCCGTGGTCCAACAGTTCTTAGTTGGACCTTGTATATATATCGAATCTCTGTGATTATTTCTCTTGCGCGATTTATGTCTTGCATTCGATTGTGAACCTTATCGCCATCTGTTGGCATCTTTGCTATAACTTGTGGGTGCTGACCATCTGTAGTAGTTCCCCACACGTCTATTGAAGAAAGCAAGGTCTTCAAAAATAGTGTAAAATATATTAAGAGGATTTTCAGACCGTCAAAATGAATAACTTTTTCTATAGGATCAACATCGAAATCGTAATCATGTGATGTGATTATCTTCTTAAAATATTTTACACTATTTATGAAAGACCCTATACATATTTAAAAAAAAGTTACGATAATATAGATTACCTCACTCCAAATCACAAATTTTTGGATTTTTTGTATGTCTGTTTGTTTGTTCGAGCACCACGAAAAAACTACTGGACCTATTTTGAAGATACTTTTTTGTTTGAAAGCTAATGAATACTTGTACTTAAAATCTGGTATAAAATTTATCTCGCTACAGGAACGGGAAACGGTGGTGTGGATGCATTCGCTAACAAAAGCTCGTATTCCATTAAATTTAGGTATCTGTAAAGGGGATATAATTCGCAGCGCGCTCCATACAAACCAAGTCTGGTCGTACTTTCAATACTAACCAATTAAAGTATTTAAAGTCAATGACATCTTTACTTAATTTCTATGCTTGTAATGTGTCTTAGAATGTGTCAGATTTTCGTTGATAATTACCCGACTGCGACAGAAGGTGTCGGAGGAGGTTTTGGGGTGATTGGGGATCTACCTCCTAGTGGTCCACCCCGGGCAACGCCGCCACAGACTACAACAAGTTCGTGGTGTCGGCTGAACGATCCCCCACAGCGGTGGTAGCCGCCTGGCTCGCGACCACCCTCCTGCCGGAGTCCGGCGCCAAGCAGCTTGCTGTGTTCCGTCGGTGTGCAGGAGTCCCAGTGCCATTGGGGAATGGGAAAAAGTCAGTTGCGCTACTCAGAACCGATCTTGACCTCTGAGCAACACTGTACCGGGAAACTCATTTTGGAGGGTAGCGGGATCCGAAGCACGGTGACAGTCGTTGGCCGACCGCAGTTAGTAGGGGGCCCAAGTAGTACGCTAGCCACGTGTGAAAGGCTGCCCCACACAACTTGCGAAAAATCCCGCAATGCTCCACCGTGCCAGTTGGCGACTGGAAGGGAGGACCCGGTGGCCATTGCGGGGGGGTTCGGGCGTCCCCGCAGTCTCCAAATGAGTTTCCAACCAGTCAGTCGAGCTCATGAGGTCTTCTAGGGTACCTGAGTGGCATCTTGACTTTTTTTCCACCTCTCCACCACTCAACAAAATATGAAAATCAAAGTCACAAAAAAGAAAATGGTTAGACAACGGCTGCACTTCCTCCCACTCAAAGTGCACCTCAGTAACATACGAGGTCTGCACTCAAATCTCGATCCGGTCCACCACCACCTCGAGACCGAGAAGCCACACCTATTATTTTAAACGGAGACCTAGATAGCAACCCCGTCTGATACGGCGTACCTCAACTACCCAGGATACTCGTTGGAACATAAATTCAAGAGGCGAGCTGGGGTCTGTGTGTATGTTCGCGATGACATTTGCTGTCGGCGTCTCCGTTGCTTTGAGGTTTCCGGGTTCTCCGTATTATGGCTTTTGGTGGACACCGGAATGGAGAAATCTCTCTACTTCGGTGTCTATCGATCGCACGACGGTGACCAGGAGACAACCAGGCTCATGGGGTATCTCACTGAGACGGCAGAGACAGCCCAACGAAGGTATCCAACGGCGGAGCTTGTTTTTCTGGGGGACTTCAATGCCCACCATAGCGAGTGGCTGTTCCCGTTCCAGTTAACTGACCATGCTGGGAGCTCTCTCCCAGCGCTCTCTCGCGCCTCTGCGCGCAAGTTTGCATTATCGCTAGATCTCACCCAGCTGGTGAATCAAGCAACGCGGGTACCGGATGTTGATGGTCATACGCCAAATTGTTTGGACCTTCTGCTGACTTCAGATCCAGACAGGCAGTCAGTATCGGTCTCTGCCCCGCTGGGAACGTCCGATCACTGTCTGGTGAAATCCGTGTCGATCTGCTCTCCTCCCGATGACAGCCCTAAGGGCACGAGGCGAGTCTGGCGATACGGGTCGGCAGATTGGGATGAGATGCGGCATTTATTTGCGTCTTACCTGTGGCGGCAAGTGTGTTTTTCTTCGAGTGACCCTGCTAGTTCGGCTGATGCGGTTGCGGACGTGATACGACAGGGAATGGAATATTATATTTCTTTCTCCGACTTCTCACTCGGTCACAAAGCCCAACCTTGGTACAATGTGGATAGTGCTCGCGCTGAGGCTAAAAAAGAATCCGCCTACCAAGCATGGGTTTGGACTCATGCTTGGTAGGCGGATTCTTTGGCGAGCTTGGGCTCGCGACCGCAAAGTTAGAGCTCGTAGGGTTCACGCGAAGAAGAGGGCCTTTAATTCTGCCGCCAAGTCCTGCAAACGGGTGATCCGGAGGGCTCGATTCGACTATGTCAGCCGCATTGGAGCCAAACTAGCATCCAACCCTTCTGGTAGTAAACAGTTCTGGTCCCTTTCAAAAACGGTCGAATCCAACTTCTGCCGTCCCACTTTGCCTCCCATGCAGAAGCCTGATGGATCGCTGGCTCACTCTGCAACTGAGAAAGCAAATTTATTTGCTTCTCTGTTTGCGAGCAATTCACGTCTGGACGCTGATGCGAAACAGCCACCGACCATCCCTCGTTGTGATTCTTCGATGCCGGAGGTCACAATACATACAAAAGAGGTCCGCAGAGCATTGCGTAGTCTGTATGTAAATAAGGCCAGTGGTCCTGATGGTACACCTGCAAGAGTGTTGAGATATTGTGCGCCTGAGTTGTCTCCTGTTCTAACACGCCTGTATCGCCTCTCTCTCAGAAGTCTCAGAACAAGAACGGTGCCTAAATCCTGGAAGCTTGCGAATGTGCAACCGGTACCCAAGAAGGGCAGTCGTGCCGACCCCTGCAACTACCGCCCTATCGCCATTACTTCCATTCTCTGTAAAGTCATGGAAAGAGTACTTAACAGTAAGTTGCTGTCACACCTAGAAGACTATGATCTACTCAGTGATCGCCAATATGGCTTCCGCCGGGGGCGATCGACTGGGGATCTTCTTGTGTATTTCACGCACTGCTGGGGCGAGGCCATCGAGAAGCACGGTGAAGCGCTGGCTGTATCACTTGACATCTCGAAGGCCTTTGACAGGGTATGGCACGCTAGTTTGCTGAGCAAGCTTCCCGTTTATGGCATACCCGCTGATCTTTGCAGCTGGATTTCTGATTTCTTGAGAGAACGGTCGATTAGAGTTATCATTGATAGCTGCTCTTCTGACCTTATGGCAATTGATGCTGGAGTTCCTTAAGGGTCTGTTCTCTCCGCGACACTTTTCCTGCTGCACATCAATGACCTCCTTGTGTCAGGTATTGTTGGGTATGCAGATGACAGTACTGTCATGGAGAGATATGTATCTGGCGCAGGGGCCAGCGGGGATAAAATACGCTCGCAGAGGGAGGCCATGGTTGAGCGGACAAACTTGACTTTAAGTCTTGTCTCCCAGTGGGGTGACAATAATTTAGTCAACTTCAACGCCACCAAAACACAGGCTTGTCTGTTCACCGCAAAAAGGAGTCCGTTTAATCTGACTCCTACTTTCCGGGGTACATCTGTCCCTGTTTCCGACAGTCTTGGGCTTCTGGGTATAAGCTTGACCACGAAACTCAACTACGGCGCTGACATCGAGTCTAAGGCTCAAACTGCGGCCAAAAAGCTGGGCATCTTAACAAGGTGAAGCGGTACTTCACTCCTGGACAGCTCTTAGTATTGTAGAAAGCTCAGGTCCGATCATGTATGTTGTACTGCTGCCACCTGTGGGATGGCTCAGCCAAGTATCAACTTGCCGCACTCGACTCGGTTGAACGCAGAGCCAGGAGGCTCATTGGCGATAGTAAGCTGGTGGAGGCCAAGCTTCATAGCCTAGCCCACCGCCGCAGAGTGGCCTGCTTGTCGGTCTTGTACAGATTGTACTTCGGTGAGTGTGCCCAAGAGCTGCATGAGCTCATCCCACCTTCCCCTTTCTACTATCGGACTTCCAGACGCACCGCGGGATATCACCCCTTCTTGGTTGACACCCCACATATCCGCACCAAGCGCAGTCTGAATCTTTTATAATGCGCACAACCAAGGAGTGGAATGCCTTACCTGCGTCAGTATTTCCGAGTACTTACAACCCGAATTCCTTTAAAGTACGAGTGAATAAATGCTTTTTCACTCATCTTCTGGGTAAGCTCGCTGCATCTGCGACCTTCGTCCTGAGGACTGGATTGAGGTCAAGAGCGGACCCATAGTTAATAAAAAAAAAGAATGAGGGTTATGTTTTTCGAGCGTATGTATGTCTGTATGTATGTATGTATGTTTGTGTGTCTATTTCTTTGGCACGGCCTACAGCCTAAACGGCTTGATGGATTTAGACGTATGAGATGTCGTTAGATTTGTAAAAATCGTGAGAGTGACATAGGCTATATGTATTACTAGCTGTTGCCCGCGACTTCGTACGCGTGGACTTATTTATGTTTTTTATTTACTTATTTATTTATTTTATTTATTTATGCACCCCCTACTCATCAGTTACGCACCCCTACTCACTCCTACGCACACCTACTCGTCCCCTACGCACCCACTACTCACCCCCCACTTACACACCTTTACGCACCCCTGCGCATCCTTACTCACCCCCTACACACTCCTACGCACCCCCTACTCGCCCCCTCTACGTACCACCTTCGCACCCCCTCCTCACCACTTACGTACCCCCTACTCACTCTCTACCGAACAACCTACTCACCCCGTACTCACAGTCTACTCATCCGCAATTAACGTCCCAAAAACCATAATGATATTTAGACATTTCAATCCATCGCACCCTAACACGGCATGATGGTATTTCACGTCCACCACGTCGGATTTTAAAATCATTGTTATTTTCGTAATCAGCGACTCCATAAACCATACAAACAATACCCATCATGATTTTCAGAATTTGTCACCCCATTTCCCCCTTTCAGGGGTTGAATTCTGAAAAAACCTGAAACACACGTTTACTCATTTATCAATAGGAATACTCCTGTGCAGTTTCGACTAAAATAGTCCAACTAATCTTGTTTCCCCATACAAACTTTCGACCCCCGTTTCACCCCCTCGGGGGGTGAATTTTGGAAGATCCTTTCTTAGTGCACCCCTAGACCACATAAGGTACCTACGTGCCAAATTTGGAATGTCTAGGCCCAGCGGTTTGGGCTGTGCGTTGATATATCAGTCACTCAGTCAGTTTCTTCATTTTAACCCTATCGCAACCCAACAGGGGATGATGGTATTTTACGTCCGTCACGTTGGATTTTAAAATCATTGTTGTTTTCGTAATCAGCGACCCGATAAACCTTAAAAACCATACCCATCTCGATTTTGAGACTTTGTCACCCCATTTCCCCCTTTCAGGGGTTGAATTCTGAAAAGACCTGAAATACGTGTTTACTCATTTATCAATAGAAGTACTTCTGTGAAGTTTCGAATAAAATAGTCTAACTAATCTTGTTTCCCCATACAAACTTTGGACCTCCGTTTCACCCCTTTAGGGGGTGAATTTTGAAAAATCCTTTCTTAGTGCACCTCATAAGGAACCTACGTGCCAAATTTGGAATCTGTGCGTTGATATGTCAGTCAGTCAGTCAGTCATTCATTCAGTCAGTCAGTTTCTTCTTTTATATATTTAGATTTTAATAAAGCGACTGCGAATAAAAAAAAGAGGGGGATTAAACATTTTTTTTGTTACAAATTACCATATGGGTATCAAATGAAAGCTTGTGAACAGACGATTCCAAATATATATATATATATTACTTTTATGCTACCATTTTGACACAAGACTAAAAAGTAAGAAATAAACTAAATTATTAAGAAAAACAAAAAACCCGACTGCATAAAAAACTTTTATATTAACTGAAAAGAGAAAAACAAGCTCTTATATTCACTATTCAGCTATAACAACATTAAGCAATTATAATTGGAATGTTATTCGGTATGTTATGTATGGCTCCTACCAATACCTACACCGTCAGCTCAATGGGCTTGCAGCCGCTGTGGAAGTGCGCGAGGCATGTCACACAACGTGACCGCTGACCTCATTATTCATTTTAGTATTTTATAATCTAAGTAGTGTCACTTTTCGGCCCAGCGTACCTAACTTCGGTCGCATCCAAATTCCTAGTTTAAGACTTTTATTGTTAAATGTAAATATAATTTAGTACCAATCTCTTCTCGTCTTCATTTCACCTCCACTGTAGCCACCCACTATAATTGGTAGGTATTGCAGGCGGGGACAAACCAAAGGAAGGTACCTAAGTACGTTTTATAATTCTTCTTTGTCCCGTTTGCGATACCTACCTTATAACCTTCTTATAACATTCAAATTATAATTGCTTAATGTTGTTATAGCTGATGGTTGGAAATGTCAATATTACTGTGGAGACGTGCATCTTTCTACTGCTGATTTGACTTCCAAAAATCATACTTCAGGAGTGCGATTTTTGAAAGTCAAATCAGCAGTAGAACGATGCATATCTGCATAGTAATTTTGACATTTTCAACTGCTGAGCTCAGCCAATGAGTTTCAAAAATCGCACTCCTGGTCATCTCCTTAGAAACCGACTCCGATTCCAAAGCGTAATAATAATAAAATAAAAACCGGTTAAGTGAGAGTCGGGCTACTCGCACACAGCCCTTTACCACAACACCACACAAAATATTAACTTTCAAAAAAGTTTTGTTTTTACAGGACCTTTAGCGCGAGACCAACTCACACTTGGACGGTTACCATTATTTGTTGTTATACTGTGGACTTTGCTCTATAATCACACCAAGTTTGTTTATTACCGTTTTTACGATTGAGCGAAAAAAAACGTTGATAAAAACTAGTTTCTTGTATGAGGACCCACCCCCCTTCATTTTTATCTCTTTGACATTTTATTATTTGTTAACAAATCCGTCGTAATAACGCCTAGTCTGTGCCCTAATAGCCACAGCGACAGTCCTAAATAGGTAGGACGGACGGACAACTTAGGCTTAGTAATAGTATGTAGAACTATGTACTATATTACCTATTCTGTTCTGTGGTAATAGGGTCCCGTTTTCACTCTTTGGGTACGGAACCCTATAAAGCGTACATTGTGATCAGAGTTGCCTGGAGAACGAGCCGGCGGCGCTGGGGTCCCTGCAGAAGGGCGTAGTGGACGTGGTGGGGGCCGTGGTGGAGCTTGTGGTGGGGGAGGAGGGCGGGGCGGCGCGGTGGCTCGTGCGCGTCCAGAGCCCCAGCGTGTGCGCGCCCTTCGACATGGCCGCGCCGACCCGCGAGCTCGCGCTGGAGTGGCTCTCCGCCATCAAGGAAGCTGCGCATAGTGCGAGCGCCAGGTACGTTATGTGTCAACAATGGCCCCGATTTGGACTGTGCCACGACTTAACTAAATTTATTCCTGTCACTTTCTAAAATAAGATTAAGAAAGGAGACAGAAAACCAACAGCTGACTTTAGTGCTATCAAAGTGACGTTACACGCCCAAAATAAGATGCCATCATAATGTACGCCATCTTATTTAAGGCGTTTTTGGGCGTGTAACGTCACTTTGACAGCACTAAAGTCAGTTGTTGGTTTTCTGTCTCCTTTCTTAATCTTATTTTAGAAAGTGACAGGAATAAATTTAGTTAAGTCGTGACACAGTCCGAATCGGGGCCAATCACGTTCTTACACAAGGACCTCGCATCTGCGCGCTGCCGCTGTTAGCGGGACGGTAAGTGTTCTTGATTGTTTTACATTACTGCTTACTGACCGAGGACATTTGAATGGTATGGCAACAGAGCACAACTTACTGAAGCATACGACATTTCATATACATACACATTACATTTCATATACGACATATAGTACATTACTGCAACGGCCAGCAACAGAGGCATTGATGGACGAACGTGTAAATGTGGGCTGAGGCGAAGCCGAGGCACACATACGTAAGTCCATCAATGCCTAGTTGTGGCCAAGGCTTGTATAGTACTTTTCTCAAATAATGCGCGGAAATTAAAACAGTAAATTTTCTCAAATAATTCGCAGAAATTATAACTCTTTTCAAAATCAATGACGAACAACGAACAACAATTTGTTTTTTTTTTTTCAATAAACAGCTTTCTATTTGCAAGCCGATTCGAAATTTAAATAAAACCTTTGATGAGTTACCTCCTTGGTAGCCATGTTTCGGAGAAAAATATCGTTCCATTTTTAAATTACACGACAGATATGAGTTTACTATGTAATTTATTTGGTCGCTAAACACGACAGATATGGATTTTCATACAAACATTGCCGGCCGCTGCGCGCATGTATTTGGCCAGTACAGCAATTTCGATTTATCTCGAAGAAGGTTGTCAAAATAATGCTCACATTTCCAAGCATGTTTGAGAAAAAGAACATTATTTACAAAAAATTTAAAAAGGCTTCAGAACTAAAAAGTTGAAAAAATTATATTTTTGCCGTTGTCTTTTACATTTACATCTTAATTAAGATAAGCAGTCAGTAAGCAGTAATGTAAAACAATCAACAACACTTGCCGTCCCGCTAACAGCGCGCAGATGCGAGGAAAGAAGAAAGCCCGCAATAATCGGTTAAACAATTTCATGTTCTAATGAACATGAAATTCTTCTTCAGATAAAAAAATAAATCTAATTCGGTCAAGAAATGCTGAAGTTATCGCTTAAAAAACGTACAGACAAATTGATAACCTCCTCTTTTAAAAACAAAATTGCATAATCCGGTCTCTCTTTACGTTTTTATGTCGGTCGAAAGAAGGACAACAATAGCTAAAATTGTTAATAACTCCCCAGATCGCTGCAGCATCGCAAAATGGAGCGAACGTGGCGGATCGCCAAGGAGATGTCAGACCTCATTGTGTACTGCCGCTCCGTCACTTTCAACCAAGACCGACTTCGCACCAAGGGCTTCATCCACACCGAAATGTCCTCCTTCCCAGAAACAAAAGCAGAAAGACTCATGTGCCAACAAGAAAATGCGTTCTTCCTCAAATACCACACCATACAACTTAGCCGAATCTACCCTAAAGGACAACGGATAGACTCGTCCAACTACAACCCGGTTTCGTTCTGGAATTCAGGCTCTCAGATGGTAGCGCTTAACTACCAGACTCCTGACAAACCAATGCAGTTGAATATGGGGAAGTTTAAGGAGAATGGAGGCTGTGGATTTATTTTGAAGCCAGAGTTTATGTTCGACGAGGGGTACAACCCTTATGAGAAGCGTAGTATAGAGAAGAAGGTAGCTCCGTGGGCGGTGATGCTGCGAGTGATAGGCGCCAGGCATTTGTGCAAGTCGGGCCGGGGTACAGCAAGCCCCTTTGTTGAGGTGGAACTTATAGGGGCGGAGTACGACACTGGCGTGAAACTTGTCACGAAGACTGTTGGTAAGTGCGCTTTTTTGTTCTCTTACGGGTGTTAGGGTAGACAGTCGCACCACCTTCATGGGTGATTGTACTCAAGATACTGAACAACTATCCCAAAGAAACAAGGGAAATACACAACAAAACAAACACTTTTAGCTCTGCCATTCTTTGAGCGTTAATTGCTTATCTAATTCTGTTATATAGAATAGGTGCAGGGTGAAATTGATATCATTAGCTAAGAGTTTATCCTTTTAAACTAATAGTTCAGCTGTCCCATACTAAACTGCAACGCCTACTCGACTCAAATGTATGCAACTGCTGATTTTTTTTTTGCTCCGATCGGCTTACACTCGTAGTAAAAGTTGTTCAGTTTGATGGGTAGATTCTTAGTTTAAAAGGATGCTAATGATATCAATTTCACCCTGTATTAGATATCAAAGACACTTAGTGCGATTTTTGAAAATCATTCAAATTCTGAAAGTGTTACATTCAAAAATAGCACTTACTAATACGAGTATTTTCGAGCGCCTCTTGTTGTTTAACCTTAGCATAATTGTTTGCAGCTGACAACGGCATCAACCCTATCTGGAACGACATATGCGAGTTTGAAGTGGCAAACCCTGACCTGGCCTTCATCAGGTTCCTGGTGCAGGACGAGGACATGTTTGGGGACCCCAACTTCATCGGGCAGGCGACCTACCCCCTCAAATGCCTCCGCACCGGCTACCGCAGCGTCACATTGACCAACGGGTTTTCTGAGGAGCTGGAACTCTCATCACTTCTCGTGCATTTATCTATCACAGGCCGTTAGTTAAAAAAAAATGGTTTTGAAATTCTAAGGTTGGCAGTTCCCACAGAAACAGAACCACAAGAAATAGTATGAGGACCATTTTGTTCGAGAACGGGCGACACAAAAAAACGAATGAAATAAAATTCAACCTGACCTTCATAAGTCTTATGACCGAATCTTCATTGAATCGTCATAGTGACTCACGACCTTTTGTCGAACGAAATGTATGAGAAGATATGGCCATACAGCCATATTAGTGGCAAGCGGGCTGCGTCTACATGCTACTTGTAAACGTGGTTCTCAGGGGTCTTATTACCAGGCGCAGATCCACCGCCGTGGGCCGGTGGGCATGCCCGAAACCCTAATTGAGGTCGATAGGCTTACACTCTGTAAAAGTTTCATCAAAATCGGTTCAGTAGTTTAAATTAGATTGTTATGTGGAAACAAACACATTTACTTTTGTAATTTTTGTGAGCAAATGAACTAACAATTTACAAGTTTATTAATTTACCTAGTGTTCGCACCGCGGCTTTGCGCCCCGCATGGACCGCCTCTATACACTGCAGGTACAGGTACAAGGCGTTGACCGGGGCGTCATACTTTTTGTAAACCCTTTCTTTGTAGAAATGCAATGTATCGATCGTGAGTGAGTTTGCAGTCAGACTTGCACTTGGACGATTTTCGGGTGGCTGTGCCCATAATAACCTTTTTAGAGGGCTGGCTGGATCCGCCCCTACTTATAACCCGATTCAATCGGTATCAAATTGACATGCTGTTTTTTGGCAGTTCTTAGCGTTTCTGTTTTAAGAATTAGTTTTTTAATTTCAGACAATGGATATAATAATCACAAAAACAAAATATTACTTGAAAATTGCCTAGTATAATCGGGAACTTACAAAACCTCCTCCTTTTTTGAAGTCTGTTAAAAACAACCCTAATGTGTAATGTTTTGTAGTATGCTAAGCATATACCTTACGGCATCTGACGTGGAAGCGACTTATTGTCACTTTATGGTATATACTAGCTTTTGCCCTCGACTTCGTCCGCATCCGGCTCCTGTCATCGTATAGAGATACAAAATATACAAGCTCCTCTAGTAGGATTTCTCTACTTGCGTGCGCCTCTGTTTTTTTTCCATACATGTTATCGCAGCAAGCGTGACGCCCGCCCTCTGAGAAGCACGGGAAGAGGTCATTTCTTTGCAGCGGAGGCTCATCACGTACGCCTGGAGATGTCATACTAGTGGAACAGTATTTAAGTCGGATCATAAGCTTTCAACCATAAAAAGCTGCATCCCAACCGTTCCATTCGTTTATTCGTAATGCTCGCAAACGGACAGATAGAAATATCACACGTTAAAGTTATAGCAAGTCTATTTCGCCATTAATAATTTAAGGCTTTTGTTGTTTATTGGCGTAGAACTTTTTTAAATGACATCTTTAATATTGTGACGAGGGCGCCACTGAACTGTAAAAGGACTTAATATTGTGAGGCTATGTCACGGACCTGAAAAAATGTTTTTTTTTTCAGGTCCGTGGGCTATGTATGATTTCTTATCTCGACTAATTATAAAATTGTTAAATGGTTGCTTGTTTTTTCCGTATTCACAAAGTACTATTATGGTGATATGTTGTATATTAGTTAATAATTAACTAGGATTGTACTGTTACTGCTAGAAGGAGCTTCAGCTCCTTACGATTGGCTAAAAGTAAATTTCGAATAAAAAAAGAGGTTATTTTGAGAATTGGCGTGGTCGTTATTTCACAATTAATGCAATAGCAGCAGGGTTGGCATGATTAAAACGAGTTGTTTTAAAACACGTGTTTAAAACAGTGTTTAAAACATTTTGAATTAAAACCGTGTTTTTTATCAAGTGTTTAAAAACACATATTATAGTATATTATATTGATTGATTGATTGATATTAAAACAAGTTTTAAACAATGTATAAAACATCAAGAAAAAAACAAGGTTTAAAACTACTTTTCATTGCGAATGAATGGAAATAAATGAAAATAAATTAATATTTAGGACTCTAAATAGCTTGAAATACAACCAGTTCAGTCTATGCTATTGTAAAACAGTGATTTAATGTAAAAAAAAAACAAGACGCTTAAAACTTTTTATTTGCAACTCGAAATTTGTACCTACATCAAATACCATGTAATGTTTGTACTCTTATATATTCCGTGGTAAGGTTTACCTACTGTTTTAATTTTGTGTGTATTTCTGGTGTTGTAAATTAGATGCTATATAAAATAATAACAAATGTTGGGGTTTCCTCTATTAAAAATGAATATAAGTTAGAAAATGCAGGGTGAATGTAAAGCATTCAGTATTGATTAGAATACGCAACATAAAATAAATGTGCATCCATTGCTCTTTTTTTGTAAATATTGAATTTACTATGGCGAATTTGAAAATACCTAGTCTAGAAATGAAATATTACATGTATAATCGACTTGAAATAATGGCCTAAACTAAAAAGAAAAAAAAACATAAAAAACAAAAAGAACACTTGTTTAAAACAATTTGAACTGTTTGTTTTATAAAATTAAAAAAAAACGGTTTTTTTTCCAACCCTGAATAGCAGACTTACACCGACTGCGGACGACCGACCGACAGTACTGACCGTTTAACTTAGGTACAACTGTTTTCAAAAGTCGATAACTTTTTATAACAGAAACAGTATAGTTCACATCTTTTTGATGCTAGTTTCTATTATTGAATTGCACAAAAATGCATATAAGATGCGTGAATAGAAAATAACTGCACCTTGGTGTGGTATAGCTGCTAACCTATGTAACAGACTGAATTTTTTTATAATATATTTACAAAGTTTCTACAAACACATATTTAATATCTATTAAGACTATTTTAGTTACCTTAATCTTTAACACTCTTACGTTACGCTGAAAAACACGCCTATCGTGTAATTTCCCAGAAACTCGGCAGTGAAAGTGTTAAATAAGTAATAGTTTATTTACAAAATTATAAAGAATTCAAAATAAACTGGATGGATGGCTGAATACTACAAGTATTATCGCCTACTCAAAATCAAACAAAAAAGTATATTTTTTTAGATTTTAGTGGCTATACAGGGTGAAAATGATATCATTAGCATCCTTATTCCTTACTAAGTGTCTACCCATCAAACTGAACAACTTTTACTATAAGAGCAAACCGATCGGATCAAAAAAAGAAACATGTGTTGCATACATTTGAGTCGAGTAAGCATTGCAGTTTAGTATAGAAAAGCAGTTTTTTTGTTGTTGCTCTAATGTTTGGTCCGTTTGGTCCCATAGTAAAAGTTATGGGTAGACTCTTAGTTTAAAAGGATGCCAATGATATCAATTTCACCCTGTTTAAGTATCTTATACTATAAGTATATTTAGCATATTGTCAAAAGATCCGAATTTCCATGATCAGGCAACTACGTAATTCTGAAAAACAGTGATGTTTTCGTTTATTCCCACTAGTTCAGTTGACTGAACTAATGCAATTTTTTTTGTGCCTCTTTATTAAGTGAAATATTAGGCGTAGGTAACGAATGAGTGATTAGGAGACGCACAGAAATGATAGACTGCTCCATCATGAATAGAATTGTTTGTGAACAATTACTACTTGTGTTATAATTATTAAATACTAGCTGTGCCTGCGACTTCGTACGCGCAGAGCACTGAAATATACTTTACGACCTATTCTCATACCTACCAAATACAGCTCCGACACGGCTCATCGGTCGAGCCGTTTCGGAGTAGTGCGACCACAAACTCACAAACACCGTGACACGAGATTCATAAATATCAGAAAAAAAGATAGTGGGAAATGTCTACTTGATAGGGCTTAAGATTCACAGCTGCCTGCAGCTCGGTGAAACATGATGATGAGAGAGTAGGACAGGACATATAAGTAATTCGCAAATCTCGCAAAGTTATCACTTATCATTTTGACGTTTAAATAATCATTCCTTCTATAACTTCTCTCACAGATCCCCACTACCCCATCGTAGTCCCAGCAACCCCATTGTCGAGATCCGTACCCCTTACGGGTGCCCCTTGGGCAGGTTGGTTAAATTATACTTTGTTGCACATTACACAATTTTATTGCAAACATTATAAAACAAATGGAAGTCTTCTATTTTTTTATTGGCAAATCGGGTGATAATATTTTGAGACGTCGAATAGGATATTTAGAAGAGCATACATCAATGGCGTAGCGTGGGTTTCTGTCGCCCGGGGCGCAGACCGATTTTGCCGCCACCTTATCTTTATAAGAAGACCTACACAAAAAATAAAGGAGCTAGCGAATCGAGCTCGATAATTGTTTGCCTATTGTTTGCACTTCGATTCGGGTTGTGGTCACACATCTTATGGTTTATACATGAAGAGGTAGGGTATAGGTGTGGTATTGGTATCACACTGCGCGTGCACACACACACTAACAAAAACACATTAATATTAAAAATTCCGCCTAGTGAAGATAGATATAATCCGCCGCGCCGGTAGCCGTGGCCTAGCCGTGGCGTGGCGCGAATAAAAGCGGCGCTTGTCAAAACGGTGTCCGTAGCGCGAAGTAGCCATAGCGCGAATTCCTCGTATAGGTCAGGATTGCATTTATGCATAATTTTATATATTTTTAGTAATTATGTATTTAATTATAGTTATTTTTGACATAATAAATTATATTTTACGATGAATTGTGTATTTGTAACTAGATTTATTTGTGTTTATATTCCATAAGATCTAAGATTAAGGGCTTGCACACGTTACATGAGTGACCTTTGTCCGTGTACTATTTTCCCAATGAAAATAAACAGCATGAAACTCTTTAAGCAACGCACGCAGCTTACACTTTTTGTGTGTCGTATAATTATGTGTCTCTAGTAAAAAAGAGTACAAGTAGGTACCTACAATTGAATATAAATCTTCTATTGTTCCAAAGATATTTTGATTGTTTCAATGGACCCCATGTGCTGTTTCAATCGACCCCAGTATGAGGTCAGTTGAACCACATTTCCCAGTCACTTTTAAAACGTCATTGCACCTGTTTGAGTTAGAGTTGTCGAATACATTTAATTTAGGAGCCAAATTATGATTCTTTAAATTATACAAGAGCTTGGTTTGCCCATACTTGACGGCCCGGTAGCTCAGTCGGTAGTGAACCTGCCTGCTGTGCCGAGGGTCGCGGGTTCGAATCCCGTAAGGGACAAATATTTGTATGATGAATATGAATATTAGTACCCGAGTCATGGATGTTTGTATCTATACATGTAATCTATATCGTTGTCTAGTCATCATAATACAAGTCCAGGCTAGATTCTGGTACCTACTTTAAATGTGACTAGATAATTTGTGTGACATTTTGTCCAAGATATTTATTTATTATACCTACTACAGATAACTGCACTACTCGTATACACGGCGACACATCAGGTTACGCACCCTATATACCCATAACTACACTACGTACAAAACACAAAATAGTGCGGTAGAGAGCCTGCATAGACGCGGCTGCCGGCGCGGGCGCAGCGTGCTGTGAGACGAAACAACAACAACATACCGCACCCTCGCACGATTCGCAGCGTTCAACTTCTAATGCCGGCTCTTCATTCTCGCCAAGAACGGGCGAGACAGGCCGAGAACGAGAGTGTAGATGCCCTTCATTGTTCTCGTGGCGTCGTAGGCCATAGTAATTTTCCTTGAAAGTTCTCGGCGAGAGTGTAGTGTGGGGTTAATAGTTCAAAGTCCAAACAGGGTAACCTGACCTGTCGCCGTCTGTACATGCATGTGAAGTAAATTTGTTTCAACTGACCCCAGTCTACCCTACGGACACTCCTAAGTTATGAAACGAAAACATTTAAAATCTACATAGGTACTTAAACGTGACTTTTTTAATTATAAATGCTTACAATAATTGGACGACGCTTTCCTCTAGCCAAGACCTTCTAACAGTAGGTAAGTATGCAGGCATCTTTATTGAATAATTTCAATGCACCTATCGTACCCAGAACACTTTCGCTGCTAAGCTCAAAACAATGATATTCGCGGAGTGCTAACACTGTGGAATGCTATAAAATTCTGACTCAACGTTTGAGTCGTGCGCACTGCGGCCCATTTGTCGCTGACCTACCTACCCCGTAGGTAGTCCAATTTTGTTTTTGCTAATTTCCTATAGGTTCGTTGGGTTTAGTCAGCAGTTAAAGTGTTAAGAGGGCTATCGCAGTCCAGTGGCGCCCTCATCACATTAAAAAAGATTTCTCAATAAA
This sequence comes from Agonopterix subpropinquella, assembly GCA_922987775.1. Lineage (NCBI taxonomy): Eukaryota > Metazoa > Arthropoda > Insecta > Lepidoptera > Depressariidae > Agonopterix > Agonopterix subpropinquella. The sequence goes on from OV277693.1 coordinate 29,204,696, forward strand.
TAAAGCCTAAATTAAAAAAGTGCTCAACAGATAAACTACAAAAGCCTTCGAGCTATTTTCATAGAATAATTTTATAGGTTTTTTAAAGGTCTAAACCAAAGACATACAAATTTTGAAAAAAGAATAAAATCTGCCGCTTTTGTTTTTATTCAAAATTGTCTAAAAGTGGAATGTTTAGAACCTATAAAAGTATTGTACTGTCACCAGCAGATATATCGTAGCAAACAAGGTGGTCAACTGTGGTCAAATATTTCTAAGCAGTTCTAATTTTCAATAATTTCTTTACTCATAGTCAATCAAAAATATAGGAACGCCGCGAGAACATCGAATATATTGACGCAGTCATGGTGGCCATAAACATCTGAACAGTTTCGGATAAAAACCTTACTCCGTTGTTTTACATGTTAATTTTAAATAACATTGAAAAGAAATTATTGAAAATTCGCTGTTCACATATTTATGACAAAATACACGTTTAGATATAATTGGTAACATTTACTATAAATAATTTAATGAAAATTAGCACTGCTCAGAAATATTTGGACACCTTGTATGCTACGATATATCTGATGGCGACGACTATATAACAATGGCTTGAAGGCTTTTGTAGTTTATCTGTTAAACACTTTTTTAATTTAGGCTTTCTTTATTGAGAAATCTCTTTTAATGCGATGAGGGCGCCACTGGACTGCGATAGCCCTCTTAAGAGGATATACCAGTACGGTTCAGTCCATACAAACGTAATTCCCTGTTTTCTCCCTGGATAATGACGTTTTTACCCGTGTTACTACCAAGTCTTACTACCAGTAGGAAGACGGGAAATTCATTTAACCGTGGTTCTACTGCCTCGCTAAAGCAAATATTTTTTTACCATACAAACTATGTCTTTGTCACTTCTACCATGTCGCTATGTTTAGCTTTTTTGCATTTATTGATTACTGTAAGAACCTTCGAAAATAACCAATTTTACCGCCCGTTTTCAGACATCCAGTAAACAAATTTGACGAACTTATGTTCGTCAAACAAAAAAAGCAAAACAGACAGACATAGCCAAAGCAAAGTCAAAGTCTTTTTCATATTATTTTTGAAAGAATTATTAAAATCGGTTTAGTATTGGAGGAGGAAACAGGGGAATACGAAATGTTGATTTCGTTGATTTTTTTGTCTATAAAATAGGTCCGAGCTGCAGTTATCTCTTTCGCACTCTAGTCGGCGGGGTGGGGCGGATCTGACAAATACGTAGGTATACAGTCGGAAAAGTGACCTATTCTCCAAATTAGCATTCCAGCCCGCCTATCCTCAAAAATAAACGATTATTTTCTATTCTGCTCCAGTGATTTAGTTATTTGTGTGTGTAGTGTAATCTTCTTATCGTGTGGGCAGAGCCCTGGTGTCAGAGTTTTTTCAGACCGCCTCACGGCCTCTGTGTAGTGTACTAATAGATCAAGTTATTGCGAACGTAGAAAGTTAATCATTTCGTTTCGTATCTTACAGATTAGGTACTCGACAAATTAATACAGGTGACGCAAAAAGTTAGTCATCAGATAATTTTCCTCCAATGACAATGCTGTAGGTACGCCTACATACTCAAAAGTGCCAACACCTGGTAAGTAGGTTGTTGTTTACTTTGAAGTATGCACTATAATCACATGAAGTTTGATCCTTGTATGTACAACGTGTTAATAAATTAGCGCAAAACCTCATACACCCAAACTGATTTATAACAAAATAATTAGATTGAAACAATAATTTCATTATTTTGATAGTTAAAATTTAAAGTTATTAGCATTTTAAGTTTTTAGGCGAAAATGATTTGTTATCATTTCAGCACTGAAAGAAAGCGCTAACGTACTCATGCATACATTTTTATAATCCTGTTTTGGTAGTAAGTAGGGTGAGTGTGTCCGTGCGGTGGGTTGACATCGGGTTCAGAAAATTTGAAATTTTGCAAAAAAATTAATTAATATTTGGAAAAAATTACCTATGTTGAAACCATGATAATTCGACTGTGCTCTCGATTCTAAACAAACTACTTTCTAGTTTTGCGTTAATTCATTAACACGTTGTATATCCGATTGCAAAATAAAAAAGGTTGAAAAAATACGTTTCTTATTGGAGACGCTGTATCTTTTGAACCGTCTACTACGGTTCAAAAGCCAGTTTAAATTTTTACAGAATATGTGTTATTATTTTTTATTTATTATCCAATAATAAAAAATACAAAAAGTAAAACATTAAGGGGAGTCCTCATGCACGTGTTTTTTTCTTCAACCTTTTTTATTTTGCTCTCGTTAAAACGGAAATACATACAAGGATCAAACTTCGTGTGATTATAGTATATAGTGCATACTTCAAAGTAAAACAACAAATAATAAAAATTGACCAAGTGTGTGTCGGGCTTGCGCTTAAATAATATGAAAAATTATTTTATTCAACTTATGCTGTCCCGATTTTTTACTTCCCATACTATGAAATGATTCTTACATAAAACTGGGTCGAACAGCATAAAAAAGTTGTATTAAATGTTTTTCATATTTTTGGACAACTCACGCTTGACCAAAAATTTACTATGCAAAAATTGTGTTTATAAAAAAAGACCAAAGGGTTCCTAAGACAGTATCCCTGTCCTGTATCTCCTGTGGTTTTGGATTTTCCCATAAAGTCCTTGTTAAAAAACACTATGTAAAGTTTGGTGGTACGGAACCCTCGGAATAATGGAAAGCGGAAAAAAAAAAATGGGTAAACATTTTTGTATATAGGGTCCTTCTTAATATGCTGACACTTTTTTAAGAGGATGATCAGACCGTCAAACTGAACAACTTCCTCTATGGGACCAACATCGTAATCGCGAAAAAAAAATCATCACTTCCATACAAAACTGCAAACCTACTCGGAGCCAAACGTATGGGACAACTGTTTTTTTTTTCGCGATTTCGATGTTGATTCCATAGAGAAAGTTGTTCGGTTTCATAGTCTGGTCATCGCCTTAAAAAAGTGTCAGCATATTAAGAAGGACCCTGTATAATGTAACTAACATAATGGAGAAGGTGGATAGAGACGCACCGTAATGGGAATCGACGCGGCGACGTTGAGGCACATTTGAGGCGGCTCGACACAGACGGAATAATTCCAAGTAATTGGGTTCGGAGGTCATAGCATTTTTAGCCCTCCATCTACTCGACTAGAATTGCGATCCGGAATCCTGAATCAGGATTACTATTTCGTATGGATTTTCCCCCTCCACAGTTGCGTTCGGAATTGCGGAGCTGTCAATTCCTATACAAAATCACAATCCTGATTCGGAATTCCGGATTGCAATTCCTGATTCGGAATTCCAGATTGCAATTCCGTATGTATGACAGACCTTAGGGGTCTATTTTCGAAAAATACTTTCTATTTAACATCCTTCATGTTACATTCTTCAGCGGTTTGGGGTGTCTGTCCATTGATGCGAGCTAGCTGGCGGAGCGGAGTAGCGAGGAAATATTAACCAATCAGGATTGCATAAAATCTCGGCCGAGATTTTGATTGCAATCTTATTGGTTAGTAAAATTCCGCTTCCCCGCTCCGCCAGCCAGCTCCGCGTCAATGGACAGGCAGCCTTAGGCCTCGTTCAAGGAGAGGCGGCGCTTCACGCGGCGCGGGCTGCCGGAAAAACAAACATATGAAGATGTATGAGAGCGTTCACGGAGAAGCGTTTTTGCATGCTTTTGTTTGCTTGGAGGCGAAACAAACAAACAAACAAACAAATAAACAAACAAACAAACAGACAGACAAAAAATCCAAAAATTGGTGATTTGGAATTAGGGACAGGTAAAAACCATGTCGTATTTTTTTTTTGTAAATATCTTCAATGTACAGACACACTTCTGTTACAGTTTTATAATAGTTTAGATTTAGATTATTGTTATTAAAAACAGTATTCAGGCTAAAAACTCAATGAAAATGAGAGTTTAGCGTTATTTTTTAACCTTTTTTTTTATTGAGACGATAAAAATAAAATATATTGTATGTAGTCAAATACCCAATTACATCACTTTATGGGTGATTGTGATCATGATACTGAACAACTTTCCCAAAGGAAACATAAGAGATATTTGCAAAAAAAATATCATAATTACGCTTGATCGGCTGATTGCATTTGGTATCGAAATCGAAAGTCTAAAAATTGTATTGCACCTATAGATTTCTTAGGGAAAGTTGTACCCATATCATCATTATCATCAACTGCCTCCGTGGTCTAATGGTTAAGAGCTTTGGCTCTCGACACGGAGGTCGTGGGTTCGATTCCCACGGGGTGACACCTAGTGATATGTCACTTTGTGCGTTTTTCCCCAGTTGGTTAGGACATTGCAGGCTGAATCATCTGATTGTCTGAAAAGAAAAATGATTCTGTGCTTCGGATGGCACTTTAAGCCGTTGGTCCCGGCTACTACCTCTGGTGGTAGTAGTCGTTACATAAAAACCACGTCAGAGGCCGTAAGGCGGTCTGAAAAAACTCTGACACCAGGGCTCTGCCCACACGATAAGAAGAAGATCATCATCATCATAGGCCTTTTTTTTCATCTGTAACAGATGATTTAAGCAGCGTCTTGGCGGCACTTACGCTCGTGGTAGAGCCCTATACGGGAGCCCCCCCTTCCTACCCCTTAGAATAATGCAACTATTTATCCTAACACCCTGTACACCCGTATTAGCAAAATAAAAGACATACACTCACGACCATAATCGCTATCGCGGTGGTCAGAACTTTCCCTACAACTAAAAAACTATACATATTTTGTAGCATGCAGTTGTTACTTAGTTTGAAGTTTTCATGATTACTTGTCAAGTGCTAATACTAGTTCGTTCTGATTAAGAAACATTATCCCTTAGTCGCTTCATACAACATCCACGGGAAGAAACAGGGTGGTACGTGGTATAAGCCGAAAACACACGACATACAGTTAAATGACATTCTCCTATTTCGATACTACGATCATAATGAATTAATTTGATGTAGAGTCGAGAAGGAGTTTTCAATGCTGAAAACCAATATTCTGGATGCAGGACAAAAAACCAAAAACATCTCTTATCCGACTTGCACATTGCAAATGGAAACGCAACGCACAATCAATGGCGCAACGACAACGACAACGGCAACGTCGCGGCAAAGGCTCGCATTTCCACGTTGTTGCCGTGCGGTTGCCACAGACGGAATAATTCCAAGTAATTGGGTTCGGAGGTCATAGCATTTTTAGCCCTCCATCTACTCGACTAGAATTGCGATCCGGAATCCTGAATCAGGATTACTATTTCGTATGGATTTTCCCCCTCCACAGTTGCGTTCGGAATTGCGGAGCTGTCAATTCCTATACAAAATCACAATCCTGATTCGGAATTCCGGATTGCAATTCCTGATTCGGAATTCCAGATTGCAATTCCGTATGTATGACAGACCTTAGGGGTCTATTTTCGAAAAATACTTTCTATTTAACATCCTTCATGTTACATTCTTCAGCGGTTTGGGGTGTCTGTCCATTGATGCGAGCTAGCTGGCGGAGCGGAGTAGCGAGGAAATATTAACCAATCAGGATTGCATAAAATCTCGGCCGAGATTTTGATTGCAATCTTATTGGTTAGTAAAATTCCGCTTCCCCGCTCCGCCAGCCAGCTCCGCGTCAATGGACAGGCAGCCTTAGGCCTCGTTCAAGGAGAGGCGGCGCTTCACGCGGCGCGGGCTGCCGGAAAAACAAACATATGAAGATGTATGAGAGCGTTCACGGAGAAGCGTTTTTGCATGCTTTTGTTTGCTTGGAGGCGTCGCATGTGGCGGCAGCCGCGGCAGGTGACGCGACGGACGCCGCGGCAGGCGTCGCATGTGGCGGCAGCCGCGGCTGGTGACGCGGGGGGCGCAGCGGCGCGTAACACGGCTATAGTTGTAAGCTGCGGTAGCCGCGGTGGGCGACGCGGCGCGTCTCCTTGAACGAGGCCATAGGCTGTGTTGTCTGTCTGTCAGTCAGTCAGTCACGGAACATTTTCAGGCATTTCCCGTGGTACACCTAATTTGGTTCACCTGGTGGACCACGGGTAGAACTTTTTACCCGTGGTACACCCAGGTGGACCAAGGTGTACCACGGGTAGTATTTTCTACCCGTGGTTCACCTTCAAAAGAAGGTGAACTGTAAGGCGGTGTCCTATTGCCATCGCACGCGCGATGGTGCGATGCGATGTGATCGTACTGATGGGTAATTCTCCGAAATTTTACAAACCGTTGAAATTTTTCCATAGAAAAATTTGAAAATTTGAAAAATGTCGGAGAATTACCATCAGTACGATCACATCGCATCGCACCATCGCGCGTGCGATGGCAATAGGACACCGCCTAAGAAGTATTTACTACCCGTAGTCCACCATAGACCAAGGTGTACGTACATGCCTGCTTGTAGCCAGGCATTTCCCGTGGTACACCTAATTTGGTTCACCTGGTGGACCACGGGTAGAATTTTTTACCCGTGGTACACCCAGGTGGACCAAGGTGTACCACGGGTAGTATTTCTACCCGTGGATGTAGAACTATATACTATTACCTATTCTGTGCCCGTGGTTCACCTTCAAAAGAAGGTGAACTGTAAGAAGTATTTACTACCCGTAGTCCACCATAGACCAAGGTGTACGTACATGCCTGCTCGTAGCGTTGGATTGGAAGATATATTTTTTTAAATGAATGGAATTGAAATTTAAAAAAAATAGAAAAAAAATACGCGCACTCACGCACACTTTCAGTCACTCACATATTTTCACATACACACACGTACACACACACAACATACCTAGTTTGTAGGGAATTTTATGCTCTATAATTTTTATAATAACTTCAAAATTAATTTAGAACATAGGAAAGGAGATATTTCCAAAAAACCTGTTTTATTGACATTTGACCTTGAATATCATGACAAACGTGATTTTATGTGACTTTTTACCTAACGTAAAGGATGTCATAACGATGATTTATACAAGTTTTTAGCTTATTATCTCCCATTCCGAGGTTGACCCCTTTTTCGATCTAATTTTACTGGGGTATAAGGACAAAAGAGACCAAAGATGACCAAAGTGACAACCAAGTTCCGTCTTCTTCTACTATTAACGGCACGTCATAAGACAAAAGAGACGAACTACAATCGTAAATTGATGCGGTCTCTATGCTTTAGAATAAAGGAGATCCTTGCTCTTAGCGTTGGATAAAAAAAAAAGAGGAAAAAAAGAATGAAAATATAATTAAAAATAGACAAAAGAAATTTAAAAAAAAAACGCACTCACACACGCACACTCACACATTCAGTCACTCACATATTTTCACATACACATATACACACACACAACAAAAGCGCAGACATTTACACACGCACATATTTTCATAATATACACATAAATAAACACGCACACATACTCACACAACACACGCGCACACATATAGATACAATTAAGGCTCTGGTAGTGAAATGTGTTTACATAGTAGTGTTGGTTAAAAAAAAAGTATGAAAAAAGAAAAAGAAAATGAACGATAAAATAAAAAGAAATAAAAAAAACACGCGCACTCACACACGCACACATTCAGTCAATCATATATTTTCACATACACACGCACACACACTCACACATCCATTCAGTCACGAGTATATGTGCGTGTAGGTATGTGTATATGAAAATATATGCGTGTGTCAATGTCTGCGCGTGTGTTGTGTGAGTATGTGTGCGTACGTGTAAATGTATGTGAAAATGTGTGCGTGTGTGTGAGTGCGCGTATGTTATTGTGTGAGTATCTATGCATGTGTATATGAAAATATGTGAGTGACTGAATGTGTGCGTGTGTGAGTGCGCGTTTTTTTTTTGCCTTTTTTTTTTGTATTTTTATTCATAATTTTTTTCATTAATTTTTTTTTAACCAACACTATCTACAGTACACCTTGGTCCATGGTGGAGAAATTAAAAAAGTTTGCGTTAAAATAGTTTTTGTTATCAGGTGAACCACGGGCAATACATTTTAATTAAATGTAATTTTAAATTTATCAGGTGTACCACGGGTAAAAAGTTCTGCCCGTGGTCCACCAGGTGAACCAAATTAGGTGTACCACGGGAAATGCCTGAACATTTTTATTATAAGTACTTTAGATTATTTATAAGGTGTAGGTATGTAGAAAAAAACTCACTTTAATTTTAAACTTTATTTGTTAGAAAAAAATATACACTTATTATAATTAATTATCTCAAAATATTTGCATCTCCTGTCCCGCGGGACTCCCGAGACCATCTCTACATAGATCGGAATTTGTAACGTCAACAACGGGATGCCTACATTACTCTTTAAAAATAAATAAAATATAAGAATTAAATTACACTTACATGGGTTCCGTGGAACATCCGTAACGAAGGGTTCGTTAGAATTGTTTGAAGGGTACCATACACCGTCCGCTAGGTGACGCCACTGGTCCTATCATCATCATCATCATCTATACGTCCCTACTGCTACCGTACAGACAGACAGACCTAAATAGATGAAGCAAGTTAAAGTATATATTTAGTATAGAATTAAGACGCGGTAGCTTTTAGACTGTTAGATCATGTAAACTGCATTTCACAAACTAGAGTTCTGACAAGACTGTAGCCTTCCTATTATAGGTAGGTAGAATAAATGTATCACGCTTGGTTTTCATACAGGTTGAGATACTTGCGACAGCTCCGGATCTAAGATTTTTCCGACCCTGGGCAAAAACATGACATCGCCCCCTTAGGGTGAACCCAGACGAGCGTAATTTTTTGAGTTGTGAGTCGCAAATTTTGAGTCCGTTTCATATAAAATCCGGGAATTCATTGTCTATGACCTCAGGCTTTATAATTATGAAACGGACTCAAAATACGCGACTCACGCAACTCACAAAATTACGCTCGTTTGGCTTAGGCTTCACCCTAAAGGCTGAGGTCATAGACAATGCATTCCCGGATTTTGTATGAAACGGACGCAAAATATCCCAGTCATTTTACGGTTTCAGCCGGGACTAATTAATACATAATTGTTTTTTTTTCGGTATAGTATTTAAGAGCCAATATGAGTTTTGAAATGTAACAAAGTAGCATCTGCCCCAAATTTAAAATTTAGAATTTATCTCGTTCTACAACCAGTTGGTAATTTTTTTTGCACTTCTTTAAGGCTTTACCATTATACATACAGCAAACATGGTACGTATAATTAATACTTAAGAAGGCTTTGAAAAATACATTAGTATTTTCTAATAAATACCTCATTAATAAAAATTCAATGCCTATTTTTTTTGCTCAAAAATTAGTGCATTGGTAATCATATTAATTAGTTAAAAGCCTTCTGGGAGATACAATTTTGATTTCTATGTTTCGTAGCTATTTTTTGTAAAATATGTTTTTAGATAGTCTTTGTGTCACTAAATGGTGCCGATTACAGTTTAAAAGTCCCATTGATAATTACTCCCCACCCCTCCTAACAAAACTCCGTAAAAGGACTGGGCTAAAATACGCGACTCACAACTCACTAAATTACGCTCGTTTGGCTTCACCCTTAGACTGCCGCCCAGAGCGTCGGCCCGGTTCGCTACCCCCTAGATCCGGGGCTGAATTGCGTTACCTATTTAGATCTATGTCAGTGGGCATAGAAAAGCTAGTTCATGATCCAGTGACGCCATCTAGTGATACTTATATTGCCCTCATTGGTGAACGTGATCAAGGGTGACACCAGTGATCGTTGGGAGGCTGGTCGCCGTAGGTTAATTTGGTAGGCCTAGAGCCATTTCACACAAGCCATTTTTGAACCTGAGATATAACCGCGATCCCATCGCCACAATTCTGAGATCAATGTGTCGCGGCGATAACGTTTAGCAAAAATCGCCTACGCTCAAAAATAGCTTGTGTGATATGACTCTTAGGTACAGCCGACAACGAAAGTTGAGTTACATTTGCACCTTTAGTTCTATGAGAATAATGATTAATGCCAATCAACTTTCTTGGCCGGCCGTACAGACAAATCACCTAAGAATATTCCTACGGAAATCTTCAAATTAGCATCAATAGTCCGAGAGAGCATAGTCTGAGACCCTATATCATCGAGTACACGCCTAATACAATTTGGTGATGACGGGGATTGTAACTGATCGTTATTTTCTACTTCATCTAGCCACAGGGGCCATTTTATACCTACCTGCCAAGTCTGTATAGTATTTTTCTATCTTTCGTCTTTTTTCAATCCGCTTTCAGCCAGAGATCTTAATTACACATGTTCTAGATGACATAGCGTTAACGAGTAGGTACACCAAACGGCCTATAAAACAATTCGTTGGCAAGAAAATTCATAAAAAAATGAGACAATGCGGCGTAAGCGGCGACGCGGGCACATTAAAAAGTAATATTATTGCCATCAGTTTATTTGTGAGCTCAGGCTCATAACCATTGATATAAAAATCCAAGATACAAAGTTCCTTACATTCACGTTAAAAATGGTCTTAGATACGCTACGAATAATAAACAAGTAAGGAAACCTAATTCAGAACAAAATCTCCTTAATTTTTAGCACCATAGAAAAATTTTGACGTTTTATGAGTTTTGGCGGCAAACGAGGTTATTGGCGTCTGAAATGACAGGGGGTGGGCCAAAAAGTTATCATAACGTATAATAACTTTATGGGGGCGGGCATTGAGTCGTGCTGCTATGGCAACCATATCAACGGCGCAAATTGATTGCGCTATAGAATTTGATATTGAATATTAAACAATGTTATGCAATAAGGAGACAGTAACATTTTTTTAAGGTAAACAAACTACGAAACAAGCAAAATTAATTCGAATTTTTCGTATAGGTAATTTTATTTTGTTCATAATTAAGTTGAGTACTTTATATAAAATTACCTAACTATGAATAAAACCTTAAATAACAACTATGCCAATGAGGAATTTTCTAACAGCCAATTAAAAAACGAAAATAGTGGAATATAAATTTTGAGGTGACTATGCACATTCATTATTTCACAACAAAATATTTATCTTTTGACGACAGTAACGCCATCTACGATAACGTTATTTAAAACGCTGTCTACAGCATAGAGTACGAAGAGATGGCATATTGGCTTGTTTCTATAGAAAATGTTGTCGCCAACAAAGGGGGTGAAAAACGGGTGAGGGGAAGGGTTAACATTTAAATACGCGTGTCCGTATAGTTAGCAGCCTCACCAGCTCATTCGAAGGTTTTGACTAAGCCACGATTTAGTGCCCAATTAGTGCAATTTGGTGCCCAAAGCACAGATTTGGTGCTCATGTAGTTTAAAAGATATTTGGGTACCTTACTGAGGCTGCTAGATAGACGTCAAGCTAGCAGTCGCATTTTGAAATACTGTTTGTATCGATGTGATTTATATGTCACGATTTAGTGCTCATTTAGTGATTCCTATATCCAAAATTTCATTAATATAGATCCAATACAAGCCGAGATATGATAGTACATTGTTGAGGCTGCTAACTAGACGTTTCTTCCAACGACGATTCCAATGAAACGGATGCACATTTGAAACAGATAAATACATAGCTATTTAGTGCTCGATTTGGTGACTCTTATGATATTTATGAAAAGTAGAATTTTCTTTCCTATTTCCCAAAAAAATTACGTAAACTTCTACATACAACTATTTTCGGTACAACCGTGCACAACAATTATCATTTCTCGGAACTACTGCCATGAGCTAGCGCTTGCGCTCGCGCAAGTAGTTCATAGTTATACCGAGAGATGGCGGGACTGGCGGATTGTTTACGTGAGTTACGGAGATGCGAAAACGTGTCTTTTTATTACATAGAATGAAGAACTAATTGCTTGATACAAATTAGTGCATTATAAGTTAAACTTCTTATCCTCGTCTACAGTTCCACATTGTATTATTTATACTATAAATTAACTAACTGCCTCTGTGGTCTAATGGTTAAGAATATTGGGCTTTCGACACGGAGGTCGTGGGTTCGATTACCACAGGGGACACCTAGTGATATGTCACTTTGTGCGTTTTTCCCCAGTTGATTAGGACATTTCAGGCTGAGTCACCTGATTGTCTAAAAAGAAAAATGATTCCGTGCTTCGGATGGCGCGTTAAGCCGTTCGTCCCTGCTACTATCTCTGGTGGTAGTAGTCATTACATAAAAACCACGTCAGGCGGTCTGAAAAAACTTTGACATCCCGAGAAGAAGACTAATGGGGTGTTCAGACCCGCACGACCAAAGCGACTGGGAAGCGGGAGCGTCTACCGCGCGGCGGTCGCTGCCCATGTAATCTACCGCCAAGTCGCCCAAACCAACGCGACCATGACGGGGGAAGGCAGCGTCAGCGGAGCGGGAAGCGCGCGTCAAGTGGTCAGACGTGTGCAATGTAACGCTCACGTAACAAAATAAAATACAAATTTTAAATTTCCGTACATTTTGGTACTTTATGATAGATTTGGAACGTTTTTGGTAGTTTTCCTAGATTTTTTGTAGATTTTGGTTGTTTTTGGTTCTTTTTTGTAGATTTTGGAAATTTTCTTTCTACTGCTGATTTGACTTTCAAAAATAGCACTCCTGAAGTATGATTTTTGAAAGTCAAATCAGCAGTAGAAAGATGCATATCTCCACAGTAATTTTGACATTTTAAACTGCTAAACTCAGCGAATGAGATTCTAAAATCGCACTCCTGGACTCAAATTGAGTCACTCAATACTCAATAAGAGAGTGAGTATACACTTATAAAAGACAGACTTACACAGACAGTTATAAAAATTTAATGTCATTTAACTTTTTTGCTTGGCAGTACTAACCATAAAATTAAAAACAATTTTAAACCCTATCACAGTTGAATAAAGTCTAAATTTGATCAACGGTTTCGTCAGACCTAAATTACGATTAGTATGTAGAAGTTTACGTAATTTTTATGGGAAATAGGAAAGAAAATTCTACTTTTCATAAATATCATAAGAGTCACCAAATCGAGCACTAAATCGCTATGTATTTATCTGTTTCAAATGTGCATCCGTTTCATTGGAATCGTCGTTGGAAGAAACGTCTAGTTAGCAGCCTCAACAATGTACTATCATATCTCGGCTTGTATTGGATCAATATTAATGAAATTTTGGATATAGGAATCACTAAATGAGCACTAAATCGTGACATATAAATCACATCGATACAAACAGTATTTCAAAATGCGACTGCTAGCTTGACGTCTATCTAGCAGCCTCAGTAAGGTACCCAAATATCTTTTCCCGCTAGATGTGTATGATATGACGTCAGGCCCAGTTGAGTATCTGTGCACAGTTCGATACAACATCTCTACCCCAGGGGAGCGCGTTATTTTCTCTATGGTCTACAGTAACTATATTTAAGAGGTATACTAGACGTATTTACTAAAGTATTTATATGCCCTGGAATATAACTAGTTTATTTAATTTGCAATACAATATTTATTAATTTTAGGTATACAATAGCCTTCACTTGAGACACACTTCTGTTACAGTTTTATAATAGTTTAGATCTAGACGGATGTAATAGGTCATATTTATGATCTATGAATTAAGTTATTTTGTGCAAAATTATTAAACTTACTCTGAAAGGAGACAATGTCCAAAAGATTCCTAGCTGACAAATTGTTATGTATTACATTCTTATCTTCTTTTATGTTTGTCATGGAGACATCTGCCCGGGCTGGTAAATTATTATTATTGTTGTGACTCGGTGGTACTTTATTTGTTGTAGTTGTTATAATAAGATTTCAAATAAATAAATAATAAATAAATAAATAAAATTTGTTTTATTATATCTCAGTAAGAACAGAACATTGAAAACCCTAGCTCCTAATCTAGATACCTGAACCCTAGGAGCTAGTGCCTTCCCAATCAATGCTTAAATCGAAACAATACATAGTACAGAACTTTTTAACAAAAAAGCAGTATTTGTAAAAGAGAATTAAGTAAGTATACAATTATAATTAACTTGATTATTCAAGATAGCATGCAATATCAATAATATTTTTATAGATTTTTATTAATTTGATTAAGTATTACAATTTATTAATTAATCAATACGCTTTAGAATAGCGTGTTTCAGTGTGTGAGGTGTGTGTGTTTGTGTGTGTGTGTGTGTGTGTGTGTGTGTGTGTGTATGTGTGTGTGTGTGTGTGTGTGTGTGTGTGTGGATGGGGGTGGTGTGTGGGGTGTGTGTGTGGAGGGTGTGTACGTGAGTGAGTGCCTGTGTTAGTGAGTTGACCTACCCCTGCGACGAAGTCCTGGGGTCGGTTATGATACCACTAGGTTAGTGTGTCTGGTCTAGGGTTTTATGTTTGTAAATGTTTGTAAAATTATAATTTTTAATATAAATATGAGTACCTAGAAGCGCCTTTTATTTATTTTCCTCATAGAGGGGGATGAAAAGTAGAGTGCATCACTCGGCTGCAAAATTATTTTTTCCTCGGCCGGCATACTTTGAATCCCTCGCTGCGCTCAGGATTCAACTTTAGAATCCTTCGCTATGCTCTGGATTCAAAATAGCGCCCTCGCCTTAAAAATATTATTTTACGCCCTTGTGATACAATCTACTATTATGTAACTCCCTAAAGCAGTCTAATTAAATTTAAACCTTTTCAAATTATAGAAGAAAGAAAGGATTGGGAAGTGTTGAGAGGTGTTTTTTTTTTCGTTTTTATGCGTATAAAAGTCACTAAAAAGAATACAGTGGCCTCGATTCGGAGTGTACCACGACTTATTATTCCTGTCACTTTCTAAAATAAGATTAATAAAAGAGACAGAAAACCAACAGCTGACTTTAGTGCTGTCAAAGTGACGTTAAATGCGCAAAATAAGATGCCATCATAATGTACGCCATCTTATTTAAAGCGTTTTTGGGCGTTTAACGTCACTTTGACAGCACTAAAGTCAGCTGTTGGTTTTCTGTCTCTTTTCTTAATCTTATTTTAGAAAGTGACAGGAATAAATTTAGTTAAGTCGTGTCACAGTCCGAATCGAGGATATTACCTTCTATTTCTTTAGTTTGTGTATTTAACTTAAAATACTGTAGTGGTTTTTCGTCATCTATATCTGAGGTCGAGTATGATTTTTCTAGAGCTCTTTTACGATTCGGCTTATTTAAGATGGGTGAAGAAGTCCTTTTAAGTCTGTTGAGTTTTTTACGGGCCATGTTCGGTTTTCTGGAAATTTTGCTGTTTATTCTTGTGCGTGAACGTAGGCACATTGTGCTATTTCTAATAAAAACACAAACTGGAATTGATAAAGGTCTTTGAAACAGCTTATCTAGTTCCTTTTGAAGTTCCAGAATAATTATTAAATACGAGCATTTACCCGCAACTTCGTCCGCATAAATTATATACCAGATTTTAAGTCAGATCATAAGCTATCAAAAAAAAAAAGTTTCATCAAAATCGGTGCAGTAGTTTTTGCGTTATGCTCGAACAAACAAACACACAAACAAACAAACAAACAGACAGACAAAAATTCAAAAATTGGTGATTTGGAATCAGGGACATCTAAAAACCATATCATCATCTTTTTTTGTAAATATCTTCAATGTACAGACACACTTCTGTTACAGTTTTATAATAGTTTAGATCTAGACGGATGTAATAGGTCATATTTATGATTTATGAATTAAGTTATTTTGTGCAAAATTATTAAACTTACTCTGAAAGGAGACAATGTCCAAAAGATTCCTAGCTGACAAATTGTTATGTATTACATTCTTATCTTCTTTTATGTTTGTCATGGAGACATCTGCCCGGGCTGGTAAATTATTATTATTGTTGTGACTCGGTGGTACGTATGCACCCTGGGCAAACTTCCGTTGGGCTCGCATTCTCCTGCTATCAAATACCATAATATTAATTTAATTAAAACTCTATTTAATGGAAAATAGAGGAGAAGCAAGGCAGAGGAAGACCTAGACAGAGTTATCTAGCACAAACGAAGGGAAGGAAGGGTGATGTTGTGTGATACCAGCATCTCAAGGCACTAGCGGAAAACAAACAAACACCCAAACAAAGAAACAAACTAAATTCTTTTTTCAAATTTACAGTTTTATAAATAGTCAAGATTATATTTTTTTTTAAATGGCTGCCATCTTGGTTGTGATGATTTAGCCAATGTCTAGTTTATTTAGCAATTGTGCTTGACGTTGTACTGTAATTATGTATTTTGGTGACTTCAAGGATTGTTTTTATAACAAGAACACTATCTTGAGCAACCACTGGAGCTTCGTTGTAGGCCCGGGAGGGAGCAACCAACAATCGACGAGCGACACGTGACTACCCAATAGCAGACCTACAACGCGACTCCATTATTATATTAACACCATCCATTTAATACTTTTTGTCCAGGTTTTAAAAACATAAAATATCTAAACTATTATAAAACTGTAACAGAAGTGTGTCTGTACATTGAAGATATTTACAAAAAAAAAAAAATTACGATATGGTTTTTGCCTGTCCCTGATTCCAAATCACCAATTTTTAGATTTATTGTCTGTCTGTTTGTTTGTTTGGGTGCTTGTTTGTTCGAGTATCACGCAAAAACTACTGAACCGATTTTGATGAAGCTTTTTTTGTTTGATAGCTTATCATCTGACTTAACCTTTTCAGCGCCAAAGTCTGATATATCAGACGTTTAAGTTTCGTGCCCTCGCCGCCAAAGTCTGATATATCAGACAAAAAAAATTGTTGAAAAATCCTTTTATTTTTATCACAAATAAACTTATCAACGTACGTATATGTTTTCCAGATAGTAACAAATTTTGGGTTGTGGCGTGTGATGAGCGTTTTCTAAATAAATCCGTGGCGTGGAATGGGTTAAAATCTGGTATATAATTTATGCGGACGAAGTCGCGGGTAAAAGCTCGTTGTTTATAATAGTGTAGTACTCATCATTCGGAATTATAAATTATTAGCACTCATAATTCATTCTGCATAACATCATCCATTTGAGTTTTATTTACTCAAGCGTTAGTGACATCAAAATATTGTAATTTGACTTACTAATTGTTTGTTATAACTGATTGTTTCGATTTAGAGCATTCTGTTTTTTTGTCTGCACCACACACGATCTCATTTTTATTTGATAAACGAAGTGCTTTTGAAGTACATTGGAATAGCTTCAAGACCTCCGGCACTGAGAGCGCGGCGCGGCAGACTGCCAGCGAAAGAATTTGCCTTTTTTAGCCCCGCCTACTGCGTTGCGATTTTGGTGGTGTAATTTTTAGTGCGTTAGTACGACTTCCATACTTGTTTATTATTCGTAGTAGATACGTAAGCTAAACACAAAGTCAAATGAACAGAAGTCCTGATCAACTAAACACAAAATTCGGCCTTATTTCCTAGGATCTATGCGACAATAAACAAAACGTGCAATGCGTTGGTGTGTGTATCTCGGGTGTTGTTCAGTGCTCTGCGGGCTGCATGTCGCCACGGCCGCACACCTAGCCGCACACTCAACACAAATTCAGATCTACGTGATGTACCACAGTTCGCTACCATCCCACTCGCGATACCCCTTCAGAATTTGAGTCTGACTGAGGAAAACATTTTTTTAAAATCATAATTCAATTTTAAATTCCACGCAATTTAAAAGGAAGCAAGTGAGCGGGCCGTGAGTGTTAAAAGTAGTTTAGAACTCATAAAACAACAATTATTCCGCAAGCTACGCCGCCGCGGGTAAACAGTAGTGTATACCTACTGTATTTATACAGGTTGTAAAATTAAATGCGTTACATATCGAACGGGGTGCTTCCATAACTTTCAAGACGGAGCCAACATAGAAATTGCAAAAAAAAAAACAGCTGTTTCATAGAAAACGTCAATAGCTACCAATGGTCAAGTGACCAAAATGTATGAAACAGCAGATTTTTTATTCGCGATTTCAGATTTGATTTCGTAGTTGAAAGTTGTTCAGTTTGATAGTCTGAAGCACCACATTAAAGTATGTAACGCATTTAAGTTTACACCCTGTACGCCAAAACCTTCCGAGAAATATGGGGGTCCCATAAGTGAATCAGAATCTCTAAATCGCATAATTACCTACTTCTGTTCTGTGCTTCCAAGTTGAATTTGGCACTCTTGCACTCTTGCCTTCTTTCATTATTTTATATTCCGTGGTAAAATTGATTTAAATAATCACCAACATTCTGCAATAACATCCTCAAGTCAGGACGGGACGGGCGAGAGTCGGGAGTGGGATAGACTTTCCCAACTGTACCCAACCAAGCAGAATTTGATCCTATGTATTCGTTAGTCTGGAATGTTTGTGGCGCTTGTTCGAGGCGGCTGTTCGTACTGTACATCGATAAGGCTCCATTCTGACAAACCACAAAGATGTGGCACGTATGCGTAGTTTCATTAGCATGTACGACAAATTGCAGTCAGGGTTGCGTTGCGCCTGTGATGTCGCCCACGTGTGGACGATTCTGACCATATCGCAGCCGCAACGCAACCAATCGTGAGACTCGTACTCTTGTATACAAATAAATCGCTAGCATAAAGGCGTTAAATGCGTTACATACTTTATGGGGTGCTGCAGACCATCAAATTGAACAACTTGTGACTAGGGGACTATGAAAAACCCAAAAAACAACCAGCTGTTTCATACATTTTAATTGAGCAGCTAGGTACTGACTTTTTCTTTGGAACAGCTGTTTTTTTTTCGTTTCCAATTGTTCAGTTTGACGGTCTGATGCACCCCTCTAAGTATGTAACGCATTTAAATTTACACCCTGTATTGTAGTAATATTATTGCCACTGTGGTGTGGTACGTCCTAATCGACACTAAGGCGCTATACAAAACTATATTGGACACTTAAAGCCTTAAGTGGATAAAGGTTTGTTTCGGAGTTAACAATTTAACGTTATCCACACGATATAAAAATATGTTACCCTCTTGCAACTCGGCGCGTCGCCCCTAGGAATGAGGACCTGAGTCGCGGCCCCGACTCGGTCACGACTACTAGATCTGTCGCCCGACACACAGTTTATTACATTTTTTGCTACGACATTTATCTTTAAAATCGCATAAGACAGCTGATTATTAAATGGTATTATTCGAAATAGTAATAAATACTTTGCGAACCAAATATCAACAAATAAAATATTAATTTCGCAGCTGGCTTTTTGCATTCTTGCAAATATTTTAAGATAAATTGAAAACTCCTGCAGCTTATGAAAAAAAAAGTATAATTGCTATATTTTTAAAACGGTCTCGTGGGATGATCACTATCTGGATCGCAACTTTAAGACTATAGGTAGTAACAAAAATAGTAACTAAATCTGGGTCGGGCGACGATATCGTCTATAATCCATACTGAGCAATAACATTCACTTTATCTAGTACAAAGTCATTCTGTTACATGTAAAAACGGTCACAATTAATATAATTTTGCACCAAATTTCCGATAACCTAGAAATTGTACACTGCATTATTGCTATTTGTGTGAAATATTGCGAATGTAGAGGCACGTTAGTAAAATACACGCTGCAGATGTACATTTAAACAATGTCGTGTTATCGTACAGTACGTGACATATTAGAATGTACTTCGGGCTTTTAGATAACGTAGTAAGTAATAAATAATCAGTGCTTGGGCATCTTTGTTTGGCGTTCACACTTCGGGCAGCTAGACGAGACAGCTCAGTCCCCGAGCTAATGTAATTTTAGTTTCGTTGCAATGACTTTCAAAGTATTATTCGGTATTTCTATTTAATTTTCCTCTAAATCTGAGAGTCCTACGCGAGTTTATTTTAATATTAAGTAATTTCGCTTTTCTATAAAAACACAACTTTTCAGTCTGACTTTTTTTTGCATACTAATGCCCCTTTCACCCGAGGACATGGCAGTTAGGCCAGTTCAGTGGTCCTGCCCTAGCGGCACCGCCGCTGAAAAGGTGCCTTCTGTTATTGACTGACACTCAGTTGCAGAAACGCTCATTAAAGTTAATCCTCCATTAAATCTCTAGCTAGCTTTTACTACGTCGACAAAATAAAAGCTTACACTTTTTTTGCAAGATATTTAATGGGGGATTAACTTTAATGAGCGTTTCTGCAACTGAGCGTGAGATTCGCGAATGTAAAATCGCTTGAAGGTGCACACCTATCTGCGCCGAACGTAACGACATTTCTTTAGGCCTCGCACACTTATCCGCAATGAATCGGACGAATCGCCGGAAGAATTACCTACGTTTTATATTTCTGAACAGGGCCTCAATCGCCCTAAGTTTGAACGATACTACCAAAACAAAACCACAACCAAAAACGTTACGTTATGCACAATTCGTATCGCGCAAATTATATTAAGGGGCTATGTGAAAAAAATTGGATTCTTCAAAGCTTCATATATCATGAAGTACTAACAGTACGAGTATGATTTTCGGATATGTGTAAATTTAACATATAATTGAAGTTTTGATTAGAGCTAAAACACGATTAAGACAAATTTTCTCGATAGAAAAACAAGCCAAGGTAGCCTCCATTTTTATCTATAAACGCCTGGAACTGCTAAACGGTGAATAATAGAAACACAAGACTTGATTTAAAAAAAAAAGAGATTGATATTTTCTAAATTTTGATTAGAGCAGAATTGAACTTACATAAATAGTACAATCACAATTAAATAAAGTTTGATTTGGTGCTCGATTCGTTTCAGGCGCGCGCGCAGCCCCATCTCTTTCTCTCGCATCAGGCCGTAATATAAGCTATCCCACGCCTGTTTCGCTTAAATTATTTTTTGACATAGGCCCTTAACGGTAACGATTTAGCTTTATTTCGGAAGATACGTTGGCGTAACGTTTGATGTCCGTTCGATCGAATTTTCTGTATCGTGCGATTTAACCGTTCGGAAAAAAATATCGCGATAGCTTTTTTACTTCAGCTAAACCAAATCTAAACCAAAACAAAACCGTATAAAATTGCGCAATTGAGGCCCTGTTGTTGGAACTACCAATCGATACATTTTGTGACGGAATCTGATGACGTAATTAAAATTCTTATGGGATTTGGGTACCTTCCGAATTCTTCTGGCGATTCGTCCTATTCGGCGCGGTCAAAGAGGGGTCAAAGTGGTGGGGATGCTCGCGCATGTGCATGTTGATGACATAAAAGGCGACTGATCGGCCAATGACGCTTGCGCTGCGGCCACCCGCTTCCCTCCGCCCGTAATATACCCGATTTGGCATACGTAAGATGTCACTTTTGTTATGATGATTTAGTTAGTGTAACTGATAATATGTCAAAAACAATAATAAATGCAGTGAGTATAATATTATTTGCAACGACCTTTTCTATTATACGAATATACTGAATATTCCGAACACCCGAAGTACATTCTAGGATCTCACGCGATGTAAGTATCCAATTACTGCATAAATCTTGTCGAGACCGTCTATCGTAGTATTTTGACTCTTATGTAAAAGTCTTTAAGGCGTCATAGGTGATCAACAAGATTTATTCAAATAACAATGCAACTTGGTAGTAACGACTTCGCAAAAAGCGAGCTAAACCTATCACATGGACCTTAGTCGTAATACGGCATTCGGGTAGCACAGCGAACGAAGGCGAACGAACCAAACGAACCGTTGACTAGTTGACAAAAACAAATGAGTACCTGCGATGCAATCTATGTTTTAAGTGCGACACATCCGTGCGCGTGCAATAACTTTTCCCTATACCGGCGACACACCAGAGCGGCCGCGCGCGCCTCAGCTCTCTTTCTCTTTGCGCGCAAGCGAACGAGATTAAAGTCGCGATATCACGCCATAATTATATCTGAACATCGAACTAAACAACTTTCTCTATGGGACCAATATAGAAAAAAAACAGCTATCCCATACATCTGGGTTGAGTAAGATTGCAGTTTTGTATGAAACAGCGGATTTTTTCCGCGATTTCGACGTTGGTCCCATTGACAAAGTAGTTCAGCTTGATGGGCTGATCATCCCCTTAAAAACCGTCAGAATATTAAGAAGGACCCATGGACTATTTGTTTAACGCCCTTTGGTTTAAGTCTCCATGCCATGTCCGCAACGTACGACACAACGACATAGGCGTATTTTATTTTTCATTCCTGAAGCGCGTGTTTGAAATTCGACAAATCGGGTTGAGTGAACTATCTGTTACGATTATACGGTAGTAACTATTAAATAATCTATGGTATAACCCCACCTTTTCTATGACCATTTGATGATCAAAAGCGAGTAAGTATATAGAGTTCATTTGCCTTCGTTTGCTTGGTGGTCAAGGTACACATATTAGTTACTATTACGAGGTAAAGTTAACTTTTCAAAACAAGGCATAGAAACAGTGACAGTCCGTCTTAGGGTTAATCGATATCTGTCTGCACGGAATCGTATTTTTTTATGCTCTATCCTTTTCTGTCGCTCAAGATCATCATTTGCTAGAGCGAGAAAGATAGCGTGAGTGCTATCGCGCGGCAGCATCGGCGATGCCATCGATGCTCCGATCATTCTCGCTTTATGAAATGATGTTTCTGAGCTACAGAAAAGGATACAGCATGAAAAAATTCGGTTGACTTAATTCTCAATGAGCTGGGACCCCTCGCAAGCAAAATGTAGAGTTGAATGTTTGATACACTCTCTCATTGATCGATATTTGAAGGGGATTTTAAATAGTAAGGTGCTTAGATTGTTCATTTAATTGTCTTTGATCGGTTAATTGTTCACGATGGCTGACCTATACGGCATATAAAAATACATAAATGGTCATACAATGTATTGAAGTGTTTGTTATTTTCTACTCTTTTCATCGACCAATTACAGAGCGTCTCCCCAATCTACTTTGCAAAAAAATATCCGAATTGTTAACGACCTTAATAGTAACCGTATCAAAACCGGTAGGGATGTTATGGTTATTAAATTTTGTAAAACAAAGTAAAATTAGAAATGTTTTGTGAAAATGTTTCAGATTTTTCAGGGTGGTTAGGTTAAGCTGTGATTACATTTAGGCGCCTTGGGTCAAACGACATTGTTTTCGAACAATAAATCGACTGTAAACTTAACTTCGAACTTCGTCATTTCGAAGTATAATTTTTCGACCTAACCAAACACTCATTTTCTAATATTATAAAATTGTGGCTCTATCGTGGTGCCGGTGATTTTGTCGATCTCCAGTTTTAATAAGAAATGTGCTTGACGTTTTTCGGTAAGATATTTGGGTCGTTTTTGTGCAAAAAACGCACGCTTGAGCCGCCACAAAATGGAGCTTCGTGCCAAGCCGGAGCGCAGGCAGCCGACACGCGACCGCCTCGTAACAGACCTGCAACGCGACTCCTGTCAAACATTCAAAGGCTACAATACATTCTAGTCGTCCGACCAAGGTTCAGTGTCACCTAAATGTAATCGCCGCTTATAGATGGTCTTTTTTAAAAAAGCTAACGATTTTATACTCAATAGGTAATAAGGATCACATTACGTTGAAAATAAATTCCAATGAAATCTTAACCACTTCCCCACTATACGTCTGGTCAGAGTAGACTTACCCTTATGTTGAGGGTACAGCTATATCACCTCAAAGCGTAGAGTCAGCAACAAAAATCTATGACTTTCAGATTTACGTGGTATCTGGACACAAGAAATATCTTAGAACATTATATCAACACAAAATCCAGATATTATGTTCAACTAAAAGCATCAGTTGCTGACTGTACATGTAAAAAAAAACCGTCAGTAGATAAACAAGAATCGAAGCTGACGCCTCGACTGCTGCTAGACGGAGCGACGCGAGGCGGGCGAGGCAGGCGAGGCAAGCGAGGCAGGCTAAGGCCCCGGCGCAGCCGCGTGCATCAGTTCTTCAAAGGCCTGCTCGAGGCAGTGCTTGAGTTCCGCGTAGGAGACCAGAAGGACGCTCTGCTCGTCACGCGATACTAACTCTACCTGTAAGAACATTTGTTTCGTGTTTGTGAGCTTCTTTTTCGCGAGTCGTGATTGTGGCGCATGGCGTGTAATTACTAGCGCAAGCTTTTTGGTTTCCAGTTACCTAATTTATAATTATCAAGTAATTTTCAACGGTATTTATTTAACAAGATGTACCATAATAGTACATGTACCATATTTTAGGTTAAGTTAGTTTTATGTCCTCAACATTTTTATTTATTTTTAATGTACACACGGCGAACCGTCAGGTTACCCTGTTTGGACTTTGAACTATTAAAAGTTGAGCGCGGCGAATCGTGCGAGAGGGTGCGGTATTTTTTTGTTGTTTCGTCTCACGGCACGCTGCGCTCGCGCCGGCCGCTTTATACATATACACACCTATTTCTATACCATGTTATAGAAAATTGTATTGCTTATTTTTAAGAGTAAATTTTAAAATTGCGGGCTTGTTGGTGCCAAACAGTTTAGACAAAAAAAGGATATAAATAAGTAACTGCATGAAAAGTTGGTATAATTTTCTTAACAACTAGCTTTTCTACTGCAGATTTGCTCGGACAATAGACAAACAGAACTAAGTAGGTAGTAATGTTGACTATAAATATGTATTATGTCCCAACCCAACTTTTTCTATAAATGAAAATAATGATAACTTCAATGTAATACTTATTCAATATAAATAACCTACATAATAATTACCTACAAACTATTGAATAGCTTACTTGCGATTATCATTTAAGATCTGCATTACGTGCTCTTCTTTTAAAATCCTACTTATATTAAATGTAAAATTAGCTTTTTGTTAATGCCTTATTTTACGTCACAAACTTAAAACAGATCCATAGCTCTGGTGTGCGATTTTTGAATCTCATTCGCTGAGTTCAGCAGTTGAAAATGTCAAAATTACTGTGGAGATATGCATCTTTCTACTGCTGATTTGACTTTCAAAAATCATACTTCAGGAGTGCGATTTCTGGAAGTCAAATTAGCAGTAGAAAGATGCGTATCTCCACAGTAATTTTGAAATTTTCAACTGCTGAACTCAGTGAATGAGATTAAAAAATCGCACTCCTGAGCTATGGATCGAGGTGATTTTGCATAGAAATAGTTTCACGCTTCAAATGTTTTTTTTCCTTCTAGAAAATGATCCTAAATAATAGGTATTAAAAATCTGAATTTTTATCTATAAACCTGTCTGTTGGCAAAATTACTGAACCGATTCAAGTAAGTCTAATCGGTAAGCACAAAACATTTGAAGCGTTCAACTATTTCTATGCAAAATCACCTCGATCCATAGCTCTGTTGTGAGTTTGTGACGTAAAATAAAGCATAAACAAAAAGCTAATTTTACATCGAATATAGGATTTTAAATAAAACCGGTCAAGTGCGAGTCGGGCTACTCGCGCACCGAGGGTTACCACACCACCACAGAACACAACATTTTTAACATAGAAAAAAAACTTTTTTTGTCCGGGACCTTTAGCGCGAGACCGACTCACAGTTGGCCGGTTTTTAGTATTTGTTGTTATTCTGTAGAGTTTGCTCTATAATCACACTAAGTTTGACGCTTGTATGTATTACCGTTTTTACTATAGAGCGTGAAAAAAAAACGTTGATAAAAACTAGTTTCTTGTACTGCCGCAATAATGCATAATCTGAAAAAATTTCAACTATTTAGCTATTACGGTTCAAAAGTTACAGCCCTAAATAGGTAGGACAGACGGACGGACGGACGGACGGACGGACGGACGGACGGACGGACGGACGGACAGACGGACAGACGGACAGACGGACGGACGGACGGACGGACTGACGGACGGACGGACAACGTAGGCTTAGTAATATGGTCCCGTTTTCACCCTTTGGGTACGGAACCCTAAAAAAGAGCGTGTAATGCAGATCTTAGATGACAATCGCAAGTAAGCTATTTAATAGTTTGTAGGCTATTTGTAGGTAATTATTATGTAGGTTATATTGAAAAAGTTTTATTATTACATTGAAGTTATCATTATTTTCATTTATAGAAAAAGTTGGGTTGTGACATATCACATATTTATAGTCAATTTTGTAATAGTGTAGAAAACTAGATTTCGCCCGCGACTTCGTCCGCACCAGTTCCCATCATTGTAGCAAGATAAATGATATACCGATTTTTAAGTATAATTTTATGCCTTAACATACAATAAGTTTCATCAAAATCGGTCCAGTAGTTTTTACGTGATAGTCATACAAATAATAATAAGAATAATAACCCCGCGGGGGCAGCTTGGGGCGAGCTGACGGTGAGTGGCGACACCGCGGACCCCTATCCAGGGGGACCATACAGACATGCGCTCACACACACACACACACACCCACACACACACCCCCACACCCACACACACAGTAACACACCCCTCTACCTCTGGCTTGCCTTCATTGGCCGTCCAGAGTGGAATCGCAAGAGCACAACCTATGCTCCAGGTTGGAAGTGTATTGCACGTAATGGCGTAATAACGGGGAAACCCGCTCACGGGGGTAAACCCCGCGATGGTGAAACCGGAGCCGCACCTCTCGACAACCTTCAGCCGCTCAATGAGATGTTGCCCCATTGTCGCACTTTGTGCGTGCGGCCGTTTTGTGGGGCCCACTCGACGAGTAGGCGAGTCACCGCCTGCTCTATTTACAATTTTGAGACTAGTTGTCATGGCAGGCGTCCGTTAGTCTCCTCCTATAGCCCAGTATCCATCCATCCAACTTTCACCTCCATAGCCTAAGACCTTATTTTTCCATCGCGGCCATAGCGCCGTACTCCAATAGTCTTTACACAAATGGCGGGGACCATCCCCGTGGGTATCATGTTGTACGCTCGGTGATGGTATCCGCCATTTGTGTATCCCTTACATTTAGATTAACTTGTCTTTTGAACGGGCCTCTACATGTTGGCTTCGGCCCCATGCACGCCTTCCAAAGGTCCGGGACTTAATTGCCCGTGATTACGGAACGTAAGACATATAATAATAATATGACCGTTTCTGTATGGTGCAGAGGCTAGCCATAGCAATTCAACGAGGCAACGCTGCTAGCATTATGTGACTGTTTGTTATTTGACTGAGCGTGTATTTCATTGTTTTGACGAAGCATGTTGCTTATTTATGTCTGTTTTTGTATCTTTGTTTTTGACGACGCTTGTGCTGACCGCTTTATGTTTGTGATTAATCTAAATGCTTTTATGAATAAAGGATTATAATACTAAAAATGTCTGTTTTCGTTTTAGCATCACCTAAAATCTACTTGACTGATTTTGATAAAATTCGTTGTGTTTTAAAGCTTATAATAAAATTAAACTAAAAAATGTTTTTATTTTTAATCTTGCTACGATATTAGATCAAAGTAAAATTAATTTGATCTAAGGCTACGATGAAGAAAACTGGTGCAGTCGAAGTTGAGGGCAAAATCTAGTTTTCTACACTATTACAAAACTAAATGTCTGTGTTTTTTCGAACATCGCGTAAAAACTACTAGATCGATTTTGATGAAACTTTTTGCATCTCATTCAGATGTTTGTTTTTGTGATTAGACTTATAAACTGGTAAATATTTTATTTTGCTACAATGACGAGAACCGGGCGAACGAAGTCGCGAGCAAATCTATTTTTTTTTATAAAAAACCTACAATTTCATAGCCGGTAGATGTTTTTTAGAGAAACACAAACACAAACGTTTGTGTTTCTCTAAAAAACATCTACAGTTTTTTTTTCAGAT
Source organism: Agonopterix subpropinquella (assembly GCA_922987775.1). Classification (NCBI taxonomy): domain Eukaryota; kingdom Metazoa; phylum Arthropoda; class Insecta; order Lepidoptera; family Depressariidae; genus Agonopterix; species Agonopterix subpropinquella. The sequence continues at coordinate 29,232,377 of OV277693.1, forward strand.
TTATTGAAACTGTTAAAGGGGTCGCTAACGGCTATGAAATTGTAGGTTTTTTATTTAAAAAAATTGATTTGCTCGCGACTTCGTTCGCCCGGTTCTCGTCATTGTAGCAAAATAAAATATTTACCAGTTTATAAGTTTAATCACAAAAACAAACGTCTAAATGAGATGCAAAAAGTTTCATCAAAATCGATCTAGTAGTTTTTACGCGATGCTCGAACAAACACAGACATTTAGATTTGTAATAGTGTAGAATACTAGATTTTGTCATCAACTTCAGTCAACTTCAACTTTGTCATCAAGATCAAATTAATTTTACTTTGATCTAAGATCGTAGCAAGATTAAAAATAAAAAATTTTTTTAGTTTAATTTTATTATAAGCTTTAAAACACAACAAATTTTATCAAAATCAGTCAAGTAGTTTTTAGGTGATGCTAAAACGAAAACAGACATTTTCAGTATTATAATCCTTTATTCATAAAAGCATTTAGATTAATCACAAACATAAAGCGGTCAGCACAAGCGTCGTCAAAAACAAAGATACAAAAACAGACATAAATCAGCAACATGCTTCGTCAAAACAATGAAATACACGCTCAGTCAAATAACAAACAGTCACATAATGCTAGCAGCGTTGCCTCGTTGAATTGCTATGGCTAGCCTCTGCACCATACAGAAACGACCCGGAACGGGGGTCATAGTATTATAATTATTATTTGTATGACTATCACGTAAAAACTACTGGACCGATTTTGATGAAACTTGTTGTATCTTAAAGCATAAAATTATACTTAAAAATCGGTATATCTTTTATCTTGCTACAATGACGGGTGAACCGGTGAACCGGTGCGGACGAAGTCGCGGGCAAAATCTAGTTTTCTACACTATTACAAAACTAAATGTCCGTGTTTGTTCGAGCATCGCGTAAAACTACTAGACCGATTTAGTTGATATTTTTTGCATCTAAATGCATGTGATTAGACTTATAAACTGGTAAATACCTCTCATCATCTCACCACGTCACCAAAAAAAAAATTCCGCATCATGGATTTTTTTTGGTGAATTTTTTAGGGGTTTTCTCAAAAAAGTCCGAAAGTCAGCATTTAAGCTTGAATAATAAAAAAAAGTTGTAGGGAAAACCTCAAATTTTTTATTATTTGAATATCCAATGTATCACGGTTCTACAAAAATTTAAATTACATGGATGTGGCCTCTAGTTTTTATTTTATTGACCTTAACTTTTTTTGAAAGAGGAAAAAAAAAATTTTAACTCAACTTCGAATTGCAATAAAAAAAAACTAAAAGCGCTCAAGTTCTTCTGCACTGGTAGCATGCCAACCCGCGATAGCCGTGATACGGCTTTATCACGTCTTTTATCTCGTTCGTTCGCGCGCAAAAGAAAGAGATAAAAGACGTGATAAAGCCGTATCACGGCTATCGCGGGTTGGCATGCTACCAGTGCAGATTTTTTTAAAACTTCTCTAGTCTATCTTCTTTCTAACGATATGCCATATGCTATGAAATCCGTCCTCTTACGTGTCGGGGCGCGTTTTGGCCGATATTCGATATGCAGGATAAAAACTTAAAACACACGCGTAGTAGGTCAGAATTGCATCTTCCTTCTGCGCAGTGAACTCTGATTGCTATCTCTTCCTTACATAGGGTTCTAACGGACCTAGGACTTAAATAAAAAATAAAACCTTAATAATCAAATTTTTATTTAAAAAAAATCAAAATTACAAATCTTACTCGAAATGTGCTCCCTAGCAATGTTATGCAAGATTAATAATTTTTTATTTTTTTTAAATAAAAATGTGATTATTAAGATTTTATTTTTTATTTCAAGTCCTAGGTCCGTTAGAACAATATGTAAGGAAGAGATGGCAGTCAGAGTTCACTGCGCAGAAGGGAGATGCAATTCCGACCGTGTGTTTTAAGTTTTTATTCTGCATATCGAATGTTACGCCAGTAATTTTAAACATCTTCTTAGGTCTCTATAAATTGAACGGAGCTGTTTATTTGGGAGGTTGCTAGATACCAGTAATATAAAACCAAGTTTGCAGCTTCGAAAGACCTGTGCTAACCAAGTGGTGCTCGAAAAACCTCGAATTTTTCGGACTTTTTTCAGGTTTTGACTTATAACTTCTAAATGGTGCATTTCACATAAAAATTGTTCAAGACGTGTTTAAAGTAGAGAAAATTTTCTATAAATTGAATTCAATTTCAGCTCTGTACGTTAAGTAAGTCTTGAGATACAGCACGTTAAACATTGGCAATTTTTCCCAAAAAGTTGAAAATTGTAGTTTTAGCCGTCTTCCGAACAGGATATCGGCTAAAATACTCATTCTATGAGGTAAATTATAACAAATTTATTTGGAAAGCAGTTATATAGCTTTAATTTAAGCATAAATTTAACCCTGTACAGTGATTAGTTCCTTTGTTATCAGGAAAAAAACTAAATATAAGGGGAATAGTTTTTAAAAAAATGGAGCCTTAGGCATTGCAAGAATTTTTTAAAGGACAAAAATACATAACTTAGTAGGAAATGGTTTACATCATCCAAAATGAAATTAAGTATAATTAATAATCTATCTATACTATAATAAAACTGTAAATGTTTGTTTGTTTGTTTGTTTGTTCGCGCATCACGTGAAAACTACTAGACCGATTTTAATTTAACTTTTTGTATTTGAAACCTTATGACTAGACCATAAACATATTATACTTAGACCGAGGAACTCCTCATTATCGCATCACCCATAAAGATATTATACCTTACGGAATAGAGTAAGTGACATGAGTTGTCAAATGTAACCGTTTTTGGACGTTTTTTGGAGTCCTCGGCAGGGTAAAAATTCGATTTCTGTGTATAATTCTCAATCTAACGTGAAATGGTGAATAATTTAATGAAACATTGTTAGTATATTTCACAAAATTATCTACGATTTCACTTTAGGTTCACGATTATTCACAGAAACCGAATTTTTACCAGGACTCCAAATCCCCAAAAACGGTTCTATTGCCTCGCGTCACGTATCTCTTTCTATTATACAGGCATGCCGCTAGGTACATCTCGCTCTCTCAGCTGTCACCGTCTCTCTTACGTAGTATAATACCTTTATGGCATCACCGAAACCGAAATGTCAATATGTGCGAAATTGATGAGAGTGTGAGTTCTAGTGATGTGACATTGACATATTCGCGATTATCGATATCAAAATCATCGATATCAAATTATCGACTACTTAGTAGTCGATGTAATTTTGATACCGATAATCGCGAATACGTCAATGTCACATCAATAATTATAGTAGTCACTACTACTATTATATTTTTATATTATGAAGTCTAAATCGGCTAGGCTACAATCTATCTACTTACACTGGTATAAAACTGTAACTTAAGACGAATATTTTCTATGAAAAACGCGATTGCCCAGCCCCACGAAAAGTGCGAGCGTGTGCCGTTTTTTCGATTAAAAAGAATTAACAAAAGTACTTTTTACAGATTTTTTTATGATTTCACTAGATAAACCAATGGTGAATATGTGAATATAAATACCAAAAACTGGAAACTATTTTAAGTTCTTCTAAAAGGAGAATTTTTTTTTAAATACGAGTTTTTATTTAATTTTTAAAGATTCAGTGTTCTGTTCAAATTATAATCAAAAAGATCTCGTCTGTTATTTTGTTAGTTCTTAAATAGAGTAAGAATACAATTTACTTAATTTTGCTTTTTTATTTATTACATTATGTGGTCGTATTTACTCACTTTGTACTAAACACCGACAAGTGGACCTTTTTACTAAACTTTGTATCAATTCTTTGTTTAGATCGTAACTTTTTATTTTATAAAGTTTCACATCATATAATTATATGTGGATTTCATGCAGAATATCTTAATATACATTAATAAATCAAAATCTATGTAACAAATAAGTAGAAGTGTGTTTTTTTATCGATCTAACTTTAAAAATGCTTTTTATGTTTGGACGCCCACATATAACGAATAAACACCTACCAACACCGGGACAAATTCAGTAGGTACAGATCCTTTCTATTAAAGACGCCGATCGGTGATTTCGTGGCACAAAACAGTTTTCTTTGAAATGTCGACTGCATACCATATAATTTTTTTAGGCTTCTAGCGTATTCTATTTGACATCCGTACCCATTTTTATCCCATCGTTATTTGCAGGAAATCTGGAAGTTATAATGCTTTTCATATTTCATATAACCCTGCCTTTCATGGCATCAGCTGTACCTACCAATATGCCTAGCCTAATATTTAAATGTAGAGTAACAAAATTATATTAGTAATCCTTGTGTAAAATGGCTTTTTGTGATTAATAAATATTATTCTTATTCTTCTTCTTATTCTTATTATAATATTAAGCATTATTTTGGCCAGGTCGCACAGTGCACAAGTGCGCAGTGTAATATCGGACCCTAAAATCAGACGTGGTCCATTTTTTGCCAGAAATATAGTTAATAACATTTTGAATACAAGATTGAAACTCCCGATTGTCTGCGATTTATAGTTTAACAGACAAAAAAAACTGAAAATCTCCTACTTTTTATGGCGGATATCAGAAAATTAAAATATCTAAACCTGTTACTACTTTGCTGCATTGGTTTGGTCTTTCAGACCTTTAATTTACACGTGTTTTAAGAACAGTTTGAGACTCGTGCAGGTCGTAGAAATTTAAATATTAATTATTTAATATTTTTCTTCTTTATTTTTTTCACTGAAGTCAACCATATCTGGTAAAAAAAACTATCAACCGATTCCGTGGACTCGCTAAGATAATATGATGGATTTAAAGTTTGGGTAAGAGTTGACACTTTTAATCCCTCAGAAAATATCCGGATCTCAGGAATATTTCTTAAAGAACTTTAGTTCGCTTTTATTAAATTCGGATTTCCAATAGGGAATCGGGAGTTTCACTATTGTATTCAAATTGTATTTATTAACTATCTATTTCTGGCAAAAAATGGGCCACGTTCGATTTTAGGGTCCGATATTACACTGTGCATTGTAACAAAATATCGCTAAATTATTATACATTTTAAAGTGTCGAAAGAGAGGAATAATGATTTTTGATAAATCTGTCAATCTGTCAGTATGTATCATGGGTTATGGACATGCTAAATAGTAATATTATAATGTCGCAATTAGTAAAACCATTCCGTCAAAATCGGCGTGTAAGAATTTTTCTGACAGAGATTTTCTGGCAATATTTGGCCGGGCTAAATCCGCCTTTCAATAAGTTAAAAAAATAACAGAAAATCTCACGTGACATGAACCGAGGGAGCTAGGTGGTAGAATAGAAAAATAAATTTCAAAACTATCGACATATCGATTAGATTTTGGGCAATCTCTATGCGAAACGGTTTCTTTTTCACGTACACAATATTTTTTTATCTTACACATAATTATTTGAAATGACATATTATTTAGAAAATAGGACGTTTACGAATAATGAATGTATAATGAATGTATACGAAATAATTTTAAGAATAAAATATATGAGAAAAAGTGTTGTGAAAGTAATACTGTACTAATACTATTTACCTTTGAAACTTCTCTTTATTTGGGTTGTTGGTGGAATTTACACTGCACTCCATTACAGAACATGATACCATAATGTTTTTTTTATATTCGTCTTATAAAACACAAAATGAATTTAAAGAAAATCTATAAAATAACGAGAGATAATTTGTTGACAGGATACAGACGGAGGCGAGATTGTTTCAAAATGGTTTTACGGCTATTATATTATAATCTCTTTCGCACTCGTAGCTTTTTCATTATGATTGGAATCTCATTCACACACTTACTTGGTCTACTACGCCTACGGTAGGTAGTATAATGTCTATGGACTAGACGTATAAACTGATATATATTTGATCTCGCTACCATGACGAGTGCCGGTGCGGACGAAGTCGTGGGCAAATCTAGTTCTATTATTAAACTGAAAATGTTTGTTTGTTTGTTCGCTCATCACGCAAAAACTAAAAGACCGATTTTGATGAAACTTTTGTTGTCTGCAAGCTTATGGTTAGACTTAAAATTTGGTATACCATTTATTTTGCTACGATGATCAGAACTTGGAAACCCGTGCGGATGAAGTCGCGGGGAAACTAGTACTTAATTACAAAAATTATATAAAAACGAGAGTTTTCCCACGACTTCGTCCGCACGGGTACCCGTCATTGTAGCAAAATAAATTATATACTAGAGATCGGTCTAATCATAACCTTTCAAATGCAATAAGTTTCATCAAAATCGGTTTAGTAGTTTTCGCGTAATGCGCGAACAAACAAACATTTACAGTTTTATAATTCTTCTTATCGTGTGGGCAGAGCCCTGGTGTTAGAGTTTTTTCAGACCACCTTACGGCCTCTGACGTGGTTTTTATGTAACTACTATTATACCAATGATAGTAGCCGGGACCAACGGCTTAACGTGCCATCCGAAGCACGGAATCATCTTTCTTTTCAGACAATCAATTGATTCAGCCTGCAATGTCTTAAGGCAACGTGAAGGCAGGGCTAAGCTCCGATAAAGGGGGTGAGGTGCGGGGTCTGAGGGGAGATCGCGAGCAATTCGTTCGAATTTTGAATTTAAATATTAGAGTGTTCAATAATTCTTCAAGATGCCACAGTATACCAACATGTCATATAATTGATACCAGTTGAACAACACCAATAACAAAGTTAAAGTTATTTATAGGTATTATTGTAGGCTATTGGCATAAGTAATTCTTTGATGAAGATCTGATGAATGGCTTTGGAAACAGGTAAATGGAACTCCTCAACAGTTGAAAACAAATCATTGGCAATTGAATAAGTTGTTTGAAATCTTCAATTATATGCTATACAGGGCGAGTTGGACGTTCAGAAAAAAAGGTAAGTAGTGGTAGACCCGCCCGGATTTGTGAAAAGGGCAAATTATGAAGGGGTAGGGGTAGGTAGGTTTGTAAGTATGTATGTAGATATGTAAGTATGCAGTTGTGGGTATGTAGGTAGCTAGGTTTATATGTATGTATGTACGTATGTATGCATGCAGTTGTGGGCCTATGTACCTACTATATAGGTAGGTATGTATACAGGGTCCTTCTTAATATGCTGACACTTTTTTAAGGCGATGACCAGACTATGAAACTGAACAACTTTTAGAACCAGCTCAAAAATCCCTTTCATTTGTTAGGTTTCAGAACAAAAAATATTTTTTTTCACATAACGTCATAACTCCTCTCTGTTTTTTTTTGGCTACGGGTCAAATTGATTGCAATTTATACGCGGACCAAAGACCAATCGCGCCGAATTTCATGACTTTAACACCATTTACAGCATTTTACTCAATTTCGGGGGCGTCCCGCTAAGACTACCATGTCTTTCTAAATTAACCCAAGAATCCACCGAAAACAAGGGCTGGGTAGACACACACTCCCCCCGCCCCTCCCCCCCCCCCCCTCGCACACACTCATGAACGCACATGTCGAATCACGTAGTTGCTGTCTTGAACTTTTTAGTTACTAAACCGTTTGCTCCTAAATTCGATAAATATAATGAAAGTACGCGTGGACTCCAAACATCCCAACCAATGATTATCAGATATGAGTGAAGTGGTCGCCATCTTGAACTTTTTTTTCTCAACCGACTGCTTCCAAAATCGATATCTGAGGATCCGTGTGGACTCCAAACACGAATCCAATGTCAGATTGAAGAAAAGTGGCCGCCACCTTGAACTTTTATATTTCTCAACAGATTGCCTCCAAAATCGATATCTGGGTGGCTAAAAAGTTCAAGATGGCGGCCACTTTTCTTCAATCTGACATCGGATTTGTGTTCGGAGTTCACGCGGACCCTCAGATATTGATTTTGGAAGCAATCGGTTGAGAAACACAAATCGAAAATACCAGTGAGCAGTTTTTGTAAAAATTATTCAGCTCCATCATTAAATAGGTACTTGATACAAAACTGCAAAGAAAAGCACTCATCGAGATGATTTTAACGAGCTGAAATTCGATGAGTATACTATTAGCCATCCAAGAGTTCCACTAGCCACCTTCCAGCCCCATCACCAGATCAGCTGGATAATACCACATTATTGTATTGTCATCAGAATCACATGCACCTGCAGAGTCTTTAATAGATATAATTGCTAATAGGTGTGTGAAAAGTATTGTTTTAGTACTGACTGGGCCTAGAGAAATTCACAAAAAAATATTTTTAGGTACAAATTGAAAAAAAAATATATATTTTAGTGATACCTAAATATAACAAAAACAAACTAGGATACGTCACTCTGTTGTCGGACCTGGGTAAATTTTGTATGGGCCGGCCCTTGACTCTTCTTTTTTCTCGCTAAAATTAGGGAATCAAGAAAACACCTAAACACTTTATAGCCCAGCCATTTTACGGTTTGAGCCGGGACTAATTACTAATTGCATTTTTTTTTCGCTATAATATTGAAGAGCCAATTCGAGCTCAGGAATGTACCAAAATTAAAAAAAAATTATGTCAGCAACAGTTCCAATTTTAAAATATAGATATTATCTCGTTCTATAAAACCTGATGATAATTTTTTTTTTGCACATACATATGGCACGGCTTTACCATCATACATACTTCAAACATGGTGTAAATATTTTTGCCTACTTAGAAGGTTTTGAAAAATACATTCGTATTTTCTAATAAATACTTCATTTTTTAAATTTTAATGCCTATTTTATTGATCAAAAATAATGTATATTGTTAAATCTAATTAAATTGAGTGCATTGGTATTCATATTATTAATTTAAAAGCCTTCTGGGACACGAAATTTCGATTTCTATGTTGCGTAGCAATTTTTTTTTTTAATATGGTCTAGGATAGTATTTTTGTCACTAAATGGTGCCAGTTACAGTTTAAAAGTCCAATTAATAATTACTCCCTACCCCGCCTAACAAAACTCCGTAAAATGACTGGCCTATTAGATCTGACAGGAAAATTTTTGAAACCATAACGCTAAAAATGGATTTTTATTCAATGAAATCACCTCATTCAATATTTCTTTTTATGGCTATGCGTATGCGGTCGTACGTTTCAAACCATTGAATGAGAATATTTTTTTAAACGTATACGTGCCTATGTAATTTTTTTTAATGTAAATCATTAGATGTATATCGTTTAGCAGTTACAAGCGTTTATAGACAAAAACGGAGGCTACTTTTGCTTGTTTTTCTATCGAGAAAATTTGACTTAATCTTGTTTTGGCTCTAATCAAAACTTCAATTATATGTTCAATTTACACATATCCGCAAATCATACTCCTACTGTTAGTACTTCATGATATATGGAGCTTTGAAGAATCCTATTTTTTTCACATAGCCCCTTAAAGTTATTCGCATTTTAAGTTTTGAGGCAAAAATGATTTGTTATCATTTCAACACTGAAAGAAAGCGCTAACGTACCCATGGGTACATTTTTATAATCTTGTTTTGGTATTAAGTAGGTTGACATCAGGCTCAGAAAATTTTTAATTTTGCAAACAAATTATTTAATATTTTGAAAAAAATTACCTATGTTGAAAACATGATAATTCGACTCTGCTCTCGATTCTAAACAAACTACTTTCTAGTTTTGCGTTAATTCATTAACACGTATATTTTTTTATGTATGTACGCATAACTTTTTACGGAGTAGTCCAATTTTGATATTTTTTTTTGTTTAGTAGGTCATACTTCAGAGGTGGTTCCATTTTAATTTGGTGAAGATCTGGTAAAGGGTTTCGGAGATAGACAATAGACTCCTAAAAGATCTATAGCATATCATCGACGATTGAAATAAAAGATTCGTGTTCATGTTCCCTTTACATGTCCAACGGATATGTTAACCCAATATAACACCAACGCTGAAAATTTTGAAATAATTTATTTTTAACAAAGAATGAAAACCGACTTCTAAACTCAAAAAGATAAAATTAATAAATATTGCAGCCGATGAATTTTACGTTAGCATCTATTAAGAATATCATTTTGTTTTATTGTAGTCGGTGTCAAGCCTAGCCAAAAAATTACTGCAAGCTCAGTCTCGAATCGTACAGGCTTGACAGCGACTTCGATAAAACAAAATGATATTCTTAGATGCTAACGTAAAATTCATCGGCTGCAATATTTATTATTTTTTAGGTACTTTTTGAAATTTGAAGTCAGTTTTCATTTTTATTTAAAAAAAAATTATTCAGTACAAAATCTGTTGGTATATTTTAAATAAAATAGTCTAAATTGTAAATATTAAAGCAATTTTTATTACATTTTTTTTTTTTAATTGTATTGTACCTTCTTTGTACAGTGGGAAATAAAAGTATAAAATGATAAAATACCTAAGCTAAACTCGCAAGACGATCCCTTTTCCGAAAATGTAAGTATCCGCTCTTGGATTCAAGGAACCCTACTGTTTTCCACGAAACCCTAAGATACACTTTGGGAACCGCTTACCTCTTAGGATGCCTCGCTATGCCCTACAGAAACTTTACCTACATCAGTTTAGCAATTCGTAGCACCAGTAGTCATTTTGTTGTTGTCCTACTGAAAGCTATATTCGTGAACTGTGGCACTATGATGGAACTGTCATTTTGCCAACATAATTTACAATTCAAAAAAATATTTACAAATTAGTTATATCTACAATAATAACAGCTATTATTTACAATTTGAGCAATATTAGAAATATTTATATAGATATTAATACAGAAAAAAGCCAAAAATGTTGTAAAATGTGACGTGAAATTTGAAGAAAAGTTTGACATAGGTCCTACCTCTACAAGCGCTGTCGCGCTTCTAAAATGGCGTATCGCATCGGCAAAATGGCGAGACGCTCGAAATTTCGTAGATATTTTGGAATTGTGTTGAAGTATATAAAGTAAAGTAAACGAAAAGGACCTTGCTGCCAAGCTTATGTTATGGCCAAGATAATAGTATATTTTATTTGCGTAAATACAGTTTCTTCTAGATATAAAATGATATTAAAAGTAAGAAAGAGGGGTAACTTCGGGATGTTTTTCTATCGAGCCAAATTGTTCCAATCGTGTACTGAATAACCTTCCTGCCTAGGAAATATCCCCAACTATAATATATATTTCATTCAAATCAAAATTATTACATTTTGAATGGAAAAAATGTAATCGAAAAAGCGATTTTTTACGAGTCCCTAAACTCATTACGCCTTAATCAACTGGGGAAAACGCACAAAGTGACATTTCACTAGGTGTCCCGTGGGAATCGAACCCACGACCTCCATGTTGAGAGCCCAATGCTCCATTAGTCCATGGAGGCAGGTTTATAATAGTATAGATTATTTTGGTAGTTTGGGGGACCTGAACGTGATGTGATGGTGGAAGAAATACACAATACCTACAATGAAAATTATAATTTATTTTTTGTTTCTTGTAATAAATTACAAACTAATAAGGGGCTGTTTTTAGGGCTCCGGAGACTCTTCTGTGGTCAGATCTAGTAGTAAAGATTCGTCGAATTCATCTCCTTCACGCGTCTCATCCATGGCTAAGGGAGTAGTATTCAGGCAGGTCTTCCCCTGACAAACATTGCAGAGAGCCGAGCATTTCAGCACTGCTCTCTAGCAGGAGCATTACCTTCCTCCGCAGTCCGCAGTTGCATGATTGGAGTTTCATAAGGGTTAGCGGTCAGCCCCTGCCACCTCCTTGATCACTCCAAGTTAGTGCATGGGCTCTTTCTCTACCCACAACCACTTCTGCACTTGGTGGTAGATTCTTTAGGAATGTAAGGCCTCTTCGGTGGGGGGCAGAAAAGCGGTGCGGGCTTAATAAATGACTCCGGAACGGTGTTGGTACATAATTATGAGTACCTAATAAATGATAAATTTCTGTTCGCTCACGGGCCGCATCAGGAAGCCGTTTTTAAAATTTGATAGAGCTGCAAGAAAATGTAGTGAGAAGTCTCATGCATGTTTGACATTCCTGCTTTAAAATATCTAATTTATAAATGTAATGTCATTTTTATAACATGAAATAGATAACTGCGCAGTATTAATATGAATTGACAATAGGAGCTCCATTTCTAAAAAAAATTAATTTCCTTAATTTTTCGTTAATGTTGGCTGTAAAAGATTCAAAATATACTTAAATTAAAGCTTAATAGCTGCTTTACAATTTCATTTCTTATAATTTTCCTCGTAGAATAAGTATTTTAGCCGGTATCCTGTTCGAAAGACGCAAAAAACTTCAATTTTGAACTTTTTGGAAAAAATGGCGAATGTTTGAAGTATTGTATCTCAAGACTTACTAAACTTACAGAGCTGAAATTAGAATTCAAATTACAGATAATTTTATCTTCTTTAAAAACGTAGTAAATAATATTTATGTAAGATGCACCGTTTAGAAGTTATAAGTCAACCCCTGAAAAAAGTCAGAAAATTTCGAGGTTTTCGGTTAGCACAAGTCTTTCGAAGCTGCAAAATTGGTGTTATGCTACTGGTATCTACCCTAACAACATCCCAAAAAATCAGCTCCGTGCAATTTATTGCGACCTAACGAGATTTTTATGTCTACGGTTACTGGCGCATATCAGCCAAAACGTGCCCCAACACGCAAAATTATTAAATAAACTATGTTAGAGGACGGATTTCATGGCATATGGCATATCGTTAGAAAGAAGATAGACTAGAGAAGTTTTTAAAAAATCTGAAGAACTCGAGCGCTTTCAGTTTTTTTTTTATTGTAATTCTAAGTCGAGTTTAAAATTTTATTTTTCCTCTTGCAATAAAAGATAAGGTCAATAAAAAAAAAAACTAGAAGCCGCATCCATGTAATTTAAATTTTTGCAGAACTATAAAATATTGGACATTTAAACCTATAACTTTTTTTTTTATTCAAGCTTAAATGCTGACTTTCGGACTATTTTGAGAAAACCCCTAAAAAATTAACCAAAAATCCATGATGCGGGATTTTTTTTAGGGACGTAGCGAGATAGCCAATGACCACCATGGCCTCCTATCCACCATTTCAATTTGGCCAACGATGAACCAAACATCCTGTATTTTATTTTACTACAATGACGGGAACCGGGCGAACGAAGTCCCGAGAAAAACCTAGTTTTTTGTATCAAAACCATACTAAACTGCAATACCTACTCGACGCAAACGTAATGGATGGAGCAGCAGTTTTTTTTTTTTGTTCTGAATTTTTTGCTCCCATAGTAAAAGTTGTTCAGTTTGATGGGTAGAGTATGTAGTTTAAAGGTTAATGATACTTTTTCTTATACCCTGTATTATTATTTTAAAAAATTAACATCAATTAACAGAACTGAATCAGTCTAAAAATCTAAAAAGAATTTAACAATACAACTAAATTACCGAAATTATATTTTATCTAAGCTATAAAAACTGAAAATAGCTATAAGCTCGGTAACCAACCAAATATATACTATATTTTTTCAATGAAATACAGCAGTTTAAAAATCACCACGTGTCCGAAAAAAAAGTTTTTTCTGTTATCTTGTCTTAAGGGGCGTCCGCCCGGTTTTGAGTAACTTTGTAACCATTTTATACATTAACTATGGCACTTTTTGAGAAGAAAACAAAACTGAACAATCTACAGGATACGAGAAGTGATGTGGTTTTTCTCGAAATCTATTTTAATTAATAAAACTAAAGAAAAACGACTCCAAAGTCACCTCTTTTTTTCCAGTTGTAACCGTTTTACTCTTACATTGTTGATCAGAAGAATATGAAAATTTACAATATTCTTCACAATACAATATAAAATGATGTGGTTTTCTTATTTTTTGAAAATTCATATAAAATGATACAGGTTTTCAAAGAAAACGGAAAATTCTGACCGTAGCCGCGCTATTGAAGCGGGATGGCTAATTGCAAAAGTTTGCTTGTAAGAAAGAGAGCCTTGCAGATGGGAGGAGTAGCCTTAAGTCCCTAATCAAATCAACAATGGCAAATAAAACTTAACTATTTTCGCGCGTAACAATAGCCGTGACCAAGGAATATAATACTAGGCAGAGATTTTGTATCAAAAATAGATTATTTTTTTTTAAGAACGAGTCGAGAAATGCCCAGGTCTCTCATTCTTAGTTATGGTATCGCTTCATTTGAAAAAAAAAAGACATACACAGACAAATGTCACCGTCTTGAACGTCAAAGTGTACGTTTCTGAGTCATCGTGATAGCCGGCGTGCTACCAAAGTCATTGTGTGTTATTTTGTGTGAAATTAAATACGAATTTTTCATTAATTTCAAAATAAGTATCAAGTGCGTGTTTTTTATGCACAATGGCTTGTGTGGCCTCTGGCTGCACTATCAGAATGGGAGTTTTAAAAGAAGATAATCAGAGGATATCTTTCCATCGGTAAGTAATAGACTCCTATTTTTAAGATGTTGACCTAGGTAATGAATGAAATAATTCATTCCGAGTAAAGCATTTTTCAATGTGAATGAGGTACATAATGCGGAGTTTCATTTCAGCTTGTTATGGTTTCGGAAATTATAAACTAAAATCATAGTTCATTTGCATTGACAGTTTATGTACTCTAATTTATGCCATTAGTGTTGACCCGACTCATCGATATGTTAATTTATCTGAGACAGAATCTGATCGCATGATATGCATGTAATTAGCTTTTATATACGCATTGTAATATAGACTATTTAATATGATAGAAATACAAACGAATTGCCATACTGGGGTAATTGGATTAGGGCCCTTTACGCACTGCGACTTCGCAACGCGATAAAGCATCGATGCAAACGCGATACAGGCCCTGTACCCGCACTTTCGATGTTCGCTATATCGCCACTGTTTCGGTCCGCGCTTCATTGTAATAGAGTTGAATTTGGAATGAAAATGTTCACGCAATTGCGAAGTTCGAATGTGCGGGTAGACCCTCAGCTTCGACGGAATACGTTCGTCATCGTTTGATCAGTCATTCATTAACAGTCTTTGTCGCAATGCACACGCGCGTCTGCATGGATAGTTGCGTGTGCATACAAGCACCTGTTAATTTGCTAGTGTAGCGATGCAGTCACGCGATTGATAAACGCGCGTGTATCCGCATCAAAAAATCGCAGTTTGTAAAGGGCCTACTTTGACTAGACAGATGAAAGTTTGACATTACCATGTGAAAATCTAAATTTTTTATGCCATTAAATTCTGGTAGACTTATACAAATTTATTATTACGTAATTACGTTAATTTATTTCTATTATTTTGCAGACAGTGCCTAGGCATCCCAGACCTTCCAGACCGGAATTGGTTGAGCCGTCAACATCCATCAAGAAGAGTTTTCAGAAATAAATCAATACTAAGGTAGACCTTAGTATTGATTTATTTCTGAAAACTCTTCTCTTCGTAGGTAGACCTACGGTCCCTTGGAGGTGAAAAAGAACGTCATCCAGGTTTCATCATCAAACTAATTTGATGTAAATATTTCAACGTAAGCTGTTACTTTCATCAGTTAATAAAATAAGAGATAAAATGTTTCTTTTTTATTTACTTATACCTACATAAAGTCTGCCCATAAAGAATAGAGATGAAAGGCTGAGCCACATATAGTGCAGCTGCAGAAAGGCTGTGGGCCTACTGCAGGCCGGCAGTAGTTGTAAACTATGGAATTATATGCGAGGTGTCGCACTGCGGCTACCGTTCCGCAGCTGATCCGCAACCGCGCCGGACTGCATCTAGTGTGACAGCTTGCATATAATTCCATAGCATAGTTTACAACTACTGCCGGCCCGCAACCGGCCTGCAGCCGTTCCGCAGCTGCACTCTGTGTGGCCCAGCCTTAAACGAGAGTACTAGTTTCTTCGTAACTGTCACATTTTTGGCGTAAATTATTTGAGAATGGTGACAAATTTTTTATGAAAATTTTTCGTAATTAGGGTTCCGTACCCATAGGGTGAAAACGGGACCCTATTCCTATAAGCCTACGTTGTCCGTCCGTCCATCCTACCTATTTAGGGCTGTAACTTTGAAACGGTAATAGCTAGACAGTTGAAATTTACACAGAATGTGCGTTATTACAGCGGATTTGCCACAAAACATACACAAATTAGCATTTTTGTAGTGAGTGTTTTTGTTGTTTCGATTTTTCTCAAAAAGTTGAAAATTCAGTGTAACTTTTCAACCGTTCAATTTCGGACCTATGTGTATGGGACCAAAATTGTTGGAAATGATCTCCACTACCCCCTCGTCCATTTTAGACCACCACTTTTGGGACACCCTGTATAGTCTTATTTTTTTTATGGGATTTCCTAACAAAAAGTAAAAAATTGGGGGCTCATACAGGAAACTATTTTTTAACGTTTTTTCTTCTCGCTCTATCGTAAAAACGGTAATACATACAAACGTCAAACTTGGTGTGATTATAGAGCACACTCTACAGTATAATAACAAATAATAAAAACTGGCCAGGTGTGAGTCTGTATCACGCTAAAAGTCCCGGCGAAAACAACACTTTTATGTAAGTTAATATTTTGTGTGGTGGTGTGGTACGGAACCCTCGATGCACGAGTAGCCCCGTAGAGTTTTTATATTATTAATTTCCCTTTTCTTCACTTTCATTTTGATATACTGCTATCGATAGGCTGTCGATATGTATCACAGGAACAACACTATACTTCAGGAATTAGAGCGACAAAATGTAAACAAAGAAACGTCACTGTCAATGTGACATTACCTTTGGTGCATTTTTTAAGAATAAAATTGTCTGCGTTGACATTAAAAATGTATTGTCTATCTATAAATAATAAAAACAATCGTGACAATTTGAATGAAATTTTTAAATTATGTTATGTAGCCCGTTACTCTGTCTGTGTGGGCTTTTTGTGCTATGCGTAGCATCCGCGCATAGCTTACGGACTCAGACGAAGGTATTAAACAATCAATAGACGCGTTTACGTTATTGTTTACAATAAAAAATGTTTTTCATTAAGCACTTTGTTAAAACGAACCAAAGGTCTAAAATATCTGATTGTTGCCAGACCACGAAATAAAATATTTCCAGTCACGCTTTTTTTTAATCTAAAATAAATTATAACTTGCGTTTTTTTTAATTTATTTTTCATACAAAATTAACATATCATTTGTCGTAATCCTTTGCGAATAGAATAGATAATTTACTGTTATTCATTCCAGAGATAAATTTTCTTCCGTCTCGAGTTGGTATTTTCTACACTGGTATCACCGTTGTTTACATTTTGTCGCTCGAATTCCTGAATGGAGATTAGTATCGTATATACAATTAAAACAAGTATCTATAGATAATCGGTCTCATTGGCACAAAAGGTGGCATAGATAAAAGTATATCCAACCATTTATTTATATGGCATTTTATAACGTAAAAAAGAGAAAACCGATGCACATGTTTCGTCTTAAAAAAAATTAATCTATTCTTGATACAAAATCTCTGTCCCTAGGCGTGTCTCTGTCACTCGGAGCCGGGCGCAACTGACAGTGACATGACACGTCCAGAAAAATTATAAACAAATGCAGAGGTGTGCGAGCGCAACACAACAACCGAGGCACTGTGATTGGCCGTTGCGTCTTTAGTCTCTCTACCGCACTATTTTGTGTTTTGTACGTAGTGTAGTTATGGTTATACAGGGTGTAACATAAAATAGGACAGCTACTTAAAGGGGTGCTTTAGACCGTCAAACTGAACAACTTTCTCTAAGGGACCAATATCGAAATCGCGAAAAAAAATCTGCTGTCCCATACATTTCAGTCGAGTTATGCTTGCACTTTTGTATGGGACAGCTGATTTTTTTTTCGCGATTTCAGTGTTGGTCCCATTGTAAAAGTTGTTCAGTTTGATGGTCTAAAGCACCCCTTTAAGTAACCGTCCTATTTTATTATACACCCTGTATAGGGTGGGTAGCTTGATGTCGCCGTGTGTACAATTACCCACTTTTATATGTTTTATTAATAAATTATTGCAAAAGCTTATCAAGATAATTATGATGATTATCAATGAGAATTATCCTTTCAAAGCATAATTTCGAACCGTGGTTTTTACTGTAGATTTGGAGAAGTGATATACGCACCCTGGCATTGGATCCCCCGTCGAGCTGGTTGAGGCAGTGAGTGAGATGGGCCTGGTCGAGCCAGGGCCTGCCGTCCGCGGTCACCGAGTGGAACAAGTGGTCCCGGAACAACTTCAGCATGTACCGGCCCCCCGTCTCCGACCACGACGAGTCCATGTTCAATCTGCATTCATTACTATTCATTATTTCATGTTCCTTCATTCGAACACAGGGTGTTAGGGTAAACAGTTATTACTTTAAGGGGTGATTGTACCCATGATACTGAACAACTTTCCCTAAGAAACGTAATTATAGGAAATTCGCAAAAAAATAAAACTAAATAATAAGGACTTTCCATACTAACTGCAATCAGCTGATCGAATGTTTGTATGAAAAGTTGACTTAATTTTATTGCTAATTTCACTATGTTTTTTTATAAATGTTGTTCAATACAATCACCCATTAAAGTAATGCAACTGTCTACCCTAACACCCTGTATAATTAACTTATACACTATACAGCATGGGTAGCATGACAACCCGCGATAGCCGTGATACGGCTTTATCACGTCTTTTATCTCTTTCGTTTGCGCGCGAAGACGTGATAAAGCCACGGCTATCGCGGCTTGTCGTGCTACCCATGCTGTTGTTTTTGTAAGAATAAGCCGAAAGAGTATACTGTACAGTTCTGCATACAGAACGGCCACTCCCTGTCCCTCTGACGTCAGATACCCTACCTCACCCGCAGTTTTTGGGGACACTTTAGGCTCAGTATAAGAAAGAGCATCTAGTGCTACATACAGTATGGACACTACCTGCCTCCCACCGACTTTCTCTCTTCTGGTTGAATCGTGGTTCATCTTAAGCAAATGCGTATTCCTGTCTCGCTCGCACTCACTCAGTATCGCACATGCTTTCTATTAAAATTTTCCCATTTGTATGAAATGACAGCTATCAGATGACAGTGTCCAAGGTGTGCTTTAGGGGAGCCGAGCAAGAAGAACACTCACTGGTTCACCGGCTAAATGAGTTTGAACTTGTTGTTTTATACGAGTTCATTAGTTGCCGCAAAAATGACGTTTCGCGGAAAGAAGAACCGTTTTTTCTTTTTCATCACACGAATTTTTTCTTCCACGTCTTCTAAAATAGGTAGCCATTAACGTAAGCTTTATCAGCTTATTCACTTTATTGTGTTGTAGTCTGTTCATCTTACAAACCCTTCACTTATGTACTGTACACGGCCGTAATGCGAACGGTTTTTGGGCAGATGCGTGTATTTTAGTTACTAAATTACTCGTCACTCAACTAAAATAGAAGCCTACACTGAACACGCTTTATCGCCGGCGCGCGCGCTTGTAATAGTAGGCAAGCATCGTAAGGCCATTCTTTGGAGTAGCGGGGTGTGACGGTATTGCAGACTGTAACGTTTAGGTTACATTATTGTGAATATCTGTGGATAATAATATACAGGATGTAAGGAAAAGTATCATTAACCTTTAAACCACATACTCTACCCATCAAACTGAACAACTTTTAGAGCGAGCGCAGACTAGAGACAAAACAGTTGTAACACAGATTCGTCGCACGCAGACAAAACTGCTTCGAAACAGTTTTGTTTCAAACGCGGCGCACACCAAGTAAGACAAAACTGTTTTGCCTACGTCACGACGCGTAACTTAACCTTATAATATAACCCCCGAACATTTTTCATTGAACGTCCCACCCCCCAGCGCCGCGGTCATATAAAAACTGTAGACATTATTATAGTCAACGATTTTTTTTTTGGTCATCGCTGCCTGCGCTCCCACTAGATTCCGCCATACCTAAGAACCAGTGTGGGCATTAATCCATAATTTTTTTATCAATTGATTAATTTTATTAGTTTTAATCAGACTAAATACATTTTTAATCGATCCGAAAAAGATTAAAATTAATTAATTTTTAATCAACTTTTTAGATTAAAATTTTAATCGTTATTTTTAATTTTAATCAAAACGAGATTTTACCCGCGACTTCGTCCGCATAAATTATATACCAGATTTTAAGTCAGATGATAAGCTATCAAATAAAAAAGTTTCATCAAAATCGGTTCAGTAGTTTTTGCGTGATACTCGAACAAGCAAACACCCAAACAAACAAACAAACAAATAAACAGACAGACAAAAAATCCAAAAATTGTTGATTTGGAATCAGGGACAGTTAAAAACCAAGTCTTCATTTTTTTTTTGTAAATATCTTCAATGTACAGACACATTTCTGTTACAGTTTTATAATAGTTTAGATTAGGTTTGGGCCCATACTGCTAAGAACAAAAGCTTCTGAAATGCGGCAACTCGTTGTCATTGTTGTATGGTTTCAATATTTAAAAGCCTATAGTGCTTACTTGGGACCATTACAATGTATGTGCCTGTGAGCCTTATTTATTTATTTGGTTTATGCCTCAAAGTATTTGTCCAAGTAGGTTTGAAAAGGTTTAATAGTTGTTTGAAGTTGAATTTTCAAAAGGTGCGATTTTTTGTCGCCGAGCGTCATCATCATCCTCCTAACTGCTGTCCCGCTGGGTAGCGGGTTCTGCTTTCCTAGTCTGTTTCTTCCACTTCGCTCTGTCTTGAACATCGTCGACGATTTTTTGTCGCTGAGCGTAGTTATTCATATAAATTTTAATTTTTCACTCGCGCCATCTACCCGCGGTTCATCAATTGTACCGCAAACAACCATAGTTCTTGCAGCCCTAATATTTGCTGACGTCATCGTCTTGCCACTTTCTGTGACTTCTCTCCTACCTATGTAGGCACTAGGCAGTGTCCGGGAAACCCCGAGCAACAGCTTGGGAACAGAGGGGTTACAATGGGTACGTCGCTAGACAGTTTTGTCGTTGGTGTGCGCGCTCACATACTTTTCCATGGGAAGCCGACAGTCGTTAGTCAGATTCGTCGCGGTGTCTCGTAGACAGTTTAGTCTATGAGACTTTTTGTTGCAAGTGTGCGCAGCTTCATAGCTTTAGTAAAGCGGTAGTCTGTCTTACAACTGTTTTGTCTCAAGTCTGCGCTCAATCTTACTATGGGAGCAAACCGATCGGAGCAAAAAATATCAGCTGTTGTACCTATACATTTGAGTAGAGTAGGTATTGGAGTTTAGTATGGGACAGCAGATTTTTTTTTTTGCTCCTATCCGTTTGCTCCCTTTGTAAAAGTTGTTCAGTTTGATGGGTAGAGTATGTGGTTTAAAGGTTAATGATACTTTTTCTTACACCCTGTAGTGACTCACTCTGGGCGCTCGTTGATGACTCCCAGCTTGACCAGTAAACGCAGTAGTTTACCGTTGTCTATCTTCTGGGGATAATAATACGCAGTGACTCACTCGGGGCGCTCGTTGACCACTCCCAGCTTGACCAGTATACGCAGCAGTCTACCGTTGACTATCTTCTGTGGATAATAATACGCAGTGACTCACTCGGGGCGCTCGTTGACCACTCCCAGCTTGACCAGTATACGCAGCAGTCTACCGTTGTCTATCTTCTGTGGATAATAATACGCAGTGACTCACTCGGGGCGCTCGTTGACCACTCCCAGCTTGACCAGTATACGCAGCAGTCTACCGTTGACTATCTTCTGTGGATAATAATACGCAGTGACTCACTCGGGGCGCTCGTTGACCACTCCCAGCTTGACCAGTATACGCAGCAGTCTACCGTTGACTATCTTCTGTGGATAATAATACGCAGTGACTCACTCGGGGCGCTCGTTGACCACTCCCAGCTTGACCAGTATACGCAGCAGTCTACCGTTGTCTATCTTCTGTGGATAATAATACGCAGTGACTCACTCGGGGCGCTCGTTGACCACTCCCAGCTGGACCAGTGTACGCAGCAGTCTACCGTTGTCTATCTTCTGTGGATAATAATACGCAGTGACTCACTCGGGGCGCTCGTTGACCACTCCCAGCTGGACCAGTGTACGCAGCAGTCTACCGTTGTCTATCTTCTGTGGATAATAATACGCAGTGACTCACTCGGGGCGCTCGTTGACCACTCCCAGCTGGACCAGTGTACGCAGCAGTCTACCGTTGTCTATCTTCTGTGGATAATAATACGCAGTGACTCACTAGGGGCGCTCGTTGACCACTCCCAGCTTGACCAGTATACGCAGCAGTCTACCGTTGACTATCTTCTGTGGATAATAATACGCAGTGACTCACTCGGGGCGCTCGTTGACCACTCCCAGCTTGACCAGTATACGCAGCAGTCTACCGTTGACTATCTTCTGTGGATAATAATACGCAGTGACTCACTCGGGGCGCTCGTTGACCACTCCCAGCTTGACCAGTATACGCAGCAGTCTACCGTTGACTATCTTCTGTGGATAATAATACGCAGTGACTCACTCGGGGCGCTCGTTGACCACTCCCAGCTTGACCAGTATACGCAGCAGTCTACCGTTGACTATCTTCTGTGGATAATAATACGCAGTGACTCACTCGGGGCGCTCGTTGACCACTCCCAGCTTGACCAGTATACGCAGCAGTCTACCGTTGACTATCTTCTGTGGATAATAATACGCAGTGACTCACTCGGGGCGCTCGTTGACCACTCCCAGCTTGACCAGTATACGCAGCAGTCTACCGTTGACTATCTTCTGTGGATAATAATACGCAGTGACTCACTCGGGGCGCTCGTTGACCACTCCCAGCTTGACCAGTATACGCAGCAGTCTACCGTTGACTATCTTCTGTGGATAATAATACGCAGTGACTCACTCGGGGCGCTCGTTGACCACTCCCAGCTTGACCAGTATACGCAGCAGTCTACCGTTGACTATCTTCTGTGGATAATAATACGCAGTGACTCACTCGGGGCGCTCGTTGACCACTCCCAGCTTGACCAGTATACGCAGCAGTCTACCGTTGACTATCTTCTGTGGATAATAATACGCAGTGACTCACTCGGGGCGCTCGTTGACCACTCCCAGCTTGACCAGTATACGCAGCAGTCTACCGTTGACTATCTTCTGTGGATAATAATACGCAGTGACTCACTCGGGGCGCTCGTTGACCACTCCCAGCTTGACCAGTATACGCAGCAGTCTACCGTTGACTATCTTCTGTGGATAATAATACGCAGTGACTCACTCGGGGCGCTCGTTGACCACTCCCAGCTTGACCAGTATACGCAGCAGTCTACCGTTGTCTATCTCGCGAGCCAACTGTTCCTCGAACGCGTCAGCGCGCCTCTCCAGCGCCTCCACCTTACATTTAACACATATCGTTCCGTTAAGACTTACATAGACATTTTTATTATAATTATCTATACAGGGTTTAAGGTAAAGCATAATTAACTTTTAAACCTAACTTTTAGTTTAAGTTGCAGAAACGCTCATTAGAGTTAATCCTCCATTAAATCTCTTGCTGTCACTTTCTAGCAACTCAGTGATAGAGTGTGTGGTTTAAAGTTCATCAACCTGAACAACTTTACTATGGGAGCAAGCCTGTCTGAACGAAAAAATCTGCTGTTTCATAAGTTTAAGTCGTGTAGGCATTGCAGTTTAGTATGGAACAGTTGATTTATTTTTGCGCGGACGGCTTTGCTTCCATAGTAAAAGTTGTACAGTTTGATGGGTGGAGTATGTGGTGTCTTTACATTACACCACATTCTATACCATACATATAATAACTAAGTATAGGTATACTAATATACAGGAAGATTTTTTTATCACCATCCAAATTTTAATAAAATGTTTGTTAATGAAAAAAAATCGATACGTGTTTTTTCTTTTAGTATCGCTCAGTACTAAAATATTGAGATATGACTACGCAAAAATGTCTTAAGAAAAACAATTTGACTGGACACAGTACGCACCTACCTGTGCCACAGATTACTTATTAATAGTTACTACCACTCGACCAGATTTCGCGCGCTTTTTCGAATTTAGAACTTTGCTTTTCAAGAACGAAAACTAACGAACGAATCTCTGTGGTCAGTAATTTTCTTTGGGTCAGAGCCTTTTAATTTTTAGAAAAAGTTTATTATGTGTCATTGTGTCATTCAAAGAGTACTTTATTATAACCGTGTCATTGAACAAAAATAAACAAAATATGGGACTAGTATAACATTTTAACAATGTTTTGAAAGTGTTGTGTGTTCCTGTTAAGTTTACAATGCGTGGGACTCTGAAGCTAGGGCTCCGCCCCCCGGTCCTTCAGCACCCGGTCGGTACGAATACGAAACTTGATGACCAAGCTTTATGGAAAATTCTGTAGGATAAAATTTTTAAATGTGAAATTTTGACCTGCCCTTTTTTTAAATGAAATGGGTTCTATAAGTGATACCAAACAGGTAGAAAAAATTTGGATGGTGATAAAAAAATCTTCCTGTATATATATATATAATATATATATATAGTACGTATACACCCCAAAGACATACCCGGTATAAGAGGGCAGCGCAACTGAGATAGATTACTATGAGAGCAAACCAATGGAAGAAAAAAAATGTTTCATACAGTTGAGTAGAGTAAAAATTGCAGTTTATAGAATAGCAGATTTTTGCTACGATTGGTTTGCTCCCATAGTAAAAGTTGTTCAGTTTGATGGGTGTCTACCCATCTATCTTTATTTTTGTATTATTTATCTATCCAAAAATCTTTATTTAAAAGGATGTCAATGATATAAATGTCAACATGTATAAGTAAAAAGTGTTACCTGTGTATAAAACCTGGCTCCAATCATCGGCATGAGATCGGTCACGGAGCGGCGTGCCGGTGACGTCGACAACAGATATCTACCGTAACATACATAATACTGTTATTATTTACTAGTAATTGGCCCGCGGCTTCGACCGCACCGGCTAGCGGCTCCCGCATCGCAGCAAGATATAATGTTTACCAGTTCATCCGATTCAAATCAAGTACAAAGTCCAATCATCAATTGAAATCATTTGAATATTTTTTTGGGGTGGTCCAGAACTCCAGACCATCAAAGTGAACAACTTTTTCTATGGCAGCAAACCCGAAATCACAAAAAAACAGCACTTCGGTACTAAACTGCAATGCCTACTCGACTCAAATGTATGAACAGCTGATTTATTTTTGCAATTTCTGGTTTGCTCCCGTAGTAAAAGTTGTATAGTTTGCCTGTAGTTTCATAAAAAGCGGTCCAGCAGTTTTTGTAAAATATAAAAAAATCTGTGATTTGGAGTCAAAGAATCTTAAAAATCACATAGGTCCTTCTTAATAATCTTAATATGCTGAAGGTTTTTTAAGAGAAGATCAGAGACCATCAAACTGAACAACTTTTGGAACCTTGAAAGCGAGAAAGAAAATCTAATGTTCCATACAAAATAGCAAACCTACTCGACCAATAGGACAGCTGATTTCTATGTTGGTCCCGTAGAGAAAGTTGTGTAGTTCGATGCTCTAATAATCCCCTTAATAAACCGTCAGCATATTAAGAAGGACCCTGTAAAGTAAATGTTTTGTATAATTTCAATGTACCTACACTTCTTCTGACCGTTTAACCTTTGGTATGCCGGAACGCTCTACTATTGTGTCTGTAATTCCCGGCATACGAGAGGTTCACAATAGTGTAGGTAGATAAATATAAGGTCTAACCAAATTAGCTGAAACTATTCTAAGGGGATAACCGAAACTGAACAACTTTTTCGCGAAAAAAAAAACAGCTGTCTCATACGAAACTGCAAACAAACTCGACCGAAATGTATGGGACAGTTGTTGATTTTCGATATTGGTCCCAAAGAAAGTTGTTGATGGTCTGATCATCCCCTAAAAATAGTTTCAGCTA
The DNA here is from genome assembly GCA_922987775.1 of Agonopterix subpropinquella. Taxonomy (NCBI): domain Eukaryota; kingdom Metazoa; phylum Arthropoda; class Insecta; order Lepidoptera; family Depressariidae; genus Agonopterix; species Agonopterix subpropinquella. Next base: position 29,258,225 of record OV277693.1, read on the forward strand.
ATGTTGTTTTTTAGACCTTATACAACGTGTTAATGAATAAGCGCAAAACATCATACACCCCAACTGATTTATAACAAAATAACTAGCGACCCGCCCCGGCTTTGCACGGGTGCAATGCTGATATAAACCTTCCTCTTGAATCACTCTAATTATTAAAAAAACTGTATCAAAATCCGTTGCGCAGTTTTAAAGATCTAAGCATACATATAGGGACAGACAGACAGCGGGGAACAACAATTTCTTTATTTTTATAGTTAAAATTTAAAGTTATTCGCATTATACATTTTAATAATATTGTTTTGGTAGTAAGTAGGGTGAGTATGCCCGTTTGGTGGGTTGACATCGGGTTCGGTAAATTTAAAATTTTACAAACCAATTATTTAATATTTTGAAGAAAAAAATACCTACGTTGAAACCATGATAATTCGATTCTGCTCTCGATTCTAAACAAACTACTTTCTAGTTTTGCGTTAATTCATGAACACGTTGTATAGTGTAACATACAGTATCAAGTTCTTGAGATCAGAGGAGTAGGTCCGCGCGACGAGCTCCATGGAGGCGGGCAGGTTATCGCAGTGGACGGTGCGGCAGGCCAGCGCCAGCGCCAGCCGGCCCAGCGCTGTCAGGTCTTCCTGCTGCGCCTGCACACCATCCGCATCCGTCAAGCAGGCACTTCACTCTCGCGAGAACATCTCACTGAGAATTCTCGGCGAGAACTTTCAAGGAAAATTACTACGGCTTATGACGCCACGAGAACAATGAAGGGCATCCACACTCTCGTTCTCGGCTGTTCTCGGCGATGCCCGCATAACAAATCACCATCATATGGTCAGCACATTGACTTACTACCGGGTATAATAAAAAAATCGCGAAAGTGTTCTTCTTCTTATCGTGTGGGCAGAGCCCTGGTGTCAGAGTTTTTTCAGACCGCCTTACGGCCTCTGACGTGGTTTTTATGTAACAACTACTACCACCAGAGATAGTAGCCGAGACCAACGGCTTAGCGTGACATCTGAAGCACGGAATCATATTTCTTTTCGGACAATCAGGTGATTCAGCCTGCAATGTCCTAACCAACTGGGGAAAAACGCACAAAGTGACATATCACTAGGTGTCCCCCGTGGGAATCGAACCTACGACCTCCGTATCGAGAGCCAATACTCTTAACCACTAGACCACGGAGACAGTTAACCGTGACCGCGACCGCGGACCGCGAAAGTGTTAACCTACATAAACGAAAGTACGTGTTAGTTATTACATTTTAATTTTATTTTGCTTACGTAGTTTTTAAAAATTCTTACAGCACAGCAGCACGGTATGCAGATGTGCGCATAATTCGTCAATCAAATGGAGACTGGCGCGTAATTGTTTCTCTTTATGTGTTTTGATTGTATTTTGGTTCGAACACTTGAGCGCGGACCCTACGTCCAGGAGTTGGTAAGTCAATGGGTCAACCCACAGAACATTATAAGAAGGGGTTAGCTTTTGCTTCGGAGACGACTGTCGCCACTTTCCGCTCACGCTGCTACAATTACTGATGCCCTCTCGCTCGCACCACGCCGCGCGCCTTACGGTGTTATGCAAATCATTGCATAACCGTCTGGCACACGTTCCACGCATACTTTGCACTTCTAACCCTTTTTATAATATTCTGTGAGTCAACCCCTCTAATAATTATTGTCTCTTTCCGCGCTATTCGGAGACAGAAATCCGCGACATGGAGTATAGACAAAAAAACCGAGTCGCACGAGTTAAGGATGCTGACCCAGCATCCGACATCCAGTTCAAGTAAACTGGATCACTACGGAACTGCTGATGCACATGACGCACTTTGCATCTTTGCCTATCAATCCGGGCCAGCGTCCGATGCTTGGTTAGCATTAAAGTAGTTTCTAATTACTATAATTAAGATATTGTAATCTAGGATTAGGCCTCTTACTCTTGGCGGACAATTTCCGACCCGCAATAGACTATACTCCCGTAAGTTTGCGTATTATTTTTAATTCACGCGAGTTAAATTATCATACTAGACGGGAAAGCTATTTATAAATTCCACACTTGAATTGGGTATTTGACTACATACAATATATTTTATTTTTATCTTCTCAGTAAAAAAAAGGGTTAGAAAATAACGCTAAACTCCAATTTTCGTTGAGTTTTTAGCTTGAAGACTATTTTTTATACCAAGATAAACTTTAAAAAGTAATGAAATGTTGATGACGTCACAACTCATTATTCGGTACAAATCTTCATTACAAAGCGCACGTTTTGACGTCCGATAAAGAGTAGCTGATTTGATTAGTTGTCAAGTAGCCTATTGCTATCTATACGACATTTCCTTTTTTTTTGCTATTAGATTAAGCTCCCTGATGATAGTAAAAGAATGCAATGCGATAGATAGAGTAGGGTGGGGCCTAAATGTACCTGGCCTACGTCCGAGGCGGTGGGGTGGAGCGCGTCGGCGGCGCCGCACCACGCGACTCGCACGCGGCACCCGTTCATCACCACCTTGCTGGGGTCCAGGCTCCTGCGACAACACCATCATCATCACCACCAGAGATCCGATACACGGATCAATATTTACCTAAAGTTGAGGTGTTCGCTATAGTGAAATAACACACTTCTGTATCGAAAACAAACGGGATTGGGCGTTTTCCTTTCTCACACATTTTTAATCGTTAAAATTTTATAAGAAACGAGCTTTTACCCGCGACTTCGTCCGCATAAATTATATACCAGATTTTAAGTCAGATCATAATTCATAAGCTATCAAACAAAAAAAGTTTCATCAAAATCGGTTCAGTAGTTTTTGCGTGATACTCGAACAAACAAACACCCAAACATACAAACAAACAAACAGACAGACAAAAAATCCAAAAATTGGTGATTTGGAATCAGAGACAGATAAAAACCATGCCGTAACTTTTTTTTTTGTGTGTTTCGTAATATCTTCAATGTACAGACACATTTCTGTTTCAGTTTTATAATAGTTTAGATGCACCGATAGAAAAGAATAATTTCCATTTACTTGGGAAGTATGATATTCTTCCTATTTTGTGTATAATTTTAGCTATCATACTACTTGTGTGTTCTTTGATCATACTCATTCGTTAGTTGGGAAACGATTTGAAACGAATACATTTCGTCACATGGGCAATGTCTTTTGTTGGGTTTGATGGTCTACTGACCATCTCCATATTAAGAAGGATCCTATATTACATTATTCGGAAACGGCTCTTTCTATTTGAATGAAATTTTGTATTTAACAAGATATTTTTTTTTTTATAGATTTCATGGTAATAATAATAACTCAGAAAAAGCCGAGTAAAGAGCCGAGCCGAGTATTGAGTGTTGAAAGGTCGGTTGGCCAGGTCAGGTCAGGTTCAGGTGCAGTACCTGCAAGCGAGGCCGGCGGTGTGTATGGCCCGAAGTGCCGCCGTCAGCTGCACCAGCAGGCTCCAGAGCACCGCCTCGGGCAGCAAGGCGCCGCACGCCACCGCTCGCAGCATCGCGTTCTTCTGCATTATTGTTGCAATATACGTTAATATCTTGTCTTGTACACACAGCGCCAAGCTATATACAAAACTAAAATAAACTTGCCGCGCGTAGGTCGAGTAACGTATGTGGGTGTTTCGGCTCGACGTTTGAACGCTGTCATTATCCTCACCAAATATCTTCGCCTTGTTTATACAACGTGTTAATGAATTAACGCATAACTAGAAAGTACTTTGTTTAGAACCGATAGCAGAATCGAATTATCATGGTTTCAACATAGGTAATTTTTTTCAAAATTTAAATTTTCTTTTTCGTAAAATTTTTAATTTACTAAACCCGATGTCAGCCCACCCCACGGGCACACTCACCCTTACTACCAAAACAAGATTATAAAAATGTATCCATGAGTACGTTAGCGCTTTCTTTCAGTGCTGAAATGATAACAAATCATTTTTGCCACTGAACTTAAAATGCGAATAACTTTAAATTTTTAGTATCAAAATAATGAAATTATTGTTTCAATCTATTTCTTCTACACTAATATTATAAAGAGGAAAGATTTGTACCTATTTTTGTATGTTTGTATGTTTGTAATGAATAAACTCAAAAACTACTGTGCCGATTTCAAAAATTCTTTCACCATTAGAAAGCTACATTCACCCTGAGTAACATAGGCTATATTTATTGCTAGAAAAGATTAGACATCCACCCGTGCGAAGCCGGGACAGGCCGCTAGTTTGTTATAAATCAGTTGGGGTGTATGAGGTTTTGCGCTAATTTATTAACACGTTGTATAAGAGCAGGTATAAAATATTATAACGCAATCATAAAGCTCGCAAGACCCGTGTAATACAACTGGAGCATTAAAAAATTATACATTTCTTATTCCTATTCTTATGAGGCGAATGAGGAATGTGTTTTCTTTTAGAATGTGTCGATGGGTGAAAGGCTATCAGTGATTAAAAGTCACTCCACTCAGAAACGTGGGCCTGTGGTTGAAGTGAACCCTAATAAAATGCCTTAGCAGCAGTTGAAACAAATCTTCTGATATATGCTCACGACTATATTCCCCGAGGGGGTAAATTATTAATTAGATATATTCTTAGTATATACGGAAACTCTTTCTAGTGTGACGGGGAGTGAGCCCATCAAAACTTATAGTGGACAGTGGCTAAAATACATACATGCATCGAAATTCAAGCATGCCTTGCTGGCAGGTTTCCTGGCTGTCCTATCATAAACAATAAATTAATACTTACTTGAAACCTTTAAGCCAATATAATCAGAATGTATGTAACATGAATATACAGGGTGTAAACTTAAATGCGTTACATACTTTAGGTGCTTTAAACCAATAAATTGAGCTCTATTGGCAGTTTGCGGGTTCGAGTCCCGTCAGTAAGTCGCGATCTGATATTAAGGTTTTCAATGTTAATTTGATTTGTAACAGCACAACATGATTATAAATAAGTGTAGGATCACACCTGTCGAAATTACGCTACACACCAGTCAGCGACATTATTTCAAGTAACCGCACCGAAATTACGTCGCGCAATTTCGTCGGATATATTCCTACACTAACTTGTTTATAACCAGCAGTTAGGGGCAAATCACATTCAAAAGAGCAACGGCTGGCAGCGCGCGGCATTTTACATAGCATATTGAACTTTGCGAAACCGCTGGACTGTATGGAGTTGGCTTCCTAGTGTCAAAAAGGTGGAGAAACAATATTATAGAATTTATTGGATACTCTGAAAGAATAGCTGTCTTGAAATTTAGCGTGACTCACAAAAAGACCCTGACCATTATACAGACGTATGCACCAACATCTGACCATACGGATGATGAAGTGGAAGAATTTTACGATCTTCTGAACAGAGCTTATGATGAAAACCGAAGCACCTGGAACATAGTCCTTGGAGATCTGAACGCCAAGGTTGGAACTAGACAAGAATTGGACGACGAACATATACTAGGGCCTCACGGTCTTGGAGATCGAAATGAACGTGGTGCTTGTCTGATCCAATTTGCGTTTGGCTTAAACCTGCATATATGGATCTCACCCAGGGGCTACAAAAATGAAATAGATTTTGTTCTATCCTCCGACAGAAACATCGTAAAGGACATCGGGGTCATAAATCGGTTCAAATTTAGCTCTGACCACAGACCACTTCGTGCTAAAATAAAATTCAATTCGAAAATCCACCGCATTAAAATATTTGCTAAACGAATCCAAAGACTATCCAAATACACTTTTATCAACAATTATGATCAGTTTAATCTTGAACTTACATACTATTTTGGTAATCTTAAAGTTGATGAGTCAGAAGATGTGCAAGAACAATATAAAGCAATTACAGACAGTATACAAACCGCCAGCAGAAAGATAAAGCCACCTAACAGGAATAAGAACAAACTAACATTACAAACTATTTCACTAATAGAGACCAGACAGAAATTAGAATTCCTCTCAGAAGCATATAAAGGATTGGACAGAGAAGTGAAACGTAGTATAAGAAAAGACATTCGGAACCATAACACACATCTAGTTAAAGTAGCTTTAGAAAAACACACATCACTAAGAGTTTATAAACATGGTGTCTCAGGAGGAAGGTCCTGGATAACAAAATTAGAGGATAATAACGGTGTGAAGCACAATAGTAGAGAGAAAATAATGGAAATTTGCACAGAATTCTACAAGACCCTATACTCTGATCAGCTACAGACCGAACCAACAACAGAATACTTTTGCCCTGATACTATACCTTCAATCACAGGACATGAAGTTCGTACCGTACTGAAAAGCCTGAAATATGAAAGAAGTCCTGGAAGTGATGGTATTACGGCAGAATGGCAAAACTTCTCTCTTGCCTCATATCACCCAACTGTTCAACTCTATTTTGAAGACTGGCCATCTTCCAGATAATATGTGACACGCAAATATTGTTCTTTTACATAAAAATGGGGACAAAAGTGACATTAGAAACTATAGACCCATCAGCCTGGTGTCGCATCTCTACAAGACATTTATAAAGATAATCCAGTCTCGCATAGCTGGAAAACTAGATCGACTTCAGCGATCATGCGATCACAGGCAGGCTTTCGGCCCAGTTTCTCCACCACTGACCACCTTCACACCCTCAGCCAAGTGATGGAAAAGTTCAACGAGTTCCGAAAAACCCTTTACGTAGCTTTTGTAGATTACTCCAAAGCCTTCGACAGTATCACTCATAGATCTATATTCACAGCCCTCCACAATCAAGACATAGAGCAAACCTTTATCAACCTACTCCGCAACATTTACAATACCAGTACAGCAAACATCAAATTACAGACCTCCGGACCCATCTTTAAAATTGAAAAAGGTGTTAAGCAGGGCGATCCTCTATCTCCCAAATTATTTACACTGTACTCTAGAGGAGATATTTTAAAACTTAGGACCATCTTGGGAGACAAAAGGAATCGACGTCGGCAATGGCAAGAGATTAACAAATCTCAGATTTGCCGACGTCGACATAGTACTTTTAGCGCCGTCAGCATCAGAACTTAACACAATGCTCCAAGACCTGAGCACGGCAAGCCTGGAGGTTGGACTTAAGATGAACCGTACCAAGACCCAGTTGATGACCAACAGCACGAAACGTAGGGTAGAGGTAGATGGGCAGGTCATACAATATGTCGATGAGTACCTTTACTTCGGCCAGATAGTATCCTTCGAAAACAGGCAGGACATAGAAGTCGCTCGTCGAGTCGACAACGCTTGGAAGAGCTACTGGTCCATGAAGGAACTGATGAAGGGTGACCTTCCGCTGTCACTCAAGAGCAGACTCGTCGACATGTGTATTCTGCCCATCCTAACTTACGGTGCTCAAACTTGGTCATTAACAAAGGTTCAAAAGTTCAAACTGCAGGTTTGTCAAAGAGCTATGGAGCGCAGTATACTAGGTGTAAAACGGACAGACCGTATCCGGAACACAACACTGCGCTCCAAAACTCAAATAGCTGACGTAGGGGAAAAGGCAGCAAAACTGAAGTGGAACTGGGCTGGGATGTTTGCAGAATGCGCACTGAGCGGTGGGCATCAATCGTCACGCAATGGGTGCCTCACGACGGGAGCCGAGGTCGAGGCAGACCCCGGAAAAGATGGCGAGACGAGCTGGATGCCTACTGCGATGAGTGGCGGGACGTAGCTCCGAATAGAGAGATGTGGAAGGGTTTGGGGGAGACCTTTGCCCAGCAGTGGGACAATACAGGTTAATAAAAAGAAAAAATTGAACGTTATCTATTCTAAGATGAGACAAAATGTCAATTGAGGTGACAAAACGGTAGCCAATAGCCCCGCCACGAACGTTGAGCTGTCATTCTATCCAGTCAATAGGAATTTTATCTTATCTCACTGCACATAAAGTTCAATATGCTAGGCAAAATGCCGCTGTTCTTTGAATGGGAATTGAGCGTCAGTACCTGGTGAGTGTAGGGGCGCGGCGCATCGGGGTCGGAGGAGAACGGGTCGTGGAAGCCGCTGCCGTCGCTGACCGCACCACCGCCCCCGGACAGGAACTTGTTCAGCAGGGTCACGCAGGCCGGGTGGTAGTCGTACACTAGGATAGTGGCTGCACACACCAAGTTTCAACTTCTCAATAAAAAGCACAGTCATACAGATTGTCCCAATATTCAACGTCAAACCGAAAACAGGAGATTGGATGGAACAAATCCTTTATTTTTGAATTGAGTCCGCCTAAAAAAAAATATTCTGGATTGCGAGCAAGTATTTTCATGAAAAAAATTACAAATTTGTAGTAAGTTACAACATCTTAAAGTTGGTTTTTCTAATGTTAAAACAAAATTCAATATCTCGAAAACTGTCAAACTTAGATTTTTTTTTTTCCTGAATAATTATAAACTCACCTATCTCCTGTTTTCGGCTTGACGTTGAGTTTTGGAACACCCTGTATATCTTAAGTATACACCTTTCACACAATTTATTCATCTTTGCTTCGATTTCTAATTTCTCCTTCTACACTCCACACATATTCCCAACTTTGACCCCTCTTCGATTTCTGTACAGGGCCTCAATTGCGCAATTTTATACGGTTTTGGTTTGGTTTTGGTTTAGTTTTGGTTTAGATTTGGTTTAGCTGAAGTAAAAAAGCTATCGCGATATTTTTTTCTGAACGGTTAAATCGCACAATACAGAAAATTCGATCGAACGGACATCAAACGTTACGCCAACGTATCTTCCGAAATAAAGCTAAATCGTTACCGTTAATATAATTTGCGCGATACGAATTGTGCATAACGTAACGTTTTTGGTTGTGGTTTTGTTTTGGTAGTATCGTTCAAACTTAGGGCGATTGAGGCCCGGGAATGAGACGACTTTCCGCTTTCATCGACAGCTGCGCGAAAACAAAATCGTTAAGAGAGTACAGTACAGGGTATGACGGTGATTTCTAATCGGTGCGTTTAAGGACATGCACTTGTCCTTGGATGAACGGACTTTATTTACGCGGGTGCCCGGCTATGCGGTGTCTTCTAAGCCTAATGGTTTGTGCTCCTGTAAGTAAGATATAGCCTGTAGCATTCCACTGCAGGGCAAAAGCCTGCTCTCACGGCTAATGGTATGAGGGAGTGGGCCATAATCCACCACGCGGGCCCAGGAGTGCGATGCTTTAAAGTCACATGTTCAAATCGGCAGAAGAAAGATGCATAATCTCCATAGTAATTTTGACATTTACAACAGCTGATTTGAACGTGTGACTTTCATAAACACCACTCAAGTGCGGATTAGTGGGAGCAAGTTAGTAGTCAACTTGTTGTCGGATAATTTGTATACTGTTGTTTATTTGTGCTCCTGAATTGTTAACTTACAATGATCACCAAAAGCCTTAGTAGTGAAGCAGTCGTGTAGACGCACGACGTTGGGATGGTCGATGAGCTTCCACATGTCGATGCGTTTCGAGTGCGTGTGCACAGCGTGCCCGTGGAGCCGTCGCAGCGCGTAGTGGTCGCCAGTCTGGCGGTGGGCGGCGCGGAAGGCGGTCGCCAACGAGTGCGGCGCCGCTGTCTCTATTGGCGTCAGATCGCTGTACATTTCAACGTTTTCTGGAAGATCTGTGGAGACAATACTGATGTAGTTTGCTAGATAAATTCGTCGCCAGAGGTAAATCTTAAACGGTCAAAGAAGAGATAAAGTATCCGAAAATGCTCCATTTGTCGAGCTCTATGTCATCAGAAAAAGAAGAAGTTCTAAGACTAATAGAAAAGTAATAAGATTGACGGCGTATCTAAAAATATAGTCGAACGAGCTTTTACCCGCGACTTCGTCCGCATAAATTATATACCAGATTTTAAGTCAGATGTTACGCTACCAAACAAAAAAGTTTCATCAAAATCGGTTCAGTAGTTTTTTCGTGATACTCGAACAAACAAACACCCAAACAAACAAACAAACAATCAAACAACATTCTTTTTTTTAAATTTACAGTTTTAAGGTGGACTTCCGATGCTAGCGGCCGACGCGTCTGACGCGCGCGGCTCGCGGCCGACGGCCGATGCGGCCATACTAGTTACTATGAAAACGTATAGCGCCGCTTCCGATGCCAGCGACTGACGCGGGCGTCAGACGCGCGCGGCCGATGTCTATCGCATCGGCCGCGGCCGCGCGCGGCTATGCTCTGACGTCACGCGGAACAAGAATGCTTGCCAGAAATATTACGAAGTTTTTACCGAAAATTTGCTTAATTTTTACTATTTTATTTGTATTTTATTATCTGCAAGGTCGCTCATCCACGTAGCGATAACACCATCTATCGAGCCACTTGAAACTACTTTTTCTTTTTTCGGAAAATCTCTTGCCTACATAATTATTAGCTAGAAAGCGATCCATGTAGGTACAGGTTAAAAAGCCAAGGGTCTCATTACTCCCAAAAATGTATTTTATCATAAACCCTGTAAAAAAAATGCATTCATATATTCTCTAAACCTATCAATCTGTCAATCAATTAAATATTCTTTATTAAAATATGTATTGTTTTTTTTTTGTTTGTGTTTTTATGTTTTTGTTTAAACACCAAAACATAAAAACATACCCTAAATTTTGGGGAAAATACCCTAAAGTGATAACACTCTGCACAATAGGCACGCGTCAGTCGCTGACATCGGAAGTGAGGTCTGTCGTCGGCCGCGCGCGTCTGACGCGAGGTTCTGTCATATTTGACAGAACCTCGCGTCAGACGCGCGCGTTAGACGCATCGGCCGCTGGCATCGGAAGTCCACCTTTATAATAGTCAAGATTAAGCGCGTAATGGGGAGAAGAAAAAACGATTATTGGATCGCCTGTAAAATTTTCTCTTGAGGTTCGCCCTTATGCGGCGTAGGCGACGAATTATCCTTTTAGTTAGCACAATCGTCTATTTAAAGTTTGCTTCAGTCAGTACTCCCATAAAACCAAGATCAATCTATAAAATGAAATTGTTTTATGTTTCAGGATCGACACCTAAGATGTGGTTTGTGTGTTTTTGTGGATTGTGGTTACTGAATTGTCCATATTTCTTTCCCAGTATAGGAATGTTGGCCAAGGGACGGAAAGGGGTCAGTAGGCAGACCACCAAAACATTGAGCTTAGGACGGCATCAACTAGTGCACCAAAAATTTTACAGACGAAATTGTTTGAAATGGATCAGATTAGAACAGGACCGTGAGGAATGGCGCAATAAAAAGGAAGCCTATGTTCAGTCGGTTAACCTTCCTTTGCACCTTAAATTGGGTGGCCAGGCTACAACAAGTTTATTCTTTTGGATGTGCAGTCAATTTCAATGTCATTGTGAACATAAACACTTCACACCAACACTGCAATTAAGCCGCTTCACACAAGAGTCTTTGTTGTGAAGTGCACGTAAGGTAACTCACCGGGGTACGCGCGTAGGTCAGTCTGAAGGAACACGTCCTCGTTTCGCTGGTAGATCTCCGACCTGATCGTCTCCGGCATGTAGAACGTCGATGCCAGACCTTTTGTCGACAATCACAAAGATTATAACAATTAAATACAGTTACACCAGTACACCACAGAACAGAGAAATAAAAGGGTAAAAGCTAGGGTAAAAGTAACACGGGTAGATAGGTAGTTTCCTTTATTACTGAACCTCATCATGCCAGCCGGCAGGTGTTCGATCACCGGAAACATCATGAGGACTATAAAGCTAAAAAAATAAAATGAGGTTTATTTTTTAAGTGTCACAAGTCGTGCTTTCTACAAAATGAATTATATCCCGCGTGCCATTAATGAGCGTGAACTTATACTTAAGCTATGTAATGCACGCAAAAATCAACAGTAAACGAATAGAAAATGCAATCATCATCATCATCATCATCAGCCTATCATCGTCCACTGCTGAACATAGGCCTCTCCCAAGGCGCGCCACAAAATGCAATGCAATTTATCAATTGCTATGTAAATCATTACATCCTTTTCTGATCATTTTTTATAGCGAATATAAGACTCTAATACAGGACTTCCCAACCAGTGGGGCGCGCCCCCCAAGGGGGGCGTAGTGATATCGTAGGGGGGGCACAATGCGTTTACATTTTGGACAGAAAACTCCAGTTAACCACTTAAATTCCACTCATTAATTCATTTTAATAATTAACTCATTCATTCAGTTACTAATATACCCATTAGTTTGTTGTTACTGACATGTTCAGGCTCAGCAGGTCTCAGATAGCACCTTTCCAGCTGCGCTTGTCGTTATTTTAATAGTGAGGGGGCGTGCAAAATATTCCTTACTATACCAGGGGAGGCGTGACGCAAAAAAGGTTGGGAAACCCTGCTCTAATATCTAATTAAATAAGTAGTGTTTAACTACAGAATCCTAAAAAAGCGGTATGAATTAGATATAATGTTTTAACTTTTGCATGGATAGTGAATACGTATCAATTTACGAATCAAATTCGGCCACTAAGATGTAAAAACATTAACACGAAAAGAAGAAGTATCAGAAGAAAAAAGAAGTATTTTAGGTGTCAATACAAAAATGGGTTCTTAAAAACATGTTTATGGTACAATCATTGCAATTTCAAATTCGCTAACAAAAGTATTTCGCAACACAGTGCATTCATAACTTGAGCGTTATACATAACACATTTAAAAACGACATGTTTAAATAAAATGTATACCACGCTGTGCATACATGAAACAATAACAACAGAATAATACCTAAATAAAATTTATATATGTATTTAGTTGGCAAGCTGTATTAATAAAAATAAATAAACAAAACAATATTAATTTTATTTTCGCAAAAGCAAGTAGCATAGTTAAAAAATAAGTCCGTGGCGCGTTGCGGAGAGGCCATACCTCTCCGCAATCATGGGTCTGGGTTCGAATCTGGACGGAAGACATGCCATGTACCAATGAGTTTGTCTAACTTATGTACGCACGGCGACACATCAACCTATACAAAACCAACATATGCTGGCCGCGCGACTTTAAACGTTACTCGACCTACGCGCGGCCAGCTTATGTTGGTTTTGTATAGCTTGATGTGTCGCCGTGTGTACATAATCTTAATCCTGCCTGACTGCTCTCAAACAGGGAAGGAAAACATCGTGAGGAAACCTGTATACGCTGAAGAAAACATACTGATGCGTAGGTGTCATCTGAAGAAAACATACTGATGCGTAGGTGTCATCCACGAATCCGTACTGGGACCGCGTGGTGAACTGATGCCCTTACCTTCGTGAGGAGAGTTTAGGTATGGGCATCAAAGGGACGAATATAGGCTGATGATGATTATGCTATCTTAATGATGATGATGACGAACACTGCCCACTTTATTTTTACCCAACTCCACCACACGAAGGGTAATGTTTTTAATCAATACATATTTAATCCCTTTTGAGGTAGCCAGAAACTTTGCATAAGAATCCGTATCCCTTGGTCGCCTTACACGACACCCACGGCAAGAAATAGAGTTGTCCTGGTTGTCCATTCTAAGCAGTGGCCATAGGCGAAGCGCAGCGCAGAGCATTTATCACTATCAAACCATTATCGTCTTTGCCTGCGTTGAAATAAGATCGAAAATCAACTACCTACTAGTCCCCGAGAGATCGAAGCGACTTGAGGCGAAAGGTAGGTTTGGCTTTCATTCATTCGCATAGTTTTTGGTATGCAAAAACCACATGGCCATGTACCATGTACGATTCTGACCCACTTATATTACCTCTTTTACATCCATTTTTGGTTTTCCGTTACATTTCACCGATGCCCATGAAGCTTTAGGTTTTATCGGGATTTTTTACAAGATAATAATTATAATATAACATAGCAGGGTCGTAAATAAAATAATAGTTAGTTCCACTTCACAGAGCTCGGGCGTCAACAAGGCGCCATATGCATCGATTCCTGTCCTTTAATTATCGGGAAAATGTACACTTGTCACGATGAATTTCAATACTATACATACACAATTCCTATTGCCACATAATAGTAATGTTATAAACAGGTAAAACTTTCGTGTTTGTTTGTATGTAGGGCTAGGGGGTAATCTGGAACTACTGAACCGATGATTGTAAAAATTCTTACACTAATAGAAAGCTACGAATATTCTTTAGTAACAAAGCTTTTTGATACGCGGCGAAAGTAGCGGGCAAAAACTAGTAAAATATAATTATTCAAAAAAAATAAGTTCTCAGTTTGTGGCGTACCTACCTAGCTGTAGACCGGACAGTGTAGAGTGTACAGTGTGTGTCATGCCTTAAGGTAAGAAAGATCAAAACATTCGCCAAAAAGCAAGAATATTATACAATGACACGTTTATTCCAGTATCTTGAATACTCAAAGAACCTTTTTGAAAAACTTTGCATAAAGTTATTTCTTGTTTGTATGGTCTTGCGGGTCTTCGTTGAAACTTTGTATGAAACTGTACAAAATCAGTTAAATACTTATATAAAGAAGTACATATATTATATTGGATTGGAACGTACATAAAAAAAAATATTATTAAAATACTAATTTATTAACACTTATTTTCGGCAGATTAGATTTAAATGAAGCTACCGATGAGTTTTTAAGATATATGAAAATGAATATAGCCCAAATTTAAAAAGAAATTGGCTGAAAAGTGGACTCGATGTGGCAATACACGGGACCGTTTTAAAATTTATATTGACATGTTATACGGGTAATTCACCAATGTCATAAAATCTAAATTACGAATAAAATGATAATAATAAATGAAAAAATCAAATATTGCATATGTTAGTAACCAATTTACATGGACCTCAACACACATACTAGATCTTCATAAACGGAGGACATTTTATATTGGTTTTTGTATTATGGCGTAAATAAGACTCATAATTTTATCGTAACTATATATTTTGACAAAACATGAATTGACGTTGTTGTTAGAACAAATTAAAAGTGTAAAATAATATTGTCTAACTAAAAGTGCGTTTTAAACCATAGTGAGTCGGTAAAAAAAAATAAGAAAACATTCCGGACTTATACCTGTATAAGTCCGGAATGTTTCCTTTATTTTTTTAACACCCTGGTGTTACGGTAAACAGTTGCATTACTTTAAGGGGTGATTGTACCCATGATACTGAGCAACTTTCCCTAAGAAACCTATAGGAAATTCGCAAATATTTATTTCAATTTTCATACAAACGTTCGATCAGCTGATTGCATTTAGCACAGAGTACTATAATTAATTAATTACCATTTAGTACGGGAAGTCCAAATTTTTTTTGGGAATTTCCTATCGGTTTCTTAAGAAAAGTTGTTCAATATGTTGGGTACAATCACCCCTTAAAGTAATGCAACTGTTTACCCTAACACCCTGTACCTATAATATGCACCTAAAGATAAAATATTTACAAATAAACTGGTAACATCACAATTGGGTAAAAATTGTTGCACTTGCGGCCGTAGCATGATGCGGGCGATAAAGCTATATGACGCCATTTATCCCGTTCGTTCGCTCGCAAATAGAAAGAGAGCCAAGGTGCCATCACGCTATATCGCATCGCACTACATGCTATGGCCACTGGTCAGGTCAAGTATACAGGGTCCAACATAATATGCTGACGGTTTTTTAAGAATATGATCAGATCATCAAACTGAATAACTTTCTCTATGGAACTGGCATCGAAATCGCAAAAAAAAACAGTTGTCCCAAATATTCGGGTCGAGTAAGATTACAGTTTTGTATGGAACAGCTGTTTTTTTCAACGATTTCGATATTGGTCTCAAAGAGAAGGTGATCAGTTTCATGGTCTGATCCATCCCCATTAAAAAACCGGCGGCGTATGAGATATTTGCTTTTTCCTACTCCAAAACAGATTAGAGTCATCCTCCGAGCTTGCTTAACTTCCGTCTAGTGTTCAGAGTTGTCTACGCTGTTCGACCTGGTTGACAGGACCTACAGTGGATCTAATATTCTGTGAAAAAAGGTGAACAGTGAGTATAGCTACCTGGTTTAGAAGTCATCGGCGCCATGTGTGCGGGGGTGGTGGCGTACATCTGTGAGGCGTAGGGGGAGGCGATGACTCCGGACACCACCGCCGGGCCCATGTGCGACTCCGCTCCACCTGCTGAACACATCTTGGACATGGTTCAAAATTCAAAATTCAAAAATTTTTTATTCAAAATAATATCATATAGATAGCTTTTTGACGTCATTTTTTGACTCTACCACCGCGTCGGAAGGTGTTCCGTTGAGAGAAGATGCGGCCAGAAACTCTACAACACACATCTTTTAAACAAAACAAAATGTACAAAGTACAATTAAAATACAATATTGCATTACATAGTGTAAAATTGTCAAGACCAGACATTTTGGTCATTCAAATAATCATCGAGTTTATAGTAACCTTTTTTACAGAGGACTTGTTTAACATGAGACTTAAACTTTTTGTCTGGTAAGTTTAGAATATCCTCTGGTATCTTATTATAAAAGCGTATACAGTGCCCCATGAAAGATGTGTTGACTTTACTGAGTCGAAAATGTGGGAATACTAATTTATTTTTATTTCTTGTATTGTAATTATGAACGTCACTGTTTTTGGGAAAGAGAGACAATTTTTTTCGAACATATAAAATATTTTCGTAAATATATTGACTGTAGAAAGTCAAAATACTGATATCTTTAAAAAGATCTCGTAGTGAGTCTCGACAACGCAGATTATAAATGGTAATCTAGTCCAAACTCCAGACTTGTAATACGATGACTAAAATAGTCAGTAGCGACTCCATTTCAAAGTTGGTCCCATACTAAAAGTTATTCAGTTTGATGGTCTGAAGCATCCTCTAAAATGCCGGTGTAACGCATTTAAGTTGACACCCTGTATACAGGTTCTTAGTGTAAACAGTTGCATTATATCATGATACTAAACAACTTTCGCTAAGAAATCTATAGGAAAGGTCACTGGGCACCTTAGTATGAATATAGGCACAGGCGTGCATTACCACCAGGCACAAGTAGGCAATCAGAGCTGAAAAAGAGCCTTTACGGTGTTTTCAGCATAATTGTGCCCACGACTATACCCCGACTGCTATCAAACATATTTTTAATACTATACCTACCATATTTACAATCCACTTTTCACTGAGAGTGCCTGAATTCTGTCCAGCACCAGCACCAGAGTGGCAAGTAGGTAGATAGTGAGCCTGTTGGTCACCAACTTGCCACTGGTTTGTATACTGTTTCACGTTTAATTTCTTACCTATTTCTTCATAACATTGGTCTCTTTATTGACGATCAATCTTCGCTAGTTGATGAATATTATTAACGACCACAAGTCAAATGAAAACTTCGCGAAAAGATTTGAACTGCACCTAATTTATCTAAACACATTTGATCTTTCACTACAAACCTTACTTTATTTATAATTTGTCAATATTAACAAAATACACAGCTAGAAACAAAATATTCAGCTAATTTCTACCCAAACACATAAAAAACAATTGAAAACATTTGAACACGCTCGGAATTCAACAAACTGTCAAAGTCAAACAAAACAAAATCGGCCAACAAAGGGCTGTGTTCCGAACCTACGCCCCAGGTGCACCCCGAGTGCAACTTTTCACACTAAACGCCGTTCAAGAGTGCTATTTTTGAAATTCACACATCTTGATTCGTGTACGAATAATTCATAAATTCCATAGAGTTTGGCATCACTCTCGTATACGAATTAGGATGTGTGACTTTAAAAAATCGCACTCCAGAGCCTCGGTGAAAACGTTCATACCATAGAGCGAGTTGAAAAAACAACCGCACCCAAAGGTCGTGAACGCAGCCAAGTGAACAACGTCAAGAGCGCGCATGCAACCAAATAGCGAAGATACAATCTATCAATGAGATGCCAAGCGCTTCGTTGTTTTCACGCGAGGTTGGTTAATAAATACATTACGCATGCTTATATTGTGACAATAAATAGCGAAGGTCAAGCGTCACGTATTATCGCGTGGTTAATGCGTACTTTGCATTTTTGTCGTATAGTTTTTAACAAGTGTAAATGCATAGGTAGCCATAGATCGTTTGTATTGCGTGAGCTTGTGCCGTTTGAAAACTGCCTATTGCGCGCTGCGTGCGTGCGTTCGGGGCCCGCCCGAACTTCGGGCAGTTCTTGCGCGCCATATTTGAATGTGGAATTAATCTTTTGGATGCTTTCTTTGTTTGTGTTTATAGAGTATGACTGTAAATTGTTAGATGATTAATAATTAATGAGGAGATAAGTAGGCACTGCCTAATTGCCTATATACACTGCACGCGCATGAATATAGGATATAGGATGTTTAGATAAATGTCTCTAGTTCATGAATATATCTGCTTAGTATGTCGCATTATTGTGGTTCATGGGATTCAGGCCAAAAAATAATAAAGAAAAACCCAGTTCCCTGCAAAGACCCACCAATCAGCTCTGTAGGTGTCTAGGTCATCTCGTCATCTTTTGCGGGGTCGGCCCCGACGACGTTTCTCTTTCTCTCGACCCAAATACACATTAATATAATAATACAATATAAAATAAATAAAAATAAAACAAGTATTGAGAAGTTTTTAAGTTTTATTCAACATGATCAATCATCATCATCTCAGCCCATGGACGTCCACTGCTGGACATAGGCCTCCCCCAAGGATCGCCATAACGACCGGTCCTGCGCTGCCCTCATCCAACATTTTCCCGCCGCCTTCACCAGGTCGTCGGTACACCGTGTGAGGGGCCTACCCACGCTGCGCTTTCCGGTACGCTGTCGCCACTCGAGAACTTTTCGGCCCCACCGGCCATCGGTTCTGCGAGCAATGTGCCCCGCCCACTGCCACTTAAGTTTAGCAATTCTTTGGGCTATGTCAGTTACTCTGGTTCTTCTGCGGATCTCTTCATTTCTGATTCGATCTTGCAGGGAAACTCCGAGCATAGCCCTCTCCTTTGCCCTTTGGGTGACTTTCAGCCTTTTTATGAGGCCTTGAGTGAACGACCACGTCTCTGTTCCATATGTCATCACTGGCAACACACACTGACACTGACTGTCTATAGGAATAACTGTATTATCTAAAAATTCGAAATTCGATTCGAAGAATTAAAAGTTGCTCATGTTGTCCTAGTAGTCTTATTTGTTCATAGATTCATAGATTCTTTATTGTACACAAAAACATAATTATGAAAAAAATAATAGTTTTCTAACTTGTTTATTGGTCCAAAATATGCATGTTGTCCAAGTTGTCCTGTTCTTTCGTTTTGTTAGAGTTATTCAAGTTGTTCTTGTTGTCCATGTTGTCCAAGTTGTTCATGAAGTTCAAGATGTTCATGTTATTCTAGTTGTTCATGTTGTCTAAGTTTTTCATGTTGTCCAAGATGTTCTATTTTTCGAATTTGTTAGTGTTTTTCTATTTGTTCATGTGGTCCAAGTTGTTCTGGTTGTTCATTTTGTTCTAGTTCAAGTTTGACACAACACAATGACATGAGGGAAAATGTGACTGCAGCGACAAAACGGACCTATCAGAACTAAAGCTGTCATAGCCCGGGATGTGATAACGTATCGCTATCGCGGGTTGGCGTACTAGCCCCGCTGTTTCTACTTGTCTAACGTGCGAGTGACACAGTATATGCAAGCCGCTGACCACGTTTTCTTACCGCGCAAACGTTTATTTTGTTTATCTACACTAATATTATAAAGAGGAAAGATTTGTACCTATTTTTGTATGTTTGTAATGAATAGGCTCAAAAAGTACTGGGCCGATTTAAAAAATTCTTTCACCATTAGAAAGCTGCATTCACCCTGAGTAACATAGGCTATATTTATTGCTAGAAAAGATTAATCGTCCACCCGTGCGAAGCCGGGACGGGCCGCTAGTTTAATATAATGGGTTCACTAAAATTGTTTAATGTACACATTTAAATATTAATTTTTACATATTATTCCCATGGTTTAAAAAAAAAATAACAACATAAAATTAAATGTGGGTTAATACTATACATTTTAAAACCAATTTGGTTTTTGTAGGAAAAATTTAGTTAACTGGGTCAGATTTCGCCCAATGACCTTTGCAAAAAAATTATTTGGACTTTCCATACTAAAATTGCTAAATGCAATCAGCTGATCGAACGTTTGTATGAAAAGTCCAAAGTTTTTTTGCGCATTTCTTTATTTTTCTTTGGGAACGTTGCTCAGTCTCATGAGTACCCAATTATTAAAGTAATGCCACTGCCTACCCTAACACCACGTACCTATAGATACAAACATTCATGACTCTGGTACAAATATTCGTATTCATCATTCAAATATTTGCTCCTTGCGGGATTCGAACCCGCGGGCCGTCGCGTCGCCGAGCTAAACATTCATCATCGTCAATCACCGACATCCCACGGGTGGGATATAGTAGGTCTGCATACTTATGGCGAGAACGGACGCGTGCCTAGAAGCTAGAAGGCAAGGCTTAGATAAACTCACTAACAAGGGGTTAATAGGAATGCAAAACCTCAAAACGGTTTGTACAAAATCTATACGATTACCGCTTGTTACAAAATAATCAGCATTATCAATATTCAAAGGGCGGATTCGAACAAAATTTACGTTTTGTAAATGTAGCGAAAATACCCAAATCATTAACAACGACAGCCGGCTCGCTGCAACACGCACAATGAAATATTGGCATTTAATTAACTTGGAGCTTGCATTCATTACCTGAAATGAGATGCATTCTGTTGATGAGCTTTTGATACGGATGTTAAGGCCTACATTTTGCTGTTGTGTATTCTAGTATCTAGTCAGTATTTTAAATGTTGTTGCTGAATCTTTTCTAAAGTAAGTATTCTGCAAACAGGGTTAAATTATTTTCTGATCATATTTCGAGGGGCGTGGCTTAGCTGCGAGCGCGGGGAGCGCCCCCGCTGTGACGAATCGGTCGCGGTGACCACGTGGCTCTAGTTTCGATGTTTTAGAACAGCAAAGGCGCGGAGTCGTCAAACAGAAAATAATCTTTATTATAATTACTAGAGATCGGATAGGCGGATGCATATTTACCTAAAGTTGAGGTGTTGGCTATTATGGAGTGCACTTTTGTAATGAAAAAAAAATATTTTTGTTTAATTTTATAATTTTAAGAAGTCGCTTTTATACTGTGCATCCCATTAGTTATGTATCCCCGGACATCCCGGGATTTATTTTACCGAAAACATAATTTTTTCTTTTTTAAATTAAATAGTTTTTAGAAGTTGCTTCCATACTATGCATCCGATTAGTTATGAATTCCTGGATTTCCTAGCATGCCGAAAAATATATAAAAAAGATAATTTTATAGTAAAAAATGAAGTTAAGGTAAATATGCATCCGAATATCCGATCTCTAATAATTGCAGTACAATTAACTTATGAAAATATTTATCTAATCATATAATTAATAGTCTCGTAATTATGAACGATTCAAGTATAAGTACCTACCTACTTATTAAAATGTATTGACCGGTAGTAGTTCGCCCGAGCGCTCTGCATACAAAATTACAAACGATGTGTAATAAAATTTTCAATGAATTAAATAATGTGATCGAAGAATCGAAGATATTATAAACAGCTATTTTTGAGTTTAAGAAGATATTCCTGAATTGTTGTGACACAAACTCCAATTTCAACATGCTACCAGTTGCATGCTCTGAAAGATTTTCTTTCGTGGGATCGTCAAGATTAGCTTAGTTTCACGGAAGCATCCAAAAAAAGGGTTTAATATCCAACATTTTCCATTATCAGACATAATGTTTCTTCTGAAAAGTAACACGCGACAGGACTCTTAAATTTTGCAAAGTCATCTTATCTCAGTCATCTCATTGTATTGCAGTGAAATTTCGAGCACGCTTCGCTCGCTCTTGGTTTTAGATCGTATTACAGTCATCTCATAATATTGTAGTGAAATCTCGAGTTCGCTGCGCTTGCTCTTAGTTTTAAATCGTATTGCAGTCATCTCTTAATATTGCAGTAAAATCTCGGGCTCGCTCCGCTCGCTCTTGGTTTAAGATCGTATTACAGTCATCTCTTTATATTGCAGTGAAATCTCGAGCTCACTTCGCTCGCTCTTGGTTTTAGATCGTATTGCAGTCATCTCATAATATTGCATTGAAACCTCGAGCTCGCACGCATCGCTCGCTCTTGGTTTATGTTCGTATTGCAGTCATCTCATTATATTGCAAAAATATCGAGCTCGCTTCGATCGCTCTTGGTTTGAGATCGTATTGCAGTCACCTCATTATATTGCTCATCGCTCGCTCATGGTTTATGTTCATATTGCAGTCATCTCATTATATTGCAGTGAAATCTCGAGCTCGCATCGCTCGCTCATGGTTTATGTTCATATTGCAGTCATCTCATTATATTGCAAAAATCTCGAGCTCGCTTCGCTCGCTCTTGGTTTTAGATCGTATTGCAGTCATCTCTTTATATTGGAGTGAAATCTCGTGCTCGCTTCGCTCGCTCTTGGTTTTAGATCGTATTGCAGTTATCTTTTTATATTGTAGTTAAATCCCGAGCTCGCATCGCTCGCTCTTGGTTTGTGTTCGTATTGCAGTCATCTCATTATATTGCAAAAATATCGAGCTCGCTTCGATCGCTCTTGGTTTTAGATCGTTTTGCAGTCACCTCATTATATTGCAGTGAAATCTCGAGCTCTCATCGCTCGCTCATGGTTTATGTTCATATTGCAGTCATCTTATTATATTGCAAAAATCTTGAGCTCGCTTCGCTCGCTCTTGGTTTTAAATCGTATTGCAGTCATCTCTTTATATTCAAGTGAAGTCTCGAGCTCGCTTCGCTCGCTCTTAGTTTTAGATCGTATTGCAGTTGTTAGAATATTTGACTTTATGTAATCGAAAACTGTATGTAAATTAACATTGTTCAGGAAACTTAGAAATAGAAGTTCTCTTTAAACTGAATGAGTTGCGAGTCGAGTCATGAGACTCATGAGTTTGAATCTAAATTATTTAATCTACTTATATTTCATTTTTAGACTTGGCAATATCTATTAAAAAGCAAACCTTTGTTGACAGTGTTTAGTAACTTATTTTGATGAATGTTGTTGGAATTGTGATATTAATTATACAGTGATAATTACTCTAATTCTGTGATATAATAATTAATGATTAAGTATAGTGAATCCAATTGATATTATTGTGTTTCTAAAAATAATATACAAACGACACTATCGTCTTGTCGCTGATTGTTCCGCGCCAAGAAGCAAACGTGAGAATTACTTGATCAACTAAAAAGTACTTATTTGATTGATAGGTTGTCTTTACCGATATATTATTCATCCTAAAATCATAGTATAATTTGTGAAACAATAATTGTAATTTTAAAAGGATTTAGTACGTTCCCTAATATTGTAAACAAACTCCATTTCCTGGATACATTTGCCGCCATTTCGAACCATCGTGAAGTTCGGTGGCAAATGTTATAAAAGATGTGGTTTGTCGAAAAGCGGCACCTTTTGCCATTGAGACCTTCATGCTGCCCAAGTGTAAGTGTTAACCAAATTATTATTTGTTCAGTTTATGTAACTTGTGTTTGCTACCGTATATTTACGGTTAATTTATAATGTGTGATTTTCTATGTGTTTTGGTTGTCCTATTCGTATATGGAGTTTTTTACTGGTTTTTCTCCATATGCCCTATGGTTCAGATAGGGGGATACTAGTAAACCAGAAGTAATGTAGAATCAAAGATATAAACTATATTCAAAGATATAAAGGATAGTCAAAGAATTAAATAATATTCGACTATTCTAATTCTTGTCTTTCATTTGAAATCATTTCTGTACATATACTATCCTCATCCTCATTGTAGACCAGTGTCCTGAACTGAGGACGAGAGATGATGACGATGGTATCATGATAACCTTTCCCTTTCTTATTGGGCATCTGGTCCAACATACACAACACACACATACACATGATAAGCTGATGATGATCAACCTGATCATGATAATAACATAATACATGATAGGTTTGATACGATGTAGGAATACTATCAGAATATAGCTTTCACTATCAGCGGCTTTGATTTGCTTTAATTATTATTAAATTCTATAGTTAATTAGTTGAATAGTTTATGGACCTAATCCTGACAATATGCCATGAATATTATATGCTCTATTTCTCCTAGAATCTGACATCAGAAGTGGGATCCTGTCTAGGATCATATCCATGACTTCCATGCTCACATATGTTTTGTTTTTCATGGTATCATCACGAGGATCGCTGCTCCAGCTGCAAAAGAAAAAAGCATCACGATGATGGGGTCATCATCGCGGCCAGCCCTGGTTGTCTCCAGACAACACGCAAAGAACCATCCAGAAACCATCGAAAACCACGAAAATCCAAGAAGATTTGAAAAGTTTGCGAGGTAACGGCAAAGGCCGAATTTGATTCGTTTGTAAAAAATATAGGTGGGTAGTTAGATTATAAATCAGTATGGCCGAGCGGTTTTGTTGTAATTTTATTACGTATGTTTTTCGATTATCACTATGCTGCGTAATTCAATCTAAAATGTTTGTAAATTGAAAATCTCAAGATTCGAGTGTAGTTTAATCCAGCTTTCTGTTTTGATCACGACTGGTAGTCAAATTAGTTTAAAAGTGATACCTACTTAATATGTTCAAGTTACATGTTTTTCAAGCAGTCCATGTTCAAATTATCTGAGTTGACCAAATGGTATGACTTGACCCAGTGGTGTGACTTGGCCTAATGGTGTGACTTGGCCCAATGGTGTGACTTGACCCAATGGGTTGATTTGACACAATGGTGTGAGTTGACCCAATGGTGTGAGTTGACCCAATGGTGTGAGTTGACCCAATGGTGTGAGTTGACCCAATGGTGTGAGTTGACCCAATGGTGTGAGTTGACCCAATGGTGTGGGTTGACCCAATGGTGTGGGTTGACCCAATGGTGTGAGTTGACCCAATGGTGTGAGTTGACCCAATGGTGTGAGTTGACCCAACGGTGTGGGCTGACCCAATGGTGTGGATTGACCCAATGGTGTGAATTGACCCAATGGTCTGAGATGTCCAAATTGACCGATGTTACTTGTTACCATAATGAGAGATGTGGCCGTAGCAATGCTAAAATGTAATACATAGCTTTAAGATGACAGTAAATTACAAAAATATTATATGACTAAAACAATGCTAAGTGGCAGATAATTAGCTATATGATTTGATAATTATTATGAACTGACTAGGTGACCTAACTGACTATATAGTACCCCCTTGGTGTAAAACGGACTTTTTTTAAATGATAAAACCTCCGTTTATGGCCAACTGGGCAACGACAGACTTTTTAAGTTTAAATAATTTGAATGACTGTTTATTGTAACTTATGAAACATTGAATTATAAAATTCATAATGTGGCTAATTATGTGTTGCTTGTTCTTCTAAATGTAGATGTAAAGTTTTTGGTACTGTTCGGTATTGCTGTTTGTTATGATTTGGTTTATAATTATTTTGTCAGTTTGTATTTTGATTGATAATATTTTTATCAGAATCAATGTGCTCATTGTCTTCTTTAATTATATACTTCGAGAACGAAGTATTTATCAGTATGGCCGTGTTAGAATATTTGACTTTATGTAATCGAAAACTGTATGTAAATTAACATTGTTCAGGAAACTTAGAAATAGAAGTTCTCTTTAAACTGAATGAGTTGCGAGTCGAGTCATGAGACTCATGAGTTTGAATCTAAATTATTTAATCTACTTATATTTCATTTTTAGACTTGGCAATATCTATTAAAAAGCAAACCTTTGTTGACAGTGTTTAGTAACTTATTTTGATGAATGTTGTTGGAATTGTGATATTAATTATACAGTGATAATTACTCTAATTCTGTGATATAATAATTAATGATTAAGTATAGTGAATCCAATTGATATTATTGTGTTTCTAAAAATAATATACAAACGACACTATCGTCTTGTCGCTGATTGTTCCGCGCCAAGAAGCAAACGTGAGAATTACTTGATCAACTAAAAAGTACTTATTTGATTGATAGGTTGTCTTTACCGATATATTATTCATCCTAAAATCATAGTATAATTTGTGAAACAATAATTGTAATTTTAAAAGGATTTAGTACGTTCCCTAATATTGTAAACAAACTCCATTTCCTGGATACATTTGCCGCCATTTCGAACCATCGTGAAGTTCGGTGGCAAATGTTATAAAAGATGTGGTTTGTCGAAAAGCGGCACCTTTTGCCATTGAGACCTTCATGCTGCCCAAGTGTAAGTGTTAACCAAATTATTATTTGTTCAGTTTATGTAACTTGTGTTTGCTACCGTATATTTACGGTTAATTTATAATGTGTGATTTTCTATGTGTTTTGGTTGTCCTATTCGTATATGGAGTTTTTTACTGGTTTTTCTCCATATGCCCTATGGTTCAGATAGGGGGATACTAGTAAACCAGAAGTAATGTAGAATCAAAGATATAAACTATATTCAAAGATATAAAGGATAGTCAAAGAATTAAATAATATTCGACTATTCTAATTCTTGTCTTTCATTTGAAATCATTTCTGTACATATACTATCCTCATCCTCATTGTAGACCAGTGTCCTGAACTGAGGACGAGAGATGATGACGATGGTATCATGATAACCTTTCCCTTTCTTATTGGGCATCTGGTCCAACATACACAACACACACATACACATGATAAGCTGATGATGATCAACCTGATCATGATAATAACATAATACATGATAGGTTTGATACGATGTAGGAATACTATCAGAATATAGCTTTCACTATCAGCGGCTTTGATTTGCTTTAATTATTATTAAATTCTATAGTTAATTAGTTGAATAGTTTATGGACCTAATCCTGACAATATGCCATGAATATTATATGCTCTATTTCTCCTAGAATCTGACACAGTCATCTCATTCTATTCAATCCCGAGCTCGCATCGCTTACTCTTGGTGTATGTTCGTATTGCAGTCATCTCGAACTCGCTTCGCTCGCTCCAGCGCGCGCAGCCAGTAATATCCTCTTAAACTCAATAATAACTGTTTGTAAAATCTTCGATCAAATTAATTAATTGAAAATAGAATCAAACTTCGATTGTATGCAGCACGCTCGGGCGCGCAGCCAGTAATATCCTCTTTAACTCAATAATAACTGTTTGTAAAATCTTCGATCAATTAATAGTGAAACCTCGTGCTCGCTTCGCTCGCTCTTGGTTTTAGATCGTATTGCAGTTATCTTTTTATATTGTAGTTAAATCCCGAGCTCGCATCGCTCGCTCTTGGTTTGTGTTCGTATTGCAGTCATCTCATTATATTGCAAAAATATCGAGCTCGCTTCGATCGCTCTTGGTTTTAGATCGTATTGCAGTCACCTCATTATATTCCAGTGAATCTCGAGCTCGCATCGCTCGCTCATGGTTTATGTTCATATTGCAGTCATCTCATTATATTGCAAAAATCTCGAGCTCGCTTCGCTCGATCTTGGTTTTAGATCGTATTGCAGTCATCTCATTATATTGCAAAAATCTAGAGCTCGCTTCGCTCACTCTTGGTTTTAGATCGTATTGCAGTCATCTCTTTATATTGGAGTGAAATCTCGTGCTCGCTTCGCTCGCTCTTGGTTTTAGATCGTATTGCAGTTATCTCATTATATTGTAGTGAAATCCCGAGCTCGCATTGCTCGCTCTTGGTTTTAGATCATATAGCAGACATCTCATTATATTGCATAAAAACCTCGAGCTCGCTTCGCTCGCTCTTGGTTTTAGATCGTAATACAGTCATCTCGTTATATTTCAGTGAAATCTCGAGCTCGCCTGCTCGCTCTTGGTTTATGTTCGTATTGCAGTCATCTCTTTATATTCAAGTGGAGTCTCGAGCTCGCTTCGCTCGCTCTTAGTTTTAGATCGTATTGCAGTCATCTCATTCTATTCAATCTCGAGCTCGCATCGCTTGCTCTTGGTGTATGTTCGTATTGCAGTCATCTCATTATATTGCAAAAATCTCGAACTCGCTTCGCTCGCTCTTGGTTTATGTTCGTATTGCAGTCATCTCTTTATATTCAAGTGGAGTCTCGAGCTCGCTTCGCTCGCTCTTAGTTTTAGATCGTATTGCAGTCATCTCATTCTATTCAATCTCGAGCTCGCATCGCTTGCTCTTGGTGTATGTTCGTATTGCAGTCATCTCATTATATTGCAAAAATCTCGAATTTTCTACCTAATTAACTTTGGATGCCGATTCCAGCGTAAAATGGCCTATTAAGAACCACTTATTATTTCTTGTATGGTAAGTTGAATAATCACCGAAGTTTTTAAAATTAGTTTTAACCTATGGAACTTCCATTTTTTTCCCATTTCCCATTATATTAAACTAGCGGCCCGTCCCGGCTTCGCACGGGTGGACGATTAATCTTTTCTAGCAATAAATATAGCCTATGTTACTCAGGGTGAATGCAGCTTTCTAATGGTGAAAGAATTTTTTAAATCGGCCCAGTACTTTTTGAGCCTATTCATTACAAACATACAAAAATAGGTACAAATCTTTCCTCTTTATAATATTAGTGTAGATAAACAAAATAAACGTTTGCGCGGTAAGAAAACGTGGTCAGCGGCTTGCATATACTGTGTCACTCGCACGTTAGACAAGTAGAAACAGCGGGGCTAGTACGCCAACCCGCGATAGCGATACGTTATCACATCCCGGGCTATGACAGCTTTAGTTCTGATAGGTCCGTTTTGTCGCTGCAGTCACATTTTCCCTCATGTCATTGTGTTGTGTCAAACTTGAACTAGAACAAAATGAACAACCAGAACAACTTGGACCACATGAACAAATAGAAAAACACTAACAAATTCGAAAAATAGAACATCTTGGACAACATGAAAAACTTAGACAACATGAACAACTAGAATAACATGAACATCTTGAACTTCATGAACAACTTGGACAACATGGACAACAAGAACAACTTGAATAACTCTAACAAAACGAAAGAACAGGACAACTTGGACAACATGCATATTTTGGACCAATAAACAAGTTAGAAAACTATTATTTTTTTCATAATTATGTTTTTGTGTACAATAAAGAATCTATGAATCTATGAACAAATAAGACTACTAGGACAACATGAGCAACTTTTAATTCTTCGAATCCAATTGATATTATTGTGTTTCTAAAAATAATATACAAACGACACTATCGTCTTGTCGCTGATTGTTCCGCGCCAAGAAGCAAACGTGAGAATTACTTGATCAACTAAAAAGTACTTATTTGATTGATAGGTTGTCTTTACCGATATATTATTCATCCTAAAATCATAGTATAATTTGTGAAACAATAATTGTAATTTTAAAAGGATTTAGTACGTTCCCTAATATTGTAAACAAACTCCATTTCCTGGATACATTTGCCGCCATTTCGAACCATCGTGAAGTTCGGTGGCAAATGTTATAAAAGATGTGGTTTGTCGAAAAGCGGCACCTTTTGCCATTGAGACCTTCATGCTGCCCAAGTGTAAGTGTTAACCAAATTATTATTTGTTCAGTTTATGTAACTTGTGTTTGCTACCGTATATTTACGGTTAATTTATAATGTGTGATTTTCTATGTGTTTTGGTTGTCCTATTCGTATATGGAGTTTTTTACTGGTTTTTCTCCATATGCCCTATGGTTCAGATAGGGGGATACTAGTAAACCAGAAGTAATGTAGAATCAAAGATATAAACTATATTCAAAGATATAAAGGATAGTCAAAGAATTAAATAATATTCGACTATTCTAATTCTTGTCTTTCATTTGAAATCATTTCTGTACATATACTATCCTCATCCTCATTGTAGACCAGTGTCCTGAACTGAGGACGAGAGATGATGACGATGGTATCATGATAACCTTTCCCTTTCTTATTGGGCATCTGGTCCAACATACACAACACACACATACACATGATAAGCTGATGATGATCAACCTGATCATGATAATAACATAATACATGATAGGTTTGATACGATGTAGGAATACTATCAGAATATAGCTTTCACTATCAGCGGCTTTGATTTGCTTTAATTATTATTAAATTCTATAGTTAATTAGTTGAATAGTTTATGGACCTAATCCTGACAATATGCCATGAATATTATATGCTCTATTTCTCCTAGAATCTGACATCAGAAGTGGGATCCTGTCTAGGATCATATCCATGACTTCCATGCTCACATATGTTTTGTTTTTCATGGTATCATCACGAGGATCGCTGCTCCAGCTGCAAAAGAAAAAAGCATCACGATGATGGGGTCATCATCGCGGCCAGCCCTGGTTGTCTCCAGACAACACGCAAAGAACCATCCAGAAACCATCGAAAACCACGAAAATCCAAGAAGATTTGAAAAGTTTGCGAGGTAACGGCAAAGGCCGAATTTGATTCGTTTGTAAAAAATATAGGTGGGTAGTTAGATTATAAATCAGTATGGCCGAGCGGTTTTGTTGTAATTTTATTACGTATGTTTTTCGATTATCACTATGCTGCGTAATTCAATCTAAAATGTTTGTAAATTGAAAATCTCAAGATTCGAGTGTAGTTTAATCCAGCTTTCTGTTTTGATCACGACTGGTAGTCAAATTAGTTTAAAAGTGATACCTACTTAATATGTTCAAGTTACATGTTTTTCAAGCAGTCCATGTTCAAATTATCTGAGTTGACCAAATGGTATGACTTGACCCAGTGGTGTGACTTGGCCTAATGGTGTGACTTGGCCCAATGGTGTGACTTGACCCAATGGGTTGATTTGACACAATGGTGTGAGTTGACCCAATGGTGTGAGTTGACCCAATGGTGTGAGTTGACCCAATGGTGTGAGTTGACCCAATGGTGTGAGTTGACCCAATGGTGTGAGTTGACCCAATGGTGTGGGTTGACCCAATGGTGTGGGTTGACCCAATGGTGTGAGTTGACCCAATGGTGTGAGTTGACCCAATGGTGTGAGTTGACCCAACGGTGTGGGCTGACCCAATGGTGTGGATTGACCCAATGGTGTGAATTGACCCAATGGTCTGAGATGTCCAAATTGACCGATGTTACTTGTTACCATAATGAGAGATGTGGCCGTAGCAATGCTAAAATGTAATACATAGCTTTAAGATGACAGTAAATTACAAAAATATTATATGACTAAAACAATGCTAAGTGGCAGATAATTAGCTATATGATTTGATAATTATTATGAACTGACTAGGTGACCTAACTGACTATATAGTACCCCCTTGGTGTAAAACGGACTTTTTTTAAATGATAAAACCTCCGTTTATGGCCAACTGGGCAACGACAGACTTTTTAAGTTTAAATAATTTGAATGACTGTTTATTGTAACTTATGAAACATTGAATTATAAAATTCATAATGTGGCTAATTATGTGTTGCTTGTTCTTCTAAATGTAGATGTAAAGTTTTTGGTACTGTTCGGTATTGCTGTTTGTTATGATTTGGTTTATAATTATTTTGTCAGTTTGTATTTTGATTGATAATATTTTTATCAGAATCAATGTGCTCATTGTCTTCTTTAATTATATACTTCGAGAACGAAGTATTTATCAGTATGGCCGTGTTAGAATATTTGACTTTATGTAATCGAAAACTGTATGTAAATTAACATTGTTCAGGAAACTTAGAAATAGAAGTTCTCTTTAAACTGAATGAGTTGCGAGTCGAGTCATGAGACTCATGAGTTTGAATCTAAATTATTTAATCTACTTATATTTCATTTTTAGACTTGGCAATATCTATTAAAAAGCAAACCTTTGTTGACAGTGTTTAGTAACTTATTTTGATGAATGTTGTTGGAATTGTGATATTAATTATACAGTGATAATTACTCTAATTCTGTGATATAATAATTAATGATTAAGTATAGTGAATCCAATTGATATTATTGTGTTTCTAAAAATAATATACAAACGACACTATCGTCTTGTCGCTGATTGTTCCGCGCCAAGAAGCAAACGTGAGAATTACTTGATCAACTAAAAAGTACTTATTTGATTGATAGGTTGTCTTTACCGATATATTATTCATCCTAAAATCATAGTATAATTTGTGAAACAATAATTGTAATTTTAAAAGGATTTAGTACGTTCCCTAATATTGTAAACAAACTCCATTTCCTGGATACATTTGCCGCCATTTCGAACCATCGTGAAGTTCGGTGGCAAATGTTATAAAAGATGTGGTTTGTCGAAAAGCGGCACCTTTTGCCATTGAGACCTTCATGCTGCCCAAGTGTAAGTGTTAACCAAATTATTATTTGTTCAGTTTATGTAACTTGTGTTTGCTACCGTATATTTACGGTTAATTTATAATGTGTGATTTTCTATGTGTTTTGGTTGTCCTATTCGTATATGGAGTTTTTTACTGGTTTTTCTCCATATGCCCTATGGTTCAGATAGGGGGATACTAGTAAACCAGAAGTAATGTAGAATCAAAGATATAAACTATATTCAAAGATATAAAGGATAGTCAAAGAATTAAATAATATTCGACTATTCTAATTCTTGTCTTTCATTTGAAATCATTTCTGTACATATACTATCCTCATCCTCATTGTAGACCAGTGTCCTGAACTGAGGACGAGAGATGATGACGATGGTATCATGATAACCTTTCCCTTTCTTATTGGGCATCTGGTCCAACATACACAACACACACATACACATGATAAGCTGATGATGATCAACCTGATCATGATAATAACATAATACATGATAGGTTTGATACGATGTAGGAATACTATCAGAATATAGCTTTCACTATCAGCGGCTTTGATTTGCTTTAATTATTATTAAATTCTATAGTTAATTAGTTGAATAGTTTATGGACCTAATCCTGACAATATGCCATGAATATTATATGCTCTATTTCTCCTAGAATCTGACACAGTCATCTCATTCTATTCAATCCCGAGCTCGCATCGCTTACTCTTGGTGTATGTTCGTATTGCAGTCATCTCGAACTCGCTTCGCTCGCTCCAGCGCGCGCAGCCAGTAATATCCTCTTAAACTCAATAATAACTGTTTGTAAAATCTTCGATCAAATTAATTAATTGAAAATAGAATCAAACTTCGATTGTATGCAGCACGCTCGGGCGCGCAGCCAGTAATATCCTCTTTAACTCAATAATAACTGTTTGTAAAATCTTCGATCAATTAATAGTGAAACCTCGTGCTCGCTTCGCTCGCTCTTGGTTTTAGATCGTATTGCAGTTATCTTTTTATATTGTAGTTAAATCCCGAGCTCGCATCGCTCGCTCTTGGTTTGTGTTCGTATTGCAGTCATCTCATTATATTGCAAAAATATCGAGCTCGCTTCGATCGCTCTTGGTTTTAGATCGTATTGCAGTCACCTCATTATATTCCAGTGAATCTCGAGCTCGCATCGCTCGCTCATGGTTTATGTTCATATTGCAGTCATCTCATTATATTGCAAAAATCTCGAGCTCGCTTCGCTCGATCTTGGTTTTAGATCGTATTGCAGTCATCTCATTATATTGCAAAAATCTAGAGCTCGCTTCGCTCACTCTTGGTTTTAGATCGTATTGCAGTCATCTCTTTATATTGGAGTGAAATCTCGTGCTCGCTTCGCTCGCTCTTGGTTTTAGATCGTATTGCAGTTATCTCATTATATTGTAGTGAAATCCCGAGCTCGCATTGCTCGCTCTTGGTTTTAGATCATATAGCAGACATCTCATTATATTGCATAAAAACCTCGAGCTCGCTTCGCTCGCTCTTGGTTTTAGATCGTAATACAGTCATCTCGTTATATTTCAGTGAAATCTCGAGCTCGCCTGCTCGCTCTTGGTTTATGTTCGTATTGCAGTCATCTCTTTATATTCAAGTGGAGTCTCGAGCTCGCTTCGCTCGCTCTTAGTTTTAGATCGTATTGCAGTCATCTCATTCTATTCAATCTCGAGCTCGCATCGCTTGCTCTTGGTGTATGTTCGTATTGCAGTCATCTCATTATATTGCAAAAATCTCGAACTCGCTTCGCTCGCTCTTGGTTTATGTTCGTATTGCAGTCATCTCTTTATATTCAAGTGGAGTCTCGAGCTCGCTTCGCTCGCTCTTAGTTTTAGATCGTATTGCAGTCATCTCATTCTATTCAATCTCGAGCTCGCATCGCTTGCTCTTGGTGTATGTTCGTATTGCAGTCATCTCATTATATTGCAAAAATCTCGAATTTTCTACCTAATTAACTTTGGATGCCGATTCCAGCGTAAAATGGCCTATTAAGAACCACTTATTATTTCTTGTATGGTAAGTTGAATAATCACCGAAGTTTTTAAAATTAGTTTTAACCTATGGAACTTCCATTTTTTATTTTTAAGAGAACTTTTAAAATTTTGCTCCGTGCAACTCAAACCTAAAGTTTTCAGTTTGGACCCTTTTTTCGGTAGCTTGTGTGGATGTTGTGTTGCTGATTATTTTACGTGTAAAAGAGTGTTTTCAGACAATCATGTTACAAAAATAAAATTTAAAAAATTCATGCTATGAAAAAAGTTAAGCCGCTCTGGTAGAAAATTCTCAAAAATACCTTTAAAAATTCATAACTTCTAAACTACAAAAAATCGCGGAACATACATGGGGTATTTTTGGATACCCCCAGGTGTGAGGAATCTAAAAAAAAATTGTTGAGGTCACTATTTGGACCACCCTGTATAACATGCATAATATAGTAGAGAAACACTGATAATTTTAGAGGTTTCTAATGTGATGTCGTAAATAAACACATTTTTTTGCGCTTACATTGCAAACGCTGGCTGGACCCTACGAGATAGATCAAAATAATGTACTACAGTATTACACACCTTAAAAGGCTCTACAAAAAAGTCCGCGATGGTATATGTCTATCTCTTAGGGATAACCGACAATAACAATTTTTTATCCTTTACTTTTTACGAGAAATAATGGCTTATTTACGAAGCGATTTTAAGCAATACCGCATTAATCCTTATCCAATTAAGTACCTTAAATACATCGTGCATTTAATATAGATCAATATGGCCCTTTACAGCTTTTACTTTGATCTAAGTTTACAGCATGTAATTTAAACGAATATTTTCGAAGATATTATACAGATTTAAAACGCAGGGACATAGCGGGTTGCGGCCGGCGGCGGCGGCGCGCAGGCTTAGATTTGAGCGTTGAGTGTTTTTCACATGGCCAAATTATATGTCGCTCTTTCAATTTGTATGTTTTTATTGTCTAATGCCAAAAAAGCTGTGAAGCCGGGCGCGGGTCGCTAGTTTATTATAATCTTGATTATTGAATGGTCAAAATGTCTTGCAAAAAATGTGAATACAAATATGCATATTTTTTATGTTTTTCTACTATAGGAGCAAAATCTGTCGAAAGACTAGGTATAATCAAATAAGTTATGGTTTTTAGTGAAAGGGCCATTGCCCAATGATCCTTTTAAAGTTCGAAAGAACGTGACTCCGCTTCACACTTTTGGTGATGCTGGTATTCAGCGGCGAGTTAAATAGAAAGATAGATATTTATATCATCAGTACAATACAGCAAACACAGTGAGAGACAAAGAAAGGTAGCAGGTAACACTATGGAGTCCGCGTATGGAGGTCCGAGCAAAACGACGGATTATTAAAATTTTATCACAAACACGATGTGTGTAACGATTTGTCGATGTTAGAATATGACACCGTGCGACTCGTATTGCAGCGATGAAAAAATACATAATAATAAATAAATAACCGTAATTGCTATGGTCACGGAGGTCATTATGACACGTAGTAAGTTCCTTCACTCTTTTATAAACTAGACAGGTTGGATGACTATATCTATCGGAGGCAGGGTCGGTGCGTTTTATTTCGGCCGTGTCTTCGCTCGCTATATTTGTCTACCCTCAATATTTTGGTATTGAGTGTGTTTGGTGGATGTTGTGCTGGGTTATTGTGAGTTATATTTAGAGATCGGATATTCGGATGTATATTTACCTAAACTTAATTTTTAGCTATAAAATTATGGAAGCGGCTTATGTTTATATACCTACTAGCTGTTGCCCGCGACTTCGTACGCGTGGACATTTTTTTTCCGTCAATTTTCCAATGTTTTTATTAGTTATTCTGCTATTCGGGACGGAGACAAATACAACAAATCAAAAACCATGAAAATCGGTCCACCCGTTCTCGAGTTATAAGTGTTCGAACAAACCCGACTTTCTTTTATATATATATAGATTTTAATAGTGTAGCAAATGGTTATTATTAGTAAACCTTATGGCATTGTAATTTTATTTTGTACGCTACGACACTAGTTATTCTACATAATATTTTTATAACCTGTATTTCTCAATTCCAAGCGAATTGTATTCTTTTTTGAGAAATAAATGTCTTAAACCATAAAAAGATTCTGACTCAGCATTTATGCTGAAGCAAAAGCTGCGGCGCTGCTAATGGATCCTCCGCTGTCGCGGCGAACGGCGCCGAACGCGTTCCCATACTAATCGTGTTTTTTTGCATGGGCGCGCCGTCGTTCGCCGTTGGTCAATATGTTCTGACCCTTATGCGATCTTTGTATCTAACTTTATGCCGGTCTTTTTCTTGGACAACGGTAGGTATTTCCAAGTATTGATGAATATAGAGTAGAACGTAATCGTTATTTGCTGTAAGTATGTTTACATGGATTTCGGTGTTGCGAGAGAACCAGGGGCACACCTTGGACACTTAGCTGTCATTTCATACTAAAAGGGTTGACAAGACAATTGACAAGAGGTAAGCATGTGCGATACTGAGTGAGTGCGAGGGAGACAGGAATACGCCACTGCCTATATTTTCCGCCACGCTTCCTACAAAGCGGGGGCGAGGTTCAAATTGGTGGTGGGCAGGGAGTGTTCGTACTGTATGGAATACTAGATACAGTTTTAGAATTTACTCAAAAGTGAACAACAAGTATAAAATAAACGCCGTATGAATGAAGTTTCTCGCTGAATACATAATGAAGAGGCGGCGGGACGACGGGACTGAGATTTAATGGTCTAAATCTGAACGCTCCTTTAAATAGTACTATGGTGTTCTGTTATACATTGCAGGTATATCGTTGTCTGGTTATCATAAAACAAGTTTAGACTAGAATAGATTATGTTACTTAAACAGGGACCAGATAATTAGCAGCGTGACAATGTCCAAGAAACTTATTTATTATCCTTAATACAGTGTATAACCGAATATGAATAAATGTGTAGCCCAGAAAAGTAAAGAGGTAGGAAATAGACTATATGGACATGGACAATCCACCGGTACATTCAAGGGCGGCAATCAATTCCAGTATTATTGTTATGCGGCAGCACGTGGCATCGCATGCACTCGACTCGCTAACTGCGACGATGTCAGAACGTTAAATTATAGTCAGAAGTTGTTTAAATCTCAGATTTAATTAAGATGCTAAGGCCAATATGAAAACCACCGTTGCCAAATTATCAGAATTTTTAAATTCCAGAACGCCATCCTCTAAAGTTTAATTAGCCGTGCCCGGCATGAGTTACTATGCTACTGTCTTTTGTCACCTTCCCTAGCATACGAACAACAACCCACCAAAGTTTCATCGCAATCGGACGAACGGTTTAGGAACGCATAAGGTAAGAACGAACAATTATTTTTATGTACTGGAGTGCTATTTTTAAATCTCATTCGCTGAGTTAAGCAGTCCAGGGTATAACAAAACACCTAAACTTTATCACATCAAACAAAATAACTTTCACTATGGGACCAACACCGATATATCGTAATGGTATCTTCTTAATAAGCTAACACTTTTTAAGGGGATGATCACGATCAGACCGTAAAAACTGAACAAATTTCTCCATGGCACCAACATCGAGAACGCGAAAAAAAAATCAGCTGTTCCATACAAAACTGAACAAAACCTACTTGAGCCAAATTTTTTCGCGATTTCGATGTTGGTCCCATAGAGGAAGGTGTTCCGTTTTATGGTCCGATCATCCCCTTAAAAAAGTGTCCGCATATTAAGAAGGACCCTGTATATACAAAACGTATGTTTCTAGTGTTAATGAATGAATTATCCAGGGAGGAAACAGGGGAATACGTTTGTATGGACTAAACGGAACCGTTTATTACTTTATTCGTGAGAGGCCTTCCCTTCCCCCTGCAGTGGGATCCTATCTATCTATCTATAACGTCACGCCTCTTTCCCAGTGGGGTAGGCAGAGACCAGGGCGCGCCACTTACTACGATCCTTACATACCTCTTTTGCCTCATGCACATCCATACATCTCTTCATACATGCCCGTCGGTTTCGAGTACTCCGCACTTCCCCTTTTTGTAGGACGCAACTGATTTGATCAGCATACGTCCTACGAGGGCGCCCTCTGCCGACACTTCCACTCACATTAGCAACATATATCTCTTTCGTACATCTACTGTCACTCACCTCTCCACATGGCCAAACCAACGAAGCATACCTTTCTCTATTCTTGTCACAACATCTTCTTTCAATTTACATCGATCTCTTATTACACAATTTCTCACTCTATCTCTCAGCGTGACGCCACACATGCTTCGCAAGGAACGCATTTCAACAGCATTAATTTTACTTGCATGCTTCTTCTGCCAAACCCAGCACTCAATGCCATACATAAGTGTAGGCACCAACACACCACTGTGTATAGCAAGTCGCGCCTTTTTGGACACTACTTGGCTAGCCACAATAGTATGCAGAGCACCGTTTACTTTGTTTCCCGCTGTTACTCGCCTATGCACATCACCCTCACATTTCCCATCTCTAGTAAACATGCATCCTAAATATACAAACTCATTCACTTGTTGCACTTTTTCGTTCCCAATCATTATACAACAATCAGTCACACATTCATCCCTCTCCATAACCATTACTTTAGTTTTATTCACATTCACTTTCATTCCTTTCTTCTTAATGCTGTATTCATGAGAGTTACCATGTCTTGTAGCTCTCCCGCTGACGATGCAAGTATAACTTGATCATCAGCGTACAGGAGGCACTTGACTAGTAACTCTCCCATTCTTAAACCATTTTCGCATTCTTTTAGATCAGTCAGACAGCTATCCTACAGGGATCCTACAGGCTATAAATTACTTACTTTTTTAAAACAGTTTGATATCCCAAGCAGTAAAATAAAATGAATTTTTGAATACCTCGTTTTTTACCCCTGTTACTTTAATACCAAGTCTTACCACCAGTAGTAAGACGGGAAATTCATTTAACCGTGTTTCTATCACCTCCGCCGGTAGAACTACCGGCAAATATTTATTTACTATAGTACTACTCTAGAAACCAAAAATAAATAACTATACCTATACAGGGTGTTTGGGTAAACAGTTGCATTACTTTAAGCCCCTTTAGTATCATGGGTACAATCACCCCGATTGTACCCATGATACTAAACAACTTTCCCTAAGAAACCTGTAGGAAATTCGCAAAAAAAAATTCGGACTTTTCATTCTAAATGCAATCAGCAGGAGTGCGATTTTTGAAACTCATTCTTTGAACTCAGCAGTTGTAAAGGTCTAAATTACTATGGAGATATGTATCTTTCTACTGCTGATTTGACTCTAAAAAATCGCACTCCTGAAGTATAATTTTTGAAAGTCAAATCAGCAGTAGAAAGATGCACGTCTCCATAGTAATATTGACATTTTCAACTGCTGAACTCGGCGAATGAGATTCAAAAATCGCACTCCTGATCGAACGTTTGTATGAAAAGTCGAAAAAAAAATTGCAAATTTCCTATAGGGAAAGTTGTTCAGTATCATGAGTACAAATAACCCCTTAAATTTATGCAACTGTTTACCCTAACACCCTGTATAAATAAGTGGTCAAAGTCTACCATTAGAGGGAGAGGCACGATACGAGAAGTGGTTTCAGACCTACAAATGAAAACTTGTTTTGCATGAAGGAGACAAACAATAGAAAACGTTTTTCAATTGGTTGTAACTTTTACTGTTAGATTGTTTTTTTCCACATTTCGTTATTAAGTATATTAAATTTGGGTAAAACCAAACCCAGCAAAGGGTACTGCATCTACCTTGGTAGATACAGGCCCAGTCATATTATCCCTTGACTTAGCACATAAAAACCCTTGACGGTATGTGAGGCGAGCAATGTCGATAGGCAAACGTTTTCGGCTTCCATGGCGGTGAGGTAAGGCACTTGTGATGTGCCTCAAAGGGCGTATGTTGGGATACTTAAGAAGCATACGGCCACTCACTGCACTCTCTGTCACCTGCCAGTTGTACCGGCCACCCGGTCCACTGGCGCCCGGAGGCAGAGAGCGAGAGAGTGGATCTGTACCAGCGCAAGTGCTGGTCCACTTTAATATTTTCACGCGCAGATGACTTCGGCAACGTCTTTTGGACAATCGATCATAATTTTGTTGTCGAAGTCGCCATAGCCGAACACGGTTAGGAGGACTATACTATATTAAATTTGTGGTTTGTTAATATATACAGGGTGAAATTGATATCATTGGCATCCTTTTAAACTAAGGGTCTACCCATCAAACCGAACAACTTTTACTATGGCAGCAAACCGATCGGAGCAAAAAAAAAACAGCTGTTGCATACATTTGAGTCGAGTAGGCATTGCACTTTAGTATGGGACAGCAGATATTTTAGTTGCTCCGATCGGTTTGCTCCCATAGTAAAAGTTGTTCAGTTTGATGGATAGACTGTTAGTTTAAAAGGATGCTAATGATATCAATTTCACCCTGTATATGAATTTCCAAAATCATGCACCCTACCATCACAGTATAAAAAAGCGTATCTAGTACATGTACAAGCATCAGAGTATGTCGTGCGTGTGTGTGTATGTCGTAGTAGATAATCTTTTAATTTTATCCTCACTCCCGCTTGGTATTCCTACGCCAGGCTTTCGCCTGGCGTAAGATGTAGGCAATGGCGTATTTCAGTCTCGCTCGCACTCTCTCAGTATAGCACATGCTTACCTCTTGTACATTTTTCTCATTTGTATGAAATGACAGCTTAGTGTGCTACCGTCCTACCGTTACCCATTCGGCGCGCTATACAGGCTGGCTAGACTTACCGATCGAGGTGGACGAGTTGAGATTACCACTGGTGTTGAGACCATCGGAGTTCGTTGAGTAAAAGTATGTGGTTCCGCCCACATTCTCCTAGTGAAACAAACATAGGTTATTATTTTACTAGTTTCATTACGGACACATGCCCCACACAGGTGGCGGGTGGTTGAAAAATTATTTAAGTGACCAAAGCTGGTCTTGATGTGACTGTGTAATTTAATGACTATTTTGTAATTTTTCTGACAAAATACATATGACATTCTTTAAAGATGGTTTGTTTTACAGCCATAACACCTTACGAAGCAACGGTAGATCCTATTCATCATAGTATTACTACCACATTACTACTTTGATTCTTTAAATAGATGATTTTTATTGATTGGTGTAACCCAATATGTAACCTTAAAATGTTCAACTTTGTATTATTGTTATTTCAACACAAATGTATATTAAAATATTTTGAATAGTTTCAGAGTGTGGTATAGTTTGATTTGTAAACATATATATTTAAAATATAGTACTTTATTAGAACGAAAAGAAAGTAAAACGGAATGAAAAACAGACTTCAAAACGGAAATAAAAAATAAACAGACCAAAGTATAACAGTCAAATTTATCAGATGTTTAAAATTTTTTGTTTTCGTCAAGACAGTGGTCCTGGAATGCGATTTTTGAATCTCATTCGCTGAGTTCAG
Source organism: Agonopterix subpropinquella (assembly GCA_922987775.1). Lineage (NCBI taxonomy): Eukaryota > Metazoa > Arthropoda > Insecta > Lepidoptera > Depressariidae > Agonopterix > Agonopterix subpropinquella. Next base: position 29,300,007 of record OV277693.1, read on the forward strand.
CAGTTGAAAATGTCAAAATTACTATGGAGATACGCATAATTCTACTGCTGATTTGACTTTCAAAAATCGCACTCCTGATCCTGAAGTATCATTTTCGAAAGTCAAATCAGCAGTAGACAGATGCATATCTCCACAGTAATTTTGACATTTTCAACTGCTGAACTCATCGAATGAGATTCAAACATCGCACTCCTGCTATGAATGGTACTGCTAAATAAAATTCATCTTTCTTGGGAGAAAACTGTTCTTAAAATAAATAAATACATTATGGGTCTAACAGAGAAAGTGTCTTTTATATTGGCTAAATAAAATAAAACTTTTTTTTTTCATAGATTTTTAGGGTTCCAAAGTCAACAAGGAACCCTTGATAGTTTCGCCAAGTCTGTCTGTCCGTCCGTCCGTCCGAGGCTTAGCTCAGAGACGCTAAGTACTAGAAACACTGACTAGAAAGCAGGGTTCGAAATTATCATGATAATTATCTTGATAATTATCAGATAATTATCAGAAAATAAGTAGACCAACTTATAAAATGTACTTTTTAGACTTTATTTGCCATTAGTATTAAAACAAAAAGCCTCCTTCTAAGTCCATATTATATTGTGACGGGCAACTACGGAACCCTACCCTGCGTGTGATCCGATACGCACTTCGCCAGTTATTTTACAGCTGTACTAATACTTGATTTATTGGGGCTTGTACCCAAAAGCGCCAACAGAGCACTATTCATAAACCTAGCATAGGTTTACGAATAGGGCCCCATTAACAGCATGTCCATCCATCCGTCCATTCATCCTAGCTTTAAAGGGCTGTATCTATTGAACCGCAATAGGAAGAGTTTGAAATTTCCACAGATCATGTGTTAATAATTTTGGATTTGTTAAAAAATAATATAAAATACGAAAAGTAAAAATTAATGGGAATTAAAAATACAAGAACATTTCTTTTTCTAGGTTTTTTGTTCTTGCTTGAGTGTAAAAACGGCAATACATACAAGCGTGAAAGTGGGTGTGATTATAGTGTATACTAATAATAAAAACCGGCCAAGTGTATGTCGGGCTCACTCAGGCTAAGGGTCATGGAGAAAACAATTTATTTTTTGTTAATATTGTATGGTGGTACAGTGCTCGCCGTGTGTGTGTCCGACTTGAATGTATTACCTGGTGAACCTGAGAGGTGTTGGGTGGTGGCAGATTGTTGGGCGGGGAGCTCTGTGGGGATTCTGGCAGGATGCTTGGTGGCGAGAAGTAGTTCATCGGCACAAATTCACCGACACCCACAAGTACCTAAATAAAGAAATGACAATGACAGACCCATTGAAATCACTAATAATGAAGACTAAAGGACCAATGCCCCCAATGGGTGGCATTGGTCCTTTTTTAAAGTTATTTACTAACTATTTGCAATCAGTGCTGACACGATAAGCAGATCATGTCTGTGAGGATGTTTATTTGTGGAATTAACCAGCTCCAAGTGGTGGATACTCCTTTATTGTCGCCACTACACCACAGATCTACACTACTGTCAAGTACCTTTTATGGGAATCAGAATGTTAATAACTCCAGGTTTCACGATTGGCAAACACCGACAACAGGACTGTGAATACGGCACTTAACTCTCTTTCTATTTGCATGTGTACGAAGTGAACTAGATAAAAGGTGTGTTATTGCCCTATTGCACACATCATTCTGCTGTAGTTAGCCATAATAGGTCACTAATGCATTTCTTTAGTAAATACGAGCGTTTACCCGCGACTTCGTCTGCATAAATTATATACCAGATTTTAAGTCAGATGATAAGCTATCAAATAAAAAAAGTTTCATCAAAATCGGTTCAGTAGTTTTTGCGTGATACTCGAACAAACAAACACCTAAACAAACAAACAAACAGACAGACAAAAAATCCAAAAACTGGTGATTTGGAATCAGGGACATCTAAAAACCATATCGTAATTTTTTTTTTGTAAATATCTTCAATGTACAGACAAATTTCTGTTACAGTTTTATAATAGTTTAGATATGTGGGTATTTGTTTGCAAATTATTATTTTGTATGTAGGTATTTTAAAAACTTTTTTATATGGTGCACAAAAACCTATTGGAACCCTTCTAAGTACTTAAATTTTTTAATGTAAAGAAGTTTCCAAAATTATTCCGACATTGAAAAAAAACAGGAAATAAACAATTAATAACTGCCTGGCTGATTTATTACAATTTCAATAAACTTACTTTCTTGATCGCAGTCGGAGATGACTCCAAGTTGATTTTACTGAGTCCATGATTGAGGGTCCTCGTTTGAGTTGGTGCTGAGCGGTTCTGTAACATGCATTCTCATTAGTCAGGCCATCGTCACGCCATCCAAGTAGACCTGGCTGTATATTAACTTACCATGTACGTCGCCAGCTTCGACTCCTGGGGCAGCCCATTGGGGGGAGAATACTGCAAAAATATGGAGGGATCCATGACGACCAGCTCACGCCGCCGTCGACTGCGAGTGATAAGAATGAAGGTACAGAAGAACTGGCATGAAGGTAGCTTAATATTCAGAACAGAGCACGTCCCTCTCTCACCTCACACTCACGCCGCTAGCTCCCGTCCTTCCGTCCTCCTCCTATCTCTACGACGCTTTTACATCACAATACACAACGGAGTTTCCCGACATTTTTAATAATATTTCGATTCGATTGACGCGGTGACAGGGCAGCGATCATTCAAGCCTTAGACGTTCGCGATTTGCTTACGAACTAAGCTCATTGTCTCAAGAAATTAACTTAAAACATACGTTCGTTAATAGATTAATTCATTATTAATAATAACGCTCTAGAAATTGATGAATAACATTTAAAAATTTCTAAATAAAAAACCGAGGACAAGGGACACGAAGACAAATACACACACATTAATGTGGCGTTGTGTCAGCGTAGCCACTTTTTTTTCAGAGAATCTACCAAAATGACTGCTGAAATCTACCAAAATCTACCAAGTCCTGTTTCAAATTCTACTTAAAATCTACCAACTAATATTTATGTCGTTCCAGATGGTCAAAATTCAATAAAAAACAGGTTTTTGAACAAAATATTATCATTTTCATACTTAAGCTCATCATTACTCATGTTAGTATCGCATTTTTGTAAAAATATATCGGTTTTCATCACTTTGTAACATGGATGCTTCAATTTCCAAATAAATCTAAATAAGTATTATTGGTCGTCCCTATGTAGGCACAGTTTATTCTGTGTCTTATAAAAGCCCCCTTTTGTAAAAAACAACATTAAGCGATAAGATTAATTTTGCTGTACACCACTAAAGCTTTACTAGAAGTTCCAGAAAACCCCCTACAATCGTTTTCTCCGCTATTTTTATTTCCAGCTTTGATTTTTTTGTTTGAATCCTTGCATTTTTGATCATATTTTCGAATGCCGAATTTCTACCAAAATCTACTAACCGATTTCTCACTACTAAATTATCGTTCTCTTTGCCCGAAATCTACCAAAAAAATAGAAATCTACTAAAAGTGGTCACACTGCGTTGTGTATTTTTGATAAAAAAGAAAAGTTTTTACAGGTGTGCGTGCGTGGCTGCAATCTACAACAATGCATAGACAGTAAAGCATGATTAAGAAGCTAACTATTTCTCTCTCTTTTTCTCTCTCGCTAAAAAACATAGAAATATTCAACGATATCAATGTACTGTACGAAATATTAATTTACTACATGCTTTTATATCGTTCTTTTGGGCGTGAACGAACGAGATAAAAGACGTGATAAAGCCGTATCATGGCCATTCACGACTATCGCGGGTTGGCATGCTACCAGTGCAGGGTAAAGCTAAAAAAAGTACTCTTTGTAGTAAAGCCTTAGTGGGGATGGGGACAACAAAAGTAATCTTATCGCTTAATGATGTTTTTACAAAAGAGGGTTTTAAAACGTACAGTGAAACTGATGTAAACCGATAAAAAATTATACAAAAATGCGAAAATAACATGAGTCATGAATGTTTATAATATTTTGTTCAAAACCGTGTTTTATAAATATTAAATTTTAACCCCTTACTGCATAGCATGCCATATCGGGCATCAAAGGTTATTGATACACGTAGAGGGAGTAGAACTATGGAGTAAATGATACGCACACATCTTTAATGTTCGATAGAGGTGAACCTATACACTAGTCTGTAGAAAGAGTGAGAAAGACTATAATGAACGCCGTGTAACCACTTTTTTGGTGACCGCAACTTGTCATTTTGACGTATTGCGGTCCAAATTGACTAGTATTGTTGTTAGGCTTATCAAAAGTTATGAATTACGGAATTGTAACAGCCTGAATTACCTGCTGTGTGAGGTGTTCTGATAATATAATAATTTATAATCATTATCGAAGTGAAAATGGTGGTCTGCAGTGTCCTAGGATGCAAAAACAGATCGAAAAGTGCTGCTGGGAATGTTTCGTTTCACAGGTACGTTTCACTGCAATTAAATGCTACAAATACTTTGTTTGTGATTAGATTAATGTCTATTGTACACGTTAAAATGATATTACAATACAAATTAAATCATAAAACCAAGTTATAGGTCAACATTGATTCCATAACCTCTAGATCAGCAGTCATTCAGTGTTACCAGTTTATGGCCTTTGAAACACCCGTAAATACGGGAAAACTGACTTGGAAAATACATAGGTACCTAGTAATGGTTTGGTTTCATCACTGTTTTGTTCATTTTCAGGATTCAGCTACCAGACAACCTGTCATAATAGAAAAAATTACAGAAACACTGAGGAAGAAACATCTTAGAATTCAATTGAAGAGTGAGTTAGCTGAAAAGCGCCTAAAGAAGTTGCGTACTACTCGTTAAGCGCAAAGACGATTAATAAAGAAGAATGCTGAGTTACTCAATATAATCATGGAATTAAAAGTTAAAGCTATGATTTCAGCACTGGTAGCATGCCAACCCGCGATAGCAGTGATACGGCTTTATCACGGCTTTTATCTCGTTCTTTCGCGCGCAAAAGAACGAGATAAAAGACGTGATAAAGCCGTATCACGGCTATCGCGGGTTTGCATGCTACCAGTGCAGATGTTTTAAATTAAATTTTTTTTCACGTTTTTTTTAACGGTAGAAAAAAAACTGTTTTTTTACAACACTATTCCTGATCAAAGCCATTTGGTTAGATTAAGAAACATTAAAATTTATTTTCCAAATTGTAATTTATTTACCATAACCCTTCATCATGCTTCAGTCAAATAAAGAAATTGATCAAATTCGAAAAAATAACCTCTTTGACCTCATTGCTTGACAAATAACTACACAGTTTTTCAAGGCTCCAATTCTGGCTAATTTTATTACATATTAAGGTGGTTGCAGAGGGGTCAATTTTATACAAAAACAATTTTATTGACGCACAATACGCATAGACGTTATAAGTATAAGTAACTTAGAATAAATAAATTTTTATTTTTTATATATGTAAAAATAGTTTAAAAAATCTTGATGCCGCGTCACAAATAACATTTGCAATTTATAATATAATTACGAAGATATAATGCTTTGTAATTTTTCATACTACATTTTAAAAGCTTTATAAATCTTCGTAATTATATTATAAATTGCAAATGTTATTTGTAACGCGGCATCTAGATTTTATAAACTATTTTTCCATATATAAAATATTACTTTTATTAATTCCGTCTACGCGTATTCTGTGTCAAACTTTTGTATGGACTGAAACCACCGTAACATTAAATTTTAATGTTATTTGTGAATATTTCTGCGATTTGTGTTAGGAAAGTAGTATTAACAAAATGTATTACTTAGACTAGCCGACTGTGAAAAGTTGGTGGTATTGATAAATTTGTGGGAAAATTGAGTTCAATCGGGTAACATTTACACACACATGTACAAATCAGACACCGATAGAAAACCGGTTACACTGTCACTTGCTCTATAGTTTTACTCCCTCTACGTTGATACATCATTTAAATTTGCCGTTCATTTTGTCGTACTGGCAACACTCACGACCATTTACCGATAATATATTTTTACATTTGTAACAATAGATTGCGTCCAGAAGTGCGATTTTTGAAAATCATACGAGTGACTTGGCAGTAGAAAATGTCAAAATTACTATGGAGATTATGCATCTTTCTACTGCCAAGTCGCTCGTATGATTTTCAAAAATCGTACTTCAGAAGTGCGATTTTTGAAAATCATACGAGCGACTTTTCAGTAGAAAATGTCAAAATTACTATGGAGATTATGCATCTTTCTACTGCCAAGTCACTCGTATGATTTTCAAAAATCGCACTTCAGCACAAGTAAAATAAAACTGTTTTAATCTGAACTTCATCCAGCAGGTGAGTGGCTCACGGTTTTGGATTTTTTTAAATTGTTTTCTGCTTTGTGTGGCCATGGAATTTTCACAGTGCGTTGTCAGTTATCTGAGCCAGCCAAAATGTAAGAATACGATAGTTTTTCTCGGAGATTTGCAAATATTTTTTGTGTTGAAGTTAGTATCCAAATATGGGATAGCATGCAGTCTAGACATATATCATACTGACATATCTGGGCTAAGATGCAGATTTGATAAAATAATACGATGGACAAATTTGGTATTACATGCAATATTGCTTTATTTATTGAATTAAATTAAATAAATACAGTATCTACAAGCTGGCTTGAATACCGGACAGTTTTTGAATACCGGAATTGGGTTTCGATATTAAGCAATTCAGTTCCGGAAGTTCCTTTTTTTTTGTTCTGACAGATTTACTCTCATAGTAAAAGTTGTTCACTTTGATGGTTAGAGTATGTGGTTTAAAGGTAAATGATACATTTCCTTACACCTTGTATATATGGTATAATTATACATTATTGTAGTCTAGATAATAGTAGGATTTCTATGTTTATGGAAAGGAATTTCGCCGGTTGCTGGGATAATGATTGAGACTTCGGGACGCCTGCCAAATCAAATGTCTCAAACTTAATAATCTCGGCATTATTATTATTATGTTCTCTAGAACCCTTATTGCATGCTATGTAATATTTGGAAGAACAAAATTTACACCTGCTTCTGCATCCAATGCCATATTTGGCATCGACAGTTTTTGATAAATATTTCCGAAAATACTTCAGCAATATTTTTTTCTGATTTATTGTAGATTGCATTAGGGTTTTTCTAAGCCATATATTTTTTTCAACCAAATCAAAAATTCTATGCAGTAAGGGGTTAACCATCTGGAGTGACATAAATATTAGCTGTAGAATTTTAGTAGAATTTGAACCAGGACTTGAAGTGCGATTTTTGAAAATCATACGAGTGACTTGGCAGGGCTGCGTTCAGAACCTACACCCGTTGTGCACCCCGAGTGCAACTTTCGCACTAACGCCGTTCAGAGCCTCGGTGAAAAAACGCTCTTTGCAACTCGGTTGTCACAACTCAACCGTTCCGAACCTCTGACGGGTTGCAACTTTTAACCGTCTAATTCGATGGTTGAAAAACACTCTGACGTTTGGATTATCTGTGGTGACTTGACTTTTCACTCGTTTTGAATTAAAAGTTTGGTTTCCAAATTATTTTTTGATCCGCTAACATGGAAGAAGAGTTTTTTATTGTATTTGGAAATGATGGAAGCCCTGGAAGCCCATTTTACCGTCAATTTCAAAATTTGAGGTTATAAAACAACCGTGATCGTTCCGTACCTTATTGCGAGTTGAAAAAACGCCCTGGCCGTTCCGTACCTTAGAGCGAGTTGAAAAAACAACTGCATAAAAACGTTCTGAACGCAGCCCAGTAGAAAGATGCATAATCTCCATAGTAATTTTGACATTTTCAACTGCCAAGTCGCTCGTATGATTTTAAAAAAATCGCACTTTTGGTAGATTTTGGTAGATTTCAGCACTGGTAGCATGCACACCCGCGATAGCCGTGATACGGCTTTATCACGTCTTTTATCTCATTCTTTCGCCTGCAAAAGAACGAGATAAAAGACGTGATAAAGCCGTATCACGGCTATCGCGGGTGTGCATGCTACCAGTGCAGCACTGCTGTAATTTTGGTACATTCTCTGAAAAAAAAGTGGTCACGCTTGTGTCACGTCCGTCGCTGTCATTTCAGTTTTTTTGTTGTTGGGAGTTGAAAATTGTTCAGATTGTTCTTGCTGTATAGTCGTGTTTTATCGCGTTCGGCTCATACAAAAGAATTATTCTCACATATCTGGGGTTAAGTGCGTAGTAAATAATCTATAAGTCTGCATTTTGATTGGAAAACCAAAGGTATTTTTTTATTTTATTTGCGTTTACAATTCATTCGCTATCGAAGGCGGTATACGTCACAAAATATTAATCATACCGCGGATAATTAGATTACAGGTAGTGCGCAAATATCTACCAAACCTGTGTTACCTTTGTAAGGCACCTTGTGAACATATATTTCACTTGCATAATGATTCTTGCACCTAGTTTTGATGGTGGAAAAAAACTGATTACCAGGGCACATACTAGTTGAGTGAGCATGTTCTATAGCTTTATAAAGTTTTATAAATAGGTACCTAGCTGTATGTAAGTTTCGTTTAGTTCTCAGGATCCTCGCGTTGCCTAGGTACACATAGATTTTGTCAGAAAGAATGTCTGCATAGAAAGAAGCCCTATCTCTCATACAACGAGATACCTCTGCTTTATTTCATTTAATTTGGATATTGTCATCCACAAGTGAAAACTACATGTTCAAAATGTAAAACTTTACAGGAGACAAAAACCTCCAGGGCCCTGTATAATAAACATTACAATCCGACAATTTTGTAAATAATTTACATATTTGTTAAGTTTTATGACAAGTGCTGTTTAATAAACCTTACAATTATGTAAAAAATCTACAAGTAAAAACCTTACAAATATTGTAATTATAAATGCTGTTTAATAAACGTTTACATATGCAGAAAACGCCTGTAGAATTCGATGACAATATTGTAGTTACAAATTTGTAGTTGTAAGTTACAATTTACATAAAATGTAAGATTTTGTTGACAATTCTTAATTAACGAGGGTAGATTTCAAAAACATTTAGTAGCATTGCTTTATAATGTACTTTCTTATTTGTTTGATTCGTAACGAAAGTCATGGAGTAACAAAATATTGATTCTGTCTCTAATATATGAGAATAAGGATATTTTATTTGGCCGGTTTAGTGAAAAACATACTCGTGATATAAAAATAAAAAAGTGGAAGAAAGACATTGCTAAACAGTTAAAATCATTGAGCATCTATAATACCTACGTGATACAACGTGGCAAAACTTTGGAAAAAGGACCATCGTAAGTAGATTTTTAAGTTGAAGTTTATCCGTTTACGAAAAACTCGCCGCTGCCTTTCATTTATATACTCATCATCACTACTGTCACTACTGTCACTACTTCCACTACTAGTTGTTAGGGCCCTTTTTTTATATTTATTCCAATTTTCTTTACTTGTTAGGTTGAGGCACAAAATTGTAAAGTTCTGACACAAGGTGAGTCCACCTGTCGGAATTGTAATACAATTTACTAAATATGTAAACTTATAACTACAATTATGCGTTCAATAAAACAGTTTTCCCTACAAATATGTAAATTGTCACCTGTAGAGAGAAAATGTTTATTAAACAGAAACTTGTAAAATTGTAGGTACAATTCTACAATTTTGTAGATTTTCCACCATGGTAAATTTGTAAGTTGTATTCTTTATTAAACAGAAACTTGTAGAATTGTAGCCTGTAATATACAATAACAATTTACAATTTGTAATGTTTATTAAATAGGGCCCTGGTGAAAACTTTTGTATGGGATCAAAAGAAGTTTTATCTTGTTTTGTCATGACTTGAAGGTAGGAACAAGCATTCGTTCATTCTAATTATGTGTTACGAGGTATTATTTCTAAAAAAATTAAAAGAGATTTTCATAAAAAAAATGGTTAACGAGGTTTTCACTCTTCACACTATTTGTCTTGTAAAGACTGACACACAGAGTTATGGGTTCTGAGGATGTTGGGTTTATACAAAATATTTGTACCGAAGTCATGTTTGTATGTATACACACACACTTTATCTGCCATGGGCAGCAAATAAAGAGGAATAAAATGAATTTTGTGAATACCTATAAAATTTTTCTTACTAAAAGTATTCCTGACTGTTAGTATAGGCACACCCCGGACACTGTTTAAAAAAAAACATAATTTGACAAGATGATGTCAGCACATGTGAAACGGAGTCTAGGGTAGGCTTAGCTGCATGCGGTACAATGACTTTTTCTTAAATAAAACGCTTTGACAGACGTCTATTCAAAAAGAGTTTTATCCTTTGTCCTGAGATTATATTATCTTTGTTTCAAAAACATACATGCTAGCATGTCAATTGTGGTGCCAGTTTATGCTACTGGTAACTGCCGAGGTAATCAGAGGGAGTGTTCGTACTGTATGTTGTAATAAATACTCTTTCTGATACTGTGGTATAGGCTTGGTGAGGGGAACCCAGGCGCGTGCGGTGAAGGTAGGCAAAAAGCAGTGAAACCTTAATAATTTCTAAACTAAAAGCATTTTGTTTTCTCAATTACTTTTCATCATCATCATCATCATCTCAGCCGATGGACGTCCACTGCTGGACATAGGCCTCCCCCAAGGATCGCCATAACGACCGGTCCTGCGCTGCCCTCATCCAACGTTTTCCCGCCGCCTTCACCAGGTCGTCGGTCCACCGTGTGAGGGGCCTACCCACGCTGCGCTTTCCGGTACGCGGTCGCCACTCGAGAACTTTTCGGCCCCAACGGCCATCGGTTCTGCGAGCAATGTGCCCCGCCCACTGCCACTTAAGTTTAGCAACTCTTTGGGCTATGTCAGTTACCCTGGTTCTTCTGCGGATCTCTTCATTTCTGATTCGATCTCGCAGGGAAACTCCGAGCATAGCCCTCTCCATTGCCCTTTGGGTGATTTTCAGCCTTTTTATGAGGCCTTGAGTGAACGACCACGTCTCTGTTCCATATGTCATCACTGGCAACACACACTGATCGAAGACTTTCGTTTTAAGACACTGCGGTATTTGGGACGTGAAGATACTACGTAGCTTCCCGAACGCTGCCCAGCCGAGTTGGATTCGACGGTTGATCTCTTTCTCGAAGTTGGACTTACCTAACTGAATAGTTTGTCCCAGGTAAACATAATGGTCAACAACTTCGAGCGCAGAGTTTCCGATCATTACAGGAGTGGGCACAACATGGTCATTTGACATGATCTTCGTCTTGTCCATGTTCATTTTCAGACCAACTCGTTCGGAGGCTCTGCTGAGATCATCGAGCATTTGACTGAGCTCCTCCATAGTCTCCGCCATGATGACTATATCATCGGCAAACCGAAGGTGACTGATGTACTCGCCGTTTATGTTGATGCCTAGCCCTTTCCAGTCCAGAACCTTGAAAACATCTTCCAGTGCAGCGGTGAACAGTTTCGGAGATATAACGTCTCCCTGCCTCACGCCTCGCTGCAGTAGGATAGGTTTCGAGTTCTGGTCCTGTAGTCGGACTGACATAGTGGCGTTTTTGTACAAGCATTTCAGCACTTCGATGTACCGGTAGTCTACTTGGCATCGCTGAAGAGACTGCAGTACATCCCAAGTCTCGATCGAATCAAAGGCTTTCTCGTAGTCCACGTACGCCAAGCAAAGGGGCAGGTTATACTCTTCAGTCTTCTGTATAACTTGCCGAAGCGTATGTATGTGGTCCACAGTGCTAAAGCCCTTTCGGAAACCGGCCTGTTCGGGAGGCTGGAAATCGTCAAACCTGCGCGCGAGACGGTTCGTAATGACTCTCGAAAACAGCTTGTAGACATGGCTAAGAAGGGAAATGGGCCTATAGTTCTTCAACAGGGCATTATCGCCCTTTTTGAAGAAGAGCACCACCAGACTTCTGTTCTGTGGGGACTTGCTACAGATGTCAACACCCACAAGTTATAGCAAAGATGCCAACAGATGGCGATACCGTCGCTCTCAGAAATATGCTCCATACAAAGACAACGTTCATCCTAAATACGTAACTCGTAACCTACTACACATAAGGTTCACAATCGAATGCAAGACATAAATCGCGCAAGAGAAATAATCACAGAGATTCGATATATATACAAGGTCCAACTAAGAACTGTTGGACCACGGCCGGTCCCCAGGCATCACACCTAGCCTGGCGGAAGTACTTCCCTTTTCAATGGAGGAACATTCCCAAGTAGCACCTCCATATTGGTGACCCTCGACAGAGAACATCGCAACCTGAACACCGCAGAGCAGCACCACCACAGAGCAGCAACCAGCTTCAACCAACCCTTCACCCCCTCGACCAGGTCAAACAACCAGCAGTCACACCATCAACCCGAAGCCGCACCAGGTCCATCGCAGCTGTCTTCACACCGCTTCCTGGGCCTGCAGCTTCCTCAACGACAGTCAGCGTCTGCATAGAAGGATCTCCCGCAGCCCACGTGTCTGAGCTCACCTCCACGTGGCAGTTCTGCTCGCCTTCTCCACGCCTGTCACTCGCCCGCATCACATCAGGACTGACCTCCCTGACAGATGCACACACACCGCAGCACATCGCTCGTCAGACTCACTTGACTGGAGCCCTGCACCTACACTACATGGATACAGACTGCACACTTCGAACTACTCAACGACCTCCGGTCTGAGGGGGGAGTCCTGTGGGGACTTGCTACAGATGTCAACACCCACAAGTTATAGCAAAGATGCCAACAGATGGCGATACCGTCGCTCTCAGAAATATGCTCCATACAAAGACAACGTTCATCCTAAATACGTAACTCGTAACCTACTACACATAAGGTTCACAATCGAATGCAAGACATAAATCGCGCAAGAGAAATAATCACAGAGATTCGATATATATACAAGGTCCAACTAAGAACTGTTGGACCACGGCCGGTCCCCAGGCATCACACCTAGCCTGGCGGAAGTACTTCCCTTTTCAATGGAGGAACATTCCCAGTAGCACCTCCATAGTTCCATGCCTGCGGCGTTTTGCCCTCGAGTATGACGGAATCGAACAGCTTCTGAAGGGCCTTCAGGACCGGTTTTCCACCCGCCTTCAGAAGCTCGGCCGTAATCCCATCATCACCCGGCGCCTTGTTGTTCTTTAGCTGTTTGAGAGCCATACTAATCTCGTACAGGCTGACGTCCGGAATATCTTCTGTGTAGTGCCGGGTCAATCTAGCTCTAGGGTCGTTAGCCAGATCTGTAGCGGGTCTTCGTGTTGACGTGTATAACTGTCCATAGAACTTCTCAACCTCTCTCAGAAGCTCAGGCTTGGACGATACGATTCTGCCATCCTCAGTCTTCAGCTTTGATAACTGGCTTTGCCCAATAGACAGATCCCTTGCGAAAACTTTGGAGCCTTTGTTCCGCTCTATAGCCTCCTTAATACGCTCGGTGTTAAACCGACGCAGGTCGCAAGTCACGGACTTTGAAATCTGCCTATTGAGCTGCCGGTATTTATTCGCATCATCTGAAGACTGCAGAATCATCTCGCGCCTTTCCTCCATGAGCTTAAGAGTAGGGTCTGACATTTTCTTGGTTCTATTTGTACGACGGGTCTTAAAGAACTTGGACCCGACCGCATGGACAGTTTCCACAAACCCATCGCTGTAGTCGTCCACGCTACTCCCCAGGCAATCAAAACGATTTTGGAGTTCGAGCTGAAAACTACAGGGGTTTTGGATCTGGATCGGTACTGGACGGAGCGTAGACTTCATCAGACGAGATCTTTCGAGCTTGATATTAAGATTCAAGATTCAATGTGCCTCTTACCATACGGTGATCGCTTCCGGTTTTAAACGCGTTTAACACAGAGACATCATTGAATATTTGCTTCTTCGTCGACATGATGAGGTCTATCTCATTTCTTGTACCGGTCGGGCTCAACCAGGTCCACTTTCTGTGCTCCCGCTTCTTAAAGAAGGAGTTCATCATATAGAGTCCCTCCTTCTCCATGAAGCCAGCCAGCAGTTGGCCCCGTTTGTTCCGTCGTCCATACCCAAATTTTCCCACTCGCATCTCTTCACCGTCTCGTTTGCCCAGTTTCGCGTTGAAGTCTCCCATGACCACCGTGAAGTGTGTTTTAGAACTATGCATGGCTCTAGAGATATCCTCATACATAGTTTCTACATCGTCGGCGTATTTCTCTTCTGAAGTAGGGGCGTATACCTGTATAACCTTCAACGAATACCGTTTGGTTATTCTGAGTATAAGGTACACCACCCTATTCGACACACTTTCGATCTTCTCCACGTTGTTCACAAGAGACTTATGGACCATTAGCCCGACACCGTGCTGGGACTTTAGTTCGCCCTCTCGGAAATAGAGCAGGTTACCGGATTTGAGGATTATCGAGTCCTCTCCCTCTCTTCGGACTTCAGATAATCCAACAATATCCCAATGTATCCTGCTCAGTTCCTCCTCGAGTATAGCGAGCGACTCGTCGGTCCGCAGTGAACGTGTGTTGAACGTTGCCAGGTGCAGCTGTTGTCGGTTGTGGTAGCCGGATCTCTTCCGGAGATTCTTCGCACCCCCTGCCCCGCCGTTACCTTGACCGCTACCGTAGCCAGGAATAGCGGGGCCGCCGGGGACTGGGGGCCGTGTTAAGGGCGTACTTGCCATGTTGGGGGGTTTTGCCATAATCGCCACGCTTGGCAGGCGGGTTGGCGATCGCAGTTCGGCTGGATGTGTGTACGCAGAGGATGCTGCTGCCCATCTTCTGGTAGGTCCCTTAGTCGCCTTTTACGACACCCACAGGAAGAAATGGGATGGTGCTATTCTTAGCCGACACCACACGGACAATTACTTTTAATTGGTTTAATTACCTGTTTTTAAACAAATCAAAGTCATTTGCTACACAAAATGCTTTTAGATTAGAAATTATTCGGCTTCTGCACTGCGGGCAGGCAAAACACAGTAAAAGTCTAATAATTTCTAAACTAAAAGCATTTCATTCACTAAATGACTTTGATTTGTTTAAATACAGGTAATTAAACCAATTAAAAGTCATTGAGTAAACAAAATGCTTTTAGTTTAGAAATTATTAAGGTTTCACTGCTTTTTGCCTACCTTCACTGCACGCGCCTGGGGGAACCTATGTCTTAGTGTAGGAGGGAACCCTCTAACTACTGCAGGTTTTAGGCACAATACATTTTTTGTGTGTGTAGTAAAATAATATAATTAGTAGAAAACATCCTAGTTTTTATTTTTCAGATAAGCTTTTTTGTAGGCAATGGATACATTAACTGGGCTGCCTGTGGCAGACAAACAATAAAACTGTGCATAATAATAAATATATTATATATTGTTATCTATAGTCATAATTATACTAGTCTAGACAAAATTCTGATACCTTGATTAGGCCTAAATATACTATGACCAGTGATCGGAATAGGTAGTGCAATTAAGGTAATGTTGTGAATATTTGTGTGATGAATATTAATATTTGTATTCAATTCATGGGTGTTTGTATCTACACGGGGCGTGCACCCTGTTTAATATACAATGCATAAAATTTTAAGCCTCATATAGATACAAACACCCATGAATTGAATACAAATATTAATATTCATCACACAAATATTCACAACATTACCCTGAATTGCACTGCCTATTCCGATCACTGACTATGACTTAATATAATCTATACTTATAAAACAGTTCCTGAACTGACTGACAGACAATGCACGGCCTGGACGGCTTAAGATAGAAACATTCAATTAAACGTAAATAAAGTATCACATGATTAATCACCTTTTTCTTATAGATTGACAATGGAAGCTTCATACCAAGGTGGTGTTGGTTACGAAGATGCTGGAGACAACTTCCAGCATCTCTCACAGACAATCGCTAGCAACATAAAGAAAATATCACAGAATGGTATGTCTTTGTTTACATTTCACATTATCTTTATCTGCTGCTAGCTATCTGCCATTTAAAACAAAGAATATGTTACACAATATAGGTACCTGATTAATAACTAATTATGATTACCTGACACCTTGTTTAAACTTGTTGACACTAAAAATTATTCTTTGTTTGTTTAAACTTATTTAAAATGACCAGTGCGTGTTTTTGTATTTTTACTGCAACACTTTATAGAAATGTATGAAACATGCATGCATACAGGCTCCTTCCTATGCTGACTATTTTTAAGGGATAATTAGATCATTTTACAGGGATTTAAGCATCAAAATGGTGAAAAGAAAATCTGCTGTTCCCATTCTGTTCCATACAAAACTGCAAACTTATTTGACCTAATTGTACAGGACGAAATATGTTCTTTTTTCACGATTTCGATGTAAGTCCATAGAGAAAGTTCAGTTTTATTATCCCTTTAAAGAACCATCAAAGAAAAACTACTCATTACCATAGTTATGATGTAGGAAGATCTTTAATTTGAGGGCATGGCAGTGTCAAAGAACAACTAATAAACTATAGAACAGAACCTTTTCAGTGCATGCCATGTCGCCGAGTTATAAGCACCACTTCGCCATCACCCCACTGTGTCGCCAACTTATGCCACCAAGGCTGTTACATAAATTAATTAATTTGTTATGGCTGTTATTTAATTTCAAATTTTATAGCTACATTAGTATATCTGACTATCACTCAGTTGCAGAAACGCTCATTAAAGTTAATCCTCCATCTCCTCCAAAATCTCGTGCTGTCACTTTGTGTCTTGTTGACATAGTAAAAGCTAGCAAGAGATTTGATGGAGGATTAACTCTAATGAGCGTTTCTGCAACTGAGCGTTAGTATTACTAATTTAAAGTACTGGAAAAGTATCAGCAAGACGATGCGGCTGGCACAGGACCGAGAAGGATGGCAAAATAGGGAGGAGGCTTATGCCCTGCTGTGGGTTGGGTTTGGGTAGATACGGGCGGAAAATGATGAATTTAAAGTTAGATTTACAATAGTTCTATGTAACATCATACTTTCAGCTAGTTTTCAAAATAAAATTGTAGGATATGTACAATGTACACACGGCGACACATCAAGTTACCCAAAACACGAATAAGCTGGCCGCGCGACGTTATACATTATTATGCCGACGCGCGGCCAGCTTATTTTGGTTTTGGGTAGCTTGATGTGTCGCCGTGTGTACAAATTACATACACTCACGACCAACATCCCTTTAGGGGTAGTCAGAAACATTGCCATAACTGCCAACTTAATTGAAGGCAGTTGTAGCAAGGCTCACATTTAGCATATTGCATTACACAACATAGTGTATCAAATTATTTTTTACCTATAAAGGGTGTAAGGAAAGGTATCATTAACATGTCAGAGCAAACAACAAAATCTGCTGTTCCATATTAAATTGCAGCGCTTACTCGACTCAAATGTATGAGACAGCAGTTTTTTTTGTTTTGACAGGTTTGCTCCCATAATAAAAGCTGTTAGGTTTGATGGGTAGAGTATGTGGTTTAAAGGTTAAGGGTTGAACGTCATCTGGCAGCACCGCATCGCCTTTTTCTGTAGCTCCATCTTTTTCTGTCACTCAGGAACGTCATTTGCCAGAGCAAACCGTTCCGTCTATCTTCCTGAGTGACAGAAAAAGGCGATGCAGTGCTGCCAGATGAGGTTCAACCCTTATGGTACTTTTCCTTAACCCTGTATAGCGCAGTTTGTATTGAATCTAAATATTTTAACTTTAAATATATTTTTAAGGATGCTCACTCAAAAGATTTTAATCTTACCCTGTACAAAGAAGCATAAGTACAATATACAACGTGTCAATGAATTAACGCAAAACTAGAAAGTAGTTTGTTTAGAATCGAGTGCTGAATCGAATTATCATGGTTTCGACATAGGTAATTTTTTTTTCAAAATATTAAATAATTTGTTTATAAAAGACATTGCGCAATCCCATACAAAACTGGTAAATTTGAATTTTATAAGAAATCCCACTGCAGAAAAGGATAATTTCCGTTTCATTGGAAGTACGATATTCCTCCTATCCTGTGTATAATTTCAACTATCTTACGATTTGTATTTGTTTCTTTAATCATACACATTCGCCAGCTGCGAAACGACCCGAAACGAATACACTATGTCACGTGGGCAATGTCTTTTAAACTGAACCCAATGTCAACCCAGCGCATGGGCACAATCGCCCTACTTACTATCAAAACAAGATTATTAAAATGTATCCTTGAGTACGTTAGCGCTTTCATTCATTGTTGAAATGATAACAAACCATTTTTGCCTCAAAACATAAAATGCGAATAACTTTTAATTGTAACTATCATAATCATGAAATTATTGTTTCAATCTAATTATTTTGTTATAAATCAGTTGGGGTGTATGAGGTTTTGCGCTTATTCATTAACAGGTTGTATTTTGGTTGCTAACTGTGTTTTTGATAACATGCAGTGTCGTCGATGTCCAAGATGGTGAACCAGCTGCAGACTCCACAGGACTCGCAGGAGTTGAGGGGTCAGCTGTAAGTCTCTTCTACATAATAAAATTATAGCCTGCCTGTCTTTCACCTGACACACCAACTGACCTTAGCATGCATCTGCATGTGCTCAAGACTATATTCCCAGGGGGTAGTCAGAGATATTCTAAAAACTCAAACTATCCACGGTTCACTAGTAGTAGCTACCGAAATCTGTCCAGTGGGACGGGGAGTCAGCCAGTCGCCACTTTTAATTGTCAGAGGGTACAATACATGCAACGAAATTGAAGCATGCAGGTTTCCACTTGGATGTTTTCCTTCGCAGAAAAGCCAGTGGTGCTACAAATCGTACATAGGAAAACTCATGGGTACGATGGTATAAAGTCAGCCTGAACAGGGCGATCCCTGTCCGGTCCTGATCAGGAGTCGAAGGTTCGATAACCTTCGACTCCTGCACGGTAGGCATAGTTACTCACCACTAGACCACAACCTTTATGCTGGCCATACACCATGCTTCCTATGAGTCATGCCAATCCACGCCCACACACGGTCAGTTCTAACTGATCCAATCAGCAGCGTCATGCCGATTGGATGATAAGAAGGTATGGTGTATGGCCAGCATTAGATAATCTTCAAAGCATAGACAAATTAATCAAATAGACTTCTAATGCTGGGCAAAATTTTTCACAAACAATGATTAGTTCTTATATTGTATCAGAGTGTCCAATCAGATTGCACGGCAGTTCTAAATCTTACAATCCCCAAAATTGTTTATGAGCGCTCGGCGAATGTGGTAGGGATTCCCGCGCATGCTTATGACGTGAAAGCTGACTAATCGACCAATGGCGTTCGCGCTACGACTGCCTCCCGCTTCCCCTTGCCAAATAGACCCGTAATTTGATTTCTGCTCATTCTATGTTAGCGCTCAATAATCTGAGTGAAGATATTTTTAGCCAATTAAAATAGTGCACTCTTACATCACGAAAAGATTCGACAACTATTGGAGGTGTGTAGGACACCGATATTTTTGTATACAAGAAAAAATTTATAAAATATAAAAAATATATAAAAAGTATAGATTCGATGTCTTTTAGGTTAATTTTAATTTGCTTATGTTTAAAAAACTACACCTTAAACGTGATTTCATTTTAAAGATGCCATTAAACTTCCGCGTTTCCGTAAATATTTTGATTCTAGGTCTTTGGTTTAGCTTTAGACGATGGGTTGTGTCAGTATTTCCAGACAAATGGTTTTGTAAATGGTAGGTATTTTCATTAGTTTTGTAGTTTTATCTGTCCCTTCCGATGTCACTTGTTTACAAATAAACAAACATGTCTGATGTCACATGATGACAGGATTCGTGTTTGTTAATTTGGCTACATGTTACTTTTATAATCCAATGTGAGACAGTTAAAAAAAACTTGACTTGGTTCTCAAGATAATGTCAATTGCTTGGAGCTGGATACCTCCAAAATAGGTATTTTTGGAAAATGTCTGCCAACGTTATGTGTATTTTACCTTCATTGAATATTTATTACAATCATTGAGCTTTTGGTGTGATGGCTTTTATTCAATTAATACATTCTTATCCCTTTGCGTACTAACAGCGGTAACCAGACCGCGTGATAGCCATATATGAGTTAAACTCACATGCCCGCATTCTTCAGAATTATTTCTTTATATAAGACCTGAGACTTTACGTGTCCCCACAGGCGTCACATACAAACCTACACACAGAAGCTGGCCAAGGACACCTCCTCCATGATCATGGAGCTGATGAAGCTGCCCGCTGATCAGCCCGCCAGCAAGATCGGACGCGAGCGCTTGCGCGATGAATATATGACCACCTTGAACGCGTTCCAGGTGATTTATGCGCCTAATGCAGCCATATTACACTACCCTGAGTTCAGAGCCCGATGCTTGCTTGTAGAGGCATCAGGTAATCGGTATTAATTGTTTGCACAGGGCGCTACACTTTAAACATGCCAGGTATCAGGTAATGGTTCTGAATATCAGAATAGTGCAGTAGTCGCTTTTGACTCCTGATTTTGTATGTTGTTGTAAAAAACACACTATAGTATTAAAAGGGATGCTTTAGTTTAGACTATAAAATAACTATCACTTTGGAGACTTTGGAAACAAAATAAAAAATATCAGGTGTCAGGAATATTTCAGTACTGCAGTTTCGCGGCTCCATGGTGAAAGTTGTTCAGTTTGATGGTGCGAACCAACCCTTTAAATATTACTATGTTGTGTTTATAAAGGATGATTGTATTCATGATACTGAACCATTTTCCCCGAGAAACACATACAGTTATACCACAATATAGTATTGTTTCCATACATAGGTACAACAAGTATGCACTATCATTTCCCGCAAGTCTCACGAGTGGAGGCTCTTGGACCAAGTTCCATACACTTTTGGCTTGTGACCTTTTCAAAAAATTGTTGACATTGCCAATTTGCCATATTAAATGGTATTAGGAATCGAACATTTGTATGAAAACTGGCGATTTCTTTTTGAGATTTTCCCTTTCCTTGGAGAAAGTAGGTTTTTTTCCTCATGATACTGTGATACTGAACACAGTATCATGAGTGCAATCACCCTAACGTAATGCAACCGTCTATACTTACACTTCGTATGTTCTTGACCTAAGGTGATTTTAATGTGAATTTATATTTGGGATTAAGTCATATTATAACGACGGTTATTATCGCAGGCTACGCAAAGAACGGCCGCCCAGAAGACAAAAGAAGACGTGAGGAAGGTTAAAGCGCTTTCTGTCAAGGTCGGAGATCCGTTCGCTATGGGCAGTAAGTATATTAATGTCTTTAACCTGCAAACGTTGAAGAAGAAATTCTGATGCGTATGTGAAGTCTACCAATGTGCACTAACACCGATACCACCCTCCGTGAGGGAGCTCCTACCCTGTGCCCTGCAGTGGGACGGGACGTATACACATATAGGCTGATATTTTACTCAATATTTTCATTTCTTCAAAAACTAAGATATAATCTGAAACGTTAATTTAGATGAAATCACAGAAACTAATATCGGAAATTAATATTGTTTTATTTTGTCTTGAGTTTGTTTAAAGATAATCCCTTCCTTACACCCTGTATAGGTGGCAACAAGGAGCAGCTGGTGGAGATGGGTGACACTCGCCAGCAGCAGCAGATGTCGGCGCAGAACGAGCGCGACCTGCTGGAGCTGGAGGAGCGCGAGAAGGACATCCGCCAGCTGGAGGTGAGTGACAAAGAGTAACGATGTGTAGACGCAACGAGGAGCAGCTGTAGGTGAGTGACAGCGTGTTACAATGTGTAGGCGCAGCGCGGAGCAGCTGGAGATGAGTGACAGAGTGTAACAATGTGTAGGCGCAGCGAGGAGCAGCTGTAGGTGAGTGACAGAGTGTAACAATGTGTAGGCGCAGCGAGGAGCAGCTGGAGATGAGTGACAGAGTGTAACAATGTGTAGGCGCAGCGAGGAGCAGCTGGAGGTGAGTGACAGAGTGTAACAATGTGTAGGCGCAGCGAGGAGCAGCTGGAGATGAGTGACAGAGTGTAACAATGTGTAGGCGCAGCGAGGAGCAGCTGGAGATGAGTGACAGAGTGTAACAATGTGTAGGCGCAGCGATGAGCAGCTGGAGGTGAGTGACAGAGTGTAACAATGTGTAGGCGCAGCGAGGAGCAGCTGGAGATGAGTGACAGAGTGTAACAATGTGTAGGCGCAGCGAGGAGCAGCTGCAGGTGAGTGACAGAGTGTAATAATGTGTAGGCGCAGCGAGGAACAGCTGGAGATGAGTGACAGAGTATAACAATGTGTAGGCGCAACGAGGAGCAGCTGGAGATGAGTGACAGAGTGTAAAAATGTGTAGGCGCAGCGAGGAGCAGCTGGAGGTGAGTGACAGAGTGTAACAATGTGTAGGCGCAGCGAGGAGCAGCTGCAGGTGAGTGACAGAGTGTAATAATGTGTAGGCGCAGCGAGGAACAGCTGGAGATGAGTGACAGAGTATAACAATGTGTAGGCGCAACGAGGAGCAGCTGGAGATGAGTGACAGAGTGTAAAAATGTGTAGGCGCAGCGAGGAGCAGCTGGAGGTGAGTGACAGAGTGTAACAATGTGTAGGCGCAGCGAAGAGCAGCTGGAGATGAGTGACAGAGTGTAACAATGTGTAGGCGAAGCGATGAGCAGCTGGAGGTGAGTGACAGAGTGTAACAATGTGTAGGCGCAGCGAGGAGCAGCTGCAGGTGAGTGACAGAGTGTAACAATGTGTAGGCGCAGCGAGGAGCAGCTGGAGGTGAGTGACAGAGTGTAACAATGTGTAGGCGCAGCGAGGAGCAGCTGGAGATGAGTGACAGAGTGTAACAATGTGTAGGCGCAGCGAGGAGCAGCTGCAGGTGAGTGACAGAGTGTAATAATGTGTAGGCGCAGCGAGGAACAGCTGGAGATGAGTGACAGAGTATAACAATGTGTAGGCGCAACGAGGAGCAGCTGGAGATGAGTGACAGAGTGTAAAAATGTGTAGGCGCAGCGAGGAGCAGCTGGAGGTGAGTGACAGAGTGTAACAATGTGTAGGCGCAGCGAAGAGCAGCTGGAGATGAGTGACAGAGTGTAACAATGTGTAGGTGCAATGAGGAGTAGCCGGAGGTGGGTGACAAAGTTTAACAATGCGTAGGTTTCTCACGTCACCCCCTCTGGCAGGATCGAGGCGCAAATTGTAAGCAAATGCGTATTCCTTTCTCGCTCGCACTCAGTATCACACATGCTTACCTCTTTTAAATTGTTCCCATTTGCATGAAATGTGTCTGTCTAAGTTTCCAAGGTGAGCCTTCGTGGAAGACCGAAGAATTTCAACACGCTACCTATTAAGGTTCAAAAGATACAGCCCTTTAGAGCTGGGGGTGTCTCTCCCATAAACATATTATACTGTCTCTCCTCGACGTTTGAACGCTGTCATTATCCACACCAAATATTTTCGCCTTGTTTGTAAGAGAAGGTATAAAATATTATAACACAGTCATAAAGCTCGTTGGACGCTTGTAACAGCTTTAAAATAAAACGTTTCTTATAAACAAGGCGAAAATATTTGTTGAGGATAATGCAGCGTTCGAACGCTGAGGAGAAACACCCTAGGACGGACGAATGGGCCGACGGACAGCTTAGGCCTATTTATAGAATCACGTATCTCATAAGTTCATAACATAAATCAATTCCGTTTTCCGTAGCAGCGAGTACATTTGCACATGTATTCGTAGATTTTAATCGAACAACAAACGGCGATATCTTAATTTGCCATTTTGTAAAATTTTTACGGTCGTATGGTACATGGCAACCGTTAACAACTGATAACGTAAATATTATATTATAATTACTAACAATAGTTTGTTTTAAAACTTACTAGTATGTATTTAAAAAAATATATAGAATACATAACCTCACGACCGAATTCCCTTTCGTGGTGTTGAGAAACTCGACTACAACAACAATCAACGAAAAATCTCTTTTTATTAGGAGTAAAGCTGTAAACTTTTAGCATATTCAAAGATAAAGTAAATGATGAAAAAAGCCAATTGAATATTTGTATTTTTCATTCATAATTGACAGCCCGGTAGCACAGTTGGTAGTGAACCTGCCTGCTGTGCCGAGGGTCGCGGGTTCGAATCCCGTAAGGGACAAATATTTGTATGATGAATATGAATATTTGTACCCGAGTCATGGATGATTGTATCTATACAGGGTCCTTCTTAATATGCTGACACTTTTTTAAGGGTATGATCAGACCATCGAACTGAACAAATTTCTCTACGGGACCAACATCGAAATCGCGAAAAAAAGTCAGCTTTCCCATACATTTGGCTCAAGTAGGTTTGCAGTTCTGTATGGAAGAGCAGGTTTTTTTTTGCGAGTTCGATTTCGGTGCCTTAGATAAAGTTGTTCAGTTTGACGGTCTGATCATCCCCTTACAAAAGTGTCAGCATATTAAGAAGGACCCTATATATGTATTGTATATCGTTGTCTAGTCATCATAATACAAGTCCAGGCTAGATTCTGGTACTTTAAATGTGACTAGATAATTTGTGTGATATTGTCTATGGATATTGTCCAAGATATTAAAAAAAAAAAAATTATTACAAATTTAAGCAAATTGTGTCATAGGCCTCTTAACTCTGATTGATACAACTGTTCATTTGATAAATTTCCGTTAAATTGCCAACACACAGCCAGCCTACAGGCATTACGGATATTCTCTTCCTTTTACAAGAACTATAAAATTATTTTCTCAAACATGCTTGGAAATGTGAGCATTATTTTGACAACCTTCTTCGAGATAAATCGAAATTGCTGTACTGGCCAAATACATGCGCGCAGCGGCCGGCAATGTTGTATGAAAATCCATATCTGTCGTGTTTAGCGACCAAATAAATTACATACTAAACTCATATCTGTCGTGTAATTTAAAAATGGAACGATCTTTTTCTCCGAAACATGGCGACCAAGGAGGTAACTCATCAAAGGTTTTATTTAAATTTCGAACTAGCTTGGAAATAGAAAGCTGTTTATTGAAAAAAAAAATGTTGTTCGTTGTTCGCTGGTTGTTCGTCATTGATTTTGATAAAAAGAGTTTTAATTTTCGCGAATTATTTGAGAAAATTTACTGTTTTAATTTCCGCGCATTGTTTGAGAAAAGTACTATACAAGCCTTGGCCACAACTAGGCATTGATGGACTTACGTATGTGTGCCTCGGCTTCGCCTCGGCCCACATTTACACGTTCGTCCATCAATGCCTCTGTTGCTGGCCTCTGCAGTAATGTACTATATCTTCATCATTTAAAATAATTATTTCATTTTGGCTGTGGTAAAATTATCATGTTTGGTTTGAAGCTTTTTTTTTCTAATTCAATGATAGTCAATTATACTTGATTCCTTATAAAAAAAAAAAATAAAAAAAAAAAAAAAAACTTAATCTACGATACAAATCAGGTTATGGAATCTCCTTTTTAGCAAAAAAATTTGCTTGTGTGGGGATATTCCGCTCTTCTATAACTATTACAAATGGTAGATCAAGTTAACAAATTATAAAAAGGAACAAAACAAAAAGTGAAATGATAATACCTAAAAATATATGGTTAGGTTTACATATTTAAAGGATAAAAAAGATATGTATATAGATTTGAAAATAAATTTGAAAAGCGCTACAAGCAAGATAATGGTGAGTGTACATAGTATTATGGGTGTGAGCGAGTGAGTATGTGGGTGTGTATTTGTGTGTGAGTGTGTGGTATGGAGGGATTTGAGGTTGTACGTGTGCATATATTTTGGATGAGAGTGTGATTTTATTTATTTATATAATTATGATAGTGCATTATATTATTTAGTTACATGTATATTTAGTTACCTATTTATTATTTTTATTATATTTTACAGCATCGTTTGAACAATTGATTAAATTTCGTGGTAAGTTTTTGTCTTTAGCCAAGTAGTTAGTGTCTTTTTGCAGTCGAAATATGTTTGTGAGTAAATGTTTAATTCTTTATTTAGATGATTGTATAAATGGGCTGACTGTCATTTATATTGTCTTTTGGCAAAGTGTGTTTTAAATGAAACCGAAGGTGCTACATCATTTTTTCGTCTCTTTTTAAGTATTTCTGGATTATAGGGGAGAGATTTGTGTTTTTTTAAAATAAGGTGTAGTACGTAAAGCTTTCTTACAGTAAGTAGATCACATTCTAAGAAGAGACTCTCCGTTGGGAATCTAAATGGTTTGATCACTTTCAGGAGCGATCTTTGCGCCCTCTCTAATTCCAGAAATTTCGTTTTGGTTGCACCACCCCAGATTGGTAAGCAGTACGATAACACTGATTGCGTTAGTGAGACATAGATTTGGAGTAAGAGACTTTTGGTTGCTATGTATCTTAAAGCTTTGAATGTCCATATAAGTTTACGAACTCTAGACATGGTGTGTTCAGTGTGTAGGTGCCAGGATAGTCGCTGGTCTACCATTATGCCCAGATACTTGACGTATTTTACTCTATTAATTTTAACGCAGGAGCAGCCAGGGCTAAGAAGATTGTCACATTGATGTATTTTAATTTCGAAGTCATCTGAAGGTTGAGTACGGTCATAAATTGTGAAGCAAGTATAGTTTGTTTTTTTTTTGTTTTTGTTTTTTTTTTTGTTTTTTATTATAAGGATGATAACACGGTGTTGCAGTGCCCTAATGCCCTTACAGGATTTCCAGGTCTAGTAACATACAAATTTAAAACCTACCATGTACCTATAGGTTAGGTAGGTACTAACACATAGAAAAGCAATAAATGTATGAATATAAAAAAATATATTCCGATTCCTATTTAGCTTTCTGGCCAATAATGATTAGCAAATACAGGGTGTAACAAAACACCCTATTAATACTTAAGGGGGAGCTTCAGACCATCAATCTGAACAACTTTCAGTATGGAGCCAAAGTCGAGAAAAAATAAAAAAAATCTGCCGTCCCATACATTTGACTCAAGACGGTACTGCAGTTTTGTATGAAAGAGCGTTTTTTTTAGTGATTTCGATGTTGGCTCCATACTGAAAGTTGTTCAGATTGATGGTCTGAAGTACCCCCTAAGTATTACTAGGGTGTTTTGTTACACCCTGTATAGTGAAAGTTGTGCAGTTTCATGGTCTTAACCACCTTGAAATATTACTAGAGTGTTTTGTTACGCCCTTTATAACGCCATGCCTCGTTCTCATTGGGGTAGGCAGATACTAGGGCGCGCCACTTTCAATTCTTACATGTGACTAAATATAGATTTAAACATTTCTACGGACTTTGCAATATAATGATTTATTTTTTATTAAATTAATACATACGTACACTTACGATCATAAGTGTATGTATTATGTTATTAATTTATAATTAATAATCCCTTTTGTCAGTAAGTTCGCTAACATTATATATTATATCAGCGTCATCATCAGCCATTCCAACGAAAAGACAACAAATCAGAATGAACCAGACTTGAAAAACGTTGGTTATTTTTATTGACTTACAAAACACGAATCAAAATAAAAAAAATGACAAATGAATATCACTATAATAGATAATTAAAATAATAACATGTATGTTAGGACAGAAGGATTGCTGGCTCAATGTAATCCAATGTTTTTGTTTTTTTTCTTTAGGATGGGTTTGCTCTTGACCTCAATCCAGTCCTCAGGACGAAGATGGGGTCAAAGATTTAGCGAGCTTACCCAGAAGAAGCCTATTCACTCGTACTTTAAAGGAATTCGGGTTGTAAGCGCTCGGAAACACTGACGCAGGCAGGGCATTCCACTCCTTGGCTGTGCGCATTATAAAAGAATCGGAATGGCGCTTGGTGCGGATATGTGGGAGTCATCCAAAAAGGGATGATATCCCGCGGTGCGTCTGGAAGTCCGATAGTAGAAAGGGGAAGGCGGGATCAGCTCATGTAGCTCTTGGGCACACTCACCGAAGTACAATCTGTAGAAGACCGACAAGCAGGCTACTCTGCGGCGGTGGGCTAGGCTATGAAGCTTGGTCTCCACTGGTTTACTGTCGCCAATGAGCCTCCTGGCTCTGCGTTCAACCGAGTCGATTTACCAATGTATGTTCCAGGGCGACATAATGGACGTGAACCAGATCTTCAAGGAGCTGGGGCAGATGATCCACGACCAGGGCGCCGTCGTCGACTCCATCGAGTCGAGCGTCGAGTACGCCGCTCAGAACGTCGAGAGCGGACACACCAACCTCCAGCAGGCGGCCAGCTACAAGGTATCACTTCACTACTTTGCTATTTGTTACTTGTTTTTGGGTTTAAAAAGTTCCCATGGTCGTTTTCACAACCCGCGAAACGTAGAGGGAGAAGACATAGAGGTCGGTACGTGTAATTTCCTACATACATACATAAACTCACGACCGTAATCCATTTCGGGATGCTCAGAAACATTGCTACAGCTACCAACTTTCTGTTTAAGAAAGTAGTTGTAGCAACGCTCACATTTAGCAATTTAAGTTTCAGGATGGAATGACGTGTCGAGTGGTGAGAGGTGGCTAGCTTTTCGCTTACATAATACACCGCATTAGAAACCTTTAATCCCTTAGTCGCCTCGTACGACACCCACGGGTAGCATTGGGTGGTCCATTCTAAGCCGAAACCCAATTTTATGTCCTATTCACTCAAAAAGATGCATCTAAAAAAGGAAATCGGTACCTTATTGCTGTCTTTATCGATGTAACCATATCTTTGTACTATGGCTGCACATGTTCCCATCCAAGGAGCTCCAAATTGTTTAAGACAAGTATATTCCGAAAGCGCTAATGCGCGCTGCATACAAACGAATTTCCATTCTAGTTTCAATATTAACCAATCAAAATCTATTACATTTTTAGACACAATCCCTTAATTGTATATCTTCAACTCTATATCGCTATCCCATACGCGGTTACGCTGACCTTCTGTCTACAAGCGTAAGCGAAAATTCTTGGTCAACAATGGCTCGAATGCTCGCCCGAGCTTTTAGATAAGCTTGAAGTTATTTTCATTCTATTTATTTTGTTTCAGAACAAGCTGAGAAAGAAGAAGCTGTATCTAGCCATCATCGGAATAATAATAATATCGATTATTCTAATAATCATATTCAATCACTAAACATGTCTGTACGCCGGCTGTTAGATATAAATACTTATTATTTTGTAACATAGACTAATTAACCTAAAATACATCTAATACATACTTTTCTTTGTACGAAAATCCACGTCTCTGCGTGTAGGATGACTGGAGTGTACACCGACTGGCTAAAAACTAGTATTGATCGATTTGGTCAGAATCGGAACTGGTTTTGTCATTATTAGGGACATACATATGTCACAAAAGCGTCTTTTGAGCATAGGCGTTGCCAGAACGCTATCTCCGCGATATTGGAACATCGCCTATTCTCAAAAATTGCTTGTGTGATAGGACTCTAATACTAGTTAGAACGCATATAGATAAACTACGATAGCATGACCTGCGCCTACAAAGTGTTAAACAAGTCTCACAAACCATGTATGTGCTTAGATGGAAGTTATACAAAAAAAAAATACACGGATTTGTTGCTGGACTAGTGGTATCACTAATTGGCTCGTTAATTAATTATGCGGACCATGTAATCGTAGCTTATCCCTACGCGTACCGGAAGGCGCAGCGTGGATAAGGCCTTCCCACAAGGTGGACTGACGACCTGGTGAAGGCGGCGGGATCCCGTTAGATGAGGGCAGCGCAGGACCGGTCGTTATGGCGATCTGCGGGGAACTGTGTTCAGCATTGGACGTCTTTCGGGTTTGATGAAGTACTTGTTTTTCTGAAAATAATCGAGCCTACGTAAGGAAGGAGTTTATTTAGGATTTTAGGTTAATTTGTCTATGTTTTTGGCAATATATTAGTTGAACTTTATTATTATGTATATGTAAATAAAATCAAATAATCGTCTGCTTAGGATTATGTACTTTTTGTAAATGACAGAGACTAGCATTGCCGTCTCGTTTGTTGCTTTGCGCATTATTCCCTTTGTCAAAAAGGCCACTTTTCCGGAATCACTTTATTTTTATTATTTGTCATTTTGGCAAAGAACTTTAAACTTACTTACATGTTTAACGGTTTAACCCATGGACGGCCCCAGCTGAAAACGGAGATATTTACGGTTCTGGCAAAGGTTTACATTGAAAAGTCGTATTTGACCATACCTCAGAAAAGAGAACCAATAGAAATAGCATGAGGACTATTTTGTTCGAAAACGAGCGTGATAAAAAAAGGAATCTAATTAAATTCAACCTTATCTTAATATGCCTTATGACTGAATCTTCATTAAATTGTCACAGTGACTTATGATGACCTTTTGTCGCGAAAAATGTATGAAAAGATTCGGCTATACAACCTAATCAGTGGCACGTGGGCTGCATCTACATGCTACTTCTATTAAGGCAGACCCGGGTCCTCTGTTCAGTGGATCATACTATATTCAGCCTAAATTGACAAGAAGTAAACGGTTGTTCTTCTGATACTTGCAGTTATTTGTTTCTTGGATTTAAAACCAATTTCTTAATGCAATAAGTCTTTGGCTTCGCTATCTTGGCTGGAAATTGGGAATTTGGGGATTTTAAATATAAATATTAGTTTCTTCTCATTACTATAGCAGCGATGCAAAGTGCGAACGCAACTGGTGCTACATACGTCGCGAGTTACTTTAAGAATTGTCACAAAATTATTACTCGAGCAAACAAGAATGGGTTTGGCGAAAACAAAGAATTAAATAGGTAGTTAATAAATAAAATCATTATACAACGTGACAATGAATAAACGCAAAACCTCATATACCCCAACTGAATGAACTGAAAATTTCATAATCTTACTAATTAAAAAGTTATTCGCATTTTAAGTTTTCATGCAAAAATTATTTGTTATATTATTATAACAAATTATTTTCAATCCACTCACCACGTACGTACAAATTATTCTATTCTGCTCTCGTTTATAGAACAAACTATTTTCTAGTTTTGCGTTTATTCATTAAAACGTGTACTAGCCCGCGACTTCGTTCGCGTCAAATAAGAATATCTAAAAATCCTTTCGTAGTTGAACTCCTACAATTTATGCTGTGCGTTGTCAGCCAGTCAGTCATAGAAATATTTTATAAGTATAGATGGATGTCATTGCTTGAACCTTTTAAGCTGCATAAGGGACTAGTTATAACAAGCGCGGGGCGCCCGATACGCTGTACAAAATAGTATGACGGGCGACCGACAGCGCTTGATGTAATTCATACTATTTTTCCAATCGCGCCTTTTATAATTCGGCACTAAGTATCTCATTCCAGAAGAAGCTCTTTTATTAGAGTTACTCTTTTTGAAGCGTAAGCATGACAACTATTGGCCTCGATTCGGAGTGTACTACGACTAAACTAAACTAAATGTATTCCTGTCACTTTCTAAAATAAGATTAAGAAAAGAGACAGAAAACCAACAGCTGACTTTAGTGCTGTCAAAGTGACGTTCAACGCCCAAAAACGACTTAAATAAGATGGCGTACATTATGATGGCATCTTATTTTGCGCATTTAACGTCACTTTGACAGCACTAAAGTCAGCTGTTGGTTTTCTGTCTCTTTTCTTAATCTTATTTTAGAAAGTGACAGGAATACATTTAGTTTAGTTTAGTCGTGGTACACTCCGAATCGAGGCCATTGATTTCCTTATTTCGGTCGATCCCATTCTTTATCTCGAATAATAATAATATGTTAAAGCAAGCGATATAAATATCAGGCCAATTAATTATAATTCACCTAAAGATTCCAGCTTTAACTAGATTCGTAACCTCTGGAGTTCATAAGGCTGGTTTCTTATATCTTTGTTGGTACATACAGTCGACTTACAGTATGCACATGCGTTCATGCCTTCGATCAAAGTAAAATGAATGGATGGGCCAAACGCGCATTTAGTTGAAGCGAACCTGACGTTTCGTCAATGGCTACTTGACAACTAGTCAAATCAGCTACTCTTTATCAGACGTCAAAACATGCGCTTTGTATGAAGATTTGTACTAAATATTGAGTTGTGACGTCATCAAAATTTTCATTACTTTTTATAGTTTATCTTGTTATTAAAAATAGTATTCAAGCTAAAAACTCAATGAAAATTGGAGTTTAGCGTTATTTTCTAACCCTTTTTTTATTGAGTAGATAAAAATAAAATATATTGAATGTAGTCAAATACCCAATTGTTTTAACTTGTTTGAAATGATCGCTCATCCATTTATTTTACTTTTATCGAAAAGTGGAGTCAAATCAAATTATTGCTAAAAATGCCTCGGAACCCAATTACTTTGAGTAAACTTTTGTGAAACCTTCTGAATTATGTTAGTTACATTACTTATATAAGAAAATATATATCCATTTTTTTCTGCCGCTCTCCATTATACCGAGGGTTCCATAACACCAAACAATTCATATTGTTTTTTAACAAGGACAGTATGGGGAAATCCAAAACCATATGAGATACAGGTTAACTGTCTTAGGAACCCTTAGGTCTTTTTTGTGAACACAATTTTGGCATAGTAAATTTTTGGTCAAGCGTGAGTTGTCCATAAATATGCAAAAAATACACAACTTTTTTTTGTGCTGTTTGGTATGCTGCGTAATTTGACTCCACTAGAAAGCTCATGTGCTTGCTAATGCTTGCTTTCGACTGTTTGACTGAATCACGCCTTTCGATTCGTTGACACTCGTTCTTAATACGGGGTGTTAGGGTACACAGTTGCATTACTTAAATGGGTGATTGTACTACTCATAATACTGAACAACTTTCCTAACGGTTCGATCAGCTGATGGCATTTAGTAAGGAGTCCACATATTTTTTATTGGTTTCTTAGTGAAAGTTGTTCAGTATTATGGGAATTAATTTAATTTACCCAAAAACCCTGTATACCGTTTGCAGAATCCCTCGTAGGACATATTTCTATAGAAGTTGTAGGTACAAGACTGGCCCTCTTTCTATAATTTTCATTACCACTGTGTATTTGTTATTGCTTTTGTCGTTTATTATTAATGTAAAAATATATCATCTATTTTTTATCAAAATTAGATTTATTTATGTCATTATAAGTTAACATAGTTATAAACTTTGAATATAAAACATTGTAACCTACGAATAATAAACAAGTATGGAAGTCGTACTAACGCACTAAAAATGACACCACCAAAATCGCAACTCAGTAGGCGGGGCTAAAAAATGCCAATTCTTTCGCTGGCAGTCTGCCGCGCCGCGCTCTCAGTGCCGGAGGTCTTGAAGCTATTCCAATGTACTTCAAAAGCACTTCGTTTATCAAATAAAAATGAGATCGTGTGTGGTGCAGACAAAAAACAGAATGCTCTAAATCGAAACAATCAGTTATAACAAACAATTAGTAAGTCAAATTACAATATTTTGATGTCACTAACGCTTGAGTAAATAAAACTCAAATGGATGATGTTATGCAGAATGAATTATGAGTGCTAATCTAAACTATTATAAAACTGTAACAGAAGTGTGTCTGTACATTGAAGATATTTACAAAAAAAAGATTACGATATGGTTTTTAGGCTTCCCTGATTCCAAATCACAAATTTTTGGACTTTTTGTCTGTCTGTTTGTTTGTTTGTTTGTTTGTTCGTTTGTTTGTTTGTTTGGGTGTTTGTTTGTTCGAGTATCACGCAAAAACTACTGAACCGATTTTGATGAAACTTTTTTTGTTTGATAGCTTATCATCTGACTTAAAATCTGGTATATAATTTATGCGGACGAAGTCGCGGGTAAAAGCTCCTAATTTATAATTCCGAATGATGAGTACTACACTATTATAAACAACGAGCTTTTACCCGCGACTTCGTCCGCATAAATTATATACCAGATTTTAAGTCAGATGTTACACTATCAAACAAAAAAAGTTTCATTAAAATCGGTTCAGTAGTTTTTGCGTGATGCTCGAACAAACAAACACACAAACAAACAGACAGACAAAAATTCAAAAATTGGTGATTTGGAATCAGGGACATCTAAAAACCATATCATAATCTTTTTTTGTAAATATCTTCAATGTACAGACACACTTCTGTTACAGTTTTATAATAGTTTAGATCTAGACGGATGTAATAGGTCATATTTATGATCTATGAATTAAGTTATTTTGTGCAAAATTATTAAACTTACTCTGAAAGGAGACAATGTCCAAAAGATTCCTAGCTGACAAATTGTTATGTATTACATTCTTATCTTCTTTTATGTTTGTCATGGAGACATCTGCCCGGGCTGGTAAATTATTATTATGACTCGGTGGTACGTATGCACCCTGGGCAAACTTCCGTTGGGCTCGCATTCTCCTGCTATCAAATACCATAATATTAATTTAATTAAAACTCTATTTAATGGGCAATCGTTTATTTATGCGGACGAAGTCGCGGGTAAATGCTCGTATTTAATAATTATTCTGGAACTTCAAAAGGAACTAGATAAGCTGTTTCAAAGACCTTTATCAATTCCAGTTTGTGTTTTTATTGTAGTAAATAAATCTTCCATGAACTTGCAGACATTCACAAGCATCTTCAAGCGATTGTACTTCTGGAAAGGCTGGAACGACCAAAAGATGTGCCATTACAAAACGGTCATGAGAATCATAATATAGTGAAAGAACTTGAGCCAGCTCCTGTGCAGGCTGCACCCTAGTAGCAGGCTAGTAGCCAGAAATAGCACAATGTGCCTACGTTCACGCACAAGAATAAACAGCAAAATTTCCAGAAAACCGAACATGGCCCGTAAAAAACTCAACAGACTTAAAAGGACTTCTTCACCCATCTTAAATAAGCTGAATCGTAAAAGAGCTCTAGAAAAATCATACTCAACCTCAGATATAGATGACGAAAAACCACTACAGTATTTTAAGTTAAATACACAAACTAAAGAAATGGAAGGTACTGTCCTCGATTCGGACTGTGACACGACTTAACTAAACTAAATTTATTCCTGTCACTTTCTAAAATAAGATTAAGAAAAGAGACAGAAACCAACAGCTGACTTTAGTGCTGTCAAAGTGACGTTAAACGCCCAAAAACGCTTTAAATAAGATGGCGTACATTATGATGGCATCTTATTTTGCGCATTTAACGTCACTTTGACAGCACTAAAGTCAGCTGTTGGTTTTCTGTCTCTTTTCTTAATCTTATTTTAGAAAGTGACAGGAATAATAAGTCGTGGTACACTCCGAATCGAGGCCACTGTATTCTTTTTAGTGACTTTTATACGCATAAAAATAAAAAAATAAAACACCTCTCAACACTTCCCAATCCTTTCTTTCTTCTATAATTTGAAAAGGTTTAAATTTAATTAGACTGCTTTAAGGTGGACTTCCGATGCTAGCGGCCGACGCGTCTGACGCGCGCGGCTCGCGGCCGACGGCCGATGCGGCCATACTAGTTAGTATGAAAACGTATGGCGCCGCTTCCGATGCCAGCGACTGACGCGCGCGTCAGACGCGCGCGGCCGATGTCTATCGCATCGGCCGCGGCCGCGCGCGGCTATGCTCTGACGTCACGCGGAACAAGAATGTTTGCCAGAAATATTACGAAGTTTTTACCGAAAATTTGCGAAATTTTTACTATTTTATTTGTATTTTATTATCTGCAAGGTCGCTCATCCACGTAGCGATAACACCATCTATCGAGCCACTTGAAACTACTTTTTCTTTTTTCGGAAAATCTCTTGCCTACATAATTATTAGCTAGAAAGCGATCCATGTAGGTACAGGTTAAAAAGCCAAGGGTCTCATTACTCCCAAAAATGTATTTTATCATAAACCCTGTAAAAAACATGCATTCATATATTCTCTAAACCTATCAATCTGTCAATCAATCAAATATTCTTTATTAAAATATGTATTGTTTTTTTTTTGTTTGTGTTTTTATGTTTTTGTTTAAACACCAAAACAAAACATAAAAACATACTCTAAATTTTGGGGAAAATACCCTAAAGTGATAACACTCTGCACAATAGGCACGCGTCAGTCGCTGACATCGGAAGTGAGGTCTGTCGTCGGCCGCGCGCGTCTGACGCGAGGTTCTGTCATATTTGACAGAACCTCGCGTCAGACGCGCACGTTAGTCGCATCGGCCGCTGGCATCGGAAGTCCACCTTTAGGGAGTTACATAATAGTAGATTGTATCACAAGGGCGTAAAATAATATTTTTAAGGCGAGGGCGCTATTTTGAATCCAGAGCATAGCGAAGGATTCTAAAGTAGAATCCTGAGCGCAGCGAGGGATTCAAAGTATGCCGCCCGAGGAAAAAATAATTTTGCAGCCGAGTGATGCACTCTACTTTTCATCCCCCTCTATGAGGAAAATAAATAAAAGGCGCTTCTAGGTACTCATATTTATATTAAAAATTATAATATTACAAACATTTGAAATCTTATTATAACAACTACAACAAATAAAGTACCACCGAGTCACAACAATAATAATAATTTACCAGCCCGGGCAGATGTCTCCATGACAAACATAAAAGAAGATAAGAATGTAATACATAACAATTTGTCAGCTAGGAATCTTTTGGTCATTGTCTCCTTTCAGAGTAAGTTTAATAATTTTGCACAAAATAACTTAATTCATAGATCATAAATATGTTTGTGTTTTTATTGTAGTAAATAAATCTTCCATGAACTTGCAAACATTCACAAGCATCTTCAACCGATTGTACTTCTGGAAAGGCTGGAACGACCAAAAGATGTGCCATTACAAAACGGTCATGAGAATCATAATATAGTGAAAGAACCTGAGCCAGCTCCTGTGCAGGCTGCACCCGTAATCCACCGGGACAAACCTAAGTTAAGGCGAGTAGCCAGAAATAGCACAATGTGCCTACGTTCACGCACAAGAATAAACAGCAAAATTTCCAGAAAACCGAACATGGCCCGTAAAAAACTCAACAGACTTAAAAGGACTTCTTCACCCATCTTAAATAAGCCGAATCGTAAAAGAGCTCTAGAAAAATCATACTCAACCTCGGATATAGATGACGAAAAACCACTACAGTATTTTAAGTTAAATACACAAACTAAAGAAATGGAAGGTACTGGCCTCGATTCGGACTGTGACACGACTTAACTAAACTAAATTTATTCCTGCCACTTTCTAAAATAAGATTAAGAAAAGAGACAGAAAACCAACAGCTGACTTTAGTGCTGTCAAAGTGACGTTAAACGCCCAAAAACGCTTTAAATAAGATGGCGTACATTATGATGGCATTAAAAACACCTCTCAACACTTCCCAATCCTTTCTTTCTTCTATAATTTGAAAAGGTTTAAATTTAATTAGACTGCTTTAGGGAGTTACATAATAGTAGATTGTATCACAAGGGCGTAAAATAATATTTTTAAGGCGAGGGCGCTATTTTGAATCCAGAGCATAGCGAAGGATTCTAAAGTAGAATCCTGAGCGCAGCGAGGGATTCAAAGTATGCCGCCCGAGGAAAAAATAATTTTGCAGCCGAGTGGATGTACTCTACTTTTCAACCCCCTCTATGAGGAAAATAAATAAAAGGCGCTTCTAGGTACTCATATTTATATTAAAAATTATAATATTACAAACATTTGAAATCTTATTATAACAACTACAACAAATAAAGTACCACCGAGTCACAACAATAATAATAATTTACCAGCCCGGGCAGATGTCTCCATGACAAACATAAAAGAAGATAAGAATGTAATACATAACAATTTGTCAGCTAGGAATCTTTTGGACATTGTCTCCTTTCAGAGTAAGTTTAATAATTTTGCACAAAATAACTTAATTCATAGATCATAAATATGACCTATTACATCCGCCTAGATCTAAACTATTATAAAACTGTAACAGAAGTGTGTCTGTACATTGAAGATATTTACAAAAAAAGAATTATGATATGGTTTTTAGATGTCCTTGATTCCAAATCACCAATTTTTGAATTTTTGTCTGTCTGTTTGTTTGTTTGTTTGTGTGTTTGTTTGTTCGAGCATCACGCAAAAACTACTGAACCGATTTTGATGAAACTTTTTTTGTTTGATAGTGTAACATCTGACTTAAAATCTGGTATATAATTTATGCGGACGAAGTCGCGGGTAAAAGCTCGTAGAATATGATAATGTTTCACCTAAGAACTTTTTTTATAGATTAATTTTATAAACTTTGTACTTGGTATCCACATTCTTAAGAAACGTATCTATATGAGTTCAGCTGCTACTTGTATAATTTAATGGGCAATCGTTTATGTTCAGATACAGGGTGAAATTGATATCATTGGCATCCTTTTAACACATTCGCGGGCACTGAACGAGACACAATAGAACTTTTATTGTTATCACTGCTATAGCCGGTCAGTGTCCGCGAAAGAGTTAAACTAAGAGTCTACCCATCAAACTGAACAACTTTTACTATGGGAGCAAACCGATCGGAGCAACTAAAAAATCTGCTGTCCCATACTAAAATGCAATGCCTACTCGACTCAAATGTATGCAACAGCTGTTTTTTTTTTTGCTTCGATTGGTTTGCTATCATAGTAAAAGTTGTTCAGTTTGATGGGTAGACTCTTAGTTTAAAAGAATGCCAATGATATCAATTTCACCCTGTATATGCCAAATTGCCAATTCGTAGAAACGGGGTAAGACGAATGAAGTGAACTAAGGTAGTCCGCTTGGAAAGGCGAAATAAAGACTGGATGCCAACTATTACTAGTAGGGTATGCTCTATCCACTTCTCCGAGGAAGATATGTATTTATCAAGTGAAGGCTATTGTATACCTAAAATTAATAAATATTGTATTGCAAATTAAATAAACTAGTTATATTCCAGGGCATAAAAATATTTTAGTAAATACGTCTAGTATACCTCTTAAATATAGTAACTGTAGACAGCGTTTTAAATAACGTTATCGTAGATGGCGTTACTGTCGTCAAAAGATAAATAATTTGTTGTGAAATAATGAATGTGCATAGTCACCTCAAAATTTATAGTCCACTATTTTCGTTTTTTAATTGGCTGTTAGAAAATTCCTCATTGGCATAGTTGTTATTATATTTGAGGTTTTATTCATAGTTAGGTAATTTTATATAAAGTACTCAACTTAATTATGAACAAAATAAAATTATACGAAAAATTCGAATTAATTTTGCTTGTTTCGTAGTTTGTTTACCTTAAAAAAATGTTACTGTCTCCTTATTGCATAACATTGTTTAATATTCATATCAAATTCTATAGCGCAATCAATTTGCGCCGTTGATATGGTTGCCATAGCAGCACGACTCAATGCCCGCCCCCATAAAGTTATTATACGTTATTAGTACATTACTGCAGCGGCCAGCAACAGAGGCATTGATGGACGAACGTGTAAATGTGGGCCGAGGCGAAGCCGAGGCACACATACGTAAGTCCATCAATGCCTAGTTGTGGCCAAGGCTTGTATAGTACTTTTCTCAAATAATGCGCGGAAATTAAAACAATAACTTTTGTTCAAATAATGCGCGGAAATTAAAGCTCTTTTCAAAATCAATGACGAAGAACAAACAACAATTTTT
Source organism: Agonopterix subpropinquella (assembly GCA_922987775.1). NCBI lineage: Eukaryota > Metazoa > Arthropoda > Insecta > Lepidoptera > Depressariidae > Agonopterix > Agonopterix subpropinquella. Next base: position 29,339,577 of record OV277693.1, read on the forward strand.
TTTTTCACTAAACAGCTTTCTATTTGCAAGTCAGTTCGAAATTTAAATAAAACCTCTGATAAGTTACCTCCTTGGTCGCCATGTTTCGGAGAAAAAGATCGTTCCGTTTTTAAATTACACGACAGATATGAGTTTAGTATGTAATTTATTTGGTCGCTAAACACGACAGATATGGATTTTCATACAAACATTGCCGGCCGCTGCGCGCATGTATTTGGCCAGTACAGCAATTTCGATATAACTCGAAGAAGGTTGTCAAAATAATGCTCACATTTCCAAGCATGTTTGAGAAAAATAACTTTTTGGCCCACCCCCTGTCATTTCAGACGCCAATAACCTCGTTTGCCGCCAAAACTCATAAAACGTCAAAATTTTTCTATGGTGCTATCTATGATGGTGCTAAAAATTTTAAGGAGATTTTGTTCTGAATTAGGTTTCCTTACTTGTTTATTATTCGTAGATTGTAACTGACAATATGTATAAAAGGGTTGGAAAAAAGATATAATTAAATAATTAAGTTTCACAAGAATGTTATTATTAAGTATACGATCCTCTAAATAACTAACAACATTTTAAGGGGTGATGAGACGGTTTAGGCGACTAATGTCTAAAATGAATAATGACTAGGTATAAAAATGACAATTGTCGAAATCTAATAATGTCAACATTTAATAATGTCCAAGTACCATCAAACTGAACAACTTTCTGCAATTTTCGAGCTAAATGTGTGGGAGAACTAATGTTTTTTTTGCGATTTCTATGTTATGTTATTCAGGTTAATAGTCCGAAAATCCCATAAAATTTTGTGTGTTATTATAATGTTACACCTAGAATGAGATTTGTTTAGTTTAGTATAATTTTAAGAATGAGCGTTTTTCCTGTGGTTTTTAGAGAATTGATAGATGGCGCTACGGTCTGCGCGAATAAAGGTCAACATTTCTAAAGGTGTTTCTTTAAAATAATAATGAAGGAAATGGTGATCAATAAGATGATGTTATCATTTAAGTGATAAGAGAGTCTAACCTCTCGTATGCCGGGAAAAACCAGACACAATAGAAATCAATTGTTTTCGTCACACCTATCCGCGTTCCGGCATACCAAAATATAACAGTAGTAGGTTAGTATGGGAAGCTGTCCGCCATCGTCGACAGCGGACGGCTTCCCATACAACATGACATTTTTGTATGTTTCGGTCTACGGTCGCCGTCGGTAAATGTGTCTCAACCTTAATTATACTCAAACAAAGCGGCACAAGCATGTCCGCCTCAGCCGCGCCTGTGCCGTACCTTCGCCTTACGACTTGTGCATGTTTCAAGCTTATGAGGAAGGATAGGAGCGATGAACATACCATCTGTTGAGTTTTTAGGAATAAATGCCATGCCACCTTCCTGGATCACACTTACTTTCATTCAAAAAATTACGCCATTTTATTGTATAAAATGGCGTAATTTTTTAAAACCTGCCCCCTGACGGCGCTATAAAGCGCTATCGCGCCCTACCTAGCTCCTTCTTTTTGCGCGCGAAAACGAGTTAGCAGGCGCGATAAAACGTTTATCGAGACGTCATGCCGCGGGCGCTGATTGTTATTTTATATACATAAGACGCTTTTTGTTGACATCTTGTACTGGAAATATATTATATTGTAACGGTCACTAAACTCTCGTTTCATTTAATTATAGAACAGGCAAACTAACACGCAAAATTAATACCGTATTGTAAGGTGTTACGTTTGACGTGTTCATTTAGCCGCATCCTAAGTTTTAAAATCACATTGACATAAATTAATCCTTTAGGTCCGTCACACATATTACGGAATTGCAAACCGGAATTCCGAATCAGGATTGTAATTTTGTATGGATTTCCCCCCTCCTCAATTGCTGTCGTAATTGCGCAGCTGTCAAATCCTGTACAAAATCACAATCCTGATTCGGAATTCCGGATTGCAGTTCCGTATGTGTGTGACGGACCTAATTCACAGGAGGGACTAAAAAATAAAAAATTGTGGTGCCAAAATGTTTGCATGTATCCATAGATATATTATACTACAGAACCATGTATCATACATATTTGTAATTATGAAGTGTGTCAATATACGTATTTGTCATAATGCGTGAGGGGGCGTGTGCAAAAAGATTGCAGACACAGAGAGAGAAAGAGATAAAAATATAGTAAAAATTATAAGCGCGAGAAAGAAAATAAAATTTCATCACTCATACTCTGAAAGTAGGTGATTGTTTATCTAAGAAGCGGGTTGAAAGTGATACATTTCTTCCCTAGGGCGGCAAAGTAATTTAAAAAAAATCTACATCTATACCACTCTATACGAGCAAAGGCAGAAACCTATACAGCCACACTTCGATAACATTATATTAAAATTATTAATTTTTATAATTATTAAGAACAAAAAATATTGGAATTTAGTATTAATAACAATAATTAGTAACATTTCGATACTTTTGTATAAATTATATGCAGTTTGTTTTCTGCGTGAAGAAAAAGTACCTAATTTAAAAAAACAGGCTGGTTTAAAAAAAAAAGTCATTAAGTTGGGCTGCGTTCACGACCTTTGGGTGCGGTTGTTTTTTCAACTCGCTCTATGGTAGAAAGTTTTTCACCGAGGCTCTGAAGTGCGATTTTTGAACATCATACCAGCAAATCAGCAGTAGAATGATGCATAATCTCCATAGTAATTATGACATTTTCTACTGCCGAGTCGCTCGTATGATGTTCAAAAATCGCGTAGGTTCGGAACGCAGCCTTGCGCGAAAAAGAAAAAAAGGGAGGGAAAGCCACATGTTGCTAATTTTGCGGATCCGTTTCAAAACGTGTAAAAATCACTAGGGAAGTATGTCTGTCTCACTCTAGCATCCACAATCTTCGTATGTTTTTTTTCTACTTCCTATTGGTACCCGAGTGATGTTCAAACGTTTTGAAACGTAGCCTAAAATGAATTCATCGAGCGAATATCGATTCAGAAATTGATTTTGCATTATCTGGCTTTTGGTTCATTTCCTCATAATCGTGATGAAAAGCAGAGTGTTTAACTCGAGTGAAAGAACCCATTTCACACTCGAACTATGGGCGCCCCTCACGTTCGTTCGGGGCGCCAAACATCTCGTGTGAAATGGGTCACTTTCATCCCTTGGTTAACAATATACTATTATCAACTTAACCCAGAACGAACTTAGCATAGTTTCGTGCACTGTAATACCTGTGGTTTCGTGCTACAGACAGTTTCGTGCTAGGTTTCGTGCATATTATTGGTCTTCTCTTTTTCGCGTATAGGTTTGTCCTTAACGATAATTTATGGAAGTGGGCAATATGTATTGTCTTCTCTTTTTCATCTATATGTTTGTCCTTATTTGCATTTTCTTAATATATTTTCGAGGGCGGGATAAAAATATTGTTCACAATAATATTGAAAATGCTTTTTAATAATTAATTCATCTCGCTTACCTTTATTTCTTTTCGAACTGATACACGTGGCCGCAGTGATTTTTATCGCTTTCTGGGGGGGGGGGGGGGGGGGGGGGGTTAATTCAACGCCGCCTAGAAAAATCTTGCCGCAAGTGCCTTTTCTATTAAAATTTTTGGTATAACTTTTTCCACGTCTTTGTTAGGGAAGTGAATGAGGTGCCATCGGAAGGAGACTAGTCTAAAGTACTTTAAAAACTAGGGTTGCCACCTCTCAATCTGCCGCAACTATAGGGTTGCCAGGTCCAAATGTGTAATTTTTTAATCTGGCAACCCTAGTCTTGCGGCAGATTGAGAGGTGGCAACCCGCAGTTTTTATAGTACTTTAGACCAGTCTCCTTCCGATGGCACCTCATTCACTTCCCTAACAAACACGTGTTAAAAGTTATACCAAAAATTATAATGGAAAAGGCATATGCGGCAAGATTTTTTTTGGCAACTTGACGGCGTTGAATTAACCCCTGTATAAACATACACTAGAATTACATTTCGTTCGCCTAAGGAATGGGTGCATAATTTTACGGTCGGATCTCCGTCTACTACTGCTGATTTGACTTTCAAAAATCTCCTGTAGTATGATTTTTAAAAGTCAAATCATTAGTAGAAAGATGCATATCTCCATAGTAATTTTGACATTTACAACTGCTTAACTGAACAGCGAATGAGGTTCAAAAATCGCACTCCTTTGGTCTCTTCCTACCCCAATGGGAGACAAGCGTGGGAATATGTATCTAAATCTAAACTCTAAAACCGTAAATTTAAAAAAAGAATTTTTTCGCTTTGTTTGTTTGAACGAGCATCACGCGAAAACTACTGAACCGATTTTGATGAAACTTTTTTTGTTTGATAGCTTATGATCCGACTTAAAATCTAGTATATAATTTGTGCGGACGAAGTCGCGGGTTAACGCTAGTGTATGTATAATAATGAAGGGGACGAATAAATAACTCATTAATATTACAAAATCACTTTTAATAGACCGATATTAAATCCACACAAGTACATATTATAAACACAAACCAGCTCTTATCATTCCTCTTGTTTGAAATAAAACAAAGATAGATTCGATAATGTCTACAAATAAACTTATTATAATATTGTAGGTACTTCTACAAAGCATATAGGGTATAGAATGCGCGGGCGGCCCGCCCCTGCCGTGCCGCGATCAGAGGTACTATTTTAAAATAATAACATTTTAATTTCGTATACGATGATGTCAATAACACTTAATTATTATAGCTCGGCATTGAAGGCAAAAACACACTCGAGAGCAATGAAAACGGGTCACCAACATACCTTAATATTTACGAAACCACGGCCGAAACAGAATGATAGCTTAATCAAATAAACAGTATTTCATAGACTATTTAAGACTTCTTAAATTAATTGATAACATTTTTAGTTTTCATTTGTTTTGACTTAATTAAAATACAGTATACAAATGCGTTAATTCTATCGCACACCAAAAATTTAAAATAACCATTTTTTGTCACAGTTATAATTAGTGTAGTACATTTTCCCATATTTTAGTGATGTGAGAGATAAAATTACCACATTAAAACAAATGTTGAATACCAACTAAAAATGAAATTAAAAAGAAAAAAGGCGTCGGCGTCCAGGTCGACCCAGGAAGAGGTGGCGGGATGACCTAGATAAATTTGACGACCAGTGGCCAGAGGTTGCCCAAAACAGGAACGAGTGGAAGAGCAAGGGAGAGGCCTTTGCCCAGCAGTGGGATGAAGTAGGCTAATAAAAAAAAAAAAAAAAAAAAATATTTTGGTTTCAGCCTTTTATATTGGCATTACTTTATACCAGTTATTAATTTAAATAGTAGTATTAAATTGTCTATAAAATACTTTTTACTTGAATAAGCTATCATTCTTAGTTTCCGAGATATTAAGGTTTATGTTGTTGGTGACCCGTTTTCATTGTTGTTGAATTTAGTTAGACAACGTGCGTACTCGAGAATCAATAAAACAAAATCGGAGGTAAGTGTAAGGGTTGAGACACATTTACCGAAGGCGACCGGCGGCGCTAGCGGCCGGCCCATACAAAAATGTTATTTAGTATGGGAAGCCGTCCGCCGTCGACGCGGCGACAATGGCGAACAGCTTCCCATACTAAATGTCATTTTTGTATTGGCCCACCGTCGGTAAATGTGTCTCAACCCTAATGGTGTCTACACACCGAAACTGCAGACAGCCCGAAAATATGACACATACATACATAAGCTCACGCCACGCCGTAAATATGAATTATATGGAAACTGTGTCGGCGACATGTCGGCACGTTCGGTGTTTTGTGTAGACACCATTAAAACATGAGCGAGCCCAATAGACCAGTAAATTTGAAGCAAGTGAAATGAATGGGTGGACCGCGCCTTACGGGAACATTTCAAATGAGAAAAATAAGTTAAAATAATTGTTAGTCAATATTGCCCAAATATTGCCTCTACTTTGACAAAAAGTCATAATTGTTCAAACGCGTACCGAGATGACCTTGGAGATTATAGCCCAAGTGCACGCCGGCGCCTACTTTGTGTGCTTCAACTTAATGCGCTTTGGGCCTATCCATTCATTTTACCTTGATCGAAGCTTGCAACAGCACTCCCTCTAATTGTCATATAGTTTAACATATACGAATTAAAACGTCAAATTAAATGATAGCGCCCCAGTTATCTATAGTACAGAGGTGGTTAAAAGACCGCTATGGCGCGGCGCCCGCGCATCGCGGCTCCGAACTGATCTATTCTGTAACTACAGCTCGATAGGTACTAACCTAGCTAAGTTAACTCCGACATAGTTACCAGTGTAATGCCGATAATCGACCGATACCATATTGTAAGTTTTTTGACAGTTCCTAGGCGGCTGTGAATTTACATACGACGTTGCTAGAGTGTAATAAAAACTACTATTAGAGAAGCTCAGAGGTCGCGACGGTCTATACTCGCGAGGTATGCTGGGACACCGGCATTGTATTCGCAAAGTGGGTGCCGTGCGCTGGCAAGTCTGTACCGGAAAGCGCTACCCGGGCCCCCACACACCCCACTAGATTGAGCTGTCGTGGCCGCTGAGGAAATCTGGAATGAGAAGTTATACAAAAAAGAATCGCCTATAATCGAGCTGTATACAACATATCGATGATGATCGGCAAGTCGCACAATAGCCCTAGCGATCTAGCGGTCACGATACTGCCCCCGACATGGAAATTACAACTTTAACTAAAGTTTACATTACTTTAGGTACTACATGTGATGTTATTCGGTAACTTTCCATGTCGATTCGCTTTCAATTAATACTAAGCATGGCTGAGATTCTATTAGGTTAGAGTCTAGTCGGTCCCACTGTATATTCTCAATCATTTTGTTTATAGCCAACAGCTGGCCACAGGTCCATCTACTACAATCCAAATGTTCTACCATGGCAGCGACAGTGCTATCACGCTTTAGTTCTGTTTACGCAAATACGAGCCAGATAAAATGGGCGACTGAGCCTTGTCGCGCGCATGCTAGGGGTCCCGGAAGGCATCTACGTTGGAGGAGATGAGCATTCTTTTATTGCTTACTACAATAAAAAAAATGACAAAAATGTGTTGACTATTGGAATTATGGAATTAGAATTAAAATAATGAACATTAGAAATAGTGTCACAGATTATAACCATTATGTAGAAGCCAACTGAAATGCATGAAAATACACAGCGAGACCAAAACTCTACAGGGTAACTTGATAAAATTCACATAGGTCTTTATCCGTCACCCCTGTATATACACACGACATACTCTGATGCTTGTACATGTACTAGATACGCTTTTTTATACTGTGATGGTAGGGTGCATGATTTTGGAAATTCATATACAGGGTGAAATTGATATCATTAGCATCCTTTTAAACAAAGAGTCTACCCATCAAACTGAACAACTTTTACTATGGGAGCAAACCGATCGAAGCAACTAAAAAATCAGCTGTTGCATACATTTGAGTCGAGTAGGCACTGCAGTTTAGTATGGAACAGCTGATTTTTTAGTTGCTCCGATCGGTTTGCTGCCATAGTAAAAGTTGTTCAGTTTGACTTAGTTTAAAAGGATGCTAATGATATCAATTTCACCCTGTATACATACGTAAGATGCAACAAGCATCGCATTATATATACGTTCATTTTATTTATTGTTCTCTCTAGCTCCACCTTTAAGCCGTGATAGTTTCACTTATCATTATATACGAGTACGTATAAAAATAAATTATATTTTAGAATAAATAAAAACTTTTTTTAGCTAAAACAAACCTATCTAATGCCGAATTAATACTGATCAAATTAACTTACGATAAATAATATAAATAAAATATTTTTAATACATACAGATAGGTACCACGTAAGACACTTCGCCTTGGTAAATGGCATACAAAGGTGGTGAATGAAATTGTAATAATACTCATAAAGTCCGATCCGATTTTGAAAAAACTATCAATGCTACTTTACAGTTTAATATGGCAACAAAATTACATTAATATTATTTCCACGAGTTGTTTGAAATATACTGAAAAATTCAAAGTTTCGAGATTTATGATTTATGAGATGCATTCCTTTGCCTGCCTGCATTTCCTATTGACTTAGGCCGAGATTCAGATACGTTTTTTAAATCTTAGTTCGAACTCCCGTATGTCAAAATCCATACATTTTTGACCCTAATTAGTTCGAACTATGACTTAAAAATCGTCTCTGAATCTCAGCCTCAGACAGTTTTTCTTTAAATTTTATGACAAAGGTATGAATTTAAAAAAATTTAAAAGGTATTAAATTTTATGATAAAGTACATATAGAATAAAAGAAAAATCTGAAAAAAGGGTATATATATATATATATGTTTTCAGTAAATACAGCTGCTTAATGAAATGTTGTCCATTGGTGGTTAAAAATAAATGTATTGTGTGCCAATAACATAACATTAATACAACACGCTCCGGAAATGTAGCTGATTGGCAAGATTTATATCTTGTTGCAAAAATAAGTTCGTTTTACAATATGACGTCTTTTTAAAATCTGTTCGGGCTATATATCTCACTCACACATATGTTTATCTTAAATAATACTTCACAACACTTGCATGTATAATATAGGCCGTGATGTAAAATGATTCAAAACGTATAATGAGTGTGACGAGCTATTATTTAAAAATAACTAAAATACATTGATTTAAAAATTCAAGATGCACATTCACGTTTAAAAGTTCCTATGTAATCAAATAAATCATAAGTTCTGATTGACTAAGCAAAATTAGATCCTATAGCTATTTATAGAATAAAAGTCGAATATATTAGATTTAAAATCAAAATGAGCACACAATTTTAATGGTGCACTATATTTCTATTAATGAAATACGTAATTTGAATTGTGGACTATGTATCTTGAATGTGAAAATATTGGAATTATTCAAATTGATCGATTTCGAAAAACTATCTTGGTCTTAGCATAGCACCCAGCGACGCCCCTAGTACCGCAGCCCGTCCATTATAAACTAAGTAACAAATCGCGTCGGCCGATTCTGAAGCTGCTGTAAGCGCGACCCATCGTTGCGTACCCCACCCCGGTACTCAAAATATTCAAATATACACTCACACTATCATAGAAGCATTTCCTACAAAACGTTAGGGTTGGCAGTACTCTAGTTTATCAGATTACAGCCACTGAGAACCAATGTTCTTGACTATAGATGTGATTCTTCAGTATTTTTAAACATCTCTTTTTTTAAATACAAATCTTTATAGATAAGACTGCAGTAGCCTAAAACGATCCTCCGTTTTGCAATATTGATTTAGCCACAAAACATAATAACATTTTTGTAATGATGATATCATTTTACTCAAAGCTGTAATGCACTGCCAACCCTGATATTAAAATGCTCTTATAATAACGTGCAATTCCATAGATGAAACCAAAAGAGAAAAATGCGACATGCCCTTGCGCGTGCGCGTGTGCCAGCCCAAGCCGTGGCTTACTTAATTGTTGCAGTGTTATTATAGACGACCAACAGCGAATCACTTGCTTACGTAAAAATGTATTTAGTTCTGTACCGAGCACATATTTTGTATTCTTAAAACATGCCGCATCTTGGTTTCATCTACGGTGAAATGAAATAAAATAAAACTGAAACGTGATAAAATTTAGTGCCCCTCTCGCGTGGTGCCCTAGTGCCCTTGGCAGCTAGGAGCGAGGGGCAGACAGCCTGTTATCTACCTACTCTGTGCCCAACATTCGAGATATGTACACTTACATCAATAATATCTTTGGTTCCGTTACACACCACTGGTAATGTACACACATTCATTTTATTATTTATTAATATATATTTTTTTCATATACATATTTTGAAAACAGCTTAAATTCTACTCTGTCCCTGATTGTTAGCGCTAGAACTATGTGTATGCAAATGTTTCCATTGCATGTATCTATCTATATGTGACAGAACAACGCACGGATAGCCTTTGTGCTGTCAGGAGCATGATCGCGCTAATTAAAAAAATCGAAGTTCAATCCTTATTCAATTTCAGTTCTAATTAGATTGCAGTCCAGTTACTATTCAACTGTGCTGAATTCCGTATCGCGTTAAACTTGACTTATGTGATTGGCAGCCTGAAACGTCTGAGCGGTGCGGTCTGCCAAACGGCTGTCATGAGTTGTTAAATTATTAGCGCGATACCGAATGTGTAAAAAGTTGTGATTCGCTTGCGGTCCACTGACGTTTCAGTGGAGATTTATTTAGCGCGATCGGTCCCCTGCAACCCAACAGGCTAGTCAACTCCGAACGTGTTTGTGTGCTTCATAAGCATTTGGTTGTTTCACACTACCTACGTTTCTATTTTTGTTTTGATTAAATTACTTATAATAATGATCATGATTGTTTAAACCGTAATTATATAACAAAATAAAACGTGGTTAGTAAAAAATTAAAAGATCTCGATTCCTTCTATTAAAAACATTGATTGATTAATGTGCGTAAAAATTATTTGCTTTCGTATAATAATGATCGGTGATTAAAATGATTATTTTGGGTGTTTTTAGGAACACGCCGCGCCTTGGCTTCCCCGTTCCTGCGCAAGGAAATCTTTCATTCCTTAAAACATGTCATTTGAGATTCTATACAAAAAGTAGCACAACATGTCCTTGCGATATTAAAATATAGTTCTTCTGTGATCCCGCCTAAAAAAGGAGTGTATTAACTCCGAGAACCTCCAGGTGTATATTGATAAACCTCAAATCCGTTGCTTGTACCAATTATCGCCGAACTTATTTCATCATTTCAACGCTCGAATACGAAATTTCAAAATGTGAGGATCCAGCAGTAAAATTTATACGTTCCTTATATTTTTTTAAGAGATGCCATTAAAGTGAATTTTATTTAAAATAGGAGAATATTCGCGCCCGGTCTTGTTTGAAACTAACAGTTTTACTTCAAATTCGAATAATAAAATTAAAATTATGCATTTGCTTATTTGCTTACATGCAGGTAACCCTAAACTTTTATTAAAGACGTCCCTAATAAAAGTCTAGGAGTAACTTCATCTTAATACATATAACAATCGTTGCAAACTGAAGGGTGGCCGTAATTTGCAATTTACCAATTGTTCTTTCTAGATACTTAATTTACTTCTAAATCAAAGCGTAGTGCATCATTCAAAACTAACCGTGATGTTTATAAAATCACATCTCGTCTACATAAAAAAAACGTACAAACCTTACTTCTGAATCCAATAAAATGCTAACGAGGTTAACCGTGATTAAATACCTAAACGGATTTAAGACTTTCATTAACACGACCGTTTTGAACAAACTAAAAAGTGTAGACGCCTTGTATCTTCATAGGATGTCGATGTGGAGTCCATACGGCATCGGCAGCGGTCGATCGGTGGTCGGTCTAGCAGACCACCGCCTCTGAGATGGGGTTCTCGGTGATGCGGATGACGGGCGAGTGGCGGCACGGGCGCGGGCGCGGGCGCGGGCGGCGGCGTTCCGCGTCCGACAGCCGGCGGAAAGCCACGATCTTGGTCGGCGACAGCGGTGCCACTGCAACGGATCCTACTTTAGTACTTATTCTCATTTCATTTAGAAGTCCTTTTACAGTTCAGCGACTCCCTCACGACAATACTGAAGAATACTCATTCAAGAAAACCTAAGTAAAAAAAGTGCTACTCCAACTTACTACAAAAACCTTAATTAATTAAGCTATTAAGCTACTTACGGTAGTTATTTTAGTACTCTGTGGTTATACAATACTTTTATAGGTTTTTTTATAGGTACATACATACAATTTTGAAGAAAGAAAACGGCCACTTCTAAATTTATTTCGATATTCTTACAAGTGGAATGTTCACTACTTATAAGAGTATTACATACAAAAATGGCTTTTATGCTTTTGTAGTTGGAGTAGCACTTTTTATTTTAGGTTATCATTATTGAGAAATCTGTAATATTGTTATTAGGGCGTCACAGAACGGTAACAGGACTCTTTTAAGGGCTATTTTACACCAAATGTACTGCAACGTTTTACGTTGTCAATATAAGGTGATTGTTTAAAGATAGAGCTTATTATAAGAGCTGTAAAAGTTGTTCAGTAACGACTTAAACACTCCTTTTGTGAAGTGCCTCGGTCAAACAATTATCTTTAATATCGACTAGACTATTAGATAGATGCTCAACATTCTTGTTATTCGAGCTTCAGAATCCAGAGGACGAGCTGTGTTCAGAATGCTCAGGAATAAGGTTGAATATTACATTGACGATGCAAAAAGCGCAGTTTTCGTATCGTTTGGTGTGAAATAGCCCAAATAGACTGAGATATAGTGCCATGAAAATCGAAAAAGCCCATATTTTGAAGTTGCCTGAAAAAAGTAACTTCCGTGAAAATTCTTTAAGAGTTTTTAATATCCTTAAAATGTTGTTACTTATAGAAATTTCTTTAAAAAATTTTAATACTATACTATATCTCGGTCTATGAAGCTTCTTGATTATATTATACTGAGAACACAATTACAAACACAGTAGCAAGTATAATTACCTACTTATATTTAAATATTCATCAATGTACTTTCATGTCTAGGGTTTTTGATCAAACCAAAATGTGACGAATTGAAACTACATACAGTCTGGTTTTATTTGAATTTGTAGAATTATTCCAATTACATATTTTGTTGTTACTTTAAAAAGTTTATTATTATAAAGTTTTACCTATTGTTTTGTTTAATAATGAAAAGCAAAAACACAAAGTTTCAATTTAATTTGCATATAAAACGTGCAAGTGATTTATTACACAGTACAGTATTTTTAGTTAAAAATAAAAAAAATTTTGCACAATTAAAATACAACATTAACATAACTAACATGTATTAAACACATACCTAGATTTATATATTACTAGCGTAAGGATACTTTACAAAAACCTTCTTCATACATAGAAACAAAAATTTGCGCCTGTCATAACTCGCATAGGAACTATATCGTGTCATATATTTTCTTTGATCATTGTAGTGCTCGAAACTGTCATTTTTCCTTGCATTTTAGAGCCAACGAACTGGGGACAATAGTCAAGCTCATAGGCCATGTCCTTACGCTAGTAATATATATGTCTTTGATTAAACATTTATATGTAAAATATATACTACCTTTAATTATTGATACATAATTAATTAATAAATACTCAAGAATGCTACTTTTTCTTATTTAGCCATCTTCTACGTAGTACTAGAGGCGACGCGACTAACAAACGTCACGCCGCACATGCGGGGATGAGGAGCGCGGGCGGGCGAACGAAATATCTAGTGAGTGGACTGAGTGAGGTACTCGGGTAGTGACAGCGTAATAAAATGCAGCATTTCTAGTACGTATATAGCACAATGTCCTGTAACCAATGACATTAAATAGGTACAAAAGGACTTAGCATCAGTTTCGCTGTTAACTGGACGGCAAAAGTGTGCTTGATTGTTTTACATGTGGTCGCCTGCGCCTTGTACAGTGGCGCCATCTTTTAGAAGCTATTGGAATTTATGAGACGAGTGGCGCCACCTTTTGTTTATTTTAGTTAGCCTAGTTGATTGAAACGTCAAGTAGATGGCGCTTGGGTGGAATCGGGTCGTGTCGGTAAAAACGTAGGGTAAAACAGTTGGTAGTTTTTAGTTTTTGAATCGGTAACGAACAGTTTTGAAGAGGTGAAAAGTGGACACCGGACACGACTCGGGATCACCACGTTTCAAATCGAACATAACTAGGGTTGCCAACCCTACTATATAATATAGTATCCTACTATATTAGGGGCCCTACTAATATAATTCTGAGAAAAATATACAGGGTGGCCGGGGAGTTGACGTTCAAACGTAAAATTTAGGTCCGGTATGTCGTGGGGTATCCGAATCACCCCCATGTATGTTCCGCGATTTTTTATAGTTTTCGAGTTATGATGATTTTTCCAAATTTTTTGAGGAAACTCGACATGACCGGCTTGAACAACTTCTAAAAAAAATGTGTAAGACTTTTTAGAGATTCTTTTTTTGCAACTTAATTTTCATGAATTGTGCCTTTATTCATAACATCATCAGCATCGTAACTTTGATAAAAGTTATAAAAATATTGGTCTAAAGTTAAAAATTTGCGATCCGTGAATTATGACTAAATTTTCAACTTTAAATTAAAACTCTAAACAGGTGACCTTATGATTTTTTAGCCAATCCCAAAAATGCGCCCAACTCTCAGCTTTCATAATCATAAATAAAAAGTAGTACTTAAGAGGGCTAATTTGGCTAGAATTGATCTTCAAAGACAACAAGGCGGAAAACTCTAAATTTTTTTTTTTTTGCCATAATTATCACGCCTTAGGCTAAATAATGATTAAAGAATGCTGGAAACCGAAACGGCGACGGGTTATGCCGGACTCTTACCGGCTAAAACACCACCGTGTTCCACCTTATCGCATATTGCCGTAGAGCATGAGGGCCCGTGAGGAATCTTCCACACTCTACGGCGCAGCGACCGACCTTACCAGGTCTCATCTCTGTTGGCCTTGACAAGCCTACAGGCCTTTAGGTGGTGCGTGGGAACACGCGAACAACCACCTCGAGTCCCTATGATCGGACGCCGGACCCCCCAGCCCGACGCCCAGAGACTCAAAAATTACGGGGGAGGCAGACCGCGAGCAAACGCAGCCCGTCTGCGCCCCGTGCGTCTTTGGCGGATCGGGAGTTCAGAAGTCGACTCCTTCTCCCTCTCCGCCGTCTCCTTCTGGAGCATTACTGCCTCACAGAAGGAGAGAACCGCGCGCCAAGACGCCTCACTGTCGACCATAGCGCGAACCATGGCCGGCAGCGAGAGGTCTGAAACTACCTGGGAGAGCTCACTGCGCTCTCCCGCCCACGCAGGGCACTCCTGCAGCACGTGCTGCGCCATCTCGTCGAGACAGCCGTCGCAGTGGTGGCATCCGGCTGTCGGCTCCCTCCTCCTAGGTTAGGTTAGGTCAGTTCATGTTAGGTTAGGTTATCTACTTTTTACTTAAAACTTTCCTTATTCCACAAACACGATAGGTTTCCAGCATTCTTTAATCATTATTTAGCCATAGGCGTGGTAGTTATGGCAAAAAATATTTTTTTTTTATTTAAGAATTTTCCGCCTTGGTGTTTTTGAAGATCAATTCTAGCCAAATTAGCCCTCTTAAGTGTTATGTGGGCATCTAGTTATTAATATTTTATAATGTAAGAATTATGAAGGTATTTTGTATATCATGTTTCTCGGCCATTAAACTGTGACTGCTCTTGGAACCAGACGTTGTTTCATTTACTTCAGTGGCATCCGAGGATTTTATGGATTCAGGCGCGTGCAAAGTGGAAAGCAGTGAAAATACAGGAAAAGGACAGCAAAAGTTGTGGACAATGTCGGTGGGGAAATTATGCGAGTTCGACGTACCGTCAGGAAATTGGACTTCGTACGTTGAGCGTTTAGAAATGTATTTCCTTGCAAATAATGTAAAAGACGAAGTGAAGTTACCTATCCTAATTTCGGTGATCGGGGAAAGTGCATACGAACTTTTGTCTACGCTCGCAAGTCCCAAGAAACCAAAAGATTTAGGTTATTCGGCGGCGGTTAACTTGTTGCGCAATCACCTACAACCAAAACCGTCGGTAATGGCGGAACGATACAAGTTTAGACAGCGTCGGCAGTTACACAGTGAACCCATAGGGGACTATATTGCGGTATTGAAGAAATTAGCTAAGGATTGTGAGTTCGGGTCAGTGTTAGAAGACAATTTGAGAGATCAAATAGTTTGCGGTATTCGTAGTGACGTCATTCGCCAGCGGCTTTTTGCCGAAGAAAAGTTGTTATCGTACGAAAAAGCGGTGACATTAGCATGTTCTTTAGAAGCGGCGGAGCGCGATGCGGCGTTAGTGGAACAAAGCGAGGGGGGAGCGTCATCGGCAAGAGGGCCGTTTAACAATAGCGGGAACGGACTTCATGCGATGCGTACGAACCGCGTCCAGAACTCAAGAGCGGGAGGAGGCGACGGAGGTGCGGGTCGCACCAGTCAGCCGAAGGTCTATGATCTCTGCGGATCGTGCGGGGCGCGCGATCATCTGTCCTTTGAATGCAAATTTCGGAGCTATACCTGTAGCAAGTGCGGGGTGATCGGCCACTTGCGGCGGGTTTGTTTGTCAGCTGAGCCGGCTGGCAGTGCCGGACGTGGCGGAGGCGGGTCCAGGTCGCGCGGTAGACGCGGCGGCAGGGCACGCGGTGGTCGCCGGGGCGGCGGTACGGCCGCGCGGGCACATTATTTTGAAAATTCGCAAGATGAGACGAGTCAGAACCCGGAGGATGGGTATGAGGACTTGTATGAGGACATGGACGAGGAACCAGTGATGCAAATGTCACTGTCGCAGTACAAACCGGTGAGCATGTGTTTGCTTGTGGAAAATAGGGACTTATTAATGGAAATAGACACAGGTTCCGCCTTATCATGTATTAGTAAACAAACATATAATAAAATGTTTAGTCATTTGCCCATTGTACCGTGCGAATTGGCCCTCAGTTTCTATGATGGCACTAAGATCAAACCATTGGGGTATTGTGAGGTAAAAGTCGCTCATCGACAACAAATTAAAATCTTAGATTTATATGTTATACAAAAGGGATCGACGACTTTGCTGGGTAGACAATGGTTATCCGAGTTAGAAATAGAAGTGCCAAATTTTTTTGTAAATTCCTTAAATGTTAAAGAGTCGAATGATTTTAAAGGAATTAACGATTTGTATTACAGATATGGTGAATTGTTTGACGGTGGGTTGGGGCGCTACACCGGCGGCAGGGTGCGGCTACTCGTGCGGCCGGACGCGGTGCCGGTGTACTGTCGCGCGCGCCCCCTACCGTACGCGCTGCGCGACCGCGTCGATGCCGAGCTCGACGCTATGCTGCGCGCAGGTGTCATTGAGCCCGTGGAGTCGTCGGAGTGGGCTACACCCTTGGTAATTGTAAATAAGCCTAACGGGGCCATTCGGATTTGCGCAGATTACAAGGTAACATTAAATCGAGTCTTATTGGTCGACAAATATCCTGTACCTAAGATAGACGATTTATTTGCACAGCTAGGCGGTTGTAGATTTTTCAGTAAAATTGATCTTTCTCAAGCCTACAACCAGATCGAACTGGATGACACAAAACAATATACAGTGGTTAATACACACCGAGGGCTTTTTAGGTATAACAGACTGGTGTTTGGTTTGTCATCTAGTCCCGGTATTTTTCAAAGAATTATGTCGAGTCTGTTTACAGGTATAGCGGGGGTAGTCACTTTCCTAGACGATGTTTTAGTAGCCACAGACACCAAACAAAATCATTTGCAAACATTGGATAAAGTGTTGAGCAGATTAAGAGAATTCGGATTGAAACTTAGGAAGGAAAAGTGCGATTTTTTTGTGGAAAAAGTAAAATATCTCGGTTACATAATCGACAAAAACGGTATAAATGCGGATGATGACAAAATAAAGCCAATTTTAGAAATGTGTAAGCCGAAAGATGTATCGGAGTTGAGGTCTTTTATAGGGATGGTCAATTTTTACAGTCGGTTTATTAAAGATTTAAGCACGTATTTGCATCCCTTATATCAATTATTAAAAAAAGACACTCCCTGGTCATGGGGGGAGCAGCAACAGCGGGCCTTCGTGGAGGTTAAGAAGCGACTGAGCAGGGCGGCGGCGCTGTGTCACTACTCGCCAACGGAGGAGTTAGTACTAACATGCGACGCCAGCGCGCACGGGCTAGGCGCCGTGCTGGCGCAGCGCGACGGTGAGGGGTGTGAGCGGCCGCTGATGTTCGCGTCACGGGCACTCAGCGCCGCAGAGCTCAATTATAGTCAGATTCACAAGGAGGCGCTCGCTATTATTTTTGCGGTTAAGAAGTATCATCAGTACTTGTACGGAAGGCATTTCATATTACGTACGGATCACAAGCCATTAGTTACAATTTTCGGGCCTCATAGAGGTATTCCCAATATGGCTGCGAGTAGACTGCAACGATGGGCGTTGATACTCACGGCTTACGACTTCGAGATAGAATATGTTAGTTCAGATAAAAATGTCGCAGACGCGTTATCACGAATGATCTCTTCGCATAAAGAGAGTAGGTTAGATGACGAAGGCCAAGATTGCCCGGAACAAACATATTTGCACTTCGCTTCCGAGGCCTTATTGTTAGACTATAACAAATTAAAAGTAGAAACATCTAACGACCCGTTGTTAGGTAAGATATTGAGTTTTATCAGAGATGGATGGCCTCAGGAGGTGGAGTGCAAAGAGTTAAAACCGTATTTCAATAGAAGACAGGAACTTTACGAGGAGTTGGGCTGCGTTATGTGGGGCCATAGGGTCGTAGTGCCTCGGTCGTGCACGGAGAGGGTCCTGCGGGAGCTGCACGACGCCCACATGGGCATCACCAAAACGAAACAGCTAGCGCGCAGCTATGTTTGGTGGGCCGGCGTGGACGAGGCACTAGAGGCGGTGTGCCGCGCCTGTGAGGTGTGCGCACAAGTGGCCGACGCACCGGACCGAGAGGCACCGAGGGCTTGGCCTCTGGCAGAAAGGCCTTGGGCCCGTTTAAATTTAGATTTCTTAGCTATTGGAGGAGTAACTTATTTAGTAATGATCGATGCTTATTCGAAGTGGATTGAGATCAGTAAAATGACCTCAACTACAGCTCGATTTGTAATTTGTAAGCTAAGAGAAGTATGGGCGAGATTCGGAATACCTAAACAAGTAGTGTCCGATAATGGTCCTCCTTTCTCAAGTGGTGAATTTGCTACTTTTCTAATAAATAATAGGGTGGAACACCTATTTTCAGCTCCGTACCATCCGTCATCGAACGGAGCGGCAGAGAACGCTGTAAAAATTTGTAAAAGAATAATAAAAAAGGCAATGATTCAAAATTTAGATGTCGATACGGCCCTAAATAGGTACTTACTTATATATCGCAATACTAACCATTGTACTACCGGGGTGAGTCCAGCCAAGTTGTTGCAGGGGCGCACTTTACGTACCCGCCTCGACTGCCTTAAACCAGAGCGGGTGAAAGGCGATATTAACACTGGGTTGCGTAAGAAGCGGATACAGAAAGAAAGGGCTTCGCGAGGTGTCAAACGGTGCTTTGCACCGGGGGATTTGGTTTGGTATCGTACGTATAGAGGAGGTATTATCAAATGGCTTGGGGGAAGGGTACATAGTAGATGTGGTGAAACCGATTACAAAATAAGAACGACAGACAACAACGCTGTTATTCATAGACATGTCGACCAAATGAGATCTCGATTTATTAGAGTAGTAGGTACACATTCCCAATTATCACCTGATCGTATTAATGCAAAAAAGAAGTCGTATTTAGTATATCCGAGTGACCCCAGTGCGGCGACACCAAGGGTGAACCCAGCAGGCGTGGCACCTAGCGTCGCGCAGCAGGAACAACAGCGCGTGGGGTTGGGGGAGCGCGCGGGGTCGCCGTCAGCCGCGTGGGCCGCACGATCGTCGTCTCCGGGAAGGCCGCTCACGACCAACTCGGAGCAGACGATTAACCTATCGCCCGCTCAGCCGGTGTTGCGCCGCAGCACCCGTGTTAGGAAACGGCCTAATTATTTTGGCCTAGAGATAGATTAGATAAGTTTGTTTTAATCATATTGTTATGTTTTCATTTGTGGTACGTTTGAATTTTTAGTAAGCCAAATTAATTAAGGAGGGAAAGAAAAAAATACCAGATGTTATATTTTTATGATGTTGTTACGTTGTGTTAAATCAGAGGGGAGGTGTTATGTGGGCATCTAGTTATTAATATTTTATAATGTAAGAATTATGAAGGTATTTTGTATATCATGTTTCTCGGCCATTAAACTGTGACTGCTCTTGGAACCAGACGTTGTTTCATTTACTTCATTAAGTACTACTTTTTATTTATGATTATGAAAGCTGAGAGTTGGGCGCATTTTTGGAATTGGCTAAAAAATCATAAGGTCACCTGTTTAGAGTTTTAATTTAAAGTTGAATTTTAGTCATAATTCACGGATCGCAAATTTTTAACTTTAGATCAATATTTTTATAACTTTTATCAAAGTTACGATGCTAATGATGTTATGAATAAAGGCACAATTCATGAAGATTAAGTTGCAAAAAAAGAATCTCAAAAAAGTCTTACACTTTTTTTTTAGAAGTTGTTCAAGCCGGTCATGTCAAGTTTTCTCAAAAAATCGGAAAAATCATCATAACTCGAAAACTATAAAAAATCGCGGAACATACATGGGGGTAATTCGGATACCCCACGACATACCGGACCTAAATTTTACGTTTGAACGTCAACTCCCCGGCCACCCTGTATAGTAGGCAAAACTACTATATTTTGATGAACAAATAATTTATGGAGAATTTAAATATATTGGTACTTAGGTCCAATAAAAATGACCAATAACTTAACATTATTTCATCAATTTTCTTTCTCTTCATCACATTTGTTCCATAAACAATTTTCTACTAAATATACTACTGAAAAGTGACAACAAGTTTTCCTAAAGTCAGATTTATCTATTTTTTTAGAAATTTATTATAGGTATTATTTCTGTATCGAATCCAGCGACTTCTGCGTGTACACACGGCGACACATCAAGCTATACAAAACCAACATAAGCTGGCCGTGCGTAGGTCGAGTAACGTATAACGTCGCGCGGCCAGCTTATGTTGGTTTTGTATAGCTTGATGTGTCGGTGTGCGTACAGACCCTCTAGCATGATTTCTCTACTTGCACGCGACTTGAGTTTTTCCCATACTACAAGTCGCGGCAAGCGCGGCTTTCGCTCTCCGAAAAGCGCGGGAACAGGTTATTTTGTATGCAGCGAAGGCGCGTCACGTGCGTGTAGAGAAATCATACTAGACCTACAGGATGTATTAGTTTCTATAACGAATACGAAATAGAGAAATGATTGTTCCTTAAAAATGAGAACTTGGTATTCAAACCAAAAAGTAGCAAATAAATATCTTTTTGAATAAAATCAAATTAACAAATTCGAAAAATACTATATTTTTTCTTATTTGTCCCCGATCTACTATATTTTTTCGGGCCCTAAGGCTCAAAATACTATATTTGGTCTAAAAAAAGTTGGCAACCCTAAACATAACCGTTTTGCCCTGTATTGTGTTCGGCAGTTAGTAAACCTCTAGTAAAAGACTTTCAAGTGTTTTCCTACCACTCCAATATGGATCCTGACCCTGCTGATGGCGAACCCTCGACCCTGGACTCGTCATACATATAATATGCTTAGTGGCCGCGGACATTTGAAAGGATTGTAATGTCAGTGGCAATGTTTGATAGTAACACAACACAACTGAAGTATACTAAGGTGACATTAGAGACATGTGCCATTTTTAACCGACTTCAAAAAAAGGAGTAGGTTCTCAGTGTATATATTAGTTTTTTATGTGTGTTCGCGTATAACTTCGTCGTTTATGAACCGATTTTGATGATTATTTTTTTGTTCGAAAGGAGATATCCCTAGGGTGGTCCCATGATAAGGAAACCAGGATCTGATGATGGATCCCAGAGAAATCGAGGGGAACCTTCGAAAATCGTAGTGCCGACTAGTGCGTTAGTTAATTTGAAGCACTACTGTTAAATCGAACTAATGAATTCACCACTGAAAATTGTGAAATAAACAAAATTTTAACAAAAAATTAAAACCGCCTGCAAAAAAACTAAAAAATAAAAAAATAATATTGCAGCCGATGACTTTTTCGTTCGCATCATAAGAACATTAATTTGTTTTATAGAAGTCGGTGTCAAGCCAAGCCAAGAAACTAATGCAAGCCCTGTCTCGAATCGGCTTGACAGCGACTTCGATAAAACAAATTAATGTTCTTATGATGCGAACGAAAAAGTCATCGGCTGCAATATTATTTTTTTATTTTTTAGTTTTTTTGAAGGCGGTTTTAATTTTTTTGGGTTTTGTTATTGTTTGAGTCCATGTATATTGAATGTCATTGTCTGAAACGAATAGCAGAAAAAATCGTTAATGAGTTATGTGAGTACGGAACTGCATATTGCATTGTGCTATAGATTCATAATAAACAATATTTTATGAATTAAACAGACCAAACTCTGATAACATAATAAAAACACGAATTAACTTGGCACCTGGCTCGCACGTGGCTTGAAATAAAAAATCTGAAAACTCGGAAAGAATAACTCGAAAATTCTAAAGTGCAGGGACACGTGCAACGGTAACTGAGATTCTATACCACGGCCTCGCACGGCGACGGCGGGGTCCCGCGGGGGGTAGCAGGAGGGGTGTCGAATTCCGAGACACGTGCGAGCCAGGTGCCAAGTTAATTCGCCCGGGATGTAAATATCTTGGACATATCACTGGCTGCCCGTCGTGTAGACCTAGAAAGCGAGTAGAGAAAAAAACCTCCTATTGGTAGATTTTTTCCTCGCTTAGTCTACTAAGTAAGACGGGCAGCCAGTAATCTTATGATAGGTACCAAAGACTTGAAGGCGCCAATTGCGAAAAGAGCATAACCTTTTTTAATGGCAGAAACTAAAAATTGAATTTATAGAGTTATAACTACTAGTTTCTAAATGTATTTTATAATATTAGTAACAGCTACTTCGAGATCTAGTGGAGTGGCGCGAACAAGTCTTATAAATAACTCTGTACAATATTATACGCAAATATTATTCGATTATTTAAATAAAAAAATGATTTTTCAGTCTATTTAACAAAAATGATAAAAAGAAATCTAGTAAACCGTCACCGAACATTTTTAGAATAATCGAATAACTTAAGTAAACTGTCAATGCGACTCACGTCTAGTTCAACTTGACACCTGAACGAAATGGATCGTCTTGTTACACAGTGATCAACTTAAACTGGACGACTGCCGCTTTGGAAGCAGAAAAGTGTAAAAAAAAAACTAAAAAACTTACTCCTTATACGGAAGCTTGATAAATGTAACGGTGTCTAGACGATCATGGGGCTCGGGCTCTGCACAACTGTGTTAAGGCCGCGAGTACTTAGTTTTTGCAGTGACAACACGGCTACCGGGTGAACGGAAACAAAAATAAAATGTCTACTGAATACTGAGTCATATTACCACCGAGTAGATATCCTACAGAGAAACAGCTTAATATATGCTGATATGCTCACGGCGCGGCGCGGCCGGTATGACCTCGTACTTACCATGATCGTATAGGCGCAGTGTGCGGTCGAAAGTGAATAAAGTACGAAAATGCGCCAGTTTGGTATCGCTGCGCATGTAGGAGAGAACTTATATACGCCGCGAGCTATATGATGCTGTTTCTCTGTAGGATATTTACTCGGTGATACCACTATGAGTCTCACGCGTGCAAGCTGGGTGCAGTTTGTAGGCCAAGGAATTGAGTGCAAAAGGTTATACTCTCAAAAATCTCGTGACTTGACCACATTTTCAATCTTTTTTCAAGAGTCCCTTAATTTAAATACTAAAATAAAATTAAAAATTAACTATCTGGGATATCATTATAGGATCAGTTATTCTACTAATCATGCCTTTTGGAATTTGACCTTGGATTTGTACTTGGAGTAACATTGACCACCCCTTAATCGTGCCTATAGCTAGCACGACCAGCTGGCACATGTGCGACGATTGGACTTCATATAATAATGACCAGAATAAATTTGTTCTTGTATCATTATTATATGACGTGATTGGAATGATATAGTGCTATGATATCTAACAGCTACAATTCAAGATGCAAACTGGCAGTAGCGATTGTACTGAATATGTACAAGGAATGGTAAGGATGGGTGCCAATTTTTGCCACTAGAAGCGCTACCGTACGTGCATATTTCATGGCTGCTAGAATCACACATTATCGAAGAACTTTTTCAACAATTCTTACCTTGGAGGGGCGATATTAATTATCTTGATTTAAGAAAGTTTATTAACTTTTGGTGTGAATAGCCTTTGAAAAGTACGTACAGTGGTGGCGCCTCTAGCGGCAAAAACTGGCAGCTGTCTTCCCCAGTTTGACAACGGACAGAGCAGTGTTCAACAAGATAACACAAGCATTTGTATGTTCTATGTTGGTGTGCAATAAAGTATAATTGATTGATTGATAATAAGGGCTTACAGTGATTTTCTTTTTACAGCGCTACAGTTCGGATACACTCGCAATATTCAAGCGGTGCTGTCAATAACTGGATCAAAAATAACTAGACATAACAAATACGCCTCAATCGTTGCAAAAAGCTGATATATTTAGGTTAGGTAATCAAGCTGTCTATACTATTTATTTGTTTAGATATCATTGCACTATAATAAATGACAAAAATGTAAATAATTATCTACGATAATTATAATTATAAAGAGCGTGCAATAAATAGCTTTTCAGTAAGGTAAGGTTAACATTTAAGGTTCTAACGTCAGTCAGTGACAATAGCGCCATTATGAATTCTCTATGTAAGAAGGTACCTCTCCAGTCTCTCTACTCTCCAGTGTAATAAATTTTGTCTATATAAAACATTTCTTTCGGATCTAATTCTATTCTTGGATTTAATTCTCATTCCTGTTATAGTTGGATGTAACAATAGTAAAACATTAAATATTTTACTATTGTTAGATCCAACTAGGTTAATGCAGCCGAATCCCGAATAAAATCTAAAATAGTATTATTATTTACGGGACTGCTAAAAACTTCATTAAAACATATATCGATAAAGAAAATACTCGAACGATAATTTTACGCTAATGTCACCGCTGATGGCACCTTATGGGAATCGATAAAAGTTTCTTAAATAAATTAATTACAAAAATAATAACTCTCATTTTGGTCCTAAAACTAGCGTACAACACTATTTTTTTATCTAAATAAGAATACATGCCTCATACAAACAGAGTATCTACAAGCTCTATAGGAGCTGTAAGCTAGGGGTGTCCCCGGCGATACATACCATGTCATTAGGGTAGCCGCAAAACTCAATCGCAAATCCAGCATCAAACATAACCAGGGAAATAAAACAAAACGGTCAAACTGATGTCTTTCGTCATTCTAAAGTCTAAATACAATAAAAGAAGCTTATAGATGCATCTCGCATTTCATTATCAGTCCATTGTATATCTAAGCGAATGAGTCGAAGGAAAATTAAATTGAGTAGTTTTAAAATGGTATTTGATACTTTAAGATTGGTCCATCACTTCTTCCCACCATTGTAATTAAGTTACAGTCAGGCCTGGCTGGCTCACTTCGCATTGAAGGTGTAAAAACGTACCTATACGGCAAGAGCCCCGCTGTTACGCACTGCGTTAGATTCGAATCAGAGAAAACACGAAACGTCGAAAAAAAAAAATGGGTTTTGGCCGTCACATCCAGCGAAAAATTCTTCGTCTATGCATCCATATTCCATGTCTGTGTCAGATGGAATGTCAATACAAAAATAAGTATGTCCATGTGATGAATGTCTATACATTTTTTAAAGGTCCTTGAATTCTGTGATTAGGATCGAACGCAGTGCGTAAGCTCTCTTATACATTTGCGCACCAACCTTAGTGGCTTATACTATACTACTTTTGCGATGCGAGCGCGGTTTTATTTGTCTTGCATTTTATTTCATTCTTTAGCGAACGTTGTAAGGCAGTACGTTGCGTCGTACTAATTTTTATTCTCAAGTGTAAGCAGGATCAAAATCGGCGATCGTTTCAAAGGCTAGAAAATGAAGTCCAGCGAGCCAGGGGGATTATTGTAAAATCTATTCGAACTCGTGACGAACAACTTTTAAGTCTTCTAACTACCGATAAATTGTTGAAAGAAACGATGCGACATTTTTAAATACATTTAATAGTATTCAAGAACTTTGTGATAACTACGTAACCTTGTGATATTACATATAAATTAATAGATATAGGTTCTGTAACATTTTTAATACGTTATTATTAAATATCGGTGTCCGTATAGCTAGCGTACACATGAAAGGGATTTGGCTGGGACTAGTGCCAATAAATAGTTCCTAAATAGTGCCTAATTAGTACCTAGGTCAAATAAATAGTGCCTCTATACTTTACGAGACATCAATTTTTTTTTACCTGGTACGCTGGCTTGACGTCAAGGTAGCGTACACATTTTCTGTGGCTAAAACGGCTTGCATTGCAGCATCGAATTTACACTCAAAAAATAGTTCTCAAATAGTGCTCTAGGCATCCAAAATCTCATGAGGCTAGGTCTTCAGGGAGCGGAGATATAAATAAGTCTTTTAAATAAACCACGGAGCTGGCGTTGCGCTGGCGTACACACGAATTAACAATTTTTTTCTTACAGAAGGAGACGTTTCTTTTTATAATAAAAACTACATCAAATAAATAGTTCCTGAAATAGTGCCTCTGCCAGTACTAATATTTTATGTAAAGTCGTAGTGAAACAATATAAAAAATCGATGCAAAGTTCTACATACTAAACTTTAGTAAAATCTCATACCGAGAGATGGCGCTAATGGTCTTTATGTAAGTTATGTAAAGTTTAAATCATTTTTCATAAAAAGACAGCAAAATGTACAACAAAATTTTCTTTCAATTATTTACATTGTAGCCCATAGAGAAAAACGTGTCTCCTGTCAACGCCCGGAGAGGAGTACGTGTTTTCTCTATGTTGTAGCCTAGGGTTGTAGCCCCATGATGTAGTAAATAACATAATGTTGGTACTGACAGCCCTGACATTTCAATTAAGGTGCTCCCGTGATTAATACATTTTCAATAAATATTAATTTCGCTAAAAATCATATTTAATATATTTATCTTTGTATTATTTTACGACACAAATACACGTAGAATTACATCAAACTGAAAAACTGTCACTATGGAGCCTACCTCAGGAAACGCGAAAAAAAATCTGCTGTCCCATACATTTTAGTCGGGTAGGTACAGCAGTTTTGTAGGCTCCATAGTGAAACTTGTTCAGTTTGCTGGTCCGAGTTCACCGTTTCAGTATTTGCTAGGCTGCCACTTACACCCTGTATTATATTATACATAAAGTCTCATAATATTTAATATACCTACCTATAATAGTAAGCAAGTGTAATGCTAATGAGTAATGACTAGTACATCGGTTTAAGTGGCTGAGCTGAGGCCATACAGTACAGTGCCAGTGGGACGGCGGGCATGCAATGTGGTTGTTTATCTAACAAATAAACAAATTATATGATGACTGCTTACGTAGTGCAGAGTGAACTAATCTAATAGTCGGAAAAAAATATTTAAACATCAAAACTGTAACTTTCTTGCTAGATCATAATTATTACTAACACAAAAAACATCGTACTATTCACAAAACAGTCAAGAAATGTATGACCGTTTTAGACAATTGGCAAGATTTAGATTTTATTATTTAGATTATAAGAATAACACTTTTTATGAAATTAGTTTCTTGTTTATATCTTATGATTATGACTGTTATGAATATCTCTGTTAATATATCTGTCCAATGGATGTCCAGTGAAATTACTTCAGTCATTACATTATTGTGGCAAATGTCGCATTCGCCTGTTTATTGTCGCAGTCCTTCTGTTTATTTGATGCATAATATAAAAGTATGTAACCAATTTTAACAATGGAGTATAATATTATCCTTGTGTCATGTTGGTATGTTATATTATGACAGTAATTTAACAGATGTCTTAACTTGAAAAGGGGATGGGCAGGATGGGTATTTTAAATGATATTTTAGATTTAACTAAACAAGTGCAGTGTGTGAATTTAGTGCACTTTGGGTATTAGTTTGATGAGCAGAATAGATAAACTAGTAACAAAATAGTGTTGATAAATAAAGTACTTGCTAATAATAATTACTTAGTAGTGAGGTCCCACCGCAGTGGTTTCAGAAAGTAGGTATATAAGAATATTCTAACGAAGTCTGGGTCGACTGGCGGATGCCAGTGCATGTTTTGGCACTAAATTTCCCTTCTAGGTCAACTAGTAAATTTGAGTACACAGTAAAAGTCATAAATTCGACCCACTCTGTAAAATTATTCCCGTAACAAGAGAGAGCATGTGTTTTGCCGGTCAGAGTGAATGCAAACTGCAATACTGCAAATGCAATGAACAACCCGCGGGTGAGAATCTTATGAGACCGCTAGATGGCGTTAGCTGGTACCTGCTGTGAAGTTTGTTGGCTATAAAGTTTGTTTCTAATTCTTGGTTTGGTTTGGTTTTGACCATCAAGAAGAAAAACTTTTGCAGACCAACATTGAAAACGTGAAACAAAATTGCAATTGCATACATTTAGGCCATGTAGACATTCATGGAGTTAGAAATTGACGTTTCTTGTGATGAAAAACGTTTTACTGCATTAGCTCCGTAGTGAAACTAGATCAGGTTGATGGTCTGAAGCACCTCCTCAAATATAGAACTCGCCGACAAGTTTCATTGCATGGTCCGAAAGATTTCACCATTAATATGCGGCGTATAAGATGGAAGAAAAACTCCTTTTATTTTAGATTCATAGACCTGTATTAATAAATGAATTCAAAGTCCTCGTAGATGCCCGAGGCGTAAGGCTTTATCCACATTACAACGGCGGCATATGGAGGAAAAGGCCGTAGCGAGAACAATATAAAATATTCCCTATTTTTATAAGGATACAGAATAGAATACGTTGACTGATGTCCTTACGTCGGAGACCCGTCCTTACGTCGTTCATGGCCCGGGATAGCGCTCTCTCTGCTTTATTAATACGAGTCTATGGTCGGGTTTATACAGAAGAGACGCGTGGGGTGGCGGGTAGTCAAAGTAACACCAAAATAAACCTTATATTACGTAGCATAGCGTCGTTTTTTGACGTAAAGAAAAATCGCGGATCCTGGAAGCGCGGGCGTAATTCTCCAAACGACTCTATGCTACGTACTATAAGGTATTTATTGCCGCACCCCGCCCGCGAAATGTCCGCGCCACGTCACTTCTGTTTAAATGCTCCCTTAGGCCTACTTACGCCAACCTGTGTCAGCAATTAAATCTAGGTTAAATCTATATCAGGTTATTATCCATACTAAAAATCGTGGATTACCAGCTTAACCTGGAGTTATTTGTTCGTAAGTTTAAATTAAATATGCTATATTATGTTGGCCCTTTATAAGACTTAATCACTAAGCGTATAAGACCTAGGTATTTACGTTCCTCGAGACGAGGTACGCCTACTTACCGTAACCCTCTCCCTGAAGGAACAGACGGAACGCCTCTGAGATCTTGCCGGGCTGCTCTTCGAGCACCATCGCGCAGTCAGAGATCTGTAAACACAGATATTCAGTGTTACGACACAGTATAAGAAAGAGTATCTAGTACTAAATACAGTAAGGACACTCCCTGCACCCCCTTTTAGCAGACGGACGTTAGAGTATATTTATCTATTACGGTATAGTCGTATCTCAGTCGCACTCACTCAGTATCGCACATGGCCAAGTGTCCAAGATGTGGTTACGATATACCTTCATCATCATCATCATCATCAGCCTATAAACGTCCCACTGCAGGGCACAGGCCTGAGTCCTGCAGTGGGCATACCATATACCTTACTAAGGATATAATCTTAGTGTGCTTTGTTGACATTCAATGTACCA
This sequence comes from Agonopterix subpropinquella, assembly GCA_922987775.1. Lineage (NCBI taxonomy): Eukaryota > Metazoa > Arthropoda > Insecta > Lepidoptera > Depressariidae > Agonopterix > Agonopterix subpropinquella. The sequence continues at coordinate 29,369,181 of OV277693.1, forward strand.
GGAACTGAGGAACAGATGAAAATAATGATGTTGAGGATGCGAAAAAGATGAGACAAACAGGCGCGAGTATATGAAGAGAGAAAGGGAGAGCGAGAGTGAGAGAGACGTAAAAATTGATAGTACCTTCATCCAGGTGCAGCACGGGTACTCGGGGCGTGTTCGCGTTGTGAGATAGATACGTATAGATAGAGAGCTACCTTCATCCAGGTGCAGCACGGGTACTCGGGGCGTGTTCGCGTTGTTAGATAGATACGTATAGATAGAGAGCTACCTTCATCCAGGTGCAGCACGGGTACTCGGGGCGTGTTCGCGTTGTGAGATAGATACGTATAGATAGAGAGCTACCTTCATCCAGGTGCAGCACGGGTACTCGGGGCGTGTTCGCGTTGTTAGATAGATACGTATAGATAGAGAGCTACCTTCATCCAGGTGCAGCACGGGTACTCGGGGTGTGTTCGCGTTGTTAGATAGATACGTATAGATAGAGAGCTACCTTCATCCAGGTGCAGCACGGGTACTCGGGGCGTGTTCGCGTTGTTAGATAGATACGTATAGATAGAGAGCTACCTTCATCCAGGTGCAGCACGGGTACTCGGGGCGTGTTCGCGTTGTTAGATAGATACGTATAGATAGAGAGCTATCTTCATCCAGGTGCAGCACGGGTACTCGGGGCGTGTTCGCGTTGTTAGATAGATACGTATCGATAGAGAGCTACCTTCGTCCAGGTGCAGCACGGGTACTCGGGGCGTGTTCGCGTTTTGAGATAGATACGTATAGATAGAGAGCTACCTTCATCCAGGTGGAGTTGTTGGGGTGGAGGCGACCGTTGAAGACGACGGTGTCGTCGACGTGAGGCGAGAGCGCGCCCGTGATGTTCAGCACGGGCACTTGGAGCGTGTTCGCGTCGCGCGAGATGTTCAGGTCGCTGCGGCGCACGTACGCGTCCGTCAGGAGCGACAGGTTGGTCGGGTTCACGTGCCGTGTGAAGTACGTGCGGTACATCTGCGTTAGGTCGTGGTTGCGCTCTTCTGGGAACTGAGGACAATAGAATAGTTGGTTTTTGAAAAGATAGTGACGCGGACCACTGAAATATACAGGGTGGTCCAAATAGTGACATCAACAATTTTTTTTAGATTCCTCACACCTGGGGGTATCCAAAAATACCCCATGTATGTTCCGCGATTTTTTGTAGTTTAGAAGTTATGAATTTTTAAAGGTATTTTTGAGAATTTTCTACCGGAGCGGCTTAAAACTGTCATAACTTTTCCAAAGCATAAATTTTTAAAATCTTATTTTTGTAACATAATTGTCTGAAAACACTCTTTCATACGTAAAATAATCAGCAACACAACATTTTTCACCTTTGGAACTTTGGACGCCCATTCCAGCGTAAAATAGCCTATTAAGAACCACTTTTTGTTTATTATTTGATAAGTTCAATAAAAAGAAGTTTTTAAAATTAGTTTGAACCTATGAAACAACCATTTCATATTTTTAAGAGAATTTAGAAATTTTTGCTCCGTCCAACTCAAACCTAAAATGTTCAATTTCGACTCTTTTTTCGGTAACTTGTGTGGATGTTGTGTTGCTGATTATTTTAAGTATGAAAGCGTGTTTTCAGCAATCATGTTACAAACAAAAAAAAAAAAAATTTAAAAAATTCATGCTATGTAAAAAGTTATGACAGTTTTAAGCCGCTCCGGTAGAAAATTCTCAAAAATACCTTTAAAAATTCATAACTTCTAAACTACAAAAAATCACGGAACATACATGGGGTATTTTTGGATACTCCCAGGTGTGAGGAATCTAAAAAAATTGTTGAAGTCACTATTTGGACCACCCTGTATAACTTGATTAAATGAGCGCATTGCGTTGGAAAAAAAATATGTAATAGAACAATATTATATACCTAGTTACAAAATATAAGAACAATACAATTATTTTATAATAATACAAATAAAAAATAATTATGCCAAATGCAAACCTATTGTATTGATTTAACAATTAGTTCGCGTTTGCTAAAAATTCATCTATAGGCCCCGAGTCTAAATATTCTTCTTCTTTTCGTGTCAATAGTTCTTCAATGGTGTTTTTATATTTTACTATCCAGGTGTTTGGCTAGCCTGACAGCATCAGGTGAAGTCTAAATATTAATATTTTATTCTACAAAAGAAATCAATGATAAAATCGCAGTGGCGCTAGCGATAGGACACACAGGTAATGAATGCCTTGACTATTTGTCACAATCGCTCACCACTAGAGTGCAATTAATCAAACTTCGTCGCGCCAGCAGCGCCGCCCCTCTGACAAGTATCGAGTAGACACATAGATGAGTATGTACTATATCGCGGACTCTTCCGCCTTACCACCACTAGGCTCAATTTTGCTCGCTTAATAAACGTGACAATTGTAATTTACAATGACAATTCAGGGTACATTGCTCGTTACTAATGATGACATTATGCAGTAGGTAATAAGTCTCTAGCATTATCAGAAGGCGTAGCATGTTGCACGTGATACGGCTGTATCACGTCTTTTATCTTGTTCGTTCGTGCGAGACAGAGAGCGAAGGCCTGATAGCGCTATAATCACGCTGCCATGCTAGCCATGCAGCAATGGACCCTGAATAGCCATTGTAAGTAAATTACAATTGTCATGTTTATTATCTGTATATGTATATATTGTCAATGGGGTTCAATGTGTATATGGGAATTGGGAAACTAAGCTGAAAAAAATTGTGAGAATTAATACCGTATGAGCATCAGCAGTGACGAGGTTGAATAATATTATTACAATTACAAAGCAAAATACAAGACGCTTAGCTCAGTCCTAAATAGACCTAAAACGAACACTGTAGTCAAACATTCAGCTTGTTTGATTGATGGCGAAACTTTCAATGAGTACGTCTTCCACGAAACATGCTAAAGTATACCCTTTTCGCTTCACAGCAGAGATGATTTCAGTTTATACCGAGATAAAAACACTTAGCAGTGTATTTGGTTAGTTGTATGCGTTCACCATTACGCCGGGTAGGTCGTGTTAATATAGCAATTTGGAAGGTTTTCCGTGTTACCTGCAGAAACAACTACATTTCATTTCGCACTAAGCACCAAACATTTAAAAATAGTATATTTAAGGATACAATTTAATAATGTACCATCGCGTCGCAGAATTCGTTCTCGGCAGATTAAGATTAAAAGTATGATAATAAATTCGCTTAGCTACTTGTTAATAATGAACCAACCGATAACGATAACATGACCGGTGGTTCCAAAATGTTTCCAAACTCTGTCTGTCTTGTGTGCTGAGACAGGCGTTGCACAAAAATAAATACATGGATTTGTTGCTCAATACGACAATTTTATCTTATCTCACTGAATTAGGGTAGGTAAAATATGGCGCGCTGCCGTCCGCTATTCTTCCTGTTGGAATTGACCCTAAATACCAACTAGTCTTCTGTTACGTCCACTCGATCCACGGCCTGGTTCTACGTGCAGTGTATAAGCTTTCAACCTACCCTTCCGAAGTGGTGCCACATGAGGTAGTCTAGTACTGGCTGCGTCATGCCGCGCGCGCGCAGGGAGCGGCTGTTCATCTTCTGGTACGCCCACTCGATCCACCCGGCCTGGTTCGACGTGCAGTTTATAAGCGCCAGAGCGTCCACCTGCGTAAACAACAACATTATAGTTATGCTAGAGTTTAACCGTGACTTCGTCCGCTCAAATTATGTACCTGATTTTAAGTCAAATCATATGCTATTGTTACGAGCGACGGGTTCCGGGATTGGAGTGAAACGCTAAGTCCAATTTTACAGAGTTTATTTGGGATGCACTTACAAACGGTCCACCTCGCAGAGGTTCCCCTACACGGTTCACTTCACCGGGTCCTCCTCGCAGGGATTCCCCGTGCACCACTTACTCTCACTATTCACAGTCCACTACGTCACTACTGTGACGACACGACACGCGTCACGGCTATGACGTCACGACGCACGACACTATGACGTCACGCACTACACTGACACTATGACGTCACGTACTACGCTGACACTATGACGTCACGCACTACACTGACACTTGTCTACTCACTGTTCCACTTAGCACTTTTCTTTCCACTTGTACTTTTCCACTTTTACTTTTTTTCCTTTTGTTTCGCACTGTTCACTGTTAAACTAAGGACCGCCCTGTGACTGCGAACTCGCCGATTTTTATACCCCGCAGAATGTTCCAGATCTACGAATTTCGTTATTCTTTTGTTCTCTTCCAGATACCTCTAATCACACATTCTTTCTGGAAGTTTCCCGAGCACGTCCATTTCTTTTGTCTCTTTCCAAATATTTCTTCTCACTCTCTCTTCCTTCTAGAACATTTCTACAAACATTAAAATCTAGATATTCTTTTTTTGGTTTTGATCGGATTCGATCCGTCATCCCCCGGCATGGGAGTCCGAGCCTTAGACCGTAGGACCACGGCGATTGTTAGAGACGGCCGAATTTTCGAATGCCTTCTTTACGTTTGACGTTTGACAGCGGCCGTGACACTATCAAACAAAAAAATTTGATCAAAATCGGTTCAGTAGTTTTTGCGTGATGCTCGAGCAAACAAACAAACAGACTTGGTGATTTGGAATCAGGAACACCTAAAAACCATATAGTAACTTTTTTTTTAAATATCTTTAACATACAGACACACTTCTGTTACAGTTTTATAATAGTTGAGATAAGATAAGCCGTGGTGGTCTAGTGGCGAGTAACCACGCCCCACGTTCGATCCCCGTCCAGTACGACTCGTACCGACGAGTTTTTCGGACTTTATGAACGATTTGTAACACCACTGGCTTTTCGGTGAAGCAAAAAAGCACCGTGAGGAAACCTGCATGCTTCAAATTCGAAGCATGTATGTGCATGTACACTGTACATTATAAGTGTGACGGGCTCCCTCCCCGTCACACTGAATGGGCAGAGTTTCGGTACTAGTAGTGAAATGTGGATGTTCAGTGTTTTCAGAATATATTTTACTACCCCATCGGGGAATATAGTCTTGAACTTAAACATTCATTACAGTTATATTAACAACCCGCCCCGGCTACGCATGGGTATACAACCTTCCTTGTGAATCCATTAACAAAAACGGTATCTAAATCTGTACAGTATTTTCTGAGATTAGCGTACAAGATATACAGATAGATAGGTGACAGAAAAACGCGGAGGGGGGACTTTAATATCCTGACGGTTTTTTAAAGGGGATGTTCCGACCATCAAACTGAACAATGTTCTCACCTATACAGGGTGGATTTTTGAGACGGGGCAGTAAGGGCAGGTACCTTAACCGTTGTAGCTACAGCGAAACGTTCTTAAGAGACTATCCTTAACTTTTTGAGACATTTCGAACTGCATTCACAGATTGTGAAAAAATGTAGTCAGCTAGAAAAAAGGCAATTTACACAAAAACTTTTTTTGATGCCTATCGATCCTGTTTCTTATAAGGATCAATAAACTCTAGCAGACCAACCGAGGTTTGAGTACTAGAAACGTCAGAAATCTCAAAAAACTTTTCCCATACATTTCGTAGGAAACGAGACTCCAACTCACTTTTATACTTAACAAAACTCTTTATTATGGAAAGACTGGCCGCTAAAGAAAACAGGAGTGCGATTTTTAAAGTTCACACTTTCAAATAAGCAGTATAAAATTTCAAAATTACTATGGAGATTATGCATTATTCGATCATGATTTTGGATATCACGATTCAAAAATCGCACTCATGCTCGTAAATAAGCGAAAAAAATAAAATTGTTTAAATTCCATACATACCATATTTTTTAAAGCAAAGATAACATAGTTTTCAAGGTAAATAAAATACTTACATGTTCATGTAGGTTTGTTCGAAATACGAAGTTAAAATTTTTATTCTTTTTGTTTATTCTCGACCAGAAGTGCTATTTTTGAATCGTGAGATTCAAATCATGATCGAATGATGCATAATCTCCATAATAATTTTGAAATTTTATACTGCTTATTTGAAAGTGTGAACTTTAAAAATCGCACTCCTGTTTACTTTAGCGGCCAGTCTTTCCATAGTAAAGAGTTTTGTTAAGTATAAAAGTGAGTTGGAGTCTCGTTTCCTACGAAATGTATGGGAAAAAGTTTTTTGAGATTTCTGACGTTTCTAGTACTCAAACCTCGGTTGGTCTGCTAGAGTTTATTGATCCTTATAAGAAACAGGATCGATTGGCATCAAAAAAAGTTTTTGTGTAAATTGCCTATTTTCTAGCTACTTGTACATTTTTTTCAAAATCTGTGAATGCAGTTCAAAATGTCTCAAAAAGTTAAGGATAGTCTCTTAAGAACGTTTCGCTGTAGCTACAACGGTTAAGGTAGCTGCCCTTACTGCCCCGTCTCAAAAATCCACCCTGTATATTGTAATCGCGACAAAAATATCTGCTGTTCCATAAAAAACTGCAAATCTTACTCGAGCCGAGTGTATAATAGCATAGCAGATATATTGTTCGTTATTTTCATGTTGGTCTCATACACAAAGTTGTTCAAAGGACAAAGTTGTTTGATGGTTTGACCATCTCCTTACAAAACCGTCAGCCAACGATAAAATATAGGGGTAGATAAATAATATAAAGTGAGACATAGAAACGCTACTTTACATCCATTCAAACTTATGACAACCGCCCATTAGAATAAGTGAAAATGTCAATAGTAAACGGAACCGTCTTTAATCATTTTATCACCACACCTCCAACTGGAAGACACAGCTATTTCCTTACGTTAAAAACGAATTTTGCTTGAATTTGCTTAAAAAGTGGTGACATTTGTTTAACAGAGACGTAATAGATTAACGTCTAATCTAGCTCTATCACTCTTATGGCAATCTGTGTGCGAATGTAAGGAATGACTATACATGTTTTTGTACACACGGCGACACATCAGTTTACGCACCCTATATACCCATAACTACACTACGTACAAAACACAAAATAGTGCGGTAGAGAGCCTGCATAGACGCGGCTGCCGGCGCGGGCGCAGCGTGCTGTGAGACGACACAACAACAACATACCGCACCCTCTCGCACGATTCGCAGCGTTCAACTTCTAATAGTTCAAAGTCCAAACAGGGTAACCTGACCTGTCGCCGTGTGTACAGTTTGATATTGGGTAGACCTGCCGTCAGCATATTAAGAGGGCTATTCGAGCTCAGTGGCGCCCTCGTCACAATAAAAATGATTTCTCAATAAAGAAAGCCTAAATTAAAAAAGTGCCCAATAGATAAACTACAAAAGCCAGCAAGCAAGCTAGCGGTAAGCTATTTTCATAGAATACTTTTAAAGGTTTTTTAAAGGTCCAAAATTTTGAAAAACGAAAATTAACGGCCGCTTTTGTTTTTATTCGAAATCTAAACTATTATAAAACTGTAACAGAAGTGTGTCTGTACATTGAAGATATTTACAAAAAAAAAATACAACATGGTTTTTACCCGTCCCTGATTCCAAATCACCAATTTTTGAATTTTTTGTCTGTCTGTTTGTTTGTTTGTTTGTTTGTTTGTTTGTTTGTTTGTTTGGGTGTTTGTTTGTTCGGGTATCACGCAAAAACTACTGAACCGATTTTGATGAAACTTTTTTGTTTGACAGCTATCATCTGACTTAAAATCTGGTATATAATTTATGCGGACGAAGTCGCGGGTAAAAGCTCGTTATCTACTAAAAGTGGAATGTTTAGGACCTATAAAACTATTGTATAACAATGGCTTGAAGGCTTTTGTAGTTTATCTATTGGGCACTTTTTAAATTTAGGCTTTCTTTATTGAGAAATCTTTATTATTGTGACGAGGGCGCCACTGAGCTCGAATAGCCCTCTTAAGAAAGACCCTGTGTGACTACTGTAATATATGTATGTATTTTAAAGGGCGCTTCAGACACTAGTCAGTGACTATCACAGATACGAGCATCTTTGAAAACATAAAAATAAATCAGTTATTCCATACATTTGGGACGAGTTAAGGTCATAGACGTTTTTTATGAAACAATTATTTTTTCTATTTTGGCGGATTGGTGAAAGCTGTTCAGTTTGATGGTCTGAAGCATTCTCAAAATATGTAACGCAAAGTTTACTTTATAGTTGGGTAACTAATAAATAAAACAAGAACATCTAAATTTAATTTAACATTTCAATTGCTCTAAAGCACTATTTTTCTAACCGATTGTTAAAGAAATAATGAATACAAAAATAAAACAAGATAAAAATGTTAACAAACTATAAGTAATTAATATGTACACTGATACCAATTAAAAATATCTGCATGATTGAATCCCCGTGCATTCGTACAAAGAAACATTTCAACGCTAATTGATATCTAGCGTATTGAAAACAAAATCAATCAAGCAAAATCATATCGTACTTTTTTTTTTGTAAATATCTTCAATGTACAGACACACCTCTGTTACAGTTTTATAATAGTTAAAATACAGGTTGTAAACTTAAATACGTTACATTACTTTAGAGGTTACTTCAGACTATCAAACTGAACAACTTTTATTATGGGCACAGAATAGATTTATAAATAGTATATAGTTGTTATGGGACCAATGCTGAAACAGCAACAACAAATTTGTTCTCCCCTAAAATCATACATTTTGGTTATGTAGTACTAGATATTCTTTTTTTATACTGTCTTTTGGTCGAGAGAGATTTTATGGAAAAACCAATTTTGAAAACCTAAATGAATAATGTTATTTTGATCAGAGGAATTATTTTTAAGTACTTTTTGGTACGAATATTTTTTTTCTCCTTTCCATTCCAAAAGACAAGACAAACTGTGTCATTAAACAATACATCTCGTCAAGTTCACATGTTTGCTCAGTTTCATTAAACTGTGTCCTTGTGTACGACGAAGTGTCAAGTAGTAAGGAGCACAGTATCCGCAGTGTCGCTTGCAGCTTGTTATGCAAGAGGTAAGCTGATACTTGTGTACTTCGCTTCGACGCGACGCGACGTGGCAACCACTGCAGAGAATGACGAGAGCAACGGATAAGGGATACCTTCCATTATCATTGCTATGCAGTTTAGGTTAAAGTCTATTTTGTATTCGCCTGCATATACAATATGGGAATTACATCAACCATTTTGATCCAAAATGTGAAAGTGCCGAAAACGTTATTAGAACTTGTCCCCATAAGCATTTATTAGTATAACACCAAAGCTGTAGGGCGACAGTATCCTTGGATGTAGGTAAGTATATTTAAGTTTATAAAATCTGCCTTTTCATTCATTTTTGATGTACCTAATAAAACTTCCAGCTACAGCTTTCATCCCATGATAATAAATGCTAAGATGGACAAGTTCTAACAGAATATAACATTAGTTCTTGTTGGCCAGCACCTTCACATTTCGACCAAAAATTTATGAAACGCGGATGATGTATGTTAGGATTAGGAGGTAACGGACGAATCAAAAGAAAAGTCCATCATACATTTAATACTGAGGCAAAACGGACTCTTGGACTTTTTGTTCATTGGTCAATTTGGACCAATGAACAAAAAGTCGTTAAAAAAAACAACAATTTAATAATACATACACAAACATGGTTACAGGGTTTAACTTTCAAGGTGTGCAATATTTGTTGAGATAACGTTTGATCATTTTTATTTATTACAAATAATTTAACGCTCCGCGACGCTCCACTCGCCCCGCTCGCGCTCGCCTCGGTTCCACCACAGACAGGACAATGTGACAATGCGACAAAAAGTACTTAACTACTTAGCCTATTATGAAACTCGATCGAATAATTCTTTTTCTTATTTTTTCTATCGATTCGTGATCAGTTTAAGGGACATAATCACCTCCGGAAAAATGTCACATTTTGAAAATTACACTCTATCATTGAAATATCTAGTGCGAGAAAATTACCTCCAGAGGAAGTTAAAATTGAATCTGAGCAAGTGAATTTTTTAGTTAAGCCTCGCATAGCAGAGCCGATGCAAGGTAACCTTCGTTCTTTACGACCATTTCGCTGTCGAGCGTCGAGCGCCGACACATTTGCATATTTCATGCGCTTTACCTTATATCGACACATTACATTGTAACCAGTAAGTAAGTAATACCTGTAGTATTACCACAAAGTACTGTAATTACTACCGTGTATTCATCATCAGCGTGTATTACTAGTGTATAAATGTGATAGTGAAGGTACTTACCTTAACACTTGTTAATTCCGTCAGGCATAGATCGTTAAGATCTCTAAACTAATGCCCTCACCGTGTTACCACAGAATCAGAATCAGTCAGAGTTTTTTCAGACCGCCCTTACGGCCTCTGACGTGGTTTTTATGTAACGCCTACTACCAACAGACATAGTAGCCAACGACTTAACGTGCCATCCGAAGTTCGGAATCATCTTTTTTTTCAGACAATCAGGTGATTCAGCCTGCAATGTTAGGACATTGCAGGCTGAATCACCTGATGCCACCAACTGGGGAAAAAAGCACAAAGTGACATATCACTAGGTGTTTCCTGTGGGAATCGAACCCACGACCTCCGTGTCGAGACGAGAGCCCAATGCTATTAACCATTAGACCACGGAGACAGTTACTGCTAGTGTAACTACTAATACTAGTGTACTTTGCAGTGATAGTGATACACAGTGAGATTAAGTTTATGTGGACGTTACGCAAGGCTATATAAAACTCATAATATCTTCTTTTACGTTCTTTATTGTAAAATTTTGTGTGGACTTCACTCTAGACCTAATAAAACTGTCTAGTAACACCGCATTAGAAACCTTTAATTCCTTAGTCGCCTCGTACGGGAAGAATTGGGGTGGTCCATTCAAAGCCAGAACCACACGTCTATAAGAACCAACTAACTACCAAATAGTGTCAACATTTCGCTGTTCAACTGTCCGCATAACTGGACAGTGGAGACGTTTCGCATCAGAAGACAATATTGTTAACCGCATGATAAGATGCGACTAAATTCCGAGGACTTTGGAATTTCGCCAAAGGACAGTGTGGAAAAACGTTTCAACTAGACCCCTATCTATGTCTATTACAATGAAGACAGAAAGTTTATGGCTATGTTCGTGATCTTCGGAACTAGTGAATTTTAAACTATTAGAAAGCTCTTATCTTGTCAATGAGCAGTAAATACATGTTTGTCAATCGCCATACAAAAACTGAAAACAACGTTGCAGTACCAAAGACGACTTGATTAACGGGGTGACGGTGAGGGGTGTGCGCAGTAGTTTTTGCCTACAAATTGTGGTCTGCGCCCGAATTTTTGCCAAGTTCTTTGCCAGGCACTTTACCCGTTTATTTTTTCTTCCAGAATAGCCACGTTTTGTATAGGAACCATAGATAATTATGATTCCTCTTCTGTTAACATTTTTAAAGTTTCTTAGGACTTGCCGCCATTTTTTTAGATTTTATTTTATTTTACTCATGTGGTTCTGGCCCATATACGCTCTCAAGTCGCGACTTAAGCAGCCGGCATATGCTTGAGAAAGAAACAGAGGATAGAGAGTTACTAAGTAATTTAAGCTTTCATCACAGATTTACTAGTTACTAAAAGATAAATCACTTCCTTAGAAATCGATAAATTCTCACTGCGAGATGGTACGCGCAAAAATGTATCTAATGAAGCTTGAAGCTCAACGTTGTTGTTACTTCGTACGCACGGCGACACATCAAGCTATACAAAACCAACATAAGTTGGGCCCGCGTAGGTCGAGTAACGTATACCGTCGTGCGGCCAGCTTATGTTGGTTTTTTATAGCTTGATGTGTCGCCGTGTGTACAGCGCGCGACGCATGCGACGTTGCTGTCTGACAAAAACCAAGCAAGCGCATCGCTTACGATGCGACAAAGTGTAGGTGCATAAGGCCCTATGGTAGGATGAAACACCTTGGAGGCATCTTTTATTTTTCATGTTTCGACTAGATTTATACAATTTACCAACCAAAGTCATACCTCAGACCCTCAGTATTCTTAGATAGTTTATCTAGTGAAATCATCAATTGAATACACGATTGGAATTACTTCACTCGATAGAAAATCTTCACAAAGATCACGTATTTTCTTGTATTTTTAAACATTTTTCTCGTGTTAGAAGAACTTTAATAGTTTCAGATCTTTGGTATACATATTCACCATTCGTTTATCTAGTGAAATCATTAAAAAATCTATATAAATATTCGTCTGAACCTATGGCACCTTGAAGTAACAGACTTAGGCCTGCTTTCATGACTCGGTACATTTTTATTTGCCACGTGCAAACAAATGAAATGAAAGCAGTTAAGTATAGTTTTTTAGGAAACAGCGAGCGTGAAAACTTTGTAGGTACCTTATTGCCGCGCAGATTGGGTAGCTATTTACTTCATTGTGTTTACACATTGAATAATTATGTATACATTAGAACAGACGACGCGAACACAATCTGTGCACCACGATCAGCAATGCGGGGCGCGCACTGGGGACGTCACGTTGCGGCTGCCCGGCACAGGCTATGTAAGCATAGGCCATTTGGCCGTACGAGTGTTAAGCAGCAATTACATTGCCCTACATTTAGGGTCGATTTCGGCATACATTGCTGGCTTTAATCGCTACACTTTAAAATAGAGAGAACAAATCCGGCAATGTATTATATTTATAATGTAATCGGCCCTAAATGTAGGGCAATGTAATCGCTGCTTTTTTACACACAATCCCGTCTTGGCGCCGCCTCTAGTACCTCAATGTGTTTACACAGAGACTTTTGACAGTAGTTACCTTCTGTGGGTGTGCGAGGGCGAACCTGGCGAGGATGTTGGCTCCGGCGCCGACTCCGAACCCGATGAACGACTTGATGCCAAAGTGCCCCAGCACGTAGTTCAGCTGGTTGGCCAGCTCGTCCATCGTCGGGTATATGTAACTGTTTAGACAGAGACACCACCATGTTACGACACTATGAAAAGACTAAAACAAGGCACTTTTAAGGAGATAATCAGGCCATCAGACTAAATAAATTTCTCTATGTGAACTAATATCAAAATCATAAAAAAAAACAACAGAAAAAAAACTATTATTTAATAAAAGTCACAATTCGACATATTCCTCGAAAATCGACAAAGTGTTGGTTTGGTCCACACAAAAATAAACAATTATGTCGGTTTTGACAAATAAGTGGACTTGTAATTTTTATAAATATATAGTGGAAACTTAAGATGGGTCACAAAGGGCAGCTACCAGCAGCATAAATAGCTACAAGAAAACGTTGTTAAGAGACTAACCCTAACTTTTGGAGTATTTCTCTTCTGCATTCACCGATTTTGAAAAAAATTTACAGTCATCGAGAAAAACGGCAATTTTCACTAAACTTTTTTTCATCCCATTCGATCCTCTTACTGATAAGGAACAAAAGTCTCTATGGGATCAACCGAGGTCGAGGTACTAGAACTCTCAGAAAATGCAAAATTAAATTCAAATACATTTTAGTAGGGACATAACTAAGCCACCTATAGTGATGATTTTGTAAGCCCTTCAAATTTTCAGGGGTTGTGAACAACCCCATCAAACTGAACAACTTTTACTATGGGAGCGAACTTGTAATACCAAAAAATATCCGCTGTTTCATAGTACCTACCTAAATTGCAAGGACTAGGTACTACACAAACATTTTTTTTGCGATTTCAGGTTCGCTGCTATAGTAAAAGTTGTTTAGTTTGATAGTCTGAACCACCCCTGAAAATTTGAAGCGTTTACAAAATCATCACTTTAGGTGATTTGGGTATTCCCCCACTAAAATGTATGGGAATTTAATGTTGTATTTTCTGAGAGTTCTCGTTCCTCGACCTCGGTTGACCTCATAGAGACTTTCGTTCCTTATCAGTAGGAAGGTCGCATGGGATGAAAAAAAAGTTTTATGAAAATTGCTGTTTTTCTCAATGACTGTAAATTTTTTTCAAAATCTGTGAATGCAGAAGTGAAATACTCCAAAAGTTAGGGTTAGTCTCCTAACAACGTTTTCTTGTAGCTACAATGCTTCTGGTAGCTGCCCTTTGTGACCCATCTTAAGTTTCCACCCTGTATAGGGCCCTGCTGTTCCAAACAAAACTGTAAACCGAGTAGTTGTTCCCAAATGTATAGGACATCCGATTAGATCTTATATTAGTCCCAATGAGAAAGACGTCAAATACTAGGCAGATATTATTTTGATGAAATGTCTCAGTCGTTTTGGTGTGAAGGCATCCCAAACGTAAACAATGGTAAATTTGACGTATAATCGAAATGCATCGGTAAAGCAAAATAAAATAATTAAAAAAAAGCCCGCACCCACACGCAAACGTATGGTTCTGACGTCAAAAGAAACCATAACCGAACCAGTATTCGAACCCAGCATATCTAGTTTGGCAGTCCGATGTGATGCCGAATACACCAATTGGGTCGTCGTCTTAGACAATTTATATAGGGACGAGTTACGCGTGTCATTCTTTTAAGAAACATTTGTGCCACTTTTTGCGGGGGGCGAGGTAACATGAAATCCGCAACTTTGGATTTTATTCCCCATAAGTTTAGATTCTAATTTTGAATCTTAAAAATCATGAAATGTAGTCTCGTGTGAACCCCAAACGTTCTACGTTCAAAATTATTGTTTCGCTATAATAGGCTGTCTCGTTTAGTGATAAGGTATAAAATTGGGTGTAAATGCACAAGATCAATTGTTCTTATACCGTAGCAGTAGAGGGGAAATGCTACCGCAAGAAGAAAAATCCCTATATAAATCCCTATATAAATTGTCTAAGGTCGTCGTACATAATGCAGGGTCCTTCTTAATATGCTGACACTTTTCTAAGGGGATCATCAGACCATCAAACTGAACAACTTTCTGTATGGGACCAATATCGAAATCGCGAAAAAAAAAAATCTGCTGTCCCATACATTTGGCTTGAGTAGATTTGCAGTTTTGTATGGAAGAGCAGATTTTTTTTCGCGGTTTCGATGTTGCTGGCATAGAGAAAGTTGTTTAGTTTGACGGTCTGATCATCCACTTAAAAAATTGTCAGCATATTAAGTAGGATCCTATATACAGGATGGAAAGTTGAGATGGGGCACAATTTGGAGTAGGTATAAAGTATTTACAAAATCACAACTAGATGATTTTGTTATTTCCCATTCTATAGGTACATGTAGGTATGGGAATTTAATTTCATAATTTTTTTTTAAATCTTTGATTGCAGAAGTAAGATACAACAAAATTTTAGGTTGGTCTCCTAAGAACGTTTTCTTGTAGCTATAATGTTCTTTGTGCCCCATCTAAACTTTCCACCCATATCACATTTCAGCTTCTACCATCCTCTGCTTCTACTGTTTTAGACAAAAATCTATATTGATCGATAGATGAAGCATTGCAGTCTACATTATTCACTTTATCGCAAAGTAGGTTAGAAAATAAAGCAGTATATAGGACTTAAATAATTCAGCTCGTCGCCTCGCCTCCTGCCTTCAAAAACAACTTGAGCACACTTTAGACGGGCGATTATACGCAGACTTTTTGCCAAGGCCAAATCGCTCGTTAGCCAAATTGCAAGTGTAAATGCCAATCGCACGATCACAAACTTGGTCTCAGCCAATGAGGAGCGCGCGCTGCTTCCCTCCACCCATTCTTGCGTTTTGGTCAGCGGCTGCGATCACTAAAGAGCCCTTTAGGAAAGTCTTTGATACGCCTCTTTCGCACCACAATTTAATCGATAATACTGCAGACGTTCTGAAAAGTTTCGCTTGGTATGGTAAACAACGACGGGCAGCATCGCACGGACGGAAATCCGCCGCCACAATAATGCTATCCGCTCCGGTCCGGCATAGGATGCGATAGTTCGTATAAATTGGTCGCGGCCAGTCTTAATATGCGCTTACCTTAAAGATGCCGTTTTATTCATACCTATTACAAATTCATATTACGCAGTGGAAGTTGATGGTAGAGGTGGTTGACTTGATTTTGACTTTGTATCACTCTCGTGACGGGTTGCCAGGTGAGTTTTCCGCATTAATTACCATTACGTGCCATAGCTAATTTGCCATGCCAAAGACGGACATTTTGTTCCCTACAGATTTGGGGACGGCCATTTGACATGATTGCGGACTGTGTCGAATTTGCCCAGCTAGAGCGAATTTTAACGTCCCGTCAGAACACTTACATATACCTAGGTACCCTGAATCAAAATCGGTGAAGCCAATTAGCTACATTCCACCTCGCCTATAGCTCGTTCTGCACTTCGTGATTGCATGTGAATCTAGTTATCTAGATAGTCCCTGCTTCTCATTGACAAAAAGCATAAAAAGAGAGAAATGTTTTTGGACCTCCAATAGAAAATCGATCGGCGGATCCGCAATTTCGCTTTGGTATGGAAAGTTCAAAAATTTTTCTCGTCTTTCAACCATGTTCATTAGGGAAAGTTGTTTAGTTTCATTATCTGAATAGACCTTTAAAATTATTCTAGTAATGAATAAATATTGGTGTATAAGGATTTTAATAAGTACCTACTTAATTTCTTTCCTTTAGTTGTCTACCAATGATTAGGTACTTGTATGATGTAATACCTAACCTAATTCAATCGTGATATGTTCCATGCAATCGACCAATGTTACAGAGATACATAAGTTGCATAACTGTACTCTGAGTAATAGTCCGCTAACTACCTATTCTATGTAGGTACAAATAATTGAATTATCCCTAAAGTGGCGGACTGGATCTATTATAGTCATTATAGAGATTAATAGATTCTATACAAAGTGTAAATGACAGCCTAGCAAATACTGAAACGGTGAATTCAGACCATCAAACTGAACAAATTTCACTATGGAGCCAAAAATCCGCTGTTTCATACATTTTAGTCGAGTAGGTACAGTTGTTTTGTATGGAACAGCAGATTTTTTCCCCGTTTCCTGAGGGTGGCTGCATAGTGAAAGTTGTTTAGTTTGGTAGCCTGAATGCACCGTTTCAGTGTTCGCCAAGCGAGAGCCTGGCGACAGGTTCATCAGGTCCCTCAGGTTCATTAGCTGCTCGCTAACCTAACCTAACCGACTGAGTTAGATCTGGGGTCTGGGGTCTAAAAACTCATAACCGGTTAAAACCATTTTTGTCTGATTTTTGCAGTTAAAAGCGGTTTTGCCTGGTTTTAAGTTTTGACTGTGCCATATACACCATATACACTACATTTCATTGAAATCGTTGTAATTTATTTGGGTAGCGTTAGCGCGTAAATTGGGTGTGTAAGGTGAACATTTACTAAAGACTGCGGTTTACATTTTTAAGTTCAAGCATCACTTTATCAGTTATAGAAATACTTCTTTATTTGCAATGCGGATTTGCTATTTTATACTTTCTCTCTTTGGTCCACGTTTCTTTTTTTGTTGTTTTTTGGAGTTTTAAGGGTAAAGTTAGGGAGTCAAAACTTATTTTGATAAACAAAATATTTGTTGCCTAAAATAATTGTCTCAAATCATGTGAGTTATTGAAACATCTTCATTCGTCAGCTTAAAATATCTAGAAGAGCAAATATTTTTGGCTCAAATCTTACACTCGTCAAAAAATTGAAACAAGTAGTATCCAAGTTATGATAAGATCATATCGCAGTCGCGTAAGTAAACGTAACGTAAGTAAACACGACAAAACGTAGTCCGTGAGACAGCTCAGTTCTGTTCTGAGACATGTTATGTAACATTGTAGCTTGCTACGTCTTACGTAATCTAGATATAGATCGGTCTAGTATCGTAGTGAATACTAAATACACACGGCCGGTAGACGCAAGGACTAGTTGTAAATGTCATTCTGACTGTGGAGTCAGCACCGCACACTGGCGATGGCGGGGTCCCGGCCACGTTACGCAACAATGCGGTATCATTCTTTCATAAACTATGCTATTGTATTAGTAGCAAAACTGACGGTTGTGTAGAGGACAAATAGTCTGTTTGTATAATTTCACTGAAATCCAGACGGAACCGACTACTCCGTGGTGATTACCACAGAAAACCTCGCTGTGAAGCCTTTTGTTGGAATGAATACAAAGGGGAAGCTTGAATGAAAAAAATGTACCTTATTTCCCCAAAACGAAACGAAACACATTATTTTCCGACCATTTTTCCATATTTTCAGGAGAATTCTATTTTGGCGGTTGTTTTTGATATTATGGTGCCATTGGATATTTTATCAATCGTTTCGAGAACAATACGTATATTGGATTGAAATCAAACTGTAATTTCGGATCTGCGACAACGCTTGCAGAATAGCGAATTGACACATAAGAAGGAACGTTATTATCGTCCTAGGCTGTAAGCTAAGAAACAAATATGGGTACGTTGAGGTTCCAGAGAGTAATTTTCCGAGTGATTTGGCGGGTTGCCGGGTTGCCAGGGTACGTGGGGTAGGGTTGCAGGGTCGGTGATGGTGGACGTCAGGTCCTAAACAAATATCGTGTGCGACATCGTGTAACGTTTCGCGGAAAACTGTGATGCGTCATAAAAATCTGCGCTGTCGTGCGACTAACTTTAGTATTCCGAAAATGGTGGCAGTTTGTCTTGAGCTCTGCTAGCGGGGCGAGGCGCGGCCGATCTCGCCCGAGCTACTGATTGGTTAAAAAAACACAGCTACACAGCTCGCACAGCTTCAATGGACAGGCACCCTTAATCTGTGTTGTGATATAAAAATATCAAAGCACAGTTCAAAAGCGGACATCAAGTGACCGCACTGAGTTTCGTCTCGTGTCGTGGGGCGAGTCCATAAGTACACTCGACGTCGTCGTCGTAACAGAAACTTTCGTGATGCGACGATATCGGATCACGACGCCGACATCGTGTCGGAGTGAAGTGTTTCGGATCATCGGACTTGACGTCCACCACCAAAGAACGTTTTCACACCATTTTTTTTTGTTCGGATCGGCAATAAGTACTGTTTATTACTGCGGACAATTGGACGGACCAAGAAAGGTCTACCGAGCCTGTGAATGAACTAAAGCAACAGATCTAGGGGCACCCAGAGGGGTACAGACGGCATAGGACGTTGCTGGGACTCTAGCTGGGACTACGCGGCGGATTGAATAGCGGCGTATTGCTTCGTGGAGATTCGTGAGAACCACCTATCTTGCTCCATTTCACGTCCCCCTCAGGACCCTGGCCCCCAGGTACCGCCATTCACGCGCTCAGAAAATTACTCTCTAGAACCTCAACGTTTGTCTCTAAACGTAAGCTGCTGCGGATCATAACATTGCTACTATTTGTCCTCAGCCAGCGCGGCGTCGCCGACGAGCGACCGTGGAGCGAGGAGCGATGAGCGTCGACCGGTGCCACCATATCGAGCGGGGGTTACATAACACTGCGGCGGTACCGACCTGCCGTCTGTCCAGTGCCGAATGCCTAGCGCCCTAAGGTTCATTTCCCTGTGAAATATTGTTTCATTATTATGAAGCCTAAATTGATCCGAAATCTTTTTGCACTATTGTTACAGTTTTCCTTCATTTTAAAATGAAAACAAGTCAGACAAAACATAAACTTGTACGTTTGGAAACAGGAAACGGACATCAAAAAATAGAAGAAAAGAAAAGAATTATGAATTCATTAGTAAGGTAAAAAAGTCTCTGTAAACTTTTACATAATTAATTGTGTCCCTTGTCGGGCGCCAATAATAGAAGTTATTCTCGGATTAATCGTATGCCGTTGAATGGGCATCACGCCACGCATGCATTTTTCGACTTTATTTCAAGCTACCGTACTTATATGTAGAAAGAACTATATACTTTTACCTATTCTGTGACGGTAGTCAAAATATATTCTAAATATGTATTATTCACAATATCCACACTTCAGTAGGAGTGCCCACGGAGTGCCTAAACGTAAATTAAGTCTAATGTGAATGAGACATGTATCACATGCAGAGTGCGCGGCGATATTTAAGGGCCAAGAGACAAAAACTCGTTTCTATACTAATATTATAAAGAAGAAAGATTTGAATTTTTGTATGTGTGTATGTTTGTAACGAATAAACTCAAAAACTACTGTTAGTTCAGTGATTTACTGAACTAACAGTAGTTTTTGAGTTTATTCGTGCTGCTTTTTTTCGCCATTTCTATGCTGGTCCCATAGAGAAAGTTATTCAGTTTGATGGTCTGATCATCCCCTTACAAAAAGTGTCAGCACTCAGCATATTTAAGAAGGATCCAATATTAGCCCTTCTTAATTTACTGAGTCTTTTTAAGGGGATAATCAGACCATCAAACTGAAAAATAAAATCTATGGGACCAAAGAAAAAAATCGAAAAAACATCTGCTGTTTCATACCAAACTGTAATCCTACCCTTCTTAACCCAAATGTATGAGACAGTTGATTTTCTTTTCGCGATTTAGATCTTGGTCCTATAGAGGAAGTTGATCATCCCCTTAAGGCTACTCCTCCCATCTGCAAGGCTCTCTTTCTTACAAGCAAACTTTTGCAATTAGCCATCCCGCTTCAATTGCGCAGCTCCGGTCAGAATTTTCCGTTTTCTTTGAAAACCTGTATGATTTTATATGAATTTTCAAAAAATAAGAAAACCACATCATTTTATATTGTATTGTGAAGAATATTGTAAATTTTCATATTCTTCTGATCAACAATGTAAGAGTAAAACGGTTACAACTGGAAAAAAAGAGGTGACTTTGGAGCTGATTTTCTTCAGTTTTATTAATCAAAATAGATTTCGAGAAAAACCACATCACTTCTCATATCCTGTAGATTGTTCAGTTTTGTTTTCTGCTTAAAAAGTGCCATAGTTAATGTATAAAATGGTTACAAAGTTACTCAAAACCGGGCGGACGCCCCTTAAAAACCTGTATGGTATAGCACCCATTTAAATTTACACCTTGCATAATGCCGGTGTCTTGCTGACTCGTGAAGTCGCGAGCGAAGAGGCGAGGCGCGACGGTTCCGGCGCCAGAATGTCGCGACACTGCCCTATTAAAACAGTTTATTCACCTACTCAGCAGGAAAACACTTTCCGATTGACATAGTGTCATTTATTCCGCAGCCCGATGCCCTACTGACTAGAACACTTGGATAATTTTCCTACTAACCTATGACTAATCATCTCTTGAATAACATCGTCCTACGTTTCGAGGTCATGGAATAGCTATTTAAAAATATAGAGGGTTTGTATCACGAAAAGATTATAATAATTCTATATATGCACGAAAAGATAATATTTAAAGGGTGGTTTAGAGTTTAGACCATCAAACTGACAACTTTCACTACGCTACGGTACGGAACGGACAAATACGCCCGTCATATCGAACATTAAAATCGCAAACTAACGTCTAGTTCTGATTTTTTTAATATGTTGTTATCCAAGTTTGCAGCTTCGAAAGACCTGTGCTAACTTTGCAGCACTCGAAAAACCATCCCATTTTTTGCTTTTTTGCTTACATCTCGAAGTCTATTAGTCATATCGAAAAGTTTTGTAAGTACAAATTAAACCTGATAAAATTTCCTACAAAACAAGTGCTATGAATTTTTGTCATAGGACTTAACCTTTAACGGCTACAGGGCCGAGAAAGTAACAGCATTTCAAAAATTATGAAATTTTGTATGACTTCCCTCATGAAAGTTTAAGATAAAAACAAAATGATTCCATATTCTTAATCAGCGACCCCTAAAACCCCTGATACAAATTTTCAGTCGGTTCGGTGAACTTTTAAAAGCTGTGTTGGCATTTGAAATTTCCATGGCAGCCATCTTGGATATTGCAATTTTGGATTTTTTTCACCTGCAACCAAATCTGACCAGGGTCCTCTGTGACATTTTTTTTTTTTTTTTTTTTTTTTTTAACGCTCACAGGCACATACATTGTAATGATCCCAAGAAAGCACTATTTATAGGCTGTTTATTATGGAAACCATACAACAACGGCACAAACATATAAAAATCCATGACCGAACCGGGATTTGAACCCAGGACCCTGGTTTGGCAGTCCGGCGTGGTAACCATTACACCAACCGGGTCGTCATACACATTTGTTGCATAGAGGTCCATAACCCTATCTGTCATAGTTTCCGCGGGCCGTTGACCTCATCCATCAGGAGTGGACTTTCCGAGGAAGTCAAAGTTTTCCCTATATCACCAAGGCATCCATGTGATGATCCCCAAGTGTCATTCTTGTACAGTAAGGGAAACCTGGAGATCAATTGGAGGTTCTGGTCGATCCCCCCAATTTCCATAGAGATAGTAGATAAATACCCGGAACAACCCGAGAAAGTGAACAATTGTTGTTCACTTTCTCGGCCCTGTAGCCCTCAAAGGTGAAGTCCTGTGACAAAAATGAATATAATTTGATTTGTAGGAAATTTTATCAGGTTTAATTTGTACTTGCAAAACTTTTCGATACGACTAATAGACTTCGAGATGTAAGCAAAAAACCAAAAAACGGGATGGTTTTTCGAGTGCTGCAAAGCTAGCACAGGTATTTCGAAGCTGCAAACTTGGATATACACTACTGGTAGTGGTCCTAACAACATATTAAAAAATCAGAACTAGACGTTAGATTGCGATTTTAGCTATTTTTTGTGTAAAATATGACTGGGGTAAAAGACGAAAAAGAAATTTAAAAAATATGTTCGTTACACCCTGCATAAATACATAAACTCGCGGCCATAATCCCTGTAAGAGTGACCAGAAACTTTGCTGCCATCCAGGAACATCAAGTTGAACTACTTTCACTACGGAACTAACAATAAAGAAACCGCGAAAAAATAAAATATTCCATTCTTCAATGCATAATTCGACCTAAACGTATGGAACAACATTTTTTTTTCGCAGGTGTTGATTTCATTGGTCCAATGGCGCAAAGTATGACCACGCTTGAAACCAACAGAATTTATGGTATTAGGTGTATTAATGATTTGTGAACAATGGAACTAAACTAAAGAAGAAAATGTTACCACAAACTGGTAACTACTAACTAAATAACTGGTAAAGAATGGATGTTACGTGGATTCCTGGCTGTTGAATCCCGCGGGAAATCCACCAGACTTAAATAAGTTCCGTTTTAAACTAATCACTAACCTAGAGGTACGATTTGTAATACCTAAGGTTTTTTGGTGAAGGAAAACATCGTAAGGACTAGATACATGCTTCAATTCGAGGCGAATATTATGTCTACTGTCTTAGTCATGAGGGCGGAGGGCGATACATATTTTACCTACATCTCTGGCTATATTCGATGTATCAAAAGATAACATCATTCGAAGCATGCAATGTAAGACAGGAAAATAACGCCTGTATCCCGCCCGTACGCGGATTAGCATGACTGGAAAAGGCCCCTAAAAGTGCCGCGACGGGCTGACTGTGACTATCTATCACACTGGACAGAGTTTGGGCACTGCCAGTCAAAAATGAATATTCTATTCTAAATACGACACATTTACCTACCTTACGTATATAAACTCCCTCGGGCAATATAACCCTGAAAATATGTACGTTACTACCAGAGGTAAAGTCTAGGAATAGCTTGTATAGTGGAGCTTATTGTGGTGAACAGGATAGACATGCCCGCGGGTGCAGTGCTGCGTCCGACAAGGGGACGAGAGTTCGCATGATATCAAACATGCCATATGTCTATTTGAGATGCCCCAATATAATGACAGAAGGCCGTGCGTGATATAAACTATGTAATTATGGATCTAGAAGTGGATCAAAATTCACTTGCAAGATTTCACCCAAACGCACAAAATAAATAATCTAGGCACGCTAAATACAAGTTTTTAAAAACTGGCCAAGTGCGAGTCAGACTCGCGTATGGAGGAGTCCGTACCATCAACAATATTACAAAAAAAAATGTTTTCTCCGGGATGCTTAGGCATCCAAAACAAAAATTTTTGCCAAGACCGACACATTTGACCGATTTTTATTATTTGTTGTTTTACCTTAAGGTATGCACTATAATCACACTAAGTTTGACGCTTACATGTATTATCGTTATTACGATAGAGCAAAAACAAAAAAAAAACTTTGAAAAAACAGAACTTTGTCAGAAAATCCGCCATAATACCGCATAGTCTGTGAAAATTTCAACTGTCTAGCTGTTACAGTGAAAAATATTATATTTATAGGTAGAACAGACGGACAGTGTAAGGGTCCCTTTGGAACCCTTTGGGTATATAGCCCGAAAAAAAACTAACTAAATATCAAAAGACGATCAAACCATAAACCTATGTGTCTAGCCTACATTCAGCCGACACAGCGCTGACCTCATTCAATAAATTCACCGGCATATTCGACTCTCGAGAATAAATAACTCAAATATAATAAAGTACCGTGAAGATAAAGCTTGTCGTAAAGGTGTGACAGACAGGGAGACAGCAGTAAGTACATTGTTATAGTCGTCGTTCTGTCAGGATCCGACGTAAGCACTTGTTATAACTTTTTTTTTGGTGTACTTTAGAGGTTTATTGGGAGTATTCGGTTCGGGAACTTGTTGACAGAGGGTTTAGCCACAGTACTTACAAGAAAGAGTATACGTATCTACGTACAGTAAGGACACTTCATGCCCCCCACCAATGTAGACCTCACCCCCTCTCGGTGGACTACAATAAGCAGTGGTGTTGTAAAGTCAAAAATGTACAATGGATATTTTATTTAAGTACTTTGCTGGCGTCAGTAAATCAGTTCATTAAACACTCAACAGCAGTACAGAAAAGAGATATAATAGTACAGAAACTTCATGCAAGCGCTCGAATCGACGCACGCACAGACGAGCGCTGACGTACACGTCCCGCTAAGGTACTTCGATGCTTCGGGGCGATATAGGACTGAAGTACCTTAGCGGGCCCTGTACGTCAGCGCTCGTCTGTGCGTGCGTCGATTCGAGCGCTTGCATTACTGTATATCTCTTTTCTGTGACAGTAGCGGTCATTTCCTTCCAACATTACTCCGCACACGCGATCTATCATCAACTTCGCTTCATCTTAGCAAATAACTGTAGCCCTACAGGTGTATTCTACTTCTCCCCACTCACTTTATAAATGTGCGAGCCTCTTCTTGTCAGTGCGAGCCCGTTTATATGGAATGGCCGGGGTGTGGTTCCGGATTCGAATGAAGCATCATTAATGTTGTATTGTATAGGTATCCTACAAATTAACGTTTTTGACGATGTTTGGATGTTCAAGACGATTGTGACTCAATCACGCTAACGACTGAACGGATTTGTACGAGATTTGGCAATTCAGTATACATAGATAGAGCAAGATCTGTTTTAACACATAGTATACTTTGTGTTAATTCAGCCGACGCAGACGAAGACGCGGGAAATAGCTAGTCGACTAATAACGGATGGCACTCTCGCGGCGCGGGATATTGCGAATCGACCGTATTGCTCTATTTACTTATCTCGTCTAAAAATGTACATCCAAGAGACAATTGCACCTCATAATTGGCCACTTTTGTTCGGCGGATATTGGATCGAATGTTCGACGAATCGTCTCTGTAATTATCTAAATGACGTTTAATTTCTGCATTTGAGGTAAATGCTTCGCCCACATTGCTCTAATTAATCTAAAAGCTGAATTTATACATCCCACGTAGAGCTAATAATAAATAGTGCACATTGGTCAATTACTAGCTCACTTTTAGCCCTTAAAAGAAACATGTTTTTTTTCAACGTTTTTAGTTTTTGTATGATAATACATAGGTACAGTCAAGAGCACATCAAGCTTTACACTTGCAGTTCGATTGTGACGCTTATGGCGCACTTAACAAGAACGGTACAAAGTCCAAAGTGTCAAGCCTGACGTGCTCTTGACTGTACAAGCGCCAAACTTGGTGTGATAGTGTTATGAATTATGATGCAAAGTCTAAAGTTAAAAAAAACATAGGTATTATAAAAACCGACCAAGCGTGAGTCGGGCTCGCGCTAAGGATCTCAAACCGAATCAAAGAAAACGCAATTTTAAATCATAACTCAAAATATTATAATAGTACTCGCGTGTCTGACTCGCACTTGCAGGGTTCGAAATTATCAAGATAATTTTCTTTGATAATTATCGGTTGATTATCCCAGCTAATTCTAAGTTTTGAGTAACATTTCTAACTAAAAGTTCTAAAATTGCAGTCTTTGCTTTAATGAACCCGTATCCGTATCACACCAAACAGCACCTAGTCTTCGGCATTTTCGTTTCGTATCACAATGAATAAAAAATAATTGGAAAAAACAACAGAAAGATGAGGAAATTTATTTCAGGTTTGTGAGCTTCTTTTTTCGCGAATCGTGACTGGATGCGTGACATCGCTAGCGCCAACTTTTTCATTTTCCTATTAATTTTATAATTATCAAGATAATTATCATGATAATTATCATTTCAAACCCTGCGCACTTGTCCATTTCATTCAGTACATGAGTTTGATATTGATCCAGACTACACTACACAGTGCGGTCATTTGAATAATGGACTAGCTAGGTTGTATAAAGCATCGAATCTAATGCACCAAAATAAAATGCAGGTGTTCGGTCGCCGGGCAACGGCAAGCACAGTGTACACAAGCCTTTGCAGCCGTCGGCAGCTCGCGGTGGACACGTCCAAGGGATATGATAAAAACAGATATTTAGGGAAATCCCTAAACACTGATTATTATAGTTACTGTACAGATACCGCATCCTCTCGATTTCACGCGCTTTTTGGAATTTCGACCTTTGCGCTTCAGGAACGACGAACTAAAATGCGCGTTATATGAGTCGATTGGTATCAAAAACGACTATCTTTCCAGACACAATGGATTTTTCCACATACAGGGTGTAACAAAACACCCTAGTAATACTTAAGCGGGTGCTTCAGACCATCAATCTGAACAACTTTCACTATGGAGCCAACGTCGAGAAAAAATAAAAAAAATCTGCCGTCCCATACATTTGAGTCGAGACGGTACTTCAGTTTTGTATGAAAGAGCGGATTTTTTTTTCTCGATTTCGATGTTGGCTCCATAGTTAAAGTTGTTCAGTTTGATGGTCTGTAGCACCCCCTGCTCCATAGTTAAAGTTGTTCAGTTTGATGGTCTGTAGCACCCCCTTAAGTATTACTAGGGTGTTCTGTTACACCCTGTATAGACGTTTTTGATCCCAAACGACATATATGTCAATGCGCGACATCCTGTATCGCGTGCGATACGCGGCGCCGTAGTAGATCGGGATCCGGTGACGAGGTCGTATACCAATCGAGCTCATCCATAATTCAGTTTTCATGCAATAGTTTACTATTAGAAGATGCGAAAAAACTTGGTCGGCCGACCCCTATCCTGGTGGGTTTTGTGTAGGAGGGTGACTAGTAACCTCTCTGAGACGAGACTAATTACCCATCGAGCTCATGAACCAAATTATGCTTATCCGATTGGACTTTATTAGTGTTACGAAATACACTCGGTCGTCCGCCGGATATCCTGGCAGGTAGTGCTGGGCAACCAAAAATGGTGGTAAAATTTTGGAGTACTTCTCACCCATCGAGCTCATGGATGAAATGTATGCCAAATCAAAGGTTAGACCTTTACCTTCAATATTTCATCGGTCGTCCTGGCCGAAACCTGGTGGGTTCTGGTGGCCAACCAGATTTATCTGTCAAAGTAAGATCATGCGTTTTCACGTTTATATGAATAAATACTTTATTTACCTGATATATGCAGTTCTTTGAGCATGAACGTGAACGGTTGTATGGTTTAAAAGTATTTTTTTTAAAAACTTGAAAAAAAAAATTACTGTGTCGATAAATGAGACATCAAATAAAAATTATTTTTTTCGATATAACTTCGTCATTTCTAAACTGATTTGGCTGATTGTTTTATTTTACAAAAATATATATTCAAGAGTTCATGCCTTTTAAATTTGGTGAAGATCTGATGAAGCGTTTCGAAGATGTTCAATGTTTTAAGTGGGTCAGATTTTACTACAAAAAATATCCAACCAAATTGATTCTTTAACGAGAATAATAATTGAGTTCTATTAATGATTCTTTCTAAAATGAAATTTGCTCTCTTAAGAGATGTCTATATAATAAAATAAACTAGTAATGACCGCGGCGTTGCTTTCAAAAATGAAGTTGAAAAAAATGTTTCGTCAAGTAAAAGCTACCTATGTTTATGTGGATGATCTAATTTAGTACGTGCCTATATTAGTTCTAAAATAATTAGCTGAAACTGTTTAAAGGGATGATTGGATCATCAAACTGAACAACTTTCTTTATGGGACTAACATCAAAAACGCGAAAAAAATCTGCTGTCCCATACAAAACTGCAAACTTACTCGACTGGAATCGGAATGTATGAGACAGCAGTTTTTTTTAGCGATTTCGATTTTGAATCCATAATAAAAGTTGTTCAGTTTGATGATCCAATCATCCCTTTAAACAGTTTTAGCTAATTATTTTAGAACTAATATAGGTACTAAATTAGATCATCCACATAAACATAGGTAGCTTTTACTTGACGAAACATTTTTTTCAACTTCATTTTTGAAAGCAACGCCGCGGTCATTACTAGTTTATTTTATTATATAGACATCTCTTAAGAGAGCAAATTTCATTTTAGAAAGAATCATTAATAGAACTCAATTATTATTCTCGTTAAAGAATCAATTTGGTTGGATATTTTTTGTAGTAAAATCTGACCCACTTAAAACATTGAACATCTTCGAAACGCTTCATCAGATCTTCACCAAATTTAAAAGGCATGAACTCTTGAATATATATTTTTGTAAAATAAAACAATCAGCCAAATCAGTTTAGAAATGACGAAGTTATATCGAAAAAAATAATTTTTATTTGATGTCTCATTTATCGCCACAGTAATTTTTTTTTTTCAAGTTTTTTAAAAAAATACTTTTAAACCATACAACCGTTCACGTTCATGCTAAAAGAACTGCATATATCAGGTAAATAAAGTATTTATTCATATAAACGTGAAAACGCATGATCTTACTTTGACAGATAAATCTGGTTGGCCACCAGAACCCACCAGGTTTCGGCCAGGACGACCGATGAAATATTGAAGGTAAAGGTCTAACCTTTGATTTGGCATACATTTCATCCATGAGCTCGATGGGTGAGAAGTACTCCAAAATTTGACCACCATTTTTGGTTGGCCAGCACTACCTGCCAGGATATCCGGCGGACGACCGAGTGTACTTCGTAACACTAATAAAGTCCAATCGGATAAGCATAATTTGGTTCATGAGCTCGATGGGTAATTAGTCTCGTCTCAGAGAGGTTACTAGTCACCCTCTTACACAAAACCCACCAGGATAGGGGTCGGCCGACCAAGTTTTTTCGCAACTTCTAATAGTAAACTATTGCATGAAAGCTGAATTATGGATGAGCTCGATTGGTATACGACCTCGTCACCGGATCCCGATCTATAGGTACTTATCGCAGCTGTCGAAATGTGAACGAGTGACGTGCACTGCCGAGATTTGATCAAATCACGGAGGATGTTAAAATAACAACACGATTTTATCATTTCCATAAGCAAATCTAGTGATTTGATCAAATCCTAAAACTGTTTCAGTGAGATTACGAAAATAACACATCAGTCAATTCCTAGAAAATAACTGTTCTTCTAAGTATGTATATTATTTCAAAGGTTAATTTGATAAGACATTCATTAATTTAGTTGTAATGCAACATTGATCTCAAAAATCAACACCTCGAATGAAACAAAAGGTCTTAAAAAATTTGAAAATAAACCTATTAAAGCTTCGAAATACTAACATCATTATCATCAGCCTATAAACGTCCCACTGCAGGGCACAGGCCTACCCTCAAAGAGTTATGGGGTTAGTCCACAACGCGTGCAAAATGCGGATAACGGTTTCTAAATACCTACATACTTAGATTTTTTTTTATTTGTATAAAATTTCTTACTTATAGTAGGTAGACAAATTCAATGAAATACGACGAGTATATTATGAGTGCAATGCAACATTTTTACATCTAATCTAAATAAGCAATAATATCAAAAATGTCCAAATGTGGATAGAAGTTCAAGTCACTTCGCCGTCGATACGCATCAGAATTTCTTCTTCAGCTTATGCAGGTTTCCTCACGATGTTTTCCTTCACCATTTAAGAGCGGTCGGTAGTACGTACATAATTATGTTAGAAAACCTCATTGGTACATGGAACGATTATTACCGGACGTGTTATTTTCGTCATTTCACAGAACAAGTTTTGGTATTTGATCAAATCACTAGATCTGTTCCGGGGAATAACAAGATTGTGTTGTTATTTTAAAATCGGCCGAGATTTGATCAAATCACTTAGGGATTTGACCCAATCCCTGTTTTTACCATATTCCTGCGACAGTCCCATAAAACGCTTTGTTAGCCGCCGCATACTGCCTACAAAGGCCAAAGAATGCGCTAAATATTTAATAGAAACGCTCGCAGCAATCCGACCTTGCTGCCAGTGTTCTTGCGTCCGTGCTAATTAAATAAATCTATACATATCTACACTATTATAAAACTGTAAATTAAAAAAAAGAAGTTTCTCAGTTTGTGTGTTTGAACGCGCATCACGCAAAAACTACTGAACCGATTTTGATGAAACTTTTTTTGTTTGATAGCTTATGATCTGACTTAATCTGGTATATAATTTATGCGGACGAAGTCGCGGGTTAACGCTAGTGTATAATAAAATTCTAAACTTGGTGATGATGTACATTGAAGATATTTGCAAAAAAAATTATTGGGGGTGTTCAGGATACGTAATGGAATACATTACGACCATTTTTATCATATTTGTCTGTTTATCTGTTTGTATGTTCGCGCATCACTTGAAAACGACTCAATCGATTTGGATGGCGTTTTCACAAAAGTATAGGGCTTAGTTTTGGTAAAGTTATAGGCTATATTTCATCTCAATCGGTTCATTAAATCAACAGTTATGAGTATTTAAAGACAAAGTCGCGAGCGTCACTGAATTTAATGGACGCATCACTTAAAAACTATTAGACCTATTTAAATGTGGTTTTCAAGTTTTCTTTCTTTATATTTCTTATTCTTTTTTGTTTCTCTTTATGTTATTTTAGTGGTCTGCGCGTACGAAGTCGCGGGCACAGCTAGTATCGTAATAAATCCTAAAAGAAAATTGGGGCAGAAAATTTGTTTTTAGTTCTCATGTAATTAGAATAGTCAAAAACAGTTAGGTACCTACTTTTTAAACAAATCGCATATTGGCTATGTAGGCCAGTCATTTTACGGAGTTTTGTTAGGCGGGGTAGGGAGTAATTATTAATTGGACTTTTAAACTGTAACTGGCACCATTTAGTGACAAAAATACTATCCTAAATCATATTTAAAAAAAAATTGCTACACAACATAGAAATCAAAATTGTGTGTCCCAGAAGGCTTTTAAATTAATAATATACATATACCAGTGCACTCATTTGAATTAGATTTAACAACATTATTTTTGATCAATAAAATAGGCATTAAAATTAAAAAAGATGAGGTATTTATTAGAAAATACGAATGTATTTTTCAAAACCTTTTAAGTAGGCAAAAATATTTACACCATGTTTGAAGTATGTATATATGTGCAAAATACAATTAATCATCAGGTTTTTTAAAACGAGGTAATATCTATATTTTAAAATTGGAACTGTTGCTGACGTAATTTTTTTTTAATTTTGGTGCATTCCTAAGCTTAAATTGGGTCTTCAATATTATAGCGAAAAAAAAAATGCAATTAGTAATTAGTCGCGGCTCAAACCGTAAAATTACTGGGCTAATGTGCGAAGTGGGGGTTGGGAACTGTCTAGTCGATCGCAGCGCACGCTGTGGCATAAATTTGAACTAATGACGGCGAAGCTGTGTCAGATTTGCTTGAATCTATGCAAATCCACACACTCATTCAATACTCAAATATTCAAACCAGCAAATACTAATACTTAAAATTTGGCAGGGATATTTTTATTGCCATCTAGATGTTAAAAAAAAAAGATTTTTCGCAATTCGGGTTGAATTGCGAAAAATCTTTTCTCTCCAAAGGTGTCAATCTCCAAAGGTGTGAAAACGGTGGTCAAAGTTTGTATGAGAATTTTGTGACAAAGAATGGGAATTCCAGCTAGTTAGGCATTATAACATTTTTAATATCGTCAATATTGCTCATTTATTTAGTTTTTACGTTATTTTTAATTAAAATAACAAACTTTATCGTAAGATTTTACGTACAAATAATCCACGGGGCCGTATTGCGCTAGATGGCGCTAGTGTCGTGCACACAGCCAATAGGTTTTAGGGTTAAAAGTTGCATTACTTTAAGGTTTGATTAAATAAATAAATAACGGTCACAGGCACATACATTGTAATGATCCCAAGAAAGCACTATTTATAGGCTGTTTATTATGGAAACCATACAACAACGGCACAAACATCCATGACCGAACCGGGATTCGAACCCAGGACCCTGGTTTGGCAGTCCGGCGTGGTAACCATTACACCAACCGGGTTGTCGAATCGTCGAATATACCCATAATACTAAACAACTTTCCCAAAGAAAGAAAAGGGGAAAACGCAAAAAATAATATTGTTAGTTTTCATGAAACGTTTGATCAGCTGAAGCTGATTGCGTAAGCCCACATTTTTTTGCTAATTTCTAATGGTTACTTACGGAAAGTTGTTCAGTATGAGTAAAATCACCCATTAAAGTAAAATAATTCAATTGTCAAAACCATTTTTCGAGCATAGGCCGACGCACATGCACATTTCCACCGCTGTAACTCCTGTAAACCAGGATCAACAGCGGCGACCATTCACAACACTAGACAGTGAGGTCCGGCGGGGCCGGGGTATCACTCTAATCTGTCCTTGAACCCGCAATAACATTTAAAAATAGATTAGGAGAAATAGGAAATAAAACCGGTCAAGTGCGAGTCGGGCACCGAGGGTTCCGTACCACACCACCACAGAACTCAACATTATTAACTTAGAAAAAAAACCTTTAGCGCAAGACCGACTCACACTTGGCCGATTTTTAGTATTTGTTGTTATTTTGTAGAGTTTGCTCTATAATCACAATAAGTTTGGCGCTTGTATATATTACCGTTTTTACGATAGAGCGTGAAGAAAAAACTTTGATAAAAACTAGTTTCTTGTTGAGAACCCCCCTTAATTTTTAACTTTTTTATTATTTGTTACAACAAATCCGCCGTAATAACGCATAATCTGAGAAAATTTCAACTATCTAGCTATTACGGTTCAAAAGTTACAGCCCTAAATGGTAGGACAGACGGACAGACGGACAGACGGACGGACGGACAACGTAGGCTTAGTAATAGGGTCCCGTTTTCACCCTTTGGGTACGGAACCCTAAAAATAATATCCTATTTCCCTCCCTGGCAAGCGGGAGACAGCAAAAGGAAAAGCATGGCTATGATAGTAAGCCAACTCAAGAGATAATTTATGAAAGACTATCGCCATATCCTGGACACTTAGCTGTCACTTCATTCAAATGGGAAACACTAACAAGAAGAGGTAAGTACGTGCGCTGCGGTACTGAGTGAGCGCGAGTGGGAGAGGACTACACCATACATACCTAGTGTTTACGGAGTGTCCGTACTGTATGTAGTACTATACCACACCTTGGATACTGTCAGCTGATACCTGTCACTTCATTGGAATGGAACAAATGGGAAAATTTTTAAAGAGTTAAACATGAGCGATACTGAGTGAGTACGAGCGAGACACGAATATGCAATTGCTTAAGAGGAACCACGTTTCAACTTAGTGAGGTAAAAAGTCTGTGGGTGGCAGGGAGTGTCCGTCTTTCTTATACTGTGCTACTACATGGTTGGCAAGACAAGGTTGACTTTTAAGATCGTTGTAGGCGAGTGAGCAGCGACCAGGATAGCACGAACACTAGATCGTGTTACACCTAAGTGATAGAACGGCCGGCGCGGGACACCAACATAACTTGGTCAGGAGTGTAATGATAGTCGCCATTA
The DNA here is from genome assembly GCA_922987775.1 of Agonopterix subpropinquella. Lineage (NCBI taxonomy): Eukaryota > Metazoa > Arthropoda > Insecta > Lepidoptera > Depressariidae > Agonopterix > Agonopterix subpropinquella. Next base: position 29,403,156 of record OV277693.1, read on the forward strand.
CAGTAATTGCAACTGTGAGCTCACCCTCGAGGGAAATACGTCAGATTAGAGCACCGAGGCCAAAGATAAATTTCTGCTAAAGCTTACAAATACCGAATAACTTTGCCGTAATGAAGTTAGCAACGGAAAGGTATTGCTAACAGCAAAGAAAATATATACCTACACTAAACAGGGTTACGAGTAGAGTAGTGTCCGACAATAGCTTCAGCTTCGGTCGTCTTCGGCCAAAAAAGTCCTTTCGGATACAAGTTCGGCCTTGGCCAAAATCAGCCGAAGTTTTGGCCGAAGCCGAATCTTCAACCTTCGAGCTTATATTCAGCCACCTGGTTTGACACAATATTAAGTACTGTCATAATTTATTCCATTGTCATAATAATAAAATTGTCGGTTTGTCATAATTTATTCCATTTATTAAAATGTATTTTTTAATAAAAGGAATCTTTGAAAAATTCTTAATTTTATTAATATTAACATAACTGCATATAATACGAATTTAGTATAACATTCCCATTTTAAGAGCACACTGTAATCGAGACACGTTCGCGACAAAATAACTGTATAGATTTTGCTTTGTTTTAGTCAGATATTCTATTTATATGTATTTATGATTAAACCTTCGGCTTCGAACGAAAGTTATGACAAAAGCCGAACAATCGGCTTCGTCTTTGGCCGAAAACTGACCTTCGGTCGGTTCACTAGTCTTGAGGCTACCACCCCATTCTGACTACTTCGGAGCGGACGATTAGGCAAACTGTCTTGGTTGGAACCCGCAGTAAGTTATATGTATAGAAGTAGCTATAGAGGGTCCTTTTTAATATGCTGGCGGTTTTTTAAGAGGATTATTAGACCATCAAACCGGTCCTATAGAGAAAGTGGTTCAGTTTGATGATCTGATCGTCCCCTTAAAAAACCGTCAGCATATTAAGAAGGAACCTATACAGGGTATAAGGGACAGGCCTCCGCAAACTAAAACGGTGAACTCAGGCCATCAAAGTGAACAACTGTAACCATGGAGCCTACCTCAGGAAACGCGGAAAAAAATCGGCTGTTTCATACATTTGAGTCGGGTAGGTAGGTCGGGTAGGGTCGCGCGACCGTCCGCGACCGCAAAGTGTCGCTCGTCTGTAAGAGCGCTTACGAAGATCCGCAAAAATTGTACTGAATGTAGGTACCTGTACATTATTCTGACCTTAAGCGGAGGTAATAACACTTTTATCATGGGAACCTGTCTCGACTCTATCAACCTCAACATAAGTACCTACAGTCAGATGTCTAAATAATAGGTGATGGTATAAAGGCGGTATCAGCAGCGGTAAGATGGCAGTTCTCCGGGGATCCGGTGGTAAATAATGTGCGCCATTAGGGCTCCGGCGCGGGCCCGGGGCTCCTGTCCGGAGGGGGGAGCGTGATGACGGTTTGATACCCGCTGTTAATGCTAAACGACCGTTTCTAACACATCGCTGTGAATTCCTTTGTATCTAGCTGCAGTCTGAACAAGTTTTAAACAAATACTTCCCCGTATTGTGAAAGTAGTATACAGGGTGTAAGAGAACATCCTTGTCATGTTTAAAGGGGTGGTTGTGACTACCGAACTGAACAACTTGCACTATGGAGCCAAAGCCGAAAATAAAAACAAAAAATCTTGGTATGAAACTGCAGATTGCGCCCTCGTAGGTGATCTAAATCGATTACGTGCTATATAAAGGTGAGGTGTGGAGTACCCGAAACCAACGGCAAGGAATATATGCCGACGGGCATGTTTGGATGTAAGTGAGGGTGAAGAGGTATGTACGGATCGTATAAGCGGCGCGCCCTAGGATCTGCTTACCCCACTGGTAAAGAGGCGGAACGTTATAGATATATGAAATATTTTGGGAGAAATCCACGCGGAACAATGCTTTTTTAAACAATAAAATACGTTTGGCTATCGCAGTGTGGCAGTGACATTTGAGCAACGGCAACTAAAGCGATGACGTCACTCGTCTCTACAGGATTACAGTCGGTCGAGTGGAGTGCAAGCCGACATTCAACGTTTTAAAATGTTGGTTGCTGTTTCGGAAAGTCGCAGTCGGCGCTGACAGTTGACATTCGCCGGGGCGGAAGTTGGACTACACAGGGTGTTAGGGTAAACAGTTGCATTACTTTAATGGGTGATTTTACCCATGATACTGAACAACTTTCCCAAAGAAACCTATAGGAAATTCGTAAAAAAAATCGACTTTTCATAAAAAAAGTTCGATCAGCTGATTGCATTTAGTAGTGGAAGTCCACAATTTTTTTATGAATTTCCTATAGGTTTCTTTGGGAAAGTGGTTCAGTATCATGGGTAAAATCACCCCTTAAAGAAATGCAACTGTTTACCCTAACACCCTGTATTATACCGATTGCTCATCTCCTACAGTAAACAGTGGTCTTTTTGCTAAGTTGACCGACCACGAACAAATGGCAATTAACTAAATTTATTCCTGTCACTTTCTAAAATAAGATTAAGAAAAGAGACAGAAAACCAACAGCTGACTTTAGTGCTGTCAAAGTGACGTTACACGCCCAAAATAAGATGCCATCATAATGTACGCCATCTTATTTAAAGCGTTTTTGGGCGTGTAGGTAACGTCACTTTGACAGCACTAAAGTCAGCAGTTGGTTTTCTGTCTCTTTTCTTCATCTTATTTTAGAAAGTGACAGGAATAAATTTAGTTAAGTTAAGTCGTGGCACACTCCCAATCGAGGCCAATAAGATACAAAAATCATCAGAAATGCATCACCTTTTAAACGCAAAGTCCACCGTAACAAGGATCTGGTTAAAGTAGAGGATGTAATTTTAATTAACGGAAGCGGTATCCTTTTACTCGTTAACCGTATTACCTTGTTAAGATACCGTGGCAGTCGTGGCACAAACGTTTACACATGCTGCGTTCGTGTAGACATTACAGTCGAAAGAAAACCGGCCAAGTACGAGTCGGGACTCTGGCAATTAGTGTTCCGTACTACCAGTTGCTTAATCATGGGCCACTGATGACAACCACTATAAATACTTACTTAGTATTTGGACACATAGTAACTGAAGATCATTTTACACTGGTGATCGTTTTATAGGTATAGAAAAAAAACTATCCAGGTTAGTGCCACCCTGATAATTTTCCCGCCATCTACACGTTATTTCTGATGTTCTTGATTTTTTTCAGATCTTAAACGGCTAGGTATATTTTTTGAAATAGATGTGGAAACAGCAATTTCTCGGATTTAATTGAAAATTTTGTTTAACAAAGATTAAATTTAAAATTTGAGAAATATATTTTTAGACTAGACATAGGGTAGACATAGGGTAGGAAAATTATTATTTTTTTATTTAACCTTTTTTCCTTCCCAAATTGCCCCCAATATAAAAATTAAGCACTTTTAACTCATCTATATATATAAAACAAAGTCGGGTTTGTTCGAACACTTATAACTCGAGAACGGCTAGACCGATTTTCATGGTTTTTGATTTGTTGTATTTGTCTCCGTCCCGAATAACAGAATAACTATCAAAAAAACATTGGAAAAAAGACGAAAAAATAAAATGTCCACGCGTACGAAGTCGCGGGCAAAAGCTAGTTAGTAATATTGGTCAGGCAATTGCTATATCTGTGCCGAGTTTCAGCTTCCTATGTCTTACGGTCTCTGAGAAAAATGCCTGTGACAGACGGACAGACACCGAACTGATTCCATAAGTGTTCCGTTTTTCCAATTTTGGTACGGAACATTAAAAATGGAGACTTCATACGAACAGGCTGGCATGACACTGACAAGAAGAAGATTAGCACATGTATGCTGGGTGAGTGCGAGCGAGATAGGAATACGCTATTGCCTATACACTTTCCGCTTCTTGCCAGAGGGGGTGAGTTTCAAATTGGTGGGGAGCCTGGAGTGTCCGTACTCCGTATAGATACTCTTTCTTATACTATGCCTACGCGGCGCGACGCTGGAAGCAGGGAAATTCAAACTTGTGGTCCTTGCCTTCCAAGATGTGAGCACGGTTTAACTGGGCTCGCATTATATTTCGTAGGTATGTTTTTCAACTATATTACGCGTTGTATGGAAGTTAAACTTATGTACGTGTGTAGTACTTTATTCTGGGACTGTACCTAGGTCAAACGCTCCTTGACTGACGGACCGTACGGATTATAATATGTGTAACATAATGCATTTAAAAATAAGTGGGTAGTAAATAAGAGGTGCGAGAAACTTCCGAAACGGCCGAGTTATTCACCAGGCAGAATACTTAAACTCCTATAACAGTTGTGCGGCATACCACTGCAAATAATTCACGGGCCCACTCGAACACATTACTGAGCCAACTTTAACATCGCCAACTCGCTAACTATTCGACCGGAGCTCGGAGGTTTGAGGGACCGACGTCCATAACTACTCAACATTACTTGCATGTCCGTGTTTACGGTGACTTACGACTGTTTTACCTTTTGGGGTCATCAGTGACCTTGGAGGTTGGTAAGGAAACTCAAGTTTGAGGTCCAGGTTCAAATCCGCACGGACGACATCGACATGCCATGTACCAATGTCTTTTTTTAGGGTTCCGTACCCAAAGGGTGAAAACGGGACCCTATTACTAAGCCTACGTTGTCTGTCCGTCCGTCTGTCATACCTATTTTGAACCGTAATAGCCACATAGTTGAAATTTTCTCAGATTATGCGTTATTACGGCGGATTTGTTAACAAATAATAAAAATGTCAAAAAGTAAAAATTAAGGGGGGTTCTCAACAAGAAACTAGTTTTTATCAACGTTTTTTCTTCACGCTCTATCGTAAAAACGGTAATACATACAAGCGTCAAACTTAGTGTGATTATAGAGCAAACTCCAGAGAATAACAACAAATACTAAAAACCGGCCAAGTGTGAGTCGGTCTCGCGCTAAAGGTGTATGTTCATAATGTTGTGTTCTGTGGTGGTGTGGTACGGAACCTTCGGTGCGCGAGTAACACGACTCGCACTTGACCGGTTTTATTGACTTATGTACATAATACCGACTGCTCTCAAACGATGAAGAATTCAATAGAACAACATTTACGCGTAATTAATTGTTTGCTACACCAAAAAGGTCCCAGCTAAGCTCAACATCGACCTTGCCCGAAAGCAGGGTGTGATTTTCAGATGAAACCTTTTTAGTAGTAGTCAGACAGACGCAGCAACCAATGAGTGATAATCTGGTAGTAAATAAGTTTAGTAGTAGTCAGACAGACGCAGCAACCAATGAGTGATAATCTGGTAGTAAATAAGTGTAAGTTTAAATTAAATATATAGGGTAATTTTTATATCACTGCTGATAACTTAAGCATGTATTATACTCATCAAACTAAACAACTTTCACTATGGAGCCACCTTCGAAATCGTGAAAAAAAATCAGCTGTCCCATACAAAACTGCAGTACTAATTCGACTCAAATGTATGGGACAGCTGATTTTTTTTTCATGGTTTTGAAGGTGGCTCCATAGTGAAAGTTGTTTAGTTTGATGAGTAGAATACATGCTCAAGTTATCCGCAGTGATATAAAAATTACCCTGTAGATATGGAAGAAAGATAATCCTCAAAAACAACGCGGTGACCTTCTACTGTTAGAAGGTAGTGCTGAGACTGGAATGAGTAGCTAACTCTGCGAGAGTACAGGACGGTCTAAGCTAAGCGTTATTGTTCTAATTTGAACAATAAACTAATGTTACCTACAACTATCGTGGTGGCGTGGCGTGGGCGTCAGCGTCACGTCTACGAACTAATCTCCATCTACACGAGTTTATTCTACACGTGCTTTTGCTTGCGGCTTGGAAATATTTAGAGATTATTATGTACATTGCTCTACTTTCGTGGACAGATAAAAAGTATTGTAGTTTTTAGGTTGGGCTGGGTGGGTGTAGGAAACGAAGACGGTTCAAAGCAAAAACAAAACAAGTAATTATAGGCAAATGAAGTCGCGGGAAAGAGCTAGAAGTATTATACAGGGTGTTAGGGACTGCCCTCCGCAAACTGAAACGGTGAACTTGGACCATCAAACTGAACAACTTTCACTATGGAACCTACCACAGGAAACCCGAAAAAAATCTGTTGTCCCTTACATTTGCGTCAGGTAGGGTTCAGCAGTTTTGTATGAAACAGCTGATTTCTTTTTGCGTTTACCGTTCGTTTGAGCCTACCTTATAGGCTCTATAGTGAAAGTTGTTCAATTTGATGGTCTGAGTTCACCGTTTCAGTCTGCGGAGTGCTGTCCCTTACACCCTGTATCCTTCTAAGATGCTGATGGTTTTTTAAGGAAATGATCAGTCCATCAAACTGAACAACTTTCTCTATGGGACATGATGGGATCATGGGACTAAGATCAAATTGCGAAAAAAAGCTGCTGCCTCATACATGTGGGTCGAGAAGGTTTGCAGTTTTGTATGAAAGAGCAGATAATTTTATGTGCAATTTCCATTTTAGTCCCATAGAGAAAGTTGTTCAGTTTGAAGGTCTGATCATCACCTTACAAAACCGTCTGCATATTAAGAAGGACCTTGTATAATATTACGTACATTACCTGCAGTCAAACTAAATATATAGGTACACAATACACATACCTACAGGGTGAAATTGATATCATTAGCATCCTTCTAAACTAAGAGTTTACCCATCAAACTGAACAACTTTTACTAAAGGAGCAGTTTAGTATGGAAAAGCAGATTTTTTTTATGTTCCGGTCTGTTTACTCCCATAGTAACAGTTGTTCAGTTTGATGGGTAGACTCTTGGTTTAAAAGGATGCTAATGATATCAAATTCACCTTGCAGTATCAGTTAAAAATAAGAATGAGTTAGGTATGACATTATAGTACCTTATAAAGTTGTTAGCTAACTTCTTTAATTTCACTTGGTAGAGTATGGTCTACATCAAACATACTGAGTCTAATTTATTGTCGACTTTATAACCATCGTTCAGGTTTAATTTCTCCGCATTCTGCCATGAAATAGCCAAGACGTTGCTATTAAAATAATTATTGACTATCCGTCCGCAATACCTATCTCTTTCACGACGACAGACGGATGGATGACTGATGACAAACAAATACCCTAATAATATTTAAACCATCTAACTGCAGTTTGATGGTTTAAATATTACTAAGGTATATATTTTTTAAATATTAATCATATTCTCAACGACACGTGCGCGAGGGTTAGCAAATCAAATTGTTTAGATATCGATCCCATCGTTATATTAATGTCTTATTTCTATGCTGACCTTGTACTCTTTAATACATTCAAAGTCTAGCAAATGACACGTGCTGTCCTGCTCCGTGTCTGGCTTCAAAAAATCATATTTTAATTTAGATACAGACAAATCAAATCGACTTAGCAATAAGGGACCAAACCTACGAAACAAAATCTACTTATAAAATGAAGGGCAAAACCCAAAAAGGACAAAGCACTTTCATTGAATGGCATTAACATTATTCAAACAAGAAACAAAATATGTTCAGGTAAAAAAACGAAACGATTCCATGCGAAAAGAATGGGGCGATAAATTTGGCGACTTGAGGAATTTGTTACATTTTGTCGACCCTTGCCACGTAATGGAGCGTGTGATGACGTGGTAGTGCGGGGAGTGCCGTGCGTCAGCCAGCGGTCTCGGAGACCTCTTAAACACGATCCTGGGTCTCTGCGACCCAAGTGCCACAATCACCAAACTATTAGCTTAAAACAGTCCCAAGGGACCCTAATCCGGCAATGAGCCGAAGCAGAATTGGCTTTGTTCGCTAAAAGCGAAGTGCTATCGAGAATTTTAATAAACTAAATGTGTAAATCATTATGCAATTTTAATATCGCTTCACAGAAGAGAGCTTAGCAATACAGGGCGATTTAATTAAATGGCAACTCTGTATCAGCCTTTGTCGATATAGCTTAGGATATAGAATAAATGCAAAATGCTGCATTTAATGAAACTCGAGCCGCGCCGGGCTCGGGAAGAGCTCACGGCCACTTCAACTAGCGAGAGCGGCCGAAACTTGTACCAAATTAAAGGAGTAGGTAATAGGTAAGACGGCATTATTCAAATGGCATTACATGGACGTCGCCGGTGCCGGTGGAGCGTGCCGTTCAAAAAAATCAATACCACCCGCACGCGGCGGCACGGGCTCGAACACTTGCAAGGACACCGTTAACTGCCTAATGTTACAAAAAATGCTTCAAACTATACTCTGTTCTAAATTAAAATATAATTTACAGGCTATTTCGAAGATCAATACTCGTTACACTAGCGACTAGACTGAGTTTCGGTACGACTAGTAAAACGAGGATGCTCCGAGTGTTCAAAACATCTCTGACTACCACTTCGGGGAATATAATCGTGAACATATGCTTGTGATATTTCGAAACGTTCTGTGCAAATGGACAGAACCGCGAAAGGCTAAGCCATTTGGCCATTTGCTTGTTTCTTCAATCTTTTTACGCGAATGCCAAATTCGAATCATAAAAACGGAGATTGTAACAGCAAAATTTACTCCGTCGAGAGTAAATTCATAAAAATTTTGGTTTCTCAAAATAAAACACCCGCCAAGAGCATGTCGGACTCGCCCATGGGTTCCGTAACCATTGCATACCCGGTTTAAAAACGGTACAATTTGGCATGAAGACAGAAACAAAACACAATCTAGTGTTTTGTTTCGTTTCTGTCTTCATGAGAAATTTCGGTTCAATAGGTGTAATAAAACCGGTCAAGTGCGAGTCGGGCTACTCGCGCACCGAGGGTTCCGTACCACACCACCACAGAACACAACATTATTAACTTAGAAAAAAACTTTTTTGTCCGGGACCGACTCACACTTGGCCGGTTTTTAGTATTTGTTGTTATTTTGTAGAGTTTGCTCTATAATCACACTAAGTTTGATGCTTGTATGTATTACCGTTTTTACGATAGAGCGTGAAGAAAAAACGTTGACAAAAACTTGTTTCTTGTTGAGAACCCGCCCTTAATTTTTAACTTTTTGACATATTTATTATTTGTTAACAAATCCGCCGTAATAACGCACATTCTGTGAAAATCAATCATTCAATTATCTAGCTCTTACAGTTCAAAAGTTACAGCCCTAAATAGGTTAACAGACGGACGGACGGACGGACAGACGGACGGACGGACGGACGGACAACGTAGGCTTAGTAATAGGGTCCCGTTTTCACCCTTTGGGTACGGGACCCTAAAAATGAGCGAGTTATTGAGGCGGGGCATACAGACAGACAGAATGGACGAAAGTACAAGAGTTCCTTGTTTGGCTACGGAACCCTAATAAATAGGAATCGAAATATGTTTGCTTTGCGCACTGTCGTGCCTTCTTAGCACAAATCAACTATTTAATAACACGCTATCTCAACTTTTAGGCATCTAACACAGAAAGTAACCAAGGAATATTGATCGACCTAACAAGCAAGTTGAAGATCCTACCGAATTGCTAAGAAACCTACGAATGTGACTCACGTGCCCATATAAACCCATCCAAAAACAGGAAAGACTATTAAATGTCTCACTGGGTTTGATAATGAGTTCCTTGTAATTGATTAAACGTTTAGAAAATCTGTTTAATTATACATTAAGGTAGCTGTCTGAGTACAGGCTTACACTTGCCAAGAAGAAGCTCAATGAATATTTAAGTACCTTTTTATTACGTTTGTTGTTCGCTGTCTGGTTTAATACTACCGAGGTAATCTATTTCTAAATCCGTATTGCTGCGTAGAATAAACTAACCCTTTTACGGAGTTTTGACTAATATGGGACTTTTAAACTGTAACCAACATCATTTAGTGACAAATAGAGTATCTGAAAATATATTTAAAAACGTTTCATTTAAGAAATTTGAATATTACCTGCTTTTGTGGATTTCCCACTACTAAACGGGTGCGGACACATTCTTATTTATAGGTACGGTATGGATACATTTTAAACAAGAGTTTGGTGGTCAAAAACTGCTACAACTACAAACCTATTTCTAAATTAGCATTTGTAGCAAGGTTCACTTTTAGCACTGGGCCATAGGACAATTTATGTGCGAGCGCGACATGTGATAATTTTGTGCGCGCCTTATAAGTTTTGTGTTTGTAGGGCATTTACTCACGTGCTAAAACACCACATTAGAAACGTCCTTCTGTACCCAACTCGCACGATACCCACGCGAAGTTTGGTCACACCTTGGGACACTTTGCTGTCATTTCATACAAATGGGATAAAATTACAAGATGTTAGCATGTGCGATACTAAGTGGAATAGGACTATACTGTCATAGCAGCGAAATTATCGAGATAATTATTTTCTTTGAATTCATAACAAATTCAACCATTATGATTAAATGTACAATATAGCGGTCAGCACAAGCGACGTCAAAAATAAAGGTACAAAAACAGACATAAATCAGCAACATGCTTCGTCAAAACAATGAAAATAAAACAGACATAAATCAGCAACATGCTTCGTCATAATTATCAATGATAATTATCACTTCGAAACCTGTATCAAAGGCAAATATTGTTGTTTGACTCCGTCTGGGTTAGGCAAAAAATTTATGGGGGCCAAGGAGTGTTCGTACTGTATGTAGTACTTGATACTCTTTCTTATGGTTTGGTGGTCTATTTTAAGTCGTGACCACACGGCAAACTTATTCTTTCTTCCTTCTTAATATCAGCTGTGCAATCACGTCCTTTGAGTCCTTCGTTTATCCAGTATAAATAGTAGGATAATCGTACTTGTTTAAAGAGGTGGGTGCGGAGCGGGGTTCGGGGGCGGGGAGGGCATCAGTAATACCTTGCATTACTGTACCAGAAATAGAACAGGATCGGAGGGTCGTTGATCACAATCGTCTAGCCGACGTACAAGGCCGAGGGGTCTACTATTATATCGGTCGGTACGTCCGGCAATATTTGTGTTAGTTGACATGAGAAGATATCTTATGGATACGATGCTTTTCAGCAATGTAAGAGATTAGTTTAGCTGTTCCAGGATTATTATCGAAGCCGTAAAATTATAATCTTTCTAATAATCAATACAAGCTTTTATTAACAAAAAATAAATTTTAGAAATTATATTAGGGTGCTGAATTATATTTGTTTTACATATAGTTCCCATGTAGGTTCCCATAGGTGCAATGGGTATCTTAATTAAAACCGGTCAAGTGCGAGTCGGGCTACTCGCGCACCGAGGGTTCCGTACTACACCACCACAGAAAACAACATTATTAACATAGAAAAAAAAACTTTTTTTGTCCGGGACCTTTAGCGCGAGACCGACTCACACTTGGACGGTTTTTAGTATTTGTTGTTATTCTGTAGAGTTTGCTCTATAATCACACTAAGTTTGACGCTTGTATGTATTACCGTTTTTACCGTTTTTATAGAGCGAGAAGAAAAAACGTTGATAAAAACTAGTTTCTTGTTAATTTTGAACTTATTGACATTTTTATTAGGTACTAGCGGCCCGTCCCGGCTTCGCACGGGTGGACGTCTAATCTTTTCTAGCAATAAATATAGCCTATGTTACTCAGGGTGAATGCAGCTTTCTAATGGTGAAAGAATTTTTTAAATCGGCCCAGTACTTTTTGAGCCTATTCATTACAAACATACAAACATACAAAAATAGGTACAAATCTTTCCTCTTTATAATTTTAGTGTAGATTTGTTAACAAATCCGCCGTCATAACGCATAATCTGAGAAAATTTCAACTATCTAGCTATTACGGTTCAAAAGTTACAAAGCCCTAAATAGGTAGGACAGACGGACGGACAGACGGACAGACGGACCGACGGATGGACAGACGGAGGGACAGACGGACGGACGGACGGACAACGTAGGCTTAGTAATAGGGAAGTTTTCACCCTTTGGGTACGGAACCCTAAAAAACGGAATATTTTACACCCAATAGAAGGAAGGAAGAAATGGTGGTCTAGGAATCCCAGTTATTTCCAGGCCACAATTTTTCCCGCGGGAGCAGTGTTGCCACCTTAGTTTTAGTAATAGGGGCAGTTGAAGAAGCTAAAAAGGGCTACATCGGGCTCTTTTGACTACTTTACTTATGGGGCTAGATGGAGCACAAATTACCAAGAAAACACTTGCTGTAAAAAAAAGGCTAAAAACACCTTTACTAATGATTTCAATTATGTATTTATTGAATAACAATAACATTTTTCAAAATTAAACAGAATTTGTAGAAAATTTTTACTAATTTAATAGGTTTAAAATTAAAAATATTATTTAGTTATTTAACAAACTAAACCCGGATCGGCGCGGCATAGAGATGCGGTATATTGTCATAATCGAACAAATGGTACCAATTTACCACAAAAATATAAACAAATCAATACCTATATGACACAAATCGCCAAAGTTCGATGTTATTGCGATGTTAGCATGGCGCAAATTTCAGATTTTGGTGCAATATTTTTAAGAAAATGAAAAGCCTGAAAAGGGCTAGATAGCCCTTTCCGGGCTAAATCATTAAACAATGAGTTTACCTACTTTAAAAAGTGCTAGACCTAGCCCCAAAAGGGCTAAGGTGGCAACACTGCGCGGGAGTTTTGCAAGGTAAATAAGGGATTCGATTTTATTAAGTTAGTTACCAACGAAAGTCTATAAGTATAAGTAGTAATAACATTAAAGGTAGGTTAAAGAGCAATAACAGTGCTAGGAGGCAATAATGTTTGTGATTTAAGACATATGCGTCGTCAACCTTATAGAATACCATCACCATAGACTTTTAATAAAAGACGCGATTTCTACATGCCAATACATAAAAGCCGGTAAGTGATCGTTAAGAAATCCTATCGGTTTTCCATATTCTATTATAAATGGTAAGAATAAACATAAAAACACAAATACTACAGAAAATGTATGATAGGAGTACCTAATAGTATTTTTACCAAACTGGGTACAATTTGATTCAAGCAATTTAATTTAGTATCTACCATTATTTCAGCTAATTTAATTTGTTCTGTCAATAATTTTCGCACTTCAATTTGCGATTGAATTATTTCAAACATAGAAATATTGGTTTAGGTGGCAACTCGATCAGTGAAATTTGTTTTCCATATTATTGCATATTTCTTTAAGCGTTATCCGATTCGGAAAAAAATCTAAATGACACAACATTAGAAGTCCATCGAGGTGGGCAGGCTGTGAACATCGCTAATTAATAGCTGGGCGCTTAAGGGGCTGGTCGGAGTCTGGGCACGCGCCCTGCGTGTTGAAGTAACCTTAAATGCGTAACATACTTTAGGAGTTACTTAGGACCATCAACTGAACAAAAAACTCTGCTGTTCCATACATGTCAAGTCGCCTTTGATATTTTCTATGGAACATCTGTTTAATTTTTTGCGAGTTCGATGTTGGTCCCATAGTGAAAATTGTTTAGTTTGGTGGTCTGAAGCACCCTTCTAAAGTATGTTACGTATTTAAGATTAGATTACACCCAATAAAATTAAAATGATCCAAAAATTACATACTAGATAACATAATATTCGCACGCCTGTCTCCAACCTGCTTCGTTCCTGATAAACCTCTTTCGCTTCCTCCACATTCTCTTCATGCATGCTCGTCGGTTTCGGGATCTGGCCCTTTTTAAGTACGTCACCAATTTGGTCAGTGTATGTACATCTAGGCCGTCCCCTTCCAACATACCCTTTAGATAAGTGCCCCAAGTACCTCGTTAAGTACAATGGAAACTTTGCAATTTAAAATATTGGCAAGATCGGCCTGACATCAAAATTCTAAGTCACAACAATCTTATTGTACTTACATAAGTAATAAATATAAATAAAATGACGACCACAATCCCCAGCGGGGTTTTCGGTAAAGTGGGTCGTTATGTTCCTCCTTTATATCTGTGTACGAGACGGTTTAAAGTTAGACGGTTCGGGTATTGAGTGCTCGCAGTACTTCCGCTGGCCATGCCATCCCGGCAAGCCGGGGGAACCCCCGAGATGCTTCGACTACTTTCATAGCTTGCTTAGTAGCAGCCGCGACCGACTTTGTCTCCAGAAGTGCTATTTTTAGGGTTCCGTAGTCAAACATGGAACACTTATACTTTCGTCCTTTGTATCTGTATGCCCGCCTCAATTTACTCCTTCATTTTTGAACCTATTGAATCGAAATTTGGCAAGAACACAGATAATAGTAACCCAGAAACAGAAATATAGTAATTAATAAAAACAAACACATTTTTTTACGTGAATCTTTTCGGTCAGTATCCCTACTGACCGAAACGTTTGACGTCGAAAAATGAAGGTTGCAAAAACCATAATGTATCGAAATATGATATTGCAAGATCGCCTATTACTTTGGAAAGTACAAGTATAGCACCCACGGGCATCATTTTATTACCATGATTTAGAGTCAGACGCTATTACTCGGTACAAGACGTTTCCCATGTACTCCACTCCACTGAGGCAGCGTCCCTTATACAGCCTAGCCGATTTTTTATTCCTCTTACTACATACATATATGGTATGGCCATGAACGTCATTAAATCACGCTATCGTTAGCATTTCGAAATTCCCTAAGTACCTAATTCAAGCTATTAATAAATTAGTTATTTGATCAATTCATGCTAGTTTCCGTCACTCCATCCGAATCATTTCTTGAAAACTCTTCTGAATCAAGTGTATAATGGCTACGGAACCCTAACATGGGAGAGTCCGACATGCTCTTGGCCGGTGTTTTTAAATCTGACGAAACGTGATACCGCTCTGCTACGTTCAGAGGTGAGGTCGGATGCAGGCCCTGTACCCGGACTTTCAATGTTCGATATATCGCCACTGTTTCGGTCCGCACTTAATTGTAATAGAGTTAACATTGGAACGAAAAGGTTCACGCAATTGCGAAGTTCGAATGTGCGGGTAGAGGCCCAGGCATCAAGCATCATCAACATCTCTGATGTAACGTGTAGCTAACGTTTAGTCACAGTAGAGACAAAGACAGTATTCAGACCTCATACAAGATACAAGCGCCCGAATCGACCCAACGCACACAGTCGAGTGCCACGTAACCAGCCCGCTGTATAACCTCGGTTGGCAACAGTACTGAGTGTAGCGCGCCCCGCGTGCACAAGTGATGCGCACTGAATTGTAGTACGACCAGGAAACACAAACTTATGTATAGTAATCAAAGCCCATACCAAGCCATTACTAAACGACTTCGCGTTTAGTAATCAAAGGGTGCGTCGGATAGCAGCGAAAAGGGCGTGAAAACAATCCTGGCCAGGGAATAAAGCTGCGCAGGTACATCGGGGGAACTATAAATCTGGTATTACTAAAAAGGCGCTGCCGTATATCGATAGTTAGACTATACATAGTAGATTGATAGTTCAACTTTAGATACATTACTGATGTAAGTCACGATCTTAAAACCTGCCAGTGGCAACCATAGCGCGTAGTATATTAGCGCGTAGTAAGTCTTTGTACTAACATAAACTTAGGTAGTTCTTTAAGTGTGATACTAACAATATAATAGATGTAAGTAATGTCTTTTTTATTTGTGATAACGCTCTGACCGAGAGTAGGCATTGATTTCAAGGATACGGCCTAGTTATCTTACTATACCCTATCTCTACTGTGGTTTAGTCACTGCATCCGAGTCACATATTAACGGTATCTTAAATCTCTGTAAAGAAATACCTAGACCCATTTTCGTAATAAACGTGAGGGGACGTTTTAAGGTGGACTTCCGATGCTAGCGGCCGACGCGTCTGACGCGCGCGGCTCGCGGCCGACGGCCGATGCGGCCATACTAGTTACTATGAAAACGTATGGCGCCGCTTCCGATGCCAGCGACTGACGCGCGCGTCAGACGCGCGCGGCCGATGTCTATCGCATCGGCCGCGGCCGCTCGCGGCTATGCTCTGACGTCACGCAAAACAAAAATGTTTGCCAGAAATATTACGAAGATTTTACCGAAAATTTTCTTTATTTTTACTATTTTATTTGTATTTTATTATCTACAAGGTCGCTCAACGTAGCGATAACACCATCTATCAAGCCACCTTGAAACTACTTTTTCTTTTTTCGGAAAATCCCTCTTGCCTAGATAGCGATACATGTACAGGTTAAAAAGCCATGGGGACGCAACGCATCCCTGTCTAATTACTCCCACAAAAATGTATTTCATCAAAATCCTGTTAAAAAAAATGCAGTCATATATTCTCTAAACCTAGCAATTTATCAATCAATCAAAATATTCTGTATTAAAATATGTATTGGTTTTTTTGTTTGTGTTTTTATGTTTTTGTTTAAACACCAAAACATAAAAACGTACCCTAAATTTCGGGGAAAATACCCTAAAGTGATAACACTCTGTACAATAGGCACGCGTCAGTCGCTGACATCGGAAGTGAGGTCTGTCGTGGGCCGCGCGCGTCTGACGCTAGGTTCTGTCATATATGACAGAACCTCGCGTCAGACGCGCGCGTTAGACGCATCGGCCGCTGGCATCGGAAGTCCACCTTTAGAACATGGCACTTCAGAGGCTATCATTTACGACGTAGCTCGCAGGCAACCCGTTTATTCTCAAAGGGAAACTGTTTGCTTTTACTCTAAAAAGGTTAATCTACAGGTTAATATAATTTTATGAAAATTACATCTACACTAATATTATAAAGAGGAAAGTATTGTACCTATTTTTGTATGTTTGTAATGAATAGGCTCAAAAAGTACTGGGCCGATTTAAAAAATTCTTTCACCATTAGAAAGCTGCATTCACCCTGAGTAACATAGGCTATAATATTTATTGCTAGAAAAGATTAGACGTCCACCCGTGCGAAGCCGGGACGGGCCGCTAGTTTTTCATAAGCTTTTGTTTGTCTTTGTACCTAGATTGTTAATTTGTTTTGTTTCGGGTAATATAGAAGTTGTTATGCTGTTTAGTGCAAATTTGGGTAAACAGGTGTATTACTTTAAGGGGTGATTGTATCCATGATACTTAACAACTTTCCCTAAGAAACAGATAGAAAATTCGCTAACAATACTTTTGACTTTGTCCCTGGGATGTCGGCTAAGAATAGCACCACCCCATTTCCTCCCGTAGGTGTCGTAAAAGGCGACTAAGGGATCTACCGGAGGATGGGCAGCAGCATCCTCTGAGTACACATATTCAATCTAACTGCGATCGCCAACCCGCCTGCCAAGCGTGGCGATTATGGCAAATCCCCCATTTTGGAGGAGGACTATGTCCAGCAGTGTATGTCTATTGGCTGATATGATGATGATGACTTTTGGCCTTCCATACTAAATGCAGCTGACCGAACGTTTGAGTGAAAAGTCGATTTTCTTTTTTGCGAATTTCCCTTACCTTCCTTTGTGAAAGTTGTTCAGTATTATGAGTAAATGCAATTTAATTAATTAATTAAATTAAATTAATTAATTAATTATGTAAATGCATTCTGTTTACTCTAACAAACTCAAAATCAAAATAATTTATTAAATATAGGAGCTTGAAGCCCACTTATTAAGAGTCAAATAAACACCCTGTATTGTTCGGTGTGTGTTTGTGTAATCGGTTTTCAGAATTTCCGTTAATTTGTAAGACCTACTCGAACTCGATGAGCATTTATATGAAGTGACTTATGAACAGTGAAGAGTGAACAACCGTTGGTCCACGGCCGGTCCCCATGGTTCACACCTAGCCTGGCGGAAGATCTTCCTTCTGCAATGGAGGAACCTGCCACTCGGTTGAAATAGAAATATATTTATTGTGGAGCATAGGTATAGAGGTTACAAGGATATACAATGTATACCCTCAATATTACTATGGAGACATGCCTCTTTCTACTGCTGATTTGACATTAAAAATCATACTCCAGGAATGCGATTTTTGAAAGTCAAATCAGCAGTAGAAAGATGCGTATCTCCATACATTTTCAACTGCTGAGTTCAACGTATGAGATTCAAAAATCGCACTCCAGGAGTGGAATTCACTAAGCGTCACATCGCTGTCAAAAACATCGACGAGCTCACAAATATGTAACATCCTTCTTGCATCCTTCAGATCGTCGAAGTTTTGAGTGATGTTCAGTATGAGTTTGACACAAACATGATATAACCATAGTCGCGGTAGTGTATATTTTCTTTGACCATAGTGAATACCGAATCGTCAGCTCGCAGATGTTTCAACGACGAATTGTAGGTTGTGACGTTGCAGCTCCGCGGGCTACAATTTGACAGTCGGCGGGCCGCGCGGCCCGAGGGCCGAGGGCCGAGGGCCGCGAGCTGGCCACCCTTGGTATACATCATCATCAGTCCAGCTATGTCCCGCCGCATAGGCATACAATTGAAATTTCCTCCACACATTCATATTTAACCCGCAGTTTATGAAATCCAGTTATAGTGGGTGGCATACATATGTAGTTAGGTTTTAGTACTCCACGTTGCGACGTGTGTAATCAAGTGGTAGTGGAGCATGGAGCGGTGAAACCTGACGATCCCAGCATGATTTATGTTAGTTTGATGTTCGCGCCGTCTACCCCACCTCGCCCATAGAGACTTTTACATTGCGAGCTGCTTGTTACTATCCTTACACAGGGTTTTCAACTTAAATACGTTACATACTTCAGGGGGTGCTGCATACCATCAAACAGTTCAACGTTCACTATGAGACCAACATTGAAATCGACAGATATCAGCTATTCCACACATTTGGATTGCATTTGACGTTTTCGATGGAACAACAATATTTTTTTTCGCGATTTCGATGTTGCCTCCCATAGCAAAAGTTTTTCAGTTTGATGGTCTGAAGCGCCTCTTACTGCATCTACTACATCGTGGATAGGAGGGGCCATTGGCTATCTCGCCACGTCCGTAAAAAAAAATTCCGCATCATGGAATTTTTAGGTGAATTTTTTAGGGGTTTTCTCAAAAAAGTCCGAAAGTCAGCATTTAAGCTTGAATAAAAAAAAAGTTGTTAGTAAAACCTCCAACTTATTTTTTTATTTGATTGTACAATGTTTTACGGTTCTACTACAATTTAAATTACATGGATGCGGCCAAATTTTAACAAAAAATTTAAACAGCCATAAAAAAAAATAAAAAGTGAAAAATAATATTGCAGCCAATGACTTTTTCGTTCGCATCATAAGAACATTAAATTGTTTCATCGAAGTCGGTGTCAAGCCAAGCCAAAAAACTAATGCAAGCGCTGTCGCGAGTCGTACTGGCTTGACAGCGACTTCGAAAAACAAATGAATGTTCTTATGATGCGAACGAAAAAGTCATTATTTTTTTAACTTTTTAGTTTTTTTGAAGGCGGTTTTAATTTTTTGTTATGTCACTTTTTGTTTTGTTGGCGTAGTAAAAGCTGGCAAGACAATTGGATAATTTGTGCGGACGAAGTCGCGGGTTAACTCTAGTATTTTAATAAGAGATATTGTGTTATGGGAAAAAATATTTAGGACCTTCCTTTTATGAGAGTAAATTGCATTGCACTAAGCGCTTGGCAATTTCATAATATTATATTGAAGCTAACATTTCCTTGCTTGGAGAAACAATATTCTTTTGATAGTTAACTGCCAGTTGCACGTACGATCATTAAAGATAATCTACCATTAAATCTCATGCTGTCACTGTTTGTTTTGTTGACATAACAAAATATTCCAGTGTCTGAAATTAAGTACTTATCATTATCACTTACCGACATAGACTATATCCTTTAACTGTGCAGTTATGTGTATGCATCATCTATCATCATCAGGCATTGCCACAACTACCAACTCACTGCTAGGATGGTGAATGTGGCAATGTCATCCTTTATGTGTATCATACCTACCTAAAAAGTTAATTTGACTTACCTAAAATTCATAACTAAATGTAACATTAATTAACGAAACATACCTATGTAATAACATACCTATGTAAAAGTAGAAATACCTAATTGGTCCGCGAATGTGAACGCTCCTTCCCCAGATAAACCCTTACAGGTTTTCGTGGGACGGGTTTTTGTCCTTGTTGTGTTTTGTAAATTTCTTTATTCAATAAAAATAAAAAAATAAAAAAAGTGTAACTAAATATTAAGAAGCAGCATCGCTAATAAAATAACAGTCAAAAACACCACGTCGCCGTGGATTTGATACCGATTGAATCGGGTGGCTACACAATAAGACCGCGTCGTCACAACAAATTAGTTAACAATGTGTTCCTCCTATTATTTCTAAACTGATTGACCCAAATAGTGCTACAATAGTAAGGTCAGACTGCTTTGGTAAACGCAGGTTTAATCTGTGTTCTTTATTATAAATAAGTTATAGTGACAGCAAAGTGCGGCCAGTGGTTGAGATTCGCTATTACAAACAAGATATTTTTTTAGTTTAGTTTCGTAGATTAGGCTATTCATTATTTCATTATTTTTCATTATTTTCGATATCCAAGCCATAATAAATTTTCTATAATTTTTCAAAGTTTTTCTAGTAATTATGTCATATCAGAGGCTGAATATTAGTTTACAACTCTTTGCTTTACGTAAAAGAAATAAAAAAAAGTTACTCCATTGATATTCACATTTGAAACCAGTGCTGCCAGATATGATTTCGGAAATTTCCCCAGATTCATAATTTTATCCCCCAAAATACTAAGTTTTGACTGTCTCCCCAAATCTCCACAAAACCATAGAAATCACTTTGAACTTTACCTACTGATAGGCAGATAGCGGGTCGTGTACGACGTACGTGTCGCCCGTATGTGCCTGCGTCGATTCGAGCGCTTGCATGAAGTTGCTTTACTGAATATCTCTTTTCTGTGCTATCAGTCCTATCAGTTCAACTTCGGTCTGTCAAAGTAACATAACAATATTAGAAAGAGCAAGAGCAACGTACTGCAGTACGTGACTACGGGTTACATAATTATCTCGGTAGGATAGGTACGAATCGTCGAATTAATTCAAGAGCTTCTACTGCCTGCATTCACGGCTTTTTTACGACATACTAAATAATCAATAATATCGATAACTGTAAGTAGGTACGCATGCGATTGTCCTAATCGCTCCGTCGACCCTGACAACGATTTTATAGTTCGTCCATACAGCGACGACCTTTGACGCAGGCCAAGTTATAGTTATACTTGTAGCTGAAGCCCCATGCTGTTTTATATTTATAGTTCATTATAGCTTTAGGGATAATATATTTTCAATTTACTATTGTGTAACAACCCTACTGTTACGTTTTTTCCCCTGTTAGGACAGGGTCCTTCTTAATATGTTGACGGTTTTTTAAGCGGATGAGCAGACTATTATACTGAATAACTTTCTTTATATCATAATCAGCATTTATTAAGAAAGCTACAAGGTGTAAAATTAAATGCGTTGCATATACTTAAGGGGGTGCTTTAGTAGACAATCAAACTATCACTATAGGACCAAATCGAAATAGGGAAATAATCTGTTGTTCCGCACATTATTTGGGCGAGTCACCATTGACGTTTTCTATGGAACAGCTGACATTTGTATATTGGTCTCATAGTGAAAGTTGTTCAGTTTGATGGTCTGAAGCACCCTCTAAACTTTAGAGTCTAAAGTATGTTATTGTTACGGCCGCTGTCAAATGTCAAACGTAAAGAAGGCATTCGAAAATTCGGCCGGCTCATTAACAACCGCCGTGGTCTTACGGTCTAAGGTTCCGCCTCCCATGCTGGGGGGTGACGGTTCGAATCCGATCCGCGCCAAAAATATTTCTAGATTTTTGTGTTTTTAGAAATGTTCTAGAAGGAAGAGAGAGAAGGAATATTTAAAAAGGGACAAAAGGTGAACGTGTCTAGGAACTTCGAGAAAGGAGGCGAAATTACGAATATTTGAAAAGAACCAGAAAAGTGGGCGTGTCTTCGATCGGTTTCGAAAAAGGAACGCGGGGTTAGAACTATCTGGAGGAAAACAATCGAGTAAAGAAAAGAAGATCGAAAAAAGGGTATTCCGGAATGTTCTGCGGGATATAAAAAGGCGGCGAATTTCGACTGGCGGCAGTATTTGATTTAACAGTGAACAGTGCGAAACAAAAGGAAGAAAAGTAAAAGTGGAAAAGTACTAGTGAAGAGAAAAGTGCTAAGAGTGGAACAGTGAGTAGACTAGTGTCAGTGTAGTGCGTGACGTCATAGTGTCGGTGTAGTACGTGACGTCATAGTGTCAGTGTAGTGCGTGACGTCATAGTGTCGTACGTCGTGACGTCATAGCCGTGACGCGTGTCGTGTCGTCACAGTAGTGACGTAGTGGACTGTGAACAGTGACAGTAAGTGGTGCACGGGGAATCCCTGCGAGGAGGACCCGGTGAAGTGAACCGTTTAGGGGAACCTCTGCGAGGTGGACCGTTTGTAAGTGTATCCCAAATAAACTCTGCAAAATTGGACTTAGCGTTTCACTCCAGTCCCGGAACCCGTAGCTCGTAACATTTGGTGTCAGAAGTGTGGGATTGGAGTAAGATGCCGCTGGTGCCAAAGGAGTTAAAGGGAGTCACCACCCGGGCCATGTCGGAAGCGCGACAGGAAGGTGCGGCCCCTGTAACTGAGGTGCAGCGGACCCCGGAGAGAAGACCTGAGGGGGGTGAAGTGCAGCGCACTCCAGAGCAGAACCCAGGAAATTTCCTCTATCAAATCCAGCGCATGATGGAGGACCAGGCTCGCCGGCAGGAGGAACAAATGCGCGCGATGCAGGAGGCGCAGGCTCGCCGGCAGGAGGAACAGGTTCACGAACTGCGCGCAATGAAAGAAGAGCAAGCTCGCCGCCAGGAGGAACAGGCTCGCCGGCAGGAGGAACAGGCTCGCCGGCAGGAGGAACAGGCTCGCATGATGAAGGAACAGGTTCTACGCCAGGAGGAACAGGCTCGCCGGCAGGTGGAACAACTGCGCGCACTGAAAGATGAGCAGGCTCGCTGTCGGGAGGAACAGGTGCACGAACTGCGCACGATGCAGGAGGCGCTTCATAAAGATATTACGAAAGGCTTGCAACAGGCAGTAGAGAGAGTCGAAGTCGTAGAAGGGAGGTTGGATCGTGTGAAGGGAGAGCTCGAAGGGAGGTTGGATCATGTGAAGGGTGAGTTCGGAGGGAGGCTGGATCGTGTGGAGGGTGAGTTTGCCAAGATCCGGCGAGAGGTTGAGCAGAGCAGATCTCATAGTCGTGTTGCTGCTGTTTTTGACTCACCCATTCTACCAAAAGGTGTCAAGACTCCGGTTTACGATGGACTGACGTCATGGCCCGCCTTTAAGCTACAATTTGAGACGGCGATGAAAGTTAATGGCTGGGGCAAGGAGGAGGCGGAGCCTGCGTTGATATTAGCACTCCAGGGACAGGCTCTCGCAGTACTAGAAGCCGTGGGTGCTGGAGGAAACCTGTCGTTCGACAATCTTTTTGGAGCTCTGGAGGCTAGATTCGGCGATGGACATATGGAACACGTGTATCGGGCGCGGTTGAAGGAACGTAACCAACATGCTAACGAGAGTCTGCAACAGTGGTCCGTGGAAGTGGAGAAGCTCGTGCGGAAGGCTTTTCAGTCGTCACCGGCAGTCATCGATGACATGCTCCTGCAGACCTTTACGGATGGGATACGGGACCCGGAGGTGCGAGCTGCAGTGCGACTTGGGCACCATGTTACACTCAGGGACGCTGTTGCTCATGCATTGGAAGTGGAAGCTGTACGTCAGGATCCTCGTTCCGGTCGTCTCAGGGAGATTGTGGTGACTGGAGCGTCTGCGCCGAGAAATCGGGGTGACAATTATATGTGCTACAAGTGTGGTGAACAAGGGCATATTCGTAGCTCCTGTCCGAACCGATCAGGCCGTCGTTATGTGTGCTACAAGTGTGGTGAACGAGGGCATATTCGCAGCTCCTGCACGGGGCGCGCAGGCCGTCGTTATGTGTGCTACGAGTGTGGTGAACGGGGGCATATTCGCAGTTCCTGCCCGAAGCGTACAGGTCGTCGGGACATAGGAGTCTCGACTGATGAGCAGCAGGAGAACTGGGGAACGTTGGCCGGTTATGTTGCAAACCCAATCATTAGAGCCAGGCAAATATCGGACGGAGATAGTCTGTTAGTTGAAGGAGGGGTGAATGGTAGAATCTGTCAACTAACTGTGGATACCGGTGCTTCGAGGACGGTGGTCAATGCTCGACTGATAAGCGAAATGGGAAGTTATCAGGAGACACGACTTCTGCAGCGAACTAAACTACAGTTAACGACTGCTACCGGCCAGCGCATACCAGTTCAGGGGGAGTTGGGAGTTTCAATTACGATCGGTGGGACTCTTTTCAAACATGAGGTGATCGTAGCTGAGATAGTGGACGATTGCATCATTGGTTTGGATTTCTTACAAAATCACCAGTGCGACATAGACATGAAGAACAGAGTGCTACGATGTAACACAGAGGAGGTTCCGATGAGATGTGGATCATCGGGAAAGGTCTACTGTGTGAAAAGAACGGTTCTCGAGCCTAGATCACAGAACTTGGTACCTTTTGTTTTGCCCAAGAGTAACGATGGGAGCCGTGCTGTGATGGACAAGGTGGCAGCTGGGTCGTGTTGGATTACGGCGAGGAAAGTTGTTGGACCAGTTTCTTCTGCTTCGATTCCGATACTTAACGTTGGAGGTGTGGACCTGACGATTGGGAAGCAGAAGGCTGAGGGGAATGTAGTATCGAAAATTGTGGAAGGTTCCAGCAAGGACCTGGCAAAGCCACAGGCTGTGATAGCGAAGAACTCGCTCTCTAAGAACGGCGCACATATTGGTAAAATAGACCTGGTGAAGCATGCGAACAATACAGGAGACGTAGCGCCAGTCAATCAGCAGCTTAGGCGCATTCCGTTTGCTCGTAAGAAGGAGAAGCGTCCGAAGAACAATCAAGTTGGAAAAGGCCATATGAGGTAGTGACCAGGATGAACGTCGGCCAATACCGATTCCGGCGTCCGCCAGGGAGCCCGTTGAAGTTAGTGCACGTTGACCGGTTGGCTCGATATTTCAGCAGTAATGATGCTCGGGACGAGCAGAACTAAGGGAGGGGCAGTGTTACGGCCGCTGTCAAATGTCAAACGTAAAGAAGGCATTCGAAAATTCGGCCGGCTCATTAACAACCGCCGTGGTCTTACGGTCTAAGGTTCCGCCTCCCATGCTGGGGGGTGACGGTTCGAATCCGATCCGCGCCAAAAATATTTCTAGATTTTTGTGTTTTTAGAAATGTTCTAGAAGGAAGAGAGAGAAGGAATATTTAAAAAGGGACAAAAGGTGAACGTGTCTAGGAACTTCGAGAAAGGAGGCGAAATTACGAATATTTGAAAAGAACCAGAAAAGTGGGCGTGTCTTCGATCGGTTTCGAAAAAGGAACGCGGGGTTAGAACTATCTGGAGGAAAACAATCGAGTAAAGAAAAGAAGATCGAAAAAAGGGTATTCCGGAATGTTCTGCGGGATATAAAAAGGCGGCGAATTTCGACTGGCGGCAGTATTTGATTTAACAGTGAACAGTGCGAAACAAAAGGAAGAAAAGTAAAAGTGGAAAAGTACTAGTGAAGAGAAAAGTGCTAAGAGTGGAACAGTGAGTAGACTAGTGTCAGTGTAGTGCGTGACGTCATAGTGTCGGTGTAGTACGTGACGTCATAGTGTCAGTGTAGTGCGTGACGTCATAGTGTCGTACGTCGTGACGTCATAGCCGTGACGCGTGTCGTGTCGTCACAGTAGTGACGTAGTGGACTGTGAACAGTGACAGTAAGTGGTGCACGGGGAATCCCTGCGAGGAGGACCCGGTGAAGTGAACCGTTTAGGGGAACCTCTGCGAGGTGGACCGTTTGTAAGTGTATCCCAAATAAACTCTGCAAAATTGGACTTAGCGTTTCACTCCAGTCCCGGAACCCGTAGCTCGTAACATTATGCATAAGTATGCATTTAAGTTTGCACCCTGTATATTTCTATAAGACATATTGTATAATTAAAAATACTGTCATGGGCTAGAAAAATCTGAAGCCTCGTTAAAAAAAAAACAATTATGCACAGACGACGACGACGCTTTAGCTTGTCGTATAGTGTGTTGCGTCCCGCGTCCCAGGGACCAAAGTAATGGCGAAGGGAGAATTTGTAAGAATTTGCCAGAGTCAGGAATTCAACATGTAATTTTAGCGTCAGCGTCTCACGTACACCTACGTTGTAACGTATTAACGTAGTACACACGGCGACACATCATGTTATACAAAACCAAAATAAGCTGGCCGCGCGTAGGACCGAGTAACGTATAACGTCTTGCGATCAGCTTATATTGATTTTGTATAGCTTGATGTGTCGCCGTGTGTAGTACATTTTATAGTACTGTAGCCCCGGGACTATTTAATTAACAAAAAGGTTACCGATTGCCGAAGAATTTTAAATTTCAAGGTTACCTCTTTGTTTCTCTAATATCATGTTCTCCTAATGACAAAAGAGAGTAAAATTTTTTTTTCGTTACTTATTGTTACGGCCGCTTCTGATCTTTAAGACTTGGGTTTTTATATCAGTAATACCTTAGAACAATTCGAAAACGGCAATCGTTAACCTTTTTAGCAATTAAATAGTCCCAGGATTACAGTACTACTCATTTGTGTTTGAGTAGACACCTCATTTATGGAAGACGAAGTAAAATAAGCGTTTATTAGATAAGAAAAAGGTTGAAACAAGTATGGTAGTACTCACTCGTCGGGCAGGCTCGGGGCACCCTCCTCCTGGCCGGGCGCGTTCACGTGGTACACGCAGAAGTTCTCCAGCAGCGCCCGCATGTCCACGAAGTTGAAGAACGGTTGGAAGCATACGTCTGTAGGACACCATACTGTTTTAAAATCATACCACTAGGTTTATAAGCAGTAGTGATGATCGCTTAAAGGGTAACTGTGAACGAGACTTCCAGTTGCAAGGGTTTTTGATGTGAAACATCTCGATAGCGTGCCAATACACGCCTTGGCAGTAAAACCGACTGTTATGCCGTGACGACAAATTATGGCATGACGCCGTTACGCCACGTTCGACAGCTGCAATTAGTTCATCGTTCCGGAAGCGCAAAGTTCGAAATTTTCGAAAAAAGTGCGCGTAATCGTGGTAGTGCGGTATTGACAACTGCGATTAGTTCATCGTTCCTGCGCGGCTAGCATGCCACACACGACAAAGCGACAAAACGAGACAAGCATCATGGCACACGTAACGTCAAAGATGGAGGCCTATCTCGTTTTTAATCGTTTTCTCGGGGGCGGCATGCGAGGTCTACTTCAGTAGGCCAAAAAGATGATGCCATGATAATGTACGCCATCTTATTTAAGGCGTTTTTGGGCGTGTAACGTCACTTTGACAGCACTAAAGTCAGTTGTTGGTTTTCTGTTTCTATTCATAATCATAATATAAAAAGAAAGAAACAGGAATAAATTTAGTTTAGTCGTGGCACAGTTCGAATCGACACCACTGTCTTTTTTAGGGTTCCGTACCCAAAGGGTAGGGCTGCCTGTCCATTGACGCGGAGATAGGCGGCTTATAATTTATTTATACCTATTAAGAATTTAATTTTCTGACAAATTACTTATGTAATGTGACGTTGTTATCTGAAATAAAAGATTTAAAAAAATACGTTATTAGCATAGCGTTTATGATGATAAAGCTACACAAGGTTACTTTTCTTGAGGATGTCTTTAGAATAGTCCCAAGTATCACTGGTTTAAGTGGTCGTGCGTGTTGTATTATAATAGCACTTCAAGGCACATGTAGAAAAGAGACTGGATTGGCGAATACTCCACTGACAAGAGCGTAGCTACAGTAGACGAGTAGAGATGGGCAAACAGTAAGTAAGAGTTCCTTGAAATTAATGCCTACTCTCAGTCCTCTATGTGAATGCGTTGATTCGGGCGCTCGTATGAAGTCTGTCTACTGTTTGATCTCTCTTTTCAGTGGAGTAGCTCCTAAACAAGATGATGTTTAGACAGCACATGTTCAGAAGCCACTAGATATAGTGAAATACTTTCGCAGCATCTATTTTTTTCCGCAAGGCAATATACACACGTAAATCCACCAACACTTACGCTTTCCCAATGCCATTTTTTAAAGTGAGGCGTAATAAAGTGGTGTTTTTCAAAGGTAGGCGTAATTAAGTGGTGTATTTACGAGTGAGAGGTATAGCGCCTCTAGCGCGGTCGCAGAGGTGAAACAAATTTTATTTAAATTACTCTAATATTTTCGCAATGCAGCTATCGTGAGAGTATGTACATAATAGGTATATTTATTCACTGGGCGCTTGCAGGGCAGTCGGCGGTCGCTAGATTAACATTTTTAAACGCCACACCTGTTTCACTATAATAAACGAAGTAGAATGACAATACGGTTTGAGATTGCACTAAAAACACTTTAGTACTTAATTACGCTAAAAAGTATTTTTCGGAAAAAAATAAAAACAACATAAAAATTAAGTTAGTTTAGTGAATTGTGTTTGAAATAATAGTAAGTACTATTATTTTATAACACTTAAGTCGAGTTTGAGTGGTTAGGACCCTAAGAAATACCTATAAATGTATAAATTTAAAATGGCACGCTTATTTCTGAAGATTGAAACCGACGAGCGTGTATGAAACGACTTATGGGTGTGGAAGAGGCGAAGATGTGTCAGGATCGTAGCAGATGGCGATCTATTGTCTCTCCCTACCCCAATGGGACACAGGCGTGAGTATATGTATGTATGTATGTATTTCTGAAGGTATTTCATACAGCAAACCCAAAGAGACAAATGATCACAAGGCAAAAGAAAACGCCCGATACCGTTTCGCCTCAAAACTGGTAGTAAATTAAAATTGAATTTTATAAGAAATATTACAATATAGAAAAAGATAATTTCCATTTCCCTGGGAAGTATGATATAAATGACATTCCTTCTATTTTGTGTATAATTTTAGCTATCATTGTGTTCTTTGATCATTCTCTTTCGGTGGTTGTGAAACGAATACATTTCGTCACGTGGGAGTCGGCAATGTCTTTCGTACAAACAAAAAGGTAAAACATTTTTTTTAGCAGGAAGTTAAATATTTTTTTAAGTTTCTGAAGTCAACAAGGAACCCTTATAATGCCGATAAAGTGGTAAAATAAAATCTTGAAAACTATTTTTTTAGGGTACCTCCTCGGTATTTCTGGATATGTGAAAAAAATTCATGGCAGTAGTATACAGGGTGTCCCAAAACTCAACGTCAAGCCGAAAATAGGAGATAGGTGAGTGTTTATAACTGTTCTGGGAAAAATACGAAAAAAATTCCAAGTTTGATAGTTTTCGAGATTTTGTCTATTTTTTAAACATTGGAAAAATCGCCACCCACCTCTAAACTTTTAGCTGTAGCTACTACAAATCTGTAAATTTTTTCATGAAAATACTTGTTACGCAAGCCAGAATTATTTTTTCAGTGGTCCCAATTCAAAAATAAACGATTAGTTCCATACTTTTTACAGAACACACTTTTTTCTGTCAGACTTCAGCGGTAAACATTTTTCTATGTCAACTTTGCGACTACACCCTGTATAAAAATGTATGGCGGTAACCTGGCAAGTAATTTAAAAAGTTGGCCAATTTAATCAAGTTTTCAAAATGATATCACACTTGTCACTCCTTTATCTAAAAAAGTTGTAATAATTTCTTTTTCTCAAACATGCTTGGAAATGTGAGCATTATTTTGACAACCTTCTTCGAGATAAATCGAAATTGCTGTACTGGCCAAATACATGCGCGCAGCGGCCGGCAATGTTTGTATGAAAATCCATATCTGTCGTGTTTTGCGGCCAAATAAATTACATAGTAAACTCATATCTGTCGTGTAATTTAAAAATGGAACGATCTTTTTCTCCTAAACATAGCGACCAAGGAGGTAACTCATCAAAGGTTTTATTTAAATTTCGAACTGGCTTGCAAATAGAAAGCTGTTTATTGAAAAAAAAAATTGTTGTTGGTTGTTCGTCATTGATTTTGAAAAGAGTTTTAATTTCCGCGAATTATTTGAGAAAATTTACTGTTTTAATTTCCGCGCATTGTTTGAGAAAAGTACTATACAAGCCTTGGCCACAACTATTGATGGACTTACGTATGTGTGCCTCGGCTTCGCCTCGGCCCACATTTACACGTTCATCCATCAATGCCTCTGTTGCTGGCCGCTGCAGTAATGTACTATTCTCGTCGAACAACCCCATTTCAAAACAATTATTCCATACTAAAATTAATAAACGTTCAACGCCCTAAATTACGGTGGTTTAATACAAAGATATTTTACTATGGAATTATTGGTTTCAAATCGGGTTGTTCTGCAAGAAAAAAAATTATTACAACTTTTCTAGAAAAGGAAGTACCAAGTGTGATAACATTTTGAAAACTAGATTAAATTGGCCAACTTTTGAAATTACTTGCCAGGTTGCCGCCATACATTTTTTATACAGGGTGTAGTCTTAAAGTTGACATAAAAATAATTGTTTCCGCAGAAGTCTGACATAAAAATGTGTTTTCTGTAAAAAGAATGGAACTAATAGTTTATTCTTGAATTGGGTCCGCTGAATAGGATTATTCTGGATTACGTAACAAGTATTTTCATGAAACAATTTACAGATTTGTGGTAGGTACACACGGCGACACATCAAGTTACCCAAAACCAAAATAATTTAGCCGCGCGACGTTATACATTACTATGCCGAAGCGCGGCCAGCTTATTTTGGTTTAGGGTAGCTTGATGTGTCGCCGTGTGTACATGTAAAAGTTGAGCGCAGGGTGGAGATTTACCAATATTAAAAAAAATGACAAAATCTCGAAAACCTATCAAACTTGCATTTTTTTTTCACTGGACGGTTATAAACTCACCTATCTCCTATTTGGGGCTTGACGTTGAGTTTTGGGACACCCTGTATACAGGGTGAAATTGATATCATTAGCATTCTTTTAAACTAAGAGTCTACCCATAAATCTGAACAACTTTTACTATCGGAGCAAACCAATCGGAGCAAATAAAAAATCTGCTGTTGCATACATTTTTGTCGCGTAGGCATTGCAGTTTAGTATGGAGCAGCTGATTTTTTTGTATAACGAAATTAAAAGGAAAACTATCACCGCTAAGTAGGCTTTACAAGTTTACGAGTAATAGTCAACCAACTTATAAAATGTACTTTAGACTTTATTAGCCGTTACATCGGTAGTATAAAACAAAAAGCCCCCTTCTAAGTACATATTATATTGTGACGGGCAACTACAGAACCCTACCCTGCGCGTGGCCGACACACACATGGCCGGTTTTTTTAACAAAATATCAAATCGCTACTCAAACTAACGATATTAACCGAGGATTATTATTGTTATAAGTAAAACGTATTGAACGAAGCCGTTCTCTAGTAAATACCTAACCAGTTTTCTTGTTTTTTTTTTTCATACTTATAGCATACTAGTTACACACTTTAACGACCTCGTAGCTTTTTCTAAGAAGACGTCCAAATTACAGTTTTTAAAATGTTCCAAGCCTTCAAAGCATGGTGTTGTGGTCTTTAAAATAAAAGTAAAGGTGTAGCAGTACAACCTAGTAATATTTAAAGGGGTGATTCAGACCATCAAACTGAACCACTTTCACCATGGAGACAAAGTAAAAAAATCTAAAATATGTACCATGCATACATTTGAGTCAAGTACGAACTGCAGTTTTGTCTGAAACAGCTGTTTATTTTTTATTTTTCGTTGTTGGCTCCATACTGAAAGTTTTTTTTTTTTTTTACGCTCACAGGCACATACATTGTAATGATCCCAAGAAAGCACTATTTATAGGCTGTTTATTATGGAAACCATACACCCAAATGGCACATGTAGCATTATAAGAGACCACTTTTGGTGTAACTCGGAACTTGTTGCATTAATTAACACTTAATAGGGTTCAACTGAGAACTTAGAGCTGCTTATTACGCTTTAGTCTTTATAATAGCATTATAAGAGCAGGAACGGATACTATTGTAACGGGATCAGAGTTAGAGCAGCTGTCAAAAATGCCTTCTTACAGCCTATATCGCATTGGTTGCTTAAGAGCATTATAGGGGCAGTAAAATATGATTATTGCTGTATAAAGGTGTAGAATTATACCACTGTAATGCTAGCATCTTAAAAGAGTCAATGTGAACTACTGTACAGCCAATAGAGTTAAAGTGGTGTACACGTAGAGTGATTTAACGCTTAAAGTTCTATATTGGTTCACCTCAACTCTGTTATTCAGCCTCTTTTTCAAAGCTGCTTAAAGGTGTTATATTAGCACTCGTGAACACCATAGGTATTCCGAGATACCCTTGTAACTCAGAAATACAGAATTTGGCAGTAAAGTGGTGTACACGTAGAGTGATTTAACGCTTAAAGTTCTATATTGGTTCACCTCAACTCTGTTATTCAGCCTCTTTTTCAAAGCTGCTTAAAGGTGTTATATTAGCACTCGTGAACACCAAAGGTATTCCGAGATACTCTTGTAACTCAGAAATACAGTATTTGGCAGTAAAGTGGTGTACACGTAGAGTGATTTAACGCTTAAGGTTCTATATTGGTTCACCTCAACTCTGTTATTAGCCTCTTTTTCAAAGCTGCTTAAAGGTGTTATATTAGCACTCGTGAACACCAAAGGTATTCCGAGATACTCTTGTAACTCAGAAATACAGCATTTGGCAGTAAAATGGCTACAGAAAATACCACTATATTGCTTTAGTCTGCATAATGGCGTTTAAGTAGTTCACATGAATGGCTTAAGCGTTGATGTGAACCATAATAACACTAATATAAGCCGACAGGCTGCATATTGGTTCACTTGAACTCTTATTTACTGCAATAAGCGTTATAGAGGAACCGGTGTGTACTCTTGTACAGCCATAGTCGTTAATTCAGGATTATAAGAGTTCACATAGGTTTCTTAAGAAAGCGCCATTTTGTTATAACTTTATAACCTAAACCATATGATAAATAAAATTATGGTGTTGTTTATGTTTTACTAATGATTTCTGCTTTTATTTACACGTGAAACACATATTTATTATAATATAAAATAAAACTTTGTATGATTTAATGTAAATCAGACACAAAAAATTTTCACATATATTTTGACGTGTAATTATTTTCACAATATTTCTAATTAAAAACGAAATATTTCCGAGGCGCGTAAAAAATTTGCTATAAAACCATATAAACATTCACAATGAACTTGCATTCCCAAATGTATTCACAGGCTAATATTATAAAAGTGTACTTAACTAGGTTATCACAAATTCTCAATAAAACTTCACTTCACGCCATTAATAACCAACACTCACGGAATTTATTTAAAGAATTTAACTCTACTAATAAAATAAATTCAGGTTTTTATGTACACACTCTGCTGATGCTCGAAGAATAATGTAGAACCTCAAGCGTTATTTAAGTATAGCAGTAACCCCAATCCTAGGGCTTAGTATGTATAACAGGACACTCGTATTCTGTTAAGCAGCTGATATAATGCCTTGTGACCCATTATAATTCCAATATAGAACCTTAGGCTGTATAACAGGACACTCGTATTCTGTTAAGCAGCCGATATAATGCCTTGTGGCCCATTATAATTCCAATATAGAACCTTAGGCTGTATAACTTGTGCCCAAATAAGAGTTATATCGGTGTTAACAGCGCTGTTAACACCATTGTAACACCATCTTATACAGCCTTTAGTTTCCGTGTACACCAAAAGTGGTCTCTTATAATGCTACTTGTGCCATTTGGGCAACAACGGCACAAACATATAAACATCCATGACCGAACCGGGATTCGAACCCAGGACCCTGGTTTGGCAGTTCGGCGTGGTAACCATTACACCAACCGGGTCGTCGTCGTCATAGTGAAAGTTGTTCAGTTTGATGGTCCAAACCACCCCATTAAATATTACTAGGGCTTTTTGTAACATACCTAGCGTCCATAATATTTATCCAAATGATGCTATAAAGTATTCTGAACCTAAGCTTATGCCATACAATCACATATAAGACCATAACCCATTATTTGCATGCTGTTGTGGCACAGACTTGTTTTACAACCATAGCCATGATTTTTGGGAGGTTAAATCAATTTACACTCGAATTCAAACATTTAAACGGGTTCTTCCCTTCTAATTACAATTTTGCGGTTAAGAGGACAGTCTTTGCCATTGGTCAAGCACGCTGCATACAAACAATTTATGACACCCCGGCGTAGTATGCGATAGTTTATTGAAACTCCTAGCATTGGCTAGGATTGATTAAAGATTTGTATGAAAAC
The DNA here is from genome assembly GCA_922987775.1 of Agonopterix subpropinquella. Classification (NCBI taxonomy): domain Eukaryota; kingdom Metazoa; phylum Arthropoda; class Insecta; order Lepidoptera; family Depressariidae; genus Agonopterix; species Agonopterix subpropinquella. The sequence continues at coordinate 29,437,420 of OV277693.1, forward strand.
CATTGAGCCACTGTAACTTTGAAACCTTTTTTTAACAGTAATCTGACAGACCACAGGCTCAGAACTTAGTATCTAGAAACAACGCCTGCATCCTTCTTGAAATTCTCCTCCTGGGCGGCACATTGAAATTTATCAGATTTTACTATGAAAATAGCAGTCTTTCAAAATTTAATAAAACCCTCTACAAGATTCGGTGCGTAAATTATCGCAGATAGTATTATCGCGTCCGCTATCTTGGTCGGTAGTAATGGTGACTAGACGATATTTAGCGCGGACATCCATCAAAACGTTTTGTGATCGAGATATAAATGTCGGACCCTTGCCTATTATTAACATTTTAGTGAGGGGAATTATAGATACCTACCTCTTGTTAACCGTGAATATAAAAATCCATATTTCTAATTCTACACAAGAGGGGATACCTTAAGGCGTCTCAGCTCTCTACGTTTTTCATGGATAACTGTAATTAGCCATTTGTTATATATTTTAGCTTAAGAGGGCTATCGCAGTCCAGTGGCGCCCTCATCACATTAAAAAAGATTTCTCAATAAAGAAAGCCTAAATTAAAAAAAAGTGCTCAACAGATAAACTACAAAAGCCTTCAAGCTATTTTCATAGAATACTTTTATACCTAGGTTTTTTAAAGGTCTAAACATACAAATTTTTAAAAAACAAAAAAAACGGCCGCTTTTGTTTTTATTCTAAATTGTCTAAAAGTGGAATGTTTAGAACATATAAAAGTATTGTATAACAATGGCTTGAAGGCTTTTGTAGTATATCTGTTGAGTACTTTTTTAATTTAGGCTTTCTTTATTGAAAAATCTTTTTTAATGTGATTTGGCGCCACAGGACATAGCCCTCTTAAGATTAAACATGTCATCATCATTAGCAGTAGTTTTTTTCCACCCACTGCAGGGGATAAGCCTCCTCCCCATTATGCCACTCTTTTCTGTCTTGCGCCAGTCTCATCCAAGTCATTCCAGCTGCCTTCGTAATATTTCAGCCCACCTGGCTGCTGGACGACCCACTCCTCTCTTGCCTGATCTCGGCCACCAATCGGTCAAGGCTTTGGCCCATCTGCCGTCTGTTCTTCTAACCCCGTATCCTACCCATCGCCACTTTAATCCAGCAAACATGTCATAAAACTGTAATGTAAACAGAGTTCCAAATTATCAAGATAATTATTTTCTTTGATAATTATCGTTATTCAAAGCTATTCTTGGTTTTGAGTAAAATTTCTAACTAAAAGTTCTAAAAATGCTGTTTTTGCTTTAATTCATTTGTATCTAGACCAAACAGAATCTTATTCGTTATTTTAGTTTCGTATCATATAATCATCATCATCAATAATTGAGAAAAACAACAGAAAACAGTGAGAAAAATTAATTCATGACTGCGAGCTTTTTTCCGAAATCATTATCGAATAAACATGGCGTGACATAGCTAGCGCAAGCTTTTTGCTTTTCCAGTTAATTTTATAATTTAATTATCAATCAAGATAATATTATCAATGATAATTTTATCCTATCAAACCCTGAATGTAAATGCAATTAAAGATTGATCAACGCAAGAACGGAGTTGAAGCAGTCGCCATGACTAAAATAGGTAATGCGTTTTAAAATTGTATTACTAGATTATGTTTTACCTCTTTTGGATTAGTTCTTGTTATCTCATCTGACAGCTCGTTCGACATATTTTGTATGACAAATAAATAAGCTATCAAGAACTTATTCAGAAGTGGTGAAACAGGCCCTAACAGTTTTAATTACATTCTATAAAATATTAGATAACATTTGTGTTTCACTTGACGTTTTCATGAATTAATCTAAGAAAGATGTTACACAGCGGTTTGAAAGGAAAGGTACCTGTAATAAAACCTAATACGCAATAAACTGTTACAACGCAACGCCCTTCTAACAGGTTTGATAAAAGGCTGTAACTCTGCGCAATGTCACCGATGTAACTCGTAAACTTGTCAGACGTAACTTAATATACATTTTATATGACGGCCGTCGAGTAAATGATTCGACTAAATCTTTGAGGTACTATCTACCATAATTTTATTGCTTTCTAGATTTTATATGAACCCACTATATCTTTATCCATTCCAGGCCAGAAAAAAAGTGAAAGACTCAGACGAATCAGCATCGGCTGCATGGCAGCGCGATATACCGCTATCGCGCCTTAGCGCTATTTCCTTTTGCGGGCGAACGATAGAGCATTATCGCACGCATCTTGCAGATCCCACAGGACCTCAAGTTTATTATTGTAATAGTCAACAGCAAAAGTCAATGATAATTGTAAATTGTATCTTAAATTATAGTTTGATCACTTTTTTCTATAGCCTGAAAATAAGATTTGTCCTCCAAAAAGTAAGTCAATCATCAAAATAATAGATCTGTCACCTAATAAATAGATCATTTCCTTAATAAAGCTTAGTTTGAGAGATAGCATTTTTTGAAAAGTTACGTCGGTGGAGGCTGGTCGCCGTATCCAACTCACTTGGTTAGGTTGCGAGGAGCGAAGCGACGAGCATGTTAGGTTTCTTGCGACCACAGCGAAGAACCGAATTGCTACTGTTAGGCTGATCACCGTATCAAACTCAATAGCTTGCCATAGCCTTCGGTGTTAATTTTTTTTTCTATTGCCCCGACAAGCTCTTTTAGACAAAATTATATGAGATGTGGCGAATTTCAAAAAATCATATCTCGAAAACTATAAATTTCCGCAAGTTGAAATTTCGTATTTACCTTATACGCCAGTAACCTTAGACATAAAAATCGCGTTAGGTCGCAATAAATTGCACGGAGCTGATTTTTTGGGATGTTGTTAGGGTAGATACCAGTAGCATAACACCAATTTTGCAGCTTCGAAAGACTTGTGCTAACCGCTGTGCGACTTGTCTAAAAAACCTCGAAATTTTCTGACTTTTTTCAGGGGTTGACTTATAACTTCTGAACATAAATATTATTTACTACGTTTTTAAAGAAGATAAAATTATCTGTAATTTGAATTTAATTTCAGCTCTGTAAATTTAGTAAGTCTTGAGATACAATACTTCAAACATTCGCCATTTTTCCCAAAAAGTTCAAAATTGAAGTTTTTTGCGTCTTTCGAACAGGATACCGGCTAAAATACTTATTCTACGAGGAAAATTATAAGAAATGAAATTGTAAAGCAGCTATTAAGCTTTAATTTAAGTATATTTTGAATCTTGTACAGCCAACATTAACGAAAAATTAAGGAAATTCATTTTTTTTTTGAAATGGAGCTCCTATTGTCAATTCATATTAATACTGCGCAGTTATCTATTTAATGTTATAAAAATGACATTACATTTATAAACTAGATATTTTAAAGCAGGAATGTCAAACATGCATGATCACTACATTTTCTTGCGGCTCTATCAAATTTTAAGAACGGCTTCCTGATGCGGCCCGTGAGCGAACATAATTTTAGGTACTCATAATTATGTACCAACACCGTTCCGGAGTCATTTATTAAGCCCGCCCCGCTCTTCTGCCCCCCACCGAAGAGGCCTTACTTTCCTAAAGAATCTACCACCAAGTGCAGAAGTGGTTGGGGTTAGAGAAAGAGCCCATGCACTAACTTGGAGTGATCAAGGAGGTGGCAGGAGCTGACCGCTAACCCTTCTGAAATTCCTATCATGCAAGTGCCAGAAAGGGTGCGGACTGCGGAGGAAGATAATGCTCCTGCTAGAGAGCAGTGCTGAAATGCTCGGCTCTCTGCAATGTTTGTCAGGGGAAGACATGCCTGAATACTACTCCCTTAGCCATGGATGAGACGCATGAAGGAGATGAATTTGACGAATCTTTACTACTAGATCTGACCACAGAAGAGTCTCCGGATCCCTAAAAACAGCCCCTTAGTTTGTAATTTATTACAAGAAACAAAAAATAAATTATAATTTTCATTGTAGGTATTGTGTATTTCTTCCACCATCACATCACGTTCAGTAGGCCTAGCATGCCACCCCCGAGAAAACGATAAAAATCGAGATGTGCCTCCATCTTTATTATTTTACGTAGGCCCGAAAGAGCGCGCATGACGTTTTTCTCGTTTAAACGCTTTGTCGTGGGTGGCATGCTAGCCGTGCTGGTCCCCCAAACTACCAAAATAATCTATACTATTATGAAACTGCCTCCGTGGTCTAATGGTTAAGAGCATTGGGCTCTCAACACGGAGGTCGTGGGTTCGATTCCCACGGGACACCTATTGAAATGTCACTTTGTGCGTTTTTCCCCAGTTGATTAAGACATTGCAGGCTGAATCAATTGATTGTCTGAAAAGAAAGATGATTCCGTGCTTCGGATGGCACGTTAAGCCGTTGGTCCCGGCTACTATCACTGGTATAGTCGTTACATAAAAACCACGTCAGAGGCCGTAAGGTGGTCTGAAAAAACTCTAACACCAGGGCTCTGCCCACACGATAAGAAGAATTATAAAACTGTAAATGGTAGTTTGTTCGCGCATTACGCGAAAACTACTGAACCGATTTTGATGAAACTTATTGCATTTGAAAGGTTATGATTAGACAAATCTCTAGTATATAATTTATTTTGCTACAATGACGGGTACCCGTACGGACGGAGTCGTGGGAAAACTCTCGTTTTTATATACTTTTGTAATTAAGTACTAGTTTCCCCGCGACTTCATCCGCACGGGTTCCCAAGTTCTGATCATCGTAGCAAAATAAATGGTATACCAAATTTTAAGTCTAACCATAAGCTTGCAGACAACAAAAGTTTCATCAAAATCGGTCTTTTAGTTTTCGCGTGATGAGCGAACAAACAAACAAACATTTTCAGTTTTATAATAGCACTAGATTTGCCCACGACTTCGTCCGCACCGGCACTCGTCATGGTAGCGAGATCAAATATATATCAGTTTATACGTCTAGTCATAAGGTTTCAAATACAAAAAGTTAAATTAAAATCGGTCTAGTAGTTTTCACGTGATGCGCGAACAAACAAACAAACAAACATTTACAGTTTTATTATAGTATGGATAGATTATTAATGATATAAACCATTTCCTACTAAGTTATGTATTTTTGTCCTTTAAAAAATTCTTGCAATGCCTAAGGCTCCATTTTTTTTAAAACCTATTCCCCTTATATTTAGTTTTTTTTCCTGATAACAAAGGAACTAATCACTGTACAGGGTTAAATTTATGCTTAAATTAAAGCTATAAGTATAACTACTTTCCAAATTAATTTCTTATAATTTACGTCGTAGAATGAGTATTTTAGCCGATATCCTGTTCGGAAGACGGCTAAAACTACAATTTTGAACTATTTGGGAAAAATTGCCAATGTTTAACGTGCTGTATCTCAAGACTTACTTAACTTACAGAGCTGCAATTGAATTAAATTTATAGAAAATTTTGTTTGCTTTAAACACCTCTTGCACAATTTTTATGTTAAATGCACCATTTAGAAGTTATAAGTCAAAACCTGAAAAAAGTCCGAAAAATTCGAGGTTTTTCGAGCACCACTTGGTTAGCACAGGTCTTTCGAAGCTGCAAATTTGGTTTTATACTACTGGTATCTATCCTAACAACCTCCCAAAAAAGCAGCTCCGTACAATTTATTGCGACCTAAGATGTTTAAAATTACTGGCGTATTAACTATAACAATACCTTTTTGGAAAAAAAAATATAAACCCTGAACTCGATGGTACCTATTGTACAGTACTTCCAATATTATTTTCCAGTGATTAAAAATAAATTTTTAGGGTAACCTAAAAAGGTTATCCTAAAAATTAATTTAAAAAAAAAAAAAAATATTATTTTGTTATTTTTTTAATACAAAAATATTGTTTGGTGACTCAGTTTAAGTGACACTTTTATTATATTAAAACCCAATATAATTATTTGATTAAGTATTTATATTATTTCCAAGTAATTCCTTATTTAATATTTATTTGGTGATTCAAGTTAGGTGACAGATCTACTATTTTAGGAACAAATATTATTTATTAGGCCACTGAAAATGCATTTATTAGGTAATTGATAAAATCATACCCAAATCAATTTGCACGTCAGTTTTGATTGATCCTAACCAATCAATAATTAATGATTTTCTTTCTTCCTGTTGGTGCACCCCCCCCCCCCCCCCCACGCCTCCAAATTGTTAGAGAATATTCTGTGAAACTTTGAGCTTGGTACCTATCACGGTTCAAAACATACAGTCCTTTAGAGCTAGGACGGACGAACAGAGCGTAGGCTTAGTAATAAGGTACCGATGGCACGCTTTGGGTATGGAACCCTACCTAATATTTTAACGTTATTCAGAAGACGTTTGCCGAAGATGTAAACGTTAAAAACATAGTACTTCATTCATATTTACAAGGTCCACTTTGCCACACGTTTTCCCTCCCTCCCTAATGAAGTTATGATCTGTCCGAACAAACTACCGATGAGCTAGTTCCTTTTCCATTTTCCGAATCGCTGAGCAAATTTCTGGAGATAAGATTAAAAAACCGGTAAAGAGCGTGTCGTACACGTCCATAGGGTTCCGTAACCAATAAAAGTAATCTTTACTCACACAATTTGATCAGAATTCAGAATAGATTTTTCGTTTCCATTTTCTGAATCGCTAAGAGAATTTCAGGAGATGAGAATAAAAAACCGGCCAAGTGCGTGTCGTGCCTGTCCTAAATAGGATTCCATAACCAATAAAAGTAAACTTCACTCACACACTTTGATCAGCAGTTTTTTCTTTTTCTGGCACTGATTGCGCCGTGTATATTAGCTATAATTTCCACACTTTCACTGCTAAGCTTGAAAAAGGCTCTATTTTCCATGGGAAACTACATGCTGGGCGTGTTTTTCAAGACAGCAGTGACTGTTAGTAAGAGTTAAATACTTACATTCTTAAATATTTAAAAAACTCCAGTATTTTTTAGAGGAAAAAGGGGGGGGGGGAGTTAGGTTAGTATTTTTTTCAAGGAATGTATAAGGGTACCTTATACATCCTTACGGCAAGCGGATTTCGACTCTGAAGTGGAGGGGTGGACGGAAACTTGGGCAGGCGGAATGATGGCAGTTGGACGAAGGCGGTGACAGAGTGGCGGCCGTGGGAGGGGGCACGGTCAGTGGGCAGACCAGCAGCCAAGTGGTCGAATGACATAATTATGCAGAGTAGCCGGCAAGCAGTGGACGAGACTAGCGTGGAACCTTTCTGGTTTACGCGGAATGAAGAGGCCAGCCAGGCCAGCAGTGGGGTTCACCGGGCTGATGAAGATGATAAGGGTTCCTTGTTTGACTATGGAATTCTAAAAAACGCCGAGGAACCGTAATACTTTGTCGCGTTCTGATCTCTCCTATTAAGTAGAAGGTGCGAGTCACATAATATTTTTATTCCGAGACATTATAATTACGAAAACATTAACATTTTAATGTAGTTGTACAGTATGTTATGTTGTATTTATGTAGGGTCTGCAAAAAGTTTTCAGTGGTTGTTTAGAGTTTTAGATCATCAATCGTAGCAACTTTTACTATGGAAGTAACCATAACTTTATGGAGTAACCTAACTTAACCTAACCGGAAATTGTACTCTTAGATATTCTGGGTTTCCGGTTAGGTTAGGTTAGCCGGAAATCGAAAAAAAATCTGCTATTCCATTCTCAATACTAAACCATGGATACTCATTCTTATACTGTGATGTGACTAAACTGCAACGACTCGATTCAAATGCATGAAATAGCAGATTACTTTTTTTACAATTTTAGGTTTGCTCTAATAGTAAAAGTTGTTCAGTTTGATGGTCTGAACCACCCCTGAATTAGGAAATAGTAAAAAAAATCACCTAGTATTTTCACTTAACGATTAAGTACCTACTCGTACACTTCGAACTTGATTCTACTGGTTTTCTATTTTGTATGCAAAATTATTGGTCAAGTTAGGTATGTCAAGGTTTTTTAAATTAATTTTGTATTTTTTACGTATAATAGACATAATTTTATGAATTATAATTATATTATATCATAAACACAGATCTCGTGTCTTCCACCACCTTCGGGAACATTGAAAATGAATCTACCAAATGAACTGAATTGATTTTTTTTCGCCTCACAAAGGTAGAACAAGTTCGAATAACGCATCAGTGATACGCACCTCCAAAGTCATATCAATAAGTGTTTTTTTCGATATCTCGTTTTTGAAATATGTTTTTTTTTCTGACCGAAACCGGGCGAAAAAAAAATCATTTTTTTATTTTTTATTTTACGGAGTAAAATAAAAATGCTTTTATACCCCTTGTTGCTACGAACGTAGACGTCCAGCTACGGCGTAGGCTCGTAGCTACACTTCAACCTACAAAGTTGGCTTTATACAGAGTGTAAACTTAAAATGTGTTACATACTTAAAGGGATGCTTCAGACCATAAAACTGAACAATTTTCACGACGGAACACTGAAATCGCGAAAGAAAGTTGTTCCACAGAAAACGTGGAAGTGGAACCAAATGTACGGAACAACTGATTTATTTTAAGGATTTCGATGTTGGCTCCATAGTGAAAGTTGTTCAATTTTATGTTCTGAAGCACCCCCTTCTATTTGTAACGTATTTAATTTTACACCCTGTATTTGTTTTTAATGTCATTTAATAAAAATGTACTATTATAAAGGGGTATGTGTAAAATTGGCGTCGTTTCCAAAAGTAGCGGCCACAAACGAAAGTGGTAAAATTTAGGCGAGGATACTAAAAGAAACAAATCTTACTATTGAACACATATAGCTAAGTAATATCGGGGCCGAGATATACAGGATGGAATTTTTTGGAAGGGTCAGTAGGGCAGGTACCTTAACCATTGTAGCTACAGGAAAACGGTCCGAGGAAAATGTCCTCAGCTTTTAAAGACATTTAGACCTGCATTAACAGATTTTGAAAAAAAATTACGGTCAGCTAGAAAATGGGCAATTTACTTAAACACTTTTTATTATGCGAATCGATCCTCTTTCTTATAAGGATCAAAAAACTGTACCAGACCAACTAAGGTCAGAGTACTAGAAATGTCAGAAGTAGCAAAAAACTTTCATTGCATTGCAAAAACCTTTCATTTCGCAGGAAACGGAACTCCTACTTACCCCCAAAGGTATCAAAATCAAGGTCAATTTCTGATCGATTTCTGACATTTCGAGTACTCTGACCTGTTGGTCCAATAGAGTTTTTTGATCCTCATTAGGAACAGGATCGATTGGCATCAAAAAAAGGTTTTGTGTAAATTGCCCATTTTCTTACTGACAGTACATTTTGTTCAAAATCTGTAAATGCAGGTCTAAATATTTTAAAAAGTTAAGGATAGTCTTCTAAGAACGTTTTCCTGTAGCTACAACGGTTAAGGTACCTACACTACTATCCCGTCCAATAAAATCCATATCTCGGCTCCGATATGACTTAGAGCAAATTTCATTAATCATACTTGTTTATGTGAGGTAATGCTACAAAAATGTAATAAAATTATAAGTGGCCGCAGCAAAAAAAATAAAACCGTTCAAGTGCGAGTCGGGCTACTCGCGCACCGAGGGTTCCGTACCACACTAGCACAGAACACAACATTATTAACTTAGAAAAAAAAACTTTTTTGTCCGGGACCTTTAGCGCAAGACCGACTCACACTTGGCCGGTTTTTTAACCGACTTCAAAAAAAGGAGTAGGTTCTCAGTTCGACCGTATATTTTTTTTTTTTTTTTAATGTGTGTTCGCGGATAACTTCGTCATTTGTGAACCGATTTTGATGATTCTTTTTTTGTTGGAAAGGAGAAAGGGTGGTCCCATGATAAGGAAACCAGGATCTGATGATGGATCCCAGAGAAATCGAGGGGAACCTTCGAAAATGGTAGTGCCGATTAGTGCGTTTGTTAATTTGAAGCACTACTGTTAAATCTAACAAATGAATTGACCACTGAAAATTGTGAAATAAACAAAATTTTAACAAAAAATTAAAACCGCCTTCAAAAAAACTAAAAAGTTAAAAAATAATATTGCAGCCGATGACTTTTTCGTTCGCATCATAAGAACATTAATTTGTTTTATAGAAGTCGGTGTCAAGCCAAGCCAAAAAACTAATGCAAGCCCTGTCGCGAATCGGCTTGACAGCGACTTTGATAAAACAAATTAATGTTCTTATGATGCGAACGAAAAAGTCATCGGCTGCAATATTATTTTTTAACTTTTTAGTTTTTTTGAAGGCGGTTTTAATTTTTAGTATTTGTTGTTATTCTGTAGAGTTTGCTCTATAATCACACAAAGTTTGACGCTTGTATGTATTACCGTTTTTACCATAGAGCGAGAAGAAAAAACGATGATAAAAACTAGTTTCTTGTTGAACCCCCCTTAATTTTTAACTTTTTGAAATTTTGATTATTTGTTAGCAAATCCGCCGTAACAACACACATTCTATGAAAATTTCAACTATCTAGCTCTTTTGGTTCAAAAGTTACAGCCCTAAATAGGTCGGACAGACGGACGGACGGACAGACGGACAGACGGACGGACGGACGGACAACGTAGGCTTAGTAATAGCGTCCCGTTTTTACCCTTTGGGTACGGAACCCTAAAAAACGACGCCATTTGTCCATAGAAAGTTACACAAACCCCTTTATTCACCAATAACTTTAATGCATAAATCTTCACGTTAAGCTCAATAAAAAACAATATGCAATTTACATATACAGGGTGTCCGGTGGCAGATTTAGGATTTAAATTTCGAATTTCTCCGTAACCGTTGCACGGAGGAGCGGGGAGGGGGCCGCGTTGGCTTCGTCATTCGTGCGGGTTTTTTAGTCGCAATGTCGCAGTGGACGGGTGAACAACGTGCGTTCGCAATCGAAGCGTATTTTAAAGCCAATGATTCGTGTGCAATTTCTCGTCGAAGATTTTGTTCACGTTACAATATTCGACGGTTACGTGACGCCCCAAGTGAAGATTTGATTCGATCATGGGTGCGAAGGTTCCGGGCAACAAGTTCAGCAGAAAATAACCCACGACCGGGGCCCAGCCGGACGTCGAGAACAAATGAAAACATCGAACTCGTCGCGTCCAGTTTGAGCGATAATCCGCGTCAGTCCGTTCGCAAGAGAGCGGCTGCCTTGGGGCTTCCAAAAACTATAGTGCACGAGATATTGAAGAAGGATCTTAAACTTCATCCATTTAAAATTCAAATTGTGCAAGCGCTTAAGCCTAATGATTACAACTTGCGTAAAAATTACTGTGAGACAATGTTGGAGCGATTTCGCACGGTGAACACTATTTTTTGGAGTGATGAAGCCCACTTTCACTTAAATGGCAGTGTAAACAAGCAGAATTGTCGTTATTGGTCTCCTAAAGGACAAAATCCCCACTTAAAACACCAAAAGCCACTTCACAGTCCCAAAGTGACGGTTTGGTGTGCATTATCAAGCAGGGGAATAATTGGACCCTATTTTTTTGAAAATGGTCAAGGGCACGCAATTTCTGTGACTGGTGTTGCTTATCGGCGAATGCTCAATGATTTTTTTTTTCCAACATTGAGAGACCATCCTTCCTACACTTCACGGACATGGTTTCAGCAAGATGGCGCCACCCCGCACACTGCTAGGGAGACCATGGCGCTACTGCGTGATTTCTTCCCCAACCAACTGATAAGTCGTTTCGGTGACATCCCCTGGCCACCCAGGTCACCGGATCTTACACCCATGGACTTTTTTCTGTGGGGATATCTCAAAAATAAAGTCTACGAAACAAACCCGGCGACTATCTCATCATTAAAAGAAAATATCGTTCGCGAAGTTCATGGCATCTCGGCGGCACTTCTCCAGCGAGTGGCAAGAAATACTGAAGCCAGATTCCATGAATGTATCCGACGTGACGGTCAACATTTAGACGACATAATTTTTAAGAAATAAAACCCGCATTTGTCTTCTTTATAATGATTAAAAATATAAATGTATATTTCACGTAGTTTTTTTGTTATTTATATTTTAAATCCTAATTCTGCCACCGGACACCCTGTACTATTTCATATCATATAAACTGTCACTACTCTAGGCAGCCTAGTAAATATCAAGACGAAAAATATTCAAATACAAACAGTAATACCGACAAGGTGTAAGCACAACCCAATTCAAGTGCAAAACGCAGAAGAAACGTCAAAGGAAAGGGTATTAAGTATTCCTGAGGCGTCTTAAAAGACACGCGTGCACATCTGAGGCGTCCTTTCAGCGTTACCGTAGAGAGAGTCGTCTCCAGCCGACACGACACGAGCGCCGAGTCGAGGCCCGGCGCCGGCGGAGCACGCACGGTCCTCAATAGATGAAAGAATCTCATTCAGGCGACCGACCTACTGAAACTCCTTAGATGCGGTGCAACAAACTTTTCCAGTGACGAAGACAATTTTAACACAAAAATTTTCAAAAAATTGAATTGATTGATCAATAGTTCAACAGTGTAAGTTTCAAAGATCAATGGAACAGACACAGACAGTTCTCTGACATATAAGAGACAGCGGGCGAATAAAAGTAAACCACGTTCGTTATTGTATTTGGTCATAGGTAGTACACATATTATTAGTGGGTTGTCAATTGCCACATGATATACAAATGAAAAATAAATTTATGCCTTTTTACGCCCGTAATAATAAATAGATCTAAAGTAGATAAAGCGCTCTCTCACTTTTAAGGCTTGCTGCTCTATTACAATAATATACTCAACATTCCACTGTCGCATCTGTTTGCTACATTTCCCTTGATTTACCCAAAATACCGCTCTCTGTTGAATATCTCTGAGCAAAGATCCACACGCCTTACATCTTATACTTGAAATGCATTGCAAAACCAATAATGGGATTAGTTAAATTAAATTTCAATGTGAACCCGCTCTGTTGAGGCTGTCAAAGAGAATAAATTATATTAGTCGAACGGACGAACGAAATTGGAGACATTGGAGTTATGAATCAACTTTATCGGTTTACATTCAGTCTCGCGTTTTTGAAATGTTTATTTTAGTTGAAATGTTATTTCGGTCGGTTAAGTTTCCGGTCGCCATGAGATTTTTTATTTAATTAAAAGATCTCATTTAGCATCACATTTCTTTAATGGATATGAGTCAAAAACTTGAAAAGTTTTGAGTTCTGAGATAATGACTCGGTAGCTTAATTGGCCGAAAGCATACATCAATAATCTGGCAATAATGAAACCCCGGTTTGACAGATTGCGGGTTCAAGGTCCCGTGCTGCATGACATAATCAATAAGTATAGTGCATCCAAGACAGCTTGGTGATATTGACAGGCGGTTTTAGAGATTTTATTTCACTTTTTAAAGCTATTTGAGGCGTAAAGCTTTATAATACACTAAAAATATACAATATTAATAAACATTTAACATAAATAACGGCTCAGACATTATTCAGAAAGTAAAATAATCGCTCTAAAACGATCTGTCAAAATCACCATGCTATCTTGGACGCACTATAGTAGGTACTATTAGGTACTACGACGCGACGTTGGCTTATTTCGTCACGTATGGGGTAAGTACACAGGACAATCAAATAACAAAAAAAAATTAGTTCCGGTGAGAGTCGTGCTCGCACGTCCGCTCCGTTCGAGTGACAGCTAGCGAGTGTCACCCCACTTCGCCCACTAACGCGCATTTATTATAATACCAATACGTCACAGGTATAATAAGTTGAGCGTATTTTTTTTGGTTTTGTATGGAATGTTAAATATATTGTAGCGAATAAGTAATAAAATAACATAGTCTGATCACAATGGCTGGTTCGCTCCGAAGGTAGCTGCGCAGCGAGACTCGGGAGCGGGGGCATAGAAGCCCGCTACGCTTTGCCATTCCATGTCGTAGACTTCCTCGGCGGCTGCATTTGCACCGGACTTGACCGGACTATGTACGGCATACACATATGAGATAATATATCGCGAGCTCTGTCGGACCCAATGAGCGACACCGCTCTTGTGGTCAGACTATAGTAAATGTAAACTATGTCAATTGTGTCAGCCACTATGTTTTTGCCATGTGTAACTATGTTTTGGCGTACACCGTATTCACGAGTTAAGTTTACTAATGACCGATTCTAGAAATGCCTACATAAATAAATGACCAATGACAAATGGCTGATTCTACAAATGACCGATTCGTGAAACCACGTTGACTGACTGTAGAATTCGTTATTTTTTTTTTTTTTTTTTTTATTAACTATGGGTTTGCTCTTGACCTCAATCCAGTCCTCAGGACGAAGATGGGGTCGTAGATGTAGCGAGCTTACCCAGAAGATGCCTATTCACTCGTACTTTAAAGGAATCCGGGTTGTAAGTACTCGGAAATACTGACGCAGGTAAGGCATTCCACTCCTTGGCTGTGCGCATTATAAAAGATTCAGAAAGGCGCTTGGTGCGGATATGTGGGATGTCAACCAAGAAGGGGTGATATCCCGCGGTGCGTCTGGAAGTCCGATAGTAGAAAGGGGAAGGTGGGATGAGCTCATGTAGCTCTTGGGCACACTCACCGAAGTACAATCTGTAGAAGACCGACAAGCAGGCCACTCTGCGGCGGTGGGCTAGGCTATGAAGCTTGGCCTCCACCAGCTTACTATCGCCAATGAGCCTCCTGGCTCTGCGTTCAACCGAGTCGAGTGTGGCAAGTTGATACTTGGCTGAGCCATCCCACAGGTGGCAGCAGTACTCCATACATGATCGGACCTGAGCTTTATACAATACTAAGAGCTGTCCAGGAGTGAAGTACCACTTCACCTTGTTTAAGATGCCCAGCTTTTTGGCCGCAGTTTGAGCCTTAGACTCGATGTCAGCGCCGAAGTTGAGTTTCGTGGTCAAGCTTATACCCAGAAGCCCAAGACTGTCGGAAACAGGGACAGATGTACCCCGGAAAGTAGGAGTCAGATTAACGGACTCCTTTTTGCGGTGAACAGACAAGCCTGTGTTTTGGTGGCGTTGAAGTTGACTAAATTATTGTCACCCCACTGGGAGACAAGACTTAAAGTCAAGTTATTTCAATTATCTCATATTTCGTTATTTCAAGAATCGATCAGTTGGTGTACATAACGGATTCAGGGGTATAATCTACAACCTACAATTGACTAGGTACATACTCTATAAATAAACGGTTCTACAAATGACCGATTCGTGAAATGTCTGATTCTCACGTTCAGTATAGTGTAATTAGGTAACGTAATGATAGCATTGTATCAGAGCTGATGCCGCTCTGAATATTTAATAAAATCCCCATCTCATTAATTATACATACAATTTATATAATGTTGAAGTAGGAAAGGAAACTTTCTCTCCATTACCTTCGCGAAATAATAAAGCAATCGAGAGGTAGTCGCTGGCACTGGCAGCTTATCCAATAAGCACTCATTAATTGTATCTACTGTAAAAGACAGTAATTAATTGTTACACGTTTATTACTCGAATGAGTAGTTATTAGAAGATTAATTTACACAAAGCGCATACTCAGTGAGGAAGCTTCTTATGAGGATAGTCCTTGCAGCGAGCTCCATATTTTTTTTAAACGCGGTCTAGATTATAATCTCTGAGGCTCGTTAAAATTGTCATGGTCCGTGGTTCAAAGATTTTCGTACAAATTTTAAATGAATCCAAGCATTGAAACTATATAATACGAGCTTTTACCCGCGACTTCGTCCGCATAAATTATATACCAGATTTTAAGTCAGATGATAAGCTATCAAACAAAAAAAGTTTCATCAAAATCGGTTCAGTAGTTTTTGCGTGATACTCGAACAAACAAACACCCAAACAAACAAACAAACAGACAGACAAAAAATCCAAAAATTGGTGATTTGGAATCAGGGACATCTAAAAATCATATCGTAATCTTTTTTTGTAAATATCTTTAATGTACAGACACACTTCTGTTACAGTTTTATAATAGTTTAGATGTATTTTAACGGAAATCTGACAAAATACAGACGGATATTAGTTTATAGATCGTCTTTAAAAATGTAATTGGTTTAATTGGTATAGTAAACTAGGACGAAACTTCGTTTACATGCAGTCTCTCGGGCCTGACTATCCTCCTAATGTGTTTGTGTTTAGTACAATTTTTATTTTTTGCCTCTCCCGTCCCGTGTGTATAATGGGTCTTTTCAAACGAGATAATGTTTCTATACAACATTTTTGTAGCGGCCGTATCGTTCGCGAGATATAACTAAGTAAATCTCGGGCGCCCTCGCACTTATATCCTCTTAAATTTTGGGAACATTCAAATAAACAAAAACCGCATTTTCAATTCGCACTAATGGGAATCAGCGCGGCGATTCACGACCGCATCAGCTGTCGAGCGTGACATGACAAGTGACGTCACTGTCCGGACACCCAGCACAAGCAGTAGCTCCACCGACACGGACGCGCTCCACGGGATCAATATTGACAAATTGCACGATAAACTAGCTTAGTTCCACGATACACAACTAAGCCCATGTCTTCATAATAGACATTCTGCTGATAGGTAAATCCATATTCATCGCGAAGGGATCTGTAGCGTCGTTTGAACATAACAAATGTGTAATACATTCACGAGGGAGCCGAAAGCTTTCTTATAGAATAACAAATGACTCTATCATAAATACAAAGAGGATATATTAAATCCCTAATAAACACTATCCAGTACGCTGTGATATTTAAGATCACTAACATTCCATCGTTTTAGTTTTAGTGTCGGAAAAATGTTGAAGAAAAAAAGCGATGTAAAATGAGCAAGATGGAAATGTGTAAAAGGGCACGTTAGCCGGGAACGAGGCGAGGGCGACCGACGCTGACTGGAACAGTCTTAGGAAAGTGTTACATAACGCCCCGCGGGAACTCAATGAACACGGAATGGAGGAAAATCACCTTTACGCACATCGGGACAAATCTGACGCGTTCTACGAACAATTCGGGATCACAGCCATCACTCTAATTGACAAATGTTCTGGTAAATTTGAAATGTCATGACGATTTTGCGTTTTCCTGTCCGTTGGTTTAATCTTGACAGGTGGATACAAAGCGGATTTTCAATGATAATAGTCTTAATCTGCTTGTTGGACGTCTCAAACTTATGGGAGTCAGTTGCCTCAAGGTAAACCAGTTGCTGTCAAGCTGGTCTAATTTGACTCTAGTGGGGCAAAACAGGCAAATAAACAGGAAAATAAATGAAGTAGAATGTAGTTTTATAATGACGTAACTTTGGACACGTTGCATTTTCCTTGCCGACTCCGCCGACGTCACGACGTCGAATAGAATGAATTAGCTTTTATCACAATTTTAACTTTTTTCAAACATGCTTGTAACGTTTATTGAGGGTAAAACATAATTTCATTTATTATAGTAATCGGACGAAAGATTAAGTAAAAATGCAAACGGAATTATGAAATAAATATAAAAAACGCACCGTTTTGACTTTTTTTGCTAGATTCTTTTTCCCTGTTAAAACGGTACATGCAAAGCAATGCGTGAATAGGAACGTCTTAGATGTTCATACGAAAATAAAAAACCAACATATTTTACCAAGACAAGATGTGCGTGAACTGCGATTACGCGACACTCCGTTTAGATGAGGTATAGCTAATATTACCACTATAATCTAGAGATTATGAGAAACAAATCGACATGAGTTCCATAACTAACTATACGCCAACTATACGCTAACATTGTTTGGGGGCCTTTTCCCCGTAGCTGGAGAAAATATCTCTTTTTTTAGCATTATTTTGACAACCTTCTTCGAGATAAATCAAAATTGCTGTACTGGCCAAAAGTAGGTAACTTATCAAAGGTTTTATTTAAATTTCGAACTGGCTTGCAAATAGAAAACTGTTTATTGAAAAAAAACAGATTAACACTTTAACGCGGGAATAGTAAAAGTAGATAACAGACAGGAAAGTAAAAAAGGTCTCAGATCTCATGTGAATGCCGAGGTCAACAAACATGTGATCTGAGGCTTTCTTATTTACTTCCCGAGGTTAGTAATCTATTTTTCTCCTCGACAGAGGCGGAAAGCGGCAATTTCGTTTAGCGCAGCGGGACGAAAGTTGGCGCTTTCCGCCCAGAGGGCAGAGGGGTAAAAAATTATTGTTGTTCGTTGTTCGTCATTGATTTTGAAAAGTAATTGTATTTTAATTTCTGCGCATTATTTGAGAAAAGTACTATACAAGCCTTGGCCACAACTAGGCATTGATGGACTTACGTATGTATGCCTCAGCTTCGCCTCGGCCCACATTTACACGTTCGTCCATCAATGCCTCTGTTGCTGGCGTCTGCAGTAATGCACTATTTCAACACCACAAACGACAGAAAACATCACAACAGAAAATAACCACAACATTCTTATCCATTACATCAAGAAATAAGCATTTTGAACGAAAATAAACTAGACGACTAAGACGATTCCATTGAAGGTTTTCATTTTATGAAGTTATACAAGTTACAAATCGTAATGATTTTTCGGATACCGGTAGTTTTTCATGAAAAAAGTTTATTATTGAGCGGATACTCAACTGAATTTACTTCCAGACATTTGCACATACGTGGCTGGCAAGCCAGAACATGGACAGCGTCCAGAGTACAGGTGCGGCTCCAGCCCAAACATCCTGCCAAATACAACTACAGAACAGAGTGAGTGCAGACCACGCGCAGCTCCTCATATCATGGATAAGTGGAGCGTAAAAAACCAGAGAAAAAAAAATTTCCTATTTGGGTAAAAGGAATGCCAGTCGATAAAATTGGTGATTCTATGGCCTGGTGGTGCAATAAAGTTGACCGGCACGGTCAAGTTGACCTCGGTTTTTTGGCTTCCTTAACATCGGTGACTGACCGATCGCCTTATGAAAACCGAAAACATGTATTGTAAACCTATTCACATGTACACCTGTCATGAGGTAATTATAATATCTAGCATTTCACAGGAACCTACTGTTTCCTATTATAAAACTGTAACAGAAGTGTGTCTGTCTGTACATTGAAGATATAAAAAAAAGTTACGATGTGGTTTTTAGGTGTCCCTGATTCCAAATCCCCAATTTTATGCTGATATTTTGTCGGTCTGTTTGTTTGTTTGTTTGAGCATCACACGAAAACTACTGAACCGATTTCGATGAACCGTTTTTTGTTTGAAATCTTATGATTTGACTTAAAATCTGTGTTGTTCAAATGAGTGAGTACTATAAACTAAGTCCACTGGCACAGAGACCCAAAGTGGGTCTTGGACTATTGGCCCCATACGAGAGAATGCCACCTTCAAGCCGGTGCGGCTTGACAGCTACTCCGATAAATGAAAATTAGTGATGTTATAGTTGCGAATGTAAAAGACATTAATTAGTTGTATTATAATTTTTAACGTTTTAGTTTTGAAGCCGGATGCCACTCTTGACGTGACCCTCTTCTCTCTCTACGCATGTCCAAGATAAACCGGTTATACCGCAGATTTTCCGCCATGGACGAAGTAAAAACCAGATCTAAATGAGAAATAGATGCTAAGATAAGGGAACAACTACTAAACAGTATAGCAAGCAAGTTATTTGTTACACAATGTTATAGCAATAGTTTGACAACGTGTCGGGATTCTGAACGTACTCCGTGGATGGCCCACATGTGGAAGGTCGCTCTTGGCAAGCACCATCCCGAGAGTTTCTTCGCCTCACTTCTGATACCAGATGTTACCAAGATATTCTGATTGACATACTTTCTTAATTAATTTCAAATGCCAACTCGCTGAGCAACGATTATATATATTTCCATAAATTTTGACGTAAACGCGCGTCATTAAGTAAAAAAAAAGAAATGAAACATGCTACATAACCGTATCAATTATGTAAAACACTCACTGAATTTATTAAATCTTCAGGGCTGTAAAGAACTTTATGAAGTTTGTTTCTCATGGTCTATTTTTTCGAAATTCTACCCCTGTGTGAAAATGGAGGTCTGAAATGTATTGAAACCCCCCCGGTATGCCCGCCCGTCGTGCCTTGGGCAATCGCAGCAAGCCAATTCTGATTGGTAATTTGCAAACTCAATAGAATGCCATCGACTCGACAGAAAAAGTGACACTAGTAATACAACTTGTTAATGAATAAATGCAAAAGTAGAAAACAGTTTGTTTAAAATAAACATTTATCTTATGTTTAGAATCGAGAGCACAATCGAATTATCAATGTTTCTACAAAGGTAATATATTTTTTTTTCAAAATGTTATATACTTTCTTAGTATAATTAAACATTTACTGAACTCGATGTCAACGCACCGCACACGGGCACACTCAACGTTACTACTACTAAAACAAGATTATTAAAATGTATCTAAGAGCACGCTTTCATTCATTGCTGAAATAATAATAATTCATTTTTGCCTATTTGACAATTATTAATATTATAGAGAAGATTTATGGAAGGAACGATATACTTGTAATAGCGCCGACCTCAAAATACAAAAAAAGGGCACGAGGATGATTATGACTATACCTAATACACGTCTGTGGATTATGAATTATGATGCAGATTAGCACAAAATAAGGGCAGTCTATAAAGATACCATTAAAAGCTTCTTCTTATCGTGTGGGCAGCCAGCCCCGGTGTCGGAATTTTTTCAGACCACCTTACCGGCCTCAGGCCTCTGACGATGATTAAAAGCTAAATTCACCGGACCTTAGCGCTAAATATTATGTCCATTCGAAAGCAAAAACGTGTTCTTAATTTTCGATCTGCGACGTCATAACTCGGTACTCAGCCGGATAGATTACGAAGCGAGAGAAGGGATCGTATAAAATCGCCAAGCTCAGATAATCCTCCATTACCTGCTATGAAAACGGGCTCGGACACGCCAAAGACCATAACCCCGACAATAGCGGACAGCGGACAGCGGACAGTGACGGCAGCGGTAGCGGGGCGGTACGGAATAGTACGGATGGCCAAATTCGCCCTCAAAATCTGATAGGGATTAATAGCACTGGTAAAGATTATAAACGTAGACGAGCGGAGACGGCGGAGCCGGCCGTACAAATCTACTCAAGTGACACCACACCGCATTTGGTCTACCAGGTACTACTGCTAATAATCTCCACAATGAACGATTTTATAATAAATGGTCGTACAACCGGCCGTCGAAAAGAAAGCGTCTTCCGGTTCGAGCTCTCCACTACAGACCTTTATTCTTCATGGGGCATTAATTCTGTGTGCCACCCATTGCCACTTCAACTTTTGTTTTCCTGCGAATCTCCTCATTTCTGATTTGGTTGCGTGATCTACTGGTAAGGAAGCAATTATAAAGGGCAAAAGTCTCCTCTTATTCGCGATTTACTATGCTGGCCACCGGAGCGATGATAGCCCATACGGAAGAGAGCTAGCGCCTCAATCCTGAGGCCGCGGTTCGATTCCTGGCCTGTACCACTAAGTTCTTCGGAATTTATGTACGGTTGTATTTATCATTTACTAGCTCGGCGGTGAAGGAAAACATCGTGAGGAAACCTGCATTCCCGAGAATGAAAAGAAAATACTGTTACGAGCTACGGGTTCCGGGATTGGAGTGAAACGCTAAGTCCAATTTTACAGAGTTTATTTGGGTTAAACTTACAAACGGTCCACCTCGCAGAGGTTCCCCTAAACGGTTCACTTCACCGGGTCCTCCTCGCAGGGATTCCCCGTGCACCACTTACTGTCACTGTTCACAGTCCACTACGTCACTACTATGACGTCACGACGTACGACACTATGACGTCAAGACGTACGACACTATGACGTCACACACTACACTGACACTATGACGTCACGTACTACACCGACACTATGACGTCACGCACTACACTGACACTAGTCTACTCACTGTTCCACTCTTAGCACTTTTCTCTTCACTAGTACTTTTCCACTTTTACTTTTCTTCCTTTTGTTTCGCACTGTTCACTGTAAAACCAAATACTGCCGCCAGTCGAAATTCGCCGCCTTTTTATATCCCGCAGAACATTCCGGAATACCCTTTTTTCGATCTTCTTTTCTTTACTCGATTGTTTTCCTCCAGATAGTTCTAACCCCGCGTTCCTTTTTCGAAACCGATCGAAGACACGCCCACTTTTCTGGTTCTTTTCAAATATTCGTAATTTCGCCTCCTTTCTCGAAGTTCCTAGACACCCCTAGACCTTTTGGTCCCTTTTTAATATTCCTTCTCTCTCTACCTTCTAGAACATTTCTAAAAACACAAAAATCTAGAAATATTTTTGGCGCGGATCGGATTCGAACCGTCACCCCTAGCATGGGAGGCGGAACCTTAGACCGTAGGACCACGGCGATTGTTAATGAGCCGGCCGAATTTTCGAATGCCTTCTTTACGTTTGACGTTTGACAGCGGCCGTAACACTGCCCCTCCCTTAGTTCTGCTCGTCCCGAGCATCGTTACTGCCGAAATATCGAGCCAACCGGTCCACGTGCACTATCTTCAACGGGCTCCTTGGCGATCGTCGAATTCGATAGGTGACGTCATTTATCCTGGTCACTACCTCATACGGTCCTTCCCAACTTGCCTGCAACTTCGGACTCTTCCCTTTCCTTCGAACTGGATTATGCAGCCAAACTGATGTTCCTTCCTCAAACCCAGCATAGTTCGCTTTTCGGTCATATCGTGTCTTTGAACGGTCACTTGAGTTTTGACCTGCTTCTCGAAGTTGTTCATAAATGTCGACCATTTTCTCCCGCAGTTCGCTCACATAGTCACTGATACTTTTAGGAGTGCCTGGTGCGCATCCTGATAGCAAATCTGCTGGAAGTTTCAACTCTCTCCCGAAGTTTGCTATTGCTGGAGTTGCCGAAGTACTCTCATGAACAGCGGTTCGATAGGCCAACAGGAAAATAGGTATGTACTCGTCCCAGTTATCTTGATGATTATCGACGACCTTCGCAAGATGCCGTTCCAAAGTTTGATTGAATCGCTCCACCATGCCGTCAGACTGCGGGTGATAAGGAGTAGTCCGGGTCTTATGGATTCCGAAAATTTTGCAAACTTCCTGGAACAACTGTGACTCAAAGTTCCTGCCTTGATCACTGTGCATTTCCAGCGGAACCCCAAACCGGCAGAAAACTTCATTCACCAACTTGGTAGCCACAGTGACCGCTTCCTGATTTGGAATGGCAAATACTTCTGGCCACTTTGTGAAATAATCCATTACCACAAGTATATACCGGTTCCCCGATTTAGTGACTGGAAATGGTCCCGCGACATCCAAAGCGATTCGCTCCCAAGGCGCCCCAACATTATAAATTTTCATTGCTGCCCTGCTCCTCGTATGAGGTCCCTTTACAGCTGCGCAGACTGTACACTTGCGGCACCAATCTTCCACATCGTCTCTGCAATGCAACCAGTAAAATCTTTCCTTTACTTTCTCCAAGGTTTTCTTTACACCCAAATGCCCTCCGGAAGTTCCGTCATGAAAAACTCTCAGAATTTCTTTCACCTTAGCTTGCGGGACCACCAACTGCAGATACGAGTCTTTTCCATCCGATGTCTCCCATTTTCTACAGAGTAATCCGTTATGCATGATGAGGCTCTTCCACTGAGCCCAAAGTCCCTTCGTGACTGCCCCGTACTTTGCCACCTCGCTCCACTGAGGCTTAGAACCATCACTCTTTAACCAGTTCAGGATTGGCCCGACTCCTGAGTCCTTTTCCTGTTCGCGACGCATTGCCTCGTTTCCCCACTCATCGTTGATGGCATCAGTTCTAATAACCTTGAGTGAAACTGTTTCCTTCCCTTCTTGCTTGCTGCAATGCTTACAATCTTCTGGACATGGTCTTCTTGACAGTGCGTCTGCATTGGAGTGAACTCTTCCACTTCGATGCTCTACTTCAAAGTTGAATTCCTGTAGTTGCTCCAACCATCTTGCAACTTGACCTTCCGGGTTCTTAAATTGGAGTAACCATTTCAGCGCAGCGTGGTCTGTCCTGACTAAAAATTTACGTCCCAGCAGATACTTCTTGAAGTGTTGTACAGTCTTCACCACGGCCAATAATTCTCGTCTGGTAACACAGTAGTTCCTCTCAGGTCTTGATAATGATTTACTGAAGTAGGCTATTACAGTTTCCTTTTCACCATGTCGCTGCGAGAGCACACCTCCAATCCCGATGTTACTGGCGTCTGCGTCTACAACAAATTCACCCTGGACATCGGGATATCCAAGAATTGGTGCCTTACTCAGACGTTCCTTTAACTCCATAAAAGCCTCCTCACATTCTGAATCCCATGTGAACGTCCTCTTTTCTTCCGTAAGTCGATGTAGCGGCTTTGCGATGTCCGAAAACCCTTTCACAAAACGACGATAGTAAGAGCAGAGTCCAAGAAAAGCTCTAACTTGTGTCTTATCTTTCGGTGTTGGCCACTCCCTCACAGCAGCAGTTTTGGCAGGATCGGTCTCGACTCCTCTCTCAGAGATTACATGTCCAAGGTAATTGACCTGTCGTTTGAAGAAAGAACATTTTTTTGGACTCAATTTAAGATTGGCTCCACGTAGTCTTTCGAAGACTTTCTCCAACTTTTTCAGGTGGTCATCAAAGTCTCGCCCAACAATGATGATGTCGTCCAGGTAGACAAGACACGTGTCACCCAGAATTCCAGCTAGGACATGTTCCATCAATCTCTCGAAAGTCGCAGGGGCGTTACTCAATCCAAATGGCATTACCTTGAACTGCCACAGTCCTTTCCCGGTGGAAAACGCGGTTTTCTCCTTGTCTTTAGGGTCTACGTCCACTTGCCAGTACCCACTTTTCAGATCGAGCGTTGAAAACCATTTCATTCCATTCAAAGTGTCTAAGGTGTCGTCGATCCTTGGCAAGGGGTAGCTGTCTTTCTTCGTTACTTCATTCAGCTGCCGATAATCCACACAAAATCTCGTTGAGCCATCCTTTTTCTTGACGAGAACTACAGGTGAACACCAGGGACTTGATGAAGGTTCGATGATGTTATTCCTTCTCATGTCCTCTATCATTCCCTCCACTTCCTTCTCACGAGCAAACGGAATGCGCCTAGGTCGTTGCTTGATTGGCGCTACATCTCCCGTATTAATCGTGTGCTTCACCAAGTCTGTTCTACCAATATCTGCGTCGTTCTGGGAGAACAGGTCTGAAAAACGCCGCAGCAAGTTCTTCGCTTTCACAGCCTGTAGCTTAGTCAGGTCCTTGCTGGAGTCTTCCATAACTTTGGATACTACATCCTCCTCAGCCTTATGTTTCCTAGGAGGATTTTCCACACATTGTCGCAACCATAAAACTTCCTCGCAGTGACCAACAACCTCCCCCTTCTCAATCGTCAGGTCCACATCTCCAACGTTAAGTATCGGGATTGAGGTAGATGAAACTGATCCAACAACTGTCCTTGCCGGAATCCAAGAAGTTTCAGTTTTAACTTTCTCTATCACAGCACATCTCCGTGGTAATCTCCCATCGTTACTCTTGGGCAAAACGACAGGTACCAAGGTCTGTGATCTAGGTTTGAGAACTGTTCTTCTCACACAGTAGACCTTTCCCGACGATCCACCTTTCATCGGAACCTCCTCTGTGTTACACCGTAGCACTCCGTTTTTCATGTCTATACTGCACTGGTGATTTTGTAAGAAATCTAAGCCAATGATGCAATCGTCCACTATTTCAGCTACAATCACCTCATGTTTGAAAGGAGTTTCCCCGATCTTAATTGAAACTCCCAACTCCCCGTTGACAGGTATGCGCTGGCCGGTAGCTGTTGTTAACTGCAGGTTGGTTTGTTGCAGAAGTCGTTTCTGATAACTTTCCATCTCGTTTATCAGTCGAGTATTGATCACTGTTCTCGAAGCTCCGGTATCTAATGTTAGTTGACAGATTCTACCATTGACCTCTCCTTCGACTAACAGACTATTTCCGTCTGATGTCTGTTTGACTCTTATGGTTGGGGTTGCAACATAACCGGCCAGCGCCCACCCCGCAGCCCTGGCTGGTTTTAGTTTTCCTGCTGCTCATCAGTCGAGACTCCTATATCCCGACGACCTGTGCGCTTCGGACAGGAGCTGCGAATATGCCCTCGTTCACCACACTCGTAGCACACAAAACCGACGCTTCGATTCCTTGGCGGTGCGGCTCTAGTCACAATAATCTCCCTGAGGCGAGCGGAACGAGAATCCTGTCGTACGGCCTCCACCTCCAATGCATGGGCAACAGCGTCCCTGAGAGTGCTATGGTGCCCAAGTCGCACGGCAGCTCGCACCTCCGGGTCCCGTATCCCATCCGTAAAGGCCTGCAGGAGCATGTCATCGATGGCTGCTGGTGATGACTGGAAAGCCTTACGCACGAGCTTCTCCACTTCCACGGACCATTGCTGCAGACTCTCGTTAGCATGTTGGTTCCGTTCCTTCAATCGCGCCCGATACATGTGCTCGAGATGTCCGTCGCCGAATCTAGCCTCCAAAGCTCCGAAAAGCTTGTCAAATGTCAGATTTTCACCAGCACCAACAGCTTCCAGCACAGTGAGAGCCTGTCCCTGGAGTGCTAATGTCAACGCAGACTGCGCCTCTTCTTTGCCCCAGCCGTTAACTTTCATCGCCGTCTCAAATTGTAGCTTGAAGGCGGGCCATGACGTCAGTCCATCGTAAACCGGAGTCTTGACACCTTTCGGTTGAATGGGTGAGTCAAAAACAGCAGCGACACGACTATGAGATCTGCTCTGCTCAACCTCTCGCCGGATCTTGGCGAACTCACCCTCTACACGATCCAGCCTCCCTCCGAACTCACCCTTTACATGATCTAACCTCCCTTCGAGCTCTCCCTTCACACGATCCAACCTCCCTTCTACGGCTTCGACTCTCTCTACCGCCTGTTGCAAGCCTTTCGTGATATCTTTATGAAGCGCCTCCTGCATTGTGCGCATTTGGTCTTCCTGCCGGCGCGCCTGTTCCTCCTGCCGGCGAGCCTGATCATCTTTCAGTGCGCGCAGTTGTTCCTCCATCATGCGTTGGATTTGATAGAGGAAGTTCCCTGGGTTCTTTTCCGGAGTGCGCTGCACTTCCGTTGCAGGGCTCGCACCTTCCTGGCGCGCTTCCGACATGGCCCGGGTGGTGACTCCCTTTAACTCCTTTGGCACCAGCGGCATCTTACTCCAATCCCACACTTCTGACACCAAATGTTACGAGCTACGGGTTCCGGGATTGGAGTGAAACGCTAAGTCCAATTTTACAGAGTTTATTTGGGTTAAACTTACAAACGGTCCACCTCGCAGAGGTTCCCCTAAACGGTTCACTTCACCGGGTCCTCCTCGCAGGGATTCCCCGTGCACCACTTACTGTCACTGTTCACAGTCCACTACGTCACTACTATGACGTCACGACGTACGACACTATGACGTCAAGACGTACGACACTATGACGTCACACACTACAATGACACTATGACGTCACGTACTACACCGACACTATGACGTCACGCACTACACTGACACTAGTCTACTCACTGTTCCACTCTTAGCACTTTTCTCTTCACTAGTACTTTTCCACTTTTACTTTTCTTCCTTTTGTTTCGCACTGTTCACTGTAAAACCAAATACTGCCGCCAGTCGAAATTCGCCGCCTTTTTATATCCCGCAGAACATTCCGGAATACCCTTTTTTCGATCTTCTTTTCTTTACTCGATTGTTTTCCTCCAGATAGTTCTAACCCCGCGTTCCTTTTTCGAAACCGATCGAAGACACGCCCACTTTTCTGGTTCTTTTCAAATATTCGTAATTTCGCCTCCTTTCTCGAAGTTCCTAGACACCCCTAGACCTTTTGGTCCCTTTTTAATATTCCTTCTCTCTCTACCTTCTAGAACATTTCTAAAAACACAAAAATCTAGAAATATTTTTGGCGCGGATCGGATTCGAACCGTCACCCCCTAGCATGGGAGGCGGAACCTTAGACCGTAGGACCACGGCGATTGTTAATGAGCCGGCCGAATTTTCGAATGCCTTCTTTACGTTTGACGTTTGACAGCGGCCGTAACAATACCATAAGTTCGGAGGTATGCGTAAATATGGGTGAGCTTGGGGCGAACACAAAAGGACCAGCGCTGGTCTCCGTGTTACAACGACCCTTGCTTGCAATAGCCCAACCACAAATAATTAATGCTGGCCACCGGCTAGGCAGCGTTCGGGAAGCTACATAGTATCTTCTCGTCCTAAATACCGCAGTGTCTCAAGACAAGTATTTCATCAGTGTGTGCTGCCAGTGATGACTGATGACATACGGACCTGAGACGTGGTTTCTCACTCAAGTTCTCATAAAAAGACTGAACGTCGCCCAAAGAACAATGGGGAGCGCTATATGCTCGGAGTGTCCCTGTGAGATCGAAACGGAAATGAAGATTCGCAGAGGAATCAGAGTAGCCGACACAACCCAAAGAATTGCTAAACTAAAGTGGCAATAGCTCGCAGAACGGATGGCCGATGAGAGCATGTCAGTTCTTTACGCACCGCTCCCCGCCCTACCGATTTCTGTTGCCGAAACCTCAGCCTAGGAGTGTTCATCGGTTACAAAATTTGTTATAGAGCCTCATTTTATCTTCGATCGTCGGTAGGAAACTTTTATAAGGTACCTACTTAATGTGTTAAGCCGATTCATTTATCTGAATAGGTATTATAAAATCAATAGTCAGTTAATTGGCTTGTAACATTAAGCCGAACCGTGGTTGTATTAAGAAATTCAAAATTAAATACCTAAGCCTAACCTAAGTTTAACAAAATAAGGGCTTAGATAAAACGCAAATTTGTAGACTTCAAAACTAACAAAGTACTAAAATACCTAATAATATAACCGGAGTTGCTGTCAAGCGGGTACGATTCGCGATTGGGCTTGAGTTTTTTTTCGCTTTGCTTGATACCGACTCCAATAAACAAATTTATTCGCACAATGCATGCGATGCAATATTGGTGTTAGGTATCTACATTTTGTTTCGAGCGAGCCCGACTTACACTTGGCCGGATGTTTATGTTGACTGTACATGCTATGTGCCTTACGGTAAATAAACGAAGTTACCTTGTAAACTATAACTTACAATTATGTGGACGCTTGTAATTGCCCTGTCGTAGACCGTATTCGTGAATTATTTGTATAAAGCCAGGAGTGCGATTTTTAAACATCACACGTTCAAATCAGCAGTAGAAAGATGCATAATCTCCATAGTAATTTTGACATTTTCTACTGCTGATTACAACGTGTGATGTTCAAAAATCGCATTCCAAGGTCTCAATTGCGCTATTTTATACGGTTTTACCGTTCGGACGGAACGTTTTTGGTTTTGGTTTAGCTGATGTAAAAATGCTATCGTGCAATTTTTTTCTGAACGGTTAAATCGTTGACGTTACCAACCAAAGCAATGTTGTATTTATTTTGTGAAATGGAAATTATTGAATCAATAAATTAATAAAAAAATAAACTCCTTAATTTTGTGGCTCTTGTATTTTTTCCAGTATTTTACTGTTTATGTTTTGGTGTAAAATAAAGTATATTTGATTTAATTTGAATAATAAAAATGATATACGTATACAGGGTGTAAGTGACAGGTAACTGAAACGGTGAACTCAGACCATCAAACTGAACAACTTTAACTATAGAGCCTACCTCAGGAAACGAGAAAAAAGAATCAGCTGTCCCATACAAAACTGCTGTACCCGACTAAAATGTATCAAATTATTTAAGACGTTGTTTGTTACACCTAAACACGGAACAATTTGTTTTCTGCCCTTTCGGTAACACGAACGACTCGATCCTACAGGATAAATAGGAAGTCGTAGTCATAGTCAAGTCATTTGTCTCTCGGGTCGGGGAGGAGAGGGAGACTCAACCATTTTCGGTCTTGACCTTTCCGACCGAGATCGCAATAGAAATATGTCATTCAGTCACCGAAATATTCCTATTGGAGTTGAAATTAGGTCGATTAATCGTAGGTTATCGACGATTATTACCCGGTCATTCTTGAAAGATCCATTGCCCATTGGCCAGCCGCCGTAGCATGTTGCACGTGATACGGTTATATCATGCCATTTATCTCGTTCGTTTGCGCGCATATAGAAAGAGAGCGAAGGTGTGGTAGCGCTATATCACGCTGCCATGCTAGCCATGCTGGTCTTCTAAAGGATCTGATGACGTTTTTTATCTCTCTAGAATCGCTCTTGACAATGTTAAACTATGTAATTCAATGTATTTGCAATTTAACTTAGTATATTTTGTTTTGTTTAAAAGATGTGTGTTGTAGAATTTCTGGCGGCATCTTCTCTACAACTACAATCGACTTCTAGCTAGTCGCCGAGAGCATTGTAGAGACTTGAGGCGAAAGGCAGGTAAATTATGTTTGATGTTATTTCAACGCAAGCAAAGTCGATAATTGTTTGTCAGTGAAAAATGTAATTCGCTGCGCTTCGCCAGGTGTGCGCCGACCCATACTATGACTGTTATTTACTTCTGAAGTTCTGGCGCGCATTTTTATGTCGGAATGAGTTCTCAGAGTAACCACTAGGGACGCTGTACGTTTACAGAAAGATATATTTACAACATAATTATACCGAACTAAACAGATCGTAAAATTATATTAGAAATATGAATGCTAATGCAAGCACAATGTCATAGCGTCGAACAGACGGTGACGTCATTACGCGGTGCAACATACCCGGCACATTCCACTCCACCCCAATCGGTTAAGGGAACAGCTGTTTACACTTTACGTAACAAATGACTACGATGCTACTCCATTGTCGTGACTGCAGGACTCAACATAGTCTGTCATGCAGACCTAGATTATTTTCCTATATGTATATACAGGATATAAACTTAAATGCGTTACACTTAAGGCGGTGCTCACGCCTTTCCCACGCGAGCTAACTAACCTAACCTGGAATACTAGGTGATTTTGTAAGACCTTTCAAATTTTCAGGGGTAGTTCAGACCATTTTTACATCTTTTACTATCACCTGAACAACTTTTACAATGGGAGCAAATCTGAAATTGCAAAAAAAAATTGCTGTTCCATACTAAACTGTGCAATGCCTACTCGTCTGGAATTTATGAAACAGCTGACTTTTTTACGATTTCAGATATGCTACCATACTAAAAGTTGTTCCGTTTTATGGTCTGAACCCTTGAAAATTTTGAAAGTGTTAAAAAAAAACAAAATCAACCATTATTATTTAACCATGCTTTAATCATCTCTATGGTTAGTAGACGGATGTCTAAAAGTTAGTCGTCGTACGTAAGTATTGCTGTTGGCTTGCCAAATAAATAAAATAAACCTAAAGTTTCACGTCACATATTGTTCACTTTAAACAATGCTGAATGAAGAGTTATCGGTTTATACGTGAATTTGTCAAGAGAACCGTAAATGTGAATGGACAGCCGGAACACGACAGGCTCATCGGTTATCGGTAACATCGGTGAATGAGTGAGCGGATTGAAGCTTTTACAATTAAGGCTCTACAGCAGCGCCGTTGAGAATATACAGTTATCTTTTTGTACCCTCTTTGTACACTGAAAAAAATGTTTTGTTAAATATAACCGAACTTTTGTGTCTTCCAAACCGTTTTGTAGCACATAAACGAACGTTTGGTTATAAAAATAGTAACAACATTTTTTATCAGTGTATACCGAGATCCCGAAATACCAAGATCTCGCACGATTTTTCAATCCCGCTCAATGCGGATAACACGGGATTTAAAATAGTTACGAGCACAGCCTTTTCCGCAAATTTGTCGGCTCGGCTGCGTTGCGCGGGGTCCATTTGTTTGTTTTGATTTGATTTTGCGTTCTTCTCGATTTCGTTTAAGTACTTTGTTTGCAAAGTAATTCTAAACTAAAGCATGATATATTTTATTTACTAGTTACTTTTAACCACTTTTATCTTAAAATGCGGGATCCCGTTATACCGATTATTTTTATCTCGCTTATACCGAGATCCCGCAAGGGTATACGGGATTGGAAGCTCTAATTCAGTCTAATATCTGCTTTGTTTTTTTTGCAACTTCTTTTTTTATCAGTAAAGACCTTCCAAAAAAAATCTAAACTATTATAAAACTGTAACAGAAGTGTGTCTGTACATTGAAGATATTTACAAAATAAAAGCGGTCAAGTGCGAGTCGGGCTACTCGCGCACCGAGGGTTCCGTACCACAGAACACAACATTATTAACTTTCCGGGACCTTTAGCGCGAGACCGACTCACACTTGGCCGGTTTTTAGTATTTGTTGTTATTCTGTAGAGTATTCTCTATAATCACACTAAGTTTGATGCTTGTATGTATTACCGTTTTTACGATAGAGCGCGAAGAAAAAACGTTGATAAAAACTAGTTTCTTGTTGAGAACCCCCCTTTATTTTTAACTTTTTGTCATTTTTATTATTTGTTAACAAATCCGCCGCAATAACGCATAATCTGAGAAAATTTCAACTATCTAGCTATTACGGTTCAAAAGTTACAGACCTAAATAGGTAGGACAGATGGACGGACGGACGGACAGACGTTCCGTACCCAAAGGGTGAAAACGGGACCCTATTACCAAGCCTACGTTGTCCGTCCGTCCGTCTGTCCGTCTATCCGTCCGTCCGTCCGTCTGTCCTACCTATTTAGGGCTTAACTTTTGAACTGTTATAGCTGGATAGTTGAAATTTACTCAGATCATGCGTTATTACGGCGGATTTGTTAACAAATAATAAAAATTTCTAAAAGATCAAAATTAAGGGGGTTCTTAACAAGAAATTAGTTTTTATCAACGCTTTTTCTTCACGCTCTATCGTAAAAACGGTAATACATACAAGCGTCAAACTTAGTGTGATTATAGAGCAAACTCTACAGAATAACAACAAATACTAAAAACCGGCAAGTGTGAGTCGGTCTTGCGCTAAAGGTCCCGGACAAAAAAAAGTTTTTTTTTCTTATTTAATAATGTGTTCTGTGGTGGTGTGGCACGGACGGAACCCTCGGTGCGCGAGTAGCCCGACTCGCACTTGACCGGTTTTATTTATTATAAGCAACGTTAGTTTATAGTTCAAACTCTAAAGTAAAAACTACAAATAATAAAAACTGGCCAAGTGTCAGTCGGGCTCGCGGTAAGGATCCCAGAAAAATCAATTTTTTGCTAGGTATCTAAAATACAGGGTGTTAGGTAGACTAGGGACTTTACTTCAATGCATGATTGTACCCATGATCCTGCACAACTTTCCCGTAAGGGAAATTCGCCAATAAATCGATCGATCATTTAGATTTTTTTATTTTATTTTATTTATTAGGTCTGCCATCAGTTGTTACATCAATTCAATCACATGTTTAGTTACAAAAAGTACTAGTCTAGACGTACAACTAATTACTGGCAAACACAACATGCAAAAATCGAGTTAACATAAAGAAAGAGCTTAACTAAGCGAGAGTATCGCAAATTTGGTAAAAATTAAATCGTTGAAGTTTGTGTTGATGATGATAATAATGTGATTTATGACGCTGTTACAGATTGGTAAATTTAGTTTGGAAAGTCCTTTTTTTTTTACGAATTTCCTATAGGTTTCTTCAGGAACGTTGTTTAGTTTCATGGGTACAATATTAGCCCTTAAAGTAATGCAACTAATATATACTCTAACACCCTGTATATTATGCTATAGTACAGGAGCCTGCCTCGGTGCGCGAATCCGACTCTCGGCCGGTTTTACCGTATTCGCTTAGGGTATGCTTTAGGTCGCTCGAATGCCCACATCCACTAAGCGAACAAATAGCCGATGCCACCCACACTCGCCTTTGTTCTGTTCCGGATGAAAGGCATTTGTTCCTGAAACTAGTCGGTGAACGAAAAAAACAGCGTACGGACATACAACTGCGTGTTTTGAAATTTCTTTCTCGTTTACTTGGTAAATATAGTTATTAATTTCATTTCATTTATTTTGTGTCAGATCAACAATCTACAGAAGGTATTAGTAAGAATGACTGAAAATGTTTTTGCATATTTTTGACGAATTGCCAATATCCCATATCAACACTAGCTACCCGCCCCGGCACCGCCCAGGTGGGATCTATTAATAAAATATAAATAAATATGTTTAACACATACACCTTCCGGAAGAAATAATTAAATGATGCTAAAAACCGCATCAAACCCTAATGCGTAGTTTAAAATAACTACCGCTTAAACAGACAGACAGAAATAGCGACTTTGTTTCATACTACATATATAAGCTCACGCCATTGTCCCACGGGGGTAGGCAGAGACCACGGACCGCCATACGCTACGACTCTGACACACCTCTTTAGCCTCATTCGTTGTTTCATACTATTTAGCAATTTTCAGTGCTACTGTTTTTATTAACTTTGGACATGCATAAATATGCTCACGACTATATTCCCCGAAGGGGTAGTCAGAATTATTCTGAAAACTTTGGACATAGAGGTCAATTTATAGAATAATGATTTTAATTTCGCTAGATGGTCTTGGTTGTCATTTCTCTTCGTCGATATCAGGTTATGCAATCGGTCAAAAAACCGCTCTATCAGACCAGAATAAAGATTTAACTTTTAAGCCAGTGAAAAACAGCTCAATTTGAGATTGAGATAATTTTTTATTCAAATTCAAAACAAAACGTCACCGATAACAATAATTATGATTATTCTCTGATATTAATACAAAATGATCAATTAGTGTTTATATTTTTATATAAACGACATAATAATAGGAGTCGCGTTGCAAGTCTGTTATTGGTTGGTCGCGTGTCGATTGCTTGCTCTCCGGCTTGCAACAAACCTCCACCATTTTATGATGGCTCAAATGTGTGTTTTTGTACATATACATATAAAACAATCCTTGGGGTCGACAAATATTTATTACCGTACACCGACAAGCACTTTTGCTATTTAAACTATACAAACACTACTGCGACTGCGATGGAGCCACAGTTTTAAGTTCAGATTAGGAAAATTTAACTTCAAAAAGATACATTACACTGTAATAAATACATACAACTAAAAATAAAATAAAAACAACGTAATAAACCGTCTCGTCGTAAATTACAAGAGAGCTGCTTTAATGACGTCGCGAAGACGACTAGACTAACAGGCGGCTTTAAAATAAATATCACAACGTTATCTCGGCAAACATAGAATATAAATGTTGTTTGATATCTTAGCCAACTACGGGCAAGGGGCTACAGAGAGCGCATCTCAAAGGGAGCAATGCGAGAACGCTGCACGCACTCGTAGCATCGTTAGACGTTCGTAGCGCTACAGCTACACCGCGTAGCACGTAGCGTTAAGAGGATAGTCCTTGCAGCGCGCTCCATACAAAATAGTTTCGTCCTATTTTCAATATTAACCAATTAAAGTCAATTACATTTTTAATCGCAATCTAGAAATTAATCATGTTTCACAAATAATTTATTTTTATTCTTATTCTGTCTGTATTTTGTCAGATTTACGATAAAATATAGTATTAATGCTAGGATTAATTTAAGATTTGTATGGAATCTTTGAACCACGGTAACTTCGCCTACTACTAACACTCCATAGAAACGAAGTTTCCTCCTCTTTTCAATATTAACCAATTAAATTAAATGAAAAAGTTTAAACACCATCTAGAAACTAATTACTCTATCTGTTTTTGACCGATTTCCGTTAAAATACATTTGACATCATTTCATTATAAAGATACCAAAATTCGAAAACCATTTGAAGATTATTGTTATACAAATGACAAACTACTTTTTTTAACCACCAAAGTTCGAAATAGAAAGTAATTAAATTTAAATTAGAACCAATTAAAGTTTTCCAATGAGAATCGAATCCAGTGATAGTTAGGAGGGGAGGGGAGAAAGTTACATTAACAAGAAAGGTAAAATGTAACAGTAACTATATTAGTTCTATAGATTTGCTACTATGTAAGTACGACGAACTACGAACTAATATAAGTAATTAATTAGTAAGTTAAAAAATAATGTACACTTGGCATGTCATTCCATCCTGAAACCTCCAATAAGCCTAGATACAAATGTACGCTGAAAAAATAGTTGGTGGTTGTAGCAAAGATTCTGACCATCCCGGAATCATGGGATTATGTATGTTCGTACCACAGTATCATCTTCATCTTAAATACCTACTTCCCACTGCAGGCAGGGTACAGTCACAGTCTCACATTCATCATACAAAATATTTGTCCCTTACGGGATTCGAACCCGCGACCCTCGGCACAGCAGGCAGGATCGATACCGACTATGCTACCGGGCCATCGTTCGTCCTGAAATACGCATCATCAATTTTCTATAGCATATGCAAGTTTCGTCACGCTGATTTCCATCATATATACACGTCTGAGTTTTTTATGTACGTACGTATTGTGTTTTTTATGTATCGAGGTAATCGCACACAGAGGGTTCCGTACCACACCACCACAGAACACAACATTATTAAGTTAGAAAAAAACTTTTTTTATCCGGTACCTTTAGCGCGAGACTGACTCACACTTGACCGGTTTTTAGTATTTGTTGTTATTTTGTAGAGTTTGCTCTATAATCACACTAAGTTTGACGCTTGTATGTATTACCGTTTTTACGATAGAGCGTGAAGAAAAAACGTTGATAAAAACTAGTTTCTTGTTGAGAACCCCCCTTAATTTTTAACTTTTTGACATTTTTATTATTTTTTAACAAATCCGCCGCAATAACGCATAATCTGAGAAAATTTCAACTATCTAGCTATCACGGTTCAAATGTTACAGCCCTAAATAGGTAGGACAGACGGACAAACGTACAGAGGGACGGACGGACAGACGGACAACGTAGGCTTAGTAATAGGGTCCCGTTTTCACCCTTTGGGTTCGGAACCCTAAAAATTAAACAGGTTGACTCATATTTATTTGTCTCGTTAATATTATCGATACAAATCTGGGCACATCGCTATCAGATAGAAGACCTGTTATTTAGCCGTCGCGTCGCCATTGAGCCCCTTATTAAAGAACAGCCTATTGGACTGTACTCCTCGAAGCATTACAACTTATTTTACAATAATCGCGTTTCAAAGGAAGGTAGAAAGGAAAGGACTTGTCACAAGACAAGGCGTCCGGCGCGGACAACCGAAAGTTATGCAACAGAACGTGAATCGATAGAGTTACGTAATCTCGTATTTGTACCGAGTTATCTCCTTTGATTCCTATTGGGAATATCCTTGAGTAAGGCAGACGACGGATTCCTTATGGACGGATATTACAGGCTGCGTTATTCTTCGTGGTTTGTTCAAAAACGAGAATTTCCCGACTCGACTCCAATATATGGAACAGCAGATTTTTTACATTTTATTTCGCACTTAGCTCCTTCCGTATTGAAAATTGTTCAATTTGATGGTCTGACTAAACCACCCCTTTTAAATATTACTAAGGTGTTTTGTTACACCTTGTATATGATATGTCCCATAATCTAAACTATTATAAAACTACGAGCTTTAACGACTACGAGCGTTTGTTTGTGGGTTTGTTTGTTCGAGCATCACGCAAAAACTACTGAACCGATGTCGATGAAACTTTTTTTGTTTGATAGATTATTATCTGACTTAAAATCTGGTATATAATTTATGCGGACGAAGTCGCGGGTAAATTGGGATATTTAAAAAACCGAACGAAAGCGACCGAAGATCGGTCACCCAGGTACTGATACATAATCCGTGCTGTCAATGGCCCGCGTTGCCCCGTCCGTCTCCAGGCGCTGACTATAGCGACGAGAAGCATTGCAACGGTATAAAAGCGCATGTGAGAGTGTTGAGAGAATTCAGGCAACATCAGACCGACATCGATAGGGTTATTTGGCACGCATTTCGTTCAAATCTATTTACAGTAACATAACGCTAAGGCTGCGGTACGACACATAATAAGGGGGATTTGTGGGTTACTTTTTTCTAAATGAGGCTAGCAAATGGCAGGTAGGGATGTCAAACACAATTTCCGGGACTTTTCCGAGGAGACAAATTTCATTGATCAAATTATCTAATACACCTTTTTCTGCTGCCAATATCACTGGCGTTTGTCGAGCGTGAGCTTTATACAGGGTGTAAACTTAAATGCGTTACATAATCATCAAACTGACTATGTGAAAGCCGGGCAATTACCTTGCTTTTTTTTGTTACCATTTTGGAGCACGGGCAACGCATCTACATATAAAAACATCTTAGTCAACACCTGTATATAATTTTGCAAACCGTGCATCTAACTCTTTTGTTGATCGATGTAATAACATGACTCGTACACTCACACAAACAACTACATATACATATAAATTATACACGCTCACTAACACTTTCA
The DNA here is from genome assembly GCA_922987775.1 of Agonopterix subpropinquella. Classification (NCBI taxonomy): domain Eukaryota; kingdom Metazoa; phylum Arthropoda; class Insecta; order Lepidoptera; family Depressariidae; genus Agonopterix; species Agonopterix subpropinquella. Next base: position 29,475,720 of record OV277693.1, read on the forward strand.
CACAACTACAACACTACACATCCACACCACACACACACTCACATTTTTCATTGTTACTGTCAGCTCCTATAATATCGAATAGCAAAGCTTTAGTTGTATACCCTCAAGAAGTTTTCTTAATTTGTTATTATTCTCAAAACGACTTCAAATTGCAACTAAGGTTAAAATGTCTGAGGGGTGGGGGCCTGGTATCCAGAATAACAAGATCTACTTTATTCAGGAGCCAGTCTCACACGTTCCTAATCTAATATGTTGATGAACTTGTATCATGTAAACCCAAAGTGTGAGAAAAATAAGCATTTTTTATTTTATTTTTATTTTATTTAAACTGAAAATCTTTCACTTCGGGACCAACATTGAAATCGCGAAAAATGTGCTGTTCCATAGAAAACGCCTGGCGACTCGTTCCAAAAGGCAACAACAGATTTTGTTTTCGCATTTGTATAAAAGCCCTTGTTCCATAAATATATAAACTTACGACCGTATACCCTTCAAGGGTGGTATTCAACTTTCCTACAATAACCATAATATTAGCGCGCAGTTGAAGCAAGGATCGCTTTTATAGCATATATATGACGCTTCAAGATTTAATGACGTGTCAAGTGGTAATAAGTGGTTGTTTAGTATTTTACCGACAAAATACTGCATAAGAAACCTTATACCTTAGTCGCCTCGTAAGACACCCTCGGGAAATAATGGTGTGGTATATTCTAAGCCGTAACATAAACTAGTTTTTAAAAGTCAAACAAAATTTTCCGGTACAGTGGCTTTGTAGGGTGCGAACGAAGCGTGAAAATGTTTTTGCTTTATTTGCCAAGCAGGCAACCCTGCGTGCGGGCGCGGCCGGCGGCCGGCGGGCAGCGGGTAAGGTTACTTGATTTACATTACATTTAGTTCAAAACGAAAAAGTTATGAACTGTTGCTGAATTGCAAAGGTACCTCTACCTCATCCGTTACGTAAGTTTATAGTCTGCAGGATTTTACTGCAGGACAAAAAGCAACATCTCATTAAAGAATAATCTAGGTACGGGGTTCTAGAGCTGGCGCTTACCTCAACGGATCCGGGCCTATAGACAAAGTATCGAAAACATAAAAAAATGTATGGACTTGACGTATGGTGGCGAAAGCAAACGTCAAAATATTTCGATCGCCAATGTCAAATCCATACATTGTGTCATTTCTACTATAGTCTGTCCAACATAGGATGGTGATTTTGACAGATCGTTTTAGAGCGGTTATTTTACTTTCTGAAAATGTTTGAGCCACAAACCCTTTAATTTTATGTTAAATGTTAATTAATCTTGTATATTTTGTGTATTATAAAGCTTTGACGGCTCAAACAACTTTAAAAAGTAAAATGAAATCTCGAAAACCGCCTGTCAAAATCACCAAGCTATCTTGGATGCACTATAAGCGTCTACGCCACATGGACTTACGATAGAATGATAAAGGATAGCAATCCTCCTTACAAGCATGGAAACACGAAAATTGGCCATAGCGGTCGGGCCAAAATTGGTATGATTATAGAGCAAACTCTACCGTATAATGACAAATAATAAAAACCGGTTGTGCGGTACGGAACCCTCGGCGAGTAGCCCAACTCGCACTTGACCGGTTCTTACTTTAAGTTTATAAGTACTGTAATAAGTATAACAGGGCAGGCATCGTTGACTGCTGAAAGAAGTGTAAATAAATGTTTGTTCTGCGGCGGAAATTAAAGGTCTTCAAAGAAATGTCTTATAGTAGATTATGTACCAAGGGGATAAAGCAGTGTCTTTCGTCACGGGCGCGATATTGAATCCCGAGCGTAACGAGGGATTCTAGGGTTAACTCCCGAGCAGAGCGAGGGAGTTTAGAGTTAACTCCCGAGCGAAGCGAGGGAGTTAAGACTAGAATCCTGAGTGAAGCGAGGGGTTCAAGCTCGCCCAAGATGAAAACACGTTTATCCCCGAGGACCATACTCTACTTTTCACACCCTCCGCGAGAAAATAAAAAGCAATACTGTTAGAAACCCAGGGGAGCGTGTAAATTCTCTATGGTTAGAAACCAATTATTTTATTAGAGTTTATAACAAAGTATTAGAGTTCAATAGTATACTTAGTATTTAGAAAACACTATTTTAGATATTTGAAACATTCGACCAGGAGTGCGATTTTTGAAACTCATTCTTTGAACTCAGCGGTTGAAAATGTCAATATTGCTACGGAGACGTGCATCTTTCTCCTGCTGATTTGACATTAAAAAATCATACTCCAGGAGTGCGATTTTTGAATCTCATTCGCTGAGTTCAGCAGTTGAAAATGTCAAAATTACTATGGAGAAGTGCATCTTTCTCTGCTGATTTGACATTAAAAAATCATACTCAAGGAGTGCGATTTTTGAAAGTCAAATCAGCAGTAGAAAGATGCTAACTCCGTATATTTTCAACCGCTGAGTTCAACGTATGAGATTCAAAAATCGCACTCCAGGAGTGCGATTTTTGAAAGTCAAATCAGCAGTAGAAAGATTCGTATCTCCATAGTAATTTTGACATTTTCAACTGCTGAACTCATAATAATTCATAATCATTTATTGCTTCATGTGGTGAACTCAGCGAATGAGATTCAAAAATCGCACTCCAGTTGTGGAAAGACAATGTAATATTTTTTTATTACTTTGTTCGTAGCAATAGGTACAGAGATATGCAGTATTCGCGCCTTTTTTTCTTTTTTTGTGCTGTTCAATACTCGTGGTGGCCAGTTCGAATTTCGAATTAAGTTCTTTTTGGTGCCTGTCTCCATGATAAGTTTTCATACGAATTTTAAGTAAGGGTCGTAGTAACTATTAAATAATCTGTGGATGCGGTTCCATATTCAAATCTCATTATTGACCAGCGGGTTATAATGAAATTCAGTACAATATTATTGCCCGGCTAGTCCCAGGGCTATAATGACTTGCTTTAGGTTCGAGTTACATGACATATAATGTTCCATTTTCGAGCGGGTGGTGTGAAAAATAACTTTCAAGTTGCCAGTTAAATGTAAGTAGGCACACACAAGTTGTTGCGATAAAAATACTTAGAGCATTTCTGAAAGAATGTCGCAATGTTTGTTTTGGTGGCCTTTTTAAAATGTTAGATTTACCAAAAATCTTTTTGATAGATATTTGAAATTCAAAATGAGCTGTTCCATACAAAACTGCAAACGTACTCGACCAAAATTTACTATAGGAAAGAAGATTTTTGTTCGCAATATCGATGTTAGTCCCATAGAGAAAGTTGTTCAGTTTGATGGTCTGATCATCCCCTTTAAAAACGTTAAGAAAGTACATACTATAGGGTCCTTCTTAATATGCTGACCCTCTTTTGAGGGGATGGTCAGACCGTCAAACAGAACAGCTTTCTTTATGGCACCAACATCGAAATCGCGAAAAAAACCGCTGTTCCATACAAAACTGCAAACCTACTCGAGCCAAATGTATGGGACAGCAGATTTTTTTTCGCGGTTTCAATGTTGGTCCCATGGAGAAAGTTGTTCAGTTTGATGGTCAGATCATCCTCTTAAAAAACATTCAGCATATTGTAACACGAGGGTTGAGGAAGGAGCGCGGCGAGGGGGGAATGCCACTCAAAAAGTTTAACTAGCACACATTCTTGAGATCGGGATAAAGCGTTGCTCGTATATTATGTGTTGTATTCTTTAAATTAAGTATGTTTAGTCAATATATGGAAGATAAAGAGTGCTAACTGACTTTTAATTAATATAACCTCTGAGCGACTTTATAATATTAACTTGAACACTTATCCTACATGTACACAGACACACGGCGACACATCAAGCTATACAAATAAGCTGGCCGCGCGACGTTATACGTTACTCGACCTACGCGTGGCCAGTTTATTTTGGTTTTGTATAGCTGGAAGTGTCGCTGTGCGTGTACCTATTTGAAAAAAAAAGTTGTGTAAAGTGTTGTCCATCTAGGTCTCAATAAATCGTCCAGTTACCGCGTTGAAACGACTCTACAAATGTTTATAGAAACATCTCAAATTGCACGATCCGTTACGAAAACGAGCAAAAATGAAGGAAAACTTTCCACAAAGTTGTGGAACGTGACTCGTATTCTGAGAGAAGCCCCGCGCAAGTTATCAAGCTGCCATTGTAAGATTACACCATAAATAAATTTACTGTCGTATTGTTTTAACCTTCCGTAAGCAGTGTCATTTGAAAAGAGGCATCTGGTCCATGAGGGAAGTGATGAAGGGCCTTCTATTCTTACTGAGAAGAAAACTCATCGACATCCTGTCAGAGGAAGCGAGGTTAAAATTGGTGGGGGGCAGGGAGTGTCCGTACTTGTACTTTGGTATTAAAAATACAATTCTTACTTCGAATAAGAGCCGAGCCTATAAGATTTTGCCGGGCATCTCACGGCACACCGTGGCCCTAACCACAGATAGGGCCATACCGCACAAACTATTTTCAAGCAAAGGCGTTGACAGAACGATATCGCGGTGAAATCGGAACGTCATCGCCGCCATATTTCTGAGATCAATCGCGGCGATAAAACTCCGTTAACGATTTTTCTTAACATTTGCTGAATCTTCAACAAAACGACGAGCTTAACTTTTAGACTAGTATTAGATTAGTAATCTTGAGGGTAACGTTTTTTTTGGTATGAATCGGAAATACAGTTGGGACGATCAGTGGAATTTAGTGGGTCCAAGAGCGCAGAAAACGCATCGAAATACATCGCATCCGCCCTTAGACAATTTAATAGTATGGACGCATAACGCGTGTCATTCTCCTATCAAAATTTTCTGCCACTTTTTGCGGGGGGCGAGGTAACATGAAATTCTCAACTTTGGATTTTATTCCTCATAACTTTAGATTCTAATTTAGAATGTTAAAAATCATGAAAAGTAGTCTCGTGTGAACCCCAAACGTTCTAAGTTCAAAATTATTGTTTCGCAATTAAAGGATGTCTCGTTTAGTGATAAGGTATAAAATTGAGTGTAAATGCATAGGATCAATTAGTCTATTACCGTGGCAGAGGGGAAATGCTACCGCAAGGCCAGTCCTTACTATTAAATTGTCTAAGCATCCGCCTTAGTACTGTATAAAAATTTAAGCATATTAATTTTTGAATGACTCAAATCCATCAAAAAATTACAAAGTTAGAGAAGTTTAGCGCGCGGCGCTATTGTGGCGTCATGCGATCTGACCGGGCGATCAGTTGGCCGGCGGCTAGCGGCTCTCGCGTACATATTCACGTTGTTGCGATGAGTTTGTTTATAGACTGGCTTCTTCTGGGTGAGCCCGCTACATCTTCGACCCCATCTTCGTCCTGAGGACTGGATTGAGGTCAAGAGCAAACCCATACGTAATAATAAAAAAAAAGACTGAATTTCAGTGTTTTTCATTTATTTTAAAGTGTGTAATGAAATGAAAGAGGTTCATCTGGTTCATTATTAATTTTGGTGAACAGTAATATCTTAAAGTATGGAAATCAATTATGTTAAAGCGGAATCAGATAATTTACCAAAGATACTCTTTTAAGGTGGCTGACATTACAATATTTGTATGACGACATTATCACCTACCGTCCAACATTACGTTAAATTAAAACGATACGCGCAGTCGCGCATACATCAATTCACAGACTGCGGCAACCAAGCAAGCGCGCGGGGTCATCGGATCTCGTGACGTATCAAGCGTATGGCGCTAGCTTGTGCCCGGTTTTAAAAGATACTACACTAAAATCGTTGTAACTTCGACATTTGGTATCCGATTTCGATATTTTTTTCACAAAATATATTGTTTTTAATGTTTATATAAAACTGTATACTTGGTTCAAAACTGAATGATCCTCCTTATATTAAAACCACGAGTACCTTATCATTAATAGTAATAGCACCAAATAGATATCCTACCAGAAAAAAAACATCATTACACAAGCTCGCGGCGGCCGGAAGGTACAACCCTACATGCGCCGCGTGCGGCAATACGTGAACTTCCACGCACGAGAATGAGCGGCATGCCGCTCATGCCGGCAGTTTGGTAGAAGCATCGCTGCACATGTAGGGGTGTGCCGGCCGCCGCGAGCTTGTAATAAGAAGTTGTTTTTCTGGTAGAGCAATGACATTCGATACACAAGGACTTCATCATCTCGAGGACATTTGAAAGGACTGGAATTTCAGCGGCAATGTATGGCAGCGAAGCACAACTGAAGAATAGTAAGATGACATTAGGGACATGTGCCATTTTTGAGTTTCGCTATTGTAGTGCGTGGTGACTCCATGTGTTTAGAATGTCATTGCGGTAGGGTATCCATTCTATGGTAATAGTTATGTACTCACAGTTCAGGCCGAGGTCGTGGTAGGTGATAATGGCGGGCTTGGCGCGGTCGCCGACCACAGCGACGAGCAGGTCGCCGCGGTCTGTGCGCACGCGCGCCTCTGCGCACGCGCCCTCCGCGCTGAACCGGCGCGCGCTCGGGAACTGCAGCTGGATGTTCTTCAGCTCGATGTCGTCCATACTGTCTACTGGCAGCACGCTGTATGCAGACAAATACGTGTTAGATACACTTACGCCGCTATTTATTACATTATCATATTTCTTCTTCTTCGGGTTCCTCTCCATTACTGGAGGTTGGCTTTATCATGTATCATTTTTTTAATGTTTTTTTTTTATTATATGAAACCTAATGTAGGTAAGCACCTACATTAAAAATAAATAAAAATACACAAGTTTCTCTAAGATTTCATATCTGTCAAATTCTATGATCGTAGTCAAATTATGCTTTTCTTAAATTTTAGGGTTCCGTACCCAAAGGGTGAAAACGGGACCCTATTACTAAGCCTACATTGTCCGTATGTCCGTCAGTCTGTCCTACCTATTTAGGGCTGTAACTTTTGAACCGTAAGAGCTAGATAGTTGAAATTTTCACAGAATGTGCGTTATTGCGGCGGATTTGCTAACAAATAATAAAAATATCAAAAAGTTAAAAATTAAGGGGGGGTCCTCAACCTCATACAAGGAACTAATTTTTACCACCTTCGAAATCGCGAAAAAAAACTGCAGTACCTATTCGACTCTAATGTATGGGACAGCTGATTTTTTTTTCGCGATTTCGATGGTGGCTCCACATCTCCATATAGTCTAAGGATCAGACCATCAAACTGAACAAGTATCTAACATTAACATAATAGTAAGTAGGCAATAAAAAAAAATTTGCAATCTTGTAACATTTTGAGACTTTCTGGATGGGGAAGACTAAAGGAACTTATCTACGTCCAAGAAATAGTGAGTCGTGACCAGTCAATAAGAAAAATTGAGCAGTCTCACATTTTCTGAGGAGAGATGCGACTATGGGGTATAACTACCACAGAAGCACGAAACTTAGCACGATTATGTGTTTCAAATCGTGGATCACACTGTAAACACGACTGGTGAATCAGATAATAACAATAACTCAGATAAAATGTGATATGGGAGATGAAACTAAGATTATAAATATTTATTTGATTTTCAGTTTTGTCTACCATCAAAACAGAAAAAAAGAAAAGAAACATTAGTGTAGTGACACAAAGGAGTGAATTGATAGAGTATTGAAGTGGTTCCATAAGTGGGCAGTCGAGGGTCGATCGTAAGCTCTGTCTGGAGGATCCTCAGGTGCCTACAGAAGTGTGTGCTTCCAAAGAGCCTTCCTAGACAAACAACACTCGACAAATGAAACGAGTCCGATACAACGGCACTACATTCAAGTGTTTTGTATTAAACTGGAGATTTTGAGCAAATCTTTATGGAATGGCATGATGCTGCCATGTCGGTAAAACCCATATAATGTAGGTACTCAAAAATATGTATCACTTTAGTACTGCGACTTGAAACAAACGAGTTGTCAGTTTCAGGTCGCATCTTCTCTACAACGGGACACCTTCCGACAATGGTAGAGTCTTAAAATGACGTCAGAAAGCTATCTATGTGATATTATTTTGAATAAAAAATTGATTGAGTTTGATCTTATTTAAGAGCTACTATTTCACGTCGAGTACCTATTCACCAATCCTGTCTCTTGGGCTGACATAACCTCAGAGTTAAAAGCTCTAAACAAAAAAAAATCATGTCTCTTTTCCACAAGTCCCTTAAGTTATTGATACGACACGACATCAACCATTCCTTTTACCATGCTATACTGGCAGTATGATTTTTTATTTAACTCTCGCATACATTCTTTCCAAATGCGAGTAAAAAGTAGTGTCAACTTGTGGAACAAATCTTTAGATTGCAAAATAGAAAAGGCGTAGTGGGACCGAAGAGTTACTTCGAAATCGCAACCCATCAACGACACATGGTTTCAAGTAAATGTAAACTAACCGAAAAACGAATGCGTAAAACGTTTGCAGAGCTAAAAGCAAGACTGCGGCCGACGGACTTCCGACGGTCAACGTCCGCCGACATACATCGAACGCTTCGTCCGCCCGCGATATCCAATACCCCAAGATCCTCTTAGGACTTGTCCGATTCCCCTCTCAATAGAAAATACTCCTTTGTGTTGAACGCAAACGTTTTTTTTTAGATTATCCCCCTGTACGTGTATCAAGTTTCCTAAGAAAGGCTATGAATAGGTGATTGAATAACAGTGTCTTTGTTGCATCGCCGCATTTAATGCAGAACAGAACATGACAGCTTAAAGGGTTCAATGATTAAAAATAACATACTCATACATAAACACACGACCATTAAACCTTTTGGGGTGGCCAAGAAGCTCACCAACAATAATTTTATAATCATATGCATGCTGACCACTTCTTGCTTGTTTTAGAAAAGAAAGCCGCGAAAAATTTTTTTTTCCTCTGTACCTACTGCCATTTGTGATACTACTTAACCGTTACTATGATACATGTAGTTCTTTTTAAATTCCGTGCAGAAATAGCGAGCTAAACTATTCTCTGGTGCGGAATTCCTGTTGGAACGGTAATTACGAAGCCGCTAGCTATACACAAATAGTGGCCCATATATCCGAGTCAGCGCCCTGCTGCGGCTCACCTTTCATTCAACCGCCCCATGCCGTGCCTTTCTCTACTCGTATAAAAGTAGCCCCCCTCAATGCAACTACTGCCATGATTGCTTCGGGAGTCCACTCACAAGTTGAGAGTTATGTACTGACGCTCAACCTTTATGCTGATACTAACAGTAGGGGTTGGGGCAAACGGGCCACCGGCACCGGTGCGCGGTGGCTGTCGCGGTCGCGGACACTGCTGCAGCGAGTAACGGCCACCGGCCAGTCCCTACAAAATGTATGAAAAAGGCGTGTTAACTGCTTACTCTTGGCCACCGGTGGCTGTGGCCGGTGACGCGTTTGCGCCGTGCCTAAGGCTGCTTGTGCAGTGCGTTTGATCCAAATTAGAGGAAACGACGACTGTCGGGTAAATCGATCTTGACGGCCATGCTCGTAATGATAACCAAGGAATATAATACTCCCTAGGCGGGAGATGATAACTGAACACTCGTAACTCAACAGATGGCATTGTTCATAGTGATGATGATGCATGTTTTCTATGGAGCGTAGCTATGGAGTGCCATAGCTACGCTCCATAGAAAACATGCATGAAAGCATCTGTCAATGTCAAACAAAATTATGGGCAGAGCAAGAAGCTTATGGGCAGAGGGATGGATACCATACAACAATTAACAAGATATGAGTTAGAACAGAATATACAATTATACAGGGTCCAGTTGACAGGTGACGGTTTTTTAAGGAGATGATCAGGCCATCTAAATCTCGAAAAAAAATCTGCAGTCCCATACATTTGGGTCCAGAAGGATCGCAGTTTTGTATGGAACATCCCTTTTTTGTATTTTGACTTTGGTCCTATAGAGAAAGTTGTTTAATTTGATGGTCTGATCAACTCCTTAAAAAACCGTCAGCATATACAGAAGACAGACATATAAATAACAATATTACGACCGCTGCTGTTTCATTTTCTAAAAGATAAAGGTATAATTATTTGAGAAGCCCGCAAAGGCCGGCGCGGCGGTGCCGGTGCCGGTGGCAGAAGAGAAGGCGGACTAAGGGGGTACTTGAACTTTAGCATTTAAATTCATTTGTCGCGCCGCCGCGCCGACCGACAAGTGATGCCTAGAGCGCACCCGAGAGCGCTCAATTATACAGCACATTTATGATGAAGAAGAATAACGAAAATGTATGGGGCACTGGCTTAGATCGTGTTCTATGGCGACGGACGGCGACTCATTCTTATCTGCTGTAGGAGGTATGACCTCCCAAAATTGTTGATACAAATAAAAGTGTTTCGTTTTCTGACAAGCTTCGGATTAAGTGAGCCAGATATATTTTCCTTTCCCCAACTAAACTTGTAACTAACTTCTAATTCAAAAACCTGATCAAAGCGTTTAACAGTAGTTGGAGCCGTCTGCAAAGTTAAGAGGATATCCATGTCCCATAGTACAAGTTGTTCAGTTTGATGGTCTGGAGCACTCTATAAAATGTGTAACGCACGGCTCGGAATAGCTACGGGGTAAATGTTGGTGTCTTTTAATTCGATTAGGGACGATTTGTGGCACCGACGCGCCGCGATCGACGTAGCCTGCCTGTAGCTGTGGCACCCTGTGGGAGTGGGACACCAGCCGACGCGACGCGACGCCACGTATACTATAGCGACGTCATACTCCATTACTTTGATGGCTGAACTCTAAATATACTGCGTTCGAACATTTCAACGATTCATAACGTTAGGTACTATGTTATTTTTAGGTCACCATCAGTTTAAAATACGAGGTTATAGCACGGGAGCGCGCGTCAAGCAAAAATAAATTATATCGTCTAGTTTAACGCGGCACAAACTCAGTACTACACAAAAGGATTAGGGATGTACGGTATATCTTATGAGGGATTTACAATCCTCAACGGCTTAAGATACTCGGAGTGAAAGTAAGACAAATGTGGTTTTTAAGGTCGAAGTATATAGAAGGCCTTGGGTGTGCGGGGTGGTGGGGAGGCAGTGAATCGACCCGGCTTCTTGGCAGCCGGCCAGGACGTGTGGAGGCACTAGGCACCAGCAGCGCTGTACCAAGCACGGGGCTCCCTAGCCAACCACGCCAGGGGCCAGGGAGCCCGCCCGCGCCTCGCCTCACACCCCTTACAATTCCACATCTCATTAATTCATCACACTTGTACGATTGCACCGATGCACTCTGCACTATTCAAAGAAACTCTCTATTGTTATAATTATAATAATAAAAAGGTAAATTGTTTTAGAAGTGGAGAGCTAATTAGATATGACGCGAAGGAACTGGAGAACAAAGCGAGGACAACGGGGAGGTTGTACAATAAGTAATATTTGCTTTGAACACTGCTTCCAATTATACACTTTCTCGTCAGTTTCTGAGAAACTGCATGTCTCATGTAAGAGGGAGGTTACACGGTCAGTATTTCATCAGTCTGGTCCATCAGTCTGGTCATGTTTATTTGATTTGAAGGGAAACTGATATACTGAAGCACCATGTTAGTCGGGTCAATCTCGAGTCAGTTTCCCTTCAAATCAAATATACATGACCAGACTGATGGACCAGACTGATGAAATACTGACCGTGTAACCTCCCTCCTAAGGCCGCGTTCAGACGACCCGCACCCGCCCGCCACGCACCCAACCCGCGCTCGTCCCGCGCTCACCCCGCGTCTTAAAATGCATTGCTTGCAATTTGAGTCTTATATTATGACACTATAATAAATCTCGTATTGTATTTTGACGAGCGGTCGCGGGGCGAGCACGTGGCAGGTGCGGTGCGGGTGCAGGGCGGGTGCAGCGTGCGGTGCGGGTGCGTGTGCTCCATAATAAATCTCGTATTGTATTTTGACGAGGGGTCGCGGGGTGAGCACGTGGCGGGTGCAGGGCGGGTGCGGGGTGCGGTGCGGGTGCGTGGCGGGCGCGGTCGGTCCATAATAAATCTCGTATTACATTTGAGGGGAACACCCACGCCCGCCCCGCACCTGCCACGCGCTCGCCCCGCGACCGCTCGTCGAAATACAATACAAGATTTATTATGGTGTCATAAGACTCAAATTGCTAGCAATGCATTATAGGCCACGGGGTGAGCGCGGGGAGAGCGCGGGTTGAGCACGTGGCGGGCGCGGGTAGTCTGAACGCGGCCTGACGAACTAACGATTTTATTAAAATTTTCCAGAACCTTTTAAAATGTCATAAGAAAAAGAACGCCAAAACTTTCAAATCGGCGCAAATAAACGAGTAATTGAAAAATCAACATACGGGTCGAATTGAGAACCTACACCTTTTTGTTTTAAAGTCGGTTAAAAATACAAATTATGATGGTTCAAAAACAAGTCATCTTGGCGAGCGCACTACCCAAAAAAATCTATTGATAATATTTTCTGTTTATAGATAAGGTATTTCATTAATAGGTAAACAGAAAATTATCTTCTTTTCGAGACACAGGTGTCTCTGATAATTTTAAGGTATGCGAAGACGTGATGATGATGATATTGACAAAGTTTTCTAGTAAAGCATAATATTCACATTTTACTAATAGTGTTAAGAGGGCTATCACAGTCTAGTGGCGCCCTCATCACATTAAAAAAGATTTCTCAATAAAGAAAGCCTACATTAAAAAAGTGCTCAACATCAAACAAAATTACAAAAGCCTTCAAGCTATTTTCATAGAATACTTTTATAGGTTCTAAACATTCCACTTTTAGACAATTTCGAATAAAAACAAAAGCGGCTGTTTTTTTTTTCTTTTTACCCGACTGCGCCAGAAGGAGGGTTATGTTTTTTCAAAATTTGTATGACCCGCATTTGTTTGAAAGAAATCGCAGTAAGGAACCTTAGTTCCTTACTACGATTTCTTTATTATTATAGTTAATGTTGTGTGACTTGGCCGTTGAAGGGTACAAAACCAGGTGCTCCATGACACCATTGCACCAATCTGTCGCCAGAACCGCTACCCATTGACGATGGAAAATTACCACTTGGAAAACGTTGATTCAATAACCAGTCAATTGTAGGCTTGATAAAGCTGCGTATTTCAATAATACTTATGTATAGGCCAGTTCTGGCGACAGATTGGTGCAATGGTGTCATGGAGAACATGGTTTTGTACCCTTGTGTACCCTTCAACGGCCAAGTCACACAACATTAACTATAATAATAAAGAAATCGCAGTAAGGAACCTTAGACTTGGCACGACTTTGTCTAGATTTCATTACTTTTTAGAGATAAACAAGCAGCTCCATCGAGACTTGGCTAGTTTTTTACAGAATGTTTTTGCTGGGATTTCACTTCTTTTTGTAGAAACGAGGGCATATTGATTTATTTTATAAGATTTTCTTATTTGACACAGTTTTTATCTTTTTAGGAGTAGTTTTTTTATTATTACAAAACTAAATCATAAAATTCCTAACCTATTCAAATCTTCGAATTGTTATAATAACAACCTGTTAATTAACCTTAGCAAACCTCACGAAATAATAAGCGAAATCAACGAAATGTAATTAATCCCTCCTAATCCCTAGCAAACGTTTTCAAGCGCAGTAGAAGAATGTCGTATCTCTAATACAGCTGAGACCAGCTGAGGGTTCTTCAACAGATACTTCAGACCTTAGATTTTTGACATCAAATGAAGCGGCATACCAAGTTGAATATTGTTTGTAAAGGCGGTATGTCGATCTCTAATAGTTTGGTTGGGCTCTTGTGTTTTCTAATCAGGGTCACCAGGTACTCCAGATCTTCGATTATCCTAGTTTTTATAGTTTTCCCTTTATGTGGCCATTAAACACTAACTCTGTACCAAATTCAGCTCTCTGAGTTTATGGGAAAATAAATGCGAAACTTTGCTTTCGCTTGACTTCGGAACTAAATGACCTACAGACTTGAAATTTTGGATTTTAAGTAAATGATTATAGCTTACTGGATGACGAAAATTTCTGCGTTCTGGTCTTATCCAGAGGTTCTCAAATAGGGGCCTGGGAAAATGCGGCGAAATGGTTCCAGTAAAGGGTGGTACGGCAGTGTTTGCTTCGCGCTCGACTTGGCGGGGGCACTGCCGTGCCCCCTTATATAGAATCGTATTTTCAACGGTTAGATTCACTGCAGAAAGAACGTATCTTCACTGTTATGTGAACTATATACAGGGTAAAATTGATATCATTGGCATCCTTTTAAACTTAGAGTCTACCCATCAAACTGAACAACTTTTTCTATGGGAGCAAACGAATCGGAGCAACTAAAAAATCATCTGTTGCATACATTTGAGTCGAGTAGGCATTGCAGTTTAGTATGGGACAGCAGATTTTTTTTTGCTCCGATCGGTTTGCTCCCATAGTAAAAGTTGTTCAGTTTGATGGGTGGACTCTTTGTTTAAAAGGATGCCAATGATATCAATTTCAACCTGTATATTAAATGTAATAATTTGGCTATCAAAAATCAGTTCGAAAACAGACAAAATAGGTATCACCCCCTCTTAAAGTAATGTAACTGTATACCCCAACACCCTGTATAAATCTATTGGGTTCTACTAAAACATTTTGATATCTCAAAAATATTCGCGCAAAAGTAAATGAGACCGTAAAATTAGTTTAATAATGTTTAGGTTGGCTTAATATTGAAGCTTTACCTTGCAGGTGATATCCGGGAGACGGCCGGGAAGTCACGTACTGACCTACTGAGCCTTCGCCTAACAGGGAGTCGAGCGAGCTATACGGGCTTCTACGTCAACCTTAAGAGGATATACCTTGAGGAGGGCAATTGCGGTAAATAAATCGCAACTGAACCATGATTGGACCGCGTGCGAAGATTACCTTTTTTACACATTTACGCTAATCGCGGTACAGCTGATGACAGCCGTTAGAGCCGGCCGTTTTGACAGATTATCAGTCAAGTAGTAAATAAGACAAGTTTAGCGATGGTTTAGCGCGATACGGTATTAACAAGGTTGAATAGTAATTGGATTGTAATGTGATTAGAACTGAAATTGGATTAGGATTGAACTTGGATGTTTTAAATTAGCGCAATCGCCCAGGACGCGTCCTGGGCGCGCTGAATACAAAATACTTACGAAGTCACGTCCTATTTTTAATATTAACTAATAAAAGACATTTTTTAAACATGATCTAGAAACTATTCTCTGTGCCTGTGGTTTGTCAGATTTTCGTTAAAATGCATAGTTTCTAAGTTACAACATGGCAACAAGATCGAAATCGCGAAAAAATATTTTGCTGTTCATTCATTTAAACAGAGCCGCCATTGACATTTTCTATGGATCTATGGAACATCCAATATGATTTATGATTTCAATGTGGATCTTACTGAAACAGTTGCTCAGTTCGATGGTCCGAACCGAAGCACCTTCTAAATCTAAAGTATGTAACGCATTTAAGTTCACACCCCGTATTTGAGTCACATTCGAGTAAAATAATAATATTTGTTAGAAACTTATATAATTATAACTACCTAATACAATGTAATTAACGAATCGTGTTATCTGAAAACCTTTGTGTACAAATGTTATTCCTCAGAGATACGTAGGTACAGTCGGCAACGGAGGTTCACGAACACTCTGTATCTTATGGTCATAGTAAAAAGGGTGACAAAGGTTCATCATCATTCGTTGATGTGTCTGTACCAGGTAAGTTCACCGCTAACACTTCTATACAATACGTAATACGTAACTAACATACATTATACATGTACGTATATTGTGTACTGTAGTAGTTACGAGATGGATTGCAGACGTGATTGGTACATCAACAGAACATGATAGAAGTGCTATAAAGACGTATACTACCGGGAAAAGCAAACGCGCATACTACCTATAAATATAAATTATACAAGTTTCGCTAAATATGCTGGCTTAATATGCCGACGGTTTTTTAAGGGGATGATCATCAAATTAAACAATTGTCTCTATGGGATCAATATCGAAATAGCGAAGAAAAATCACCTGTCCCATACTTTTTGTTCGAGTAGCTTTTTCGTTTTGTTCAGTTTGATGGTCTGAAACACAGCGTTTAATAATGTAATGCATTTAATTACACAGAATTGGTTTCTCAAATGTTTTAAATTCCATCATTCCTGAGAAAACGAGACGCGCCGCACCGACTAAAGCTCAATCAGCGCAGGACTTGGTCAAAAATAAGAATGTGCCTACCTTGTCAATTATTTAGCTAACTTATTTATGTAGAGTCTGAATTAAAAATACCTAGCCTTTATCTTAATCGTAAGTAATCCATTTCTTACGAAAAGTGTACAAAAAACATATTTTTTGGTGCAGATGATACTCATATAAGTAAAATTAGGCAGTGTTTTCTCTAAATATTCCTCTCATTAAGGTACAGCCATGACATTACCTAATTTATATAATTTTACGAACGGAACATATTGTTCCCCTATAATATAACATGAAAATATATGTTGTTTTGTTGCCTTTGGCGCGTCTGGTTCGCGGAAAATTGATAAAAATTGGCACGCGAAAGTAAAAAGGTACCTACCTGCTCCAGTTTTATTAGACAGTGAGATAGACATGCATGAGTCGCTATTATATTAAGTACTACATAATTATATTTCATACGTGTTGTGATGTCACCAGTCACATTGGACAACTGTGTTTAGGAAGTTTTATTTGGAGCTATAAATAATAACGTAATCTTTTTTTTTTCTAGCCTATTTCATCCCACTGCTGGGCAAAGGCCTCCCCTTTAACACATTCGCGGACAGTGACCGGCTATAGTAGTGATAACAATAAAAGTTCAATTGTGTCTCGTTCACTGTCCGCGAATGTGTTAATCCAATAACGTAACCTTATTTTCACACCACCCGCTCGAAAATGGAACATTATATGTCATGTAACTCGAACCTAAAGCAAGTCATTATAGCCCTGGGACTAGCCGGGCAATAATATTGTACTGAATTTCATTATAACCCGCTGGTCAATAATGAGATTTGAATATGGAACCGCATCCACAGATTATTTAATAGTTACTACGACCCTTACTTAAAATTCGTATGAAAACTTATCATGGAGACAGGCACCAAAAAGAACTTAATCCGCGAGTTTCCAACTAGTCAAATTAACAACTCTTTATCAAACGTCAAAACGCGTGCATTGTATGAAACAGATTGAACACAAAAAAAGAAAAAAAGGCGCGAATACTGCATATCTCTGTACCATAGATATAGTAAGCGAAAAGTTTTTAATCTAAGCTCTGTACCTATTGCTACGAACAAAGTAATAATAAAAAAATATTACATTGTCTTTCCACAACTGGAGTGCGATTTTTGAATCTCATTCGCTGAGTTCAGCAATTGAAAATGTCAAAATTACTATGGAGATACGAATCATTCTACTGCTGATTTGACTTTCAAAAATCGCACTCCTGGAGTATGATTTTTTAAGTCAAATCAGCAGTAGAAAGATGCTCGTCTCCGTAGTAATATTGACATTTTCAAAAATCGCACTCCTGGTCTAATGTTTCAAATATCTACTTTCACTTTTAATTTAATAAAATAGTGTTTTTATAAATAATAATTAGTATACTATTGAACTTTAGAGTTCAATAGTATACTTATTATTTAGAAAACACTATTTTACACTAATTTGTTATAAACTATAATAAAATAATTGGTATCTAACCATAGAGAATTTACACGCTCCCCTGGGTTTCTAACAGTATTGCTTTTTATTTTCTCGCGGAGGGTGTGAAAAGTAGAGTATGGTCCTCGGGGATAAACGTGTTTTCATCTTGGGCGAGCTTGAACCCCTCGCTTCACTCAGGATTCCTAGCCTACCGTACTGGCAACTGTTTCACTGACTATACAACGACCGCTAAAATGTTCAAAATTTCCTCTTTGCAGAGTCGAAGGTCTTACATTGATGCCCTATGTCTTTACAAAATCGTTAATAGTACTGTGGACTCCTCGACTCTGTTAGAGAAAGTGGATTTCCGAGTCCCACCTCGTCACTCCTTGCGTTCTAAAACTTCTTTCTTTAGTAAACTGTGTCACACAAACTATACTAAAAATAGCTTCTTTCGGCGTTCTTTGGACAACTACAATCGAAATCTTACTAGTCTTGATCTGTTTAGATTCTCTTTGGGCAAATTTAAAAGAAAAATTGGCGAACTGCTTCTATAAAGATAAATGTTGTTTCCTTTTTACTATTTGTTACTAGTTTATTGTATCGTCTCTTGTGTGTTTTGCAAAAATTTTTAAGTTTTTGTTATTAAGTTGTGGATCTCTAGGTCTGTTTGTTATAGTGTTTGTTTATAAGTTCATTTGTGACTGTTTGTAATCCCAAATAAATTAAAAAAAAAAAAATAATAATAATAATCTGGGAAAGTATTAAGTTTAAACCAAGTTTTTGCTTACAGACTTTTAGTAGTACTTTATTTACAACGAATCTACCATATAACATGATACACAGCATCCTACACAAAAAATTACAAATCCTTTTCACTGAGCTCTCAATCCACACACATGAAATTTTTAATGATAGCATTTTATCGTTAATTTTTAATTAAATCAATATTATTTGCGTTTAACTTTTAGTAAAAACTGTAAGGAAATTTGTAAAAGAAAGATTACATAGCAAATATGTCCTCATTCTATGTAATTGGCATTTAATTGTGATTCCTCAATCCACACGTTTCAAAATAACAAATCATTTGTAAAACAATGAAAATAGCACCTACAATAATGCAAAGCCGCAAATATTTAGTAAAAAAGTTCTACTAAATCTTACCAATTTCAGATCCTGGATTAACAGCGTGGAAAATGAGAAAAACAGCTTCGATAATTCTGCTCAAATAAACCAAGCAAGGTGACCACAAACTAAAACTTCCTGGGACATCATGATTATTCATTTCTCATACTTTGAATTTGAAAGTAGGTAATTGTTTATCTATGAAGCGGCAGTGTTGCCACCTTACCTCCAGATCAAGTAGCTAAACCGTACCCAAAAAGTAGCTAGATACCTAAAAGTGGCTGAATAAAGTAATGTTAAAAAAATACATAAATATGCTGAGATGCAGTTTATTTGGATCAGTTATATTGATTTACAATCAGTTATTCTATAAAATTATGCTCTTTGATGTTTTACAATGCTCATCATAGAAAATAGCCTTTCGACTTCTACGTTTAGGTAATCTGAACTCAAAAACAATAAAAAACGCTCTAAGGACCCGTTAAAATGACTAACTTTAGCTTAAGAAATTGGTATTTATTAATAAATAAATAAACAAAAAAAAAGGCTAGAATAAGTGGCTAAAATATTTAGCCACAGATTTTTTTTTGTAGCTGACAAGTTCAAACATGTTTCTAGCCAAAGTGACAACACTGTGAAGCGGGTGGAAAACTGGAAAGTGATGCATGAGGATAAATATTAAATATATTTGAAAAAAAAAAGGATACCTACTTACCCGGTGCAAATTTTTCCTAAGGACCCGTTTTAAAACGTGTAAAAATCACTCGTGAAGATCAGTCTATCTCATTCTCACATACCTACACACGACGCATAGCTGAACTCTATGTCCATGAACTTACTATATCTTCTCATAGGCACCCCGAGTGATTTCAAAATTTTTCAAACGTTTTGAAACGTACCTAGTCTAAAATTTATTCATCAAGCGATTCAGAAATTATTTTTGCATATTATATCAGCTGCTGTAGCCACCGTGACACAGCACTATCGCACCTTCGCTCTCTTTCTATTTGTGCGCGAATGAACGAGATAAAAGACGTGATATAGCCGTATCACGTGCAACATGCTAGCTAGGCTGGCTTTTGTTTACTTTCCTCGTAGTCGAAATGAAAAGCAGCGGGGCAAGTACGCCAACCCGCGATAGCGTGATATAGCACTATCACGCTTCCACTCTCTTTCTATTTGCGCGCGAACAAACGAGATAAAAGACTACATTTGACAGATTGATGTGTTAAATATCGCTATATAATTTTGTTTATTTCACAATTTTCAGTGGTGAATTCATTAGTTCGACTCAGATATCAGTTATACACGCAATACTCGATAAGAAGAGAATGTTTTAATCGCCGATGATTTCCTTTAAATTTTTGAGGAAATCTTTTGTGTAGTTCCGAAGCGTTTCACCGGATCTTCACCAAATTAAAATGGAACCATCTCGAGGGTAAATCCTAACTAGGAACTAAAAAAGAATCACCCAAATCGGTCAAGAAATGCCGAAGTTATTACGATTTTCGATGGTTCTCCTCGATTTCTCTGTGATTCCATAATCAGATCCTGGTTTCCTTAGCATGGTACACCCTTAGGATATCTCCCTTCCAACAAAAAAAGAATAATCAATCAAATATCCGCGAACACACAAAAAAGATTAAGCAATTTTAAGCAAAAGTCGTAATAGCTTAGTCCTCCAGCTGGAGGCTTGGAGACAAAATGTTTCAAGACGGTAATCTTTTGTACCATTGACGTCTCGCTTATTCTAATGGGCGGTTGTCATATATCATAAGTGAATGTCAAGTAGCATTTTTATGTCTTGCTTTATAATATTTATCTACCCCTATACTATATCTATGTTCCCGAGTGATTTTTACACGTTTTGAAACGGATCCTTAGGAAAAATTTGCAACAGGTAAGTATCTTTTTTTGAAATGGTATATTTGAAATTTATCCTCATACATCCCTTTCCAACCGCTTCATAGATAAACAATTACCTACTTTCAAATTCAAAGTATGAGAAATGAATAATCATGATGTCCCAGGAAGTTTTAGTTTGTGGTCACCTTGCTTGGTTTATTTGAGCAGAATTATCGAAGCTGTTTTTCTCATTTTCCACGCCGTTAATCCAGGATCTGAAATTGGTAAGATTTAGTAGAACTTTTTTACTAAATATTTGCGGCTTTGCATTATTGTAGGTGCTATTTTCATTGTTTTACAAATGATTTGTTATTTTGAAACGTGTGGATTGAGGGATCACAATTAAATGCCAATTACATAGAATGAGGACATATTTGCTATGTATTCTTTCTTTTACAAATTTCCTTACAGTTTTTACTAAAAGTTAAACGCAAATAATATTGATTTATTTAATAAATTAACGATAAAATGCTATCATTAAAAATGTCATGTGTGTGGATTGAGAGCTCAGTGAAAAGGCTTTGTAATTTTTTGTGTAGGATGCTGTGTATCATGTTATATGGTAGATTCGTTGTAAATAAAGTACTACTAAAAGTCTGTAAGCAAAAACTTGGTTTAAACTTAATACTTTCCCAGATGTAGAAGGTCCTCTGTGAGGATTGAGGGATCACACGTTTTAGGTTATATCTTTTTAATTATCGCTTTACAAATTCCAGGACGCAGTTTTACAATTGTTTTACAACTACTACTAAAACCTGTAGTACTTTATTTCAGAATTCAAGATGTGATCTCTCAGTGCACACACACATAAATATTGCACACCTTGAAAATTACACCCTATACCTACATATAAACTGAGAACTATGGTCACTGTTATGTCACTTATGTCCCAAGACAAGACACTCAGCCTTTCAGCTATCTCTCGACTTCAGCAAACTTGTCAAACAATTCCGCTGTAACCAGTTCTAACCGGAATGCTATGAGCTTATTAAAATCTAGTTTCCCGAAAATGGAATAGTTGGCCGAATTTGCTTGCATCTCGCAAGCTTTCGGACTAATTAAGTAAGTAAGTGAAAATCGCAGCGTACCCATCCGATAAAATGGTAATAAGTACGTGCCAATTTATTATTTATTTATTATTAATTCCAAATTATTGCACGGTGAAATAATTTGAAAATATGTGAGTGGCATTTAAATTAATTTTTCACCCCATTGAGCAAACATTGGGATTTATTTACTTCCTCGGTGGCTGGCGGGTGCCGGGTGGCTAAACGAGCATCCTGGCTACATCCTACATCCACCATCGTTAAACATTTAAAACTGACAAGCTTATACGTATGAGGAAAAAAAACAAAACAAATTTAATTCTTTAATTTTAGAAATCTTTAAATTGTTAAATAGCAGTGTTTACTTAAAATTTATGTTAGTTAGAAAACAATAAAAAACAACCAATTATAAAAAAGTTCTGCAAAATCATTAGAAACAATTAGAGATTAAAAAAAATTTTTTTATTATTAGTGTGTAAATAACATACAGACAGGGCCTATAGACAAAGTAACATTTCTATTGGCGTAGACGCTAGTAGAAATGACAGAATGTATGGATTGGAGCATAGATATAGTAACTAGATGAAACCGCAACCGCAAACCGTGGCCGCACATGAAACAGCAATAGTGTGACTTTTGCATACAAAAAGACGGTTTGTTTGGCAAGATGTCATCAACATTCCATAGGTTTGACAATGGTTTGACATCTTGCGAAACAAAAAAACCGGCCACGGTGACCGAAACAAAAAATAATATTTCTGCTGTCTTTTTTGTTTACATAAGTTTTCATAACTAGCTATCTCGCTCTCTCATTTCTTGGCTCCATCTTTCAGCGTAAGCGAAAAGTTTTTAATCTAAGGATTTTAGATTGGCGATCGAAACATTTTGACCTATGATTTTGACGTTTGCTTTCTGCACCATACGTCAAGTCCATAAATTTTTTATGTTTTCTACTGTCGTTAACGCTAATAGAAAGTAGGTACTTTGTCTAGGGGCCCAAGCATACAAGTAAAGCCAATTGGCAATCGTTACATTTATTACAACTATGAAAACGAAATTAAACTAGTTGTTTAGTCCTGGACTCCTAGTAAAGTATTAATTAAATTTCCCCGACAACCTTAAGTTTGTTTGAGGTTTGGTATTACAAGTTGTAATAAACATCAGATTTAAATACCTAATTTAAATCTCGAATTTAGAGAATTTTAGGCTTGACACCAACTCCAATAAAACAAAATAGATGCTAACGTAAAATTCATCGGCTGCAATATTATTTTTTACTTTTTGAGTTTTGAAGTCGGTTTTAATTTTTTGTAAAAAAAAATTGTATCTATTCATAACTTTTTGTGGCGAAATACATAGTTGGATTTTGATATCAGCACACACAAAGGGTACATCGATACGAAGCAAACGTTTCAATCGCCGATGATTTGCTGTCAACTTTTGAGGAGTTCTATTTTGTAGCTCCGAACTACTCCGAAGTGCCTCATCAGATCTTCACCCAATTGAAATGGGACCACCTCGGGAGTATACACATTCCAGTAAAAAAAAGAATTAATTATCAAAATCGGACTACTCTGTAGAAAGTTATGCGTGATAGATCACACATAAAAAAACATATACGCCTCGAATTGAGAACCTTCTCCGTGTTTTGTTTTGTTTTCGTCGGTTAATAAAGTAAGTATATTATATCAGTATTTTATTGTATTTCTAGTCTTTTACCTATCTAATAAAGATAAGTTAATGAAAGAAAAGATTTTACGAAACGAACAAAATCTCAGGGGTCTTATTGTGTTACTACCCGATTATATCGATATCAAAGTGACAGTTCTTGGTCAATCATGATCAGAAGAACACAATATTACTAGGCCAGAACAGACAAAGCCGTTATCACGACACGAGAGTTAACTAAAATTCGAAAAGAAAACATAATAAATATGCACGGAAATAAGAAGACAAAGTTTGTTTTGTACAAACCGTAATATTGTAAGTAAAGTTACATCCAATAATGAAATGGACACCGTTCGAGCAATAAGTACAAACATTGTTTTGTAGTGGCGCGGCGCGGCGTCCGTAGGACGCTAGTGCTAATGCGATTAGCCCCTCAGCATCGATTGAGTACATTACTATTATGCGTCCACCGTCACGTCACCGCATCGAAACACAATAGTCGCACACATCTTATAAAATCAATGGCTATTTGAAACTGTAGGGCTAGCATGAGGTGTGATATAAAGTAAATAAATAACGCTCACAGGCATATATTACATTGATTGTAATGATGTCAATCATTTTTATTAAGGGCTTCGCACTTAATTGTTTTACATTATATTACTGCTTAGTGACCGCAGACTAGGGTTGCCAACCCTACTATATAATATAGTATCCTACTATATTAGGGGCCCGACTACTATAATTCTGAGAAAAATATATAGTAGGCAAAACTACTATATTTTTATGAGAAAATAATTTATACAGTAAAAATGTAAATGCCCAATAACATAAAATTATTTCCAAATATCTCTCTTCATCACATTTTTGTTCCATTTTATTTAGACTGGACCATGTAGATACTTTCTAAACAATCTACTACTGAAAATAGACAACAAGTTTTCCTAAAGTCAGGTTTATCTAATTTAAAAAAAGTTATATTATTTCTGTATCGACTCCAGCGGCAGCGACTTCTGCGTTTACAGGATGCATTATTTTATATTGAGAATACGAAATGGAGAGATGATTGTTCCTTGAGATTAAAAGTTTGGTATTCAAACCAAAAAGTAGCAAAAAAATATCTTTTTAAAATTTTAAAATAACAAATTCGAAAAATACTATATATTTCCTTATTTTTCCCCAATCTACTATATTTTTTTGGGGCATTAGGCTCGAAATACTATATTTGGTCTGAAAAAAGTTGGCAACCCTACCGCAGACATTTGTAAGGACTGAAATTGTGTGAAATGTCAGCGGCAATGTATGACAGCCAAGCATAACTGCATAATAAGGTGACATTTGAGACACGTGCTATTTTTTGGTTTTGTTATTGTATGACATGGTGAGTCCATGTGTAACAACGAACTTTTATTCAAAGACTACAGTTTAATATACGGCTTTTATTTTATTTAAAGCAGTTGTAAAAATGAAGATAAAGAAATTGTAAAAAAAGAACAGGGCCAAACCAGGATTCCAACCCAGGACCCTGCGGTTTGGTAACCATTATACCATAGTGTAAATAAAATAAGTGATGAAGCTCAGCGGTCGCGGCGGGTCTATGCCCGCGCGGAGTGCAGGGTACGGGGGGGACGGGCGTACCCGTTAGGGTACCCTAAAAGCGACTTGAGTTATCAAGTCGCTCTTAGGGTACGCGCGCAGGCAGCGTGGGCCGGGACGCACTCCTCCCGGCCCCCGCACGCCCCGCACGATTGGCCTGCCGCGACCGCTGAGCTTCACCACTATTAGTTCTTTACACTATGATTATACCACTAAGCGCTCTCACAGACGAGCGACATTTTGCGGTCGCCGGGTGGCGTATTGCCAAACTGTGTATTACCACAGACACCCATAGTACAGACTATATTTAGAAGCGAGCACAAAGTGATCCAGTACAGACTGGATCACTTTGTGCTCGCTGAAAAAACCATAACATTTAAGCAAACTACATACGAGTACAGAGCAGTCTGCAGATATACAGTTTGCTTGCATTTATGTAAAGCAAACTGTGGTTTACAGAAACCCATTGTCTGTACAGGGTTACTTTCTGCTCGTTAAAATAATCAATATATTGGAGCAAATTAAATATGAGTACAGAGTTATCTGTACAGACTGTAAAAAAACACCCTAGTCATGTAGTGATATTTAAAGCGAGTTTTTAGACCGTCAAACTGAACAACTTTCACTAGGGAGCCAACATCGAACAATAATTTAACAAAAAAATCGACTGTTTCATACAAAACTACAGTACCAACTCGAATCAACTGTAAGGAAAAGCAATTTTTTATATTTTTTTCGACTTTTTGTCCATAGTGAAAGTTAATTCAGTTTGATAGTCTGAGCTAAACCAATCCTATAAATTATACTAGGGTGTTTGTCACACCTTTTACAGATATAAAGTTCGCTCTCATAATTATGATGTTAAGAGGATATAATTCGGAGCGCGCTCCACACAAACGAAGTCTGGTTATATTTTCAATACTAACCAATTAAAGACAATGCAAATTTTTAGACACGATCTAGAAACCAACATCTGTGCTTTAAACTTGTCATATTTCCGTTAAAATATGAGGGTGTAAGGAAAAGTATAATTAACCTGTAAACAACATACTATACCCATCAAACTGATCAACTTTTACTATGGGAGTGAACCAGTCAGCACAAAAAAAACAGCAGTTCCCATACTAAATTGCAGCGCCTACTCGACATGATACTTTTCCTTACATCCTGTATAGTTGCAATGCTAGGATTAATTTAAGAATTGTATGGACAATTTCGAGCCACGCTAACTTTGAAACTATATATTTAAATGGAAATCTGACAAATCTAAGGCACAGACAGATATTGGTTTCTAGATCGTGTCTAAAAATTTGCATTGGCTTTAATTGGTTGGTATTAAAAATATAATCAGACTTCGTTTGTATGGAGCACTTTCCGAATTATATCCTCTTAATCGAACTACGGTTTTAATGTAGTGCTCATGAAATAAAACAATATTGTGTAATGATTTTTTATTGTCAGTTTGTTTATTGTATTAACATTTTCATATTTATTAATTATTTGGTGGTTTGGCATTAGCGAGGTAATCAATTTAACCCTAAAGGTGGACTTCCGATGCCAGCGGCCGATGCGTCTAACGCGCGCGTCTGACGCGAGGTTCTGTCAAATATGACAGAACCTCGCGTCAAACGCGCGCGGCCGACGACAGACCTCACTTCCGAGGTCAGCGACTGACACGTGCCTATTGTGCAGAGTGTTATCACTTTAGGGTATTTTCCCCGAAATTTAGGGTATGGTTTTATGTTTTGGTGTTTAAACAAAAACATAAAAACACAAACAAAAAAAACCAATACATATTTTAATAAAGAATATTTGATCGATTGGTAGATTGATAGGTTTAGAGAATATATTATGAATGCATTTTTTTTACAGGATTTTTGATAAAATACATTTTTAAGAGTAATTATAATTAGACAGGGATGCGTTGCGTCCCCTTGGCTTTTTAACCTGTATATAGGATCGCTGTCTAGCTAATAATTATGTAGGCAAGAGGGATTTTCCGAAAAAAGAAAAATTAGTTTCAAGTGGCTCGATAGATGGTGTTATCGCAACGTGGATGAGCGACAGATAATAAAATACAAATAAAAAATAGTGAAAATTAAGCAAATTTTCGGTAAAAACTTCGTAATATGTCTGGCAAACATTCTTGTTCTGCGTGACGTCAGAGCATAGCCGCGCGCGGCCGCGGCCGATGCGATAGACATCGGCCGCGCGCGTCAGTCGCTGGCATCGGAAGCGGCGCCATACGTTTTCATAGTAACTAGTACTGTCGCATCGGCCGTCGGCCGCGAGCCGCGCGCGTCAGTCGCGTCGGCCGCTAGCATCGGAAGTCCACCTTTAGACAATATAACTATGGAAGTGTTACGCGTGTAATTATTTTCTTTTTACGGGGGACAAGGAACCATGAAATCTGCAACTTTGAATTTTTTCCAATACTTCAGATTCAATAATAATAGTCTTGTGTAAACCTCAAACGCAACTAGTTTGAAGTTATGGTTCCGCAATTATAGGCTGTCTCGGTTAGTGATAAGGTATGGAATTGCATGTAAATGCAGATGATATTTTATTGACCTTGTAACGTGGCAGAGGGGAAATGCTACTGGAAAGCTGGTCCCTATTTATATGGTCTATGGTCCCTAGTTATATGGTCCTTAACATTAAAAAAAATGATCTACTACTAAGTGCTGTAAATATAATTAACTACCAATTACTTTTTGCAATTGTTAATTGCAAATACTCAGTTACTTTTTGGTTACAATTATATTTAACACATCAATTTGAAAGAGACAGAGAATGTCTGCACTCGCATGTATTTTGCGCTAAAATTTAGATGCCATATTACATACCACAGCAGACCGCAGTCAGATAGCAGACAATCTGTACTCGAATGTTTTTTGCTCTGATGTTTTAAAGCAAACTGTATATCAACACAGACACTCTCTGTACTGGTATGCAGTATGCTCTTCATCTACAAAAGCAAACTGTGATCGATTGCACAGCAACTCCTGTCTGTAGTAGTATACAGTTTGGCAATACGCCGCAGGGTGTCGCGGACGGTCGCACGACCGTAAAATGTATGAGCGCGGCGCTCTGCGACCCACCGCGACAGCAAAGTGTCGCTCTTCTGTAAGACAGGGACCGAAAATTTTCGGTAACCTTTATTTAAATGTTACTTTTATCCAGGTAACAACCGATTTTAATACCGGTAACCTAAATATGACCTTCAATAGAAAGCGAGTGAGTGCGGGTAAGGATCAGTGTAGACGGAGCGGCAAAAAGCGCGCATGTTTTTTAATTGAAAAATGAACTTTAGTTTTTACTAATCAAAAGTACAACAAAATTTATTGAACAACGTCGTTGTAGTAGCGGGTGACGCAAATTTTGGAGCACCTGACAAGCGACGCGCGCACTATTTTCAGTGTTGCCACAGCATTGGACAGGTCGAGATGATAAAGAAGATGATTATTTACATTTCATTGAACCCATAAGCATAGAATGGTTTAAGTTTATGATCACATTTGAGTTTAAGTTTGTTATTATAATTGATTTAATTTGTATTTAGTAACGACTAACGTGGGGTAAGTACTTACTTAAAAATTAAATACTGACTATATTCATGAAGAAACAATGTTTTATTTAAACATATCTCTGTGTACGTGGACCTTAGTATAAAAAATACCTGTAAAAAAAATTAAGGTTGTAACCAAAAAGTACCGGTATTATCGATACCGGTTTCGGTCCCTGCTGTAAGAGCGCCCTAACCGGGTCATCGATATACAGAGTCTTTTTAATTATGCTCTCTTTTTTCAGGGGGTGATCAGACCATTAAACTGAACAATTTTCAACTAACGAAATCGCGAAAGAAAAATCTGCTGTCCCGTACAAAATTACAAACCTACACGAGCCAAATACGGGCCGTATGCTAGGCTAGGGCTCTGCTTGCATTATAACATAGAACTATCTACATTGTTACTTGACACCACGACGCGGATACGAATTGTTATTTATCAGAAGGCAAAAGGGTTTAAAACGGACGCAAATGTAAAATGACACTTGTCAGGTATTCGATCCGACGACATAGGCACTACGGATAGGACTTATATAACGCTATTAAACATTCCTGAGTAAATCGCATAAACTCGCATTAGTCGAGTACCAGGATAATAATTAATATTCATAGGATCTAACTTTATCTAGACTAAACTTTAACATAATACGTTAAAGATATTTATAAATACATACCGGTCAAAATCATAACACTCCTTTTTGCTTCGCCGTAGTCGAGTAAAAAAAGGCTACGACTGGAGCCGGTGCGTACGAAGTCGAGGGCAAAATTTTATATATGTACTTACTATTATAATATAACACTGTATATAATATTTATTTAAATTCAGATAACAAATATGATCCATGTGTTAGTAACAGGGTTTGAGTTAAGAACTATGTTAGTAGGTACACAAGAAATAAAATAAAATACAACATAAATCTATAAGGTACATAGGCATAGGTATTATATCATCACTTGCACGCAGTGTGTGATCATGGGGCAGTCAAACCTACCAGCTATCATCTCCAGAATGCTGTTGTGGCTTGCACGCAATCGGCTGACGAGCGAGGCGGCTTTTTTCCGCATGATGGCATGGTATCCGTCTGTTCTCGCCTCTGGGAACATGCCGGACGCGCTACAATAGCGTAGTAGCCCCAACAGCATCCTGAAGATGTTGTTGTATTGGACGCGCAGGGCATTCAGCGAGCTGAGTGTGCAATAGGGTATTTGACTGTATGTAAAATATAGGATCTATTGATTGCATCCGTATTGGATATGAATTTTGGAAACCCACTATCTAATCAGTTAAGAAAAATATTGGATATTTTAGGAGAAAATCGACAGTGAAAATATTGTTTTTGTCGACTTTAGTCAAGTGATCGTAAACGACTGTGATTGGCCGAATGGTTGATGACGTAAATTGCTTCCAGACATTTGCGTGCACTTTGCGTGTAGAGTGAGTGTCGTACATAAATACTCAAAGACTTTTATTAAAAACAGAAGATTTAGCCAAATATAGCCGTGGTTTACCAGACCAGTGTCCTGTGAGTCGAATCGAATTAAATATGGATGAAAAATTTGTAAAAGCCGACAGCGGAAACCTACCCAAAGTAGACGCAATAATGATAGGATTGTTTTTCAAAAAACAATTCTGATTTCTATGGTGCTGAGCTTCGAAACGTTAAAACAGTAATGTAAGTAGTTACTTACCTATCTCCAGTGAACGCAAATGTATATTTGCGTTTACTGCCTATCTCATGATCTGCTCACTCTCCAGCTTTTGGGAGATAGCAGTATGCGAAATTTATTAAAGGTATGTTTTGGTTGTTTAACAGAGTTTATTCTGTGCTTTTGTATACCTACAATCGAATGACCATCTCAATAGACAAAAATAATAACCTACAGAATATCCTTCTCACCACGAGGTGATAATTAGTTAATAGATCTTTGTCCACATGATTCTAGTACACCACAAACTGTCTAGCTCTTCCTATACTTAACTACTTACTCACCACTTTTTTCGCTTTTTAGCATCCTTTGGAACCGTCACGAATAGTTTTTTGGGGTTCTTATTGTAGTATTTTTACGCTCGGGCACTGCACACACCTTGTAAGCCATTTTTTTTGCACAAAAATACGATTTTAAATCTTTTTCGTAGTCTCAACAGTAGTCAACGGCCAGTTTGAAAGCGCGTGACGTCACCATAGATTTGAGCCACCATATTGTCAGGAAAAGCGGGATATTTGAATAACATTTTTTGTTTTCGTTTTTTCTTACACTAATATTATAAAGAGGAAAGATTTGTACCTATTTTTGTATGTTTGTAATGAATAGGCTCAAAAAGTACTGGGCCGATTTAAAAAATTCTTTCATCTACACTAATATTATAAAGAGGAAAGATTTGTACCTATTTTTGTATGTTTGTAATGAATAAGCTCAAAAAGTACTGGGCCGATTTAAAAAATTCTTTCACCATTAGAAAGCTGCATTCACCCTGAGTAACATAGGCTATATTTATTGCTAGAAAAGATTAGACGTCCACCCGTGCGAAGCCGGGACGGGCCACTAGTGGAATGTAAAATAAACATTTTTTATAGTGTCCTTAGACATCAGTGATTAACATAGAGCAGTTTTTAAAAACCAGTCAAGTACCCTATTGACCCATAGGCGGCTAGAGTAGAATGACTGACAGTATGCTTTGAACAGTGTCAGTTTTACTGACCTTGTACAGCCATTGAACCTGCGGACCAGCATGTTGCCACTGACTGCCAACGCCCTGCGCTCCCTTTCTACGTCGATCGTCCTTATGGTCCTCAGAGACAATGTGGCCGAGGTATTTAAATTGTGGAACTCTATTTAATAAAGGTACACCAACACCATTAAGCTTGATTGGTGGCACATCTCTGCACTTACCTGCCGCTCTGAACACCATAAACTGGCTCTTCTTGACGTTATACAACAATCCATGACTGCTTGCAAAATCCTCACACACCGATAGCAAATGTCTGATACTATTGACTAAGATAATAAGGTCTGACAAAATACTTAGCTGAAACTATTTTAAGGGAATGATCAGTCTGATCATACGAAAGAGGTAGAGAGACGACCTGGACACATTCGACAAAGAGTGGATGGAACTGGCTCAGGACAGGGATGCATGGAGGATACAAGGGGAGGCCTTTGCCCAGCAGTGGGATGAAATAGGATAAGAAAAAAAAATAACCTTCTCGAACTAGTGGGGGAAATGTCGCATTATTTTCAGTCAGAACTTCCACCGCGAAAATGGTCTTATTAGTGCACGATCGCAAGTCAATTCGGACAAACATTTTTCAAGATTTTAGAGGAAATAGTGCAACTAGTTGTTTTAATGATCGCAGTTTAACAGAAGAAAAAAGAGATCAGGTTAAGTTACGTCCTTTTCCCTGAACGTCCATCGCCCGAATTCCTTGTACGATCTTTTCCCCGATCGGACATTTCTCCGAACGGACATTGCCTAGTAGGTCCGTTTCCTTGTACGGACATTTCCCCTTACGTCCCTTTCCTTGTATGGACATTTCCTCTTAGTACATTATTTTGTACTAAAATATATCGATTTTCAGACCTGTAAAAATTACTGTTTAAAAGATAAATACAGGGTATAAAGAAAGTATCATTAACCTTTAAACCTAAAAAACCATCAAACTGAACATATTTTACTATGGGAGTAAACGTGTCAGCGCAAAAAAAAAATGTTCTGTTCCATACTAAACCACAATGCCTACTCGACTCAATAGTATTTTTTTTGTTCTCGCAGGTTTGGTCCCATAGTAAAACGATTCAGTTTCATGAGTAGAGTATGTGGGTTAAAAGTTAATGATACTTTTCCTTACACCCTGTATAAATGGTACCCCATCTTGACGATTCGTTCAGTTGTTATTTTCATACAACAACTGTAGTTTATACAGGGTGTAATAAAACACGCTAACAATACATAAGGAGGTGCTTCGGACCATCAAACTGAACAACTTTCACTATGGAGCCAACCTCGATAAATAATAAAAGAATCAGCTGTCCCATACATTTGAGCCGAGCCATTATTGCAGATTTGTATGAAACAGCTGATTTTGATTTCGCGATTTCGAAGTTAGCTCCATAGTGAAAGCTGTTCAGTTTGATGGTCTGAAGCACACCCTTACGTACGGGGAAAAGTTCAGGAATATGCCCGTTCGGGGAAGTGGTCGTTCGGGTAAATGTCCGTTCGGGGAAAAGGCCGTTCGGGGAAATGGACGAAACCGGGAAGTGGACGTTCGGGTCCATAGTGGACGTTCGGGGAAAAGGACGTAACTGACCTGATCCGAAAACAGGTGGGTAAAACTTACCCCAGCAGGGCAGTTTCCTCGGCTTGGATGGAGGGCATGGCGAGTTTGTTCTCACGCTGGCTGGCTTCTAGTACGGTCTCTCTGAAATAGTGCCGTGTAGCTTACTAAGAGTGAGCCATGAGGTGCCTAGTAGTCTCTACATGGTCTTGTACCAACAACTTGTATGGACGATTATGTGATGGCAGAACACCTAGTTTACTTATATTTATGTTATTTATAGTGATCGAAAAAAAATAGGAAAAAGCTTCTTTTTTTTAAGTAGTAAACTCTTTGTACCTTTATCAAAGCTCATTACCAACATGCTAATATGCAATAAAACCTTTCTGTACATTAAATATATTAACAATTTTTTTTAGGGTGATGAAGGAGGATTATCATATCTGGAATTTTTGTGTTTACTTCAAGTCTATCAATCGGCTTGCTCATTTGAATGAGCAAGCCGATTGATAGATTTAAATTAACATATCTTTGAAGATATGTTAATTTGAAGGGTACGTTTTTGTGCGTTTGTCTGATGGGTAATAAGTCGATACATAATTTTAACTTTGCATGTCCGTGCAGAAATGTTTTGGTAGGATACAATTTAAGATCGTTTTTCAATGTTTGTCCGTTTGTTTGTGGCTAAACCAAACAGGATTGGAGTTTCAGGAAAGCATACGGCTTAGTTAGGACCTACATTTAAAGAAGATATTTTTATTCGTAGGTTTAGAGTAACATTTAGTTTTTATTTCATCGTAACCAGCTCTCTCAGTCCAAAGGTTTGAGTGTTTAATGTTTTCAAGGACGTATTTGTGAGATATGCGCATACTTTTTAAGAAATAAATGAATATTTATAGTTGGGCACCACTGTGGTTAAGTAGTGTATTTCCCTTATAGTGATATGTATAACGAGCTTTTGACCCGTGACTTCGTCCGCGTGGATTACCCCTTTAGGGGCCGATTTTCGAAAAATCCTTTCTTAGTAACATCCTCTGTAGAATATATATTCCAAAGCCGTTTAGGCTGTGCGTTGTCTGTCAGCCAGTCAGACACGGAACTCTTTTTGAAGTATAGATAATAGATTAATAACTTTTATAATCCATATTAAAAAGGGAAAAAAATACAAAATTTTAGTAACATAGTACAAGTAACTTTCTACCATCACCAAACTTTGTTATGATTGCTAAACTAAGTTAAAACAAGGTCTCAAGTAAACTTGATTGGTCAATCATTTTTGTGGTCATTTTTGTACTGTTCACTAATATTAAATCCAGAAGTTGTTGGTTATCTAAGGTTTGGCTGCTAAAGCATTTGAAAATTTGGATGATACTGACACATTAAAATTAAAAAAATTGCAAACATTAAGAATTTAGAATAATTCTGTAAATGCTATGCTTATAGAATATTTTTTCTTTATAGGTATTTGGAGGTGTTAAAAAAATCATACGAAATAAAAATAATCCAAAAGTTTATATTTAGTTTAGATAATTATTTAGTTTATTTATATCCCCCTTCTTGAAGTGAATAAATAAATATATTATATTAAAAAAAAACAAAGAAAGGTATTTCATTTCTCTCCGTGTTGCGTGTCTCCATTTAAACAACCAAACCAATTTAAATTTATCTCAAAATGCCGAGCGCTCAGAACAATGAGAGCACAAATTTCAGGGGTAGTGAACCTAATTTATTAACCTAATTTATTATTAATTTAACCCAAATGAATTAAAAAATAAATCAGTTCTAAAAAAACTTTCAAACTAAAATCTGGTACAAAATAATGGAGCAATCAAGTTTCTCAAGGCCTGTACTACCGTATGTACACTGAACAACATTTCCTACAACTTAACAACAATTCAAATCTTAATTAACACTTATTCCTACTTACAAACAAGACATAACAAACATTCATATAAATACAAGACACAAACACAAGACAGAAGCAGCTAATGTAACACATTACTTACTCAGTGAGCGCTTCGGTCATATCGGCAACACTCTGATCAAATAATGGCTCTAACTTCTTCCTGGCCGCCCCTCCGAGCCGAATCATTTTCTTTACTCGGCCCGTAGCCGTACTCTTTTTAGGCAGTGTCGTGCCCCGGTACACAACGTCCAGAGACGTGTACGAGCCACCATTGAGCAAACCCCGATGCATGCCAACTTAACATCCAGAAAAGAAAAAAAATGAATAAGCATTTCAAATTTCGAAGCAAATAAAAACACCATGCAGTTTTTAGTTGTGCATAACGTTGCGGACAGTGTTAATTACATTTATACAAACATTTGAAGATGCAGTTAGTTTT
The DNA here is from genome assembly GCA_922987775.1 of Agonopterix subpropinquella. Taxonomy (NCBI): domain Eukaryota; kingdom Metazoa; phylum Arthropoda; class Insecta; order Lepidoptera; family Depressariidae; genus Agonopterix; species Agonopterix subpropinquella. Next base: position 29,510,829 of record OV277693.1, read on the forward strand.
GGAACTATATTAAAACTTTGAGAGTGAACTATGCCGGGAATCAGCGCGTGCGGACAGCATTAACTTCGTTGTAGAAACTGGCTTACCTTATTCGAGGGTCACTTGTGTTGTCAGAGTTGCGTCCACTTGCAGGCGGCACTCGAGACGAGGATAGCGCGCAGTGGGACAGGCAAGAGACACGGATCTCGGATCGTGGCGGCGACCTGTTTGCAGCACCGTCTTCGCGGCGCTAATGTCCGATAGAAGAGCAAACCTCGCGCGCTCCGGTCGCTCCTCACTTCGCGCCGCACTGAAAGCGCGTGCGTAATACGTCCCTCCATTACGTCAATTGTTTAATTTAACCCGGGAATTGCTCAACAAAGAACAAATAAACTTGTTGATGTTTTGATTTGGTCCGAAATGACAAAGAAATAATGCGAGGTGAGGTGACTAGGTGAGAACACTTGGAAAGATAACTTACCGTTCGTATGAATATGAAAGTTGATGTCGCGTGTAGGCAGCTGAATTATATTTGTAGTTATTAAAAAAGTTAGTGTTTCAGTAAATTTTTTAGTTCTAAAAATCAACCAAACGAAGAAAACAAATTATTATTATTATTAAATAGTTCTTCCTTGCGGAAAGGGAACGGGAACTAGCCCTTACACCCTAGTCTTTAGTTACATTTTACTTTGTACTTAAAACTAACTTAACCTAAACCCTAACTTAACACATTGAAATGCGAGGATGGAACACATTCCAATGTTCAGCAACGGAGTTTTACGCGAGGAGTTCAATCCAAATCAAACGGGAGCGCCTTACTTTATTTCTCACTCTTACTCAGGCGGAGGACATTTGCCTTTTGGTGGTTTTTCCGATTCAGTTTGCATAGAATGTGCTGCCATCTGTTAAATATATCTTTTACTATGAAAAAAAAAGATTATATTGTCTATGTCATTGTCAAATTGACAAATTACAAAATGGCGACCTTCCTTGCATAATGTGCGTGTTGTTTGTAGTTTTTGTTCAATTTTGTGCCGATTTAGTGATGTTTTGGAGTTTCAGTTGTTCTCTTACCAATGTACAGATTACAGGAATAGTAAGGATACTGGAATTTCACTCGATCGGTGCGGGATTGAACGAAAACTAGCATTCAAACAACGGTATGAGTATATAAGCATATATATATAAGTAGGTATGTATAGTATAGGTAGAATTATTTTCAGAGAAACACAGATGGCGCTAGCTAGCCTTCAATTTGACATAAGGTGGATGCATAATGTTGCCACGAGTGGGTTCTCTTTTCTAATATACTTATATTACTCTTTGCTCTTACTACATTGTTTTCCATTAATGGCACATTATTACACTAATTCCACCACATTAACACAATAATAGCCACTAAAAACTAATTTAGAAAATCAAAGAGAATATAATCACTACGTTTTATAGAAAATTAAGAAACAAAGCCCCGTCCATTTTGTCTCACTTCGCGCGTAAAACCCGAAGAAAACAAAACAAACTTCATTTTTTATTATTATTAAATAGTTCTTCCTTGCGGAAAGGGAATGGGAACTAGCCCTTACACCCTAGTCTTTAGTTACATTTTACTTTGTACTTAAAACTAACTTAACCTAAACCCTAACTTAACACATTGAAATGCGAGGATGGAACACATTCCAATGTTCAGCAACGGAGTTTTACGCGAGGAGTTCAATCCAAATCAAACGGGAGCGCCTTACTTTATTTCTCACTTTTACTACATTGTTTTCCATTAATGGCACATTATTACACTAATTCCACCACATTAACACAATAATAGCCACGAAAAACTAATTTAGAAAATTAAGAAACAAAGCCCCGTCCATTTTGTCTCACTTCGCGCGTAAAACTCCAAAAACAAACTTCAATCAAAATCTTTTTTTTTTTTTTTGGTTCTTTTCAAGGTAAAGCGATTATAGTATCGCATACAACCGATGTCAGGAATAAATACTCTCATTTATAGCAAATAAAACGTTGGTGTTCGACGTTTCAACGCTTCTTTGGAGTTTTTGGAGGCAATCGAGAAACGCAGGAAACGCAGAGAAGTCCACAGGAAAGAGGTGAACCGACCGCTTGCCGCGCTACAAAAGAACGGAACACTTTTCCTGTTCACGACCCACACCATCATATTTCACTGAACTGTATATTGTTCACTTGCACGACACTTTGTTACGCAAAACAACACCGATTTTAAAAACCAAAACTCACTATAAACAATAAAAATTCGATGAAATATGAGGACTCCAAACGTATCTGTTCAAATCCCGCCAAAAACTCTCTCAATCAAAATCTTTGCAAAAACCAATAAGCATAGACAAGATTTTTTTTTTAATTTCATTGCGAAATGAGGGATTTTCCAAAAGCAAAAAAAGTAAAAAGTTAGTTCCAAATTTCTCGATAGATGGCGTTGACAAGAGAGGGGTCGATTAAGTATGACCAGCACTGGTAGCATGCACACCCACTATAGCCGTGATACGGCTTTATCACGTCTTTTATCTCGTTCTTTTGCGCGCGAACGAACGAGATAAAAGACGTGATAAAGCCGTAACACGGCTATCGCGGGTTGGCATGCTACCAGTGCTGGTCTACCCAATATCAAACTGTACAAAAACATGTATAGTCATTCCTTACAGTCGCACACAGATTGCCGTAAGAGTGACAGAGCTAGATTAGACGTAAATCTGTTAAACAAATGTCACCACTTTTTAAGCAAATTCAAGCAAAATTCGTTCTTAACGTAAGGAAATAGCGGAGTCTTCCAGCTGGAGGTCTGGTGACAAATTGGTTCAAGACGGTATCTGTTTACTATTGACATTTCACTTATTCTAATGGGCGGTTGTCATAAGTGTGAATGGATGTCAAGTAGCGTTTCTATGTCTTGCTTTATATTATTTATCTACCCCTATATTTTATCTTTGAGTATGACCAATATAAGCTGACCGCGCGCAGGGTGAATAACGTATAACGTCGCGCGACCACCTTATTTTGGTTTTGCTTAGCTTGATGTGTCGCCGTGTGTACAAACAAACCCTTTTTTATTGTTGTTGGTTTATTATAAACTATCTGCGGGGCTAGTATGCCAACCCACTATAGCGTGATATATCGCTATCACGCTTCCGCTCTCTTACTATTTTCGCACGAACGAACAAGATAAAAGATTTGACAGATGGATGTGTTAAATATCGCAATCGCGGGTTGGCGTGCGTACTAGCCCCGCTGTTGATGAAGTAGCGATTACAAGTTTCCCGGTTTATTTGTGTTTTTCTGTTAAGCCTGGTCCGCTGCGCCATGTTTTCGTGTTACGATGTTAGCAAACACGAAAACATGGCGCAGCGGACCCGGCTTTAGGTTTTTGTAGTTTGTTATTGTCGTTATATTCAAAATGGATACAAAGCCCATACAGCCACGTCCGATACTTGATTCATTGTTGACAGACAATAACACCGAGATTGTTAATAATAAACCGACAATAATATCAAAGGGTTTATACTGCGTCTTTTTATTAATTATATTCATAAATATACCATAGGTACCTAATCGACCCCTCTCTGTTCAACGCCATCTATCGAGAAATTATGAACTAGCTTTTTTTTTTCTCTGGAAAATCCCCCATTGAGTTTAGATTTCGAGGCCAAGGTTTTTGAGTCCAAAAATCAATCCGTAGCCAAAAATCTTGTTATGTTTCAATCATGCTTCAATACTTTTTTCAGCTTCCTGCACTGGTAGCATGCACACCCGCGATAGCCGTGATACGGCTTTATCAATAGTAAATTAATATTTCTATGGCTTTATCACGTCTTTGTTTTTTTTTTTTAAAGACCTGATAAAGCCGTATCACGGCTATCGCGGATGTGCATGCTACCAGTGCTGAGACTCAAGAAAGTTGTAATACCTATTCACCTCCGAATAGTAGCTATTCACTATTTACTCAATAAGAGATGCACATAGCAAATTTATCGCCACTTATTGCTGTCTTATCGACGTAACCACTTTTACTACGTCGGCTGTCTGACTCCGGAGTGAGTCGTCTAGTCTAGCTTCATATACTCTATTGTTTAACTGTATATCTAATCGCCTAAACTCTTAATCTTAATCTAAAATGTACATGAAACTTACTCATAAGACCTCATGGATTGTCTCGATAATGTAATAGAATAAAGATGGCAACACTTTCACTTGCCGAAATTGTTTAACTGTAACCATAATCCAAATTCATATAACGCCAGAAAAACTTATTTATCTCTCTCTATTTGCAAGTAATGTTTAACTGGCATCTGTCGAAATTGTTTACTTAAGCAACTATAATTGAAATTATTTACCTAACTATAATTGTAATTTCTTAAGTCTAATCTAAATTTATATAAAGTCACAATACCGATGTTATTTTTAACTATGATGCTATGTTTAAGTTGGCAACATTTTCACTTTCCATAATTGGGTATTGGACTACATTCGATATATTTTATTTTTATCTACTCAATAAAAAAAGGGTTAGAAAATAACGCTAAACTCCCATTTTCATTAAGTTTTTAGCTTGAATACTATTTTTAATAACAAGATAAACTATAAAAAGTAATGAAAATGTTGATGACGTCACAACTCAATATTTAGTACAAATCTTCATACAAAGCGCATGTTTTGACGTTCGATAAAGAGTAGCTGATTTGACTAGTTGTCAAGTAGCCAATTTCTATGAAAAAATACTTCGGTGTTTGGCATAACATAAATTTGAGTTACGAATTATAAAAAATAGTTTTTGGGACCTCCGAGTCTGGTATCTGTTTACTAGTTTTTGATATATTGTTTTTATTAAGACTGTTTGTGTCCAAAATTGAAAAATAAAAAAAAATAAAAAAAATAATACTGCCCGGGCGAATTAGCTTGGCACCTGGCTCGCACGTGGCTCGGAATACAAAACTCGGAAAGAATAACTCGAAAACGCTAAAGTGTAGGGACACGTGCAACGGTAACTGAAATGCTATGCTACTGGCCTCGCACAGCGACGGCGGGGTCCCGCGGCGGGTAGCAGGAGGGGTGTCGAATTCCGAGCCACGTGCGAGCCAGGTGTCAAGTTAATTCGCCCGGTTTGTAAAACTGTAAGTAGGTAAAGGATTTTATGACTATCGCTATCTCCAGAAGTGCGATTTTTGAAAATCATACGAGCGACTTGGCAGTAGAAAATGTCAAAATTATTATGGAGATCATGCATCTTTCTACTGCAAAGTCGCTCGTATGATTTTCAAAAATAGCACTTCTTGCTATCTCTAAGGTAAGGGTGCGTCCACATCTGACGAACGCGCCGCGAATGCGCAGCTCGCGCGCCGCTCGCGAGCGGCTTGCGAACGGCGCGCGAACTGCGCAGTAGCGACGACACACAAGGAAAAAATGAACACGCGCAGCTCGTGCGCTATTCGCGAGCCGCTCGCGAGCTGCGAATTCGCGGCGCGTTCGCCAGATGTTGACGCACCCTTACGCGGTTACATAGAAAAAGAAGTCGGTCATTCCTCTGAGGATTACACTGATATACCACAACGCTAGCCACAACGTAAGCGATTTTTTTTTACTATCGGTTGCAAAGTATTTTAATAGGTAGGTATGTAGGCATTTCAGATTCATCCAGGAGTGCGATTTTTGAAAATCATACGAGCGACTTGGCAGTAGAAAGATGAGAGATGTCCATAGTAATTTTGACATTTTCTACTTACAAGTCGCTCGTATGATTTTCAAAAATCGCACTTTAGAAGTGCGATTTTTGAAAATCATACGAGTGACTTGGCAGTAGAAAGATGCATAATCTCCATAGTAATTTTGACATTTTCTTCTGCCAAGTCACTCGTATGATTTTCAAAAATCGCACTTCTGGTGGACTACGAGTGGTTCGGAGCACTCGTTGCAAGTGATAGAAAGTGGAATTCAAAAATGGCAAATCATAGATTTTACGTCATTTTCTACTACTCGCTTTGAACGTATGATATTCAAAAATCGCACTCCTGAAGTATGATTTTTGAAAGTCAAATCAGCAGTAGAAACATGCATATCTCTTCAGTAATTTTGACATTTTCAACGGCTGAGTAAAAAAAAAAATCTCATTCGCTGTCTAAAAGTCAATCATACTTCGGGAGTGCGATTTTTGAAAGTCAAATCAGAAGTAGAAAGATGCGTATCTCCGTAGTTATTTTGACATTTATAACTGCTGAACTCACCGAATGAGTTTCAAAAATCGCACTCCAGAGGAAAACTTAGAAATTCAGAAAATAGCAAAGACATATATATTACTAGCGTAAGGACATGGCCTATGAGCTTGACTATTGTCCCCAGTTCGTTGGCTCTAAAATGCAAGGAAAAATGTCAGTTTAGAGCACTCGAAAATATATGACACGATATAGTTCCCATACGAGTTATGACAGATGGCGCAAATTTTTGTTTCTATGAAGAAGGTTTTTGTAAAATATTCTGACGGGCCTATCCTTACGCTAGTAATATATAAATCTATGGAAAATAGATTCGAAAAATCTTAAAAATATCGGTACACAGAACTAGTAACAGAAGGATAAAAATGTCTGTGAACTGAAAATACGTAGTACATAAATATACATAGAGATTACCTAATTAAACTTTTCGATGGTGAAAAATATACGACGACTAGCGCCGTCTAGATGTCACTTGGTGAAAATCTACTCTTCTTTGGTGGCGTAGCGCTCCGAGTCTTAAATGATGTAAGTTCCTAACTTGACTGCATAGATGGCAATAGCATAGGCAATTAGTGTGCTTTATTGTATGGTGCTCCTTTTGTTGTTTTTAGTTTTTTTGGAGGTGCTAGACTGCTAGACTAGATGGCATTGCACGGAGGAAATTTTATTTTTTAGGGTTCCGTACCCAAAGGGTGAAAACGTGACCCTTTGAAAGATAAAGGTACTAGAAGGAAGCACGTGATTACTAATAGAGCAAACTGTAAAGAAATAATAAAAACCGGCCAAGTGTAAGCCGGTCTCGCGCTTAAGGTCCCGGAACTCACGGAGAAAACAATACCTACCTACTTCTTTCTAAGTTGATAATGTTGTGTGGTGGTGTGTAACGGAACCCTTGGTGCGCGAGTAGCCCGACTCGCATTTGACCGATTTTATTTATTTTATGTGTATTTATTATGTAATAGTAAATGTCGCACTGATAAATCTTCCTAGGTGGTAAATGTGGAATGAAATACCTACATACCTACCCAAACTCACGAGTTCACCCCTATACCCATAACCAACAGTCTTGACGATCTTCCACGATAGGTACCTATCTACCTATATAGGCCTAATTATACAGGGTCCTTCTTAATATGCTGATGATCAATTGATCAGACCATCAAACTGACTGAACAACTTTCTCTATGGGACCAACATCGAATTCGCGAAATAAAAATCTGCTGTCCCTAGTAGGCTGTCCCATACATTTGGCTCGAGTCGGTTTGCAGTTTTGTATGGGACAGCCAAAGACATATATATTACTAGCGTAAGGACATGGCCTATGAGCTTGACTATTGTCCCCAGTTCGTTGGCTCTAAAATGCAAGGAAAAATGTCAATTTAGAGCACTACAAATATATGACACGATATAGTTCGTATACGAGTTATGACAGATGGCGCAAATTTTTGTTTCTATGAAGAAGGTTTTTGTAAAATATTCTGACGGGCCTATCCTTAGAGGGAGGTTACACGTTCAGTATTTCGTCATTCTGGTCCATCAGTCTGGTCATGTTTATTTGATTTGAAGGGAAACTGATATACTGAAGCACCATGTTAGTCGGGTCAATCTCGAGTCAGTTTCCCTTCAAATCAAATATACATGACCAGACTGATGGACCAGACTGATGAAATACTGAACGTGTAACCCCCCTCTAACGCTAGTAATATATATAAATCTATGGGGACAGCAGATTTTTTTTCCCGATTCTAATGTTTGTCCCATAGAGAAAGTTGTTCAGTTTGATGTACTGATCATCCCCTTAAAAAAGTGTCAGCATATTAAAAAGGACCCTATAAAAGTAAAAAGTTATTGGATGACAAATAACAAAGTTTGTAGATTTTACTAGAATTTCTTGATAGATTTGCATATAGGTACCTAGTAGGCAAGCTAGTAGAGTACTATACGTAATAAGTAGGTAGGGTGGATGCCCCGAATACCGGCCCTTTAGTGGAAATGGTTCAAATTCAGAAAATCGCACTGCTCTAACTAACCCAATCAAGCTCAATATGAGTAAGTGAATGGTTTGATCGATAGAATATTTATCTAAGAAATGTAATCTATATCGAAATTTATCATATATTTACAAAATAAATTTTAAAAAATTCCAAAGAGAAAAAGACCCTCTGGCTCGAATGCCGGCCCCTCTGTCCCTAATGCCGTTTTTCTTGTACCTAATACCAGCCCAGCATAGGGTCATGCCTTCTGAGTTTTTGTGTTGCGTATATACGTATATAAATAGGTAAAACTAAATATTTTTGTGATTTATTGTTTGCTTAAAGCATTTTAATTATTTGTAATATTCTGTATGATGGCTAAAGCTTCATTTTTACAAATATGAAATTATTATTTGATTAAAAAGAACATACGCCACTATAAAACAAGATACAAATATTAAATAAGCACATATTTAAGACAGTTATATACAGGAATTACTCGAACTCGAAATTTCGATGTCTTAAACACACTAGTTTGTGGAATCCTTGATGTTTAGACGAGGGCTGGAATTACGACAGGGCTGGTATGCGACAAATCAAACACCAGCACCCCCGGGCTGGTATTATGTGCACGGTACATTGTGCGTATCTAATTGCAGCCCCATCAATTCCCACTCAAAGAAAAGAAAAAGTCAGGAAATCAATACAAAAATCCATACAATACCATATCTATAATCCATATCATACAAATCACAAAGTGTAAAGTTGAAAATATGTGAAATATAGCTTGTTTCACAAAGTCCCAAACTAAGCGAAAAAATAGGAACATGGCCGATTTCGGTAGCTTCCATAAGTGCGATTTTTGAAAATCATACGAGCGACTTGGCAGTAGAAAATGTCAAAATTACTATGGAGATTATGCATCTTTCTACTGCCAATTCGCTCGTATGATTTTCAAAAATCGCACTTCATATTTCAATTATTAACTGACACTGACAGAAAAGTGTCAGTGTTACCAAATTTGGCATGTGTTTTCCACCGAATATAAAGTAGTTAAAAATATATATATTGGTATGTAAAACTGTTACAAACCTTATTATCAAGCAAAAAAGGCGAAAGAGCCGGTATTAGGGGCAGGGCCGCGGTATTCGGGGCATCCACCTACCTACCTAAAGCCAAAATCATTTGTTAGTTGTGTTGTGATTGTAACATCAAAATAAACATAAATAACAAAATGTTGACCTACAAACCAATATGAGACCAGTTTTAGTGGGGAAAAACCTTTTTCGCCACTTTACATTTTCTGTATTGCTGAGATTTCTATTTTCTTCGTTTCTCCGCAATCCTACTAAAACGCAGTTAATGTCATGATACTCACTAGCCATATATGGGGACGCTGCCATCGCTGCCGCAATCACACCGGGGCTCGACCTCGAACCTGCGACCTCCGCTCCGGTACACCGCCACGCAGCCGCCCCCGTGCACCGGCACCGCCTCGCCCACAACGGGAAGTCTCTCGTCCTCAACAAACCCCATATTATCCATGGCAATCATTGAAGCTTACTGCACAAGGCACTAGCAACGACTGGTCAATCGATCACGCTATTTGTTGTTGAATGTTTTAGGCGTGGTGTATTGTCCATTCAGAATTTAGCAGTCATGTGGAAAACTGATAATAATACGCAAGTATTGTTCATCAGTACCTTCGAAGCGTAGTTAATTGTATTGGGTACTTAAGTATTTCGGTTAAAATGGTATTTATAGATCATTTTTTTTTAAAGGAATTAAAATATGCTGGCAGCTATTCCGTTCATTGATATGACGCGTCGTCGGCCCGACAGTCGGTAGTGAACTCTGCTGTGCTGAGGTGAGGGCACGGATCTGGGTGAGGGTCGCTGGTTCGAATCCCGTAAAAAAGGAGTCAAAGCCCGAGTCGTGGATGTTTGTACTTTGGTTCGGTAGACCTACCAGGGAGCTACGCCGTCACTGGTGTGGTCACCCCATAGTCCGCAGTAATAAGCAGTCGATGCTCTCTGAGTAATGCTGTATTGGTCAATTCGAAAAAAGAAAAAAAAATTTTGTAAATTTGTACCATCTTTAATGTATTCTACTACACCACTATTATAATTACTAACCTAAGTTACTAACATAACTTTAAGGGTGTATTAAGACCATGAATTTAAACAACTTCTATGAGTCGAAAAAAGTTTTTTTTTTGGACCGTCCATACAAAAGTGCGGATCGGCCGATCGATTTTCTATGGTAGGTCCAAATATTTTTCTCGTTTTTCGACCCATGTTCCTTTAGGGAAAGATTTTAGGGAAAGATTTTTACATTGTTTAGAAAACTAAAACTAGTGGTGTATGTATGTATATCGTTGTCTAGTCCTCATAATACAAACTATGAAATGTTTGGAAAATCGTGTAAGTAGTGTTACTAAAGAGATTGTATACTATAGAGATTGTGGTACTTTCTGTACAAGATTATCTATGGTTAGATTATCTATGGTTGTTGCAAACTAAAGAATAATAATCTGTGGATATACTTACCTAATCTGGGTCCGTTGATTTTGTTGTTAGTTAAATAATAAATATAAAACAATAAGGAAGATAATAATAATTATAATTAAAACACACGTTATTAAGTAATTATAGTGAATGGTTATAACAATATTTTAATTGTTTACTTAATATTAAATATAGAATGACTGTTTCGATGTCGGCAGTTGTGTTCATGTTGCATGATTGAAAAATCTCTCGGATTCGTGTACTCGCCGTAACAGTAAACAGTATTGTGAATTTAAATATGTGTCAATTATCTAATAAAACTTGCAAAAGTGTATCAAAGTGTTTAAATAACGCCGTGCAATCCCGTTTCAACTACTCGGTGGAGTTCAGTTTGAGGTATAGTAACATCTCAGAAGTGGGATTGCACTGATATTTCGATACTCAGTGTAATCTCGCCCGCATGCCCGCATTAATCGGCTAACAGTCAGCGTAAGTACGTAATCATAATCAGTTTTAAGCTTAGGTTTTAAGCATGCGTTATGATAAAATCATTATAGGCTAGTCCTGTATTTTATGTATCCCCATTAAACTAAATTACAAAGAAACAAAGGAAATCAAAACGTTTTTTTTTCTCATAGCAGTAAGACCTCGATATTCGTACCTATGTAGATAATTGTGCTTAGAGTGGAGTGACATAGCATTGGAAGTATTACAATTGCAACCGTTATGTCTAGATTTTTCTGACTGACTGTGACTGTGGTCATAGATAAATTAAAGTAGGCAAGATTGCTCACGTCAAACAAAGAACAAAGCTCTCGTAAAACTTATTATTGTCGCCGGTACCTCGTAGTTCGACTTATTATATTAGATGGCGTTACTATACTAGCTGAAGTCGCGCCTATAAGTGGAATACCTAGTACCATCTATCGAAAAATTTGATGAAACTCAACTTCGATGCAGGTGTGCGTAGACCTAAGATGACATAGGAGTGTGTGTGTCTTTTAGCTTCTCGAGTTGAAAGAAAGATTACATTCGCAATTTTATAAAGTAGGTAGGTAAAAGGAACCTTATGAGTACACCTTGGCTTAGTGGTTAAAGTGTCTGCTTGATAATTCTTAATACAGCAGGGGTTTGTTTTTATGAATCACCACGACTTACCATGTTTTATCTACATACAAAAATTTACTCTGCTGCTGTTTACCGTTGAGGAGTACCCTCAACGGTAAACAGCAGCAGAGTAAATTTTTGTAATTTTTTACCGTTGAGGGTACTCCTCAACGGTAAACAGCATTGGCTTGATATTTTTCTGTTCACGTTCAGTTTTGATAGCAAAACAAATATTTAATCAGGATCTGGTGCAGAAGCAAGGAATGACTCCGTACGAGGGTACTCCTCAACGGTAAACAGCATTGACTCGCAATTTTCTTGTACACGTTCAGTTTTGATAGCAAAACACATATTGAACCAGGATCTGATGCTGAAGCCAGTAATGTCTCCGTACGAGGGTACTCCTCAACGGTAAACAGCATTGGCTTGCACTTTTTTTTTTCACGTTCAGTTTTGATAGCAAAACACATATTGAACCAGGATCTGGTGCTGAAGCCAGTAATGTCTCCGTACGAGGGTACTCCTCAACGGTAAACAGCATTGGCTTGCACTTTTTTTGTTCACGTTCAGTTTTGATAGCAAAACACATATTGAACCAGGATCTGGTGCTGAAGCCAGGGATGTCTCCGTACGAGGGTACTCCTCAACGGTAAACAGCATTGGCTTGATTTTTATCTCTTCCTGTTTAGTTTTGAAAGCAAAACACATATTTAACCAGGATCTGGTGCTGAAGCCAGGAATGTCTCCGTACGAGGGTACTCCTCAACGGTGAACAGGATTGTCTTGAAATTTTTTTGTTCACGTTCAGTTTTGATAACAAAACACATATTGAACCAGGATCTGGTGCTGAAGCCAGTAATGTCTCCGTACGAGGGTACTCCTCAACGGTGAACAGGATTGTCTTGAAATTTTTTTGTTCACGTTCAGTTTTGATAACAAAACACATATTGAACCAGGATCTGGTGCTGAAGCCAGTAATGTCTCCGTACGAGGGTACTCCTCAACGGTAAACAGCATTGGCTTGCACTTTTTTTGTTCACGTTCAGTTTTGATAGCAAACCACATATTGAACCAGGATCTGGTGCTGAAGCCAGGGATGTCTTCGTACGAGGGTACTCCTCAACGGTAAACAGCATTGGCTTGATTTTTTTTTGTTCGCGTTCAGTTTTGATAGAAAAACACATATTCAACCAGGATCTGGTACTGAAGCCAGGGATGTCTTCGTACGAGGGTACTCCTCAACGGTAAACAGCATTGGCTTGATTTTTATCTCTTCCTGTTTAGTTTTGAAAGCAAAACACATATTTAACCAGGATCTGGTGCTGAAGCCAGGAATGTCTCCGTACGAGGGTACTCCTCAACGGTGAACAGGATTATCTTGAAATTTTTTTGTTCACGTTCAGTTTTGATAACAAAACACATATTGAACCAGGATCTGATGCTGAAGCCAGTAATGTCTCCGTACGAGGGTACTCCTCAACGGTAAACAGCATTGGCTTGCACTTTTTTTGTTCACGTTCAGTTTTGATAGCAAAACACATATTGAACCAGGATCTGGTGCTGAAGCCAGGGATGTCTTCGTACGAGGGTACTCCTCAACGGTAAACAGCATTGGCTTGATTTTTATCTCTTCCTGTTTAGTTTTGAAAGCAAAACACATATATTTAACCAGGATCTGGAACTGAAGTCAGGAATGTCTCCGTACGAGGGTACTCCTCAACGGTAAACAGCATTGGCTTGATTTTTATCTCTTCCTGTTTAGTTTTGAAAGCAAAACACATATATTTAACCAGGATCTGGAACTGAAGTCAGGAATGTCTCCGTACGAGGGTACTCCTCAACGGTAAACAGCATTGGCTTGATTTTTTTTTGTTCACGTTCAGTTTTGATAGCAAAACAGATATTTAACCAAGATCTGATGCTGAAGCCAGAGATGTCTCCGTACGAGGGTACTCCTCAACGGTAAACAGCGTTGGCTTGATTTGTACTTATCTTCTTCCTGTTTAGTTTTGAAAGCAAAACATATATACAGTCTACGTTTCGATCTTTACCTGACCGCACGTCTCGCACTTCCAAAGTCAGCGATTCTCAAACTTTGTTTTTTTTTTTTTCTCGTGTAGGTATATCGATTTCCTTTTCTGTTTCCTCGCCTTCTCGATACAACCATGAATAGGTGTGCTCGGTGCAATGATGTCAAAACCGATCTCATTCAGTGCAGTGTTTGCAAGAGAAGCTACGATTACATGTGTTCCGGCATAACGGAGGTGGGTTGGCGTAAGCTGGGCGAGAGGCAATCTACATGGAAGTGTCCCAACTGTAAGACAACAAAGCCCGAATCACCCAAACCGCTCACTCTGGAGCATGTGATGCGTGAACTAGCGAGTGTTCGCAGCTCCCTGGCCTCCCTACTGAATTTAGCATCAGACATTCAAGACATAAAACAGGATATGGGTGAGCTGAAAACATCTATGGCTCAGTATTCGGCGCAGCTCCAGAAGCTTGATGAAAGGCTTGTCATTGTTGAGAAAGCCCAAAACGAGATCCCCGCGTTGAAGGCCAAAATATCTGCCCTAGAGGAAAATATGAATGATAGGGATCAGTGGATGCGTCTCAACAATGTGGAAATAAAGGGTGTGCCTATGAAAAGCAACGAAAATCTCATCGATCTTGCCATGAAAATTGGAAATAAAGTAATGTATCCCATCCAGAAATGGAACATCAACTTCATAGCCAGAATACCATCACGTGAGACCACTGGACACAAGCCAATTGTTCTTTCATTTCTAAATAGATATGTCAAAGAAGATTTTGTAGCTGCGGCCCGTGCTGTCAAAAATCTTCAGCCAACCGACATTGGCCTCGATGGTACTAACAGGATTTTCGTTAACGACCACCTCACCGTGCAGAACAAGATGTTACTCACAAAGGCCAAAAAACAAGCGTCTGAGTTCGAATACGAATTTACTTGGGTAAAAAACTCGAAAATTCTTGTCAGAAAGAACTCACAGTCACCGGTAATAGCCATAAAGGGCGAAAAAGATCTAGCGAAAATTCATTAAAAACAGTTCCTTATCATTTAAAAGTTATTTACTATTTACTAAACAAAATACTAAAATCAGTGTTAAACTGTGAAATTATTGTTTACTTCACTCTCAGTTTGAGAACCAAGTGCGTTTCAACCGACATTGCAGCTATAGCTATAGTCCGTCTTATCGCTGTCTTTTGTGTTCAACTGCGCTCGGACATCGAGTCCTTTTGTTTGCAACTTGTACTTGTATTGGAGTCATTTTTGTTGCACTTTATTATGTTACTTGAATCTATTTACGATTTTGTTTCGATTTGTTATTGCTGTCGAGCGTCTATGCATTTACCTGTTTTTTATATTTACCGTCGCACCTATGGTATTTTTGTTAATGGAGTGATGATGTGTGCAGTTAAGTACTTCTGTAATACATTGCAATTTTATTTAGATAATTTCTTACGGCTATTCAATGGCTAATAGTAATAAGCTTACAGTATATTATCAGAATACAAGGGGGCTCCGAACTAAGACAAATGAATTTAGCCGCAATCTACGTATGAGTAACTACGATGTTATTGTGCTAACGGAGACATGGCTGTTATCGAGTATTGCAGATAGTGAGTTAATCGATGATAGATATATATTATGGCGTCGTGACAGGGACTACGCAATGACGCGTCAGACTTATGGTGGCGGGGTCCTTATCGCAGTCCGTAAGGATTTACATGTAGATTCTAATGTGGATTGGCAGTCCAGCGCGGAGGACCTGTGGGCTACGGTATCATTGCGCAATTCACGTACCAAAACACTATATAAATTGCATATTTGTACAATCTATCTTTGTAAACAGAACAAGGGTAATACTTTTTTTGTACAACTTGAGAACTTCCTATGCTCATTGAAACAAATTATTTTTAACAATCCACTTGATAAGTTTTTCGTCTGCGGTGACTTTAACATGAGCGATATTCAGTGGCTGCCATCTTCATTAGGTTTACGTCCAACGAATTTTAAGGGCAAGGATCAAACCAATTTTATTGATGTACTTTGTGAATGCCAGTTACAACAATTTAATGATTGCAAAAATGCGTATGATGGTGTTTTGGATCTAGTGCTCTGCAACGATGCTATTTCCGTATCTGCATGCTCCGACCCCTTGGTTGTTGAGGACCCATACCACAAATCAGTTATCGCAAAATTAGATTTTGTAGATCAAGACACATTTGTAACACCGAAACGTACTGTGTTTTCCTATAATCGAGGTGACTATGAGCGAATTCGCTCCTGCATCTCGGAAACTGATTGGCAGTCTGTCCTTGGTAAGGGTGACATTGATGTGGCCGTAAAGTCCTTCTACGATATTATTTGCGATCTTCGTGAACAGTTTATTCCAACCCGACAGGTACGAGACTGCCGCTACCCCCCCTGGTACAGCTCTGCACTTATTAAGATTATCAAAGAAAAGTTTAAGTTCTTTAAAAAATTCAAGGTTTATAAAAATAGGGCGGATGAAGCTACATATCATTTACTTCGGGACCGGGCTAGGGTGGTGGAGGATAAGTGTTATAAAGATTATATGAAAAGTATTGAGGATGCGATCTCTAAAAATCCGAAACAATTCTGGTCGTATATAAAGGGGAAGCGCAGAAGTAGCGCTTGTCCTGCCTCTATGATGTACGGCAATCAGTCATGCGACTCCGGTCCAGATATCAGTCAGTTATTTTGCTCTTATTTTCGCTCCACCTTTCTTGAGCCCGGTGACGTCGATGTACCTAACATTGACAACTCTAGTTGTGTATCTGGCCCCTGTGATATATCTAGTATTGAAGTTACTACTGAATGCGTCTTCACATTGCTGAAGTCCCTCGATCTGAATAAGTCTGCTGGGCCTGATACACTTCCCGCTATTCTCTTGGTGAATTGTGCTGAGGAGCTGTCTGTACCTGTGACCATACTTTACCGTCGCTCTGTGACTGAAGGTATAGTACCTCTTATCTGGAAGTCAGCGTTTATTACACCTGTATACAAAAAGGGAGCCAAGAATAACGTCGAAAACTACCGTCCCATATCGAAATTATGCCTTCTTGCTAAAGTTCTCGAACGGATTGTATATAACCAACTATATAACTGCATTCGACATCTGATAATTCCGCAGCAGCATGGTTTTGTGAGAGGTCGTTCTACCACGAGTAACCTTATTGTATTTAATGACTTTCTGACTTCCAATATGGACAAAGGTAACCAGGTCGATAGTGTTTACACTGATTACAGCAAGGCTTTTGACAGGATTGACCATAACATCTTACTGGCAAAATTACAGTCACTCGGAATTCGAGGGGATCTCTTTCGGTGGTTTACTTCTTATGTTAAAAATAGATCTCAAGCAGTAGCACTTAACGGGTTTACATCTCCTTGGGTAAACATCCCATCAGGAGTTCCACAGGGCTCTCTATTAGGTCCACTGCTCTTCAACATCTTTGTTAATGATATTAGCTTATGTTTTCTAAATAGTACTTTCTTGTTATACGCAGATGACATGAAAATATACAGAGTGGTCAATGACGAATCCGATGCTGTGCTCCTTCAGGAAGACCTGTTAAGATTAGATAGTTACTGCTTGGCAAACAAATTAGACTTAAATGTCTCGAAATGTTTTTTTGTCAATTTTACTCGGAAACGTAACATATATACTTATTATTATAAATTAAAAAACCAAACCCTTACTAAAAACAAAGTGACTAAGGATCTAGGTGTAGTACATGACCAAAAACTTATTTTCGACCAACATATTGACCACATAATAGACAAAGCTTATAAAGCACTTGGTTTTGTGAAACGTATCTCTAAAGACTTCAGGCGAATGAAGACAATTAAAATTATTTATTGTGCATATGTTCGAAGTCACTTGGAATACGCCTCCCAAATATGGAATCCGTGTTATGCTATCTACTTGAACAGATTAGAAGGTATCCAAAAAAAGTTCATTAAATTTCTTCAATATAAATTTCACCTCAACCGCCAAGATTATGAAGACGCTTGCTCTGATCTTCACCTAGTGCCTTTATTTACGCGAAGAAGTATAGCCGATGCATGTTTCCTCGTCAACATTGCTCAGTCCGCTGTTGATTGTCCGGAGCTCCTTAGTAACATAGTTTTTAAAACCCCTGCTAGAAAGCTACGCAAGAGTACTTTGCTGCACATTCCATCTCACCGTACCAACTTTAGGGAAAACAGTTTCTTTCCTAGAACTTGTAAACGGCTTAATATTTTGAATGAGGACGCTCGATTTGATCTATTTAGCTGTAGTGCTCGACTTACCAAAAAGTTGTTAACTGATAAGACTTTTAATACTTAATAGTTTCTACTCAGAAGACCACTTATAGAAACGTAAATGATTGTTAAATGTATAAAATCTATATGTGGATGCTTGTAAATGGCAAATGACATGTTATTGAATACATTATTTTGTAAAAGAGGCTGTTAGCATCCCGAATATTATAAAATAAAATAAAATAAAATATTTAACCAGGATCTGGTACTAAAGCCAGGTATGTCTCCGTACGAGGGTACTCCTCAACGGTAAACAGCATTGGCTTGAAATGTTTTTGTTCACGTTCCGTTTTGATAGCAAAACACATATTGAGCCAGGATCTGGTGCTAAAGCCAGGGATGTCTTCGTACGGGGGTACTCCTTAGTACGAGGGTAAACAGCATTGGCTTGATTTTTATCTCTTCCTGTTTAGTTTTGACAGCAAAACACACATTTAACCAGGATCTGGTGCTGAAACCAGGAATGGTCCGTACGGAGGCACTCCTCAACTGTAAACGGTATATGCAAGCCAACGCTGCTTACCGTTGAGGAGTACCCTCGTACGAAGACATCTCTGGCTTCGGCATCAGATCCTGGTTAAATATGTGTTTTGCTATCAAAACTGAACGCGAACAAACAAAATTCAAGCCAACGCTGTTTACCGTTGAGGAGTACCCTCGTACGAAGACATCTCTGGCTTCGGCATCAGATCCTGGTTAAATATGTGTTTTGCTATCAAAACTGAACGCGAACAAACAAAATTCAAGCCAACGCTGTTTACCGTTGAGGAGTACCCTCGTACGGAGACATCTCTGGCTTCAGCATCAGATCCTGGTTAAATATGTGCTTTGCTATCAAAACTGAACGCGAACAAACAAAATTCAAGCCAACGCTGTTTACCGTTGAGGAGTACCCTCGTACGAAGACATCTGTGGCTTCGGCATCAGATCCTGGTTATATATGTGTTTTGCTATCGAAACTGAACGCGAACAAACAAAATTCAAGCCAACGCTGTTTACCGTTGAGGAGTACCCTCGTACGAAGACATCTCTGGCTTCGGCATCAGATCCTGGTTAAATATGTGTTTTGCTATCAAAACTGAACGCGAACAAACAAAATTCAAGCCAACGCTGTTTACCGTTGAGGAGTACCCTCGTACGAAGACATCTCTGGCTTCGGCATCAGATCCTGGTTCAATATGTGTTTTGCTATCAAAACTGAACGCGAACAAACAAAATTCAAGCCAACGCTGTTTACCGTTGAGGAGTACCCTCGTACGAAGACATCTGTGGCTTCAGCATCAGATCCTGGTTAAATATGTGTTTTGCTATTAAAACTGAACGCGAACAAACAAAATTCAAGCCAATGCTATTTACTGTTGAGGAGTACCCTCGTACGAAGACATATCTGGCTTCGGCATCAGATCCTGGTTCAATATGTGTTTTGCTATCAAAACTGAACGCGAACAAACAAAATTCAAGCCAATGCTATTTACCGTTGAGGAGTACCCTCGTACGAAGACATCTCTGGCTTCGGCATCAGATCCTGGTTAAATATGTGTTTTGCTATTAAAACTGAACGCGAACAAACAAAATTCAAGCCAATGCTATTTACCGTTGAGGAGTACCCTCGTACGAAGACATCTCTGGCTTCGGCATCAGATCCTGGTTAAATATGTGTTTTGCTATTAAAACTGAACGCGAACAAACAAAATTCAAGCCAATGCTATTTACCGTTGAGGAGTACCCTCGTTCGAAGACATCTCTGGCTTCGGCATCAGATCCTGGTTAAATATGTGATTTGCTATTAAAACTGAACGCGAACAAACAAAATTCAAGCCAATGCTATTTACCGTTGAGGAGTACCCTCGTACGAAGACATCTCTGGCTTCGGCATCAGATCCTGGTTAAATATGTGTTTTGCTATTAAAACTGAACGCGAACAAACAAAATTCAAGCCAATGCTATTTACCGTTGAGGAGTACCCTCGTACGAAGACATCTCTGGCTTCGGCATCAGATCCTGGTTAAATATGTGTTTTGCTATTAAAACTGAACGCGAACAAACAAAATTCAAGCCAATGCTATTTACCGTTGAGGAGTACCCTCGTACGAAGACATCTCTGGCTTCGGCATCAGATCCTGGTTAAATATGTGTTTTGCTATTAAAACTGAACGCGAACAAACAAAATTCAAGCCAATGCTATTTACCGTTGAGGAGTACCCTCGTACGGAGACATTCTTGGCTTCAGCACCAGTTCCCGATTAAATAATGTATTTTTCAACAAGAATTTACAAGAATAAAAAAAAATCAAGCCCACGATCTTTACCGTTGAGGAGTACCATCGTACGGAGACATTCCTGTCTACAGCACCAGATCCTGGTTAAATATGTTTTGCTATCAAAACTGAACGTGTAGGGAACAGGGCGGGTGGGGCGGTGGTCCACCACGCGTTAAAATATTTTATTCATTGATATTTTCTTTTTTAAATGTGTGAGTATATACGCAAGCTTAACAATTTCAAATTTAGTTTTTTTTTCAATAGCCTGGAGTATGATTTTTGAATCTCATTCGGTGAGTTCAGCAGTTGAAAATGTCAAAATTACTATGGAGATAAGTATCTTTCTACTGCTGATTTGACTTTCAAAAATCGCACTCCTGGAGTATGATTTTTTAATGTCAAATCAGCAGTAGAAAGATGCACGTCTCCATAGTAATTTTGACATTTTCAACTGCTGAACTCAGCAAATGAGATTCAAAAATCGCACTCCTAGCAATCTTGTTTAGTATGAATTTTGAAATGTGCGCCATCTACCGGAATTCTCTATAACTGCATGCTACTCCCGCTTAGTATTATATCGTATTGTAGATCAATGAAAAAAATGTAAAAAAACCTGCTTATGAAATTGCTATTTTCAATGTGATGTTATGAAAATAATATATTATGTTGCTCAAAATAAATAAATATGATGAACCAGAACGGTAAAATGCGATATTTCGTCGATTTCAGACAAATTTGACTTCTAGCGGACCAAGTAATGCCATCTAGTGACATTTTAAAAATTATTGTGAGTTATACAAGGAAATAGCATTCTATGCTTTTCCATCTTCTTTGCTGTGGTTAATATAATTTATAACGTAGGTGCATAATTATATACTATTATAATAAAAAAAATAAAAAAAAATAAAAATAAAAAAGCCTTTTTATTCCATACAAAAAAGTTAAATTCATGTACAAATATTTAAAAAAAAAAGTATAGTTATATAATAAAATTTGGTAGGATCGTGCAATCATGCAAATTATAAATATTAGAATTTCACATTTATACACACTACATACATTTCAAACTTATGATAGTATTATAATAATTATTTCATTTCATTTAAATTAAATTATCACAGAAATAGGGAATTATGAATTGATTCTTACAATAAATGTTGACTAGAATATTATACTTATTATTATCTTCAATTAAATAGAATAACATTATTGCATAAAAAAATTCATTATAGTAAGGTGCCTAGATTACATAATTCGATTCTTTGTTCAGTGATAGCATGCATTTCACAATAAAGTAGTAAGTAGTTGAGTAGGTAAATATTTTTCTTCATTTATTGGTATTGACTTGTTTATTGTCTTTTGTATGGACCCCTCGTCGGGTAAAGGCCTCCTCCAGAGTATTCCACTTGGTTCTGTCAGTAGCCAGTGTAGACCAGTCGCGCCCCGCCGTGTGCACTATCTCGTCCTTCCATCTCGCTTTGGGTCTGCCTGGACGCCGAAAGCCTGGGGGGCCACACCACGTTGTCACTTTTTTTCGTCCATCTGTTATCGGTGTAACGCATTATGTGTCCTGCCCATTTCCATTTTAAGCTCTGAGCAAAAGATAGCGCATCTATAATCTTTGTTTTCTCGCGAATTTTTGTGTGCCTTATTTTGTCTTTTAGTTTGACATTTAATATACTTCTTTCTATCGCTCGCTGGCATGTTTCTATTTTTGATCTGGTTATTGTATCAAATACCCATGATTGACAGCCGTAAGTAAGACAGGGTAGAAGAGTAGAGTCGATCACTTTCTTTTTTAGAGATAAATGTAGCGTGGACTTCATAATTTCTTTGTAGCACCAGAATTTTTTCCAGGTCATCGCGATACGTCTATCCAGTTCCTCTATATTGTTTGTTTTTCTAAAGGTGACTTGTTTCCCTAGATAAACATATTCGTCGACGTATTCAATAGGTGAAGTACCAATGTTGATTGGACGCTGTGTGTGATTGGTCATCAGTTTAGTCTTTAGAACGTTCATCTCCAAACCTATATTTGTACTGGCGGCGTTGAGTTCTAGCAACATATTTGAGATTTCTTCTGCGCTTTCAGAGAATAGCACAATGTCATCTGCGAAACGTAGATGGCTCAGATATTCACTTTTGACCTTTAGACCTTTTCTTGACCACGGTAAGTCTTTCATGATATTTTAGCAAGGAAGGAAACCGCCGAGTACTATATACACGTTTATTTGCAGAGAGTATTTACATCAACATTTACATTTTCAGTTAGAGCTAATCGTAATAAACGTATTATTGAAAGCTCGAAAATAAAGTATTTTGTTTTCCAAAACATAAAAACTGACGTGACATAAGTCATCTAAATTCTAAAAGACTTAAGCTTTTTAATAAAATGCAGCACGGAGTTTGCACGCTTAATAAGAAGGTTGCCACAATAGTCCCCCCCAAGACCTTTACGGTCGATAAAAATCTGTAAAACGCACAACCCTGCCCGAGCGGGTTCGTCGCTGAGGCGCAGCGGTCGGTATCGTGACAGCAGGGGGTATGGACGCCGGCGTAGGCGCGGGCGAAGGTGGCCATGGCGGCGATGAAGACGGGTCGACGTCGTCCGCAAGCGTATGCGCAGGCTTCAGCCGGTCGATTGACACAGTATCCGTCTTGCCTCTGATAATAATTTTAAAATATTTGGGTCCCCTCTCAACGACTCGATACGGGCCTGAATAAGGCGGTTGAAAGGGCTTGCGCACTGCATCTTGTCTTACAAAAACGTGGGAAGCGGTTGCTAATTCTCTATGAACGAAAACATTTGACTTCCCGTGGCGCGCGACTGGTATGGCTCGAAGCTTTCGCATATGCGATTGCAATCGTGACATAAAATCAGGATAATCCGTCAACGCATTCTGGTTCAGCGGACTGACGAAATCTCCAGGCAAACGTAGCGGTTCGCCGTAAACCAACTCGGCTGTAGACGAGGTTATATCCTCTTTCCACGCAGTTCGGATTCCCAGAAGAATAAGCGGGAGAACTTCCGTCCAATCTGTGGTAGCGTGGCACATTATGGCAGCTTTCATTTGCCTATGGAAACGCTCGACAAGGCCGTTTGCGGCTGGGTGATAGGCTGTCGTTTGCACGTGCTGGGCTCCAGTCATCCGAGCGAGCCTTCCGAAAAGTTCCGAAACGAATTGCCGTCCTCTGTCCGTAGTTATTTGCTGCGGACAACCGAATCTGGACACCCAACCCGAAATAAATGCATGACTCACAGTTTCAGCCTTGATGTCGGCGATAGGTATCACCTCTGGCCATCGCGTGAAACGATCTACTGCGGTAAGGCAATACTGGAAACCACGTGATGAAGGCAGCGGGCCGACTAAATCGACATGTACTTGCGAAAAACGTTGAGTTGGAGTAGCGAAAGCTTGAATGGGTGCGTGAACATGTCTTGCTATCTTAGAGCGTTGGCAATGTAAACAGGTTCGCGCCCATTCGCGGCAATTTTTCCGCACGTCTGGCCAAACGAAACGTTGCGTGACCAGTTTTATGGTTGCTTTACTACCAGGATGACTGAGGCCATGAATTGAGTTGAATACTGCTCGGCGAAATTCTGGAGTTAAATATGGTCGGGGTAAAGCTCCTGACATATCACAATAAAATTCTTTTGAAAAATCGGGGATAGTAACTTTCTTCAAAAGCAAAGACGAACCAACTTTAAGTAAGTGTTGCAATTCAGGGTCGGACGCTTGAGCGACAGCCAGTGCATTGTAATCGATAACACTAACTGCTTCTATACTCCGTGAAAGGGTGTCGGCTACGACATTGTCATCTCCAGCTATGTGCCGTATGTCGGTCGAAAACTGTGCAATAAAATCCAAATAACGAAATTGGCGAGGAGAGCATTTGTCCAATGGTTTTTTGAAAGCGAAAATAATAGGCTTATGGTCCGTATATATGATAAAAGACTTAAATTCTAGCATATGTCTGAAATATTTCACGCCTTCATAAATAGCCAACAACTCCCTATCATAAGGGCTGTACTTCCGTTGCGCAGGGCTTAATTTCTTAGAAAAGAATCCTAAAGGCTCCCACACATTGTTAACCCGTTGCTGGATGACCGCGCCGATTGCCGAGTCTGATGCGTCTGTGACTAGGGCAACATCTGCATTAGGACGCGGGTGGACCAACAATGTAGCGTCAGCTAGCTTATCTTTGCAGTTTTTGAAAGCTTGCTCCAGCGCTGGGTTCCAGTCTATAGGGGTTGAATTCTTAATTTTAGGTCCAGCTAAAAGAGCATGAAGGGGAGCTTGTACTCGGGCTGCTTGGGGCAGGAAACGCCTGTAAAAATTCAGCATCCCAAGAAATCTCCTAAGATCTTTGACCGTTGTTGGACGTGGGAAATCTTGGATGGCGCTTATCTTCTCCGGGAGAGGCTTGGTTCCTTTGCTCGATACTTGGTAGCCCAGGAATGTTACCTCTGAAACGCCGAAAACACACTTCGCTGTGTTCAACAGAACGCCATGTTCGCGCAGACGTTCGAATACTATCTTTAAATGACGCTCGTGTTCCTCGATGCTAGTAGAAGCTATCAAGATGTCATCAATGTAAGGAAAAGTGAATTCGAGATCTCTTAGAATATCATCCATGAACCTTTGGAACGTCTGCGCTGCGTTACGTAGTCCAAAGCTCATAAAAACGAACTCAAACAAGCCAAAAGGGGTTGTGATGGCGGTTTTTGGGATATCCTGGGGGTGTACTGGAATCTGGTTGTATGCACGGACTAAATCGAGGGTTGAAAATATTTTGCAGCCATGGAGATGATGCGAAAAGTCTGCTATGTGTCTTACAGGGTATCGGTCCGGTATAGTACGGGCATTCAATGCGCGATAGTCGCCGCATGGTCTCCAGCCGTTGTTCTTCTTCGGCACCATATGTAGAGGAGAGGACCACGAGCTGTCCGAGCGTCGCACGATGCCTAAACGCACCATGTCCTCAAACTCATTCTTCGCAATTTTAAGGCGATCTGTATCGAGGCGTCTGGGGCGAGAGAAAACCGGTGGGCCAGGGGTTGTACGGATATAGTGAACCGTCTTATGCTTCACCTTACGCTCCGTCGGATCTCCAGCTGGCTTCGTAATTTCGGGATACCGTTGCAGTAACTCATGGAAGCGAGAAGTACCTGCAATAGCTTTGACCTGGTAAATAGAACAGGAAGAAGCTGATGTAGCACTAGCGGTCAGTGTAGTCGTATTGTCAATCAAACGTTTGTGTCTAATATCAATTAACAAATTGTAAAAAGATAAAAAATCTACCCCGATGATAGGTTTAGTTACATTTGCAATAACAAAACGCCAATGGAAGGCGCGACGTAAACCGAAATCTAGCGTAAGACTCATCGAACCATAAGTTGGAATAGTGGTACCGTTCGCAGCGGAAAGTTCGTATTTATCTTTATGACGTCGCTGTCCTTTCAAAAAGTTCACTGGGTACACGCACAAATCAGAACCGCTATCTACTAAAAATTGAACGCGCGTTGTCCTATCGGTCACGAAGAGACGGCTTGCAGCAGATCCGCAGCTACTCGCCATCATCAGTGGCTGCTCCCGATGGTCGTTCTTCGTCTTGTAGTCGCAGGATGCACGGCAGCGTCTTGCATCATCACCAAATTGTTTATGGTACCAGCACCAGCCATCAATCTTGTGTGAATGGTTTCGAGAACGTGCGGGGCGGGGACGTCGAGGATAAGAGTTTGACCTCGATTTTGATTCGTCGTAGCTAGCAGCCAGCACCGCAATCTGCTTGCTGAGGTCGTCTATTTGTAGGTACAGCTCAGCAAGCTCTGGTGAAATAATCGTCGTCTGATTGTCACCTTTCTCCATTTTATTTGGTACGTCGGGTTCACCACTTTAGCAAGGAAGGAAACCGCCGAGTACTATATACGCGTTTATTTGCAGAGAGTATTTACATCAACATTTACATTTTCAGTTAGAGCTAATCGTAATAAACGTATTATTGAAAGCTCGAAAATAAAGTATTTTGTTTTCCAAAACATAAAAACTGACGTGACATAAGTCATCTAAATTCTAAAAGACTTAAGCTTTTTAATAAAATGCAGCACGGAGTTTGCACGCTTAATAAGAAGGTTGCCACAATATCTTGAAGAACAGATATGAATAACTTTGGTGAAAGTGGGTCACCCTGTCTGACACCTCTACATATTTTGAAGTTTTTACCTGATCTCTCCAGCCTAACTCGACTTGTGCTATTAGAATAGATGTTCTTTAAGATGTTTATATATTTAGCATTGACCTTCTGGTTATGCAGTGCTCTCCATATGCTTACATGCGATATAGAGTCAAATGCTTTCTTGTAATCGATGAAAGCGAGATACAGAGGTGTTCTAAATTCTGTGTACTTTTCAACTATCTGTTCTAGAACCATGATGTGATCGGTTGTGCTAAAACCTTTTCTGAAACCCGCTTGTTCGACTGGTTGGTACAATTCCACGTCTGGGCTAATTCTAGACAGTAGACAAGAGGCAAAAAGTTTGTAGAGACATGGCATGAGGCTTATCGGGCGGTAATTTCCTACGTCTGTCGGGTCTCCTTTCTTGTACAGAAGTATTATGTCCGACTCTGTCCATGCCTGTGGTACTTTTTCCTCGACCAGAATTTTTTTGAATAGGTGAGTCAACGGTGTTAATAAGATGTTTTTTGCAACTTTGATAGCTTCGTTTGTTATTCCATCTGGACCAGGGCATTTTTCCAGTTTGAGTTTTTTCATTTGCTTCAATATTTCTGTTTCGTCAAAGTACTTTATCTCTGTACTGTTTTCAGTTTCGTTTGTTGGATTAGGTGATTGTATATGATCTCTACGAGTTAATGGAAGACTGCTGTATAGTTCTCTATAGAAATCAGTGGCTTGATTTATGACGTCGGAGCGAGTTTGAGTTCTGGAAGCTTTGGAGCTCAGTGATGGGATCCAATGTTTTTCTTTGTTTAATTCCTTGAATGCCTTTTTTGTGCTACCTGAAGATCTTAAGTGTTTTTCAATTATTTGTTGTCTGTGGGCTTTATAGTTTTGTTTTATTTCCTTGTTTGTGTTTTTATACAGTATTTTTAATTCTTGTTTCTCTTCTTGTGATAAGTTATGTTTCTTTTGTAAGGTACTTCTCCGATTGATAAGATCTTTAGCTTTTTCCGAAATTATTGACTTTTTGTGCGTATGCGCAGTAGAGTTGACCCGTAGACTGTCCTTTATGCACTTCTCGAGTCTCGAATAGTAGGTGGTTACATCGTCCTGTTCTTGAATATAGAGGTCCTCTTCGTGTAGTTTCAAATTTTCGAGGAATTTCGTCTGGTTTTCTTCTGTTTTAAGTTGGTTGTTATTCTTTGAGAACGTTTTCCTGTTTCTTTTTGGGTTACACAATGTTAAGCTGGCTCTTAAGAGTTTGTGATCTGATGGGTAAGTAATATTGTTTAGAAGTTCAAAGTTGGTGAAGAGTTGAGGAATATTAGTCATAATATAATCAATTTCATTTTTTGTGTTCCTGTCTGGTGAGATCCACGTCCATTTGTTCTTTTGTCTTTTCTTGTATACTGAGTTTAATATCTTTAGCTTGTGTTCGTAGGCATATTGTAGTAAACGTACACCTCTAGCATTTCTGTCGCCATAACCATATTTTCCTGTAACCAATGACTCCTCCGCCTTTGGTTGACCGATCATTGCATTAAAATCTCCCATTGTAACAATATATTTTGATGACATCTTATGAGCCATGTCTAGGTTCTCGTAAAATAAATTTATTTCCTCTTGCGGGGCATCCTTAGTGGGGGCATATGCCTGGATAACGGATAAACGTAGAGTATCAAATTTTAGTTGTAAAATACAAACTCTCTCTGATATGCCGGTGAAGCTTTCTATATTCTTTTTAAAATCCTTTTTTACGAGAAATCCAACTCCATGCAATCCCTTCGTCTCTCCTATGTGGTAAAATATGTGATCTTCATCTTCAATAATATTGTTGCCCATTCTGCGGACCTCTGCTAAGCCTATTATGTCGTATTTCTTCTTTAAGAGTGAGTGTTTCAGAAGGAGTAATCTCTCATCAGATGACAGTGATCTTACGTTGTAAGTACATAAGTGTAGAGTATGTTTATTCTTACTTTTGATTTTTCTCTCTGGAGGGTTGTGGTCGGACCTGCCCGCGGTGACCAGCCGTGGTGGGAGGTGGAGAGGGTGAGGGGTTTTTTGTTGCTATGCTGTATCTCTGTCGTAGATTGTCTCTTGCCCACTTGAAGATTCCAAATTGTGTGTATTCTGCTTGAAATATGTTAGTAACGTTTTATTTTTCTTATAATTTTGGTTAATATATGTACTTGTGTTAGCGGATGGAGAATCTTCATTACGAGGTGAGCTGGAACGGTTCCTTTTCTTCCTTTCATACTGGTTTTCAGAAAGTATGTGGTCGTTCTTATTAAGGATGACCAGTTTGTTATGCTTGATGATAGCGTTGTTACCTTTTTGTCGTTCTAGCTGTACTTGTTGTTGAAGTGACGACCTTTTTTCTAGCTCTACTTTTGTAAAGTCATCCTGTAAGTAGTAGTTGGTAGTTTTTTGTAACTTGCTCTTGTTTTTTCTGATCTGAATCTTTTTTCCTAGCGTTGTGAATGATACTGCGACCGGTCTTACTTTACTTTCTGTCTTTCTTCCCCTTCTTTGGACCGATTCTAGTTCCAATCTATCGCAATTTACTCCTATGTTGTGGTTTATCAGTTGTAAAATTGTTGTTTCTAGATCTTGGTAGGAGTTTTCTCGTTCTTCTATTCCAAAAATTAATAAATTTCTCTTTTTGAGTTCCCGTTCGATGTATCCCAATCTTGTATTTTGGGTTTTAATTTCTTTCTTCAAGTGATCATTTTCTTGCTTCATTTTTTCAAATTTATCATTCATGTTTTCGTTTATGCGGTACGTTATTTCTTCGCTTATGTTTTTCATTTCTACTTTTTGTTCCAGAATGTTTTGTTGTAGATTCAAAATAAGTAATTTTAGTTCTTCCATCTTATTTATGAGGCGAGCGCTCCCTGTCGGCGAGTAGCCAAACTGTTTGGTTTGGTGTCTAGACCGTTCTGCGTTGGGTCGCAAGGTGTTTTGCAGTTTCAGCTACTTGACGGTAGATGGCGTTGTGGATGATTTGGGATTTATATTGATTTCCCCACAATGAATCGGCAATATTATTTTGAGGTTATATTGTGTTGGAAATTAGTTTCTTCCTCTCTTTTTGCGTACCTTTTGTCACTTTGTTCACTTGGTTGGTGCACATATACTATTATACGGACACTAAACTATTCCTTTTATATATTTTTCGAGATCAAACAATATGGGCAGAGATCGGAGTAGCGCAACGCCTGAGTTCAGGTGGAGGTCCGCTATTTCAAAACGAAGAAAGAGGACTAGAACGCCATCTCCAAGAAGGTCATCACGCGTCATGTAGCCGCAGCAGGTCGCGCGGACGTAAGCGATCGCGTTCGGGCAGCTCGGCGCATCTGCAGCGCAGCTTCCGGTCTAGGCCCAAGCAATCCAGGACGCGACGCTCAAGGTCCAAGTCACGCCGACCGAGCCCACGGCCTTCCAAAAGGCGACGCTCGTGGTCTGAATCTAGCGCTTACGCTTCCATTCGGAAACATCAGTGGGACAAAAGGCTGTAGGCAACTCGTCACCATGTAATTACAACTTGGTTGGTGATGTTTTGTAAATTTTAAACATTTTAAAAAAATGGTCATAGTCATGGATCATAATTTAATTATTACCTAACATAATTTATATTATACCTTATGATTAATCAGTAGTAGTTCAGAACGTTCAAAGTAATGTATATAAAACAAACGTTTTATGAAAGTCGATGTCATTGACTCTTAAATTAAAATAGTTTCACACTGATTATTGTTAAGTTTTGTTTTGTATGGATTCATGCTGATCAATGTCATGGATCAGTATGGATCAGTCTTACTCCTTTTAATCAACGTCATGGATTAAAAAAAAAAAAAGATAAACTGAATCAATTGGTTATAGTAGTTAGCATATTATACCAATTGATCTAAAACAATTGCCAGGTCAAAGGCATGTTTTACTTAAGCTAATCAAGGTCATGGATTAGTATTTCTTCTTTTTGGTCAACGTCATGGACTAAAAAGATAACATAGGTATTGGGTAGTGTCATGTCCCAATTTGATTTAAAACAATTGCCAGGTCAAAGGCATATTTTACTTAAGCTAATCAAGGTCATGGATTAGTATTTCTTCTTTTTGGTCAACGTCATGGACTAAAAAGATAACATTGGGTAGTGTCATGTCCCAATTTGATTTAAAACAATTGCCAGGTCAAAGGCATATTTTACTTAAGCTAATCAAGGTCATGGATTAGTATTTCTTCTTTTTGGTCAACGTCATGGACTAAAAAGATAATATAGGTATTGGGTAGTGTCATGTCCCAATTTGATTTAAAACAATTGCCAGGTCAAAGGCGTTTAGGTATCTACATGTTATACTTTTAAAATATTATGTGATGCTTGCGATATTACTGATCCGTTGATGAACTATACTGATTTAAGCTATCAGACCGACCAGTAATAACACATGCAAATTTTTAGGTTCAAATATCAATAATTTAATATTTAAATATGTCTCGCATGTTTTTTTTTGTTTTGTATACGGGTCATTATACTTTTAAGCGCAGGAAACTTTGTCCAACTGTAAAAAAATCTATAAAAAAAAAAATGAAATAAACATAAATGTTTGAAGACTTTGCACTCCCCATAAACATGACACAAAATTACGTTGCCTTTTAAGAATCGTGCAAATCAATTTAATTTTGTAATATTTTGTGGGTAACAGAGTTGTTATTGCCGGAAACAGAGTTGTTTTTCATACATTTGTATAATGACCCATACCTAACTACCTTCCTAACAACGAAGGGACTTCGTTGATTGAACGGATGGCCGAGTTGTTACTAAAGAGATTGTATACTATAGAGATTGTGGTACTTTCTGTACAAGATATTATCTATGGTTGTTGCAAACTAAAGAATAATAATCTGTGGATATACTTACCTAATCTGGGTCCGTTGATTTTGTTGTTAGTTAAATAATAAATATAAAACAATAAGGAAGATAATAATAATTATAATTAAAACACACGTTATTAAGTAATTATAGTGAATGGTTATAACAATATTTTAATTGTTTACTTAATATTAAATATAGAATGACTGTTTCGATGTCGGCAGTTGTGTTCATGTTGCATGATTGAAAAATCTCTCGGATTCGTGTACTCGCCGTAACAGTAAACAGTATTGTGAATTTAAATATGTGTCAATTATCTAATAAAACTTGCAAAAGTGTATCAAAGTGTTTAAATAACGCCGTGCAATCCCGTTTCAACTACTCGGTGGAGTTCAGTTTGAGGTATAGTAACAGTAGGTAGGTACTCATACAATACTTACCTACTTAGGTACTTTTAAAGATTCTATTCTAGGGTTCCTAATTTCCTTCCGTTCCTAATTTCCTTCCTTTATATTTATGTTTCTTCCCTTAGATATCTTGATAGGTACATAGTCTCTGCATTCATCATTGTCGACACACACATTGACATTTGGTGTCATATTATCACCTGGCGAGCGAGTTGATCTCCCAGGAGGGCAATTGCGGTAAACAAATCTTAACTGAACAGTGATTGGACTACGTGCGAAGCTTAGCTTTTTACACATGTGGGTGGTATTGCGCTAATCGCTGTACAGCTTATGACAGCCTTTAGAGCCGTTTTGACAGATTCAGCAGTCTCGTAGTAGGTAAATACGTCAGGTTTATCGCGATACGGAATTCAGCACAGTTGAATAGTAATTGGATTGCAATGTGATTAGAACTGAAATTGTATTAGGATCAATCCTAATACAATTTCAGTTCTAATCGCGCTAATTTAAGGCATTCACGTTCAAACGTGAATGCTTTAAATTAGCGCGATTGCCCTTCAGGTCATACATATCACAGCTGAAGATTTAATAAGTACCCACTTAGTTAACTACCCAAGATGTTTAAAATCGACTCAACTTCAAAACAGTTTTAAATTCCCCAAATCACCTGTAAATTCCAGGTGATTAAAAGAAACTTTGGTGTTCACAAATCACCACCTAGGTATAGTTTTGTTGTAACGTGTAATAGGTAGGTAAGGAATTTGAACTTCCTGGTAAACCTCAGATGGCACATCGTAGCCCACGCGTGGGTTTAACGGTCGGGGTGGCCAGAAACTTTGCTACAACTACCAACCAATCTTTTAAATGTCCTGAGTCAATGACCTGGAGTGCGATTTTTGAATCTCATTAGCATTTAATGTCAAATCAGCAGTAGAAAGATGCGCGTCTCCGTAGTAATATTGACATTTTCAACTGCTGAGTTCAAAGAATGAGTTTCAAAAATCGCACTCCTGGAATAATTGAATATCTCAGGATGGAACGATGTATAGTGGTGGCAGGGTGTTTATTCTTCCACCAACAATAAAACTGCATAAGAAACTTTATTCGCCTCGCAAGATAGGTAGGCTCATGGGCAGAAATGGGAATACTTACACAAACAATGCGACATAAAGATTCCGCCTAGTGTAGTAATCCACTCATGGCTACTCCTACTCCATCCGATAAACAAGCGTCTCTTCAATACGGGTAACTAACCGAGTATCATAAAAACGGGTAAACCGTTGATTGCGTGATTGGAATCTCAAGACACGTGTTGTATATCCGCAACTCCAATAGTACTAGTGTAAAGTGTAAACAATTATTGAAAGTGTATTTTTGAAACTCATTCGCTGAGTTCAGCAGTTAATAAAAATGTCAATATAATGGAAACGTGCATCTTTCTACTGCTAATTTCACATTAAAAAATCATACTCCAGGAGAGCGATTTTTGAAAGTCAAATCAGCAGTAGAAAGATGCGTACCTCCATACATTTTTTACTGCTCAGTTCAACGTATAAGATTCAAAAATCGCACTCCAAAGGCACTGATTAATAATAAATTAATAAGTCATATCAGAGCAAGGAATATAACTTCTCTCTACCGAGATGTCAGAGGCAGTTATGTGGCGGCCTGTTTTTGACAACTTGGATATTGCCACATAATTTTTAATTTTTTTTTAAATTACTTAACTTTAAAAAAAAATTATAATCTAGAATACATAATTTCTCTCCAAAATTCGTTATAAGGAGTTTAGCGGAAGATCGACAGTTGCATCATCATTGGGTCAGCAGTCATAACACTAATACTTGTAGGTATCTACATACATACATAAACTCACGACCATATCCTTTTCGGGGAGGTCAGAAACTTCGCTACAACTATAATATATTTTTTAAGCATACATATGTAGTAAGTAGTGATGGGATGACGTGACGTGTATAGTGGTGATAGGACGTAAACTAATAATGGTGAAGTTCAGCGTTCGCGACAGGCGACTTACGAATTGTTCTGTCTATGTCGATTCGTCTCTCGTCGAGTCCCACTACGGTGAGTCTCCTTTCAGTGAGCCCACGAATTATTCCGTCTTTACGAATTATTCGAGCCGCCTCAACGTCGTCGATTCCCATTATGTGTCTCTGCGGGGGCCGGGAGGAGCGCGTCCCAGCCGTCTTAAGTAATCATCTTAAGTAGGTAGGTACCTACTAATAAAAATTACGCCTTTTACTATAGTTTATTTTCCCCCTTCTACCAACGTACGACAAGACAAGACGTAATGCGAGACTGCAAGTGCAATCTGCATCAAGTTATTCCAACAATCCGCACAAAAATGTTCGCTTCGCATCCTCTTTTATAATGAGAACCGGTAAGGTTTGGAACCAATACCTATTTCAAGCTTCCTGTTTGGAACTCTCTCCTTGCGTGTCTGTGTTTCCAAGCAAGCAAATACAATCAGGGTGAGCGCGATACATCCTCGCCTCGGCTTCATCTACACTTTCCATCAGGAGAGTGCAAATCCATGAATAAAGAAATATGTTGGCAGGTAATAAGTATTTATTTATTTGTTTACAACATACGAAAGTTCAATTGGAATCGTACATTACATAGTGTGCATGTAGGGTGCTCGTAGACATTTCGGTACATCTCTTGAGGTGAAGGTAGCGAGCGAGGGCTCGGCGCGAGGCAAAGTGATTGAAGTTCAGACCGAACCCGTGCGCGGGGATCACATGCGGTGGAGGCCACGAGACGAGCGGGAACTACCCCTCGACTCCACGTAGTCGATTTCGACCCGAAAAGCTACCATCGCATCGATAATTTCGTCGTTGTACCACAGATATTAATATTAAGAGGCATAGGTAAACGCTAGCTCGGGCCTTATTTTACTGGTTTTTAGAAGCTATCTTCTCGTTATTTGGAAGACATACAAATAATTGAAAAGTGTAGCAATATTCTTCAACATCTCGGCTTTATTTGCTATACATCATATTTCTTATTTTTCTATAAAATACATATGAAACCTGTGTTCAAAGGAAAGCCTAAATATTGGAAAAAATCTGTATTATGTGCATCTACTTTTAAAGTTGAAGTCACATTTACTTGAGACACACACCTTTGTGTAGACAATATATTAAGACCTAAAATTCCTATTTAGCAAATTTTTTTAAGACCAATATTTAATGAGTTAATTAGATAATTGTTAAATTTGGGGCGAATTCTTATGATTTTAGAATGTGATTTCCTTGGATTAGAAGGCTCCACTGTGACATAATGAAGGACAAGCTAGTCAAAAATAGGTATACCTACTAAAATGACATAGTTTAGTAGAGGTGAGGTGGCTCTGAAAGAGTCAAGGTCGTTCGGTCAGGGAAACCCCTTAAGTTACTTTTGTACCTAATATGATATAGGTAGGTATGTACCTACAGTGACGGCCACAGAACATAGATAAATGCTCACCCTGATACAATTACTCATGCCCTCTCGCTCGCACCACGCCGCGCGCCTTATGGTGCTATGCAAATCATTGCATAACCTGTGGCGACGCGTTCCACGCCTACTTTGCACTTCTAACCCCTCTTATAATGTTCTGTGGTGACGGCACACGAACCGCAAATCACGAAGCACGCAGCGCTTTCAGTCTCGCGTTGGCAACACGGCTCTTTATCTTTCCGTACATTTAGTATGGGGAGCCACATGAGAGCTCATCAACGCCAACAACGGAGATGAAGCAGTCGCTGTGGCGCCCCGTGGCCGAAATCGGTCAGCAGGAGCAATATTATAGACGTCTGAGACTTGGACCGCCGGCTAAATAGCTCTTTATCCGGGCCTTCGAGCCGTTTGATCCATTTCATAAATTTGTTTCATAAACTTGCTTCCTTGCCTCTTATTTACTGAATATGTTACGGTGAAATACGTTACAAGTTTAGGGCTAAGTGTAGGTTAGGTACTTGAGTACCCTTTCTTGATTATCTTTGGTATTCTTTTACTTGTGTTTTATCTTATTTGTATTTTCGCCTTTTTATGACATTCATGTCTTTTCCGACACCAATTATGAGTGTTCCACTGTATACCCTATTACCCTCCCTGTTCGAATGAGTAGGTAGGTACACACCAGGCAAGGCTCGGTCGACATCCGTCCCGTCACTCTTCTCGTAATAAGATTATAATTTTCAAGATGTCGTTGTTAATCGCTGGCGCGTATTTTTGTCGTTTATTTACATTTTAACTGTAAGTAACGGATATTTATTCAGTAGATTTAAGAATTCTAGAGGCGCGCAGAGTCGGATTAGATTATCTCATGGGAAATTGTTATTTTACCGAATTTTGCAGACCTGGATGTCACTAGAAAACTGACAAATGGAGCTCCCTTCGCCCTGGGACGGCCACCACCCCCTCTTATGTCTGTGAGAATCGTTGATGTCAACGTGAAATCAGCGTCAAAACAAAGTTGTTTGCCGCAGCTTCGTCTGCGTGCAATTTTTATGCCCAGGTACCTAGGTTCGTATGTTCTTTTCCTCTGTGTTCAAGCTATATCGTCTAGGTTTACCTACTAGCCAAACATCAAAATCGTAACCGACAAACAGACAGAGAAAATACAATTTTTATTAAAATAAAATACAAATAAAATATATCTAGATCATGATAGATTATGTTTAAAAATTTTCAAAGATTTTAATTGGCTAATATTGTAAATAGGCCGAAACTTCGTTTCTATGGAGCACGCTGTATATAAGTACTATACTTAATTATAATTGAATCTGATATTAGCTCCGCTTCTAACAACTGAAGTTACAACTTCAGACAGTCTCAGAGCAGAGGCGACGCGCGTTGCACCGCCATGCCAGCGCCATGCCATGATGGACCTGGAACTCTCCACAATGTAAGCACGGGCACCATCCCTACTTCTAGATGCTGCAAGAGACGGCTAACACAACCCACTTCCAAACAATTTACGATTCCATAAAAGTTCTGTTATAAGTGGGGAAGGCGGTAGCGGGAGTGCCTGTAATTTAACAGACGGGCTTTTAGAGCGAACCGTGTGGCGCTTCAGGAGTGAGCGGGAGCGGAGATGTGGCGTGGTCGTCATCATCATCATCAGCCTGTATCTAAGCATGCTATATACATACAGTACTATCATTATTTAAGTGCCCACTCTAGAATTTTCGTTTGGTAACCTAACAATTCGGTTCGGTATGTAGGTATGTAATATGTATGCACATTGCACATCTATTATATTATTTTTAGAGATAGTAGACTTAGAATTTCTTTTTTTTTACGGTCTTGATGATTCGCGATCATTCACGATAATTTAAAATAGGTATTAGGTATATAGATTAAAAAAAATATATATTTATCTATACATATGCCTAATACCTACCTATTTTAAATTATTTTGTTCTGTAACAAATGGTCGCAAGAAAATCATTCGAACTCCATGGAGCCAATGTTGTGTCATCTCGTCCTAGCCACCGCTTAAGAGCATGAATAAATACCCCACAGAGAGAAAGCTTCGACACAATCTACGGAAGACGTTGGGCGAGCGCGTCACTTGATCATTTTGTGCGTCACGGAACGAGAAGGCTTTTAGGAACGCACAAAATGATCACGTCCCACGCTCGCCCAATGCCTCCCATCTAGATTGTCCAGTGTGTGTAAACTATCAACCAAGAAATCAAGCAAAGAATTGCTAAACTCAAGTGGCAATAGGCGGCACATCGCTTGCAGAACCGATGATCGACGAGGCAGAAGAGCGGGGCGACCGTGACTGATGACCTGGTGAAGGCGGTGGGAACCCGCTGGATGAGGGCAGCGCAGGACCGGTCGTTGTGGCCATCTGCAGGGGAGACGTCTATCGATTGAGATGATGATGATGATGATATGCCCAGGCAACTACTATTGAGATAGTACGTGAACGAAACTTCATTAGACTGGTTCCAGTCGAAGCCTTACCGTGCCATGACAATAGTATCGTAGACAAGGGTGCTCGAACCCCCTGTGAGACAAAGAACCTATTTCGACCAACAACAATTTCCTGCACGGGTTGCCACCTGTAGACTTAGTATCGCATATCGTATTATGTTATGGTAAATTTATTGAGAAAAGATATACAGAGTTAGTATAAGAAAGAGTATCTAAACTACATACAGTACGGACACTCCCTGCCCTCACCAAACGTTCTGGGGACACTTTAGGGGAGCCGAGCAAGACGCACATACAGGAGGCATGCCGCATGAGGCAACCGGGAAGGCACGTATAGTGAGTAGGGTTGCCAACCCTACTATATAATATAGTATCCTACTACATCAGGGGCCCTACTACTATATTTTGATGAGCAAACAATTTATAGAGAATTTAAATATATTGGTACTTAGGTCCAATAAAAATGACCAATAACTTAACATTATTTTAACAATTTTCTTTCTCTTCATCACATTTGTTACATAAACAATTTTCTACTAAATATACTCCTGAAAAGTGACAACAAGTTTTCCTAAAGTCAGATTTATCTATTTTTTTAGAAATTATATTATTTCTGTATCGAATCCAGCGACTTCTGCGTTTACAGAATACATTATTTGCTATAACGAATACGAAACAGAGAAATGATTGTTCCTTAAAAATAAGAACTTGGTATTCAAACCAAAAAAAGCAAAAAAAAAATTTGTTTGAAAATATTTAAATTAATGGGGAAAAATTCGAAAAATACTATATTTTTTTCTTATTTTTCCCCGACCTACTATATTTTTTCGGGCGCTAAGGCTCGGCTCATATTTGGTCTAAAAAAAGTGGGCAACCCTAATAGTGTCACGTCATCTTGTGTCGCGAGTGCCGGACCTGTGACAGGGAAGTATCATTAACCTTTAAACAATGATATTAATGTAGGTACTACGTATTTGTAAGCTCACTGCCTTTAAACCACATACTCTACCCATGTATTGTAAACAAAGTTAGTTGTATACAGGTTGTACTTTTACTATGGGAGCCGAGCAAATCTATCAGAACAAAAAAAATCTCTCATTAAAAAAAAAACTGTTTGTGTTTTGTTTGTTCTGATCTTCTACACAAGGAAATATAATGTAATTCATTCTACGTACACTATTTATAACACCACTCTTGATGAAGTCAAAGTAGTGAGAGACTTGGGTGTAATTTTGGATAGCCAGTTAACATTTCTGCCACATATGGAGAGTATAATTAACAGGGCATCAAAAATGATGGGATTTGTGTTGAGAACTGGGAAGGTATTTCGGGGTACTAAGGTAAAAATCTTGCTCTATAATTCTCTGGTTCGCTGTATTCTGGAATATTGCAGTCCTGTTTGGCGGCCTCACTATGCTGTTCACTGTCTAAGGTTGGAAAGGATTCAAAAAAGATTTTTGTGGCATCTTTCTTATTCAGTGGGTATAGCAAAAAGAGTAACCCAGTATAGCGACAGGTTGAGTAGGTTTAATATTTTATCACTCGAAAAGCGGAGAGATCAGTTGGATATGTGTTTTTTGCACAAAACATTAAGAGGAAATATTGATTGCGCTCGGCTACTGCAAAAATTTAGATTTCGAGTTCCAGCGAGATATCCTAGGAATCGAATAACACCCATGGCACCACCTCTGAGAAGGACGGTTCTCGGTTCTAACTCACCAGTGGCTCGGTTTTGCCGATTATACAATCATCACAGTACATCCTCAGATATATTTTTCGATTCACTCTACAAATTCCGGATAGTAGTTCATGAAACGTAGTATCTCAACCAATTTATTATTTCGCATCACACATAGTAAATAATTTTAATGTTAACAGTACCTACAGATCAAAATAAAAAATAAAACATGAATCTAGATAATGTTTGGCTGCAGTAAGCTGGTACTTAATTCTAAAACGCATTTTGTAACTAGTTTAAGTATTCTTATCATGTTTTTTACTTCATGTCGTCACTTGATGCTACTTATTATGTGCATGTGGTATTTACCTGTAATTGGTTGTGCAATTAGACATTAAGCCCTTTAATCTATGATATATCATGTGTATGTATTATTGTAACAACTGTTGGTAAATCAATAAATAAAATAAAATAAATACACATATTATAGAATATGTTTTTTAAAGGTTAATGATACCTATATTTCTTTACATCGTACCGAATTTTTTCTCAATTCCTGTAATATCCTTTCTCTACATAAGTGACCAACTAAAAATGAAGTAAAGGGCATAATGCATGCATTCATGCATATGCTCACGACCATATTCCCCGAGGGCAAAGAAAATATACACTACGCGAAAAGAAGCGACACTCATGCATGTGTGCTCGTAAAAGCGCTCGCGGCTATGTGTGCGGGTCGGGGGCGAGCGCGGGTAGGAACGCGGGTTGCGAGCGGGTGGGACGTCATGTCAATGACGGCCGAGTCCCAAGGATATTCTCGCTCGCTCGACTCAGTGGACGACGCGAGTAGGTACGCGACTTTATTGTCACGTGTGGAAACATGTCATGTCGAGTTTATTGTTGTGTTTCCTACCTGCCTACTCATACTTAACGTCCTTTAATACAGTTAATTCAAAATTTAGGTAGGTATTTTAATTTTGATGATTGATCACGCCCCCTAGGTACTTTTTTCCCGATAATACCCAACTACCACCTACAACCTCGATTTTTAAAAATAAACGACCTAGGTACCTGATTTGGATTATAATAATTGATTGTTACATTTGCTACCTACCTATCGATACATACCTACCTAACGATACGGTATCGAGCATGACGTGAAATTGACACTACAATACTAACTGCAATGATAATACATATAATGTACTTTACGTAAATAAAATATCACCTAGGTAGGTAGATACATATGTATTTTTCGTTTTCGGAAGGTATCGACCCTATCGCATAATCGCGCCGGCCCAAGGTCACCGGAGCGGGATCTTTCACGTACACGCAGTGTCATGGCTGTGCCGAGGGGGTAGTCAGTGATATTCTGAAAGCTCATAACATTCACGTAAAAGGCAAAATAAAGCTGCATAATGCTGTTAATTTATATCCCATAAATATAACCTATGGATAGTTGTACACCTACGATTCGTCATTTCGTTCTTTCCCCCTTTAAACCATAAATACGTTTATTTTCTAGATATTTCATCAAAAAGCAGGTGGCAACCCTAACTGCTCACAAAGGTACGAGTGCGGCCCGCTTCGCCCGTGCACGGTCGACGAGCCCTTAGATCGGTGCAAGTGGCAGCTAAGCGGACACAGCGCGGCTTCCTCTATTATTCAAATATTAGTCTTGGGCACGGGCGGGCACGGGTTTGTTTTATACACCATGCAATTTTAGTGGTTTCACTTAAGCGGCAAGGTGATTCGCCTTCAGTAGGTACATACTATTGATTAAAACGCAGGTAGCGTTCCCTTTTTGAATCGGCAGTGTAATTCTTTGGGCAAAGCCAGCCCTTCGATCACCGCCACCACCGGTGGGAGACCACAGGCGAGAGAGGCGGGTATGATTTGGCTTCAGGGCCCTGTGTACTCATCGTTCCCACGGCAAATAGCACGAAGATGTATTGCTCTCTTAGAGCCACAACCACATTATGTTCTGCGTTTTGAGGCTTCTGCGCTTACATGCTACCGCGCCGCGCCGCCACGCCAGTGTTAATAACAAAACAATTTTTTTAGGTACCAAATTGCCCAATGGCCCCGATTCGGACTGTGCCACGACCAAAATTTATTCCTGTCACTTTCTAAAATAAGATTAAGAAAAGAGACAGAAAACCAACAGCTGACTTTAGTGCTGTCAAAGCATAGAGTCAACTGTCAAAGTGACGTTCCACGCCCAAAAACGCCTTAAATAAGATGGCGTACATTTAATCGCATTAGATGGCATCTTATTTTGGGCGTGTAGCGTCACTTTGACAGCACTAAAGTCAGCTGTTAATCTTATTTTAGAAAGTGACAGGAATAAATTTAGTTAAGTCGGGGCACAGTCCGAATCGGGGCCATTATTTGTAATTGGTGATTCCATTGGTAAGTGTTCCGTTTTGGCAATATATATTTTTTA
This sequence comes from Agonopterix subpropinquella, assembly GCA_922987775.1. Taxonomy (NCBI): domain Eukaryota; kingdom Metazoa; phylum Arthropoda; class Insecta; order Lepidoptera; family Depressariidae; genus Agonopterix; species Agonopterix subpropinquella. The sequence goes on from OV277693.1 coordinate 29,552,770, forward strand.
ATATATTTTTTTATTTTTTAAAATACTGAAAAGACAATAAAAAAAAAGAAATGTGATTTTAAAAAATGCAGTCCTTAGTAGATAGAGCAAAAATAGTTAAATAATTCTTAGGTATGGCTACGGAACCTTATTATGCTCGTGTCCAACACGCTCTTGATTTTTTACATCAATTTTCGCCGAAACCTCGTATACTGTACACAAACACATAGGTACCTACCCTACCTAGTAATGAGTATGAAACGGTACTGAAGACTATCAATACTACTTGTAATATAGTTATAGCCTCTAGTAGGATCCCCCTGCAAAGTAAAGACCTTCTGTCACGAATAAGGTTGAAAGGGAGAATCAATAGATAAATTGATCGTCTAAAACTCTAAACCACTTTCCAGTCATTTATAAACAAAAATACCAAATCTTATTGTAATTAAGCTGCAGCCGAACTGTAGGTACAACATTGCTAACGTGAAAGTGTGAACTATTTTCCCCATTCCATCCATTGTAACCTATTTTCAGTAGTCGTCCACTGACGAAATCGGGGTGGGCACGGGAGAGCGGGGCGGAAAGCTGGAAGCGTGGTAGTGGTAGGTAAACAGAATGAGCTACTTCTTTACTTGCGGCTTTCTTTTATTTGTTGAAATAAAACGTAAGTTTTACAAATAAAATACTTAACGATATTGACAATTACATACTCAGATAAAAAGAAAACTGACTAAGTGCGAGTCGCACTCGCGCACCGAGAGTTCCGTACCAAAATTTTCTGTGTTGGTCACATAAAGTCACATTGAAATCGCGAAAAAACTCAGAGCTATTATAGTCGATACATTTGGGTCAAGTAGCCGTTTACGTTTCTTAAGGAGTAAAAATTTTGTTCAAAACAAAAATTCTATTATTGATATTTATTTGGAGAAATATATTATATTTATTTGGTAAAAATTTATATCGTAGACATACATATTTATTGTATACGAGCGTTTACCCGCGACTTCGTCCACATAAATTATATACCAGATTTTAAGTCAGGTCATAAGCTATCAAACAAAAAAAAATTCATCAAAATCGGTTCAGTAGTTTTTGCGTGATCTCGAACAAACAAACACACAAACAAACAAACAGACAGACAAAAAATCCATTTGTGATTTGGTATCAGGGACATCTAAAAACCATATCGTAATCTTTTTTTTGTAAATATCTTCAATGTACTCACACACTTCTGTTACAGTTTTATAATAGTTTAGATTAACATCTGGGTTCCGTAGAGGTGGCTTACTTGGCCGAGGCCAAACTCGCATGGTCAATGGCATGTCCGAGCGTGCAACCGGTTGCTCCTCAGTCCCAGAGACAGTGGGATGAGCCGCTCTGCCTCCAGCCAGATCCAGCGCGATCTTATATCGACTGCCGAGAATGAGACGGACCGCGCTCGCCTACTCGCTGTCTCTGAGAAAGAGTCGGGCTACTGGTTGCATGCACTACCCTCCCCAAACCTCCCGAGTAACTCCTTTCTATCAATTATAGTTGGTCTCCGTCTGGGCGTCCGGACATGCAAGGTTCACCGCTGCCAATGCGGTGAGGCCGTCAATGAACTCGGCCATCACGGACTCTCTTGCTCCAAGAGCGCTGGCCGCTTGTCGCGCCACACAACATTGAACGACATCATCCGTCGGGCCCTTGTTACCGCCAACGTACCCGCGACCCTAGAACCTAGGGGCTTAATACGGAACGATGGGAAGAGGAATGAAAACTCGTTCCATGGAAATTGGGGAGGTCGCTGGTCTGGGACGCTACCTGTGTAGATACACTGGCGCCGTCACACGTCCATGCGACCTCAACCAATGCGGGCGCGGCGGCAGCTACCGCGGAAAGCCTCAAGCGGCGCTTATATGTAAACCTCGGCAAGGGTTACATATTTGCGCCGCTTGGGGTTGAGACGTTGGGTCCGCGGGGGCCAGAGGCGCGCCGATTATTCAAAGAATTATCGGTGCGCCTCGTCGAGGTCTCCGGTGACCAGAGGGCTGGCAGCTACCTCGGCCAGCCGAGCCATACAAAGAGGCAACGCTGCCAGCCTCCTGGGCACCTTGCCGCCAAGCGGCGGCAATCTAGACGACATTTTTTATCTATAGTATAAGTTTTGTTTCTTCCTTTGTTAATTCTTTAGGTTAAGGTTATTAGTATTTGTATCATTTCTATTGTTATTATCAAGCAAGTTGATATAATAATAATAATAATCATTTATTCAAGTGACCAGGACTCGTATTGTTAGTAATACAACTTAACTTAAAGGTTAGTAATCAGAACACATTTTACATTTTACATTTGCCAGTGCCGCGTGACTCATGCAGGACTATGCATCATGCAGCACCGGTTATATGATATGTTGATAAACATTAACATATAATTACTAAGAAATCCTAAAACTAAAATATAACTAGACTAAACAAATTATGCATTTAAATAACATAAAAAAAGAAAAGAAACGTCTGCTGAACGGTCCCTTCTGGCCATACCTGGCTGGAGCAAAAGTTCCCGTTATGCTGGTGGCATTTCCCCGCTGCACGGCTAAGGACACTTGTTGGACCAACTATGAACCATAGCGGGGGTTGGAGAGAAGGTTCTCTTATAAATTTTTTTGTTTTTAATTTAATTTTAAGACCGCATCAGGCCTGAAGCCTGGGCTCGTGCTGCAAATTGAATCGATGAACTCAGACCATCAAACTGAACAACTTTCACAATGGATACGCTCAGGAAACGCGAAAAAAAACTGCTCTCCCATACATTTGAATCGAGTAGGTAGGTACAGAAGTTTTGTATGAAACAGCAGATTTTTCTCGCGTTTTCTGTGGTAAGCTCCATAGCGAAAGTTGTTCAGTTTGATGGTCTGAGTTCACCGTTTAGGATGACGTCAGTCGTCAGCACATGCGAAACCAAAGAAATTGAATCTTAAATCTTCTTCTTAGGTAACTGCCGGGTAACTGGAGGGAGATAGAGGGGGTGAGGTAAAAAGTTGGTGGGAGGCAGATAGGTTCGTACTGTATGTAGTAATAGATATTCTTTCTTATACTGGTGGTTTAGGTCTGTATAGTCAACTGTAGATTTTACCTCTATGTGTAGGTATCTAGACTAGACCATCGTTAACTGCGGCTAATATAAGTTATTTGTTGCTAACTGTTGGATGAATGAGCGTCTCTGCGGCATAGTGCTCGGTGTCGGGTGTCGCTCGTGACGTCACAGCTATGACATAACAGCCGCTGGCGTCAGTAAGAAACTGCAGCCGTTAATGCACTAAAGTTAGAATGAAAACGATACTGCTTTCAGTCACTATTGTTGTGGCAAGGTTCCTATGTACTGTTGGACTTGCTAATCAAGTGCTTTGCCAACACACTGATGATGTATTATCTATTGATTCTCCCTTTTATGAAGGTGTCGTATAGGTGTCGTGAAGGTGTCGTAAAGGTGTCGTAAAAGTGTCGTAAAGGCGTCGTATTGGTGTCGTTAAGTTGTCGTATAGGTATCGTGAATGTGTCGTGAAGTTGTCGTATAGGTGTTGTATGGGTGTCGTATAGAGGTGTCGTATGGGTATCGTGAAGGTGTCGTGAAGGTGTCGTGAAGCTGTCGTGAAGGTGTCGTATAGGTGTCGTGAAGGTGTCGTATGGGTGTCGTATGGGTGTCGTAAAGGTGTCGTAAAAGTGTCGTAAAGGCTTCGTATTGGTGTCATAAAGTTGTCGTATAGGTATCGTGAACGTGTCGTGAAGGTGTCGTATAGGTGTCGTATGGGTGTCGTATAGAGGTGTCGTATTGGTATCGTGAAGGTGTCGTAAAGGCGTCGTATTGGTGTAGTAAAGTTGTCGTATAGGTGTCGTTAAGGTGTCGTGAAGGTATCGTATAGGTGTCGTTTGGGTGTCGTTAAGGTGTCGTGAAGGTATCGTATAGGTGTCGTATTGGTGTCGCGAAGGTGTCGTATGGGTGTCGTATGGGTGTCGTAAAGGTGTCGTAAAAGTGTCGTAAAGGCGTCGTATTGGTGTCGTAAAGTTGTCGTAAACCTTCACGACACCTTCACGATACTTATATAATAATAATAATAATAAGCCCGCAGGGCAGCTTGTGGCGAGCTGTTGGTGATTGGCGACACCACGGACCCGATTCTCCAGAGGGCCCGGATTGATTTGGCCCTCACCTCCTGTCTTGCCTTAACCGGCCGGCCAGGAGTGGAGTCGCAAGAGCGGAACCTATGCTCCAGGTTGGAAGTGTAAAATGTCATAACGCCGGGACCTGCTGACTGGTGCGCTTAGCACCGGGAACCGGCGCCCGCAGACTCACCTCTCTACAACCTTAGCCGCTCACTAGATGTTGCCGCCTTGTCGCTCCTTGCGAGCGGCCATTTTGGGGGGCCCATGAAATGAGTTGGCAAGTCACCGTCTGCCATTTTTGACAAACTTAGAGACATTTGTTACGGCAGGCGTCCCGAGTCTCTCCGCAATAACCCAGATTTCCCGGCCCACCAAGTTCACCCCCATAACCCGAGTAGTTTTATTTTGTCCTTCCTACAATAGTCTCTGCACCGAACGTGATATGTCTTCTGGTGCATTTTCATAATGCATTCAGAGATAGACCACGGTTGGTGCATCCCATTGCATTTAGATAAAAGTGTCTCTAAGGGGCCTCTACGTGTTGGACCTGTGTCCCCACGCAAGCCTTCCAAAGGTCCGGGCTTCGGCCCGAGAAATACCAACAAGAGATACATAATAATAATAAACCCGCGGGGGCAGCTTGTGGCGAGCTGACGGTGAGTGGCGACACCGCGGACCCCTATCCAGGGGGACCAAACAGACATGCGCTCACACACACACACACCCACACACACACCCCCACACCCACACACACAGTAACACACCCCCCTACCTCTGGCTTGCCTTCATTGGCCGTCCAGAGTGGAATCGCAAGAGCAGAACCTATGCTCCAGGTTGGAAGTGTATTGCACGTAATGGCGTAATAACGGGGAAACCCGCTCACGGGGGTAAACCCCGCGATGGTGAAACCGGAGCCGCACCTCTCGACAATCAGCCGCTCAATGAGATGTTGCCCCATTGTCGCACTTTGTGCGTGCGGCCGTTTTATGGGGCCCACTCGACTAGTCGGCGAGTCACCGCCTGCCCTATTTACAATTTTGAGAATAGTTGTCATGGCAGGCGTCCGTTAGTCTCCTCCCATAGCCCAGTATCCATCCATCCAACTTTCACCTCCATAGCCCAAGACCTTATTTTTCCATCGCGGCCATAGCGCCGTACTCCAATAGTCTTTACACAAATGGCGGGGACCATCCCCGTGGGTATCATGTTGTACGCTCGGAGATGGTATCCGCCATTTGTGTATCCCTTACATTTAGATTAACTTGTCTTTTGAACGGGCCTCTACATGTTGGCTTCGGCCCCATGCATGCCTTTCAAAGGTCCGGGACTTAATTGCCCGTGATTACGGAACGTAAGACATACAATAATAATAATAATCTTTATTTCAGACCGGAGTCCATAATAGGGTTAGTAATACAAAAACAATCTAAGAACTATGTTAGTCCATACATTTGTGAGAACAATTACTATTTGTTTATTTTGTTCCCTCCTGAGTCACCGGATACATGTCTACTGACCCAGTGCTTCAAAAAGGAACTATCCAGCCTATCCACAGTGTTAAGGAGACTGTTAGTGCTGCCCCGCACGCGGCACATCAGGGAGGCCACTCTTTTCCGCACGATGGCATGGAAACCATCAGTGTGTGCCTCCGCAAACATACCTGATGCACTACAAGAGCGACGCAGCCCCAACAGCATCCTGAAACCGTTATTATATTGGACACGCAGGGCTTGCAATGCTTTCTGAGTATACTTGACCCACAGGCTGCATGTGTAGAATGATTGGCAGTATGCCTTAAACAGTGTAACTTTTACGTCACTAGTGCAACGAGCAAACCTGCGAGCCAGCATGTTGCATCTAACTGCCAATGCCCTGCGCTCCCTATCTATGTCAAGGTCGTCTGACAAGTTCTCTGTTACCCAGTGCCCCAGGTATTTAAATTTGGCGACTCGGTTTAGTTGGGTTCCGCTTACGAAGATTGGTGGTATATCCTTCGGGCATTTATTACCAGCCTTGAAAACGAGGATCTCGCATTTCTTAGCATTATACCTGAGGCCATGGGCAGCAGCGTACTGCTCGCAAAGAGCAAGCAGCTTTCTCAGAGCACTGATGGAAGGGCTCAGTAGCACCATATCATCGGCGTAGCTAATGTTATTTACCAAAGTGCCATCTATTGAACAGCCGACACCGGCGCCACTGAGCCCCACCATCAGTGCATTCATATTCAGGTTAAATAGCCTTGGCGAGGATAATCCACCCTGCCTCACTCCACATTCCAACCTGTACATGCTCGAGAACGAGCCAGCCCACTTCACCTGGTTGATTTGGTTACCATACCAATACTTAAGTATATTAATCAAACCAGCCGGTGCATCCGTCTCACAAGCCAACTTCTCCCACAACTTCTCTTCTTATACGACAACTTTACCGACACCTTTACGACACCTATACGACACCCAAATGACACCCACACGACACCTATACGACACCTTCACGATACCCATACGACACCTCTATACGACACCGATACGACACCTATACGACACCTTCACGACACATTCACGATACCTATACGACAACTTTACGACACCAATACGACGCCTTTACGACACTTTTACGACACCTTTAGGAAACCCATATGACACCCATACGACACCTTCACGACACCTTCACGACACCCATACGACACCTAACGATACCTATACGACACCTTTACGACACCTTCACGACACCTTCACGACATAGGTGTCGTGAAAGTGTCGTGAAGGTGTCGTATAGGTGTATAGGTGACGATACCTATACGACACCTATATGACACTATATACGACAACCATACGACACCTTCATGACACCTTCACGAGACCTTAACGACACCTTCACGACACCTATACGACACCTATACGACACCTTCACGACACCTTCACGACAGCTTCACGACACCCATACGACACCTAACGATACCTATACGATACCTTCATGACACCTATACGACACCTTCACGACACCTATACGACACCTTCACGACACCTATACGACACCTTCACGACACCCATACGACACCTAACGATACCTATACGACACCTACACGACAACTTCACGAGATAGGTGTCGTGAAGGTGTCGTATAGGTGTATAGGTGACGATACCTATACGACACCTATACGACACCTATACGACACCTATACGACACCTATACGACACCTATACGACACCTATACGAAACCTATACGACACCTATACGACACCTATACGACACCTATACGACACCTATACGACACCTATACGACACCTATACGAAACCTATACGACACCTATACGAAACCTATACGACACCTATACGACACCTATACGACACCTATACGACACCTATACGACACCTATACGACACCTATACGACACTTATACGACACCTATACGACACCTATACGACACCTATACGACACCTATACGACACCTATACGACACCTATACGACACCTATACGACACCTATACGACACCTATACGACACCTATACGACACCTATACGACACCTATACGACACCTATACGACACCTATACGACACCTATACGACACCTATACGACACCTATACGACACCTATACGACACCTATACGACACCTATACGACACCTATACGACACCTATACGACACCTATACGACACCTATACGACACCTATACTACACCTATACGACACCTATACGACACCTATACGACACATATACGACACATATACGACACATATACGACACCTATACGACACCTATACGACACCTATACGACACCTATACGACACCTATACGACACCTTCACGACATCTATAAGACACCCATACGACACCAATACGACACCTTCACGACACCCATACGACACCCATACGACACCTTCACGGCACACATACGACACCTAACGATACCCATACGACACCTATACGACACCTTCACGACAACCATACGACACCTATACGACACCCTTATGACACCCATACGACACTAATACGACACCTTCACGACATCTATAAGACACCCATACGACACCTATACGACACTTTCACGACACCTTGTCGTGTGGGTGTTGTATGGGTGTCGTAAAGGTGTCGTAAAAGTGTCGTAAAGGCGTCGTATTGGTGTCGTAAAGTTGTCGTATTGGTGTCGTAAAGTTGTCGTATAGGTGTCATTAAGGTGTTGTGAAGGTGTCGTATAGGTGTCGTGAAGATGTCGTATAGGTGTCGTATAGGTGTCGTGAAGGTGTCGTGAAGGTGTCGTATAGGTGTCGTGAAGGTGTCGTGAAGGTGTTTTGAAGGTATCGTGAAGGTGTCGTTAAGGTGTCGTATTGGTGTCGTGAAGGTGTCGAGAAGATTTCGTATTGATGTCGTATAGGTGTCGTATAGGTGTCGCATAGGTGTCGTTTGGGTGTCGTGAAGCTGTCGTGAAGGTGTCGTATAGGTGTCGTGAAGGTGTCGTATGGGTGTCGTATGGGTGTCGTAAAGGTGTCGTAAAAGTGTCGTAAAGGCGTCGTATTGGTCTCGTAAAGTTGTCGTATCGGTATCGTGAATGTGTCGTGAAGGTGTCGTATAGGTGTCGTGAAGGTGTTTTGAAGGTGTGAAGGTGTCGAGAAGATTTCGTATTGATGTCGTATAGGTGTCGTATAGGTGTCGCATAGGTGTCGTATGGGTGTCGTATGGGTGGCGTATAGGTGTCGTAAAAGTGTCGTAAAGGCGTCGTACTCATGTCGTGAAGGTGTCGTATGGGTGTCTTATGGGTGTCGTATAGAAGTGTCGTATGGGTATCGTGAAGGTGTCGTATAGGTGTCGCATAGGTGTCGTGTGGGTGTCGTTAGGGTGTCGTTTAGGTGTCGTTAAGGTTTCGGTAAAGTTAACGTATAAGTATCGTGAAGGTGTCGTGAAGGTGTCGCGAAGGTGTCGTGAAGTTGTCGTATAGGTGTCGCAAAATAAATTAATAATTAGGACTCTAAATAGCTTGAAATACAAATCAAATCAAAACAAATCATTTATTTCAGAACATAAATTATATTATTAAAACCTTTACGACACCTTCACGACACCCATGCGACACCTATACGACACCTTCGCGACACCTTCACGACACCTATATGGCACCTTTACGACACCTTCACGACACCTTCACGACACCTGCCCGATACCTGTACGACACCCATACGACACCTATACGACACCTATATGACACTTATACGACACCTATACGACACCTTCACGACACCTTCCCGATACCTATACGACACCTATACGACACCTAAACGACACCTATACGACACCTTCACGACACCTATATGGCACCTTTACGACACCTATATGACACCTATACGACACCTATACGACACCTATACAACACCTTTACGACACCTTCACGACACCTTTAGGACACCCATACGACACCTATACGACACCTATACAACACTTATACGACACCTATACGACACCTTCACGACACCTTCCCGATACCTATACGACACCTTTACGACACCCATACGACACCATCACGATACCTATACGACACCTATAAGACACCTTTACGACATCTTTACGACACCTCTACGATACTCTTCCGACACCGTCACGACTCTCCGACACTCTTACGACACTCTTACGACATTTCCGTATTCTGGAAGTATTCCGGAAGTATTCTAGAAGTATTCTGGAAGTATTCCAGAAGTATTTTGGAAGTATTCTGGAAAGTATTCTGGAAGTATTCCGGAAGTATTCTCGAAATATTCTAGAAGTACTCTGAAGTATTCCGGAATGTTTTCGAAATTATGGAAGTATTCCGGAAGTATTCTAGAAATATTCCGGAAGTATTCTAGAAGTATTCCAAAAGTATTCCAGGAGTATTCCTGAAACATTCCATATTTTCGCTGAAAGACTTGCATAATATACGTCAAACCGCTGAAACAAAACACCCTGTATCTTTTTTTCTCTCGAAAAGATATTGATGCCACATATAAATAAGGGTATATTCTCAAAAACCCCAACTTTCAGGAACATTGTTTTCAGTGATATGCTATTGCAAATCCAGTATATTATATTGATAATAAAAGATCTGCCTTTACTTAAAAATCAAATGAATCGTTTTTTTTGTACGTTTCATATTATAATTTATTTTCTTTAGTGGCTACTGGTTGCTGGAGTAGAATGAGGGTTTTAACATAAAATAATCCTACGATATCTTTCCATCGGTAAGTAATCGACTACTGTTTTTAAGGTTTTGACCTGGGTAATGAATAAAATAATTCTTCATTACCCAGATTTTTTGAATGTGAATGTGGTACATAATTAATATGGAATTTCATTTTAGCTTGTTCTGTTTTCGGAAATTATTAACTAAAATCATACGTTAGTATTTGTACTGACAGTTTATGTACTCTAATTTATGCCATTAGTGTTGACCCGACTCATCGACAATTGCACACGGTGTAAGTACCAGAATCTGATGGCAAATAAGGAAATCAAATGACATCATGCAAGATGTACGGGAGTTTGGCAAAATTGTGTTATGAATGTAAGTTTTTATATGTGTAGCAGAAAAGCAAAAGCAGCTATATTTCCAGACACAATGGATTTTCCATTGTGTCTGGAAATATCCATTGTGTCTGGAAATATAGCTGCTTTTGCTTTTACACCCGTCATATACGGATTGTAATGACTAATCTGATAGAAATACGAACGAATTGCCATACTGGGGACTACATACTGCCGACTTGCCATAATTGGATTAGGGCCCTTTACGCACTGCGACTTTTCGCACCGCGTCTGCACTTCAGTCGCGATGCAGCACCGATGCAAACGTGATACAGCCTCAACGGAATACGTTTGTCGTCGTTTGATCAGTCATTCATCAACAGTCTTTGTCGCAATGCACACACGCGTCTGCATCGATGGTTGCGTGTGCATACAAACGCCTGTTAATTTGCTAGTTTAGTAGCGATGCAGTAACGCGATTGATAAACGCGCGTTTATACTTAGGTACCGCTTCAAAAAGTCGCAGTTTGTAAAGGGCCTACTTTTGACTAGACAGATGAAAGTTTGACATTACCATGTGAAAATCTCAATTTTTTATGCCATGAGATTCTGGTAGACGTATACAAATTTATTTTTACGTAAAATTACGTTTATTTATTTCTATTATTTTGCAGACGGTGCCTAGGCATCGCAGACCTTCCAGACCGGAATTGGTCGAGCCGTCAACATCCATCAAGAAGAGTTTTCAGAAATAAATCAATACTAACTTGATGTAAATATTTCAACGTAAGCTGTTGGTTTCATCAGTTAATAAAATAAAAGATAAAATTTATCTGTTTTATTTACTTATACCTACATAAAGTCTGCCCATAAAGAATAGAGATGAAAAGCTGGGCCACACAGAGTGCAGCTGCAGAAAGGCTGCGGGCCTACTGCAGGCCGGCAGTAGTTGTAAATTATGGAATTATATGCGAGGTGTCGCACTGCGGCTACCGTTCCGCAGCTGTTCCGCAACCGCGCCGGACTGCATCTAGTGTGACACCTTGCTTATAGTAGTACCCTGCATAGTTCACAACTACTGCCGGCCCGCAGCCGGCCTGCAGCCGTTCCGCAGCTGCACTCTGTGTGGCCCAGCCTTAAACGAGAGTGCTAGTTTCTTCGTAACTGTCACATTTTTGGCGTAAATTACATGAGAATGGTGACAATTTTTTTATGAAATTTTTTTGTAATTAGGGTTCCGTCCGTACCCATAGGGTGAAAACCTATTCCTATAAACCTACGTTGTCCGTCCGTCCATCGTACCTATTTAGTTCTGTAACTTTGAAACGGTTATATCTAGACAGTTGAAATTTACACAGAATGTGCGTTATTACAGCGGATTTGCCACAGAACATTATACAGGGTGTACCAGAAGTGGTGGTCTAAAATGAACGAGGGGGTAGTGGAGATCATTTCCAACAATTTCGGTCCCATACAAATAGGTCCGAAAATCAACGGTTCAAAAGTTACACTGAATTTTCAACTTTTTGAGAAAAAGTCGACTTGTCGCTACAAAAATGCAAATTTAAAAAAACTGTGAATCATTTTCCAACTTTTTTTTTTTTTGGGACCGCAATTTTTGGAAATGATCTCCACTACCCCCTCGTCCATTTTAGACCACCACTTTTGGGACACCCTGTATAGTCTTATTTTTTTCTATGGGATTTGCTAACAAAAAGTAAAAAATTAAGGGGCTCATACAGGAAACTATTTTTTAACGTTTTCTCTTCTCGCTCTATTGTAAAAACGGTAATACATACAAACGTCAAACTTGGTGTGATTATAGAGCACACTCTACAGTATAATAAAAAATAATAAAAACCGGCCAGGTGTGAGTCTGTATCACGCTAAAGGTCCCGGCGAAAACAACACTTTTTTGTAAGTTAATATTTTGTGTGGTGGTGTGGTACGGAACCCTCGATGCACGAGTAGCCCCGTAGAGTTTTTATATTATTAATTTCCCTTTTCTTCACTTTCATTTTGATATACTGCTATCGATAAGCTGTCGATATGTATCACAGGAACAACACAAGTATCGTATATACAATTAAAACAAGTATCTATAGATAATCGGTCTCATTGGCACAAAAGGTGGCATAGATAAAAGTATATCCAACCATTTATTTATATGGCATTTTATAACGTAAAAAAGAGAAAACCAATGTACATGTTTCTTCTTAAAAAAAATAATCTATTCTTGATACAAAATCTCTGGTAATTTCTGATAATGTGCGGCCGTCTTAAACCTTATTCGTGAGAGCCTTTTGGCTCTGTAGTGGGATCCTACACAATATAACTTAGTACAACTATAACTTTAATAGATAGCATCCAGTCTTCAGTTTCATACTTATTTTTACAGTAGGTATACAATATACAGGGTCCTTCTTAATATATGTTAATATACTGACACTTTTTTAAGGGGATGACCAGACCATCAAACTGAACAACTTTGTCTATGGGACCAACATCGAAATCGGGAAATAAAGATCAGATGTTCCATACAAAACTGCAAACAGACTCGATATGTATGACATTTGGCTCGAGTCTGTTTGCAGTTTTGTATGGAACATTTGATTTTTTTTCGCTATCTCAATGTTGGTCTCATAGAGAAAGTTGTTCAGTTTGATGGTCTGATCAACCCCCCAAAATTTATATCATTGGCATCCTTTTAAACTAAAAGTCTACCCATCAAACTGAACAACTTTTACAATGGGAGCAAACCGATAGTAGCAAAAAAAATCTGCTGTTGTTGCATACATTTGAGTCGAGTAAGCATTGCAGTTTAGTATGGAACAGCAGATTTTTTTGTTGCTCCGATCGTTTTGCTCCCATATTAAAAGTTGTTCAGTTTGATGGGTAGACTCTTAGTTTAAATGGATGCTAATGATATTCACCCTGTATATTGAAGTAATAAAATATAAAAATCAGATTTTTTTATTTTATTAGACGTTTTGCCTAATACAAAAGTTATACATATGTCGATGTCGTCAACTATTCGCTATAAAATAAGCCTCAACTCAAGAAAACCACTATTTGTACATTCGCCTCCCTCTGGTAAAAAAAAATTAATATTATTATATTCTTGGATTACTAGGCCCATAACCTATTCAAATTAAAATAAATGCTCAGCGACGGACGTCATAAATCTTCATAAAAGCGATACAAATAAATCAAATTACTTAAACATTCAAAAGATGTTTACGACACGACAATAATTCAAAAGATGTTTATCTGTTAACGACACGACAATATACCTATCACAATAATACAAATATACACGAGTTACATCAATAATTACGCAACTACAATCTGTAGATATATTATACTTACTTAATTTGCCTTACGTACAGCAGTGGTTGCCAACCGTACTTTAAAATAAAGTATCGTACGCTATTTTAAGTCGATGTACTTTATTCTTTTGAATAGCAATAATGTACTTACGTATTACAGGTACATAATTATTTTATTTCAGCCCTGAAATAACGAACTCGCAGTTTTAGGTAAAATAACCTAAGGCGATTAAGTATTTTAATCGTAATAAATACCTATCTACTACTATGTTATACGCTCACGCTCTCTGAACATCTCTGACTTATGTCTTCACTGATATAGTATACCTACGTTTTTCAATGCTGAAAGCAAAATGGAGGGACGAAAAAAACAGGGCCTCTATAAAATGTATAATAACAGCTAAGTATTAAGATTTCTTAAATCTTGATTTTTAATGCAGTGCATCATCATCATACAAAATCTTCATGCAAAAATTATAATCTAAATTCTAAACTATTAATAAAACTGTAACAGAGTGTGTCGGTCACTGGTCTGTGGTCTGTCTGTACATTGACGATATTTATTTACAAGCCAAAGATTACGATATCTATGGTTTCTAGATTTCCCTGACTCCCTTTCATCAACCATTTTTTGAATTTTGGACTGTCTGTTTGTTAGTTTGTTAAAAAAACTACAACGATTTTGATGAAACTTTTTGTGTTTGGTAGGAAGCTTATGATTTGTCTTAAAATCTGGTAGGTATATACAACGTGTTAATGAATTAACGCAAAACTAGAGAGTAGTTTGTTTAGAATCGAGAGCAGAATCGAATTATCATGGTTTCATCATAGGTAATTTTTTTCAAAATATTAAATAATTTGATTGTAAATTAAATTTCTGAACCCGATGTCAACCCACCGCACGGGCACACTCACCCTATTTACTACCAAAACAAGATTATAAACATGTATCCATGAGTACGTTAGCGCTTTCTTTCAGTGCTGAAATGATAACAAATCATTTTTGCCTCTAAACTTAAAATGCGAATAACTTTAAATTTTAACTATAAAAATAATGAAATTATTGTTTCAATCTATAATAATTATTTTGTTATAAATGCTGCAGACTGAGCTGAGTATATTATACTACACGTGAGTGAACCTGTTGGTACCGCGCTGGTTGGTCAGAAACAATGACATCAATTAGTGATAACATTGTTCTAGTGTACCTACTCGGCTTCATTCTATCTACGATTACTCTGATCTCATTCAATAAACAACGCCCTGCAGGGTAACCACAGAATAAATACTAGTACCTACTACCCGTACCCCAACTACAACTAGCAAAATCCCTTAATTTCTCCATCCAAACGAGGATTTCCCTGACACACCCGAAAGCCAAAGGCGGTGTCCTATTGCCATCGCACGCGCGATGGTGCGATGCGATGTGATCGTACTGATGGTAATTCTCCGAAATTTTTCAAATTTTCAAATTTTTCTATGGAAAAATTTCAATGATTTGTAAAATTTCGGAGAATTACCCATCAGTACGATCACATCGCATCGCACCATCGCGCGTGCGATGGCAATAGGACACCGCCAAAGAGCATGGGACGCAGTGTTGCCAGCCGGACCTTGTCAAAAGTAACCGGAAATCGATAAAAAAACCGGCCAAGTGCGAGTCGGACTCGCGCAAAGAGGCTTCCGTATTACCATATAATATATTTGTGGTTTGTATTTGCCAAACAAATTTTGTTTAATTGTTGTTTTGATAGAAAGGGACGAACCTAAAGTTGGAAACATCGACGAAAGAAGGTACGTTTAACATTACCGACCGCCAAGGAGTATTTTCATGTTTCACCGCTTATAAGGAGGATTTGTATTCATTATCGAAACCCAGGGCATCGGCAGGTGGCATCGGTATTGTGGCATAGGTATTGATTAAACCATACATTGATATCGTTGGATTAAACCATAAACTTAATATACTCGTACTATACCAGGAAGCTGGAAATATGTACTATTGTCTATCTAGTACAGTTAACGCAGAAGTTTCGTTTCTATTCATTATCCAAACCAAAGAAGGTGGCATCGGTATTAAACCATAAACTTAATATAAAGTATATTAAATAACCAGGAAGCTGGAAATATGTACTATTGTCTATACCTATAGTACCTACCGTTAACGCGGGAGTTTAGTTTCTATAGTGTTCGAGAACTTTTCGGCCCCATCGGCAATCGGTTCTGCAAGCAATGTGCCCCGCCCACTGCCACTTTAGTTTAGCAATTCTTTGGTCTATATACCAGCAACTCTGGTTCTTCTGCGGAAAAGTTCTCGAGTGGTGACTGCCAAGTCAAGTGGGAAGGTGGCACACAGGGGAACGACGACCTGGTGAAGGCGGCGGGAACCCGTTCTATGAGGGCAGCGCAGGACCGATCGTTATGGCGATCCTTGGGGGAGGCCTATGTCAAGCATCGGCTGAGATGATGATGATGATGAGTGTACTATTATTATCTACATCGGTAGATATTAAAATACATCACTACATTATAATTTGACATAATGACTCTAGGTCAAGCTCTAGGTTGGCTATGAATGGTATCCTATCCACGAAGTATTTGTAGGTAAGGTAAGCACCAAGAAGTTTGATAAAGCTTTCGGAGTTTGGGTTGAAAGACAAACTTAGCTTTGCGGTAGAAAAGTTTTTTTCCCATACATCGGTCTATACTAAGATAGCAATAATCTCCTTTACGAATAAAGGGTCTATCAGGGTCTATTCCACGGTTGATGTTCCAACTGAAAATGTAAGTTTGTAACCGAAAAACTATGTTTTTATGCTCTTTTTATGTGATATAACTACAAATTATCTATTTTCGGATTTTCCCCTTATTTGTGCTTTGAGACCTTGCTTCTTGCCAAATTTCATGATTCTATGTCAACGGGAAGTACCCTATAGGTTTTGGTTTGCGAGCTGCTAGTATGAAAATTCGGAAACAAATGGCGGTATCTTTTGATTGAGTTGACTTTGAAGCTTGCATTTTTTACACCACCACGGGACCGCAGACCTTAGTATATGTTATTAATTTCAACTTGATACCTCCACCCGTTCCAGAGAAAAAGGGTCGTGACAGACAGACAGACAGACGGATAACAAAGTGATCTTATAATGGTTCTGTTTTTTCCTGTTGAGGTACGGAACCCTAAAAGTAACCTTTTGGTGTGAAAAGTAACCTTTCATATTTTTTTCCCGTATAAAGTATTAAAAGTTGATGGTTGTACCTATTAACTTACACAAATTTATAAAATTCTACTGAATTGTTGAAAACGCTACTGCGTTTTCCATTTTAAGTTCAATTTTTCATCCGATTGATTGATCGAGTGAATAGGTACATACTAGATGATCATTTTTAGTCATTCGTGATTTGGCATCAGATTTAGTATACATTAGTGCGAGAGAGAGAAGTGATTTTAGGAGTTGCACTCACTACCTACGTTAGGAACGTTTTGCGTTATAAAACATTGCAAAAAATATGAAAAACCATTGTACCAACCAACCACTGTGTCATGGAAAAATAAGAATTTTCAAATTGATTATACAAATTGTGAAAAATCACCTAAAAGTAACCTTTTCAGTCGTGTAACCTAAAAGTAACCTGACAGAGCTAAAAATCACCTAAAAGGTTACAAAAGTAACCTTCTGGCAACACTGATGGGACGAAGTCTGCTCGAAGGAGACTTCGGGATGTCTCCGAACCTGAGTCCGGGGCATGGCTTCACGCCGTACCCTCACTCACCCCACCTAGGCACCTTATTAGACAACACCTCCCTCAGTATTGCCACTGCTCTCAGACTCGGTTCGGTCGGACGTATGCGTCCCACACCCCTGTATTTGTGGCTCTCTCGTTCAGGTGAACGCCCTGAGCTGTCGGAAATCCGCGGGCCGACACTCACGCCACCATACGCTGAATGACCTGATCCGCCGGGCGCTCATTTCAGCCAACGTCGTGTCGTGCCGATGGCAGAAGGCCCGATGGCCTTACCCCCTTTCAACCCTGATCCCCTGGCAGAAGGGCCGCTGCCTCCTATGGGATATTATTTAGTTTATTTATAATTGTGTATCCCCTTCTTGAAGTGAATAAAGGCAATCTGTCACAAATCCCTTATCTAAACTATTATAAAACTATAACAGAAATTTGTCTGTACATTGAAGATATTTACAAAAAAAAAATTACGACATGGTTTTTTCCTGTCCCTGATTCCAAATCACTTTGGATTTTTTGTCTGTCTGTTTGTTTGTTTGTTTGTTTGCTTATTTGTTTGTTTGTTTTTTTGGGTGTTTGTTTGTTCGAGTATCACGCAAAAACTACTGAACCGATTTTGATGAAACTTTTTTTATTTGATAGCTATCATCTGACTTAAAATCTGGTATATAATTTATGCGGACGAAGTCGCGGGTTAAAGCTCGTATAATATAATATTATAAATGTGAATGTTAGTTTTTTTGTCAGGCTTTCACGCGAAACATATTCTTAGAGGTATTAGAAGATTTAGAAGTAACATAGGATACTTGGGGTTTTCCAAACTCCACGCGGACGAAGTCGCGGGCAAAAGCTAGTAACTTTCTAATTATGACGTAAGGACTAATATGACCAAAACCATATAGGTCCCATAGAGAAAGTTGTTCAGTTTGATGGTCTCATCCCCTTAAAATAGTTTCAGCTAATTTTGTTAGATCTTAGTATATTAACCCAAAAAATATGACCGAAATTCCTCCTAAAGGTTACTTTTATTTGCCATATCTATCTAAACTATTATAAAACTGTAACAGAAGTGTGTCTGTAGTCTGTACATTGAAGATATTTACAACAAAAAAAGATTACGATATGGTTTTTAGATGTCCCTGATTCCAAATCACAAATTTTTGGATTTTTTGTATGTCTGTCTGTCTGTTTGTTTGTTTGTTTGTGTGTTTGTTTGTTCGAAAACTACTGAACCGATTTTGATGAAACTTTTTGTGACTTGTGTTCAGTATCATGGGTACAATCACCCCTTAAAGTAATGCAGCCGTTTACCCTAACACCCTGTATAAGTATTAAGTACTATCAGTTTAAAATAACAATGTGCATGACCTCGCTCGCAAATATGACGCCACTCAATCACACGAACTTCACTCGAGTCATTCAAATGACTATTTCCTTTACATAGAGTCTGCATTCCTTTATCAATCGAGTGAAGTTATCCAACGGCCCTTCAAGGTTATGCACATTGTTATTTTAAACTGATAGTACCTATGCTATGCTCATATTATACAGGGTGTAACAAAACACCCTAATAATACTTAAGGGGGTGCTTCAGATCATCAAACTGAACAACTTTCACTATGGGGCCAACATCGTAATCGCGCAAAAAAATCCGCTCTTTCATACAAAACTGCATGAAATACATACCGTCTCGACTCAAATAAAGTAGTTAATCATAAAGTGCGATAATTATGGATTATGTGGACTTGGTTCGCAAATAGGCCGCTACCTTATCATGAATTAAATTAGTTAATTTTTTTCGTTCTTAAACATTTTTTTTTCTCAAGTTCCAGCCAAGTTCAAAAATAATAAAAAGTGAATCACGAATGCCAAGTAGGCCAATTATAAAAATTCCCTCGAATGTAAAATAAATCAAAAATTTTAACGAAATAGTAATTAAAAAAATACCTAAATAAATTACCTAGATACAAATTTTTAGAGGCGGTACAGACCATCAAACTGAACAACTTTTACTATGGGAACAAACCTGAAATAGCAAAAGAAAATTCGGCTGTTCGATACATTTGAGTCTAGTCTCTAGGCCTTGCAGTTTAGTACCTATGTGAAGAGCAGATTTTTTCTTTTGCTATTTCACGTTTGCTGAACCGTTCCGTTCCGTTCCGTTCAGCTGGCTCACCAGCCAGCAATTCTGCTGCAAGGACGCAAAGACGACAGCAATATGAGGGGGCCAGCGCCACAGCTACTCGCTAGAGATGCTCGCAAGCTCACAATATTGCGATGCATGCAATCAAGCTTATAGTTAGGTTTGGAACTTTACCTCTATTCGCATTTTAATCGTTTACATCGCAATCATCATTGCTATTTCACGTTTGCTGAACTGCCCCTAAAAATTTGGAAAGTGTTTACAAAATCGGAGTGATTTTGTGAACACGGTGATTTTGATATTTCCCATTATAAATGTATGGGAATTTAATTTTGCGTTTTCTGAGAGTCCTAATACTTACCTCGACCTCGGTTGACCCCATAGAGATTTATGTTCCTTTACAGTAAGAGAAATGAGATGAAAAAATAATTTGGGAAAATTGCAGTTTTTCTCGATGACTGTAAACTTTTTTCATAATCTGTGAATTTTTAAGAATTACTTACAATTTCTTTTTGAGCTATCAATTTCCGGAAAACCATAAGTTCGACGACATTTTTGTGTTTGCGTGAAACTTCTTGGTCGTGATGATTTTTTTTTCATCTTAAAGTTTTTATGTACAATTAGTTATTTAATCGTAGGATAATTAGTTTTGTTTCTCTTCAGGTTATGTTATGTCAAGCTTGTTTCAGACTAGGTAGGTACCTACTTTAAATTATATTTGAGTCGTGAGTGGACATTACACAAATTGTAAAGTTAGCAACTTTGGCAAGTTTTGGGTAAAAGTGGAACACGTCGGAGTTGCTCACGTCAGCGATCGCGTGGCGCGCGACGAGGCAAGCGCGTGTACCGCCGCGTCACTCCTATACTTGCCTCGCTCTGCCCTCCGCCGGAGTCACCGCACAGAGAGGGACGCCGTCGGTCGCCGCAAACAGCAAACTTTATCCAAATTCCAAGCAAGTTGCCGGAACCCGCTCAGTTGATAGTCAGTCGTCGTTCGGAACGCTCGCGCCCTTCTCGCCAACAAGAAACTTTTCGTAATTCGCCATGACGTTGCGCTGTGTGTTAGCGGTGCTGGCTTTAGCGGGGGCCACGTTCGCGGGCCAGGAGGTCACCGAACTCAAGGTCGATGTGGTCAGCGTGCCAGAAGAATGTACCGTCAAGTCGAAGCACGGAGACATGCTCACGATGCACTACACCGGCACGCTGGATAACGGCAACAAGTTTGACTCCAGGTATGTGACTACATAAGTACTTATCAACTTCTCTGAATCATCATTTTGCAAGGCGATCAGGACGTACGGACGCTTAGTCGATTTCACCGGAGCTGAAGGTGTAATCCGGTTGGTGCATTACGTGTACAAGGAAGGATGTCGGTGTCGGCTCTCGTGGACGTGTAGTGGTGTCGAAATCGTGACCTCAGAGCGTTCAGCCTCAGAGCGATGACATCTACGTTACCGATTGACAGCGCCACTGGCCACTCTTATCTCTAATGGAGCGCGAGGAAACAACTCTCACTTGCTCTAAAACTACTTTTCTAAAACTATTATACATAATTTATAATCACTACATCATAGTATTAAACAAAGTCGCTTCCCGCTGTAATGCATAAATTCTCTATGGCTGTATGTCTGTCTGTCCCTATGTATGTATGCTTAGATCTTTTAAAACTACGCAACGGATTTTGATGCGGTTTTTTTAAATAGATAGAGTGATTGAATTACGAGCAGTTGGTATAATTTCTCAGTTTGCACAAATACTCAGTTTCAAGAGGAAGGTTTATAAATATCAGCATTGCACCCTTGCGAAGCCGGGGCGGGTCGCTAGTGGTAAATTAAATATTTGATTTAATATTTCTGTTCAACCCACTTATGCCTATGGCTTTGCCTGTGTGTTAAATTAAGTTCTCACTAATTTGTTGTACAGTTGTACTAGTGACATACTTTTAATAGTTCCTGTTTCAAATGCAGTGAAGCTATCAGCATAATTATAATTATTGTCTTTACAAAGTCTAACTGTCACACACATACGGGATTCCGATACTTAACAGATTTCCGTACGGAATTACGGAGGCACCGAATCCTATACAAAATCTCAATTCTGATTCAGAACTCCGGGTCGGAATTCCATGTGTGTGGCAAGCGTAACAGCAAGACGGTGTCTGTGTTATTGTACCCAAGGACATTAGTACTAACTACTAATGTCACTGATTGTACCTACCGTCGTTTTATCAGAGCTACATGATATAACTCCTCAAAAGTTGACAGGAAATCGTCTGCGATTGAACCATTTGCTTCTTTTCAATTTATCCTTTGCGTGTATAACTGATTTCTGAGTCGAAATAACATATTTAATCAACAAAAATTATGAAATATTTTTTTTTTACAAAATTAAATAAAAACCGACTTCAGAAGTAAAAAAGTACAAAATAATATTTCAGCCTATGAATTTTACGTTCGAATCTATATTTATTTTGTTGGAGTCGATGTCAAGTCAAGCCAAAAAATTACTGCAAGCCCAGTCGCGAATCGTACCTACCAGCTTGACAGCGACTTCGACAAAACAAATTAATTTTCTTATAGATTCGAACGTAAAATTCATAGGCTGAAATATTATTTTGTACTTTTTTACTTCTGAAGTCTTTTTTTTTCTGTAATTTTTTTTTTAGTTTTTGTGAACGTTCGTTGTTCAGTTTGATGATCTAAAGTTCTAAACCATCCCTTTAAATATTACACCTAGTATATGAAACTTTTGAAAGGCCTCAACTGAAGTTCTGTGGTTTTTAACGAATAATAAAAAGCTTATACGTAGGTATATTAATAAGAGTTTAAACTGATTGTTCTACAGTTCACTGATAAATCTGATAATTGTTATAATATACCTATCAGTCAAGGCTATATCGGGATTCAATTAAATAGCTCTGTGGTATTTAATCTGTAGTCGGCATGTCGGATACGATGACTGTGAGTAATGTGACTGATGTGAAAAAATATTAATAGTTGATTGTTAACACGGATATTGTTAATGAATTAAACATATTTTCTTGTATTGATCCAGGCACTAAATAACTTGCCGAGGGTAAATTTACTTCAACCTTTTACTTCTAATATCTTCTATTTTACGACTAAGTGGAGTAACTGTGGTCTACATACAATAATAACAAACTTATAAACTACTAGCGTTATAGCAGATTTTAAGTCAAATCATAAGCTATCAAACAAAAAAAGTTTCATCAAAATCGGTTTAGTAGTTTTTGCGTGATGCTCGAACAAACAAACACACAAACAAACAAACAAACAAATAAACAGACAGACAAAAAATCCAATTGGTGATTTGGAAACAGGGACACCTAAAAACCATATCGTAATCTTTTTTTGAAAATATCTTCAATGTACAGACACACTTCTGTTACAGTTTTATAATAGTTTGGACATAATTTTATTTGCATATAAATAACTTATAGTAACTCTTAAAATAAAACTACCTACCAACAATTAGTTTCGGGTTCCAAGATAGATTTAGGTACTGCAGTAGGCCTGGCCTAGTTATAAGATAAGTGGTAAATTAACTGATAAAAAACCTTATGTCCTTGCACCGCATTCCATTCAAAGAATTGTTTGATTATATCAATACAATCTAGTACCTACTTAAAAATATACAATCGTATAACTAACACTATCTAGTCTTCGGAATACAATGAAAATCAATTTATTCAGATTAATCGTGGATTAATCACAAAATTATAGCGTCACGAAGCGTCGCGCCGTCAGTCATTAGCAGTTTTAAAAAGTCTATTGTTTCGGAACCGGTCAAGACTACTCCGATTTCCATGATTTTTTTTAAAAAGTCCGTAATCTTAAATTCTGCAACCTTTATAGTTTAAAAATTGACGCTCTTAGGCATGTAAACAGTTGTAACCCAAAAAATACAAATTTTAAGAAAAAATGCTTCACAACTTGCTAATTCATGTAAGAACAGGACATTCTCTTTACATTGAGGCAATTATTAGATTCTTCCTTATTGTAACATCTTTTTTTTACACAGTTCAATATTCTTTATCTTTATCTTTAATTGAGACTGGCTGACGAATAAACCTTGATGAGCGCGCTCCGTACAAACGAAGTTTGATTCTACTTTGAATATTCATCATCATCATCATCATCATCTCAGCCCATGGACGTCCACTGCTGGATATAGGCCTCCCCCAAGGATCGCCATAATGACCGGTCCTGCGCTGCCCTCATCCAACGGGTTCCCGCCGCCTTCACCAGGTCGTCGGTCCACCGTGTGAAGGGCCTGCCCACTCTGCGCTTTCCGGTACGTGGTCACCACTCGAGAACTTTTCGGCCCCATCGGCCATCGGTTCTGCGAGCAATGCGCCACTTAAGTTTGGCAATTCTTCGGGCTATGTCAGTTACTCTGGTTCTTCTGCGGATCTCTTCATTTCTGATTCGATTGTTCTTTATGATTCTTTAGACAGTAATTTTGTCGCACGCATAGAGCTAGGTAGGGCTTCTGTTAATTTAGCATGGTAGCGCAAGAATGAACTGTCGCGCCTTCGCTTTCATGTGCGAAATAAAAGCCGAACGAGTGGAGGATATGCCTCCTAGCTCGCGCTAGTTTAATTTGACGAATTAACGAATTAACGTCAATGAGAATTTTTAACACGATCTAAAGCCTGTGGTTTGTTCCATTTTCGTTAAAATATAGTTTCACAGTAACAGTGGCTCAACGGTTTCCATACATTTCTTGCAGAGATTAGTTTCTAGACAGTGTTAACAATTTTTCATTGAGTTTAATTGCTTAATATTCAAAATAGGATAAAACTTCGCTTGTATGGAGTGCGTTTCTTATCGTACGCATTCAAGCGCAGAGTTCACACAGTCTTCAGTTTCTCTACTCATTGTAGCGCACTGTGCTAGTGCCTCCGCTATGGTTTCCTACTGCTGGGACTAAATTATACAGAGTACGAGTTAACGTACAACACCCACGGAGAAATGCTAAATTCACGCGAAGACGTGTGATTAGCTAACAAAAGTTGGGCTTGTTTCATAAACTCTGCGTAACTTTCCGTATTACCGTTTATGGGTGTGAGAAAATTTAACGTTTAATTATCTAGCTACATTCGTTCCTCTACTGCACCTTAGCTTTATTTCTATTGCAATGTGTTTGCGTAATATGTAATATTTGCAAATGGTCGTTTTTGCTGTTGGGTAATCTAATCTCTGAAGATGTTTGTGTGTGCGCGGAGTCGCGTCTCGCTTCCTGTAGGCCTAGCATGCCGCCCCCTAGAAAATATGTGCCTCCATCTTCGTTATTTAACTTATGCTAAAAAGAGCGCACATGAAGATTTTGTCGCTTTGTCTGCATGCTCGCATCGGCATCGGTGCTGTCTTAACATATTCTTTACCAATAAGACTCATTACAAATACAAAACAAAATAAGCTGGTCAAAAGCGTGTCGGACTCGCCCATTAGGTATAGGGTTCCGTAGTCAATGGGCTTGCAATGGCAAAGAAATGGTTTTTAGTTAGTTTTTTTTGGCACTGGAACGGCCACAGCTTCCGTTATTATTTTCATTGAAAGGACTTGCTAACAGCTACATTTGCGAATATAAAAAATTAAAATTACCTACTCTTGTACCTATTTCAAAAGTTAGAGAACGCCCTAGTTTTTGTCTTTGAGCGCAAAATATCTCGCAAAAGTAACAAAAGCAAACAATAGCACAACATATCTACATTAAAATACCTAACCTAGCCCCGAAGGAACTATTATAATATATTACAATACCTAATCCGACGACATCTCACTCAGAGTGTTTATTATCTCTGTATGACTGAATTCCCACAAAACACATTGGGCACTAATTCTATAGAGCATCAAAATTACCAACGAAGCTCCTTCAAGTTGAGCACCAGACTTGGTTATCCAAAAATCGATGAGTAATTAGAACTTAGGTAAGAGTATGACAAGCATATAAAGTATTTGCTTGTTTATCGTAACATTATCACCTCAGCCGTAGCGCGGTAGTGTAATTTTCTTTGGCCGTAGTCTCTGCCTGATCAGTCACTTGTTTTAGCTTTATCCGGGAGATCGTCAACGGATACAATGTTCCCAGAAAGGCTTATTGTTTAGCAAACAATCAGCACACATTGCGTCACGATCCACGCAATAAGATGAGAAAATCTTGTATGCGATTAGGGAACTTAAATTATTCATCCTTTTTCTTTCTATTCGGGCCTGGCGGCGGCGGCGCGGCGGCGCGGACGATTCTCCTGCTCTTTGTTTCCTGCGGGTAAATGATACGTCTCCATGCTGGTTACACATTAAATTATGTATGATTTCTTTTCTCGCCCCGTCTATTCCGCACCTCACCGCACCTGCGGTAAGGGTAAAGTTTTCTTAGTCCCACAATAATTGTCTCTCGCTGTGGTCTCTTTGAGAGCGATGTGAAATCATTTGTAACTACGACGTTGTTTAGATGAAATAGATTGAAGAATATCAATTTTGCAACGTTGTGGTCGCACTTAGGGCATTTGTTCGGTATTGGGATCCTAATTCCCTTTTCGAACTTCATTTAAATTTAATTATTCTTGACTGTTGTTACCGATTCAGCTACTAATCCTTTCAGAGAAATATCATGTTTAGGGGTTCTGTACCTAAAGGGTGAAAACTGGACCATTTCATAAGCCTACGCTGTCTATCGGTCCGAGTCCGACCAACCGTATGTCTGTCCAACGCCGGATCTAGGGGAGGGGGAGGCAAATGGGGGCCACGCCCCGGGCGGCAGGTCTAGGGGGCGCCAAAATGAAGAGTTTGAAAAATAAAATATAGCATCGACTAGAAAATATTGTAAAAAATCTCGAGCTCACTTCTCTCGCTCCTGGTATTAGATCATATTGCAATGATCTCATTATATAGCGGAAAAATCTCGAGCTCGCTTCGCTCGCTCTTAATTTTTTTTATTGTATAAGAAGTATCCAGTCATTCGATCCAGATTTTAGATCATATTACGACGAGCTAATCTTATTGCCGTAAAATCTCGAGCTCGCTTCGCACCCTCCAAGTTTTAGATATTTTTGCAACAACCAAATCTGGACCCGGCCACACGTGGAAAAAATACTCCTATTGGTATTCCTTCGGAGGGGAGGGGCGCCAATGTCAAGTTTTTGCCCCGGGTCGGAATAATCGTAGATCCGGGGCTGTATCTGTCTCACCTAGGGCTGTATCTTTTGAAGTAGAAATACCAAACAAATATTTTATTTTTTATGGCGGATTGATAATATATAAACTAGTGTACAATATACATACATGAAACTAGTATTTTCCACGTTTTTTATTTTGCTGTATCGTAAAAACTGTGATACGAACATACAAGCGACAAACTTGGTGTGATTATAGTACTTAGTATACACACAAGTAGTCACAATAAAAATCTGTCAAATCTGTGTCGAGCTTGCGCTCGCGCTTAGGATCCCGGAGAAAACAAAATTGTTTGCTACTATTGTATGGTAGTACGGAACCCTTCATGTGCGAGTCTGACTCGCGTCTAGTACTTGGCTGGTTTTTTTAATCTGGTGACCCTACGTGCAACTAGTAGCGGCCACACCGGGGTGCGGGGCGGGAGGAAGTTCCAATCAGTGCTTTCTATTCTATCCCACCCACGACAATGCGAACTGCGTCGTATTTTTTTAAATCTAGAACCTCGCACGTATAGTGTGTAATTTAATTCTTTGCCATTGTCAGTTGGAGTAGGTTTTGCTTGACATCGTTTAGAAAGTACAGCCATTCGATTTCATAAAACAATGGTGTTCTTACTCGGATGGTTCCTCGGGCTCGGTGAAAGTGTTTACATTATAACAAACACGGACGCGACGCGACTTAACTATGCTTTTAGTCAGAATTATTGCTAATTAAATCGAGAATAAAATAGTCGTAATTGTGTACTTATGCAATTATAACTTTCGTATCCGCTATGAAGTCTTTATCTTTCCACGTCTTAAGTTACATGGGGAAAATTAGGGTCACCACATTCTGATACAAATAACTTTCAAACGATAGATTATCACATTTTTCTAACTAAAGTTCCTGACCAATACGAAAGGGAAATGGAAAGCTCACAGTCTCGGAGCTTTTACAGGGTGAAATTGATATCATTAGCATCCTTTTTAAACTAAACATCAAACTGAACAACTTTTACAATGGGAGCAAACCGATCGGAGGAAAAAAAAATCTGCTGTTGCATACATTTGAGTCGAGTAGGTATTGCAGATTAGTATGGAACAGCTGTTTGTTTTTTTTGCTCCGATTTGTTTGCTTCCATAGTAAAAGTTGTTCAATTTGATGGGTACACTCTTAGTTTAAAAGGATGCTAATGATATCAAATTCACCCTGTTAAAGCTCCGAGACTGTGAGCTTTCCATTTCCCTTTCGTATTGGTCAGGAACCATGTATTTTAATTAAATTTAATTGTAATACGCACAGAGCTTTTAATACGCACAGGGTTTTACAAAAAATCTCCAGTTCCTTATTAAACTGCAAATCTACTCGACCAAAATGTATGGACAGCAATTTTTTTTTTGCGATGTAAATATTTGTCGTATAAAAAAGTTTTTCAGTTTGATGGTCTACACTTTTAGACTCTAAAGGGTCCGTCCTAGTGCACAATGATTGAGCAGTACCCATAACGTTAGTCTCATAAAGATTCAGCACTATTTCAGTAGGGCCCTGTATTGCTGCTGCTCGCATCGTTTACCATGGAAACTTTGAAAAGATGATCGAAAGGAATTAGAATGTAGTTTCAAGTTTGCACTTCGCTTCCTCTTGATATACCCGGCACAACGAAGGTAGCATTAATAATATTAGGTACCAATTTAAGTTACCTAACGCCTCCGAAGCTTCCGTGAACAGTTGCCGGCTCTCGCTGTTACAACTACACCAGCCGTCACTTACTGCTTCTTCACACACGTATTTTAATCACCCAATTACTTTTCTTTTCACCCTTCGTATGCAGGCTGTGAACTTAAATACATAACATACTTGAGGGGTTGCTTCAGACCATCAAACTGAACAACTTTTACTAAGAAGCCAAATCCGAAATAGCGAAGTCGAATAGGTACTGCTGGTAAAAATCTGCTGCTGGAACAGCATTTTTTTGAGATTTCGAGATTTGCTTTATACTCTGCAGGACCGCCTCGTTGCTAATTATGTCTGAATTATTTATTGATCGATGTCTGTCTTCAACATGTTACTGTATACCAACATCTCAAAACCCTCAATTCAAAGTCTCGGTCGAAGTCAAAATACAATCAAAAGCCAATATTTCGTTGATACTATTGTCTCACATTACGCTGGAACTGGAAGGGCACAACCGCCGCGATATAACTCATGTGTGAAATGGCCCTAAAAATGCATGATAGAACGCAGAACGGTACCGTATTAACTTCACACTTAAAACAGCACCTGTTCGAAGATCTGATGGAAAAAATCTCATCGGAAAATAAGCTCGCCTTTTCTGCATGCTGCATGCCCTTTCTAGGACTTGTATCAACGCAGCAATGTATGTGTACTACAACAATTTTTAAATAAAACTTCGGAAACTACTTGTTTATAGCTCGATAACTAGATTTTCATTTTGTTTTAGTTTGCTATGCGTTCGATCTAATGACATCCCAGGGTTTTCTATCAGTATGTTTTTATTTGTGTAACGCATGGCCAGCCTGTGTCGACACTACCTTATTCTACGCTGTACTACGCAATGCTACGCTGTACTACGCAATGCTACGCTGTACTACGCAACGCTACGCTGCACAACGCCATGCTTATAGTACTCTGTGCATATACCTTGACAAATTACGCTGTCTACGCCATGCTTATGTCATGCTACGCTGTACTACGCAATGCTATGCTGTAGAACACCTAGACTACAGCAAATAAATCCACTTCTTTTCATGTGATAGCCCTTAGAAATTAAGACCTTTCCGCTAGCCATCGGTATTACATTTACATTACATTTTTATTTCATAGCAATTGCATTCAAGTATGAACATACTTGAAATACCTACTCACACAGACCAGTTACTGGTTGTGCCTACTTATAACTTTTGATTGAAAGAGCTAATTGCAATTAAATAAAAACCGGTCAAGTGCGAGTCGGGCTACTCGCGCACCGAGGGTTTCGTACTACACTACCATAGAACACAACATTATTAACTTAGAAAAAAACCTTTTTTTGTCCGGAAGCTTTAGCCAAACCAACTCACACTTGACCAGTTTTTAATATTTTTTGTTATTCTGTAGAGTTTGCTCTATAATCACACTAAGTTTGCCGCTTGTATGTATTACCGTTTTTTCGATAGAGCGTGAAGAAAAAACGTTGATAAGAACTAGTTTCTTGTTGAAAACCCCCCTTAATTTTTTACTTTTTGACATTTCAATTATTTGTTAACAAATCCGCCGTCATAACATAACGCATAATCTTAAAAAAATTAAACTATCTAGCTATTACGGTTCAAAAGTTACAGCCCTAAATAGGTAGGACAGACGGACGGACGGACAGACGGACGGACGGACGGACTGACGGACGGACGGACGGACGGACAACGTAGGCTTAGTAATAGAGTCCCGTTTCACCCTTTGGGTACGGAACCCTAAAAATGGCTCTCAAGAAAGAACAAACAAACAGATTGACAAAAATTCCAAAAATTATCTTACATTATTCCAGTCTTTATAGTAGGTACACCAATATCTTTTTCATTTTTTATTTAGTTCATACCCGCCATGTTTTAAATTTTATTTAATACGTATGCATATGCTCAAGACTGTTTTCCCCAATTGGGTAGGCAGAGATATTCTGAAACCTCAGAACATTCACATTTCAATTTCAGTAGCAGTCCCGAAACTCTGTCAAGTCGTCCAGTGTGACAGAGAGTGAGTCCGTCGCCGTATTTAATTATAACGTAAACATACGAGTAAACCTGCTTCAGTAATATTGTGGACCTATAAGCAATAACAGCCCGTCCCTCGTCTCTCGAGACCAGCGCGTCGCACCGCGGGTCCCATTGCATGCATTGCTTTAAACTTCGCTCCTCATACGACATAATATCCTGCATCTACCTATTTTCAATCTAACCTCGTTGCCATAAGAGTGACGTGAGGAGACCTCGTGTTTACCGAGGTGTAATGTCACTGTATTCCGCTCATCGGTGTTGCCACATTATCCCGTACCTGCCCGATGGCCCACCGCTAATGGTTCTGCTCGTTTTGATTACCTCTATGATGTATGTGCGAATTAACAGACCTCCCACCCTCACAGTGTCGATTGTTCTCTCGCTTTTTCAAAATCTGGACATCGAAACGAGGTTTATTTTTTATTTCTGGATGTTCTGGATATAAAGAGTAACTCAAGTAGCCATGGACACCAAGACTTAATAGAAATAAAAAAATACAGTTCGTTGGTAAGCGCATCACTTGAGAACGTCTGAACCAAGAATTTTAGAATGATAATGGATACCTAACTATCCTCTTTACAAGCATGGAAACACGAAAATTGTGTCCGTCGATGTTACGTTTGTCCCTTTCTATAAATTTTAGTCGTTGGATTAGAAAGTGACCAAGTTGAAGTTAGAAACTACGACGAGAATTTGCGAAAGAAGGACGAATATTACCGACTTCCAAAGAGTATTTCATGTTTCACCGCTTGTCAGGAGGATTGGTATCCATTATCGACCCGGACGACACGGTTGGTGTAATGGTTACCACGCCGAACTGCCAAACCAGGGTCCTGGGTTCGAATCCCGGTTCGGTCATGGATGTTTATATGTTTATGCCGTTGTTGTATGGTTTCCATAATAAACAGCCTATAAATAGTGCTTTCTTGGGATCATTACAATGTATGTGTCTGTGAGTGTTTTGAACCGTAATAGCTAGATTGTTGAAATTTTCTCAGATTATGCGTTATTACGGCGGATTTGTTAACAAATAATAAAAATGTCAAAAAGTTAAAAATTAAGGGGGTTCTCAACAAGAAACTAGTTTTTATAAATGTTTTTTCTTTACGCTCTATCGTAAAAACGGTAATATATACAAGCGTCCAACTTACTGTGATTATAGAGCAAACTGTACAAAATAACAACAAATACTAAAAACCGGCCAAGTGTGAGTCGGTCTTGCGCTAAAGGTCCCGGACCAAAAAAGTTTTTTTTTCTAAGTTAATAATGTTGTGTTCTGTTGTGGTGTGTTACGGAACCCTCGGTGCGCGAGTAGCCCGACTCGCACTTGACCGGTTTTATTTAATATATTTTTATTAGCATAGCTAACTAAATATATAAAAAAAAACACAGTTTTTCCCATTTTCGTATACTTACAGATAACAAGAAAATTTTTAAAAATAATACCTTTCCTTCCTACCCCTAATCATTCGATAAATGATAATTAAATGAAACAATAAAACGGTACAAATCCTGGTGATCAGCATTCGGGCACTAATCAATTCAGATTCGCGCCGGCAAGCGGTTTCATTAACGATTTTGATTACTTTGTATTTGTGTTGTGGAGCGATCGCCGGCGCCGCCGCGCCGGGTCGTCCGGGTCCGGGGTCCGGAGTCCGGCCGCGCCAGTGCCGGTCCTCTCGTAGAGCCACTGATAGAAATTTAATGAGAAACTTTCCAATTATCCAAAAGAAAATTAAGTTCCGAATGTGGAGGGATATCTGAAAACGGAGCCAGTAATTAATTGAGTAAACAGGAGAATACTCGCGCCGCGCCCGGACTCGCCCCTCCCTCACTGCAAGCAATCTTTCGTTACGTTGCATTGCATTGCTCGTTTAATATCTTTTTATTAGTATCATTTTATACAGGGTGTAACAAAACACCCTAGTAATACTTAAGGGGGTGCTTCAGACCATCAAACTGAACAACTTTCACTATGAAGCCAATTTCGAAATCGTGAAATAAAAATCAGCTGTCCCATACAAAACTGTAGTATCGGCTCGACTCAAATGTATGGGACAGCTGATTTTTTTTATTTGTTCTCAGTGTTGGCTCCATAGTGAAAGTTGTTCAGTTTGATGGTCTGAAGCACCCCCTTAAGTATTACTAGGGTGTTTTGTTACACCCAGTATAGCATCCACCATCAGTTTTCTATGAAGGACAACATCGAGAAGAAACCTGCAGGCTTCAATCAAAGAGATTTAACATAACTAACTCAATAAAATCTCTGAACACCTTCATACCTACTACTAAGAAATATTTTCAAAATTCCGGGCTGTCCATCTTTCAGTAGTGATAATAGATAGGCCCTTCGATGGCTTGAGACGCTGGATGAACACCTCATAACTTATGCCTGCAAACGAATTCGCCAAATAGAGACACAGCCATTTTTTTCAGTCCAAGTTGGAACACAGCGTCTACTTTGCATAATCAACGGTCAGAGTAGACTCAGAAGATGTTTTTAATCTAAACTATTATAAAACTGTAACAGAAGTGTGTCTGTACATTGAAGATATTTACAAAAAAAAATTACTGCATGGTTTTTAGATCTCCCTGATTCCAAATCACAAATTTTTAGATTTTTTGTCTGTCTGTTTGTTTGTTTGTTTGTTTGTTTGTTTGTTTGTGGGTTTGTTTGTTCGAGTATCACGCAAAAACTACTGAACCGATTTTGATGAAACTTTTTTTGTTTGATAGCTTATCATCTGACTTAAAATCTGGTATATAATTTATGCGGACGAAGTCGCGGGTAAAAGCTCGTAATAAATAAAATAAATAAATATCTTGGACAATGTTACACAAATTATCTAGTCACATTTAAAGTACCAGAATCTAGCCTGGACTTGTATTATGATGACTAGACAACGATATAGAATACATAATATGTAGATACAAACATCCATGACTCGGGTACAAATATTCATATTCATCATACAAATATTTGTCCCTTACGGGATTCGAACCCGCGGGTTCGAATCCCTCAATCCCTCAGCACAGCAGGCAGGTTCACTACCGACTGTGCTACCGGGCTGTCAATAAAAATACATTCATCGGTTTCAAAATGATGCGAAAAGGTACCTTACTCATGTAAGGTCTTGGACAAACTGTCAGTCGCCGTCGATGAGTGCGTCTTGTCTTTAACTCTTCTTCGGTTATAGTGTGACACTAATCATTAGTGTCACACTAAACATTAATCATCATCATCAGCCTATATTATACGGCCCACTGCAGTGCACAAGCCTACCATCAGTTTAAGGGCGTCAGTCTACCACGCGTGCCCAATGGGGATTGGTAGACTTCATTTACACATCCGAATTTCTTCTTCAGCATATGCAGGTTTTCTCACGATGTTTTCGTTCACCGTTTGAGAGCAATCGGGATCACGTAAATTAAGTTAGAAAAATTCATTGGTACATTGCATGTGGTCTGTGCGGACCCTCGTGAAAGATTGAGTGTCCAGACCTCTCCGCAACACACTACCGATGCTCCTAAACATTAGTGATAGTGAATAATGAATAGTACCTACATAGTTAACTTAGCGTTAGTTAGTTAACTTTAGACTTAACTAACGCTCTTTTCTGTATGCGTGAGAATAAAATTTCGGCCTCTAATATAAAATATATTGGGCTTTGTGCGAGCCAAGCCAGCCCGCCGTTCCCCACAATACATTGTATTGTTAAACAAAGCAACTCTCCCAAGATAGCTGATAAGTGCAATGATTCTGTGCTATCTGATCATCATTAACAGCCACAAGTCCTTGTTAATACACGTTTTGTTTCGCAAGTCTACTTTCGTTTTTAAATGTTGTGTATAATCTATTGACTTACACACTACTTGACGCTAATAAACCGCCTTCAAAAAAACTAAAAAGTTAAAAAATAATATTGCAGTAAGGCTACTCCTCCCATCTGCAAGGCTCTCTTTCTTACAAGCAAACTTTTGCAATTAGCCATCCCGCTTCAATTGCGCGGCTCCGGTCAGAATTTTCCGTTTTCTTTGAAAACCTGCATGATTTTTTATGAATTTTCAATAAATAAGAAAACCACATCATTTTATATTGTATTGTGAAGAATATTGTAAATTTTCATATTCTTCTGATCAACAATGTAAGAGTAAAACGGTTACAACTGGAAAAAAAGAGGTGACTTTGGAGTCGTTTTTCTTCAGTTTTATTAATTAAAATAGATTTCGAGAAAAACCACATCACTTTTCATATCCCCTAGATTGTTCAGTTTTGTTTTCTGCTTAAAAAGTGCCATAGTTAATGTATAAAATGGTTACAAAGTTACTCAAAACCGGGCGGACGCCCCTTGGAGCAAATTGGTAGCCGACCGCATGAGGCGTGCGGTCGCGACGTGTCGCGGCCGACACTTGCGACACGTCGCTGCGGTCGTGACTCGTGAATTGGAAGCCGACCGCACGCCGCAACTGCACGCCGCAGCTACAGACAGTATTGCCAACTTAGGGTATTTTTTGGGGTAATAATTTTCAGTAGGGTTTTAAGATTTAGGATGATGCTTTATATCTACTATGCCGTAACTTGAGCTCTAATAAAGGGTGAATAGAAAAGATTTTCGTAAAAACGAATAAGTAGAAAAAATTTCCGTAAAAAGTAAAAACATGTTTTTTTTATTTGTTTCCCAAAATTATCAGCTCGTATTTATTATATCTAGTAATATTTAAACACTGTTTTACCAAATACCAAACGCCAGTATGATTTATTGTTGGAATTTAACGGAAAATGTGGTTGAAAATAGAAATTTCATTAAATTAAAGAAATATCGTGGAATTCGTATGAATTATCGTGTTATACCCGACTTTTATGTTCTATCGCATGCCACTCAAAAATATCGTGAATCTAAGATAATTATCGCATGCTGGCAGCACTCGGCGACACTACTGGTCTGCGATCGAGCGTCAGTGAAGCTCGACCGCACCGCAGTGAAGTCGAGCAGCGTGTCGCCGGCTGCGCAGGGTATTTCATAGAATTACATACAAACCAGTAGTGTCGTCGCGACATGCGGTTGCGGCGTGCGGCGTGCGGTCGCCTGTCAACCGCCACCTTTATTCGTTCGCATCATAATAACATTAATTTGTTTAATAGAAGTCGTTGTCAAGCTGGTACGATTCACGACAGGGCTTTCATTTTTTGGCTTGGCTTGACACCGAATTCTATTAAACAAATTAATGTTCTTATGATGCGAACGAATAAGTCATCGGCTGCAATATTATTTTTTAACTTTTTAGTTTTTTTGAAGGTGGTTAAAATTTTTTGTTAAAATTTTATTTATTTCACAATTTTCAGAGGAAGAATTCATTAGTTCGATTTAATAGTAGTGCTTTAAATTAACAAACTCACTAGTCGGCACTACAATTTTCGGAGGTTCCCCTCGATTCCTCTGGGATCCATCATCAGATCCTGGTTTCCTTATCATGGTACCACACTTGAAATATCTCCTTTCCAACAAAAAAAGAATCATCAAAATCGGTTCATAAACGACTAAGTTATCCGCGAACAAACATTAAAAAATATATATATACAACGTGTTAATGAATTAGCGCAAAACCTCATACATCCCAACTGATTTATAACAAAATAATTAGATTGCAACAATAATTTCATTATTTTGATAATTAAAATTTAAAGTTATTCGCATTTTAAGTTTTGAGGCAAAAATGATTTGTTATCATTTCAGCACTGAAAGAAAGCGCTAACGTACTCATGGATACATTTTAATAATCTTGTTTTTGTTGTAAGTAGGGTGAGTGTGCTCATGCGGTGGGTTGTCGTTGGGTTCAGTAAATTTTAAATTTTGCAAAAAAAAAATTACCTATGTTGAAACGATGATAATTCGATTCTGCTCTCGATTCTAAACAAACTACTTTCTAGTTTTGCGTTAATTCATTAACACGTTGTATATATATATATATATATATATATATATATATATATATATATATATATTTACGGTCGAATTGAGAAACCTCCTCCTTTTTTTGAAGTCGGTTAAAAAAAGTATCCCAACCGAAAGAGTAACAAAATGCATAAAGAGTAACAATTACGCGCCAGTCTTCGTTTGATCAACCGACTACTGATCTACATTATGGTATCTTTTTCTCTTTATCCATTCGCTTGATATAAGAAGTTATATCAAGTTATATTAAAAGAAGTTTTGCGTTAAAGTCTACGTTAAAGTACATATTGTAGATGAAATGTGATTATGACATCCTTTAGGAAGGTACATTGAAATCTTGAAATGCATGCGACATATCGTTTTGTCATGCATCGGAGCGGCCCGCGAGACTGGCGTGCGATTATGTCGGGTATCCGTGTCCGACCGATTAATGTCGTAGTGGCATCTGACTGACGGACTGACGTGTCTCTTGCTTCGTACACAATACACATGTCGTGATCACGTACACACCTTGAACTTATCGAGGGGAATTTTATATCCAATACATATATTTTTTATCATACCTATAGGACCCTTCTTAATATACTGACGGCTTTTCAACGGGATGATCAGACTATCAAATTAAACAATGTTCTACAGGGTGTCCCAGAAATGGTGAATCAAACTGCTATGGGAGGCAGCTTGACTAATGTCCTATCCATAAAAAATATTAAAAAAAATAAAACGCACATGACCATAAAAAAAAAAGAATATCCAAAAAAACGGGAAAATCATCAAATTTTTCTAAGTTTCCAGCTCTAATTATCGCGTTTTGGGATAATTTGTAATTTTTTTCTGCCAATATTAATTGTTAGAGGTTGCTTCGACTGATTGTTAACATTTTACAAAAAAAAATGTCTGCACTTCGAGCACAGACCACTTAGTTTAATTGTTTTTTCTGAACCGAAAAATTTTCTTGCTATTTTAACCAGCTGTAGTATAAAAAAAAAGTATGGGACTTGTGCGGCAAACTACTTCAAAAAGTTGCCTATTTAATGACGATTTTAAAATGATACGAATCACTGAATTTACTTTACAAAATTGGGAGATATTAATTTTCTTGTGTGCTAGGGTGAAATTTGTGCAATTTATTCTTTACTTTTTAATTCATTTTCCACTTCTAATCCGTTGCTTCTAAGGTTAGAATTGGCTAAAAAAGTTGTTTCAATACCCGGTAGTAATGGCACGGTTTTTTAGAATCCCGGTTTTTCAAAATCCCGGTGTTTTAAAATCCCGGTTGTTTAAAATCCCGGTTTTTTTAGGAATCCCGGTTTTTTTTAAATTCCCGGTTTTTTGGGAATCCCGGTGTTTTAAAATCCCGGTTTTTTGGGAATCCCGGTTTTTTGGGAATCCTGGTGTTTTAAAATCCCGGTTTTTTAAATTCCCAGTTTTTTGGGAATCCCGGGAATTTAAAAAACCGGGATTCTTAAAAAAACTGGATTTTAAACAAACGGGATTTAAAAAAAATCGGGTTTTTAAAACACCGGGATTTTGAAAAACCGGGATTCTAAAAAACCGTGCCATTACTACCGGGTATTGAAACAACTTTTTTAGCCAATTCTAACCTTAGAAGCAACGGATTAGAAGTGGAAAATGAATTAAAAAGTAAAGAATAAATTGCACAAATTTCACCCTAGCACACAAGAAAATTAATATCTCCCAATTTTGTAAAGTAAATTCAGTGATTCGTATCATTTTAAAATCGTCATTAAATAGGCAACTTTTTGAAGTAGTTTGCCGCACAAGTCCCATACATTTTTTTTATACTACAGCTGGTTAAAATAGCAAGAAAATTTTTCGGTTCAGAAAAAACAATTAAACTAAGTGGTCTGTGCTCTAAGTGCAGACATTTTTTTTTGTAAAATGTTAACAATCAGTCGAAGCAACCTCTAACAATTAATATTGGCAGAAAAAAATTACAAATTATCCCAAAACGCGATAATTAGAGCTGGAAACTTAGAAAAATTTGATGATTTTCCCGTTTTTTTGGATATTCTTTTTTTTTATGGTCATGTGCGATTTATTTTTTTTAATATTTTTTATGGATAGGACATTAGTCAAGCTGCCTCCCATAGCATTTTGATTCACCATTTCTGGGACACCCTGTATATGGGACCAAAGTCAAAATCGCGAAAAAAAACAGCTGCCCCAGCTGCACTATCACCAATTGTCGCATCTCTATTCTGAAACCTTAATAAGACTAACAACAATATTTTCAGTCGCTTCCTCGAAGTCAGCCTCGACTCAAACTCAAATCGAAAAATTCCTCGACTCATCCTTGAAATATGTATTCTATTCTAACTCATAATCTCGTGGTGCCTGTACAGGTTGAATCAAAGAAATTGTAATAAATAAATGATACCTAGGTATTTACTCTGTAAATACTCTGTAATTTAATTTTATACCAAGTTTGGGATCGATAGCGCAATCGTTATCGACTTGGCTTCGGCCTGCGATAATATTAATTTACCGTGCTACATACGTGGACTCACTACACTGGTTCAGCGAATATGAAAATAATAATCTTAATCTTGTGTAGGTACATTTGGTTACACCGCGTTTATTGCGAGCTCAATTAGGTATCACTAAGATTTGTCAAGATTATTCTTTTCGATTACTTCTCTCGAGTGTTAAATTAATTAATATTATTTTGGATATTGTTTACTCGACATAGTAGAACTAGGTTACAAGAACTGTTTCTGGGTCACACAAAAATTGCTAACCTAAGTTGACATCGCAATAATCTCCAGTTTGATGACCAATGATTTTTAGTGTTCCGTACCAAAATTGGCAAAACGGAAAACTTATGAAATCAACTCTGTGTCTGTCCGTCCGTCCGTCCGTCTGTCTGTCTGTCTGTCGCAGGCATTTTTCTCAGAGACCGTAAGGCATAGGAAGTTGAACTCGATATAGTATAGCAATTGCTGGTCCAATAACATAAATGAAGTAAAAAAAAGTTTAATTTTTATATTGGGGGGCAATTTGGGGTGGTAGAAAGGGTAAATAAAAAAATATTCTACCCTATGTTGTGGGGATCAATTGAAAGCTTATGAAAATACGAATCTAAAAATATATTTTTCAAATTATTTCCTAACGTCTGGATCTTGGACCTTGGCATTTCGACAACGTAGCCCAACTTGTGGCCACGTGTCTACAAGAAGTTGTACCATGACGACTAGGGAGGTCCGAGGCTGCCGATGACGGCAAGGTTAAGGCTATCGGCGGCGTTCTCTCGATAACAGATACCTAATCACTATTAAGTGTATTGTTTGTTGCAACCGGACCTATCACTCCATATTTCTTAACTTGTTATCATCTACCGATAACGTGAGGGGTCACGAAGATAAACTTTTTTAAATGTCACTGAAAGTTACCTTGAGATTGTTCCGTTTAAGGAGGTCTAATCATACTTCATACCCCAATGGGTAAGTAGAAAGGATTTCTTTTTGTTCTGACAGGTTTGCTCCCATAGAAAAAGTTGTTTAGTTTGATGGGTAGAGTATGAGGTTTAAAGGTTAATGATACTTTTCCCCTGTATAATTATTTTATCACTTACGTATTTTAATTCTGATGCATAAAAAAAAATAAAAAGCAGAAATTCTGGAGACACAGTTGCTAGGTTTTGCATTAATTTTTTAATTTGTTTTACACGCAGCCACTGTGGATAAGCATGCAAATGATACATAATATTAATTTATTATTGTTGGTCTCTTCACTCTAGCGTCTACTACTAGTATAGTATTATTTTATCTGTGCCTCTACCAAAAAGCATACAGTCGAGGCGAGCGCTGGCGGCCTGTGCGAACGCTGCAACTGCGAATTGAATGGCTTTGCGTTTTGATTTGAAACACTCGTAAAAACTCAGATGTATGCTTTTTGTTAGATGGCGTCGGAGCTCCGCCGGCTAAAGGCTCCGGGCATCAGCCACCTGCTCTCTGAGGTAGGTTACCGTTACTTCCACACCGATGCGCACACACTCACATAAATATTCTGAGCAAATATACAAATGTCTCCAATTTGTTTCGCGAATCATGGCTCCTGTGCTGCTCTTGTTGTTCCCTGACAAAAATGTTTGAATATGAATGTAGCGCTCTCGTGTGCGCCTGAAAATTAATGCTGACAATATTCGTTTGCGTCGATAGAAATGATAGGTATCAAGAAATACCTCATCTTTGCCGATGACTGAACGGCGAAAAATATAATAAACTAGTACGCAGGTAGCATGTTTCGTGTAACAAGTGAATTCCTTTTAAACGGGCCCGAGAGTTGATCCCCGACAGGCCGGGGGAGGTTCGAGGCGAGAAGTGTCGGGCGCGAAACCTTAGGGCTCGTTTAAGCTGGGAGCGAAACAGATTGGGTCCGATTTACGGTTGTACCCGACGATATGAGGTGAATCTACTGTCTGTACGACCGTATCACATACACCACGGGAGAGGCTGGTCCCTCTGAGAGGCACCTGATATTTATAATAACAAATTCACATCTTGATCACGGCTTATAAAAAATAAGTATTTTATTTTGAAGAGGAATGGGTTCCTTATTTATTCCGTTTGCAGTCTCTAGTACAAAACAATAAAAATGTTTGTAGACCATCGTAAAAATAAATTGTTAGTGATAAAGTTAGAATCTAAATATAGGTAGTTAGTTAAATCCGAAGCAAGGATCATAAAATGAATTAATGCGGATAGAGATCTTGCTCTTAAATCTTAAACTACGAGTAAACCATTAAAATGTCTGCAGCGCGCCGTAGTCGGTAGCTGCAGTGCAGATTATAATTTATATTATTATTGTATTCTCATGTCTTTGTCTCCGATGATAAATAGATGATGCCATGAAAATGTTGGTATCAGAATCCGAGCGCCGGATAATATCTTTTTCTCATTTGACAGTGATGTGTTCAATTTGGTCCAATAGCACGGCATGGCAGTTGCTCGCTCCTCTCCTCACAGCTCATACCGTGGCGTGGCGGTGCGTTCAAGTTATTTGAGTCTTCCTGACAATTGTACCATCGGTCCGCACGAAATTGTCTATCTCTAATACTTCGTGCAGTATGTGATATCTTCTTCGCTATCTCTGATTCTAACAATTTTATTGTACCTTGTAAATAAGGTCCAACAAAATTAGCTGAAACTATTTTAAGATATGCTCAGACCATCAAACTGAACAACTTTCTCTATAAGACCAATACCGAAATCGCAAAAAAAATTTGCTTTCGCGATTTCGATATTGGTCGCATAGAGAAAGTTTTCAGTTTGATGGTCTGAGCATACCCTTAAAATAGTTTCATTTCAGCTAATTTTGTTAGACTTTATAGGTAGGTACGCACGGCGACAGATCAACCTACCCATAGTTGGACCTTATGTCCATAAACATAGAGATCAACTATGGGTAGGTTGATCTGTCGCCGTGTGTACATACAGGGTCCTTCTTAATATGCTGAAACTTTTTTAAGGGGATGATGAGAACGTCAAACTGAACTAATTTCTCTACGGGACCAACATCGAAATCGCGAAAAAAAAATCAGCTGTCCCATACTAAACTGTAAACCTACTCGAGCCAAATTTATGGGACAGCTGATTTTTTTTTCGCGATTTCGATGTTATGGTCCCATAGAGAAAGTAGTTCAGTTTGATGGTCTGATCATCCCCTTAAAAAAGTGCATATTGAGAAGGACCCTGTATATTGATGCTGGGCCAACTATTTCTTCAGAGA
This sequence comes from Agonopterix subpropinquella, assembly GCA_922987775.1. Classification (NCBI taxonomy): domain Eukaryota; kingdom Metazoa; phylum Arthropoda; class Insecta; order Lepidoptera; family Depressariidae; genus Agonopterix; species Agonopterix subpropinquella. The sequence continues at coordinate 29,595,248 of OV277693.1, forward strand.
AAGTTACATAATATTGTTAATCAATATTTTTAGCATACTTTAAGACCAATTCAGACAGCTTTTGTAAAATTACATAGCGAACACTGATAAAAGCTTGCCTTTAAAAATACAATGTTCGGCAAAAGTTTGGTAACTGGCCCATCGTCTGACATTGCCATATTAAAACTTCCGGCCGCTGAAATATTCAGTCGATTGTCAATTCCTCAAGTTTTTAAACTGAGCTCTTACTCTGACCATGCTCTGACCTAATAGACTGACATTTCTCTGATTATTTCTGCTTTTATATGCGGTCTATGATTCTGCAGTGCTGACTGACATTCATCTACTAAACTTGGTGCTATGCTTTGTTTTTGTTTATTATGGAATGCCTGTGGGAGGTAATCCTATTAAATAATACCCTGGGTATTATTGAATACAACTTCACTAAGTTTGGGTCGTAAACGTCTTCATCTCGGTAACCATAGTGATGTGAGTTTTATCCTCGAGAAGGAAGTAGATCGCTGTACGGTGCCGTGCCACATATAGGCCAATAAAATAAAATAGTCGTCGGGCGCGGGCGAGGAGGGCCAGGTGATACATAGCGGCCAAACTTTATTGCTGGAGCGAGGTTTGCCGCGCTTTAATATTTAATATTGAAAAAATACAAGCGATCCATCGCTCGCTATCGAAACTTGTTTATTTGGGGCGGCCTCCGTGCTGCACCGCCAGCGCCACCGCGCACCGCTCTCAATGCAACATGCAGGAGAATGCTCCAGCGAGAAGCACCGGCGCTCTCTGCGATTGCATTTAAAGGTCGACAACGTGAGCATTTTGTAAAAGTAGCTGCTCTTGAAAAATTTCCGTCACTGTGTTTATTCATGTCGGCTCCGAAAATTGGACTTGCACTGTTCTGCGCCATTCCAAATTCCAATGCATTTATGATGGCGTTAATAAATTAAATATTACAGCGGGGTTGTGCAATGCAACAGGGTGCAATTGAAATGAGTAAACAAATGTTTAGGGGTGGTTCAGACCATCATGAGCACTTTTTTCTATGGGAGCAAACGTGAAATAAAAAAAAATTGCTGTTCCATACTAAACTACACTTTGTAAGGTGTTCAGTTTGATGGCCTGAACAAAGTTTTAGGGGTGGCCCTAAAACTTTGTTGAATCATTTCAATTGCACTCTATAGTATTTTGTCTTTAGCAGTCGTAACTGTCGTAGATGGAAAGTCATTGTAGGTAGCGGACAATGAACGCATGTGGCAGGCGCCGAGTGTCTTCGCAAGGTGGCCACAGTACCACGGCCACAGTGCCACAGTGCCACGACCACAATGCCACAGTGCCACGACCACAGTGCCACGGCCACAGTGCCACAGTGCCGCCGCACGGCGCGGCGCGGCGCCGGCGCCGCGCGGCCACGGCCGCTCAGCAAGCAACTCGGGCGAAACAGTCGTAAACCGTAACGTGTACCGACGCCTCAGATCTACGTGTGCTGGATAAGCCTCGACTTTTGTGGTTGCATTATAAGCATACGCCCCTGAAACTACACAACTTTACCTAAGGAACCTACGGAACATGGGTGGCCTCACTCCGCAACTTTTATTTGGACGGTCCAAAAGCTTTTCTCTTTTTTCGGCCCATTTTATTTAGGAAAAGTTGTTTAGTTGCAGTGTCTGAATATACACCCTTAAAATACATCATAGGATTTGGACCAAAATGTGAAAGTGCCGGCCAAAAAAATGCGATATTCTGTTAGGACTTGTCCGTTTAAACATATATTATTATGGTCCTTGGTTTTATTCGAAAATCTGCCTTTTCATACACATATTCTGCTAGAACTAGTCCCGTCTCAGCATTTTTTTGTATTGCACCAAAGCTGGAGGGCCATTTTCCTTGATTTTATTAAGGTTTGATAAATCTTATTTTCACACATTTTTGATGAAATAAAACTTACAGCTACAGCTTTCGTGCCATAATAATAACTAATTATGCTTAGACAGACAAAGTTCTAACAAAATATAGCATTAGTTTTTGTTGGCCATTTGTTCACATTTTGGCCAAAAATGTATGAAACACCGATGATGTCCTTTGTCGAGTAATTAAAAAATAATATTGTGTATTGCTATATCCAATATCCCTAGTCCCTGCTGGGACTTTTGTTTTATACCTAACGATTGCATTGTGTGATTGTGATCGATTCCATAGTCAGTTCTATTTGTGATCTCGAACTCGGAAAATGACGAATACCTTTTCAATTTCTCTCCCATTGACTGCTCAAGCTAATCCCCGAATATTGAATTCAGCCTCTTTTTGGACATTAGTTTCTTCGCAGTCACTTTACGTTCACTGGCCGTCACACGTTTGAATGAAAAACGCGACATTATTTTTATTAAACCGTCATCTTTTCATTTTAAAGTCGCTTACCTAGAAAATATTGTTATTCAGACAATTATCTCGAAATGGCTTTCGATTCAGCCCTAAAAACTTGGCATAGGTACCGAATTCTCATGCCACTTCTAGTATTCGATACGTAATCCTCGCCGTAACCTCCTGGCGTACCGGTAACGACGCGGTCTCCCCCTCACCGGTTGAATTATTAACACGTGCCATCCAAGAAGTTGAATCGACAGAATTAAAACTTACCGACCTCTTCCATATTTCACCTACTTACGCTGTTTTCCCAATTCAAGCCATTGAGGGCGCTAACGTTAATGAGCAGGCGTGGAGGGTGTTCCAGCGGTAAGCTGTGTCGTGTCGCATTGACACTGTGAAGATATACCTACCTACATTCAGAGAGCGTGGTGCGTTGAGGTTGAGGAATGGGCACTCAATCATGAGGGTCCTGTTCGAATCAGCATGGACGACATTCCACGTACCAATGCGTTTATCTCACTTATGTACGTAATACCGGAAAACATGAGGAAACCTGCATAAGCTGAAGAAGAAATTCTGATGCGGATGCAAAGTCACCTATCCGCATTGGGCACGCGTGGTGACTGTTGCCCATACACTACACCCTCTCTGAGGGTAGGCCTGTGCCCTGCAGTGGGACGTATAGGATGGTGACATTCAGTCTATCGAGCGATAGTCAAGTGAACTTTCTAGAACGGTCTACAATTTCTGCGGGAAAGGGCTTAAAATCGTAGCAGGAAGGGACGCTTGAAGCATTGACACAAGAATGCCATAGCATACGAAATCGGTTACCTTTTTCTGACACAGATGCTATGCTATACATACAGGGTCCTTCTTAATATGCTGACACTTTTTTAAGGCGATGACCAGACTATGAAAGTGAACAACTTTCTCTATGGAATTAAAATCGAAATCGCTAAAAAAAAACAGTTGCTCCGAGTAGGTTTGCAGTTTTGTATGGAAGTGATAATTTTTTTTCGCGATTTCGATGTTGGTCCCATAGAGGAAGCTGTTCAGTTTGACGGTTTGATCATCCCCTTAAAAAAGTGTCAGCATATTAAGAAGGACCCTGTATATATAGCATAGCATCTGTGTCAATGCGATAACGATGTCGACAGCAGTCGACTGCCGTAGCAATCGTTGTCGTTGTTATATTCTAACGTACACACGGCGACACATCAAGCTATACAAAACCAAGATAAGCTGGCCGCGCGTAGGACGAGTAATGTATAACGTCACGCGACCTGCTTATATTGGTTTTGTATAGCTTGATGTGTCGCCGTGTGTACACTGATGATGTAACTTGTCGGAGGCTGCTATATTAACACCAGTGCCGGCAAACAAGTCAGACCAGTTCATTTTTTTCTTCTGGGGCAGCCATAAAAGTCTCTTAAGCAAATGTACAAACCAGATTAACTTTAAACACGTAATCCTAAGTGCATCACTTTGTAACATTTCTATTTCTTATGCATAACCAACTCACTTTCCACTACTTTGCAAAATACGATTCGTCCCAATGGAGTCGTAAATAGAAAATTTGCATATCTATGAACCCGCAGCCTGCTCTCTGAATGCGTAACGCGTAATATTTTACGTTTCGATATCTTTAATGCAAGCATGTTTTACGTGCCTCACATTACTCACTACGCCCGCTCACGTAAATCCGATCGTGATCCAGTACCTACATCCGACCTCCGTACTGTGATTCCAGCTGGCCACAGCTAGCGGCCTGCTCTATCCACTTGGATAAAAAATAAGCAAATAAGATGGGTACTTACCCATGGGTAAGTACCCATCTTATTTGCTACGAGACTAATCAAAAGGGTAAAATATAGTTAGCGTATTGTAGGTAGGTACCTACCTACCTATACCCGTCGCGGTCGGGCCTTGTAGATATTGGTGACGGCGAGGGGCGTCTCGGGCCGCAAGCACGCGGCCGGCCGTGAATCGTCAGTGGACACATGTGCCCGACCGGGCCCCACCCGCTGAATAATATACGAACGTTGTTTGAGGCTGCGATCTTCGCCTGTTTTATAGCGGACGATTGGCTACAGAAATTCGGGTCCTACAGCGTCCGCATCCCAGGAGAATTTGATTTAAAAACAAACATAAAAAGAAATAAAATAGTAGGCGAAGGAATCTTCAATTCTAGCCTATCTTTTGCGTTTACGGTCTAGCCTTGCACTCAGTGAGGTTTCGTAAGTTGCGGCGCGTTTACGAAGTGCGGTGGCTGCGTTAATAATTAAGAGCACTTTTCCACGCGAGCGGAGAGAGAAGCGGGCGGGGTGCGGAGCCGGGGCAAACAAACATCTCCGCCACACGACACGTAGGTACCGCGTACCTCCCTAGAGCTCCGTACTTACTCCGAACCGAGCACCCGCCGACGACGACCGGAAAAGGCCATTCTGCCTTCCCTTTTCTTTCACGCCACTGTTCAGAGTGCAGCGGCACCGTCAAAGCCAAATTGAAAAACATCTTTATGTAAAGCTGATAAACTTACGTTCGTTCGCATTACCCGCACCCCCGGAACTATAACGCTGTCCTCTGTATTTGAGGACGAGTCATACGAAAGGGGTACGCTGCCTCTCTGCAAACTAAATGGTATCACGTCTTCGTTATCTATGCAGATAGAGAAACGAAAGTGAGTGAAGCGCGTAACATGTAGAATTTGTCAGGTTAATAAATAGCCTTGTCTCACAGTTCCGTATAAAAATCAGAAGGCATGGATGTTGTGTAACAGTGACAGCGCAGGTAAGGAGGCGGCTCGGCACGCACGGCACGCGCGCGCCGCTCGCGCTCGCGCTCGCCCTCGCGCTCGGCCGAGGCAGCAGACGAGGCGAGGCGCGGTGAGAGCCGACATTTTTCCAACCCTACGCATTTCCCTACTAAGTTAACATAAGCCGCTCTTGACAAATGTTTAAGATGAACGGTTATTTTGCACACTGTTTATGTTGTGTATATTTTTTACAAAAAATGTTCTCTCTTATGTTCGGGGCTTCAAGAAAAATAAAAAGATAAATGGCGTTAGCTAAGACGTAAGGTGTTTCGGAATGGCTACCGGTGTTTCACGCCAGGATTTTATGGTGCTCTCCACCGTTACGAATACAATTTGTTCAGGTGTACGTTTATGTGGCATTGATCGCCGATATCACCTCACTCGCCCACACAAGCACAACTTTGGTGGTCGGAGACGGGACGACACATAAGAGTTTGGAGGCAGAGATCAAACCGACCAACAAATAATATAGGTAGATTGTTCAAAGCACTCGTAGCTCGAAAGACGTAAAAACAAAGTCCCCCTCAGTTTTACGTTCACAACCCTTACACAATGAATAAGTTAAGTGACTGGTCAATTCCATTTATGATGGAACTAAAGTGCGACGCAAAAAATTTGGCAACTTTCATTCATAATTGAGTAGGATACGAATGTCGCTTATGTGAGACATAATAATATAATATAATTAAATGATATAATTATTTTAATAGCGCTCCAGTCGCTCACTAGACCAACGTTATTACGTTCACGCGATCATAAATTAATTCTAAACATTAAGTAGGTATATCGTAAACTAGACTTTAACACATGAGCTGGCCACTCCCAGCTCAAAACGTAGGTATATTCATGTAAAAAATTTGCCTGCAAAAAATTCAGGAAGCGGCAATGGCGGTCTATATTTTTAACCTAGTTAAAAGTCTGACCGCAAGGCGATATCTGAGCCTAGTAAAACCCAGACTTAGCCGCCTCAATAATATAGCCGGTACAGAACCGCAACTGGGGGTCTATGTGACCCCTCACAATACTAAAATTCTGTCGATACGATACACCCGTTGCACAGTGACGCGTCTTATAAAGATAAATCACAATTTACGACATTTATTCGTAAATATAAGTATTTCGTGCTACGCTTACTCAAATTTTTTTTATGTGTTAATTGTGTTACCTACTTTAAAAGTCTCTCTCTCTGACGACCTCGAGTGCGATTTTTGAATCTCATTCTTTGAACTCAGCAGTTGTAAATGTCAATATTACTATGGAGACGTCCATCTTTCTACTGCTGATTTGACATTAAAAAATCATACTCCAGGAGTGCTATTTTTGAAAGTCACATCAGCAGTAGAAAGATGCGTATCTCCATAGTAATTTTGACATTTTCAACTGCTGGACTCAGCGAATGAGATTCAAAAATCGCACTCGGAGAGACGTTGAACTCAGCAGTTGAAAATATCAAAATTACTATGAAGATATGCATCTTTCTACTGCTGATTTGACTTTCAAAAATCCTCCTGGAGTAAGTATCATTTTTGGAAGTCAAATCAGCAGTAGAAAGATGCTTAATATGTCCATAGTAATTTTGACATGTTCTACTGCTGAGTTCAACGTATGACTTTCGTCACTCCAGGAGTTTCACGCACTCTTGAAGTATGATTTTTGAAAGTCAAATCAGCAGTAGAAAGATGCGTATCTCCACAGTAATTTTGGCATTTTCAACTGCTGAACTTAGCGAATGAGATTCAAAAATCGCACTCCTGGAGTGCGATTTTTGAAAGTCACCGGCTGAGTAAAATGTCAAATATTCACCGATTTCCCAAAGTGAAATTTTTTTTATCTCACCGGTGGTGACTCTGTACTCACTCATACCCATGAGTTCAATACGAGTGCCCCTTCCCACTCGTATTCAAGCTCACCGGTAACTTCAAAAATCGCACCGAACCACCTGAAGACTCAATTCGGACCCCCCAGATGTGTCAGCCTGACTTCGTTCCTGATCTCGGTCGCGGGTATAGACTACAAATTATTTGCCTAGACCGCAGTGTAACCAGCATTAAAAATATACACAGCGAAAACATAAAGTTGCCCAACTTTCTGTAGCTATATTTTGTGTCCATTGAAGTAAACTCGAACTACTCGTGAGTTGAGATTAATGCTTCACTCCACAACATTTTTGAATTCGATAGAAAGTTGGTACCTACTCTTGTGATCAAAAAATGTGTTTCTTGTCGTATCTTTTTTGATGTCATATCTTTCCAGTGCCGTATAATTTTATTTTCGTTACCATGATGAATGGTATTTTCGTTACCTCTGGTCGATATTCAGCGATTTTTAATTGAGAATCTTTTCAGTGGTAATACTCCAAATTTAAGTGACTATAAATATTTCCTAAATGTTCTTAGCATTAAGAGGATAACCGTTGTGCGCTCCATATAAACGAAGTTTAACCCATGTTTAACCAATAAAAATCAATGAAATTTTTTAAAACTATCCTAAACAATGTGTCTGTCAGATTTTCATTAAAATGTATAATTTCAATGTTGTATCGGTGGTTCAGTGGTTCAAAGATTTCCCTACAGATCTTAAAACCTCGTATATTTTAACGGAAATCTGACAAACAGGTACAGTTAATGTCTAGATCGTGTTTAAACATAGACTTTAATTAGTTATTGATTGTTATTAGTTGTTTATTATTAGTTAATCACTAACTAATTGAAGTCAATGAAATTTACTATAATCTATGTCCAATGCCTACCTATCACTGATTAGTATTGGAAATATAATCTAACTTGGTTTGTATAGATAGAGCGCGCTCGGGCGCTCTGCAAGGACTCGGAGCTTGTCGGTGACATATTGCTACACATAAATATAAAAAACTGCGTTGTTTGTTGTTGTCGCATGTAATTTAAAACGCAGTTTAGTGATTCGCCGCCAGGTTCGTGTCCGAGGCCCGGGCCGGAGGTGGTAACTGATAATGATAGGTTCTCTATAAACAGGGTGTTAACTTATAACGTTAACGTTACGTGCTTAAAGAGGGTGCTTCAGACCATCACACTAAATAACTTTCACTAAATAGGACCAACACAGATATAGGGGAAAAAATCTGCTGGTCCAGAGAATATATCAATAGCTTCACGCCAAAAATTTATGAAACAGCAGTTTTTTACGCAATTTTGGTTTTGGTCCCTTAAAATTGTTCAGTTTGGTGGTCTGCTTACCGTATTTAAGTTTACAGCTTGAATACAGGTATACAGGTTGAAATTTAAAGCTCTAGACAGACGGACTGCATTTCAACTGCAATCTAACCGCAAATTGCATTTCAAGTGCAGTTTCAATGCAGTTGAGACGACTGCAATAGAACTGTAAACCAACCGCGAAGTCCGATTGCAGTTTAATTGCGGTCGGCGTGCAGTTGAAAACAATTTGCGGTTGGATTGCAGTTGAAATGCAGTCCTTCTGTCTAGAGCCTAAGAGTTTTCATAACCGAACAACTTTTACTTTGGGAGCAAACCTAGGAGCAATCCGATCGTAGCAAAAATTTATCTGCTGTTCCATACTGAACTGCAATGCCTACACGACATGAAACAGCAGATTTTTGTTTGCTCCCATACTGTAGATACACAGTGCTTGCAGGTCTACAAAACTCAAAGAAACTTATCGGCAATGTGGCAACTCCTTTTTCAAGGTTCATACTGAACAACAGCGGGAGAAAGGCTCGTACCATCGTCTAGGAGCCCTCACTGGTCACTACGCCACAGGCACGATGATGCACAAGAAACTCACCCTAGATCCCAGCTGTCGAGCGTGCGGAGAGGAGGAGACCATGGAACATATCCGTTGTGACTGTGATGTCTTAGCGGTAATGAGCCTCCTCGGAGATTGATATCCAAAACCGGGAGATCTTGGGTTTCTTCCCCTATATGGTAGGTATCGCTTCCTTTATTGACCATGTATTTGAAGGGTGAAGAAAGTAAAAATATTGGGGCTAGCACAAAAGATCCCACTGGGTCGAAGTGTTGCTGGCTTGCCAGCCCCCACAACAAGATAAGATAAGAAGATACTGTAATTATAGGAACCGATGACGCTCGCGTGCACGCTGCGCTGATGCAACTCAAAGTTTATGTCGCATCTACTGTAGATGCAGAGAGAGGGTTTTATTTTGAAATGTAACAGCTAGATGGGGAAAATTGAAAAAGGTGAACAAGGAGCGAGCGTTGGTTGTTAGCGGGTGTCGGGTGTCGGGCGGACTCGCTTGATTGATCGCACACCCTCGCGCCAATAAATAGTAAATAAAGTAGTGAGCAATTTGTCGGTCCCACTTAGTTGCGATGAAGCAATATATTAATACAGCGGAAGATGCATCGGGGCTGGTCTGTGGATCTACCCGCACATTCGAACTTCGCAATTGCGTGAATGTTTTCGTTCCAATGTCAACTCTATTACAATGAAGTGCGGACCGAAACAGGGGCGATCATCGAAACATCGAAAGTCCGGGTATAGGGCCTGGCCCTGCCGGCCGCACGCGTCCGCGACGCGACCTGTCCGTGGGGAAACCCCTACGGTGCTCTGCCGCTCTCACGCACACGATCTATACTATATTATTCACTAAACGACACCATATGTCACTTTGTGCGTTTTTCCCCAGTTGGTTAGGACATTGCAGGCTGAATCACCTGATTGTCTGAAAAGAAAAGTGATTCCGTGCTTCGGATGGCACGTTAAGCCGTTGGTCCCGGCTACTATCTCTGGTGGTAGTAGTCGTTACATAAAAAACCACGTCAGAGGCCGAAAGGCGGTCTGAAAAAACTCTGACACCAGGGCTCTGCCCACACGATAAGAAGAAGAACGACACCATTATATTTATATAACTCCTTATGTATGTCATCATCAGCCCCTCAAATCTCACTTTTTGGAGCTTTTGATCACATCACAACGCGACACCATCAGTTGCGGTTCGTGAACATCTTATTGGCTTTCGAACATAATAAAAACATAATTTCAAAGTGATCGAAGATGGGTGCCCACAAATCAGCATTGAAAATCATTCCTTAAATTTATTGACCCATACCTGCTTGACGCATTTTTATTTTTAATGTGACCTGACTACGTGATACTCCTACACGATTCAGATCAAAAGAGGACATGGTACAGGACGGCAGAAGACTTTATGCAGATTTTTATAACATTCACCTAAAATGGGAGTCAGTTGCCTCAAGGTGAGTTGACAGTTGCTGTCAAGCTGGCCTAATTTGACAGTCAGTCAGATGTGCCCTCTTGTGGGGCAAAACATGCAAGTAATAAGTGATACAGTAATCATAATAAGTATACTGGGTGTAAGGAAAAGTACCAAATAAAAAAAATCTGCTATTCCATACTAAACTGCAATGCCTACTCGACTCGAAAGTCAAACGTATGGAGGTAGATTTTTTTGCTCTGACTGGTTTGCGCCCATGTAGTAAAAGTTGTTCACTTTAGACAGAGTATGTGGTTTTAAAGGTTGACGATACTGTCGTTTATAAACCTGTTCACACAGCCATGTTGTGCTATTTCAACTCCTAAGTTCAAATCAATTTAAAGATTGATTGTTTGATTATTTTTCGAAGTCTATAAGCGGTGAATAGAGAGGCCGGACGTAAGTAAAACAACAAGTAAATAGTCTGAAGCGAAGTATAAAACGTTTTTACAAGCGCATTGTGCAGGCTTGTACGTCCTTTGTGGGCGGCCGCCGCCCGCCGGCGCAAGGCTTCAGCGTCCTCCATGGTCTTTGTACCATCCACCACTAATACTGTTACTGAGACCGCTTAGATAACGTTCAACTAGGCTGGGACGACAGTAGGCGGACCTGTCACTTACATGCCTTCTTCATTGGTTACATATCGGTCTGTTTTGGGTCGTAGTCGTAGGTGTAAAGTAGCGTAGTGTACCTAAATATTATACACTAACGTTATTTAAACTAAAATTAAGCATTTTTACGGGTCCTTATCTTATCCCGTTTTGGTACTTGTTTTTGAGTTAAAATTTCAATTATCCCGTGATCATGGAAGTTGTAATGTAACACTGCCGAAAAATCTTGAACTCAAATAACCGTTAGCGCGATGTTTAATTTTAGACTAAAAATCACCTCGTAATTCTCAAAAACGTTATTACTGAATTTTCTTTTTTATGACAAAATTAGGTCGAGAAATTAAAACTGAAAAAACAAATCTAAATTTATTTTTATTTTTATTTTATTTATTAGGCACATAAAACAGATTACAGTTAAAAAAACACAAAATATAGACATTAAAAGGTAAAGCAAGCCATAATCCTAAGCATATGTGCACATCATGAAATAAGCAAAAGGTGAACAATTAGCATCGTGTGCGTGACTCTATACATATTAAAAAGAAAAAGAAAACAAGAGAATAAATTTTTCCATGCATCGAACGACAAAAAATACTACAAGGTAAAAAAGAAACAAAAATCATTTTGAGAGCTCGTTATTGGTTGTAGGAGAGCGGAGATTACGCGTCTTCTGTACCGATACTGGTTCGAATCGAATATATCTAGTTCGTTTGATTTCGCAACAATTTCATTATAATTGAAAATCATTCCTTAAATTAATCCTAGACTCCTATTACTTACTGAAACTAATATGTATTTTAACGTAAGTCTGCCAGAATATAGACACAGAGATAAGTTTCTAGATCATGTTTAAATAATTTAATTGATTAATATTGAAAATAGGACGAAATTTCGTTTGTATGGAGCGCTCTGCAGCCTGCCTGCCTGAGATATACCTACCAAAATACGTACGTAGTAACATTAATCTGTGGCAAGCTCACTTTTAGTACATCATTGACCGTAATATAAGCGTAATATAAATTATAACATCTGCCAACATCATATAACGTAATGAAAGAAGACACAAATGGGATTTTTGTTTATGTGGACGAGGTGGCGGAGCGGTCGCATCGCTCTTGTTGATAGATTTTTTATAAAAACCAAAGCACCGTGAGTCTGACACGCGGCCGCCTCGCCTTGGACGTCGCCTGGAATATCCTGGAAATTCCATCTAGAGCTGATTTCAATTTTCTAAAGACGTGTTCATTTCACGGCTATTTGGCGTTGCGAGGAAATATTGGACAAACTCTATTCCGCAATACACGGCGTACCTATGCTTGCGGTTCTACGAGATATTAGGTACCTACCTATACCTTAGTATACTAGCAGTGCATCTATTCTGGGGTTCTTAGTCGAGTCGCTGGCTGCGCTTTGTTTTTTTCCGGACGTAACGGAAAAAAACAAAGCGTTCATTTTAGAAAATGTACTAAAATTCCAAAAACCATATCGGGATGATTTCAATCATACATAGCTCTATTATAATAAGATTAACATATATTTCTATCGATTATTTCTCAAGCTATTTCAAAAATACCTGAAAATTCTTTCTATGCTCAAAAGAAGAATGGTCATCTGTGACCCAGGCCCGACAGCAAAGTGACCTACCCCAGTTTTTTTGTTATATTAAGTATAACTAAAATATATAATTTTTATTTTCAATTTGTATGGCTAACACCTAAATATTGCCTTGTGAATTTCTCCAGGCGCAGTACTAAAACAACACTTTTCACACATTTCTAGCGATTCTATCCTATCAAGGACTCTGCAGATGGATGTGATTTTGATGACAATACAATAATATGGTATTATCCGGCTGATCTGATGATGGAGCTGGAAGGTGGCTAATGAAACTCTTGGGTGGCTACTAGCATACCCATCGAGTTTGGGCTCATTGGAATCGTCTTGATGAGTCCTATGCATTGCAGTTGGTATCGAGGGTCTGATGATGGAGCTGGAAGGTGGCTAGTGAAACTCTTGGGTGGCTACTAGCATACCCATCGAGTTTGAGCTCATTGGAATCGTCTTGATGAGTCCTATGCATTGCAGTTGGTATTGAGGGTCTGATGATGGAGCTGGAAGGTGGCTTATGAAACTCTTGGGTGGCTACTAGCATACCCATCGAGTTTGAGCTCATTGGAATCGTCTTGATGAGTCCTATGCATTGCAGTTGGTATCGAGGGTCTGATGATGGAGCTGGAAGGTGGCTAGTGAAACTCTTGGGTGGCTACTAGCATACCCATCGAGTTTGAGCTCATTGGAATCGTCTTGATGAGTCCTATGCATTGCAGTTGGTATTGAGGGTCTGATGATGGAGCTGGAAGGTGGCTAGTGAAACTCTTGGGTGGCTACTAGCATACCCATCGAGTTTGAGCTCATTGGAATCGTCTTGATGAGTCCTATGCATTGCAGTTGGTATTGAGGGTCTGATGATGGAGCTGGAAGGTGGCTTATGGAACTATTGGGTGGCTACTAGCATATCCATTGAGTTTGGGCTCATTGGAATCGTCTTGATGAGTCCTATGCATTGCAGTTGGTATTGAGGGTCTGATGATGGAGCTGGAAGGTGGCTAGTGGAACTCTTGGGTGGCTACTAGCATATCCATTGAGTTTGGGCCCATTGGAATCGTCTTGATGAGTCCTATGCATTGCAGTTGGTATTGAGGGTCTGATGATGGAGGTAGAAGGTGACTAGTGGAACTCTTGGTTGGCTACTAGCATACCCATCGAGTTTCGTCTCATTGGAATCGTATTCATGAGTTCTATGCATTGCTGTTGGTAGCGAAGGTCTGACAGTTATTTTGGAAAATAAAATTAAAATCAACCTGTGTCTTTACACATATTGATTTTATTTGATACTATATTTTCATTAAAATTTTTAAGTTTGGACTGCAAGTAAAAAATTCTTAACAACCTAATTCTCAATGTTATTTAATACATAATCCATTCCCAGTGTGGGATGATCAAAATAATTTTGATTTCTCCACGCCATGCGCCAGTCCACGCTCATCCCACTTAAAACATTACACTAATTAATTACACGAATACAATCTTCGTCATTTATTTCATCTATGTTTTCGGAGTTCAAGGATGACCTTTGTTCGAAAGCCAGTGTATCATCATCAGCCTATCATCGTCCACTGCTGAACATAGGCCTCTCCCAAGGCACGCCACGAAACTCTGTCCTCGGCCTTCCTCATCCAGTCGCTCCCTGCTACTTTTTTTAGGTCGTTTGTCTAGAGGTCAGCAAGGCGTCCCTCGCTACGCCTTCTAATTTGCGATCTCCACTCTAGAACTCTGACACCCCATCGGTTGTCAGTTCTTTGGCAGATATTACCAGCCCATTGCCACTTCAGCTTGCTAATTCTCTGAGCTATATCAAACACTTTAGTTCTGTGATACAGCCAGTGAATACTGCATACAATAATGTCACCCACATGACCTACTCCATTTAAACCAGTTAGATGGTTCGTTATGTGCTGAGGAATATCTTGTAACACCTTGTGCTGCAAGTGATGTTGGCAAATGCAGGCAAGATTGGATACAAAGAACTGGTAGTAGCTGCGAAGATTGACGTTTATCGAATTAGGCACTAGTCCAAGTTGGGTGCTGCTGCAATTAACAAAGAAACACCGCCAGGCCGTATTAGCTGCTCGCCTAACATCTAGGACATTTACCATTTTGGAATGTTAACAGGGGCAGGGGCAGGGCAGCAGCAGGAGCTGCTGGGCTTGAAAAGTTGCAGCATTAATTCTATGCCTACAAGCAACGTTCCAGCTCTATCATTAGATACTTGTTACAAAACTGCAAAGAATAAGACTCATCAAGACGATTTAAATGAGCCAAAACTCGATGGGAATGCTAGTAGTCACCGAGTTCCACTAGCCTCCTTCCAGGTCCATCATCTGACCCTCGATACCAACTGCGATGCAAAGGACTTATCAAAACGATTCCAATGAGCCCAAACTCGATGGGTATGCTAGTAGCCACCCAAGAGTTTCACTAGCCACCTTCCAGCTCCATCATCAGATCAGCCGGATAATACCATATTATTGTATTGTCATCAAAATCACATCCATCTGCAGAGTCCTTGATAGATCGAATCGCTAGAAATGTGTGAAAAGTGTTGTTTTAGTACTGCGCCTGGAGAAATACACAACGCAATATTTAGGTGTTAGCCATACAAATTGAAAATAAAAATTATATTTTTTAGTTATACTTAATATACCAAAAAAACTGGGATAGGTCACTTTGCTGTCGGACCTGGGTAAATTTTATATGGGCAGATTCGCAGAAGAACAAAAGTAGCCGACATAGCCCAAAGAATTGCTAAACTAAAGTGGCAATGGACGGGGCACATTACTCGCACAACCGATGGCCGATGAGTCAATAGAATTGCATCCAACAAGCCTCTTTGCGTTAATTCGTTCCGCTCAAAATGCGAAAATTAATATCTTTGAAGTCACTTTGTCAGGGGAATCGTTTATTTATATCCTGAGAAAATTATTTAGAACATTATTGGTACCTACAAACAAACTCACATTCGCATTTAGGTACATAATATTAGTTAGGATTTTTCCGGGCCAAACCGTACATTGGCTGAGCAAAGTATACGGCCTTAAGAAGTACTCTGAATTTACTAAGTTAAATTAATAGTATAATCTGAATTATCTACATTAAATGTTGATTTATTCTTTTGCTCCATTTATTTCACCTAAGCCTCCTTTAATCCACACCACACACAGCTAATACAACGTGTTAATAAATTAGCGCAAAACCTCATACACCCCAACTGATTTATAACAAAATAATTAGATTGAAACAATAATTTCATTATTTTGATAGCTAAAAGTTAAAGTTATTCACATTTTAAGTTTTGAGGCAAAAATGATTTGCATTATCTTTTCAGCACCGAAAGAAAGCGCTAACGTACTCATGGATACATTTTTATTATCTTGTTTTGGTAGTAAGTAGAGTGAGTGGGTGGTGGGTTGACATCGGGTTCAGTAATTTTTAAATTTTGCAAACAAATTATTTAATATATTGAAAAAAATTACCTATGTTGAAACCATGATAATTCGATTCTGCTCTCCATTCTAAACAAACTACTTTCTAGTTTTGCGTTAATTCATTAACACGTATACGTATATTTTTAAAGAGTTAACATTCTTAAGTGACGCTTCTATTAAGTTATTATTCTTTGCCCCAGGCATTTTATTCTGTTCTCCGTAACTGAAAACTTTATTAAATAGTTTAAGGCTACCTGCCAGCTCCACAAAAGAGCAAGACCTCAGGAACGCCTTTTACTGTATTTTAATCGTGTATTTCTGCTCGTCCTTCAGATTCATTTAGAATGAGCTAGCGCAGGGATGGCAGACCACCGTCATTCGAAATTTTTCCTAAATTGGAACCAACCACAAGACTCCATAACTTGTAAATTTATGCAAACAACGAACCCAGTAACCATCGCATCAAACGGGTTCCAATGTTTATATGGAATTACTTATGTCCTAACTAAATAGAGCTAACCTTTCATTCTTTAACCTCCTCGTATGTAACCTACGAGAAGAAATGGGGTGGCCCCAATTATAATATCATTGTGTGGCCCATTCTAAGCCGAAACATCAGGAACTTCATGCTCGCTTTGCGTACTCCTCTAGGCTCAACAAATCAGACGAGTATACAGGGTCCTTCTTAATATGCTGACACTTTTTTAAGGCAATGACCAGACTATTAAACTGAACAACTTTCTTTATGGAATCAACATCGAAATCGCGAAAAAAAAAACAGTTGTCCCATACGTTTGGCTCCGAGTAGGTTTGCAGTTCTGTATGGAAGTGATGATTTTTTTTTCGCGATTTCGATGTTGGTCCCATAGAGGAAGTTGTTCAGTTTGACGGTCTGATCATCCCCTTAAAAAAGTGTCAGAATATTAAGAAGGACCCTATACACCACTAGTTTTTAATTACTAACATAACTTTAAGGGTGTATTCAGACCATGAATCTGAACAACTTTCCCTAAGAAACATGGGTCGAAAAATGAGAAAATTTTTTGGACCTTCCATACAAAAGTGCGGATCGGCCGATCGATTTTCTATGGGAGGTCCAAAAATTTTTTACGTTTTTCGACCCATGTTTCTATGGGAAAGTTGTTTAGATTCATGGTCTGAATACACCCTTAAAGTTACGTTAGTAATTAAAAACTAGTGGTGTATAGTTGGTTGACTACACTTTAAAACTCAAAGTAGGTACACCTATCTTAATTACCTACAATAGCCCAGTCATTTTACGGTTTGAGCTGGGACTAATTAATAATTGATATTTTTTTTCGGTATAGCATTTAAGAGCCAATATGAGCTTAGAAATGTACCAAAATAAAAAATAAAATACGTCAGCAACAGCCCCTTTAAAATTTAGCAGTTATCCCTTTCTAAAAAACCAGATGGTAAATTTCGTTTTGCACATTTTTAAGGCTAGGCCATTACACATACTTCAAACATGGTGTTAATATTTTTGTCTAAGAAGGCTTTGAAAAATACATTAGTATATTCTAATGAATACCTCATTTAAAAATTCTCGATTAAAAAAAATTTAAAAATTAAAATGAGTGCATTGTTAATAATATTAATTAGTTAAAAGCCTTCTGGGAGATACAACTTTGATTTCTGTTGCGTAGCGATTTTTTTTTCAGATCGTCTTTTTGTCACTAAATGGTGCCGGTTACAGTTTAAAAGTCCCATTAATAATTACTCCCATCCCTACTAACAAAACTCCGTAAAATGACTAGGCTACAATAGCTATAGGTAGTTACAAGTACAAGTTATATATTCCTAGCTATAGGTAGTTTCAGAACCTGATTCGGCATCCATTACTTGATTTATTTTTATAAAGCAAACAAGATATTGCGGCGGCACTAGATACTCTTTCTTATACTGTGGCGGCGGTCAGTGGTGGTGAGTTGAGTTGTGGAGAGGTGCCACTCACAAGAGTCCGGGTTCGAATTCGAACGGACGGTATGTACTTATGTCTACGTAATACCGACTGCCTGCTCTCAACCGGTGAAGGTAAACATCGTGAGGAAACCTGCGTACGCTGAAGATGAAATTCTGCGCGTGTGTGGTCCACCAATCATTGGGCACGCGTGGTGGACTAACGTCCATACACCCTTTCTGAGCGTAGGCCAGGAATCGCGTGACGTAGTGACTTGTGTGATAATACCTTACTCATATACAGGGTGAAATTGATATCATTGGCATCCTTTTAAACTAAGAGTCTACACATCAAACTGAACAACTTTTACTATGGGAGCAAACTGATCGGAGCAACTAAAAAATCTGCTGTCCCATACTAAACTGCAATGCCTAGGTACTCGACTCAAATGTATGCAACAGCAGATTTTTTTTTGCTCCGTTCGGTTTGCTCCCATAGTAAAAGTTGTTCAGTTTGATGGGTAGACTCTTAGTTTAAAAGGATGCCAATGATATCAATTTCACCCTGTATATAATCTCTCAAAATTGGCAAAAACACATTACACATTAATGTACCTAGTTATAGTTGGTTACTAATAGAATAGAAATACAATTATCATTTATTTGCTTAGAAAACAGGTAAACAAAAGATTGTAAAATATAATAGTACCTACTGAGTACCTATACCTATTTGTTCAGTAATTGCAGGATAGTTATTAACAATTATCTATTGACAAATTATCGGAACTACATAGATATAGTATAAAAGATATGAATGTGTATGAATAATGCAAGTATGTAGTATTGACGCGACGGTGACCTGACCACTCTCGATCTGCTGTGCAGTCTGCAGCACGTATCTTAACTATCAAACGAGCACCAGCTAAATTTGTAGCTCAATTCCGCGGCATGTCTCATAACATAGCGTAACAAAAACAAGGTGTGTCGCTTGTTGCTAGCTATAAATATTAAATTTTCCGTATTCTGCGAGTCTGTCGACTAACACATCTGGTTCCTACTCTAACCGCGACGTTAAAAATTCAAAGAGGCGTTATCTTTCCGCCAGCCTTTGTCCTGCATCCCAATTCCGATCGAGGCTATTTTTAATTTCGGTCTCTGGTTCCGCTGCTGTAAAGGTATCGCGTGTGCTATTGTGGTGACCGGTGACATTGGTTGTGCGTCAGATCAAAGGATATATAGGTACTATTTGCTTGGAGACTGATTTCCGACAGCCGGCAATATAGTACCTACGTAGAATTTCGTACCTATGGAAACTATAGATTTTCGTACGCTATTAAAACGCATCAAAGTGAAAGAAGTTTGCCGGAAGGTCATATAATTTGAGACCCAGACATAGAGGTCCTATACATGAATGAAACTTAGTAATTCGTTTAGAGGGAAACAAAACTAACAAAAATGTAAATTGGTTGTAATTTGTAGAAGTTGGGGGAAAGGTATTTCTCCTTATCATACCTTTTGTGTCAAGTGTCTGAAACTCATAATCTTTTTTATTAGATAGTCCACTCAATCTTCTACGCATTCATTGTGTTTATTTTAATGAAAATTCACGATAACCGTACGATAATGGAAGAAAACGAAATCACACACACTATCAGTTCAACCAAGCCAAATACGTTCCGTAACGACCAAAAATACCTCAGTAATAATATTAGATGAAAATAGCTGTCATGGTTGCGTTTTGCTACTGCTTTTTGGCCGATTTGTCAATATTACTGGTAATTTCTACTTTTGAATCCGGACTTCTGGAGAGGTGGAAGTTTTTTTTAAAAAATGCCTTAATTTTTTCTGTTTATAATAATTATGACCGCCGTCCTGAATGGCTTTTAGTTTACGTAAAAAATGTCTGGGTCCAAATCTGCCAATCTTCTTTCTGTTTGAACTTTGAAATTCTTTCATATTAGATGGAAGTATAGATTGCACAGGTATGGCATTGTTGTTAAACTTAAATTACAGAGTAAGATAAGATAAGTTAAGACATACAGAGTATTAGGGTAAACAGTTGAATTGTACTCATTTATAATTATAATACAATTAAAAAAAAATATTTCGGCTTTTCAACGTTCGATCAGATGATTGCATTTGGTTTGCAAGGTCCATAATATATTTTTTGTTACCACTTTTTTACGCCAAGTCTATATTAGAATCAGGCCCTGTACGCGGGTTTTCAATTTTCGATCCGAACTTCATTGTAATAGAGTTCACATTGGCTCGAAAACGTTTATGCAATTGCGAAGTTCGAATGTCCGGGTAGAGGCCCAGCACCGACCCGACTTTCGATCTTTGAGTCGTGACAATGATGAGTCACTCGTCAGGCAGGACTTTCTACCACTATTGTAACCCACATGCGCACCTACGTCCGCGTCCGTCTCCCTCGATACGGACAAAGTGAGAGTTGACTACCCATGTTTACGTGTACATGTACAACACTTCATTTCAAGTGTGCATTATACTCGGCAGCCGCGCCGACGCCGTAGAAGCGTTTACGTGATGCGCTTTATGATGGTCTAGATTTTAGAGCGTCGGTCGCGTGTTGTGTCGAGGTATGGACACTCAACAATATGGGAGCCTGGGTTCGAGTCCGCATGGACGACGTGCTGTATACCAACGAGTTTTTTCTAACTTATGTACCTATGTAAACCGACTGCTTTCAAACAGTGAAGGAAAATATCGTGAGGAAACCTGCATAGCTGAAGAAGAAATGCTGATGCGTATGTCAATCCGCATCGGGCAATGGTGGACATTATGGCATTATGGGCAAACATTATGGGCATTAGCCCATATATCCTCACTGAGAGTAGGCCTGTGCCCTGCAATGGGACGCATTAGGCTGATGGTGGTGTTAATTTAAGGATTTCGCAGAGTCCGAAATAAAAAACGCGTTTTCAAGGGAATAGGTACGGGACGTTTGTGACCGTCTTCTGTCGACGAAATCAAGTGATTTCGTGGCATGGACTTCAAGGCCCGAGTGGGCCTTGAAGTCCATGCCAATGAAATCTGTCAGCGGTATTGCCTGTAGAGTGAAAAAGACATTTACTTTGTTCAGAAAACTAAAGGGATTCTACGGGGGCAAAAACTAGATAGGTACTAATATTAGGTAAGGAAGCGTACGCAGAGCATTCTGGCCGGGTCCCAGGCTGTTCTCGTGTGTCGATAGGAAAGGATCAGCTGATTGATATTTATGGCGGTTCGTAAATAAGAGTTGTCGCCGCTCTGGTCAATATCGTCTCCCTTCCGTCCCCCACCTTATCTCGCGCCGGCGATAACTGTTGTAATTAGTTGCTATGAGATAACTTTCGCTTACAACCAAATAAAAAAAGATGGGACCAAATTTGAAAGCGCGAAAAAAAAAACAGCTGCTTTATACATTGTGGTCGAGTAGCTATTGACATTTACACACATACACGCATAATGAAACATATATTTTTCGCTATTGATAGTTGTTCAGTTTGATGGTCAGTGGATTGGTTTGCGTATGTTAGTAAATTGTAAAGAGAGTAAATTAATCTAACGGCAACTAATTAGCGTTAGCTCCTTCATTAGAAGATAAAAATAAAACTGAAGATCGAAATACTTCTGTCTGTTGTTTTTTGAATGAAATATCTTATGAAACCGACTCAACTGTAAACTTTATATTTTTGAGATGTGTGACGAAGTCAGTGTGATATTTTATTAAGTTGGGGGCAGTGTGGGCACGAAGGGGCAAGGGGGGTGTGAAAAATTCAGCGTTCACCAACCGCGCTCACCGCTCACGCTCAGACGCCGCGCCGCGCGCCCGCCGTGCTAGAACGTGATGCAGCTGTTTTAGAAATACTTACTTGTATTTGGATGTTTTTATTAACCATTTATTCTGCTGTAAAATAAAAGTAAGTTCAGTTCAAATAGGAGCGGCCAGAGCATTTGATAGTTAAAGTTCAAGCATAAAATACCTAAGGTAGATCGTGAAGCGAGCTGGAGCCAGAGTGGGTTTTAGGTACATCCAATCTAAGGATATATCGTAAAATTTTGAGAGGGAGAAGAAACAGAGTAGTACGTCTTTTTTCCTATTCAGTATTCTCTCAATAAGATACCCTATGTTTTACTTTACTATAAAGGAGATTGCTATCTTATTTTAGTTCTATGAGCCCATCTAAGAAGCTCAAATTATATTATATCTCTAGGTAACTCCATATCTATCGCTATCTCATACGCGGTTTCTTTGACGTTCTGTCTAGGTCTGCGACCAAATATAGGGTCTAGGTGAATGCTTCAGCTCGACCTCTGCCACCTACGTACTCGGCCAAATCAATGAAGCAATCCTTCGTTAAAACTCTAGTTTACCAATAACTATTACTTAGTACCTTGGATTGCCTCCACCAATATTCAATAGGCCCGCGTGGTGGACCATGGAGCATGGTCCACGGCACATGTCATTAACATCATCTATCTATGAATTTTTTTTCATGTTTTCCAAACCCATTCGTAATTAAATTTCGATCAAACGAAAATTTTCAATTTCAAAATCGGAATAAAAACATCACATTCCAAGACTCCTGTTACACTATTTACCTAAAATTGATATATCTGAAGGCAGACCGAGATCTCAGAAAGTGCAAGTGGAGTGTAATATAATATCATTGGCACGTTCCGCGATGTCGAAACCCGTTTGTCGCGGACACGACGCGACAGAGCGAAGACAGGTTGCGGCCCAACCACTTTCACTGCCCGCGGCCCACACCGGCACCGTACCGGCTACGGCTCGGGGCCCGCGGATGATGTTTGCGGAAAGAGAGGGCCTAGGGCTACCCAATTCCAGTCTTTAACGACGTCTCGTAGGGATTCTGTTTTTAGTACACCTAAAAGATGTATATTCGGCAACCTGACCTAAAAGACACTGAACGAATTATACACCCATATTTATTTTATTAAAGAGGGTGAAAACCGGACCCTATAACTAAGCCTACGTTGTCCGTATGGCCGTCCGTCTGTGCTACATGTTTAGGGCTGTAACTTTTGAACGACAATAACTAGATAATGGAAATTTATTTACACAGAATGCGCGTTATTACGGGGGATTCGCTAAAAAAATCTAAAAGTTAAAATGAAGGAGGGGGGTCCTCATACAAGAAACTAGTTTTAATCAACGTTTTTTCTTCGCGTTCTATCGTAAAAACGGTAATAGATACAATAGTCAAACTTGGTGTGATTATAGAGTGATATTCTCTAGAGTACAACAACAAATAATAAAAATCGGCCAAGTGTGAGTCAGTCTCGCGTGGCAGAGGGGAAATGCTACCGCAAGGCTAGTCCGTATAATAAATAGTCAAAGACAAATCCAAATCAAAATACCGATGATTGGCGACATTGGCGTTATGGTCACTGATGTCATTGCAAGCCTTTCCAAGGTTCCTGAAGTAACAAATCCTTCCTATTCCTAACCGGTGACTGGTCTGGTCTAACCAGTTTATAATTATTACTGTCGGTCGATACGTCGATACGTATGCGCCCGCTGACTTTACGGGATTTATTTTGGCATTAGCAATTACGCGGTAATTTCCCTAATCTGTTACATGGAAATTCAATCGTGTTGGCGACATTGATACCTGTAGGTATATGTGATTTATTCAGGAGTCAAGTAGTGGAACTATCCTATTCTAAAATGCTACAAGTTAAAATGATCTGTTAGTTAGCGCACTCCAAACAAACGACATTTTAAATTATAATTATAAGTAGGTATAATTTGGATATTAACCCACACTTTCTAGAAATTAATTTCGTTAATATGTAAGTTTTAATAGTTACAGTAGCTCAAAGATTTCCATACAAATCTTAAAAACTAAAACTTGCGTTGAAAAATCTCTTTGGTTGAAATTGAAACTGTCATATTTTGTGAGCGTCAGGATGTCTGGACCAAGCCGGCGATTAGATTTTTATGCTATGTACGATTTAGTACCTATTTAGTACTATTTGGTACTTATCATCAAATATTTAGTACCGCGCTACAAACGGAGAAAAATAGAAAAACAGTGGTCCAGTCATCCTGACGATCAGGTTGTCTGGACCATTTTTTTTAACCTAGTTTTAGTCCTCCTACCTTTTTTATTTTTACATGATGATTTAGTACCTAATTAGTACAGGCTGAAAAAAAATTCCAGATTCCTTAGAGACGTACCAAAAAAAGTAGCATCTGAAAATCAAGGTCATGAGAGATATTTAACTTTTAACAATACTAAGTTATAGTACGTACTTATTAGGTACTAAATCGTACTTAGTCGATATTTAGAAAAAGAATAAAACCAGTGGTCCAGTCATCCTGACGGTCAGGTTGTCTGGACCATTTCTTTTGACTAAATCATCATGTAAAAATAAAAAAGGTAGGATGACTACAACTAGGTTAAAAAAATGGTCCAGACAACCTGATCGTCAGGATGACTGAACCACTGTTTTTCTGTTTTTCTCCGTTTGTAGCGAGGTACTGAATATTTGATGATAAGTACCAAATAGTACTAAATAGGAACTAAATCGTGCATAGCATAAAAATCGAATCGCCCCGGCTTGGTCCAGGCATCCTGACGCTCACCATATTTTATAGAAAATCACTCAAATCACTTTTTACAAATATACTGACACACAGTAGGCATCTAGACATTGTTTTAAAAAAAAATTATTGTCTTTAATGGGTCAGTTTTGAAGGGTCTAACTTCGTTTGTCTGCAGGTTCTTGGGCGTTCTGCAATTAAAGGTCTCCTATCAACAAAGACACGTATATCTCATTGCGTATATCTAGATAATAGCGATGGGTCAAGGGTGAGAGAGTAGAAAGTGCAGACACGTTTGCTTCTTATGTATTAGGTATGATGTTCAAGTGAATTCGACAAGAAAGTTTACAGAAATGAATTGCATAATCTAATGAAAGTAGTATTTTATTTGCAAACGAGTTGCTCAAGATTATACTGTGTTCAGCATAGTTTTATATAACTAATTGCACATAAACACCCAGTACCATGATATGAAAAATTTACAATGTACTCGTTAAATACCTATTCTCTTTAAGAGAAAATTTTAATAGAGTTGTGTAATTTTGTTATGTTGCGACTGTATGTTTTTTTAAACGATCATTGCCTACCTGCATAAATGTTTATTATAGGAATATAGGGTTTCGTAGCAGCTTCACTACATACATGATTACATCATGTACACACGGCGACACAAGCTACGGAAAACCAATATAATCTAGCGGACGCATTTTGGTTTTGCGTACCTAGTCTAGCTTTATGTGACGCCCGCCGTGTGTAGGTAGGTACTCGGATTGTACAGTAGACCTCGTTTTGATTGATACTAGGTATATGGTTATCGTACCGAGTTTGTAGGTAACTATGGAGGGAGACCAATAAAGTGCCTCAGCTACGTCAGTCGTTGCGTAGTAAAGTAAGCGATACGGGGTAGAAGATTGGAATTTACCTAGTTACGAAATTACCTGTTAATTATTTTCTAAATACCTAACAATGTCCTCGGCTTCGTATGTGCCGACATTTTAGTGATTCAATCAATTGTATTTTATTTTACACCAACAAATTATAGGTATACAAAGAGTAAACAGGCAGTAGAGCAAGCATACTAAAGCGAGAAAACTGACTTTCGCGGTCATTTTGGCATGCGTAAAGTTAACAAAGTTAGAGGCAAATCTTATCTCGTTTTGTCGGGTTGGCACGCTAGGCCAACTGGAAATACAGAAGGAAGAAGTTGATAATTCAGTAAAAGAGTCGAAATACGTAGACGTACCTATAGGAACAGATTTTTGAAAATTTACAACTGGCCTAGCTTCTGGTTCAGAGAGGCGATTGCGATCGATGACATAAATTAAGTAAAATCCTGTTTTTCTAAAAAGGTCGACTCAGATATCAGTCATTTATTAATCCAAAAACTGAAATAAGAAGGTATGGTGAAAAAAGATTACTTAAATCGTAAGACCGCGCACGGGTGAGCGAGGCGACCGAAGCAAGCCCCAGCCCCGACAGACTTCTCTGCTTAGCAGACCAGACGGTGTAGGCAATTGACGTGACCTTGAACGCGTCTGGCGCGTGAGTTTGGTTTCTACTGAGTAGGTATTAATTTATTCTTCTTTTATTTCTTATTTATTCTTAGGTACACTCAGAATAACCATTAGGTACTCGCTCGCCGCTACAAGCCCCATTTTTTTTTGACGTATGCAAGGGGGTTGGGACTGATTTGTATCTTCATCGTAACAGCCGATAGACGTCCACTGCTGGACATAGGCCTCCCCCAAAATGGGGGGATTTGCCATAATCGCTACGCTTAGCAGGCGGGTTGGCGATCGCAGTTGGATTGAATGTGTGTACTCGGAGGATGCTACTGCCCATCCTCCGGTAGATCCCTTAGTCGCCTTTTACGACACCCACGGGAGGAAATGGGGTGGTGCTATTCTTAGCCGACACCACACGGACACTGATTCGTATGGAGGAGCTGATTTTTCCTCGTTTCCTGAGTATGGCTCCGTAGTGAAAGTTGTTCAGTTTGATGATCTGAAATCACCGTTTCAGTATTTGCTAGGCTGTCTCTTACACCCTGTATATTGCTTTTTTATGTTTGCATGATTAGCACCCCTTCCCGTGGCTCTATGAGCACAGGGGCTCGTAGCATGTGGCACACACTGCCCTGCGCGTGCGCTTCGCTTTCACGCATCCACTAATTATTTCATTGTCACGTAATAGTGTCACATCGTCTGATGTTATTGTTGCTTTTCTCCTCGTTAACACCGATAAGGTGGCCAATGCAATTATAGCTAACACCCAGGAAGCTGGCATAGGTATTGTTGCATAATACCTATACTAGGGGCCTTATGTCAAATAATTTACAATTTCTGTACAGTACCTATAAGAGATGCTTTTGTTCCTCGTCGTAGAGATCGGCACCTTTTCGTCACTGACATCATACAGGGTGTTAGGGTAAACAGTTGCATTACTTTAAGGGGTGATTGTACCCATGATACTGAACAACTTTCCCAAAGAAAGCTATAATATAGGAAATTCGCTAAAAAAAATCGTCTTTTTCATACAAAAGTTCGATCAGCTTATTGCATTTTGTATGTAATTTTTTTTTTAACGAATTTCCTATAGGTTTCTTGGACACGTCTTAATTCATTTATGTTATGAAACAATCCCAGGATCGTTCTTAAGTCCTGGGATTGTTCAAATATCATAGAACTTGGACATTTGGACAACATAAACAACTCGGACCACATGAACAACTCTGATAATTTGGTCAACTTATACAATGATGTCTGAGTTGACAGAGTTGTCCGAGTTGACCAAGCTATTAATGTTTTCCGAGTTGACCGAGCTCTTTATTTCGTCCAAGTTGACCGAGTTGTTCATGTTGTCCAAGTTGTTCTAACTATAGTTGAGTACCTACAGGGACCAGTATGACAAAACGGTGCGGGTGACCCAATTTTTTTAATTAACTTTATTGAGAAAGGCATAAGTATCCATATTATGTTTTCGTGAGGAAAAAAGCGAAGTTTAGGTAAATATGCATCCGATTATCCGATCTCTACTAATGAGACCAAAACCATATTTTTTTAGGTTTTAGTGATCCTTTGTTTAGGTACGTAGCTAGATATATACCTATTGAACTGACTAACTGACTAGGTTTACAGTTAAAATAAAACAGCCATACAAACGCTGCGCTGCCTGTTGGCTGTCTCGGTGTGTGCTCGTCTTATTATTTACAGGGTTATCACCTTTTTTGGACAAGTTATAAGATTTCTTCAATTAATTGCTAATATAATAGAGATTTCCAGGTTTGTAAAAAAAAAATTCAACAGCTTTTTTTTTTGGCCAAACGCCAAAACATTTTCTTTGTCTATGGTCCAAACTTATTAGGTACCTACATTTTATTTTTTAGAATGTATCTGTAAATCAAATTTCAATTAGATTTTTTAACTTTTTGTTACTAGGTAGATACTAGGTACGTATAGGTACTATATTTTTCCTCAACATTAGTGCCTGTGGCACTTGAACAAAATATATTACTTAGATACCATAATTATTATTATTTATACTTATAAACCAGTTCCATGAATGATAGACGACGCCTAACTACACCACTAAAGAAGGTAGAATAGAAACTTTAAACGAGGAATATTATATTCTATTGGGGATGTAGTTGTAGGTGCACTAAGAAAACTTTTCGATAATCGACCCCTAAAGGGGTTTTTCAACCTTCATGCGAACGAAGTCGCGGTGAAAAGCCGGTTTATAATAATATTTTACAGGTGGCAACCCTGCCTTATTTATCCATTAAATTATTTAGGAAACCGTCAAAGTCGCCTTCTAGGTATTTTAGTATTCGCCGTCACTAGGTAACGTGTGGGCCGTTGATTGTGTGTGTTTGTGTGTGTGTAGGTGCTCCTTGTGCTCACACGATACGTGTAGACAAGCTGTATCGATCGGATTACTTATCATTGTAGTCGATTTCGCAGAAACCTTTGCATGACATCTGTGATAGGATTTAAAAATAAAACCGGTCAAGTGCGAGTTGAGCTACTCGCGCACCGAGGGTTCCGTACCACACCACCACAGAACATAACATTATTAACTAGGAAAAAAACTTTTTTTGTCCGGGACCTTTAGCGCAAGACCGACTCACACTTGGCCGGTTTTTAGTATTTGTTGTTTTTTTTAGAGTTTGCTCTATAATCACACCCAGTTTGACGCTTGTATGTACCTATTACCGTTTTTACGATAGAGCGTGAAGAAAAAACGTTGATAAAAACTAGTTTCTTGTTGAGAACCCCCCTTAATATTTAACTTTTTGACCGTTTTATTATTTGTTAACAAATCCGCCGTCATAACGCATAATCTGAGAAAAGTTCAACTATCTAGCTATTACGGTTCAAAAGTTACTACAGCCCTAAATAGGTAGGACCGACGGACGGACGGACGGAGAGATGGACAGACGGACAGACAACGTAGGCTTAGTAATAGGGTCCCGTTTTCACCCTTTGGGTACGGAACCCTAAAAACATCTTATGAAGCTTAAGTGGTCCTATCGCTTATACATATACCTATATGTTCCCATTAATTCCCCAATATAATAATAGAACAGTACTGACAATATATATATAGGGTTCTTCTTAATATGCTGAAACTTTTTTAATGATCAGACCGTCAAACTGAACAACTTTCTCTACAGCACCAACATCGAAATCGCGAAAATTAAAATCAGCTCGTCCATACAAAACTGCAATCCTTACTCGAGACAAATGTGTGGGACAAGCAGATTTTTTTCTCACGTTTTCGATGTTGATCCCATAGAGAAAGTTGTTCAGTTTGATGGTATGATCATCCCCTTAAAAAAATGTCAGCATATTAAGAAGGACCCTTTATAAGGACTTACCTAAAGAATTAACCGTATACGTCATTCTGAGCTATCGCGATGAAATCTACAGGGTGTTAAGGTAAACAGTTGCATTTTGTTTAAGAGGTGATTGTAACATGATACTAAACAACTTACCCTAAGAAACCTATAGGTATGCAAATCTAAAAAAAATAAAGGCTGAAAACATGAATACCGGTCCCGTTTTCACCCTTTTGGTACGAAACCCTAAACACTCTTGTCTACCTTCAAGCTCGTTTTTCTAGAAAAAAATTGTACTACAGTGTAATCCTTCTTAATATGGTGACGGTTTTTTAAACTGATAAATCAGACGATCAAAGTGAACAACTTTCTGTATAAGACAAACGTCGAAATCACGAATAAAAAACAGCTGTTTCATACAAACCTTCTCGATCCAAAATGTAATGGGACAATTGATATTTTTTCGCGATTTCGATTTTGGTCCCACAGATGGTCTTATCAATGCCCTTGGAAAACCGTCATCATATTAAGTTGTACCCTCTTCGATCAACAATATACAAGTTGATCGAAGTGTACCCTGTATCTATATTGTTTGCAGCAGCACATCAGGTAGTGGCTTTGGTGTTTCTCCGCCTTTGATAGCGCGTCTGCAGGCGTGTGCTCGCTGCGTATCCACCACTTAGTGTCGGTACTGCTTGATCAGTATCGGACTAATACGATGTATTTTTCAGTTATAGATAGAGAGCGACAGGATGATGTGGGGTAAAACATTCGGATTGGACACGATGTCCATTGTTATTACCTAATGATTGGTGCTGATGCACATCGTGGGATAGGTAACTGTTGCCACCAATGCTAACAAAACTGCAGTACTAGTTTTGTACTTTGGCTCCATAGTGAAAGTTGTTCAGTTTGATGGTCTAAACCACCCCTTTAAATTGTATTAAGTATTTATTGATCTCGCTGACATTGTTGGCAACAGTTACCTATCCAACTATATTAATATCCATAATAACAATGGACATCGTGTCCAATCCGAAATATTTAAAGGGGTGCTTTAAACCATCAAACTGAACAACTTTCACTATGGAGCCAAAGTAAGATAAAATTTTGAAAATCAGCAGTTTCATACAAAACTAATCGATTTAAATATATGGGAAAGGTAGCAGTGTTTTTATTTTCTTTCGACGTTGTCTCGATAGGTAGAGACCGTCTGAAAGTTGTTTAGATTTACTGTCTAAACCAAACCACTACCAAATATTACTAGGGTGTTTTCCTTCACCCTGTATATTGGGCACAGGGTCTAAACTTAATGTAATGCTATTCTTAATGGGGCGTTTCAGACGGTCAAATTGAACAACTTTTACCATAACAATTACCAACATTTAAATCGAAGAAACAATCTGCTGTTCCATAGAAAACCCAAATAATATGTATGGAACTAGTGATTTTTTCTGCGGTTTCAATGTTGGTCCCATAATAAAAGATTTTAGTTTTATGTTCTGAAGCACCCCACACTAAAGCATTTAAGTTAACACCTGTACGTTAAATTGGACTTTAGCTTTGAACTTCGGAACCATTCCAGTTTGGTTCGTATTCATCAATTTAAAAATAGAAATAGAATAAAAGAAAAATAGTACCTACCTACATTACTGCAGCGGCCAGCAACAGAGGCAAAGAAAATATACACACAGAGGCATTGATGGACGAACGTGTAAATGTGGGCCGAGGAGAAGCCGAGGCATACGTAAGTCCATCAATGCTTAGTTGTGTGTGGCCAAGGCTTGTATAGAACTTTTCTCAAATAATGCGCGGAAATTAAAACTCTTTTCAAAATCAATGACGAACAACGAATAATTTCTTTTTCTTCAATAAACAGCTTTCTATTAATTGCAAGCCAGTTCGAAATTTAAATAAAACCTTTGATGAGTTACCTCCTTGGTCGCCATGTTTCGGAGAAAAGATCGTTCCATTTTTAAATTACACGACAGATATGAGTTTACTCATAGACATGAACTCTTACATTGATATCGTTGAGTTTACTATGTAATTTCATACAACATTGCCGGCCGCTGCGCGCATGTATTTGGCCAGTACAGCAATTTCGATTTATCTCGAAGATGGTTGTCAAAATAATGCTCACATTTCCAAGCATGTTTGAGAAAAAATAGTAAAGCTACTTAACTTATTCAAAAACTTCCAAGTTTACCAACTTAGAGCTTTTTGCGGAAATTGTAGAATAAAAGCAAATAGGCCGAAAGGTTTTGCAACATGAACTGTATACGCAGTAGGTCAAATCAAAGAACAATAATATTATTAAGTACTAGCGGCCCGTCCCGGCTTCGCACGTGTGGACGTCTAATCTTTTCTAGCAATAAATATAGCCTATGTTACACAGGGTGAATGCAGCTTTCTAATGGTGAAAGAATTTTTTAAATCGGCCCAATACTTTTTGAGCCTATTCATTACAAACATACAAACATACAAAAATAGGTACAAATCTTTCCTCTTTATAATATTAGTGTAGATAATGTTCTGTGCGTCAAATAGCTTATCTATGAGTAAGTCTACTCTGACGCGGTTTATGTTCAAAGTTCAAATTAAATAAGTCGTTTTTAGGGTTCCGAAGTCAACAAGGAACCCTTATAGTTTCGCCATGTCCGTCTGTCGGTCTGTCCGTCTGTCCACGGCTTAGCTCAGAGACGCTTAATACTAGAAAGCTGTTATTTGGCACATGTATGTATACATATTCATTACGCCGACAAAGTGGTAAAATAAAATCTAGAAAAAAAATTTTTTTAGTGTATCTAAAACCTACACGTGAACTGGGGATGATTTTTTTTTCTCTTCTTTCCCATGTTGTGGGATATCGTTGGATAGGTCTTTTAAAAATATTGTGGGTTTGGAAAACCATTTTTCGATTTAGGGATCCGTTAGCGAAATATTAAGCTTTAAAGCGAAAATTTTCGGTAGAGTCAAGTGTCCACCCCCTCTCCCAGCTTTACGGTTGTAGTTGGAGATGTGAAAAAAATCACGGCAATAGCATGTATAAGTATAACGAATTTAAAAGGAAAACTATCACCGCTAAGTAGGCTTTACAAGTTTCCGAGTAATAGTCGACTAACTTATAAAATGTACTTTTTATACTTTACTAGCCGTTAAACCGTAGCATACTGCGACCAAATATAGGATAGACAAACAGTCTTATACAAAATCACATCCAATCTGCGGCGCCGCGTCAATTCATACTTACACAGATATAACTACGGTATATACCTCCTCAGCCTTTTATTTTAACATAGACCTTAATGCTCGGTAATAACGTCGTAAGCCATTTAGTTTTTACTTATTAAAAAATATTCATTTTGACATTACCTTTACTGTTATAGCAATAAAGCACAAAATCGTCTCAAAGGATAAGCGTGTAACGTCATTTTGGAACTGTGGAATCAAGGTCATCGTCGAGAACAGCACACGCGGAGCGAGACGTGCTCATTTAATTTGGTGTGCGTTAGAACAGTACGGCGACATAATCCTCGGTTCTTTTTCGCTTATACTCGCGTAGGCGAGAGTTAAAGGGATAGTTGCGTGCTTGCCGCGTGGTTGTAAATGAACAAAAATATTGAAAAAATGCGATTAAATGCCATGATATACCTATGACAAATATTGAAGATAATGTGATTACAAAGCGATACTTACTGAAAGTATGACATTCCATATTGTTTTTTGCACTTTTCGTGAGCTGTTTTTGCAGGCACGGTCGATTAGCGACTGAGAGCGAAACAAGGCACACTGCCAGATTGTGCTTTGTTTTGATGGTGCCATTTTCCGAGCGGCGTTTCAAAATCTACCCTATACTTTATCGAAGGTAGCATAAAACAAAAAGTCTTCTTCTAAGTCCATGTTATATTACTCTACCCTGCGCGTGGTCCGACACGCACATGGCCAGTTATTGTTCTAGGTAGGTACAATAGGTAAGTACTTTTAATTTATTCAAAGGATAAAATCAATATTAATTAACCAATTTAACGTCAATGATTTGTTTTACACGATCTAAAAACTAGTATCTACGTCTGTGGTTTATCAGTTATTCGTTAAAATGAATAGGTAGGTAGTTTCAATGTTACAGTGGCATACACATCTTAGCATTGAAACCTTAGATTAAAAACTTTTCGCTTACTATGATTGAAACTGTATATTTGACAATCCACAGACAAAGAGATTTAATAACCGGATCAGGGCAAATTTCAAGCTTCTTGACCGGATCGCATTTAAGAAATCATTGACTTTAATTGGTTAATATTGAAAATAGGACGAAACTTCGTTTGTATATACAGCGCGCTCGGGCCCCCTCGCAGTTATATTCTTTTTCTCAAACATGCTTGGAAATGTGAGCATTATTTTGACAACCTTCTTCGAGATTAATCGAAATTGCTGTACTGGCCAAATACATGCGCGCAGCGGCCGGCAATGTTTGTATGAAAATCCATATCTGTCGTGTTTAGCGACCAAATAAATTACATACTAAACTCATATCTGTCGTGTAATTTAAAAATGGAACGATCTTTTTCTCCGAAACATGGCGACCAAGGAGGTAACTTATCAGAGGTTTTATTTAAATTTCGAACTGACTTGTAAATAGAAAGCTGTTTAGTGAAAAAAAAAAAATTTTTGTTTGTTCTTCGTATGGTTCTTCGTCATTGATTTTGAAAAGAGTTTTAATTTCCGCGCATTATTTGAACAAAATTTATTGTTTTAATTTCCGCGCATTTTTTGAGAAAAGTACTATACAAGCCTTGGCCACAACTAGGCATTGATGGACTTACGTATGTGTGCCTCGGCTTCGCCTCGGCCCACATTTACACGTTCGTCCATCAATGCCTCTGTTGCTGGCCGCTGCAGTAATGTACTATTAAACTTTGTATGGCACCTACGAAATGCGAGTGAAAGTGTAGCCGCGAGGCGAGGGCAGTGTGACGCGACGTGACGCGACATGACGCATCGCAACATTGCCTCGATAATTATATCCTGCGTCACTTCCTCAATCGTTACGTGCTTAGCTTATTATGGTCTAACTAAGGAGGATAGGTACATTAGGATTGCATATGTAGTAAAGTAAAAAAAACTTGCCGTTTCTCAGCAAAACGCAGCAAAACGAGTTTTTTTTTACTATGCAATCCTTCTTGAGTTTACTGTCAGTTCACACAACCATGTAGTTGCTAAACCTAACCTAACTAAAACAAAAAAGCTACAGCAATATACTTGGAATTTAAGGAAAATTTGTTTTAAATAAAAAAATGTGATTTAGTCATAAAAGAAATCAATTTACTTATATAAGTCAATGTTTAGGTAGTCCTTGCCTCCGTCTGTCTGTTTGTTCTGTTGTTGTTTGTTCTGCAAAAAACAAAACTGCTTTCCTATACATTTGAGTCGAGTCGGTACTACAGTTTTATATGAGACAGAAGATTTTTTTAAATGTTCCTCGATGTTGGCTCCGTTGTTCAGTTTGGTGGTCTGAACCACCCGTTTATCGCCCGTGTACTAACCCCTCTCCTCCCAGGGAAGGTTACGGTTATCTAAGAACAGACAAATACGTCGCCGACATCGTTTGTGTTTTATTGTTTATTGAATACCATTTCAATGATCCCCCTTCGTTCTGTTCGGAACAGAGCAGAACTGTTACTCAAATGGGTTTGTTTGTTTCATAACTTTGCGAAACGATGATAACCGCAAGGGTATTAATTTTATATTACTACTACTACGATATAAATACATAACTACTTTCTGTTACTCTACAGGATGTTAATCAGTTGCATTTTAAAATTATAAAGTAATTGTATTTAGTATGGAAAATCTAACATTTTTTTTGCTAATTTCCTAGGTAAATAGGTTTCTTAGTGAAAGTTGTTCAGTATCATGGGTACAATAGCTTGCTGCCTCCGTGATCTGATGGTTAAGAGCATTGGGCTCTAGAAACGGAGATCGTGGGCTCGATTCCCACGGGGACACCTAGTGATATGTCACTTTGTGCGTTTTTCCCCAGTTGGTTAGGACATTGCAGGCTGAATCACCTGATTGTCTGAAAAGAAAGATGATTCCGTGTTTCGGATGGCACGTTAAGGTGGTTGCAGAGGGTTCAATTTTATACAAAACTTTGACGCACAATACGCGTAGACGGTATTAATATAAGTGACTTTGTAAATATGGAAAAATTGTTTAGAAAATCTAGATGTCGCGTATTAAATAACATTTGCAATTTATATTATACTTAATTACGAAGATATAAAGCTTTGATCATACAAAAGTTTCAAAGCTTTATATCATCGTAATTATATGATAAATTGCAAATGTTATTTGATACGCGACATCTAGATTTTCTAAACTATTTTTCCATATACATATAACATATTACTTTTATTAATTCCGTCTACGCGTATTGTGCGTAAAACGTTTGTATGTACTGAAACCACCTTAAGCTGTTGGTCCCGGCTACTATCTCTGGTGGTAGTAGTCGTTACATAAAAACCTCGTCAGAGGCCAGGTGGTCTCAAAAAACTCTGACACCAGAGCTTTGCCCACACGATTTAAAGTAGAGAAAATGGGTAGGTACAATCACCCCTTAAACAAAACTGTTTACCTTAACATCCTGTATTTACTAGGTTTTACCCGTGACTGCTATGCAGAGCGCAGTGAATGTATGTTAGTCCACCTCGCGTGCCCAATTCAGTTTGGTATAGACTTCACAATCTTCCCATACGCATCAGAATAATTATCTTCTTCAGCGTACTTATACAGGTTTCCTCACGATGTTTTCGTTCTCCGTTTGAGAGTAATGGGTATTACCTACCTGCGTAGGAACATAACAAGCAAGAACATAAATTAGAGAAACTCATTGGTACATGGCATGTTGTCCAAGCGGATTCGAACCCGGACTCTGTGATTGAGTGTTCATACCATTCAACAACGGTTCATAGTTTTCGCTGTACATGAAAAATATGAACTTCAAAGCACATTAACCATCTTAATATTAAAAAAGAAATTATACCTAGGTAGTTATTGTTTCGAAAGATATCTCTACGGGCCATAGTGAAATACTTGTGAATGTGATAAACCTTAATGGCTACAGCAAACTGTGCTTGGGAACAAAGGCCTATGTAATGGTGTTATTGTACCGGCCGATTTATCAGATGTTCGGTCACATTGCCCGAATATATGGACAGCCTGCGTCCACACCACACTGCCGCGCCGTTAAACGTAACGTGTGTTTATGTAGATGGTATCATTGTGTCCGCCTGCCTTGCCTTGCCACCTCACCATAAATACGCCTTTAACCACTAATATCTCGCCTTCTTCCTACTTCTTTTACATTCCTACAACCGCGATTTATTTCTTTATACCAGGCCTGTCTCACTCCTCAGCTCAGGTACGTTTGACAGCCGGACACCTCCGAGGTGTGCATCGTCGCTCATTGACATAAGGCTCATTTTATTTTTCGTTCCTGAAGTGCGCGTTCGAAATTCGAAACATCGGGTTGAGTGAACCATCTGTTACGGTAGTAACTATTAAATGATCTGTGTTTATACCACAGATTATTTAATTTTTCCAAATTCTGGTCCGAGCTTGAAAGTCACATGTTCTCCGTTCAAATCAGCAGAAGAAAATGTCAAAAGAAGAACGACCACTTCCCATACATTAGAAAACCTGTCAAACTATTTTTTATTTCGTTGAATTATACAGTTAAATATTGATATAGAAAAACTATAGGTATATTCCATTTACAATGGTAGTAATTTAATTTAATTTTATAATGCGGAATATTAGTAAAATCGAAAAAAAATGTTGAGGTTATTTGTCATAATGATTACCAATCACTTTGCCAATAAGACGATTTAGGACTAAATTATAACGGGCGTGCGAAACGCTCGTCAAACGCGCGTACTCTCAGTTTGCTTTTTTTGCGATGCACTGAAATGTAACTTATACCTATTAGTTGCCTAACAATAGTGAAAGTAGGATCGATACTATTGTGACCCTGAAACATAATAATGCTATCGATACGATAGTATCAAGTTACTTTATGACAAATTGATACTATTCATAACTCTTCATCTTAATACTGTCGATAGTATCAATTGTTTTAAATCAATCGAAATTATCGATAGTTAGGCAAGACTAATGATGATCTTGCGTCCGAGCGTCGCGTCACGGCGGCGCGGCGCGCGCCGCCAGCCATACGAACGGCAGCGATTGATGTAATTCGTTGCATAGAAATTCATACAATTTCGAGCGTACAAACGCAGCGTTCTACCTACGGACGCATGATAATTCGGCGCGTTAAGTAGGTATAATTTGGTCCTTATTGATTAATCAAAGACTTCTATTATAAAGAAGTGTCTGACCAAGAAGCTTATATACTATACGAGCTTTTACCCGCGACTTCGTCCGCACAAATTATATACCAGATTTTAAGTCAGATGATAAGCTATCAAACAAAAAAAGTTTCATCAAAATCGGTTCAGTAGTTTTTGCGTGATACTCGAACAAACAAACACCCAAACAAACAAACAAACAAACAAACAAACAAACAAACAAACAGACAGACAAAAAATCCAAAAATTGTTGATTTGGAATCAGGGACAGTTAAAAACCATGTCGTAATTTTTTTTTTTTTAATATCTTCAATGTACAGACTCATTTTTGTTACAGTTTTATAATAGTTTAGATAAGCTTCTTATCTCTGACTAAAATAGCTTTTGACCAAGAAGTTTCGCATAGGATAATCGCTCTATGTATTTCTGACATAGGTATAAGTTCCGTTTCGCGCAGTTAGTTTATAGTGAAATTGTACATAAAAGCAACAAGCAATGTGAAAACAACTTCAGAGCGACATCGTGTTTGCTTGTAACGGAACGAAAAAAAGAAAGAATGTTCATAATGGCTGCATTCAAATGCAGAACAATTGTAATCAAGTGGCTATTTTTTGATAATCATTTTAATTTTTTCACACTACATTTTATTTTATTTGAGTTTTGAAATAACTAAAAATAAGCGATTTTTTTAACAATATCATTTTGTTATAACGATTAATAGTTGTCAAATTATTTGACAGGTCTAAAGTGGACATCCTTCGGAGCAGCTTCGGAGTTTACTACTACGTACCTAAAACTGACCTAAAAGATTTCGAACGCTCTAGGTATACGGATCGTAGTGATGTCAAGTGAAGTGATATCAGAACAGCGCGTTATCCTACTCTCCTTTTTCTGTTTTGATGAATTTAGTACATCTTTAGACAATAAAAGGGATTCGGCCCCTGGCCACGATTTTATTCCGTATAAAGCAATTAAAAATTTACCTTCAAATGCAAAGACTATTTTATTTAATATTTTCAATCAGCTTTAGTTGCATAGGAAAATCCCAACTAGTTGGAAAATTCAACATACTGTTCCTATATTAAAACCTCTAAAAGATCCAAATAACATAGATTCATACAGACCTATTTCGCTAACTTCTTGCTTTTCTAAACTCTTCGAAACTATGTTAAAAATTGGTTAAAAAATAGATTAGAATGGTATGTAGAAAATAGTAAATTAATACCTAATAATCAAAAAGAAAGGTAAAAGTACTATGGATAATCTGGCATGTCTAGTTGGTGATATCCGTAACAATTTTCATAATAATAAATACACAATTGCAGTTTTTCTCGACATAAAAGGAGCGTTTGATAATATTGATCATTTTTATTTAATAAAAAGTGTACATGATTTAGGTATTCCTGGTTTTGTTTTGAATTGGTTATTTAATTTTCTAAACAATCGTGAAGTATGGATTAAGACAAAAAATAATTTAATTGGCCCCAAATATTCGTTTAAAGGCACCCCTCAAGGTTCAGTTATTTCTCCTCTCATTTTTATTATAAGTTTAATTAATTTAATGAAACTTGTCCCTAATACTGTCAAATGTTTATTCTATGCTGATGATTTAGTTTTATATTCTGAGTGTGATAATGTTACGCAAAGTGAAGTAATAATGAACGCATGCCTCAATATAGTTTATATAATATTTTGTGTAATGAGGTAAATGTTTCTAAAAGTTCAGTTGTTCTTTTTTCTTTAGCTAATCAAAGTAATATTGAGCCTCAGATTATGTATAATGGCATTAGAATACCAGTTCAGACTTGTGTTAGATATTTAGGAGTTATTCTCGACCATGATTTATCATGGAAATCTCACATTGAATATATTTGTAAAAAAACTGAATTGCACTTAAATATTATGCGTTCTTTAGTTGGGGTCGACTGGGGTTCGGATCCAAAAATTCTTAAAACTTTATACATATCTACGGTACGAAGTCATTTTGATTATGGCTGTATGTTTTTTAATGATGCTGCTAATAATCTACTTAGGAAACTAGATGTTATCCAAAACAAAGCTTTACGTTTTTACAGGTGCCATGATGTCTTCTCCTATAAATTCCCTCGAGGTGGAGGCTGGGATAGTCCCTCTTTATATTCGTAGAAGTTATTTGATTGATCGTTACTGCCTTAGGTTGATTAGCCGGGATAACTCGGTTATTTCTGTATATCTTGAAAACTTTAATATTCCTAATTATAACACTTTGCCTTTGTCTGTATCTACTTCTATGTCAGAATCTATTACTTATTTAAATTTCCAATTTCAAGATGAAATATCTTGGTCAAAAGCTCTTCCTTGCTTTGATAATAATTTCCACAGTTTAATCATGAATGTTTCGGTTAATTTGTCTAGATTCGAAAATAAGTACGATTTTCTTGAATACTTGGATAGTAAACAAGATTATATCCAAATATATACCGACGGTTCCAAAACGAATGAAGTGACTAGTTTTGCTTTTTATGATTCTTTTTGTAAATATGGTAGGGTCTTTAAATGTAATAATTATTTTTCTATTTTTTCTGCTGAGACTTTAGCTATAATTCATGCTCTAGAATATATTGTGCAAAAGGTACAAACTACTAGTACCTTAATTATTAAGAAAATACTAATCCTGTCTGATTCAATGAGTGCGTTAAAGGCTATTTCTAATAAATTAGTAAGTGCCAAAGTAAATTACCTTACATATCGACCCCTCTGGCCTCAATTGTCGTAAACGCCATAAAGGACTTTTTACAGGGGAAGCAAAAAACCAAAAATAGAAAAAAGAAAAATTAATATCTTTTTTACTTTTTTAGCTATATTGATGATACTTACATAAAATTACTCGTACTCAAATGTTTCAAAAACTCATAAATATTGCACTGAAGCAAAGAAAATATACACTAACTGAAGTAGAAAGCAGATTTAAGAAGTTAGCATGGAGATACGCCCTAAAATAAAACTGTTAAATGGTGTTTACTACCCAAAAATAATATAAAAATGTATTGATGATTAATAATAAAGTAGTAAAAGCATTTTTATAAACAAACAGGCAGTGATTAAGCAGTAAAAGGCTATTTTAATAAACTAATTTTTATGTTTGATTTATTGTGGGCTAAGGTAATTATGTGTTAAGGTAATGTGTTATATTCAGATACTTAGCAAAAACAATTATACCCTATTTCCATAAAAAAGATGTTCAAGAATAGGTGGGTATTAATTAATTTTAGGTAAAGGGTGAATAGCTCATCGTTTATTGTGTCTTTAATAAAAATATTTTATAATCTTTGAAATATTTATTTTCATAATTAAATTGTAGGCACATGTTTCATGTTCATACACTACATTTACATTTTTAACCTTCATAGGATAAGAAAAAGAAAAATCACGCATAAAATTAAAAAAGGAACTTTTGGTAATTATTAATTTACATGACATTAAAATAATAGCTGCATTTTCATCCTCTTCGTAACTTTCTAACAGGACGTCCAAGACTTGAGCCTCATTTGGAAGTAGTAAATATTCGTTATGGTAATGTTTAAATTCTTTAAATTTATGGATAATTTATTGTTAAGAGGATTGTGTAGTGATACGACAATCAAACAAAACGCAAGCCAAATAGATCAACCAAATTTATAAGCTTTCTTGCGTATCGTCTTTAAGCTTGGCCGGCGGCGTTAACGTTTTTCTCCCCTTTGAAAACAACGCATTTTGATAATTTTTGGCTCATTAATCCAAAGATAGAAAACTAGGTTTGTACGTTTTGATATTTTTGATGTACGTATGTATGTATATTAAATAAAATATAAGCGATTTTAGATTTTCATACATAACATTACATTTTTGCTTACAAT
Organism: Agonopterix subpropinquella; assembly: GCA_922987775.1. Classification (NCBI taxonomy): domain Eukaryota; kingdom Metazoa; phylum Arthropoda; class Insecta; order Lepidoptera; family Depressariidae; genus Agonopterix; species Agonopterix subpropinquella. The sequence continues at coordinate 29,636,879 of OV277693.1, forward strand.
TTCGCTGCTATATAAAAAATTTAAAAAAAATCAAAACGTACGAACCTAGTTTTTGATCTCAAGAATAAGTGTATCAAAAATCATCAAAATACGTTATGTTTTAGGGGTTGGGAAAGGTTTTTTTAACCGACTAAAACAAAACAAAAAACGCAGTAGGTTTTCAAGTCTCAATACCTTATGGAACATGCTAATACAAAATACATACATACACTACACTAGTTACATAAATACACTTATTTACACAATACAACGGTTTTCCTATGTCCTGTTACTTTTTTTTGTAAATTAACTTTAGCTTTAACTTTTTTATAAATGTACTTCTTACTCCTGGCGGGAGAAGACCTGGTGACTTGAAGTACAGATATGTGTATGCAAGTACACATACTTACCAAGCACCAGTCTCTACTCACAAACTCTTGTACTTCATTTAATATTTTTATTGTTTTTATTAAGTTTGTGTTTGTGGTGAGAAAAAAAATTTTTGTATTGTACTTGTATTTGTAAGTCGACGCATAACTTTTTACAGAGTACCTAATCCGATTTTGATAATTTTTGTTTTATTTAGTAGGTCATAGGTACTTCAGAGGTGGTCCCATTTTAATTTCGTGAAGATCTGGTAAAAAAATCTATAGCATATCATCGACGATTGAAATAAATGATTTGATAACTTCTTACAGAGTAGTCCGATTTTGATTTTTTTTTTGTTTGGTAGGTCGTACTTCAGAGGTGGTCCCATTTTAATTTGGTGAAGATCTGGTAAAGGACTTCGGAGATAGACAAAAGAACTCTTCAAAAATCATAGCATATCATCGACGATTGAAATAAATGATATGTGTTCATGTTTACATGTACAACGGATATGTGTCGTAAACGACATTTTAAGTTAACAATTTGTTCGTTTAGGGACGTAAATGACACGATTCAACGTCTGTTCAGGTGACACCGGGTCGTAAACGACATTTTAAGTTAACAATTTGTTCGTTTTGGGACGTAAATGACACGATTCAACGTCTGTTCAGGTGACACCAGGTCGTAAACGACATTTGAAGTTATCAATTTGTTCGTTTTGGGACGTAAATAACACGATATAACGTTTCTTTCTTTGCGCATTTGTTAGATAATTGACAGACCAAAATATTTCAAATTCCATTAAATTATACTTATTAATAAAAAGGTAACTTTTTGACTTGAAATCGACAACGAACGACGACGAAGGGTGCTAGTATCTCAAAGGTATGCCATACTAATAATTGTACTTGTTGTACTACTTGTACTACTTGTAATACTTGTTTACTAAATAAATGTGGATTAACATGGTTAGTAATTCTGAAAGGTAAGCCGATAAGAGTCGGTATGTAGGTACGGCCACTGGCATTTACGTCACTACATCGTAGAGCGTATTTTGAAAAATCTTTTTTTTTGCTTTTACGACACATATTATGAAATTATGATTAAGGTTTGATTGGGTCGTAAACGACATATTTTGTAATCTTCGAATGAAAATGTCTTTTATGTCTTTTCGATTGGTGTTTACGTCACAGGATCAAATATTTTGTAAATGAAATGTCTTTTACGTTGACTTTTATTTATTTTATTCGTTTTAGACAAAAAAAACAATGGTAGTAAACGACATTTTTTTGGGATTAGAAGAAGTTTAAATACACCGATCGAAAGAGCGAAAAAAAATAAACAAAACTGCATTTTTAACTCATTTTGGCCAAAAGTGGCGTTTACGACAATTGAGGCCAGAGGGGTCGATATGTAATTAGAAAAGCAGTGGCCTCGATTCGGAGTGTACCACGACTAAACTATACTAAATGTATTCCTGTCACTTTCTAAAATAAGATTAAGAAAAGAGACAGAAAACCAACAGCTGACTTTAGTGCTGTAAAAGTGACGTTAAATGCGCAAAATAAGATGCCATCATAATGTACGCCATCTTATTTAAGTCGTTTTTGGGCGTTTAACGTCACTTTGACAGCACTAAAGTCAGCTGTTGGTTTTCTGTCTCTTTTCTTAATCTTATTTTAGAAAGTGACAGGAATACATTTAGTTTAGTTTAGTCGTGGTACACTCCGAATCGAGGCCAGTGTATCTTTTAAAGGAATTTGGTTTTGAAGTCGAATTTTGTTGGGTACTTGGTCATTCAGGAATTTTAGGGAATGTGTTAGTGGATGCCCTTGCTAAGTCAACTGAACAAGCTGCGATTTGTTCATATCGAGTGCCCTATTCAGATTATGTTATTTTTATTAGAAATAATATGTTTACTCGTTGGTCCAATTCTTTAAACAGTACCAGAATGATAAAGGGAAAATGGTTAGCTGAAATAGTTCCATATCCTAGCTCTAAAGCATGGTTTGAGAAGGGCACTAGATATCTTGAGAGACATTTTATAACTCTAATCAGTAGACTTCGTATTGGACATTGCAAATTTCCAGCTCACCTCCATCGTTTGAAATTATCTGAAAATTCATCTTGTCCCCATTCTAGTGAACAATTCTGTGATCTTCAGCATTTGATTTTGGAATGTCCTAAGTTTTATTTGCAACGTATATTGTTTATATGTTGTTGTCAGGATATACTAAAATGTATAAATAGTCCTTTGACTCTTCAAGGATTATTAAAACATACAAAATTGTATACTGTCTTGTATGAATTTGTTATGGATACAGTGGGCAAATTGTAGGGTTGGGTTTTGCATCTTCTTGGTAGAGGGGATGCAGTTCTCACTCTCTTAAATTTCTTGTACTAGATAGGTAGGTAGGTTAGTTTGTAAGTTTTTTCTTTTGTATTAATTTGCATTTAAGTTATAAAATTGTAAAATATTTAGGCTGATGGCAATACTGCCAATGCCTCGAATAAATTAAAAAAAAAATATAACTACTCTCCTCGGCTCGCTAATGAAGTGAAAACTAAGTAATCAGTAACTTCCCTCGCCCACGCTTTGAACTCGCCTCGTACTAAACGTGCCATTATTTACATGAACCATTATTTTATTACCCACCCTATGTCTGCTGCTGGTTGAATTTAGCTTTCTGTCATTTTTACCTTAAATAAATATACAGGGGATTTTAAAAGGGGGTAAAAAAACCTTTGACCTTTCACTTTATTTTTTATTTATCTGCTATTGCACCAGAAGTGTGTCTGTAAGTACTTGAAGAATATTTACGTATTATACGTAAACGTATTTATAAGTTTGTTTGTTCGAGCATCACGCAAAAACTACGGGGTAGAATTGAAAGATTTAGTATGTAAAAAGCTTACCTATATTTTATCTCGATACGACGATGGCGGAAGGCGTTGCGGAGTTTTTGATTAGTGTTTACTTTTTTTCTCAAAATATATTAGGTACCGTGACATTCGATTATCATGTCTTGTTCTTGACAACCCGGTTGTACTATGGTTAGGGACCCTGCTAGACTGCCAAACAAGAGGTAGGTACTGTGATCGAATCCTTGAGCTGTAAGTAGGCACTATTTATTTAAAAACTTACATACTTACACGACGATTGACAAAAAGAAATCGCATTTTGACATAAGATTGTACCTGCAGGGTGTTAGGGTAAACAGTTGTATTACTTTAATGGGTGATTGTACTCATGATACTTAACAACTTTCCTAAAGGAACAAAAATTAAGTAATTTTGAGTTTTCATACAAACGTTCGATCAGCTGGTTGGATTTAGTATGGAAAGTCCAAAATTATTTTTCCTATAATTTCCTAAGTATAATAGGTTTCCCCCGACTCATTGCATCTGTTTAGCCCACTTGTATAATGTATAGTGCCTACTGCTATCTATCGAGTACCCTTTTCTCTTCTCTCATGAGAAGACTTATATAGTTGGAGTCGCTTGGCAAGTCATTTTGCTGGTGGTCGTGTAGTTTGGGTATTTTTGGGCCTGCCACAAGGCTCCTAGTAGATACATAGTTTCTGAAGTACCTATGTACTTTACTTACCTTCTTCTGTATGTAATTAATAGTGCAAATTACAATACCATAGTGTTGTCTGATTTTCCGAAAGCCGACTACCGACACGAGTACGAGAGAATAGCGTACCTACATGATTAATCGTATTTCATCCTATGTAATATGTTATTTATGTTGGAAACACTACAGTAACTACCTCACTATTATAGTGTAAATTGGTAACCCAGATATGCCCAGATTGTTGTCGATTAATCTGTACCGGCGATCTTAGCGAAATTGTAACTTTGGTTTTCGGAACTATCATCGAAGCAAGCACGCCATACGCCAGACCGGAGTACGTTTTTGAATGGATAAAAATACACACGTGAACACACACATAAAACATTTTGTGTTACCTACCTATAAAACATTGGCGACCCCTTCCCATTTGAGATTTTCACTTTTCACCGCTGCACACAAAGTTTCATAATATTTTCAATACTAACCAATTAAAGTAAGTAAATGCAATTTTTAAGCACAAACTATGAAACTTATTAGAAACAAATCTCTGTGCCTGTGGTTTTTCAGATTTCCGATAAAATATAATATACCTACAGTGTATGTTTCAATGCCAGGATTAATGTACGATTTGTATGGAAAACTTTGAAACACTGTAACCGAAATATACATTTTATAGAAAATTTGACAAACCACAGGCACAGAGTTAAGTTTCTACATCATATTTAAAAACGTCATTGACTTTAATTGGTTAATTATATCCAATCAATTTAATTATGTCCAGAGGGCATTTTGTCATAAAGGCAATTTTTGTAGTAAACAAATGATTATTAATAAAATCGGTCAAGTGCGAGTCGGGCTACTTGCGCACCGAGGCTGAGGGTTCCGTACCACACCACACAACATATAAAAAAAAAATGTTTTTACTCCGGGTCTTTTAGCACGAGACCGACTCACACCTCACACTTGGCCGGTTTTTATTATTTGTTGTTATACTGTAGAGTTTGCTCTATAATCACACTAAGATTGACGCTTGTATGTACTACCGTTTTTACCATCGAGCGAGAAGAAAAAACGTTGATAAAAACTAGTTCCTTGTATGAGGACCCCCCTTAATTTATAACTTTTTGACATCTTTATTAAAATCCGCCGCAATACCTAGGTATTACGGACCGCATAAGAGCTAGCTCTTATACGGTTCAAAAGTTACAGTCCTAAATAGGTAGGACAGACGGACGGACGGACGGCCGGACGGACAACGTAGGCTTAGTACTAGGGTCCCGTTTTCACCCTTTGGGTACGGAACCCTAAAAAGGCAGAGATCTTGTTCGGGCAGCTTGGCATATCGCACTAGGCCCGTGTAGTGGACTTTGGTCCACTTCCAATCATCCTTTACGTTTCGGCTTGAAGTTCAATAACTTTTCCTATTGTAGGTTTCCTCAATTTTTTTATATTTTCCTTATAAAAATATGAACAATAAAAATTAATGAGATTTATTGTACCTATCTGTCTATTTCAGTTATGACCGCGACCAGCCGTTCTCGTTCCAGATCGGAGTGGGCCAAGTGATAAAGGGTTGGGACCAGGGTCTGCTCGACATGTGCGTTGGTGAGTTAAACACCTAAGGAAATTATAATTCTTTTGTTTTTTCATCGCACATCCACAAACCTGTCTGACATGTACTTACGTATACCGCACGTAACAATTTCACTCTTTAGTCTCTCGGGCTGTTGTCGCGCTGTTGCCTGCCAATTAGGATGTTCGCACTGTTCCCAACAATTGTGGTTTTATTTAAATGCAACGGCTTTGATCGATTCCGTGCCGACACGTAGGTACAAAGGGCAGATACCTAATTAAGTAAAACTGACTTTTAACATCGACTTCACTATTATGAGGTTGGATGGATGAGTAGAAAGTTCTACAAGTACCTATAGTACCATTCTACTTTCTATAGCTAAGTTAAGTAGGTACTATTATTACTAGGTAAGTGCACTTGCGTTGTGAGCGTCAGGTTGTCTGGAGCTGGACCAAGCCGGCGATTCCATTTTTAAGCTATGCACGATTTAGTACCTTTTTAGTACTATTTGATACTTATCATCAAATATTTAGTACCTCGCTACAAACTGAGAAAAAGAATAAAGAATAACAATGGTCCAGTCATCCTGACGGTCAGATTTTCTGGACCATTTCGTTTGACCAAGTTCTAGTTTTTCTACATTTTTCCATGACCTAATTTGTTCCTGCTTCTAATTAGAAGCAGCAAAAAAAGGGTATATAGTCAATTATTTTATAAGGGCATATTATAAAATAATTGACTATATTGAAGACACAAATGCGTGGTGCGATTCCAGTTTGACATAATTTATATAGCAAAATCTGTGACTTTTTAGATTGTGACGTTCGAAAAGAGGTACATTGTATCCTATTTTGAATAAATATATTTTGAGTTTGAGTTTGAGTTTGAGTAGCATCTGAAAATCAAGGTCATGATATTAACTTTAAACAATACTAAGTTTTAATACGTGTCAGGTACTAAATCGTACTTACCTTCGGATTTATTATATACGAGCTTTTACCCGCGACTTCGTCCGCATAAATTATATACCAGATTTTAGGTTAGATCATAACCTATCAAATAAAAAAGTTTCATCACAATCGGTTCAGTAGTTTTTGCGTGATGCTCGAACAAACAAACACACAAACAAACAAACAAACAGACAGACGAAAAGTCCAAAAATTTGTGATTTGGAACTGATTCCCTGAGGAAGCCTATGACGTCGGCTTATTCCGTCACGTATGGGGTAAGCACACAGGACATTCAAGTAACAAAACAGATATAGTTTTAGTGACAGTCGTGCTCGCACGTCCGCTCCGTTCGACTGACAGCTAGCGAGTGTCGCCCCACTACGCGTCCGCGCGCCCACTACCGCCCATTTATTGTATCAATACGTCACACCTCTCTTCTGTTAACAATTTCATATAAATATACTTATCTATAATATTAACTCATAACAGAATCATTAACTTAAACAGGAGTACACAATCATTGATAATGGAAAATATCAAATGCCTAGGTGTGTTACCTTAGACTAGGTTGATAAAGTTTAACAGCTATTACTAACAGAATTAATCCGGACAATGACCAATATAGCATATTAAAAATCAATAGGTATTAAATAACCATAACACACCTTTCTCTAGAATACAGGATTGTGTAGGTACTTATTGTTTCAAAGATAATTGTAATACATTTCTATCTCTCTCTTTTAATTTTTTATGTTCTTTTTCTCCTGGTCCTGGAGTTGGACATTGTTTTTTATTTTATTTTTTTATTTTGAAGTTTTATTTTGACTATACCACCGCTTCGGAAGGTGTTTCGTTGTAGAGAAGATGCGGCCAGAAACTCTACAACACACATCTTTAAAACAACACGAAGTACAACTACCAATTGAAAAGGTCACGTTGTGCTAAATACATCCAATTTATTGAGCTACTTTCAGCCAATTCTGTGGAATTTAATTGAAGTTACCGTTTAATATATTTCCAATTGAATGTGTTCTATTTTCTTTTTATTTAGACTGCAATTTGTTTTCATGTTAATGTAGGTGACTATAATTACAGACCTATTGCGATATAATGGCATTAACATTGTAACAAAACTATTTCCAAATTAATTAAGCCTTGTGTATTTTTTATGGAATATTATCATTTCCAGATTTTATTTATTTTCAGATTTCCATAAATTGATTTTGTAATTGTTGAGAAACCTTATTTAGACTTTAATCTAGCTTGTAAACATAGCAAGCATATGCCCAAGTATATTGGTGAGGCAATAAAGCTTTGGTGTAACACCCCAGGCATGGGCCACTCAAAAGCACTTATCAAAGGCTACAATCGCAAACTTGCGAACGGTCTCCTTGCCCTCAGCAAGGACCAAATTTGTACAATAGCAAGGTCACTCACAGGCCACTGCAAATTAAATAAGCACATGCACACACTGAATTTAAGTGACACGACCGGCTGCAGATTTTGCAAGGAGGAGATGGAAACTCCTCTGCACCTCCTATGTGATTGTGGTCCCCTGATGTACAAACGCAGCACTCATCTGGGTAGGCAGGTGCTGACACCAGATGAGATACAAACTATCCCGATCAAGAATCTACTGCGATTTCTGGCCGCAGTGGGGATTGGTAAGGAACTATAAAAAGGGCGATCACAAAGGACCAGCGATGGTCTACGTGGCACAGGCTTAGCAAGCCTGTCAAGGCCCAAAACCACAGATAATAATAAAATAATAAGCATATGCCCACGACCACACTCCCCGAGGGGACAGTCAGAGATATTCTGAAACCTCGACATCGAGCTAACTTGTTCTATTCCGACTCAGCTTGTAATTTTTTCTTAAAACAACATTTATCAAATCGACCAGTCAGGTAGGTACTTAATTGAATTGAGGTTTGACTCTCTATAATTCCAGACCTAATAAAGCCTTGTTGAGAATCTTCATGAGAGTACGTTTGCAAAGGTCATTATTGATAGAAGGACGCTTCCAAATCTGTGCCTACCTCACCAGGTAAAGGCCTGACTTTATAATAGACGGCAAAGTGATATTTTTATCCTATATTATTAACCATTTCAACTGCAACGACGATTAATTATTAAAATTACATCATATTTTAATTATTAAGTATTATTCTTATTGTTATTATGGCTCAATCATTATCTAGGGTTAACAGCAGCGCAGTCTTGTATCTCTAACAGTTGCCCGACTTAGTCAGCGTGCCTCAGTCCTACCTAGTTTGAGGTCAAAGAACTACCTACTAGGTACCACGAACTATTTAAAACCAATCTCGATATTCTTTTATGTACTCGATTAAATATTATTGTATTTCGTAAATAAACATTATTCAGTTAGTGTTTTATGCCATTTGCATTGAGTAATTATGTACTTACTATTGTGGACACGCTCTCCAATACGCTGTCCCATTAAATTGTGGCGTTATAGCCACACTTACTTAGTAAATCGATATAGCTATCTCCATCACCTGTCCGCGCTCGTCATACTCTCACGAGGACCATGACGTTGGTTTGTCGTGTTAGTCCTATATGTAATACATAATTGTTCAATGACCATATTGGTTATATTTTCCCCTTTGGAATTTTAATCTTTAGTAATCCAGGTACTTCGCTGGTACGCCTTGTCTAATTGTGTACCTATTTACCACTGTACGCACCTTGGCCATCAACATCTTAATATTTAAGGGCAAGCTCTTTAGTACTTTTTGGATAACTTAAACATGTTGTAATTCCTCTATTCATTCAGTATACTGAAACTGATACCCAGCCAGTTTCTACCCTGTGCGTACATACTACCCCAAGTATAGCAAATAACAGTCTTATACCGTGTTGGGTTTTGGAGTGGTCATTATTAATGGACTCAAGATCAGTAAGATACATTATAGTCATTTTTTTTTTATTGTAATGCAACACTGTAGATATTTTCAACATGAATTAAGTGAGTTCTACTTATGAGGGTTTTAAGTTTCTCATATTAAAATTACTGAGCCGAAAGGCTGTAGGTTATTTGTATTGTTTATTAACTTATTTATCATTATGTTAGTTTGTGGTAGTAAATCTGATGTAGATTTTATCAAACTTGTTTTATAGTTTTAATTATTCAATAGGTATTTTGTCTTTCAACTATTCGACATTTGTCTCAATGTTCTTTATTTATGGTGAACCGGTAACGATATCTCAGAGCAATACAACTCTCTTCCTAAATTCACTAAACTACTTACGTTTATTTGTAATTTCGTCTGCACCTCTAGTGAAAGTTTATAATATTAATTTCACATTTAAATACACATTTAATTCATTGATAAATGTACAACACATACATTTATTTCTCCCTGAAATTAGTTGGTTACTGTTCTGTTGAATATTTTGGAACCTTAAGTACCTAAGTATCTTCTCTAATGGTAAATTATTTAAAGTTAACTGCGAAACTAAATTATTTTAAAAGTAAGTAGGTAATCTATTATCATTTCTGATCCGGACTGATTTGGCAAATCAATATTTAAATGGCAGCCGATATTAGTTAAGTAAATAATCCATTTGTCGTCGAACATTTGTGTGTTACCTACTTTTTATTTTGTGTGGAATGAAATTGAGAAAGTATCGTTTTTTTTTTGTACCACACCATTCAAGGCGGTAGGTGCATAAAATTAATTAATTATTGTTTTACGTCACACTCACACCATAATATTATGAGACGAGCCTGATTTGAACAGAAATCCTAAATATTTAACTCTCATCGACACCTTGATGAATCTCTTACAATTCATTGGTACATTTAACATTAATTCAACCATTTTCATCGATCGACACCTTGATAAAGTCACTTTATGACTCATTAGCACAACTGATTGATTCTAGCATTTTCATGGATCAAAATCTTGATGAGTACTTATGACTCATAAGCACAATTTGATTGATTCAAGCATTTCCAACGATCGATATTTTGATGAGTCACTTATGACTCATTAGCACAATTGATTGATTCCAGCATTTTCAGCGATCGATATTATGATGAGTCACGACTCATTAGCACAATTTTTTTATTCAAGCATTTACATAGATCCTAACCTTGATTAGTCACTTATGACTCATTAGCACAGTTGACTGATTCAAACATTTTTTTTGATCGACACTTTGATGACTACTTTATGACTCATAGGCACAATTACTTGATTCCAGCAGATTCACTGATAGAAATTTTGATAGACTCATTCAAACTCATTTTATGACACAACTCAAAAGATTCCCACTTTTTTTATTAAATTTGCACATTTGACAACGGACATCTTTTGTTCGTAAAAGCCCAACTTTTTGAAACACTACTAGTCTATTGCTAATGTGCTGTTTTGTGCACCATACAAATATAGGTATTATATAAAACTGGAAAGTCTAACCCACCACTAACCAACCATAACTCAACTAACATGGGATCATATAAACATGGGATCATAGGTAGGTAATCCTTCCGTTGTGAAGTACCAATTTATTTATTTTAAAAGCTATTGTACTGCCCGTACTCGTATGCACACATTATGTCTAATTATTATTTTTTGATTATTACTCGTTGTATTTCACACATATGCCTTATCATACACATCTTGCGTAACAGGCTAACAGTCTTACATTTGTGTTATTAGGTTCAAGATAAGAGTAGGTATATAGATTCCGAAACTAATCATTAAATTAATTATTTGTACTTGAATTTTTTATGGAAATTTTGTTTATATTACGTTATTCAAATTATCGAAAGCCTAGTCAGTTTTAAGTGCATATTACACAAATAAAACCGTTGCAAAGCAACTGGTATTGTATGAATATTATTAAGTTGGTTCTATATCAATATCTTTGTAGTACCAGCCGATTATTTTGTTCAGCTTACTAATATTTTGCTTATTATTCATTGGTTCTATTCTTGATTTGAGTATATACGTACTTTTGTATAGTCCACTTGTAGTACAGAACAGAATGAAACTATTTTATAGCACCAGTCCGTGAAATCGACTTGCTACTCACCCCAGCACTAACTGTAGTATAAATTCCGACGGTGTGCTGATATTCACATTTTAGTACCAGTCCAAATTTGACACTGCAGCACCACTGTGCCATAAGTTTACATAGTTTGCTGATATAAACATTTTCAGTACCAGTCGATAATTGACTTATACTCACTACAGCATAAGTTTGCACAGTTTGCTGGTATAAACATTTTAGTACCAGTCGATAATTGACTTACTACTAACTGCAGCACTATTGTAGCACAAGTTTACACAGTTTACTGATATGAACATTTTAGTACCAGTTGATAATTGACTTACTACTCACTGCAGCACTATTGTAGCACAAGTTTACACAGTTTGCTGATATAAACATTTTAGTACCAGTCGATAATTGACTTACTACTCACTGCAGCACTATTGTAGCACAAGTTTACACAGTTTGCTGATATAAACATTTTAGTACCAGTCGATAATTGACTTACTACTCACTGCAGCACTATTGTAGCACAACTTTACACAGTTTGCTGATATAAACATTTTAGTACCTGTCGATAATTGACTTACTACTTATTACAACACCAACCATTGGACAAGTTCATACAGTTTGTTGATATTAATATTTTAGTACCAGTCGTCAAATGACTTACTACTTAAATCGATAGGAGGAGTGATCCGTTGGCAACATGCAACTGTCCAGCTCTATCCGAGTGGTCCCGAAGGAATAACAAACACTGATAAGGCGTGTGGGTACGTTTTCCATAAAAATCTAATGATGTGCTCCATATGCAGACCAATGGTTATAGTACACTACACTTAACGAATGCAGAAATCATATTTATATTTTTCCGCAATATCGTAACAATTTAGGAGGAATAACCAAGGTCAAACTCTTTCTAATTTAATTTTAGTAGGTATCGAATGAAAGATTCATAAATATTTATGTACCTACGCTACGGAAACGTAGTTCACATTTACTAAAATACTTAGTTTCCTCTCAAACTATGATCAGATTTAATCATCGTGGATACAACAGTTTCTATAAATATAAATGTATTAACTATTTGCATAACGTAAACAAGTTTATAGAATGGACGTATTGCACTTGTTTTTGTAGTTTACCGAACACAGTAGGTAGTTAATAAAACATGATTGTTTTCACATGCACGGTATTTTTAATAATTAATCCACATATTTGAATTATGAACTGCATAGGAACACACCATTAGCACTCAATATAATATATTAAAAAACAGTCCTTTGCTAATACTTGAATGCCAACTCCTCCCTTCCTTCCTTATAGATTTTTTATAATATTTGCACTTACCTGAATTATCGTCGCCACGTATGACGTCGGCTTATTCCGTCACGTATGGGGTAAGCACACAGGACATTCAAGTAACAAAACAGATATAGTTTTAGTGACAGTCGTGCTCGCACGTCCGCTCCGTTCGACTGACAGCTAGCGAGTGTCGCCCCACTACGCGTCCGCGCGCCCACTACCGCCCATATATTGTATCAATACGTCACAAGCCTAAAAACCATATCGTAATCTTTTTTTTTGTATAATCTTCAATGTACAGACACACTTCTGTTACAGTTTTATAATAGTTTAGATTCGATGTACCTGTCCTAATGTACTAAATCATCTTGTAAAAATAAAAAAGGTAGAAGGACTACAACTTGGTAAAAAAAATGGACCGGACAACCTGATCACTGTTTGTCTATTTTTCTCCTTTCGTAGCGAGGTACTAAGTATTTGATGATAAGTAGTACTAAATAGGTACTAAATCGTGCATTGTGCATAGCTTAAAAATGGAATCGCCGGCTTGGTTGAGACAACCTGACGCTGACGTCCCAGTTTTCCCATTAGCAATTAAATTAGACCTTATAGTGTTTTAAACTGACATTATGCAAAATGGTTCATCTAATGTGTCCTGCCCACAATGACGTACCTACGCCACCGAAACATGGACGCTCACTAAGAAGATAATGCACAAAATAAGAGTAAGAGTAGCACAGCGAACCATGGAGCGTGCCATGCTAGGCATAAAACTTCTAGACCGTGTCACAAACGTTGAGAATAGATCCGACGAACTAAGGATCAGGACGTCGGAAATAGAAATGCTGGATTAAAGTGGCGGTGGGCGGGACACGTGGCTTAGGATCTACGGCAGATCGAGCAAAGCGTTGAACGAATGGTGGCCGAGACCAGGTAAGAGAGGAGTAGGTCGTCCAGCAGCGAGGTGGGCTGATGATATTACGAAGGCAACTGGAAAGACTTGGATAAAACTGGCACAAGACAGGAAATAGTGGTATATTGGGGAGGAGGCTTATACCCTGCAGTGGGTGGACAAAAGCTGAAGATGATGCAAAAAATCATATAGTGTCTCTTTAATTTAATCCTATTAAAATAACAATCTAGCCCTACCGACTTTATTAAAACTAGTAAAATAAAATTAGCTTAAAGGAATAAAATGTCATGTCCTCTTTTCTATTGTATTTGTGCGTAGAAGTATAAAGTAGGTATAATAAAGAACATTGTATATATTTTCTAGGTGAGAAGCGTAAACTGACGATACCCTCGTCGCTGGGTTACGGAGAGCGCGGGGCCGGCAACGTGATCCCCCCCCACGCAACCCTCCACTTCGACGTAGAGCTGGTCAACATCGGAGATTCGCCCCCATCCACCAACGTCTTCAAGGAGATCGACGCCGACAAAGACAACATGCTGTCGCGCGAAGAAGTGAGTATAGAGTTAGCGTTCCGAGCCATGGACACGGATGGCGACGCCGAGCTGTCGCGAGAGGAGGTCAGTTCAGTTCCGTAGGCAGGGCGGAGGCGGGGGGCACGCCGGTCCGGTGCGCGGTGGAGGTAGCGACTGTACATGGCTTCCTAATACATTCTCATTTGTTGTATTATCAGTATCAACTATACGCCTATTTAAGAGTTGGCACTGACCTATGCCTAGTATTAGGGTTGACCCTCATCTGTCAACGCGGAATCGATTTTTTTCATGCTCTATCCATTTCCGTCGCTCAGGAACGAAAAGATAGCGTAAGTGCTACAGCATCGGCAGTGATGAGACCTTTCTCGCTCTATCAAATGCCGTACCTGAGCAACAGAAAAGAATAGAGGGTGAAAAAATGCGATTCCGTGCTGACAGACGAGGGTCAATCCTTACCAGGTACAGATCGCGGCACAAAACGTGAGCGATGATCTTGAATGCGTAGATCAAGATTTGTCCCACGACCTGTACAGTAGAACTGTCCAATTTCAACTCGTGACGCTATTGATAATGCAAAAAATAAGGAAACGTAGGTATTTCTTTCTTCTTCTTGATAGCTCTTGGGATGGTATCGACGTTAAGAGGGGGTCATACCTATTTTGTATGTTTTCGAACCGAATATACATATATAGTTCACATAACAGTATAGATACGTTCTTTCTACAGGGCATCTAACCGTTGAAAATACGATTCTATTAAATTTTTTCGAGGAGCAAAGTAAGCTCGATTTCAGATTTACAACCAGTTTTACAAGAATCACCCTACACCATTTCTTCTGAATGTACCATCATTTGAAAGGTAAATAATTATAGCAGGGCTTCTACCCGATGGATTTTTCCCCAAACACCCAAGAGAAAAGATATTGATGAAAAATACGTTTATTTGCGATCATTTGGGTATTTGACTACATTCAATATATTTTATTTTTATCTACTCAATATAAAAAGGGTTAGAAAATAACGCTAAACTCCCATTTTCATTGAGTTTTTAGCTTGAATACTATTTTTAATAACAAGATAAACTATAAAAAGTAATGAAAATGTTGATGACGTCACAACTCAATATTTAGTACAAATCTTCATACAAAGCGCATGTTTTGACGTCCGATAAAGAGTAGCTGATTTGACTAGTTGTCAAGTAGCCAATTGCAAAAGTTTGCTTGTTAGAAAGAGAGGCTTGCTCTACTAATACCCAGCCTATCAGATTCTGAAAATGTCAACTGAGTATAGGAAGGGCAGATTCTATGAACGCCAGATTTTACATAATATAAAGGACAGATTCTGGAAATGTCAGATCCTATTATAAACGACAGATTCTGGAAATGTCAGATTCTATAAACGACAGATTCTTTAAATGTCAGATTCTATAAAAGACAGATTCTATAAATATAAATATCTTGGACAATGTCACACAAATTATCTAGTCACATTTAAAGTACCAGAATCTAGCCTGGACTTGTATTATGATGACTAGACAACGATATAGAATACATATATAGATACAAACATCCATGACTCGGGTACAAATATTCATATTCATCATACAAATATTTGTCCCTAACGGGATTCGAACCCGCGACCCTCGGCACTGCAGGCAGGTTCACTACCGACTGTGCTGCCGGGCCGTGTATAAATGACAAATTTTATAAATGTCAGATTCTACAAATGACAGATTTTAGAACAAGCCACAAATAAACCAGTTACGTAATAGGCTACTTGAAAACTAGTCAATTCAGCTACTCTTTATCGGACGTCAAAACGTGCGCTTTGTATGAGCATTTGTACTAAATATAGAATTGTGACGTCATCTTCATCAACATTTCATTACTTTTTAATGTTTATCTTGTTATTAAAAATAGTATTCAAGCTAAATACTCAATGAAAATTGGAGTTTAGCGTTATTTTCTAACCTTTTTTTAATGAGAAGATAAAAATAAAATATATTGTATGTATTCAAGTACCCAATTCGTCAGCTACGCATAGTTTCAGATATTTGTAGTTGACTAAACTTAAAATGATCACATGTACAAGGTGTTACAAAAGTAAAAATAAACATTGCAATCTTTAATGGGGGTTGTTGAGACCATCAAACTGAACAACTTTCACTACGGGACCAACATCGAAATCGCGAAAAAATACATATTTTTGTCTCATACATTTAGCTCGAGTAGATCTGTATTTTGACTGTAGTTTAGTATGGAACATCGCAAACGCATCTTGACTATTATGGAAAATCTCCCCATTTTGGGGGAGGCCTATGTCCAGCAGTGGACGTATATCGGATGATGATGATGGAACATCAGATTTTTTTTTCGCTATTTCGATATTGGTCCCGTAGTGAAAGTTGTTCAGTTTGATGGTCTTAACCACCCCCTAAAATGTTTATTTGTATTTTTGTAACACCTTGTATAAATATAATAATGTTTTTGTGTGTTGGGGTGTATGTTATGAGAGTGAGAGTGAGTGTGTGTGTCTCTCTCTCTCTCTCTCATACTCATTCTCACTCGAGAGTGAGGTTTTTTTTAGGTTTTCCCGGAATATGTTAGGATTTACCGTAGTTCGAGCATTTCCAGTAACATGTATTAGGTACAAATCGGGCACGATCAACCAATTGGTTTTGTATGGGGGACCGTGTATATTCTTTAATAAATAAGTTATGACACGGAATATTTATAAGACTATGTTTACTAAGATAGTATAGGGTATTTAAAAAAAAAACAAGCAGAAAATACAGGACAAAAATTTCCTACTTTCTCTTCCCAAATGGCACATGTAGCATTATAAGAGACCACTTTTGGTGTAACTCTGAACTTATTGCGTTAATTAACACTTAATAGGGTTCAACCGAGTACTTGAAGCTGCTCATTACGCTTTAGTCTTTATAATAGCATTATAAGAGCAGGATCGGATACTATTGTAACGGGATCAGAGTTAGAGCAGCTGTCAAAAATGCCTTCTTACAGCCTATATCGCATTGGTTGCTTAAGAGCATTATAGTGGCAGTAAAATATGATTATTGCTGTATAAAGGTGTAGAATTATACCACTGTAGTCTGTAATGCTAGCATCTTAAAAGAGTCAATGTGAACTACTGTACAGCCAATAGAGTTAAAGTGGTGTACACGTAGAGTGATTTAACGCTTAAAGTTCTATATTGGCTCACCTCAACTCTGTTATTAAGGGTATATTCTCAAAAACCCCAACTTTCAGGAACATTGTTTTCGGTGATATGCTATTGCAAATACATTGTATTATATTGATAATAAAAGATCTGCCTTTACTTAAAAATCAAATGAATCGTTTTTTTGTACGTATCATATAATTTATTTTAGTAATCGCGTAAAATCCGGACACTGTTTGTCGAAAAATGGGGTTACTTTAGGAACATTTTTAGAAGATTATGTTACACGGTTAAATATACAGCTTACGTAAAAAGAAAGACAATATAAATATAAAAAAACTAATGAATCGATTTTTTGAAATACGATTAGAAAAGACACAATATTTTTGAAATATTTTAGTAAAAATTAAACAGTCTGATTACCATACAAAATGGAGAACAAATTCAATCTTTGACATCTTTTGACAACTGCAAACCTCTACTTGTTTCTGATTTTTTCCATAGTACGGCAAGTGATGACGTCACAAACGAAAATATACCCTTAAGCCTCTTTTTCAAAGCTGCTTAAAGGTGTTATATTAGCACTCGTGAACACCAAAGGTATTCCGAGATACTCTTGTAACTCAGAAATACAGCATTTGGCAGTAAAGTGGTGCACACGTAGAGTGATTTAACGCTTAAGGTTCTATATTGGTTCACCTCAACTCTGTTAATAGCCTCTTTTTCAAAGCTGCTTAAAGGTGTTATATTAGCACTCGTGAACACCAAAGGTATTCCGAGATACTCTTGTAACTCAGAAATACAGCATTTGGCAGTAAAATGGCTACAGGAAATACCACTATATTGCTTTAGTCTGCATAATGGCGTTTAAGTAGTTCAGATGAATGGCTTAAGCGTTGATGTGAACCATAATAACACTAATATAAGCCGACAGGCTGCATATTGGTTCACTTGAACTCTTATTTACTGCAATACGCGTAATAGAGGAGCCGGTGTGTACTCTTGTACAGCCATAGTCGTTAATTCAGGATTATAAGAGTAGGTACATAGGTTTCTTAAGAAAGCGCCATTTTGTTATAACTTTATAACCTAAACCATATGATAAATAAAATTATGGTGTCTCGTAATCTATAAATCTGGCAACAAAACTGATCCCCTAAACTATAGGCCAATCTCAGTACTGCCAGTACTCTCAAAAATCATAGAAAAAGTACTGCACAAACGTCTGGAAACCTATCTCAACTCATTAAACTTTATTTCAGAACGACAATTCGGATTTCGACCCAAAAGTAACACTCTGGCTGCAACGGTAGATTTAATCACTAAGATAAGACAAAATATCGACAGCAAAAAAATCGTTGTAGGTATATATACCTACAACGATTTTTTTGAGATTTTTTTGATGAATATTCATCGATCTCAAAAAAGCTTTTAACACAGTAAGTCACAATCTTCTAATAAAAAAGCTAGAACTGACCGGAGCTACTGGCAGTGCACTAAACATGTTCAAATCATATCTTACGGATAGGCGACAAATTGTGAAAATTAATGAGCACCAAAGTAATCCCCAACATATAACTTTCGGAGTCCCTCAGGGATCAATTCAGGGCCCCTTGCTGTTCCTGATCTACGTCAATGATATCAATGACTTAGGATTGTATGGCCACATAACTCTATATGCGGACGACACATGTCTTTTCTACTTTGGGTCCTCTGTCCATGATATTATTGAACTGGCTCAGGCAGATCTAGACACTCTCTACAACTGGCTTCAGTCTAACCTATTAACTATAAATATCCTGAAAACTTCCTACATTATCTTTAAAGCTAAAAACAAACCAGTACCTGAGTATACACCCCTAACTATTAACACTACACAAATTCAAGAAAAGTTCACTGAAAAGTATCTAGGATTATACAGGAAGATTTTTTTATCACCATCCAAATTTTAATAAAATGTTTGTTTATGAAAAAAAATCGATACGTGTTTTTTTCTTTTAGTATCGCTCAGTACTAAAATATTGAGATATGACTACGCAAAAATGTCTTAAGAAAAACAATTCGACTGGACACAGTACGCACCTACCTGTGCCACAGATTACTTAATAGTTACTACAACTCGACCCGATTTTGCGCGCTTTTTCGAATTTAGAACTTTGCTTTTCAAGAACGAAAAACTAATGAACGAATCTCTGTCAGTCTCTGTGGTCAGTAATTTTCTTTGGGTCAGAGCTCTCGGTAGGGTCAGAGCCTTTTAATTTTTAGAAAAAGTTTATTATGTTTTTTTTTTTTTTTTTTTTTTTATGTGTGATAGGTAAGCATTTGACCCCAATCTCACCTGATGTTGAGTGATGATGAGGCCGAAGATGTAGCATGCTTACCTAGATGCCTAGATGCCTATTCACTCTCGCCTTGAAGAGGCCCAGGTTGTATTGCTCAGGGAACAGGTCCGCATGTGTCATTGTGTCATTCAAAGAGTACTTTATTATAACCGTGTCATTGAACAAAAATAAACAAAATAAGGGACTAGTATAACATTTTAACAATGTTTTGAAAGTGTTGTGTGTTCCTGTTAAGTTTACAATGCGTGGGACTCTGAAGCTAGGGCTTCGCCCCCCGGTCCTGCCGCACCCGGTCGGTACGAATACGAAACTCGATGACCAAGCTTTATGGAAAATTCTGTAGGTAAAAATTTTTAAATGTGCAATTTTGACCTGCCTTTTTTTTTATGAAATGGGTTCTATAAGTGATACCAAACATGTAGAAAAAATTTGGATGGTGATAAAAAAATCTTCCTGTATATTGACAGTAGACTGACGTGGGATGCCCACATTGATCAAATAAAAAAGACGTTATCTTCCCTAATGGGCTCCTTGCGAGGTACAGTGCGCTGTATACCCCGCAGAGTACGCATGACAGTTTATAATTCTCTGGTAAAATCACATCTTATCTATTTGATCGAAATATGGGGCAGTGCATGCAAAACCAAACTACTTGAACTGCAGGTAATCCAAAACAAACTAATAAAAATGCTATTCCATTATCCCTACTTAACCCCAACCACTAAAGTATACAGAGAAACTAATCTAATGAACATTACACAACTATATTATTATTACACATGTGTCCTTATCCGTAAAATACTGAACAAAAACATCCACACGTCAATCTCACTTACTCAACAAAAAAATGTATCTCAAGGCGAGCTAGTTACCTTGCACTGCCGCGTATATGGAAACCCTTCCAGTACTCAGAACTCCCATAGTACTGGGGTCCGGGAGTGTTTACAATGGTCAATTTCAGTATTTAGATATTTAAATGCTACCCGGATTTAAGATCTGAACCGCGGGACGGTTTACAATGCACTAAGAAGCATTTAAAATATGAATCCCTACCGTGACTCCGAGGCGAGACGGGGACTACATTAGAAGGAATAAAAGATCAACTAAGTATTAGAGTAATTATAATAATAGGTAATTAGTTATTGTGGTAGGTAACAAAAACATAAAATTCGTGACTTTTGTGAAGTCATAATATGCTACTTTATGTATGTAGTACTGTACATGACATGACCAAAAACTTATTTTCGACCAACATATTGACCACATAATAGACAAAGCTTATAAAGCACTTGGTTTTGTGAAACGTGTCTCTAAAGACTTCAGGCGAATGAAGACAATTAAAATTATTTATTGTGCATATGTTCGAAGTCACTTGGAATACGCCTCCCAAATATGGAATCCGTATTATGCTATCTACTTGAACAGATTAGAAGGTATCCAAAAAAAGTTCATTAAATTTCTTCAATATAAATTTCACCTCAACCGCCAAGATTATGAAGACGCTTGCTCTGATCTTCACCTAGTGCCTTTATTTACGCGAAGAAGTATAGCCGATGCATGTTTCCTCGTCAACATTGCTCAGTCCGCTGTTGATTGTCCGGAGCTCCTTAGTAACATAGTTTTTATAACCCCTGCTAGAAAGCTACGCAAGAGTACTTTGCTGCACATTCCATCTCACCGTACCAACTTTAGGGAAAACAGTTTCTTTCCTAGAACTTGTAAACGGCTTAATATTTTGAATGAGGACGCTCCCCGCGCCCAATAACAACAACAAACAAAGGGCTCCGGGTGCGCGGCCAACGGCGTCCGCTCGAGAACCGCCTAAAGTGGGCACCGACGATGACGGTTTCACCCTTGTGAAGAGGAAAAACCGTAATCGTCGTAGCCCCAACATACGGGGTACCGCACCGGCTGCTACTTCCTGCATCAAGGCAGCCACGCTGACGGCTCCAGTGTACATCTCCCGCCTGGACAGAGAGACGACTTCGGACGACATCCTGCGTCACCTCTGCACCAGGTTCAGTGTTCGGAGCGACGGGCCTCTGCCGATGAAGGTGCGGGAGCTGGAAAGCAGGTCTTCGGATTTCAAGGCCTTCAAGCTCCGAGTTCCCGCAGCTCACCTGAAGAGGTTCCTGGCTCCAGACGTATGGCCCACTGGAGTCGTGTTTAGACGCTTTAGGGAAGCGAGGACTAAAAACCCTAGGGAGTGTGTGTGATAGTGTTAAGTTTGTTTTGTTTTTATATTGTTATATGTATTCTAGATTAAGGTATTTATAATATGGGCCTGTTATGATTAAGTTTGTACTGTTGCCTGAAATAAAATAATAAATAAAATAAATAAATAAATAAAATAAATACGCCTCCCAAATATGGAATCCGTATTATTATGCTATCTACTTGAACAGATTAGAAGGTATCCAAAAAAAGTTCATTAAATTTCTTCAATATAAATTTCACCTCAACCGCCAAGATTATGAAGACGCTTGCTCTGAACTTCACCTAGTGCCTTTATTTACGCGAAGAAGTATAGCCGATGCATGTTTCCTCGTCAACATTGCTCAGTCCGCTGTTGATTGTCCGGAGCTCCTTAGTAACATAGTTTTTAAGGCAACGTGAAGGCAGGGCTAAGCTCCGATAAAGGGGGTGAGGTGCGGGGTCTGAGGGGAGATCGCGAGCAATTCGTTCGAATTTTGAATTTAAATATTAGAGTGTTCAATAATTCTTCAAGATGCCACAGTATACCAACATGTCATATAATTGATACCAGTTGAACAACACCAATAACAAAGTTAAAGTTATTTATAGGTATTATTGTAGGCTATTGGCATAAGTAATTCTTTGATGAAGATCTGATGAATGGCTTTGGAAACAGGTAAATGGAACTCCTCAACAGTTGAAAACAAATCATTGGCAATTGAATAAGTTGTTTGAAATCATCAATTATATGCTATAAGTGAGCCTTGCTAAAACTACACGCTTCAAAAGATGGTTAATAGTTGGGGTTAGGTGACAATTCGCCAGCAAAAAATAAAAAACAAAAAAAATATATATATTAAATAATAAAGTCCCAACGAACTCCTAGGAAGATTCGCTACGAGATCCTTGCCACCTTGCTAGCGACCGGAATCGAACTCGCGCCAACCGCACCAAACCGCCGCTTTGCTCTGGAGGCGAGTACCGAGACCACTCGACCAACTGGTGCTGCGCTGGACTCGGCAAAAAAAGGCATGCCTTGCCACAACTACGCTTTACAGACGCTTAGGATGAGTCATACTGACTCTAAAGTGGACACTTTTCTTCAATCTGACATCGGATTCGTGTTCAGGGTCCACGCGGACCCTCAGATATTGATTTTGGAAGCAATCGGTTGAGAAACACAAATTGAAAATACCAGTGAGCAGTTTTTGTAACAGTTATTCAGCTCCATCATTAAATAGGTACTTGTTACAAATCTGTAAAGAAAAGCACTCATCGAGATGATTTTAACGAGCTGAAATTTGATGAGTATACTATTAGCCATCCAAGAGTTCCACTAGCCACCTTCCAGCTCCATCACCAGATCAGCTGGATAATACCATATTATTGTATTGTCATCAGAATCACATGCACTTGTAGAGTCTTTAATGGATATAACGCACCCCCGAACGAATAAAGGTGTAAAGTGCCATAACACCCTTTTCACTTTTATTCCATGTTTGGAATCTACAGCCTTCAATAATACACGTCCTAAATTTTTACTACGCAGCTATGGTGCATATTCATAAAATTATACGGGAAGACATTTTTTTTTTTTTTATTAACTATGGGTTTGCTCTTGACCTCAATCCAGTCCTCAGGACGAAGATGGGGTCGTAGATGTAGCGAGCTTACCCAGAAGATGCCTATTCACTCGTACTTTAAAGGAATTCGGGTTGTAAGTACTCGGAAATACTGACGCAGGTAAGGCATTCCACTCCTTGGCTGTGCGCATTATAAAAGATTCAGAAAGGCGCTTGGTGCGGATATGTGGGATGTCAACCAAGAAGGGGTGATATCCCGCGGTGCGTCTGGAAGTCCGATAGTAGAAAGGGGAAGGTGGGATGAGCTCATGCAGCTCAAGGGCACACTCACCGAAGTACAATCTGTAGAAGACCGACAAGCAGGCCACTCTGCGGCGGTGGGCAAGGCTATGAAGCTTGGCCTCCACCAGCTTACTATCGCCAATGAGCCTCCTCGCTCTGCGTTCAACCGAGTCGAGTGCGGCAAGTTGATACTTGGCTGAGCCATCCCACAGGTGGCAGCAGTACTCCATACATGATCGGACCTGAGCTTTATACAATACTAAGAGCTGTCCAGGAGTGAAGTACCGCTTCACCTTGTTTAAGATGCCCAGATTTTTGGCCGCAGTTTGAGCCTTAGACTTAGTCAGCGCCGAAGTTGAGTTTCGTGGTCAAGCTTATACCCAGAAGCCCAAGACTGTCGGAAACAGGGACAGATGTACCCCGGAAAGTAGGAGTCAGATTAAACGGACTCCTATTTGCGGTGAACAGACAAGCCTGTGTTTTGGTGGCGTTGAAGTTGACTAAATTATTGTCACCCCACTGGGAGACAAGACTTAAAGTCAAGTTTGTCCGCTCAACCATGGCCTCCCTCTGCGAGCGTATTTTATCCCCGCTGGCCCCTGCGCCAGATACATATCTCTCCATGACAGTACTGTCATCTGCATACCCAACAATACCTGACACAAGGAGGTCATTGATGTGCAGCAGGAAAAGTGTCGCGGAGAGAACAGACCCTTGAGGAACTCCAGCATCAATTGCCATAAGGTCAGAAGAGCAGCTGTCAATGACAACTCCAATCGACCGTTCTCTCAAGAAATCAGATATCCAGCTGCAAAGATCAGCGGGGATGCCATAAGCGGGAAGCTTGTTCAGCAAACTAGCGTGCCATATCCTGTCAAAGGCCTTCGAGATGTCAAGTGATACAGCCAGTGCTTCACCGTGCTTCTCGATGGCCTCGCCCCAGCAGTGCGTGACATACACAAGAAGATCCCCAGTCGATCGCCCCCGGCGGAAGCCATATTGGCGATCACTGAGTAGATCATTGTCTTCTAGGTATGACAGCAACTTACTGTTAAGTACTCTTTCCATGACTTTACAGAGAATGGAAGTAATGGCGATAGGGCGGTAGTTACAGATATGAGTTTACTATGTAATTTATTTGGCCGCAAAACACGACAGATATGGATTTTCATACAACATTGCCGGCCGCTGCACGCATGTATTTGGCCAGTACAGCAATTTCGATTTATCTCGAAGAAGGTTGTCAAAATAATGCTCACATTTCCAAGCATGTTTGAGAAAAATTAATATTTACGTGAGCGCCTTCTAGGGTCAAAAAACGCAGTCACCTTTTCAGTCTAATCACCGGCTATTGAAGCATCAAAACTAATGCAGGGCGCTTTGAAAGGCGGGAGTAGCACTCGCACGAGCGATCAGTGCCGGTTGCGTTCGCTAAAATTAATTTGCGCGGTCATCAGAATTTTTCAAATGTTACTCGCACGATCGATACGTCTCGGGTGTAAAGGGATAGTGCGCGGCTGCCGCGCGAGATAATGCTCGATAGTTTGCCACGCGAAGTCGGTACGCACCTGTAAATCAACAATCTTGATTGTTTTGCCATTTGTGGCACCGCCCAAAATTGTTCGCTTTTTTTAACCGACGAAAACAAAACAAAAAACGGTGGAGGTTTTCAAGTCGACGCGTATACAGGGTGTAACAAAACACCCTAGTAATACTAAACTGGGTGCTTCAGACCATCAAACTGAACAACTTTCACTATGGGGGCAACATCGAGAAAAAATTAAAAAAATCTGTTATCCCATACAAAAGTGCAGCACCGACTCGACTAAAATGTATGGGACAGCAGATTTTTTTTTTTCTTGATGTTGGCTCCAAAGTGAAAGTTGTTCAGTTTGATGGTCTGAAGCACCCCCTTAAGTATTACTAAGGTGTTTTGTTACACCCTGTATATATATATTTTTTTTTTATGTATGTACGCATAACTTTTTACGGAGTAATCTGATTTTGATATTTTTTTTTGTTTAGTAGGTCATACTTCAGAGGTGGTTCCATTTTAATTTGGTGAAGATCTGGTAAAGGGTTTCGGAGATAGACAATAGAACTCCTCAAAGATCTATAGCATATCATCGACGATTGAAATAAAAGATTCGTGTTCATGTTCCCTTTACATATCCAACGGATATGTTAACCCAATATAACACCAACGCTGAAAATTAAAATATTTTTTTTTTTTTAACAAAGTATGAATACCGACTTCAAAACTCAAAAAGTAAAAAATAATAAATATTACAGCCGATGAATTTTACGTTAGCATCTTTTAAGAATATAATTTTGTTTTATTGTAGTCGGTGTCAAGCCTAGCCAAAAAATTATTGCAAGCTCAGTCTCGAATCGTACAGGCTTGACAGCGACTTCGATAAAACAAAATGATATTCTTATACAACGTGTTAATGAATTAACGCAAAACTAGAAAGTAGTTTGTTTACAATCGACAGCAGAATCGAATTATCATGGTTTTAACATAGATAATTTTTTTCAAAATATTAAATAATTTGTTCGCAAAATTTAAAATTTTCTGAACCCGATGTCAACCCAGCGCACGGGCACACTCACCCTACTTACTACCAAAACAAGATTATAAAAATGTATCCATGAGTACGTTAGCGCTTTTTTACAGTGCTGAAATGATAGAAAATCATTTTTGCCTCAAAACTTAAAATGCGAATAACTTTAAATTTGAACAATCAAAATAATGAAATTATTGTTTCAATCTAATTATTTTGTTATAAATCAGTTGGGGTGTATGAGGTTTTGCGCTAATTCATTAACACGTTGTAGATGCTAACGTAAAATTCATCGGCTGCAATATTTATTATTTTTAGGTACTTTTTGAAATTTGAAGTCGGTTTTAATTTTTTGTTAAAAAATTTTTATTCAGTACAAAATCTGTTGGTATATTTTAAATAAAATAGTCTAAATTGTAAATATTAAAGCAATTTTTATTACAGTATTTTTTTTTAATTGTAGTGTACTTTCTTTGTACAGTGGGAAATAAAAGTATAAAATGAGAAAATACCTAAGCTAAACTCGCAAGACGATCCCTTTTCAGAAAATGTAAGTATCCGCTCTTGGATTCAAGGAACCCTACTGTTTTCCACGAAACCCTAAGATACACTATGGGAACCGCTTACCTCTTAGGATGCCTCGCTATGCGCTACAAAAACAACTTTACCTACATCAGTTTAGCAATTCGTAGCACCACGAGTCATTTTGGTGTTGTCCTACTGAAAGCTATATTCGTGAACTGTGGCACTATGATGGAACTGTCATTTTGCCTACATAATTTACAATTCAAAAAAATTTTACAAATTAGTTATATCTACAATAATCACAGCTATTATTTACAATTTGAGCAATATTAGAAATATTTATATAGATATTAATACAGAAAAAAGCCGGAAATGTTGTAAAATAAGACGTGAAATTTGAAGAAAAGTTTGACATAGGTCTTACCTCTACAAGCGCTGCCGCGCTTCTAAAATGGCGTATCGCATCGGCAAAATGGCGAGACGCTCGAAATTTCGTAGATATTTTGGAATTGTGTTGAAGTATATAAAGTAAAGTAAACGAAATATACCTAGCTGCCAAGCTTATGTTATGGCCAAGATAATAGTATATTTTATTTGCGTAAATACAGTTTCTTCTAGATATAAAATGATATTAAAAGTAAGAAAGAGGGGTAACTTCGGGATGTTTTTCTATCTAGCCAAATTATTCCAATCGTGTACTGAATAACCTTCCTGCCTAGGAAATATCCCCAACTATAATATATATTTCATTCAAATCAAAATTATTACATTTTGAATGGGAAAAACGTAATCGAAAAAGCGATTTTTTACGAGTTTATAAACTCATTACGCCTTAAAACCCCTACGCAAGAGTACTTTGCTGCACATTCCATCTCACCGTACCAACTTTAGGGAAATCAGTTTCTTTCCTAGAACTTGTAAACGGCTTAATATTTTGAATGAGGACGCTCGATTTGATCCATTTAGCTGTATTTAGCTGTGCTCGACTTACCAAAAAGTTGTTAACTGATAAGACTATTAATACTTAATAGTTTCTACTCTGAAGACCACTTATAGAAACGTAAATGATTGTTAAATGTATAAAATCTATATGTGGATGCTTGTAAATGGCAAATGACATGTTATTGAATACATTATTTTGTAAAAGAGGCTGTTAGCATCCCGAATATTATAAAACAAAAATAAAAATAAAAAAAATAAAAAAAAAATAAAACATATTTAAACATAGTAATATAAACGAAGCCTGGACATTGAAAGCTCGCACTCGTCAAAGGATTGACGCATTCGAAATGTGGTGCTGGCGCAGAATGCTCCGAATATCCTGGACTGAACGCCGCACAAATGAGTCCATCCTCGACGAGTTGGACATCAAGACGAGACTCTCCACCATCTGTATGCAACGAGTCCTTAAATTCTTTGGGCATACGGTCAGGAGATCAGTTAGTTTGGAACACCTCATGATCACCGGCCGTATGGAGGGAAAGAGAGGTAGAGGACGCATGCCTACGAGATGGACCGATGCGGTGAAAGAAATAACCGAGACAACACTGCAGGCCAGCATACACCTGGCCCAGGATCGAGCGGCCTGGAGAGCTGTGGTGGCGCAAGCGGCCCACAATGGTCACGTCCCTCAGTTACGACAAAGAAGAATATAAACGAATCAACGGGCATTAGGAACATTTTTCTTTGTTTTTAAATCGGTTAGGTATTACATATTACCAATAGGTTATTATTAGGGATGCAACGATTACGAAGCGGTGCATCGTTTTGCATCTGTAATCGTAATAATCACGATTAATAACGATGCAATGCACCGTAGTAAGAATCGTAGGATTATTAAAATCGGTCCGCCCCGGGCCCCCAGTCCTGGGGGGCCTCCGAATCTCGAGAAGAGAATCCCTTTTTAATCAAAACCAAAATAATGACGTTTATATAGCAAGTAAAGACACAGTTTAGAGTTGGAGGCCCGGGCCTCAGGAGGCCAGAAGCAGAACAGGTTCTGAGACTGCAGTTTGAAGTTGGAGGCCCCGTACGTTAGTCATTGAAAGTCAAGAAAAGAAATAGAGTCAAAAATACTGCGAATTTGCGAGCTCGCTTCGCTCGCTAAAACTTTTTCAAGTTGTTATGCAGTTAGCATAATTATGAGTTCGCTTCGCTCGCTCCGGAGGCCCTGGCCTCCGGTACTGGGACTGCAGTTTGAAGTTGGAGGCCCCGTAAGTTAGTCATTGAAAGTCAAAGAAGGAAATAGACTCCAAAATATTGCGAATTTGCGAGCTCGCTTTGCTCGCTCAATCTTTTTCAAGTTGTTATGCAGTTAGCATAATTATGAGCTCGCTTCTTGAAAGGTCAATGTGGTTGGAATTAGAATGTGTTTCGAAAATTTGAGCTTGCTTCGCTCGCTTGGTTTTTTTGATAGCTTTCTGTGCTTTGAGACTGAGTTCATGCTACAACCCAGTCATAATTATAGAATCGTTCGCTCCGGTTTTAATTTTATACGCCAATATACTCACCTACTCTATTTCAAGATGAGCTCTACAATCGAGTTATTATAAGCATTATATTATAAGCTCATTTCAGCTATTTGTTTAATACATCAATCGCCTCGATTTCGGCATGAGCTGAAAAAGTCGAGTTATAATGAAGCAAAATCTCGAGCTCGCTACGCTCGCTCCTGGCTAGACACGTTGCACTAAAATCTTGAGCTCACTTTGCTTGCTCCAGAATTCAGTGAAGTCTCGAGCTCGCTTCGCTCGCTCTTGGTTTTGGATGGTACCTATGTCTTTTCATAGTATACAGTTGCAGTTGCACTGTTGGTGTGCAGTTAAATCTTGAGCTTAATTTGTTCGTTCCAGATTTTAAGTCGTAAAAAAACTCGAGCTCGCTTCGCTCGCTCAATGATTTAAATCTTATTCCACTGATCTCATTATATTGCAGTAAAATTTCACTTAGCTTTGCCCGCTCCAGAATTCAGTGAAATCTCGAGCTCGCTTCGCTCGCTCTAGGTTTTACATTGTACGAATGTCAGGCTCCTTCGCTCGCTCCGTGTTGTAGGACCTGGATCTCCCTGGGACAAAATACTTGCTACCTATGCCTATGGAAGGAAGGGGCTCCGATGTTAAGTTTTTGCCACGGCTCGAAAGAATTGTAGATATCAATTTCTGGAAAGACCAGGGACCTCATTTAGTTTTGCCGCCCCGGGCCTCCGGCGGGCTTAGTCCGCCGCTGATGTACCTTTGACTTCGAGCTCAAATTAGTACTTAGTTAAAAGTTACAAAATCTTGGAATTTAAAAACAACTTTTTTTATGATTTAACTTTCATTGGAATGCAAGGAAACACTATGAGAACTCATTCTGAGGATAATCTCCACTTAATTTGTTTAAATAATCGTAATGCATCGGTTATCGTAATAAATAACGATTAATATCGTAATCGTACTTAATCGTAATGGCCGAATCGTTGCATCCCTAGTAGACATGAGCGCCGCGCCGGCGCGCCGCCGCCGCCGCGATTTTTTCCGCGCCGCCACCGCCGACCAGCGCGGTCGGCGCGCCGACCTTGAACTGAGCGAGTTAATTTCCCCAAAAACGTCAGTTCTCAGAAGTCGTATTCGCATTTATTCAGACAAAGCCGCTATTGAGAAACAACGGAGAGAAATAAATAGCAATGTTTCAGGCTAAATTATTATTTTATTACTTCTTCTTATCGTGTGGGCAGAGCCCTGGTTGCAGAGTTTTTTTCAGACCGCCTTACGGCCTCTGACGTGGTTTTTATGTAACGACTACTACCACCAGAGATAGTAACCGGGACCAACGGCTTAACGTGCCATCCGAATCATTTTTCTTTTCAGACAATCAGGTGATTCAGCCTGCAATGTCCTAACCAACTGGGGAAAAACGCACAAAGTGACATATCACTAGATGTCCCCCGTGGGAATCGAACCCACGACCTCTGTCGTGTCGAGAGTCAGTGCTCTTAACCATTTGACCACGGAGGCAGTTTTAGCATTTTATTACTATAAACATACTTTGTTTTTATCGAACCTACTTTGAGCGGTTGGCAGATATTGATAACCCTAATAGAAAGATAATAAAAATAGACTTTGCTCGCTAAAAATTTATCTGCATTCTGCTTGTTATGCAATGTTACAATAAAATAATAAACTAGTGCGCGCTCAAAATTTTTCATTACTCTCCTATCTGAGCCAGGGACCTATAGAATTCCGTGTGCACTAAATAATTAAAAAAAAGCGTGAAACTATCATTTCATAGAACGCACATAAAAATCCTTTGATTCGATCGAGACTTGGGCTGTCTGCAGTACAGACAAGCCAAGTTTCTTTAGCGATGCCAAGTAGACTAACGGTTCATCGAAGTGCTAAAATACTTGTAAAAAACGCCAATATGTCAGAACTCAAAACCTATCCTACCCAGCGAGGTGTGAGGTAGGGAGACGTTAAGTATATCTCCGAAACTGTTCACCAAAGATGATGAGGTGACGATGGTTTCAAGGTTCTGGACTGGAAAGGGCTAGGCATCAACACAAACGGCGACTATATCAGTCACCTTCGGTTTTCCGATAAAATTGTCACCATGGCGGAGACCAAGGAGAAGCTCAGTAGAATGCTCGATGATCTTAGCAGCAAACTAGTTGGTCTGAAAATGAAAATAAACAAGACGAAGATCATGTCAAGATCGGTAACTCTGCGTTCGAAGTATTTGTTGATTATGTTTATCTGGGACAAACTATCCAGTTACGTAGGTCCAACTTCGAGAAAGAGATCAACCCTCGAATCCAAATCGACTTGGCAGCGTTCGGGACCCTACGTAGTATTTTCACGTACCAAATACAGCAGAGTCTTAAGACGAAAGTTACCAGTCACCAGTGTGTATTGCCAGTGATGACATGGAACATAGACGTGGTCGCTCACTCAAGGCCTCATAAAAAGGCTGAAAGTCACCCAATGGGCAATTGGCAATGAAAAGAGCTATGCTCGGAGTTTTCCTGCGAGATTTGACCAGAATTGAAGACATCCGCAGAAGAATGTAACATAGCCCAAAGAATTGCTAAACTTAATAGGCAATAGGCGGGAAATATTGCTAGCAGAACAGATGGCCAGTGGGGCCGAAGCGTACTCGAGTGGCGTCCACGTACCGGGAAGCGCAGCGTGGGTAGGCCCCCCCAAGGTGGAACGACGACCTGGTGAAGGCGGCAGGAACCTGTTGGATGAAGGCAGTGCAGGACCGATCGCTGTGGCGATCCATAGGGAGACCTATGTCCAGCAGTATTCTATCGGCATTTGTTAATAAACAGCTCCTGTATGGTACAATACTGTACATTAATCTCCATTGTGATGACTGTGCTGGAATCCTGGCAGCGATGCCAGATTGTCTGGTGCATTGACATACTTAGATAAGTATGACTGTATGACGCTCCTACTACGACCGACTGTTCAGTTACCCACTAGATTAGCAGACTAGACCAAATTGACTGCAAAAGAGTGAAATAGTGTAATGTTATATCAATAAACTGAACTGTTTTCTAAAGGCACAACTCCTCGCTTCGCACTCGGAATTGTGAAAGAGCATGACGTTTCTTTCTTTCTTATCGTGTGGGCAGAGCCCTGGTGTCAGAGTTTTTTCAGACCGCCTTACGGCCTCTGACGTGGTTTTTATGTAACGACTACTACCACCAGAGATAGAGCATGACGTAAAAAACAAAGAAAGACACTTTGTCGCAGAATATTTTTACCATAACCCAATGTTTGAAATCGAAGGTAAAGGAACTCAATCAGCTTTTGGTATCTGCCAATGGAAGAGAAACGAGGACCCTGAATACTCAATCTGCGAGAAGTGCGAAGACATTTTTAAGTAAGAAGTTGAAATAGCTCTTAAAATTTGTAAGCTATGAGCTGGTCAATTAGGTATCCAAGTAGTTAGAGTAGTATGTAGACAACGACGGGCAGCGACAGGATGAATTCAGGCTGATGATGAAGTAAAAACTGGCGTATGGAATGATTAAGGTCCTACTCGACCTTCATATTTATTATCTATAGAATTAATATGTTCGAAATGTTCGATTTCACCATCTAAAAATATAAATGATTTTATTCTTACATAAAACTCGCTACCTACCTTTTTTCAGGTATTTTCCCTTCATGTACAGTTTGATTTTACTATCCTGGAGAACATAAGATACTAAAAACCATGGTTTTTAATTTTTCTTTAAATAAGGTAGATTTTTCAAGGTCACGCCGACGACGCCGCCGCCGCCGACCCCTAAAAGTCGGCGCGCCGCCGCCGACTGATTTATAATCGGCACTCATGTCTAATCCCTACTTATTATGGTAACAAATAAATATCGTAAATCGTAAATACACCACTAGTTTTTAATTATAATATCTAACAACATTTTACAAAACATTCATACAATTTTGTTAGTACCTAATTTAAACTAGTGGTGTATATCGTGATTATGATAGTGATGATGAAAAAATAACATTTTAGTAGTATCAAAATGATGGTGTTTATAAAATGCTATAAACTAATTATCAAGCATTTGGAACATTTTTCTTAACAAGACACCCTAGTAATATTTAAAGGGGTGGTTCACTAGGGATGTTTCATACAAAACTACAGTACGGTAGGTACCAAATGCTCGATAATTAGTTTATGACTTAATTTTACCGACTTGTAAATATGTTAATTTGTTCACTCATTGACGACTCACTCACAGAACTAATTGAAATCAAAAGAAAATAAACAACGAAACGAATACGCGATAATAGGTAGCTCACTGTTTTCAGCAGGCGATCAGTACATCTACCATGAGTTGCTATCGAAAAATAACATTACATTACCAGAGTCGATAGCGTAGAAACGAGCTTCGCATGGTATTCGATTAAACTGGCACCATGAGTCACATAAACATTTTCTATACTCGCTAGTGTTAGCTCGATTGTTTATGTTTTGTCTAGCGAGTTTCCGAGTCGTCAAGTTGGTATACACGTAGTGGTATCTAACTTCACAACTAATAAAGCTGCCTCTTTCTAACTATACTCAAAAGACAGAGTAAGATAGCTACTCCCAATTTTTTTTGCATCCTAGCCTAATATCGTAGAAGCACTTGAAACTTTGAAATAACCCTGTCAATTAAAAGCGTCATAGAGCACCTTCATAGAGTTGTCGCATAGCGATTTTTTAATTTATACTGGTTACCTATTAGATTCAAAGTTTTATTTTGCCAATGTGACGTGCTTTGTGCTGTGTTGTGTTTGTTACTAGGTTAAATTTTAATCAATAAAATTGATATCGGTTTTAAAGAGTTTCAACGCATTTAACGCAAATAAAATAAAAATGACAACTCATCCATACAAAACTGCAAACCTACTCGAGCAAAATGTATGGGACAGCTGTTTTTTTTGCTATTTCGATTTTGGTGTCATAGCGAAAGTTGTTCAGTTTGATGGTCTGATCATCACCTTAAAAAAGTGTCAGCATATTAAGAAGGACCCTGCATACAGTGTTATAAAGTAAATAAATGTAAGTATAGTTAGTAGAAGTGGAAGTGGTGGTTTAGTAAGTAAATGTGAGCACTGCTAAAATTTATTTCGTTGTAAATATTATAACTAAATTGTACTTTAAACAATTTTTCAAATTGAGAGGTGCTCTTTGACTTGAACGATTGTAAGCCAGTTTTTTTGGAGAAATATTTCGTTTCAAGTGGTTAGGTGGAGTAGTGGAGGAATGCAGTTAAGAGTGATCTTTCCTTAGAGTTGTTGTTTTTTTTTAAATAGAAATGGCGACCTTAGCATGCCCACTGACGGACCACATGGAAGACCGACATTATTTTAACGAAGAATACTCTAAATGAATAAACAAATTGTAAATAGAAATTCTTTCACTACGCATTCACGCTTGAATATGCTAGTGAATGACTTCACCACTATCGTGACGGTATTTCTCGAGAACGTATGTCAAATTCATAACTCATGGTACCGAATTTCTATAGTAACTGCCGCAAAACGTTAGTCGCTAGCCATTCGCTAGCGATAAGATTTCGATACGTTTTTTACGTGTTGACTCATACTACCGATTTTAGTTCTTTCAGTGACAGCTAGGAGGCGCTGTTCAATTTGCCATAGAAATCTGATTTGCCCTCGCTAGCGAGTTCACTCACTGTAAACTCATGGTAAAGGTACTGAAGTCCGGGAACATCGCACATAAATTCCTCCCGCGGCTCAGATCTAACTCGTTAGTACCACAAGGTAAGATTCTGAATAGTGGAAGCTTTTTATTTGATTTTTCTTGAAAAGTGTTCCGAAATTAATACCCGAACTCAGATTGCGCTCAGATCTGAATAGTGGAATGGTTTACTGGAACCATTCTTTGAAATAATACTTGAAACCCTCCCGGACCGGGGGCTCTGAGTACTGGAAGGGTTTCCATATACGCTGCACTGCCGAAGATTAGAACAAATTACGGCAAACGAATGTTTACGTACGAGGGAGCACAACTTTATAATAACTTACCTTCATTTATAAAAAAGAAAACGGAGTCGTTCAATAAATTTAAATACAAATTAGCTCAACATGTCTTGTCTAATTGAAAACAAATAATTTGTACCTATTATTTGTTATGGAGAGGAAGTTTGTTTTAGTTATGTACTAATTTATTAATTAAGTAAATACCTAACTACCTACTGTAAAATTGTTCGAGTGCTCTGTGCGGTGCGAATGACTATTCATTTCTACTATATTATGTCTTCTTCTCATGTAAGTGAATATTTTGTCTTAAATTGAGAATAAAGTATCTTTAAACCTATGGTGTTGTTTATGTTTTACTAATGATTTCTGCTTTTATTTACACGTATAACACATATTTATTATAATATAAAATAAAACTTTGTATGATTTAATGTAAATCAGACACAAAAAATGTACACATATATTTTGACGTGTAATTATTTTCACAATATTTCTAATTAAAAACGAAATATTTCCGAGGCGCGTAAAAAATTTGCTATAAAACCATATAAACATTCACAATGAACTTGCATTCCCAAATGTTTTCACAAGCTAATATTATAAAAGTGTACTTAACTAGGTTATCACAAATTCTCAATAAAACTTCACTTCACGCCGTTAATAACCAACACTCCCGGAATTTATTTAAAGAATTTAACTCTACTAATAAAATGAATTCCGGTTTTTATGTACACACTCTGCTGATGCTCGAAGTATAATGTAGAACCTCAAGCGTTATTTAAGTATACCAGTAACCCCAATATAATGGCTTAGTCTGTATAACAGGACACTTGTACTCTGTTAAGCAGCTGATATAATGCCTTGTGGCCCATTATAATTCCAATATAATGCTACTATAATGCCTTTATGGAGAAATGTGAACTAAATTAGAACCTTAGGCTGTATAACTTGTGCCCAAATAAGAGTTAACAGCGCTGTTAACACCATTGTAACACCATCTTATACAGCCTTTAGTTTCCGTGTACACCAAAAGTGGCCTCTTATAATGCTACATGTGCCATTTGGGTTTTGTCTCTATCAATCTTTCTAAACCAGTATTTTGCAATGCCCAAGAAGATGGAGCATCTTACCATCTAATAACTGCATGCTTTAGAAGGTCGTTTTAAGTTGTAGCGCAGTTCCTAACTACCCCGAAAAATATGGTCTTGAGTCTGTTTGCATGTAACGTTTATTATAATATAGGATTACGAAAAATTTTCATGCGGCTAGATTGTTAAAGAACTCAGTTCTTTAATAATCTAACCGCATGAAAGTCGCCTGGGTATTTTCTTATCTTAACAAGCATGCGTCAAGTATAGTAACAGTTGAATCAATTGGCAACACTTTATTTAGACTCGCACCTACCTACTGAGTAACTACTGATGCATGACTGTTAGTAATGAGCGCGGATCCCCGAGGACAGCCTTCGTCGGTCCCCAGGGTCCAACCAGGGCTCATCCGCCGGCTCACTGGGAACTAGACAATTACCACCATTCATCCGTTTTTGAATAATGGTAGATTTACTTACCTACTGGTGGCGCGTTGCACAAATTGATGGAAGTCTCTAATTTCGCAGCCGCGGCCACCCAGCGTGGCGGTGAATTTATTTCACTTTTCGAGAAAAAGACATCACCAAGAACTGTTTAAAACACAAAAATCTAAGTCAAAGCACGGAATACTTAAGAGTACAAGTCAATGCACAGAATAGGTAATACTTAGTAATTTAGTATACTGGATGATTTTTTTTACCGTTCCGACACTTTCAGGGGTGGCTCAGCCCATCAAACTGAACAACTTTTACTATGGGAGCAAACCTGAAATCGGAAAAAAAATGAACTGTCCCATACATTTAAATCGCGTAGGCATTGCAGTTTAGTATGGAACAGCTGATTTTTTTTTTGCGATTTCATGTTTGCTCCCATAATAAAAGTTGTTCAGTTCGATGATCTGAACCACCCCTGAAAGTTTCGGAACGGTAAAAAAAATCATCCAGTATAGTTCTACATACAGAACGGCCCCTCTGAATTCAGATACCCCACCTCATCTCACACTTTCTGGGGACACTGTAGGGGAGCCGAGCAAGGGAATGTAGTCAGGCGTATTATTATAATTGTATCTTTTCAGTGCTAAAAAAACGTTGAAAAATAAAGCTAAATACAAATTTTCAGTAATTCTTTAGCTCAAATACTTACTAAGTATTTTAAAAAACAGAACGAACAATAAAGGTATCGAATAGGGGAGCGGACTGCATAAAATAATTATATTTTAGTTTTATCTTCTCCGTAAAAAAACATTTGAAAATAACGCTATACTTACCATAGAGAAAATAACGCGCTCCCCTGGGGTAGAGATGTTGTATCGAACTGTGCACAGATACTCAACTGGGCCTGACGTCATATCATACACATCTAGCGGGAAGTAGCGTATTTAAATGTTAACACCCTCCCCTCACCCGTTTTTCACCCCCTTTGTTGGCGACAACATTTTCTATAGAAACAAGCCGATATGCCATCTCTTCGTACTCTATGATACTTACTCACATTTTTAGTTTTTTAGGGTTCCGAAGTCAACAAGTAACCCTTATAGTTTCGCCATGTCCGTCCGTCCGTCTGTCTTAGCTCAGATACGCTTAGTACTAGAAAGCTGTAATTTGGCATGATACATATTAATCACGCCGACAAAGTGGTAAAATAAAATCTTGAAAAATATATTTTTTTAGGGTACTAAGTGGAGATGACATTTTTTTTTCTCGTCTATCCCATTTTACGGGGTATCGTTGGATAGATGTCTAAAAATATTGTGGGTTTGGGAAAACCATTTTTCGATTAAAGGATCCGCTAAGCCGGAAGCTTTAAAGTGCAATTTTTTGTTAGAGTCAAGTGTTCCCCCCTGCCAGCTAAACGATAGTTTCTGGATATATGCGAAAAAATTCACGCATATACATATAATGAAATTTAAATGAAAACTATCACCGCTAAGTTACAATTCTGATGTTCATGATTTTTTTCAGATCTTATACGGCTATATTTTTTGAAATAGAGGTGGGGACAGCAATTTCTCTGATTTAATTGAAAATTTTGCTAAACAGTCTTTATATCAGTCACATGTAGCCTAGATTGTCACCATCTAGAATTTATGTTTACGAAACAAAGAGCACAGGTATTAGACATGAGCGCCGCGCCGGCGCGCCGCCGCCGCCGCGATATTTTCCGCGCCGCCGCCGCCGATCAAAACAGTCGGCGCGCCGACCTTGAACTGAGCGAGTTAATTCCCCCAAAAAGGTTGATTTTCGTAACCAGTATTGACTTATTTGCATTTTTTGAGACGTGGATGTTATTAAGAAATAACTTAGTAGAATATTTAGCAATGTTTTAAGCTATATAATTATTTACTTTATGAGGTAATAAAAAAACATTGTTTTTAACGAACCAGTTTGAGCAGTTGGTAGATATTGTTGAACCTTAATAGACAGAACACGTTACTCGCTAAAAATTTTTTGAATGGCTTTGACGAACTCTGTCGTTCTATGTCATGCCGTGCTATAATCAAATAGAAACATGAGAGAGCTCATCATTATCAGAATGCCTATCTGAGCCAGGAATCTATACTTCACGACTACTGGGGACCAATCGCGCTAAATAAATCGCAACTGAACCGTGATTGGACCGCGTGTGAATTACAACTTTTTACACACTCGGTATCGCGATAATAATTTGACAGCTGTAGGAACCGTTTTCACAGATCGCTCAGACATTAAATGCTATCAATCACATAATAATTAGGTATAATCCATTATGACTTAGGCTATGGATTATTTACTGGAATCCTGGCAGCGATGCCAGATAGCCTATTGCATTGATAAACTGAGAAAGTCTAAACTGTATGACGACTACTATGACCGACTGTCCAAGTACCTACTTGACTGCAAAAGACAAATTTGACTGCAAAAGAGTGCAATAGTGTAATGTTATATCCCTAAATGGGTATGTTTACCAAAGCATTTGAGGATGCTAAATTGGATAGGACGAGTATACATTTCGTAATTGTATTTTGCCAATAATTATAATCCTCATTAGTACAAGCCCCAATTGTCCAAAAGTCTTCAAATAACGATTTTGGTGGGACTCAGCTCCGCCATACAGACTACTTATATGTACTTATTCGGTATGTTTTCCTGAATATAAAAAGTGCGGTAGTCACCTCCTAGGGGTATGGAGGGGGGAGCTGTGACGTAGCAAAGATGGCGGCCGGCCCATTCTATTAAGCGGTATTACTAGATAACTACTAAACCGATTTACCTAAATAAGGTGTCGAATGAAAGACCATGTAATGTAAATTATTTGATTTCATACATGCGTTCATGTAAAGCTAATATCAAACGAAATAACTTAAAAAAACAACAATTTGAAGGAAAACAATTTTTTTTGTGTGTGTATAGTACGGCAACCGTTAGGATGGTGGAAATTTAGCTTATTAAAAAACATATTGCTACTTTTATCTGATTTCTAATAAGCTTTAAATCATTACAATCGAGTAACAAACAACGAAGTTACAGTCGTTTTAGTGAGCGGAGTCCTGGTACGAAGAATCTCAAATTGATGTAACGAGACTTTTTTAAATGATGATAAAATTGTAAGTAAGTACAAAGTTTACATGCATCAATATAAATATCTTAGACATTGTCACACAAATTA
Source organism: Agonopterix subpropinquella (assembly GCA_922987775.1). NCBI lineage: Eukaryota > Metazoa > Arthropoda > Insecta > Lepidoptera > Depressariidae > Agonopterix > Agonopterix subpropinquella. Next base: position 29,676,987 of record OV277693.1, read on the forward strand.
TCTAGTCCCATTTAAAGTACCAGAATTTAGCCTGCGACTTGTATTATGATGACTAGACAACGATATAGAATACGTTAGTAGAGATGTCAATTAATTACAAGAATTTTTCCTTAGGACAGTAGTTTTATACCGACATGTGGTATAGTTGCATTCAGAAGAGTTTCCTGAGTAGGAAAAATGACGTTGTCGCTTTCTCAATTGGTGGAGTGGGGAGTTATGACGTCATAAATTTTTTGTATGGGATTAAATATTTCTTTTTCTGAAACCTGTCGTGTTGGGTATCAAATGAAAGGGCTTCATGAGCCGGTTCTAAAAATATACTACACTATTACCTTTCAGCCACTTATCTTCAAAAAATCCAAAAAAGTATTCTCAAAACATATCAAGTTTGGGCTACTCCGGGTGGGAAACGGCTAGGTAAATTTTTGTAAAACATACGCCAAATGACAAATAACATCCTCGTATCTAAGGTCAAAAAAATAATTTTAAAAATATAAATGTTTACTAATTATTTAAGATTTTTTTCATAGTGATAAAATCCAAAAAAATTATTATCAAAAAAAATTAAAATTGCTTTTTTGACCATTTATAATAAGTATGTTATGAGTCATTAGGCGTATTTTTAGAACCGGCTCATGAAGCCCTTTCATTTGATACCCAACAAGACAGGTTTTAGAGTTCCTTACTACTTCCCACTGCGGCCAGAAATCGCAGTATGTTTTTGAGCGGGACGATTTGTATCTCATCTGATGTCAATACCTGCCTACCCAGATGAGTATTGCGTTTGTACATCAGGGGGCAACAGTCACATAGGACGTGCAGAGGACTTTCCATCTTCTCCTTGTAGAATCTGCAGGCGGTCGTACCGAGCTGTTTAAGCACATGCACACACTGAAATTAAGTGATAATACCGTCTGCAGATTCTGCAAGGAGAAGATAGAAACTTCTCTGCATCTCCTATGTGACTGTGGCCCCCTGATGTCCAAACGCAGTACTCATCTGGGTAGGCAGGTATTGACATTCGATGAGATACAAATCGTCCCGCCCAAAAACATACTGCGATTTCTGGCCGCAGTGGGAACTAGTAAGGAACTCTAAAACCTGTCGTGTTGGGTATCAAATGAAAGGGCTTCATGAGCCGGTTCTAAAAATACGCCAAATGACTCATAACATACTTATTATCAAAGGTCAAAAAAGCAATTTTAATTTTTTTGTTAATAAATTTTTTTGATTTTATCACTATGAAAAAAATCAAAAATAATTAGTAAACATTGACATTTTAAAAATTGCTTTTTTGACCTTAGATACGAGGATGTTATTTGTCATTTGGCGTATGTTTTACAAAAATTTACCCAGCCGTTTCCCACCCGGAGTAGCCCAAACTTGATATGTTTTGAGAATACTTTTTTGGATTTTTTGAAGATAAGTGGCTGAAAGGTAATAGTGTAGTATATTTTTAGAACCGGCTTATGAAGCCCTTTCATTTGATACCCAACACGACAGGTTTCAGAAAAAGAAATATTTAATCCCATACAAAAAATTTATGACGTCATAACTCCCCACTCCACCAATTGAGAAAGCGACAACGTCATTTTTCCTACTCAGGAAACTCTACTGAATGCAACTATATCACATGTCGGTATAAAACTACTGTCCTAAGGAAAAAAATCTTGTAATTAATTGGCATCTCTACTAACGTATTCTATATCGTTGTCTAGTCATCATATAGACCCAGAGCCCCCAACGGTCTAGGGCCTAAACGTATAGGAAAGCTGGATTCAGTCTAGCTCGAAAATAGACGCCAAAGTACATCATTTAGCTTCGGTCTTATGACTCAAAGCGGTCACTGAAATTTTTTACAGCGGTCAGACAATCGCGAAAAAATGGGGTCTGGGCCTAAACATATAGGAAACGAACTGGATGCATTTAAAGAAAGAGCCCTCTTAGGACAATACCACAGCATATTTATTTTTTCTCAAATCGGTCACTGTTCAAAATCAGACCGGGGTTGAAAATCGAAAAAAATGGGTCTTGGGCCTAAACATATAGGAAATGTGAAACCAACTTGGATCGACAGAACACTCTTTACCCATCACGAAAAACCCGGTCTTACATGGGGGATCGGTCACCTTTCCAGAATCAGACCACTTTTATAATATAGCAAAAACGACAGATATCTCGACAATGGTTAGTGATAGAAAAAATTTGTTAGGAACAAAATTGTTGGAAATTTAATGTTCTTTATGTTTACAGTAGCTTTATTTACAATTTGATGCATAGGAGACGAGATATTTGAAAAACTGAATAATTAAAATAGTGATAGATAGATATCTCGACAACGGTTGATGATAGGAAAAGTTTGTTCAGAACACAATTGTAAATAATATTATGTTCTACAAGTTTTGTTATAACTTTGTTCACGATTTGATGCATACGAAACGAGATATTTGCAAAAACGAATTAATTAAAATAGTAATAGACAGATATCTCGAAAACTGTTGATGATAGGAAAAGTTTTCTAACATACAATTGTAGATAATGTTATGTTCTACAGGTTTTGTAATAACTTTGTTCACAGTTTGATGCATATGAAACGAGATATTTGCAAAAAATAATTAATAAAAATAGTAATAGACGATATCTCTACAACGGTTGATGATAGAAAAAGTTTGTCTAGGATACAATTGTAGATAATGTTATGTTCTACAAGTTTTTTACTAACTTTTTTCACGATTTGATGCAAAAGAAACGAGATATTTGTTAAACTAAATAAATAAAATAGTAATAGACAGATATCTCGACAACGGTTGATGACAGAAAAAGTTTGTCTAATAAAATTGTAGATAATGCTGTTCTACCAATTCGGCTATAACTTTGTTTACAATTCTATTTATAAAATAACGAGATCAGCGCAAAAACTAATTATCTTAGTCGAAGCTAATTATTAAAAATATGATGATAGAAAAAAATTGGTCAAGATAAAATTTTAGATAATTGTATGTTCTACAAGTTTTGTTATAACTTTGTTAATAATTTGATGCATACAAAACGAGATGTTTCCACAAATTAATTAATTAAAATAATAACAAATATATCTCGACAACGGTTAATGATATATACAAGATATGTACAAAATAAATTGTAGGAAACTGTATGTTCTACAAGTTTTGTAATAACTTTGTTCACGTTTTCATTCATAGGAATGGAAAAAAAAATTATTTGCATTGGTACCGGTAAAAAGAGAAACTCTTAATACTCCACAACAAGCAATTAATTTTAGATTAGACAAATGAGTAAATGATAATTTTTTCTTAAAATTGATAATTTTGTTGAAAAAAAAATTGTCGTATAAGTTAGTTTTACAAATATCTCGTTTCTTTTGCATCATATCGTGAACAAAGTTATTACAAAACTTGTACAACATAACATTATCTACAATTTTATCTTAGACAAACTTTTCTATCATCAACCGTTGTGGAGATATCGTCTATTACTATTTTAATTAATTATTTTTTGCAAATATCTCGTTTCTTATGGATCAAATTGTGAATAAAGTTATTAAAAACCTGTAGAACATAACATTATCTACAATTTTATGTTAAAAAACTTTTCCTATCATCAACAGTTTTCGAGATATCTGTCTATTACTATTTTAATTAATTTGTTTTTGCAAATATCTCGTTTCGTATGCATCAAATCGTGAACAAAGCTATAACAAAACTTGTAGATCATAATATTATCTACAATTGTGTCCTGAACAAACTTTTCCTATCATCAACCGTTGTAGAGATATCTGTCTATTACTATTTTAATTATTCAGTTTTTACAAATATCTCGTCTCCTATGCATCAAATTGTAAACATAGCTACTACAAACTTAAAAATCATTAAATTTCCAACAATTTTGTTCCTAACAAATTTTTTCTATCACTAACCATTGTCGAGATATCTGTCATTTTTGCTATATTATAAAAGAGGTCTGATTCTGGAAAGGTGACCGATCCGCCATGTAAGACCGGGTTTTTCGTGATGGGTAAAGTGTGTTCTTTCCATCCAAGTTGGTTTCACATTTCCTATATGTTTAGGCCCAAGACCAATTTTTTTCAATTTCCAACCCCGGTCTGATTTTGAACAGTGACCGATTTGAGAAAAAATAAATTTGCTGTGGTATTGTCCTAAGAGGGCTCTTTCTTTAAATGCATCCAGTTCGTTTCCTATATGTTTAGGCCCAGACCCCATTTTTTCGCGATTGTCTGACCGCTGTAAAAAATTTCAGTGACCGCTTTGAGTCATAAGACCGAGGCTAAATGATGTACTTTGGCGTCCATTTTCGAGCTAGACTGAATCCAGCTTTCCTATACGTTTAGGCCCTAGACCGTTGGGGGCTCTGGATCTAATAATACAAGTCGCAGGCTAAATTCTGGTACTTTAAATGGGACTAGATAATTTGTGTGACAATGTCTAAGATATTTATACTGATGCTGTCGCGAATCACATCGCGAATCCAAAAATTTTAATGCTATAATGTAGACACGCATAGTGTGGATGTAGCTTAATTCATGTTTGACGCTTATGTTACCGTCAAATGAAAAACTAGTTTTTATTCACTTACCTGCAATGAAGCTGTTTTGCGAGTGAGACGACAGAACGAGTAAAAACGTCGAGCAGTGCGCACGGGTGTTTTTCTTGAATCCCTTTTGGTGAGTGTTTTTAGTGCAATACGTGCTTTTAACTTACCTGTGTGTTCACCCGTTATTCAATTCATTAGGTGTGGGAACATCCCTGCCATTCAGTGCTTTGTCTGGAGCGCTGGCGGTAAAATCAGTCGTTGGCGGTGGAATCAGATCTACGCACGTGAATCAGTACCAATCAGCAGTGTGTGTGGTATATCAGAATACCTAAACGCAGCGAGGTGAAACAGGCACCTCATCGTCAGGTCAGAACAGCTGGCTTATTGTGTGGTAAGGGGTGGCTATAAGGGGTTGGTTGGAGGCCACTGCCGAGGGAACAACCCTCAACTAAATAATATTCCGAGGGAACAACCCTCAACCCAGAGTTTGGGTCAAATAGATCAGATCAGACAAGAGATGCTTGTGCATGTAGGTACTACGTGCAGCACGTACCTATGTATAATACAATATTCACATATCAATCAGTTTATTCGCTACCGCAGAAATATTGTGGTTTGCGACAGATGCATGTAAACTTTGTACTTACTTACAATTTTATAATCATTTAAAAAATTCTCGTTAAATCAATTTGAGATTCTTCGTACCAGGACTCCGCTCACTAAAACGACTGTAACTACATTGTTTATTACTCGATTGTAATGATTTAAAGCTTATTAGAAATCAGATAAAAGTAGCAATATGTTTTATAATAAGCTAAATTTCCACCATCCTAACGGTTGCCGTACTATACACACACAAAAAAAATTTTTTTCCTTCAAAATGTTGTTTTTTAAAGTTATTTCGTTTGATATTAGCTTTACATGAACGCATGTATGAAATCAAATAATGTACATTACATGGTCTTTCATTCGACACCTTATTTAGGTAAATCGGTTCAGTAGTTATCTAGTAATACCGCTTAATAGAATGGGCCGGCCGCCATCTTTGCTACGTCACAGCTCCCCCCTCCATATATATCAGGTGACTACCGCACTTTTTGTATTCGGGAAAACATACCGAATAAGTACATACCAGTAGTCGGTATGGCGGAGCTGAGTCCCACGAAAGTGGACTTGATGTCTATTGGGGACCGTACTACATGGCGTAATCGCTGCGAGACCTTATAAGCCAACTCAACGCCACGTCCTTTAGCAGTGAATGATGAATTGATCATAGGTTGATGATGAAGTAAAAACTGTTATGTGGAATAATTCTTAAGGTCCTACTCGGCCTTCGTATTAATGTCCTACAAAATTAAAATGTAAGTAATGTTGGATTACAAATTACAATACATCATCATCTAAAAAATATAAATTAATTATTCTAACAAAAATCTTTCTACCATAGGTTATGTTTACGGACTTGGCCGGACCATACTTTGCTGTTTTTTAGAAGCTATCTTCTCGTTATTTGAACCACAAACAAGTTAATGAAAAATATAGCAATGATCTTCAACATCTCGGCTTTATTTACTATGAAGTATATTAATTTCTTATTTTTCTATAAAATACATAATGAACCGGTGTTTAAAGGAAAGCCTAAATAATTGAAAAAGTCTGTATTACGTGTATCTACTTTCACGGGACAGCTAACATAACAATGAGTGTATATAAACCAGAAGTTGAAGACACTTTTACTTGCGAAATACACCATTGTGTAGACAATTTATTATGATATAAAAAAGTGATATTTTTTTTTAGATTTGGTTGGAATTTTTATGGTTTTCAAATTAGATTTACTTGGATTAGAAGGCACCACAGTGACATAATAGAGAACAAGCCAGCCAAAAATAGGTATACCTACTAAAATGACGAAGTTTAGTAGAGGTGAGGCGGCTCTGAAAGGGTCAAGGTCGTTTAGTGGGGGATACGTATTAATTTACCTATTTTACCTACATGTATAGTTTGTTTTTACTATCCTGTACAACAAAAGAAACTAAAAACCATGTTTTTTCATTTTTCTTTATACAAGGTAGGTACGCTTTTCAAGGTCACGCCGCCGACGCCGCCGCCGCCGACCCCTAAAAGTCGGCGCGCCGCCGCCGACCGATTTATAATCGGCGCTCATGTCTAATAGGTATAGGTGAACCGTCCCGTTCCGTTCAGCTGGCTCACCAGCCAGCAATTCTGCTGCAAGGACGCGAAGACGACAGCAATATGAGGGGGCCAGCGCCACAGCTACTCGCTAGAGATGCTCGCAAGCTCACAATATTGCGATGCATGCAATCAAGCTTATAGTTAGGTTTGGAACTTTACCTCTATTCGCGTTTTAATCGTTTACATCGCAATCATTATGTTCACACGAGCTGCTCCTCCGAGCTGATGCTGCACTTGCGCCCTCGATATAGACATCTATCTTCTGCCCGAGGCACCAGTGAGCCACGTAGATAGGACAGGAGTGTAGGGCTTTCGCAGTCAGGATGAGGAGAGAAAGGAGGTTGCAACCAGCCCGAAACAGGTCATCGTAAAGCCAGTATGTGGAAGATAGATACTATACTTGGTGTGTAATAAACTAGAGGGGGAAGGAGTAGTGACTGCTTGTGTTCGTTTAATCTTCTATCCGATAGTGGCGTGCAGTGCTTGTCCTGGCTGTAGTTTGCTGGGTTTTATGTCGTATTCATCTTTGAAATCCAGCCTTTTTCTAATTTCCACAATCCGAAATCCAATTGGACATTGATAAAAGGTTTACTTTGGCTTGTCAAAGTTTTCGTCTTGTGTTTCCGTGCCCGTAAATTTTTAGGTGGTTTCCTTTCTTGTTAGCTTTGTGTCGTTGACTGAGTTACCCCCTTTTATTCAATTTTCCGTTGGCTTCTTCTACGTGTTAACGAATGATGATGTTGTTAGGGTTGTTGAGTAGAGTTGTTTCTTGAGTGGCTTCTTTCAAATTATCGTATAAGTTTGTACCAGGTTAGATTCTTGTTCGCACACGGTGATTCTAGTTGGGCTCGTCTGAGTTTTCTTCTTGCTGGGTCTTGGAATTTGTTTTGGACGTCTTTGTGGTTATAAGGGTTTACTGTTATAGAGAGTTTACTGTACTAGAGCGATGATAGCCCATACGGAAGAGAGCTAGCGCCTCAATCACGAGGCCGCGGTTCGATTCCTGGCCTGTACCACTAAGTTCTTCGGAATTTATGTACGGTTGTATTTATCATTTACTAGCTCGGCGGTGAAGGAAAACATCGTGAGGAAACCTGCATTCCCGAGAATGAAAAGAAAATACCATAAGTTCGGAGGTATGCGTAAAATATGGGTGAGCTTGGGGCGAACACAAAAGATCAGCGATGGTCGCAGTGTTACATAACGACCCTTGCTTGCAATAGCCCAACCACAAATAATAATTACTGTTATATAGCTTCATTAAATGCTTGTTTTAGTGTTCCGTAGTCATCGTTTCCATTGTCCTTACCTTACAAGGTTGCCGGTCCCAGGTAATTTTACTTTCAAATTATATTGCTGGACAATATAAGTTAGAAGAATATCCCGACGGTATTGCTTTGATGTCTTGTAGCCCAGTGTCGGCGTTGACATCGCCTAGGAAGTTGGAGTAGGTAAGCTTGTTGCCAAATACACAGTAACCTTTTTCAGCTTTCTGCCAATTACCTACCTAGTAATCACCGAATTTGATTGCTTATTCTTGACATGGAAGTGGTTGCTTCATTCGTGTGTCGAAATAAGAAATTACTTAATTAAATAAGATCGTCAGTCCTAAAAAAAAGGGTTTAATGTAGGCCGCTATTATATTTCGGTCGTATTATGCACATCCTCTTATATTCTATGTTGCCACACGTAGCGACACGCTATGCATGTGGCTCGGGAGCGGTTGTGATGAGCGAGCTTCTTTGTCGTTGACTGTCCTGTTTATTCGATTATTCCTCTATTTCCAATTCGATTGAAATTCGTAGGTACTTGGCGAAAAATTGCAGCATGTCATTTTAGGTTTCGGCAGTCGTTAGGTTAGGTTAGGTTAGGTCCAAAGGCAAATAGTATTTAGACCCGTAACGATTATCTTCCCCGCCCAAGAACCCATAGGCACATGAATTATTTTTATGTATTTTCTTATTCATTGAAAGTTTGCATCCATAGCTGGTTTCTGTATTGATTATGTTGTTCGAGACTGCATGGTGGAATTTGAAACGAAGGTTGCTAGATCTTTTCGTATAGCTATGTGATCGAATGTTGCCCCGAGAGCATTTGCGAGGGCTCTAAAGAGGTACCTGAGTAATTGTCTTCTTCTGGAATCCTTGTTATCTCCAAGTTTATGGCGCACCCCTATATACTTGTAGAATTATTATACAATGTTCTTACCAGATGTTTGGTTTGGCAGTTTTGCTGTGTTGTTCGATTGTTTTGGGTTTTTCTTTGTTTCTTTCGGCATTTGTTATATTTTTAAGCTTAGTTTTTTTACCATCATGCAATGATACTGTTAAAGTGACGGGCCTGGCGCAAATGCTATTTAACTGCTTACTTATTGTTTTCAAGGGTGCTTTTTTAATATTTATCTTTCTAATTAATTGAATCAGGCGTTACTTTGCGGAAATCCATGACTAATAGGTAATACAACTTTGTCTACTAGGTATTTAGAGGCGGAGGTCTTGATACAATCGTGTCATCTACCTATTATTTATCTTTCTTTTATGTCTCCTTTTTTTTAAAGAGCACGTGTTTGTCGACTTGCGAGAAAGCGTGAGATATTTTGAAATATAACGCGTACCGTACTTGATTTTAATTGTAATCCTAGTCACAGCGTTTGCTTGTTTTGAGTAGCTGGATGATACGCGCGTAACCACTCGCGCGTCTGCATTTTGTATTGCGTCCAGATGGCGCACTTCAGGCGCGCTTCACGCGCGCAGTTTTTTGGGATGGATTCAGACGATTAATAATTTTCAACTATTGCTTATCCAAAGCACGACCACAGGTCCGGCACTTCAAACAACGTTTTAGATTTGACATGATGACGTTCGCACATGCGCACTTTGCGAAAATTGTGCATGACATATGTGTAGGGTTGACTTAACACGCATCGTATGAACTACATTATTTTACTACATTACATTTCGTTACTTTTTATAGTTCATTCTGTTATTAAAATAGTTTTTAAGCTGAAGAATCGCAGAAAATGTGAATTTAGCGTTATGTTCTTCATAACTTCTTCATATTAAGAGACGGTTATACCTAAGTATGACCACACTCTGTAGAATACGTCATTTTGAACGCTGAGACAGTAAGACCCAAGTGCAACGTCCCGAAATACAAGAAACAGATTCACTAATTATTTTGTTAATGAGATTCCAATCTTTGGCACAACTAAATTATATAAATGCCTTTATTAACAAACATATTGCCGCTCTCGCAAGTTATCACGCTCCATTTTTTCAAATATTCTAAATACGTCCACTCGCTCCAATACGCGCGTGTACTGGACGCAACTATGGCGTCCCTAGTATCTCGACTCGCGCGTAGAACGCGGGTCACTCGCGCGACTCGAGGTACCTGCGCGTTGCACGCGATTTACGCGCGAGCACCCAAACGCGCGACTGCATGTGGACGCAATGTATGAGCCTCTAGTATCTCGCCTACGCGCGAGTCGATACGCGCGTAAAACGCCTCATCTGGACAGGCTCTTAGTTTCAACTAGTTTCAACACACAAGTTTAAGTTGTTGGAGGTGGTCCCTATTACTTTAGCATATAATATTATAATACCTAGTTATATTTTTCGGAGACGATGAGTTAACAACTTTGGATAGGCCCAACGCGCATTAAGTTGAAGCACACAACTAGTACTGCACTAGGGCCATACAAACTAGCACACTTGGGCCTGTTATCTTGGTACTCTTGGTACATATTTGAAGTATATCTGTCATTCCTTTTTCTGGTTTGAAATGTTCGCGTAACGCCCATCCCTTTATTTTACTTTGATCTAAGTTTGTAGGTAGCATTATTGGTCCCGAAATTATACTCTTAATAGGTAGTAGAAGTACACACTTAACACAATAACCGGATATATAGGCAGTCTATATTTGCAGCTCGTTGTATACGCTGACAAATATTATTTATCAGTAAAACCGTAAGCAATAAAAGAGGGCTTATAAATTTGGGCGATATAGGTACCTAATTAGGCCTACCTAATCTACCTATCTAGAACCTATTCTACCACGAATCGGCGTTGGATCTTACAAGGTGCTGGAAAAAGTAATAAGCCAGGGCCACGTTAGTTGTGAATGACGTCTAGATAGGCGGATAAGTTAAACCTACTTTCCAACACCACCTCGTTTGTTGGATTCGCCGAATGATAAGATTCACTGTATGAGGGCTTATAACATAAAACGGTCTCACCAAATTCTGTGACGTTGGAGTTGACTGCGTAACTAAGGCCGCCCCCGGCCCAGCTGCTGTTCTCTGAGAGTCTTGAAGAGGCTACAGTCTTTAGAGCCATTCAGAGGGACACTTACACACTCACTTTAAACTAAACTTATTATTATAATAAATAACTTATAATAAGCAAAGATACTGGCAAAAGATCTTTGGAACTTTCAAAAACCGGCGCAGGGTGTCAGGTAGACGTGGACCCTTTTCGCTCAAACACAAAAGATGGTCGCAGACGCGTGTGCTCTCTACGGTGTCCGGCAGAGCAATCATGTCTAATAGGTATAGGTGAAGGATAAAAACTGTTTTTTGAATAGACGGGTGTCAATGCGTTTTATTTACGAAAAAAGAAATAAATGAAAAAAAAATTGACTGTCTGGGCTCTAGGCAAACAAACGGCAGAGAATTTAAAACGCTAATGCTTATTGTCTAAGTCATAGATAAGCTACTATTTGTCTAAGTTTTGCTCCCCGGCCTATTTTCATTTTGCAAGACAATTCAGGTGAAAGATGGGCATGGCATACATTGTGCAGCGCCACCTGGCGAGTTAACACCCTAACACCTATCTAAGAATCATTACTGATTAATCACAAACCCTATACAGACAACAATATAACAGAAAACCGTATCTAAATCGGTCTAGCCGTTTTGGAGATAAAAGGGAACATTAGTTTTGCACACAAACAAACAAACAACCTCTCACCCTAAACACATACACGTTCTCCGTTCTGTCGTGGGTAAATAGGAGCCCGAATTTTTTTTACCTTATGTTTGTTTCTTTTTTATCGATATGCCGCCCCGTGACAAGCTTATCTCATGTTGCCGCATATGAAGTTCCCGACCGCATTGCGAGATGAAAAATTTCTCATGCATGAAGTTTATATATCATTCATATATTTTTCCCGCAGAGGAAGGATCTCTTTATTTTACGGTACCTAAATCAAAGAAAATATACACTACTCTAAATATAATCTCTTAGATTTTTCCCATTCGACTATGTCACGCACGCCATCTGCCCGTCACAAGTTGTACCGCACGCAACTTAAGTTGTGGCAGCCCTAGTAGACTCCGTTTCGCATGTCTGACGTCATCTTGTCAATTTCATTTTGTTGTATGCAGTGCCCTTTGTATGCAGTGCCCGGGCTGTGCCATAGGGTAGAATATTTTTTTTTATTTACCCTTTCTTACTACCAAATTGACCCCAATTTAAAAATTTATTTTTTTTACTTCATTTATGATATTGGATCAGCAATTGCTATATCTGAACCGTGTTTGAACTTCCTATGTCTTAAGAACGGTAGTTCTTCTAATTAGTTTGGGTCTCTGAGAAAAATCCTGTGACAGACGTACGGACGGACAGACACCGAGCTGATTCCATAAGTGTTCCGTTTTACCAATTTTGGTACGGAACACTAAAGACATACATTACTATATTTTGGTTTTGCGTAGCTTGATGTCTCGCCGTGTGTACACCGATCTCGCATCAAGTCAGTCGAGCGCCAATACCATCTATCTATTCATTTTGTGTCTGTACGTGCGCTTCGAGTCGGTGTGGCTCGTTACGAGAAGCCGCCCTTCTGGACCTATTATGTGGTATGACGGTGGAAACTGGTAGCAAGGACCTGTGGGACTGAGAGTCGTTCTGTTTTGTCCACAGGTGAGCGAGTACCTGAAGAAGCAGATGGTGGCTCCCGAGGGCGGCGAGGTCAGCGAGGATATCAAGCAGATGCTGGAGGGCCATGACAAGCTCGTCGAGGAGATCTTCCAGCACGAGGACAAGGATAAGAACGGCTTCATCAGCCACGAGGAGTTCTCCGGTCCCAAGCACGACGAACTTTAAGGACAGCACAAACGTATCCCTCCCTGTTTCAAGGTGTACTGGTTGTTAATAAAAAGAGGGAGGATACACAAGACTTTCGGAGTGTTGCAACTGTTGCAAGTGCTATTTTTAACCATAATGTTCATAATGTTCGTAACGTTCAAAATGCTGTTGTACGCTCGCTACATATTACTGACCAACATTCGTGAGCTTGCGCAGCAACTCAACGATCTTATAGATTACGATTAAATTACCTTTTGAGGTGTGTAAGTCATTTAAACGAATTTTGTTGAGTTTTTTGTACTTAGTTCTGTTAAGTTGTTGGTATCTATCTATCGATGTCCTTTGTTAAGTACTTATACCTATATACGTTAGTAACGGGGCGCGGCGCAGTGTATGGTGTCAAACTGTGCATACTCAAATGTCTCTCTGCATAATATTGTCCCAAATTTTTATGGACATTTTCGAGGTCCATTTTACTCTGTCAATTAAAAGATTTTAATGTTAACTTATTTAAAATGTTTATCCTGTTTTATTAGTTTTGGCGCTTTTTAAAAGTGGATGATAGTTTATTTAATAGTTTTAATAATAAATTCCAATTGTGTTTACTTATGTAATTTGCTGGTTTTGGTTGTGTAAATGTTTAGACGTTCGATGTTCATTCCGCTATGGTGTTAATTAAACATATTTATACCAACATTATGCTCGAATTTATTTGTTGAAAGTATAGGTATCTCGTTTCTATTCAATGCATACGCATACAACCGTCGTCCGTCTTTCAATCATAATATCTTTATTGCTGTCATGTGGTGTGGTGTAGTCTCCTGCGGTCTGCGATCCAGAGCAACATCAAGCAGCGGCCGCGGCATGATAACACCACACCACATTCAGTCGCTAAATACATCACTCCTTTTATTTCGTTCGTTCGCGCGCTCACACTCATATTTTATCGCCATACAAGTGATCTTTTTTATAACCGCTAGCGCGCTGGAAAAATAATTAAGCTTGTATGGAAAAATAATTAAGCTTCGTTTGTATGGAAAAAAGATCACTTGTTAATTATTTTTTTAAACACGATGTTTAGACACTGCCTGTGGTTTGTCAGACATTTATTAAAATGTATTGTTTCAAAGTTACAGTGGCACAACAAGTGGTACAAATCTTAAATTAATCCCAGCATTGAAACTGCATATTTTAACAGAAGTGAGTATGAGTAAGGATGATGTTACCCCAGAGGCCAGAGATGCGACCATAGATAAGCTACTATTTTACGATGCGACACTACCAATGAGCGAATCACGGAAGTGCGAATGGAGAAATATTGTAATTTTTTTTTGTTGGGCGGCCAGCAGGCGGCCTGTAATAATACTTGCATAGGTTTTCAGAGGACCTTTCAAAATATATTTAAAAACATCACATTCATTGCTAGCATCGCATCGGAGCTGTGCTAAAATAACTTGGCTAAGGTTGTATAGAAAAAAATCGCTTTTTAGAAGACCGCCTTCTTTTGTATCTTCTGTATTTGGTTACGGTATATGTTGCTGAGTAGGTATATGTTTCGATTGATTGATTGAAAATGAGTTGAGGTTTTGGAACCTACTTTTTCATGAACCTCAAGACAAACCTGATCTTGACCTTTTTCATGACTCTAAAGTCAAATATATCTCAGCTCCGATGCGAGCCAGGCTATAAGTGTTTATATAACAAAATGATACCATTCAGCAAGTGTCATTGTTCTTTTCTTTTTATTATAAACTAGCGGCCCGTCCCGGCTTCGCACGGGTGGACGTCTAATCTTTTCTAGCAATAAATATAGCCTATGTTACTCAGGGTGAATGCAGCTTTCTAATGGTGAAAGAATTTTTTAAATCGGCCCAGTACTTTTTGTGCCTATTCATTACAAACATACAAAAATAGGTACAAATCTTTCCTCTTTATAATATTAGTGTAGATATAGAAAACGCCTCATTACAGAAAAAATTTCAAAAAATAAACATACATTTTTTTTGTATTGCACAATTTGCACACAACATTAAATAAATAAATAAATAACGCTCACAGGCACATACATTGTAATGATCCCAAGAAAGCACTATTAATAGGCTGTTTATTATGGAAACCATACAACAACGGCACAAACATGTAAACATCCATGACCGAACCGGGATTCGAACCCAGGACCCTGGTTTGGCAGTCCGGCGTGGTAACCATTACACCAACCGGGTCGTCAACATTATTCCCATATTGCGGAATTTATCGATCATCGATCGACATCAGATCGGTTATTGTTTTTGTTGATAAGTAAACTTATCAACACTACTATTAAGGCTGCACCGAGCCTATTGTGCTGCCCCCAAACTTATTTTTTTTAATTTCTGGAAACAATAAAACAATATTTCCAAAATACAAGGATGTCACATTGTAGTCCATAGGCTTTCAATATATCGAAACATTACGGATTATTATGTTTTATGCTTGTAGCTGTCCACTTTTAGCGGTTTTAAAGATAATAACTACAAACATTATAAAAAGAAATCCGCAGTGACCCGATAAATTGAAAATCAGCAGTGACTACAATGTGACATTCTTGTTTTTTGGACATATTGTTTAATTGTTAAGAAATGAAAAAATACGATTGGCGGCAGGACAATAGGCTCGGTGCATCCTTAAGTCCCACGCCGGCGCCGGCGATGGAGTGAATATTACGAGAGATAAGTGTACTTTTTGCAACCATAAGCAGCAAGGCTGATTCAGTGTTTATAGGGTGTAGAGCACCTCTGTGATGGGGTTGACGTCGGTCTGCCTGCATATCGTCAGTCGGTTTAGGAGATACAGCCGTTCAAAGGTGAGTTATGGGTGCAAAAAACGGCCGATCAGCAGCAAGGCTGATCGTATGATACTATTGTAATATGCACTGAGGCTATGTGAACAGTACAAAAACTGACGTGGTTCTTCAGTCGGTTTAGGAGATACAGCCGTTCAAAGGTCAGTTATGTGTGCAAAAAACGGCCGATCAGCAGCAAGGCTGATCATAGGATACTATTGTAATATGCACTGTAGCTAAGTGAACAGTACAAAAACTGACATGATCCGTCAGTCGGTTTGGTAGGTACAGCCGTTCAAAGTTTCAAAAATTAATGGTAATAATAAAAATAATGATTTCCCGAAAGGATGATCATATGATATTATTGTAATATGCACTGTAGTTATGTGAACAGTAAAAAAACTGACATGATCCGTCACTCGGTTTAGTAGGTACAGCCGTTCAAAGTTGCAAAAATTAATGGTTAAAAAAAATAATGATCTCCCGAAAGGATCATTATAGGATATTATTGTAATATGCACTGTAGTTATGTGAACAGTACAAAAACTGACATGATCTGTCAGTCGGTTTAGTAGGTACAGCCGTAGCAAATAATTTATAGAGAATTTAAATATATTGGTACTTAGGTCCAATAAAAATGACCAATTACTTAACATTACTTTAACAATTTTCTTTCTCTTCAAACACAATTTGTTCCATAAACAATTTTCTACTAAATATACTACTGAAAAGTGACAACAAGTTTTCCTAAAGTCAGATTTATCTTTTTTTTTTTGAAATTATATTATTTCTGTATCATTTACAGGATGCTTTATTTTCTATAACGAATATTAAATAGAGAAATGATTGTTCCTTAAAAATAAAAACCAATAAATTTAAAATTCAAACCAAAAAGTAGCAAACAAAATCTTGTTGAAAAAATTTAAATTAACGAATTCGAAAAATACTATATTTTTTCTTATTTTTCCCCGATCTACTATATTTTTTCGGGCACTAAGGCTCGAAATACTATATTTGGTCTAAAAAAAGTTGGCAACCCTAGTTGGGATGTTCGGAGTCCACGCGTACCTTCATTATATCGAATTTAGGAGCAAACTATTTAGTAACTAAAGAGTTAAAGAAAGCAACCTTGTGATTCAGACTAGACATGAGCGCCGATTATAACTCAGTCGGCTTTTAGGGGTCGGCGGCGGCGGCGTCGGCGGCGTGGCCTTGTAATATCTACCTTATTTTAAGAAAAATTAAAAACCATGGTTTTTAGTATCTTATGTTGTCCAGGATAGTAAAAACAAACTGTACATGAAGGGAAAATACTTTAAATAAGGTAGGTAGCGAGTTTTTTGTAAGAATAAAATCATTTATATTTTTAGATGGTGAAATCGAACATTTCGAACATTAATTCTATAGAACTTTAATATGAAGGTCGAGTAGGACCTTAATCATTCCACACGCCAGTTTTTACTTCATTATCAGCCTGACTTCATCCTGTCGCTGCCCGTCGTTGACGGCCAAGTGGTAAAGGGACGTAC
Organism: Agonopterix subpropinquella; assembly: GCA_922987775.1. NCBI lineage: Eukaryota > Metazoa > Arthropoda > Insecta > Lepidoptera > Depressariidae > Agonopterix > Agonopterix subpropinquella. Next base: position 29,694,191 of record OV277693.1, read on the forward strand.
CAGTTCTTAGAGGATTCAGTGGTCTACATACTTAGACAATTTAATAGTAAGGACTGGCCTTGCGGTAGCATTTCCCCTCTGCCACGGTATTAGATCAATTAATCTTGCGCATTTACACTCAATTTTATACCTTATCACTAAACGAGACAGCCTATAATAGCGAAACAATAATTTTGAACTTAGAACGTTTGGGGTTGTGGGCACGAGACTACTTTTCATTATTTTTAACATTCAAAATTAGAATCTAAAGTTATAGGGAATAAAATCCAAAGTAGCGGATTTCATGTTACCTCGCCCCCCGCAAAAAGTGGCAGAAAATTTTGATAGGAGAATGACACGCGTTACGCGTCCATACTATTAAATTGTCTAAGTCTACATACTACTCTAACTACTTCGATACCTAATTGACCAGCTCATAGCTTACTAATTTTAAGAGCTATTTCAACTTCCTACTTTAAAATATCTTTTCCGTTGGCAGATACCAAAAGCTGATTAGTTCCTTTACCTTCGATTTCAAACATTGGGTTACGGCCGAAAATATTCTGCGACAAATGTCTTTCTTTGTTTTTTACATGCTCTTGCAAACTCCGTGTGCGAGGTGAGGAGTTGTGCCTTTAGTAAACAGATTAGTTTTTCGATATATTTTACACTATTTCACTCTTTTGCAGTCAATTTGGCCTAGTCTGCTAATCTAGTGGGTAATTGAACAGTCGGTCGTAGTAGGAGCATCATACAGTCATACCTATCTCAGTATGTCAATGCATCAGACAATCTGGCATCGCTGCCAGGATTCCATAGCACAGTCATCACAATGGAGATGAATAATATTTTATCATAGTAAACAAAGGCTAGATTTATCGGCCGCTGTGCAGTATTGTACCATACATTAGCCGTGAATTAACAAATATCCGTGCGCGTTTCGCTCGCTCCAGGTTTTTCATGTCATCATTATCTCAGCCGATAGAATACTGCTGGACAAAGGTCGCCTCCAAGGATCGCCACATCCAACGGGTTCCTGCCGCCTTCACCAGGTCGTCGTTCCACCTTGGGGGCCTACCCACGCTGCGCTTCCCGGTACGCGAACGCCACTCGAGAACTCTTCGGCCCTACCGGTCACCTGTTCTGCTAGCAATATTTCCCGCCTATTGCCCATATAGTTTAGCAATTCTTTGGGCTATGTCAGCTACTCTGGTACTTCTGCGGATGTCTTCAATTCTGGTCCAATCTCGCAGGGAGACTCCGAGCATAGCCCTCTTCATTGCTTATTGGGTGACTTCCAGCCTTTTTATGAGGCCTTGAGTGAGCGGCCACGTCTCTGTTCCATGTCATCACTGGCAATACACACTGGTCACTGGTGTACGGTGCAACCGTGCATTTTTATTATATAGTCGAGTCATCAATCGACGCGTGGTTCGATACTTTTATATTACACAATTTAGTTCACGATTGGTAGCCGAACCGCGTGCTCTCATAGCAATCATTTTCATACTAGCATAAATCAGTTAATTCAATAAACTCTTCTTTTATCATATTTTCGGTATTTTCAATTACTATCAACTATCACTATCAACTACAGGTGTAGCCCGTACATCTTTATGGTCCTTCGAGCCTCCGGAAAGGCGGGATCACTTCACGAGAGACTGTATTATTCGGAACATTCGAAATCGCGTCAGTGAAAGTGTTTCTACTGCGCCCTCTGGACAGCAATCCACAGAAGACAGCACCCTCACGCACAGCAGCGCGAGGTATCTTCAACTTTCGCCTACGGACACCAGCAGTCCGGCGTCACAAACAAGCAGCCAACGACTCAGCACAGCAGCCGAGACAGTTTGCTAGCTATATAAGCATCAAGTAAGATCTTTCCTTTTTACTCTTATCATTTATAAATAACTCCGTAACAGCAGGATGGAGAATATCATTGCAAACCAAGTCCAAATACTGGATGCTATCAAAACCTTGCTCACAAACTTTAAAAAGGATGGAAAAGATCGCAAAACTCCTGAAGCAATCAACAGGAAAATAAAAACTTTAGACTCTTATTGGCAAGAGTTCGAAAGTAATCATGATCAGCTGAATCAATTTGAAGAGCAAAATCACGACTATTTTACTAGTGATTATTATCAGAAAACAAGAAGTTTCTACACTGAAACAAGAGCGTTCATAGCAGGACATCTGACGCTGGAGCAGAAGCCTACGTCTCCATTGATAAAGCCTGCTACTCAAATGGGATCTTCAGGCCCCGCATTTCAGTTTCCTGGCGGATCTAATCCGCACTCAACGTTTCATCATCAACAGCCCCCGAGGTCGAACGCACAACAAACATTGGTCGAAGCATCTAAACTAGATGAAATGCTTCGTAAACAACAAAGCAATTTTAAAGCTTTTCGTTACACCATGTCAACCATCAACTTCGAGGACGACGCAGAGAAATGGGAACTTGAGGATACATTGCGGATGATTCAATCAAGATGGTCGGTTATTGACTCTCTCCACTGGGAGATCGATACAATCTCTACTGAGGATAACATGGATTATGAAGCACGTTTTAAGGATTTAGAAAAGACATATAGATACATCAAAAGGTCTATAAATAGCAAGATTTGGTCTGTATCGCACAAGGAAAAATCGACCCCACAGATGGACATTCCCTCTTTCAATGGGAATTATCACCAGTGGCTATCATTCAAGGACTTATTTATTGAGTCCATACACAGCAATAGATCCATAAACGATGCTCAAAAAATGCAGTTTCTCAAAAGCAAGCTCAAAGGAGAAGCAGAGAAGATAGTTCAACATCTTCACATCAGCTCAGAGAACTACAAGGTCTGTTGGGACATCCTAAACCACAGATACAATAACACCAAGATCATTTTCTCCTCGCACGTTAATATCCTCATGAATTTGCCTGTTATGCAGCAACAGTCAGCAGCGAACATTAAGAAAATTCACGACACAACGAAGGAATGTATCTATGCTATAAAAAACCTTGGCGTAGATATCTCAACATGGGACCCTCTCGTTGTTCACATTGTAGCACAAAAATTAGATTCCAGCAGTTATGACGATTACATACAATCATTAGCAAAGCCTAGGGACTTGCCAACCCTAAAGGACTTTTTAGAGTTCTTAGAATCCAAATTTACGGCCTTAGAAGCATCAAGGCGTAAACAAGAACCATCTAAACCGTCACAACATTTCAAATCCTTCGCGAGCAGCAAGGATAAGGGATCATCATCATCACCTCCTATAAAAACATTCAAGAAACCATCAAATAAAAATCGTTCGATAAAGTACACCGGATGTCCATTGTGCAATAAAGCGCACGGATTATTCCACTGTAATGATTTTTTGAAATTGCAACCAAGCGAAAAGAAAAATTTAGTTGCGAAATTAAAATATTGCGATAATTGTTTGTACAACCACAACGGAAATGATTGCATTTCAGAAAAACGATGCCATGAGTGCAAAGAACCCCACAATACTTTGCTACATGAGGCGTTCGCAAAGTCGCCAAAATCTGATGGCCACGCGCGACAGCACGAGAGTCACGTGGCGCAAAACCCCAAAACTAGCATAGCCGAAGTCCTCCTAGCAACTGCATTGATCAAAGTACAAGCGGTGGACGGTACCTTTCAAATCATGCGCGCCCTAATAGATCAAGGGTCGCAAACGTCGCTAATATCAGAGAGAGCGGCTCAAAAACTAGGTATACCTCGCCAACGTTGTAAGGGTGTGATTTTTGGTGTAGGAGCAAAAGAAAATAACTGCAAGGGCGTTATACATATTACATGCTCATCGGCGCAGGGCGACTATACATTCACGACGGAAGTACCTATTATGAAAAGTTTAGTTAACAACTTGCCTAACAACACATTTCCAAAGCCAACATGGCAACTTCTACAAAATATACACTTAGCAGATCCGGAATTTAATGTTAGCAGCCCCGTCGACTTATTATTAGGTGCAGATATTTACTCCTCAATAATTTTGAATGGTATAATCAGAGAAAATGACTCACTACCTATAGCACAGCAGACCCGCCTAGGATGGATTCTATGCGGGAATGTGAAGTCTTATCAGTGTAACTTTGTACTAAACAACGTGGAAGATTTAGAGCGATTCTGGAACACAGAAGATGTTATCACAGAGACCACAAGCATGTCACAAGAAGATGATCAGTGCGTCCAATTTTACAAAGCAACAACCACACGCAATGATGAAGGTCGGTATATCGTGAGACTGCCCCTGAAACCAAATCATAAGGAGCTTTTAGGAGATTCTAAAGCAAAATCAGTCGCACAGTTTCGACAATTAGAAAACAAATTTGTACGAAAAGAAAATATAGCTCGTGAATATAAGTCATTTATTCACGAATATATCGAACTAGGTCATATGCAGCGGTCATCGGACTCGAGCGGTAACAAGACACCGAACTGCTATTTACCGCATCATTGTGTGCGACGCGCGGACTCCACTACTACATCGCTACGAGTCGTCTTCAATGCGTCAGCGAAAACATCGACTGGCCATAGTTTGAATGACGTTATGTACAGGGGTCCGAACTTACAGCAAGATTTGTCAAAATTAATTTTGAAGTGGAGACAATACGAATTCGCGTTCACAGCTGACATTGAGAAAATGTTTAGGCAGATTGAATTGCACCTGGAAGACCAGGTGTACCAGAAAATCGTATGGAGAGACTCTTCTAGGGATGTTCTGCAGGATTATCAATTAGCAACGGTTACCTACGGCACAAAAGCAGCGCCGTTCTTAGCCATGATGACTCTTAAACAGTTAGCAAGTGATGAGGGTCACAATTACACCTGCAGTCCAGCTGGAAAGGTCCTGGAAGAAGACCTGTACATGGATGACCTGTTAAGTGGCAGCCACAGTCTTCAAACAGCAAAGCAGCTTCAATCAGACTTATCAAAACTCCTGAGATCTGGTGGCTTCAATCTAAGAAAGTGGAACTCTAACAATCAAAAACTGTTAGAAAGAGTTGACACAGCACAGCAAAATTATCAACAAGTCTTCGATTTCAAGCACGAGGAATCAACAAAAACGTTAGGATTGCGTTGGTGTCCAAAAACCGACCAATTCGAATTTAAATTAAAAATCGACACGTCCCCCAGTCAAGCAACAAAACGGCAATTGTTGTCAGATATTTCGAAAATATTTGACCCTCTTGGATGGTTGTCACCCGTCTCTACAAAACTTAAGATCTTATTTCAAGAAGTCTGGCTTCATAAAGAGCTACAGTGGGATGACAAATTACCTGAAAAAATAAATAAGGACTGGGACACAATCAAAAGCGATTTAGAACAGATCAACGATATCAAAGTTGCAAGGTGGCTGAAAACGAGCAAAAATGACGTTATAGAGTTGCATGGCTTTTGTGACGCATCGATCAAAGCATACGCATGCGTCATATATTGCAGAATTAACAAAACTCCAAAGCCATCAGCATCAGTAACATTGGTAGCAGCAAAATCAAGGCTCATCTCTCCAAATAAAACAATATCATTACCCCGCCTTGAATTAAATGGTGCCCTCTTATTATCTAAACTGATGCATAACGTACTAGCATGCCTACCTGAGCAGAACGTCAGGACTTATGGCTGGTCAGACTCCACGGCCGTCCTAGGTTGGCTCCAAGGAGACCCTGGGTGTTGGAAGACTTACGTAGCAAACCGCGTCGCACAAATAACACCCATCATACCGGCCGATTGTTGGAGTTACGTTAACACTACTGAGAACCCGGCAGACTGCGCTAGTCGAGGTATTACAGCAAAACAGCTAACGCATCATCCCCTCTGGTGGACCGGGCCAACTTGGTTATCATCGTTTGACAATCAAAAAACTTCGATCAATTACGAAACGAATCAAGAAGTCAAACAAATAAAGCAAACGCTCTTATCAATGACGCCACATAGTGACGTGAAGAACGCGAACGCCTCGACTACGTCATGCAGTACTGACATAGTAGGTGACGTCATACGTATGCATAGCAACCTGACGCGCGCAATCCGAGTACTCGCTTGGATTTTACGTATTGTACGTCGAGACAATAATAAACCTTCGTACCTTACAATAAGCGAATTCAGAAGATCACAGTTGACTATTGTAAAAAATATTCAGCAATCAGAATTTACCGATGAAATAAAAGGCCTAACGAAAAATGGTACTGTCGATTCAAAAAGCAAAACACTGTCTTTAAATCCATTTCTCGACAAAGAGGGGCTATTAAGAGTCGGTGGAAGGCTTAAAAATGCGAACATAAGCCAAAACATGATGTATCCTCTCATCATCCCACACAGCAGCCATTTTACAGACATTCTAATTGATCATGGGCATAAAATGACTTACCATGGAGGCCCACGTATTACATCAGCATGGTTACGCCAAACTTTCTGGATTATAGGAGGGAACCGGGCTGTAAAGAAACGACTTCGCTCGTGTGTAACCTGCAGAAGACATAACCCAGTAAAAGAACACCAGCTAATGGGCGACCTACCCCAATCAAGGGTGAACCCAACGAGAGCTTTTTATCAGACCGGCGTGGACTATACTGGATATGTGGACGTCAAGTCAAACAAGGGACGAGGGATAAAAACCACTAAAGGCTATATTGCAGTGTTTGTTTGTATGGTGACGAAAGTCGTACACCTGGAGTTGGTGTCGGACTTATCAACATCAGCATTTCTGGCAGCATTGCGTCGCATGGCAGCTAGGCGAGGCGCCCCGAAACATATATGGAGCGACAACGGCACTAACTTCATCGGAGCAAACAACACTATACAAAGAGAGTTTACAGAGCTAAAATCAATAGTAAACGAAGAATTCCTATCAGAGATCAGTATGATGGACATAGAGTGGCACTTCAACGCTCCGTCATGGCCGAGCGCCGGAGGACTCTGGGAAGCAGCAGTAAAGAGTCTTAAATATCATCTACGTCGCGTCGTAGGAGAACAGAAACTCACCTACGAAGAGTACAGCACGCTCTTAGCACAATTAGAAGCGTGCCTTAATTCCAGACCTTTGTGTGCCCTCACAGAAGATCCAGACGATTTGGATTATCTCACTCCATCGCACTTCTTGTCCACTGGTCCTGTTTTGAACATCATCGAAACAGAAAGGGACGCTCGCACAAGATGGCAGTTAACACAAAAAATATTCCACGATATCTGGAAACGCTGGAAATCGGAATATTTAACACAAATGTCGACTAGATCAAAATGGCAGACATCTAAATCCAATATCAAGATGAACGATATTGTGCTCATACATGAAGCAAACTTACCAGCAGCAAAATGGGCACTAGGCAGAGTTGTCATCCTCCATCCTGGACAAGATGGATTAGTCCGAGTTGTTTCCGTCAGAACTAAAAACGGGGTTTTGAAAAGACCTATCACAAAATTATCTATCTTACCCGTGAACGACGAGCAACCAAACAGTAGCAAACAATCAAAAGAGAACACGATGCATGCTGAAACTTTATCGTCTCCTCAACGGCCAAAGGTACCTAAATCAAAGCCTTCGGTCAGTCTCTTCCCCACGGTTTAAATGCTAATGACTATGTTAGTATCATCAGCTTCCTGCGCATACAATATAACGAACATTAACTCAAATCAGAGCATCTACATCGACAAAGGTGCAAACATGCACCTGATTCGAGATGCGTGGAAGCTCGTAGTATATTACAACTTAGAGCCATATTGGGAGAGCACAAATTTATTAGATAAATATATTATAAATAATCTAGAAAACACGTGTCTAAAGACATGTATACCCTCGATCCCGTAACTCAACTATGTGAACTACAAACACCAGTTTATCACATGAAATCAGATAAAAACTTATGCCTCAGAGATCAAACATCGAACGAATGTATTTATCATACTACTCGTTGCTATGATAAATGGATACAATTGAATAGTATAAATTCGTACCTATATTTTTGTTGCGGTCAATGCCCACTCCGGATCATATGTTCAGATCAAGTTACTTCTGAGCGAGTCAGCAAGGCCGGCATTATCAGTCTACAAGAAAGCTGCGTCATCAAGGGCGAGTCATTCACCGTGCCGTCACAGCGGCGTCAGATGTCCCAAATGCAAACGCAAGCAGAAATCGTTACGCCAGACATTCCGTCTATTAATAACATTATTAATTTAACCATCCCTGTGAGCAAGGTAAAATCTGAAATAATAGACAATCAAGAGTATTTGAAAGAGATAAATGATCAGATACAGAAACTGAAGGCGCAATCGCCTGAAGTGGATAAAATATCATATCACGACATTCACCACTACACGTTGATCTACGTGCTGGTGGGAGCGGCAGCTGCAGCAGCAGCAGCATGTACAGTGTGGCGCGTGCGACGCGCGCGGCGCAGATCCGTGCAACTTGCCCTGCCCACCCCCCGTCCGCGCGGCCTTGCCGCCTCCTGTGATAGTGTTAGTGCTAACGTGATGTGCAAGTGTACCGTTGAACGGGCTGAGCCCTCTAGTGCAAGTGTAAAGTGTACAAGCGCGCGTGTTCTTAATAAACAAACGCCACCGCTGGCATTTGATTTTAGTGACACGGGTCTCTAATAGCATAAGAATCATCATAGACTTAAGGCGCATTGTTCAATCACCTTGTTAGTAGCATAGTCTCATCACCATCAATATCATTTCATCATCTATCCTCTCAAGCCTCCCTTCTTTGGCCTGGGAACATGTACGGTGCAACCGTGCATTTTTATTATATAGTCGAGTCATCAATCGACGCGTGGTTCGATACTTTTATATTACACAATTTAGTTCACGATTGGTAGCCGAACCGCGTGCTCTCATAGCAATCATTTTCATACTAGCATAAATCAGTTAATTCAATAAACTCTTCTTTTATCATATTTTCGGTATTTTCAATTACTATCAACTATCACTATCAACTACAGGTGTAGCCCGTACAACTGGTGACTTTCGTCTTAAGTCTCTGCGGTATTTGGTACGTGAAGATACTACGTTTTCTCATACTCATTTTCAGACCAACTAGTTCACTGCTAAGATCATCGAGCATTCTACTGAGCTTCTCCATGGTCTCCGACATGCTGACTATTTCATCGGAAAACCGAAGGTGACTGATATACTCGCCGTTTATGTTGATGCCTAGCCCTTTCCAGTCCAGAACCTTGAAACCATCTTCACCTCATCATCTTCGGTGAATAGTTTCGGAGATATAACGTCTCCTTGCCTCACACCTCGCTGGGTAGGATAGGTTTTGAGTTCTGCCATATTCGCGTTTTTTTAAAAGTATTTCAGCATCTCTATGTACCGTTAGTCTACTTGGCATCGCTGAAGAGACTTGGGCTGTCTGTACTGCAGACAGCCCGTCTCGATCGAATCAAAGGATTTTTATCTACGTTCTATAAAATGTCAAGTTCACGTTTTGTTTAGGATTTTGTATTGCACACTGAATTCTATAGGTCCCTGGCTCAGATAGGATAGTTCTGTTTTTTTTTAACACGCACTAGTTTATTATTTTATTGTAGCATTGCATGACAAGCAGAATGCAGATAAATTGTAAGCGAGCAAAGTCTATTTTTATTATCTTTCTATCAGGGTCATCAATATCTGCCAAACGCTCAAAGTAGGTTCGATAAAAACAAAGTATGTTTATAGTAATAAAATAATAATTTAGCCTGAAACATTGCTATTTATTTCTCTAAGTTGTTTCTCAATAACGGCTATGTCTGAATAATTGCGAATACTACTTCCGAGAACTGACGTTTTTGGGGAAATTAACTCGCTAAGCTCAAGATCGGCGCGCCGACCGTGCTGGTCGGTGGCGGCGGCGCGGCGCTCATGTCTAATTCAGACATGTGCGTTCGTTCATGAGTGTATGCGGGAGGGAAGGAGGGGGGGGGGGGGGGGGGGGGTGTATGTGGAGGTGTGTTTTCAGCCCAGGTTTTCGGTGGATTCTTGGATTAATTTAGAATGACATGGTAAACTTTTAAATCGTTACTTAAATTAACGAATACGTGCGTATTCGTAACCCACACTGCTACCTACATTATATACCTACATACCTACCTACATATCTTCCTGCATACATACCTAGATACCTACCTACATAACTATTATGTTTGGGAGCAATATCTAATTAAAACACGCGTATTAGCACTCATTACTTTAATGGCGGATAGCAGACTGTCGTTACAAATCTTTTCCCCGTTTACCTACATACTTCATTATGAACTTAAACACTACAATTCCCTCCACAATTGTACAAACTGTAATGTCCTAGGCAAGGGTGCGATTGGGGGATGCAATGAAACCACGTAGTCTTTGTACAACGGTATATTCAGACTGCCAGATACAATGACAGGCGAGAGGCGCCGCGCATAACTACCCTACCATATTAATACTAAGTTACCTACACTACATCCCTCCCCACTAAATTCACAATAAACCCCGTTACTATCTTATATAATTACTCTAAGTATTATAACTAGTTAACCTATACAGTGATATTTTATGAATTAACCTAACACTTATAATTACACACCTTATCTAATCTACATTTACGTAATGGGCGAGACCGGGACGGTACAGTTCCTGCGGGAGACGAACCCGAAGGTAGATCGTGAGGACTTGTATCTATGCTGCTCCAACTGGCTCTCTGTCTCTGATGCTAGTTCCGCGGTGGCTCTTACTGGACTCAAGGTTCGATCCCCTGAGCCAGACGGGAATACAAGGGAACTCCTAGACCTACGTTTCAGCTGATCGATGTGTCGGTGCACTTGTTTCCCATCTGTATCTGTAATTGTTTGTCCCCAAGGAATCCGATATAGTCCCTGGCACCCACTTGTCCCCTTTCAAATACTGGCGATACCAAACATCTGACCTAATTGTACGGTCCTCTCTGCACCCCCTGCTGCGTCTACTTGACGCTTTTGAGCAGATTTTGCCTTTGTCTCCCTATCCGGTTTCAGAATATCTAACTTAGTCCTTAGTCGTCTCCCCATCAGCAACATGGCAGGACTCTCCCCGGTCGAAGTGTGCTCAGTATTTCGGTAATGTAATAAAAACGTGTGTAAAGCTCGATCTACACACTTTTTATCTGTAACGGCTTTTTTAATGACTCGCTTCAACGTCCTAACTGCATTTTCTGCTGCTCCGTTTGATGACGGATGGTAAGGGGCAGTAAAAATGTGATCTATCCCTCCCTCTTTTAAGAACAACGAAAAGTCATTACTAGTAAATGGGGGACCGTTGTCCGATACCAACTGCTTTGGAATACCCCATCGACTCCACAGCTCGCTAAGTCTGTCTATAGTAACGTGGAAAATTTCAAGCCATTTTGACATCGCATCTACGACCACTAGATAGGTTTTCCCGTAGATTGAGAGGAAATCCGCATGTAACCTAGTCCATGGACGTTGGGCCCATGGCCATGAACGCGGCGTCTGCTTAGGCAGAGCATCGGAGTGCGCGGCACACGCGGCGCAGGTGCGGCAAGCAGCCTCCACTGCTTCGTCGATGCCAGCCCACCAGACATAGCTACGCGCCAAAGCCTTTGACTTTACTATGCCCATGTGCGGCTCATGTATGATCTCCAAAACCCTACCTCTGCTCTTCTCCGGGATCACCACCCTATGGCCCCACATGATGCATCCCAATTCTTCATATAGTTCTAATTTTCTGTTAAAATATGGCTGCATGCCCTGGACCTCGCACTCTGATGGCCAACCATCGCGAATGAAACTCAGAATTCTACTTAAAATGGGATCCCTAGCTGTTTGTTTCCTTATTTCATTGTTATCTAACAATAACGCGTCCTGGGCGAAATGCAAATAAGTCTGCTCCGGAACTGAATCCTCCCTAGTACCGTTAGTATCCATCGGCAGCCGCGACAAACCATCCGCACAGTTGTCCTCTGACTTAACATACTGTATATCATAGTTATATGCCGACAAAATAGTAGCCCAGCGCTGCATGCGGCTGGCGGTCATTGTCGGTATACCCACGTTTGGGCCGAAGATAGATACGAGAGGTTTGTGGTCGGTACGCAAAATAAAACGGCGTCCAAACAGATATTGATGAAACTTCTTCATACAAAAGATAATCGCTAGTGCCTCCCTGTGAATTTGAGAGTAGTTCTTCTCAGCCTCGGTGAGCGTGCGCGAGGCATAGGTCACGGGCCGCTCGCCGGCGCCGTCCGGCCCCGGCTGCGCCAGCACGGCGCCCACGCCACGCGCCGACGCTTCGCACGTCACTATCAGCGGTCTGCGAGGGTCATAGTGCGCTAAGACCGCGGCACTCGTGAGCATCCTCTTTACCTCCACAAAGGCCCGCTGGCAACACTTGTCCCAGTTCCATACGACACCTTTCCTCAAAAGATTATACAGCGGTACCAAAACGGTACTGATATTCTTAACAAATTTTGCAAAGAAGTTAACAAAACCAAGGAACGAACGCAACTCGTTCACATCTTGAGGACTCTGAATCTTTGTTATCACTTCGACCTTCGTTTTATCTACTTTTATTCCTCTTTTCGATACTATGTATCCCAAATAAGATACCTCGTCTACTAGAAATACACATTTACTCTTTTTTAATTTTAGCCCACTGCTGGTCAACCTCTCCAAAACCATTTCTAATGCTTGCATGTGTTCCGATTTAGTTTTCCCGCCAATAATCACGTCATCGAGAAATATCTGAATATTGGGAATATTTCCTAAAAGATTAGTCATTATGCGTTGGAAAATGCCTACACTCGACGCTAAACCATACACTAGCCTATTGTACTGGAATAACCCACGATGAGTGTTAATGACAGTATACTTTCTCGAGTCATCTAAGGGTATTTGGTTATAAGCCTGAGATAAGTCTATCTTACTGAAATACTGAGCACCATTCAACCCTACCAACACGTCTTCTATCTTAGGTAAAGGGTAACGATCGATCAGCAGAACCGGGTTCAGAGTAGCCTTGTAATCCGCACATATCCTAAGCGTACCGTCAGCTTTATTAACCGGAACGAGAGGAGAGGCCCAGTCGGAGCAGTCCACGGGCTCGATGACGCCGGCGCGCAGCATGCCGTCGAGCTCGGCGTCGACGCGCTCGCGCAGCGCGTACGGCATGGGCCGCGCGCGGTGGAACACCGGCGCCGCGCCCTCCCGCACCCGCAGCGTCGCCTGCCCGCCCGTGTACCGTCCCAGTCCGCCGCTGAACAGCTCCTTATATCTGTCGAGCAGTTTACAAATTCCGTCATCTAAATGTACACAGTTTGTATTATTTACATAGTTACAACTAAATTTGGGTACATCCATATGCAACTCTGACAACCACTGCCGACCTAACAGGGACGTCGTCCCTCCGTTGATTATAAACAATTCGAGCTCTTTTTCTCGTTCTCCGTAACGAACCGTAGGCTTGATGATACCTAGTGGCCGCACTTTAGACCCGTCGTAAAATTTTAACACTGTCTCGTCACTCTGTATCTCTAAATGAGCAAAATAGCGTTCGTAAGTTACCCTACTGACACATGATATCGCCGTGCCAGTATCGATTTCCATTACTATGGTTTTATTATCTATAGAGATCGGAACACTCACTGCCTTATAATCGCTCAAACACAGGTGATTTAAGCCTTCCACGTCGTCGTCCTCCTCGCTCGACCCGCACCCGACGTCGCCGAAGTGGAAGCCGCCTCCCGCCGCCGCCCGGCGGCGCCCTGGTGCGCCCGCCGGGGTGCCCGCGCCCCACGCGGGGCACACTCGACGCAAATGACCCGTGCGCTGGCACTTGCTGCACACGAAGTCCCGATAACGGCAGCCGCCGTAATCATGACTGCGCGACCCGCACGCCGTGCAGGCCTGGGAAAGTTCCCGGCCGCCATGGCCGCGTGGCGCGCCAGCCCCGCCGCTGGTGCCGAGCGCGCTCCTCCGGGCGCGGCCGCGCGCCGCCCCGCGCGCCCCCGCCCCCGCCGGCCGCTCCGGCACGAGCGCATGCACCGCGCTCGCCCCGCCGGTCTCCGCCGCCGGTCTCTCGACCGCCGCCGCGTCGCGCTCCGCCGCTTCCAATGAGCTGGCCAGCTTCACGGCGTCCGCGAAGGACAATTCGTCGCTCTCCGCAAAAAGTCTCTGCCTAATTACGTCACTTTTTAGACCACACACGAATTGATCCCGTAAATCTACATTCAATTTGTCTCCAAATTTACAATACCGTGAAAGTCGTTTCAACTCCGCGACGTAATTAGCGATGTTTTCGTCCGCAATCTGCCTCCTTTGTCTGAACCGGTACCTTTCCGCTAATGCTGACGGCGTCGGTTGCAGGTGATTACGCAACAGCTCGTCGGCCCGCTCGAATTTTACCTCCGATGGTTTTTTCGGACTCGCTAAATTAGCTAGCAACTCGTATGCCTCATCCCCCATGGTCGCAATTAATATTGGTAATTTCACATCATCTTTGATACTATTTACTTTAAAATACATGTTCAATCTGTCGACGTATGACGACCACGTGCCGCACTTCACATCGAACTCATTTAACTTGCCGATCGACATAGTTTCCGCACTTTTTCCGCACTTTTATTTATTGTCTACGTTATCACACGCGTAATGAATAGTTTTTATCAGCCCGTCGCCACTGTAATGTCCTAGGCAAGGGTGCGATTGGGGGATGCAATGAAATCACGTAGTCTTTGTACAACGGTATATTCAGACTGCCAGATACAATGACAGGCGAGAGGCGCCGCGCAAGTTACCTACACTACATATAGTAACGTTATATTTATTTATACATAGGGTTTTTATTACGAGTATTTCTAATAGGGTAACGTCTAGTACCAGGTTCACAAGGGCGGCGAGCTTCTTGCTCTTGGTTAACGTCTGAGATATACGATTCAATCGTTCCTGGTGGAGTACGGGTGCTCTTAGTCTGAGTTCCTCTAAATGCCGCTGGTGGTGATACACAAGGCGGCTCGACTGTCTCTGCGAGTGACAGAGCGGCCGCGGCGGTGGTCGGGACGCGATGCGGAGCGGGAGCGGGCTCTCGCTGCGGATGCCGGCCACTCGACGCCGACGCCGACGCTGGCGCGGGGGGGCTGCGGGGCGAGCTCACCGGTGACGTCACACTTGCGAATGAATCCTCCGATGCTGCTGATGAATCGACTTCCGAGTCAGTTGACTCTTCCTCCCTCTCATCTATGTCATTGTCTACGGTAGGTATGTCACCTCCAATACTCTGATCTTCCGAGTCTTCACCGCCCTTGTACAATAACAATTGATCTACCTACAGTGCATATTACAATAGTATCCTGTGATCAGCCTTGCTGCTGATCGGCCGTTTTTTGCACCCATAACTGACCTTTGAACGGCTGTATCTCCTAAACCGACTGATGAACCACGTCAGTTTTTGTACTGTTCACATAGCCTCAGTGCATATTACAATAGTATCATACGATCAGCTTTGCTGCTGATCGGCCATTTTTTGCACCCATAACTCACCTTTGAACAGCTGTATCTCCTAAACCGACTGACGATATGCAGGCAGACCGACGTCAACCCCATCACAGAGATGCTCTACACCCTATAAACACTGAATCAGCCTTGCTGCTTATGGTTGCAAAAAGTACACTTATCTCTTATACTAGAAGTACTTTTTTCCCGTAGAAAATAGTGGCATCAAGAGTCGATTAAGGGTCAGCGCAATCTGTGGTCAGCGCACACCCAGCGTAAAACTGTTCGAGCATGCGCGAGCAGATTTCATTGATTCAATTGATAATGAACTCTATTCCCATTGAAATAAAGTTGAAAATAGCTTGCAAGTGATTAATTCCCTTTAGCGTCTGTTCGAGTATGCTCGCGTATGCTCCTCGCGGCGACGGGAGCAGTCGCGAGCATGCTCGCGCATGCTCGAGCATGTTCGAGCATACGCCCGTGTCGATGCTTGCGATCCGTCGTAAGTGTTGCCGCCTCGGCCGGTTTCGGACTAAATCTAGCATATTTTTTAACTACTTTAGCCCGAAAAGGGCAATTTACTACAGATAATATTATATAATAATCGAACTCTTTTTGAAAATACAAAGAAAATCTAAAAGGTCGAAACAGATTTAGTAGGTTTTCAAATTGTTCATATTCCATTTTATAGTACCTAGCCATAAAATAACTGTCCCTAGAACTTTAAACCGTAGCACAGCACAGGGCGTAGTATTTCCCAAATATAAGTACATCTTTCTTGCCTCTTTTCATCTTATTGATGTGCTCTTCTTGTTCCTCTTCCTTTGCTAGTAACCCAATAAATACCAAATCCCAGTCTACCATACTTTAAAATTGTTGTTATCGCACGTCTTTGCTATAAAATATTGTAAACACAACGCAAAATTCACTACGTCAACTGTAGCAACACGGGAGCATCCGCGAGACTGTTCGAACACGCGCGAGCATGCTCCGCCGCTGCCGCCGGCGGATTTTGCCGCTAGGTGTGCGCGACTGCAAAGAACATGCTCGAGCATGCGCGAGCAGTTCTACGCTGGGTGTGCGCTGACCCTAACACTCCTGAAGCTTATACGGCGCGGCGCACACCTGGTGAAACGCAGCGCAGAGCATTTTTCACTACCAACCCATTATCGACTTTGCATGCTCTGAAATAACATCGAAAATCAATTAACGCAACTTTCGATTCAAGTCGCTTTGATCTACTAGTTGACTTTAGATGTTTATTCAACGCATGCATAGTCGATAATGGTGTGGCCAAAGACATTAAAATATACTACTTGGGTGTGGCAGTGAAATATGCTCTGCGTTGCGCTTCGCTAGCTGTGCGCCGCGCCAGCCCATAGGCACAATTCATACCGAGATGGCACCCGCCGCCCGCCGCCCGCCGGCAGCGAAACGGCGAGTTTATTCAGTTGCGCAGAATTTTATATACTAGGTAGTCTACTATCGTTTGATGGAGTCAAAAATGAGTCGCTTGGTATCAAAAACGGCTATCTTTTTCAGAAACAATGGAAAAGAGGTCCTTCGTCAGGAGCAGACATAGGGAATAGGTGATCAGAGGGCTGCGAATAAACTCTTCAATATCTGTATCATGGGCTGTATTGTCATAACAGCATACAATCGTTACAATTAGTCCGATATCAATTTAGTGAGCAGGAGTGCGATTTTTTAATCTCATTCGCCGAGTTCTGCAGTCGAAAATGTCAAAATTACTGTGGAGATATACATCTTTCTACTGCTGATTTGACTTTCAAAAATCATACTTCAGGAGCGCGATTTTTTAAAGTCAAATCAGCAGTAGAAAGTTGCACATAGTAATTTTGACATTTACAACTGCTGACCTTAGCAAATCAGATTCAAAAATCGCACTCCAGACCTAATTGCGAAACAGATCACTGCTAATTACAAAATTATCGAGATTACACAGAACGTTAGCGATTCGTCGAGTTATACGGTGGTTCAACCATTTCTATTAAAATCTTCAACTCTGCTTCAACTGAATTCCTCTTGACATCGCTGTCAACCACCTTTACCGACACCCGACGCTCCGCTAGAACGACATCAGAAGGCGCTGCAGCAAGGCACCATCATGAGTGTGCGATCTGGTTCTGTTGAAACTTATAAGATGGCGCCAGGCGCCGTCACGGGAAAAGATAGCAGTTTTTTATACCAATCGAGTCAAATGCGAACATAGGCAAGAAGCCGCTCGCGGCGCGGGCGACGCGAACCCTTTACCTAGTAAACACTTCACTGATCAAACTGCCGGTTTTACAGACTTTGTCACATAGTTCTTTTATTTATGATCGATTAATAACACTGATAAACACATGTCGATCCAATATCGATAGTGATCCG
This sequence comes from Agonopterix subpropinquella, assembly GCA_922987775.1. Lineage (NCBI taxonomy): Eukaryota > Metazoa > Arthropoda > Insecta > Lepidoptera > Depressariidae > Agonopterix > Agonopterix subpropinquella. The sequence goes on from OV277693.1 coordinate 29,712,030, forward strand.
CAATACATACTTACAGACATTCATGACATGATACACAATAGACACATAATAATACATAATATAATGAAGTGAGCAACGTTAGCTTATTGAGCCACCCACATATCGCAACATACCTACAAGTAACAAAACACCCAATATTATTAATGGGGTGGTTTAGACCAGTGTTTTTCAGCCCCCTTACAAGTAAACCATTTCTGGCGACCCGCCTGGATCGTAATAGAAGTGTCAGTGATTTGATAAAAGGCAACGTATTTAATTTTTAAACGTTGAATATGTTTTTATTGTTAGCTTCAACGAAAGTAAATGAAACGCCAAAAGACGCGTATCGATCAGGGCTACAAAACTTTTATTTTTGGAGCAATAAATCGCGAAATATATCGCTGAAAATGACGGTTTTAGGCACAGATAAGTAGTCTAAAAGGCAATTTTTAACGCAATGAAATACTTTTAAGTTTTTATAGTCCTTTGGTTCAATACCTGGAGGTGCTTTTTGATGATTTGTTCAGTTATGCATTTTTTTATTAATTTGGCCATTTCATGAGTTATGCATTACTTTATCTTCAGGGATGTATTTACAAATATTGCGCCCCTGGGCAAATATATTTGGCCGCCCCCCATAACTGCATTTTGCTGGCGGTGGGCCTGTAGCCAAGATTAGTGCCAGCAAAAGTTCTAAGGATTTGAGATATTTAAGAATTGACCGTCAAAAGCTGTCACAAGCTACATCCAAATTGCAATTTGCGAAAGCAAGATTTAAAATAATTATGGAGCGAGCGAAGCGAGCTCGACTTTTTTCCGTTATACGTCTTGGCTGTGCTAGAACTCGTATCAGTCTATGTATGTAGTGCAATAGTAAAAATAGAGACCTAGAATTTTTTTCAAACGGATGTCTGGCTATTACTGAATTTCTTTGGGCAACATTTTCCTCCCTATGTGTATGACCCTACATTAGCATAGCATAGCATATGCTCACGACTATATTCCCCTAGGGGGTAGTTAGACATATTCTGAGACCTCAGAACATCCACAATTCACTAGTAGTACCGAAACTCTGTCCAGTGTGACGGGGAGTGAGCCCGTCGCCACTTGTAATGCACAGTGGGTACAATACATGCCTCGAAATTGAAGCATGCAGGTTTCCTCACATTTTCCTTCACCGAAAACCCAGTGGTGTTACTAATCTTACATAATATAACGATTAATAGTTGTCAAATTATTTGACAGGTCTAAAGTGGACATCCTTCTTTGTGTATTCTCGGTCATGCATGATTTCGAATTCAAAAATAGCACTTTAGACATAGAGAAAATACGCGCTCCCCCATGACTTTAGACAAAGATAGATAAAATGCTGTTTTTGGATTCGAAATCATGAGCGAGAATACACAAACTTCATACTTTTCTACTGCTGATTTCAATATGACTTTCAAAAATCACACTCTTGGCAAACTCCGGACACTGCTTAAAAAACAGACATTGACAAGATGACATCAGCACATGCGAAACCAAAGAAATCGAACCATAAGTCTTGTTCTTTGGTTACTACCGGGAAACTGGAGGGCGATTGAGGGGTGAGGTAAAAAGTTTTTCGGAGGAAGGGAGTGTCCGTACTGTATGTAGTAATAGATACTCTTTCTTATACTGTGCTCCTGGTCTCCATAGTGAAAGTTGCTCAGTTTGTTGGTCTAACTAAACCACCCCTTTGAATATTAATAGGGTTTTTTGTTACACCTTGTATAAGTGGAATGTTGCAAATAGTTTGTTGTTTTGACACAAGAAGTACAAAAATACATCTCATTTTTGTTGTAAATTTTCTTTTAAATTCTAAAATATTTCCTAAACACCACACTTAACTTAAACTAGTTGTAGTTCTTGTGGCATATTTTTAAAATTTATCTGTAGTCATACCGAACAATAAAATCGCAAACTAAAGTCTAGTTCAGATTTTTTATATGTTGTTAGGATAACTACCAAGTAGCGTATATCCAAGTTTGCAGCTTCGAAAGACCTGTGCTAATTTTGCAGCACTCGAAAAACCATTCCGTTTTTTGGTTTTTTGCTTATATCTCGAAGTCTATTATTAGTCGTATCGACAAGTGTTGTCTGTACAAATTAAAACTGAAAAAAATTCCGACAAAACAACATGTGTATGTTCTTTTGTCATAGGACTTAACCTTTGAGAGCTATAGGGCCAAGAAAGTAACAGCATTTTAAAAATTATGAAATCAGTATAGCGATCCTCATGAAAATTGAAGATAAAAAATGATTTCATATTCTTAATCAGCCACCCCGAAAACCCTCGGATAAAAATGTTCAGTCGGTTCGGTGAACCTTTAAAGCTGCGTTTGAAATTTCCATGGCAGCCATCTTGGATTTCGCAAATTTTTCTTTTTTACCGAATCAACCAAATCTGGCCAGGATTCTGTATGAAATTTGTTCGAGGTCCACAACCCTATCTGACGTAGTTTCCACGAATATGAAATCGTTTTATTTTAATCTTCAACTTTCATTAGGGTCGCCATACTAATTTCATAATTAGGGTTCCGTACCCAAAGGGTGAAAACGGGACCCTATTACTAAGCCTACGTTGTCGGTCCGTCCGTCCGTCCATACGTCCGTCTGTTCGTCTTTTCGTCTGTCCTACCTATTTGGGGCTGTAACTTTTGAACAGTAATAGCTAGATAGTTGAAATTTTCTCAGATTATGCGTTATTACGGCGGATTTGTTACAAATAATAAAAATGTCAAAAAGATTAAAATTAAGGTGGGTTCTCAACAAGAAACTAGCTTTTATCAACGTTTTTTCTTAACGCTTTATACGCATACAAGCATCAAACTTAGTGTGATTATAGTATAGAGCAAACTCTACAGAATAACAACAAATAATAAAAACCGTCCAAGTGTGAGTCAGTCTCGCGCTAAAAGTCCCAGACAAAAAAAGTTTTTTTTCTAAGTTAATAATGTTGTGTTCTGTGTTGGTGTGGAACGGAACCCTCGGTGCGCGAGTAGCCCGACTCGCACTTGACCGGTTTTATTTTTAAAATGCTGTTTCTTTCTTGGCCTCTCAAAGGTGAAGTCCTATGACAAAAGTACCGTGGGAAATTTTGTCAGGTTTAATTTGTACCTACAAAACTTGTCGATACGACTTGTAGACTTCGAGATGTAAGCAAAAAAACCAAAAAACGTTATGGTTCTTAGAGTACTAAAAAGTTAGCACAGGTCTTTCGAAGCTGCACATTTGTATATCCGCTACTGGTAGTGGTCCTAAGTCCTAACAACATATAAAAAAATCAGAACTAGACGTTAGTTTGCGATTTTCGCGATTTCTAGTGTTAGATATGACTAAACTACTGGCTAATTATCTTTTCCAAAATACACTTCACAAATACCTTTAATCAGAGTATTTTGAAAAAAAAAAGTATTGCATTGGGGTATAAAACGAAGTTAATCACCAAAGAATAAGGGCTCTTACAGACGAGCGACACTCGGTCGCCGTGGGTCGCAGAGAGTTGCGCTCTTACTTTAACTTTACGGTCGCCCCGTGGGTTGGTCGCGCGACCCTCTGCGACCGCAAAGTGTCGCTCGTTTGTAAGAGCGCTAACCCATAAACTCCTTCAGTGTGCTTTGTCGGTAGGTTAAATATTGCTAGATTCTTGCAAAATCTTTCACGATTTGGAAATTAAATTAAATTAAATTAAAATTTGTTTTATTATATCTCAGTCTTCTTCTTATCTTATCTTATATCTCAGTAAGAACAGAACATTGAAAACCCTAGCTCCTAATCTAGATACCTGAACCCTAGGAGCTAGTGCCTTCCCAATCAATGCTTAAATCGAAACAATACATAGTACAGAACTTTTTAACAAAAAAGCAGTATTTGTAAAAGAGAATTAAGTAAGTATACAATTATAATTAACTTGATTATTCAAGATAGCATGCAATATCAATAATATTTTTATAGATTTTTATTAATTTGATTAAGTATTACAATTTATTAATTAATCAATAAGCTTTAGAATAGCGTGTTTCAGTGTGTGAGGGGTGTGTGTGTGTGTGTGTGTGTGTGTGTGTGTGTACGTGTGTGTGTGTGTGTGTGTGTGTGTGTGTGTGTGGATAAAATGATTTAATCAATCCCAAAATAAATTTGTTAGGTACCTACTATATGAATTTCTTTACGGATAATTTTTGCATGCAAGGCATTCAATTAATATTTCTTATTGAGGTTACGATTTTTTACACAGTAAAAGTAAACGTACATTACGACGCCACTGGGTCGGGTCGCAGCGAGTTCTATATAATGTATATAACAAAGATTTTTTTTTGGTCTATACGACTAGATACCGCCGACGTACTAAAAAAATGCGGCAAAAAATATCACGCCACATCAGGCTTGATATTTCCCGTCTCCTAGCCAAAGAGTACTTTTCTCCTAGCAACGAGTGTTGCCAATCAAATGATTTCGGAAATCGTACGGACTAGGGTACACAGACACACGTCTTTTGAAATCTTGAAATCGTCGATCAAATAGAGTACATTATACAATATTATATTGTTATCTTTTGAAGATCGTACCCTACATTTTGAAGGAAATCGTACCCTATTCTATACTATATAGGGTACGAATACGATACAGTGTGGGCATAAATCGATACATTGTTTAATTAATTAATTAATTAATTTGATTCTTTTTAATCAGATTAAATTAATTTTAATTAAATTAATCACGATTAAAATTAATTAAACAGTAGGTATACCATGTCTTTTTAAATTAGTCCAAGAATCCACCGAAAACCTGGGCTGGGTGGACACACACCTCCACACAGCCCCAATACAGTCGTAAACGCACATACTTGTATTTTATTTTTATTTTCTTTAATATCCACCAACAGTATTTTAAACATAAACTGTAGCTTAAAAACGTCAGAATCACGAAAAATGGTTGCTGTCTTGAACTTTATAGTTTTTTTAAACGGTTTGCTCCTAAATCTTGACTATTATAAAACTGTAAATTTTTGAAAAAAGAATTTAGTTTGTTTGTTTGTTTGGGTGTTTGTTTGTTCGAGTATCACGCAAAAACTACTGATCCGATTTTGATGAAACTTTTTTTGTTTAGTAGCGTAACATCTGACTTAAAATCTGGTATATAATTTATGCGGACGAAGTCGCGGGTAAAAGCTCGTTCAATATAATGAAGGTCCGCGTGAACTCCAAACAGGGAACCGATGATGTCAGATTTGGGAAAAAGAGGCCGCCATCTTGAACTTTTCTGTTTCTCAACAGATTGCTTCCAAAATCGATATCTGAGGGTCCGCGTGAGCTCCGAACACGAATCCGATGTCAGATTTGAGAAAAGTGGCCGCAATCTGGAACTTTTCTGTTTCTCAACCGATTGCTTCCAAAATCGATATCGGAGGGTCCGCGTGGACTCCGAACACGAATCCACTGTCAAATTTTAGAAAAGTGGCCGCCATCTTGAACTTTTTTGTTTCTCAATCGATTGCTTTCAAAATCGATATCTAAGGGTCCGCTTGGGCTCCGAACACGAATCCGATTTGAGAAAAGTGGCCGCCATCTTGAACTTTTTTGTTTATCAATAGTTTACCTCCAAAATCGAAATCTAAGGGTCCGCGTGGACTCCGAACACGAATCCGATGTCAGAACAAACAAACAGACAGACAAAAATTCAAAAATTGGTGATTTGGAATCAGGGACATCTAAAAACCATATCATAATCTTTTTTTGTAAATATCTTCAATGTACACACACACACACACACACACACTTCTGTTACAGTTTTATAATAGTTTAGATCTAGACGGATGTAATAGGTCATATTTATGATCTATGAATTAAGTTATTTTGTGCAAAATTATTAAACTTACTCTGAAAGGAGACAATGGCCTCGATTCGGAGTGTACCACGACTTAACTAAACTAAATTTATTCCTGTCACTTTCTAAAATAAGATTAAGAAAAGAGACAGAAAACCAACAGCTGACTTTAGTGTACGCCATCTTATTTAAGTCGTTTTGGGCGTTTAACGTCACTTTGACAGCACTAAAGTCAGCTGTTGGTTTTCTGTCTCTTTTCTTAATCTTATTTTAGAAAGTGACAGGATTTAGATTAGTTAAGTCGTGGAACACTCCGAATCGAGGCCAATGTCCAAAAGATTCCTAGCTGACAAATTGTTATGTATTACATTCTTATCTTCTTTTATGTTTGTCATGGATACATCTGCCCGGGCTGGTAAATTATTATTATTGTTGTGACTCGGTGGTACGTATGCACCCTGGGCAAACTTCCGTTGGGTTCGCATTCTCCTGCTATCAAATACCATAATATTAATTTAATTAAAACTCTATTTAATGGAAAATAGAGGAGAAGCAAGGCAGAGGAAGTCCTAGACAGAGTTATCTAGCACAAATGAAGGGAAGGAAGGGTGATGTTGTGTGATACCAGCATATCAAGGCACTAGCGGAAAACAAACAAACTAGATTCTTTTTTCAAATTTAGTTTTATAATAGTCAAGATTCTATTTAAAAAAAAATGGCAGCCATCTTGGTTGTGATGATTTAGCCAATGTCTAGTTTATTTAGCAATAGTGCTGGACGTTGTACGGTAATTATGTATTTTGGTGACTTCAAGGATTGTTTTTTTGAAAAGAACACTATCTTGAGCAACCACTGGAGCTTCGTTGTAGGCCCGGGAGGGAGCAACCAACAATCGACGAGCGACACGTGACTACCCAATAGCAGACCTACAACGCGACTCCATTATTATATTAACACCATCCATTTAATACTTTTTGTCCAGGTTTTAAAAACATAAAATATCTAAACTATTATAAAACTGTAACAGAAGTGTGTCTGTACATTGAAGATATTTACAAAAAAGAAATTACGATATGGTTTTTGTTTGCCTGTCCCTGATTCCAAATCACCAATTTTTTGATTTATTGTCTGTCTGTCTGTAGGACAGACGGACGGACAGACAGCGTAGGCTTATGAATAGGGTCCCGTTTTCACCTTTTGGAACCCTAATAAAAAAGTAACCTAACTACTGGGCTTAAGGCGGTTGCAGAGGGGCCAATTTTATACAAAACTTTGACGCACAATACGCGTAGACGGTATTAATATAAGTAACTTCGTATATATGGAAAAATAGATTATAAAATCTAGATGTCGCGTATCAAATAACATTTGCAATTTATAATATAATTAGGAAGATATAAAGCTTTTAAATTTTTCATACAAAATTTTTAAACGCGGAAAACCCGTGCTAATGCTGTTTCCCGGTGTTTTTTCCAGAATAAATTACACACAACTTTTTTTTAATAGTTCCTATACTACTTAAGCGGATACTGAGTCGCTAGTGCTGCCCTCAATTGTCTTTCTTTTTATTTCCAAAAAACAAGAACGAAATTGCTAATTTTCAATTTATCGGGATATTACGGATTTGTTTCATTGATTAATTGTTAATATCATTAAAACCGCCGAAAGAGGCCAGTTTTCATACATCTACAAACTACAAACATAAATCATACTAGCCCGTAATGTTTCGACAAATTCATAACACACATTTTTGTTTATGGAAATGTTGTATATAAATAAGAAATTTAAAAAAATACGATTTAGGGCAGCACCGGTGGCTGGTGCCCCCTTTAGGGTGTATATTTAAGAATGTGTGTGTGCACTGAGAAATCACATCTTGAATTCTGAAATAAAGTACTACAGGTTTTAGTAGTAGTTGTAAAACAATTGTAAAACTGCGTCCTGGAATTTGTAAAGCGATAATTAAAAAGATATAACCTAAAACGTGTGATCCCTCAATCCTCACAGAGGACCTTCTACATCTGGGAAAGTATTAAGTTTAAACCAAGTTTTTGCTTACAGACTTTTAGTAGTAGGTACTTTATTTACAAGGAATCTACCATATAACATGATACACAGCATCCTACACAAAAAATTACAAAGCCTTTTCACTGAGCTCTCAATCCACACACATGAAATTTTTAATGATAGCATTTTATCGTTAATTTATTAAATAAATCAATATTATTTGCGTTTAACTTTTAGTAAAAACTGTAAGGAAATTTGTAAAAGAAAGAATACATAGCAAATATGTCCTCATTCTATGTAATTGGCATTTAATTGTGATCCCTCAATCCACACGTTTCAAAATAACAAATCATTTGTAAAACAATGAAAATAGCACCTACAATAATGCAAAGCCGCAAATATTTAGTAAAAAAGTTCTACTAAATCTTACCAATTTCAGATCCTGGATTAACGGCGTGGAAAATGAGAAAAACAGCTTCGATAATTCTGCTCAAATAAACCAAGCAAGGTGACCACAAACTAAAAGTTCCTGGGACATCATGATTATTCATTTCTCATACTTTGAATTTGAAAGTAGGTAATTGTTTATCTATGAAGCGGTTGGAAAGGGATGTATGAGGATAAATTTCAAATATACCATTTCAAAAAAAGATACTTACCTGTTGCAAATTTTTCCTAAGGATCCGTTTCAAAACGTGTAAAAATCACTCGGGAACATAGATATAGTATAGGGGAAGATAAATATTATAAAGCAAGACATAAAAACGCTACTTGACATTCATTCATACTTATGACATATGACAACCGCCCATTAGAATAAGCGAGACGTCAATGGTACAAAAGATTACCGTCTTGAAACATTTTGTCTCCTCCGTCTCCAAGCCTCCAGCTGGAGGACTAAGCTATTACGACTTTTGCTTAAAATTGCTTAATCTTTTTTGTGTGTTCGCGGATATTTGATTGATTATTCTTTTTTTGTTGGAAGGGAGATATCCTAAGGGTGTACCATGCTAAGGAAACCAGGATCTGATTATGGAATCACAGAGAAATCGAGAACTTTCGAAAATCGTAATAACTTCGGCATTTCTTGACCGATTTGGGTGATTCTTTTTTAGTTCCTAGTTAGGATTTACCCTCGAGATGGTTCCATTTTAATTTGGTGAAGATCTGGTGAAACGCTTCGGAACTACACAATAGATTTCCTCAAAAATTTAAAGCAAATCATCGGCGATTAAAACATTCTCGTCTTATCGAGTATTGCGTGTATAACTGATATCTGAGTCGAACTAATGAATTCACCACTGAAAATTGTGAAATAAACAAAATTATATAGCGATATTTAACACATCAATCTGTCAAATGTAGTCTTTTATCTCGTTTGTTCGCGCGCAAATAGAAAGAGAGTGGAAGCGTGATAGTGCTATATCACGCTATCGCGGGTTGGCGTACTTGCCCCGCTGCTTTTCATTTCGACTACGAGGAAAGTAAACAAAAGCCAGCCTAGCTAGCATGTTGCACGTGATACGGCTATATCTCGTTCGTTCGCGCACAAATAGAAAGAGAGCGAAGGTGCGATAGTGCTGTGTCACGGTGGCATACTACAGCAGCTGATATAATATGCAAAAATAATTTCTGAATCGCTTGATGAATAAATTTTAGACTAGGTACGTTTCAAAACGTTTGAAAAATTTTGAAATCACTCGGGGTGCCTATGAGAAGATATAGTAAGTTCATGGTCATAGAGTTCAGCTATGCGTCGTGTGTAGGTATGCTTCAGTGAGAATGAGATAGACTGATCTTCACGAGTGATTTTTACACGTTTTAAAACGGGTCCTTAGGAAAAATTTGCACCGGGTAAGTAGGTATCCTTTTTTTCAAATATATTTAATATTTATCCTCATGCATCACTTTCCAATTTTCCACCCGCTTCACAGTGTTGTCACTTTGGCTAGATCTTCAACAACGAGCAACATGTTTGAACTTGTCAGCTACAAAAAAAAATCTGTGGCTAAATATTTTAGCCACTTATTCTAGCCACTTTTTTTGTTTATTTATTTATTAATAAATACAAATTTTTTAAGCTAAAGTTAGTCATTTTAAGACCCGTAGACCCGTAGAGCGTTTTTTTTTTTTATTTATAATTAAATGGACTCTTGCTTGTGCGTTAGCACTGCATTTCCGCCAGTGTCAAGTGTAGTTTATTGGGAGAATCTATCTCAATCTCAGGGATTGTTTTTGGACAAGAACAAGAAGAGAATGAGGAATGTGGAGCCTCGTGGCAGGCACAAACGCGACGCGCGAAACCACGCGAGACGTGTACTCGGGTCAGTTCCTGCAACGTGACTCCTCGCGTATTTTATTGTTTTTGAGTTCCGATTACCTAAACGTAGAAGTCGAAAGGCATGGCATTCTATGATGAGTATTGTAAAACATCAAAGAGCATAATTTTATAGAATAACTGATTGTAAATCAATATTACTGATCCAAATAAACTGCATCTCAGCATATTTATGTATTTTTTAACATTACTTTATTCAGCCACTTTTAGGTATCTAGCTACTTTTTGGGTACGGTTTAGCTACTTGATCTGGAGGTAAGGTGGCAAAACTGCCGCTTCATAGATAAACAATTACCTACTTTCAAATTCAAAGTATGAGAAATGAATAATCATGATGTCCCAGGAAGTTTTAGTTTGTGGTCACCTTGCTTGGTTTATTTGAGCAGAATAATCGAAGCTGTTTTTCTCATTTTCCACGCCGTTAATCCAGGATCTGAAATTGGTAAGATTTAGTAGAACTTTTTTACTAAATATTTGCGGCTTTGCATTATTGTAGGTGCTATTTTCATTGTTTTACAAATGATTTGTTATTTTGAAACGTGTGGATTGAGGGATCACAATTAAATGCCAATTACATAGAATGAGGACATATTTGCTATGTATTCTTTCTTTTACAATTTTCCTTACAGTTTTTACTAAAAGTTAAACGCAAATAATATTGATTTATTTAATAAATTAACGATAAAATGCTATCATTAAAAATTTCATGTGTGTGGATTGAGAGCTCAGTGAAAAGGCTTTGTAATTTTTTGTGTAGGATGCTGTGTATCATGTTATATGGTAGATTCCTTGTAAATAAAGTACTACTAAAAGTCTGTAAGCAAAAACTTGGTTTAAACTTAATACTTTCCCAGATGTAGAAGGTCCTCTGTGAGGATTGAGGGATCACACGTTTTAGGTTATATCTTTTTAATTATCGCTTTACAAATTCCAGGACGCAGTTTTACAATAGTTTTACAACTACTACTAAAACCTGTAGTACTTTATTTCAGAATTCAAGATGTGATCTCTCAGTGCACACACACATTATTTAAGAGCGTAGGAACGCACAATGTTTCTAAGAAAATATAGGAGGTTGATGAAGAAAAGAGCATATAATTTTGTAGCGCTGTTATAATTATAAACGTTCTTTTATAATAGCGCTTTAATTGTATGCATTTTCTTATAAACAATATGAACATTTTCAGCCAGATAAATTGGGCGTTCAAACGCTCTTAAATATACACCCTTAAGTCAAATCACCTCTGCCTAACTGAAACCAATAAAATTTCAGTGTATATCGTACCATGGTCATCACTCCAATCAAACCTTAATATAGGCCACTTTATCAAGCTATCAATACCACCACCACAGCCATGCAATGTCGCATCTATTGGTCCGCATTTCTACCTTTAGCCTTGACCAAAAACTAGATCGATATCACAGATGTTTCACACAAATCAGCCTCGAGACGTTAAGAACTATAATTTCAAATATTTACAAATCATATTCTTCGTAACTCTTATTGTGTAACTACCGGATTCAATCGGTATCAAATCGATATGGTGTTTTTTGGCACTTCTTAGCGATTCTACTTCTTAATATTTAGTTAATTAACTGCAGACAATGTATATGATGTTCACAGAAATAAAATATTTCTTAAAAATTGCTTAGTACAGTTAAAATATCTTACAGACCTTGTTAGCGATACAATAGGAAACTTACACAATAGCCTTACAGGGTATTGTGTAACTACCCGATTAAATCGGTATCAAAATTACATGCGTGTTTTTTGGCATTTCTTAGCTATTCTACTTGATCATAATTATGCATTGTCCGAAATTTATTAACTAAATATTAAATATTTAGTCAGAAAATAGATATGATAATCACAGAAACTAAATGTTATTTTAAATTGCCTAGTATAGTCGTAAAATACGTTACCGATCTTGTAAACGATATAATCGGTAACTTACACAATAGGTTACACCTAGCTCAGTATTACAAACCGTACAAATAAAAGTGAATGCCTTCAGTCTAACAGTACCAACATCACGAAAATAGTCTCTCTTGCACGGCAGCCATGATGCCTTCGAGTTCCTCTTCTGGATAGTAAATGACGAGCTCCACCGTGTCGAGGGTCCGTTTATTATGCTTCGGTGTTTCCAGCAGCCTGATGGCGTGTTGGAGGCAGACAGACGACTTCTTGCCAGTCAATCCCGTTACCTGCGTGAGTATCTCTACTATTATAAAACTGTTACATCAGGGTAAGAGTTGAAGATACAAAAAAGTTACGATGTGGTTTTTAGGTGTCCCTGATTCCTTATCATACATTTTTAGTTTTTTTTTGTCTTTTTGAACTCGGCACAAAATATTCAGGAAAAGCCGTTCGATCAATTTGGCTGAAAGTTTAGGGATATAAAGTCTGTAATACGCTGATCAAAATTGTGAAATTATAAAGTTAAGTAATGACCAGTTTATGATATATGACTGTTCAAACTTTAAATCACATTAAAAAATGAGTGCCATTTATGTTTGATTATAACAATAGTTCAACTAATAATCAAACTTAAATGGCACTCATTTTTGTGGTTTAAAGTTTGAAAATTGAAATAGTCATATATCAAAAACTGTACATTATATTTTAACTAGGGATGCAACGATTACGAAGCGGTGCATCGTTTTGCATCTGTAATCGTAATAATCACGATTAATAACGATGCAATGCACCGTAGTAAGAATCGTACGATTATTAAAATGAATTAAAAACGTCAATCAGATTGCATTTGTTCACAAATACCAGACCTGAATACTAGATTCAAGAGCCGAAAAACAACTTTAGAAAAATCGTGTCTTTCTCAGCCATTTTAGCTCATTTTGAGCAAAATCTGACTTTTTTTTTGGTCAGACTTGACTCTCTTTTTTAGGGTTCCGTGACCAAAGGGTAAAAACGGGACCCTATTACTAAGCCTATATTGTCCGTCCGTCCGTCCGTCCGTCTGTCCGTCTGTCTGTCCGTCCGTCCGTCCGTCTGTCCTACCTATTTAGGACTGTAACTTTTGAACCGTAATAGCTAGATAGTTAAAATTTTCTCAGATTATGCGTTATTGCGGCGGATTTGTTAACAAATAATAAATACGTCAAAAAGTTTAAAATTAAGGGGGGTTCTCAACAAGAAACTAGTTTTTATCAATGTTTTTTCTTCACGCTCTATCGTAAAAACGATAATACATACAAGCGTCAAACTTAGTGTGCTTATAGAGCAAATTCTACAGAATAACAACAAATATAAAAAACCGGCCAAGTGTGAGTCGGTCTCGCGCTAAAGGTCCCGGACAAAAAAAGTTTTTTTTCTAAGTGAATAATGTTGTGTTCTGGTGGTGGTGTGGTACGGAACCCTCCTCGGTGCGCGAGTAGCCCGACTCGCACTTGACCGGTTTTATTTTAATTCTACTGATGTCTTTGATTTGATTTTCGGTTTGAAGTATTACATACATTTTCGTTCTCGCGATATCTCATCCACATTGATTTCAAAAGATTAATCTCCCACGTAAATCGGACAAGATATCACTTTTTTAACGAGATTATACCTCAGAATCATGTTAAATATTGTGTTTTTCAAAGCAAATTAGCCTCCACGCATCAACAAATCAGAATCCTGGCCAAATGTACCTTTGACTTCGATATCAAATTAGCCATCTTTTTTTTTTTTTTTTTTTACTATCGATGGGTTTGCTCTTGACCTCAATCTAGTCCACAGGACGAAGATGGGGTCGAAGATGTAGCGAGCTTACCCAGAATGGTACTGGCACTCCTGCACACAGACGGAACGCAGCGAGCTGCTTGGCGCCAGGCTCCAACAGGAGGGTGGTCGCGAGCCAGGCGGCTCCTTGCGGAGCCTACCACACCGCTGTGGGGGATCGTTCAGCCGCCACCACAAACTTCAAAGCTTGTGATGCCGTTGCCCGGGGTGGACCGCTAGGAGGTAGATCCCCAACCACCCCACCCATCTCCACCCATGGGTGTCGTAAGAGGCGACTAAGGGAGGGGCAAGTTCCCTCTTTTGACCTGGACACACACCATCCTGTGTCCTTGGTCACCCGAATCGTGGCGGGAAAACCACTACAACAGCATTCCCAAAGAGGGTTGGCGTCAGGCAGGCGGCCGGCTGTAAAACTTAAGCCAAAACCTGTAGCAGTATGAATCACAGTATGATAGGAAATAGCGATAGGGTTAGGGCGTACCCCCGAGGCGACGCGCAGGGGCAGCACCCGGCTCCTGTGGGAAATGGACCAGGGTTGTCGCATCAAACCGGGCGGGTGCGACGTAAGAAGCGAGCCCGGACTGTGAGGGAAGTAAGATTAAGGTGTGCAAGTTGGAACATAGGTACGATGACTGGAAGAGGAAGAGAGTTAGCGGAAGTACTGAAAAAACGACGGATAAATGTGGCGTGTTTGCAAGAAACGAAATGGAAGGGGTCAAAAGCCAGAGAGATTGGTGAAGGGTATAAATTTTACTATTGTGGGAGTGATGGTAAGAGGAATGGTGTGGGAATTGTGCTAGATAATAAGTTAAAAGAGTGCGTGACGGATGTTAGAAGAGTAAGCGACAGATTGATAGCCCTAAAAGTGATGTTAGAGAATGTGGTTCTGAATGTAGTTTGCGCATATGCACCTCAGAGTAACAGTAAAGATTGCATAAAAGATAAATTTTTGGAAGAATTTGATGATGTGATGATGGGGATAGCGGATAATGAGGAGGTTTACGTAGGTGGAGACTTTAACGGTCACGTAGGAAGGAAGAATGATGGTTATGAAAAAGTGCATGGGGGTTGGGGGTTCGGGACTCGTAACGACGATGGCGAGACATTGTTGCAAGCAGCTTCTGCCTTTGACCTGGCTATAATAAATACGTGGTTTGAAAAGAGGAATGAACACTTAATTACCTACAAAAGTGGCCACCACACGACGCAGATTGATTATTTCCTCGTAAAGAGGAACAAAATTAATTGCGTCAAAGACTGTAAAGTGCTACCAGGGGAGGACCTAGTCTCACAGCATAGACTGCTAATCATGGAAGTCAAAATTACTGTACAGCATAAGAAAAACAGAGAACGGCCCCCACCCAAAATAAAATGGCACATGTTAGATAAGAATGAGTATGCTAGTAAATTCAGGGAAAGAGTGATAGATAGAATGATAGAAATGAATATGGATGAATCATCTGTTAATGACTGTTGGAGTGAGATGGCATGTTGTATTAGAATGGTAGGGAAGGATGTTTTAGGAGAAACGAAAGGCAAAGGTATGATAGATAAGGATACTTGGTGGTGGAATGCAGAAGTACAGAATATACTGAAAGAGAAGAAGGTTGCGTTTAAAGAATGGCAAAATACATCTGACAGTGATACTAGTGTGAAAGAGTCGAGGAAAACAATATATAATGAATGTAAGAAGAAAGCAAAAAAAGCAGTAGCCATTGCTCGAGCTGAAGCCCAGGACAAGTTATATGAGTCTCTGGATAGTCCTCAGGGGCAAAAGAAGCTCTATAGGATGGCTAAAGCTAGAGAGAAGAGTGCAAGAGACGTGTCCCACATAAAGTGTATTAAAGATGATGCAGGAAAGGTGATGACAAATGATGATGACATAAAAGTACGTTGGAAAGGATATTTTGAAAAGTTAATGAACGAGGAGAATGCTTGGAGTGGTGAGTTAGAGTATTTACCAGTGAACGTGGGATTGGTAAGAGAAATTAGTATGGAAGAGGTAAAAACGGCTGTACGAAGTATGAAAAATGGGAAGGCCGTGGGACCAGATGGAATACCAGTTGAGGTTTGGAAGGTATTGAATGTGGATGGATATAAGTGGTTAGCTTTATTTTTCAATAAGTTGTTGCATAAAGAAGTAATCCCCGACGAATGGTGCAACAGTTTACTGGTTCCCATCTATAAAAATAAGGGTGACGTCCAGAACTGCAACAATTATAGGGGAATAAAGCTAATATCACATAGTATGAAAGTATGGGAGAAGGTGGTAGAGAAACGACTGCGA
This sequence comes from Agonopterix subpropinquella, assembly GCA_922987775.1. Classification (NCBI taxonomy): domain Eukaryota; kingdom Metazoa; phylum Arthropoda; class Insecta; order Lepidoptera; family Depressariidae; genus Agonopterix; species Agonopterix subpropinquella. The sequence continues at coordinate 29,728,230 of OV277693.1, forward strand.
GAAGAGAGTGAGATAACGCAAAACCAGTTCGGTTTTATGCCTGGTCGGGGAACAACGGACGCTATTTTTTCGCTACGCCAACTTTGCGAAACATACAGGCGTGCTCAAAAGAACTTGCATATGGTGTTCGTTGACCTCGAGAAGGCATACGATCGTGTACCCCGGGAGGTCTTGTGGTGGGCTCTTAAAAAGAAAGATGTGCCTGGAAAATACCTTGAGTTGATTCGTGCAATGTACAGCCGATCCAGTACATGCGTCCGATCATCCGCTGGTACCACCGATAAGTTCAATGTGGCTGTAGGTTTGCACCAAGGGTCGGCTTTAAGTCCTTACCTCTTCTTGTTGATTATGGATGCTTTGACATCGGACATACAGGAAGAGGCACCCTGGTGCATGCTGTTTGCCGACGACATTGTTCTTGTCGGTGAAGATGGACTCGAGGTCCAGAGCAGATTGGCAAAATGGCAGCAAAAACTGGAGAGTGTTGGCTTGAAAATTAGCAGAACTAAAACGGAACATTTGTTCTGCGATTTCGGCGGTCTCTCCAGTTGCATGCCTATTGCCCTTGATGGCGTGCCTTTGCCAGTCTGCTCCGACTTCCGGTACCTCGGTTCACTAATACAAAACGATGGAGAGATAGATCGCGACGTGAAGCACCGAATCAACTCAGGGTGGATGAAGTGGCGGCTGGTTACGGGAACGATTTGCGACTCCCGAATCCCCCTCAAATTGAAGGGAAAAATATATAAGAGTATAATAAGACCTGTTGTTATGTATGGATCAGAATGTTGGGCCACAAAAGGGACGGATGAGAAACGACTGCATGCAGCTGAGATGCGAATGTTGAGATGGATGTGTGGTGTAACTAGAATGGACAAGATTAGGAATGAGTATATTAGAGGAAGTTTGAAAGTAGCACCTATGACGGAAAAATTGCAGGGTAATAGATTATCGTGGTATGGGCATGTAATGCGGAGGGGTTAGTGTCATGTTACGAGACGAGTGTTAAGTATGAATGTGGATGGCAGTGGTAGGAGAGGCAGGCCGAAGAAAAGATGGATGGATTGTGTGAAGAATGATATGTGTAAAAAGGGGGTGAGTGTTGAGACGACGGCTAAGAGAGATGAATGGAAGAGGATGACATATTGCGCCGACCCCAAATAATGGGAAATGGGCAAGAGAATGATGATGAGTTAAAAAATCTTGGAATGTAAAAACAAAATTTTTTTAATGATTTAACTTTCATTGGAATGCAAAGAAACACTATGAGAACTCATTCTGAGGATAATCTCGACAATTTTTTTTTAAATAATCGTAATGCATCGGTTATCGTAATAAATAACGATTAATATCGTAATCGTAATCGTAATGGCCGAATCGTTGCATCCCTAATTTTAACGTTGTAACACTCACACTTTCGATCAGCTTATTACAGATATACATATATCCCTAAAATTATTGACCGCACGGCTTTTCCGGAACAATTTGTGCGGGGTTCTTTTCTGAGCTTATTTCAATGTAACTTTTTTGTTAGAAAGCTTATGATTAGATTTAAACTCTGGTATATAATTTATCTCGCTACGATGACGATAACCCATGCGGATGACGTCATGGGTAAGATCCAGTGTTTTGTGTAAATGTAGACTTTTTTGTGGAAATATTGATAGTCTCTATCAATATTTCCATATAAGAAATAATATTTCGTCTCTATTAGAGACGGACCTAGCACGGCTAGCATGCCACCCACGACAAAGCGTTTAAACGAGAAAACCGTCATGCGCGCTCTTTTTGGCATACGTAAAATAATAAAGATGGAGGCACGTCTCGATTTTTGTCGTTTTCTCGGGGGTGGCATGCTAGGCCTACAGGAGTCAAGGTGAGAGAGACTAGGAGAAAATTTGTTCGTTTTTCTACCTATGTTCCTCAGGGACAGTTATTTAGTTTCATTGTCTGAATACACCCTTACATTATTTTAGTAATTCAAAAATAGTTGTGTATACATAACAATATCGATACCTCGTAAAGTCGATTAGCATAACCAGTTGTCGTAGCATGTTGCGCGTAATACGGCTATATTATATCACGCCTTTTATCTCGTTTGTTCGCGCGCAAATAGAAAGAGAGCGAAGGCGCGAGCGCCTTATCACGCTGCCGTACTACGGCGTAATGTACTTTCGGCAAGGTGTTTCGCTAAATGTGTGTACAAACAATAATAATGACCTTGGATAGGTATAGCGTCGCGCGGCAGACCTCGCACTCGACCTGTTCGCGCACGTTCCACGCTCCAGGCGGCCGCTTCTTCGGCTGGTTGCGGGCTCGTTTCTGTGAACGATAATACTTGTTATCATCATCATCGCTGGACACAGCCTACCCCGCAGGTCGCGTCGGCGTCGAGGTCGTCGGGCAGTAAACGTCTATCAACTGATATGATGATGATTATTACAACACCACGCGGGTAGTATGCGTTTCGGTGTTGGTTGATGATCAACTTGCTGTAGAGTATTTTCAAGCCGCCCAAATTTTTAAAATTTCAGTGGAATTTGTAACTTTTGAGGTTTTTCGCTAACATTTTGTAAGTACTAGCTGAAACAATCTTTCACCCATTTATATACCTTACATCATACCATATTTTAATAACATACATTTAGTCTCGGAAAGCATTGTATATTGAAATTACCATTTTGCTTTTGGTACAGTCAGCATCATATAGATGTAAGCCTCTAGGCCCGCTTGCGTCAGGTAGGGTTATCGTTAGTAACTCAGAACTAGACGCTACTTTGGAGTTAAATTATAATTAAGTCTTGAACCATTCTGTTTTAGGTGCTAAACTTGTGTTATATTTAAACCGCCGATGTGCTAGGTTTAAGTCACTAAACTACGTGCTAAATAGGCTAAATGTCAAAATTGAAGCAACAGCTGTTTTTACAGGATTGTTGTAGGCTCGCGCAACTCTTTAACAAAAAAATGTTATATGAAACGTGCACCGACGCCCTAAATTTTTTTGAACGGTTGCACACGTTTCATACATTCTGGATTCATGTTCTGACTCTTAAAACGTAGTGAATTACATTCTCTTTGATAACATGAATGAAACGATAAAAACGAAATGTCATTGCAAAAATAAAACAAACGAGACAGAGAAACTAAAAGTGATGCAGTGTGAAAGAGATGTGCATAATTACGTTCATTCATCATTCAATTTTCATATTTTGTCGGATTACATACTCTATGGTCATTTAGGATGTTGCCAGCGAAAAACAGAGAACTGCCAGGTTAGTTAACTCTGAACTAGTTTTCATTGGCGCAAGACAATCAACGATAACACTTTAGGTCGGTGCTACTAAAAACGGTGTTCCGCAATTTAACCCAGCATTTGGCGCAAGTGGGCCTGGCGACCAAAAAGATCTCATTGACAGAAGTACATTTGTATCTACGTACGCGATCAGAGTAACCATATTGATATAAGCACCCACAGTGCTCAATAAATCCAGTGCTTTCCCGTGGTCCACCCAATTTAGTTCACCTGGTCCACCGTAAGGTGAACTGTACGAAATATTTCCTACCCGTAGTCCACCATGGACCAAGGTGTACTAAATCTAAGCTAAGCTACATTGAAGCTACGACCTGTCATTAATATGTAAGCTGTCAAGAAGATGCCTTTCATAGATCCGACCATGAATCTGTAGTCGAGATATTATTAATTTATTATCAAAAGGTTTCGAGTACCTACCGTCTGGAAATGTTATTCTCGCCTACGCGAACGAAGATGTATATTTCTGGTGGTACAGTAACATAGGGAACCATGAACATACCTGGACGGAGACCTTCAGGTTCTTTTCGGCGAGCACCCTGCGGTTCTGCAGCTCCTCGTTGCAGATGGTGGTGAGGCTGGCGTGCACCTCGAGCAGCACGCCCAGCGACGTGCGCGGGTCCTTCGCCTGCGCTATCAGCAGCTGCTCCAGGGAGAACGTCGTCGGCTCGCAGCTAGCCCGCACCTCCTGTGTTATATTATAAAACAGCAGGGTTGGCAAAACAGTTTAAAACATGTTAAAACAGTTTGAATTAAAGCCGTGTTTTTTTCACGTGTTTAAAAACACAGATCAAGAATCTTTAAAACTACTTTTCATTGCGAATGAATGAAAATAAATGAAAATAAACTAATATTCAGGACTCTAAATAGCTTGTCATATAAAACCAGTGGATAGGCAGGCCTAGAAGGCAGCGGGATATGAATAGACAAGACAATTTAGTACACTATTGGCCTCGATTCGGAGTGTACCACGACTAAACTAAACTAAATGTATTCCTGTCACTTTCTAAAATAAGATTAAGAAAAGAGACAGAAAACCAACAGCTGACTTTAGTGCTGTCAAAGTGACGTTAAACGCCCAAAAACGACTTAAATAAGATGGCGTACATTATGATGGCATCTTATTTTGCGCATTTAACGTCACTTTGACAGCACTAAAGTCAGCTGTTGGTTTTCTGTCTCTTTTCTTAATCTTATTTAAATGTTGTTGCTGCTGTTGGTTTTCTGTCTCTTTTCTTAATCTTATTTTAGAAAGTGACAGGAATAAATTTAGTTTAGTTAAGTCGTGGTACACTCCGAATCGAGGCCATTATCTATTCATATGGTGGCGGGACGAAATCGATGGCTTTTTGAAGAACTGGCCTAATCACGCGCAAAACCGGGACGCATGAAGAGAACAGACTTACCTTATTATTCTTATTATATCAGCCGTCGCTGTCATATTTTTGGGCAAAGGCGGAGGCGCAAAACCGGGACACATGGAGAGAACGGAGGGAGCTCCGTTCTCTCCATGCGTCCCGGTTTTGCGCTTGATTAGGCCAGTTCTTCAAGAAGCCATCGATTTCGTCCCGCCACCATATGAATAGATAATAGTGTACTAAATTATTGTCTATTCATGTGCCGCCACCTTCTTCTAGGTCTGCCTATCAACTGGTTTTATATGACAAGCTATTTAGAGTCCTACACGTAAATATTAATTTATTTTCATTACGTATTTCGTACGTGAGAATGAATAAATTGAAAAGTCTTTCAATTCCTGCACTTGAAGCTACAACATAACAGTGTGAAGTCGAGTCACAGTTTGTTTTATACAATTTTAAAAAATCTTTTTTTTTCTCATCCCTGTATAAGAAAGAGTATCCAGTACTATATACAGTACGGAGACTGTCCCCACCAATTTGGAGTAAAATGTAATCATTAATTTTTTTTTCAATTTATCCCATATATGTCATTGCCCAAGTATTTATTCTGTGGTTAATACTTAATACTTAGTTTATTTAGAAAATGGTCCCAAATCAAAAACAGCGCTATTTACCACAATAAAAAAAATCTTTCGCACTGTAGCTGATAGTTACCATTTGCGTTTTTTTTTTTGACAGTATTTAGTATTTCTGCTTCATTAAATTTTTAGTTAATTTATTTCAGCAATATTTGCAGCAATGTACCTACTTCAAAACAGGTTGAGATTCGCACGCAAAACGCGTCATCTGTACCTGGCCTTTAACGCTATTACCTGTACAAGGGATGAAAGAAAAGAGGCTTACCTGAAAAACTTGATGCACAGTTTTCAACCAGGCAATAGTGGCAAAATATACGCTCTCCGATTCCGTATAGCCGGACGATATGGAGCTGGAGTAGGCCTTGGGGAACACTATGACGAACTCGCCGGGGTTCTGCACCAGGTGCGAGAGGGACACGTTTTGTTCGAGCAGCAGGTTCGGAGGGATCATCGTGATGTCTGATGGTAGCCAGATGGACTTGTTCTGACACGACGTGGGACAGAGAGTTTCCACTGCCTTGCGGAAATTAGAGCTTTGCTCGTTTGGTATGCCGTACCTGGAACATGAAATAGATATTAATAGGAGGGCTTTGGTGCGAGTGAGACGAATACACTATTTACTGAAAACCTGCAGTACCACCGCGGGGGCGAGGTCAAAATTGGTAGGGGCACGGGGAGCGTCCGTAGTCAGGCAAGTCTTGAAAAAGATGAGCGCTGCCTCAACGCAAGAACGTCAAAATCACGCTTAATCTGATAACCGCACCATACTAAAACGATTAGTTCCACCTGTCACCACCACTGACTTTTATGCCAACCTGTAGTATCACATGAATAGATATCTAGCAGAGAAAGCAAGCTTCATACAAGCGAGCCGCACCGCCGCGTGCGGTCGCGTTCTGTCTATCTTATTTGCTCTAGCAAATGACGTTCCTGAGTGACAGAATAGGACGACGGGAAAATACGACGCGGTGCTGCCAGATAAGGTTCAACCCTAGTACGACATTTTGATCCATGTAGCAATGGATAAGGATTTTTCTAACGGGACTGTGGTGCGTGCTTGGGTATACACCATTTTAAGGTTGTGTTCAGACAATGAAACTAAACATCTTTCCCCAAGTAACATGAGTTGAAAAACGAAAAAATATGTTGGCCTCCTATAGAAAATCGATCGGCTGATCCGCAATTTTGTATGAGAGATCCAAAATTTGTTTTTGTTAGTATTTAAAAACAAGTGAATATACTAACAAAACCAATTTTAAATATTCATGTGGTCCGTATTGTAAGTAGATAACGAGGGATCGAGAGCGAGGTATCATCATCAGTCTATACAGGGTGTTAAATTTAAATGCGTTACACAGAACAGGCAGCACTTTTTTAATTTACGCTTTATTTATTCTTCTTATCGTGTGGGCAGAGCCCTGGTGTCAGAGTTTTTCCAGACCGCCTTTCGGCCTTATTTATTGAGAAATCATTAACCGCCACTGAACTGTAACGGTTGAGACATTTGCCGCCGGCGGGCCCATACTAAAATGACATTTTCTCAAACATGCTTGGAAATGTGAGCATTATTTTGACAACCTTCTTCGAGATAAATCGAAATTGCTGTACTGGAAAACTACATGCGCGCAGCGGCCGGCAATGTTTGTATGAAAATCCATATCTGTCGTGTTTTGCGGCCAAATAAATTACATAGTAAACTCATATCTGTCGTGTAATTTAAAAATGGAACGATCTTTTTCTCCTAAACATGGCGACCAAGGAGGTAACTCAAAAAAGGTTTTATTTAAATTTCGAACTAACTTGCAAATAGAAAGCTGTTTATTGAAAAAAAAAAAAACAAATTGTTGATCGTTGTTCGTCATTGATTTTGAAAAGAGTTTTAATTTCCGCGAATTATTTGAGAAAATTTACTGTTTTCATTTCCGCGCATTATTTGAGAAAAGTACTATACAAGCCTTGGCCACAACTAGGCATTGATGGACTTACGTATGTGTGCCTCGGCTTCGCCTCGGCCCACATTTACACGTTCGTCCATCAATGCCTCTGTTGCTGGCCGCTGCAGTAATGTACTATTAGTATGGGAAGCTATCCTCCATCTTCGCCACGACGACGGCGGACGGCTTCCCATACTAAAATACATTTTTGGATGCGCAGGCCGCCGGTCGCTTTAGGTAAATGTGTCTCAACGATAAATTTTATTATTAGCCTTATTCAGATATCCATTTTATTTTTCTTTTATTCTTAGTAGTTGTGCTTTGTTCGTTTTTTTGTAGGTCTGTTTGCCAGTCGGCAAAGGCCTTCTCCAACAGATAGAATAGGTGCCGCATTATACATACCTGGGTCTCGTAGTAGATGAAAGATTCAATTGGGGTATTCATGTGGACTCCGTGTGTGATAAACTGCGTGCTGTGCTAGCTAAATTCTATATAATCAAGCGCAAAATCCCATTCAAGATGTTACTTCAAATGTAGGGTAAGGGGAGGTTATTTCGCGATATAGGTAATTTCGTGATAATTTTTTAAACGTCTGCCGTGGCCTTTCCTGTAAAGGAATTGATTCAAAACCGCGTATATACATGTATTAAAGTGTGCTGGAGATAGTGGTATGATTCTCAGCTCAGCAGCTTTTGAAACAAGCTTGCAATGAGTTTTTTTCGCAGAACGAGGGACAAAATCGCAATCAGCTGTGACAAATGACGACGGTAGGCAATGAAATGAAGTTTTAATTAGTAAATAAGTAATATATTACAGAATGTGGTATTAAACTGATAGCTAAATGTTTTACGAACAGATTGACGTAAATTGTGCATTGGATTTCAAGAATTTTTCATTCAAACCCCTCCGAGTTACGTTCTTTTCTTCCACGGCAACCAAATGCCGATAAGTATGCCGATCATCACTCGTACCTGTCATCTTACAATAGTAAAGCATTTTTCTCATGAACTATTACATTTATCAATTAAGTCATAAGAAATAAAGTTATAGATAAATGTACATACAATAAATAATTTCAAAATATTTTTCTGTAGCATGTAGTGTTTCTGAGTTGTAATAAAAATAGAAAATTTTTGAATAAAAAAGTAATTTTATCTGGCCGATATTCGAAGTCAATGTTTTGCCCATAGATCAAAGCGCCGAAACAGTGTCAGACCCAGTGAATAGCTCGAGCGTGGTAGCTCCTCAAAGCTTCTGCTTTGTCTGCGTACCTACAGGTAGGTAGCATTGGTGTTTACCTGTGTCGAAAGATATCCACAGCTCCTGGAGATCGTGTGGCTCAAGTGTGAAATAAAAGGATATCGCTATTACCACAATGTCAGAATCAAACGTGTGTTTTAAGTCTAATCATAGGCAGATAAGATTATTAAATAATAATCTTTGATGCACCATTGAGAACCATGTCTTTTACATGCAGAAGAACGCGGCCATGTACATCTTCAGCATAAAACTGTAAATGCTTGTTGGTTTGTTCGCGCAATCGCACATCACGCGAAAACTACTGGACCGATTTCTATGAAACTTTTTTTGGTTAAACGCTTATGATTAGACTTAAAATCTGGTGTTTCATTTATCTCGCTACGATGGCGGAAAACCGTGCGGACGAAGTCGCGGATAAACTCAAGTTAATCATAATTATCGTGACGAAATGTGACTTATTATGTTTTTTGGCTATTATAATGTAAACATAAGGTAGGCTATGATATTTTTTATAATTAAGGATACTAGAAGTATCTGAAAATCATTTTTATTCAACAAATATGGCTACCGTTTCAAAGTTAAAGCAAAGAAAATAAAAAAAGTACTGAAATATTTATTTATTTTCCTTTTATCTCAAGTTTTTAGTATGAAATGCTGTAAATATTATTCCATTAATGAATTCCTCGTCTCTGGTTTATTCGAAAAAACTTAATGCAATAACTTAAATAAACGCTTTTATAAATTTAAAACCTATTATTGACAAAGGACCCCCCCCCCCCCCTTTCCCCCCCTAATTAAAAATCAGATGGCTCCCCTTCTTAAAATCATCTAAGGGTTCTGGGGATTCACTCTGCCAAAGGAGATCTCTTAATTATCAAACGCCGTATATTGATGTTTTTTGTCGTGAGCAAACGCGACTATTAGTTCGCTTTTATTAAATTCGGATTTCCAATAGGGAATCGGGAGTTTCACTATTGTATTCAAATTGTATTTATTAACTATCTATTTCTGGCAAAAAATGGGCCACGTTCGATTTTAGGGTCCGATATTACACTGTGCATTGTAACAAAATATCGCTAAATTATTATACATTTTAATGTGTCGAAAGAGAGGAATAATGATTTTTGATAAATCTGTCAATCTGTCAGTATGTATCATGGGTTATGGACATGCTAAATAGTAATATTATAATGTCGCAATTAGTAAAACCATTCCGTCAAAATCGGCGTGTAAGAATTTTTCGGACAGAGATTTTCTGGCTATATTTGGCCGGGCTAAATCAATAAAATAACGAGAGATAATTTGTTGACAGGATACCGACGGAGACCAGATTGTTTCAAAATGGTTTCACGGCAATTACATTATAATCTCTTTCGCACTCGTAGCTTTTTCCATTATGATTGGAATCTCATTCACACACTTGGTCTACTACGGTAGGTAGTATAATAATGTCTATGGTAGACGCACAGTAGCTCACATAATCCCTAAATTACTAAACACAATACCGCTAGATTTAAAACAATCAATGAATAGTTTAAATAGTAAAACTAAATAAAAACAGTAGTATCTAAAATCAGAATAAGCCTCAACACATTTGATCACTCTATAGAAAAGTAGGGTATTGGCTATGTGCATGACACTAGCGCCACACTAGCGCGGCGTACTGACAGAACTTTTTCGGGCAGCCGTGAATTATTTACACTATTATTATAGTACTGTAAAAGTCTGTGTTTGTTCGAGGATTCTGCCAAGACTACTGGACCGAATTTGATAAAACTTTTTATATTTAAAAGCCTATTATTAGTCTTAAAAGCTAGCTTATATTTTATTCCGGTACGATGACGGGACCGGATGTGGACGAACCCACGGACAAAATCTAATTTGTATCGGAATTCCCATACAAACTTTTACCTCAGTTTTAACACCTTTGGGGGGTTAAAATGCGACAAGCTTTTTTTAACTGAGCATCTAGATGCAAATATAAACTTCCATGCCAAATTTTAAGTTTGTAGTATTGACAGTTTTGGAGATTTCGTTTTAAGTTAGTGTGCTGATTTTCATAGATTCAAGCAAATCTGACACAGCTCCGCCGTCAGTAGTACAAATTTCTGCCACGGCGTGCGCTGCGATCGACTTGACAGTTTCCAACACCAACTTCGCACATAGCCAACTATTATTATAATTATAAAGTCTGAACCGATATTATAACGCAACTGACATTATTATTAAGGGGGCATCGCGCGAAATCGTGCAAAACACGGTGTGGGGCTTTAAAGATGCTGGGTCAATGAATTTCTAATTATAAAATATATGCACATAGTTTCCCAAGGGATGTGGTCAGCTTGTAACATTCTCCGAATTTTGAAAAAGTTTATAGTTTTCTGTAGAATCGTTGGCAAACATTCCCTAAATATTGAAAAAGGTGCTTCAGGGATTTAACGATCTAGGCCACAAATCACAACTTTTCGGCAAACAAAGATATGAAATAGTAAATTCAATGTTGTAAGTACAATGTGACATTGCTCTTTTTTTTTAATTACGTATTTATAAGCCCCAAAAAAATTAGCAAACATCGGTTATAAAATCTCCATACATTTTTACTATGGACGCTCGAGCATTGTATAAAACAAGGAACGCGGCCTCGCAGGCCGCAGTCGGCAAATGCCTTTTCACACCACCCGCTCGAAAATGGAACATTATATGTCATGTAACTCGAACCTAAAGCAAGTCATTATAGCCCTGGGCCTAGCCGGGCAATAATATTGTACTGAATTTCATTATAACCCGCTGGTCAATAATGAGATTTGAATATGGAACCGCATCCACAGATTATTTAATAGTTACTACGATCGTTACTTAAAATTCGTATGAAAACCTGTGATGAAAACTTATCATGGAGACAGGCACCAAAAAGAACTTAATTCGAAATTTGAACTGGCCACCACGAGTATTGAACACAAAAAAAGAAAAAAAAAGGCGCGATTCATAAAGGTATCATCTTTATGGCGCGAATACTGCATATCTCTGTACTTGCTCTGTACCTATTATTGCCTTCCTATTGCTACGAACAAAGTAATAAAAAAATATTACAATGTCTTTCCACAACCTGGAGTGCGATTTTTGAATCTCATTCGCTGAGTTCAGCAGTTGAAAATGTCAAAATTACTATGGAGATACGCATCTTTCTACTGCTGATTTGACTTTCAAAAATCGCACTCCTGGAGTATGATTTTTTTAATGTCAAATCAGCAGTAGAAAGATGCACGTCTCCGTAGTAATATTGACATTTTCAACTGCTGAGTTCAAAGAAAGTTTCAAAAATCGCACTCCAGGAGTGCGATTTTTGAATCTCATTTGATGAGTTCAGCAGTTGAAAATGTATGGAGATACGCATCTTTCTACTGCTGATTTGACTTTCAAAAATCGCACTCCTGAAGTATGATTTATGAAAGTCAAATCATAAGTAGAAAAATGTTATTTTACTTTGTCAGTGTTTAGTTACTTTGACATTTACAACTGCTGAACTCAGCAAATGAGATTCAAAAATCGCACTCCTGGTCTAATGTTTCAAATATCTACTTTCACTTTTAATTTAATAAAATAGTTTTTCTAAATACTATACTATTGAACTCTAATACTTTGTTATAAACTCTAATAAAAGAATTGGTTTCTAACCATAGAGAATTTACACGCTCCCCTGGGTTTCTAACAGTATTGCTTTTTATTTTCTCGCGGAGGGTGTGAAAAGTAGAGTATGGTCCTCGGGGATAAACGTGTTTTCATCTTGGGCGAGCTTGAACCCCTCGCTTCACTCAGGATTCTAGTCTTAACTCCCTCGCTTCGCTCGGGAGTTAACTCTAAACTCCCTCGCTACGCTCGGGAGTTAACCCTAGAATCCTTCGTTACGCTCGGGATTCAATATCGCGCCCGTGATGAAAGACACTGCTTTATCCCCTTGGTACATAATCTACTATTCGATCCTGGCGCACGTCGCTCTGGGCCGTAGCTACCTAGCTATATGTCTATGAAACATATACACCGTACACAGCCGCCGCGAGGTCAATCGGCGATAAGTAAATTTTTATCATTATCTAAGCTTCGCATAGTATTATTTTCGTAAAATTTTTTATTATATTAAGAAAGCATATAAACACTTCCTATACTATTAAAAATATGCAAGTATTTTAATAAATTGAAGAAATCAAGAACAAAACACTACCTAAACCTATTTAAAACACGCAGAGATCTTAATACCTAAATCGAAGAATTAATATAATTTAAGTAAGCAACTAAGTAGGTACCTACATTATTTTAAAAAAATTTTGTTCTATCACCTTCTAGGCTGTCTGACTAATTAACCAACTTCAAAAAAAGGAGGTTCCTAAAATGCGGCAACTAAAATTCGAGCTTCAAAAAATAATGTTGTCAACTTCTAAACTTTTTACTTTTTTATTAGGGATCCGTACCCATGGGTTTAATTTAATTTAATTTTTAATTTCTTTATTGGAAAACCAACAGTGTTACATGATAATTTTAACATAGTAATATTCAACTTAAAATATGACCAATTACAGGTTTCCTCATTAAATCTAAAAGTTTAATGTATCTATCAACTATCGTGCGGTTCAGTGTAAATAAAGATAAAGTATATTAAAGTCACTTGTAAGTAAGTATAAATAAATAGTAAGTAGGTACTTAAGTATTTGTCTGTTGTGAGGTATATTATTGTGTGTGTCTGTGTGTGTGTGTGTGTGTGTGTGTGTGTGTGTGTGTGTGTGTGTGTGTGTGTGTGTGTGGTGTGTGTGTGGGGGGGGGGGTGGGAGGGGGGATATATATATATATATATAAATATATACAGGGTGAAATCGAAGACATTCGACAAATTTTGGTGGCGAGTTGTACTCCTGGTTTAGATCTTATATTGCAGGGTTTTCTTGAAATCTAAATTATGAAAATAAAAGACATTCTAAGCATGCCAAAACATTCAGAAGGGGTTCATAATAAACGCTCTGTGTCATACACACTTTAAATAAAAAAAATGTTTTTTAAATTAAAATTAAATAATTCCTTAAATAAACATTTTCTCATTCGAACTGTACATTTCCACCGGCCGGCGAGCCCGGTCAACGTCCATCCCCTCGCAGGCGGAGCACCCCCGCACAACTCTAGCGAGCGCATCCCCACCGCTCGGCAAGGTCGCACGCGCCTCAGGCAAACAAAACAAAAACAGTTTCCGTTTGGTCGCGATCTGATTAAGAGGTTACCGCGCTCTGTAATCAATCAGTGCCCGCTTACGTATCGGAACTTGGATTTCAGTGCAGTGTCGTATTAGGTTCAACCTGAATTTGTAAAAAAAAGTCGTACACAAATCTGCAGTTTTTTGGATATGGTGATAATTTATTAGTGAGAAACACGGAGGCTTCGTGAAACGCAAAGACGCTATCGCAAGATGCACCCTGCTTCTCAAGTATCATCCCTTATTTGTGGGGGGAAATTAAAAGATGTGTGTATGAAACTGAATCGACCACGGTGAGTGAACTGAGAGAAAAAAATGTCAGTGCATTTGAAGCTGTAAATCACAAACAGCGCCGTGTCGGGCTCAATTTGTGCATACGAAATGGAGGTGGTCACTTTGAACATCTGTTAAAATAAGGTAAGGACATTTTCTTTTAGTATTTAACGGACAATGGTATACCTACCATTGATTCTTATACCATAAAAATATCGTGCTTTAAATGCTTAAATTCGCCAAAACTCGACAGATGGCGCTATTGTTTCGTACCGCTCACTCTCGCTCGCCGCGTATCGGCCGCGCATCTGTACAGTCAGTCACAAATTAAATCAGCCACAATTAATAATTACGATATTTTAAAATCTCGGACGTTATTTAATTTGGTCTAAATCTATTTTTAAAACCAGCCATATCTCGAGTATAACACTCTCTTAAATTTTGTCGATTGATTTCAATTTCACCCTGTATACAACGTGTTAATGAATTAACGCAAAACTAGACAGTAGTTTGTTTAGAATCGAGAGCACAGTCGAATTATCATGGTTTCAACATAGGTAATTTTTTTCAAAATATTAAATAATTTTTTTGCAAAATTTCAAATTTTCTGAACCCGATGTCAACCCACCGCACAAATACTAATTTTTTTGCAAAATTTCAAATTTTCTGAACCCGATGTCAACCCACCGCACAAATACACTCACCCTACTTACTACCAAAACAAGATTATGAAAATGTATGCATGAGTACGTTAGCGCTTTCTTTCAGTGCTGAAATGATAACAAATCATTTTCGCCTCAAAACTTAATATGCTAATAACTTTAAATTTTAACTATAAAAATAATGAAATTATTGTTTCAATCTAATTATTTTGTTATAAATCAGTTGGGGTGTATGAGGTTTTGCGCTAATTTATAAACGTAACGTATTTATTAACGTTGTATATATATATATATATAGTTGAGCGGGGCAACTCCGTTAGCAGGGCAACCACGCCGCCCCGCTCGACTATATTTAATTTAATTTTATTGTCTTGCATTTATACATCAAACTTTTTCAATATTTGGTTTTTAAAGCGTTGTCTCGAGCAGCTAAATGGGTCGACGTCTAGGTGAAAGGTTTCATTATATGTATTGGTTATCCTTGTGATCACGGAGTTTTGCCCGTAGGTTGTACGACGGAACGGAACATGGAACAGTTTAGTGTGCCTTGTGCGGCGGCGGACGGGTGTTCGGTATCCAACCTCGCCAACAAGAGCTGGGCAGTCTAATCGTCCTGTCACAATATCGTGTAGTAGCATCATGTCAGAAACCGTTCGCCGTTTAGTAAGGGGAGATCATTTATAATGTTTACAGCCACTCTCGTAATCCTCAAAATGTCTTCGGCTCTTATAATTTAAGTGCTTAATAAATTTTGATTGAATACGTTCAATTTGTTGATCATATGTAGTGAAATGTGGAGACCAAATGCAGCTACCGTATTCAATGTGAGATTCAGGGTGAAAACGGGACCCTATTCATAAGCCTACGCTGTCCGTTCGTCCGTCTGTCCTACCTATTTAGGGCTGTAGCGTGTGAACCGTAATAGCTAGACAGTTGAAATTTTCACAGAATGTGATTTATTATGGCGGATTTGCTAACAAATAATAAAAATGACAAAAAGCTAAAAATTTAGGGGGGTTCTTCATACAAGACGTTCTTTTCTGCGCAGATGTTGGTGCGCTACTATTTGGTGTTGTAGGTACTCAAAGAGGATAAAAAATTATTCGTACTTGGAATCTATGGTATCATTATGTTTGTAAAAAGTGCTCTCTATGAATGACTGGTATGTCCAAATATATGAAAAGCTACCATTTTGGTGTGACAGTAAGTGTTATCTATGACTGGTATATCAAAATATATGAAAAGCTATCGTTTTGCTGTGACAGTAAGTGTTATCTGTGACTGGTATGTCAAAATGTATGAAAAGCTATCATTTTGGTGTGACACTAAGTGTTATTCTATGACTGTTATATCAAAATGTATGAAAAACTATCATTTTGGTGTGACAGTAAGTGTTATCTTTTTTTTTTTTTTTTTTATTAAGGATGGATTTGCTCTTGACCTCAATCCAGTCCTCAGGACGAAGATGGGGTCGAAGATGTAGCGAGCTTACCCAGAAGAAGCCTATTCACTCGTACTTTAAAGGGTTATTTATTCTCTCCACAAAGTAGCTAACATAAATATAAGTTTATTGTTTATATTTATGTTAGCTACTTTGTGGAGAGAATAAATAACGTTTTTATTATTTATTATTATTAATTCGGGTTGTAAGCACTCGGAAACACTGACGCAGGCAGGGCATTCCACTCCTTGGCTGTGCGCATTATAAAAGAATCGGAATGGCGCTTGGTGCGGATATGTGGGATGTCAACCAAAAAGGGATGATATCCCGCGGTGCGTCTGGTATGTCAAAATATATGAAAAGCTATCATTTTGGTGTGACAATAAGTTTTATCTATGACTGCCAGTCAGTAGAGGAGTCCTTTCAAATCAAATCCAAAACAAGGCCAAAATTAGTCAAGTAAATAAGGGGCAGTTTGGAGTTGAACACCCGGGCCTTCGGTCTTGAGATTGCAGTTTAGAGTTGGAGCCCCCAAGTACGCAGTCAAAGAATGTCAAAATATTTGTGAATTTTCGAGCTCGCTTCGCTAGCTCAATGATTTTGTTTTAGTTCTGCGCTGCGTAACTGAGCTCGCACGCTCCAGCTTTTGGTGCAAAATCACGAGCTCTATACATGAACAGACTTGATTTCGATATGAGCCCATGGTTCTAAATCTTATAGCGACGATTTCATTGTATTGCAATAAATTTTCGAGCTCGCTTCGCTCGCTCCTCAATTTCGTTTGTATTGCAATTCGCAACGACCTAATCCCATTGTACTAAAATCTTGATGTTGCTACTCTCACTGCTTTTGGTCCTTATCGTATTTCAGTATAAAATCTCGTACCCGCTTCGTTCGCTCCTGGTTACCTGTATCTACCGCAAAACCTAGACTCATTGCATATATTATATCGTAATGCAGGCTTGCAACGATCAAATAATTTTGCAATAAAATCTCGAGCTCGCTTCGCTTGCACCTGGTTTTAGATAATATAATTGCATTGATCTAATAATATTATAAAAAATCTCGAGCTCACTTCGCTCGTTCTAGGTTTTTCACTGTATTGAAGTCGTGTTGCAACATCTGCAGAAGTTGCTTTAAGTTTAGAAGATAATATGTGCGACGAGCTAATAAAATATCATGTTGCAGTAAAATCTTGAGCTCATTTTGCTGGCTATAGATTTTATTTTGTTTCAATTTCGCTCCAAGTTTTAGATTTTGTTGCACCGCACCAAAAAAATTATTTTCAGTCATCACGGGACGCCCGGCAGATGCGAAACTTCTCCCGATTTAAATTTCAAGCTTCAGCTCCCGATTTCAATTTCTTCTGTCACACAAAAAGGATGCGGATCAGAATTTCAAACACAAGACGTTTCACTTCAAAAAACTTTGATGTAAATTTGTGGGAAGTCCGGGCGGTCAGGGGGCCTCATTAACTTTTGCCGCCCGGGCCTTCAATGGGCTTAGTCTGCCGCTGGGAGTAAGTGTTGTTTATGACCAGTATTTTTCCAAAAACATCGAAAAGGGGCTCAAAATAAGTTAAAAGAAAAGATGCGAAGCCACTATGGGCAATATTATAATAATTTAGTACCTACATTTTAAAATATTCGTTTGGCTGAAACTGTTCCTTTAATTTATCCGCTTTTTCTTTCTCATTTACTCAAAAAGTCATTAAATGCATAGCATTTGTATAAAAATATAGTAAAATCACTTTTCTGTACCGAAACTTTATCAGAAGTTTGAAATCTGTTTAACATTTTTGTGAAAAGTCTGTCATCTGTATTAAAAATCCAAAAGTCTTTAAATACACAGAAATCTGTTACAAAGACAACACTGGATTGGCGTAGTGGAAGGAGCGGACGAGCGGCGCCGAGCGGGGCGCCGCGCTGCCCGTTATCGCTTCAAGTCAATTTGAACCTTAACATTTACAAGATTTAAAATTCTTGGTAACATTTTCAAAAATGCTCCTGCGCGCCGCTGCGCTTCACTGCTCTTTTGGTGTCAATCGACCCTTACCCAGGCATGGCGCGCGGTGGCAGCGCGCCCCGCTTGTATGAAGCTTGTCATCTGATGCGGCTTCGCCGAGATATCTGTTCATGTGCTTATTGTGCTATGCGAAATCGACCCGTGTAAACCCCGCATTACCTAATTATTAATATGTCAGTTTCTACACAGTAAATAAAACATTTTTGGAAATAGGTATAGTTTATTTATTCATTATAGATGACCGCGGCGAACTTTGTACCGGCTTAGAATCTTCCCGACACAAACTTGGCCGTTTTTGTAGCCTATGTTCACGGATGTAGCATTCTAATAATAAAGAAATTATTCAGATCGTTCCAGTAGGTTCGGAGCCTATTCGATGCAAACAAACAAACAAAAAATCTAATCTTTCCTCTTTATAATATTATTAGGTAGGTATGGTATGACTATGCTGTATGCGTCCTTTATACGGTGCAAACAAAAAGTTACGAACATTTTGCCAGGCGGCCGGGCGCCAGCGCCGGCATCGTGGATTGTTTGTGTAAAAGCGTAAAAGGTTGCGTAAAATTCTTTCACTGATAGAAAGCTACACTATCCCTGATTACCATAGGCTACATTTTATTTTGTAAAAAGAAAAACTGTTCGATATCTAAGTATTTGTTTACCAATTGACATCTGCTGAAAATTTACAAGTGTCGCATCTTATGGTTCAAAAAACATATTGTAGCGCATTATTTATACTTCTTCTGAACACCTTCACAGTGAAACCTAAAGTTAATAACATAATTAATTTAAAAAAAAAACGAAATTTTAAGGAATTAGTCATACCTCTCCATACTTTGAGGTGTTGTATCTTGGGAACTATTCAGTATATAAAGATGATTCAACTATCAAATTGTAGCGGATTTGGTCTTCTTTAAAACTTTAGTAAACAAGTTTGCTCTAAAACCCAACGTTTAAGTTTTACTGAAAAAGTCTCAAAATTTTCGTTGTTTTATGGTCACACCAGAAGAGCCCGCGGCAGGACCCCAAGGTCGAAAACTTGTATTTTTATTAAGGACCTCTACCTGTATAACATATCCAAAAATCCCGGATACCCGACCTTTTGTAAGGCAGGGTATCATTTTCCAAATAGATTTACTGAACTATGAATTACTTGTAAGCAAAGTATAATTTTTGTTATAAAATAAAAAAATAAAAAAAAAAACATCAACCCTAAAAGGACTCTTAAATACTGACCAAATTTTGGAGGGTCCCTGGTGCATGAATTCGATCCAGGGCAGGCCGTGGGGGTCGCGGTGCCAGCAGCTGGTGGAGAACACCATGCCGAGGTGCAGCGTGGGCAGCGTCACGCCCAGCACCGCGCCCAGCGACCGCAGCACGTTGCCCGTGTTCTGGCTTATCACCTGACAGTTTCACATTTTTACAATACTATACTTTCTATTTTCCAGGGTTCAAAAGGTTAATTATCACGATAAATATCTTGATAAACATACCTTGATAATTATAAAATTGATTGAAAATACTAAAAGCTTGCGCTAGCAATGTAGCCCAGTCATATGTAGTTTGAGCCGGGACTAATTAGTAATTGTTTTTTTTTTTTCGAATTAGTAGAATAGTATTTAAGAGCCAGTTTGAGCTTAGAAATGTACCAAAAATAAAAAATAAAACCCGTCAGCAACAGTTCCAAATTCAAAACTTATATTAGGTATTATCTCGTTATAAAAAAATCCGAGAAGTTATACAGAAGAGACGCGTGGCGGTGGCGGGTAGTCAAAGTAACACCAATATAAACCTTATATTACGTAGCATAGCGTAGTTTTTTGACGTAAATAAAAATCGCGCCCGCGCCACCAGGCGACGCGGCGACGCACAGTGGGCTGAAATTCGACATTCATAGACATTTTCATTTGATTTTTTAAGTGTATTTTTTTTTGCTTGGATTACGCCAGTAATTTTAAACATCTTAGGTCGCAATAAATTGTACGGAGCTGCTTTTTTGGGAGGTTGTTAGGATAGATACCAGTAATATAAAACCAAATTTGCAGCTTCGAAAGACCTGTGCTAACCAAGTGGTGCTCGAAAAACCTCGAATTTTTCGGACTTTTTTCAGGTTTTGACTTATAGCTTCTAAATGGTGCATTTCACATAAAAATTGTTCAAGACGTGTTTAAAGCAGACAAAATTTTCTATAAATTTAATTCAATTGCAGCTCTGTAAGTTAAGTAAGTCTTGAGATACAGCACGTTAAACATTGGAAATTTTTCCCAAAAAGTTCAAAATTGTAGTTTTAGCCGTCTTCCGAACAGGATATCGGCTAAAATACTCATTCTACGAGGTAAATTATCAGAAATTAATTTGGAAAACAGTTATATAGCTTTAATTTAAGCATAAATTTAACCCTGTACAGTGATTAGTTCCTTTTTTATCAGGAAAAATAAACTAAATACAAGGGGAATAGGTTTTAAAAAAAATGGAGCCTTAAGCATTGCAAGAATTTTTTAAAGGACAAAAATACATAACTTAGTAGGAAATGGTTTATATCATCCAAAATCAAATTAAGTATAATTAATAATCTATCTATACTATAATAAAACTGTAAATGTTTGTTTGTTTGTTTGTTTGTTCGCGCATCACGTGAAAACTACTAGACCGATTTTAATTAAACTTTTTGTATTTGAAACCTTATGACTAGACGTATAAACTGATATATATTTGATGAGTGCCGGTGCGGACGAACTCGTGGGCAAATCTAGTGCTATTATTAAACTGAAAATGTTTGTTTGTTCGCTCATCACGCGAAAACTAAAAGACCGATTTTGATGAAACTTTTGTTGTCTGCAAGCTTATGGTTAGACTTAAAATTTGGTATACCATTTATTTTGCTACGATGATCAGAACTTGGGAATCCGTGCGGATCAAGTCGCGGGGAAACTAGTACTTAATTACAGAAGTATATAAAAACGAGTTTTCCCACGACTGCGTCCGCACGGGTACCCGTCATTGTAGCAAAATTAATTATATACTAGAGATTGGTCTAATCATAACCTTTCAAATGCAATAAGTTTCATCAAAATCGGTTTAGTAGTTTTCGCGTAATGCGCGAACAAACAACCATTACCAGTTTTATAATTCTTCTTATCGTGTGGGCAGAGCCCTGGTGTTAGAGTTTTTTAAGACCACCTTACGGCCTCTGACGTGGTTTTTATGTAACGACTATTATACCAGTGATAGTAGCCGGGACCAACGGCTTAACGTGCCATCCGAAGCACGGAATCATCTTTCTTTTCAGACAATCAATTGATTCAGCCTGCAATGTCTTAATCAACATTGGAAAAACGCACAAAGTGACATTTCACTAGGTGTCCCGTGGGAATCGAACCTACGACCTCCGTGTTGAGAGCCCAATGCTCTTTACCATTAGACCACGGAGGCAGTTTCATAATAGTATAGATTATTTTGGTAGTTTGGGGGACCTGAACGTGATGTGATGGTGGAAGGAATACACAATACCTACAATGAAAATTATAATTTATTTTTGTTTCTTGTAATAAATTACAAACTAAGGGGCTGTTTTTAGGGCTCCGGAGACTCTTCTGTGGTCAGATCTAGTAGTAAAGATTCGTCGAATTCATCTCCTTCATGCGTCTTATCCATGGCTAAGGGAGTAGTATTCAGGCAGGTCTTCCCCTGACAAACATTGCAGAGAGCCGAGCATTTCAGCACTGCTCTCTAGCAGGAGCATTATCTTCCTCCGCAGTCCGCACCCTTTCTGGCACTTGCATGATAGGAATTACAGAAGGGTTAGCGGTCAGCCCCTGCCACCTCCTTAATCACTCCAAGTTAGTGCATGGGCTCTTTCTCTATCCCCAACCACTTCTGCACTTGGTGATAGATTCTTTAGGTTACATTCCTAAAGAATCTACCGGCCTCTTCGGTGGGGGGCAGAAGAGCGGGGCGGGCTTAATAAATGACTCCGGAACGGTGTTGGTACATAATTATGAGTACCTATGTACTTAATAAATGATAAAATTCTGTTCGCTCAAGGGCCGCATCAGGAAGCCGTTCTTAAAATTTGATAGAGCCGCAAGAAAATGTAGTGAGAAGTCTCATGCATGTTTGACATTTCTGCTTTAAAATATCTAATTTATAAATGTAATGTCATTTTTATAACATTAAATAGATAACTGCGAGGTATTCATATGAATTGACAATAGGAGCTCCATTTCCAAAAAAAAAAGGAATTTCCTTAATTTTTCGTTAATGTTGGTTGTACAAGATTCAAAATATACTTAAATTAAAGCTTAATAGCTGCTTTACAATTTCATTTCTTATAATTTTCCTCGTAGAATAAGCATTTTAGCCGGTATCCTGTTCGAAAGACGCAAAAAACTTTAATTTTGAACTTTTTGGGAAAAATGGCGAATGTTTGAAGTATTGTATCTCAAGACTTACTAAACTTACCGAGCTGAAATTAAATTCAAATTACAGATAATTTTATATTCTTTAAAAACGTACTAAATAATGTTTATGTAAGATGCACCGTTTAGAAGTTATAAGTCAACCCCTGAAAAAAGTCAGAAAATTTCGAGGTTTTTTTAAGCACTCGGTTAGCACAAGTCTTTCGAAGCTGCAAAATTGGTGTTATGCTACTGGTATCTACCCTAACAACATCCCAAAAAATCAGCTCCGTGCAATTTATTGCGACCTAACGCGATTTTTATGTCTAAGGTTACTGGCGTAGATATGCTTTGGCAGGCTAAGTACATACTTAAAAATATAAAATTTACTGAATATAAGTGCAAACGGCCCAGATATAATTTTATTGTGGAAAATTTGTATGGAGTCGACTTTAAAATCGGTGATAACTCAGCTATCGCACAATTGCTCCTTATTTCCTTATAGGTTATTTTTCTATGATATATTTAGGATTTTTTGGCATACTACATAAATCGGGCAAAGGTGAGGCTTTTTTTAAAAAAATTTAAGAATTTTTGAAATTTTTTGTTTTTATTTTAGTACTGTATTTCAAGTCTATATCAAATCTTAACCTAATGTGAAGTATCTAAACGATGACTAGATTTATTCTACTGAAAATGTTGGGAAAGTTAGATACGATAATATTAATAATGTTATTAGGTAGGTATCGCAAACGGGGACAAAGAAGAATTATAAATCATACCTTAGGTACCCTTCCTTTGTACCTAATAACATTCAAATTATATTTGCTCGAACCAAGTTGTTATGCTTAGCTGATTAGTGAATATAAGAGCTTGTTTTTCTCTTTTCAGTTAATATAATAGTTTTTTTATGCAGTCGGGTTTTTTGTTTTTCTTAATAATTTACTTTATTTCATACTTTTTAGTCTTGTATCGAAATGGTAGCATAAAAGTACTATAATATATATATTTTTGGAATCATCTGAGCTTTCATTTGATACCCATATTGTATTTTTTACAAAAAAAAATTTTTTATTCCCCCTCTTTTTTTTAATTCGCAACCGTCTTAGTAAAATAATATAGCCTATGTCACTCTCACAATTTTTACAAATCTAACGCCATCTCATACGTCAAAATCCATCAAGCCGTTTAGGCTGTAGGCCGTGCCAAAGAAATAGACATACAAACATACATACGCTCGAAAAACATAACCCTCCTTCTGGCGCAGTCGGGTAAAAAAGAGCTAGATTCAGTGGTAGCTGCTAATGTCTTCTCTTCTAAGTAGTCTTTTAACGCACTCTAAATAGACTTATCAGTCCGAGGATTCGTATTTGAATCTCTCGAACACTGCACTCTCTAATGTTTTGATCATAATACGTTATCAAATATTTATTATCTTAACTATTATAAAACTGTAACATAAATTTGTCTGTACATTGAAGATATTTACAAAAAAAAAATTACGATATGGTTTTTAGATGTCCCTGATTCCAAATCACAAATTTTTGGATTTTTTGTCTGTCTGTTTGTTTGTTTGTTTGGGTGTTTGTTTGTTCGAGTATCACGCAAAAACTACTGAACCGATTTTGATGAAACTTTTTTTGTTTGATAGCTTATCATCTGACTTAAAATCTGGTATATAATTTATGCGGACGAAGTCGCGGGTAAAAGCTCGTATTTAATTAAAAAAATACAAATTACAGGATATTGAAACACAAACACTGTGGCCACATTAAAAGTTAAGAAAGCGCAACATTTTCCACTAGGCACTAAATTCTCAGATACGGCTCTAAACATTCCAAAAAAGCGCTAGATCTAGCACCGATAGCACAAACTAGGTGTTTGCGCAGTACGCAACGCGGGGAGGGGTCCCCGCCTCGCCGCCCGCTCCCCTCTGTCACCTTACAGTTACACACATCCCTCCCGCGCGCCCCGCAGACCATGTAGTAGAGCTAATTCCCGCGATAATTGTGCGCTTCGGGTTAAAAGCACCAAATTTCTACCATGGATAGGGTGTTCCTCGGTGATCATTTTCAGATGTGGAGGGAAGTCTGATTCGTCCCCTGTGCGCGGGGGGAGGGGGGTGAAGTACGTATCCAGATCATTGTTTTCATTATTCTTTTACGGATCAGTTAATGCTACTAGGGCTTGTGTGGTATCATTTTCAAGTAAAACAGATATGAGGAATTCATTTTTATTGCATAATAGGCATGTTTCCATACAATAAAATAATGTTTTTTACGAAAAAGTAAAAGCCTTTGCCTTGATTTTTTTTTTAAACATCTATTTCTTTGGAAATCTTGATAAATATAAGTAAACAAAATTAACCAAATAAAGGTTATTTAGTCTAGTTTATAAAAACATATACTTGTTGGACACTTATCATACAACAACTACAAGAAAAAAATTCATTTACGCGTCGAGGTAAAGCAGCATAATTCCTTTACTGCGGCTTACGAGTGATGGTTTGGAGGTGAACATAGTATGTAACTTTATAATTTCGATAGCAAACGATTATTTGTTGAAAATTAAATAGAAAAACAAATTAGGCATAGTTTTAATGGATATAGTAAAGAGCGGCAACAATTTTAAAGGGCTATAATTCGGAGCGCGCTCCATACAAACGATGTCTGGTTATATTTCCAATATTATCCAATTAAATTCAATGTTTACAGAAACAGTCTACAAACTAATATCTATGCTCGCATCGCATTGTGTCAGATTTTCGTAAAAATGTATAGTTTCGAAGTTACAGTGCCTCAAAGATTTCCATACAAATCTTAAATTAACCCTAGCATTGAAACTATATATTTTAAAGAAAATCGGGCACAATACAAGCATAGAGATTAGTTTCTAAATTGTTTTTGAAAAATTTCACTAACTTTAATTGTTTAGTATTGAATATACAACGTGTTAATGAATTAACGCAAAACTAGAAAGTAGTTTGTTTAGAATCGAGAGAATCAAATTATCATGGTTTCAACACAGGTAATTTTTTTCAAAATATTAAATAATTTGTTTGCAAAATTTAAAAATTTCTGAACCCGATGTCAACCCACGGCACAGACACACTCACCCTACTTACTACCAAAACAAGATTATAAAAATGTAACCATGAGTACGTTAGCGCTTTCTTTCAGTGCTGAAATGATAACAAATCATTTTTGCCTCAAAACTTAAAATGCGAATAACTTTAAATTTTAACTATCAAAATATAGAAATTATTGTTTCAATCTAATTATTTTGTTATAAATCAGTTGGGGTGTATGAGGTTTTGCGCTATTTTATTAACACGTTGTATAACCAGACTTCGTTTTTATGAAGCGCGCTCCCTCTCCTATATCTATCCTCTTAAGAGGATATAATTCGGAGTGCGTGAGGAGCTTAGGCTCCTCAAAAAAAAACATTTAATAATTGTTAAGAATATAGGAAAATCGGCAATTTTTTTATTGCCGGCTTAAAATCATAGCGCTGAGCATTTGGAGTGCAGCTGCGGTGTAAATGCACCGTCCAGTACCTACCAACATCTTTTGTAAAGTAGCACGATATTATTAACACTGCAGATGTAGTTTCTGCCTCGGGAAGAGTAGTCTAATCTAAATTGAGTGCGATTCGACTGTATCTTTCGTCCAGTCCATCCCTAAAGAAATGAAATGAATACCTAACTATTTAGCGGAAGCTTTAACTATAACCAAAAGCCAATTAGAGAGAGCTAATTTACTGAAAAAAGCCACGCAAAGCCAGCAAGTGGCTTTTTCACTGAGGTGCTAATCATTCTTCTAAGCCCCTTTTCACGCAACATCTATTAAAATGTAACAATTTACGAGTGTCAGCCTCCTCGGGTGATCATTGGGCAAAATGACACAAATCTGAGGCAGAGGCAGAACAAACAACTTTATTCCGATTTGTCGCGTCAAAATTTCCATGAGAGAGCAGATAGATGCCGCACTTTTCCTTGTACCTCCTACGGATGCAATGCCCAAAAAAAGTGTATAGGGAAAGAAAGAGAGAAATTTTATTTCTTCGAGTATATGAAAATAGAACCGAATTGTTCCCATTCTTGTCACAACAACCAGTTCTTCCAGTCTAGAGGCAACAGAAGCTGCCTCAGATTTGAGTCATTTGGCCCCATGTTCGCCCGAGGAGGCTGACATGACACTAGTAAATTTTTACACTTGGAAGATTCAGTGCAAAAAGGACGTAGAAGAGTGATCATATGCAACCGTAGACACTGATGTATCGTACTAGTAACCTACTAGTTGTGGGTTTTTTCAGTATGATCTCTGAGTTATGGGTTTGCTTTCGGTTTTGGTTCAAGCTTCCGATAAAGAACAAGGTAGGGTATTCACGAATGGTGGTGTCAATGAATTTGACACAATGCAGGTATCGGCCAATACACTGGCCTGCAAAACTAAGTATCGGTACCGGTGTGATACGGTATGTGGTTCTTTTCAGGCAAGGGGAAAAGAACGGCTTTAGACACTTGGAAATCTTTACCTAAGCCTGAAGTAAATAGGGCCTTTGAAGAACTCAAACGAAATAAGTGAGGACTCAATTCCTAATAGAAAGATTTCTAGTGTTGATGTATGACCGCATTAGTTAAAGTTTTGACTGTCTATGAAACTGCCGGCTTAGGATGGACTACCCAATTTCTTCACGTGGACGTGGGTGTCGTACGAGGCGACTAAGTGATAAAGTTTTTGGCAGTGTTTTGTGACACGTCATTTCATCGTGAAACCTTCAACGTCAAACGTTCAATATGGTCAAAGTGAGCCTTGCTACGACGCACTGCACGCTTAACATTGTTGTTGGTCGTTGTAGCAAAGTTTCCACCCCGTAAGGGATTATGGTCGTGAATTTATGTATGTATGTATTTCAAGAGCGAGCATAGATATTAGTTTGTAGACTGTTTCTGTAAAATTTCATTGATTTTAGTTGGATAATATTGGAAATATAACCAGACTTCGTTTGTATGGAGCGCGCTCCGAATTATATCCCTTAAAAATTGTTGCCGCTCCTTATTATATCCATTAAAACTATGCCTAATTTGTTTTTCTATTTAATTTTCTAACAAATAATTGTTTGCTATCGAAATTATAAAGTTACATACTATTTTTACCTCCAAACCATCACTCGTAAGCCGCAGTAAAGGAATTATGCTGATTTCCCTCGACGCGTAAATGATTTTTTTTCTTGTAGTTGTTGTATGATAAGTGTTCAACAAGTATATGTTTTTATAAACTAGACTAAATAACCTTTATTTGGTTAATTTAGTTTACTTATATTTATCAAGATTTGTAAGCCGCAGTAATTATGCTGATTTCCCTCGACGCGTAAATGATTTTTTTTCTTGTAGTTGTTGTATGATAAGTGTCCAACAAGTATATGTTTTTATAAACTAGACTAAATAACCTTTATTTGGTTAATTTAGTTTACTTATATTTAAAAGATTTCCAAAGATATAGATGTTTAAAAAAAATCTAGATAATGGTTTTTACTTTTTCGTAAAAAACATTATTTTATTGTATGGAAACATGTCTATTATGCAATAAAAATAAATTCCTCGTATCTGTTTTACTCGAAAACGATACCACATAAGCCCTAGTATCATTAACTGATCCGTAAAAGAATAATGAAAACAATGACCCAGAGACATACTTCACCCCCCTCCCCCCCGCGCACAGGGGATGAATCAGACTTCCCTCCACATCTGAAAATGATCACCGAGGAACACCCTATCCATGGTAGAAATTTGATGCTTTTAACCCGAAGCGCACAATTATAGCCAAAATGTATGAAGAGAATCCTCTACTAATGGGAGTGCCGCGTACGAACTTGATAGCATATAGGTGCTGTTTCCTCTAGATACGAGCAAAAACAGCAATTTAAGAAAAAAGTTAGAAATTTCAATCGCGAAAAAATTTGCTGTCTCATACAATTGAGTCGAGTAGGTATTGCAGTTTAGTATGGAACAGCTGTTTTTTTTTTGCTCTGACAGGTTTGCTCCCGTAGTAAAAGTTGTTCAGTTTGATGGGAATTATACTTTTCCTTACACCTGTATAGGGCCCTTCTTGCTGACGGTTTTTTTTAATGAGATGATCACGATCAGACCATCAAACTGAATAACTTTGTCTACGGGACCAATATCGAAAATAATTCAATAAATAACGCTCACAGGCACATACATTGCAAACGTAAGCTTCTATCTAGGCTTTCGGAAACCATACAACAACGACACAAAGATATAACATCCATGACCGAACTGGGATTCGATCCCAGGGCCCTGGTTTGACAGCCCGGCCATGGTAACCACTACACCTACTACTAGGTGCTTATTTGCACCTACAATCTTGTGTATCGTAAGAAACGCGCCTGCTCGATTTCTGCCACTTGCCACTGCACCAGACGGCACCGTAACGTCGCATACATCGCGCGCTGTACGAAATAATAACAACGCTGAGTCAAGCTTCATTAGATACATTTTTGCGCGTGCTGTCTGCCAGTTGGTAATTAAAGCGTCGAAATTTATCGTTTTCTAAGGGTGCGTCCACATCTGGCGAAAGGGCAGCTCGCGAGCTGCTCGCGATCTGCGCGGGTGCATTTTATGCTCGTGCGTCGCTATTGCGCAGATGCGCGGCGTTCGCGAGCAGTTGCGCATTCGGGGCGCGTTCACCAGATGTGGACGCACCACACGAAGTGATGTATCGTGTATATGATATTAACATTTTATACGATGACGAGCTTTTACCCGCGACTTCGTCCGCATAAATTATATACCAGATTTTAAGTCAGATGATAAGCTATCAAACAAAAAAAGTTTCATCAAAATCGGTTCAGTAATTTTTGCGTGATACTCGAACAAACAAACACCCAAACAAACGAACAAACAAACAAACAAACAGACAGACAAAAAATCCAAAAATTGGTGATTTGGAATAAGGGAGATCTAAAAATCATATCATAATCTTTTTTTTGTAAATATCTTCAATGTACAGACACACTTCGGTTACAGTTTTATAATAGTTTAGATTATGCTCGTGATCCATGCTAACCTTCAAGTTCCAGGGGTGTTTGCCCCAGGTGTCAGTCTTGCTCTTAGTAAACCCGTAGCCTCCGTCGCCGGTGTCGATCGAGGCCGCGTTCACACACACGTGGTCCGTCCCGAGCAGCACAAGTCGCCAGTATTCTTTAACCACTTCGTCTGGCGTAGGGGGAGATGCAAAGTAGGTCTGCACCATTTTTGCAGCCACCTGTTTTAAATTTCTTAATATCAGTTTTTATGGACTTATTAAATTTGAAGCAATGGGATTTCGGTGAAGGAAAACGAGTTTGAGGCGTCAATTGTTGCTTCTTCTGCCATGCCTTAACAGGGCGTCACAATCAGGGTTGGATTTAGGGAAGTTGAAAAAGATAGCACAAAAAAATGAAAAGGATAGTATTTATAAAAAATTATAGTACACTTTAATTATTTTTATATTTAACAAAATATTCATTAAAATCAACACCAGTCAAGGCAAAATTTACCGACTCCTCTTCTACTAAGTTCATCATTTCTTGAATATTACTATTAGTTCTATCTTCATACGTGGCAGTTTCGTATCTTAGTCTTGGTAAGTAGGTAGTCTGGGAAAAATACGTTTTGAGATTGCATTAAAGACACTTTAGTAAATTGTTTGAACTAATAATTTAGGACATAAATTCATAATATAGCTTCATATATGGGTCTCTTAGAAATCAAGATTTATTTGGCCAGATATCAAGCGCTCTGAAAGTGCCATATCAGTGAAATAGAGCTTGAGAGCTTCCCAATGATCCAAACTTGAAATTATAGTATTTTAGCGTACTATCCTTAGATGTGGATAGTATATAGTACCAAGGGCGAAATTATAGTATAAATACTATAATTATAGTACAAAATCCAACCCTGGTCACAATATAGTCAAGCGTCATTAAGATGTAGTTTTACTTTACTCGTAATCATGTACTTTATTATTTGTGATGCCGCAATAAACGCCCGAAAGTACGCGTTTCCCTGCAGTGCATTGCGATGCAGTGTCTGGTGGAGAGGTCACTTCACTCGCAGCAGTTTGCTGCGCGGAAAACAACACGGAGAGCGGAAATAAAATACTGAATACTTGTGAATTAAGTTGCGACAGGCTCAATATCACACTACCGGACAGATTTCGGGAAATGTTAATCATCATAATTTTCAGCCCGTATCCACCCACTGCAGGGCACAAGCCTCGTCCCTAATTTTGCCATTTTTCTCGGTCCCGTGCCAGTCGCATCCAGGTCTTGCCAATACTTTTCCAGATGTCGTCAACCCACCTGGCTGCCGGACGACCCACTCCTCTTTTGCCTAATCTCGGCCACAACTCTGTCAAGGCTTTGCTCCACCTGCCATCATATCGCCTAGCTACGTGTCCTGCCCACCGCCACTTTAAGCGAGCTATTCGGTCCCCGATGTCTTGAACCTTAGTTCGACGTCGGATCTCGACGTTTGTGACGTGGTCAAGAAGGGTAATGCCTAGCATGGCGTGCTCCATGGCTGTCTGTGCTACTTTGATTTTATGCATAGTTTCCTTAGTGAGCGTCCATGTTTCGGCACCATATGTCATGGTGGGCAAGACACATTGATTAAAAAGCTTGGTTTTCAAACATTGTGGCATTTTTCTGTCTCGGAGCACGTCGTCTAGCTTACCGAAAGCAGCCCACCCCAATTGCACACGTCTTGAGACCTCTTTTACTTGGCATTCTTTACCAAAGGATAAACACTGTCCAAGATATACATAATGATCGACTACCTCTAAAGTCTCATTTCCCACAGTAACGGGACCTGAGACTCCATAGGCGTTCGTCATAACTTTAGACTTGGACATGTTCATCCTCAGGCCTACACACGGTGGGTCGAAACTGCTATGTGAGGGACTTAGGGATTTTTTTCACAAATTCCAGTTTTTTAAAGTACCTATCGATAGATCTTGTAATTTGAATGAATAATTGTCGTTAAACGTTTTTGTCTAAAACTTATAGTTTGCTTGGAAAAAAATGTTTTCTGTTTTTGTTGTATGGAACGAGACAAAGTGCTCAGTTTCAGCAAATACGTGATATATCGTGCTTTAAAACTACTTAAGCCTTATTCTTTGGCCTATTTACTATAATCCTACACTATCAGCGAGAGCCCAAAGCTGCCCATTCACGAGCTATGAGGATCCGAAAAACAAATAAAAAATGTGAGTCAAAGTCAATATTTTTTTATTTTTAAAATCATAGGTCACCATAAATCTAACCAAAAAAAATTGTCTTGCATTAAAATACTAACAAATGAATAATGTTTTGAATTTTAAAACACTAGTTTATCGAAAATATTGTCTATTTATTAGTTGAATAAGACAACAAAATATATTTACTGACATAAACTGTAAAATAAAATATTCAAGGTGTAACAAATCACCCTAGTCTGTATAGTAAATGCAAACTAAAAAAGCACATAGTTCTACGAATTACTAAGAAAATATACAAAATACAAATTGTCAAAAGGATCTTTCATTATTTCTATTAATCAAGGTTTTTTCATAAGTAGATATTTCGTGTCTCACCTTAGCTAAACAGTTTTTTCTTGGAACATAATAAATATATGTAGTTAACGACACTGAAAAATTAGCTAATTGTATAGTATATAGTTCATTTGCTAGTCTATTCAATATAGGTTTATCATCAGTTTTGTGTAACTATTAGCTAATTACCATAATTATTATTTGAGGTTTAATTTATTTTTTTCGTTATGACTTCAATTACCTAATAATTTACTTAGCAATTAGATCATTTAGAAAGCAAGGAGTCATTCCCGACCTATATAAATAGGGGTTCTTTTTAAATAAAATCATTAAGAGATACGCATTTTGACTACCAAGACAACTTGCAGTGTACTTAAATATTTTTGTGACCAATATGGAAAGTCTAGTGAATAATATTGATACCATCAAAAACATAACTTGTAAAAAACCCAAGTCTCGCAACTCAGTTCTTCTAGCGTAAAAAGTTGTGAGATACCTGTAATACCAAGTCGGTTAATTTATTCAGTCCCTACTTAAGAGTCCTTCTGTCTTAAGTTATTACGTAATTAGCTAACCAAACAACATCTTATAGTGACCATATCAATATTAAAAATCTTTTATGTTTTAAATAAATAGATTGACTTGGCCATCGCATGAAAACACATTGTATCTCACAAGTTATACGAGTACATATTATATTTGCGATTGCCAAGTCAATCTATTTATTTAAAACATAAAAGATTTTTAATATTGATATGGTCACTATAAGATGTTGTTTGGTTAGCTAATTACGTAATAACTTAAGACAGAAGGACTCTTAAGTAGGGACTGAATAAATTAACCGACTTGGTATTACAGGTATCTCACAACTTTTTACGCTAGAAGAACTGAGTTGCGAGACTTGGGTTTTTTACAAGTTATGTTTTTGATGGTATCTCATTTCTTTTTGTAGGTAGTCTTCCTCTTTTTCTTTTCCGGTACTACTTCTGGAGCTTCATCGACACTTCATCTATGATGAACAACACTACTTCTTTCAAATCTGATCTCAGAACTTGGAGCACTTCATCAAAAAGTGGCTTGTACTTTGGTATTTGCTTACCAACCAATAGTAAACCAATGAATAAGCCTTTCATGTCGTCAAACTAATATTATAGGAATCGAAATTATGAACGAAAATCGCTATAGGTAAGATTTCCAGGTCAATCTGAACAGCAAGAGCGTTTGAACTATGCTATGTTATGCTATGCTACAGCTTGACCAGAAAGAGTAGAAATTAAATGAGGGCGCCACTGTCACTTTACATGGCAACACTACACTACGACTTAAACTATTTTGATACAGTATCTATATTTAGCGATTTTTTTGTTTGACAGCAGCTAAATTTTACACCCTATAAAAATTAAAATTTTCGGCAACAGCATGGCTAGCATGGCAGCGTGATATAGCGCTATCATACGTTCGCTCTCTATTTCCACGCGAACGAACAAGATAAAAGGCGTGATATAGCCGTATCACGTGCAACATGCTACGCCTTCTGTATTCTAGTTCTAGAATAAAATAATGAAAACGCATATGGAAGTAATAAATAAACTCTATATTGTACTTTCAAATTATTTGATTCTGAACTGTATTAGTATTAATATATTAGTACCTACCTGTACGGTTGTCTTATTTTTGTAGGTCCGATATTTACATTTCTTCTTTATAAGATTTCCATTTATTGGCATGGCAGTTTTTAACCGAAACATTCCGGGCGGAAAATTTTTGCGGTTAAAATATTTTCCTACAAGCAATACTGAGAAACCATAAAAAAAGTATTCGATAAATATTAGTCGCAGTGAAGATAAACGAACCAAACCAAAAATATTACATGCAGGAATGACATGCGAGAATCAAAATTATGCGGTCCACATGCGGTCCACGCATAGGTACATAACGTCGTAGTGATTATATTCTCTTTGCATAACGTCAGTTTTATCAATATACGCCAAACGAGACAAACTCGAAAGAAAATGACCTAAACTGGACCTAAATGATTATTTTACAGATGATAACTGACGATAATTGATATAATTATAGTAGAGAAAATAGATATCTACCATATTATCAGTAAATCGCTTGTAAAAAACATCCAATCAGTTCCAATTTTCCCCGCATGATATACCTCCAAACATAACAGAAAATGACACTGTAAATCGCTAGACTTGCACCACTTTTTGTTGCTTTATCCATTTGAAATAATAATAAGGACATATTCAAATATTTTATGGTAAATTTTAATTCGAAATACATAAAACTGCATTTAATGTTTTTTTGATTGACAGTTTGACGATAAAGTACTCTTTGGTTTGACGTTTTCCATAATGTTGTCAAAATAATGAAAAAGTTTAGTTTAGTAATTTAGTTCCGATTTATTTAATTTCTAGAATTTACGGTCGTACCAAGAAGCTTACAAACATAAGGTATGTAAGCTTCTTGGGTCGTACTGTACGTTATCTTAGTACAAAGTAAGTGGAACGCTGATTTTCCATAGACAGCTTCCGCCATCTATCGGTTACGTTTCGAAGCACTATGTGTTGAACTAGGGTTCATAGGGTAATGTGGGTGTGGCGCCCCCCGGTGCTAATAAGCGGCAACGCTATAATAGGACGTTTTAAAATTCAAGGTGACTTACCTATCTACAACCAATATGTATACATATTAATTTATGGTATGGTATGAGCGCGGGGCTGTAGGTATTATAAACTTCTTGGCGCGGGGTAATTCATTTACTGCAAATGTAACTTTGTAATGTTATATATTTATATGGGATTACAAAGTTATTTATGCAGTAGTTTTTCCTTGATAGACTTATCACTATAGACGAAAATTGTTTCGCTTACGCTTAGCGATCTCCTTTTTTAACTAGAGCGAATTTGCTATATGCATCTCTTATTGAGTGAATATTGACAAGACACGTGCTTCCAGAGCGTGCTTCCTTCTCCTAGTTCCTTCTAGTAACTTATCTTTCTACGTAGCGATCTCCTTTTTTAACTAGAGCGAATTTGCTATGTGCATCTCTTATTGAGTGAATGTTGACAAGACACGTGCTTCCTTTTAGTACCTTCTCTTTCTACACTTAGCACTAATAATTGTATTCTAAATTTGAAACGTCTATCTGCTAGAAGTTATACTTGTTCCTAGGCTAGAGAGTTTTGATGATCGGTCAGTGAGTGAGTGACAAAATTAAGAAACTTTGACTAGTTATAATTCTTAAACTACTGATTCAAATTAGATGAAATTTTAAAAATATACCGTGTTTATACAATGCCTGCTTGGTTACTGAAAATTCAGGCTTCTAGTTTTATCCACTACGAAGTTATAGGGGTTCGAAAATGGCCTGAACTGCTTCGAGAAAAGGATGGTACGGCAGTTCCGCTTTTTTGCTCGACTTGGCGGGGGCACTGCCGTGCCCCCAGATTTGTTCATAGTATTAAGAGGACCGGTCGGATCATTGTTAGACAGTAAACAACTTAGTGAATACCTGAAGCCAATACTGAATTTAAACTGGACGGAAAAAACAAGTACAAAACTCCATCAGTTTTGTCAGAAATTTTGTTCAAATGTTTATGTTAGATGGCAAAAGTGTAATAGGACACTTTCAATTTTTTTGAAAAGAAATGGAGATTGGCTGGAAAGTGCTATTATCTGGCTTGAAGACCTCATCTCCCAAGAAGAAAATGTCCAACTGGATGATGTGTGTGAAAATGTAGAAAATTTGGTACCATCTACATCTACACCCATAGCTTCAACGTCATCTTCACACTACTCGCCGAGAAAACCCTTTGAAGAGTTGTGTAATAAGCAAAATAGAAGACGTGTAGAGCGCTTGACCGAATCTTTGTCCCCACAAGAGTTACACAGTGCTACAATGAAAAACCTCAAAAGTACTGGGAATAGCGAAATCAGTAAAATAATGGAACATTTACTCCACCATCCTGAAGATATTGATAAAGTGAAGACTTGATTAAGCCAAAATACAACTGAAAACAGTGTTTATACGCCCGAAAAAGCATTAGCTTTGTCAATATCGCTTAATTTATCGAAGTGGCAATATATAAATCTGCGAGACTCTGCGAGTGAACAAGGTGCAACATCCATGTATCCCTCCAACTACAAATTAAAGCAAGCTAAATTGTCTTGTTACCCTGTAAAAGAGGACATGACTATAACCGAAGATGGAGCATCTATTAAACTGCAAGCCCTGCTTGATTTGACCGTCTTTAGATTACTAGAGGCAATGGAGTTCAATCTATCGTCTAAAGCCGATTTGAAGCTAATATGCAAGTGGGGTTTCGATGGAGCATCTAGTCAAAGTAATTATAAGCAGAAAGCTAGCAGTTCCAGTTTCGACGATTCCAGTGTTTTTCTGGTCAGCTTAGTGCCTATAAGGCTGCTGTGTGATGAAGAGATACTTTGGGAAAATGATCGTGTCTGTCGACCTCTTCAGTTCCAGTTCATGAAAGAATGTGAAAGTACAGTACAGTTTGAAAAACAAGCTATAGAACAGCAAATAGAAGCACTTCAACCATCAAAACTGCAAGAAGTTACCGTCAAACATCAACTACTAATGACAATGATTGATGGAAAGATAAATTCGTACATATTAGAAACTTCGGCAGCTGTGTGTGATATCTGTAAGGCGAAGCCATCGGATATGAACAAGCTAGAGAACATTGACCGGAGACAAAAAAATGAAGACATGTACCAAAACGGATTGTCGTCATTACATGCATGGATTCGGTGCATGGAATGTTTGCTTCATATAGGTAATATAATTTTAAACTATATTATTATATTTTTTTTTTTATATTCTTCAATGAAAAATATTCGTAGAGCTTCTGTTTCTGAATACTAATGAATCATATTTTTTGTTTTAGCTTACCGCATGGAGTTCAAAAAATGGAGCTCAAGGGGAGAAGACAAAGTGAAGATGGCACAAAGAAAGCAACAGATCCAGCAAGCCTTTAAGGATGAAAATGGCTTGCTGGTTGACTTTGTCAAACAAGGAGCAGGCACCACTAATGATGGCAACATAGCCAGACGATTTTTTAGTGATTCAAAGACATCAGCTCGCATCACTGGTGTTGATGAAGAATTAATCGAAAGGTTCCACGTAATTTTACAAACAGTGGCTTCTGGTGAGCGAGTGGATCTTTCCAAATTCTCCCAATTTGGTAAAGATACAGCCACTCTGTATGTCCAGTTATATCCGTGGTACTACATGCCATCTAGCGTACATAAGTTACTAGTACATGGAACGGATATAATTGAACATTTTGGACTTTTACCAATCGGTAAACTATCGGAAGAAGCATCAGAGGCTCGAAATAAAGACTTCCGTAAATTTAGAGAGAACCATTCTAGAAAAGTAAGTAGGATAGTGACAAATGAAGATATCTTGCATAATCTTCTTTTGTCGTCTGATCCAAAACTTACTTCGTTAAGGCTAAGAATGACCAAACAACGGAGAATGGTTCTCTCACCAAGAGCAGTCGAACTTTTGGTGTTTCTTCCAACCGAACCTGAATTTGATTTTATAGATATAAATACTTTACAAGATAGTGATAGTGATTAATTTATATTTTTGTTTTTTAGATAGATGTTATTTTGAAATAAGTTGTAATGTTCCATTTAGTTTAAATACACTTTATTTTCTAATTTATACAGGGTGTCCCAGAAATGGTGAATCAAACTGCTATGGGAGGCAGCTTGACTAATGTCCTATCCATAAAAAATATTAAAAAAAATAAAACGCACATGACCATAAAAAAAAAAGAATATCCAAAAAAACGGGAAAATCATCAAATTTTTCTAAGTTTCCAGCTCTAATTATCGCGTTTTGGGATAATTTGTAATTTTTTTCTGCCAATATTAATTGTTAGAGGTTGCTTCGACTGATTGTTAACATTTTACAAAAAAAAATGTCTGCACTTCGAGCACAGACCACTTAGTTTAATTGTTTTTTCTGAACCGAAAAATTTTCTTGCTATTTTAACCAGCTGTAGTATAAAAAAAAAGTATGGGACTTGTGCGGCAAACTACTTCAAAAAGTTGCCTATTTAATGACGATTTTAAAATGATACGAATCACTGAATTTACTTTACAAAATTGGGAGATATTAATTTTCTTGTGTGCTAGGGTGAAATTTGTGCAATTTATTCTTTACTTTTTAATTCATTTTCCACTTCTAATCCGTTGCTTCTAAGGTTAGAATTGGCTAAAAAAGTTGTTTCAATACCCGGTAGTAATGGCACGGTTTTTTAGAATCCCGGTTTTTCAAAATCCCGGTGTTTTAAAATCCCGGTTGTTTAAAATCCCGGTTTTTTAGGAATCCCGGTTTTTTTTAAATTCCCGGTTTTTTGGGAATCCCGGTGTTTTAAAATCCCGGTTTTTTGGGAATCCCGGTTTTTTGGGAATCCTGGTGTTTTAAAATCCCGGTTTTTTAAATTCCCAGTTTTTTGGGAATCCCGGGAATTTAAAAAACCGGGATTCTTAAAAAAACGGGATTTTAAACAACCGGGATTTAAAAAAAATCGGGTTTTTAAAACACCGGGATTTTGAAAAACCGGGATTCTAAAAAACCGTGCCATTACTACCGGGTATTGAAACAACTTTTTTAGCCAATTCTAACCTTAGAAGCAACGGATTAGAAGTGGAAAATGAATTAAAAAGTAAAGAATAAATTGCACAAATTTCACCCTAGCACACAAGAAAATTAATATCTCCCAATTTTGTAAAGTAAATTCAGTGATTCGTATCATTTTAAAATCGTCATTAAATAGGCAACTTTTTGAAGTAGTTTGCCGCACAAGTCCCATACATTTTTTTTATACTACAGCTGGTTAAAATAGCAAGAACATTTTTCGGTTCAGAAAAAACAATTAATCTAAGTGGTCTGTGCTCTAAGTGCAGACATTTTTTTTTGTAAAATGTTAACAATCAGTCGAAGCAACCTCTAACAATTAATATTGGCAGAAAAAAATTACAAATTATCCCAAAACGCGATAATTAGAGCTGGAAACTTAGAAAAATTTGATGATTTTCCCGTTTTTTTGGATATTCTTTTTTTTTTATGGTCATGTGCGTTTTATTTTTTTTAATATTTTTTATGGATAGGACATTAGTCAAGCTGCCTCCCATAGCATTTTGATTCACCATTTCTGGGACACCCTGTAGTTTAAAATTTGTAAATATTATATTTATAACTAGTTATAAATAATTTATGATATTACAAATTAAGTTATAAAATGCAAA
This sequence comes from Agonopterix subpropinquella, assembly GCA_922987775.1. Lineage (NCBI taxonomy): Eukaryota > Metazoa > Arthropoda > Insecta > Lepidoptera > Depressariidae > Agonopterix > Agonopterix subpropinquella. The sequence goes on from OV277693.1 coordinate 29,767,659, forward strand.
AAACAATAAAATTACAATTAGATAAAAATTAAAATATTGTTAATGAAAAATTACAATGTCTAAGTCTAGTTAAATATTACAATGTATATTATAATAATAATTTTTATGTGTGATTGATGTATTGTTGTGATTTAAACTGATGAATGTTGTGTACTTCTATTATAGGCATGTACATTAGATAAAATACCGCATGCTAATATTATAATCTTGATAATGTATTGTTGCTGTTGATGTACCTTAATAAATAAAATTAAAATAAATAAATAACTCGACTCTTAAGCATCCTTTTGATAAACTAGTGTTTTAAAATTGAAAACATTTTTTATTTGTTAGTATTTTAAGGTAAAACAATGTTTTTGGTTAGATTTATGAATTTAGAAATGAAAAATATAGTCAATACATTTTTATTTCAAAATGTTTTACATCTTGTATATTGTAATTTACAGTTTATGTCAGTAAATATATTTTGTTGTATTATTCAACTAATAAATAGACAATATTTTCGAGAAACTAGTGTTTTAAAATTCAAAACATTGTTCGTTTGTTAGTATTTTAATGCAACACAATTTTTTTGGTTAGATTTATGGTGACCTATGATTTTAAAAATAAAAAAATATTGACTTTGACTCACATTTTTTATTTGTTTTTCGGATCCTCACAGCTCGTGAATGGGCAGCTTTGGGCTCTCGCTGTTAGTGTAGGATTATAGTAAATAGGCCAAAGAATAAGGCTTAAGTAGTTTTAAAGCACGATATATCACGTATTTGCCGAAACTGAGCACTTTATGTCTCGTTCCATACTTCCTCCGTTCCTTCGTTCCATACTCCACTTCGCTCGTGTGTCCCTTGGCGTTCGGTCGTCTATACCGCTCAAACTTGTACTATCTTACTGTCAGCAAGTGTTTCTCAAACCTCATAATGTCCTACGTGTGCGGAGCCTGTCGAGAAAACCTGTCGGACGGAGCACATTGCAACGTATGTAATCTGGACTATCACTTCCACTGCGCGGCAATCACAGAAGGTGGCTACAGGAAGCTAGGTGAGGAGAGGAAAGCAACCTGGCGCTGCCCTAAATGTCGGCAAGGTGGTCAGCAACAACAAGGGCCTGGTGCTGGATCTTCTGCTCAGCAGCTCCATTCTGAGGTACTGGAGGATATAAGATCTAAGTTGGCACCACTTGCTACTTTGGTACATGAGGTTAAAGAGCTGAGAGCTGAGTTGTCCAACCTAAGAACATCAGTTAATCAGGCCAATAATTCCATTCAGGAGTTTAATTCTCGGTTCAATAATATCGAGACCCGATTGACTAAGGTCGAGACAACTCAAAATCAGGTAACTGAGCTGCAGGCAAGGCTGGATAAGCTGGAGAGGGAATGCGACGAAAAGGATCAATGGTCTCGTATGAATAACATAGAAATTAAAGGTGTTACTTTGACTGCAACTGAAAATCTTTTCGATGTAATTAAAACTATCGGAAGCAAAATAAACTACACTGTTCCAGATACCCAGATCAACTTCATTACTCGTGTACCTTCCTGGGATCCGAAGCAAATCAAACCCATCATAGTCTGCTTCAACAACAGGTACATTAAAGAAAATTTTGTTGCTGCTGCTAGAGCTTACTCGAAGACTCAACCACTGATAGCGGCTGATCTGGGGTACGCAGGTCGACAAAAAATATTTGTCAACGATCATCTCAGTCCTAAGTACAAACAGCTGCTTTCAAAAGCCAAAACCGCAGCTAAAGATCGGAATTTCCAATATGTCTGGGTGAAACATTCGAAGATTTTCGTCAGGATGTGCGACACCTCACCGGTTTTAAATATAAAAAACGAAAAAGATCTGGCCAAAATCATATAAAAAACGTCGTAATATTACTTACTTTATTCTACCTTACTTTATTTTACCTTAATTTATTTTACCTTACTTTATTCTACTTAACTTTTTTACAAATTTACTACTCATCTAAACTAACACTTTGTAAAGGTATTCGCAGTTTGAGAACCACTAGCGCATGCATGAATGGAAAACCAGTCGATCGCCCGTCTTTGCTAATGTTTATGCCTACAACAATCATTGAATGCGCTTCTAAACGCTACACTATTGCTTGCCGGTTTAAGTCGCTTTTTCGCTACTATTATTTACACAACATAACTTCTGATCTGCCACATGATGGGTATTTGCAAGGAATCGTTGGAACTTGCCGTATTCTACCTGCATCTCATATTTATTTGTATCTATTACATAATTTTGGATTCTTACTTTACTTAAAGTCCATTATAGTTTTATTTTATTTAGTTGTTGTGCGTTATAGAAATGGCTCCCCTTAACATATATTACCAGAATGCTAGAGGCTTGCGTACTAAGACGCTTAACATGTTTAGGAATGTTTGTTTATGCACATACGATGTAATTGTCATTACAGAGACCTGGTTACTCGAAGGTATATACAGTAAGGAACTATTCGATTCCAGGTACGAAGTTTTTAGAAGGGACCGTAATTACGCTCGTACAGGTCAGACTCTGGGCGGAGGGGTCCTCATAGCGGTGAGGCGTGATATAAACGTTATTGAGAGACCCGAGTGGAGCAGCTCGGCCGAGGATCTGTGGCTGACCATTACAATATCACAAAAAAGGCCATCAGTATCCTATAAAATGCATATTTGTTCATTATATCTAGTCAAGGAAAAAGGCGGCAATTCATATAAAACTCAATTAGAAAACTTCACTCAAAAGCTCTGTGACTTAATTTTAATGCATCCCCTTGACAAATTTGTTATCATGGGTGACTTCAACTTTCAGGATCATGTGGAATGGATCGGGTCAGATGGTGGTTCTGAACTACAGCCCTTAAACTTTGACCAACATCAATATTTGATAGATTTTTTCGATTTAATTCAAACATGCAACCTTAGTCAATTCAATGGTGAAGCCAACTGTAACGATAGAATCTTGGATTTGATCTTCTCGAACAGCACTCTCATAGTCAAAGCTAGTGACTGTCCTTTGGTTCCAGAAGATCCTCACCACAAGTCCGTATGCATTGGTGCTGAATTCGTAGAATTACACACTCTTGAAGAAAAGGCAGTTAGTAAATTTATTTTTAACAGGGGCGACTACCCCTCTATCTGTTCGGCATTAGATGAAATTAGTTGGAACGATTGTCTACGGAACGGGCCTCTTGACGATGCCGTAAGGTGTTTTTATGATAAACTGTATGAACTGAGGGATAAATTTGTTCCGGTAAAATCTATTAAATCAAACTCACATCCCCCTTGGTTTAACTCAGCTTTGATTAAAATGTTGGCAGAAAAGTGGAAATTTCACAAAAAATACAAAATATATGGAAACAAATCTGATTACCAGTGCTTTTCTTTAGTAACCGGGTATTAACATTGGAGCAAAGTTGCTTCGATCGCTACATGGAAAAAATTGAATCCGCAATAGAAAAAAATCCGAAAGCATTTTGGTCTTTACAAAAAGTAAAAAGAAATCAAGTTCCTTTCCTAACATTATGTCATACAAAGAGAGCGACGCCGACACTGGGGATGGTATTAGTAATTTGTTTTCTCAATATTTCCATTCTACCTTTTTGTCACCACCCAGTGACCGTGACCGTGACCAAAACGTGCACAATTTTATCAATGATACTCCTAGTTCTACTAGCATAGGCTCTATTGAAGTTAACCCTAGCCTTATACTGAAACTGCTTCTATCCCTGGATCTGTCCAAGTCTGGTGGCCCAGATCTTATCCCACCAGTACTTATAGTTAAATGTGCACATAGTCTTGTTCAACCGCTCTGTATTCTGTTCCGTAGATCCTTGTCTGAGGGAGTTGTTCCTCAAATTTGGAAAAATGCGTTTATTACCCCAGTATTTAAAAAAGGAAGTAAATCTAGTGTTGAAAACTATCGACCTATCTCAAAATTATGTCTTTTCTCTAAAATTCTCGAGCGTTTAGTCTATACACAAGTATATCATGCACTAAAGTCTAGTTTTGGCGATGAGCAGCATGGATTTCTAAAAAATCGCTCAACAGTATCTAATTTGATCCTAGCAAATGAATTTATAACAGGAGGTATGGCAAAGCACGCACAAGTAGACGTAGTATATACTGATTATAGTAAATGTTTTGACCGTATAGATCACCACGTTCTTTTGAAAAAACTACTGGCTGCAGGTATTCATGGTGACCTCTATCGGTGGTTTACCTCCTACATAGAAAACCGAAGTCAATCTGTGGTATTGAATGGCTATGCTTCTATCTGGACGTTTATCCCATCAGGAGTTCCCCAGGGATCCATTTTGGGACCTTTGTTATTTACAATTTTTGTAATGGACATTAATAAGTGTTTTCAAAATTCAAAAATTTTACTCTTTGCTGATGACATGAAAATTCTAAAGCATGTCCATACCGTTTCCGATTCTCAAGCACTCCAATCAGATTTGGACAGATTTCAGTCATACTGTTCTATTAACAAATTAGATCTCAACGTCTCAAAATGCTTCCAGGTCACCTTTACAAGAAAAATTAATGTTATCAATTCTACTTACCAGCTTTTAGGACAAACCGTGAATAAAGTTGATCATATCAGGGACCTTGGCGTAGTTCATGACAGCAAACTAATATTTGACAAACAAATTAACCAAGTAGTAAGCAAAGCATCAAAAGCATTGGGTTTTATCATACGGGTTTCGTCTAGTTTTCGTAGGTTGAAATCTATAAAAATACTCTACTGTGCGTTCGTACGCAGTCACCTCGAATATGCATCACAAGTCTGGAACCCACAGTACGATGTGTATAAAGAACGCATAGAAAAAATACAAAAACGATTTTTACGGTTTCTAGACTATAAGGCACACCAAAGGTCGACGGACTACACACATCGCTGTAAGCGGTATCACTTTCTGCCTCTCGAATTGCGCCGAAAAGCAAATGATATCTGTTTCCTAGTCAAGGTCGCTAATGGTTCCATCGATTCTTCTGAGATCCTGTCCAACATATCAATCCGGACCAACATCTTGGGATTGAGGCAACGTCCGATTTTATATGTTCCTTTCTCTGGCACCAATTATGGGCAAAACGCGTTCCTACCACGAAGTTGCAAAGCTTTTAACGACGAATCGACTGTTCACAACATAGACTTATTTTGTTCTAGTGCAAAATCCATTAAAACTAGTATAGCGAATGGCTATTTTAAATAGCTAGCTGTTTTTCCGACTGCGACTGCATATTTTGATTCTCACATTGTTAATTTTTAAGTTAATTTTTAAGGTAACACAATTCTGGTTGTAACTACACCAACCACCAAGCACGTTTTTTGAAAAAAAAAAAAAAATTTATAGGTGGAGATTTGTAATTAGCTTACAGTTATTTAAGGTTGTGTTTAGTATGTAATCAAAGCTGTAAATCTTCCTAAGAATAATAAAATGAAATAAAAATAAAAAAAATACAACAAAAACAGAAAACATTTTTTTCCAAGCAAACTATAAGTTTTAGACAAAAACGTTTAATGACAATTATTCATTCAAATTACAAGATCTATCGATAGGTATTTTAAAAAACGGGAATTTGTGAAAAAAATCCCTAAGTCCCTCACATAGCAGTTTCGACCCACCGTGCTACACTCAAAGAAGCATCATAGAGGTCTCGCAACATGTCTCCCAGGTCCTCACTCAAATGTTAATGAAATGTGGATATTCGTAATATCGAATAATGTATCTTTGATACCACAGGGAATACAGTCGTGAGCGTACACTTATGCTATGACACAGAATGATTATAGTACTAGACACAGAGTGGCCAGTACCTGCCCTGCTAACTTCAGATACAACTTCGAGGGTAACTTAAGGGGAGCCGAGCATGAAGCACATACAACGGGTGCGGCAGGGCAGCGCACGTGCGAGATTGAAGGCGCCTGACCTGAACTGATGCCATCTAAAAACCACTTCGACTGGTGGAGACTGATGCAGTGACATTAATAGTCAAATAATACAAGCTATTTTTGAGCGTAGTCGCGTCGTGGCGCAATCAATTTGCAGAAAAGTTGTTAATAATTTTAAAGTTTTTTATTTTTACAGGGTGGATAGATAGCATTAATTCTGTGCTAATTTCAAAATATTCGAAAAAATTAACAGTTGCACTAAGTACAGCTTAGGTAATTCATAATATTTCGCGTTCTTCGAAGAATAAAATATTTGAGTTTAATGTGTTAATGGTTTCTGAATTGGGACTGTTTGACCTTGATGTTGCTGAAAGTTTAGAAAGATAAGTTTTGTGGAACTAGGAATAATAAATCTTCAATATTTTCATCAATAAAATTTTCGAGTTTTTATTTTAATTTTCATATCATTAATCGTAGTTTCTAAAAATGTAAAAAAAAGTTTAGAATGGTAAGTAGTGTGTGCTTTACGGGCAATTCAATTTTTCCTTCGCAGTGTGCGTAATATATAATTTAAGTTCTTAGAGTTTGTAATTACTTAATCATAACTACGCACAACATTACCTTACAAAAGTTTAGAATCATACCCACTGTGGAAAATGTTAAAATTGTACATTATAATTTATAATTAGTTGGGCGCGTAGAGCGCTTGAAAACCGTTCACGCCGCCGCCGCCGCATGAGAGCGCATTATCCCGCGACAGTGTACGGTTTCGCGGTAGTGTATGTTTTCTTTGGTACGGTATAGCACGGTATCTTACGATATAGCGCAGTAGAGTACAGTACCTACCTATAGCACAATATTTTTATCAAGCGAATGTTTGTGACTCAATCATGCATAAAGAGCTGAACGGATATGGAGCTTTTCATCCCAGTAATGCGTATGGGATAGTTGAAAATATGTTACCACCATATCCGGATGAATATGGACAGTGTCCACTTATAAATAGTAGTTGCTTTTTTCAACACTCCGTACAACAGTTGTGTAGCATAGTTGGTGAACGGTCAGATTTTCAATCAAGAGGTCATGGATCGATTCTTGATCGAAATGACTGTATTTTTTTTTCACTTTTTTTATTTATTTAATCTTTGACGTTAATAAAAAGAAAATGAATTTCTCTTACTGGATGTAAATCAATGACTGCAGTGCAGTGTTATAATTATAACAAATTGTTAATAAACTTAAATAAAGAGAAAATTTACGCTCTAAATAAAAACATCCTAAACAACCGCTCGATGGGAACCAGAAGAGTACCAACCAAACTACTATACATTTTAAGGTATTTTTTCAAGGGAGAGCGGCGGTTGTCCTTTAAATAAAACCTTTGATGAGTTACCTCCTTGGTCGCCATGTTTCGGAGAAAAAGATAGTCCCATTTTTAAATTACACGACAGATATGAGTTTACTATGTAATTTACTTGGCCGCTAAACACGACAGATATGGATTTTCATACAACATTGCCGGCCGCTGCGCGCATGTATTTGGCCAGTACAGCAATTTCGATTTATCTCGAAGAAGGTTGTCAAAATAATGCTCACATTTCCAAGCATGTTTGAGAAAAAATTGTTTGAAAAACCTTTTTGAAAGCGGCAAGTTTCATAGTCCGTCCTTTAACGACGCAGTCCTCCGCTTCGGTGATCGCCTCGAGCACTTCCGGCGACCCGTCGTCCGCGTCCTCGTCCTCCGACGAGTCCGACTCGTCCAGCAGCTTCTTCTGCCGGTGGAGAGGATTCAGAGCCCAGTCGACCAGTTTCTGGTTTCTCTTGACCCAGCATTTTTCGACTGTATCCATTATCTGTTTACGTTCCTCTGTGGGGGAGGTTTTTATATAGGGTCTAACAAAATTAGCTAAAACTATTTATTATAAGGCTATGATCAGAAAGAAGATTGGCAGATTTGGACCCAGACATTTTTTACGTAAACTAAAAGCCATTCAGGACGGCGGTCATAATTATTATAAACAGAAAAAATTAAGGCATTTTTTAAAAAAAACTTCCACCTCTCCAGAAGTCCGGATTCAAAAGTAGAAATTACTAGTAAAATAGACAAATCGTCCAAAAAGCAGTAGCAAAACGCAACCACAACAGCTATTTTCATCTAATATTATCACTGAGGTATTTTTGGTCGTTACGGAACGTATTTGGCTTGGTTGAACTGATAGTGTGTGTGATTTCGTTTTCTTCCATTTATCATAATATGGAACGGTTATCGTGAATTTTCATTAAAATAAACACAATGAATGCGTAGAAGATTGAGGGGACTATCTAATAAAAAAGATAATGAGTTTCACACACTTGATAAAAAGGTATCATAAGGAGTAGTACCTTTCCCCCAACTTCTACAAGTTACAACCAATTTACATTTTTGTTAGTTTTGTTTCACTCTACACGTATTAATAAGTTTCATTCATGTATGGACCTCTATGTCTGGGTCTCAAATTATATGGCCTTCCGCCAAACTTCTTTGTAGGCTATTCTTTCTTTTTATATATTCAGTTTTTTTAATTTTTATTGGAGCTTTTAACCCTGAGGTTATGTCAGCCCGTAGGCTATTTTTGTTAGGGTTAGTCTAGGGCTAGTCTAGAACGTTTTCTTGTAGCTATAATGCTTCTGGTATCTGCCCTTTGTGTCCCAACTAACTTTCCACCCTGTATAAACCACATACTCTACCCATCAAACTGAACGACTTTTACTATGAGAGGGAAACCTGTCAGAACAAAAAAAAATCGTCTATCCCATACTAAACTGCAATACCTACTCGATTCAAACATATGGGAAAGCTGTTTTTTTTTTGTTGTGACTGGTTTGATCCCATGGTAAAAGTTGTTCAGTTTGATGAGTAGAGTATGTGGTTTATAGGTTAATGATACTTTTCCTTACACCCTGTAAAAAAGCTGTATTTAAAGCTAGAAGTCGACAGTAGAAAGTTGCAAACAATGTGTTCATATAAAAATAGTAACTTACGGTTGGACGACGTATCATAGGGCAATAGATGTTTGACGTAGAATCTATCCAGAGTCCTCTCGGGCTTGGTGGTCAAGGACAGCCTCATCTCCTCGGCGACGCGACCCCACCGCTTCTTCTCTAGGACCTGCGTCAGGCCGCCGTTGCGCTGAACCGCGAGGTATAGCTTCTGCAAGTTTACCTCTACTCCTTCTATCTGAAATTACGAAGTGGGTACACAATACACATACACAAGTTATTAGCATACATTTAGGTATTAAGGCTGGGCCACAAAGAGCGCAGTGGCCGGCCGGCCGGCTCAGCGACCGACGACCGTCGTCTGCAACTGCTGTGAAATATGAAATAGTTTGTCTTTTATATCATTCACTTCATTTCATTCATACACCCTCGTTAAGGGTAGGCCTGTGTCCTGCAGAGCGACGTGTATAGGCTGATGATGACGTGAGGTTTCATAATACTTATATTTTTTAATCCCTTACAAAAAACTGATGACGTCATAGCTCGTGCATAGTGCTCGTCATAGCACATAGAAACGCATGATTTAAAGGGGTACGAACATTTGTATATGGAGCCTGGGATACCTAAACATTTTTTTAATTTTATTTCTAATTTTATAATTTCGCGCGGCCAACCTTAAGACTTTGCATATCGATAGAACACGTCATTACAAACATACTTTTTTATTTGGCAAAATCTCCTAGCCTGCTGTTTTAAGCTAGATATTCGACTTTAAAAGTTTTAATTTTTCAAGACTCCTAGGGGCTTTATTTATCATTTGTTCGAGATGAGACCTGGTATTTGCATAGTAGAGGTGTAAATCTGTAGTTACCTACTTTCGGGGTTGGAACATATCTGCAACTTAGACCAAAGTAAAATTAATGGATAGGCCTTACGCGAACATTTCAAACCAGAAAAATGAGGCAAAACAATTAACAGTTTTACTTCAAATATGTACCGAGATGACAGACCAAGAGCCCTAGTTTGTATGGAAGTACCCGATCTAAGATCTGCAATACCTTTTTTTTTCTTCGAATTTTTATCATTTCTAGCCTGCATAAAAACTTTGCATATCGATAGAACACGTCATTACAAACATACTTTCTTATTTGGCACAATCTCCTAGCTTGCTGTTTTAAGCTAGATATTCGACTTTAAAAGTTTTAATTCTTCAAGACTCCTAGGGGCTTTATTTCTTACCTGATCGAGATGAATCTTGGTGTTTGCATAGTAGAGGTATAAATCTGTAGTTACCTACTAAGAATATATGAAATAAATTATCCTAAAAATAAAAATCATTGGATTATAAAATAGATAAGAAATAAAATACGACGAAACTGGAAGTTGTATAAAAATAAAAGCGGGGAGGGAGAAACTGCAGGGCGTGGGCAAAGCATTTATAAAAATAATAGTAAGCGCGCTTCTAAGAAACCGCGCGACACGCCGGCGATGCGGCAAGATGGTGGCCATGCTAAGGTTTGTTACAATAACGTTCAGAGGAAATAGAATAAAATATAAGACAATCAATATGAAATAAGTTTAATCATTTAATATTTTATTAATTGGTAGTGATCATAATATCAACGAAAATAAATACCTAGTATTTATTTTTTATGAATAGCGATCAGATAATCCGATGTTTATAAATATGCAGCCGGTGAAGTTTAGGTAAACCTAAACCACTCTGTCAACTCTGACAGCATTTCATAAGTTGACAAAAGTGTCAGTGTTGTTCAAATGTCCATTCTATGATAGTTTAGCAATCCCGAGACCTAAGAACGGTCCTGGGATTGTTACATAAAATCAATTAATTGAGGTGTCTGCCTTATTATTTTGAAAAATTAACTTTAGGTAAATATGCATCCGAATATCCGATCTCTAGTTATGGACTATTATTTAAGTTTTGGATTCAAAGTTTTAGAAGAAAACACATTATTTTTCAATTAATGACACGTATTATGTAAAAATCAATTGAGTAGTGCCGTAGCTTACTGATTTATAGTATTACCTGCAATTTAAAGCGGTATCTCCAGTAAAAACAACACAGTTTCAAATCGTGTCAAAAATGCTTCAAACCACTTTAGTTCCAGCAAATCTTTATTTTTATACGATACGAGCTTTTACCCGCGACTTCGTCCGCATAAATTATATACCAGATTTTAAGTCAGATGATAAGCTATCAAACAAAAAAAGTTTCATCAAAATCGGTTCAGTAGTTTTTGCGTGATACTCGAACAAACAAACACCCAAACAAACAAACGAACAAACAAACAAACAAACAAACAAACAAACAAACAAACAAACAAACAGACAGACAAAAAATCCAAAAATTGGTGATTTGGAATCAGGGACATCTAAAAACCATATCGTAATCTTATTTTGTAAATATCTTCAATGTACAGACACACTTCTGTTACAGTTTTATAATAGTTTAGATGGAATCACACCCGTACACAATGCCATAATAGGGTACTTGACAGATTTTTAAAAACTGCTCTATGTTAATCACTGATGTCTAAGGACTCTATAAAAAATGTTTATTTTACATTCCATTACATACAGGGTCCTTCTTAATATGCTGACACTTTTTTAAGGGGATGATCAGACCATCAAACTAAACAACTTTCTCTATGGGACCAACATCTAAATCGCGAAAAAAAAATCAGCTGCCCCATACATTTGGTTCGAGTAGGTTTGCAGTTTTGTATGAACGAGCTGTTTTTTTTTTCGCGATTTCGATGTTGGTGCCATAGAGAAAGTTGTTCAGTTTGACGGTCTGATCATCCCCTTAAAAAAGTGTCAGCATATTAAGAAGGACCCTATATAGTGCAAGAAAAAACGAAAACAAAAAATTTTATTCAAATATCCCGTGAAACGCTTTTCCTGACAATATGGCGGCTCAAATCTATGATGACGTCACGCGCTTTCAAACTCTGGCCGTTGACTACTGTTGAAACTACGAAAAAGTTTTAAAATCGTATTTTTGTGCAAAAAAATGGCTTACAAGGTGTGTGCAGTGCCCGAGCGTAAAAATACTACAATAAGAACCCCAAAAAACTATTCGTGACGGTTCCAAAGGATGCTAAAAAGCGAAAAAAGTGGTGAGTAAGTAGGTCAAGTATAGGAAGAGCTAGACAGTTTGTGGTGTACTAGAATCATGTGGATAAAGATCTATTAACTAATTATCACCTCGTGGTGAGAAGGTTATTCTGTAGGTTATTATTTTTGCCTATTGAGATGGTCATTCGATTGTAGGTAAGTATACAATAACCCAGTAAAATTAGATAAATCAGAAGAAATAATTTCCGGAGTTTTGGAACTTTTTTAAACGTTCCTTTGGTACGTAATATTGAAGAAAAAAAAAAGTCCTGGTGAGGGGGGGGGGGGGGGGGGGGGGGGGGGTGAGCTCGAGGAAGGGGGGGGCTCTAAAGGTGACTTTTTTCAGTTTTTCGCTTATTTCTCGAAATCTGAAAGTCGTATCGAAATACTTTGTATGGACAAATTAAACCTGAGAAAATTTTCTATAAAACAAATACTATGCATTTTTGTCATAGGACTTAACCTTTGAGGGCTACGGGGCCGAAAATGTAACAGCATTTCAAAAATTATGAAAATTGTATGGCGACCCTCATGAAAGTTGAAGATAAAAACAAAATGATTTCATATTCTTAATCAGCAGTCCCGAAAACCCCCACATACAAATTTTCAGTCGGTTCGGGGAACCCTTAAAAGCTGCATTGGCGTTTGAAATTTCCATGGTAGCCATCTTGGATATCGCAATTTTTGATTTTTTTTCACCGCCAACCAAATCTGACCAGGGTCCTCTATGACATTTGTTCGAGGTCCATAACCCTATCTGTCATAGTTTCCGCGGGCCGTTGACCTCATCCATCAGGAGTTGACCTTCCGAGGAAGTCAAAGTTTTCCCTGTATCACCAAGGCATCCATATGATGATCCCCAAATGTCATCCTTGTACCGTAAGGGGAACCCGGAGATAAATTGGAGGTATCTGGTTGACCCCCCCTCCTCCTCCCCCCACATAGATATTAGATAAATACCCGTATAATTGTTCACCGGGTTTCCCCCATTCAACGTATAGTAAAAAGATTTTAGGGATCATCATAAGGATGCCCTGGCGATAAAAATAATATTTCGACTTCCTCAGAAGGTCGACTCCTGACGGATGAGGTCAACGACCCGCGGAAACTATGACAAATAGGGTTATGGACCTTTAACAATTGTCATAGAGGACCCTGGTCAGATTTGGTTGGCGGTGAAAAAAATCCAAAATTGCAATATCCAAGATGGCTGCCATGGAAATTTCAAACGCCAATGCAGCTTTTAAGGGTTCTCCGAACCGACAAAAAATTTGTATCTGGGGGTTTTCGGGGTTGCTGATTAAGAATATGAAATCATTTTGTTTTTATCTTCAACTTTTATGAGGGTCGCCATACAAATTTCATAATTTTTGAAATGCTGTTACTTTCTCGGCCCCGTAGCCCTCAAAGGTTAAGTCCTATGGCAAAAATGCATAACACTTGTTTTGTAGGAAATTTTATCAGGTTTAATTTGTCCATACATAACATACGTCTTGCAGATTTCGAGAAATAAGCGAAAAACTGAAAAAAGTCACCTTTACAGCCCCCCCCTTCCTCGAGCTCACCCCCCCATCACCAGGACTATTTTTTTTCTTCAATATTACGTACCAAAGGAACGTTTAAAAAAAGTTTCAGAACTCCGGAAATTACTTCTCCTGATTGGTATATTTCAGCTTAATTTTACTGGGTTAAAAAAGCACAGAATAAACTCTGTTAAACAACCAAAACATACCTTTAATAAATTTCGCATACTGCTTATCTCCCAAAAGCTGGAGAGTGAGCAGATCATGAGATAGGCAGTAAACGCAAATACACATTTGCGTTCACTGGAGATAGGTAAGTAACTACTTACATTACTGTTTTAACGTTTCGAAGCTCAGCACCATAGAAACCAGGATTGTTTTTTGAAAAACAATCCTATCATTATTGCGTCTACTTCGGGTAGGTTTCCGCTGTCGGCTTTTACAAATTTTTCATCCATATTTAATTCGATTCGACTCACAGGACACTGGTCTGGTAAACCACTGCTATATTTGGCTAAATCTTCTGTTTTTAATAAAAGTCTAAGGCTGAGATTCAGAGACGATTTTTAAGTGTTAGTTCGAACTCCCGTATGTCAAAATCCATACATTTTGACCCTACTTAGTTCGAACTATGACTTAAAAAATCGTCTCTGAATCTCAGCCTTAGAGTATTTATGTACGACACTCACTCTACACGCAAAGTGCACGCAAATGTCTGGAAGCAATTTACGTCATCAACCATTCGGCCAATCACAGTCGTTTACGATCACTTGACTAAAGTCGACAAAAACAATATTTTTACTGTCGATTTTCTCCTAAAATATCCAATATTTTTCTTAACTGATTAGATAGTGGGTTTCCAAAATTCATATTCAATACGGATGCAATCAATAGATCCTATATTTTACATACAGTCAAATACCCTATTATACAGGGTCCTTCTTAATATGCTGACACTTTTTTAAGGGGATGTTCAGACCGTCAAACTGAACAACTTTCTCTATGGCACCAACATCGAAATCGCGAAAAAAAAATCAGCTCTTCCATACTAAACTGCAAACCTGCTCGAGCCAAATGTATGGGACAACTGATTTTTTTTTCGCGATTTTGATGTTGGTCCCATAGAGAAAGATGTTCAGTTTGATGGTCTGATCAACCCCTTAAAAAAGTGTCAGCATATTAAGAAGGACCCTGTATATTCCGTGACAATACAAACAATTCGAACTATTGTAGTACGTGTGCGCTCTCGAGTATAACATTTAACACCAAGAAAACAACTTGACCAAGTCAAATCAGTTGGCCAAGTTGTCAGAGTTATTTACGTTGTAAGAGTTGTTCATGTTGACCGAGTTGTTTATTTTGTCCGAGTTGTCTAAGTCGACCAAGTTGTTCAATCTAGTGTTTACTACGTAAGTAGTAAACAACAACTTGCCGCACCGTTTTTCCCTACTGGTCTTCGTAAGAAGACCAGTAGGAAAAAACGGTGCGGCGCGGCCCGATTTTTTTATTTACTTTATTCAGAAAGGCATATCCATATCCATTATCCATATAGGCGTATCCATATTATGTTTTCGGGGGGAAAGTTTAGGTAAATATGCATCCGATTATCTGATTTCTATTCATAGCAAAAATAAATACCTAGGTAGATATTAGGATCACTACCAATTAATAAAATATTAAATGATTAAACTTATTTCATATTATAATAAAAATAAATAAAAATATAAAATAATTTTATTCCATTTCAGGCCATGGCCGCCATCTTGCAAACACCAAGTTTTATCTCGAAAAGATGATAAATAAAGCCCCTAGGAGTCTTGAAAAATTAAAACTTTTAAAGTCAAATATCTAGCTTAAAACAGCAGGCTAGGAGAATTTGCCAAATAAGAAAGTATGTTTGTAATGACGTATTCTATCGATATGCAATGTTGGCCAAGCGAAATGATAAAAATTCAAAAAAAAAATAGATGACGCAGATATGTTCCAACCCCAAAAGTAGGAAACTACATATTTAAACTTCTACTATGCAAACACCAGGTCTCATCTCGATCAGGTAAGAAATAAAGCCCCTAGGAGTCTTGAAGAATTAAAACTTTTAAAGTCGAATATCTAGCTTAAAACAGCAGGCTAGGAGATTTTGCAACATAAGAAAGTGTGTTTGTAATGATGTGTTCTATCGATATACAAAGTCTTAAGATTGGCCGCGCGAAATTATAAAAATAAGAAAAAAAATAATTGGTATCCCAGAGATGTTCCTACCCCTTGTACACGCCCGAAGTCACAATCTTTGGCGGCAGGTGCGGGAACTCGAATCAAATGTATGAGACAGCTGGTTTTTTTTGCTCCAATCGGTTTGCTCCTATAGTAAAAGTTTTTCAGATTGATGGGTAGGATATGTGGTTAAAAGGTTAATGATTCTTTTACTTACACCCTATACAACGTGTTAATGAATTAACGCAAAACCTCATACACCCCAACTGATTTATAACAAAATAATTAGATTGAAACAATAATTTCATTATTTTGATATTTAAAATTTAAAGTTCTTCGCATTTTAAGTTTTGAGGCAAAAATGATTTGTTATCATTTCAGCACTGAATGAAAGCGCTAATGTAGTAATGTACACACGGCGACAGATCAACCTACCCATAGTTGAACTCTATGTTCATGGACATAAGGTCGAACTATGGGTAGGTTGATCTGTCGCCGTGTGTACTCATGGATACATTTTAATAATCTTGTTTTGGTAGTAATTAGGGTGATTGTGCCCGTGGGGTGGGTTGACATCGGGTTCAAAAAAAGTTTTTTTTTTCAAACAAATTATTTAATATTTTTGAAAAAATTACCTATGTTGAAACCATGATAATTCGATTCTGCTCTCGATTCTAAACAAACTACTTTCTAGTTTTGCGTTAATTCATTAACACGTTGTATAGGGTCCTTCTTAATATGCTGGCACTTTTTTTAAGGCAATGATCAGACCGCCGTACTGAACAACTTCTTCAGCTCTCTCGCTCTGTCATCCCCTTAAAATACTTTCAGCATATTAAGAAGGACCCGGTATATAACTACCATGGGAGTCGCGAAAACAAAATCAGCTATCCCATACATTTGGGTCGTGTAGGTTTGTATTGTAGTTTTGTATGAAAAAGTATTTTTTTTGTGATTCCGATGTTATTCCTATTCCAATAGCAGTTATTCACCACGGATGTTTGCATTGCCTACGCTTCTTCAGAAATAAGTTTTCGTTTGACTTACCAAAGGTGGCTGTTTGAACTTGATATTCTGTGTGGCGAGATAGGCTTTAATCGCAGTCATTTCTCTTGCAGCTGGACCCCAGCGGCTGTACAGTCGAGCGATGTACTGGTAAGCCACTTGGAACTTCATCTCGTCATTGAGAACACACTTTGGCTGAAAGGATTTGGGTGCCACCACTTTGCACAAACCGAATTTGGCAGCTAAAGGAGTTATTTTCTCGAAGAAAGCAATTGGATCCTGTTGAAAACGTTTAACATAAGTATATTATATTATTATACGAGAATTTACCCGCGACTTCGACCGCATAAATTATACGTGTTAATGAATTAACGCAAAACTAGAAAGTAGTTTGTTTAGAATCGAGAGCAGAATCGAATTATCATGGTTTCAACATAGGTAATTTTTTTCAAAATATTAAATAATTTGTTTGTAAAATTTCAAATTTACTGAACCCGATGTCAACCCACCGCACGGGCACACTTGTCCAACTAACTACCAAAACAAGATTGTTAAAATGTATCCATGAGTACGTTAGCGCTTTCATTCATTGCTGAAATGATAATAAATCATTTTTGCCTCAAAACTTAAAATGCGAATAACTTTAAATTTTAACCATCAAAATAATGAAATTATTGTTCCAATCTAATTATTTTGTTATAAATCAGTTGGGGTGTATGAGGTTTTGCGCTAATTCATTAACACGTTGTATTGTAAAAAAAAGTTTCATCAAAACCGGTTCAGTAGTTTTTGCGTGATGCTCGAACAAACAAACACACAAACAAACTAACAAACAGACAGACAAAAAATCCAAAAATTGGTGATTTGGAATCAGGGACATCTAAAAACACAACAACACACAAAGACAATTAGATAAAAAACATAAGACCAAAAGTGCAACTATATTAGACGATAACGGGAAAATACTGTTTGATAATAAAGATATAGTAAAGCGCTGGAAAAGTTACATAGAAGGTTTATATGAAGGAAATGGAATGCAAGAACATGAGCTAGAAAGTGAACATGAAATAGAAGAAGATGACCGAGGCCCACCCATACTTAGAGGAGAGTTTAATAAAGCATTAAATTGTATTCAAAACGGTAAAGCAGCAGGAAATGACAATTTATACATAGAAATGATTAAATATGCCAATTGTGACCCAATGACAGACGAAATTTTTAACCTCATCAAGGAAATGTATGAAACAGGCAATATACCGAAAGACTTTAAAATTAGTAAAACAGTACTGCTACCAAAAAAGCTCAACACCCTTAAATGTGAAGAATACAGGACCTTAAGTCTTATTTCACAGGCTTCGAAGATTCTTCTCAAGATCATTCAAAATAGAATAAGGCCAAGAACAGAATACTATTTAGGACCGGATCAATATGGTTTTAGGCAGAAAAAGGGCACAAGAGAAGCCATCCTCGCTCTCAGGCTTGTAATAGATCGACGTATGGACCTGGGCCTCGAAACGCATATTGCATTCATAGACCTGGAGAAGGCGTTTGATAGGGTGAATTGGGAAAGAATGATGAGGATTATGAAAGAAGCGGGGCTTGACTACAGAGACAGAAGGATAGTTTACCAACTTTACAAGGAACAGGAAACAGTAATAGAGGTGGGGGAGGAAAAAGGCACGGCAAAGATAAGACAAGGTGTACGGCAGGGATGTCCACTCTCCCCATTAATTTTTAATATATTCATAGAATCAGCAATAAGAAAAATATTAGATTCAGACAAAGGGGGTATCAAAAGTAACGGGGAAAAAGTACATTTCATTAGGTTTGCCGATGACATTGCTGCTCTTGCAGAAGACACAGAACAATTAGAAAATCTATTGCAAATAATGGACACTGTCTTTAGAGAATTTGGGTTGAATATAAACATCGGTAAAACAAAAATAATGGTAACAGCAAAAAATGGACCGGTTAATAGTACCGTCAAAATTAACAACACTCCAATAGAACAAGTAAATAAATTTAGGTATTTGGGTAGTCTCATTACAAATGACTCCAGATGCACCCCAGACGTCGTTGCAAGGATTGCTATGGCAAAAAGAGCTTTCAACGACAAAAAACACCTTTTGAAAGCAAAAATATCGAGCAAAATCCGAAAACGCCTAATTAAAGTGTACATCTGGAGTATTGCACTGTACGGCAGCGAGACGTGGACATTGACTAAACGAGATCGAGATAGGCTGGAAGCTTTTGAGATGTGGTGTTGGAGGAGAATGGAGGGGATAAGTTGGACGGAACGAATAACAAACGAAGAGGTATTAAGAATGGTTAAAGAAAGGAGAAACATTTTGAAGACAATAGAAAACCGGAGGGGAAAGATGATCGGACACCTGATACGAAACGACAACTTCTTTAAAACCATACTGGAGGGGAAGAGAGGCAGAGGAAGACCCAGACAGAGTTATCTAGCCCAAGTGAAGGAAAAGGTTGATGTCGTGTCGTATCAGGAACTCAAGACACTAGCTGAAAGTAGACAGGATTGGCGAATACTCCACCGACAAGAGCGTAGCTCTTAAATAAGATGATGATGATGATGATGACATCTAAAAACCATATCGTAATCTTTTTTTTGTAAATATCTTCAATGTACAGACACACTTCTGTTACAGTTTTATAATAGTTTAGATTTGTAAACTCCTACCACAAACACTCTGACAAAAAAGTGGTGTTATAAGTTTGATGCCGACTGTGACATCGTAGCTCCCAAAGTGGTGTACTGATTTTATGCGGTTTTTGTAACCAATAGTTAATTTTTGCGAGAATTTTCATGAAAATCAATTCACCAGATTTTAACATAAATCAGCTTAAATTGAGAGGTGTGAAGCGATCTCGGCCACTATCACAAATAAATACATCATTTATTTCTGTGTAATAAAGTTAATAATTTAGCACTGTGGACCACATACATAAGCTTCGGCAAGTTATACAGAAGACTGAAGAGTATAACCTGCCCCTTTGCTTGGCGTACGTGGACTACGAGAAAGCCGATTCGATCGAGACTTTGGCTGTACTGCAGTCTCCTCAGCGATGCCAAGTAGACTACCGGTACATCCAAGTGCTGAAATGCTTGTACAAAAACTCCACTATGTCAGTCCGACTACAGGACCAGAACTCGAAACCTATCCTACTGCAGCGAGGCGTTAGGCAGGGAGACGTTATATCTCCGAAACTGTTCACCGGAACTGTAAACTGTGCACTGGAAGATGTTTACAAGGTTCTGGACTGGAAAGGGCTAGGCATCAACATAAACGGCGAGTACATCAGTCAACTTCGGTTTGCCGATGATATAGTCATCATGGCGGAGACTATGGAGGAGCTCAGTCGAATGCTCGATGATCTCAGCAAAGCCTCCGAACGAGTTGGTCGGAAGATGAACATGGACAAGACGAAGATCATGTCAAATGCCCATGTTGTACGTGGGTACAACATGGGCATTTGACATGATCTTCGTCTTCGTCAGGAGTGGTCCTGTAATGATCGGAAACTCTGCGCTCGAAGTTGTTGACCATTATGTTTACCTGGGACAAACTATTCAGTTAGGTAAGTCCAACTTCAAGAAAGAGATCAACCGTCGAATCCAACTCGACTGGGCAGCGTTCGGGAAGCTAAGTAGTATCTTCACGTCCCAAATACCGCAGTGTCTTAAAACGAAAGTCTTCGATCAGTGTGTGTTGCCAGTGATGACATATGGAACAGAGACGTGGTCGTTCACTCTAGGCCTCAAAAAAGGCTGAAAGTCACCCAAAGGGCAATGGAGAGGGCTATGCTCGGAGTTTCCCTGCGAGATCGAATCAGAAATGAAGAGATCCGCAGAAGAACCAGAGTAACTGACATAGCCCAAAGAACTGCTAAACTTAAGTGGCAGTGGGCGGGGCACATTGCTCGCAGAACCGATGGCCGGTGGGGCCGAAAAGTTCTCGAGTGGCGACCTCGTACCGGAAAGCGCAGCGTGGGTAGGCCCCTCACACGGTGGACCGACGACCTGGTGAAGGCGGCGGGAAAACGTTGGATGAGGGCGGCGCAGGACCGGTCGTTATGGCGTTCCTTGGGGGAGGCCTATGTCCAGCAGTGGACGTCCATCGGCTGAGATGATGATGATGAAAGTTAATTATTAAACGCGAAATAAATGCTAAAACCATAGATCTAACGTTTTAAATGAAAACAAATTAAATAACTAAAAGCTACAAAAAATACACATTAACAGCTATGGACTGGAGCACTGGCGATTTGCGAATCTGGGAGGGTCTATTATTGTTATTATATTAACTAATTGACTGACAAAAGCACACTTCTTGGTAAGTTACAGCTTATCTGACAGATCGTTTGACATATCTTTCATACAAAATATGTCAAACGATCTGTCAGATAAACTAACAAGGATTTACTAAGAAGTGGTAAAACAGGCACTAGGTCAATCAAAATTTCGGGAACCGCAGATGAATGTCGAAAAAAACAATTGGCATTTTATTAATGCACTTAAATAAATCTTGTTACCAAACTGTTGTAGTTGAAATCCAATATGTATCGAATCGAGTCGAGCGAGTAATAGAAAATTATATACTTTTCTCTCAAATATCACCGGGATATCACCCCTTCTTGGTTAACATCCCACATATCCGCACAAAGCGCCTTTCTGAATCTTTTATAATGCGCACAGCCAAGGAGTAGAATGCCTTACCTGCGTCAGTATTTCCGAGTACTTACAATCCGAATTCCTTTAACCGCTCGTATCCCAGCTTTAAGATGACAATAGATAAACCATTGTTTATCGGTCGATATCGTGTCGGTGGGAGTACGGTACCCTTCATTAAAGTACGAGTGAATAGGCATCTTCTGGGTAAGCTCGCTACATCTACAACCCCATCTTCGTCCTGAGGACTGGATTGAAGTGAAGAGCAAACCCATAGTTAATTTAAAAAAAAATATATATACTAACAAACACTTACATTAAACTCGGCTTCAGTTGGAACAAATGTCGGCGCGTCAATCAGTTTGGCACCATCCACATTCTTCGGGAAAGTTAATTTAGTAGTAGCAAGTTTGTTAGTCCTCACAGTCTGACTAGTGGACGGCTGTGGCTCCTTGGCATCATTGCTAATACCCTTTATGGGAGCAGATGGGTCACTAATTGACAATGTATCCAGCAAACGGTCCAATAACTTCTCGTGTTTGACCAAGAACAAATCATTAGAAAGTTTGCCCTGAGTTTCTGATTTCAAAATCAACCGTGCCCTCATCATCCTCTTGGATGAACCACTAATATTTTGTGACCTCATCTCTATAACATGTGGGCTGTCATTCGGTAAAATGTCTAAGTAAAGTGTATCGTCTTCGCCATATCTGGTGGGTGTAGTTGTCCGAGAGTTTCTTGTTCCGTGGTAGATTTGTGGTATTATAGCCGACCTCTCATCGTCTGCGTTAAATTCGTAGATATCGCTATTTGCAACTGATCTAGGATGTTGCATTAGGCTTGATATTCGCTTTATTTTATCGACTCTGCCACAGTGTGAGCAGGTGTGACAACGACTGGCCATTTCTTGTTTGGACGCTGATACTACATCGTTTATGGTTCTCAAGCTTTCAGACGGGCAGGGTGACGCACCGCGCCGGCTCTCGCTCACGTCGACATATCGTCTTTTCGACGAGCAGGGTGACGCACCGCGCCGGCTCTCGCTCACGTCGACATATCGTCTTTTCGACGGGCAGGATGACGCACCGTGCCGGCTCTCGCTCACGTCGACATATCGTCTTTTCGACGGGCAGGATGACGCACCGCGCCGGCTCTCGCTCACGTCGACATATCGTCTTTTCGACGGGCAGGGTGACGCACCGCGCCGGCTCTCGCTCATGTCGGCATATCGTCTTTTCGACGGGCAGGGTGACGCACCGCGCCGGCTCTCGCTTATGTCGTCAGATGGACTTTTCTCTGTATGGTTAAAAGTAGTTTTTTGGTTAGGAACAGGAGGTGTTTTGAAATGAGGCTGGCTGTTGGAGTTCATCCATTTGTCGATACCATTCTGGCCGTAGAATTGTGGTGACAAAGAATCAGATACGGAATAGTACAATGACGGTGTCACACAATCAGATGATGCTGAAAAATATATAAATTGTAAAAAATTACTGTCATAATAGGAATAATAATAAAGTATTTCCTAATATGTCATTTACTTGGCTTTGTTCTGTAAATGGCATAACAAAAATACCAGCGCAAGCTGAGAAATTACAAAGACAACAAAATAATAATAATCAAATAAGCGTAATAGAAGGACTATAAAGTATAAATGATTGTAATTAAAGTATAAATGATTAAAGTATAAAGTATAAATGATTGTATAAGAGAGATAAGGGCAAGAAAATGATGGTCAAGGGGAAGGACCTAGGATACTTTACACAAGATGTATGGCAACGTTAAGATACCTGGTGTAGATGGAACGTCTGGTCGTTCAACAAATGTACTTTTTTCTTTTGAATGTTGTGTGTTGACATTATTTTCCAATGCCGGTATGATTTCATTATAAGTCTTTAAACGTGTCTCTCTTGTATCTTCTGTAATTAGATTATTAAAAATTTATTTTAATTAACAAAAAATTTAAACCGCATTAAAAAAAAATGTACGAAAATAATATTGCAGCTGATGACTTTTTCATTTGCATCTACAGGGTGTAACAAAACACCCTAGTTATACTTAAGGGGGTGCTTCAGACCATCAAACTGAACAACTTTCATTATGGAGCCAACATCGAAATCGCGAAAAAAAATCAGCTCTTGATTTCATACAAAATTGCAGTACCGTCTCAACTCAAATGTATGGGACGGCAGATTTTTTGTATCTTTTCACGACGTTTTGGCTCCATAGTTAAAGTTGTTCAGATTGATAGTCTGAAGCACCCCCTCAAGTATTACTAGGATGTTTTGTTACACCCTGTATTGGAACATTAATTTGTTTTATCGAAGTCGCTGTCAAGCCGGTACGATTCGCGACAGGGCTTGCTTTAGTTTTTTGGTTTGGCTTGATACCAATTCTACACTTATCTCTCGGAATATTACAAGTGAAAATGAATGCTGTGTGATTTATTTTTTCTCTTTGAATGATAAGTAAAACGAGTTTTAAGCTCGCGAAGGCATCGCGATACCTACAGTTAGCAGCAATAAGTTGTATACACTTTTGTTCTATGTCGTAGTACTAAAGTGTATTATAACTTATTGCTGCTGACTGTACCTTTATCCCGCCTAAAAAAATATCTTAATCACGCAATGCCGCTCTAAATAAATTAGGCGACAGGGCCTAATTTATGCGGTCCATTCGCTATAGGCTAGTCACCTACCTTGCTAATAATTTAATCGCATTGTTATTTAAAACTTAGCCACCATAAAAGAGGGGTACATATCAGAATCCCGAAACTCATAATACCTTAATTTAAAATACCTTAGACCAAAATACCCGAATTCAAAATACCAAAACATTCATAATACCTTAGCCCAGTTTACCTTACCCCGAAATCCCGATATTTAAAATACCAAATGCTTATTATGTCAAATGTTTAAAATACCTTAACTTCAAATACCAAATACGAATGGTAAGTATACGGCGCATTTTTTTTTACCGACTTCATACTATGACAGTATGCAATCCGAAACTTATATTAGATACAGAGAAACGGGCTCTTAGGAACTAGATCTTTATGTATGATTGTTTTTTTGCATAGTTAATTTTTTAACTGACTTCTAAAAAGGAGGAGGTTTCTCAATTCCACCGTATATATTTTTTTATGTGTGTTCGCGGATAACTTTGTCGTTTATGAACCGATTTTGATGATTATTTTTTTGTTGGAAAGGATATATCCCAACGGTGGTACCATGTTAAGGAAACCAGGATCTGATGATGTCATCCCAGAGTAATCGAGGGGAACCTTCGAAAATCGTAATAACTTCGGCATTTATTGACCGATTTGGATGATTCTTTTTTAGTTTCGAAAGATTTACCCTCGAGATGGTTCCATTTTAATTTGGTGAAGATCTGATGAAGTGCTTTGGAACTACATAATAGATCTTCTCAAAAATTGAAAGCAAATCATCGGCGATTAAGGCTTTGACTGCCAAATGACCGACAAACAATGGAAAATCTATTGTTATTGTGACCCGACGGCGTTCAACGTGTTAAAAAATTCGCTTCATATCGATGTACCCTTTGCATGTTTAACTGATATCTGAGTCGAACTAATGAATTCACAACTGAAAATTGTGAAATTAACAAACTAGGTAACAAAAAATTTAAACCGCGTTCAAAAAAACGTAAAAGTTAAAAAATAATATTGCTGCCGATGATTTTTTCGTTCGCA
The DNA here is from genome assembly GCA_922987775.1 of Agonopterix subpropinquella. NCBI lineage: Eukaryota > Metazoa > Arthropoda > Insecta > Lepidoptera > Depressariidae > Agonopterix > Agonopterix subpropinquella. The sequence continues at coordinate 29,792,799 of OV277693.1, forward strand.
TTATAAGAACATTAATTTGTTTGATAGAAGTCGGTGTCAAGCCAAGCCAAAAAAACTAATGCTAGCCCTGTCGCGAATCAGACCGGCTTAAGTCAAGTTATATAATTTTTGAACTTAAAATTTTTTTTGAAGGTTTTTTTTAATTTTTTAGGGTTCCGTAGTCAAACAAGGAACTCTTATACTTTCGTCCATTCTGTCTGTCTGTCTGTCTGTCTGTATGCCCAGCCTCAATAACTCGCTCATTTTGGCACCTATTGAATCGGGCATGAAGACAGATCAGAAATAAATGTACCTATAAACCTACAGGGACTTACTAGTACCTACTCTATTTTTTTTTTGTGCTGTTGACTTATTATACACATAATTATATTATTAATATTGAAATGATTGATTACTACTCAAGTTTGTTTTTATTTTGCAATGAAATGTTTTGAATGGGTAAGTAATGGGAACGTGTATGGAACATCAGTTTTTTTCTCAAATCAGAGTCCAACACTTAAGCCAACGAGCCGTCCTAATCCATCTCCACAGCCGTCTGCGTATGGTACCTACAGAAATAAGAAACTACATACGATCTGCATGGGTAGCATGCCACCGTGATACAGCGCTATCACACCTTCGCTCTCTTTCTAATTGCGCGCGAACGAACGAGATAAAAGACGTGATACAGCCGTATCACGTGCAGCATGCTACGGCTTCTGGACTGCGATTTTTGCACATCACACGTTCAAATCAGCAGTAGAAAGATGCATAATCTCCATTTAATTGTAATTTTTACATTTTCTACTGCTGATTTGACCATGTGATATTCAAAAATCGCACTCCGATTTTAAACAACGTTTAAAAGACAAACATATTTTTGCCGTTATATCGGCTTCTAATATAATGAGTAATTAGTTTACCAACCGCAAAAACCCGTGTCGACAATCAACAATAGCAACTTGAACAATGAACAACTTTTACTTTGGGAGCAAAGCGATCAGAGCGTATATAAAAAAAACAGCTGTTCCATACTAAACTGCAATACCTAATCGACTCAAATGCATGCCGATCGGTTTGCTTCTATTGTAAAAGATGTTCAGTTTGATGGGTAGACTCTTAGTTTAAAAGGATACTAATGATATCAATTTCACCCTCCTGTATATCCCTACGTCCTCCTTAGGTAGGTACTCACTCATATCGGCAATCTATAATTAATAGGTATAACAAAACACGAATATTTAATTTCTAGCAAAATTTTAAGGGTGTATTCAGACAAAGAAACTAAACACTTGTCCCTAAGGAACTTGGGTCAAAAAGGTGATTTTTTTGGACCTCTCGACCTTTTTTGGATCAGCCGATCGATTTTCTACAGGGTGTTAGGAAAAGTATTATTATGCTTTAAACAACTTTCTCCATGGCACCAACATCGAAATCAAATGTCTATAATGCTGAAGATTTTTTAAGGGGATGCTCGGACCATCAAACTGAACAACTCTCTCAATGGCACCATCACCTAACCAGCAAAAAAAAATCTTCTGTTCATACAAAACTGAAATTCTTCTATACCCAAATAATATGAGACAGCTGATGTTTTTTTCCGCAATTTCAATGTTGGTCCCATCCCATAGAAAAATTTCATTATCTGATCATCCCCTAAAAACCGTTAGCATATTAAGTTCATTAAGTATACAACATACCTACCTGCCTACCTACATACATAGATACATTAATTTATACATATGGGTTGTAGCCTAGCATTTATGTTGAAACGGTGAACTCCGACCATCAAACTGAACAAATTTCACTTTGGAGCCTACCTCAGGAAACGTGAAAAAACATATACTGTCCCATACAAAACTGCTGTTCCTACCTACCCGACTAAAATTTATGGGAATAATATGTCTATAAAACTTGACAAAGCGTTAAAATAGGTAACTTAACATTGAAATTAAACGTAAACGGTGTAAAGATACTAAACTTACACTGGAATGTTTAAAATTTTGACTATTTAAAATAAGTTATTTTGGGCATTTGTATTTTGAAATAAGGTCTTTTGGGTTCGGGTAATTTAAACATTCGGTATTATAAACTTTTGGTATTTAGAATTTTTGGTATTTCAAGTTTAAGGTATTTTGAATTCGGGTATTTTGGTCTAAGGTATTTTAAATTGAGGTATTATGAGTTTCGGGATTCTGATATGTACCCTAAAAGAGGTCTATCTTTGGTAAATTATCTTGATGCGCTTTAACATAACCGATTTCCATACTTTAAGATATTACTGTCCTCCAAAATTTATAATGAACCTTATTACTAGAGATCGGATATTCGGATGCATATTTACCTAAACGATTGGACAACATGTACAACTCCACAGTGTGTTTTTGAACCTCATTTTGTGACAGGCTATCTTTATTGACTGATTGAATGGAGAAATATGTCACGAATGAAGGACAAAAACTCCCGCGACGCTCACTATCATAGTTTTGAAACAAATTCGATTTTTACTTTAAGTCCCGGAATCTTAAGATAAACGGTATTTATTAAAAGAAAAAAAACTGTGCATAAAAATCTTAATTTTGTACTGTAATCCAAAAGGCTTAATATTTAGCTAAATTATAAACCATTTGTGGGCAGGCTAGGGCTTCTCAGTTTCAAGATAATCGTGATTATGATAAAATCGTATTTTTATTTTTTGTGACTAAAGTCTTTAGTATTCGCAATTTATTTTTGCTTTAAAACGTAGCCTACATTATGGACTACTACCACAATAAATACCGATTGCGAATATCGCGGACTTTCGGAGATATAATGTTTTTTTTTTCAAAATCCCGTGTTCCGGGATTTTGTTCAAATTTGATTGTAACTTTTTGGCGACAAAAAGCACCGGGTATAGAGCTGCCATTTGGCATTATCGCCACAAATATTATAATAAAGAGGAATGATTTGATTTTTTGTCAATACAAACAAGCCTGTTCAAACAGGCTCCTAAACTACTGGACCGATCTGAATAATTCTTTCACCATTAGAATGCTACATTATCCGTGATGAACATAGGTTATGAAAAAAACGGCCAAGTGTGTGTCGGGAAAAAAGGGACATTGGAATTTTGTATACATCTAGAAATTGTGAAGTACCTACGTAGGTATTTTTTATATCATGTCATGTTCTTCGGTCAATGTTATTTGCATTTATATGACTTTATTTGATATTTAATACCTTATAATGAGAAGACGCGTTCAGTATTTCGTCATTCTGGTCCATTAGTCTGGTCATGTTTATTTGATTTGAAGGGAAACTGATATACTGAAGCACCATATTAGTCGGGTCAATTCGGAATTCGTTATAAGATATCTTATAACGAATTCCAAAAAAAAACTAAATTTATTAACAAAATGTGAAAACGAAATTATAGAAAACAAATAATTTATAAGTCATTTATAATAAAAAATAAATATCACTTTAGTGTTCAAACAGTTTTTAAAGAGAAATAAAAAAAATTGTAACCATCCCTATTCAGTATTTGTAAAATAACACTATTTATACAATCCCGGGATTTTGAAAAAAAAAATAATATCTCCGAAAGTCCGCGATATTCGCAATCGGTATTTATTGTGGTAGTAGTCCATAATGTTGGCTACGTTTTAAAGTAAAAATAAATTGCAAATACTAAAGACTTTAGTCACAAAAAATAAAAATACGATTTTATCATAATCACGATTATCTTGAAACTGAGAAGCCCTAGCCTGCCCACAAATGGTTTATAATTTAGCTAAATATTAAGCCTTTTGGATTGCAGTACAAAATTAAGATTTTTATGCACAGTTTTTTTTCTTTTAATGAATACAGTTTATCTTAAGATTCCGGGACTTAAAGTAAAAATCTAATTTGTTTCAAAACTATGATAGTGAGCGTCGCGGGAGTTTTTGTCCTTCATTCGTGACATATTTCTCCTTTCAATCAGCCAATAAAGATAGCCTGTCACAAAATGAGGTTAAAAAACACACTGTGAACTCGGACAACATGAACAACTCTGCCAATTTGGTCAACTTACCTATACAATGTTGTCTGAGTTGACCAAGTTGTTCATATTGTCAGAGATTATTTGTTGTCGAAAGTACTTACTTAATTATACCAACCACCACCACCACCAAAATATACAATAAATTAACGCAAAACTAGAAAGTAGTTTGTTTAGAATCAAGAGCAGCATCGAATTATCATGGTTTCAACATGATGGGTAATTTTTTTCAAAATATTAAATAATTTGTTTTTAAATAATCAATACTATTATCTAGACTATTATAAAACTGTAACATTACGATATGGTTTTTAGATGTCCCCGATTCCAAATCACCAATTTTTAGATTTTTTGTCTGTCTGTTTGTTTGTGTGTTTGTTTGTTCGAGCATCACGCAATAACTACTAAACCGATTTTGATGAAACTTTTTTTGGTTTGATAGCTTATGATCTGACATAAAATCTGGTTTATAATTTGTGCGGACGAAGTCGCGGGTTAACGCTATATTACGAGAGATAAGTATACTTTTTGCAACCATAAGCAGCAAGGCTGATTCAGTGTCTATAGGGTGAAGAGCATCTCTGTGATGGGGTTGACGTCGGTCTGCCTGCATATCGTCAGTCGGTTTAGGAGATACAGCCGTTCAAAGGCGAGTTACGGGTGCAAAAAACGGCCGATCAGCAGCAAGGCTGATCGTATGATACTATTGTAATATGCACTGAGGCTATGTGAACAGTACAAAAACTGACGTGGTTCATCAGTCGGTTTAGGAGATAAAGCCGTTCAAAGGTCAGTTATGTGTGCAAAAAACGGCCGATCAGCAGCAAGGCTGATCATAGGATACTATTGTAAGATGCACTGCAGCTAAGTGAACAGTACAAAAACTGACATGATCCGTCAGTCGGTTTAGTAGGTACAGCCGTTCAAAGTTTCAAAAATTAATGGTAATAAAAAAATAATGATTTCCCGAAAGGATGATCATAGGATATTATTGTAATATGCACTGTAGTTATGTGACTGACATGATCCGTCACTCGGTTTAGTAGGTACAGCCGTACAAAGTAGCAAAAATTAATGGTTACAAAAAAATAATGATCTCCCGAATGGATGATTATAGGATATTATTGTAATATGAACTGTAGTTATGTGAACAGTACAAAAACTGACATGATCCGTCAGTCGGTTTAGTAGGTACAGCCGTTCAAAGTTGCAAAAATTTATTTTTACAATAAAAAATAATTATCTCCCGAAAGGATGATCATAGGATATTATTGTAATATGCACTGTAGTTACTAAACACAGAAGCTATGTTAACACTATTTAAACTGACATGATAATGTCGGTCAGTTTAACAGTTATTACCGCTAGTTACAAAGAAACTTGCTGCTAAAAATTATTAGAAGTAGTTTAGTGGTTATGAGTTTCGTTAGGTACTAGTATTGAAAAGTGAATGTTCAGAGTTTTATCTCTTTGTTATCTTCCTGATTTGTATCTCTGACTATCCCCTCGGGCAATATAGTCATAAGCACTATGCTATGTTGTGCTTGTTTGTAATGAACATGATTCGTCAATCAGATTACATACAGTCCAATAAAAGGCTGAATATGCGGTGTAGCTATGTAAGTACTGTTAAACTGACATGCTAATTATGTCAGTCCGTCAGTAGTTATCAAGGAACATACTACTCGTAGTCAAAGAATAATTATATACATATACTAACGTAAACCGTAGTCTTAATCACTGCTAGCAGAGAGAGGTGAGTTACGATTACGTTGAAAAAATCAAGGGGCACAACACAACACAACCGAGGACTGTACCGAAGGAAATTTTGGAGTGAAAACTTAGTCTGTCCTTTTTGGTAGTTAGATATGATCCGAGCATACCTCGTAGGAAGTCAACAGTAGGTAGAATAACTTGGACAACATGAACAACTCGGACAACCTGGTCAAATGATTTGACTTGTTCAAGTTTTTCATGTTGTCCAATTAAGTACTTTCGACAACAAAACATCTCGGACAACATGAAAAACTCGGGCAACTTGGACAACTCTGACAACATTGTATAAGTTGACCAAATCGTCAGAGCTGTTTATGTTGCCCGAGTTTTTCATGTTGTTCGAGTTGTTAATGTTGTTCGAGTTGTTCATTTGAACACCACGACCACGATCAAGTTCTAATAGCCAAATATTTTAGCCATCCCGGGTCTTCGAAACGATCCTGGGATTGTTTCATAAAATAAATAAATTAAGACTTGTACACAAATTAATCTTGTGAAAAGTGAAAAATGAAGTTAGGTATTTACCTAAACCGGAGATCGGATATTCGGATGCATATTTATGCATATCATACATGGTGATTTAAGGTTCCTTTACTTTTAATTTTTCTGTGTTATGGATGAATCTGTAAATTTTTTTGGTACCTATTTCTTATTTTTGTGTGGCAATAAAATGCATTTTATTTATTTATTTTTGTTTTAGAGGAGTGAAATAAAGCTTAAGGCGCTGTCCTATTGCCATCGCTCGCGCGATCATGCGTTCGTCCGACGAAAATCATTGTGCCACTGTGCGTTTAAACATACTTATATCAGCGGAATATCCTACAGAAGGTCGTGCTATCATGAGATGCGATCGAATTGTTCTATTTTTATTTAGATATAAGTATGTTTAAACGCACAGTGGCACAATGATTTTCGTCGGACGAACGCATGATCGCGCGAGCGATGGCAATAGGACAGCGCCAAACAGTGTAAATTTTACCATCTTTAATGTTTTTACACAGAATTTCCTCTCCGTATTCAGGGTGTAACCAAACACCCTACTAATATTTTTAAAGGGGTGGTTGAGACCATCAAAATGAACAACCTTCAGTATGGAGACAACGTCAATAGTGAGAAACAGCTGATTTTCATTCTCAATGATGGCTTTTTAGATTAAAAACTTACTCTGAAGTGTTCGGATTTCTTAAAAATTTTTGCCGGTTTTTTACTGTTTATAAATACTGAACGAACTGACGTTTCATGTCAGTTTTAATATTATTTACATATCTACAGCGCATATAACAATACCGTCTTATAACCAGCCTTAATGTCGGTAATTTTTTTTTTTCATGCCTGTTTTATACTATTCACAGCTAGAGTGCATAGTCATAGTCATAATAGTTACAACAACAATGCATACTACAATAATATAAATTATGATCAGCCTTGCTACTGATCGTCCTTTTTTGCAACCATAATTACTGACCTTTGAACGGCTATACCCTCTAAACCGACTGACGAATCACGTCAGTTTTTGTACTGTTCACATAGCTAGAGTGCATACTACAACAATATAATATGATCAGCCTTGCTACTGATCGTTCATTTTTTGCACCCATCTCAAAAAAATTCTCAAATTTTTGAATTTCGAGGTTACCGTTTTTTTTCTATACTGTCATGTTCTTCACCTTAGTTCAATACCCATACGTAATAGTAAGACTGTCTAAAGTTGCCATACAAAGCTATAAGACAAGATGAAAAAGTCAATTTCTATGGGTCTTATAGCTTTGTATGGCAACTTTAGACAGTCTTACTATTACGTATGGGTATTGAACTAAGGTGAAGAACATGACAGTATAGAAAAAAAACGGTAACCTCGAAATTCAAAAATTTGAGAAATTTTTTTTAGTTTATTTTTGCTACGGCGGGTTGTGATCTTTAAGACTCGGGTATTTATATAAGTCATTTCATACCCTACAATAATATCAAAACGGCAATCGGTAATCTTTTTTGTAATTAAAAAGTCCCGTGGCTACAGTACTATAACTACAGTGCCTATTACAATAATATCCTATAATCATCCATCGGTTCAGTGTTAATAATCTTGCTTTAAATGCAAAGAAAACTAAATGTATTAAATTCACTCTACCAAACGTTATAAATAATGAAAATAATATAACTTTAGATAATGATATATTGCATTTCACAAGTAATACTGTATTTTTAGGGATAAAGATTGACTCGAGGCTGCAATGGGGTCCACATATAGAAACCCTAGCGGGTAGGCTGAGCTCGGCAGCTTATGCAGTTCGAAAAATAAGACAGCTAACTGATATAGCTACTGCAAGACTTGTATACTTCAGCTACTTCCACAGTATCATGTCTTATGGTATTTTGCTGTGGGGCCGTGCTACAGACGTCGAGGCTATCTTTATCCTTCAAAAGCGGGCAATTCGAGCCATTTATAATCTGCGTTGTCGAGACTCACTACGAGATCTTTTTAAAGATATCAGTATTTTGACTTTCTACAGTCAATATATTTACGAAAATATTTTATATGTTCGAAAAAATGTGTCTCTCTTTCCCAAAAACAGTGACGTTCATAATTACAATACAAGAAATAAAAATAAATTAGTATTCCCACATTTTCGACTCAGTAAAGTCAACACATCTTTCATGGGGCACTGTATACGCTTTTATAATAAGATACCAGAGGATATTCTAAACTTACCAGACAAAAAGTTTAAGTCTCATGTTAAACAAGTCCTCTGTAAAAAAGGTTACTATAAACTCGATGATTATTTGAATGACCAAAATGTCTGGTCTTGACAATTTTACACTATGTAATGCAATATTGTATTTTAATTGTACTTTGTACATTTTGTTTTGTTTAAAAGATGTGTGTTGTAGAGTTTCTGGCCGCATCTTCTCTCAACGGAACACCTTCCGACGCGGTGGTAGAGTCAAAAAATGACGTCAAAAAGCTATCTATATGATATTATTTTGAATAAAAAATTGAATTTTGAATTTTTTGAATTTTGAATCCTTTCGGGAGATCATTATTTTTTTGTAACCATAAATTTTCGCAACTTTGAACGGCTGTACCTACTAAACCGAGTGACGGATCATGTCAGTTTTTTACTGTTCACATAACAACAGTGCATATTACAATAATACCCTATGATCATCCTTTCGGGAGATCATTATTTTTTTTATTACCATTAATTTTTGAAACTTTGAACGGCTGTACCTACTAAACCGACTGACGGATCATGTCAGTTTTTGTACTGTTCACTTAGCTACAGTGCATATTACAATAGTATCCTATGATCAGCCTTGCTGCTGATCGGCCGTTTTTTGCACACATAACTGACCTTTGAACAGCTGTATCTCCTAAACCGACTGATGAACCACGTCAGTTTTTGTACTGTTCACATAGCTTCAGTACATATTACAATAGTACCATACGATCAGCCTTGCTGCTGATCGGCCGTTTTTTGCACCCATAACTCACCTTTGAACGGCTGTATCTCCTAAACCGACTGACGATATGCAGGCAGACCGACGTCAAACCCATCACAGAGATGCTCTACACCCCATAAACACTGAATCAGCCTTGCTGCTTATGGTTGCAAATAGTACACTTATCTCTTATACTACTAGTTTGTTTTTAAAATTTTAAATTTACTGAAACCGATGTTAACCCACCCCACGGGCACACTCACCCTACTCACTACCAAAACAAGATTATTAAAATGTATCCATGATTACGTTAGCACTTTCATTCATTGCTGAATTGATAACAAAAAATCATTTTTGACTCAAAACTTAAAATGCGAATAACTTTAAATTTCAACTATCAAAATAATGAAATTATTGTTTCAATCTTATTATTTTGTTATAAATCAGTTGGGGTGTATGAGGTTTAGCGCTAATTCATGAATAGAGATCGGATATTCGGATGCATATTTATTTACCTTAACCTGTGCCTTAACTTCATTTTTGGCTATAAAATTATGGAAATTATCTTTTTTTAAATATTTTTGAGATGCCAGGAAAATGCGGGAATGCATAACTAATTAACTAACTGCCTCCGTGGTCTAATGGTTAAGAGCATTGGCTCTCGACACGGAGGTCGTGGGTTCGATTCCCACGGAGGACACCTAGTGATATGTCACTTTGTGCGTTTTTCCCTAATTGGTTAGGACATTGCAGGCTGAATCGCCTGATTGTCCGAAAAGAAAAATGATTCCGTGCTTCGGATGGCAAGTTAAGCCGTTGGTCCCGGCTACTATCTCTGGTGGTAGTAGTCGTTACATAAAAAACCACGTCAGAGGCCGTAAGGCGGTCTGAAAAAACTCTGACACCAGGGCTCTGCCCACACGATAAGAAGAAGATAACTAATTGAATGCATAGTATTTAAGCAACTACTCAAAACAATTTAATTTAAAAATGTTTTTTTTTTCTTTAAATAAATCCCGGGTTGTCAGGATTTCCGGGAAAAAGTATAAAAGCGACTTCTTAAAATTATAAAACTAAACAAAAAACTTTTTTTTTCGTTACAAAAGTGCACTCCATAATAGCCAACACCTCAACTTTAGGTAAATAAGAGCTTTTACCCGCGACTTCGTCCGCATAAATTTTGCTGTTTATTCTTGTGCCTGAACGTAGGCACATTGGGCTATTTCTGGCTACTAGCCTTAACTTAGGTTTGTCCCGGTGGATTACGGGTGCAGCCTGCACAAGAGCTGGCTCAGGTTCTTTCACTATATTATGATTCTCATGACCGTTTTGTACTGGCACATCTTTTGATCGTTCCAGCCTTTCCAGAAGTACAATCGGTTGAAGATGCTTGTGCATGTCTGCAAGTTCATGGAAGATTTATTTACTACAATAAAAACACAAACTGGAATTGATAAAGGTCTTTGAAACAGTTCCTTTTGAAGTTCCAGAATAATTATTAAATACGAGCATTTATCCGCGACTTCGTCCGCATAAATTATTTACCAGATTTTAAGTCAGATGATAAGCTATCAAACAAAAAAGTTTCATCAAAATCGGTTCAGTAGTTTTTGCGTGATACTCGAACAAACAAACACCCAAACAAACATAAAAACAAACGAACAAACAAACGAAAAAACAAATAAACAAACAGACAGACAAAAAATTGGTGATTTGGAATCAGGGACATCTAAAAATCATATCGTTATCTTTTTTTGTAAATATCTTCAATGTACAGAAACACTTAGTTACAGTTTTATAAGTTTAGATGCATCCGATCCGATTATCCGATCTCCATTCATGAACGACATTGTTGACTTTCGCAGTAACGTAGGGAACCCGTTATACCGTAACCGTTACCCGTAAACACGAACAAGAAAAAAGAAGGCGGTGTTATTTAGTTATTAACACACTAATAATGATGTGTATATAATAATATCAAACTAATTGACCAAAATAATTAATTTAATACCTGGAGTTTCGTGTCCGTATAGTTAGCAGCCTCACCAGCTCATTCGAAGGTTTTGACTAAGCCACAATTTAGTGCCCAATTAGTGCAATTTGGTGCCCAAAGCACAGATTTGGTGCTCATGTAGTTTAAAAGATATTTGGGTACCTTACTGAGGCTGCTAGATAGACGTCAAGCCAGCAGTCACACTTAGAAATACTGTTTATATCGATGTGATTTATATGTCACGATTTAGTGCTCATTTAGTGATTCCTATATCCAAAATTTCATGAATATTGATCCAGTACAAGCCGAGATATGATAGTGCATTGTTGAGGCTGCTAACTAGACGTTTCTTCCAACGATGATTCCAATGAAACGGGTGCACATTTGAAACAGATAAATACATAGCGATTTAGTGCTCATTTAGTGATTCCTATATCCAAAATTTCATGAATATTGATCCAGTACAAGCCGAGATATGATAGTACATTGTTGAGGCTGCTAACTAGACGTTTCTTCCAACGATGATTCCAATGAAACGGGTGCACATTTGAAACAGATAAATACATAGCGATTTAGTGCTCGATTTGGTGACTCTTATGATATTTATGAAAAGTAGAATTTTCTTTCCTATTTCCCAAAAAAATTACGTAAACTTCTACATACTAATCGTAATTTAGGTCTGACGAAACCGTTGATCAAATTTAGACTTTATTGGAATAAAGTCGTTTGTGATAGGGTTTAAAATTGATTTTAATTTTATGGTTAGTACTGCCAAGCAAAAAAGTGAAATGACATTAAATTTTTATAACTGTGACAATACTCATACCAAAGAGTAATATAAGTATATTAGAAAAGAGAACCCACTCGTGGCAACATTATGCATCCACCTTATGTCAAAATGAAGGCTAGCTAGCGCCATCTGTGTTTCTCTGAAAATAATTCTACCTATACTATACATACCTACTTATATATATACTTATATACTCATACCGTTGTTTGAATGCTAGTTTTCGTTCAATCCCGCACCGATCGAGTGAAATTCCAGTATCCTTACTATTCCTGTAATCTGTACATTGGTAAGAGAACAACTGAAACTCCAGAACATCACTAAATCGGCACAAAATTGAACAAAAACTACAAACAACACGTACATTACGCAAGGTATGTCGCCATATTGTAAATTTGTCAATTTGACATTGACATAGACAATATATTTTTTTTTTCATAGTAAAAGATATATTTAACAGATGGCAGCACATTCTATGCAAACTGAATCGGAAAAACCACCAAAAGGCAAATGTCCTCCGCCTGACTCATACTCTCTTATGTATGTATTGAGTGACTCAATTTGAGTCCAGGAGTGCGATTTTTGAATCTCATTCGCTGAGTTTAGCAGTTGAAAATGTCAAAATTACTGTGGAGATAAGCATCTATCTACTGCTGATTTGGCTTTCAAAAATCATAGGTACTTCAGGAGTGCGATTTTTGAAAGTCAAATCAGCAGTAGATAGATGCATATCTCCACAGTAATTTTGACATTTTCAACTGCTAAACTCAGCGAATGAGATTCAAAAATCGCACTCCAGGAGTCTATTATTCTTCTCTACTACTCGACTATTACGTTATTAATTGACTAGCCCCAAATCATTTGTGTCAAGCTTGTGTCAAGTAATGAGGATTTTTGCCGACAGATAGGGTAATTTTTTGCAAACTACGTCCTTATTTTACTTTACGATTAGTATTACCCTCTTTCTAGTGCAGTCGGGTAAAAACTGAATGTTTATTAGAAAAACTAAATGAAACTAGGAGAATAATGAACAGATTTATTATAAATGAATAAATCACACACAGATTTTTGACTTTTTTTATTGTAATGCCCGCCAATAACTGCCTCTCTGTGGTCTAATGGTTAAGAGCACTGGGCTCTCGACACGGAGGTCGCGGGTTCGATTCCCACGGGGGACAACTCCTGATATGTCACTGTGTGCGATTTTCCCCAGTTGGTAAAGACATTGCAGGATAAATCACCTGATTGTCTGAAAAGACAGATGATTCCGTGCTTCGGATGGCACATTAATACAATACTCTTTATTTGCACACCAAAAACATAAAATAACAATAATAAAAGCAAACAAAAGGGTACAAATGGTGGTCTTATCACTAAAAGCGATTTCTTCCAGACAACCATAGGATGGAGGAACTCTTTAATAAAAAATATGTGGTAGGGCGGTGTAAATATATAATATACTAGGCAAAAATAATTATTATAACTGCATATATATTTAAACAGGATAAACTGTGAGACTATGTGAACTGTGAGATATTATACAATAATATATACCTACTAAAATATATATATGTTATATATATATATATATATATTATATATATATATATATATATATACAGGGTGTCCAGTAAGTAATGGATAACCCTGCACCGGCTGATAGAGGACCTCAAACCAGTCCAGAAACTGGACTTTCATGTCCAGTAAAAGTGCCACGGTTTTCGAGATATTTGGATTTAAACATTTTTTCTGAAATTTGTTAACTTTGTTACTCTTTTGACCACCATGGCCACAAAAGAAGAGATTTTTACAGTCCACTTTTTGCATAATCTAAACTATTATAAAACTGTAACAGAAGTGTGTCTGTACATTGAAGATATTTACAAAAAAAAAGAATACGATATGGTTTTTAGGCTTCCCTGATTTCAAATCAAACTTTTTTGGACTTTTTGTCTGTCTGTTTGTTTGTTTGTTTGTTTGTTTGTTCGTTTGTTTGTTTGTTTGTTTGGGTGTTTGTTTGTTCGAGTATCACGCAAAAACTACTGAACCGATTTTGATGAAACTTTTTTGTTTGATAGCTTATGATCTGACTTAAAATCTGGTATATAATTTATGCGGACGAAGTCGCGGGTAAAAGCTCGTATTATCTAAGAGTGGTGCTATCAGACATGCATGAGAAAGTTAGTATAGCTAGGGTTGTTCTATTAAAAAAAGAATCTTAAAGTCAACTTTAAACTTTTCCTGGAATTTTCACCTAAGTTTGAGCAAATGTGGTCTAAAAAATGTATGGCGACCAGGGTGGCCAACTTTATCAAAAATGCCCTATTTAGTGCTGATTTTAAAATGGTACAGCACATGCTATTTGTTTGTTTAAAAATAAAGATACTGCTATTCAAACTGAACTGGAGCTATTTTTGCAGCATCTGAGTTTTTCAAAATTCAGACTTACGAGGCGGTAATTGATTTGACAATTATGTTGGAAGGTGGGGTAAATAAAGCCTTAATAGAATCATGGCCAAGATTAGGCCAATGAGGAGAGGGTGGTATGGCAGCCAGAAATTTTCACTTCATCAAGAGAAACGTTGGTAAGACCTGGATACAATTGAAAATTATTTAATTAGTATAGTAAATGATCAAATTGCTTTCCTTCTGCCCTGATACACGCTCTACATCTTCTAATAAAAGCCCTTTGAGTGTCCTTGCGTCCTTGCAAACTGCCTCCGTGGTCTAATAGTTTAGAGCATTGGCTCTCGACACGGAGGTCGTGGGTTCGATTCCCACGGGGGATACCTAGTGATGTCACTTTGTGCGTTTTTCCCCAGTTGGTTAGGACATTGCAGGCTGAATCACCTGATTGTCCGAAAAGAAAAATGATTCCGTGCTTCGGATGGCACGTTAAGCCGTTGGTCCCGGCTACTATCTCTGGTGGTAGTAGTCGTTACATAAAAACCACGTCAGAGGCCGTAAGGCGGTCTGAACAAACTCTGACATCAGGGCTCGGCCCACACGATAAGAAGAAGAAGAAATGTCATTGCGTATCTTTGTTCAATAATTTGTTGAGCGGCGATTTGGACGCGTTGACGCAACTCTTGTAATGAGTCTGGAGGTCTGTCCTAGGTCTGGAGTACACTTTTTCTTTCGACTTTCCGATCCCAGTGTTCTGTGCTATAACACGCGTAAAAGTAGAGCAATCGGCTTCAAGCAGCACTATGTCTTCATTTTCTTCGTCTTGGGGTCTTCCTTCACCGTAGCCGCCTACACCTCGTCCAGGTATTCTTCCTGAGACGTATCCCAGCAGATGGATCTGCCGTGCGGGCCCAATATTATGGCCACCACGGTCCCCGACCTTGAACCAACTAGATTTTTTTTATTGGGGCTGCATAAAAGAAAAAGTGTAACGCGTCCAAACCGCCGCTCAAAAAATTAGTGAACGAAGATACGCAGGGACACTCAAAAGGGCTTTTATTAGAAGATGTAGAGCGTGTATCAGGTCAGAAGGAAAGCAATTTGAACATTTACTATAGGTACTAATTAAATAATTTTCAACAATTTCTGTTACTTTTTCATTAATGTTACCCTCGTCGTCGTCGTAATCATCAGCCCGTATCCACCCACGACATAAGCCTTCTTCCCATTTCACCATCTTTGTCGATCCTGCGTCAATTGTATCCAGGTCTTACCGACGCTTCTCTTGATGAAGTCAAAATTTCTGGCTGCCATACCACCCTCTCCTCATTGGCCTAATCTTGGCCATGACTCTATTAAGGCTTTACCCCACCTCCCAACATAATTGTCAAATCAATTACCGCCTTGTAAGTCTTAATTTTGAAAAACTCGGATACTGCAAAAATAGCTCCAGTTCAGTTTGAATAGCAGTATCTTTATTTTTAAACAAATAAATAGCATGTGCTGTACCATTTTAAAATCAGCACTAAATAGGGCATTTTTGGTAAAGTTGGCCACCCTGGTCGCCGTACATTTTTTTTAGACCACATTTGCTCAAACTTAGGTAAAAATTCGAGGAAAAGTTTAAAGTTGAGTTTAAGATTAAATTTTTTAATAGAACAACCCTAGCTATACTAACTTTCTCATGCACGTCTGATAGCACCACTCTTCGAAAATATTATGCAAAAAGTGGACTGTAAAAATCTCTTCTTTCGTGGCCATGGTGGTCAAAAGAGTAACAAAGGTATCAAATTTCAGAAAAAAATTATAAGTCCAAATATCTCGAAAACCATGGCACTTTTACTAGACATGAAAGTCCAGTTTCTGGACTGGTTTGAGGTCCTCTATCAGCCGGTGCAAGGTTATCCATTACTTACCGGACACCCTGTATATGTATGTATATAAATATGCACAAAAGAACGAATATTATTGTAACATTAGTAACACAGTAAAAGTTAAAATACCAAATTGTACGAACTATGTAGTGAGATAGTAGTCTTTTAGCAGCTTTTTAAAAATGGGTAAGGATGGAGCCAGAGATGTACAAGATACCCTATAAAAGTATCTAAAATACAAAATACAAGATACTGTTAAAATAAGTATTTCAGATACTAGATACAAGATACTGGATAGAATTGTATCTGAAATACTAGATACAAGATACGTATCTTCTAAATACTTTTTAAAGATAAAATACTTTTTTGAAAGAAAACACGATAAAATTTTATTGTGTTTAAAAGTTTACTTACCTGAATTTTATTATGAATAAAAAATATAATATATGCAAAATATTATATTTTTAAGGGCAGGTTCTTTCAAATTTATCTGTTGTAGGTTGAGTCTTAAGGCATAAAATACCTAGTTGTTACCTAAATCTTGCGTTTAACTACTTTCGGAAGTACTACTATCTTCATACGTGTTTGTTAAGAACCGCTAAACCTGATCCCTACGCCTTAATCTTGCGTTTAACTACTTTCGGAAGTACTACTATCTTCATACGTGTTTGTTAAGAACCGCTAAACCTGATCCCTACGAAATTATTTTCCACCTTAATAACATGGTCATAAGCATTCTTAATAAAAATTGTAGTATTTACTATAACATTTCGTAGTTAGTTTGGATTTTGATAAATAGCATTGTTGGTGTAATAAAATATTCGAACGTATAGGAATGTATTTAATATTAATAGCAGTCACAAGCTTGGAATAAGGATCACAACACAAGTCTACTGAGCTTTAAGCAATAATTTCATTTTATACAAAAAGGTCCATGTCTAGCTTCGAAAACACCACGCGGCGTCTAAAAGGTCTATTCCGGTCATTCCAGGTATCTATTGTTATCATTACTCCTATTCCTATTGTTAACGCCTAATGACATGCTCGAGTAGAATTTAGTACCTAATACCTATACATCAAAAAACGTCTGTGGTGATAAAGAATAAAAATAGACCTAAAATAAATGGAAATTAATTTTTTTTTAAAGTGACCACCCTAAAACCAAATTTATCAGAAAAACTTTAGAAGTTAATAACTCCTATATCCTTTGAGATTGATCTGATGTTTTTATTAGACACTAGCGGCCCGTCCCGGCTTCGCACGGGTGGACGTCTAATCTTTTCTAGCAATAAATATAGCCTATGTTACTCAGGGTGAATGCAGCTTTCTAATGGTGAAAGAATTTTTTAAATCGGCCCAGTACTTTTTGAGCCTATTCATTACAAACATACAAAAATAGGTACAAATCTTTCCTCTTTATAATATTAGTGTAGATCAATAGTATGGCCTAATAACAATCCTAATAACCTTAAAGAGTCAAAATTGAATCCCAATAACTGACAATATAGAAAAAAAAAATACAAAACGAGAAACATCAATAATTTTGTCATTTACATACGAGGGGCGTTCAATGTATTCTCGGTATAGGTATGAAGGAAACTGCTGAAAAAGCTGAAATAATTATGATTTGTAAAATAGTCCTTTAAGACCTCAACACACTCAATACATCAGTATACTAACTTTTCAAAACCCTCTAAAAAATTCGATCCCTCTGGCTCTGCAAAATGTGCACCCTTGAGCTCTTCATCGAGGAAAATAGCTTTCCAAGAAGATTTTTTTTCAAGTTTCAAAACTGATAATTGTAGATGAGGGTCACGTCTAGGCTACAGGGTAGATGATTTATTTCTTCGAAACCACAGTCTCACACAGCAGCCTTGGCAACACGTGCCGTGCGAGACGGCGCTTAATCGTAGAGAAGCAACACACTCGCGGTCAATTTTGCTCTTCTCTTATCTTTTATTATCTTCTTAAATTATACTGAGTGGTTACGTTAGATGCAGCAATTATATTATTATCTTATTTTGTATACTCAATCTGTAAAATTCCCTTAGAGACCTAAAACACTGCGGACATGAGTTTTCCGGACGATGGAATGACTTCGAATATCTTTGGGGGTTCTGCACCCTTTTTTTGCCACTGTATGAACCCCTGTAAATTTTATAGATCATAGCGATGAACCCACGCTTCATCTTAGTTAAGAATCCGGTTGAAAAGACTCAATGGATTTTCACTACAGAGCTCTAAAAACTCCTTACAGCACTCGACTCACACTTGTTTCTGAGGTGCGGTGAGCATTCGCGGCACCCATCTTGCACAAATTTTGTAGAGGTTGAGATGCTTATAAAAGATAGTGTGAATGATACCTATGGTTAGTTATCTCTGCTATTGGAAAAAAATTTAATCGGCCATCTTTGAGTACAAGTTTCTCAACTTTTCGATGTTTTCTTCAGTAGTGGCACTAACCGGCCCGCCCGACCGAGAGTTGTCTTGAATACTTTCTCTACTGCTTTTAAGGGTATATTCTCTAACGCCTTACTTTAGGAACATTGTTTTCAGTGATATCCTATTGCATATCCAGTGTATTATATTTAATATGAAAGTCCTGCCTTTACTTAAAAATGTAATGAATCGGTTTTTAGTACGTTACATATAATTTATTTTAGTAATCGCGTAAAATTTGGACACTGTTTGTCAAAATATAGCTAAAAATTGGGTTACTTTAGGAACATTTTTAGAAGGGTTACGTTACACGGTTGAAAATACAGCTTACGTAGAAATATAGTTTATATAAATGTTAAAAAAACAATGAATCGATTTTTTGAAATATGAGTCGGAATCGTAGTTTTCTTAAAATAAAATTGTAAAAATCAAAAAATCTGTTTACCATACAAAATGGCGAACAAATGCAATCTCTTGACATCCTCTGACAACTGCATAACTAACCTTGTTTCTGATTTTTTCCATTGTCACAGAATAGGTAATAGAATAGAGTAAGTGACATGAGTTGTCAAATGAAACCGTTTTTGGACGTTTTTTGGAGTCCTCGGCAGGGTAAAAATTCGATTTCTGTGTATTAATTCTCAATCTAACGTGAAATGGTGAATAATTTAACGAAACATTGTTAGTATATTTTACAAAATTATCTACGATTTCACTTTAGGTTCACGATTATTGACAGAAACTGAATTTTTACCAGGACTCCAAATCCCCAAAAACGGTTCTATTGCCTCGCGTCACGTATCTCTTTCTATTATACAGGCATGCCGCTAGGTACATCTCGCTCTCCTAGCTGTCACCGTCTCTCTTACGTAGTATAATACCTTTATGGTAATAGTATATAGTTCTACATACCATTGTACGGCGAACTGCCCAACCGGTATAAAAAAAAAGTACTCTTTGCTGCCCAAGAACTGCCGTAATCAGCGCACGTCCGCGTTACATTTTTTGAAAAATATTTGCGACAATTTTATCCTCGATCTATCTGTTGATGACTAAAATACAAAGGAAATTTAACGGAATAATTCATTATTTGTGTTTTCCTAAAGCTAAAATGATGTTTTATGTCAAATTTTTATACGTGATTTTGGATAATTTTCGACATATTGTTCAATCAAATTGAAATGACTTCGATTATGTCAGTAGCATATAGAAATCTATTACCATTCTCTTTGGTTGGCTTTTCAATATACAGTTACCAATACAGTCGCGCACAGATTCAAATAAAATCGAAGTAAGAAGATTAAATACCTACCTACATAATATAAAATTTTGGATACTAATAAGCAGTGAGCTTACAATATCATTGGTAATAAAATAAGTAAATCATAGCTTTTATTTACTTCTGAAATTAAATAACGGCAGATCAATGCAACCAAAAATTTACAACCAATTTCATATTACAGAATATTTGTATAGAAAAAAATGATTTACTTATTTTTAAAGAACAAGGGGCAGAATGGGCCCAGCACTGTAGCACTTTTTTATCTACTTTAAATTAAAGGCCTGAATAATACCAACATTTTATTATACGGCAGCATAACTGTAACGCGTTTAATAAAAAAGTTACAGCCGTTTAAAAATCAATTAATTACCCATATGAATGCTTATATTTTTGACCTAATAATGCCCATACAGTAGAAGAAAGAGTATGGTACTCTAGGAGCTAGCCACAGATGGCCCCATATGTCAACCACAAAAGAGAATAAGCCCAACGCCCAACACCAAACACCCACCGCCCAACACTCACCTACTATCGCCCTCCCCCAAAATTGGTTAGGGAGGATCCGTACTGCCTGTAGTAGGTAAGTGGACGAACGAGTTGGAATGGTTGGTGGGTGGGTGTGGGTGTTAGGTGTGGGTGGTAGGTGTTGGGTGTGGGTGTGGGTGTTGGGTGTCGGGTGTGGGTGTCGGGTATGGGTGTTGGGTGTGGGTGTTGGTGTTGGGTGTGGGTGTTGGTGTTGGGTGTGGGTGTTGGGTGTGGGTGTTGGGTGTGGGTGTTGGGTGTGGGGTGTGGGTGTTGGGTGTGGGTGTTGGGTGTTGGGTGTCGGGTGTGGGTGTCGGGTATGGGTGTTGGGTGTGGTTGTGGGTGTGGGTGTGGGTGTTGGGTGTCGGGTGTGGGTGTCGGGTATGGGTGTTGGGTGTGGGTGTTGGTGGTGGGTGTTGGTGGTGGGTGTTGGTGTTGGGTGTGGGTGTTGGGCGTGGGTGTGGGTGTTGGGTGTGGGGTGTTGGGTGTGGGTGTTGGGTGTGGGCGGTGGGTGTTGGTGGTGGATGGTGGGTGGTGAAAGGTAGCTGTTTGGTGGTGGGTGTTGCCTGGTGGGTGGTGGGTGATGCCTAGTGGGTGGGTGTTGGGCGGTTTATGTTTGGTTTTGGCGAGCTCCCACAGTACCTAGTATCTTTCTTCTACGGTATGGGTATTATTAGGTAAAAAAATATAAGCATTCATATGGGTAATTGATTGAATTTTTAAACGGCTGTAACTTTTTTATTTAACGCGTTACGCTTATGCTGCCAAATAATAAAATGTTACTATTATTCAGGTCTTTAATTTAAAGTAGGTAAGAAAGTGCTACAGTACTGGGCCCAGGGTCCATACAAAATTGCCCATTGTTCTTTTTATCCTCGATTGCCTTGCATTCATAATGAGCGTTTTTCCAGCCATTTTCCGGGGATCCATAGCGTCATCTAGATGGCGCCACTAAGCTGTGCTATTTTGTATCAATCTTTTTTTATGTTGTGCGACTCGGACTCATCCCTCAGGGTTCCGTATAAACTTAATTAGGAAAGACAACATTTCTCCCATGCATTAAATTTTCTCCCATACCATTATCACGGTAGATGTTCAAATTTTTTCCAATTGACAACTTTTCATCTTTTTAAAAATATATATAAGAGTACCTACCTACGTATTTTTCCGATTAAATTTTTGACCGATATTTCTGTTTTTAATTTACTTTAGAATTTTCTGAAAAACTTAGGATTTATGGTTATAATTGGTACCTTGGCTGCAATCAAATTAAAAATAAAAACTGTCAAATACAATAGAAAAGCCAA
This sequence comes from Agonopterix subpropinquella, assembly GCA_922987775.1. Classification (NCBI taxonomy): domain Eukaryota; kingdom Metazoa; phylum Arthropoda; class Insecta; order Lepidoptera; family Depressariidae; genus Agonopterix; species Agonopterix subpropinquella. Next base: position 29,814,626 of record OV277693.1, read on the forward strand.
GCAGGCAAAGGAATAAAATATCATTCAACCTCTATTAAATTTTTCAGTATTTTTCAAATAGCCAAAAGTTCCGGGCAATCCAATCCACCATTGAGGATGGAGTGTAAAAATTTTAGATCCACGATCACTCAGACTCACGAGTCAAAATAATGCACGGCCCTCCTCAAAGTCGAGGAAGTTTAAGTAGATTAATTAATTAAAAAAGGTGCGAATCGGGCTACATAGATAGTATAAAATTCTTGATAAGAAAATCATAGTTTTTATTTACTTCTGAAATTAAATCGCGGCAAATAATATCAAAACAACAAAAAATTTACTTCCTACCAATTTCAATGAATAATTGAATAGAAAAGATTTTATTACATAGTAGCGGCGCCCGCAAAGTCGTACGTTCGGTTTTTACCCGACTGCGCCAGGAGGAGGGTTGTTATTATACAGGGTGTACAATAAAATGGGACAGCTACTCAAAGGGGTGCTTCAGACCATCAAACTGAACAACTTTCTCTATGGGACCAATATCGAAATCGCGAAAAAAAAATCTGCTGTCCCATACATTTCAGTCGAGTTATGTTTGCAGTTTTGTATGGGAGAGCGGATTTTTTTTTCGCGATTTCGATATTGGTCCCATGGAGAAAGTTGTTCAGTTTGATGGTCTGAAGCACCCCTTTGAGTAGCTGTCCCATTTTATTGTACACCCTGTAGATTATGTTATACATCGACACGATGCACGATTGAGACACAAGCATTGTAACGATTTAGTTTGTAATGAGTGTTGTGTTCCACTCCCCGTTACAAGAGCTATCCATCCAGTATCCAACCCAATGACACCTCACACGATTGGGTTTGGTTAAAAAAAAGCGTTTTTTTTCCCAATCCTCATTCCGTGGTAGGCTAGGCTAGACAGAAGAATATCGATAGGTACATATAATGGGAGATAGTTATAAACATCTTGTATGTAAGATAATTTGTTGCAATGAAAGCTGTATCTTTTGAACCGTTAAAGTTAGCTAGTTTATCAACGCAAATTAAATTTTTAAATGAATTTGATCTGTAATCTCTAAATGCAAAAGTGGTCACAAAAAAATCATTTGAACTCCATGTAGAAAAACCTTGGCTTATTTAAAAAATCAGTTTTCTTCTTTTTGTAACACTATGCTGGAAACAGAAACGTCAAGTGTCAAATTCTGACATTGTAAATATATATATTTTTTTAATGGCCAGTAATTTTAAGTCGATTTCAAGTTTATCGAGGAGGAGTTTACAGGGCCATGTTTAATAAACGTGACAATTACAGGTGAAAATCCGTCAAATTTTCTGTTTAATAAAAATTTTCATTAACAAAATTGTCATGATGGAAAATTTACAATATATACGCATTATAATATAATAGATGAATGTGATAGAAATACAATCCAATTCGGTATGTAAATTAAACTTAAACTATGCTGATTCCAAAAACATTTCGAGATTTTATATTTAGCAACCTTATTTTCTCATTAAGATGGCGGATATTAAAAAAAAAATCCAAAAAGACATTCATTCGACCTCTAAATGACGTCATATCAGAGGCTGAACGGACTTTAATCAGCGGATTAATGCCCGTTCAGCCTCTGATATGACGTCAAAGGCAGCGGCCTTTGGTAAAAAAGACAAACGTCATATAAACGTCAATGTCAACGAAAGGGTTGACAGATTTGAAATTTTTCTGCGATTATGGGGAAAAATTTGGTCTCTGGGGAAATGAAATCGTGGGGAAAAAAATCAATCGCGCTAATTTTGAACGATACCTGCTACCAAAACAAAACCACAACCAAAAACATGACGTTATGCACAATTCGTATCGCGCTAATTATATTAACGGCAACAATTTAGCTTTTTTCGGAAGATACGTTGGCGTAACGTTCGATGTCCGTTCGATCGAATTTCCTGGCGTAGTAGGTGCATGGTAGGTGTATGGTAGGTGTATGGTGGGTAACCAAACTTGAAACGTTTACGGCTTAAACGTTTCGAGTTTGGTTTTGCTTTGGTAACGTCAATGATTAAACCGTTCAACAAAAAAATAGCGCGATAGCATTATTACATCAGCTAAACCAAATCTAAACCAAAACCAAAAACGTTCCGTCCGAACGGTAAAACCGTATAAAATAGCGCAATTGAGTCCCTGGTTTCAAATGTCTATGTCAATGGAGTAACTTTTTTATTATTATTTTAGGTAAAGCACAGAGTTTCAAAACTATTCAGCCTCTGATATGACGTCATCACTAGAAAAATTTTGCATAAATTATAGAAAATTAACTATAGATTGGATATCGAAAATAATGAAATTGGTTGTTCAAAATAGCCGAATCTACGAGACTTAACTGTAAAAAAATACCATAAAAAAACTTTACATACCGAATTGCAAAAATTGCCATAAATAAAGTAGTATTGCGTTACAAAATATTCAAAGTAATATACTCGAAGTAATTACAAGTAGCGCAGTAAGCAATATAAAAAACGATTTTTCCACTAAATAGCTGTCTTTAGACTTAAGTATATCTTCAGCTCAGGAGTGCGATTTTTGAATCTCATACTTTGAACTCAGCAGTTGAAAATGTATGGAGATACGCATCTTTCTACTGCTGATTTGACTTTCAAAAATCGCACTCCTGGCCCTGGAGTGCGATTTTTGAACATCACACGTTTAAACGACCAGTAGAAAATGTCAAAATTACTATGGAGATTATGCATCTTTCTACTACTCGTTTGAATGTGTGATGTTCAAAAATCGCACTCCTGGTTATTGTGTGACGTCCCTTGACTTCTCGCTTGAACGAAAAACGACCTTACTTTATTAAAAAAATATCCGTAATCCTTTCATTTTAAACTCTCTAACATAGAAAATATTGTTATTCAGACAATTAATTAGTTAGGTATTTCGAAATGGTTTTCGATTCAGCCCTCCAAAAAACTTGACACTTGACTTGACGAATTGAGGAAAATATCGGAAAACTGAAAAAAAAAAATTTGACACAGCCGACCATTATTGATTGATTATTTGTGGTTGGGCTATTGCTAGCAAGGGTCGTTGTAACACTGAGACCAGCGCTGGTCCTTTGTGTTCGCCCCAAGCTCACCCATATTTTACGCATACCTCCAAACTTATGGTATTTTCTTTTCATTCTCGGGAATGCAGGTTTCCGCACGATGTTTTCCTTCACCACCGGCGAGCTAGTAAATGATAAATACAACTGTACATAAATTCCAAAGAACTTAGTGGTACAGGCCAGGAATCGAACCGCGGCCCCTTGATTGAGGAATAGGTCTCTTCCGAATGGGCTATCATCGCTCTGACCATAGAATCGCCTCCTTTTTTGAAGTCGGTTAGTAAAAAATAACACGCAGAATTTCGAAACTATGAAAGTGTTGAAAAAAAAACGGTATGAAATAAATTGAATTAGTTATGTAGTCATATTACGTTACTCTACATGTGAAGGCATATTTTTTGTATCATTATCTCTTTGGTAATTTTCTTTGCCCACTGTGATGATCGTATTTAATTTGAAAAAAGTGGTATGCATGTAGGTTACACTATAAATTTACCGAAATTTCCTACTTTAAAATGTTTTTATTTATGTAATGAATTACAGATTGTGTAAAAAAAATTATTAGGTACTATTCTTAAATCGTTCTAGTATTCTTTATTCAACAAAATATCAAACATTATTAAAACTTTTCTTATCGATGGTGGAGCTCAAACAAAAGGTCGCGGAAAACTTACAACACATTATCCACATTTTTTATGGCAAATTGACAGCAAGTGATGACGTCACAAACGAAAATATACCCTTAAATTCACCTTACCCCTTTTGAACGATAGAAAATGATGAGGCAGAGTCATGGTAAACAGCCACCATCTCTTGATAAATGTTACTTGAGCGTTTCCTTGTTTTGTTAGGTACTTTATCACAGCGCGGTGCTCGATTTTCGTCAACTTTGTCGCGTCAGTCTTTCCGATCGCCTTTCAATAAGGATTACTATAGAACTAATGATGAGAATTAAACACAATTTTGTATTTATACCCTCAGATAGTGCCATTAGCTAATTAAATAATTAAATTACCTATATTATTATTAAATCACCCCGATACCGAGAATACATTGAACGCCCCTCGTAATTATTCGAGAACTTTTGTAATGTGTATAAAATACCTCGTTTACTAATTGTTATTATTATACTGAATTGATAAAAAAGAAAAAAAAACGGATTATTGTGAAGTTATAGTGATATTTTAAAAACTGCAGATTTTTTTTTTTATTATTTAATATTTAATCAGAATAGAAATTGACGCACGGGAGTTCTACTCTTGATTTCAAAATGATAAACACTAACGATTACACGAATAAAACGGTTTGCTCCCATATAAAAAGTTGTTCAGTATGATGGGTAGAATCTTAGTTCGAAAGGATACTACATACATACATAAGCTCACGCAATTGCCCCAAGGGGGTATGCCTCTGCCGACCCCCTTGGGGCAATGGGGCAATGAGGCTATGGCGTGGGCCAGGCGAGGATTGAAGTGATTTACTATTTTATCGCAACGAAAACACAAGAGAAAAATTTAGAAAATATTTTGCGATTTTATTTGTGCTAGACGCTTGACAGAAGTCACTTTACAATACTCTATGAACGTCACTAACTAATGGCCTTCGGCCCACGAAGGCGGGAAGTCCTATATTCAAACTCCTTGCCGCCACATCACCCCCCTCCAGAGACCGTCCCTACGGGCGATAATAATTCGGGAAGTGAACTTGTCGTCCTGATCTAGTTGTCCTGGTGTTGTTATCATTTCCTTTATTTTCAGGTGCAGGTGCTTCGTCTCCAATACTAAGGTTATTGACTTCCAGGATGTATGCTGGTTTTATTCGGTCTATAGACACCGTGACTAGCTTTCCATTATACATAATTTTGTAAACTTTATCTCCTCTCTCCAAAACGGCGTGCGGTCCGGTGTATGCTGGCCGTAGCGGGCCTCGTACTGTGTCATCTCTTAAAAAGACGTGACTGGCTGAATCCAGGTCTTTAAATACAAATGTGGTTTTCTTGCAGTGCCTTGAAGTTGGTACTGGTCGGAGATTTTCTGTTATAGCTCGGAGTCGCGCTGTAAAATCCGTTACATCAGTTGTGGTGGCTGTAGTGGGAGTGAAGAATTCACCTGGGAGTCTCAGTGTCTCACCAAAGACCAATTCAGCGGATGATGCTTTTATATCTTCTTTATAAGCGCTACGGATGCCCAATAAAACAAGTGGTAAGGCCTCCGTCCAGTTCTCCTGAGCGTGACAAACAATTGCTGCTTTTAGTTGTCGGTGAAATCTTTCTACTAGTCCATTACATGCTGGATGGTACGCTGTGGTTCGTCTGTGTTGGAATCCGGTTATTATTGACAAGTGTTTGAAGAGAGCTGATTCAAACTGACGGCCACGGTCGGTGACAATATCCGTTGGGTAACCGTAGCGGGAAATCCAGCCAGTTAATAAGGCTTTGGCAACTGTCTCTGCTGTTATATTCATGATCGGTATCGCCTCAGGCCAGCGTGTTCTATCGATGGCTGTGAGACAATAACGGCATCCTTGAGAGATTGGCATTGGACCTATTAGGTCGATATGTAGGAACATGAACCTTGCGCGTGGCAGCTTGAAGGTACCAAGGGGTGATGATACATGCCTGGTTATCTTGGAGCGCTGGCATGCAAGACACGAGCGTGTCCACTCGCGGCAGTCTTTTCTAATGCCTGGCCATATAAAGGGCTGAGCCACTAACATTGCAGTTGCATTAGCGCCTGGATGGCTCAGTGAGTGCAGACTATTGAAAACTTGTTTCCTTAGTTGCTTGGTTACATAAGGTCTGGCTTCTTTTGTGCTCATATCGCAGTATAGCTCAGTGTGTGTACCAGGTAGCTTTATCTTTTCCAATCGAAGTGACGTTGTATTATCCTCTATAATAAGGAGTTAACCTGGTCCACAGAGGTTAAATATCTGGGGATGACCCTAGATAAAGAACTGACGTGGAAATCACATGCTGAAATGGTTACAAGGAAAGCCGCAAGGGCTTTCAATATGTGCAGATCAGCCTACGGTAAAACCTGGGGCCTAAACCCCAAGGTTATATACTGGATCTACACAACTATGGTTAGACCAATACTTTCTTACGGCAGCATAGTTTGGTGGACGAGAACCAAAATGCAAACATGTGAGAAAGAGCTTGGGAAACTACAACGCATGGCCTGTATGGCTATGACTGGTGCATTTAGGTCGACACCCACCGCGGCACTAGACATAATACTGGACCTTAAACCGCTTCATATATTCATACAAGCTGAAGCGGCGAAGGCTCTTTACAGAATGAAGGTGACCGAAACGTGGCATAATGATATGCCCAAAATAAGGCACACTGCACTGAAACTGAGCAGTGAGCTTGAAAGAGGGTTCAACATGATCGGTGACACAATGCCGAGCATACGAATCTTCAAGAGGAATTACAAAACACATGTCCCTTCAAGGGATGAATGGAAGCGTGGACTGCGTACCCCGGACGCGAACACTCTTGTTTGGTACACTGACGGTTCAAAAACCGATTCGGGTACGGGTGCAGGCATACACTCCAATGACTACAACGAGAGTATCAGTCTAGGGGAGTTTGCAACTGTTTTTCAAACTGAGACGTACGCTATCATAGCCTGCGCGCAGGAGAATATATATAGGAAGGTAACCAACAAGACTATATATATTCTTAGCGACAGCCAAGCAGCTCTCAAAGCCTTGAACTCCTATTATGTGAGCTCCAGGCTAATCCTAAACGGAGTAAAGACCCTCAACAAGCTTGGTCTACACAATACCGTGAGATTAGTCTGGGTCCCGGGGCATACCGGTGTTCGGGGTAATGAGAATGCTGACGAGCTGGCAAGGGCTGGGTCAGAACGAAAGATGGTTGGCCCAGAACCAAGTGTGGGAATCCCGGCATGCAACATAAGAATGGCCATTAGGGATTGGGCTGATAAAACACACAAGCTGGAGTGGTCTAGTCTTACAGGTCTACAGCACTCCAAGAAATTTATCAGCAATGCGACAACTCGTGTCTCAAAGTTCATACTGAACAACAGCAGGAGCAAGGCTCGTGCCATCGTCGGAGCCCTCACTGGGCACTACGCCACAGGCACGATGATGCACAAGATGAAACTCACCCTGGATCCCAGCTGCCGAGCGTGCGGAGAGGATGAGGAGACCATGGAGCACATTCTCTGTGACTGTGATGTCTTGGCGGCAAAACGCATGTGCCTCCTCGGTGATGGATATCCAAAACCGGGAGATCTTAGGCTTCTTCCCCTCAATGGTATTGCCTCCTTCATTGACCATGTATTTGAAGGGTGAAGAAAGTAAAAAGTATTGGGGCTAACACAAAAGATCCCACTGGGTCGAAGTGTTGCTGGCTTGCCAGCCCCCACAACAAGATAAGATAAGATAAGATAAGACGTTGTATTATCCAGGAGTTCCTTAAGTTCTGCATCACCGACTTGTGCTGTGGCTAATAATTCTAGGCTAACGGGAGGTTCTATCTCCGAAATTCTTGATAGCGTGTCTGCCACTACATTGTCTTTTCCTGATATGTGGCGTATGTCGGTAGTGAATTGCGCTATATAGTCCAGGTGTCGGAACTGACGTGGTGAGCAATTGCCCTTTCTTGACGCGAAAGCGAAGCATATGGGCTTGTGGTCCGTGTAAATGGTGAAGTGCCGTGTCTCTAGCATGTGACGGAAATATTTGATTGCTTCGTATATTGCAAGAAGCTCTCTGTCGTAAGGAGAGTATTTCTGCTGCGATGTACTTAGCTTCTTCGAAAAGAAAGCAAGCGGTTGCCAAGAGCCGTTGTGTAGCTGTTGCAGGGCTGCGCCTATGGCTGTATCCGATGCATCAGTCACTAGGGAAAGTTTTGCTTCAAGGTCTACGTGTGCAAGGGTAGTGGCTTGGCACAGACTTTCTTTACATTCTGTGAATGCTTTCAGGGTATCATCTTTATCAGGGAATGGTCTTGGGTATGTCTTCCTCGCTTACTGGGATTTGATTATAGGCCTTGACTAGATCGAGTTTTGAAAAGACGTGACATCCAGATATGTTATGGGCAAAATCTTGAATGTGACGTATGGGATAACTGTCAGGTACGGTGCGGGCATTGAGCATTCTGTAGTCGCCACAAGGCCGCCAGCTGTTATCTTTCTTCGGCGCCAGGTGAAGCGGTGATGCCCACGGGCTGGCTGATGGTCTTGTCGTTCCGTTTTTAATCATCGCCTCGAACTCGGCTTTGGCTATTTTCAGCTTGTCTGGAGCCAGACGCCGTGGGGTGCAGGATACTGGAGGGCCTGGTGTGGTTGTGATGTGATGTACCTTGTTGTGAGGGATTTCTCGGTGGGTTCCTGCTGGATGAGTTATTTCAGGAAATTCTCTAAGCAGGTCTAGGTATTTCGATTCATCTGTAATCGTTTTCACCGAAGATATTAGGTCTGATGAAGGAACTGGTGTTGCGATGGCTGATAATGTTGTAAGATGATCGATGAGGCGTTTTTTTCGGCAGTCTACCAATAACCCGTAGAAGGATAAAAAGTCGACACCGATTATTGCCTTGGTGACATCGGCTACTGTGAATCGCCATGAGAAGGCGCGTCGAAGTCCAAGGTTTAGTTCCATCTGTACACAACCATATGTGGTGATTGGTGTGCCATTTGCTGCGTAGAGGTAGTAAGTAGTCTGTGGTCGTTTTTGTTTCAGAGCGGTGTATGGAAAAACGCAGAGGTCACTGCCTGTGTCGATGAGAAACTGCATTTTCGTGTACTGCTCGGTGATGAACAGGCGACCAGACGAGTTAGGGCAATCGTCAGTCGCTGTTAGCGACTGCCCTGTGGGTTTTCCGGCTTGTAGTCGCATGGCTTCATGCATCTCTTTGCTTCTTCGCCGAACTTGGAGTGGTACCAGCAGATCGGAAACTTCTTGTAGCTAGACTGCGAACGGCTGGTGCTGCGTTCACGCTGGTTGCTTCTGGTTCTGGAACGGGATCTTCCGCTTGCTTGAGAGGTCAAGGCTGCAACTTGTGTGGTGAGTGCTGCAATCTGCTATACCACTTCGTTTAGGGTGCAGCTGCTAGATGAAGCGCTATCTACGTGCGCGGTTCCAGGTACAATTTCATGTATTCTGTCAGCTAGGTCTGACAATGCTTCTAGGGACAACCCTGGTTGAGCAGCTATTACAGTTTGGATGCTCCTTGGCAAGCGGCTGGTCCAGATGGTTTTTAGGAAGTCGTTAGGTACATCTGGTCCTGCTAGGTGCTGCAGATGCCTCATAAATTGTGATGGCTTTCTATCGCCAAGCTCTTCATGGATAAGTAGTTGCTTTACCGCTTTCTCGCGAGATGCTGACAGGCGTTTGATGAGCTCGCTCTTAAGCTTCTCGTACTTGTTCGTTGCAGGTGGCGATATGATGAGGTCTTTCACCTCGGCTGCATACTGGTGTTCTAGGTTTGCTAGAACGTAGTGAAATTTTGTCGCGTCGGTAGTAATGCCTGCTATGGTAAACTGGCTCTCGACTTGAGCAAACCAAACTGTAGGTTCTTGAGGCCAAAACGGTGGTAGCCGAACTCCGACTCGAAAAATGGCAGCACCCTGGGGTGTGGATGAGGGTGAGGGACCGTCAGTAGCGGCTCGACGTGGGTCTTGTGCGTCTTTAAAATCTTCTTTTTCAGTTGGCTCTGCCATTGTAAAACTTTTCCGCGTGCGGTGCGTCGATAATTATGTTCAGTGCGGGTCACCACTATGGCGTGGGCCAGGCGAGGATTGAAGTGATTTACTATTTTATCGCAACGAAAACACAAGAGAAAAATTTAGAAAATATTTTGCGATTTTATTTGTGCTAGACGCTTGACAGAAGTCACTTTACAATACTCTATGAACGTCACTAACTAATGGCCTTCGGCCCACGAAGGCGGGAAGTCCAATATTCAAACTCCTTGCCGCCACAAGGCTAATGGGTCCGTGGTCTCTACCACGGACCGCCACACGCTACGACTCTGACATACCTCTTTAGCCTCATTGAAATTCATACATCAAAAGGATGCTAATCATATCAATTTCACCCTGTACCTATACAACGTGTTAATGAATTAACGCAAAACTAGAAAGTAGTTTGTTTAGAATTGAGAGCAAAATCGAATCATCATGGTTTCAACATAGGTAATTTTTTTCAAAATATTAAATAATTCGTTTGCAAAATTTAAAATTTTCTGTTCCCGATGTGAACCCACCGCACGGGCACACTCACCCTACTTACTACCTAAACAAGATTATAAAAATGTATCTATGAGTACGTTCGTTAGCGCTTTCTTTCAGTGCTGAAATGATAACAAAACATTTTTGCCTCAAAACTTAAAATGCGAATAACTTTAAATTTTAACTATAAAAATAATGAAATTATTGTTTCAGTCTAATTATTTTGTTATATATCAGTTGGGGTGTATGAGGTTTTGCGCTAATTCATTAACACGTTGTATAAGGTGACATAATAAATGTGATAAAATGCTTAGGTAATTACTTACCTATTACTAAAAGTATCTTAGCAAAAATAGTATTTGCTAAATACTAAGATACCAAACAATAGTATCTAAATACAAGATACAAAATACATTTTTTAACAAGTATTTTAGATACAAGATGTAAATACGTATCTTGCATCTTGTATCTGTATCTAAGATACTTGTATCTTAGATAAGTCACATCTCTGGATGGAGCACGTTAAGCCGTTGATCCCTGCTATTATCTCTTGTGGTAGTAACCGTTACATAGTTACATAGTTTTTTTGGTTTTTGCTACCAAAATCTACCAGAAATTACCAAAAACTAGGTACCAAAAGAAACAAAAATTTCCAAAATCTTCAAAAAATCTAGGAAAAACTACCATAAACGTTCCAAATCTATCCTAAAGAACCAAAATGTACTGAAATTTAAAATTTGTATTTTATTTTGTTACGTGAGCGTTGTACACGTCTGACCACTTGACGCGCGCTTCCCGCTCCGCTGACGCTGCCTTCCCGCGTCATGGTCGCGTTGGTTTTGGCGACTTGGCGGTACGCCGTAAGATTACATGGGCAGCGACCGCGGCACGGTAGGCGCTACCGCTTCGCAGTTGCTTTGGTCGTGCGGGTCTGAACACTCCATTGATCTTCATCTTATCGCGTGGGCAGAGCCCTGATGTCAACGTTTTTTCAGACCGCCTGACGTGGTTTTTATGTAATGACTACTACCACCAGAGATAGTAGCAGGTACGAACGGCTTAACGTGCCATCCGAAGCACGGAATCATTTTTCTTTTCAGACAATCAGGTGATTCAGCCTGCAATGTACTAATCAACTGGGGGAAAACGCACAAAGTGACATATCACTAGATGTCCCCCGTGGGAATCGAACCCACGACCTCCGTGTTGAGAGCCCAATGCTCTTAACCATTAGACTACGGAGGCAGTTAGTTAATTTATAGTATAAATAATACAATGTGGAACTGTAGACGAGGATAAGAAGTTATAATGCACTAATTTGTACCAAGCAATTAGTTCTTCATTCTATGTAATAAAAAGACACGTTTTCGCATTTCCGTAACTCACGTAAACAAGCCAGTCCCGCCATCTCTCGGTATAACTATGAACTACTTGCGCGAGCGCAAGCGCTAGCTCATGGCAGTAGTTCCGATAAATGATAATTTTTGTACACGGTGGTACCGAAAATCGTTGTATGTAGAAGTTTACGTAATTTTGTTGGGAAGTGGGAAAGAAAATTCTACTTTTCATAAATATCATAAGAGTCACCAAATCGAGCACTAAATCGCTATGTATTTATCTGTTTCAAATGTGCATCCGTTTCATTGGAATCATCGTTGGAAGAAACGTCTAGTTAGCAGCCTCAACAATGCAGTATCATATCTCGGCTTGTATTGGATCAATATTCATGAAATTTTGGATATAGGAATCACTAAATGAGCACCAAATCGTGACATATAAATCACATCGATATAAACAGTATTTCGAAATGCGACTGCTAGCTTGACGTCTATCTAGCAGCCTCAGTAAGGTACCCAAATATCTTTTAAAATACATAACCAAATCTGTGCTTTGGGCACTAAATTGCACTAAATGGGCACTAAATCGTGGCTTAGTCAAAACCTTCGAATGAGCTGGTGAGGCTGCTAACTATACGGACACGGAGTTTCATCAATTTCTGGTTCCACATGGTATAAAATATCATTGGCTGTCACTAATATATCCATAGGGGTCTGAAGTGCCTTTTTATTTCGGGAATTCCGTAATAATAATTTGCTCAAAGTTATTTTTACATATTAAGATAGGTAAGATAATATAGTTTATTTGCACACCAAATATATAAAAATACAATTTATACATCGATTACTTGATTACATTATACATACACGAACAAGAAAGCCACAAAAGGCGGAAACACACTTTATAATTATCTATAAGTATAGGGTCCGTCTTATAAAGCTGACGGTTTTTTAAGGGGATGATCATTGATCAGCATACTGATCAACGTTCTCTATGAGACCAAGGAAGAAATCGCGAAAAAAATCTGCTGTTCCTTGACCAAAACTGAAATCCTAGTCGAGCAAATGTCCCATACATTTTGAGATTTCGATGTTGGTCCCATAGAGTCTGTTCATTCTCTTAAAAAACCGTCAGCATATTAAGTTTAAAGCTAAAATAATTAATTGATTACCTGGAGGTTCGTGTATTTCGGCTTCCACTAGCATATCCCTAGGAGTCTCACGTGGCCTTTTGTTTCGGTTTACTGAAAAGATATTAAATAAGCATAAACGGGCGGACAGACGGACGGATATGGCGAAACTATAAGGGTTCCTTTTTGACTTCGGAACCCTAAAAATGAGTTCCTCGAGTAGTGAGTCGACATCACCGAAAAGTGTTAGAAATGACGCAAAAAATGTGACACTCAATTTGTTACCGACAAAATCCAAAGAAATATATCTAAAAACCTATGATAATTTCGTCGAATGGATAAAATGCAAAAGGCGCGAAGACTTTTTCGGAAACTGTATTTTTGGCTTATTTTCAAGAATTCTACTCTTTGGAGTACGTACTAAGTGCTAAAATCTACAGTCAGTACCAACAATGACATAAAAATCGAAAAAAAAAATCAAATTTAATTGCATATTTGAAGAGACTGTCTGAAGGACACAAATCGAAGAAATCGAAAGTGTTTTCCGGCCAAAATGTGGAGACTTTCTTGCCATAAAAGTGAGTATCTATTTAATAATTTTATTGTGTAAACAGATTAGTGAAGTACCTTTAACAGCAGTGTTTTAAATAAAATGTGTTGTTACCTGTACCTACTTGTCTAATTCACATTCTGTTTTGTTTGTTACAGGTGGCTTTAATTTTCGGGATACATGGAGCTTGTCTTGGTAACGAACTACTAAAATTAACGGTCGATGATATCGAAAAGCTCTCAGAGCAGTTACTGTTAGTAAAGTTGACAGACACAAAAACCAGAATAGATCGATCTTTTACCATATGCCGAGAGTACAAAGGTATTGTAGATAAATACCAGAACTTGCGTCCTTCTGACATAAAAACCAATCGGTTTTTCATTCGATATCAAAATGCTTCAGACGCTTGTCTTTTGGCAAATATCTATTGGCAAAAATAAAATTTCTAGCATGCCGAAAGAAATTGCTGGTTATTTGAAGTTGCCCGATACCAAGCTTTATACAGGGCCTTGTTTTCGACGAACCTCCGCTACTCTTTTAGCTGATTCTGGAACGGACCTGTCGATACTAAAGCGCCAAGGAGGATGGAAATCTACAACAGTCGCAGAAGGCTACATAGAAGACTTTTTTTTTTTTTTTTATGTTCGATAGGTAAACATTTGACCCCAATCTCACCTGATGTTGAGTGATGATGAGGCCGAAGATGTAGCATGCTTACCTAGAAAGATGCCTATTCACTCTTGCCTTGAAGAGGCCCAGGTTGTATTGCTCAGGGAACAGGTCCGCAGGCAGTGCGTTCCACTCCTTAGCCGTGCGCATTATAAAAGAAGAAGCAAACTTCTTCGTGCGAATTGCTGGTAGGTCAACGACATAAGGGTGGAAACCCAGCCTGCGTCTCGTCCCCCGCAGATGAAAGGGAGACGGAGGTATTAAATCGTGTAATTCCGTCGCACACTCTCCGAAATGTATCCTATAAAAAACAGATAGACAGGCTACCTTGCGACGATGCTCAAGACTTTGTAGCTTCGCCACAGAGGTTGGATCACCTATGAGCTTCCTGGCACGCCTGTCGATTGAGTCCAACGCGGCCAGCTGGTATTGGGCAGACCCGTCCCAAAGATGGCAGCAGTACTCCATACACGATCGGACTTGTGCTTGATAAAGTTGTAGAAGCTGTCCCGGAGTGAAGTACCGTCTGACCTTCGAAAGGACGCCCAGTTTTTTCGCTGCGGTTTTCGCCATGGACTCAATATACCGCCCGAAATTCAAATCGGACGATATGTTAATGCCCAGGAGCTCCAGGCGATCAGCTATCGGTATGGACACATTTCGGAAAGTCGGAGTCAAAGCGAAGGGACTCCGTTTTGTGGAGAAAAGGCACGCCTGTGTTTTGTTTGCGTTGAAACTGACCCGATTAGCGTCACCCCAGTCGGACACAAATTCAAGGGCCAAGTTTAATCGCTGCACCATGGCCTCTCGACAAGACTGAGTAACATCCAATTTGACCCCTGCACCGGACAGATATCTGTCAGAAACAGTGCTGTCTCAGACTCAACTCAACAGACTCCGTCGAAAATAAGGCAAAAACAAGCAACCGTATCGTTGCAGGTATAAAATTACGCACTTCAGCTAATCCGCCTCCATTGTCACCGCGCCCATCAACCTCACAACAAAACGAACACATTTCAGATCTGCCAGATGCTATTACAAACACCCAAACTCTAAATAAATCTACAACAATCTCTGTCCCTAATAAAACGGTGACAATAAATTTTCATAACTGTGAAAATGTGTCTGATATAAATATACTATTTTAGTTGTTACTTTACTTTATTTGTTACTTTTATTGTTGTTGTTACTTTATTAATTTGTTGTAGTTGTTCTAATAAGATTTCAAATGTTTGTAATATTATAATTTTTAATATAAATATGAGTACCTAGAAGCGCCTTTTATTTATTTTCCTCATAGAGGGGATAAAAAGTAGAGTGTATCACTCTGCCGCAAAATTATTTTTTCCTCGGGCGGCATACTTTGAATCCCTCGCTGCGCTCAGGATTCTACTTCAGAATCCTTCACTATGCTATGGATTCAAAATAGCGCCCTCGCCTTAAAAATATTATTTTACGCCCTTGTGATACAATCTACTATTATGTAACTCCCTAAAGCAGTCTAATTAAATTTAAACCTTTTCAAATTATAAAAGAAAGAAAGGATTGGGAAGTGTTGAGAGCTGTTTTTTTTTCCATTTTTATGCGTATAAAAGTCACTAAAAAGAATACAGTACCTTCCATTTCTTTAGTTTGTGTATTTAACTTAAAATACTGTAGTGGTTTTTCGTCATCTATATCTGAGGATGAGTATGTTTTTTCTGGAGCTCTTTTAGGTTTCGGCTTATTTAAGATGGGTGAAGAAGTCCTTTTCGCCCTTTTGAGTTTTTTACGGGCCATGTTCGGTTTTCCGGGAATTTTGCTCATTATTGTGCCTGAACGTAGGCTCATTGGGCTATTTCTTAACTCAGGTTTGTCCCGGTGCTGCACAGGAGCTGGCTCAGGTTCTTTCACTATATGAGTTTCATCGCCGTTTTGTACTGGCACATCTTTTGATCGTTCCAGCCTTTCTAAAAGTACAATCGGCTGGAGATGCTTGTGGATGTCTGCAAGTTCATGGAAGATTTATTTACTACAATAAAAACACAAACTGGAATTGATAAAGGTCTTTGAAACAGCTTATCGAGCATTTATCCGCGACTTCGTTCGCATAAATTATATACCAGATTTTAAGTCAGATCATAAGCTATCAAACAAAAAAGTTTCATCGAAATCGGTTCAGTAGTTTTTGCGTGATGCTCGAACAAACAAACACACAAACAAACAAACAGACAGACAAAAATTGTGATTTGGAATCAGGGACATCTAAAAACCATATCATAATCTTTTTTTTGTAAATATCTTCAATGTACAGACACACTTCTGTTACAGTTTTATAATAGTTTAGATCTAGACGGATGTGATAGGTCATATTTATGATCTATGAATTAAGTTTGTGTGTATTATTTTGTGCAAAATTATTAAACTTACTCTGAAAGGAGACAATGTCTAAAAGATTCTTAGCTGACAAATTGTTATGTATTTTCTTATCTTCTTCTGTCGTTTGTGGTAAGTCTGCCCGGGCTGGTAAATTATTGTTGTTGTTGTTGTGACTCGGTGGTACATACGCACCCTGGGCAAACTTTCTTTGGGCTCGCATTACCCTGCTATCAAATACCATAATATTAATTTAATTAAAACTATGTAATGGAAAATAGAGGAGAAGCAAGGCAGAGGAAGACCTAGACAGAGTTATCTAGCACAAATAAAGGGAAGGAAGGGTGATGTTGTGTGATACCAGCATCTCAAGGCACTAGCGGAAAAGAAACTGGATTGTTGAATACTCCATTCCACTGACAAGAGTGTAGCTCATAATTATGTTAAAAGTAATGATCCCATACCAAACCTCGTATGATACATAGCTTTCCTCAAATTGTATACAGGTATTCCAACAATTCAGAACTAGTAAGTATACCTATACTTTTATAGGTTCTAGAAGAATACCGAAATAAAGTTAAACTGTAGCCTTGTAGCCGTGTGCCTTTGAAATAAAGGTAGAAGTAGTAGTTTTTATTTCTTTTTTGAACCCTCTGCGACGGACGTGACGTCTGACAGACACCACAATACCTATTTGCTGTTGCCACGTTGCGTCGTCGCCATTTCGCGGCGTATCGTTCTGGCTCTCTCTGTACCTTCCTGCGTCGCTCCGTCGCAGTATGATATTCTCAAAACGTCATAATAGAAATATTTATATTCGCAAATCAGTTTTGACATATATAAATCTATGTCAAAACATCATATTCTATAGAAACCATATTCGCCATGATATCATATTCGCAATTTATGATATTTTTTGTCTGAATGTAACATCGGGAATAAAATACATAATCAGTTTTTTTTTCTGATCGTTTCAACATATAGGTACAAACAAAATAAGTATTTTTTATTCTCTTTTGATCACGATACTGGCTAACCATATTATTTTCCTTATTTTAGTTTATGACTAAGTTATCCGAGTTATCCGCGTAAATAAATACAAACCAGGCCGTCACTTACATAATATTAGTCGAATAACTTGAAAACTACATAACCTATTTTGATGAAACTTGCACTGTACACTAAGTTGGAGTAAATGTAAGCCAATAAAAAAAGAATAGTCACAATCCGATTAATAGTTTCGGAGAAATGCATGGATAAACCATAGATTTATAATATATATGTCTTTGGGATAAACATACATACACCTCTAAAATTTTGTATATTTCTTTGGAAGCCTTAATAGATAATTATTACGTGAATATATTCCAATTCCAATAATATTACATACATACGTATCGAATTGATAACCTCCTTTTTTTTAAGTCGGTTAAAAAGAGGCAAAAATACAAAAAGTTAAATTAGAGAGGTACAATTTACATTACACTGATACGAAAAGACGTAAAAAAACAGTAGACAAAAACACAAAAATTAAAAGTATCGTCAATGATTGTATTGTATTGTATTGTGTATTGTATAGGTGTAGGTACTTAAAAAAATAAGTATCCTGGTATGCTTGAAACGGTTAAATGCATTACGGAATTACTAGTAAATTATTTTGTTTGACTGTTCACAATAAGAATAAATAATTATTTGTAACAAATTAAAAAATGTTTTGCTTTATTACTCTAAAATAACAGAATTGTGGTCTGTCGCCGAAAATGATATTCTCAGCCTGACTGTACTTAGAATATGATGTCTTGCGATTATCGTGTTTTGCGAATATCATTATTTGCGAATATCTTATTTCGCGAATGTGCTATTATGAGAATATAATGTCCTGCTAATATGATGTTTTGAGAATATCATATACTGCGACGGAACGTCCTGCGTGGGCACGCGCAACCCGCTGCAGCAGCAACGGCAAGCCCACAAGTAGAGTTAGAACTGATTATGTGGTGGATCTGATAGACGTGTTGTCAGTAAAATGATTATAATCCCATACTGTTTTACAGACGTCACGTCAGTAAATTAATTATATTCATAGTGTCTTACCAGTCGTCACCTCAGTAAAAATATTGAACTGAATAGTGTTTCACAGGCGTAATTAACTATAGTATTATTATTTCTAGAGAACACGACGATGGATACAAGCAATCTTCTATACACATTATTTGTGTGGTACGGTCACTGTCAAGGTCCAAAATTAAGAAGAGGCGACTTTCTTTCTTTAGCCGTGTTGTTCCGGCTTAGAATGGTCCACCCAATTTCGTCCCGTGGGTGTCGTACGAGGCAACTAAGGGATAAGAGTTTCTTGTGCAGTGTTTTGACCTGAATATGCTAAACTTTCTACAATTGCACGCTTGAAAATGAAGTTGGTAGTTGTAGCAAAGCTTCTGATCACCCCGAAAGGGATTACAGTCGTGAATTTATTGTATGTGTGTGAGAATTTCTTTGGCACCTAGCTCGAGAATTAGCGCTCCTTACTTTGAAATAGTGAGTTTATATTGAACAGTTGCCTAAAGAATAGGGATGATGACAATTTTTATTTTATTTCTTTTTTAAAAACTATTTGATATCTTAAACACTAAAGTGAAACAGATTTTTTAATATCTTCAAAAATAACCGAAATATAAGTGTTTAAAATTTACGGTTAGAGCGAGAGGCAAATATGACGGGAGTGACGTCATACCCTCGTATTTAATACAAATAATAACGAAGTGTCATACAAACATCTGTTTTGCATGAAAGAGATAGACGACGATAAAAAACGTATTTCAATCGCTTATAACTTTTTTGTTTTCTGTTTGATTGTAATTTCGTTTTAACATTTTGTTATTGAATTTAGCCTTTTTTTAGAATTTGTTATAAGATATGAATTTCCAGGATTAGTCATCATCCCAATTGCGGATGACCATACGTCGTGTAATAAGGTCGTGATACCAGCTCCTCCGCCCCCGAATGAGCCCGATTCATCATCTGCTAGAAAGTTGTGTCATGTTTGCCTGCTGTGCTTGCGCGCAAAACCGATTTTCCTGCAGTGTGCGGAACAAATTTGTGAAGATTGCAAGAGTGAACTTAAGGGCGGTTTAAAAAAAACTGTTCCAACGATTTTATTTGTTTTTATTTTCTTATTAGGTTTATGCCAGAAGAAGACAAATTTTTGTTGATTTTATGTTTCATAATTTTTTTATAATATTTAAAGGGTTTGTCAAAAAAAATCCTTGATTTCTTTGGTATTGATCGAGACTGAATATTTTTCACACCACCCGCTCGAAAATGGATATATCTATCTATAATGGATATATATCATGTAACTCGAACCTAAAGCAAGTCATTAAGCCCTGGGACTAGCCGGGCAATAATATTGTACTGAATTTCATTATAACCCGCTGGTCAATAATGAGATTTGAATATGGAACCGCATCCACAGATTATTTAATGGTTACTGGTTGACCTTTACTTAAAATTCGTATGGAAACTTATCATGGAGACAGGCACCAAAAAGAACTTAATTCGAAATTCGAACTGGCCACCACAAGTATTGAACACAAAAAAAGAGGAGTTTTACGCGCAAAGTGAGACAAAATGGACGGGGCTTTGTTTCTTAATTTTCTAAATTAGTTTTTCGTGGCTATTATTGTGTTAATGTGGAGGAATTAGTGTAATAATGTGCCATTAATGGAGAACAATGTAGTAAAAGTGAGAAATAAAGTAAGGCGCTCCCGTTCGATTTGGATTGGACTCCTCGCGTAAAACTCCATTGAACATTATAATGCGTCCATCCTCGCATTTTAATGTGTTAGGGTTTAGGCTAGGAGGAGAGTTCTGCACGGGAATCTTGAAGACAAGAACGGGCTTTGTTTCTTAATTTTCTAAATTCCTTTTTCGGTGGTCATTATTGTGTTAGTGTGGTGGAATTAGTTTAATAATGTGCCGTAATGAAGAACAATATAGTAAAAGTGAGAAATAAAGAAGGCGCTCCCGTTTGATTCGGATTGATCTTCGCGTAGAACTCTCTTGAATATTGGAATGTGTGTACCATCGACGCATTTCAAGAGTAGGTTAAGTTAGGTTATGTTAGTTTTAAGTACAAAGAAAAATGTTACTTATGACCATGCTGTAAGGGCTAGTTCCCATTGCATTTCCGAAAGGATAAATTGTAAAAAAAAAAATAACAAAAAAAGAAAAAAAGGCGCGAATACTGCAAATCTCTGTACCTATTGCTACGAACAAAGTAGGTAATAAAGAATTATTTTCTTTCCACAACTGGAGTGCGATTTTTGAATCTCATTCGCTGAGTTCAGCAGTTGAAAATGTCAAAATTACTATGGAGATACGCATCTTTCTACTGCTGATTTGAGTTTCAAAAACCGCACTCCTGAAGTATGATTTTTGAAAGTCAAATCAGCAGTAGAAAGTTGCATATCTCCATAGTAATTTTGACATTTTCAACTGATGAACTCAGCGAATGAGTTTCAAAAATCGCTCTCCTGGTCTAATGTTTCAAATATCTACTTTCACTTTGAATTGAATAAAATAGTGTTTTCTAAATACCTATACTATTGAACTCTAATACTTTGTTATCTATTTGTTATAAATTCTAATAAAAGAATTGGTTACAAACCATAGAGAATGTACACGCTCCCCTGGGTTTCTAACAGTATTGCCTTTTATTTTCTCGCGGAGGGTGTGAAAAGTAGAGTATGGTCCTCGGGGATAAACGTGTTTTCATCTTGGACGAGCTTGAACCCCTCGCTTCACTCAGGATTCTAGTCTTAACTCCCTCGCTTCGCTCGGGAGTTAACTCTAGACTCCCTCGCTGCGCTCGGGAGTTACCCCTAGAATCCCTCGTTACGCTCGGGATTCAATATCGCGCCCGTGATGAAAGACACTGCTTTATCCCCTTGGTACATAATCTACTATTAGTAATCAATAAGTTTTATTACATCTTAGTTGCCCTAAACAATTATATATAATACTAACAAAAAGTACTTATATACTAATTTATATAAAAACGTATCGTTTTTAAAATAATGGTACTTAAAATGCATGTCTGATAGACTACACCTCAGTAGAATGAATACAAAATCTCACGTCAGTAGCAGAGGGTTAACCGACTTCTCAGAAGAATATCCCATGAATATCCACTTTTTACCTGTCAAATAATTTAACAACTATTAACGTGTATAACTTTTATTCCTCATTATCAAATTTAAATAAATTATTACCAATATAAATGGAATCAACCTATAGTTTTCCTATAACAATATTAACTGTTACAGTTAATATATAATATACAACATAGACTTCAACTAAATAAAAAATAGTTTGACAGGTAAACAAATGCATGGAAAGTGGTCGTTCTTCTTTTTATGTTTAGACGGTTTAGACCAGCCTGCGTAACATGAGAGAGGTGAGAGCGACACAGGTCACTTCTAAACGTCAAATTTGTGTGAGATACTATGGAGATGACCGCCAATTTGAAGTTTAGAAGTGACCTGTGTCGCTTTCACCTTTGTCATGTTACGCAGGCTGGAAGATGGAAATAAAATAGGTTTTGTCTATACTATTTAAACCTATAAAAGTATTAGTATTGCTTGTTTTTAAAAAGTTTTGTATTACATTTCATTTTATTTTTTACCATTTAGTCATTTGTACTTTTTAGCACCAGATCATTGTTAAATATGTTTGTTTTGTAACCAACACGTGTACACATAATGGCAAGTTAGCGCTATTAATCGTTAAGGTGTTCCCTCGTACTCAAA
Organism: Agonopterix subpropinquella; assembly: GCA_922987775.1. Taxonomy (NCBI): domain Eukaryota; kingdom Metazoa; phylum Arthropoda; class Insecta; order Lepidoptera; family Depressariidae; genus Agonopterix; species Agonopterix subpropinquella. The sequence goes on from OV277693.1 coordinate 29,836,762, forward strand.
CGATCCTGGCTTCACAGCACTAGATATTGATTAAAATGTTTGTTTCACTATCAAACCTGAATGTGTACACAAAATGGCTAGCCAATGCTGTTAACCGTTGAGGAGTTCCCTCGTACGGAGACAATCCTAGCTTCACCACCAGATCTTGGTTAAAATGTTTGTTTGCTATTAAACCTGGACGTGTATACAAAACTGAAAGCCAATGCTATTAACCGTTTAGAGGGATCATACGGAGACGATTCTGGCAGCACCAGGTCACTGTCACCATATTATTGTAAATAATAGTACTGTAGCCACGGGACTTTTTAATTACAAAAAATTAAAACCGCCTTCAAAAAACTAAAAAGTTAAAAAATAATATTGCAGCCGATGACTTTCCCGTTCGCATCATAAGAACATTAATTTGTTTTATTGAAGTCGCTGTCAAGCCGGTACGATTCGCGACAGGGCTTGCATTTTTTGGCTTGGCTTCACACCGACTTCTATAAAACAAATTAATGTTCTTATGATGCGAACGGGAAAGTCATCGGCTGCAATATTATTTTTTAACTTTTTAGTTTTTTGAAGGCGGTTTTAATTTTTTTGTTAAAATTTTGTTTATTTCACAATTTTCAGTGGCAAATTCATTAGTTCGATTTAATAGTAGTGCTTTGAATTAACAAACGCACTAGTCGGCACTACGATTTTCGAAGGTTCCCCTCGATATCTCTGGGATCCATCATCAGATCCTGGTTTCCTTATCATGGGACCTCACTTGGGATATCTCCTTTCCAACAAAAAAAGAATCATCGAAATCGGTTCATAAACGACGAAGTTATCCGCGAACACACATTAAAAAAAAAATATATATATATACGGTCGAATTGAGAAACCTCCTTTTTTTTTAAGTCGGTTAAAAAAGATTACCGATTGCCGTTTTGATATTATTGTAGGGTACGAAATGACTTATATAAAAACTCGAGTCTTAAAGATCACAACCCGCCGTAGCAAAAATAAACTAAAAAAAAGTTTCTCAAATTTTTGAATTTCGAGGTTACCGTTTTTTTTCTATACTGTCATGTTCTTCACCTTAGTTCAATACCCATACGTAATAGTAAGACTGTCTAAAGTTGCCATACAAAGCTATAAGACAAGTTGAAAAAGTCAATTTCGATGGGTCTTATAACCTCGAAATTCAAAAATTTGAGAAACTTTTTTTTAGTTTATTTTTGCTACGGCGGGTTGTGATCTTTAAGACTCGGGTATTTATATAAGTCATTTCGTACCCTACAATAATATCAAAACGGCAATCGGTAATCTTTTTTGTAATTAAAAAGTCCCGTGGCTACAGTACTATAAAAGCCTGTGAAATTTGTTGTATAATGAAATAGCACTTTTTTAATTTAGGCTTTCTTGATTGAGAAATCATGGTGATGAGGGCGTCACTGAACGGTAAAAGGACCAAGAGTTTTAGAATCATAAAGGATGCCACTCCTCCTTAGAGCGCTTACAGACGAGCGACACTTTGTGGTCGCCGTGTGTCGCGGAGGGTCCGTCGCGCCGTAGTATAACACAGTAATCCATCTTTATGCAATGGTACCAAACGCAGCAAGTATGTGTGCTCGCCGTACGTACGACGATATCTAAGGCAGCCAAGGCAACGCCAGACAGGCCTATGCGGATATATTTTCAGTGTGTGCGTGCTACGAGGTATACGCCGCGTTTGGCACCATTGAATGAAGATGGATTACTGTCTTATACTGTGGTCGCGCGACCCTAAAGTCTATAGAGCGCAACACTCGCTCTGCGACCCACGGCGACAGCAAAGTATCGCTCGTCTGTAAAAGCGCTTACAAGCATCGAAACAAGAAAATTGGCCTTTGCGGTCGGTAATATTCGACCTTCTTGCGTAAGTCTCCGTCGTCGATATTTCCAACATTTTTGTGTCCCTTTCTATCAGAACAAAAATGAAATAAAAACTTTTGTTTTTTATTTTTGTCATTGGATTAGAAAAGGGCAAAGTAACGTCGAAATCGAAAACAACGACGACGGGAATTTACGAAAGAAGAACGATATTACCAACCACCAAGGAGTATTATCATCAGAGTCCGGAATTTTGGTAGCACTTTTAATATGTCAAAGGGATTGCACGTTTATCGACTTCCGATTGTGTCGATATATTAAATCTGAAACCGATTTTTAGGTCCTTATTATTGATACTGGCAGTTATTCTATTGACCTTTTGATTACTGTTTTAAATATCTATATCAACATTATGTCGATCATTTGGTATCTTAAAATGTGATTCATTAGGTATCTAATATCGAAAATGTCTCATAGTAAGAAAGATACGATAGAGAAATGGTTAGTAAAATACTCAGAGCTTATTTATAAAGAAGAAGATTCATTGATGTACTGTTCTGTTTGTGATGTTAATTTAATATATCGACATAATCGGAAGTCGATAAACATGCAATCCCTTTGACAAATTAAAAGTGCTACCAAAATTCCGGACTCTGATTATCATGTTTCATCGCTTGTTAGGCAGTCTCCGCAGTCTGTACTCCAAGGTATAGACAATACCTATGCTAGCTTTCTGAAAAGGACTCAATATCTAAGTTGTCATATTTTAAAGTTTAAAATAATGCTCGGCACCTTGCTTAGGATATAACATAGAATAACTTCACTGAAACACAGTTAACTTCTTCCGCTCAGCTCGGCAAACCATGCAGTAGTATTAAGGATATCACTTTATAGAGCATACATTTTTCATATAAAATCTGTGACATATACGCCAGTAATTTTAAACATCTCAGGTCGCAATAAATTGTACGGAGCTGCTTTTTTGGGAGGTTGTTAGGATAGATACCAGTAATATAAAACCAAATTTGCAGCTTCCAAAGACCTGTGCTAACCAAGTGGTGCTCGAAAAACCTCGAATTTTTCGGACTTTTTTCAGGTTTTGACTTATAACTTCTAAATGGTGCATTTCTCATAAAAATTGTTCAAGACGTGTTTAAAGCAGACAAAATTTTCTACAAATTTAATTCAATTGCAGCTCTGTAAGTTAAGTAAATCTTGAGATACAGCACGTTAAACATTGGCAATTTTTACCAAAAAGTTCAAAATTGTAGTTTTAGCCGTCTTCCGAACAGGATATCGGCTAAAATACTCATTCTACGAGGTAAATTATAAGAAATTAATTTGGAAAGCAGTTATATAGCTTTAATTTAAGCATAAATTTAACCCTGTACAGTGATTAGTTCCTTTGTTATCAGGAAAAAAAACTAAATATAAGGGGAATAGGTTTTAAAAAAAATGGAGCCTTAGGCATTGCAAGAATTTTTTAAAGGACAAAAATACATAACTTAGTAGGAAATGGTTTATATCATCCAAAATCAAATTAAGTATAATTAATAATCTATCTATACTATAATAAAACTGTAAATGTTTGTTTGTTTGTTTATTCGCGCATCACGTGAAAACTACTATACCGATTTTAATTAAACTTTTTGTATTTGAAACCTTATGACTAGACGTATAAACTGATATATATTTGATCTCGCTACCATGAAGAGTGCCATGCCGGTGCGGACGAAGTCGTGGGCAAATCTAGTGCTATTATTAAACTGAAAATGTTTGTTTGTTTGTTCGCTCATCACGCGAAAAATAAAAGACCGATTTTGATGAAACTTTTGTTGTCTGCAAGCTTATGGGTAGACTTAAAATTTGGTATACCATTTATTTTGCTACGATGATCGGGCCCTGTACCCGCACTTTCGATGTTCACTATATCGCCACTGTGTCGGTCCACAATTCATTGCAATAGAGTTGACATTGGAACGAAAATGTTCACGCAATTACGAAGTTCGAGTCCCGGAGTAGACCCTCAGAACTTGGGAACCCGTGCGGATGAAGTCGCGGGGAAACTAGTACTTAATTACAAAAGTATATAAAAACGAGAGTTTTCCCACGACTTCGTCCGCACGGGTACCCGTCATTGTAGCAAAATTAATTATATACTAGAGATTGGTCTAATCATAACCTTTCAAATGCAATAAGTTTCATCAAAATCGGTTTAGTAGTTTTCGCGTAATGCGCGAACAAACAACCATTACCAGTTTTATAATTCTTCTTATCTTCTTCTTCTTCTTATCGTGTGGGCAGAGCCCTGGTGTTAGAGTTTTTTAAGACCACCTTACGGCCTCTGACGTGGTTTTTATGTACCTACTATTATACCAGTGATAGTAGCCGGGACCAACGGCCTAACGTGCCATCCGAAGCACGGAATCTTCTTTCTTTTCAGACAATCAATTGATTCAGCCTGCAATGTCTTAATCAACTGGGGAAAACGCACAAAGTGACATTTCACTAGGTGTCCCGTGGGAATCGAACCCACGACCTCCGTGTTGAGAGCCTAATGCTCTTAACCAGACCACGGAAGCAGTTTCATAATAGTATAGATTATTTTGGTAGTTTGGGGGACCTGAACGTGATGTGATGGTGGAAGAAATACACAATACCTACAATGAAAATTATAATTTATTTTTTGTTTCTTGTAATAAATTACAAACTAAGGGGCTGTTTTTAGGGCTCCGGAGACTCTTCTGTGGTCAGATCTAGTAGTAAAGATTTGTCGAATTCATCTCCTTCATGCGTCTCATCCATGGCTAAGGGAGTAGTATTCAGGCAGGTCTTCCCCTGACAAACATTGCAGAGACCCGAGCATTTCAGCACTGCTCTCTAGCAGGAGCATTACCTTCCTCCGCAGTCCGCACCCTTTCTGGCACTTGCATGATAGGAATTTCAGAAGGGTTAGCGGTCAGCCCCTGCCACCTCCTTGATCACTCCAAGTTAGTGCATGGGCTCTTTCTCTATCCCCAACCACTTCTGCACTTGGTGGTAGATTCTTTAGGAATGTAAGGCCTCTTCGGTGGGGGGCAGAAGAGCGGGGCGGGCTTAATAAATGACTCCGGAACGGTGTTGGTACACAATTATGAGTACCTACATACTTAATAAATGATAAAATTCTGTTCGCTCACGGGCCGCATCAGGAAGCCGTTCTTAAAATTTAATAGAGCCGCTAGAAAATGTAGTGAGAAGTCTCATGCATGTTTGACATTCCTGCTTTAAAATATCTAATTTATAAATGTAATGTCATTTTTATAACATTAAATAGATAACTGCGCAGTATTAATACGAATTGACAATAGGAGCTCCATTTAAAAAAAAAATGAATTTCCTTAATTTTTCGTTAATGTTGGCTGTACAAGATTCAAAATATACTTAAATTAAAGCTTAATAGCTGTTTTACAGTTTCATTTCTTATAATTTTCCTCTTAGAAAAAAACTTCAATTTTGAACTTTTTGGGAAAAATTGCGAATGTTTGAAGTATAGTATCTCAAGACTTACTAAACTTACAGAGCTGAAATTAAATTAAAATTACAGATAATTTTATCTTCTTTAAAAACGTAGTAAATAATGTTTATGTAAGATGCACCGTTTAGAAGTTATAAGTCAACCCCTGAAAAAAGTCAGAAAATTTCGAGGTTTTTTAAGCACCATTCGCACAAGTCTTTCGAAGCTGCAAAATTGGTGTTATGCTACTGGTATCTACCCTAACAACATCCCAAAAAATCAGCTCCGTGCAATTTATTGACGGCCCGGTAGCACAGTCGGTAGTGAATCTGCCTGCCGTGCCGAGGGTCGCGGGTTCGAATCCCGTAAGGGGCAAATATTTGTATGATGAATATGAATATTTGTACCCGAGTCATGGATGTTTGTATTTATATATGTATTCTATATCGTTCTCTAGTCATCATAATACAAGTCCAGGCTAGATTCTGGTACTTTAAATGTGACTAGTTAATTTGTGTGACATTGTCCAAGATATTTATTATTTACTAGCGGCCCGTCCCGGCTTCGCACGGGTGGACGTCTAATCTTTTCTAGCAATAAATATAGCCTATGTTTCTCAGGGTGAATGCAGCTTTCTAATGGTGAAAGAATTTTTTAAATCGGCCCAGTACTTTTTGAGCCTATTCATTACAAACATACAAACATACAAAAATAGGTACAAATCTTTCCTCTTTATAATATTAGTGTAGATTTATTGCGACCTAACGCGATTTTTATGTCTAAGGTTACTGGCGTAATAACAATATTGTAATAATTGAGACAAACATCTCAAAATGGTAATTTAGACGTCCAAAAAAACACATAACATACTTAAATTATTACAAAAACTGTAAGGACATGTTAAAGCTCCACTTCACGTTGGCCTAATGCCAGGCCTGTCTCACTCCACAGCTCAGGTACGTTTGACAGCCTGACCCCACTGTGGGGTCGGGTTGAGTGAACTATCTGTTATGGTAGTAACTATTAAATAATCTGTGCTGATGCTATGCACCAATGGTTAACCAATCAATGGCCTGCATCTCATTAGTGCAGCATGAAACGAGCCCCTTAGTTGGTCAACACTGTTGGTCCATAGCGCGCTTGGCCAATGTTTACTGGAAGTGTTTTGGAGGTTGCAAAATATATGCATTTTGAAATTTTAGAGTAAACATATAGACACATATCCAAGGAGGTGGATAAGTGGTATTTATCCCCCCTAAATCCGAATATTTGTGAAGAAAATTGATTGCAGTACTTTCTTTTTCACGTTTACCTACTTAGAAAATTATTCACTTAAGTACAAAACATGAAGTGTCACGACTTCGTCGACGTGGACGTCTGTCGTTGGCTCGCGATTTAAGTAGCCACGCGGCTCCGCCATTTCATGGCGGTTTCGAGTGTGTGTTTTTGTATAAAAACAGGGCTTTGAGATCGCCATATCCAATTACCGTACAACGTCAAGCACTAATTGCTCTTTTTAAACTAGATACTGGCAAAATCCACCAAGGAAACGACATTAAACAAAAATAGAATAGAATAGACTTCTTTTAGAACAGAAGAGGTACATATTTCAAAAGTTAAGTCATGAGATTTGTTTTCATTTCACTTGTTTTGTTTACTATGATGGCCGGCAAGCGTCAGTCAGTAATTTTGTAAAAGGTAATCTAATTTAATCTCGCTATTTGCAGCACGTTCTAACACAGTGAGTATTAAAAAGTAGCGTAATTTGCAATTGGATCTCTCTAAATAATTATTTTACTTACCTTTTATTTGCGTTCATTTTTATTACACTTTTTACAAAAATTCACTACGTGGTTTCCTTCCAAGTGGTTACTGCAAAGCAGTGTTGCCAGATCCAATTTTCGAAATACGGGAGGTGTACCAATAAAAAATCGGGAGATGTATGGGCGACATTATGAAAAAATCGGGAGATAAATTTTTCCTTAAAATTAATCAGACCATGGTCTTTGAGTACTATCAGTTTAAAATAACAATGTGCATGACCTCGCTCGCAAATGTGACGTCACTCAATCACACGAACTTCATTCGAGTCATTCAAATGATTATTTCCTTTGCATAGAGTCTACATTCCTATATCAACCGAATGAAGTTATCGAACGGCCCTTCAAGGTCATGCACATTGTTATTTTAAACTGATAGTAAATGTTTTTTTAACATTTTTTTGTTTACTTTCAAATCATAGCAATTGCAATTTTCTTAAATATTTTTCGTGTGCAAGATCCCTGAATTTCCTAATTTGGCCGGTTAACCAAAGCAAAAGCAGGTTTATTTCGCTACTTTGCAATGTTGCAAAATTAGTAAACTATAACTGCCAAAGCTTGCCATTGAATAGGTATTCAACTTTATGTTATTTAGTCAAAGATTTACATCTTCGGCCTCATCATCACTCAACATCAGGTGAGATTGGGGTCAAATGTTTACCTATCGAACATAAAAAAAATAAAAAAATAAAAAGTATAGTTTAGGCTACGCATTTTACAAAGTTAACATAGCATTGCATAGCTTAGCATTTAATTTTGTTCCGTTTTACACAGTTTTTTCGAAAAAAAAGTTCTTAAAAAAATCGGGAGATTTGAGTGGGAATCCGGGACATCGGGAGACATTGACAAAAATCGGGAGATATCCCGGAAAATCGGGAGATCTGGCAACAGTGCTGCAAAGAGCAAAGAGCAAGGAATATAACCACAGACCAGTGTTGCCAATGCAAATTTTTAGGCGGCCGTGTACATTCGGTAAAAAAGCCGTGTTTATATGGAAAAAGACCAACGGTGGGCCGTGTCACTGCTAAAAAAAGGAAACACTTTTCAATATTAGCCAAATGGTGCTGTTTTAAGGTTTATAACGTTAATTAAACGTTTGCAAATTTTATCTATATTTGTGTGGAAAACAATTTCATCTCATCTTTTTTTGCTCACAGAGCAAGAAAGAGGAACGAAACCCAGCCAACATGCCGTAGAAAATTTAAATAGCAGTTTTTGCGTGAAAGCGGAACAAACATCCATCCATACTTACAAACTTTCGCGTTTATAATATTAGTAGAATACAAAGATAAAATATAGGTAGGATAGGATTAGTCAATTACCGTAGAATTTGCGAAAAGCCGTAGAATCTGCTACGGCCACAGGGTTGCAGCCGTAGGCCGTGGATTTTGTAATTTTTGGCTTGAAAGCCGTAGAACACGGTAATTGCCGTAGCATTGGCAACACTGCCACAGACTATTATATGTACTACCGTAAATATATGAATATAACTACTCTCTACCGAGAGCAAAGAGGCAAAGAGAATCAGCGTGACCACTTTTTTTTCAGAGAATCTACCAAAATGACTGCTGAAATCTACCAAAATCTACCAAACCCTGTTTCAAAATCTACTTAAATTCTACCAACTGATATTTATGTCGTAAAATTTAATATAAAACACGTTTTTGAACAAAATATTATCATTTTTATCTAAACGTTCATCATTACTCATGTTATTTTCGCATTTTTGTACGATCTCATATTTCCAATATGAGATACGGATACGATGTACGATCTCATATTGGAAATATGAGATCGTACATCGTATCAGGGCACGTAGGACTACAAGCGGTGGGCGGAGCTTGTAGGATTTGCAGGACTCGAGACGCATCCTACACAAGGTCATCGGACGCCTTGTAGGACTACAACACCATTCACGATCCAATATAGGTGTAGGACTGCAAGACGGACTACTGTGAATGGGCCCCTTTATATTCTCTTCAGTGTGACCACTTTTAGTAGATTTCTACTTTTTTGGTAGATTTAGGGCAAAGCGAATGATAATTTAGTAGTGGGAAATTGTTTAGTAGATTTTGGTAGATATTCGATATTCGAAAATTTAATCAGAAATACAAGGATTCAGGCATAAAAACTCAAAGATATACAAATACGTGAGAAAACGATTGCAAGGGCTTTCCGGAACTTCTAGTAAAGCTTAATGGCCGGTTCATGAACCGGCAATACCGGCAACCGGCAACGTAGGACACGTAGACAGAGAAAGCTATAGACAAAGTGATAGCCAGGGTTGGATTTTGTACTATAATTATAGTATTTATACTATAATTTCGCCCTTGATACTATATACTATCCACATCTAAGGATAGTACGCTAAAATACTATAATTTCAAGTTTGGATCATTGGGAAGCTCTCAAGCTCTATTTCACTGATATGGCACTTTGAGAGCGCTTGATATCTGGCCAAATAATTCTTGATTTGCTAAGAGACCCATACATGAAGCTATATTATGAATTCATGTCCTAAATTATTAGTTTAAACAATTTACTAAAGTGTCTTTAATGCAATTTCAAAACGTATTTTTCCCAGACTACCTACTTACCAAGACTAAGATACGAAACCGCCACGTATGAAGATAGAACTAACAGTAATATTCAAGAACTGATGAACTTAGTAGAAGAGGAGTATGTAAACTTTGCCTTGACTGGTGTTGATTTTAATGAATATTATGTTAAATATAAAAATAATTAAAGTGTACTATAATTTTTTATAAATACTATCCTTTTCCTTTTTTTGTGCTATCTTTTTCAACGTCCCTAAATCCAACCCTGGTGATAGCTTCCATCGCATTCACACAAGAAAAAGAACAACTTATGCCCACGTCCTGAAAAAAAACGAGACAACACGATTAGATCTTTTGTTTCGCGTCGCGTGCCGGTTTTTTCAAGGTCAGCATACTAGTGTTCTAAACAAATTTGACAGGTACTTCATTGCTCTTCTGTTTTTCATAATAAAATTAAAGTTTAATACTAATAGTGATTGCGGTTAAGAAGCTATAACCATTGGGAATTGTAAAAGACGAATTCCTATAAAGAATTTACACGAAATAATGGTTCGGTGTAGCGTATTAGGGTGTAAAAGTGACAGTGAAATGAAGCTTCCCAATTTGTCTTTCCACTCGTAAGTACGATACATTTGATCAAGTATTAGCTTTAGTTATGATTATATAATTTAACTGCAATACGTAATAACATGGAAAATTTAACTTTGCGCCTCAAATAAGCATAAAAAGTCGATTATTTACCTTTACATAACCTAAAAATAATTCGGCTTAGTGTTGCCATCTTTTGGTACTAAATTTCCCCAAAACTCACAAGTAATTTTTTAAAATAAAGTTATTGAATACTATTTACGTACTGTTCTTACAGTTTACTCTATTTGTTACAGATTTCCCGTAAACGATGATTTACGAATGCGTCGGATTGAGGCTACGGGGCGACCAAATTGGACTCCAAATAAGTCTTCATGAATTTGTAGTAAACATTGTGCGGCAAACGTTATATTTAAAAAGAAGAAAGTGACTGTTCTACTTCCTAATGCTGTTCCAATGCTGGTAATTATTGTTTTATTTATGTACTCACCTATTCAACTTGTAGTAATTAATAATGGTTTAATGACCGCCCTTTGTATCCTTCTCATTCCTGTTTTAAATTGTATTTGTATTTTCTTAGTTTGCAAATAAAGAATATTTATCTTATCTTATCTTTAAACTAAAGCAACTAAAAGAGTACCTAGTTTTAAAATCCCTTTTAAATGACTACTACCTACTACCATCTACTACTAATTCGTAAACTTTGCTTTTCAGGAAACAGAAATGCTTATTCCTTCCTTCCTTCTACTAGTTCGGTAGTTGAAGAACCTATGGACATAACAGTAATCTAACACAATCTAGTTCAGATGCTGATTTTGTAAGTATACTTATAATTATCTTTAAAAAATACTATTTGCCATATCTTCTATTCTATTCTGCTGTTACCCTAATGTTGTTTTTATTATTTTAGATCAAAGGACCAGATTCCCCAATGACTGCAGATGTAGATAAATTATTGCCTGGAACTAGTTTTAAAATTGGCGAATGGTACATAAACAGTAAGTTCAGATTTAACTCTGAGATCACTATTGCTATACCCATCAGAGTATTTTCCTATTAAAAAGCAGTTCGGTACGCCTGTATGCCTTGTAGGACATGCATATGAATACATATTATATACATCACATGCTAAGAAATATAAAATAAATATTACGTTACTTTTGTACTTTTTGTTTGTTTTTGTTCTCAACAAAAACCTCTTTTATTTTGTCTAGTCGGACAAAACAACATATTTTTGACAATCCTGGACGAATCACTAAGTTAGTATTAAAATCTCTAGAAGCCTATCTTCGCCTGCTATCTTGAACTCTGAAAAATTATGATGATTTCAAATGTAGATCAAGGTCTTTATTGATAATTCATAAATTTTATATTGTGCAGTAATTTTTAACAAATTTCACCCGCCACTTTGGCCGCACAAAATATATACCGACCAGATTTTAAATCACATCAAAAGCTATCAAATAAAGGTTCATCAAAATCGGTTCAGTAGTTTTTGCGTGATGCTAGTACAAACAAACAAATAATTTTTTTTTGTAAGTATCTTCAATCCATAGACACAGTTCTGTTAGTGTTTTATAATAGTTAAGATGTTATATATCACTTTCATTACGTTAGCTCGAACTCTTGAATAAACACGTAAAAGAACGCACGTTTTGTGCGATCTTTTGGTGGTGTCCCCCTCCCCCCCCCCCCCCCCCCCCCCCTCTCCTTGTCCTCATCCTATTACTCGGGAGTTGGTAAAATATTTTAATAACTCATCTTTGGTAGCTGTATGTCTACGCTTATCAATTAACCATTATCATCCTTTAGTTTATACAGTCATCTCATCTATCTTCTAGTAAGATAATCGTATAAGCGTGTGGTAAGACTGAAAATGAGTATTAAATATCTAAATTGGTGAAGATGTACTTTGAATCCTTAAATCGCTTAAAATCGGGTAATTATGTTAATATGGTAACACCGCTCCTTGATATCGCTCTATCTCATGTGGCCACGGCAACAGTATTCTCTGTCTACGGTAGGACAGCAAGCCATTGACAATCCTATAGTCAATGGCTTGCTGTCCTACGTGCCATCCTGCAAGCAGGAGCGTGAATTGGAATGCAGGACTGCAGGTCGCCATTTTGTTTGTTTATTTACTAGTCATTCACTTCGAGTTGGCCGTTACCTCCCTTCCCGCTTCCCCGCACCGCACCCCTAAGAGACCCTAATAAACGCAATTTTATAACCTTTAGCAACGCAATCACGTATGGTACGTCCGTCCCGGTCACTAATATCGCTTTTAATTTTAAATTTTTATTTGCCTTTTATATTATTTTTTGTCGACGGGACCAATTAATGTGCCTGTGAGGAAATTTTGTAACGGTCATCGACGGCCAACTGGTCGTGAACGGGTAGTACAATGGACAACGCCGGTTTAGTTGATTGTATTGACGTTTAAAAAGAAAAGAGATGTTTATGGGATCAGAAATCAAGAAATTATCACGGACTTCGTGGAAATTATAGCAACAAACAATTGCGAAATGCGGTACTGGTACAGTACATTGATATCGTTGACAATAGTACTAAAAACACGAAACAGTAATGATGTTGGATGGCTTGCAGGATAGTGTGTGGGCTCGTAGTCCTGCATGTCGGACTGCTTGGTAGGATAGTGAATGGGGCCGACGGACGGCTGTGTGTGGGCGTAGGTGTGGGCACATCCTGCATTGTAGTCCTACATGTAGGACTACTGTGAATGGGCCCCTTTAGGTTACTGCAGTGTTGCAAAAGTCACTTTGATAAAATCGGTAGTATTGGCGACAAAAAATCGGTAGAAATCGGTAGATTGTCTTAATGTTTGTAAAGTTCTGGTTTTAAGTCAATTTTTTTTCCAAATGTGCTCAGTCGCTATCAAATTCCGCACTGGTAGCATGCCAACCCGCGATAGCCGTGATACGGCTTTATCACTTTTATCTCGTTCTTTTGCGCGCGAACGAACGAGATAAAAGACGTGATAAAGCCGTATCACGGCTATTGCGGGTTGGCATGCTACCAGTGCTGGACGATGAGACAGCTGACACTTAATAATTTTGTGCCCATGCCAGTTGCGTATTGACTATTGACCAAAACTTGAAACTTGATTAATAAATAAATAAATAAATAAATAAATAACGCTCACAGGCACATACATTGTAATGATCCCAAGAAAGCACTATTAAAGAAAGAAGTGAAAGACTTTTCGATAAATATTGATTTCAAGGATTTCTGTGCAGGGATTTAAAAAGTCGGAACTCTATAATATTCCATAACTAAAATCTAATTTGCATTACATATTTTAGTTCACAAACTTTCATGGGAAAGCCCAAACTTTTTAATAGGACCCTATAAAGATTAATATCTAGCCCTAATTTCTAATTATCTGCCACAATAAAGGCAAAATAAATCAATATTTGGCTTAAACATCTTGTGTGAAATAAATCGGTAGATTACAACCTAAAATCGGTATATCGGTAGACAGTACCCGAAATCGGTAGATCTACCAATAAATCGGTAGCTTTTGCAACACTGGGTTACTGGTTTTCGGCCAAGGAATATTTTTCGGTTTTTTTTTTTAATTATGTGCTTTACGGCACTGGATACCAGTCTTTTTGTGCCACTCGTATTATTTTTATTTTATTTTCCTTTTCTTTTGTTATAATTTTTCAACTGTGTTGTTTATAAATTTATATATTGGTCCAAACAGTTTCACATCCGATAAAATATCCTTCAGATCCCGAGGTACAGCTGCACTTCCGTACACTTTTGCAATGTCATCCACAAGCACCAAACGGGCAACTCCAAAATGTTGTTGAGTAATTGCTTATTATCTTATTATGCAGCAACCCAAGAAGCTTGAAATTTTCCAAGAAGATTACATACCTAAACGTAGAGGGAGTAAACCCTGGAGTAAGCGATACGCACACATCTTTAATGTTCGATAGAGGCGAACCTATACACTAGTCTGTAGAAAGAATGAGAAAGACTATAATGAACGCCGTGTAACCACTTTTTTGGTGACCAGGGTTGGATTTTGTACTATAATTATAGTATTTATACTATAAATTCACCCTTTGTACTATATACTATCCACATCTAAGGATAGTACGCTAAAATTCTATAATTTCAAGTTTGGATCATTGGGAAGATCTCAAGCTCTTTTTCACCGGATATGGCACTTTCAGAGCGCTTGATATCTAGCCAAATAATTCTTGATTTGCGAAGAAACCCATACATGAAGCTATATTATGAATTCATGTCCTGAATTATTAGTTCAAACAATTTACAGTGTCTTTAATGCAATCTCAAAACGTATTTTTCCTAGACTACCTACTTTATCTACTTACCAAGACTAAGATACGAAACTGCCACGGATGAAGATATAACTAATAGTAATATTCAAGAACTGATGAACTTAGTAGAAGAGGAGTAGGTAAATTTTGCCTTGACTGGTGTTGATTTTAATGACTATTATGTTAAATTAAAAATAAATAAAGTGTACTATAATTTTTTATAAATACTATCCTTTTCATTTTTTTGTGCTATCTTTTTCAACGTCCCTAAATCCAACCCTGTTGGTGACCACAACTTGTCATTTTGACGTATTGCGGTCCAAATTGACTAGTATTGTTGTTAGGCTTATCAAAAGTTATTAATTACGGAATTGTAACAGCCTGAATTACCTGCTGTGTGAGGTGTTCTGGGAATTTAAACATATACTTATATTCTGCTTATATTACTCTTTGATTTAAACCTTAGAGTCCTCTTTAGTTATACCATAGATTTATATATTACTAGAGTTATACATATTTTTCTATGCTTCTATTCTTAACCCAACTTTTGAAATGTGACGGTGGTTCGCTCATTCCAATGTTCAAGGAAGTTTTACGTGAGGATCAATCCGAATCAAACGGGAGCGCCTAACTTTATTTCTTAATTTTTCTGAAAAGGGTGGACTAAACGAAGACGTCCAAATTTTTTTTAAGTTCCTCACACCTAGAAAATACCCCATGTATGTTCCGCGATTTTTTGTAGTTTTGAGGTTATTATTTTTTAAAGGTGTATTTGAGAATTTTCTACCGGAGCGGCTTAAAAACGTCATCACTTTTTTCATAGTAAGAATTTTTTACGAATTTTGTTATTGCAACATGATCGTCTGAAAACACTCTGCCATACGTGAAATAATCAGAAACACGACATCCTTACAAATTACCGAAAAAAGGGTCCAAAATGAAAACTCCTGTGATTATTCCACTTACCAAATAAGAAATAATAAGAGGATCTTAATAGGCCATTTTACGCTCTTTTTTTATAAGAATTAGAATACTAATTTGTTTTTGGTTGAAGACACATTGTCTGTCTACGGTCAAGAGTCACTTGTCCTACACACAAAATAATTCACAGAATCAATTCAAGATTTTTTTTTCTTTCAGCAAGAAAATATTAGTTTCGATATTTTACAGGGTGTAACAAAACACCCTAGTAATACTTAAGTCTTAGTCCTTAGTACTTGTTTACTTAAGTCCTTGAGACCAAAAAATGAACAACTTTCACTATGGAGCCAACATCAAGAATAAATAAAAAAAATTAGCTGTCCCATATACAGGATGTAACAAAACACCACAGTAATACCTAAGGGGGTGGTTCATCAAACTGAGCAACTTTCAGTATGGAGCCAACATCGAAATCGCGAAAAAAAAAACAGCCGTCCCAGACATTTGAGTCGAGTCGGTGCTGCAGCTTTGTATGAAACAGCTGATATTTATTTCGCGATTTCGATGTTGGCTCCATTCTGAAAGTTGTTTAATTTGATGGTCTAAAGCACCCCCTTAAGTCTTACTAAAGTAAGGCCAATTTAATAGGCCACATTTGACATTTGTGCGAGTGCGATTTTTGAAAATCATACGAGCGACTTGGCAGTAGAAAATGTCAAAATGACTATGGAGATTATGCATCTTTCTACTGCCAAGTCGCTCGTATGACTTTCAAAAATCGCACTTCAGTTTCAGCTTCATAGTGAGGTGACCTGCTTAAAAAGTGAGTGATTCGATTCAGACTTCAATTTCTTCAATTCAGTTATTATGAAAAGGTACTTATAGGTACTGTAATATTATTTTAAAAATCATCAGTCGAATCCCTGGCCCATTATTATTTTATCCACTTAAGCGTCCCATGGGACTATAGTCCCGAAAATGACACTAGCCGTTTACGTCCATGGGACTATAGTCCCATAAAAACAGCGATGTTTATTTTTCGTTCTAATTCTGAACGCTGCTATAAATAGTTCTGCTACTCGATGCTAGGTGCTAATATCCTTACACTATCCATAGACAACTTTTGTTTTCTACAGGAAAGTACAAAAATATTTAAAAATAAAGTCAAAGTTCATTTTTGCGTAAAATTTTTTTTTGTTCAGTCATTTGGCAAGTTCAGTGATATATTTTGACTATAATTGAGCATATTTTTGAACAACAACTGAGCAAATAGGATGAATAGTTCATTGTTATCACGATATTGAGACTTGTACAAGAAAATAATGCGAAATATGTTATAGATTACCGATAAACAGGCTACGCTATTTCACAGTTTCGCATTTAGGACTCCAGTCAAAATTGACTAACTTTAAGCCTTATTTTCAAGACTTTACACTTTATTTTAATTCTGTAGTTATCAAGCTTTCCGTCAGTATTTTTTATTTTGTTATAGCGGTAGTATTTTTTGAGATGTAACAGGTTTTGTCGCGAAGTTCACTCCCCGTTGACGTACGCGTCGCGCGATCGGCGCTTGGGACGCTACGGACATAATCACTGCGCGGTGCCGGACGCTTGAGTGGTTATATCGTAAACAAATCGTTTAAGGATCAAAATAAGATACCTACTTACCTAATTTATCGAACATTTTTGTTTTTTAACCGATTGCTTCCAAAATCGATATATAGGGGTTCCTGAGATCTCTTAACACGAATCCGATGTCAGATTTGAGAAAAGTGGCCGCCCTCTTGAACTTTTTTGTTTTTCAACCGACTGCGTCCAAAATGGATATCTAGGGGTTTCTGCGATCTCTTAACATGAATCTGATTTCAAATTTGAGAAAATTGGCCACTATCTTGAAACTTTTTAGTTTCTGGGCCGATTATTACCAAAATCGATATCTGAGAGTCCGCGGTCCTTAAGATTTCTGAAGCAATCTGTCCAAGAACTGAATAGTTCAAGATGGCGGCCACTTTTCTCAAATTTGACATCGGATCCGTGTTCAGAGTCCACGCGGACCCTCAAGGCAGGCATTAGTTTATTTTATAAGGATTTATTAGTTTTTATCATTTTTATATAAAAAAAACATTGTGCTTGCAACACCTCCTACTAAACAACATTGAGGCTGAGATTCTCAGGCTGAGATTCAGAGACGATTCGTTAAGACGTGCTAAGCACGAACTAAGCCAAGACAGCCAAAGTAGTACTTAACGCGAACTTACTTTTTGGTATTCACAGTCAAGTTTCAACCGGTGCTAAAGGGGCCCATTCACAGTAGTCCTACATGTAGGACTACAATGCAGGATGTGCCCACACACAGCCGTCCGTCGGCCCCATTCACTATCCTACCAAGCAGTCCGACATGCAGGACTACGAGCCCACACACTGTCCTGCAAGCCATCCAACATCATTACTGTTTCGTGTTTTTAGTACTATTGTTAATAATTGTTGCAATACCGCATTTCGCAATTGTTTGTTGCTATAATTTCCACGAAGTCCGTGATAATTTCTTGATTTCTGATCCCATAAACAACTGTTTTCTTTTTAAACGTCAATACAATCAACTAAACCGGCGTTGTCCATTGTAAATAAACAAACAAAATGGCGATCTGCAGTCCTGCATTGCAATTCACGCTCCTGCTTGCAGGATGGCACGTAGGACAGCAAGCCATTGACAATCCTACACGTAGGACTACAAGCGGTGGGCGGAGCTTGTAGGATTTGCAGGACTCGAGACGCATCCTACACAAGGTCATCGGACGCCTTGTAGGACTACAACACCATTCACGATCCAATATAGGTGTAGGACTGCAAGACGGACTACTGTGAATGGGCCCCTTAAGTTGCAGTCCTACACCAATATCGGATCGTGAATGGTGTTGCAGTCCTACAAAGCATCCGATGACCTTGGGCAAAATGTATGAGTAGTCCTACTTGCAGGATAGTGTGTGGCCTCGTAGTCCTGCATGTAGGACTACTGTGAATGGGCCCCTTTAAGCCACTACTCGGCTTAGTACGAGTTATCATTCGTTCATTCCTATTCATTCAGTAGACACTCTGTGGGGTGGTTTTGCCAACTGCTACATGAAAGAATGAAGTGATAGAACCATACGAAGTCGTCATAAGAGTAAAAGAGGTAGAAGATTGCATCAAAGATGGCCCGTGCTAGTGGAACACAATGGAAAATACAAATTACGCGGGTGATTTGAATTGCTATTGCGTAAAATCGGCGAATAAATTCATGAAAAATCACGAATTCACAACACAATCAAAATAAAACAAGGAATTTTAATAAAAGTGGTTTATTTACACAATATTTATGGTACAATGCAAAGATTTTGTTTAAATAAAAGTGAATAACTAGATTTATTTTTTTAAGTTGCACCATGTTGTTGTGAAATGCACAGACCAGCAAACAGGTGAAATTAAAGAAAAGTTTCTTCTCCATACTCCTTATCTTCTTTCAGCACTTCATTGGCATCAATAGCGCGGTTGTGCAGAACTACACAGTATACCACAATTCGATATATTGCTTTTAGTTGTTTATTTTAGTGCTCAGTTCAACATGATGTATCCGTCCGATCCAATAATCCGTTTTTTTGGGCACAGAACACGCGTGCCACAACATTTCTGGTCTGAACTTCCACATAATTATAATTTTGTTAGCTCTTGAGCTGGGATTCAAAAGGGACTAACTACTGTCTTTAACTAAAATTATCATTATCCGTCCAGCCTTTATTTGGCCGTCACGTTGCAACATCAAAAATTTTCATCGTTGGTGTCAACGGCCTGAAAATAAAAAATATTTTTATTATACTATAGGTTATCTAATCAATAAACTTTTATTGCCATGGGATCACAAGACTTGTCCATATTAATATCGTATTATAATTAAACATAAAATAAATTGGTGGTGCGATGCGGAAAGGTATCAACACTTAACCATGAGGATTTGTGTTTGAATCCGCACAGATGATATACCACATACATATACAACTACCAACTGTCTTGCAAGCAGTTGTAGCAAAGCTCTTTTAGCATATTGCAGGTTTCACATTGAATAATGTGTAAAGCGGTGATAGGTGGATAGCTTTTCACCCACAAATACACTGCTTGAGAAACCCTTATCCTTTACTTTAGTCACCTTGAACAACACCAAAAGAGAGATGTGGCAAATTGTAAGCCAAAATCACACAGCCATCTTAACATGTTCGCGGGCAGTGAACGAGACACAATAGAACTTTTATTATTACTGCTATAGTCAGTCACTGTCCACAAATGTCTTAATTATTAAATAAAAGACTATTACTTACTTACTTATTATATTTAGGAAGATAAGATATGAACATTGATGCTGACATAACCAAGGATGTTGAGTGTTGAGAAAAGCTTAGTCGAGCAAAAAGTATGGGAACTTCACAAACTCTCCGGCACAGGCATTCCGTCAAGGAGGGTGTTGAGGCATTAGGTAGTTCACCACGCATAATCAATGCGCAGTGGTAGATTACATTACACATCACAATATTGGTAGGTATCCTTTGTATAATGTCGCTCTCCATTAATCAAAGTTTCAATCATGTTTTTAATACTGGGTATCAGGGGTTAATACTCCAACTCCAACAAATCGCCCCTAAGATGACACTCTGACCTTATGTGGGGATCGGTTAGTTTACTTTCGTTATATTGTAATCGAAAGCACCATCAAAAGGGATCTTTATTCTAGCTGACGAAGTGGAACAGGACTTGAAGACACAATCCTCGTAAAAACCGTAATTTCTAGACACAGCATACTCCAGAAATTGGACAATAACACGGCCAATATTGTGATATTGTCCATTTTACAAAGAGAATATAATTACTACGTTTTACATTTTATTTAAAAACCACTGCTTTGTTCCGAATTTTCTTGTTTCAAACAAATATTTATGATATAAATATGTCAAAGGGACTTTGACATTACATTGAGGATTATTTTTCGTTTTGCTGGCAATTTTTGGCATTATGGCCCTGATTCCTTGCTGAGTAGGGCCAAAGTAGGACTTAAAGGGGCCCATTCACAGTAGTCCTACATGCAGGACTACGAGGCCACACACTATCCTGCAAGTAGGACTACTCATACATTTTGCCCAAGGTCATCGGACGCTTTGTAGGACTGCAACACCAATCACGATCCGATATTGGTGTAGGCCCCTAGGGGCCCATTCACAGTAGTCCGTCTTGCAGTCCTACACCAATATCGGATCGTGAATGGTGTTGTAGTCCTACAAGGCGTCCGATGACCTTGTGTAGGATGCGTCTCGAGTCCTGCAAATCCTACAAGCTCCGCCCACCGCTTGTAGTCCTACGTGTAGGATTGTCAATGGCTTGCTGTCCTACGTGCCATCCTGCAAGCAGGAGCGTGAATTGGAATACAGGACTGCAGATCGCCATTTTGTTTGTTTATTTACAATGGACAACGCCGGTTTAGTTGATTGTATTGACGTTTAAAAAGAAAAAAGGTATTTATGGGATCAGAAATCAAGAAATTATCACGGACTTCGTGGAAATTATAGCAACAAACAATTGCGAAATGCGGCATTGCAACAATTATTAACAATAGTACTAAAAACACGAAACAGTAATGATGTTGGATGGCTTGCAGGACAGTGTGTGGGCTCGTAGTCCTGCATGTCGGACTGCTTGGTAGGATAGTGAATGGGGCCGACGGACGGCTGTGTGTGGGCACATCCTGCATTGTAGTCCTACATGTAGGACTACTGTGAATGGGCCCCTTTAAGTCGCCGATTTCGGAAACTAATGCTCGGCTTAGTTTGAGTTCAGACTAAGCAAAGTTTTACTCGACTCTGAATACGAAAATTGAACTTAGCATCGGTTTTGACATACGGGAGTTCGAACTATGACTTAAAAATCGTCTCTGAATCTCAGCCTCAGAGACGATTTTTTAAGTCATAGTTCGAACTAAGTAGGGTCAAACAAAATGTATGGATTTTGACATACGGGAGTCCGAACTAAGACTTAAAAAACGTCTCTGAATCTCAGCCTGACAGTCATGTTGGGGTTGCTGCTTTTTTATAATTTATTAATAATAAATGATTAAATAACTCGTTAAATAAAAATAAATGATACTATCTGAGTCGTTTTTATAAAACCTCATAATTTATGACACATTTGACTTCAGTCAAAACTTCTATACATTTTAAGGTATTTTTTCAAGGGAGAGCGGCCGCGGCGGTTGTCCTTTAAAATTTACTGAACCCGATATCATCCCACCGCACGGGCACACTCACCCTACATACTATCAAAACAAGATTATTAAAATGTATCCATAAGCATGTTAGCGCTTTCATTCATTGCTGAAATGATAACAAATCATTTTTGCCTCAAAACTTAAAATGCGAATAACTTTAAATTGTAACTATCAAAATAATGAAATTAGTTTCAATCTAATTACTTTGTTATAAATCAGTTGGGGTGTATGAGGTTTTGCGCTAATTCATTAACACGTTGTATAAGTACCTTTTCATAATAACTGAATACAATTCACATTTATGATTGAAGTCTGAATCGAATCAGTCTTCTTAAGCAGGGCACCTCACTATGAAGCTCAAACTGACAAATGTCAAATGTGGCCTATTAAATTCGCCCTCCTTTTTTTTTTTAGGGTGTTTTGTTACACCCTGTATTGAAGTCGAGTTGGTACTGCAGTTTTGTATTGGACAGCAGATGGTATTTATTTTTTCTCGATGTTGGCTCCATAGTGAAAATTGTTCAGTTTGATGGTCTGAAGCACCCACTTAAGTTTTACTAGGGTGTTTTGTTACACCCTATATAAGGTCTAACAAAATTAGCTGAAACCATTTTAAGATGATCAGACCATCAAACTGAACAACTTTCTCTGTGGGACCAATAGAGAAATCGCGAAAAAAAATCAGCTGTCCCATACATTTCGGTCGGGTCATGTTTGCAGTTTTGTATGGGTCATATATATGTCTTTGGGGTCATCTGTTTTTTTTTCGCGATTTCGATATTAGTCCCATAGTGAAAGTTATTCAGTTTCATGGTCTAAACCACTTTAAATATTGATTTGTATTTTTGTAACAGCTTGTATATGAGAGCGCCATATTCTTGGTTCAATGCAATTTGATTTCACACAAGACAGTAGGTATGTCTTATTTCAAGAAATCCTTTTATCCGTGTACTTGTTAAGTATACTTAATTGATTGATTGTTTTTTAAATATAAATAGGTACGTAAATGGTTCTCTCTTGCCTAGTAATTAATACTAGCTTTTATTAGCAAATTACGGCAAAATTTGTTGATTTTCGACTTAGAATTATGTTTACTAATATTTCCGAAGAGTTGTCTATCTTTGAATACTCAAAAACAACAAAACCCGAACGTTTCCGAACCTTGGACTACATCTTCAACAAAGTAAAAGTGTAACCTTACCTACCATTGAGTTTTCTATATCAAACAATGAACGGATAGTATTGGCTGAATTGATTCAGAGTAGGGATTGCAATCCGGATAATCCGTTATCCGAAATATCCGAATATCCGTGCATTTCAGATGAGTTTTGAAATCCGGATTTAAAATAGAAATCCGGATTTTACGAACATTTTTTTGGCAGGCTTGAATAGTATTATTTATTGATGTTCAGGCATCTGGTTTTGTTGCCTTTCGTCCATATCCGCAAAATTAGTTGTTTCCCTACTTTGTGTCTCGTTTTCACTTAATTCTGCGCAGCTAATTTATTAACCGACTTCAAAAAAAGGAGTAGGTTCTCAGTTCGACCGTATATATATATTTTTTTTTTAATGTGTGTTCGCGGATAACTTCGTCGTTTATAAACCGATTTTTATGATTCTTTTTTTCAAAATAAACCTGGTTAATTTTCAAATAACAACAGAACCCGAACGGTTCCGAGGCCTGAGCTTCGATGAGTAGTTCTGCAATTACTAGATTTCATACAATTACATGAAAGCCCTACAGGGTATTCACTATCCAGTGACAGTCCGATTTCTTGAAAAGTCAGGGAAGCTCATTGCTCAGGGCGAATCAAAAATGTATTTCGTAATTTTGAGCTCGCTTAGCTCGATCAATTTTTTTTTATTTGCACTCAGACACTGGGCTCTCTCTGCAGCCTGGGAATTAACCTGGGAATTTTAGAGCTCACTTTGCTCATTGCAGCTTTTGTTTTATAAACAAATCAACTCTATGTCGGCATGAGCTCCACAGTTGGTTTATATAATGTAGAAAAATCATGAGCTTGTTTTGCTAGCTTTTGCTTCATCCATAAATTGCCTCCATTTCAGCATGAACTGGAAATCTAGAGCTCTCTTCACTCGCTCCTTTTTTAGAACGTACAGCACTGATCTCATTTATATTGCTGTTTAATCTCGAGCTCGCTTCGCTCGCTCCTGACTAGACAAATTGCTGTAAAATCACGAGCTAACTTCGCTCTGTCCAGAATTCGATGAAATCTCGAGCTCGCTTCACTCGCTCTAGGTTTTGGATCGTACATCATTTCATAGTGTAGTTAAGCATGAGTTAAGTGTGCATCTTGAGCATGTTTTGCTCGCTCCAGGATTTAAATCTTATTACACAGATTTCACTATAGTGCAATAAAAAAAAAGATATAAAGCTTTGAAATTTTTCATACATTTTAAAAGCTTTATAAATCTTCGTAATCTTGACTATTATAAAACTGTAAATTTGAAAAAAGAATTTAGTTTGTTTGTTTGGGTGTTTGTTTGTTCGAGTATCACGCAAAAACTACTGAACCGATTTTGATGAAACTTTTTTTGTTTGGTAGCGTAACATCTGACTTAAAATCTGGTATATAATTTATGCGGACGAAGTCGCGGGTAAAAGCTCGTTATATTATAAATTGCAAATATTATTTGTAACGCGGCATCTAGATTTTATAAACTATTTTTCCATATATATAATATTACTTTTATTAGTTATTTTCGTGGCTTCTTACTAGGTATTTGTGTTTCTATATACTCATGGTTTCTAGTCACATAAGTTGTGTCTGACATGTTTCAATTTAATTTAATATTTTAGGTTCCCTGACATTGTAAATTTATTTTTATTATGTTTATTGCTGATACTGCGTTAAATTTCGTGTGACATTAGTTATTCCAATTGTTCCTACCTATTTTGACATGTTCTAATTTAATTTGGTATTTGTATTTTGTTTTAATGTTTCGTGACATGCGTAATTGTTCTTTTTAATATAAATAATGTCTAATTTGATTAAGAATGATAAAATGTAATTAATTTTTTAACCTTTAATACTTACATATACTATACACTTATCGTACTTTACTACTCTTTTTCAAAGCAAATTTACATCTGAACTATTTTAACCTTAAGACCATCACTATGTATTACATGTAAATTATGGTAAATAAATGAAAAAAAAAAAAAAGAAAAGTTCCGTCTACGCGTATTCTGTGTCAAACTTTTGTATGGACTGAAACCACCGTAACATTAAATTTTAATGTTATTTGTGAATATTTCTGCGATTTGTGTTAGGTAAGTCATATTACTTAGACTAGCCGACTGTGAAAAGTTGGTGATATTGATAAATTTGTGGGAAAATTGAGTTCAATCGGGTAACATTTACACACACATGTACAAATCAGACACCGATAGAAAACCGGTTACACTATCACTTGCTCTTAGTGATGTGAACCGATTACAATTTTCAGCACCGGTATTTTTCAATTACTTTTGAGAAAAAACCGGTTTTTACCGATTACTTTTAGGTTTTTAAATCTTATTAAAAAACAATTATTATACACTAAAATAAGCCTACAATAAGTATGTATAGACCGTAAATTGCGGCCTTTGTCCATCAGTGGACGTTTATTGACTGAGATGATGATGACTTAACACTAAAATACATACCTAAGTGAATGACTAAAACTCAGGATACACAACAATTATTGAGATTCATGTAATGAAATATTCAACTGACATAAGTCCCGCCAAAAAGAGGTATATTGGCTGTCTATTTTAATAAAGCTGCTTTATTTGGTCGTTTAAATAGTTAGTTTTAGGATATTTTGTCGAATGTCTCTCATTTTTAAAGATTTTAAATCATATTTGTACATAATTTTAATAAAATGTCACTTTTAAAATATTAATGAAAGTAATCGGTTTTTTTAAATAAAAACCGGTGTTTTTAGGTTTTTGAAAAAACCGTTTTTTTTAAGGTTTTCTTGAAACCGGTTCACATCACTACTTGCTCTATAGTTTTACTCCCTCTACGTTTCTAAACGATTTCTAACCGACTTCAAGAAAAGGAGGTTTCTCAATTCGACCGTATATAATTTTTTTTTTTTTTTATGTTTGTTCGCGGATAACTCCGTCGTTTATGAACCAATTTTGATGATTATTTTTTTGTTGGAAAGAAGATATCCCAAGTGTGGTACCATGATAAGGAAACCAGGATCTGATGATGGATCCCAGAGAAATCGAGGGGAACCTTCGAAAATTGTAGTGCCGACTAGTGCGTTTGTTAATTTAAAGCACTACTATTAAATCGAACTAATGAATTCATCACTGAAAATTGTGAAATAAACAAAATTTTAACAAAAAATCAAAACCGCCTTCAAAAAAACTAAAAAGTTAAAAAATAATATTGCAGCCGAAAACTTTTTCGTTCGCATCATAAGAACATTAATTTGTTTTATAGAAGTCGGTGTCAAGCCAAGCCAAAAAATGCAAGCCCTGTCGCGAATCGTACCGGCTTGACAGCGACTTCTATAAAACAAATTAATGTTCTTAGGTATGATTAGGGATTGCAAATCCGTTAAGATTCTGATGTCCGGATTTTAGTCAACGGATTTGGGACCAATCCGGATAATCCGGATATTTCGGATTTTGAGTACAATAATTGTTTGATTTTATATTTTAATTATAATTTTGCATTCTATTATGATAAATGAATGATAATTATGATTTATGATAAATAATTTAACCACTTTTGGAACCGCTACCTGCAAAAATATTTTATATGACTAAAAAACTGACGCTTCTTATTTCATAAGTTCAATAATAAATCAAGTACTTAAATGGTATTAATAGTAGATAACTATATGAAGTCCTGGAGTGCAATTTTTGAATCTCATACGTTGAACTCAGCAGTTTAAAATGTATGGAGTTGGAGATACGCATATTTCTACTGCTGATTTGACTTTCAAAAATCTCACTCCTGGAGTATGATTTTTTAATGTCAAATCAGCAGTAGAAAGATGCTCGTCTCCATAGTAATATTGACATTTTCAACTGCTGAGTTCAAAGTTTGAGTTTCAAAAAGCGCACTCCTGGAGCGAGCTAATAAGTGGGGTTATTTATTTATTTAGTGTTGTGTATCCGTCGTTGTGTAGTGTGTACTAAATCAACGAAAGCGAGCTCGATAATTTTCAGGACTATAAATCAGTTTTACAGAGCTGTTTCGGTTAAAATATGTAACCAAAAAAACACAAAGTATAAACTTTGGAAAGAATGAAGCAAGTTTGAAATTATTTACGAGCATTGAGCACTATGTATGTCCATCATGGGCGTAGCAATGATTTTTTCCCAGGGGAGCCCAGGGTTGTTCCAATAAAATCTAAAATCTGAAACGAGCGACGCGAGCTCGAGTTTTTCACAACCTAAAATCTGGAACGAGCAAAGCAAGCTCGAGATTTTACTACACTATGAAAACCGCAGGGGTGGCCAAACTTTTCAAGTACGCGGTCTACTTTGAGTCTCAGATATACTTGGCGGTCTACTTTCAAAAATTATACCTACTTGACATATTTTTTATATAATCAAAAATGTTTGTTTATTTTGGTGGTGGATGTTTTTTCATAGTTTACATCATAGAAAACTCTGATTCATAATCTACCTACTTGTTATGTGGAAACCTGCCACTGTTTCCAAAAACATGCAATTTCAAAAAATATATCATAAAAATATAATAATAGGTATCAATCAGAGATAGAATATTATTTCCTCCTCGCACCACAACAGATTTAGCTTCGACTTCTTCTACAGTTTCAAAATTAGAAAACAATCTTTCGAATTCCACATGTACGAAGCACACAGCTGAACAGTTTTTCTGCGATATTTTTGATTTTTTTTAATTTAAATTAGATTTTTAGAAATTTGCGCCATGTTTTAAAAATTGATTCCTTCTTTCTTTTAAATTTTTTGAATTCTTCGCAGGCTACCATAAAACACGGCGCGGTCGACGTCTTGGCCACCCCTAACCTATAGGATCCAAAACCTAGAGCGAGCGTAGCGAGCTCGAGATTTCACTAAATTCTGGAGCGAGCGAAGCTAAGTGAGCTCGAGATTTTACGGCAAAGTGTCTAAGTCCTTGTAATACAATGGTAGTCAGGAGCGAGCGAAGCGAGCTCGAGATTTTACTGCACTATAGTGAAATCTGTGTAATAAGATTTAAATCCTGGAGCGAGCAAAACATGCTCAAGATGCACACTTAACTCATGCTTAACTACACTATGAAATGATGTACGATCCAAAACCTAGAGCGAGTGAAGCGAGCTCGAGATTTCATCGAATTCTGGACAGAGCGAAGTTAGCTCGTGATTTTACAGCAATTTGTCTAGTCAGGAGCGAGCGAAGCGAGCTCGAGATTAAACAGCAATATAAATGAGATCAGTGCTGTACGTTCTAAAAAAGGAGCGAGTGAAGAGAGCTCTAGATTTCCAGTTCATGCTGAAATGGAGGCAATTTATGGATGAAGCAAAAGCTAGCAAAACAAGCTCATGATTTTTCTACATTATATAAACCAATTGTGGAGCTCATGCCGACATAGAGTTGATTTGTTTATAAAACAAAAGCTGCAATGAGCAAAGTGAGCTCTAAAATTCCCAGGTTAATTCCCAGGCTGCAGAGAGAGCCCAGTGTCTGAGTGCAAATAAAAAAAAATTGATCGAGCTAAGCGAGCTCAAAATTACGAAATACATTTTTGATTCGCCCTGAGCAATGAGCTTCCCTGACTTTTCAAGAAATCGGACTGTCACTGGATAGTGAATACCCTGTAGGGCTTTCATGTAATTGTATGAAATCTAGTAATTGCAGAACTACTCATCGAAGCTCAGGCCTCGGAACCGTTCGGGTTCTGTTGTTATTTGAAAATTAACCAGGTTTATTTTGAAAAAAAGAATCTAAAAATCGGTTTATAAACGACGAAGTTATCCGCGAACACACATTAAAAAAAATATATATATATACGGTCGAACTGAGAACCTACTCCTTTTTTTGAAGTCGGTTAATAAAATAGCTGCGCAGAATTAAGTGAAAACGAGACACAAAGTAGGGAAACAACTAATTTTGCGGATATGGACGAAAGGCAACAAAACCAGATGCCTGAACATCAATAAATAATACTATTCAAGCCTGCCAAAAAAATGTTCGTAAAATCCGGATTTCTATTTTAAATCCGGATTTCAAAACTCATCCGAAATGCACGGATATTCGGATATTTCGGATAACGGATTATCCAGATTGCAATCCCTAGGTATGATGCGAACGAAAAAGTTTTCGGCTACAATATTATTTTTTAACTTTTTAGTTTTTTGAAGGCGGTTTTGATTTTTTTGTTATATTCTATTGAAATATTTTGATCAGTGCTGCCGATATGGTCTGAAAAGTCGGAAAGGTATGGTGGTATGGTCTGGTGCCATTTGAGGTAATTCTGTATGGAAAAAAATTTGAATGTTGAAAATCAAAATCAGTGGACAGCACAATTGGTGGCCAGGCAGTTCGTGGAGGCTTATACACATAGACATGAACTCTAGCGATAGACAAGCACGTTCAAACAAACAAGTTGTTCCAAAACTCTTTGGGAACATTAGTGCCATCTAGTTTACATAAAACAGAAACTACTATAATTTGGTCAAAGAGCATCACCGGCCAAGACAGATGCGACAGTTCATTTTTATGTTGGGTATTTATACCTACTATCTGGGCATCCTCTACTACTTACGTGCAGAATTAGATACTTACTCATAACTTTTGATTGTGTGAACTGTGAACAGATTACTACGAAACAAACATTAAGATAATCAGTGAAAAAAGATACACAAATTAAATAATACTATGCGAATGAAAAGAAAAATAGTAAGGAGACCACGGAGATGTAAATCTCGTTGCTAACCGCAACCCAGCACAGTGGATCCGTTCTGAAAAAAGACGGACTTAGGACCTAAAGTCGGAATTTCTCTTCTCCTTGACCGATAGTAGTCCCTTTTCTTTAATTACAACAATGAAATCAGCAAAGTAAAAAAAAAGTACCTGTCATCTTGATTATTTCTGCCTAAAAATGACATTAAAATGTTTAATTTAGCAGCAGGTACACGAAAATATACAAAAAGTTTGGCAAAAACGTGCACTCTTTGCAAAATATGCGAAAAAGAAATGAAATTTTTGACACTTAATTTCTCGCTTCGCTGCAAGTGACTGCACTAGTTTTTTTTTGGGTCCAGTATTATTTGGTCTTTCATAAAACGTAAGTCAATCCCGTCCCGAATTGAACCAAGTCAAGAAATAAAATAAAAGGTGTTCTTCTCCATACAAAAAAAAAATTAGATTTTATTTTCTTATAAACCATGCATCCCATAGATTTTACTGAAAGAATAAAAGTTACTAGAATAGTTATTATCTCTTCTTTAAAAAAAAATCAGCACGAAATTCCGACTTTAGGTCCTAAGTCCGTCTTTTTTCAGAACGGATCCACTGTGCCCGGTCGCGATCAATGAGAATTTAAAACGCTAAGTCGCGATGATGACTTTTTAGCTGTCAATAAATCTTTTTCATCTCGAGGTAAAAGGTAAATCAAATAATTGTTTTCGCATTAATATTTTTACCATGAACAAGTATAAAAATATAATCTCAAGTATGAACGATCTTAGCGTCATTTTCAATTTCAATCCTATTATATTCTCTTTGATATTGTGCATGTATTGTGCCTATTTTGTGCCCTCTGATTTAAGTCTCTTGATTCATCTATGATCATTAATACCAGTCTCTTTTCCTTAAATGTCGCTTTTTGGGTGCCGAAACGAGACAAAAAGTAATGGACTTACCCAATCTTGAGGAAATTAATAGACTTACCTATTTTCTAAAATTTTAATTAATAATTACATATCCTTATAATTTTACATACTTACCTTATATTCGAATAAAAGTATCCCGTAAAACAACTTTCAGGCGGTTTTTATAGTGATAACTAATTTAAATACATTAATATAAAATTAAAATGATTATTGAAAAAAATGACAGATTGGTATTCAGATTGGTTTGTCATTCCCATTAGCATAGAGTAAACTAACATCAATGCGGTAACACAACCGCATTGCAGAGTAACATGCAGTTCCTACTGAACACCGTATCTAGTACTGGTACAGTACATTGATATCGTTGCTTATACACGTTGGTGATTTTTAAGTCATTTACCTGGACCACGACCCTAAAAATATCGTCAAGTACGTCAGCGGCTATGGTTTGCACTCCAGCAAGGCCAACCTTTGCATAGGTTGCTATTCCATACTTGGCGTGGTGAACGGCTTTGACCAGCGTATATCCGGGTATATGTCCTCTGTTGGCAAGGTCCTGTTCGTCTCGTGTGTGTGTTTCTTGGATGCAGACTACGTCAATGTTATAGCTCTGCAGTATCTTATGCAGGTAGTCACATTTGGCCATGCTAATGCCCTCTATATTAAGCTGGCAGATGCGAACTGAAGGTCCAACATCGTTTGTTCCTTGGTCCTTAGAAGGACCTTTTGAGGATTTGTGTCGGTGCATTATCAGCGTAGTGTGGGATTTGAAAAGTGCCTACAAAAGCGCCTTATGTTGCTGTTCGATTAGCACCACCCAGGGGACACGTGCAGGGTAGTTAGACGTGCTTCCTGCGGACGTGAACAGCGATCGTCCCCCATTATATCCACAGAACATTATAAGAGAAGTTAGAAGTGCAAATTAGGCATGGAACGCGTGCCACACGGTTATGCAATGATTTGCATAAGGTGCGCGGCGTGGTGCGAGCGAGAGGGCATAAGTAGTTGTAGCAGCGTGAGTGGGAAGATACGTGGTGACAGTCGTCTCCTAAGCAAAAGCGCTACTTTGCATTTCTAAACCCCCTATGATATTAATGTTCTTTATACCAATGAGGCGTTTTGGTGACAAACATTTTTTACAAAAAAAGTAAAAACCGACATCAAAAGTAAAAAATAAAACAAATTAATTTCCTTATAGATTTGAACGTAAAAGTCATAGGCTGAATTCTTACTTTTTTACTTTTGAAGTCGGTTTTTACTTTTTTTGTAAAAATAATGTTATTGCATAACTTTCAGTTATTAAATATGTTAGTTCGATTCAGATATCAGTTATATACGCAAAGGGTACATTGAAACGAGGCAAATGGTTCAATCGCTGACGATTTGCTGTCAACTTTTGAGGAGTTCTATTGTGTAGCTCCGAAGCGCGTCATCAGATCTTCACAAAATTAAAATGGGACCACCTCGGGAGTATACCCTTTCAAACAAAAAAAGAACTTTTTAAATTGGTTCACAATTGACCAAAATATCGGTGAACATACATAAAAAAAAAACATACAGCCGAACATAGAACCTCCTCCTTTTTTTTAAGTCGCTTAAAAAAATGGGACCACCTCGGGAGTATATACCCTTTCAAACAAAAAAAGAATTTTTTAAATTGGTTCACAATTGACGAAAATATCAGTGAACATACATAAAAAAAAATACATACAGCCGAACATAGAACCTCCTCCTTTTTTTGAAGTCGGTTAAAAAAAATTGCCACAGTAATAAACTAATGCTTGCCAAACGTATTTTCCTAGATTTCCAAGTTTAGAGACAAATTTATTCATACATTAATAATACGATGACGATCATAACGATTTAAATGAAGTCGTAATAATTTTAGTACAATTTTTTAGAATTTTTAAAGATGTTTTTTTCGAATTGTCAATATGGCTACTACTAGCGCCACCTGACGGATTTTTTTCATAACAGTCTTTAAAAAAGCTTCATTGAAACAAAGGCGAACCACATGTGCGCACCACTGCTTCTTTAGGTCTTTCAACATCGCCATTTTGTTGTTTGATACAATATTCATAATTTCTTTAAAGTGTGTACTATAAAGAATCTTTTTTACCTTCTTTTCGCCCCTATCTGGAATGGAGTATAGATTCTCTGCTAGGCGCTAAATTCTGAGATACGGCGCTAGACATGCCAAAAATGCGCTAGATCTAGCGCCGATAGCGCTAAGGTGGCAGCACTATTCGAAAAAAATCTATATTTTTTTTGTTTATGTTCAACGACCAAGGTAAAGGGTTCTAGGTATATATCCCATAAAATTCGATAAAATAATGTAGACTTCAAACGTAGCTGACAAATTCCCGCCAAAAACTTCCTTTTTTTTACTAGCGACCCGCCCTGGCTTCGCACAGAAGTGCGATTTTTGAAAATTATACGAGCGACTTGGCAGTAGAAAGATGCATAATCTCCATCTCCATAGTAATTTTGACATTTTCTACTGCCAAGTCGCTCGTATGATTTTCAAAAAAGAATCGAATGGGATGAAAAAAGTTATGTAAAAATTGAAATTTTTCTCGAAATCTGTAATCTCACTAATATTATAAACTAGCTGTTGCCCGCAACTTCGTCAGCGTGGACAAGTGATTTTGTTTCATGTCTCGTCTAAGATCATGGTCAGAACCAAGTTTAGGAATCCCGGCATGTAACATTAGAATGGCCATTAAGGAATGGGCTGATAAAAGACACGGCTAGAATGGTCTAGCCTATTGGGTCTGCAACACTATCAGCAATATAACACCACGAATCTCACAGGTCATACTGAACAACAGCAGGAGCAAAGCTCGTGCCCTCATCGGAGTCCTCACCGGGCAGTACGCCACAGGCACGATAAAGCTCACCCTAGATCCCATTTGCCGAGCGTGCGGAGATGAGGAGGAAACCATGGAACATACATAATACTGTGTGACTGCGATGTTTTCGCGGCTAAACGTATGTGTCTCCTGAGAGATTGTTATTCAAAACTGGAAGATTATAGGTTTTTTCCCCTGAATGCTATTGTCTCCCTCATTTTCCAAATTTTTTAAGGGTGAAGAAAATAAATATGTAGGGGTTAACACAAAAGATACCAGTGGGTCGATCTTCTTCTTATCGTGTGGGCAGAGCCCTGGTGTCAGAGTTTTTTCAGACCGCCTTTCGGCCTCTGACATGGTTTTTATGTAACGAATACTACCACCAGAGATAGTAGCCGGGACCAACGGCTTAACGTGCCATCCGAAGCACGGAATCATTTTTCTTTTCAGACAATCAGGTGATTCAGCCTGCAATGTCCTAACCAACTGGGGAAAAACGCACAAAGTGACATATCACTAGGTGTCCCCCGTGGGAATCGAACCCACGACCTCCGTATCGAGAGCCAATGCTCTTAACCATTAGACCACGGAGGCAGTGGGTCGATGTGTCGATGTGTCGGGCATGCCAGCCCCCATAATGAGATAAGATAATAAGAAGGTTATGAATAAACTTTAGCTAAATCTAAATTTCAACGACAATGTCGCGATAATAAACTTACCACGACTAAATTAAACTAAATGTATTCCTGTCACTTTCTAAAATAAGATTAAGAAAAGAGACAGAAAACCAACAGCTGACTTTAGTGCTGTTAAAGTGACGTTACACGCCCAAAAACGCGTGTCACGTGTCACGTCACTTTGACAAAGTTTTTAAGCTCATGGTTTCAAGGTTTTTCAGCGAAAACAAAAAAATTCGGTGGTATTGGAATTAATAATTGTTGCACATTTGCTTTAAAAATACGCCTAACGCCATCTATTAAGAATTTAAGATGAAAACGATACTACAATTAAATTAAAGAACGCTGAAAAGAACAACGCTAGAAAAGGTTAAAAGACAGAGGATTTTTTTGTATTTTTCCAATTCACCTTACACAACAGAGACGTTTTGAGTTAAGTCCAAGTATCGTTGAAAATGGATGAATTTTGAGATAAGGAAACGATTAATTCAATAAACGTCTCTGAATCTTGACCTAAGCGTCAAGATGAACAGGTGTAGAAGTTTTTCATTAATTTATAGAGAAAAGTATATTTTGGGAGAGTCGATTCAACTATAGCGACTACAGTACAGTAGCTGTATCATTAAAGTTATTAAACCTTACAGTAGTAGAATAATTGACTTGAGTTGTCAAATTAAACCGTTTTTGGAGGTTTTCAGGAGATTATCGGCTGGGTTAAAATTATATTTCTTTGTATAATTCTCAATCTAACGTGAAATAGTGGATAATTTAATAAAATAGTGTTAGTGTATTTCACAAAATTATCTACGATTTCACTTTAGGTTCGCAAATAATCACAGAAACCAAATTTTTACCCTGCGATAAGATCCCCAAAAACGGTTCTATTGCCTCGCATCACGTACTTCTTTCTATTACACATAGCATCTTGCTCTTTGAGCTGTTAGTCACTCTATAGTAACTTTATGGGTAATACACTATTATCATTATTACCTTTCGCTAAAACCTCAGCATTATACTAAAAGTAAGTTTTACTGCAGGTGCAGGCTTAAAAAGGTAATTGGTACCTTTAGGTACCAATGATCCTGACCACCCCGAAAGGAATTACAATTGTTTTACATACGTATGCATGTACTTAGCATGTAGGTACCTACATTCCTGCTCAGAACGGGAAACCACTCCTCAAAAGTAAGCTAGATCATATGCAGGTCTTATACAAAAGCTACGTACTTGCACCTTTTGGTGTAGAGACCATGGGCCTGTGGCGTCCAGATACCCGGAAGTTGGAAGCTGTTTATTAAAGAAATAGTTTCTAAGTTAGTCGACGCTAGAAGTGACCAAAAGGCTAGCGCGTACCTCGGTCAGCGAAAAGGCATTGCCATCCAAAGAGTAGGTAAAGCATTCTGGACATCCCTCCCCTTGACAGCCATTGATCTTTGATATGGTTCTGCTATCTATGCGTAGTTGGTTCACTGATCAATAAGATTGGTTTCATATTATTTAGCTTTTAATAGTTTACTTATTTTTATGTATAATATCTTGTTTGAGTACCTAATGCAGGTAATGTATTATGTCTTTTTTTTAAACAGAAATTTAGGTATAGTTTGGGAGAGCCGATTCAACTATGGCGACTACTACTTAAGTCAATAGGTATCAGGAAATAAACTATTATCGCTACGTATTACCTTTCGCTGAAGCTTCCGAATTATGCTTTGGTACTTTTAGCAATGTTCGTGACCACCCCGAAAGTAATTACAAACGTAAATTTACATACGTGTACTGTACATGTACTGGTCAGAACGGGAAACTTCTCCTCAAAAGGTAGGTAGGTTATATACCGGTCTTAGGCACAGCCTTTTGGTGTAGAGGTCTAGGGTCCAGATGCCCGGAAATAGTTTCTAGGATAGTCGACGCTACAGGTAACCAGAAGGCTGGCGCGTACCTCAGTCAGCGAAAACGCGTCACCATCCAAAGAGTATTAAGCATCCTGGGCATCCGTCCAAATTACAGCTATTGATCTTTGATAGGGTTCTGCTATACCTTTCTATCTATAGTTGTTTACCGATCACTAAGATTGGTTTCCTATTTGTACGTTTTTAATATTTACCTTTTTTTGTGTATAATATCTTGTTTGACTACCTATTGTTGCATTAAAAAAAGAAAAATGCTGAAAGATAATGGTATTGTAGTTGTAGGTAATTTTATTTAAAAAACGTAAATGAAAAAAAAAACATCTAGATTCTAGACCAAGAATCGAACCTTCACCTAATGTATGAAAATCTAACCATTTTCTAAATGCGCTACGCGGCTTCAATGCGAAGCGATGAAAAAAGCAACTTCTATTTACCACTACAATCTATCCAAATACATATGTCAGCACAAGTCAGCGTAGTAAATCATTGTAAATTATTCCCACTTATCCCACAGGAACCCATTACTGGGATAAAAAGTATCCTATATGTTAATCCAGAACACATTCTATCTGTGTGCCAAATTTCATCCAAATCCGTTCAGCCGTTTATGCGTGATTGAAACACAAACATACAACCTTACAACCTCACAAACTTTCACATTTATAATATTAGTGAGAAGTGAGATATCTTGTTTGAGTACCTAATGCAGGTAATGTATTATGTCTTTTTTTAAAGAGAAATTTAGGTATAGTTTGGGAGAGCCGATTCAACTATGGCGACTACTACTTAAGTCAATAGGTATCAGGAAATAAACTATTATCGCTACGTATTACCTTTCGCTGAAGCTTCCGAATTATGCTTTGGTACTTTTAGCAATGTTCGTGACCACCCCGAAAGTAATTACAAACGTAAATTTACATACCTGTACTGTACATGTACTGGTCAGAACGGGAAACTTCTCCTCAAAAGGTAGGTAGGTTATATACCGGTCTTAGGCACAGCCTTTTGGTGTAGAGGTCTAGGGTCCAGATGCCCGGAAGATGGAAGCTAGTTATTAAAGAAAATAGTTTCTAGGATAGTCGACGCTACAGGTGACCAGAAGGCTGGCGCGTACCTCAGTCAGCGAAAACGCGTCACCATCCAAAGAGTATTAAGCATCCTGGGCATCCGTCCAGATTACAGCTATTGATCTTTGATAGGGTTCTGCTATACCTTTCTATCTATAGTTGTTTACCGATCACTAAGATTGGTTTCCTATTTGAACGTTTTTAATATTTACCTTTTTTTGTGAGGTTGTAAGGTTGTATGT
The DNA here is from genome assembly GCA_922987775.1 of Agonopterix subpropinquella. Classification (NCBI taxonomy): domain Eukaryota; kingdom Metazoa; phylum Arthropoda; class Insecta; order Lepidoptera; family Depressariidae; genus Agonopterix; species Agonopterix subpropinquella. Next base: position 29,874,163 of record OV277693.1, read on the forward strand.
TTGTGTTTCAATCACGCATAAACGGCTGAACGGATTTGGATGAAATTTGGCACACAGATAGAATGTGTTCTGGATTAACATATAGGATACTTTTTATCCCAGTAATGGGTTCCTGTGGGATAAGTGGGAATAATTTACAATGATTTACTACGCTGACTTGTGCTGACATATGTATTTGGATAGATTGTAGTGGTAAATAGAAGTTGCTTTTTTCATCGCTTCGCATAGAAGCCGCGTAGCGCATTTAGAAAATGGTTAGATTTTCATACATTAGGTGAAGGTTCGATTCTTGGTCTAGAATCTAGATGTTTTTTTTTCATTTACGTTTTTTAAATAAAATTACCTACAACTACAATACCATTATCTTTCAGCATTTTTCTTTTTTTAATGCAACAATAGGTAGTCAAACAAGATATTATACACAAAAAAAGGTAAATATTAAAAACGTACAAATAGGAAACCAATCTTAGTGATCGGTAAACAACTATAGATAGAAAGGTATAGCAGAACCCTATCAAAGATCAATAGCTGTAATTTGGACGGATGCCCAGGATGCTTAATACTCTTTGGATGGTGACGCGTTTTCGCTGACTGAGGTACGCGCCAGCCTTCTGGTTACCTGTAGCGTCGACTATCCTAGAAACTATTTCCGGGCATCTGGACCCTAGACCTCTACACCAAAAGGCTGTGCCTAAGACCGGTATATAACCTACCTACCTTTTGAGGAGAAGTTTCCCGTTCTGACCAGTACATGTACAGTACAGGTATGTAAATTTACGTTTGTAATTACTTTCGGGGTGGTCACGAACATTGCTAAAAGTACCAAAGCATAATTCGGAAGCTTCAGCGAAAGGTAATACGTAGCGATAATAGTTTATTTCCTGATACCTATTGACTTAAGTAGTAGTCGCCATAGTTGAATCGGCTCTCCCAAACTATACCTAAATTTCTCTTTAAAAAAAAGACATAATACATTACCTGCATTAGGTACTCAAACAAGATATCTCATCTCACTAATATTATAAATGTGAAAGTTTGTGAGGTTGTAAGGTTGTATGTTTGTGTTTCAATCACGCATAAACGGCTGAACGGATTTGGATGAAATTTGGCACACAGATAGAATGTGTTCTGGATTAACATATAGGATACTTTTTATCCCAGTAATGGGTTCCTGTGGGATAAGTGGGAATAATTTACAATGATTTACTACGCTGACTTGTGCTGACATATGTATTTGGATAGATTGTAGTGGTAAATAGAAGTTGCTTTTTTCATCGCTTCGCATAGAAGCCGCGTAGCGCATTTAGAAAATGGTTAGATTTTCATACATTAGGTGAAGGTTCGATTCTTGGTCTAGAATCTAGATGTTTTTTTTTTCATTTACGTTTTTTAAATAAAATTACCTACAACTACAATACCATTATCTTTCAGCATTTTTCTTTTTTTAATGCAACAATAGGTAGTCAAACAAGATATTATACACAAAAAAAGGTAAATATTAAAAACGTACAAATAGGAAACCAATCTTAGTGATCGGTAAACAACTATAGATAGAAAGGTATAGCAGAACCCTATCAAAGATCAATAGCTGTAATTTGGACGGATGCCCAGGATGCTTAATACTCTTTGGATGGTGACGCGTTTTCGCTGACTGAGGTACGCGCCAGCCTTCTGGTTACCTGTAGCGTCGACTATCCTAGAAACTATTTCCGGGCATCTGGACCCTAGACCTCTACACCAAAAGGCTGTGCCTAAGACCGGTATATAACCTACCTACCTTTTGAGGAGAAGTTTCCCGTTCTGACCAGTACATGTACAGTACACGTATGTAAATTTACGTTTGTAATTACTTTCGGGGTGGTCACGAACATTGCTAAAAGTACCAAAGCATAATTCGGAAGCTTCAGCGAAAGGTAATACGTAGCGATAATAGTTTATTTCCTGATACCTATTGACTTAAGTAGTAGTCGCCATAGTTGAATCGGCTCTCCCAAACTATACCTAAATTTCTGTTTAAAAAAAAGACATAATACATTACCTGCATTAGGTACTCAAACAAGATATTATACATAAAAATAAGTAAACTATTAAAAGCTAAATAATATGAAACCAATCTTATTGATCAGTGAACCAACTACGCATAGATAGCAGAACCATATCAAAGATCAATGGCTGTCAAGGGGAGGGATGTCCAGAATGCTTTACCTACTCTTTGGATGGCAATGCCTTTTCGCTGACCGAGGTACGCGCTAGCCTTTTGGTCACTTCTAGCGTCGACTAACTTAGAAACTATTTCTTTAATAAACAGCTTCCAACTTCCGGGTATCTGGACGCCACAGGCCCATGGTCTCTACACCAAAAGGTGCAAGTACGTAGCTTTTGTATAAGACCTGCATATGATCTAGCTTACTTTTGAGGAGTGGTTTCCCGTTCTGAGCAGGAATGTAGGTACCTACATGCTAAGTACATGCATACGTATGTAAAACAATTGTAATTCCTTTCGGGGTGGTCAGGATCATTGGTACCTAAAGGTACCAATTACCTTTTTAAGCCTGCACCTGCAGTAAAACTTACTTTTAGTATAATGCTGAGGTTTTAGCGAAAGGTAATAATGATAATAGTGTATTACCCATAAAGTTACTATAGAGTGACTAACAGCTCAAAGAGCAAGATGCTATGTGTAATAGAAAGAAGTACGTGATGCGAGGCAATAGAACCGTTTTTGGGGATCTTATCGCAGGGTAAAAATTTGGTTTCTGTGATTATTTGCGAACCTAAAGTGAAATCGTAGATAATTTTGTGAAATACACTAACACTATTTTATTAAATTATCCACTATTTCACGTTAGATTGAGAATTATACAAAGAAATATAATTTTAACCCAGCCGATAATCTCCTGAAAACCTCCAAAAACGGTTTAATTTGACAACTCAAGTCAATTATTCTACTACTGTAAGGTTTAATAACTTTAATGATACAGCTACTGTACTGTAGTCGCTATAGTTGAATCGACTCTCCCAAAATATACTTTTCTCTATAAATTAATGAAAAACTTCTACACCTGTTCATCTTGACGCTTAGGTCAAGATTCAGAGACGTTTATTGAATTAATCGTTTCCTTATCTCAAAATTCATCCATTTTCAACGATACTTGGACTTAACTCAAAACGTCTCTGTTGTGTAAGGTGAATTGGAAAAATACAAAAAAATCCTCTGTCTTTTAACCTTTTCTAGCGTTGTTCTTTTCAGCGTTCTTTAATTTAATTGTAGTATCGTTTTCATCTTAAATTCTTAATAGATGGCGTTAGGCGTATTTTTAAAGCAAATGTGCAACAATTATTAATTCCAATACCACCGAATTTTTTTGTTTTCGCTGAAAAACCTTGAAACCATGAGCTTAAAAACTTTGTCAAAGTGACGTGACACGTGACACGCGTTTTTGGGCGTGTAACGTCACTTTGACAGCACTAAAGTCAGCTGTTGGTTTTCTGTCTCTTTTCTTAATCTTATTTTAGAAAGTGACAGGAATACATTTAGTTTAATTTAGTCGTGGTAAGTTTATTATCGCGACATTGTCGTTGAAATTTAGATTTAGCTAAAGTTTATTCATAACCTTCTTATTATCTTATCTCATTATGGGGGCTGGCATGCCCGACACATCGACACATCGACCCACTGCCTCCGTGGTCTAATGGTTAAGAGCATTGGCTCTCGATACGGAGGTCGTGGGTTCGATTCCCACGGGGGACACCTAGTGATATGTCACTTTGTGCGTTTTTCCCCAGTTGGTTAGGACATTGCAGGCTGAATCACCTGATTGTCTGAAAAGAAAAATGATTCCGTGCTTCGGATGGCACGTTAAGCCGTTGGTCCCGGCTACTATCTCTGGTGGTAGTATTCGTTACATAAAAACCATGTCAGAGGCCGAAAGGCGGTCTGAAAAAACTCTGACACCAGGGCTCTGCCCACACGATAAGAAGAAGATCGACCCACTGGTATCTTTTGTGTTAACCCCTACATATTTATTTTCTTCACCCTTAAAAAATTTGGAAAATGAGGGAGACAATAGCATTCAGGGGAAAAAACCTATAATCTTCCAGTTTTGAATAACCATCTCTCAGGAGACACATACGTTTAGCCGCGAAAACATCGCAGTCACACAGTATTATGTATGTTCCATGGTTTCCTCCTCATCTCCGCACGCTCGGCAAATGGGATCTAGGGTGAGCTTTATCGTGCCTGTGGCGTACTGCCCGGTGAGGACTCCGATGAGGGCACGAGCTTTGCTCCTGCTGTTGTTCAGTATGACCTGTGAGATTCGTGGTGTTATATTGCTGATAGTGTTGCAGACCCAATAGGCTAGACCATTCTAGCCGTGTCTTTTATCAGCCCATTCCTTAATGGCCATTCTAATGTTACATGCCGGGATTCCTAAACTTGGTTCTGACCATGATCTTAGACGAGACATGAAACAAAATCACTTGTCCACGCTGACGAAGTTGCGGGCAACAGCTAGTTTTTTATAAATTTGAATGCAGAAGTAAAATACTGCAAAAGTTATGGTTAGTATCCTAAACGTACGTTTTCTTGTAGCTATAATGCCCCTTATACCTGCCCTTTATACCCCATTTCGAATTTAAACCCTTTATAGGATTCTTCTTATAATGCTGGGTAATATCAGACCATCAAACTGAACAACTTTCTCTATGTGACCAAAATCGAAATGGAGAAAAAAATCTACTGTCCCGTACAAAAGTGCAAACCTGCCCAAGTGTATGGGACAGTTTTATGGTCTGATCATCCATGGATCATCCTCTTAAAAAGCCGTCAGCATAATATGCTGAAGGTTTTTGAAGTTGGACCCTGTATATAGCTTTTTGTAATTTTTTATACATATACATTGAAATGTACATATACATTGAAATGGTGGAAAAGCTACAATCCCATATACATTGAAATGGTGGAAAAGCTACAAAAAAAATTTGCAAGATTTGTTTATAAAAATATGTTCAATGTTTACCCCTATCTCTTTCCCACTATGTTCATATATGGTATGGTGGGATTAGATAGTCTGTTGTTAAGGCGCAAGTTAATGCTTATTATGCATTATCACGCTATATTGAATGGTAGGGTGGACAACCCACCACCTCCTCATGGCTCTTCCAACCTCGCGGTTATACGAGCCGAATCGCGGGAGATGCACCCAGTACTTGCTCGAGGCTCTTTCCTGGGCACACTTTCTTGACTCCCTACAAATTATAATTTCTACGTCCTGTCCCAGTCTGGCATTTCTCCCCGTTCTGGGGCATGCTACACCACAATAACACGTACTTCGTTCGCTGCCTCGTCGTCCTCGGTCCGTTCCTTGTCCAGCACGCTCCGCAGTCTATGCCATGCATGCGCGAATTCTCGCAGCCGCCTGAAGTTCGCCTCCGAGTTGACCAGGTCGCCATAGTAGATCGGTCCCTCCTCGAGCCTGACTATCCCATCCATCATCATTTGCCGCGATTCTTCATACAGAGTACATTCCCACAGTATGTGGTGATGCACTCAACAACATCCGTCTCGCAAAAACACACACATTCATCACTCAGTCTCATGTCGTACAGCCGTCCTCTAAAGCATCCATGTCCAGTCGGTATCTGCGAGCATTGATAATCCGGCTCGACCCAAGTTGCCTTGAGCCTAGCCGTGACGTCCGGGAAGAACCTATGCGTGACCCTCCCTTTGTCCTCCGTGTCCCATCTTTCCTGCCAGCTTTTCCACACTTCTTCCGTCACTTCCTGCTTAACCCGACTCCATTCCTCCTTGGCCGCGGACTTGCGCAGAACGCCTAGTCTGGATAGTGGGGATATGTCAAGCTCCGTAGTTTATTGTGGCGGCCATTCTGTTCTCGGCGTGCACTCTAGCGGGGCAGACTTTGGCGCCCGTTTCATGTGTATCGGCCCCTTTTTGGCCGAACCTTTTACATGAGGCACAGCACTGCTGGGCAGCCACGCAGGCAGAGGCTTCGTGACCGGCCGTACCGCATCTGCCGCAGATCACCTCGCTACGGCATCTTGCGGTGGTGTGGCCGTACGCGTGGCACTGCCTGCACAGGGCGGCGTCGATGTAATTCTCAGTCCGTATCGAGTCCCAACCAATATAGATCCTTTCCTTCTCGACGAGCATTTGCCATAGTTCCACTGTGCAGTCCAGTACCAGTGTAGTCCGCCTATCTCCCCTACGCGATTTCTTAAAAGCTAGTCTGCAGCTGTCCCTTAGCTTGGGTAGGGTCCATTCCGGGTGATCTGCCAGGTTCTGCTGGTGGATGGCTACCAGTGTGTCTTCCAGGCTAGGGTTGCCGTCTAAGTCTCTGAGGGCGACTAGGGGGCGTCGGCCCTTTGGCTCCGTGACCTTTAGCGTCGGTGGTGCTGCCGCCTTCAGCCGCTTCGCTGCTTCCGCGTCGGCTGTCTGAACGACAACCCCCGCTCTACCCACCATCCTAACTCCTTGGACCCTCAAGTGCAGGTCTCCCGGTAGCACGGCTCTCTTTAATGCCTCCTTTGTTTGTACGGCCGTTTTCAATTCGGCCGCAGCCTCCTCTGTAGGGTAGAAGGCCAAAACTGGCCCCGACCTTGGCGCCGGTGCTGGTGCCTGCATGAGTCTTTCGCCCTGCCTTTGGTAGGGTGGACAATTTAACCGTGGTATCTCAAATGGGCCTGTTCGTGCCGGAGCAGTACCTGCGCGGTGGCGGGGCGGCGCTGCGGAGGCGCGTGCGGCCGCTATTCGCCGCATTGCGCTCGCGCACCTGCAGTGCAGCGCCGCGCATGCCCCAACAGCTCGCGCGATTTCTCTACTCAATGAATTGCTCACACTACAGTCACATGCCGACATATTTAATGATAGTAGTACTGTATTTTATAAATTTGTTGTTTTGTTCCTTAATGAAACGTTAAAGATCGAAAGCAGAATTGTTACATAATTATATCTACCTAGCATATAAGTGTTTTGGCTGACGCTGTAAACTTATATTGTGAATAAATAAAAATAAATTAAATAAATTTTCCAGGCTTTTGTCACCCGTAGTGACAATGCTAGCCTCAAACCGGTGTAGGCTCACCAGCCGGTAGTTGAACTGTCTATTGTTACGATCTGCACTCCGGACACATTCCGGCATAACATGCACACTGTGCATAGTGGGGAGCATTCAATTCCCATTCCCATTAGATAATAAACCTTATTAACGGAAATATGCCCGGAATGCAGCCTAAATGCTGAGTGAGACTATATTTTGCTAAAACATAAATTAAGTTTAAATAAAACTGCAAACTGTTTCAAAGTCGCTAATATATTAGGTATTATTATAAAACTTATTTTTAAATAAATCCTGACTAATCATTTACTTTTGAGTCTCATTCAATTTATCGAACAATTATTTTGCACCTATATTTTATAAATAACACGTCTCCCATAACATTATTGAATGGAACTCAAAACTGAAAGTCAGGATTTATTATCAGTTGTGAATAATAAAATAGATAAATAATTTAGTTTTTATCTAGAACAATTACTTTCAAATACTACAGCGATATAAAAAAAATATCTTAAAAAATTAAAAAAACAACAGGGTTCGAGGTTGGACACTACCTACATCGAGTAGTGCTTGTTACTATCCACCAACAGAACGACAAATGGTGTTGTTAAATATCACAGGTAAAGGTGAGTGGGTCGGCCAGCACTCGATCACTTGAACAGCTGTTTGGCGTAGTGCCATATCCTGAAGAAGTACTCATCCCGGCGCAGGAGTGACCCGCGCGCGTACGAGCGGATGTCCGCGTCCATGTTGTGGTCGCGCAGCCACGAGGTGGTGGTCTGAGTGCTGAAGGAGGTTGGCTCCGTAGCCTCCGTGTGCTCGGATGGATGCTCGTCGACTTGACCTGTGGACAGGACAAAGAACTATTAGTGAGTACCTTTTCCCACACGACTAATATTTGTAAGTAGATATTCCTTCCTTACCTTCTCCAGGGACCACTTTGAACGGTTCGTCGGACTCCAGAGGCTCGCTGAGTCCTATCTCATTGCGAGCGTATATCCTGATCATATAGGTGTGGTTCTCATGTAAATCTCTAATATTGAACTTGAGGGTGTGGGCGTCCACCTTGCCGACTTCCATCCACATGGTTTTAGTGACGTCCCTTATGGCGATATTGTAGCCGAGTAGTGGGGCGCCACCGTCCCACTCTGGGGTGCCCCATGACGTCATCATGATGTAGTGGCCCACCGTTCTGGTCTCCAGCGGCGACGTGGGTGGCGAGGGCACGGCTGTAACAAAATGTTCCATTAACTGCAGCATTGCCAGGCCTCTTTCACTCGGCCGTAGGTACCGAGGTAAGAACCTACACTTTGGCGCATCGTTTACGATGCAGCGCTTGCTAGATTTCTACCACTCGCGCCACACGGGAACGTCGTCGCATACGTCGCGCGCTGTATGAAGTAAATACTGTACCCGGCATAATGAAAAACGGGCGGAGGTGAGGGGTATACGCAGTAGCGATTTCACGTCCAAATTTTATTCTGCACAGCCATAGATTTTTTCAGTACCTAAGTTTGCCGGCCACTATACCAACGCTGAGTCAAGCTTCATTAGATACATTTTTACTCGTACCGTCTGGCAGCGGGTAATTACATTGTGAGAATTTATCGTATTCTTAACCCAGTAAAATTAAGCTGAAATCTACCAATCAGGAGAAGTAATTTCCGGAGTTCTGAAACTTTTTTTAAACGTTCCTTTGGTACGTAATATTGAAGAAAAAAAAAAGTCCTGGTGAGGGGGGGGGGGGTGAGCTCGAGGAAGGGGGGGGCTCTAAAGGTGACTTTTTTCAGTTTTTCGCTTATTTCTCGAAATCTGCAAGTCGTATCGAAATGTTTAGTATGGACAAATTAAACCTGACAAAATTTCCTACAAAACAAGTGGTATGCATTTTTGTCATAGGACTTAACCTTTGAGGGCTACGGGGCCGAGAAAGTAACAGCATTTCAAAAATTATGAAATTTGTATGGCGACCCCCATGAAAGTTGAATATAAACACAAAACGATTTCATATTCTTAATCAGCAACCCCGAAAACCCCCAGATACAAATTTTCTGTCGGTTCGGAGAACCCTTAAAAGCTGCATTGGCGTTTGAAATTTCCATGGCAGCCATCTTGGATATCGCAATTTTGGATTTTTTTCACCGCCAACCAAATCTGACCAGGGTCCTCTATGACAATTGTTCAAGGTCCATAACCCTATCTGTCATAGTTTCCGCGGGCCGTTGACCTCATCCGTCAGGAGTCGACCTTCTGAGAAAGTCGAAATATTATTTTTATCGCCAGGGCATCCTTATCATGATCCCTAAAATCATTTTACTATACGTTGAATGGGGGAAACCCGGTGAACAATTATACGGGTATTTATCTAATATCTATGTGGGGGGGGGGAGGGGGGGTCAACCAGATACCTCCAATTGATCTCCGGGTTCCCCTTACGGTACAAAGATGACATTTGGGGATCATCATATGGATGCCTTGGTGATACAGGGAAAACTTTGACTTCCTCGGAAGGTCGACTCCTGATGGATGAGGTCAACGGCCCGCGGAAACTATGACAGATAGGGTTATGGACCTCGAACAAATGTCATAGAAGACCCTGGTCAAATTTGGTTGGCGGTGAAAAAAATCCAAAATTGCGATATCCAAGATGGCTGAAATGGAAATTTCAAACGCCAATCCAGCTTTTAAGGGTTCCCCAAACCGACTGAAAATTTGTATCTGGGGGTTTTCGGGGTTGCTGATTAAGAATATGAAATCGTTTTGTGTTTATATTCAACTTTCATGGGGGTCGCCATACAAATTTCATAATTTTTGAAATGCTGTTACTTTCTCGGCCCCGTAGCCCTCAAAGGTTAAGTCCTATGACAAAAATGCATACCACTTGTTTTGTAGGAAATTTTGTTAAGTTTAATTAGTCCATACAAAGTAATTCGATACGACTTTCAGATTTCAAGAAATAAGCGAAAAACTGAAAAAAGTCACCTTTAGAGCCCCCCCCTTCCTCGAGCTCACCCCCCCCCTCACCAGGACTTTTTTTTTTCTTCAATATTACGTACCAAAGGAACGTTTAAAAAAAGTTCCAAAACTCCGGAAATTATTTCTTCTGATTTATCTAATTTTACTGGGTTATCTAAGGAAGTGTAGTAACTAACAAAATATAAAAAAGTAGAGATCTACTTACTGGCATGCTTCTCCAACCGCACTGACTCCGACTGGGTTGGCAGACTGACACCGATAGCGTTCTCTGCTGATATTCTGTAGACTATCTCCTCCTTCTCCTTTATATTTTCCACACAGTGCTCGTACACAGATCCACTCACTGTGATCACTTTGGTCCACGATTTTCCTTTCACAGTCTTGTATTCAATTATGTAATCTGTAAATATAACGCAAATTAATATGAATCGAACTGTTATTCCTTGGTTATTGCCGTGGCTAGCAGACAGCTTTTCTTTCCTGCTATTCCACCTCTTATGCACCGCAATAAAATAATTTTATACAATAGGTATTTTTTGCCCCTTGATAGACCAAAAAAAAAAATCGTTGGTTTACGCATTCTCGGCCAATTCTTTAATTAGCCATTGATATCGTCTCGCCTCCTCATTTGGTGGTGGTTTTGGCTCATAGGTCAGAAAAATAATTCACAAGAATAAATATCGAAAAATAATTCAAAAGAATAAACGGTAAAGGTTCCCGAGGCGTATATGCACTGGCCAGCCGCGGGCAGGTTTACAACGCACTAAGAAGCATTTTATATATGAATGCCTACCGTGCCTCAGCTCTTCGCCTTATAAAAAGACGTGAGACGGGGGCTATCTTAGAAGGAATAAAAGATTGGCAGAATATTAGAGTAGATAATAATCATTATAGTAATTAGTTATTGTGGTAGGTACCGAACAAAAACATAAAATTTGTGACATTTTGTGAAGTCATAATATGCTATGTACTATACATATAGGGTCCTTCGTAATATGCTGACACTTTTTTAAGAGGATGATCAGACCGTCAATCTGAACAACTTTCTCTATGGCACCAACATCGAAATCGTGAAAAAAAAATCTGCTGTCCCATACAAAACTGCGAACCTACTCGAGCCAAATGTATGGGATAATCGATTTTTTTTTCGCGATTTTGATGTTGGTCTCATGGAGAAAGTTGTTCATGATCATGTCTGATCATCCCCTTAAAAAAGTGTCAGCATATTAAGAAGGACCATGTATACAATCAACGAGCATTAGAAACATTTTTCTTTGTTTTTAGATCGGTTAGGTAATAGGTACAGGTACATAGGTATTACAAGTTATTACGGTAATAAACATACAGGTGTTTGGTAGAACGATGTAGATATTTTCTGAGCTGATTGAGGGCACCTTTATGAACATTTGAAACCAAATAATAGTATTATGACAAGTCTCATAGAATTCTTAAGTTATGATCAAAAGTTAGTTTTTTTGTTTATTGCGGGAATCGGTGCGGTTAGAGGTCCATAACATACAAGTTAGTGCCTCAATCAGTTTTATTTTGTTTTTGAATTAGTCCTAAGTACACAGTCTTTCATCACAACAAGTTTAAACAATAATTGGATAGGCAATCATTGATTTAAACTTGTCACAAATGATTTTTTTTGTAAAAATGTTTTTACTCTACCGATCATTAAAAAAAACTACACGTGGAAAATTTGTTCAAATCATTTAAAAACTACTTTAGTTAGTACACTTTCAATTTATAAAAAATTTTATTAGCAATAAGCCACACTAAAGCAACAATTGCATTATTTGATAAGATGGTAGAGAAAACTGAAAATCAAATAAAAATGAATACCTAATCTTAGTTTCATCTCCCATATCACATTTTATCATTGAATTATCTATTGGGAATTATTATCTAATTCACCGGTCGCGTTTGAAGTGTGATCCACGATTTCGAACACATATTCGAACTGAATTTCGTACTTCTGTGGTACCCAGTCGCGTTTTTTTTAATTTCAATTTTATTTGATTTATCTTGAAAAGTGTTCCGAAATTCATACCCGAACTCAGACCGCGCTCAGATCTGAATAATGGAATGGTTTACTGGAACCATTCTGTGAAATAAGTCTTGAAACCCTCCCGGAACGGGGGCTCTGAGTACCTACTCGAAGGGTTTCCATATACGCGTTCCCGAGTGGCGAACTGGAGCCGCACAAAATCGTTTATGAAATCGTTGCCAATTATGTCTATCTAACAGTGGACGTTATCTTTGCAAATTATCTTCGGGGTACCTACAATGTTAAATATTGAAACGTTAGTAATGTAATTAATATACTGACTAGTAACGGGACTCCCGCCGTCGCTGCGCGGCGCGGCCCATTGCAGCGTCACCGTGCGCGATGTTGTCGCGCGAACCACGAACTGCCGCGGCTGGGAAGGCGGCGCTGTAACAATCATTTAAACACCGTTTACAACTTAGACTCATTCCAACAACATCAGGCTAATCATATGAGCAGTGAGTTGATCACTGGCTGACCGGCTTACATTGTCTTGTGTCATGTTGCCTACTGATGAAGCCCAGTCATTATACCTACCTTCGCAAAATGCGTACTACCGCATGCGGACCCGTACGACAACAAATTGCCTTAAGTATTCGTCAAGCTGTCGTATGGCAATAGACGATAAAACTACAATCGCTAATAACGAGCTTTAAAAAGAACACTCACATAACGTTTTTCCGATGGTAATTTTTTCATCGGAGATGTACGGTAAGCTCGTGCCGATTTCGTTTCTCGCGCATATCCTGAACATGTAGACTTCGGACGTGGTGAGGTCTCTTAGGTCCGCGTAAGTGTCGGACACAGTGGCCGCGAGTCTCCACTCCGAGCCCTCTCGTCTCGACTCCACGCTGTAGTCTAGGATGGGTGAACCGCCGTTCTTCTCTGAAGGATACCATGTTATCGTGAGAGAATCCTTGTCGATGCCGTAAAAGCCGAGCGGGCCTAGGGGAGGTGACGGTACATCTGTAATGGAAAGAAAGGTATTGGTGCTGACACGAGTAATTCCCTAGATTTTGTTGCATGATATTGACAACTAAACACCCCTTTAGTGGTAGATATTAGCATGCACCGTTAATACGCACCGAGAGCAGTCTTGATGACGATGGGTTCGCTTTCCAGCGCCTCAGAGTAACCGATGGGGTTCTGTGCCATGACGCGGAACATGTATTCGAAATTTTCGTTGAGGCGTTGGATGCAGTAGGTCTCGACGTCGCGATTTACGTCCGCCACTTTCACCCAGCCGGTGCCGGGTTCTTGGCGCTCGATCGCGTACTTGGTCAGTTCTAGACCTCCGTCGTCCAGAGGCGGCTTCCATTCTATCGTCACAGATTCGCGGCTTATCTCTCGCATTATCACTGGCCCCTCTGGCTTGCTAGGTTTGTCTGTGAAAGTCATTAGTAAATAAATATTTAATATTTATGTATCTCAGACGTTGCAAAACTAAATCTCGCTTTTTATGTTCAGTTTGTTCTCGAGAAGAATTGCGTAATTTTTTATGTACACCTACGTAGGTATTTCTCAAAGTAGCGAACAACGAGCGAAGATTCGATCTAGAGAGCTATAATAATATTATTAAGTTCATATGGATTTTATAGATGATAATATTCAACGGTAAATTGAGTATCTACCTACCTAAGTAAACAATATGTAAAACTCACCGTATACTCTCAATGAAAGCTCTACAGAACTGGAACCAGCTTTGTTACGGGCTTCTACAGTATATTTACTGGTGTGTGAACGCTCCAGCTCGCTTATTTGAATAGTGCTGGTGTTATCCTTTGTGATAATTTGAATGTCCTTTGTTTTTTCTATTCTGGTACCATTTCTGTACCATACGATTTCGGGTTTCGGTATAGCAGTAACGACTGCGGTCACGGACCATTGTTCACTCACTTTGTGTTTCTGATTAATTTCTTCCTCTGCTATGGCAATGATAGGCTTCTGTTGAACTTCCAAGTTGCAGTAGGTGTTGACTTCACCGTGCTCATTAGCGGCGATACATTTATATTCCCCTTCCGTTGTTTCTGAAGCTGTTACCATAAGTGTAGCTACTCGGTTCTCATATGTTGCCTTCGCAGTCTTCAATTTGTTTCCGTCCTTGAGCCAGCTGACCTTCGGCTGGGGAACACCTCCGAATATGCAGATAAGTTGAAGGTCTTGGCCTGGTTCGCCTACAACGTCCTTCAGGGGTTTCTCTACTGTAGGAGCTTGAGCCTTGCTAATTTTCTGGACTAAAATGTATTCTGTATATTCCGACGCTTCGCTCACTCCTACTTCATTTACAGCTAAAACTCTGAATCTATAGGATGATCCTGTTTTCAACTTATTCACACAATATTGCATTTTCGTGATATTTTCAATGGACGTCCATCTGCAAAAGTGTTGTTGCTTATTTAGCAAATTAAAACATGCAAAACGTTTAGTTCTATAATGCATTATTTTTACGTATTATGATTAAATCAATAAATCGTAACTACAAAATTATGCAATTTTGTTTCCGTATACCGGCAAAGATAGGATTTAAACCCCACAGTCTGTATATATAGGTACTTTAACATTATAAGTTTGTAGACAAGAAAATCTGCGGAATATGCATACAACCCGGGCGAATTAACTTGACACCTGGCTCGAACGACGTTCAATTATGTGAACCCCCATATGTGGGGTCGGAAATTTATAATGTTCCAGATATTTGAAATTTAAGGTTTTTTATCAAAAACCCCATTTTTTCACACTTTTTCTTAAATTAAAAAAATTTGCTTATTCTATGGCGTCGATTTGAATTTTAATTCATAGCTAACACTTTTTACTATATTTTTTCATAAGTCAATGTTCGATCATACCGAGCAATTCAAAATAAATCAATAACAACGACGGTTAATTTTTGAAAAAAAAAATACATAGTCTTGAAATCAAGTGGTTTTTCTCAAAAAAAATTTATGAAAAAAAGGTATGCGTTTTACTGAAATAACTTCCTCGTTTTGTTGGCTTTCTAAAAAGGTATAAATGTTTTAGAAAAAAATGGAATTACAATATCAAAAAAGGTTTTTTACTTAGTACGTGATACGAAGAGGCAACATTCTCTTGGGGAAAAATTTTACGATTTTTTTTTAGATAACATTATTTATTAATTTAAATCTACACATCTTACTCAGAGTAAAAAATTCTCCAAGAGAATGTTGCCTCTACGTATCACGTACTAAGTAAAAAACCTTTTTTGATATTGTAATTCCATTTTTTTCTAAAACATTTATACCTTTTTAGAAAGCTAACAAAACGAGGAAGTTATTTCAGTGAAACGCACACTTTTTTTTCATACAATTTTTTTGAGAAAAACCACATGATTTCAAGACTTTGTAACTTTTTTTCAAAAATTAACCGTCGTTGTTATTTATTTATTTTGAATTCCTCGGTATGATCGGACATTGACTTATGAAAAAATCTCGTAAAAAGTGTTAGCTATGAATTAATATTCAAATCGACGCCATTGAATAAGCATATTTTTTTTAGTTAAGAAAAAGTGTGAAAAACTGGGGTTTTGGTAAAAAACCTTAAATTCCAAATATCTCGAAAACTATTAATTTCCGACCCCACATATGGGGGTTCACATAATTGCATTTAGGCTGCCCTTTAACCTCCTGAAAGGAATACGTCGAATTACAAATAACCCTGTATATCTATCTACACTACAGGGTGAAATTGATATCATTAGTATCCTTTTAAACTAAGAGTCTACCCATCAAACTGAACAACTTATACTATGGGAGCAAACCAATAGGAGCGAAAAAAAATCTGCTGTTCCATATTAAACTGCGGTGCCTACTCGACTCAAATGTATGCAACAGCTGTTTTTTTTTTGCTCCGATCGGTTTGCTCCCATAGTAAAAGTTGTTCAGTTTGATGGGTACACTCTTAATTTAAAAAAACTATATCTAAACAATTATAAAACTGTAAGAGAAGTGTGTCTGTACATTGAAGATATTTACAAAAAAAAGATTACGATATGGTTTCTAGGTGTCCCTGATTCCAAATCACAAATTTTTGGACTTTATGTCTGTCTGTTTGATTGTACGTTTGTTTGTTTGATCGAGCATCACGCAAAAACTACTGAACCGATTTTGATGAAACTTTTTTGTTTGATAGCTTATGATCTGACTTAAAATCTGGTATATAATTTATGCGGACGAAGTCGCGGTAAAATGTTATTATTGGTTTCAAATCGGGATGTTCTGCTAGAAAAAAAAATTATGACAACTTTTTTAGAAAAGTAAGTGCCAAGTGTGATACCATTTTGTAAACTTGATTATATTGACCAACTTTTGAAATTACTTGCCAGGTTACCGCCATACATTTTTTATACAGGGTGTAGTCTCAAAGTTGACATCGAAAAAAATTGTTACCGCAGAAGTCTGACAGAACAAAGTGTTTTCTGTAAAAAGTTTGGAACTAATCGTTTTGTTTTTGAATTGGGTCCTCATGGATTTTCATTCATCACAAATTTGTAGTAGCTACATCTAAAAGTTGAGCGCAGCGCAGGGTGGCGATTTTACCAATGTTAAAAAAAATTACAAAATCTCGAAAACTATCAAACTTGGATTTTTTTTTGTATTTTTCCCTGAACAGTTGTAAACTCACCTATCTCCTATTTGCGGCTTGACGTTGAGTTTTGGGACATCCTGTAGGTATATAGGGTGTCGAAAAATAAAACAATAATAAAAAAATGGTTTTCCCACACCCATATTTTTTTTTAAATTAACTATCTAACGCCACACTAAGGGGTAGACGAGAAAAAAAACCATTCCCACTTCGCGTGTAGGGGAGGTACCCTAAAAAAAAATATTTTTCATGATTTTATTTTACCACTTTGTCGGCTATGTATACCCATTCCAAATTGCAGCTTTCTAGTACTAAGCGTCTCTGAGCTAAGCCGTGGACAGACGGACGGACGGACATAGCAAAACTATAAGGGTTCCTTGTTGACTTCGGAACCCTAAAAATTAAAATTTAATGTGAAATACTTACTCGGTGGTATTGATTTCTTGATATTCAACAATGTAGCAAATGATCTCCGAAAAGCCTTTGGTTACTGGCTCGTCCCAGCAGATGTTCACCGATGTGTCATCTGTTTCGAGAACGTTCGGTTTTCCAGGTGCCGATGGAATGTCTGAGAAGGTAAATATTAGATAAGTATGTCATATTTTTTACCTTAAGAGTTTTTTATATTTAGTTCTAATATACAGGGGTGTTACAAAAATACAAATAAACATTTTAGGGGGTGGTTAAGACCATCAAACTGAACAACTTTCACTACGGGACCAATATCGAAATCGCGAAAAAAAATCGGATGTTGGAACATCCGATTTTTCTTCGCGATTTCTCATATGATGATGATGACGTCTATCAGCCGATAGACGTCCACTGCTGGACATAGGCCTTCCCCAAAATGGGGAGATTTGCCACAATCGTCAAGATTCGATGCGTTTGCGATGTTCCATACCTACTAAACTACAAATCTAATCGAGCTAAATGTATGGGACAAAAATATATTTTTTTCGCGATTTCGATGTTGTTTGATGGTCTCAACCCCCATAAAAGATTGAAATGTTTATTTTTACTTTTGTAACACCTGTATAAGGTTAAATTTAATTAGTTGGCGAAACTTAAGAAGCGCATTTGGTATCTGTTATTAAGTAAAATTACGTGATCATATGATTTGGTCATATGATTTTGAGGTCAAAGTCCGCCCGCGCCACGCATACAGCATACTGTACGCAGACGCACTGCGCGTACCTATGCACGATAATAATAATTTAGTTATTCATCAATGCCAATTATAAACATTGATTATGCTATCTGTTATCAATTATCATTAACAGATAGCAGATCGGCCCTGGTTCAGTTTCACCAACTAATTTTTCTCAAACATGCTTGGAAATGTGAGCATTATTTTGACAACCTTCTTCGAGATAAATCGAAATTGCTGTACTGGCCAAATACATGCGCGCAGCGGCCGGCAATGTTGTATGAAAATCCATATCTGTCGTGTTTAGCGGCCAAATAAATTACATAGTAAACTCATATCTGTCGTGTAATTTAAAAATGGAACGATCTTTTATTCCGAAACATGGCGACCAAGGAGGTAACTCATCAAAGGTTTTATTTAAATTTCGAACTGGATTGCAAAATTTTGAATGTTTTTTTTTTAAAGCTGTTTATTGAAAAAAATAACAAATTGTTGTTCGCAGGTTGTTCGTTGTTCGTCATTGATTTTGAAAAGAGTTTTAATTTCCACGAATTATTTGAGAAAATTTACTGTTTTAATTTCCGCGCATTGTTTGAGAAAAGTACTATACAAGCCTTGGCCACAACTAGGCATTGATGGACTTACGTATGTGTGCCTCGGCTTCGCCTCGGCCCACATTTACACGTTCGTCCATCAATGCCTCTGTTGCTGGCCGCTGCAGTAATGTACTATAAAATAACCCTATATTATTCTACTTACCCAAAACAATAACATTAATTTCAATTTCTGCTTCGCCGCAGCTGTTAACAAGTCGTAGCTTGTACGTTCCAGCATCGGAGTTTTCTACTTTCTTAATAGTAAGACTTGCGTTTGCTGAATCTATCGACGGTTTAGTGTGCTTAGATTTCTTAATTATTTTCGAATTGACGACCCATTCGTCATTGGGCTGAGGTGTGCCTTCGTACTGGACAGATATAGTTACGTCACTACTTCTTTTTATTCTATATTCACTGTTGTAGTCGATGATTCTTGGTGAAGATTCTAAAACTGTAAAAGAAAACAATATGGCTAGGAAAATCTAAATTATTAATGAACGTACATACTTACCTATACTTACATAATTCTATTTGATCACTTTGTAAACAACACTTACCTTCTACTATTAATTTTGTTGAACATTTAGCATCTAGCAATACACAACAGTATTCACATTGGTCTTCTTCAGTACATTTCCTTATAATGAGGGTACGTTTTGTAACGTCTGTTATAAGTGTGAATTTTTCACTATCTTCTATTTCAGTCTTCTTTCTGAACCATGTGACGTCAAGAGATTCATCAGGAATTTCAACAGTCAAATAAGCATCACTGTTAGCCGGCACTATAATATGTTCTGGCAGGCGAAGCGTGAAGTCGATTGAAGGCTCTTCTACACTTAGTTTTGCTGCACATCTATCGCTTCCTACTTCACATGCATATTCACCTTCGTCACTACTATCGCAATCATATATTTTCAATTTCTGCTTTTTCCCATCAATAGTGAGTTGGATATGGTTTGAGAACTGGATTTCTGTGCCATCCTTGAACCACTGCACTAGCGCGTCACCCTTGGTCAGTTCTATGTCGAAGGTAGCTTTGTTACCCTTACTTACTTTCTGATCGTGCAGACGAGATATTATTTCCGGAGGTAGCTCAACCACTGTGACCTCTGCACTGCATGCATCATCACGCAGAATACACGTGTATTCTCCTTCGTCGTGCACAGAGGTATTTCTAATCAGCAGTTTCCTGACGCTTCCTCGTTTTTCTAGTTCATATTTGTTTTTCTTTGGTTTGATTCTTTCACCATCCTTTTCCCAGAATACATCAGCTGTTTCAGAATTTATTTCTACCTCCAGGATGGCTATGTCCTTCTCTTTCACCTCAAAGTCTTGAAGTTTACGTACGAATTCAGGTATAGTTTCATGTACTTGTAGTGTTGTGGTGGTCTCTTGACCTTTGACGATACATTTGATACTGCCAATATCTGTTAATTTGGACTTCTTTATCCTCAACTTGTGCGTTCTGCCTTCCTGTATGATTTCTCTGTGATCCATGCCGCTAAGCTCCTTGTCGTTATGATACCATTTTGTGGAGACAGTATGAGAAGTTTGACATTCGAGAACAACGGTTTTGCCTTCCTCAGTTTCATAGGTGCTCTTCAAATTCTTCACAAAGGTCACCTTATCTACATCGATAGTCACTCGAGCGCCGTGAGACGCCTTGCCGGCACTGTTTGATGCAACGCATTTGTAGTCACCAGAATCGATTTCTGAGTCCACATTAGTAATGACTAATTCTATGTTTTCGCCATCAAAGTTTTGACTCACTGTATTAGATGGCGTAATTATTTGATTATTTCTGTACCACGTTATAGAAGGCACAGGATTTCCTGTAACTTTTGCTATCAATTTAACAGTGCCCTTTTCTTTAACCGTAATTTCCTGGAAACGGTTAATAAACAGCGGAGGCTCTGCATTTTCTTCGGTTGGTTCTGAAAAGAAAAAGGGTTCTTAAATCCATGCAGGTATGACGGTTTAAAAATAACACACAAAGAACATAATTTGACAATGAGATGATTAAAACTTGATCCGTACCTTCAATTGTTATTACAGCACTGGTCTCCGTTGAACCCTCTGAATTGACAGCCTTAAGCGTGTAGACACCGTCATCCTTTCCTTTCTTTGGTTTTATGATAGTTACTGTGTGCGTCTCACCGTCTGATTTAGTCGTCAAATTCTTAACTGGTTTATTATTCTTGTACCAAGTTACTGTTGGCTGCGGATTTCCTACTACCTGTGCTGTGAGAACTATACTCTCGCCTTCTCTAATGGTCATGTTCTTCAGCGGCTCGATAACTTGAGGCTTCTCTTTTTCACCGGTTTTTATTTTAAGCACTATAGGTAAGCTAGCTTCACCTTCTCTATTAACTGCTAATACAGTGTAGGTTCCTTCCTGGAACTTTTTTACGTTGGATATCTTTAAAACGCTGCAGTACATGTGCATATCAGATTCAGTAGCTATTGAAATAAAATCGTCTGTAACTATCTGTTCGCCTTTGAAAAACCACGCAATATCTGGCTCTGGTATAGCTACCAACCGGCATTCCAAGAATATTTGTGATCCTTCATCAACATATTGAGCTTTAGGTCTCTTGGAAAATGTAGGCGGGATACCTTCTAAAATGTCAGCTAGTGATGATTCTCTTGATAAGCTCTTGCGAGAAAGAATTGTCATCTCTGAGCCATGGTCAGAAAGAGGTGCTTCTACTATTAATTCTGTAGTACTGGATGCAAATCCAGCAGCGTTCTTTGCTACGCAAGTGAATGTGCCAGCATCTTCGGGGAAAACTTCTCGTATCACCAGAGTTGCAACGTTATCGTCGTCATAGTAAATTTGGAAATCCTGCGACGGCTTGATAATAGCAGTTTGTCTGAACCAAGTTATCTGTGGCCTAGGATATCCCTCCACTTGACATTCAAATTGCACAGTCGAACCATCTGGTGTATGCTTGGGACGCAATTTCTCCACAAATATTGGAGCTACCGCCTGCTCTTCTGATGTCGGCTCTGAAATAAAAGAAGCATGTGTTTTAGATACTTACTTTCTATTGAACAATAAAAACTGTATTGTTCTTTCTAAGTAGTCTGTGACTGTATTCGCATGTCATAATTATGTCTATACATATGTATACCTCTTTGATTCAAATATAATAGAATTTCTAATAACTATTTAGAAAGTTATATCGCTTTGATATAATTTTGCTAAATTGTTTTTCTTTTCGTACTAATTTATTGCACACTGAACGTTTTTAGAAAATAAAAAGTGGATCGAAGTAGGAGATGGGAATACATTTATTATTTTTAGAAGTACCTAGCCTCCATTCCATTTTATGCATCACCGCATTTGGTGCAACCTCTGTGAGAAGCAGTGGACCCCGGGCTGCTTTACTATGAAATTATTGAAATTGGTTAATTTATAGGGTATTTATTTAGTACAAAGCTTCCCTACGCCTAAATATCCATGTAGGATATTTTGTAATGTCGTCTTAGCAATGCTTAAGGTTGCTTGAATCTGCTGGCAGGTCACACTCTTGTCAGCCTCTCTCATGAGCTGCACAGCATTGGCGTTTTCCTCAGTTGTCGCTGTTGAAGGACGACTCCCACGCAAATCATCACTGAGATTGCTACTGACTTGACCAATTGTACCCTAAATCATGTAAACAAGTGTCAAGGGATGGGGCTTCATCATGAAATACCAATGAAAGTCTATACCTAACTAACTTTGTTATCGACTAGGGCCACAACGAAAATCGTAATAAATTGGGAAGAAAAATATTTTCCTTGCTAAATTCGTCTTGCCTCGCAACCTCGCGACACGTACTTTTCAAATGGCCGCCCAATCATTCTAACAAATAACAATCGCATAAAATTTTCAGCTATAGGTTGTCAAAGAGTTGTTTATAGAAAATAAAATAAATTTTTCATTGGCATTGTCACTGACTGGGTCCGTTCCAAAAGCTTTCAGTGTGCCCTACGCAATTAGTTTAGGTTTTGAAAGTCATTGGCCCTACGTATGAAGAGTCAGGACTTACCTACTATACCTACGCAGGTATGGTTGGTAAAAGATCTAAAGAAAAAGAGAGCTTGAGATAGGTAATTTGTATTTGAAAACGAAATACAACTTACTTTCAAATACAGGAAGTTTGTCTATCTTCTCGTTCAGTTTCTTTTGCAAGTATAACGTGTAATTGGCTTCATCCATCAAATATTGAGCAGGAACCCAACCCTTTTCTTCAGTAAGATGCTTGCGAACAAACCACCAGTCTTGATTTGTGGTTTCTGTAAAATAAAATTATGAAATAACTAATCGGTTTGCTGGAAGAAAACTCTTTTCGAGTTAAGCTCGCCTTTTTACCTACATCACGACTTACTGTAATTTTTTCATAATTATGTTTTTGTGTACAATAAAGAATCTATGAAAATAAGCAACGCTCAATATTTATAATTTATTTTTTCATTATAATTTTAAATTTTCGGACAAAATTAATGGAATCGAAGATCGAATGGAATTTTTTTATGCAAAATATTTCTTAAGAACATAACTTTAAAACCGTTCTTTTTATAAACTTATTTCTCTGTGCTTAATAATTGAAATTGAAACTTTTCATTGATGCTGATGCAATCGCACTTACCTAATATGTACAGGCGTTCGCCTTCGACTAGATTAATAGCTTCATCCGTTTCAGCGACATAAGAATACACGGCGAAAACTGTGTCGCCGCTGCGCACATCGAGTGGACTCTCTGTAACGTATAATTTATACAATATTTAGTTTGAGGCCCTTACTTTACAGTGCTATGAAAAAAAATCTTTTAACGCATAAAATTCATGTACAGTCAAGAGCACAGAGCACATCAAGCTTTACACTTGCAGTTCGATTGTAACGCTTATGGCGCACTAAATAAGAACGGTACAAAGTCCAAAGTGTCAAGCTTGACGAGCTCTTGACTGTACCAAGAGGCTCTCCTATAACAAGTTTTCATTAAAACTATATAAACACTGCCTCCGTGATACCTTTTGTATCAAGTGTGTGAAACTCATAATCTTTATTATTAGATAGTGCACTCAAGCTTCTACGCATTCATTGTGTTTATTTTAATGAAAATTCACGATATCCGTACCATATAATGATAATGGAGAAAACGAAATCACACACACTATCAGTTCAACCAGTTCAACCAAGCCAAATACGTACATCCAAAAATACCTCAGTGAGAAAATTAGATGAAAATAGCTGTCATGGTTGCGTTTTGCTACTGTTTTTTGGACGATTTATCTATTTTACTAGTTACTAGTAATTTATACTTTTGAATTCGGAATTCTGGAGATGTGGAAGTTTTTTTAAAAAAATGCCTTAATTTTTTCTGTTTATAATAATTATGACCGCTGTCCTGAATGGCTTTTAGTTTTCGTAAAAAATGGCTGGGTCCAAATCTGCCAATCTTTTTTAGAATTTTTAGCTGAGATACAATGTATTATTATATTATTAAAATAGTAAATAGTACGTACCTGGGAATTCCTGTTCTCTTGCAATACTCATTGATGCATCAGCTTCTGTGAAATTAAAAATCATAGAAACACAGCGTCATTTTTTTACGTATTTTATTAGAATTATGATTAAGGTACCCTAACACTTTGAACTCAAGCTTTGGATAATACGACCTTTTGATCATAAAAGGAACTAAGTATTTATAGTCCTGATTTGACATTAATGAAAAATCTGTTTTTTTAAATTAGTTTGCTTGTTTTTCCCCACAAGACGGCACAACTGATTTTATTGAATGCTGATAAGCCAATGACCCAGTAAGCCATTTTACTAACCAACTTAACTGACCATGTTTTGGTAGCTGCTGATTTAAATCCGATGACATCTGCTGAGTTTATTAATAAAATAATGCTGATAATAAAATACCTTGAATTTGAGATGGTTTCCTAGGTTTTCGTTTAGCGGAAATGGTGAGCTGTTCTTCTTCGTATGTGCTTTCATTAATCTTTTTAGGTTTAAGTTCGACACTCAGTTCTTCCACTTCACTGACCTCGTAAGTCGGTTTCTTAGGTTTACGTTTTATTATCATTTCTACGTTGTCATCAGATTCGGCTTCGCTAAGAATTATTTCTTCTACCTGACTATCGCCATCAATTTCTTGTGTTAATTGTATTGAAGCCTCGTCGGCAGCTTCTGATACAGTCATCTTCTTTTTAGATTTTAGCTTAATTTTACTTGATAGAGATAATTCCTCTGTGGTATATTGCTCTACATGAGGTTTTACCTCAAAGCTTACTTCTTCTTGGTCGTCGACGACATATTTAGGCTTTCGGTCTAATTTGAGACTTACGTCTTGTGAAACTTCTGAAGTTTCTTCAACTGGTTTAGGTTTAGACATTGTCACAGACGACGTGATGTCTTCTGTTGTTTTGTTTTCAATTTTTTTCGATTTCTTTAGTGGCATCATTATATGTGCAGTTTTATCGTCTTGTTCTACATCACTTTCGATGACTTCAACAATGTCTGGGCCTTCTTCTTCTTCATAGAATTTAATAGATGCCTCATTAGCTGCTTCATCAAATGTGGGACGTCTTTGTGGTTTTAGCTTAACCTTACTTGTCAGTGAGATTTCTTCTTCTGCATATGAATCTAATTGTATATTGAATTCTTGTTCAACGTCCTCCTTTGTTTTAACAGTTTTTGGTCTAAATGTAACTGTTTCCGGTTCCGTTATTTCAGGTAGCGTAACTGAAGGTTTTTGAACAGGTTTCAATTTCTTTTTTATTGTAACTTCGTCCAAAATATCGTCAGTCTTTTTAACACTTGGACGTCTAGGTTTTATAGTGAATTGCCCAGGTTCCTCTTCCTCATTATCTTCAGGTTGTTCTTCGAGCGTACTTTGACTCTTCTGAGAGTCTACGATATCTTCATATCCGAACATTGGCTTTTCCAAATCAGTTTTTTCGAATTCTGGTAGTTCAGGTTGTTTGTACGCCTTTTTCTTTATCTTAGCGGCCTCTTTGACGTTACGAGACAGTATTCCATTCTGTCGAATACTTCCTATAAAGCTTATGACTGGATGTATTATTTCTTGTGGCCAATCTTTCACGTAAGTAATACGACTCTTCAATTGGAACTTAGGTAAAATAGTTGTTGATGTATCTTGTTTTGGCTTTGCTAATGTTTTCTTTAATTTCAATTTAGTAAACTGTGGCCCTTCGACACTTCCAGCATGCTGTGCTTCACCCATTTGTAGAACTTTTCTTTCTATTTTCATCGGAACTAGTTTTGGTTTCTGTTTTTTTGGTTCTGTGGCTGGCATTTTTGTAGGTTCTTTTTCTAAAACATCTGCCTTGTCTTCATCTAAACGTTCCATGTCATTTTCAGGTTGAATTACATCTTTTTTTACTTTCTTTGGTTTTTCTCTTTTCGGCTCAACAAAGTCGGCTTCAACTGCTTCACTTGTATCAGATTTATCTTCATGTTCTATTGTGACTTTTTGTACTATTGGTTGTCCGTCGTCAAACTGATCTGATTTCTTGATCTTCTTTGTTTTTCTAGGCTTTTCTTTTATTGACTTATCTTCAATTAAGTCTGGTTCAATAACTTCAATTGTATCAGATTTTTTAGGTTTCTCTTCCAGAAGTACGGGTGACATCTCCTCTTTCGGTAATGCTTTCTCTGTTTCTTCTTCGTCTGGTTTTTCAGCAATTTTCACTTCCTTCTGGGTAAGAGGAGTGGATTTGTTCTTCTTGACCTTTTTCGTTGTTTTTACTTCCTCAGTTATGGTTCCAACTACTTCTTGAGTAGCTACCGGTTGTTTTTCAGCAACAACATCCTCTTCCTGCAACTCTTCTTCAGCCTCACTTGTTTCGGGATATTGTTTTTCTAGTGGCTTTAGAATTGAACCATCATCCTGCGATGGATATTGCTTTTTTGGTTTTTTAATTGTTTGCTCAGTAATTTCTGGTTCTATTTCTTTTTGTGATATTTCTTTTGTCTTTTGAGGTTTTGGTACAATATCTTCCGTAGTCTCTACTTTATGATTTTCAACTTGACTATCAGTCACATCTGGTTTATTAGGAGTATAGTCAAATTTATCAACCTTTTCCAGTTCAACTATATAATCAGGAATTTCAAGAACTTTGATTGCTTTCTTTTTAAGTTTTGCTGCCTCTTTAATATTACGTGATAGTTCTCCATTTTGCCGTATACTACCCAAACATGATATCGTTGGTAGAATATCTTCTGGTGGCCAGTCGGTAACGTATTTAATTCGACTTTTAAGTTGAAATTTGGGTAATGTTACAGTCGAAAGTTCTTGTTTCGGCTTTTGTTGTGGTTTTTTTAGTTTGAGTCTCGCAAACTGTGGACCTTCGACTTCTGAAGGATGCTGTGCTTCCTTTACTTGAAGCGTTACACGTTCGATTTTCATTGGAGTGAGTTTTAGCTTTTGGAGTTTTTCTGGTTTTGAATCTTCTGGCTTTTCGTTATCTGAAGGCTGCTTTTCTTCGTGAACAGATGTTTCATCAATGATGCTATCAGTTTCACCCGCAACGTCTTCCGGTTTCGATTTCTTATTGCGATCTTTTTTCTTTTGTTTTTTAGGCTTTTCTTCTGTTTCTTGATTAACGTCTTCAGGAATTTCTTCAATGACATTAAAAACATCTGCAATGATAAAAAGTCATCGTCTGAATGACACATAATTTTATTAAATGAACGTTCCGTCGATAAAAAAGCATTCCCAATGAGTGCAGCACTTAGCGATTTCTTAATGGTGTTTTGGTGCACTGGACAAAATTGCAAAGTTAGAAGTTAAATTATACCTATTCCTAGTTTACTTCATTCCTAGAATGTACCACTGCGTTTTTAAAACTGCTTATATTATTTTACCTGACTGTAGCTAAGTCAAAAGAAGGTTGATGTTTATTCCAGATGTACCTAAGTGTGTAAGCATGTGTATGTGTGTAAGTAGTTGTATCTTAGCACATATCACCTAAAGAAAAACCTCTATGGACACAATGAGCTGTAGACAGATTTGTATAAACCCGAGGTGTGTTATGTATACAGGGTGTAACAAAACACCCTAGTAATACTTAAGGGGGTGCTTCAGACCATCAAACTGAACAACTTTCACTATGGAGCCAACATCGAAATCGTGAAAAAAAAATCCGCTCTTTCATACAAAACTGCAGTACCGTCTCGACTCAAATGTATGGGATGGCAGATTTTTTTTATTTTTTCTCAACGTTGTTCAGATTGATGGTCTGAAGCACCCCCTTAAGTATTACTAGGGTATTTTGTTACACCCTGTATACATTCTTTTTTTCTTCACCACAAATCAAATTTAATTGATAGACTACCGGTGTTGGTATTTCTATTTGGGTATTTTCACTATTTTGATTATGTGTTTAATATACCTTTTACTGATTAGTGATGACATAGTCAAAAAAAATTTTTTTTTAATCCAGTAAAAGCCAAAAATAAAAAAATTGTAACACCAACTTAATATAAAAGCCTTAAAACGTTTTACAGGTTTTTTATAGGTTCAAACATGGTTCGAACATACGAATTTGAAGAAAGTATAAAATTACAATTCTGTGTGTCCGGTGAAAAACGATCCAACTCAAAAAGTGCAACTTTACAGGAGAACCTAAAAACAAATTTTTTTGGCAAAAAAAATTCTGTTCTCGAAAACTATTTCATATTTTGTAAAGAAAATCACTGTATCTTGTAGATAATATTACATTCTTCTATTTATCACATGGTTTTGTCTCTGAAATACTTACTGTCCTGGAGATATTTCGTTTAGAAGTTGAATTAAACCTTTTGACACAAATAAAGATACGTTACATTACGATTTAAATTGAGTTAGTGCCTTTTACACTGCACAATAACCTCGGTGTAAAGGGGTTTATATTAATCTTCAATTTCATTTTAATTCCATACCTTTCTGAAATACACACCGCCAGTTAACTTACTTTGTAAACTGAATCAAAAAGAATTTATAGAAGTAGTTTTATTTAGGTAAAACAAGCTCATCACAAAATTACAAAGTGCTTTTTTGAGTTAAATTCTTTATCACAAAGCTAACATTTTGTGCATATGGATTTAATTATAATAATTAATATTATTTTTTTGGAAAAATGAAACAAAAACTTGCAAATTGCACTTTTTGAGCCCGCTGTTTTAACTTTTAATGTCCATCATATTTCGGATTAAATTTAAGTAATACAAAAATAAGACAATTTCTAGGAAAATTATTGATTTTGTTATAAGTGGGTAAGTAATTTTTAAATATTTTTTTATAATGGGTAATACTCGCTAAGATGCATAATATGCATGCAAACTATAATTTCGCAACGCGGATAACACCGCGCTGTAGTAGTTATGCGGGAAAGTGAAATATTAAACAAAAACCCACTATAAAAACCAGTCCTAAAGCGCCGCATGCTTAAAAACTCAATAAGTTAGAACTCCCGATTCTATGCCTCGAATTTGTTTGGTCAGTCTGATGTTATGTCTTACAGAAACGATCGATATCCGGTCCGCTTTAGTGTCGTATTATTCAAAATACCAACGTACCTATCAGATATTTTAGGGAAAAAAGTTTCACTTCAAAGAACTGCGGATTCATTACAGCTCTACGCACAATCCTATGTTTACAGTGCGGTTCGGCATACGCTAGCCGAAACGAAACACTAATACTTGACACAAAATATCCAGATTGTATTCATGCTAAGTGGTGGTTTTATTTCCCACTAAATAAAAAATCAGACTCATTAGAGTTCTCTGCATTAGCAATGAAAATATTTGGTGATGGACGGTTTAACTCACTTATTCGACATACATTTTTGGTGAGATGTGCAGCGTTCCCGACGGATAAAGTCACTTTCCGTACACAGATGCCCGTGCACTCTACAACCGATAACACCTGCAAAGCTCTTTCTTGCCTTATCGTTTTTTATGTACTAAGGGTTTTGCGAAATTTGATTTAACTCAGATAAATCATATTCCACAAAATAAAATAAATTGTGTCGAAGGATTTAAGTCGAAATAAATCCATGTTCACGTAATTTTAAGTTGGTTTTATGATTTAACTCTAATTCAACCATTGTGCACGATAAAAAAATGGACTTAAACCGTTTTGTTATAAGTCTATCTCCGGAATTATTAAAGCTATCAATATTCTAGTAACACCATTTTGTACAGAAAAAAAAAAGAAGTATTATGGCATCAAAAACTAATTTTGGACCTAAGTTGAGTTAGACCGTTATTCACCGGACCCACAGAATTTAAGTGGTGATAAAAGTGGAATATTTCGAACTTATTATAGTATTTTATAAAAAAAACGTTAGGTTTTTGTTGTAGGTTGGCGTTGCACTTTTTTATTTTAGGTTTATTATTATTATATAAAAATCTTAAATTTTGTGATGAGGTACTGAATGGTAAAAGTCCACTTAGTGAGTTTGTTTTGTTCAGTCTTACCATTACGTATTTCTAATAATGCAGTAGTTGAATCAGGTGTGTGTGCGTATTCGAGTGGTGTTATTGTTTTGTTCGTCTTTTTCTCTGTCTCACCAGACAGCAAAATATGTTGTGTTGCTTCTTGTTCTGCCGATGTCCTTCCTAATTCGACAGGTCTCATATCACCCTCAGTTTCAGCTTCTTCCGAAACAGATTTTTCGGCGAGAGTGAAAGAAGTAACCAAAGCGTCACCATCTTTTTCAACAGCAGTGATGTCTTTTCCTGTCTTAGGTCCCCTTTTCTTTTTATTAACTCGTTTAGTGATTTTTACAGTTTCATCCTCATCAGATTGTGAACGAATTTGTGTAACGGTAACTTTTTTGGGAAGTTCAACTAAAACAGTAGCAAAGACAGGTGTTTGTAAGTGTGTGAGTGGTGTAACCGTGTCGTGTATGATACCCTCTGTAGTATGTATTGAGACCATGGGTTGTTTGTCACCTTCTTGTTTAGTAATAATTTGTGTAGTGTGTAGTTTGGGACCTACCGTCTTTTTAATAGTGCGCTTAGTAATTTTCTTTTGGTTAGTCTTACCAACCGCTGATTCGACCGTTACGAAAATAGTTTCTTCTGGTAACTCTAAAACTTCTACCGGTTCGGTAGTATTAATCTCGGAAGTAGTTTCTTCTGGACCTAATTCCTCGGAGATATTGACGGTTGTAATTGGAGCATCACCATCTTTTTCAACAGTAGTGTTTTCAGTGACTTGGTAGATTGGACCATTTTTCTTTTTGACGGTCTGAACTTTACCAGTTTCTGTATGAACTTGTGTCACTTGTACTTTTTCAGGGAACTCTTCAATGATTTGTGCTTTGTCTGGTGTAAATGTGTCTTCAAAAGGAGTGATGTGTTCCTGTATTTTTTCGTCTGTGGTATGTACTGAGACGATAGGCTCTTTGTCATCTTCTTGTACCGTAACAATTTGTGTAGTATGAAGTTTGGGACCGACCTTCTTTTTAATAGTGCGCTTAGTAATTTTCTTTTGTATTGGCTTTCCATCCGGTGAATCGACCGCTTCTATAGTTATTTCTTCCGGTAGTTCGACAACTTCTACTGGTTTAGTATCAAGCTCAAAAATTGTTTCTTTTGGAAGAGTTTCTTCAGTGACAGTGACTGTAGTGAATGGAGTATCACCGTCTTTTTCTATAGTAGTGAATTCAGTGATTTGCTCTTTAGGACCCTTATTCTGTTTTATTACTCTCTTAGCTGTTTTGATAGTTTGAACGTTACCAGATTGTGTACGAACTTGTGCAACGGAAACTTTTTCGGGAAGTTCAACCAAAGCAGTAGCCGAGAGAGGTGAGTGTAAGTGTGTGAGTGGTGTAACTGTGTCGTGTATGATATCCTCTGTAGTGAGTATTGAGATAATGGGTTGTGTGTCATCTTCTTGTTCAGTAATAATTTGTGTAGTATGTAGTTTGGGACCTACCTTCTTTTTAATAGTGCGTTTAGTAATTTTCTTTTGTTTAGGCTTACCATCCGGTGATTCGACTTTTTCGAATGTAGTTTCTTCAGGTAACTCGACAACTTCTATCGGTTCGGTGGAGTTAATTTCGAAAGTTATTTCTTTTGGAACTATTTCCTCGGACACAGTGACGGTTGTAATTGGGGCGTCACCATCTTTTTCAATAGTAGTGATTTTGGTGACTTGGTCTTTCGGGCCTTTTTTCTTTTTGATAATACGCTGTGTTGTTTTGACGGTCTGAACTTCACCAGTTTCTGTACGAACTTGTGTCACTTGTACTATTTCAGGAAACTCTTCAATTATTTGTGCTTTGTCTGATGTAAATGTACCTTCGAAAGGAGTGATGTGTTCCTGTGTTATTTCGTCTGTGGTGTGTACTGAGACGATAGGTTCTTCTTCGTCTTCTTGTTCAGTAACAATTTTTGTAGTCTGTAGTTTTGGACCAACCTTCTTTTTAATGGTTCGCTCAGTAATTTTCTTTTGTTTTGTCTTTCCATCCGGTGAATCGACCGCTTCGATCATGATTTTTTCAGCTAGTTCAGCAACTTCTACTGGTTCAGTAACAAGCTCAACAATCGTTTCTTCTGGATAAGTTTCGTCAGTGACAGTGACTGTAGTGAATGGAGTATCACCATCTTTCTCGATAGTAGTGAATTCAGTGACTTGTTCTTTAGGACCTTTTTTCTGTTTTATTACTCTCTTAGTTATTTTGACAGTTTGAACGTCACCTGATTGTGTACGAACTTGTGTAACGGTAACTTTCTCGGGAAGTTCAACCAAAGCAGTAGCCGAGAGAGGTGAGTGTAAGTGTGTGAGTGGTGTAACTGTGTCGTGTATGATATCCTCTGTAGTGAGTATTGAGATAATGGGTTGTGTGTCATCTTCTTGTTCAGTAATAATTTGTGTAGTATGTAGTTTGGGACCTACCTTCTTTTTAATAGTGCGTTTAGTAATTTTCTTTTGTTTAGGCTTACCATCCGGTGATTCGACTTTTTCGAATGTAGTTTCTTCAGGTAACTCGACAACTTCTATCGGTTCGGTGGAGTTAATTTCGAAAGTTATTTCTTTTGGAACTATTTCCTCGGACACAGTGACGGTTGTAATTGGGGCGTCACCATCTTTTTCAATAGTAGTGATTTTGGTGACTTGGTCTTTCGGGCCTTTTTTCTTTTTGATAATACGCTGTGTTGTTTTGACGGTCTGAACTTCACCAGTTTCTGTACGAACTTGTGTCACTTGTACTATTTCAGGAAACTCTTCAATTATTTGTGCTTTGTCTGATGTAAATGTACCTTCGAAAGGAGTGATGTGTTCCTGTGTTATTTCGTCTGTGGTGTGTACTGAGACGATAGGTTCTTCTTCGTCTTCTTGTTCAGTAACAATTTTTGTAGTCTGTAGTTTTGGACCAACCTTCTTTTTAATGGTTCGCTCAGTAATTTTCTTTTGTTTTGTCTTTCCATCCGGTGAATCGACCGCTTCGATCATGATTTTTTCAGCTAGTTCAGCAACTTCTACTGGTTCAGTAACAAGCTCAACAATCGTTTCTTCTGGATAAGTTTCGTCAGTGACAGTGACTGTAGTGAATGGAGTATCACCATCTTTCTCGATAGTAGTGAATTCAGTGACTTGTTCTTTAGGACCTTTTTTCTGTTTTATTACTCTCTTAGTTATTTTGACAGTTTGAACGTCACCTGATTGTGTACGAACTTGTGTAACGGTAACTTTCTCAGGAAGTTCAACTAAAGCAGTAGCCGAGAGAGGTGAGTGTAAGTGTGTGAGTGGTGTAACTGTGTCGTGTATGATATCCTCTGTAGTGAGTATTGAGATAATGGGTTGTGTGTCATCTTCTTGTTCAGTAATAATTTGTGTAGTATGTAGTTTGGGACCTACCTTCTTTTTAATAGTGCGTTTAGTAATTTTCTTTATTTTAGGCTTACCATCCGGTGATCCGACTTTTTCGAAAGTAATTTCTTCAGGTAGCTCAACGACTTCAATCAATTCGGTGCAAACCTCGGAAGTTGTTTCTTCTGGAACTGTTTCCTCGGAAACAGTGACGGTTGTAATTGGAGCGTCACCATCTTTTTCAACAGTAGCGATTTCGGTGACTTGGTTTTGCGGGCCTTTTTTCTTTTTGATAATACGCTTTGTAGTTTTGACGGTCTGAACTTTACCAGTTTCTGTACGAACTTGTGTCACTTGAACTTTTTCAGGAAACTCTTCAAAGATTTGTGCTTTGACTGGTGTAAATGTGTCTTCGAAAGGAGTGATATGTTCCTGTGTTATTTCGTCTGTGGTAGGTACTGAGACGATTGGCTCTTTGTCATCTTCTTGTTCAGAAACGTTTTGTGTAGTGTGTGGTTTAGGACCTACCTTCTTTTTGATAGTACGCTTAGTAATTTTCTTTTGCTTTGGTTTACCATCCGGTGATTCAACTTCTTCGACCATAGTAACTTCGGGCAACTCGATAATTTCGACTGGTTTGGTGTCATCCTTAGCATCACTTTCTTCTGGTACTGTTTCCTCGGTGACAGTGACGGTTGTAATTGGGGCGTCACCATCTTTTTCAACAGTAGTGATTTCAGTGACTTGGTCTTTCGGGCCCTTTCTCTTTTTGATAACTCGCTTCGTGGTTTTAATAGTGTTTACTTCACCCGATTGTGTACGAACTTGTGACACTTGTATTTTTTCAGGAGATTCTTCGATGAGTTGAGCTTCATCTGGTTTGTATGTGTAATCGAATGGTATAATGTTTTCCTGTGTGATTTCCTCTGTCGTGTGTACTGAGACGATAGGCTGTGTGTCGTCTTCTTGTTCAGTTATAATATGTGTCGTGTGCAGTTTGGGACCTACCTTCTTTTTAATGGTGCGCTTAGTAATTTTCTTGTGTTTAGGCTTACCATCTGGGGATTCGACTTCTTCAACAGTAGTAATTTCAGGCAACTCGATAATTTCAACTGGTTTGGTGTCATCCTTAGTATTACTTTCTTCTGGTACTGTTTCCTCGGTTACAGTGACGGTTTTAACTGGAGCGTCACCCTCTTTTTCAACAGTCGTTATTTCAGTGACTTGAGCTTTCAGGCCCTTTCTCTTTTTGATAACTCGGTTCGTGGTTCTAATAGTGTTTAATTCACCCGTTTCTGTACGAACTTGTGACATTTGTATTTTTTCAGGAGATTCTTCGATGAGTTGAGCTTCGTCTGGTTTGTGTGTGTAATCGAATGGTGTTATGTGTTCCTGTGTGATTTCTTCTGTCGTGTGTACTGAGACGATAGGCTGTGTGTCATATTCTTGTTCAGTTATTATATGTGTGGTGTACAGTTTGGGACCTACCTTCTTTTTAATGGTGCGCTTAGTAATTTTCTTGTGTTTAGGCTTACCATCTAGGGATTCGACTTCTTCAACAGTAGTAATTTCAGGCAACTCGATAATTTCAACTGGTTTGGTGTCATCCTTAGTATTACTTTCTTCTGGTACTGTTTCCTCGGTTACAGTGACGGTTGTAATTGGGATGTCACCCTCTTTTTCAACAGTCGTTATTTCAGTGACTTGAGCTTTCGGGCCCTTTCTCTTTTTGATAACTCGCTTCGTGGTTCTAATAGTGTTTACTTCACCCGTTTCTGTACGAACTTGTGACATTTGTATTATTTCAGGAGATTCTTCGATGAGTTGAGCTTCGTCTGGTTTGTGTGTGTAATCGAATGGTGTTATGTGTTCCTGTGTGATTTCTTCTGTCGTGTGTACTGAGACGATAGGCTGTGTGTCATCTTCTTGTTCAGTTATAATATGTGTAGTGTGTAGTTTGGGACCTAGCTTCTTTTTAATGGTGCGCTTAGTAATTTTCTTGTGTTTAGGCTTACCATCCGGGGATTCAACTTCTTCAACCGTAGTAATTTCAGGCAACTCGAGAATTTCTACCAGTTTGGTGTCTTCCTTAGTATTACTTTCTTCTGGTACTGTTTCCTCGGTTACAGTGACGGTTGTAATTGGAGCGTCACCATCTTTTTCAACAGTAGTGATTTCAGTGACTTGGTCTTTCGGGCTCTTTCTCTTTTTGATAACTCGCTTCGTGGTTCTAATAGTGTTTACTTCACCCGTTTCTGTACGAACTTGTGACATTTGTATTATTTCAGGAGATTCTTCGATGAGTTGAGCTTCGTCTGGTTTGTGTGTGTAATCGAATGGTGTAATGTGTTCCTGTGTGATTTCCTCTGTCGTGTGTACTGAGACGATAGGCTGTGTGTCATATTCTTGTTCAGTTATTATATGTGTGGTGTACAGTTTGGGACCTACCTTCTTTTTAATGGTGCGCTTAGTAATTTTCTTGTGTTTAGGCTTACCATCTAGGGATTCGACTTCTTCAACAGTAGTAATTTCAGGCAACTCGATAATTTCAACTGGTTTGGTGTCATCCTTAGTATTACTTTCTTCTGGTACTGTTTCCTCGGTTACAGTGACGGTTGTAATTGGGGTGTCACCCTCTTTTTCAACAGTCGTTATTTCAGTGACTTGAGCTTTCGGGCCCTTTCTCTTTTTGATAACTCGCTTCGTGGTTCTAATAGTGTTTACTTCACCCGTTTCTGTACGAACTTGTGACATTTGTATTATTTCAGGACATTCTTCGATGAGTTGAGCTTTGTCTGGTTTGTGTGTGTAATCGAATGGTGTAATGTGTTCCTGTGTGATTTCCTCTGTCGTGTGTACTGAGACGATAGGCTGTGTGTCATCTTCTTGTTCAGTTATAATATGTGTAGTGTGCAGTTTGGGACCTAGCTTCTTTTTAATGGTGCGCTTAGTAATTTTCTTGTGTTTAGGCTTACCATCCGGGGATTCGACTTCTTCGAATGTAGTAACTTCAGGCAACTCGATAATTTCAACTAGTTTGGTGTCATCCTTAGTAGTACTTCCTTCTGGTACTGTTTCCTCGGTAACAGTGACGGTTGTAATTGGGGCATCACCGTCTTTTTCAATAGTAGTGATTTCAGTGACTTGGTCTTTTGGGCCCTTTCTCTTTTTTATAACTCGCTTAGTGATTTTGACGGTCTTAGCTTCACCCGTTTCCGTGTAAACTTGTGTCACTTGTACTTTTTCAGGAGACTCCTCAATAATTTGAGCTTTATCTGGTGTATATGTATCTTCGAAAGGAGTATTTTCCTCTTGTGTTAATTCTTCTGTAGTATGTACTGTAACGATAGGTTGCTTGTCGTTTTCTTGTTCAGTGGTGATTTCAGTTGTCTCTATCTGAGTACCAACCTTCTTTTTAATAATGCGTTTTGTTATTTTCTTTTGTTTCGGTATACCGTTCAGTGATTTTACCTGTTCGAACGTCGTTTTTTCGGGTAATTCGACTATATTTATGGGTGTTATGCCATATTCATAAGCAGTTTCTTCTGGAACTGTCACTTCTGTGACAGAGACTGTAGTAATAGGAGCGTCATCATCTTTTTCAATAGTAGTGATTTCAGTTACTTGTATTTTTGGGCCCTTTTTCTTTTTGATTACTCGCTTAGTTGTTTTGACTGTTTTAATTTCACCTGTTTCCGTACGAACTTGTGTCACCTGTACTTTTTCAGGAGTTTCTTCAACGAGTTGAGCTTTGTCTGGTTTTTGTGTGTAGTTGAAAGGTGTAATGTGTTCTTGTGAGATTTCTTCTGTAGTGTGTACTGAAACAATAGGTTGTTTGTCGTGTTCTTGTTCAGTTATAATTTGTGTTGTGTGCACTTTTGGACCTACCTTCTTTTTGATAGTGCGTTTAGTAATCGTCTTTAGTGTAAGCTTACCATCTGGTGAATCGACTTCTTTGACCGTAGTTTCTTCGGGTAACTCGACAATCTCTACAGGTATTGTGTCATCCTCGATAATTGTTTCTTCTGGAATTATTTTCTCGGTGACAGTGACTGTAGCGACCGGTGCGTCACCATCTTTTTCAGTTGTGATTTCGGTGACTTCTTCTTTAGGACCTTTTTTCCTTTTTTCTTTTGTTTTGACGGTTTTGCCCGTTTCTGTGCGAACTTGTGTTAATTGAACTTTTTCTGGAGTCTCTTCAATGATTTGAGCTTGATCTGGTTTATGTGTTTCGTCGAATGGTGTTATGTGTTTCTGTGTTATTTCTTCTGTAGAGACGATAGGTTTTTTGTCGTTTTCTTGTTCAGTAACTATTTCAGTAGTCTGTATTTCTGGACCAATCTTCTTTTTTAGTATGCGTTTAGTAATTTTCTTCTGTTTGGGCGTACCATCCGTAGATTCTATTTCTTCGATTTTGGTTTCTTCCGGTAATTCAAAGACCATTACTGATTCGGTGTAATCTTCGGTAGTTGTTTCTTCTGGAACTGTTTCTTTGTTGACTGTGACTTGTACTTCTTTTTCAGGAGACTTTAATAAGATTTGAGCATTTTCTGATGTGTACGTGTCAACGAATGGTGTGATGTGTTCTTGTGTTATTTCCTCTGTTGTGTGTTTTCGCACGATAGGTTGTTTGTCGTTTTGTTCTATTTCAGTTTTCTTTGAAATTACTTTCTTTTGTTTCGACTTACCCTTATTTGTTTGTTTATCGCAAGGAGTTGTTTCTTCCAGCTCTTTTTGAGAAGTTTCTTCTCCTATTTGAGGAATGATTTTTTGGTTTTCAGGTATTTCGGTTCTTTCGTTTTCTGTATTTAATTCTTCAATTATCATTGTTTCACCCTTTTCCAGAATTTTCTTTCCTTTTTTCTGTTTTCGCTTTACTTTATTTTCACTGTTGATATCTTCAGGTTTTACAAAGTGTTCATCATAGCTGTCATCCATCATTTCTTCTATCTGTACATTTGTTGACATTTTGGGTATTTGCAAAAATTCATCTGGCATTTGAATAGTGCTTTTTTCATAATTATTGACATTAGTATCTCCTTCATATTCCTCTATGTTGACTTTGTGATGCGGTTCCGGTCCAGGCTGTATAAAGTCATAGTCATCTAATGTTTCCTCAATAACAACATCCCCTTCTTTCTCATCCTTATTGCTTTGCTTTTTCTTTTTTCTTATAATTGTTCTTTTGGTTTTAATTTGTTTTGGTCCTTCATTGCCTGGACCTTGAACGAATTTTGTTATTATCTCTTCCGTCTCTTCAACGTCTGATGATTTAGGTGAAACTTCAGCTTTTTCTGAAAAGGTATATTCGGTGTGTTTCAGTTTTAGTAGGAAGCAGTTGTGTGTTAAACGTAAGTCTTTTTGTGTGAATATTATAGTCAACGTGTTGGAATAGTGGCTGCCAGATACCAGATTATCTATTCTATAGTAGTAGGATTTATGAGTATGCGAAGATGTTGCAGACAGGCTATTACTGAATGCATTTTATTTGTTTTATTTAGAATATAAAGTCGATCAAATATAATTGTCGTATTTACCTATATCAAATGTGCAACAAAATGTCAGAATTTGACGAATTTTTAATCAAACGATTAGCAGTTGACCTAAGATAATCTTACTGACAGGCCTAACTAAAATAATAAGTTATTTTTGATTATTGATACTTTCTTAGTGTTAAAATCGTGATAATATCGCATTTGAACTTTGACATAGAATACTACAAAATAGTCAAGCACAAAATCCTCGAAAAAAGTATCCGAGACTCTTTTCCATCCCATTCCCCCAACGGGGCACGGGTGCACGTGCGTAGTTGGCCGATCAAATGAAGACTGTAGCGTAATTGGTTCTCTTTTTACGTTTTGGTGCTTTTTAGTTCAGACACTTTTGAGCGAGGACCCTATGTTCAGTACTTGGTAAGTCAATGCATTTGAAGTACTTGGGTGGCGTAGCGTGGGTTTATGTCGCCTGGAGGCATGTAAGCAAAATCCACTACGGGAGTTTTTGACGCGCGCGCTGATTGGTCAATAAACTCTCATAATGGACTTTGTCAGCAAAACCTATTATCGGAGTTTTCCCGTAGTGGGTTTTGTCAACAAAATCTACTATGCGAGTTTTGAAGACGGGCTCTGATTGGTCAATAGACTCCCATAGTGGACTTTGTCAGCACAACCTACTATCGGAGTTTTCCTGTAGTGGGCTTTGGCAACAAAATCCACTATCGGAGTTGAAGACGGTCAATAAACTCCCATAGTGGATTTTGTCTGCAAAATCTACTATCGGAGTTTGAGATAATCAATGAGTTACGCTCGATTTCGCGCTCTCGATCTTTCGTTAAATAAATAAATTTTACTCAATTTAACCGAACATGAATTTATTCCATCATCATCATCATCATTATTACATACGTCCGTACTTATTTTCCAATGAAACCTAAATTTTTAATACAGGGTGTGAACCTAAATGCGTCACCGAGATACTTTTTTCGCGATTTATTCGTAAATGTTTTTTAGTTAGATAGTCTAAACTAAAGGACCCGCTAAAGTATGTAACTTATTTAAGGATATTATACAGGGTGTAACAAAACACCTCAACGTCATAATAAAATTTGATAAATCTGCTGACCCATACATTTTTGAGTCGAGTCAGTACCTACTGCAGTTTTGTATGAACAGCAGATTTTTTCTTTTTTGTGAAACTTGTTCAGTTCGATAATCTGAAATGTTTATTTTTGTTTTGTGTCATCATCATCATCATCACATTCATGAATTTTTACTATTGTTAAGGAAAACTAATTCAGTATAAGTATTGTTACGGCCGCTGTCAAACGTCAAACGTAAAGAAGGCATTCGAAAATTCGGCCGGGCCATTAACAATCGCCGTGGTCCTACGGTCTAAGGCTCGGACTCCCATGCCGGGGGGTGACGGATCGAATCCGGTCAAAAACCAAAAAAAGTATTTCTAGATTTTAGTGTTTTTAGAAATGTTCTAGAAGGAAGAAAGAGAAGGAATATTTAAAAAGGGACAAAAAGGTGAACGTGTCTAGGAACTTCGAGAAAGAAGGCGAAATTACGAATATTTGAAAAGAACCAGAAAAGTGGGCGTGTCTACGATCGGTTTCGAGAAAAGAAGGCGGGGTTGGAAATATCTGGAGGAAAACAAACGAGTAAAGAAAAGAAGATCGGAAAAAGGGTATTCCAGAACGTTCTGCGAGATATAAAAGGCGGCGAATTCGTTCTGACGAACCAGTATTTGGTTTAACAGTGAACAGTGCGAAACAAAAGGAAGAAAAGTAAAAGTGGAAAAGTACTAGTGAAGAGAAAAGTGCTCGGTGGAACAGTGAGTAGACAAGTGTCAGTGTAGTGCGTGACGTCATAGTGTCGGTGTAGTACGTGACGTCATAGTGTCAGTGTAGTGCATCGTGACGTCATAGCCGTGACGCGTATCGTGTCGTCACAGTAGTGACGTAGTGGACTGTGAACAGTGACAGTAAGTGGTGCACGGGGAATCCCTGCGAGGAGGACCCGGTGAAGTGAACCGTGTAGGGGAACCTCCGCGAGGTGGACCGTTTGTAAGTGTATCCCAAATAAACTCTGTAAAATTGGACTTAGCGTTTCACTCCAATCCCGGAACCCGTCGCTCGTAACAGTATCATCACCATCATTCACGTTCATACAAACATGTTTTCTCAAAGGAAAACTACTTAATTTGATACCGCATCACCGATCAGAGTTCGTTGAATTATATTTAATTTAAGACCTATGGCGTTATTTTGTAACGTCACGTCACATAGCGTCGCGTCATGTCACGTTACGTTATGTCATGTCGTTTAATGGGTGATTTAAAAAAAAAATAACAATCTTGACACATCGAATTATCATTTTACATTAATTTATGACGTGGTACAGCAGTGATAATGGCGCAAATACCTGTTATGATAATAAGATGCCTTACTAATAATTATACAAATTGATTTTGGAACATAATATGTTCCTAATTTTCAGGGGTGGTTCAGACCATCAAACTGAACAACTTTTACTGTGGAAGCAAAAATGAAATCGCAAGATAAAATCCACTATTTCAACATTCGAGTCGAGTAGGCATTGCAGTTTAGTATGGAACAGCAGATTTTTTTTGCGATTTTATTTTTGCTTCTACAGCAAAAGTTGTTCAGTTTGATGGTCTGAAATTTGGGATTTTTTTTAAATCAACTATTATATGAGTAAGGCATATAATATTATTATGATTATAACCGATTAGTATTATACCGATATATCTACACGATTCCCGCCATTTCTCATTCACTCGCTTAACACTACCGCCATCTATTGGAATACCTAACCGTTGTAAATTAATGTTTAATTTTATAGCTTTTACGAATAATAGAAGTTCATTTTATTGCTTTTCTAAGAAAAAATTGTTTTCCTTTGGCCTTCCATTGAGTTCACACCCAATATAAAAAATGTAGGCTGCTTTTGAAAATAAGTAAGGATGTATGTAATAATGATGATGATGATGTTATATCATATAGTAATGTTTTCCTTTGAAAAGTAAGTAAAGAATAAGTAGTGATGAATATGAAAATGATGATGATGATGATGGAATAAATTCATGTTCGGTTAAATTGAGTAAAATTTATTTATTTAAGGGGCGTCCGCCCGGTTTTGAGTAACTTTGTAACCATTTTATATATTAACTATGGAACTTTTTAAGCAGAAAACAAAACTGAACAATCTACAGGATATGAGAAGTGATGTGG
Organism: Agonopterix subpropinquella; assembly: GCA_922987775.1. Classification (NCBI taxonomy): domain Eukaryota; kingdom Metazoa; phylum Arthropoda; class Insecta; order Lepidoptera; family Depressariidae; genus Agonopterix; species Agonopterix subpropinquella. The sequence goes on from OV277693.1 coordinate 29,916,181, forward strand.
TTTTTCTCGAAATCTATTTTAATTAATAAAACTGAAGAAAAACGACTCCAAAGTCACCTCTTTTTTTCCAGTTATAACCGTTTTACTCTTACAGTGTTGATCAGAAGAATATGAAAATTTACAATATTCTTCACAATACAATATAAAATGATGTGGTTTTCTTATTTTTTTAAAATTCATAAAAAATCATACAAATTTCAAAGAAAACGAAAATTTCTGACCGGAGCCGCGCAATTGAAGCGGGATGGATAATTGCAAAAGTTTGCTTGTAAGAAAGAGAGCCTTGCAGATGGGAGGAGGAGCCTTAACGAAAGTTCGAGGGGGCAAAATCGAGCGTAAGTCCATTGATGGTCTCAAACTCCGATAGTAGATTTTGCAGACAAAATCCACTATGGGAGTTTATTGACCATCTTCAAACTCCGATAGTGGATTTTGTTGCCAAAGCCCACTACGGGAAAACTCCGATAGTAGGTTGTGCTGACAAAGTCCACTATGGGAGTTTATTGACCAATCAGAGCCCGTCTTCAAAACTCACATAGTAGATTTTGCTGACAAAGTCCACTATGAGAGTTTATTGACCAATCAGCGCGCGCGTCAAAAACTCCCGTAGTGGATTTGCTTTCATGCCGCCCGCAGCACAGACCGATTTTGCCGCCCCTTACTTTATACCTACACAAAAAATAACGGAGCCAGCAAAGCGAGCTCGAAATTTTTTAGTACTGCTATTCGAGTTGTGGTCAGATATCTATTAGTTTATTGCAAAAAATAGAAACTTAGGGCGAGCGAAGCGAGCACGATTTTTCTCTACAATACGAATTTATATAGATAGAGCTCAATCTTTATTTTTCCAGAATTTGCCGCCCCTAGTTAATAGCCGCCCGAGGCAACCCCAATCCCTCCCCTCGCTACGCGACTGGTTAATCCTAAAAATTAACCTTACCAAATCATATTTTACTGGTAGGCAGTAGGCACCTTTTATTATTTTTTGTTTTATGATTTTCAACAATAGCGTCTTGATAGATGGCCAATATAATTTGAAAACATTCTAGTTTAACCACATAATATTTTATCTTTATTATTCCAATACTGTTCCATGTGCGTATGGTTCAATAATTTCTGTAGCTTTTCTTTCTGGGTTTTAATCCTTTACTAAGTCAGCTACGACGCGCTATAATGGATAAACTTTACTATCCTGCAGAATCACCCAATATCTATAATAATATTTTATGAACCACTGTATTGTATCAGTAAAAGATTTTTAAGCTAGCAGTGCTATTTTTCATAGTCACGTCTCTCATGCTGTACAATGAGTCAATGACGCACGGAGTGGAGGCAGCAGGTACTAAGTACTATAGTTTAAAACAGCACTGCTTCTAATAAAATGGTTACTACAAGAATACTCGCATATTATTCGTCTTTTAAGACTCCAAACCTGTCGATATTTTAAAGCATAACAAGCCAAATGCATTACATTACCTATCTGTTTATTTTAACTTTTTAGTAATACATTTTTCAAAGACTCTTCCCAGTTTTGAATCCTTCCATTAAATTCGTGTTTTTTCTTTGTAATTATACAGGGTTTAAGTGACAGCCGCCTAGCAAATACTGAAACGGTGAACTCCGACTTGAGCCTATTCACTATTGAGCCTACCTCAGGAAACGCGAAAAAAAATCAGCTGTCCCATACAAAATTACTGTACCTACCCGACTAAAACGTATGGGGGCAGCTGTTTTTCTTTCACGTTTCCTGACGTAGGCTACATAGTGAAATTTGTTTAGTTATTAAAAATAAAACACAATAATAAAAAAATGTTTATTTTTCTCACACTTTGGGTTTACATGATACAAGTTCATCAACATATTAGATTAGGATAGTGTGAGACTGGCTCCTGAATAAAGTAGATCTTGTTATTCTGGATACCAGTTTGATGGTCTGAGTTCACCGTTTCAGTACTTGCTAGGCTGTCACTGACACCCTGTATAAATCGGAGTGGGATTGACCCTTTACCGACAATATTATTAGAAAAATCTATGATATTATTTGCTGCAATTAAAAGACAAATGTGTATGTGATGCATCAGGCAGGTCTTTTGAATTAAATACTCACCGTTGAGGACCGTTTGTATACCAGACATTCTAACAAGATCATTTGCTTCCATGCCTGTTGTAGATACATTGCTCGTGGCAGGCGTTGGGCGAGGGCTAGTGAATGGTGCGGCCTGTTCACCCACGAACTCTTCGCAGATAACCAATTCATTAGCGACCGTTATATCTTTTGTAAGTGTTTGTTTGTTTGGTTCAGTGATGTGTAATTCTGTTTCGTGTTGGAGACTCACGTTGTCGGAGATGACCAAAGGAGTTATTACACTTGTGGATATGATTGTGCTTTCCTTTTGTGTAATAGGTGTAGGTAAATCGTCTGTACGACTTTCTAAAATATTTTCTGTACATTGAATGTGTGTCAAAGGAGTAAACAATGTATCTGCTGTGACCTCCCTAGCATTCTTCGGGATCAATGTATCTGATGTCTCGTCATGTATGATATCTCCCGATACAGTAACGGTGGTAACAGGAACGTCACCACTATCTTCAACAGTAGTGATTTCAGTGACATGCTCTTTCGGGCCTCTTTTCTTTTTAATTACACGCTTTGTGGTTTTGACAGTCTTTACTTCACCTGTTTCCGTAAGAACTTGTATTACTTGTACTCTTTCAGGAGTCTCCTCAATAATTTGTGCTTTGTGTGGCTCGTGTTTGTCTTCAAATGGTGTGATATATCCTTGAGTAATTTCCTCTGTAGTATGTACTGAGATGATCGGTTGTTTGTCGTCTTCTTGTTCAGTAATAATTTGTGTTGTGTGTAGTTTGGGACCAACCTTCTTTTTAATAGTGCGCTTAGTAATTTTCTTTTGTTTAGTTTTACCATCTGATGATATGACCTCTTCGACCGTACTTTCTTCCGGTAACTCGATAACTTCTACTGGTTTAGTGTCGTCGTCAGATGTTGTTTCTTGTGGAAGTATTTCCTCGGTGACAGATACAGTAGTAACTGGAGCGTCAACGTCTTTTTCAAGAGTTGTTATTTCAGTGATGTGGTCATTTGGGCCCTTCCTCTTTTTGATATCTCGGGTAGTTGTTTTTACTGTTTTTATTTCACCAGTATCTGTACGAACTTGTGTTACTTGAATTTGTTCAGGGCTTTCTTCAATAATTTGAGGTTTGTCTAGTTTGTGAGTGTTATCGAATGGTGTGAGGTGTTCCTGTGTGATTTCCTCTGTAGTGTGTACAGATACGATAGGTTGTTTATCATCTTCTTGTTCAGTAATAATTTGTGTAGTGTATGGTTTGGGACCTACCTTCTTTTTAATAGTGCGCGTAGTAAATTTCTTTTGTCTTGGCTTACCAACCGGTGATTCGACCTCTTCAAGCATGGTTTCTTCTGGTAACTCGACAACTTCAACTGGTTTAGTGTCATCGTCAGATGTTATTTCTTTTGGAACTGTTTCTTCGGTGACGGTGACAGTAGTTAAAGGAGCGTCACAGCCTTTTTCAACTGTTGTGATTTCAGTGACTTGCTCTTTCGAACCCTTTCTCTTTTTGATAATTCGCTTAGTAGTTTTGACAGTCTTTACTTCACCCGTTTCTGTGCGAACTTGTGTCACTTGTACTTTTTCAGGACTTTCTTCGATGATTTGAGCTTTACCTGGTGTAAATGTGTAGTCTAGTGGTGTGATGTGTTCATGTGTTACTTCCTCTGTAGTGTGTACTGAGATGATTGGTTGCTTGTTGTCTTCTTTTGTTGTTTTAAGTTCACCTGTTTCTGAACGAACTTGTGTTATTTGTACTTTTTCAGGAGTTTCTTCAATGATTTGTGCGTTATCTGGTTTATGTGTGTCGTAGAATGGTGTAGTGTGGTCTTGTGTAATTTCTTGTATAGTGTGTACTGAGACAACAGGTTGCTTGTCGTCTTCTTCTTCAGTAGTAATTTCAGTTGTATCTATTTTAGGACCTACCTTCTTTTTAATAATACGCTTAGTTATTTTCTTTTGTTTAGGCTTACCATCCGGTGATATGAACTCTTCGATCGTCGTTTCTTCTGGTAACTCGACAGCTTCTACTGGTTTAGTGTCATCGTCGGATGTTGTTTCTTTTGGGACTGTTTCTTCAGTGACAGTGACAGTAGTTAAAGGAGCTCCACCGCCTTCTTCAACTGTTGTGATTTCAGTGACTTGCTCTTTCGGACCCTTTCTCTTCTTGATAATTCGCTTAGTAATTTTGACAGTTTTTACTTCACCCGTTTCTGTGCGAACTTGTGTCACTTGTACTTTTTCAGGACTTTCTTCGATGATTTGAGCCTTATCTGATGTAAATGTGTCGTCTAGTGGTTTGACGTGTCCATGTGTTATTTCCTCTGTAGTTTGTACTGAGATGATTGGTTGCTTGTCGTCTTCTTGTTCAGTGGTGATTTCAGTAGTCTCTATTTTGGGACCTTCCTTCTTTTTAATGATACGTTTTGTAATTTTCTTGCGTGTAGGCTTACCATCCAGTGACTCGATTTCTTCGACCGTAGTTTCTTCGGGTAACTCAACAATTTCTATCGGTTTGTCTTTAACCTCAGTTGATGTTTCTTCTGGAACAGTTTCCTCCGTGATGGTGACAGTAGTGACTGGTTCATCACCATCTTTTTCGACCGTTGTTATTTTGGTGACTTCCTGTTTCGGGCCCCTTTTCTTTTTGATAACTCGCTTTGTGGTTTTGATTGTTTTAAGTTCACCCGTTTCTGAACGAACTTGTGTTATTTGTACTTTTTCAGGAGTTTCTTCAATGATTTGTGCGTTATCTGGTTTATGTGTGTCGTAGAATGGTGTAGTGTGGTCTTGTGTAATTTCTTGTTTAGTGTGTACTGAGACAACAGGTTGCTTGTTGTCTTCTTCTTCGGTAGTTATTTCAGTTGTCTCTATTTTAGGACCTACCTTCTTTTTAATAATACGCTTAGTTATTTTCTTTTGTTTAGGCTTACCATCCGGTGATATGAACTCTTCGATCGTCATTTCTTCTGGCAACTCGACAGCTTCTACTGGTTTAATGTCATCTTCCGATGTTCTTTCTTTTGGAACTGTTTCTTCGTTGACAACGACAGTAGTTAAAGGAGTGCCACCGCCTTCTTCAACTGTAGTGATTTCAGTGACTTGCTCTTTCGGACCCTTTCTCTTTTTGATGATTCGCTTAGTAGTTTTGACAGTTTTTAATTCACCTGTTTCTGTGCGAACTTGTGTCACTTGTACTTCTTCAGGACTTTCTTCGATGATTTGAGCTTTATCTAGTGTAATTGTATCGTCTAGTGGTGTAACGTGTTCATGTGTTATTTCCTCTGTAGTGTGTACTGAGATGATTGGTTGTTTGTCGTCTTCTTGTTCAGTGGTGATTTCAGTAGTCTCTATTTTGGGACCTACCTTCTTTTTAATGATATGTTTTGAAATTTTCTTGTGTGTAGGCTTACCATCCAGTGACTCGATTTCTTCGACCGTAGTTTCTTCGGGTAACTCAACAATTTCTATCGGTTTGTCTTTAACCTCAGTTGAAGTTTCTTCTGGAACTGTTTCCTCCGTGATGGTGATAGTAGTGACTGGTTCATCGCCATCTTTTTCAACCGTTGTTATTTCGGTGAGTTGCTGTTTTGGGCCTTTTTTCTTTTTGATAACTCGCTTTGTGGTTTTGATTGTTTTAAGTTCACCCGTTTCTGAATAAACTTGTGACATTTGTACCTTTTCAGGAGTTTCTTCAATGATTTGTGCATTTTCTGGTTTATGTGTGGCGTCAAATGGTGAAGTGTAGTCTTGTGTCATTTCTTGTATAGTGTTTACTGAGACAACAGGTTGCTTATCGTCTTCTTGTTCAGTAGTTATTTCAGTTGTCTCTATTTTAGGACCTACCTTCTTTTTAATAATACGCTTAGTTATTTTCTTTTGTTTAGGCTTACCATCCGGTGATTTGCACTCTTCGATCGTCGTTTCTTCTGGTAACTCGACAAGTTCTACTGGTTTAGTGTCATGGTCAGATGTTGTTTCTTTTGGAACTGTTTCTTCGGTGACAGTGACAGTAGTTAAAGGTGCGGCACCGCCGTCTTCAACTGTTGTGATTTCAGTGACTTGCTCTTTCGGACCCTTTCTCTTTTTGATGATTCGCTTTGAAGTTTTGACAGTTTTTAATTCACCCGTTTCTGTGCGAACTTGTGTCACTTGTACTTCTTCAGGACTTTCTTCGATGATTTGAGCTTTATCTAGTGTAAATGTGTCGTCTAGTGGTGTGACGTGTTCATGTGTAATTTCTTCTGTAGTGTGTAATGAGATGATTGGTTGTTTGTCGTCTTCTTGTTCAGTGGTGATTTCAGTAGTCTCTATTTTGGGACCTACCTTCTTTTTAATGATACGTTTTGTAATTTTCTTTTGTTTAGGCTTACCATCCAGTGACTCGATTTCTTCGACCGTAGTTTCTTCGGGTAACTCAACAATTTCAATCGGTTTGTCTTTAACCTCAGTTGAAGTTTCCTCTGGAACTGTTTCCTCCGTGATGGTGACAGTAGTGACTGGTTCATCACCATCTTTTTCAACCGTTGTTATTTCGGTGAGTTGCTGTTTTGGGCCTTTTTTCTTTTTGATAACTCGCTTTGTGGTTTTGATTGTTTTAAGTTCACCCGTTTCTGAATAAACTTGTGACATTTGTACCTTTTCAGGAGTTTCTTCAATGATTTGTGCATTTTCTGGTTTATGTGTGGCGTCAAATGGTGAAGTGTAGTCTTGTGTCATTTCTTGTATAGTGTTTACTGAGACAACAGGTTGCTTATCGTCTTCTTGTTCAGTAGTTATTTCAGTTGTCTCTATTTTAGGACCTACCTTCTTTTTAATAATACGCTTAGTTATTTTCTTTTGTTTAGGCTTACCATCCGGTGATTTGCACTCTTCGATCGTCGTTTCTTCTGGTAACTCGACAAGTTCTACTGGTTTAGTGTCATGGTCAGATGTTGTTTCTTTTGGAACTGTTTCTTCGGTGACAGTGACAGTAGTTAAAGGTGCGGCACCGCCGTCTTCAACTGTTGTGATTTCAGTGACTTGCTCTTTCGGACCCTTTCTCTTTTTGATAATTCGTTTAGTAGTTTTGATAGTCTTTACTTCACCCGTTTCTGTGCGAACTTGTGTCACTTGTACTTTTTCAGGACTTTCTTTGATGATTTGAGCTTTGTCTGGTGTAAATGTGTCGTCTAGTGGTGTGATGTGTTCCTGTGTTATTTCCTCTGTAGTGTGTACTGAGATGATTGGTTGTTTGTCGTCTTCTTGTTCAGTGGTGATTTCAGTAGTCTCTATTTTGGGACCTACCTTCTTTTTAATGATACGTTTTGTAATTTTCTTGTGTGTAGGCTTACCATCCAGTGACTCGATTTCTTCGACCGTAGTTTCTTGGGGTAACTCAACAATTTCTATCGGTTTGTCTTTAACCTCAGTTGAAGTTTCTTCTGGAACTGTTTCCTCCGTGATGGTGACAGTAGTGACTGGTTGATCACCATCTTTTTCAACCGTTGTTATTTTGGTGACTTCCTCTTTCGGGCCCTTTTTCTTTTTGACAACTCGCGTTGTGGTTTTGATTTTTTTAAGTTCACCCGTTTCTGAACGAACTTGTGTTATTTGTACTTTTTCAGGAGTTTCTTCAATGATTTGTGCGTTATCTGGTTTATGTGTGTCGTAGAATGATGAAGTGTAGTCTTGTGTCATTTCTTGTATAGTATGTACTGAGACAACAGGTTGCTTGTCGTCTTCTTGTTCAGTAGTTATTTCAGTTGTCTCTATTTTAGGACCTACCTTCTTTTTGATAATACGCTTAGTTATTTTCTTTTGTTTAGGCATACCATCCGGTGATTTGAACTCTTCGATCGTCGTTTCTTCTGGTAACTCGACAAGTTCTACTGGTTTAGCGTCAACGTCAGATGTTGTTTCTTTTAAAACTGTTTCTTCGGTGACAGTGACAGTAGTTAAAGGAGCGGCACCGCCTTCTTCAACTGTTGTGATTTCAGTGACATGCTCTTTCGGACCCTTTCTCTTTTTGATAATTCGTTTAGTAGTTTTGATAGTTTTTAATTCACCCGTTTCTGTGCGAACTTGTGTCACTTGTACTTCTTCAGGACTTTCTTCGATGATTTGAGCTTTATCTAGTGTAAATGTGTCGTCTAGTGGTGTGACGTGTTCATGTGTAATTTCTTCTGTAGTGTGTACTGAGATGATTGGTTGTTTGTCGTCTTCTTGTTCAGTGGTGATTTCAGTAGTCTCTATTTTGGGACCTACCTTCTTTTTAATGATACGTTTTGTAATTTTCTTTTGTTTAGGCTTACCATCCAGTGACTCGATTTCTTCGACCGTAGTTTCTTCGGGTAACTCAACAATTTCAATCGGTTTGTCTTTAACCTCAGTTGAAGTTTCTTCTGGTACTGTTTCCTCCGTGATGGTGATAGTAGTGACTGGTTCATCGCCATCTTTTTCAACCGTTGTTATTTTGGTGACTTCCTCTTTCGGGCCCTTTTTCTTTTTGATAACTCGCTTTGTGGTTTTGATTGTTTTAAGTTCACCCGTTTCTGAACGAACTTGTGTTATTTGTACTTTTTCAGGAGTTTCTTCAATGATTTGTGCGTTATCTGGTTTATGTGTGTCGTAGAATGGTGAAGTGTAGTCTTGTGTCATTTCTTGTATCGTATGTACTGAGACAACAGGTTGCTTGTCGTCTTCTTGTTCAGTCGTTATTTCAGTTGTCTCTATTTTAGGACCTACCTTCTTTTTAATAATACGCTTAGTTATTTTCTTTTGTTTAGGCTTACCATCCGGTGATTTGCACTCTTCGATCGTCGTTTCTTCTGGTAACTCGACAAGTTCTACTGGTTTAGTGTCATGGTCAGATGTTGTTTCTTTTGGAACTGTTTCTTCGGTGACAGTGACAGTAGTTAAAGGTGCGGCACCGCCGTCTTCAACTGTTGTGATTTCAGTGACTTGCTCTTTCGGACCCTTTCTCTTTTTGATAATTCGTTTAGTAGTTTTGATAGTCTTTACTTCACCCGTTTCTGTGCGAACTTGTGTCACTTGTACTTTTTCAGGACTTTCTTTGATGATTTGAGCTTTGTCTGGTGTAAATGTGTCGTCTAGTGGTGTGATGTGTTCCTGTGTTATTTCCTCTGTAGTGTGTACTGAGATGATTGGTTGTTTGTCGTCTTCTTGTTCAGTGTGGATCTCAGTAGTCTGTATTTTCGGACCTAGCTTCTTTTTAATAATACGTTTTGTAATTTTCTTGTGTTTGGTCTTACCATCTGGAGATTCAACTTCTTCGATCGAAGTTTCTTCAGGTAACTCGACAACTTCTACTGCCTTGGTGGCATCAATCTCGGAAGTAGTATCTTCTGGAACTGTTTCATCGGTGACAGTGACGGTAGTAATTGGAGCGTCACCATCTTTTTCAACTCTAGTTATTTCGGTAAATTGGTCTTTTCGACCCTTTTTGTGTTTGATAACGCGTTTTGTGGTTTTGACGGTCCTAATTTCACCCGTTTCTGTACGAACTTGTGTCACTTGTACTTTTTCAGGAAACTCTTCAATTATTTGAGCTTCGTCCGGTTTGTATGTGTCATCGAATAGTGCGATGTGTTCCTGTGAAATTTCTTCTGTAGTGTGTACAGAGACAATTGGTTGTTTGTCGTCTTCTTGTTCTGTAGTGATTTCAGTCGTTTCTATTTTTGGACCTACCTTCTTTTTAATAACACGCTTGGTAATTTTCTTTCGTTTAGGCTTACCATCTGGTGATTCAACTTCTTCGACCGTTGTTTCTTCGGGTAGTTCTACAACTTCTATAGGTTTGGTATCATCCATAGTAGTAGTGTCTTCTAGAACTATTTCCTCGGTGACAGTGACGGTAGTGACTGGAACGTCACTATCTTTTTCTAAGGTAGTAATTTCAGCGACGTGGTCTGCCAGTCCTTTTTTCTTCTTGATAACTCGCTTAGTAGTTTTCGCAGTCTTTTCTTCACCGGTTTCTGTACGAACTTGTGTTACTTGTACTGTTTCGGGACACTCTTCAATTATTTTAGCTTTGTTTGGTTTGTGTGTGTCGTCGAATAGTGTTATGTGTTCTTGTATGATTTCTTCTGTAGTGTGTACAGAAATGATTGGTTGTTTGTTGTCTTCTTGTTCGGTAGTGATTTCAGTTGTTTCAATTTTTGGTCCTACCTTCTTTTTAATAATGCGCTTAGTAATTTTCTTGTGTTTAGTCTTACCATCCGGTGATTCTACTTTTTCGACCGAAGTTTCTTCGGGTAACTCGACAACTTCCGGCTTCATGGTGTCATCCTCGAAAGTAGTTTCTTCTGGAACTGTTATATCGGTGACAGTGACGGTAGTAATGGGAGCGTCACCATCTTTTTCAATTGTAGTGATTTCGGTGAATTGGTCTTTAGGACCCTTTTTATGCTTTATAACTCGCTTTGTGGTTTTGACGGTCTTAACTTCACCAGTTTCTGTACGAACTTGTGTCACTTGTACTTTTACAGGAAACTCTTCAATTATTTGAGCTTTGTCTGATTCGTATGTATCGTCGAATGGTGTGATGTGTTCCTGTGTGATTTCCTCAGTTGTGTGAATAGAGACGATTGGTGTTTTGTCGTCTTCTTGTTCAGTAGTGATATCAGTTGTCTCTATTTTCGGACCTACCTTCTTTTTAATAACACGCTTAGTTATTGTCTTGTGTTTGGGCTTACCGTCTGCTGATTTGATTTCTACGACCTTTGTTTCTTCTGGTAACTCTATAACTTCTATTGGTTTGGTGTCATCCATAACTGTTGTTTCTTCTGGAACTGCTTCCTCTATGATAGTGACGGTAGTGATTGGAGCATCATCATCTTTTACAACCGTAGAAATTTCAGTAATATGGTCTTTCGTGCCCTTTTTCTTTTTGATAATACGTTTAGTTGTTTTAATGGTTTCTACTTCACCAGTTTCGGTACGGACTTGTGTTACATGTACTTTTTCAGGAGTCTCTTCAATTACTTGTGCTTGGTCTAGTTTGTGCCCATCGTCGAATGTTGTGATGTGTTCTTGCATTATTTCCTCTGTTTTGTGTTCAAAGACGATTGGTTGTTTGTCATCTTCTTGTTCAGTTAAGATTTCAGTCGTTTCTATTTTCGGCCCAACCTTCTTTTTAATAATGCGCTTAGTAATTTTCTTGTGTTTCGGCTTACTATCCGTTGATTCGACTTCTTCGATCGTTGTTTCTTCAGGTAACTCGACAACTTCTACTGATTTGGTGTCATTCTCAGCAATTGTCTCTTCTGGAAGTGTTTCCTCGATTACTGTTACGGTAGTGACTGGTTTATCACCGTCTTTTTCAACAGTTGTGATTTCTGTAACTTGCTCTTTTGGCCCTTTTTTCTTTTTGATAACCCGCTTTGTAGTTTTGACGGTTTTAACTTCACCTGTTTCTGTACGGACTTGAGTTACTTCTACTTTTTCTGGTGTCTCTTCAACGGTTTGAGCTTTGTCTAGTTTGTGTGTGTCGTCAAACAGTGTTGTATATTCTGGTAATATTTTCTCTGTAGTGTGTACTGAGACGATAGGTTGATCGTTACCTTCTTGTTCAGTAATTTTTTGTGTTGTGTGTAGTTTGAGACCTACCTTCTTTTTAATAATACGCTTGATGGTTTTCTTTGGCTTACCATCTGGTGATAAGACCTCTTCTATAGTAGTTTCTTCTGGCAATTCGATGACATCTACTAATTTGGCGTCATCTTCAACAGCAGTTTTTTCTGGAAAAGTTTCCTCAGAGATAATGACGGTTGTAACTGGAGTGTCGCTGTCGTTTTCTACCGTAGTGATTTCAGTGATATGCTCTTTCTGTCCTTTTTTCTTTTTTATAATTCGTTTCGTCTTAGCCTCACCAGTTTCTGTAGGAACTTGTGTCACTTCTATTTTTTCAGGAGTCTCCTCTATTATTTGAGCGTTGTCTGGTTTGTGTGTGTCATTGAATGGTGTTATATGTTCCTGTGTGATTTCCTCTGTCTTGTGTACTGAAACGGTAGGCTGTTTCTCGTCTTCTTGTTCTGTTGTGATTTCAGTCGTCTCTATGTATCCACCAAATTTCTTTTTGATTTTCTTTTGCTTTGGCTTACCCTCCGGTGTTTCGACTTCTCCAACCGTTTTTTCTTCTGGGAACTCGACGATTTCTACCGGTTTTGTGTGATCCTCGGTAATTGTTTCTTCTGGAACAATTTCCTCGATGACATTGATGGTAGTGACTGGAGCGCCACCATCTTCTTCCACAGTTGTGATTTCAGTTACATGCTCTTTCTGCCCCTTTTTATTTTTGATAACTCGCTTCGTGGTTTTGATAGTCTTAACTTCACCCGTTTCTGTGCTTATTTGTGTAACTTGTACTTTTTCAGGAGTTTCTTCAATTACTTGAGCATTGACCTGTTTGTGTGTATCGTCAAATGGTAAGATACTGTCTTGTGTGATTTCCTGTGTAGTGTGTACTGAAACGATTGGTTGTTTCTCGTCTTTTTGTTCAGTAGTGATTTCAGTTGTCTGTACTTTTGAACCTACCTTCTTTTTTATAATACGCTTAGTTATTTTCTTTTGTTTTGGCTTACCATCCAGTGATTCGACCTCTTCGACTATTGTTTCTTCTGGTAATTCGTAGACTTCTACTGTTTTGGTGTCATTTTCAGTTGTTAATTCATCAGGGAACGTTTCCTCAGTGACACTGACGGTAGTGTCTGGAGCATCACCATCTTTTTCAACAGTAGTAATTTCTGTTACTTGTTCTTTTGGTCCCATTTTCTTTTTTATAACTCGTTTAGTAGTTTTGACGGTTCTAACTTCACCAGTTTCAGTGCGTACTTGTGTCACTTGTATATTTTCAGGAGTCTCCTCAATTATTCGAGCTTCTTCTGCTTTGATTGTGTCATGGAATGGTATTACATGGTCATTTATGATTTCCTCTGTTGTGTGGACTGAGACGATTAGTTGTTTATCGCCTTCTTGTTCAGTAGTAATTTCAGTAGTCTCTATTTTGGGTCCAACCTTCTTTTTTATTATGCGTTTAGTGATTTTCTTATGTTTAGGCTTACCATCTGGTGACTCAGCTTCTTCTACCGTTATTAATTCGGGTAACTCGACAATTTCTACAGGTGTGGTATCATTCTCAGTAATTGTTTCTTCTGGAACTATGTCTTCGGTGACAGTTACGGTAGTGATTGGAGCGTCAACATCTTTTTGTACAGTTGTTATTTCTGTATCTTGCTCTTCTTGTCCTTTTTTCTTTTCCTTTTTTCGCTTGGTGGTTTTGACGGTCTTAAATTCACCTGTTTCTGTGCGAACTTGTGTCAATTGTACTTGTTCAGGAGTCTCATCAATTATATGAGCTTTGTCTGGTTTGTGTGTGTCGACGAAAGGTGTGATGTGTTCCTGTGTGATTTCTTCCGTTGTGTGTACCGAAATGATTGGCTGTTCGCCGTCTTCTTGTTCAGTAGTGATTTCAGTTGTCTCTATTGTTGGACCTACCTTCTTTTTTATAATACGTTTAGTGATTTTCTTTTGTCTAGGCTTACCATCCAGTGATTTAACCTCTTCGACTGTAGTTACTTCTGGTAGTTCGACAGTTTCAACTGATTTGACGTCATCCTCAGTAGTAAATTCTTCTGGAATACTTTCCTCTATTACAGAGATGGTACTAACTGGAACCTCACCATCTTTTTGTACCGTAGTGATTTCAGTGACTTGCTGTTTTCGTCCCTCACTCTTTTTGATGACTCGCTTTGTAGTTTTGATAGTCTTTTCTTCACCAGTTTCTGTGCGAACTTGTGTCACTTGTACGTGTTCCGGAGGCTCTTCAATGATTTGAGCTATTTCTGGTTTTTCTGTGTCGTCGAATGGTGTAATGTGTTCTTGTGATACTTCCTCTGTTTCGTACATTGGGACTATAGGTTGTTTGTCGTCTTGTTCTGTTATGAGTTCCGCGGCGTTCACTTTTGTTACAGTTTTCTTTGTTATTGCTTTTTTAACAACTTTCTTTTTGGTCTTACCGTCATGTATTTGTATATCTTGGGGAGATGTTTCTTCTTGGATTTCTGTTATTTGCATTAGTTCTACTTTTTCTGGTAGCTCTTGCTCTTTGATTCCTTCGTTTTCTGCACTCAATTCTTCAATTATCGTAGTTTCGTCTTTTTCCAATATTTTCTTTACCTTTTTATGTTTTTGCTTCACTTTATTTTCTTTTTCTATATCGTCAGGTTTTTCTACGCTTTCATCATGGCTCTCTTCCATCATTTCTTCAATCTGTACATTTGTTGTCATTTTAGGAATATTTAAAAATTCGTCCGGCATTTCAATAGTACTTTTTTCAGAATCATCAAAAATTATTCCGTCGTCTCCTTCATACTCTTCTATGTTCACTTTATGATGGGATTCCGTTTGAGGCTGCATAAAATCATTGTCGTCTAATGTTTCCTCGATAACAACATCTCCATCGTTTTCATTTTTATTGTATTGCTTTTTCTTTTTCCTTATAATGGTTCTTTTCGTTTTAATTTGTTTTGGTTCTCCGTTGTCCGGACCTTGGATGAATTTGGTTACAATCTCTTCTGTCTCTTCAACGTCAGATGATTTAGGTGAAACTTCAGCTTTTTCTGAAAAGGTATATTTTATGTGTTTCAGTTTATTTTGTGGGAATTGATATGTGAAACGTGTCCATTTGCATAATTATAGTTTTTATTGTTATGTATATTATCTTTGTTTGATAACTGCCTCATGTGAGACAATCTGTAAAAATGGGATCATTTCGTGTGAATTTTTTTATTTGGTGAATACCTTGTTGATTATACGGAGTTTAAGTTAAATGCATTACATATTTAAAGGGGTATTTCAGACTATCAAATTGAACAACTTTTACAATGAGAAAAACAATGATGGAAACATATCAGTTATTCCATGGTAGGTAGCCATTTCCTATGGAATAACAATATTGTATTAAACGCGGTTTCAATATCGGTACTATTGTAAAAATTGTTCAGTTTGATAGTCTGAAGAGCCTCCTAAAGTATGTAATGCATTTAAGTAGTTGTTTTTTATTTTAAGGTGTATTTCTATTACGACAGCGACAAAAACGATCGATGCAAGATGGACTTCGAATGCCAGCGGCCGATGCGAGTGATGCATCAGATGACAGAACCACGCGTAAAACGCGCGCGGCCGAGGACAGACCTCAGTTCCGAGGTCAGATACTGACTCGTGCCTATTGTGCAGAGTGTTATCACTTATCGAAAACTCAGTAATATGTCTAGCAAACATTCTTGGTCTGCGTGACGTTAGAGCATGGACAGACAAATCGGCCGCACGCGTCAGTCCCTGGCCTCGGAAGCGGCGCCATACGTTTTCATAGTCGCATCGGCCCTCGGCCGCGAGCTGCGCTGCGTATATGGAAACCCTTCAAGTACTCAGAGCCCCCGGTCCGGGATGATTTCAAGTATTATTTTAAAGAATGGTTCCAGTAAACCATTCCACTATTCAGATCTGAGCGCGATCTGAGTTCGGGTATTAATTTCGGAACATTTTTAAAGAAAAATCTAGTAAAAAGCTTCCACTATTCAGAATCTTACTATAAGGTACTAACGAGTTGGATCTGAGCCGCGGGAGGAATTTATGTGCGATGTTCCCGGACTGCAGATCGCGTGTCGAAAAGAGTGAGCTACCTATAATTATCGCGTATTCGTTTCGTTGTTTGTTTATTTTCTTTTGATTTCAATGGGGAACACAAAAGGGTCAAAATATTACTAAAAATACACTTAAAATCTTAGCGTAGATCATGTACATTACATTAGTTTTTATTTCACTTCAATACATGCAGTATTTCCGAAGTTATGACGACGAGAAATTTAAGCGCTTTTTAAAATTTCCGAGTTTACGCGCGCTCACGCTTTGACGTCACACCCCCGCTCAGCCCGCGACCGCGACACAGCGCGGCGCTCGGTCCGGTGCATTTTGTTTCGTTTGTTCGTCAAAAATTCGTTTAATTTCGTTTATACCTAATAGTGTGCTTGTATTTCAAGGAAATAATACTTTTACATTAATTTTATAACCGATTACACTAAAGTAAACCGTGTGGTGTGTAGAATAGATGAAGGTTTTCAAAAAGGTCAGTCGGACAATCTGCCAAGAGTGGATAGTTTGATGGTGGCACAATATTTTATGAAGAATAAGGATTTTACGGCTGCCGAAATAATAATAGTAAATAATAATTTCTTGGACAATGTCACACAAATTATCTAGTCACATTTAAAGTACCAGAATCTAGCCTGGACTTATATTATGATGACTGGACAACGATATAGAATACATATATACAGGGTGAAATTGATATCATTGGCATCCTTTTAAACTAAGAGTCTACCCATCAAACTGAACAATTTTCACTATGGGAGCAAACCAATCGGAGCAACTAAAAAATCTGCTGTCCCATACTAAACTGCAATGCCTACTCGACTTAAATGTATGCAACAGCAGATTTTTTTTTTTGCTTTGATCGGTTTGCTCCCATAGTAAAAGTTGTTCAGTTTGATGGGTAGACTCTTAGTTTAAAAGGATGCCAATAATATCAATTTCACCCTGTAGATATAAACATCCATGACTCGGGTACAAATATTCATATTCATCATACAAATATTTGTCCCTTACGGGATTCGAACCCGCGACCCTCGGCACAGCAGGCAGGTTCACTACCGACTGTGCTACCAGGCTGTCAAATTCGCGGAATAAAGATGAAAAGGTGTGTATGTTTTATGTAAGCATTACCTACTGTCGGGTAGGTATTTGTTCAAGCTTAAACCTTCCTTAAAGTGTGTCTGTGTGTGTTTTATTTAGGACCTACATTATGGACAACGATTTAAAAAATCTAGGTAGGTACTCGCAATCGCAATCCACATCTTGCTCGTACGAGGTTGTTGTTGTTGATGATTATTTGTGTTTTATTAGTTTAAAAACATCGAAATGGTCTTCACAGCAGTGCGCTTTAGTTTTAGGCCCTATTGCATCTACTCTTTTTATGGTCGTCATCCACTTCTTTCTCATTTTTGGGTCCTTAGGCACATAAAAAAAGAGTTTATCGGGTGTTTTCACAGTTGAATTGAAACACTGAGGCACAATACAATACTTTTTTTCCATTTTCACTGAAGAGAACTCGATGTTTACTGCACAGCAGCGAGCGTACGAGAGCGCGACTGACGAATGACCGGGGGTGTGACGTCATCGGCTAGTGGGCGCTCGCCCGCGTTTTTAAAAACCTTCGTCCGGAAATACGCAATTTGATCGTTAATATCTCAGCCATTTTTGAAGATATAAAAAAAGTAAAAACACAGTTTTTTTCGTAATTTTTTGAAGATTTATTTGACATGTAAAGTGAAAAACGTTTGTCAGACCCATTAGTTCTGTTATAATGAGTGAACAAAGCGTATTTACAAGTCAGTAGGTAGGTACTGCAGTTTTGTATGAAACATCCCTAGTGAACCACCCCTTTAAATATTACTATGGTGTCTTGTTAAGAAAAAGGTTCCAAATGCTCGATAATTAGTTTATAGCATTTTATAGACACCTTATGTACCTACCAAGTTATTCACCATAATTTTAACCGAGTACCTGTAAATTATAATAATTACTGTAATACTCAGTTGTTCTGTTATTTTTATAAGGGGCCTCGGAGCATCGGACTCACGGTAGGGATTCATATTTAAAATGCTTTTTAGTGCATTGTAAATCCTCCTGTAAATCATCTTAAATCCGGGTAGCATTTAAACATCTAAATAGTGAAATTGACCATTGTAAACACTCCCGGACCCCAATGGGAGTTCTGAGTACTGGAAGGGTTTCCATATATGCAGCTGCGCTCGTCAGTTGCATCGGCTGCTAGCATCGGAAGTCCACATCTAAATCTCATCTCAAGTTGAGTAGAAAATGTGCTCGATGTATCCTTAAGTAACTGACTGTCTTTTACTTTGTATCTTTTTAGGTAGGTACCTAAACAAAATTATTTGAGCGAACCTTGTTAACAACTGCATGAGTTGGTTGAAGCAAAGCTCCTGACCACTCCGAATAATAATTATGGTTATCCTCATCATCTGATGATACATATAGAGGGTGCTTCAGACTTTCTAACTTTGACTAAGGAGCCAACATCAAAATCGCAAAAAGTTGTGTTTTCCATATAACACGTCAATGGCCTCTCGACCAAGACGAATGGAACTGCTGATTTTTTCGCGATTTCCATGGTAATCTTTCCCATAGTGAAAGTTGTTCAGTTTGATGGTTTGAAGCACTCTCTAAAGCATTTAAGAATGCACCTGTACCTTTGTATCGTATGATTCGTAAATAAATGTAAGTTTACTATGCCTGCCTTTTGAAATATTAAGCATGTGAAAAAAACGAGTGGAATAGATTTGAACTTACCGGTGAGTACTGTTTGTTGTTCAGACAATGTTACAAGGTGGTATGCGTCTTCGGCTGTTGTAGAGGATCTGCTAGTAAAAGGCTCGGGCCGGTGACTTGTGTACGGTGTGGCGTGCTCACCCACAAACTCTTCGCTGATTGCCAATTCATTAGCGATCGTCATACCTTTCATTATTTTTTGTTTGTTTGGTTCAGTGATGTGTAATTCAGTTTCGTGTTGAAGACTCACGTTGTCGAAAATGATTAAAGGAGTAATTTCACTTGTAGATATGCTTGTGCTTTTACTTTGTGTCTGTTGTGTAGGTAAATCGTCGGTATGACTTTCCAAAATATTATCTGTACATTGAACGTGTGTCAGAGGAGTAAAGCATTTCTCTGCTGTAACCTGCCTACCTTCGTTCGGGATTAATTTATCTTGTGTATCTTCATGTGTAATTTCGAACACTGTAATTCCTTCAGTTGTGCTTATAGACATTGAAGCATTTTCCAAATTTTTGGGAATTCCAAAAGTAGTTTCTATTTCTTTTTCATGTACAAATACATCACTTTGACTTAAAGGTTGATTTTCAATTGGTTTCGCTAGTATTTTTTTTTCTTCATGAGTAAAAGCTTCGACTGTTGAAATGTTTTCTCCTGTGATTATCTCAGTTTGTTCCACAGATTTCATTTCTAAAATCTGTTCTGTGACTTGTCTTTCTTTGCTTTTGACATCTGTTGTAATTTCACTAGATGTTTCATGAGTTAGGTCTTGCGATATGATACAGCTTTTGTACGTTTCTATATCAAAAGAAACTTTGCTTGTTTCTGGTTTAAAAGTACCAGCAAACTCGTGTGTACATTCCAAAACTTCTGGTTTTGAGTTGTACAACTCTTGTAATGTTATTGGTATTTCATCTGCTTTTTCATCTTTGTTAACGAGAGACTTATCAAAGACCTCAGATTTTTCGCCAGTGATGACTTCTGTCTGCTGTATAGATTTCATTTCGATCATTTGTCTCTGAGCCGTTTTTTGATAATTTTCAGGAATAACTATATTTCCGGTTAATTCTTGGACTGAATCCTCAGTAGTTATATAACTTTTGTATAGCTCCAATTCAAATTGCACTTTATTTTCTTCTGGTTTGAAATCAGTCAATAAGTTTTTAGTTGTTTCTATTATATGTGGCTGAGAGCTAATTATTTCTTTCACTGTAGTATGTGTAAGTTGTACTTTTTCATCTTTAGGTAAACATTTCGTAAAAGATCTAGGTTGTTCTACAGGTATAATTTCAGTTTGTTCTATCGATTTTAAGCCTGTAATCTCTTGACTAGCTTGAGACTGTTCGGGCCTATGAAGTGAAGGTAAAACGGAGACAGTCTCAATAACTTGTTGTTGTTCATTGTGAAGTGGCTCGGTGACTAGTTGCGATTGGTGTGCCTGCTCATCTTTTATTGCGTGTTTTCCTTCAAATTCGGAACTCCTTTCTATCACCATTGTCTCACTAGTTGTTATGTGGTGAGTTGCTTTTATGTCGATGTGTTTGATGTTGGAATGTGGAGTGTTTTTAGGTTGTATATATTCCTCCTTTTCTCTAGTTTGTGTGTCAGTTATCGTAATATGTTGATGAGATTCAATTACTACGCCTGGTTTTTCTTTATGTGAGTGTTGTAGAGTTGATTTTATTTCCTCCTCTTTGTCGGAGGGCATAACTTCAGAAATGTTCAGATAATTGTTTTCTTCTAAATTAAGTTTTAATGTTTCAGGTTTTATAGCTAGAGTTTTGTGTAAAGGTGCCTCGGATTCTGTAGGAATAATTTCTGTGACACCTACGGATTTTAGTTCTTCAACATTACCTTTAGGCGTTCTCTTCGCAGGTGCTTCTTTGATGAAATCATCTTCCACTTCTCCTATGAATGGTTCTAGTTTCTGGACAGCTTCTTGGAGTCCTTGTGTGGTCGATGCCCGTATTAGAGTAGTGTCAACTGTATCGAAATTTTCACTATCTTGAGTTGCTATTATTTCTGTATTGAGTAATGGCTGCTGTTCGTTAATTGAAGGATAAGCCATCATGCCAGAAACTTCAGTTTCATTTTTCATTTCTTTTTCTTTTTCTACAACCTGTACCTCTATTATATCTTTAGCAGAGAACTCTGTCATTGTCTGCGAAGCCTTAAACTCCGACTCTTGTTTTGTTTGAATTAGTTCTGATTCCTTTTCGCCTACTAAAACTTGAATCGCTTCTAAATGTTTTTTTAATTCATCTCGTGTTTCTGTTGCAAAAAATGTTTTAGCAGACATTTCTTGCAAATCTGTCACGTTACTGGTAACCGTTACTTCTGTATCAATAGTACTGATTTGTGGTACAAATCCAACAGACGCATCTTGTGTCGGTAATACCATTTTATCACTAAATTCTTTTTCCTTATCTACTGTTTCAATACAACTTGTTATAACGGCTTGTGTTTCAGTAAAATCTGATGTAACTGTAGATTTTAAAGTTTTTTGTTCAGGTAAAACGGTTTCTCTCTCAGCTGTAATAATTTCAGTTTGTTCAATTGTATAAGATGCGACGGGTGTCACGTCCGATTTCTGTACAGTCAACTTTTCGTTGCTAAAGTCCTCTGTCTGTTGATTTGTAATTACCTCTTCTATATTGGCAGTTTTTCCATAAAAGTTGTCTATTTTGGAGGAGGCTATTTTATATTCCACTTTTAGATCGTCTGTGCCTTCAAGATTGTCAGATTGTGAAACAGTTTCCGATGTCTCTAAGCCATGTTGGTGTGTTATTGTGAAATCTGCTGTTTGTTTATCCGGCACATTAGGAACCACCAACAGATTTTCACTCTCAATAGCAATTTTTTCATTATATTCTGGCGCTTGTAGAGACGTTAATGAGACAGTAGGTTTTGTTTTCAGGTCTTTTTGCTTTGAAGTAAGTACTCCTTCTGATGAATGGACAAGTATTTCCTCCTGAGTTATTGCCTCTTTCGCCATGGCAGCTTCCTTAGCGTTTGCCCATAATATTTCACTTGGTTTCTCAAATATTGACGGCATATCTACAGTTTTATTGTCTTCTACTATAAGAGCCTGATTGGAGTCAATATTAACAAATGCTAAAGCTGTACTAGGTTTAATCATGTTATCTAAAGAACTTTCCTTCTCATTGTATTCTGTTGTACTTATTACTACCTCCGTGTGAACTATGTTTTCTACCTTAGCTTTTTTAAGTTTCTCTTTCATGCTTCCTTCTTCCGTGTACCCGACACTGGAATCTGTAATTAATTCTGAAAGCACGGCTACTGGTCGGCCAGTAATTTCTCTAGATGCTGTAAAGGTTACTGTAGATTGACCAATGCTGTAGTCACTTTCTTTTTCATGGTGCATTATTTCTGTGACATTTACAATTTCCTCAGTAGGTATTATTACTGGTGCGATAGATTTGAAGTCTGGTTGAACATTAGTTTGCAATTGTGCTTGACTGTCCAAAACCTTATTTTCAGAAATTTGGAGGGATGTTTGTATGTTGGCAGCTATGTGCGCTTCTTCATAATTTGGAGTCAATGTATCAAATGTATTTAAGGCGTCACGAGGATTGACAATAGATGTTAATGCTATTTTATGATCAGTATCAATTTCCACTTTTGCAAATGTATTAGATTTTAATTTATCTATTTCAAGCTTTTCTTCATTAGTGCTTGGCACAATTTCAGTAATATTTAAGCTTTCATTACCTATAAAGGTAGTTATAGCTTTACTGTGTGTGGTTTGACTTCCATCTAGTATATCTAGTTGTTCTTGAACAGTAGTTTGAAGTACCATTATTTCTGTATTTAAATCTCTATGTTCTGCAGCGACATCTACAGCTTTTAGAGGTTCGTGCATGAAGTCGATTTGGTCAGCTGTAGTAACCTCCTGTGAAACAGGTGTTTTCAATTGGTGAGTGTGAGTAAGTTGAGCAATTGTACCATCTGGCACCTTATTTAGAAGAAGCTTGTTTTCCGATTCAGATGTTTCGGTTTCTGAAATTGATAATGGTATATTTGGAATCATCGATTGCGTCACATTTTCAGGTTTTCTACTTGAATACTCTTCCCTTGTTTCTTGATCATGCACCAGAGGATAAGTAACAATTTTAGCATTTGATGTTATGACACTTTGTGTGGCTGACTCTTTGGGAACGTTGTTGGCTATTTTTAATTCCGAAATAGAAGTCATTTGCAATGTTTCTGATGTTACAATTGGTTCCATAGCCGTGACGTCTAAATCAGCTATAGCTGTATGCTTATCGTCTTTTATAATAAGCTCCTGTTCGCTTTCATTGATGTTAACTTCTTCAACGAAATTTTTATCAAGTGCTGATATTGAAATTTCAGCACGTGCTTTTGAAGTAGATTTCGTTTCTTCCAAAGTACGTTCTGAATCATGAAAACTTGTTTCCTCATTAAATGTGTGATGGTGTTCATTAACACCAATTATCGCTTTTTTACTAGGGAAAACTTCAGGAGTGAATTCAGATTCTTTGAGATGAGAAGTAATTATACTGTTATCAAGTCCTACATGCAACATCAAATCCTTGTCTACAGTGACTGTCGTAGGCATTTCTGGTATAGGCAATTCACCTTCTTTTTCGTTGGTTTCATCAATAGAAACAACTATACTATCCTTTGAAGTAATATCTACGTTAGCCTCTTGGAAGGGTGGCAGTTTCAAGGCTGACAATGGACCTTCCTTCTCTCGTACATCGTGTATTTCTGTTACTAGTTGATTGGAAACTAAAACGTCTTTACGCGCCATTTCAGTGGGTACAATTAGTTCTGGATAATACTTTCCAGATTTATCTTCTACGAAAACTTCTCCTACTTGAATGGATTCTAGTAAGTTGAAGTTAAGTTTGGACGTTGCTGATTTGTGTGCACTAATAATATCTACTTCCTGTTCTTTCGTTTCGCCCGTAACTTCAGTGACACTAAGTTCAACAAAGGGTGAGAACGACACTGATGCACTAGATTTCTTTAAACGCGTTTCTTCAAGGGGTGCTTCATTCAAAGATGTCATTGGTTCTGATATATCGAGTGCATCTTGTAGTAACATAGTCGATTTAGCGTTTTGCGTATTTTGATCATCTTTCTTAAGATCTGATACTGAATGACTTGCGAGGATTTCAGATGTAACAGCAACAATTTCGGCTGAAACAAAACTCTCCATGGCTTTAGTTTGTCTTTTTATTTTGCTTGTTTCGTAGTCATCGAGGGATGTGCTAACTTCTACTTCTGTTACTTGTATTGGTTCCATTTGGGATATTGATGGCTTAATAAGGACTTTAGCTTTCTCTTTGAAATCCAAAAGCCCTTCTTTCTCTTGAACTTGTTGCATATTACTTATTAATGGATAGTTTGTATCTACTTTAAGACTAGCAGTAGCATCTTCCAGAGTCTTACTTGGCAGAATGTGCGTTACTTGACTAGTAGCCACTACTTCTACATTATTTTCAGATGTATCGGTTGCTATTGTAGTGACATATGGAAGAAGATCACTTTCTAAGATTCCAGTTTCATCTTCTTCATAGAGTTCGAGTCTTTCTTTTGGTCTCGATGTTCTTAAAGTCTGTATCTTTTGTTCCTGTTCTACTTCTTCTACTTCAATAACTTCTGAACCTATTTTCTGTTTTACGGACTTTTTGCGTTTGGCTTGTCCTTTTTCTTTGATATCTGTGAAATCATAGTAGAGTAAATAAAGAGTTTGTAGAACATTGATCTCTTATAACAAAACTTGTAGAATTATTATAAGACATGCGTTAAAATGAAGCATATGAGTATGTGAGTGTATTAAGAAGCAGTTAATATTTATTTAATGTGTTCTGTAAGTTGTAACTTGCTAGTGTTTTATAATGAAACAGTCAGTGGACAGAAATTAGCGTTGCGTATAGGTAAAACTGTAGATTTGCAGTACTTAGTCAGCAAGGTACATTTGCGCCTCTTCTCTCCTAGATGTCATTACTAAAGAGAGGTTCAAGAGGCATCAAGCGAAGAAGTTATTATATAGAAGCCAGTACTTACTTGCGTTCCATTTAGCGATGCTTTGTGTTTAAGTTAATTCGTATGAATAAGCTAACACGGCACATCACACACTCTCGTTGTCAAATAGTTGCATGGCAAAGCTGCATCAAAACAATGTCGACATATTAATTTCATCAGGATGTTTGTATTTTTTTCCATCAAACATGAAATTTAATGGAAACGCGACGTGAAACTCGTTATATTATTATTATTTAAAAGTAAAGTTTTAAATAGCTCAGCATAAGATAGAAAGATTGATTTCATCATTAAGTATAATTAACAATATTATACACTGCTTCGAAAATTTTCTCAGTTTCGTACTGTTTTGTGCGATCCATCCTTTGTTTATCAAAATTATGTCCTTCAATATTCAGCCATTAATGCATTATATCTTTTATCTATAATTAAAATTGCGTAGAGAAGTGGGGACCACTCCCTCTCACCCTTATTTATGAGAGGTAACGTATTTAAAAACAGTAATTTTTTGTGCTTAAATTAATCTACACTATAATATTATAAAGAGGAAAGATTTGTACCTATTTTTGTATGTTTGTATGTTTGTAATGAATAGGCTCAAAAAGTAATGGGCCGATGTAAAAAATTCTTTCACCATTAGAAAGCTGCATTCACCCTGAGTAACATAGGCTATATTTATTGCTAGAACAGATTAGACGTCCACCCGTGCGAATCCGGGACGGGCCGCTAGTGAATGATAAAGCTTAATAGGTTACTAGCGAAAGCTTTAAAAAGCGTAAATATCCAAAGCATGAGTTAAAGAAGCTTTTACAACCAACTAATATAAAACTCACCGAGCGCACGTTCCTCTTTTATTGTATCTGTGACAGAACGAAAAATATGTTAGTGTATTTTTTTATTTACAAGACAAATATAACTTCCTATCTACGCCGTGCGAATTCGTTTAAAGTATATTGCTTGTACGATACGATATGTCCTTTTTTTTAATCTATACTATTATAAAACTGTAACAGAAATGTAAATAAATAATAAATAATAAATAACGCTCACAGGCACATACATTGTAATGATCCCAAGAAAGCACTATTAATAGGCTGTTTATTATGGAAACCATACAACAACGGCACAAACATGTAAACATCCATGACCGAACCGGGATTCGAACCCAGGACCCTGGTTTGGCAGTCCGGCGTGGTAACCATTACACCAACCGGGTCGTCGAATGTGTCTGTACATTGAAGATATTTACCAAAATAAATAACGACATGGTTTTTACCTGTCCCTGATTCCAAATCACAAATTTTTGGATTCTTTGTCTGTCTGTTTGTTTGTTTGTTTGTTTAGGTGTTTGTCTGTTCGAGTATCACGCAAAAACTACTGAACCGATTTTGATGAAACTTTTTTA
This sequence comes from Agonopterix subpropinquella, assembly GCA_922987775.1. Classification (NCBI taxonomy): domain Eukaryota; kingdom Metazoa; phylum Arthropoda; class Insecta; order Lepidoptera; family Depressariidae; genus Agonopterix; species Agonopterix subpropinquella. Next base: position 29,942,113 of record OV277693.1, read on the forward strand.
TTTGATAGCTTATCATCTGACTTAAAATCTGGTATATAATTTATGCGGAAGAAGTCGCGGGTAAAAGCGCGTGGTAAACTAAAGGTAAATAGATACTGTGACTAAAGGCAGCATTGCACTTCATAACCCACGTATATTACACGACGGCCTGTAATCTTAATATATTGAAATATTGGACGCAGATGGAACATAAACTTTTCATAAGGTTAACGTGTCGTTTTCTATGAGTACAGATATGTAGTCACATATCTGTACTCATAGCTACACGCATAACTTACTAATAGCTTTTGCTACCACTTTTATCTCTGATTGGGTTAAGAAAAAATCTGATGTCCCATACAAAAGAACCATCTTCACAGACCAATTACCTATCTTAAAGACTTCGAGATTGACATGCATACATTCAATATAATATATATTTTTTTACCTTTTATTACTTTCGTAGTGTGTGTTTCTGCAATGTATTCAGCAGATGACTCCACGATGACCTGAAAATGAGGTGATGATGTTATATGATAATTTATTTGATGCAACGATACATACTGCATAGCGGAACTCTGCATACCAGACGATAATTAGAAAACACTACACATATTACCACGAGTTTACTTTATATATGAGTTAAGATTGTCGTCATAATATGACCATTGTACGAGTAGTATGATCTATTGGACTGAAAAATGCTCAGTACGATATTATGTATATGTTACCGTCAATGTGTATAATTCAGGTATTCTATACAATGCCTAGGCAATGTATAGAATACCTGAGGCGTTTAGGTAATGTATGAAATATTATAAATATTATTGTCCATTACATACTTAACTAGGTGATGTCCTAGCTCATATTTACAAAAAAAAATTAAGAGTGTATTCAGAAAATGAAACTAAACAAACCATGAGGAACATGGGTCGAAAAATTAGATTTTTTTTAACCTCCCATACTAAATCGATCGTCTAATATTGTAATATCAAAGGTCACTGGGCACTTTAGTATGAAACCTACACCCACGACCTACAAAAAAAAGTACAAGATATAGGACGTTTAGATAAGTGTCTCCTGTGTCCTTCTTAAGGCGGTTGCAGAGAGGTCAATTTTATATATGTATTAATAATTGCGCTTGATTGAGCTTTGAAATTTTTCATACAAAATTTTTAAGCCTTTATATTTTCGTAATTATACATATAATAAATTGCAAATGTTATTTGATACGCGACATCTAGATTTTCCAAACTTTTTTTCCATATATAAAATATTACTTTTATTAATTCCGTCTACGCGTATGGTGCGTCAAACGTTTGTATGGACTGACACTTTTTTAAGGTGATGATCAGACCATGAAACTGAACAACTTTCTCTATTGGACCAACATCGAAATCGCGAAAAAAAAATCAGCTGTCCCATACATTTGACTCGATTAGGTTTGCAGCTTTGTATGGACGAGATTTTTTTTCGTGTTTTCGATGTTGGTCCCATAGAGAAAGTTGTTCAAGTTCATGGTCTGCATGGTCCCCTTCAAAAAGTGTCAGCATATTAAGAAGGACCCTAGATCGGGGGCCGGTGACGAGGTCGTATACCAATCGAGCTTATCCATAATTCAGTTTTCATGCAATAGTTTACTATTAGAAGATGCGAAAAAACTTGGTCGGCCGACCCCTATCCTGGTGGGTTTTGTGTAGGAGGGTGACTAGTAACCTCTCTGAGACGAGACTAATTACCCATCGAGCTCATGAACCAAATTATGCTTATCCGATTGGTCTTAGTTAGTGTTACGAAGTACCTACACTCGGTCGTCCGCCGGATATCCTGGCAGGTAGTGCTGGCCAACCAAAAATGGTGGTCAAATTTTGGAGTACTTCTCACCCATCGAGCTCATGGATGAAATGTATGCCAAATCAAAGGTTAGACCTTTACCTTCAATATTTCATCGGTCGTCCTGGCCGAAACCTGGTGGGTTCTGGTAGCCAACCAGATTTATCTGTCAAAGTAAGATCATGCGTTTTCACGTTTATATGAATAAATACTTTATTTACCTGATATATGTAGTTCTTTTAGCATGAACGTGAACGGTTGTATGGTTTAAAAGTATTTAAAAAAAAATACAAAAAAAAAAATTACTGTGTCGATAAATGAGACATCAAATAAATTTTTTTTTTTCGATATAACTTCGTCATTTCTAAACTGATTTGGCTGATTGTTTTATTTTACAAAAATATGTATTCAAGAATTCATGCCACTAAAATTTGGTGAAGATCTGATGAAGCGTTTCGAAGATATTCACTGTTTTAAGTGGGTCAGATTTTACTACAAAAAATATCCAACCAAATTTATTCTTTAACGAGAATAGTAATTGAGTTCTATTAATGATTCTTTCTAAAATGAAATTTGCTCTCTTAAGAGATGTCTATATAATAAAATAAACTAGACGTACCTATATTAGTTCTAAAATAATTAGATGAAACTTTTATAAAGGGATGATTGGATCATCAAACTGAACAACTCTTATTATGGGTTCAAAATCGAAATCGCTAAAAAAAACTGATGTCTCATACATTCCGATTCCAGTCGAGTAAGTTTGCAGTTTTGTATGGGACAGCAGATTTTTTTCGCGTTTTCGATGTTAGTCCCATAAAGAAAGTTGTTCAGTTTGATGATCCAATCATCCCTTTAAACAGTTTCATCTAATTATTTTAGAACTAATATAGGTACGTACTAAATACAACTTTTTTTTTTAAAGCAACGCCGCGGTCATTACTAGTTTATTTTATTATATAGACGTCTCTTAAAAGAGCAAATTTCATTTTAGAAAGAATCATTAATAGAACTCAATTACTATTCACGTTAAAGAATAAATTTGGATATTTTTTGTAGTAAAATCTGACCTACTTAAAACATTGAACATCTTCGAAACGCTTCATCAGATCTTCACCAAATTTTAGTGGCATGAACTCTTGAATATATATTTTTGTAAAATAAAACAATCAGCCAAATAAGTTTAGAAATGACGAAGCTATATCGAAAAAAAAATTTTTTTATTTGATGTCTCATTTATCGACACAGTTTTTTTTTTTTTTTAAATACTTTTAAACCATACAACCGTTCACGTTTATGCTAAAAGAACTGCATATACCAGGTAAATAAAGTATTTATTCATATAAACGTGAAAACGCATGATCTTACTTTGACAGATAAATCTGGTTGGCCACCAGAACCCACCAGGTTGCGGCCAGGACGACCGATGGAATATTGAAGGTAAAGGTCTAACCTTTGATTTGGCATACATTTCATCCATGAGCTCGATGGGTGAGAAGTACTCCAAAATTTGACCACCATTTTTGGTTGGCCAGCACTACCTGCCAGGATATCCGGCGGACGACCGAGTGTAGGTACTTCGTAACACTAATTAAGACCAATCGGATAAGCATAATTTGGTTCATGAGCTCGATGGGTAATTAGTCTCGTCTCAGAGAGGTTACTAGTCACCCTCCTACACAAAACCCACCAGGATAGGGGTCGGCCGACCAAGTTGTTTCGCATCTTCTAATAGTAAACTATTGCATGAAAACTGAATTATGGATAAGCTCGATTGGTATACGACCTCGTCACCGGCCCCCGATCTACCCAGTATATGTCGCATTAATAAGATAACGGGATTCAGGCCACAAACGAATAAAAAAATGTAATATATTTTTTATTTTTTTTACATTTAATACATTTTCTTACATTTTGTACATTTTAGTACTATTTAGTACTTTTTAGTACCAAAATTTTTGTACATTTTAGTTAATTTTGTACTTTTTCGTATAGGTATTTTGTAAATTTTTTGACATTTTTGTACATTTTGTACATTTTAGTATTATAGAACATTTTGTACATTTTCCTATGGTTTAAAAAATAAATAACTAAGTACATAAAATTGAATGTGGGTTAAACCAATTTGGTTTTTGTATAAAACATTTAGTTAAGGTTAGCTGGGTCAGATTTCGCCCAAAAATTCAACCTTTATTTTAATTTCGTTGCATACTATAAATATATGGACTGGATGATATTTAGGTATAGTATGTATTTAATTGTACAGAATATTAGATCAGTAAGATTTATAAAAAATAGATCATCAGGAATTAAGTACAAAAAATAATTTAGTCGTTTAATGTCTCGTAGAAACAGAAGGTTTATTGAAATTGACCGATTGTATCGTTTTGAAACATGTGACGACCTTGTTACAACATGCATCATCATCATCATCTTATTTAAGAGCTACGCTCTTGTCGGTGGAGTATTCGCCAATCCTGTCTACTTTCAGCTAGTGTCTTGAGTTCCTGATACGACACGACATCAACCTTTTCCTTCACTTGGGCTAGATAACTCTGTCTGGGTCTTCCTCTGCCTCTCTTCCCCTCTATCTTCCCCTCCAGTTTAAAGAAGTTGTCGCTTCGTATCAGGTGTCCGATCATCTTTCCCCTCCGGTTTTCTATTGTCTTCAAAATGTTTCTCCTTTCTTTAACCATTCTTAATACCTCTTCATTTGTTATTCGTTCCGTCCAACTTATCCCCTCCATTCTCCTCCAACACCACATCTCAAAAGCTTCCAGCCTATCTCCACTCCGTTTAGTCAATGTCCACGTCTCGCTGCCGTACAGTGCAATACTCCAGATGTACACTTTAATTAGGCGTTTTCGGGTTTAGCTCGATATTTTTGCTTTCAAAAGGTGTTTTTTGTCGTTGAAAGCTCTTTTTGCCATAGCAATCCTTGCAACGACGTCTGGGGTGCATCTGGAGTCATTTGTAATGAGACTACCCAAATACCTAAATTTATTTACTTGTTCTATTGGAGTGTTGTTAATTTTGACGGTACTATGTATTACATTACGGTATTACAACATGCATCAGTATAAAACTATAACAGAAGTGTGTAGTGTATATCTGTACGTTGAAGATATTTACAAGAAAAATATTACTATTATGATGTTTAGGTATCCCCATGGATATTAACTACTGGATCCATATCCTCTTTACAAGCATGGAAACACGAAAATTGACCATGGTTGTCATTAATGTTCTTCCTTGTGAATATGACAAGACACGTGCTTTCTTCTCGTAGAAAGAGATAAGCGAAAAATTCTTCGTCTTTGTTCCTTCTGGTACCTTCTCTTTCTACGTTTGTTTCTTTCTATCTAATGACGTAATTTTTTTCGTTGGATTAGAAAGGGGCCAAGTTGACATGACGGGAATTTACGAAAGAAGAACGAGCATAACCGCGCCAAAGAGTATTTTCATGTGTGACCCAATACCTATTTCCAGCTTCCTGGGTATCCCCGACTCCAATTCAACCTTTTTTTACAATATTAATTTCTATGTTTATTTGTTTGTAACAGCATGACGTAAAAACTACTGAACGGATTTTGATGAAACTTTTTTTGTTTGATAGCTTATGATTTGGCTTAAAATCTGGTATATAATTTGTGCGTAAACTAGTAATATTATAAGGGTATGTATGGTTGATATCTTACCTCATGTGCTGCTCTTTGTTCCCAGGAGCGTGGCTTGAAGTCTTCGGGATAGAAATGGGCAATAACTTCTTCTACAGAACTATGTTTCATCTCGACCATTTTCAAGAAGGCACGGAACCCGACCTTGGCGGCGATGATATCTTCATCTTGAGTTGTCTCCTCGGTAAGTACCTCCGTGATAAGGGCGCCATGGCCTTGCCTCTCCACTAGTTGCACGAGTGCCGATTGTGACTGCGGAACTCTTAGGGCGGGGAAGTATTGCGAATCATACAGACTTTCTATTTCTTCGATCGTCACACCACTTCTTAGCATATAACCGATTTTAGCTAACTCACGTAAAGGTGATTCACCCGGACCGAACTCCTTTGCGTTAATTACTTCTAGAAGCTCGTTTATTTCTGCAACCATTCGTGTATCTCCTTCAACCATCTTTATGATACCTTTTTGCTTTTCATAAGGAGTCTTTTCGAGGGGCTCCACTGTTTCTTCCTTTTGTTGTTGCGAGGATACTATATAGTCATGGGGAGTAACGACCGGTTCAAGCTTTTCCTCTTTGGGTATAGGTTTTTCTCTCTTATCAACTTTTTTGTAGGACGCGACGTCTGTAGTTTCCACATGGTCGGCTTCACTCACTACAACTTTAGCCTTTTCTTTGACAATTTTCTTTATGGGTTTAGGAGCGTCGCTTGGCTGAACTTCCTCCGTGACAGTAGCTGTCTTATGAGGCTCTTCCAATACTTCTTCAGCTTTTTCTTTTTTTATTATTTCCTCTTCACGTTTAGTTACCTTCTCTGACTTTACTTTTTCTTTAACGGTCTTTGCGGTGAGTTTTTTGATCGTTTCTCCTGCTTTGAATACCTGTAACTTGGCTTTGGTGATGGCCATGCCAATATCGCTAACAGCTTTGCACATGTATGTCCCTTCCAAGTCAGTGCTAGCCCGCTTGATCGTACAAGAAGTACGGTTATCCTTGTTGTCTATAGTAAAACGTTCGTCCGTTCTTATTATTTTGTCATCTTTATACCACAGTATTTCTGAAAGAAAAATGCGGTCAAATTAGGTAAGTAAGTATTCTAAAATCTTGAAGATTGTTAGGTAATGTTCTTATGTTTGTAGAACCAAGGCAGGCATCACATACCTGGAGTGGGGTTCCCGCTGTATAGGGCCTCGAACACAACAACCTCTTCTTCGTGGACACGCTCGCCCAATATCTCCTTCACGAATGTTGGCACCGACTGCGTGGCTGTAACATTAATGTTTTGTCATGTCATGTCCTGTAAAAGATTTTACCTATGTGTGTCGGAGATCCAAATAAAAAATTTTTCTTTCCTGATGCTGCATTTATACTAAGATACCTATGGATTAAGCATTTACCTGTGGATAGCGATGTTTCTAATTGAATAAATTCTAGGTAATTGGATATTAATCCAATTTGAACAATGTTCAAAATACTAACGACTAGCGGCCCGTCCCGGCTTCGCACGGGTGGACGTCTAATTTTTTATAGCAATAAATTTATAGCCTATGTTACTCAGGGTAAATATGTAGCTTTCTAATGGTGAAAGAATTTTTGAAATCGGCACAGTAGTTTTTGAGTTTATTCATTACAAACATACACATAAAAATACAAAAATACAAATCTTTCCTCTTTATAATATTAGTAGGTATATAGATAAAATGTTTTACCTCTCAAAGCAGCTTGCAACTCTTCCATGTGTGTCACCCATTCCGGTTTCCTGTACTCCTTTGTTCCGATAATACCTTAACATGCAAATAATTTTAAATTAGTCTTGCGCTCATAAATTATTTTATTATTAGCTTTTATGTAGAATTATGTAGAATATCTGACAGATGTTGTGTAGAGTTGCGTATCCAACAAAACTGCAAATTGTTAACAAAATAGAAAGATGAGAAACCACGTAATGCAAGAAAAAGATTAGCTTCACATGGATTGAAGTTAATTTTAAGAAGGTACGAAACTCTTGTTGGAAGAATCCAAATCTTTCGAAACTTTGAATAGGGTACATAGGTACTTAATTATCATACGCTGACCAAGTGTTGCAATGTTGTGTAATAATGTACATGTACTTCGATGTAAAACACAAGGTAGGTGGGCTCTAACTACAACACTAATAGTATGGTCGGAAAAATAGGGCAAGGTAAAACATAGTGACGATCTCCGGTGATGTCGCATATTGCAGTCCCGTTCCTGACAGACAAACAAACTGAAATCACACCATATAAAGATTAGAAAATCAGAATGAAGAGCGGTTGTGCACAAAGGTGGTTCGGAACAGGCGTGGCGGCTAGACTGACCGTCGACGGAAAGCGCGGCGACCGTGGTAGCGGCTCCTAGTGCGTTGTGTGCTTCGAACACAATCTCGCCCGCATCGTCCTCGTAGACTTCCGAGATGATCAGGATCGAGGTGCCGTCCTCCATCTCCTCTATCTGGTACTCCTGGGACTGCTTGATCTCTACTCCTTGCTTGAGCCATCGAGTCTGTGGCTCGGGCATGCCCACTGCTTTTGCTTCGAGCCTGTGCGGAGATATCTTTGGATAAGAGCACGTCTCTTGGGTGGATAAGAAAGTGCTACTTAGAAGCATTAGGTACACATATTCAAGAGCGGTTTAGACCATAAGACTCAATAAGACTGAACAACTTTCACTAAAGGCGCAACACTGAAATGGCGAAAAAATTATCTGCCATTCCATACATTTGGGTTGACTAGTTGACGTTTATTATAATAAACATGTATTTTTTTTCGCGTTTTCGATTTTGGCTCCATAAAAGTTCTTCAGTTTAATGGTCCCTTTTAATAGTGAATGAATGAGGTATAGTTGGATGGCCACGAGTGCTTTCATTTCATCCAGTACGCTCATCCCAAATCACGAGAAGATATTATAACAGGTACCCGATCTTTGATCTAGAGCGCATGCCGTCATCATAACATAACTGTAGGAATCAGCGTAGAATTAATACTAACTCAAAATAGTTCTGAGTATCTGCAAACGATCGATACGCTCTCAAGAGAGAGAGTAAGTAAGTAAATAAATCAAAGTAAGTAAATCAAAAGTAACTAGCGAGTATTGCGATCTAATCTTACACAAAACATTTGCAATGATAATTTTGATGTCACAAATAGTTAGAACGACTGATTCTGAGCTATAAAAACAAAAAAAGTGATAAAGAACGAAAACGAGTACCTAACTAAAAATAAGCTTGAGGAACTGTTTTTTTAACTTTATAATTAAATATCTTCGAACCGTTACAACGTAGAACAAAAAATGTTGCACATTAATGTTGAGTAATATTTGCCCTAAAATACCCATGACATTTGGCGACTGGCCGCTTGACAAAAAATGAAGCCAATATTACCTATACTCCTTTTAGTCCAAATCATATTTGAGTCGATTAAAATTAAAAAAAATCTTAAACTGATGGACGATTAAGGTCTAAAAAAATACCTCCGTAGACTACGTACCAAAATTACCCATAGGCCTTTAGATCAAAATTTTTATCGTAATTTTTTTTCTCAGAATAAACTTTTGGCCAACACTGGTAGGCAGTTGAACTTTGTGAACGTTGTCGCGCGCCTGTGTAGCGTATTTTTTATCGGTGTTTGGTGTAGAGTGCGCGCGGATTGTGCGATATTTTCGGGAGGGGGTGCGCGGGGGTAACGCGCTAGGCCCCGCCCTGACGCTCAAGGTTATCGGCGATTATAATCGCCTTAAGCATCTTATAATTCGTTGTTTTCGACAAAGAAAGCTTCTTCGTCTCTTACTGTTTAGGTACCTACCTACAAATAACTTACGAGCAACTACCCTTCTGATAAAATAGTCTATGTTTCAGACGTCACACCAGAGTTGGGATTTTTCGGATTTTTTGTTTTCGATGAAGGATTTTATTTCTTTTTGGTTATTTACATAAAGTTATTATACCTGTCGGAATAGAGTTACTGACATGAGTTGTCAAATGAAACCGTTTTTTGTGCATTTGTCGACACTTATCGGCACCCTAAAACTTCGAGTTCTGTGTATAATTGTGAATCTAACGTGAAATCGTAGGTAATTTAATGAAATAGTGTTAGTATATTTCACAAAATAATCTACGACTTCACTTTATATTCACTAATTATTCACAGAACACGAATATTTACCCAGTCGATTGTGCTGACAAGTTCCCAAAAACGGTTCTATTGCCACGCGTCACGTATCTAGGTACATCTCGCTCTCTCAGCTGTCAGTTCCTCTCTATGATACCTTTATGGTTATTTATGTAAAACCCTGTATAATTATAGTCCATCTTTTATGAGAAGCTGGCGGTTGTAATAAAATTATATTATTGACATCAATGAAATTAATTACTATCGTTACATTGGTATCAATGATAATCTTCAGTTACTAGGTACTATACCGTAAAAGACGAATATAAATCGAGCAATTAAAAGGGTACGTTTCCACTGACGCGGAGTTGTGTGAAATCAACCAAACGAATTGATAAATTTTACTGCTTTTCAGAATCAAGCTATTTTTTAAAGATTGATCTTACACATTTCCGCTGACTCCGCATCAGTAGATGCACCCTAATTCGGAAAAATTGGTCTTATGCATCAAATGACAATATTAACAAAGTGAGCGTTTTACATTTTTAACCGATGAAAACAAAAACGAAAAACGGATGAGGTTCTCATTTCGACGCGTATATATATATATATATTTTTTTTTTTTTTTATGTATGACCACGCATAACTTTCTACAGAGTAGTCAGATTTTGATATATCTTTTTTTATTGGAAAGGATACTCCCGAGGTGGTCCCATTTCAATTCGGTGAAGATCTGATGACGCTCTTCGGAGCTACATAATAGAACTCTCCTCAAAAGTTGACAGCAAATCATCGGCAATTGAAACGTTTGCTTCGTATTGTTGTACCCTTTGTGTGTGCTTATGTATCAGAATTCAACTAATGTAGGTATTTCACCTCTAAAAACTATGATATAAAAATTTTAAACAAACATTAAAACCGACTTTAAAACTCAAAAATTAAAAAATAATATTGATGCCGATGAATTTTACGTTAGCGTCTATAAGAACATCAATTTGTTTTATTGGAGTCGGTGTCAAGCCTAGCCAAAAAATTACTGCAAGCTCAGTCTCAAATCATACAGGCTTGACAGCGACTTCGATAAAACAAATTGATATTATATCATATTCACATTCATTTATTCAGTAATAATTTTACAATGTCAATAGTTTATAGATTATAGAATTAAGATTAGTACATGTCAATTATAATATTAAATTACAATTTATGTGGGTACTTAAATAGACTAATCATATAATGATTAAGTTAGTATAATTAAATTATAACATAAGTGTTTAAACTGAGGTATACATACGTATACCTAGTCTTATCCAAAATCAATTGCATTACAATAAAATAAAATGAATCATTACAACACAATAGTTTTATTACACTACTACAGATAGGGTCATTTTGACACATTCACCCGTCATCCGTGAGGAATTAATCTACAGAGTAGTAGGCTTTTGAAATGAGATATCGCTTGAGTCTACAAATGAAGATAGCATTCGATTTTGCATTCTTTATTTCGTCCGATATTTTGTTGTAGATGCGCGGACCCATTACCATTAAAGAATTGCCTGTTTTAGACGGTCTATGTTTTACCGAGAGCAGTTTGTTCGGGTTCCGTAAGTTATATTTGAACTGCAGCGATTTAAGTGTTGGGAAATCATTCGGATTGTGCCTAACGTATTTAGCTATTTCCAATATATAAAGGGATGGCACTGTTAGTATCCTAAGGTCTATAAACAACTGCTTAGCCGGTGTGTCAGGGGGAACCCTGGCTATTCGACGGATGGTCCGTTTTTGAATAACAAATGGCCTGTCCCTATCAGCAGCAAGGTCCCACAGATCTATTCCGTATATCACACAAGTGAATGGAAATAACCATAATAGGCTGTTAGTAAGTTTTCTTTACTAAGAGTAGGTACTAATCTGGCGATTGCGTAATAGGCCGCATTCAATCTTTGACATAATGATTCTATATGTTCGTGCCACTGTAGGCCAGTGTCGAAAACTAAAGCTACGAATTTAGAGAATCTGTCAAATGGTATTGTGGTACAACCAACTTTAAGTGGTGTATATTGCTCATTGTTATTAGCAAGGCAAATTCTCAATAGTTTAGATTTCTCAATGTTTACCTGCATTCCATTGATGGTAAACCAGTTTACGAGTTTATCTATGACACGGCGCAGCTTATCGTATAGGTCTGTGACGTCATCACCTGCTACAATGGCGCAAATATCGTCCGCGTACATAACGAAACTCGCAAGCTGCGTGATGGCAGGCAGGTCATTCATTAGTAGTAAAAATAGCGTATTTCCGACATTCGATCCTTGTGGAACCGAACGGTCTCCAATTAAGCGAGGTGATGATTTTACGTTATTTATATTAGTGACCTGCGTGCGGCCCGACAAGAATGAATTTATCAACTCCAGTGCCACACCACGTACCCCGTAGTGGTCCAGCTTGTTACTGATGAGCTGATGGTCTACTAAATCAAAAGCACGAGAAAGATCAAAGAACACCGTGGCAACATGTTTTCTATTTTCTAAGTGCGTTAATACGGACCGTATCAGTATGCGGGCTGCGCCCACTGTGGAACGCCCAGCTTGGTAGGCATGCTGATTAGTACTGAGAGAGTTATTTGAGCTTAAGAAATTATTTAGCCTGTGACACAGGCCCATTTCGAATATCTTGGAAAGGGAGGGTACTATCGATATTGGTCTGTACTTAGTGTGGTCAGCCTTACTTCCCTTACCCTTGTACACCGGAGTGACTTTTATCGTCTTCATTGCGTCCGGATACCTACCGCTGCAGGCACAAGCATTGAATAAATTACATAATGATATGAGAACATTATTAGGCAATTTATGCAATAGATTCGTAGGCATATCGTTAATATCCTTCGTTGCCTTTTGTTTAATATTTTTAATAATGTTTAATATTTCAGGAACTGTAAATGGGATAAGGAACATTGTTTTTCGAACTTTAGGTATAGCCTCGGTCAGCGCCTGGACAGCAGCAGGGATATCCGGGCGCAATGGGGTGTCATTAACTATTGATATATAGTAATCATTGAGTTTGTCCGCCAGCTGACGCTCGCGCTCAGAGCTCGCGGCGCCGGCGCCCGCGTGGTCGCACAATGCCCGTAGCAGAACGCTGGCGCTGAACGGCTCCGGTTTCTGACCTTTGTTAGTTTCCAGCCTTATTAATTGCCATAGCGCTTTAGATTTGTTAGTACTATCAGAAATGGCCTTATTCAGGCAGGACCTACGCGCTGTGCCTAGTAAACCTTTACATTTACTAATCGATTGCAAATATAATTTTTTGATTTCATCATTATGCGGATAGTGCTGCACGTATAGCTTCAACAGCTGAATAGCTTCATGTGCCTTTCGCGTTTCGTTGTTGGACCACTTTTTGTCTCGATATTGTGTTGGTACATTTTTAATTGGACAACTTAATTTAAAAAGTACGCTAAGTGTTGACAACATCGAGTCAAAAAGCTCCACATAATTATCGCCGCATAAGACTTCAGACCAATCAGTGCTTTCGATGAGATTTAGAAAATCTTGAATGTTGTTAGAAGATGTTATTCTCATTTGTATGTGCTTTTGAGTGTTGTTGTGCACTGTGTGTTTGACTTTGATCACTACGCCCCTATGGTCTGAAAGACCAGTGTCCATGGGGTTCGTATAGACGCCCTTGATATCAGAGTAGACATGATCTAGGCAAGTCTGCGATTGGCCCTGTATACGTGTAGGGAAGTTAACTAGTGATGCCAAATTGAAAGATTGAAACAAACTAAGGAGGCAACGTTTGTTTTTGCTGTATTTCAGTAAGTCTATGTTGATATCACCACATAGGATTAATTCAGCATTCTCATTTATAACATGGCTCAACATTGCTTCCATTTGACTGGTGAATATGTCAAAATCACCCTCTGAGTTTGAGCGATATACACATATAATAATTAAATTAATTTCAATCAATTGAACAGCACATATTTCTATGTGCATTTCAATAGAGAAGTTTCACAAGTCAGTACGTTCAAGAACTGTCAAACTATTATGAACATAATAAATACAAACGCCACCATGTTGGCGGTTATTTATTTGGTTAACTTTTGTTTGAGCCAATGTTCGGTTAATAAGATAAGATCAAATTTTAAATCTGGGTTACACTGAGTTACACTTTCAATTAGACTAGTTTTGTTATTTAAGCACTGTATGTTTTGCAACAGAATTGACACTAATTTAACTTGAGTATTGATTTGATCAGCCTGTTTACGAACGAAAGGGCTGTTTCGGAGAGGGATTCTCGTTCCGTACGGGACTGGTCTTATGCCTTTTAGTAGATAAACGTTTGTTTACATACCACTCTTGCAGCGATACTCCCTTTGGCCAGACGCTGGGATCCATGAAGAATGTAAACTGCTCCATCGGGATGCTCACTATGTAACAGGTGTGAGCGCTATGTTCAGGGTTTGGCTTCGAGATTTTGAAGTCCACATCAGGTTTCTTTTTTTTCATGTAGGACAGAAGTTTGCCGCTAGTCACATCAGATATGAAGTTCCATAAATAAAGGCATTTGTAGACAGTCGCCGTCTGTATGTCATCATCATCCGATATTCCTATAGATGCTAACGTGAAATTCATCGGCAGCAATATTATTTTTTACTTTTTGAGTTTTGAAGTCGGTTTCAATTTTTGTTACACTACGATCCTTCATTTCAAGTAATAACCATTAGGTAATTAAGAACCCTGCTTGTTGACCCGAATTGGATTGGTTAGATTTAAGAACCCGGAAGAGAGGGGGTAAGTAGATCTTATTAACCTGGTGAGCTGTCCCTCGGCGGTCGAGACTACTGTTGGTAGAGCTTTCACTATACGTGGCGCAAATTCCTCTACGTCGCTTGTTCTCTGAAAGTACAATGATAGAACTGTTATTCTATCAAGTAGGTAGAAACTCTGCTTTTACCTACATGAGAAATAGTAGCTTGGAACACGTGTTGGTATTATTATACAATGCACCGACTTAATAACTATAAATAGATAAAATAATTAATTATTTGTTTTCCTACATAAGTATACTAAATTATACAGAGTCCAACTTAATATGCTGACGGTTTTCTAATAAGAGGATGATCAGACCATCAAACTGGACAACTTTCTCTATAACATGCTATACCAATATGGATGTACGATCTGATTCTGATTAAAATAAATGAATTGAATTGAATTGAATTATAACTAAAAAAAACTTATTGGACTCGTAGGATTGCAGTTTTAAATGGAATACTTAGCAGGTCTTTTTCGCGATTTCGGACATGGTCACATAGAGAAAGTTGTTCAGTTTGATGGTCTAGTCTGTTCCTCCGCCGTAGCATGTAGCATGCTACACGTGATACGGCTGTATCACGTCTTTTATCTCGTTCGTTCGCGCGCAAATAGAAAGAGAGCGAAGGTGTGATAGCGCTGTATCACGGTGGCATGCTACCCATGCATGTTTATGATAGATTTCGAAAAAAGTTAACGAGAAACGTCGATATTTATTCAAAAAAATGTAGTGTAAAAATAATTCAATTAAAAAAAATCTCCTATTTTAATCTGTTTTTCAAATGTCTAAATCGCGATTCGCGATGTTGGATTCCGTCGCTATCGGAGTTGTTTACTGCCCCCTTACCCGCACTTTCGATCCTCACTATATCGCCACTGTTTCGGTCCGCACTTCATTGTAATAGAGTTGAAATTGGAACGAAAACATTCACGCAAAAGTTCGAATCGAATGTGCGGCAGACTTATGTTACTGACGGAGCGGAGTGACGTCTCACACACGACACTCGACATCATGGCTGCTAACGTACTTCCGGGCGAAAAATGAAACTCATAAATAAAAAACAGTTTTTATGGCATTTTTCGGCTTTATGAAATAAAAATAAAAATTCTACTGGTTCATTACGATCTCTTTAAAATAGTTTAAAAAAAAGTGTAATACCCTATTAACCTATTATTAAAGCTTTACCAAAGCCTATTGTGCTGCCGCCAACCGTATTTTTTTTTTCTAAGCAATTAAACAACATTTCCAAAAAACAAGAAAGCCTATTAGGACTACAATGTGTTCTATTTATCGAAACATTACGGATTAGCCAAAAGTGGCCACTTTTGCCGTTTTTAAAGAAAATAACTACAAACGTTATAAAAATAAATCCGCAGTGACCCGATAAATTGAAAATCAGCAGTGACTACAATGTGGCATTCTTGTTTTTTGGCAATGTTTAAATGTTATGTTATAAAAAAATGCGATTGGGGGCAGAACAATAGGCTCGGTGCAGCCTAAAGAAGATCCCTATATGCCTAGTTGCTATCTGTTTTAGTATTCCAAAATCTATAAGACCCAGTTGGTTTACCGCGTCGGACTGCCAATCCTGGGTCCTGGGTTCGAATCCCGGTTTGGTGTTATTTGTTTCTGCTGTTGTTGTATGGTTCCCATGACAAAAAGCAGAGTGCTTACTACCCGTTTGCTTGGAGTTGGCCGTCGATGACTGTTACAAAATTTCGTCACAGGCACATTAATTGGTCCCGTCGACAAAAAATAATATAACAAGCAAATAAAAATTTAAAATTAAAAGCGATATTAGTGACCGGGACGGACGTGGCGTACGTGGTTACGTTGCTAAAGGTTATAAAATTGCGTTTAATACGGTCTCTTGGGTGTGCGGTACGGTGAAGCGGGAAGGAAGGGAGCGGCCAACTCGAAAAAAACGACTAGTACTTGGGATCATTACAACGTATGTGCCTGTGAGCGTTATTTATATATTTATTATTTACTAGCGGCCCGTCCCGGTTTCGCACGGGTGGACGTCTAATCTTTTCTAGCAATAAATATAGCCTATGTTACTCAGGGTGAATGCAGCTTTCTAATGGTGAAAGAATTTTTTAAATCGGCCCAGTACTTTTTGAGCCTATTTATTACAAACATACAAAAATAGGTAGGTACAAATCTTTCCTCTTTATAATATTAGTGTAGATTTATTTTATTATTATTATAAAAATGAATCCCTATTTCCCTTGGTCGCCAAAGAGAATATAAATCGCTACCGTTTGTCACGACATCACTCGAGAACGGCTGGACCGATTGCACATGCACATGCCAGGAAAAGTTTATAAATAACAAACAGCCAAGTGTGTGTCGGGAAAATCTGATTGTAGGCGGTACGAAGTTCGCCGGGTCAGCTAGTAGGTAATTAATAAGTCATAAGTAATAATTATTGTTGTTGATATTATCTATAGACGCTATGTCAGGCTCTACCTATTTTCTGGCAATAGCTTGTGCTTTATTTATTTGTCATTCCCATTATAAACAAATATAAACATGTGTACACAGATTAGTTTCAGTAGTATTATCTTAATTGTATAATATTACAAACGTTCTACAGGGTTATTTGTAATTCGACGTATTCCTTTCAGGACGTTAAAGGGCAGCAATGCAATTATGTGAACCCCCATATGTGGGGTCGGAAATTAATAGTTTTCGAGATATTTGGAATTTAAGGTTTTTTACCAAAAACCCAATTTTTTCGGACTTTTTCCTAAATAAAAAAAAATATGCTTATTCTATGGCGTCGATTTGAATTTTAAATCATAGCTAACACTTTTTCCGAGATTTTTTCATAAATCAATGTCCGATCATACTGAGCAATTCAAAATAAATCAATAACAATGACGGTTAACTTTTGAAAAAAAATTACAAAGTGTAGAAATCATGCGGTTTTTCTCAAAAAAATTGTATGAAAAAAAGTGTGCGTTTTACTGAAATAACTTCCTCGTTTTGTTAGCTTTCTAAAAAATGTATAAATATTTTAGAAAAAAATGGAATTACAATGTCAAAAAAGTTTTTTTACTTAGTACGTGAAACGTAGAGGCAACATTCTCTTGGAGAAAAATTTTAATTTTTTTTTTTTAGATAACGTAATTTATTAACTTAAATCTACACATCTTACTCAGAGTGAGCCCCTCGGTTCCAAACACATACACACAAAAACTTTCTTAGTTCATTAATATTTTTTTTTTTTTTTTTTTTTTTATGTGTGATAGGTAAGCATTTGACCCCAATCTCACCTGATGTTGAGTGATGATGAGGCCGAAGATGTAGCATGCTTACCTAGAAAGATGCCTATTCACTCTCGCCTTAAAGAGGCCCAGGTTGTATTGCTCAGGGAACAGGTCCGCAGGCAGGGCATTCCACTCCTTAGCCGTGCGCATTATAAAAGAAGAAGCAAACTTCTTCGTGCGAATTGCTGGTAGGTCAACGACATAGGGGTGGAAACCCAGTCTGCGTCTCGTCCCCCGCAGATGAAAGGGAGACGGTGGTATCAGATCGTGTAATTCAGTCGCACACTCTCCGAAATGTATAGTTCAAATTCAAATCGACGCCATAGAATAATCATATTTTTTTTTATTTAAGAAAAAGTCCGAAAAAATAGGGTTTTTGGTAAAAAACCTTAAATTCCAAATATCTCGAAAACTATTAATTTACGACCCCACATATGGGGGTTCACATAATTGCATTTAGGCTGCCCTTTAACGTCCTGAAAGGAATACGTCGAATTACAAATAACCCTGTATATTGTATTGTAGTTAATTTAAATACATTTTACTAGGGAAATTCAAAACTCACCTCGTCACTTAGGACCTCCTCTTCAGCCGCATATTCGTATGCTAGAAAGTTACAACAATCATTTAGATATGCCTCTAATATAAAGAATTTCCTCATTTTTTTTATTAAAATTACGTAAAATTCAATTTGCTTTATTTAAACGTTTTTTGAACAAGATGTTAAGTAATCGTACACAGGTGCGTAAAGGCATGTCTCGGGTGTTTGCCGCGTAGTTAACATTTAAGAAGCAGTCGTGAATTGAAATACTTTCTTATAAAAATTATCTTTGTCTAATCGGTAACTACTAACATTATTGAAACATAGCATAGGTGAGTCCATTCCAATCAGATGACTGATTAATTCTCATTAAACAATAGCAATAGATCTTTAGCAATATGGTTCGTAAGGTTGCGGTTGTATTATCTTCCTCAAACTATTATATTATAAGCTTGTAACGTTCCTCAAAAACTAAAGACCAAAATACAAAAAAAATTAATTGTCTACAGATGCATGGCAAGTGTAAATGACAGTGACGGACGAGTATAGAAATAACGCAATGTTATAAGTTTCTAATTAAGCATTGTGTAGTGAAAAGTATTTCATTACAACAAAAGAAGCGTAAAGAAATAATGAAATTGCTATGTTTTGTTTGTCCATGCACCGGAATACATGCAAATATGAAAGTTGCAACTAGTTGGCTACCTTCCACAAGGACCACACATTCGCAGCTTGCACTTCCGAACTCATTGGTTGCTATACAACTGTAACTTCCTGCCATTTCGGGAAATGCTTCCTTTAAACATAATTCACATAGTCCTGACTCTTGTCGGGCGATCGTAACATCTTTAGCTCTTTGGATAGGTTTTCCGTTCTGGCACCAGTCTACTTTAGGCCACGGTTTTCCTTGAACAGTGCACGTGAGCACAATAGGCTCACCATCCATTACTGTGGTGTTTTCGAGCGGGTGTGTGAACATCGGTGCCTCTCCCGTCGTGGCGCGCTGCGCTAGCTCGCGTATTTCTACCAGTGCTGAGCTAGATACAGAGCCAGCAAAGTTTTCTGCTCTACAAGTAATAACTCCGCCAAAATCATTACTCGCGTTATCTATACAAAGACAGGAAACATTGTTTCTATTGGTTATAAAGACGTTTTGTAACTTATTCTCTTTCGCGTAAGCTGCAATGTCTTTGGTATCGACGAACCATTGGAAGGAAGCGCATGGAGTAGAGACCACCTCTGCTTGCAGCAGCAGCACGTCGCCCAACACGGCCATTGCGGGCCTCAGAGGACGGATGAATGCTGGCGGCTCTATATTTTCTTCTGTCTCTGTCTTTGATAATTTTACGGAACTTCCAGACTTTACTATCATTTTATTACTTTGAATTACGACTTCATACTTTCCAACTTTCTTTTTATCGACCGAATGCATTTTTATCGTAGAAGTTCCATTTACAGTTTGTATAGAACACTCATCGCTGGGTTCTAGCAGTTGGTTGTTACGATACCATTTGACTTCATTGTCGCTCGGAGCTTCGAAACACACCATGAGTTCGAAATCACTTTTTTCCGATACATTCATCGCCTTTATCGGCTCTATTATATTTGGCCCCACTTCTGTAAAATAGTTACCCATTATAAATACTTACCTATGATACGATAAAAATCTTCTCTCATTCTTTCTAAGATTTGAATAGTCGTTGAGGTGTGATGATAGTTCACAGTGACTTCTCAGATGTTTATTACGTAAACAATGAAAGCAGTCAAAAGTTAGATACTTTCTGATAGAAAATCATACACTATGGAGAGCAAGACATGCAAATTAAATTATAAATGACGCAAGAGAAGTGTAAAAACAAATAGACAGTATAAACAAATAAGAGGGGAGGAAGTTGTCATGTACAAGGTATTTATAAACAGATTAACGAATCAAAGCATCAGTTTGGTGGGTTTGTCAAATCAGTAATTGTTTTCTTGTTAAGAATATCCATAATATCGTGTTTTTGTGCGTCGCCATGCATCTGTCGCATTTTTTCCTTTATGTTTTTTGCCTATAATAATTTTGAAATGGAACTAAAAAAATACATCCGCATTTCATTTAACAAAAATAGCGTATGCGATACGTACCTCTGATCTCCTCCTTTTTCAATTTTATCTTCACCTGTTTTTTCTCCTTCGTCACTACTGTGGTCTTCTCTTCTTCCATAACTGCTGGTGCTCGTTTTATTTCTTCAGTTATGACTTCTTCAATAACAGTTTCTTCTATAGACTTTTGTTTTCTTGCTTTTTTCTTCTTCTTTTCTAATTTCTGATCATCTACAGGTTGCTCTACAACTGGTTCTAGTGGTGCTTCAATTTTCTCTTCGATTGACTTTTGTTTTAGGATTGGTTTAAGTACAACCTCATTCTTTCGTTGTTTTTCTACAGGCTTCTCCTTCCTGACTGGTTTAAGTTGAACCTCCTCCGGTTTCTCTTCTTCTGGTTCCTTTTGCTTGGGAATAGATTTGAGAATGACTTCTTCCTTTGGCTGTTCTTCTTTAGGATGCCTCTTGCTTGTAGGCCACTTGACCTCTTCTGGCTTTTCTTCCTCCAGAGGTTTCTCCTTCCTGACTGGCTTAAGATGAAGCTCCTCTGGTTTCTCCTCTTCTGGAGCCTTTTGCTTGGGAATAGGTTTGAGAACGACTTCTTCCTTCAGTTGTTCTTCTTTAGGACGCCTTTTGCCTGTAGGCCACTTGACCTCTTCTGGCTTTTCTTCCTCCAGAGGTTTCTCCTTTCTGACTGGCTTAAGATGAAGCTCCTCTGGTTTCTCCTCTTCTGGAGCCTTTTGCTTGGGAATAGGTTTGAGAACGACTTCTTCCTTTGATTGTTCTTCTTTAGGACGCCTCTTGCCTGTAGGCCACTTGATCTCTTCTGGCTTTTCTTCCTCCAGGGGTTTCTCCTTTCTAACTGACTTAAGATGAAGCTCCTCTGGTTTCTCCTCTTCTGGAGCCTTTTGCTTGGGAATAGGTTTGAGAACGACTTCTTCCTTCGGTTGTTCTTCTTTAGGACGCCTCTTGCCTGTAGGCCACTTGACCTCTTCAGGCTTTTCTTCCTCCAGAGGTTTCTCCTTCCTGACTGGCTTAAGATGAGGCTCCTCTGGTTTCTCCTCTTCTGGAGCCTTTTGCTTGGGAATAGGTTTGAGAACGACTTCTTCCTTCGGTTGTACTTCTTTAGGACGCCTCTTGCCTGTAGGCCACTTGACCTCTTCTGGCTTTTCTTCCTCCAGAGGTTTCTCCTTTCTAACTAGCTTAAGATGAAGCTCCTCTGGTTTCTCTTCTTCTGGAGCCTTTTGTTTGGGAATAGGTTTGAGAACGACTTCTTCCGTCGGTTGTTCTTCTTTAGGACGCCTCTTGCCTGTAGGCCACTTGACCTCTTCTGGCTTTTCGTCCTCTAGAGGTTTCTCCTTTTTGACTGGCTTAAGATGAAGCTCCTCTGGTTTCTCCTCTTCTGGAGCCGTTTGCTTGGGAATAGGTTTGAGAACGACTTCTTCCTTCGGTTGTTCTTCTTTAGGACGCCTCTTGCCTGTAGGCCACTTGACATCTTTTGACTTTTCTTCCTCAAGAGGTTTCTCCTTCCTAACTGGCTTAAGATGAAGCTCCTCTGGTTTCTCCTCTTCTGAAGCCTTTTGCTTGGGAATAGGTTTGAGAACGACTTCTTCCTTCGGTTGTTCTTCTTTAGGACGCCTTTTGCCTGTAGGCCACTTGACCTCTTCTGGCTTTTCTTCCTCCAGAGGTTTCTCCTTTCTGACTGGCTTAAGATGAAGCTCCTCTGGTTTCTCCTCTTCTGGAGCCTTTTGCTTGGGAATAGGTTTGAGAACGACTTCTTCCTTTGATTGTTCTTCTTTAGGACGCCTCTTGCCTGTAGGCCACTTGATCTCTTCTGGCTTTTCTTCCTCCAGGGGTTTCTCCTTTCTAACTGACTTAAGATGAAGCTCCTCTGGTTTCTCCTCTTCTGGAGCCTTTTGCTTGGGAATAGGTTTGAGAACGACTTCTTCCTTCGGTTGTTCTTCTTTAGGACGCCTTTTGCCTGTAGGCCACTTGACTTCTTCTAGCTTTTCTTCCTCTAGAGGTTTCTCCTTCCTGACAGGCTTAAGATGAAGGTCCTCTGGTTTCTCCTCTTCTTGTGCCTTTTGTTTGGGAATAGGTTTGAGAACGACTTCTTCCTTCGGTTGTTCTTCTTTAGGACGCCTCTTGCCCGTGGGCCACTTGACCTCTTCTAGCTTATCTTCCTCTAGAGGTTTCTCCTTCCTGACTGGCTTAAGTTGGACTTCCTCTGGTTTCTCTTCTTCTGGAGCCTCCTGCTTAGGAATAGGTTTTAAGACGACTTCTTCCTTCGGCTGTTCTTCTTTTGGAAGTCTTTTGCCTGTTCGCCACGATATCTCCTCTGGCTTTTCTTCTTCTTGAGGTTTCTCAATCCTAACTGGTTTTAGTTGAAGCTCCTTGGGTTTCTCCTCTTCTGGTACTTTTTGTTTGGGAATAGGCTTTAGGACGACTTCTTCCATCGGTCGTTCTTCCTTAGGACGCCTCTTGCCTGTGGGCCACTTTACCTCTTCTGGCTTTTCTTCCTCTAGAGGTTTCTCCTTCCTGACTGGCTTCAGTTGGACCTCCTCTGGTTTCTCTTCTTCTTGTGCCTTTTGCCTTGGAATAGGCTTGAGAACAACTTCTTCCTTTACTTGTTCTTCTATAGGACGTCTCTTGCCTGTTCGCCACGTGACCTCTTCCGGCTTTTCTTCCTCTAGAGGTTTTTCCTTCCTGACTGGTTTCAGTTGGACCTCCTCTGGTTTCTCTTCTTCTGGTGCCTTTTGCCTTGCAATAGGCTTTAGAATAACTTCTTCTTTTGGTTGTTCTTCTTTAGGGCGCCTCTTGCCTGTGGGCCACTTGATCTCATCTGGCTTTTCTTCCTCTAGAGGTTTCTCCTTCTTAACTGGCTTCAGTTGGACCTCCTCTGGTTTCTCTTCTTCTTGTGCCTTTTGCCTTGGAATAGGCTTTAGAACGACTTCTTCCTTTAGTTGTTCTTCTATTGGACGCCTCTTGCCCGTGGGCCACTTGACTTCTTCTGGCTTTTCTTCCTCTAGAAGTTTCTCCTTCCTGACTGGCTTAAGTTGGACCTCCTCTAGTTTCTCTTCTTCTGGAGCCTTTTGCTTAGGAATAGGTTTTAAGACGATTTCTTCCTTCGGTTGTTCTTCTTTTGGACGTCTCTTGCCTGTTCGCCACGATATCTCCTCTGGCTGTTCTTCTTCCTGAGGTTTCTCCTTATTAACTGGTTTTAGTTGAAGCTCCGTGGGTTTCTCCTCATCTGGTACTTTTTGCTTGGGAATAGGCTTTAGGACGACTTCTTCCTTCAGTTGTTCTTTTTTAGGACGCCTCTTGCCTGTACGCCAATATACCTCTTCTGTCTTTTCTTCCTCTAGAGGTTTGAGGACAACTTCTTCTTGCTGTGTTGGTTCTTCCATTCTCTGTTTAGGCTTTGTTGAACGTCTCCATGATGGTGCTTTTGTATCTATTTTTTCTTCTTCTATTTCTTCTTCCTGGTTTTTAGGGAATGTTAAGACTACTGTATCCTCTTCACGCGTGAACGATTCTTCAATCACTTGCGTTTCTGTTTGAATCGAATCTTTTCTGACAGGCTTTAATGTGACATCTTCTAGTTTTTCTTTTACGATTGGGCTTTTCTCTAATTTGGTGCGCTTTAGTTTAATACCTTCTTGAGTCCAGGGGATGGTATCTTTTTTGTCTTCTTCAATGGGTTTTAGTTTTTCTTCTGTTCTTGGTTTTCGCCAACTACGTGCTTCCAATATCTCCTCTTTGACGATTTCATCTGTTCGTTCAATTTTATGTACGTCTAGAATACTGGAATCTTCAGTGGCTTGTACACTTTCCAGAGATGTAGGTTTTTCTTCTTTTCTTGGTTTTCGCCAATGCCTTGTCTCTAGTTGATCATTTTTACTAATCTGATCTAGAGTTTCAGATTTATCCACGGAAAGTAAAGTCATGTCTTCGGTCGTTTGTTTTGAATCTAAATATTTAGGCTTTTCTTCTTGTCGTGGCTTGCGCCAGTGTTTAGTTTCAAGAGTTTGATCGGTAACTTCCTTAGTATGAATATCAAGCAGTGTGCTATCCTCTGTCGTGGAGATCTTTTCTTGCACTCTTGGTTTACGCCAGTGTTTAGTCTCTTGCACCTCATCAGTCTTCGATTGTTCGATCTTCTCTCTACTGTCGACTGTTAGAATATTTGACTCTTCAGTAGCCGTTGTCCGCAGAATGGACGCAGGCTGGTCGAGTCGCTGTTTCCGCCAGTGTCGCACCTCTAATTGTTCCTCTTTGCTTACGTCAACGGATTCTGTTTGGCTTGTTCTACGCCATGGGACACTTCGCGTAATTTTTTTAGATTCGATATCTTGTAAATTTTGTATTTTCAAGATGTTAGTCTCGTCTGTGGTTTGGTATAAAGATTTGCTAGTCGTTATTTCGCCATTTTCTGAAGTTGTTTTAACATCTGTCTTATCTCTGAATGTTGTTCGAGAAGTAACCTGTTGCGTTTCTGAAAAAGAAAATAATAATTATGACATATTTTGACATAGATAGTTATTGATGACGATAGGTACGAACTTTTATTAACCGTTAATGTATGTAAACCTTTTTTAAAAGAAGAATTTATTGATTTCTATAGTTCAGTAAATCTGTTTCGAAAATGATACCCTACCTTACAAAAGGTCGGGTATCCGAGATTTTTTGATATGTTATACAGGTAGAGTCCTTAATAAAAATACAAGTTTTCGACCTTGGGGTCCTGCCTCGGGCTCTGGTGTGACCATAAAACAACGAAAATTTTGAGACTTTTTCAGTAAAACTTAAACGTTGGGTTTTAGAGCAAACTTGTTTACTAAAGCTTTAAGGAAGACCAAATCTGCTACAATTTGATAATTGAATCATCTTTATATACTGAATAGTTCCCAAGATACAACACCTCAAAGTATGGAGAGGTATGACTAATTCCTTAAAATTTCGTTTTTTTTCAAATTAAATATGTTATTAACTTTAGGTTTCACTGTGAATGTGTTCAGAAGAAGTATAAATAATGCGCTACAATATGTTTTTTGAACCATAAGATGCGACACTTGTAAATTTTCAGCAAATGTCAATTGGTAAACAAATACTTAGATATCGAACAGAATTTTTTTTTTACAAAATAAAATGTAGCCTATGGTAATCAGGGATAGTGTAGCTTTCTATCAGTGAAAGAATTTTATGAATCGGTTTGGTACTTCCAGAGATTACCTACATACAAAAAACCCTCTTGAGCCCAGCTTTTCTGCACCCAAAGGCATAGGGCAGTTAGGAATTAGCCCTAACTGCCCTTATTTTGAAGTGCTGTATCTCGGTAACTATACAGTATAAAAAGATGATTCAAAAACCAAACTGTAGCGCATTTAGTGCTCTTAATTCCTCTAAAACATAATTTGACTCTAAAACCTAAGCTTTAGATTTTAAATAATGAAAACTGATAAATCTTCGAAATTTTCGTTCTTTTATGGACATGACAGAGCCCGCGGCAGCACCTCAAGGTCGAAAACTTGGATTTTTAATAAGGACCTATACCCGTATAACATATAAAAAAATCGTGGATACCGGACCTTTTGCAAGGTAAAATGTTTACATTTACTAGGCTATTGGGTAGCTCTGCGCCTAGGAACAAGTTGTTCCTTGCTATGCGCAAACCGGATTGTTTTATAATCATTAGTAATACCAAATACTATAATTACTCCAAACTACATCCAAACTAAAAACTCAAATTACTAAACATGCCATGACATGAGCACCTAATTCTGATGCTATGTTTATGGTTTAAAATACAAATTCCGAGCCAGCATAATATAGGTATCTAATTACCAAAAACTCAAAATCACTAAACATGCTATTCAATATTTATATAAAATTATAGATTTTAGGTAAAATGTTCGGACACTTGATACGAAACGACTATTTATTTAAAACCATACTGGAAGGGAAGATAGAGAGGGGTAAAGAGGCAGAGGAAGACCTAGACAGAGTTATCTAGCCCAAGTGAAGGAAAGGGTTGATGTCGTGTCGTATCAAGAACTTAAGAGATTAGCGGAAAAGAGACTAGATTGGCGACTGACAAGAGCGAAGCTTTTAAATAAGATGATGATGATATTAGGTAAACCTTTCACAACTCCCTTTTCGTTGTATGAGAGAGGGTCGAAATGCTTTAAGTATACGAAATACCTATAAACATTTATAGACGCTGTTTTTAGGGTTCCGTAGTCAAACAAGGAAAGCAAACCTTATAGGTTCTTTGAAGTACTTTCGTCCAGTCTGTCTGTTTGTCTGTCCGTTTGTCTGTCTGTCTGTATTCCCCGGCTCAATGAAACCTCATTTTTGAACCTATTGAATAGAAAAGACAATGCGGAATTTTGTATGGAAGGTGGCGCCTTATTTTAGTTTAGAATAAACAAAATTTGTTATTACATGTATATCCCTCAACTCAGTCCGAACGGAGATGTAAAGGCTTGAAGCTAAAAATTTATTCAATACGTTTACTTCAAACCTTTATATCTCCGTTCGGACTGAGTTTAGAGAATATACTTGTCATAACAAGTTTTGTTTATAACTTTATTCTGAACTAAGTATAATATTCAAGTTTGATTGATAGCGGCGCTAAAAAATCAGGCGAAAAAAAGGCGCCAATTTTAGGCATTTGCTTTTGGTATGATGGTACAGATAATAGTAACCCAAAAGCAGAAACATCGTATTTATGAAGAAACATTTTTTTTTCAACTCACCTTACAACGAAAAGGGAGTTTTATCTGAAAAAAAATTTTTCTATAAAATCGAGTGAGTTGTCGTTGGATAGATTTTGTAACGTGGAACAAAACACTCATACAAGCTAAGATGTTACAATGCTTGCATCTCGAGATTATGTGCTCAAAGTCAAAAACAGAGCGTACCCCCCTCTAACTTTTAAAATACTGGAGTAAAAAAATCGGAAATATGTATGATACCTAGGTATAATAGCTTTTCAAAGAAAATTATAACGGATGCGGTAGGGCAACAACGTTTCGGAAAAAACCAGTAGATTTTCTAATGAGAAACTAGATGGCGTTGCACGAAGTTAAATAACACACTATCATTATGTTTCAAAAATGTATCTCAGATAGGTAAAATAAGCAAATTAATTACTTTTCTCCTTATTATACTTATACAATGGCTACGTAACCCTATCATGGGCTAGTCCGACACGCTCTTGACAGGTTTTTATTGATCTTTCGTAGGCAAGACAGACCAGATAAATGTATCTATGCATAAGTAGGTAAAGTTAAACTTAAAAATAATGACCAATGGGTGACTTTTTCGGGATTTCGCTGTTGGTGCCATAATATAGTGAAAGTTATTCAATTTGATGGTCAGCTTATGGGGAAAGTACCCAAAATTTTGAAGATAGCAAATTTTACTCAAAGGAATGTTTCCTTTATTTTTTAAATAAGGAAATTCAGATTTTTGAAAACCGGTTTCCTCAACCGATAAGCGAACCGACGAAAATCCGAAAAAAATGCATGCTTTATGGTACCGATCGATAGGGCCAAACCACAGAGTACTTATACCTAATTACTACGTCAAACCTCAAACATTACGTCAAACATACAGATTAAGGAAGATCACGAAATCTAACAAAAAATTATAAAGGGGTTAAACCTTTTGGCATAGTGGTAACCACAATTTTGCAGGAATTTCGGAAATTTAAAAAAATGTGGCGTACCCTGTAACCTCTGCATATCGATAGAAAATCTGTAGACGAACAAAAAATGCCATATAAGATATAGTCCTAAAGTGCAACGCTTTTGAGATAATCCATGTTAAGGATCTTGTAAAGACAAAGATCCTAACACATTCCCCTCCAATTAAATACCTATACTTTAATAAGACCTTCAGTCCTTCACCTAAAAGGTGTTCTAAAAAAAGGTTATGGATACCCAGTATAAAAAAAAACGGGTTGCACTCCAGGAGTGCCGGCAGAAGTGAAAAATAAGGGATCTTACGTCTTACGTCACGTGATGACACGGTCATATCTATATGCTTACGAATTTTCGATCATGTTACGTGACGTCACGGTCCTAACGCGAGTTTGAAACTTATCGTCGTTTTTTTTACCCATCCCAAAAAGTGAACAACGCCGCTAAAGAAGTTTTCACTTCAAAAAAATACAGAGATACTTTTTTATTTCGAAAAAAGTTCTCTTTAGATTGTTTTTTGTTTTAATACGCAATTAAGAAAAACATAGACATAGCATGGCTCAGCAAACATTTATTTCATAGAGGTACAATAGGCTCACTTGCTCAGTGCAATAGGCCGCATGACGCGCTACTCACTGCAAGTGTAAGCTGACCGCGCGACACTATAAGCCGTGCTCCAACCACCCGGAGACCCGCTTATACTGGCAGTATATGTAGTGCGTCTTGAGACGTATTGTACATACGGCGACACATCAAACTATGCAAAACTGACATAAGCTGGCCGCACGTAGGTTGCATAACCTCTGCATAACCTATAACCACAGCCCGGACGCTGCATAAAAAAAATTTACAATATGATGTCAGCACATGTGAAACCAAAGAAATTGAACCTTATGTCTTCTTAGGTAACGAGTAACCAGTGCGAAGCTGCGAAGTAACCAGAGGGCGATAGAGGGGGTGAGGTGAAAAATAAGTGGGAGGAAGGGAGTGTCCGTACTGTATCTAGTAATAGATACTCTTTCTTATACTGTGGTATAACGTTGCGCGGCCAGCTTATTTTGTTTTGTATAGGTTGGGCGTATCGAGACCGTCGGTGGCGAATTGCGGAGAGGCATGGACAATCATCATGAGGTACGGGTTCGAATCCGCACAGACATGTCATGTACTAATGAGTTCTTCTAACTAATGTAGGTATACCTACGTAATACCACAGAACATTATAAGAGGGGTTAGAAGTTCAAAGTAGGCGTGCCACACGGTTATGCAATTATTTGCATAACATCGTAAGGTGTGCGACATGGTGCAAGCGAGAGGGCATAGCATAAGAACTTCTAGCAGCGTGAGTGGGAAGTGGGACGACAAGTGGCGATAGACGCCTCCGAAGCAAAAGCGCTTCCTTGTATTTCTAACCCCACTTATAATGTTCTGTGCGTAATACCGACTGCTCTCAAACAGTGAAAAAAAACATCGTGAGGAAGGTTTTCTCACAATGTTTTTCTTCACTGCATACACTAATAAAAAAAATTCTGATGTGTATGTGAAGTCTACCAATCCGCACTGGGCACGTGTGGACTAACGCCCAAACAGCCTCCATTGGGGTAAGCCTGTGCCCTGCAGTGGGACGTATAAAGGTTGATGGTGATGATGCATAGGTTGATGTGTCGCCGTTCTAGGCACAACGGTAGGTACAGCAACCAAACAAAGCAAACCAAAACCAAAACAAAATGAGGACCAGAATAATGAGAAATGCGCGTGAAAACGAGTCTAGTTTAGATACTGATTACAATATGGAAATGAACGTAGAATCAATATAACTCACCAACCGGTAATGAAACTATAACTTAATAGCAAAACACTAGTACCTAAATAAGTCACAATTTACACAAAAAGCCAGATTATCAGATTACCTCAATCATATCTCGCCCAAATATACCTCAAATAAACTTGCTCCCAAATAATTAAGCCTCACCATTGTACGCCACTATATGTAGGTATAGCGATAGTGGAAGTATCGATACAGCTTAGGTATTCAATTTCTCTTTAAATTACTAGGTCATTCGAAAAAAAATTGTTTGAATGAACAGTAAACGCCTTTGGGACAAGCAGAATATTAATTAGTTTTCTGTAAACCTAAGTTATCTTTATTTAGCAATGACCAGAAAAGACCATAAAAAATCTTTCGCAATGACGCGAAACGTTTACAAAACGACGCGTCATACGCGAACATCACTGCAAACTGACTGCAAACACGTGTAGCCCGTACAGTCCGTACACTTCAAAGACGGTGCGTGACTATGAGAGAGCCGGGCAATTACCTTGCTTTTATGTTGCCATTTTGAAGCGCGTTCAACGCATCGACATATTTAGTAGATTTTCTAGATTTTTTTTGCTATCGATGCATGTATACAACGTGTTAATAAATTAGCGCAAAACCTCATACACCCCAACTGATTTATTATAGCAAAAGAATTAGATTGAAACAATAATTTCATTATTTTGATAGTTAAAATTTAAAGTTATTCGCATTTTAAGTTTTGAGGCAAAAATGATTTGTTATCATTTCAGCAATGAATGAAAGCGCTAGCGTGCTCATGGATACATTTTAATAATCTTGTTTTGGTAGTAAGTAGGGTGAGTGTGCCCGTGCGGTGGGTTGATATCGGGTTCAGTAAATTTTAAATTTGTCAAAAAAATATTTAGAATTTGGAAAAAAATTACTTATGTTGAAACCATGATAATTCGATTCTGCTCTCGATTCTAAACAAACTACTTTCTAGTTTTGCGTTAATTCATTAACACGTTGTATATCAGTAGAAAATTTCTAATGATATATACATGCATCAATATAAAAAAAAATCTACGGATAACATGTAAATATCATCGATTTTGGAGCACGATTTATATGGTCTTCGGTGAAGGACATGAAAAAACGCTGTTTCAAATATACATACACCTGCAATGTTTATTATAGAAATTTGATCCTTATGATCTCGCACGCCCGAACGAATAAAGGTGTAACTTTGAAAAGTCAACTTTACAGAAGAGCAAAAAAACCGAATAATCGGCATAGCGTCAAAACTACTGTAGATATTTTAATACTTTTTCTATCGTTGGGAAGAGAAAAAAATTACCTTTTTTATGATACAACTGTCATTGAGGTATAATCAGCGAGTATTTGTTAAAATCTAGAAATGCATGTAACATTTTTGTTCTGATGAACGTTTATAGATTTTTTTTATATAACAAAAGATGCACCTTTATTCGTTCGATATTTTTTACAGTCTTGGTGGGTAACATCAGGATACTTGAAGTTTACAGTCAAATATTTCGTCCTTGGTGTCCGTGTAATAATAGGTTACACCTTTATTCTTCCATTTTTTAAGCATGCATTTGTTAGTATTATCACATTGGTACTATGTTCGCTCAAAATGTGTCAGTTGGCTCAAAATTGATCATATGTAATAAGCAAATACTTAAGAATTTAAATGTAAAATGTGTTAAATATAAGTTAAATGGTTTTTTGTATAGGATTCTTTAAATTTCAAAAAATGAAAACTAAACAAACATGCACGCAACTGGCAATAGTCCGCCCCATGCGCTTTCTTTGATAATGCGATGTTATCAGAATGTTTTTAGTCAATCATTCTTACCGCGTGCACCGGCGCCCGTCTCTTATGACGGTTATGTCTAAAACGGAAAATATATAAATTATACTACTTAGTAGTTTTAGATAACCAAGGATTACATTTTTATAAATATGGATGTTTCAGACGAATAAAGATGAAGTCAGGTATTATACCTTCGGAGAAAATTCCGATTTAATTTATTTTTCGGTCGAATAAAGGTGTAATCGTAAGACACGATTTTTTTTCAATCAGAGACTTGTAGACGAATAAAGATGTAAACTGGAATACGACCTGACCCCTTTTAGTTTTATAGAGATAACAAATTATGTATAATATTGTATTATATCATTTTTAATGAAAAACGTGTTAGTAACACTATATTGTGTCCATATTCTTCTATGA
The DNA here is from genome assembly GCA_922987775.1 of Agonopterix subpropinquella. Taxonomy (NCBI): domain Eukaryota; kingdom Metazoa; phylum Arthropoda; class Insecta; order Lepidoptera; family Depressariidae; genus Agonopterix; species Agonopterix subpropinquella. The sequence goes on from OV277693.1 coordinate 29,974,182, forward strand.
AACGTAAGTAGTACAAGTAAAACTAAAAAGGGCGTTATGGCATTTCACACCTTTATTCGTTCGGGCATCGATCGAGTGCGATCTGGCATTATCTTATCGATTGGTACATTGATTGGTACCATAAAAGTACAGGATGTTATTGCTTCGCATTTTAATCGGTTTGGTGACCGCTTGAGGGAGCTATTTTACAAAATCTTTGAATGCAGTTTTTCCTATTTTCTAAAATAAAGGAATGTTTCCATTGAGTAAAATTTGCTACTTCAATATTAGGGTACCTACTTTCCCCCCAGGTGGGGTTCGTTTTATTTATAAAAAGCATACGTACTTACATAAACTCATGACCGTATTTAACTACTTGTTAGAATGGCCAGAGACTTTGCTACAACGACCAACCTTTACGAGGTGTCAGGACGAACGACTTTCACTACGGAGCCAACATAGAGAAAAATCTGTTGTTGTTGCTGCTGTGAACCGATAGTACATTTTAAGTATTATATTATAACAACGTGGCTCAAAACCTCATACACCTCAACTGATTTATAACCAAATAATTGACGACCCGGTTCGGTTGGTGTAATGGTTCGGTCATGGATGTTATATGTTTGTGCCGTTGTTGTATGATTCCCTTCTTCCTCTTATCGTGTGGGCAGAGCCCTGATGTCAAAGTTGTTTTCAGACCGCCTTACGGCCTCTGACGTGGTTTTTATGTAACGACTACTAACACCAGAGATAGTAGCCGGGACCAACGGCTTAACGTGCCATCCGAAGCACGGAATCATTTTTCTTTTCGGACAATCAGGTGATTCAGCCTGCAATGTCCTAACCAACTGGAGACAAACGCTCAGAGTGACATATCACTAAGTGTCCCCCATGGGAATCGAACCCACGACCTCCGTATCGAGAGCCAATGCTCTTAACCATTAGACCACGGAGGCAGTCCCCAGACCATGATTCCCTTAACAAAAATCCTGAGGCTTACTTGGGATCATTACGATGTACCTACCTATGTGCCCGTAAGCGTTGTTTTAAAATTTCATTTGATTAAATTGAAACAATAATTTCATTATTTTGATAGTTAACATTTAAAGTTATTCGCATTTAAGTTTTGAGTTATCATTTCAGCAATGAATGAAAACGCTAACGTACCTACTCATGGATACATTTCAAGAATCTTGGTTTGGTAGTAAGTAATCTTGGGTTGGTAGTATGGTGAGTGTGCCCATGCGGTGGGTTGACATCGGGTTCAGTAAATTTTAAATTTTACAAACAAATTATTTAATATTTTGAAAAAATTACCTATGTTGAAACCATGATACCTAATTCGAGTCTGCTCTCGATTCTTAACAAACTAATTTCTAGTTTTGCGTTAGTTAAATTAACTTAATTCATTAACATACGCGTTGTATATGCCTACAGCGGTTTTTTATAAAACAACCACAACCCGGACACTGCATAAAAAAAATTTTAATTGGCAAGATGACGTCAGCACATGCGAAACCAAAGAAATTGAACCTTAAGTCTTCGTCTTAACCCCGCACTACACTCTCGCCGAGAATTCTCGCCGAGAACGCTCGGCGAGGTTGGATTCAGCTTTTGCGCGTATCGATTCCATACTTCCTGGCATCAGGAAACTTACTTCGGAGTCTTTCACCCTTCTAGGGTCGCCCATATTTCCGGAGGCGGTCTCGGAGGCAATCGTGGTACGCAGGCAGATGCTGAATTTTGCCCGGGAGCGCCTAGGTAACCTTTCTGCCCATGTCGCGCTAATACTTTTGGCGCATGTGCTTTGCTGTCCCGAAGGTTACCTACCTTTTGCGGACAGCTCCGACATGGATGTTCCCGGGAGAGATCTCGCGCTTTGACGATACCCTTAAGCTCACGGTCGAGAGCATTCTGAACGTCTCCCTCAGCGAGAGTCAGTGGAGCCAGGCGGCCTTGCCAATTCATGGGGGCTCGGGCGTGCGTCGAGCGCAGGATGTGAGCCTTCCAGCTTTCCTGTCATCCGTGCATGGGGTTGCGAAATTGGTTACAAAGATTTTACATTTTCATGGTAACCATTTGAGCATTCCTTTTGCGGAGGATGCTTTGGCAGCTTGGGAGGCTCTGGGCCTGGGTGCGGGCGCGCCTGAGGACCCGCGTGTGCAGCGGTCTTGAGATGAACTCGGTGCGAAGTTTGCTCTTGACCGTCTTATGGATGAGGCTTCCGGATCATTACCATGTGTCTACACTCAGCGGGACCTCGTGTCCTAGAACGATGCGAGTACGTCTGGGATTTAGTTCCGAATTTGTTCTATCGGATCCAATCAGAATTTAAAAAAATTTGCTTCAAATTGGAAGAAGGGCATTGGTTTGAAAAAACCTCCAGCCATCGGGACACTTTTTCCAAATATGTCAAGATTTAGTTCTACTTTCCGTTATTACGTTGTAAGTGAAAACAGTGTCCTAGCGTTTATACAGTACTTACTTAGCGTTTAAATTGATATCATTAGCATCCTTTTAAACTAAGAGTCTACCCATCAAACTAAACAACTTTTAGTATGGCAGCAAACCGATCGGAGCAAAAAAAAATCAACTGTTGCATACATTTGAGTCGCGAACTCGCGCGTCGACATTGCAGTTTAGTATGGAACAGAAGATTTTTTATTTGCTCCAATCGGTTTGCTCCCATAGTAAACGTTGTTCAGTTTGATGGGTAGACTCTTAGTTTAAAAGGATGCTAATGATATCAATTTCACCCTGTAGTTAAAACAAAAACAGGATTTGAAAAAACCTCCAGCCAGCGGGACCCTTTTTATTTATAAGTTACAGGAACTCCAAATGGGTGTCAAGATTTAGTTCTACTTTCCTTTATTACGTTTTAAGTGAAAACAGTGTTCTAGCGTATACAACGTGTTAATAAATTAGCGCAAAATCTTTCTTATACACCCCAACGGATTTATAACAAAATTAGATTGAAACAATAATTTCGTTATTTTGATAGTTAAAATTTAAAGTTATTCGCATTTTAAGTTTTGAGGCAAAAATGATTTGTAATCATTTCAGCAATGAATGAAAGCGCTAGCGTGCTCATGGATACATTTTAAAAATCTTGTTTTGGTAGTAAGTAGGGCGAGTGTGCCCGTGCGGTGGATTGACAACGGATTCAGTAAAGGAGAATGGGAGCTTGGTCTAACATTAAAATCAAGCGGCAGCCTCGGGAATCAGCATAATTAGAGTTGTACTATTATTTTAACCCTTTATTTAAAAAAAACGTTTGAATATACCGGTTGGTTTCGGAGATATTTAATATTTTGTGTATTTTTATTTTTGTTATTATTACGTTATAACATACTAATATTCGGTATTTTTACTGTAGGTGGCGTTCAATAACGAAGAATACGTCTCTCAACCATGCTGGAAAACAGCTGAACGTGCGGTAATACGCCATCAGTGCGCCATAAATCAAGACAATAAATAAGAAGTAACAGACATTGCAGTTCCTGTCCCTGAACCGGGCGACGTACTTGCTCCAGAAGCTTCGGTAATGGTTTTAGGCCCACAATATGAAGATGCCGATGCAGCCAGTATGATTTCCTGTTGAAGTAAGGCCACCTCTGGTAGTGCCCGAGTACTCGCGTGCACCCTGCTCATCTACCAGGTGTTTATTTTAAGGGTGAAGGAATGGATCTCGTCATCGTATCTCACTTGCTCTTAAGCGTAATAGGTTCTTGATACACTTCAATCACTATGTCCCAGATGATGCAAGAGTCTGCCACGAGCAAGTAAATGGAAACGCTGGGATAAATGACTGAATAGGTAGATGACTTGTTTTTTGCCTTAAAAATAAATAGATTTATTTTTAGATTGTATCCTACGGCGAATATGCTCACTATAATAACTACATAATTATGCAGATTTTATGACGTAGCTACCTACTGTCAATAATTTCAGTTTCCATTTAAATGCTCTTCGCAGACTCTTGCAGCATCAGGGACGGAGTTGAAGTGTATCAAGAACATACTCTTAAGAGCATCTGAGATACGGTGACGAGATAATTATATAGAAAATACCTGGCAGATGAGCAGAGTGCACACGAGTACTTAAGCACTACCAGAGGTGGCCTTACTTCAACAGAAAACCATACTGGCTGCTATCAGCGAGTAAAACCATTACCAGAGCTTCTGGAGCTTCTTCTTGTCTTCTCGTGGTCTTGATTTATGGCGCGCTGATGGCGAAAGTATTATCGCGCGGTCAGCTCTTTGCTAGCTTGGTTGACAGATGTATTCTTCGTTATTGTACACCACAAAAAAAATAAAGCCAGCATGGCAGCTTGTGGCGAGCGGTTGGTGAGTGGTGACACCACGGACCTGATTCTCCAGAGAGCCCGGATTGATTTGGACCTCACTTCCTGTCTTGTCATAACCGGCCGGCAAGGAGTGGAGTTGCAAGAGCGGAACCTATGCTCCAGGTTGGAAGTGTAAAATGTCATAATGCCGGTACCTGGTCTGGGACAGGTGCGCTTAGGAACCGGCGCCCGCAGACTTATCTCTCTATAACCTTAGCCGCTCACTAGATGTTGCCTCCTTGTCGCTTGCGAGCGGCCTTTTTGGGGGCCGCATCAAATGAGTTGGCAAGTCACCGTCTGCCATTTTTGACAAACTAGAGACATTTGTTACGGCAGGCATCCCGAGTCTCTCTGCAATAACCCAGATTTCCCAGCTCACCCAGTTCACCCCCCATAACCCCAGTAGTTTTCTGTCTTTTCTACAATAGTCTCTGTGCCGAATGTGGTATGTCTTCTGTTGCATTATCTTAATGCATTCAGAGATAGACCACGATTGGCGCATTTAGATAAAAGTGTCTCAAAGGGGCCTCTACGTGTTTGACCTGTGTCCCCACGCAAGCCTTCCAAGGGTCCGGGCTACGGCCCGTGAGTAAACCTTTTACAAAGATACATAATAATAATAGTAAGTACTATTAAAAATGAGTATGACGTCTTTGCCCTTAAGAGTATCCTTCTTTCTGTCAATAGTATCAATAGTCTCCTTTGACTTACCGCGTATTATCTGCATATTGTAAGAAGAAATAAACATTTTTATTAGCACGCGCGACAGCGACAGGTGCGATGGTTATTTTAACTTTGCACCTTATTGCCGCGCAGAGAGAGTAGCTATTTATTTCATTCTGTTGGCACTTTAATTCTTCTGAACGGTAGTATTAGTATTTACTCTGTGCTTTCAACCGAGTTCAAGTGCGTTCGTTTAGTTTTTGGCCCTTGGCACTGAGTAGGTAATAGTATATAGTTCTTATATACAGAACAGCCACTCCCCGCCCCCTCTAACTTCAGATACCCTACCTCACCTCATACTTTCTGGGGTAGCTTTAGGGGAGCCGAGCAAGGGAATGCAGTCAGGGCGCACCCGTAGTACTAACTATATAAAATGTTATCTTTTTAGTGCAAAAAAAAATCTAACGCTTAATTCATATTTTCAGTAATTCTTTAGCTCAAATACTATTTTTAATAACAGAACGAACAATAAAAAGTATCAAAATGACTGACGGTAAATGCAAAGCGCGGTTTTCAACCTTACACACAATGTGATGGACAGATTGAACAAAGTGCGCATGTGCAGGCGCCATTTTGAAATTCAAAAACGTTCTATTGAGTGCCGGACCTCGCAGAGGTTTCAATTTGTGTGGTTCAGTAAGCATCGATAGCACAGGTCTATTGTAATTTCACCCTGCTGGGCTAGCATGCTGCACGTGATACGGTTATATCACGCCTTTTATCTCGTTCATTCGCGCACAAATAGAAAGAGGGCGAAAGCGTGATAGCGCTATACAGGGTTACAGGGAAAGTCGTGCTAGATCCGTTAAGGGCGTGTAGTACCCATCATTTCTGACCTATTTCACTATGAAACACCCTACCCCAAACTTAACCGTTTCCGAGATATTCGAAATTGTTTTTTTTTTTTTAAATTGCCGATGTTTTTGCTATAAATTTTTATTTTTATTTTGTGTGTCTTACTACTATTATTATTTTATTTTTAGATGTAGAATAAGATGCTTTATGACGTCAATCATTAAAATAGAGCATAAGCTAATTGAATAGGCCGTAGTAGGCAAGGGAAAGTTAAGAAATTAAAAAAAATATTTGAAAGTTTATTTTTCTCTAAGGGATATCTAAAAAAAATATTATGACATTTTTTCGGCAGATGTGTTTTAAAATATCTACGTTTCATCAGCTATCTAACGAGGTATAACAATCTAGGATTTTATTTAAAGGCATTGAAAAAAAGTTAGTTTCATAGGCGAGTGGAGAAGAAAATTAATACTTAGCCCTAAAAAGTAAAATAAAACAATAGTTAAGCATGATATGTCATTTATTAAATCAGGTTTTCACACAACTTTTTCTTATTCTACAGTACATGTTCAACATGGCTGCCTCTGTTTCTAATACATTGTCGCATCCTTCTACGGAGACCAGTCTTCACTACTCCAGTGGTCAACGTTGTCCTCATTTGATTTGCTGCATCCACAATCCTTGCTCTTAATTCTTCCACAGATGAAACTGGATTTGGCTCGCTGTAGACAAGACTTTTCATGCGCCCCCACACATGAAAATCCATGGGGGTTAGGTCCGGACATCTTGCTGGCCATGGCAACGGCCCACCTCGTCCTATCCATTTATTTGGATAATTTGTATCCAGCCAGTCTCTGACACTTCTCCTGAAATGGGCAGGGCAGCCATCATGTTGGAACCACATGTCCCTGATCAAGTTGAGTGGCAGATCATCCAGCAAATCACTCAAGTCTCCCCTCAAGAAGTTTTCGTAAATTTCTCCATTTAGATTGTCCGGGAGAAAGTAAGGTCCAATCAAATGATTGGAGATAATGCCCATCCACACATTTACGCTGAATCTTCGTTGGGACCCCTTCACTCTTTTCTTATTGGGATTCCCTAGTTCTTTTGAGGCCCAGTAATGGGCGTTGTGATAGTTAGTGATCCCATCTTTATCAAATTTGGATTCATCTGTCCACAAGATATTTCTTAGAAAATCTGGGTCTTCTACGTCAGCATTGAGCATAAATCTGCAGAAGTCCAACCTTCTCGCAGGGTCTCCTTCTTCAATAACGTGCACCGGCGTGTAATGGTACGGGTATAGGCTAGCAGTATGCACTGCAAACCACACTCTCCATTGCGAAAGTCCCAGATCACGGGCAACAATATTAGTGGAAGTAGTCGGATCCGCTCGAAAGCGTTGCACTATTTCATTGTCCTGTTCTTCGTCTTCATCAATTCGTGGTCTTCCCATGTCTGTATTTCGTCTCAATACAGAGCCAGTTTCGCGAAGTCTTCGATAAACTCTGTCAAAAACGGCCACATCCGGCACTCGACGACCGGGGTAGCGAGTTATATATTCGTTGCGAGCTTGCGCAGACACACAATCACAGTATCCGTAACAAATAAGCATATCCGCATATTCTTCAGGTGTGTAGGACGTCATCTTCAACACTTCCGTATCACAAGTACAAATCAGAGTCCGGTTAACAAGCACAGTAGTCACAAATCAGAAGAAATAGTCCAGAATCACAGCCAAGTCGAGAAAAAGAGCAAAACGATATCGCATCTACTATGTACGAAGCACAACAGCAGACTGACAACCAAAACAATATCCCGTTTTGTATTCCCAGCCCTAACCTTTTTTCTTTCATTCGCACCTACATAAATCGTCACTTGTCTCGCTCGCACGGTGCGTCTTAACTTGAAGGACAACTACGTACTTTTTTTCCACGAAATGTAATACAAATCCTAGATTGTTATACCTCGTTAGATAGCTGATGAAACGTAGATATTTTAAAACACATCTGCCGAACAACTGTCATAATATTTTTTTAGATATCCCTTAGAGAAAAATAAACTTTCAAATATTTTTTTTAATTTCTTAACTTTCCCTTGCCTACTACGGCCTATTCAATTAGCTTATGCTCTATTTTAATGATTGACGTCATAAAGCATCTTATTCTACATCTACACTAATATTATAAAGAGGAAAGATTTGTACCTATTTTTGTATGTTTGTAATGAATAGGCTCAAAAAGTACTGGGCCGATTTAAAAAATTCTTTCACCATTAGAAAGCTGCATTCACCCTGAGTAACATAGGCTATGTTTATTGCTAGAAAAGATTAGACGTCCACCCGTGCGAAGCCGGGACGGGCCGCTATCTAAAAATAAAATAATAATAGTAGTAAGACACACAAAATTAAAAAAAAAAAATTTATAGAAAAAAAATCGGCAATTAAAAAAAAAAACAATTTCGAATATCTCGGAAACGCTTAAATTTGGGGTAGGGTGTTTCATAGTGAAATAGGTCAGAAATGATGGGTAATACACGCCCTTAACGGATCTAGCATGACTTTCCCTGTAACCCTGTATAACGCTGGCATACGACGGCTGCTGTTTTAAAACAAAAATAGTATTAACAGTTTTATGAATAATACAATATAGTGTACTGTACTGTGTGTGTACTGTAATATAGTGTAATTTAATATAGTGGTAGGGTAAACAGTTGAGCTTTCCCTAAGAAACCTACAATAATACCTATAGAAATACGCAAAAAAAGAAAAACGAGTGTTGAAATGACAGCTAACAAAACTGAATGAACGAGGAAAATATACTGCGCCGCCGCGCCCCCAAATATATTATTATAATTGGAAAATAATTAGAAATAGGCAAGAAAATGCTAAAATATAATATAATCCTGATTATTTATGTATCTAACTATGACTCGAGTTTGCTGCTGTATTAAAAATTAGTATATATGGCAAGTACTTTCATACGTAGTAGGTATTTGCCACTGCCGCTCAATATTATTTGTTTGTCTGTAGATCAAAATAATATAATGCGGTTTATTCATGCTCGAGGCTAACCATGGCTCGAGTTTGCTGTCATATTAAAAGTTGTTATTTATGGCATTTACTTTTATATGTAATAGGGATTTGCCACTGCCGCTCAATATTATTTGTGTGTCTGTAGAAAAAAATAATACAGGGTGTACAATAAAATAGGACAGCTACTCAAAGGGGTGCTTCAGACCATCAAACTGAACAACTTTCTCTATGGGACCAATATCGAAAAAAAAAAATCCGCTCTCCCATACAAAACTGCAAACATAACTCGACTGAAATGTATGGGACAGCAGATTTTTTTTTCGCGATTTCGATATTGGTCCCATAGAGAAAGTTGTTCAGTTTGATGGTCTGAAGCACCCCTTTAAGTAGCTGTCCCATTTTATTGTACACCCTGTATAATGCGGTTTATTTATGTATCTAACCATGACTCGAGTTTGCTGTCATATTAAAAGTTGTTATATATGGCATGTACTTTCATATGTATTAGGTATTTGAGACTGCCGCTCAACTTTATTTTTTTGACCGTAGACCAAAAGTGCCCATTCTCCTTTTATATTTTACAAACATATTACTTAATATTTTGAAGAAAATTACTTATGTTGAAACCATGATAATTTGATTCTGCTCTCGATTCAACACAAACTACTTTCTAGTTTTGCGTTAATTCATTAAAACATTGTATAATTTCAAATATAACAGGGTCCGAAAAAACCTCCACTCAGCGGGACCCTTTTTTACTAACTACCTGGCTGTCTTTAAAAATGTAATTATAACTGTAAATACTTGTTTTCAACCAAGAATAAGTAATATGTAACTAATTTTATAATATAAGAACTGTAAATTAAAAATGAATGGGATTCTTTAATACTTGTTTTATTATTCTTAAAACATAAAACAGAAGGTTTAGAACTAATACTTAAATAAAATTAGGAAAAAGGAAAGTAGAACTAAATCTTGACACCCATTTGGAGTTCCTGTAACTTATAAATAAAAAGGGGCGGGACCCCTAGGCTGGAGATTTTTACAAATCCTGTTTTTTTTTTTAACTATAAACGCTTAGGACACTGTTTTCAGTAACAACGTAATAAAGGAAAGTAGAACTAAATCTTGACACGCATTTGGAAAAAGTGTCCCGATGGCGGGAGGTTTTTTCAAACCAATGCCCTTCTTCCAATTTGACGGAACAAATTTTAATTCTGATTGGATTCGATAGAACCATTTCGGAACTAAATCCCAGACATTCTCGCATCGTTCTAGGGCACGGGGTCCCGCTGAGTGTAGGCACATATCATTACCGATCACCACGGTGTATTATCATGTTTCACCGCTTGTTAGGCAGTCTGCATAGAGGACGGCGTAACTCGTGTCAACGCCTCACGAGTTACGCTGTCCTCTATGGGCAGTCTGTACTCCAAGGTGTGATGTCTGCTATATAAGTCTGTGACTCCAAGGTATAGTATAGACAATACCTATGCCAGCTTCCTGGCATGATCAGTCCATCAAATTGAACATCTTTCTCAATGGGCCAAAGGTCGAAATTGCGAAAAAGAAATCATATGTTCCATATAAAACTGAATTTTTAAAAGATTTTTATATATATATATTTGAGCTTTTAACAATCCTAATCGACGAAAATACGATTTCGATTAGGGTGCTTCACAAAGTAGGTATGAGAATTCTAATTTTGTACGGTGCGCGATTTCGAACGTTAGGGTTTCTCTAAAAAATAATCTTCAATCTTCTTTTGTATTAAGATTTTTTAAAAGAATAGGTCGCTTCGCTACCAGCTATGAAATTGTAGGTTTTTGTACAAAAGCTTGATTTTGCTCGCAGTTCTCGTCATTGTAGCAAAATAAAATATTAACCAGTTTATAAGTCTAATCATAATCATTTCGATGCAAAAAGTTTAATTAAAATCGGTCTAGTAGTTTTTACGCGGTACTCGAGCAAACACAGATACCTATCTAGTTTTATAATAGGTAGAGTTTGATAAAGTTGTGTTTTAATTAAAAGCTCATAATTAGACTTAAAATCTGTATAAGTATTTTGTATCTGGCTACAAAGACGACAAATGGTGCGGACGAAGTTGAGTTGTCTACTGCCCCCTTACCCGCACTTTCGATCTTCACTAAATCGCCACTGTTTCGGTCCGCACTTCATTGTAATAGAGTTGAAATTGGAACGAAAACATTCACGCAAAAGTTCGAATCGAATGTGCGGGTAGACCCTCTGTGTTTGTTCGAGCATCATATAAAGCGTCTAAATGCTTATTAGTCTTATAAACTGGTGGATAGGTTAAAAATAAAACCGGTCAAGTGCGAGTCGGGCTACTCGCGCACCGAGGGTTCCGTACCACACCACCACAGAACACAACATTATACTTAGAAAAAAAAACTTTTTTTGTCCGGGACCTTTAGCGCAAGACCGACTCACACTTAGCCAGTTTTTAGTATTTGTTGTTATTCTGTAGGGTTTGCTCTATAATCACACTAAGTTTGACGCTTGTATGTATTACCGTTTTTACGATAGAGCGTGAAGAAAAAACGTTGATAAAAACTAGTTTCTTGTTGAGAACCCCCCTTAATTTTTAACTTTTTGACATTTTTATAATTTGTTAACAAATCCGCCGTAATAACGCATAATCTGAGAAAATTTCAACTATCTAGCTATTACGGTTCAAAAGTTACAGCCCTAAATAGGTAGGACAGACGGACGGACGGACGGACGGACGGACGGACGAACGGACGGACAACGTAGGCTTAGTAATAGGGTCCCGTTTTCACCCTTTGGGTACGGAACCCTAAAAGAGTACCTAAGTATACCCATATTTTATTTAGCTACGGTGACGGGAACCGATGCGGACAAATTCGCGGGCAAAATCATTTTTTTTTATAAAACCCCGTAATTTAATGGCCGGTAGTGAACCCTAAAACACTGTTAAAAAAATTTGAAGAAAATAATACTGTAATATTTTTTAGACGAACTCAAACGTTTGAAATGGTGCCCTGTACAAAATTCGAATTTTCATGTTTTTTCAAGCACCCTAAATTTTCGATATTGGTCATAGACCATCGACAAAGTTGTTCAGTTTGAGGGTCTGATCGTCCTCTTTATAGGTATATGGTCTAAGCCTCTTTAAAAACCTTCGGCATATTTTGGAGCCTGTATGGCTTTTGGTTAGAGGGTCACCATTTCAACAGCATTTATTTTTGATTCATGCTTTTAGTGCCACACCTTAAATTCGCTGCATATTGGTGCCAAAATTGGTGTCAACGCACCATCGGGTATCAATCTATAATTTTTAACTTATTTTTCAGTTTATGAAAGTGTCCGATATGCCTTAGGGTAAAATTGTAGTGAAACTTTCTTTTTGTAATACGATCCACATTATTATGTAGGTACCTACAATTTAACGTGAATAAATAAATTAAAATGAAATGTTTAAATTAAAATTAAAGTAAAAATATATTTATTACACAAAAACACGTTTAGTTACATTGTGGCTCGTTGGACCTCTACACTACACTTCACTGGGCCAGTTCTAGAGATACCAAAAAGCCCTCCCAGTTTGGTGAGCTATGGATAAGGTTTAAGGCACATTTACCATATTTTCCACCTTTACTCTCCTTGCTATATGTATAAATAAGTAAGTATTTCTAACTTGTTCTACTTTCACATCACCTATCATAAATTTCAAAGAACTTTGGCGAATTTGGACCTAGCCATTTTTACGAAAACTAAAAGCCCTTCAGGACGGCGGTCATAATTATTATAAACAGAACAAATTAAGGCATTTTTTTAAAAAACTTTCTCATCTCTAGAAGTCCGGGTTCAAAAGTAGAAATTACTAGTAAAATAGACAAATCATCCAAAAAGCAGTAGCAAAACGCAACCATGACACCTATTTTCATCTAATATTATCACTGAGGTAGTTTTTGGACGTTACGGAACGTATTTGGCTTTATTGAACTGATAGTTCGTGTGATTTTGTTTGATTCCATTATGATAATATGCGTAGAAGATTGAGTGGGCTACCTAATAAGAAAGATTATGAGTTTCACACCCTTGATATAAAAGGTATCATAAGGAGAAATACCTTTCCCCCAACTTCTACAAATTACAACCAATTTCCTTTTTTTTAACCGACTTCAAAAAAAGGTGGAGGTTTCTCAATTCGACCGTATATATATATTTTTTTTATGGTGTTCGCGGATAACTTCGTCGTTTATGAACCGATTTCGATGATTCTTTTTTTGTTGTAAAGGAGATATCCCAAGAGAGGTCCCATGATAAGGAAACCAGGATCTGATGATGGATCCCAGAGATATCGAGGGGAACCTTCGAAAATCGTAGTGCCGACTAGTGCGTTTGTTAATGTTAGTTTTGTTTCACTCTACACTAAGTTTCATTCATGTATGGGATGTCTGGGTCTCACATTATATGGCCTTCCGCCAAACTTCTTTAGACACTGTTTCATCGCACCTTCATCTTACTCATTCTTAACCATTCCGGTTCATTCAGACATTTTACTACATCTCCTGCTGCGTAGTATGGCAGCGTGATATAGCGGTACGTGATAAGGCTAGGTATATCACGCCTTTTATCTCTTTTTAACTGATCTACTGTATCACCAGCATATAACAGACATTCGAGTCATTCGACAAGTAACTAGGTAATTCATCCTCAAACATTCAGTAACTCAAACAACTGTCCGTTGAATAACCACGTCAGTATACACATCACCGTGTGAGAAGACTTGATCTTGTACCTACCCATCAGAATCTGAAATCCCGTTTGCACACACCACATTTTTTTTTTCCCTCCGCTTCAGTCAACGCTCTCATGATTATCACTTTTTGGTACAATTTGTGGACAATACTTAGGGGACTGGGCGGCCCGATAGTTTTTATAATTCCGTATAAGAACTTGGTTCTTATAAAATGGAACAATGGAAAATTCTAGTGTTAGACCAACAGATTCAGTTTCCCGAATAAATATAGCACGGCGCAACAAAACGCATAAAATTGAACACATGCTTATACATACTTATAGCTATTTTTTGTAGAATTCTAAATGGAATAAATCATTTCATCCTGAAACCAAAATTGCTAAATGTGAGCATTGCTACAACTACATTTTTAAACAGAAAGTTGGTAGTTGTAGTATGTTTCTGACCACCCCAAAGGAATTACGGTCGTGAGTTTATGTATGTATAATGGAATTCCCATCTTTGTAATTTGCTCAATGTTTATACGCCATGCATTTTTAGATAGCTGTATAATATTGTCTCACTACGACTTTACATAAAATATTAGTACTGGCAGATGCACTATTTCAGGAACTATTTATTTTATGTACTTGTTATAAAAAGAAACGTCTCCAATATTTTGTGAATTCGTTGTACGCCAGCGCAACGCCTGCTCCATGGTTTATTTAAAAGACTTATTTATATCTCCGCTCCCTGAAGACCTAGCCTCATAAGATTTTGGATGCCTAGGGCACTATTTGAGCACTATTTTTGAGTGTAAATTCGATGCTGCAATGCAAGCCGTTTTAGCCACAGAAAATGTGTACGCTACCTTGACGTCAAGCCAGCGTACCAGGTAAAAAAAATCGATATCTCGTAAAGTATAGAGGCACTATTTATTTGTCCTAGGTTAGTACCTAATTAGTAGCCTAATTAGTATTAGGCACTATTTAGGAACTATTTATTGGCATCAATTCCAGCCAGATCCCTTTCATGTTTTTTGTGTCCGTATAGCTAGCGTACACACGCTAGCTATACGGACACAATTTTTTCACACTTCTTAAATAAAAAAAATGCTTATTCTATGGCGTCGATTTGAATTTTAATTCATAGTTCTTTTTTCGAGATTTTTTCATAAATCAATGTCCGATTATACTGAGCAATTCAAAATAAATCAATAACAATGACGCATAATTTTTGAAAAAAATTAGAAATATTTGAAATAATGCTTTTTTTCTCAAAAAAATTGTATGGAAAAACAGTGTGCGTTTTACTAAAAAGGTATAAACGTTCCAGAAATAAATGGAATCACAATGTCAAAAAAGGTTTTTTACTTAGTACGTGATACATAGAGGCAACATTCTCATGGAGAAAAATTTTACGAAAATTCTTTAGATAACATTATTTATTAATTTAAATCCATCTTACTCAGAGTGAGCCCCTCGGTTCCGAATACATTCACGCAAGCACTTTCTTAGTTCACTTTTAGTTACTCTTGAAATAAAGGTAAAATCTCATTACCTCCGCTGCGTTTATTATGCGCTGCCTTAACGACCTAAACGACGTAGAAGACTTAAGGCAGCGCATAGTAAACGCAGCGGAGGTAATGAGATTTTACCTTTACTTCAAGAGTAAAGAACTAAAAGTGAACTAAAAAAGTGTTTGCGTGAATGTATTCGGAACCGAGGGGCTCACTCTGAGTAAGATGTGTAGATTTATCTAAAGAATTTTCGTAAAATTTTTCTCCATGGGAATGTTGCCTCTACGTATCACGTACTAAGTAAAAAACCTTTTTTGACATTGTAATTCCATTTATTTCTAGAATATTAAATACCTTTTTAGAAAGCTAACAAAACGAGGAATTTATTTCAGTAAAATGCACAGTTTTTTTCATACAATTTTTTTGAGATTAATAGTATGACTTTCAAATTTTTTTTTTTAAATTAACCGTCATTGTTATTGATTTATTTTGAATTGCTTAGTATGATCGGACATTGATTTATGAAAAAATCTCGGAAAAAGGGTTAGCTATGAATTAAATTTCAAATCGACGCCATAGAATAAGCATATTTTATTTTATTTAAGAAAAAGTGTGAAAAAATTGGGTTTTTGTAAAAAACCTTAAATTCCAAATATCTCGAAAACTATTAATTTCCGACTCCATATATGCGGGTTCACATAATTGCATTTAGGCTGCCCTTTAACGTCCTGAAAGGAATACGTCGAATTACAAATAACCCTGTCGAACTGGATATACCGTAGAAAGAGAAAGTAATATTCTTTTACTTTTTTCATTTCATAAGATTCTGGTCGACCATACTAGGTCTCAGAGGCCAAGGAATCACCAAAATAAAATGGTAGATAGGAGAGGCCTTTTGCTATCTCGCCATGCCTAAAAATTCCAGCATCGTTGATTTATTTAGGTGAATTTTTTAGGGGTTTTCTCAAAAAAGTCCAAAAATCAGCATTTAAGCGTGAATAAAAAAAAAGTTGTCGGTAGGTACAACCTCCAAAACTTTTTTTTTATTCGAATGTCCAATGTTGTACGGTTCTACTGAAATTTAAATAACTAGTTTTTTTTATTGACCTTATGTTTTTTTAGAATAAGAAAAATAAAATTTATCTTCAGATTTATTGAAAACTTCTCTAGTCTATCCTCTTTCTAACGATATGCCATTTATGCCGGACGTGAAAACCGTCCTCCTAGTTTATCGGGGCGCGTTCGGCCGATATTCGATATGCAGGATATACATTAGGATATACATACAGGGTCCTTCTTAATATGCTGACACTTTTTTAAGGGCATGATCAGACCATCAAACTGAATAACTTTCTCTATGGGACCAACATCGAAAACCCGAAAAAAAAATCTATTGTCCCATACATTTTGGCTCGAGTAAGTTTGCAGTTTTGTATGGAGGAGCAGATTTTTTTTTCACGATTTCGTTGTTGGTGCCATAGAAAAAGTTGTTCAGTTTGATGGTTTGATCATCCCCTTAAAAAAGTGTCAGCATATTAAGAAGGACCCTGTATACACGCCAACACACGCGTACTAGGTCGAAATTTCATCTCACTCTTGCGCAGTGAATTCTGATTGCCATCTCTTTCTTACATATGGTACTAACGGACCTAGAACTTGAAATTAAAAAAAAATACAACGGGTTGCACTCCAGCACGGGTAGCATGCCAACCCGCGATAGCCGTGATACGGCTTTATCACGTCTTTTATCTCGTTCTTTTGCGCGCGAATGAACGAGATAAAAGACATGATAAAGCCGTATCACGGCTATCGCGGGTTGGCATGTTACCAGTGCAGGAGTGCCGGCAGAAGTTAAAACTAAGAGATCTTACGTTTTTCGATGAGGGTGACATCACGGTCCTGTTTATAATTTTTTACCTATCCATACCTTAGATCCATACCTATCCCAAAAAGTGCACAAGAAACAAAAGTCTCGATACAAGTAATGTAAGTTTTTAATTTCATTGTTTTTTTCTGTTTTGTTCATGTCTGGAACGAAATAAAAATAGGTACATATAAATTGCCGACCTATTTCGATAATATCATTATCATTTCTGAAACCAGGAGAGAAAATACAGATGGGTCTTGCAAACTTCAAGCGAAAAATGCAAGTCTTGTGTTCAAGGCCAAAATCCACATCGGTTCACTACGCTAACGTGCATGCAGAATTGCAGACCCTACAGGTCAGTTAGAATTAGGAGCAGCATTCTGGATGATTGTTGGTAAATTTCTTTTGCAAGTTATATGTTGGTGGTCCGAAGATAAAGTCTGAATTACCTATCAGGATTTTTTTATGCAAAAAATTTTTGGTGCACTGATTTATAATGAGTTGTGTGAGGACGAGTAACAAAAAAAATTAATTTGTACATTTCATAGTAAATTCATTCAGATCAAACTTATTGTATCAGAGCTAACGGCAGAACTTCAGTATCCAGGGACGGGAATTCGCACAAAGCGCTCAGGAGTGCGATTTTTGAATCTCATTCGCTGAGTTCAGCAGTTGAAAATGTCAAAATTACTGTGGAGATACGCATCTTTCTACTGCTGATTTGACTTTCAAAAATCGCACTCCTGAAGTATGATTTTTGAAAGTCAAATCAGCAGTAGAAAGATGCATATCTCCCATGCGTGTGGATTCTCTATGATATCTCCACAGTAATTTTGACATTTTCAACTGCTGAACTCAGCGAATGAGATTCAAAAATCGCACTCCAGTGGAGAATGTCAAAATTACTGTGGAATATGCATCTTTCTACTGCTGATTTGACTTTCAAAAATCATACTTCAGCAGTGCAATTTTTGAAAGTCAAATCAGCTGCAGAAAGATACATATCTCCATAGTAATTTTGATGTTTGAAACTGCAGAGTTCAACAAATGAATTTCAAAAATCGCACTCCTGGAGTGCGATTTTTTACTATGGAGACATGCATCTTTCTACTGCTGATTTCACATTCAAAAATCGCACTTCTGGAGTATCATTTTTGAAAGTCAAATCAACAGTAGAAAGATGCCTCCATAGTAATTTTGACATTTTCAACGGCTTAGTTCAACGAATGAGTTTCAAAAATAGCACTCCTGGTATTAAACATTGATTTTAACATGGCTCGGACACGTTCAGATACCTTTAAAATGGGCATAGGACGACAAGACATAGGAGGCAGAACATAGGCTACCTACTACAGGAGCCTATCATTTATGGGTGATGTTGTACTGAAAAGTAAAGAGGTGTCACTCCTGTCCTGTCCTGTCTCGTGTCAAAAGGTACGAAGATCACGAACAAAAAGGGTCTCGACTTAATTTTAGTTTAGAATTTTGCACATGTGGCAGATTTTGGTACTGCCAACTTTTTCCACACGTTATAATTTTCATTAAAGAATTTTGTTTCGTAAATTGTTTCACTTACCTTGCTCATACTTACTTTCGCTGCCGACGTTTTCCTTTCTTAAAGTTTAGTCTTGTAGATAATGTACCTAGATGTGTATTTTTCTAGATTTTTATAAAAGTGTGGGGTTGTATACCCACGTAACTTGGTGTAGGATGTTTTAAGAGAAGTCGAGGGTAACTTATTAGGTAAAGTAGTTAAGGCAGCACTGAGCCTATTGTGCTGCCCCCGATCGTATTTTTTTTATTCCTTAACAGGAGAATGGACGTCGCCGTCAGGGTCGACCCCGAAACAGATGGAGAGACGACCTGGATACATTCGACAAAGAGTGTATGGAACTGGCTCAGGACAGGGATGCATGGAGGATAAACGGGGAGGCCTTTGCCACAGCCCGGACACTACATACAAAAAAATATATTGACAAGATGACGTCAGCACATGCGAAACCAAAGAAATTGAACCTTATGTTTTCTTCTTAGGTAACGAATAACCAGTGCGAAGTAACAAGAGGGCGATAGAGGGGGTGAGGTAAAAAGATGGTGGGAGGAAGAGAGTGTTCGTACTATATCTAGTAATAGATACTCTTTCTTATACTGTGCCTTTGCCCAGCAGTGGGATGAAATAGGCTAAGAAAAAAAAACAATTAAACAATATAAAAAAAACAAGAATGTCATAGTGTCGTCACTGCTGATTATCAATTTATCATGTCACTGCGGATTTGTTTTTTAATGTTTATAGTTATTATCTTTAAAGATAATAGCTACAAGCATAAAACATAATAATCCGTAATGTTTCGATAAATTGAAAGCCTATCAGGACTACAATGTGACATTCTTGTTTTTTTGAAATATTGTTTAATTGTCAGAAATAAAAAAATACGATTGGGGGCATCAAAATAGGCTCGGTTTTCGGCAGCCTTATGGTAAATGTTCGTGTTACGTTTGAGCATTACAGTGTACTGTACCTACATCCCGGGATGCCAAATTATGAAAACAACAAATTCTTGTTATTGTTTTCTTTAGCCTTTATTATCTGGTAAAACAATTTAAACGGTGCATGATATGACACGGACATTTGTTGTATTGATAAGCTTTATAACTAGTTCAATTTTGAAAAGTTAAACCACCAGGATGAGTGGGACCGCGGTTTGTCTACACTGCGGGCAATAACAAATTACAAAAACTAGACACGAAATAGACACGGCTCTTCAATAAAGATAAACAACGTAGGCATAGTAGTAGGAAGTAGTAGGGTTCTGTTTTCACCCTTGGGTACAGAACCTTAAAAAGAAGAAAAGATTTAGACAGCTTTAGCTAAACATTATTCTTGTGTGTCGACTACAGAACTGCATTTTATGTCATGATGCTTACCTCCTTGTTGACGAAATCGCGGAATTTAATTGATAAACCCTGTCGTAGTTGAGACATTGCAAAATAATTATTGTTTTATTCTCTTTAAGGTATGTAATATGGTAAACAATTAGATTCCGTGATCGTACATTACGATGCAGGTGTTCTGGTGTACTTGCAAGTTAGGTACCGTACAGTACGAATTTTGTTGTATATTTGTATGTAAACTTCATACTACTACTTTTAGATATCGACACATTTCAGTATCACTTATGGATTTATTTATTCTTGTCTGTAAACAAAATAGGCTACTTACTAAAATATCCTTGGTCTTAAATTGTAACAATTCATTCAAACTGCAAATTAGTCAACATCCATTCACAGATGTAAGTTTCAATACAAAAACTGTTTATTGTAAGTAGCAGTTAATCAACTT
Organism: Agonopterix subpropinquella; assembly: GCA_922987775.1. Classification (NCBI taxonomy): domain Eukaryota; kingdom Metazoa; phylum Arthropoda; class Insecta; order Lepidoptera; family Depressariidae; genus Agonopterix; species Agonopterix subpropinquella. Next base: position 29,994,510 of record OV277693.1, read on the forward strand.
TTTAGTGACAACTGTAGCAAAAGAAATATTATGACTTAATTAAATCACAATATTATTTGTAAAATATGTTGTGAAGGAATAGAAGTATAAGGCGTTGTCCTAATTGGCCATCGGTTGCGCGAGCGTGCGACGATCGCATAGCACCGATCGAATGAACCCACGATCAAACATATTTGAGCTAAAGTTCACGCGGTCGCGCTATGGTCAATTAGGACACTGGATGGAGATCGGTATTTCAGATCGCGATTTTGAGCGATCGGTAACTGAAGGGGATGCAATGCGATCGCCGCACGCTCGTGCGAGCGAGGGCCAATCAGGACAACGCCCAAGAGAAGTGCCAGTCGATAATGTGTGTGAAGTGCGCGGCTGCGGTCGCAGGTCAGTGGTCAGTGGTCGGTGGTAGGTGGTCGGTCAGAGTGCGAGTGTGTGACCTGCGCCTGCGTCTGCCATGCCGCCCTAACCTATCTCAGGCACACCTCACTCGTCTCTGTTGTTTGTGTGTTGAATAATGCGAAATTATTATTAATTTATAGCGTTTATTGAACAGATTCACATAAAGGTAACATACAAAAATGTTTTTTTTTTATAAATATATTATTAAATAAGGATAGGCAATTAAAATATTATTTGATAAAATACTGCCACGACTACGCGTAAGAACTGAATACAATCAGGTGAAACATACAACACAATGTAATCGTAACCATGTCGTGCACTTAAAACAAACTAAGTTAAAAGATCACTGTAACGTTAAACTATAAAATCTCATTCAGATCGGATTTGTACTTGCAGAAAACATTAGGTCATCATCATCATGGGCAGTGTTTAACAAAACATAGAAACTGGCAAGGCAAGTAATGCGTGCGTACTTTGTCTAGCGGTGCGCCTGCGGTCGGGCCGCGGTCTCTATTGTTTCTTTGTGACGGACAGTTGACAGCGAGAACGACCTCCTCTACACGCACGTGCGGACGTGCGGACGTGTGTGGGGACGCGGACGACGGACGTGCGGGCGACGAGACACTGACTGAGTTAGTCGTAGCGGTTAGGTGATATTAGGTGAGGGCGCAGACGCAACGCGGCGCCGCGCGGAGCGAGTCGCGCCGCGCCGCGCCGGACGGGGGGCGGGGGCGGGCTCGCTCCGCGCCGCGCCGCGCACACAGAGGCAGACATCACTGAGATCACTTGCACACGTTTCACAGGCCTGATCTCAACACAAAAAGCAAAAATACCTAATTCATTCGTCATTGTTAATTAGGCCAAATTAATTATTAACTTTTAGCGCAGGCTTAAAATTATTGTAAGAGAGTATTGGGTGAAAAATACATTTGACGATTCGCCAAAGGACGCGTCTTGTTTTTATCACGTACTAAGTCACATTCTCATCGATAGATACATTATTTAGTAAACATCGTAGCGGTAAAAGCAAAACAAAACAGTCGTAAAAGTGTGGTGTCCTGTTAATCACATATTACGTGTCCAGATATTTATAAAGAAGACTCGTGGCCGACTCGCTCGGCCTGTGGGCGAGTGGTGAGTGGCAAGTGGCGAGTCGGCCAGTCGGCCCGCTCGCTGCTCCTCGGCCCCGGGTCGGTCGCCTGTCTGTCGCTCGACTACGACTATTTACACAAAAAGCTTGAATATACAGCATTGTTAGATGCGGAAATTCGCCGAAATTATACTATTGAGTTATGTTTACAATTGAGTCCACTTGCAAATAATGATGTTAGGTATAAAGAGAGCGCGCAGCTAAGTGGCGAGGGCCACGGACCGGAGTCGTGTCGCACGCGACCCGTCGCGAGAAGCGGCCGAAAGTCGGTATGCGGGAACCGCTACGATTGTCTGAAGCCATCTAAGTTACTGTTTTACTCGCTTGTCAACTTTCTAAAACTATAAAAGTAGTTTTCACCCGATCTCATTGTGGTATAGAGATGAAACAAAGAAACACTACATTAATGGATTAAAGTGCGCGACGCGAGCTCGCTGCCTGTATCTATGTCTTACTTTTGACGACTAGCTTGGCCGAGACCTCGGCCTGGCCGGCGGCGTTGGTGGCGCGGCACGTGAACGTGCCCGAGTCCTCCTCGTACGTGTTGCCGATCAGCAGCACCGCGTTGTCGCCCTCGTGGATCATCTGAGCACAAAACAAACACATAAGTACTTAACAATATTTGTATAATGCCGAAGCCGAACATTCTGCCGGCCGAAGGTTCAATCATAAGTACCGACAAATACAAGAATAACTATCTAAAAAGTACCAAAATAATGCAACATCTATAATGGTTATTTTGTCGAGAACGCGTAATTTATGTATTAAGGTCAAGGTAATATATGCCTTGAAATGTGGAAGAATTTATTAAGTTCATGAATTTATATCAATATTAATAATGGATTCAATTTAGCCACGTTTGAGTAAAGCTTTAATTTTGAGTGAAATAAATTTGCATCTTTAAATCGTTCTAAAAATCTTCATTTTAACAGTAACATTGTAACAAACAAAGTTGCTAAATACAATGCTTCGGCTTAAGCCAAATCTTCGGCATATTTTGGCCGAAGATGACTTATAATAAGCAGAAAGACAGATTCATCAGAGGAGGAAAGGTCGAATATCTCACCTGGAAATCGGGGGTCTCAGGGATGCGTGCGCCCTCGCGCAGCCACTGCACGGTGGGCTTGAGCTTGCTGGTGATGTGGGTCTTGAACTGGGCGGGCTGTCCCTCGCGGACAACCACGTCGCGCAGCGGCGACAACGCCGGCAACGCGTCCTGCGGCTCCGGGGCTGCGACGCGCAACTTTGCGGCCACTGCGTTGCGCCCCGCCGCGTTGTACGCCGCGCACCGGTACTCTCCCTCGTCCTCCGGGAATGCCTCCGATATGCGCAGCGTGTACCTCTCGCCCGCCCGCGACATTTGGAAGTATCGCGACGGCTTGATCAGCTTGTCGCCCTTGTACCATTGCACCGTCGGCGTCGGTTCACCAACTATTTTGCAACTGAACTCAACGGCCTGCCCTTCAGCGACCGCTTTATCTTTTAGAGGCTCTAGTATCTGCGGGGCGGAGTCGGCAGCTTTAGTCGCAGGTTTAGGCTTCTCCTTGACGGCGGGCGCGTCGACGGAGCACTCGGCGTCGCAGCGAGCTTCGCCGGCGGCGTTGATAGCCACACACTCATACTTGCCGGAGTCTTGCGTGTATGCTTCTAGAATGAGGAGGGTATACGTGCCGTCCTCTTCGAGGATCTTGTGTCTGATGTCGGGTTTTAGCTTGGTGCCGTTCCTCAGCCAGTAGACGTCTAAGGGTTTGGTGCCGGTGACTTTGGTATCGAATCGCACGAGCTGGCCGGCGGAGACGCTAGCACTCTGCGCGGTGAGGGTGAAGCAAGGCGGCACAACGCCGCCGCGGCCGGGCCTTCTCTTCTCCTCCACTACTAGGTTAGCGCTGCACTTGGCGGTACCGCCCCTGTTCTCCGCCACGGCCGCGAATACCGCGGAATCTTCCACGAACACCTGTCTGATAATCAGAATAGATTTGGTGCTGAGAGTGTGGATCTGGAAGTCCTGCGAATTCTGTATGGGGAAGTTCTCTCTGTACCACTTGATGGTGGGCAGCGGATCGCCGTCAAACTCGACCTCGAAGCGAGCTGATTCTTGCTCGAAGACGCGCGCGGGCTGCATCTTGCGCGTGAAGACAGGAGGCTTGCTAGGCTTCACGACCCCGCTCACGACGCGCTCCTGCGTCTGCGCTTTGTGCTCGACCTCCGTCGTCTCAGTAGACGTAATTTTACGAGTAATCTCCGTATCACCCACTACCTCTTTTTGTACTTGCTTCTGTTTCGCTATGTGTACTTCTTTGCCGTGAACTGTGGATTCTGATGGATCCGGTATTCTAGGCTTCTTGACGACCTTCTTTTGCACTTGCTGCTGAGTCACTTCTTCAGTTTGTTCTCTGAAATGTAACGATTGGGGAAGTTAGAATAGCATTCCATTATACTTATCAATAAAGAAGTAGGTAATGTAGTAATGTCTGTGAACTCACAGGGTATCCTGGTATTTGGTGGCCATGCCCTTGGTGACGGAGGTGGCGACGATTTTCTCCCCGGGGATGGCGTACTGGTGGGAGGACTCGCGCAGGCGGGTCTCCTTCACAACCTGCCCGTGCTCCAGCTCCTGAAGCTTGTTGTAATACTCCTCGTTCTTCTTCTTCTTCACCGACTGCTGCCATTCCGTGTCTGGTTCTTTGACGACCTTAGGTTTCAACTCGGGCCTATGGTCGATGGTGCCCTGCCGCTGCAAAGTCTGCCTTTCCTCGAAAGTCTTTTCTAGTTCTGTTCCGGAGCGGTGATATTGTGACGTCTCATCATACCAAGCTGCGTGGGATCAAGTAACCAAGTTAGAAACGTGTAGTTGCAGAACAATTATGGAAACTCGAAACATACCTCTGCAAGGATCCGATGCTAAGCCGGTAGAAGCAGGTGATAGAGCAGCGCGTCACCTCGGGGGGTGAGGGAGCGGGTGAGGGGCGCGGAAAGGGAGGGGGAGTTATATTTGTGCTAAAGCGGTCTGTGGGTGTGTGCGTGAGAGTATTGTGTGTTAAGCAGCAGAGTTTAATAGCTATTCTTTTTATCGTCAAACTCGATTTTCAATAAGCATCTTCATATAAGGAAAACTATGCTTTAAGTGCATAATGTTCGTTAAAGAAGTAGTGTATAGGTAGATCGAAACTTTAATTGGTTCCAGATATTAAAGGGTGCTTTAGACCAACAAACTGAAAAATTTAATTATCAGCGTACTTTTATCGATACGTTTATCGATATTGCATCAGCAATAGTATGAATCTACTTGAGATTCATACTATTGCTGATGCAATATCGATAAACAGAGATAATTTTGAGCACGTTGTTTCATTTATAGAACGTAGGCTTCTTATACTCAGTTTTTGGTATGGTTTATTTCTACACATACTTAGACTGTTTAAACAAATCCACAGATGAATAAATTCACCCAAAAATCCATAGATAAAGTTATAAACATTATAATTAGCTTCAGATTCAACATTTTCAGAATAGCTCATATCAAGAATTATTAAAACTTTTACAAAATAGCCATTATACAAATTAAAGGGCTTTCAACGAATTGGACATGTAGCGAAATGGTTTTAATTAAACTGGTTTAATTCTCTAGAATCTCATGGCAAAAAAAACAAGTAAAAAATAACGATTTTCACACGGTAGTGTCAAACTGTCATCTGTCTAGTCATAGTAGGCCCTTTACAAACTGCGACTTTTTGCAGCTATAAAAACGCGCGTTTGTCAATCGCGTGACTACCTCTCTACACTAGCACTTAACAGGCGTTTGTATCGATTCAAACGTGTGATTGCACTTGTATTGTAGCGATGCACATGCACGTTTCTCCCGATGCAGACGCGCGTGTGCATTGCAACAAAGGCTGTCGACGAATGACTGACCGAATATAACGAACGTTTTGCGTCGTGGCTGTATCGCGTTTACATCGATGCTATATCGCGTTTGCATCGATGCTGTATCACGATTGCATCGATGCTGCATAGCGACTGAATCGATGCAGAAGCGCTGAAAAAGTCAAAGTATTAAAGGGCCCTAATCTAATTACCCCAGTGTCGCTTACTCTAAAATTGTATTTCCTTATTTGCCATCAGATTCTGGTAGCCATTTTGTTTTTCAATCGATTCGATGACTTGTCGATCAATTTTATGCATAAATTTTGAAGATTATATTGACCTAAAAATATATAAATATATTATATTGACCATTTGTTGACTAAAAAACTTGTTAACTCATTTTCAAAGCTACCCACATGAATACGTATATAGTTTACTGGTCTAAACCATCCTAGAGAGTGAAATAATTAAAGTTGCATCTGCAGTAATAGTAGTTAAGTAATGTATGTGAGACTCACGGCGCGGCGCGTTCTTGAGTACGCCCCGGTAGTCGTCGTGGCGCGGGATGACCTTGAGCTCGGTGTTGGCGAGCGCCTCGCCCGCCGAACTGCGCGCGATCACCTCTATCTTTCCTGTGTCGTACTGCCGAGTCTTCGGAATGTCGAAGTGGTACATTCCGTCGTAGGTCAGCTTGTACCTGGAGCCCTGTTTACACCGATACTCGTTATCACAGATCAATTTTCAAAGTCATAATTTTAAGTTATTATATCCCATTAATTGGGATCGGCACAAACTATCCGTAGCCCGCTTAAATTTTTTGGCAAAAGTCAATCCGATCCGAACAGTCTCAAAGTCTCAATACAACGTCAGAGGCCGTAAGGCTAGGCAGTCTGAATAAACTCTGACACCAGGAGAGCGGTTTTAGAAACTCATTCTTTGAACTCAGCAGTTGAAAATGTGAATTGAGAACTGTTGTCTTTCTACTGCTGGTACGCCATTAAAAAAATCATACTCCAGGATTGCGATTTTTGTTTGAAAATCAAATCAGCAGTAGAAAGATGCGTATCTCCATACATTTTCAACTGCTGAGTTCAACGTATGAGTTTCGAAAATCGCACGCCTGGGCTCTGCCCACACGATAAGAAGAAGAATACAATGTGACTGCATTAGTTACGTTCGATAGAAAGGAATTTAAAAAATTTGCAAGACATGTGCCAATCACTTTTCGAAAATATGCACTACATAGAAGCTGCGTTAAAATTGTAAATTTTAGCCCTAGCTTTATCAGTTACTTTTTTCGCGACAATTCGTTTCATTCCAGGATAGCAGCAGCATATGTCCGCTATAGACTAATTGCAAAGGATAATATAATGGGCTGTAGATGTGTTTCAGACAGGAATAAATGTAAAGAGTAGTGAGTAATATTACGTTGACGATGGTGTTTCCGTTGACGAGCCACATGACGCGCGGCTTGGGGTGGCCGGTGACGCGGCAGCAGAAGCGCGCCCACTCGCCCTCCTCGACGGTCACCGGGTCCGGCCGGCTGACGAACACGGGCGCAGACCGCGCCTTGATCTCGTCCGGTACCTGCTCCGGTACCCTGCACCAAACATACAACTCACTGTTATGTTCAGTCATCGACTTAGGATACTATGGACCTTGAGTCTACGTGCGAACCAAAAGAGAACCAAAATTCAAAAAGAGCACCAATTGCGTGCCAGTCTTTGTTTGACCGACCGAGCGCGCGCGCGTTCATGATGCCGTACTGTTGTAAAAATTTGTGAAATCTACAAAGCAAAGTGAAAAAAGACGATGGTGTATCCTATTTTTAGTAAGGAGAAAATTTTTTTAGGGTTCCGTACCCAAAGGGTAAAAATGGGACCCTATTACTAAGCCTACGTTGTCCGTCCGTCCGTCCGTCTGTCCGTCCGTCCGTCTGTCCTACCTATTTAGGGCTGTAACCTTTGAACCGTAATAGCTAGATAGTTGAAATTTTCTCAGATTATTGCGGCGGATTTGTTAACAAATAATAAAAATGTCAAAAAGTTAAAAATTAAGGGGGTTCTCAACAAGAAACCAGTTTTTATCGTTTTTTCTTCACGCTCTATCGTAAAAACGGTAATTAAATTAAATAAATTAAATACTCATTTATTTCGGACCAAAAAAGACAATCCATAATTTTGTTAGTAGGATGATTAGTACAATGTTTACTTAAAATTATGTTAGTGTATGTTAATTAAATATCGACAAGGTAGGTAGGCATTATGTCTTTTAATTGACTGTCCCAATCACCAGCTCCACCCAGTGCTTTTGTATGGGACAGTCAAATCTGGCAGCAATGCATTTCAGGATGCTGTTGTTACTGGTACGCAGGCGCTGCAGTAGCGAGGCCACTTTTTTCGCGTGGAACCCGTCCGTTCGCGCCTCCGCGAACATGCCGGACGCACTGCAGCGCCTCGGCAGTCCCAGCAGCATCCTGAAAGCATTGTTATACTGGACGCGCAGCACATTGTAGGCTCGTCGCGTATATGACACCCACAGACCACTCGAGTAAAAGGATTGACAAAAAGCCCTAAAGAGCGTCACCTTTACTGGCGTCGTACATCGAGTGAATCTGCGGGCGAGCATATTGCTTCTTACCGCCAATGCCCTGCGCTCCCGCTCTATATCTTGGTCGTCCCTGAGGTCACTAGTCACTAGGTGGCCCAAGTATTTAAACTTGTCAACCAGCTCTAGCGCCACACGCGCGAGGCGTACCGGAGGCACACGATCGGGAAGATGCGTGCCCGCTTTAAATATTAACAATTCACTCTTATTAGAGTTATATTTTAAACCGTACACCCCCGCGTACGCCTCACAGGTAGACAGTAGCTTTCTCAGTGCGCTAATCGAGGGACTCAGCAGGACCATGTCGTCAGCGTAGCTGATATTATTGAGACATGTGTCGTCAATATGACTGCCTCCGTGGTCTAATGGTTAAGAGCTTTGGCTCTCGTCACGGAGGTCGTGGGTTCGATTCCCACGGGGGACACCTAGTGATATGTCACTTTGTGCGTTTTTCTCCAGTTGGTTAGGACATTGCAGGCTGAATCACCTGATTGTCTGAAAAGAAAAATGATTCCGTGCTTCGGATGGCACGTTAAGCCGTTGGTCCCGGCTACTATCTCTGGCGGTAGTAGTCGTTACATAAAAACCACGTCAGAGGCCGTAAGGCGGTCTGAAAAAACTCTGACACCAGGGCTCTGCCCCCACGATAAGAAGAAGAATATGACATCCGAGATGTGTGCTGCTGAGTTGCTCGATGAGCTGGTTGACGTACAGGTTGAACAGGAGAGGCGAGCTCAGCCCACCCTGTCTCACCCCGCACTCCAACACATACTCATCCGACAGACCACCAGCCCATCTCACTTGGTTTTTTTTGGTTTTTGTACCAGAATTGAAGGAGGGAGATGCATTCCGCCGGCACACCCGCGCCCTCCAGCTTGTCCCAGAGCAGATCGTACACCACGAGATCAAACGCTTTGGACAAGTCCAGAAAGCACGCGTATATCGGCGTCCTCCGCGCCGTATAGTACTTGACAGTATGTTTTAAGCTCAAAATAGCACTCTCTGTGGATAATCCTGATTTAAACCCAAACTGGGCATCATGCAGGTCCACTTGTTCAGTATTCAGGGCTATTGAGTATACTGTCTAGTACCTTGGCAGCAACAGTAGCCAATGAGATAGGCCGATAATTAGTCTTGTCAGAAGCATCACCTGTCTTATTCTTTATTATGGGCACAACAATTGTTCTCATGAAAGCCTCTGGTAAGTAGGAGTGACAGATACACAAATTAAAGAACAAGGCAAGCACCCGTGGTAGGTGTACCCCGGCGTACTTAAGATGTTCGATGCTGAGGCCATCATGACCAGGCGACTTTCCCCTCTGCATTTTGTGTATTACTTTACATACTTTGCTAGCTGTTATTAAAGTTATCTGTCGCCCGGCCACATTGGCCTCACCATATGTTCTAGAGTAAGACGAGGGACCCAGAGGCGACCGCACAGTGAAATGATTTTTAAACAGGTTCGCAATCGGATCTGCTCCTTGAACCCCGCCCACGCTCACGGGAAAGCTTGGTCTGGTATTTAATTTATTATCGCACTTGACCGGTTCTATTGAATACGAGCTTTTACCCGCGACTTCGTCCGCATAAATTATATACCAGATTTTAAGTCAGATGATAAGCTATCAAACAAAAAAAGTTTCATCAAAATCGGTTCAGTAGTTTTTGCGTGATACTCGAACAAACAAACACCCAAACAAACAAACAAACAAACAAACAAACGAACAAACAAACAAACAAACAAACAGACAGACAAAAAATCCAAAAATTGGTGATTTGGAATCAGGGACATCTAAAAACCATATCGTAAATATCTTCAATGTACAGACAAATTTCTGTTACAGTTTTATAATAGTTTAGATACGTTTATGTATTTCTTTTTGTGTACCTACATGTGTTTAGTTTGCGCCTAGCCTAAGCTATTATTGTACAATCGAGCCACCAGACTAACGTGCGCGGCGAGTCCCTACATAATGTAAGAAAAAGCGTATGAACTGCTTGTCGCTGGCCACCCGTGGCTGTGGCCGATGGCTCGTTTGCGCCGAGTACCCCATAAGATACAGTCCTAAGTCCTGACGTTCGCTGGTCCTGACTAACCTAACCAAACGAACATTCGCGATATGACAGAATTCTGTCATATCGTGAATTTTCGTTGTTTTTTAGAGGTTCAATCAAAGATATTGAGCCTTTAAACGTCAATGCGCGGATGCGAGATCTGTAAACATAGTACCTAGTTTGTATTGATTATGATAATTTGATTTAAAAAGAAGATAATCATGGACAAAGCGTCCATATAAGTCAATATAATAAGAAAAACCGGTCAAGTGCGAGTCGGGCTACTCGCGCACCGAGGGTTCCGTACCACACCACCACAGAACACAACATTATTAACTTAGAAAAAAAAAACGTTTTTTGTCCAGGACCTTTAGCGCAAGACCGACTCACACTTGGCCGGTTTTTAGTATTTTTTGTTATTCTGTAGAGTTTGCTCTATAATCACACTAAGTTTGACGCTTGTATGTATTACCGTTCATACGATAGAGCGTGAAGAAAAAATGTTGATAAAAACTAGTTTCTTGTTGAGAACGCCCCTTAACTTTTAAATTTTTGACATTTTTATTATTTGTTAACAAATCCGCCGTAATAAAGCATAATCGGAGAAAATTTCAACTATCTAGCTATTACGGTTCAAAAGTTACAGCCCTAAATAGGTAGGACAGACGGACGGACGGACGGACGGACGGACGGACAACGTAGGCTTAGTAATAGGGTCCCGTTTTCACCCTTTGGGTACGGAACCCTAAAAATGTGCAACAATACTCACACTTGCCACGCAGCTTCCATTTGTCGGATCTTCTCTATACTCTTCATGTGCTTGGGCAGCTGGGAGTCGTAGACGATGCCGGGCTTGCCGGCAGTCTCGATGACTGCGCGAGTCTCGTCCATGCCGTAGAGGTTGGTGGCACGGCAGACGTACTCTCCGCTGTCTTCGGGGTACACCCAGCCGAAGTTCATGGCCACGTAACCAAAGTCATAAATGGGCGCAAACCGGTTCTCTGCAAATTTGTAATGTTAATTTACTAAATTTTCTATTTTATTTATTCTCGGCCTCACCAAAAGTTGGTAAATTAATACATATAAGTATAATGCTTTAACGCAATATAGCCTGGAGTAAGTTTCATAACGTGTGAAAATTATTCGGGGTGCCAATACGAAAGAGAAAAAGCATACGAAGATATGTATGCTAGAATGAGATAAATAGACTCCCCCGAGTGATTTTTACACGTTTTGAAACGGACTGACTGATAGACGTAACTCCATTGCTTGACTAGAGGTTGGTATAGCAACATACAATGATCTGACATGTAAAAAATACACTCACTATGTAATAATGGTTTTCCGTTGAAGAACCATTCAACTTTCATGTTAGGATCTCCTACGGGCGCTAGCTGGCACTCGAACTTCGTCGATTCCATTTCCACTAAAGTGGTCTGGCTTTGTATCTGAGTTACGAAGCGCGGTGGCTGCTTCTTGTCGACGTCATACAGGTCGTCCTCCGTCAAGAAGATCTCGGAAGTGTACTTTTTGATCGTAGCTTCCATCTGGGTCAGCGCCTCTGATTTTTTCATACCTCGCGGTACTTGGTTTTGTAGAATAATGTCAGGCAATTCTGCAAATACAATCAAATAAAGTCAAATTACATTATGAGTGGTAATACAATAGAGACAAGTAAGAGTGTAATACTCACGCTTGCAGGACACCGTGCCCTTGGTGAAGTCCTCGCCGAAGTCGTTGACGGCGCGGCAGACGTACTCGCCGGAGTCCTCCGCGTACACGTACAGTATGTCGAGCGACACGAAGCCCATGTCGTAGACGGTGCGGTACCGGTGCCCGGAAGGCAGCGGCTTGCCGTTGCGGAACCATTCCACGCGCAGCTTGGGGTCCTCCTTAGGCTCCACGCGGCATTCAAACCGCACGCCCTCAGACTCCTCCACCGTGTGCGACTGGATCTGCGTAATGAATTTCGGCGCCGTGTTGACCTGTGGCTCGTCTTTGGGTGCGACGCTAGCGCGACCCTTCTCCAGTTCTTTAATCTTCTCACCGCTCATACCCTGCGGCAGCTGGGATTCGAGGATGATGTCGCGCTTGGCGCTGCAGGTGATCTTTGCCGTAGTGGTGGCGGAGCCCCACCTGTTGGTAGCGCGACAAGTGTATTCGCCGGCGTCACGCGCGTAGATGTAGTCGATGTCGAGCGCGATGAAGCCGAAATCGTTGAGCATGTGGACACGCGAGCCGGTGGCGAACGGCCGGCCGTTGTAGAACCAGTCGATACGCATATTAGGGTCGCCCACGGGCTCCACGCGGCAGTCGAAGTGTATCGGACCTCCTTCTGGGATGTCCACGTTATCCTTGATTTCTACTACGAATCTAGGAGGATTCGGTTTCTCATCTTCGACGGTGAGTTCCTCGCGTTTGTGCAGCGTCTCTTCCAACTTCTGTATGCTCTCAGTTCCAGACTTGAAATGAGAAGGTAGCTGAGGCTCGAGTACGATGCCTTGCCTGCCTTTGACTTGTAGTTTGCAGGAGACCGTCGCCTCTCCGTGTCGGTTGGTCGCCTTGCACGTGTAGAGGCCGGCGTCGCGTTGGTACACGCCACCTATTTCTAAGATCACGAAACCGAAGTCATTGATAGTCTTGACGCGAGATCCGGAAAGGAGAGACTTGCCGTTGTGGTACCACTCGACTCTCATGCTGGAGTCGTTGACGGGCACGAGGCGGCACTCGAAGTGAGCGGAGGAGTTCTCGGGGAGGATGAGGTCCGAGGGTGTGGTGACGAACTCGGGCGGACTGCCGGCGTCGTCATCGGCCGGCGGCGGGGCTCCGGAGCCCGCGTAGCCCTCCAGCGCCGCGATCTTATCGATCGTACCCTCCATGCCCTTCGGCAGCTGCGACTCGAGGATGATGTTACGCTTGCCTTGCACCTTCATCGTAGCCGTGGTGACCGCTTCGCCGTAGTTGTTATACGCTCTGCACAAATACTCGCCGGAGTCCTCCGGGTAGGTCGGAGAAATTTCAAGTATGACAAATCCAAAGTCGCAGAATGTCCTGAATCGAGAACCAGCCTTGAGAGACTTTCCGTTCCAGTACCATTCCACCTGAAATGTAAGACAATTAATAAGTTAATCGGCACCCATTAATAAAACGGTTTATTTTTAGAAGTGTCGGACATTATAAAACCATTTAGACTTGAAAATGGTTGTTACCTTGAGGTTGGGGTCGTCTGTCGGTGTGAGCCGGGCCTCGAAGTGTGAGTTCTCACCCTCCCTGAGGTTGTCGATGTTGGCCAGCGGCACCGTGAACACGGGCGCTTTGCCGCGCTCCTCCTGCACTGTCGTGTCTTTCCTGCGTATCATAGAATCCTCCAGCGTTTGCAACTTCTCCAATCCACCTTCCATGCCCTAAAATATAGTAAATACAACATAAATATTTAGAAAAAAAAAATGGTAGGAAGATTTTATTCAAAGTAAAAAGCAATACTAACCCGCGGGAGTTGCGAGTCCAGGATCAAGTTCTCCTTGGAGGTGCACTTAAGCGTGGCCTTAGTGGAGTCTCGTCCCAGCTTGTTGGTAGCGACGCATTCATACTCGCCAGAGTTCTCCTCATAGCAGTACAGTATGTCGAGAATGACGATACCGAAGTCGTGGAATGTTCTGTATCTGTGTCCGTGGGGCAGCTTCTTGCCGTTGTAGAACCACTCGACCTTGAGCTCAGGGTCGTCGACGGGCACGAGGCGGGCCTCGAAGTGGGCGCTCTGCCCCTCGACGAGCTTGGTGACGTCCTGCAGCTGGGTGAGGAAGCGCGGCGGCTCGGCGGCGGGCGCGGTGGCGGCCTGCTGCTGCGCGCCGTGCAGGCTCTCCAGCTCCCGGATCTTGGCCAGCGAGTCGGGCTGCAAGCTGTCCGAGTACACGCCCGATCGCCCGTAGCAAGAGATCGTCGCCTTCGTAAAGTCCTCCCCGTATTTGTTGTAAGCGCGACAGACGTATTCACCGGTGTCGTGATTCTGTGTATAAGATATGTCGAGAACTACGAAACCAAAATCGGACACTGTCTTGATTCTATTGGAGTGACGCATCGGTTTCCCGTTATGGTACCACTCGATTTTCATATCGGGATCATCAACCGGCACCACGGTACATTCGAAGTGCGCGGATTGACCATCTTTAAGTCCTGCGATATCTTGGATCTGTGTGGTGAACCTCGGCTTTTGTCCTTTGCTCTTGTCCACGCAATCCAGCTTGACGCTGATTTCGGCTTGTCCCCACCTGTTGGTGGCTCGGCAGGAATAGACGCCGGAATCTGTGATCTTAGTGCCGAGTATTTCGAGTACGACCATACCGAAAGCATAAACAGTGCGGATGCGATGGCTGGCCTCGATAGTTTTACCGTTGTAGAACCACTCGATGACCATGCTCTGGTCGCCAGTGGGGATGAGGGAGGCTTCGTAGTGCGCTATCTGGCCCTCGCTGATGTCCACGATGTCCTGAAACACGGTTGTGAACTCGGGTGCTCGACCTGTGTCATCGTCAGGGCTCTGACCGGGTTCTCTACGCAGAGACTCTTCCAGATCTTGAATCTTTTCCAGGCCCTCCCTGCCTTTAGGATGTTGTGTCCTTTCGATAAGGTTCTCCTTAGTCGAACAATAAATGGTGGATGAGGTGAAAGCGTCACCTTTTTTGTTGTAGGCTTTACACGTGTATATTCCGCTGTCTCTTTCATAAACGTCAGTCAGGTCTAAAGTAACAAAGCCGAAATCACTGGTGAGCTTGAACCTCGAGCCCTGCTCTAGCACTTTACCGTTGAAGTACCACTCCACCCTGAGGTTGGGGTCGTTCTTGGGCTCGACCTGTCCCTCGAGGTGCATCGGCTGTCCCTCCACTATCTGATGTTCTGGAGCGACCGGCACCACCCATTCTGGTTTAGGATAGTCTGTGTCGGGAACGGATGCCCTTCTGCCTTTGGCCATCCTAGCTTCTTCCGCTTGTTCGACAGCATCCAAGCCGGCTTTACCTTGTGGATGTTGTGTGTCGAAATATATTTGTTTGTCACCTGTACATCTCAGTGAGCCAGACGTAGTAGCGGAGCTTTTGCTGTTAGTAGCTTTGCAAGTGTAAATACCGGAGTCCTCCTCGTACGTGTGCACCATGTCTAAGGCGACGTAGCTGAAATCGTGGGTGCTCTTATACCTGGAACCCGATGGCAGAGGTTTGTTATTGAAGAACCACTCTATCTTAAGTGTTGGGTCTCTCGACGGCTCCACGTTGCACTCGAAGTGAATGTTGTCACCCTCCTTGCATATAATGTTGTTAAGATGAGTGATGAACACAGGTGTTTCATACACGGGTTCAGGGGCATCTGGTTTCCCTGGTTTAGGTTGTTCCAGAGCTCCGATCCTGTCCAAAGATTGTGGATGGAGTGATTCGCCGAGTAACCAATGGCGATCTTCTATCTTTGTGGAAGATGTAGACACTGCTTCTCCCATAAGGTTGGTAGCTTTGCAGGTGTAGATGCCGGAGTCGTCGATCCTCAGGCCGTTTATAGATAAGGTAACTAAGCCGAAGTCGAAGGTGCTCTTAATTCTGGAGCCGGTGGTGAGAGCCATGCCATTCTTGAACCATTCTATCCTCAGGTTGGGGTCGGCGCGAGGCTCGACTTGCGCCTCCAGGTACACGTGCTGGCCTTCCACCAGCTTGTCATAGCTCGTGAGGTGAGTCGTGAAAATGGGCGCTTGCTGGACTCCAGCATCCACGAACATTTCGGGTACCTTATTCATAGCCGCTTCCTTCAGTTGGATTTGTTCCCAGGACTCTGGCCTCATCGCCTGGTCCACGATGGTGGACTTAGTCTTAACTTTAAGAGAGGTGGACGATACACTGCTGCCGGCTCTATTGATGGCCTTGCACATGTACAATCCTGCGTCCTCGGCTACCACAGAGTTGATGTCTAAAGTAACGAAGCCGAAGTCGTGCGTCGTTCGGAACCGCGATCCTGTTAAATCACACGGATGAAATTAGGGGCAGTTTCAGTTGGCATGGAGATGAAGAGGCCTATTAGATACCCAACAGTGTAATTTAACGGGCTACTGATGACGATGAGGTAAATAAGTTGATGAATTATCTTGAGAATGTAGTTTGTTGAGAATATGGTGTTTTGCGATTATGATGTATTGCGAATATTCAGCGACGTAGGCATAAATTGTATTGAGGAATCGATGCTATAAGCTACTAGTTAAATTTCTCGACGCGTCATAGTTCTACACCATTTTACGAATAAACACTCTTTTTTCAGCTCGAAACTAAACAAAAAGTATGATTTCCTTCTGACCTTATGCGTTTTGAATCGTGATTATAATACGACGATAGTACATATACATAACTCACCCATTTTGAGTTCGACGCCGTTGATGTACCACTGGAAGTGCATGCTGGGGTCACCGACGGGCACAACTCTGGCCTCGTAGTGCGCGTGCTGGCCCTCCCACAGCTCGGAAGGTCCGGTCAGCATCTGCGTGAAGATGGGCTTCGAGAACTCGCGCTCGGGCTCGTCCGCCCGCCTGGCCGTCGGCTCCTCGAGTCGCTGGATCTTCTTCATGCCTTCCGGGTGCTGCGTCTCCAATTGAATCGCAGCTTTAGCTGTTGATACAACATTTTGTTAACAAAACCTCCTAGTAATATTTAAAGGGGTGGTCCAGACCATTAAACTGAATAAGTTTCACTAAGGAAACAACATCGATATTCCTAAGCGATAGAAAAAGATAGAGCGTGAAAAATCCGTGCTTCATGTTTCTATCTTTAGAAGGTTAGGCTGTGCGTTGTCTGTCAGTCTTATAAGTTTTATGAGTATAAATTTGAATTGTAAGAAATGAAAAATAAAATTACTTTTAATCTTCATGGCAGCCGTGGTGACCGCCTCGCCGAGCAGGTTGGACGCTCTGCACATGTAGACGCCTTCGTCCTCGTCCCTCACGTGGGTGATCGTCATCGACACGTATCCGAAATCGTGGGTCTTCGTTATTCTTGAACTATCTTCGATCAGCTTTTCGTTTCTGAACCATTCCACCTTGAGGGTGGGGTCACCCACGGGTATGAGTCTGCAGTCGAAGTGCGCGGTCTGTCCCTCGTGGATATTGTCGATGTTCTGGAGCGGCTGGGTGAAGACTGGTCGCTGGCGAGTCACCGGCTCCGGTATCTCGGGCCGTTTGAACGGCTCCGCAGATTCCAGCTCGCGGATCTTCTCTAGACCTTCGGGACGTTGAGATTCCATAATGATACTACCTTTTGCGGTTACGGTCATGGATATGGCCGAGGTACAGTGGCCGAGAGCGTTGATAGCTTTCACAGAATATTCGCCGGCGTCCTCGGCGACGCAGTGCTGGATGTCCAATGACACGTAACCAAAATCAAAAGTGATATGGAACCGTGAGGCGGATTGCAGGGCTTTGCCGTTGTGGTAGAACTCGATGCGTAGGTTGGGGTCGTGCACGGGTTCCACTTGGCACTCGAAGTGGGCCGTCTGGCCCTCGTAGACGTGCGTGGAGCCGCGCAGCTCCGTGACGAAGCGCGGCGGCGTCACCGCGGGCTCGTCGATCTCCATACGAGTGTGGTGGCCCTGAGCCTCGAGCTGTCTGATCTTCTCGAGACCGTTGGGGTGTTGAGTGTCCAAAATAATACTTCTGTGCCCTGCGAAGAGAATTATACTTTCAATTGAACTGTATAAAATTTAATAACAGTTATTCAGCTTCGAATTATTTAGGTACATTCGATACGGCAGCGAATCGACGTGGGAGAAAACAATTGTTTTGACCATAATGATATTGATGTCAGTCAATAAAATAGTAAGTAATGAATGAGACGCACCTGCAACCTTCAACGTAGCCGTATTGACTGCTTCACCGAGCTTGTTGGTCGCTTTGCACATGTATATGCCTGAATCTTCCGAATACGTGTACAGGATATCAAGCGCGACGTAGCCGAAGTCATGAGTTGTTCTGTATCTGTGGCCGGCTCTGATCTTCTTTCCGTTGAGGAACCATTCAATGTTGAGGTGGGGGTCGTTGATGGGCTGGACCCTGCACTCGAAGTGGGCGCGGTCACCCTCCTTTAGGTTCTCGAGGCTGGTGAGGGCAGTGAGAAACACGGGCCGCTGGCCTGGCTGCTCCTGCTCCACTGCCTTAGGACGCTCGTATCTTTCCAACTCTTGGATTTTCTTCAGTCTTTGCTCATCAAGTGTGTCCAGGTAAAGTCCTGCCTTGGCTGCAATTATAAATAATTGGTTAAAAAACATACTTTAAATTTCATTTTTGCAGTCGTAGCATAGAAAAAACGATAAACGCTTTATTAATGGAAAACACAAGAAATTGTTGTAAAATACATACTTGTTACATAAAATCACAAGCACCCTGGGGGGTTCCTTTAAAAAACTTTTTAATAAAAACCTACTCTTATTTGGTATCCTAAAAGAAAAAATAAAGCAAGAATGAACAAACCGTCAACTTTGACAGAGCTGGTGGTGACAGCCTCGCCCACAGCGTTCGTAGCCTTGCACATGTAAGTGCCGGTGTCCTCGGCGTAGGCGTACAGTATATCGAGCGCCACGTAGCCGAAGTCGTAGGTGGTCTTGAACCTGTGGCCCTGCTGCACGGGCCGGCCGTTGCAGTACCACTCGACACGCATGGTGGGGTCGTTGACCGGGGTCAGGGTGGCCTCCAGGTGGACCGGGTGGCCCTCCGCGACTTGCGCGTTCTTCAGCGGCTTGCCGAACTGCGGCTTCTCCGCGACGAAGCTCTCGTCGCGGAGCAGGCCCTTGTGCCGGCTGCCGTCCTCGAGGTATTGTATCTTCTCGAGGGCGCTTTCGTGCTGTGTGTCTCTGATTATAGATTCCTTGGCTGGAAATGTTACAATTCTTATTAATTACTAGAGTTAACCCGCGACTTCGTCCGCACAAATTATATACCAGTTTTTAAGTTAGATCATAAGCTATCAAATAAAAATAGTTTCATCAAAACCGGTTCAGTAGTTTTTGCGTGATGCTCGTTCAAACAAACAAACAAACACACAAACAAACAAACAGACAGACAAAAAATCCAAAAATTGGTCATTTGGAATCAGGGACACCTAAAAACTATAATATAATAATCTAATATCTTCAATATACAGACACACTTCTGTTACAGTTTTATAATAGTTTAGATTAGATGTGCTTTAATAGGAGCTTTCCTCGATCAGCATCATGTTTATACTTTAAAAAGAAATTTCCCGAAGATAAGTATAACAAGATCGATTTGCTGCACGCGACTTACATAACTTCGTTTTTGCAGCATTTAGTTTTATAAGTACAAGATAGTAAGAGTAACATCTAATCAAAGTAAAAACAAACGAAAAAAAAAATACTCAGCACAGCATATGCGCACGACTATATTCCCTAAGGGGGTAAGTAGTTAGAGATATTCTGAAACCTCAGAACATCCACGTTTCACTAGTAGTACCGAAACAAAAAATACTCACTCTGAACATTCAATTTGATAGAAGACGTTGCCTGTCCCAAGTTATTGATGACCTTGCAGGTGTACTCGCCGGAGTCCTCTCCGTAGACCGTAAGAATGTCGAGTGCGGCAAAGCCAAAGTCGAAGGCGGTGCGGTAGCGGTGTCCGCTCTGCAGCACTTTGCCGTTGAAGTACCACTCGACGCGCATGTTCGGGTCGGGGTAGGGCTCCACTCTGCACTCGTAGTGCGCGCTCTGACCCTCGACGAGCCGCGAGGGCCCGTTCAGCTGGGTCACAAAGCGAGGCGCCTGGGTCACGGTGACCTCGGCGTCCTCCCGCCTTCCGTAACGGGAAGAATCCTCCAACTGCTGGATCTTCTCTAGCGCGCTTTCGTGCTGCGATTCTAGTTGAAGTGATGCTTTCGCTATGCAAATATAAGTTTAAATTATTATTTCGATATTCATCAATCATCAGTTATTTCATTGTCTATTAATGCTGTATTAGAAGGAATTTGATTGACGATCACATGATGGCGTTTTAACTTATCCTTGAACCATCAAAAATATACAGGATGTAACCAAACACCCTAGTAATATTTAAGGGTGGAGGATAGTGGGTAACAACACACTATCCAAATGAAAATCTGTTCAGAGTGAAAAGGCAACAAGCATACTAAAAAAACACTTCCGCATCTATATTATTTGTGTGATGTACAGACACGCAAAATTTATAATTTATGTGCAGGTATGATGTGATGATAAAATGAATACTAACATTGAACGAACAGGGTGGAGGAGGTGACGGCCTCGCCGAGCTCGTTGATGGCGCGGCACGTGTACGTGCCCGAGTCCTCGGGGTTCACGTACTTCATGTTCAGGGCCACGTAGCCGAAGTCGTGCATCGACGTCAAACGGTTCGCTGCAATTTTATTTTATTAAGTTTACCCGCGACTTCGTTCGCTATAATGATATAACAGATTTTAAGTCCAATCATATGCTTTCAGACACAAACAGTTTCATAAAAACGGTCCAGTAGTTTTCGCGTGATGCGCGAACAAACATTTACAGTTTAAAAAATAACTAAAAGTACCTAAAAACCATTATCATAATTTTTTTTTAATATCTTCAATATACAAACACTTCTGTTACAGTTTTGTAATGTAATAGTTAAGATAAGATGGATGTATGTGTGGATTCCGACCGGCTTAAAATTGTCCATTTTCATGTATATTTCCGTGTGTAAAATAAAGTGTTAAAATAAAAATAAATAAAATACCACCCTTTTCCCATGTCGTAGGACACTACTCAGAGTTTTAGCAGGCGAAAGGCTACCTATCACCATCACCATCATGAAACTAAAAGATGTCTACAAATGAACATTTTGCTACAATTAGAACCGAAAAAGGTTGTTGGTCTTGCTAGTTGCAGCTCGGCAAACTTTGCTACAAGTAGGTACTATCTATCTCTATTAAAGTACAGTTGTAGCAGGGCTCTCTCAGCATATAAACATTTCACGATGTTTTAGGTAGTGATTGGTGTATTCTGATGCTTACTAATTTTTTTTGGACATTAGTGTCAACTAATGTCCTTCGAGTCATCGAAGCAGTCAAACTTAGCTATGGGAAAATCGTAAATAAAGACTGAAGTGGTGAGATCTCGTCAATAATATTCAATTTGAGGCTATTGACGAAAGATTAAATAGAAAGAAATATTGATTACTCACAAGCTTCTATTGGTACTCCATTACGAAGCCACTCCACTCTGAGCTTGGGGTCACCCACGGGAATGAGCCTAGCCTCAAAGTGTGCCGCTTGGTTCTCAGCCACCTTGATATCCTTCATGGGCATGGTGAAGACCGGCGCCTGGGAGATGAACTCGTCCTGGGCGCTGTGCCGCTGGTAGCGGGTGCCGTCTTCCAGCTGAGTAAGTCGTGTCAACGCTCCTTCGTGCTGCGACTCCAGGTAGATGGACTTCTTGGAGTGAACGATGGAAATGCCCGAGGTGACAGCCTCACCGAGCGCGTTGATTGCGCGGCAAGTATATGTTCCCGAGTCTTCCGGCAAACACGCCATTATATCCAGGGCCACGAAACCAAAGTTGTTGGTCTCCATGAACCGCGAGCCGCTCTTCAGCGGCTTGTTGTTGTGATACCATTCCACCTTCAGAGTGGGGTCTGAGACTGGAATCAGCCTGCACTCGAAGTGAGCTCGCTGGCCTTCCTTGATCTCTATGTTCTTCAGCGAGGTTGTAAATATCGGGGCTTGTTTTGTAATTTCATCTATCATGTCGGATCTTTGGTGTCTCGATCTAACTTCCAGGTGTTGTATTTGTTCTAGGCCGGCTTCGTTTTGTGTACCTCTTATGATGTCTGCTGTTCCTCTGCACGTGAGCCTGCAGCTCACCTCGTCGGTGCCGACCAGATTGATAGCTCTGCAAGTGTAGACGCCGGAGTCTTCCGCGATCAGGTCTATAATATCAAGCGCTACATATCCAAAGTCGTGAATAGGCCTGAATCTGTGACCTATCGTAACGGGGTGGCCGTTTTTGAACCACTCCACCTTCAAATTAGAGTCTGTCACAGGTTCCAACTTGCATTCGAAGTGGACATGGTGACCTTCGACTACATTTTCAACCGATTTAGGCTTTGTGACAAAATGTGGTTTGATGTTAATAGATTCATCTACAACGTCGGTCTTCTTGTAACGCGAGGCATCTTCCAAGTATTGTATTTTCTCTAGACCGGAGGGATGCTGCGATTCAAATATCAAATCTTTCTTGGCGATGACGCGGAGTGCACAGGAAGTGACGGCCTCGCCGAGCTGGTTGGTGGCCTGGCACGTGTAGACGCCCGAGTCCTCGGGGTAGACGCTGAGCAGGTCGAGCGCCACATAGTCGAATTCGTACGCTGGCCTGAACCTGTGCCCCGTCTTAATCGGCCTGCCGTTGCAGAACCAATCTACCCTCATAGTTGGATCACCAACCGGCTGAAGTCTACATTCCAAGTGCACGTTCGTGCCCTCTACTGTCTCGATGTTGTGTAAAGCTCTGGAGAACTGAGGCGCTTGCATCACAGTTATGTCCTCCTGCACGTGCCCTCTCCTCCGCGCGGCGTCTTCTAGCATTTGGATCTGCTCGATGGCTTGCTCATGCTGAGTGTCGGTTTGAATGTCTGATCTTTCGATCACACGCACCATCGCAGAAGTGTGTGCTGAACCTAAGTGGTTCACTGCTCTGGCGGTGTACTCCCCTGAATCGACTGATGTAGCGTGAATTATATCTAACGCTACAAATCCAAAATCGTAATAAGTTCTAAAGCGAGAACCTACAGTTACAGGTCTGCCGTTATGGAACCATTCTACTCTCATCGTAGGGTCGCCCATAGGCTCCAACCTGCATTCGAGGTGGATGTTCTTTCCTTCCGACACCGGCGATGGATCCGACAGTGGCTGGACAAATACTGGTTTCGATTTAGAGATTTCTTCGATATGGTACTGGGGTTCCACGAACTTGGAGTCCTCGATGTGTCTCGTTTTCTCATACAGACCACGATGTATGCTTGAAGTGTCGATACTGGACCGTGCTGCAAATAAAGAGTTACATGATCAGTTACATAGGTGAGCGAAGCGGCATTGATTTTAGGTATATAGTGTTTTGTGGATAGCATAAGATACTTACTCTCTATGGTCATGTTGGCACTGAGCTGCGCCTCGCCGGCGGCGTTGCGCGCTACTACAGTGTACACTCCGGTGTCCTCAGCGCGCACGCTGGCGATATCCAGAGCTACGTACCCAAAGTCATGGTACGTCTGAATACGGGTTGCTGTTTTGATTTGTTTACCATTGAAATACCACTCAACGGACATAGTTAGGTCGCTCTGTGGTTCCACTCGTGCTTCAAAGTGTGCACTCTGTCCCTCTACTATTTTATTTGTGCCCTTCAATGGTCCGAGGAAGCGAGGCTTCGTTGTAACTCTGACTTCCTCCTCCGCTCGTCGCGAGTACCTGCTGGAGTCTTCTAGGTGCTGGATCTTCTCTAGACCGCCTGGGTACTGCGACTCGGCTATGATATCCTTCTTAGTGACGATGGTTAGATGCGCGCTCGTTGTCGCCTGCCCGACCGCGTTGTATGCTCGGCAGGTGTACTGGCCGGCGTCGTGCACGGTCACCGACTTGATGGTGAGCGCGACATAGCCGAAGTTAAAGAATGTAGTGATTCTGGAACTGGCCTCGACCGGCCGTCCGTCCTTCAACCACTCCACTCTCAATGTTGAATCCCCTACCGGCTCCAGACGAGCCTCATAATGAGCGAATCCTCCTTCTTTGACGTTTATCTGATCTTTGATAGGGGTTTTGAACTCGGGCCTCTGTGTGCTTTCAGGCAGTTCCTGATAGTACTTCTGATGTTGCTGTTGTTGGTAAGCTTCGAGTTGCTCAGTCTTCTCGATGTATCGCCGTTGTTCCGGTATGCCGAGGTCAGCCGTGACGGTGCTCCTCGCGGCGACCCGTATGACAGCGGTGCTGACGGCTTCCCCTGATTTATTCACAGCTCTCACCGTGTACGAACCTGCATCTTCAGCCCGTAGGTGCATGATGTTAAGGGAGACGTAACCGAAGTTGAAGATTGACGTGATTCGCGAGCTGGCTGTGATGGGTCTGCCGTCTTTGTACCACTCTACTCTCATAGTCGGGTCGCTGACCGGAGTCAGCTGAGCTTCGAAGTGGGCGTTCCTGCCCTCCTGAAGCTCGCCGAGGTCTTGCAGCGGTCTGATGAACTGAGGTTTCTGCGAGGTTTGTTCCTCGAGGGACTCCTGGTGTTGATACCGGGAGTAGTCCTCCAGCTGCTGTATGTACTGCAAGCTCTCCGGGTGCTGGCTGGAGCGCTCGATGGTGGCGCGCGGCGTCACCTGCAGGACGGCCTTGGTCTCGGCCACGCCGGTGGCGCTGATGGCTCGGCAAGTGTACTCTCCACTGTCCTGGATGTTTAGACTGAGCATATCTAGAGAGATGTACCCGAACCGGAATATTGAAGTAAACCTAGAACCTGTAATGATTTAACAAGTTATACATTATTATTATTATCAATACTTATCACAGTTCAATTACTGTTATTGCTCAAATTAAAAAGATGTACGTACTTGCTTCAATACTCTGTCCATTCCTCAACCATTCTATCTTCATGGTTGGGTCGCCGACCGGTTCTATCCTCGTTTCAAAGTGAATTTTGCCACCCTCCATCTGAGAGACGCTCTTGAGTGGCACAATAAACTGTGGTGGTGGATAAACCCGGTCTTCCTCTCCTGGAGGCATGTAGGGTCTTGCTCTTTCCACGTGCCTTAGGTATATGATTTCCGGTCCAGGAGCAGGTCTGAAATATTCATTAAATCTTATTAGATCGCACTGTTATTTCTAAAGAAATTATATCCAATACAGAAACACTACCTAAGAGCAAGGTTCTCGTTTATTCTAAAGGCAGATTCTTGCTCTTAGACTAGAACACAAAAAAATTAGTTTATAATAATAAACTATATTTGTAATAATCTTTTTTTTTACATACCTTACGTATGACTTAAATGCTAACATGACAGAATTATAAATAACGATCGTTTGCCCGCGACTTTGTCCGCACTGGTTCTCGTCATCATTGTAGTGAGATAAATAATATATCAGTTTTTAAGTCTAATCATAAACATTAAAACAAAAAGTTTCATCAAAATCGGTCCAATAGTTTTTGCGTGATGCTCGAACAAACACAGACTTTTACAGTTTTATAATAGTACGAGCTTTTACCCGCGACTTCGTCCGCATAAATTATATACCAGATTTTAAGTCAGATGATAAGCTATCAAACAAAAAAAGTTTCATCAATATCGGTTCAGTAGTTTTTGCGTGATACTCGAACAAACAAACACCCAAACAAACGAAAAAACAAACAAACAAACAGACAGACAAAAAATCAAAAAATTGGTGATTTGGAATCAGGGACATCTAAAAATCATATTGTAATCTTTTTTTGTAAATATCTTCAATTTACATACACACTTCTGTTACAGTTTTATAATAGTTTAGATTGAGTCTACGTCTACACTGTAGACGAGCTTTTGCCCGCAACTTTGTGTTCGCACCGGTTCCCATCATTGTAGCTAGATAAAATATTTGCCAGTTTTGAAGCTATTAAACACAAAATATTTCATCAAAATCGGTATGGTAGTTTTTGCGTCATGCTCGAACAAATACAGACTTACACAGTTATTATTATTTGTGGTTGGGCTATTGCAAGCAAGGGTCGTTGTAACACTGATACCAGCGCTCGTCCTTTGTGTTCGCCCCAAACTTACCCATATTTTACGCATACCTCCGAACTTATGGTATTTTCTTTTCATTCTCGGGAATGCAGGTTTACATAAATTCATTAAATTCCAAATAAAAGCGGTCAAGTGCTAGTCGGGCTACTCGCGCACCGAGAGTTCCGTACCACACCACTACAAAACACAACATTATTAACTTAGAAAAAAAAACTTTTTTGTCCGGGACCTTTAGCGCGAGACCGACTCACACTTGGCCGGTTTTTAGTATTTGTTGTTATTCTGTAGAGTTTTCTCTATAGTCACACTAAGTTTGACGCTTGTATGTATTACCGTTTTTACGATAGAGCGTGAAGAAAAAACGTTGATAAAAACTAGTTTCTTGTTGAGAACCCCCCTTTATTTTTAACTTTTTGTTATTTTTATTATTTGTTAACAAATCCGCCGTAATAACGCACATTCTGTGAAAAATTCAATTATCTAGCTCTTACAGTTCAAAAGTTACAGCCCTAAATAGGTCGGACAGACGGACGGACGGACAGATGGACAGACGGACGGACGGACGGACGGACAGACGGACGGACAACGTAGGCTTTGTAATAGGGTCCCGTTTTCACCCTTTTGGTACGGAACCCTAAAAACTAAGTGGTACAGGCCAGGAATCGAACCGCGGCCTCAAGACTGAGGCGCTAGCTCTCTTCCGTATGCCCATATCATCGCTCGACTTACACAGTTAGTGTAGTTTCGTAATAATAAATGTATACTAACTCTGGCTCGATAATCTTCGTAGGCCGCGGTAAGTGCAGACGCTTCTGCTCGGGCGGAGGCTCTTTGGGAACTTCTACGTAGAGCCTGGCCCGAGTGGCGGTGGAGCCTGCGACGTTCTGGGCCGTGCACTGGTACCATGCCGCATCCGACGCCTTGGCTCGCGGGATATCCAGTGTCGAGGCCCCACCCTCGGTAGTGATTCGTAGCTCTGGACCGGGTGTGACTGGCACGCCGTCCTTCTGCCAGGTGATGCGCGGTGTGGGCGTGCCAACGGCGCGCGCGCGCAGCCCCACGGGCTCGCCCTCGCGCACGCTCACCGTGCTGAACCGCTCCACGAACTTGGGCGCGACCACTTGCTCCCGCTCGATCACGTTCAGCCGGCACTGGAAGTTCACTTCGCCGCTCTTGTTGCGCGCGACGCACGTCACCACACCGCTATCACTCAGATCCACGTTCGTAATCATAAGAGCGTGGTTACCTGATTCGTTTACTAATATCTTATGATTATAATCGTCTCGGATTTGTCTGTCGTTAATGAACCACGTGACTTCTGGGTAAGGTCTGCCCGTGACGCGGCAATCGAATCGCGTCATTTTGCCTTCTGTGACATCGCGATCTTGGCAGACCTTTACAAACTGTGGAGCGAGAGCTTTTTCACTAATTTCTACTCTTTCCTCCACTCCCACTTGTTGGGTTTCTGCTGCATACTGTGATTTGTGTTCCTGCACATAAGTCTCTTGCGCAGATTCGACGGCTAGGTAGGCTGATGTTACGATGCAACCGTTGGGGTTCTCCGCCAGCAAGGTATAATGGCCGGAATCTGACTTTTGTGTGTTTCTTACCCTAAGTGTCGTTTGATTGTGAGTCGTTACTATTTCGTGTTTGTTCGAGTTGACTATCCTCTGCCCGTTCCTGAACCACGTGACGCGCGGCCGGGGGTTGCCGGCCAATTGCACCTGGAACTGTGCATCTGCTCCCTCCTGCAGTTTCGAGTTTCTGGGTTTCTGTGCTATTTTTGGTGGGGACACTGGCCCCAAAGACTTATCGATTTCGGTGTTAATTTGTATATCACTCTCCCCGATGTATCTCTTAGTGACAGTTTCCCTGTATGACACTTCCCTCAATAGTCTGTACTCGAAAGTGTCCACCTTGAAGTCTTCTGCGGAGGCGTAGTCGGAGCCGTTGGTGTAGGCGATCTTGTGCACCTGTCGGGAGTGGTCGGTGTGGCCCTGCGTGGCGTAGGACTTGTGCTCGACGCTCTCGCTGGTGTGGCGGTACGAGTGCTGCTGGGAGGCCTGCGACTGCGCGCTCTGCGCCACGCCCTCCGGCTGTATGTACACGGAGCAGATGGCCTCGCCGTACTGGTTGCGCGCGGTGCACGTGTACTCGCCCTCGTCCCCGGGGCCGATCTGCTTGATCAGCAGCGCCACGTCGCCGGTCTGCTCGTTGTAGCTCATGCTGTACTTGTTGCACTCCACCAGCGGCGCCTTCTTCCTCGTCCACGACACGACGGGCGTGGGGTTGCCTCTGAGCTTGCCCTCGAACTTTGCATTGCCGCCTTGTGCGAACCTAGCATTTTTGAATATTTGCTCGAATATCGGGGGTGAGGGGTCGCCCGGTCTGCCCGATGCGATGGGCAAGTGCTCGCCGGAGCTCTCAACTGTAACAAAATAAAAAAATTACATGTCAACTGCGAACTAAGCCTCTGAATTTTGAACTTAAATTCTTTAATAACGCACAGCTATGAATTGTATTGTACCTATGTACCTAAACATACTTAAAAAAATTTAAATACAAACAAATATTAGAAATTAATTTCGATAATATTCTATTACGTCTTAAAATACTGCAGATTAATTTCACAATAAACAGTCACCAAGCAATGCAGTAAAAAAAACAACGGGTTGCACTCCGGGAGTGCCGGCAGAAGTGAAAACTAAGAGATCTTACGTCTTAAGTCACATGACGTCTGTTCTGACTATATCTATGCTTCCAAATTTTCGATCAGGTTACGTGATGTCACGGTCCTGACGCGAGTTTAAAATTTTTTACCCATCCCAAAAAGTGCACAACGCCGCTAAAGAAGTTTTCACTTCAAATAATTTAACCAAAAGAAAAGCTGTGAGCGATGATCATGATCATACAACTTTATAATTATTTTAAGTTACACCTGGTGTACACCTGGGACCTAACTTGAAATTCGTTCAAGAGTGTCATCTTAAGTTCCTTTCCTATAGGTATTTACAATGTCCTTATACTCAACCATTTGGTGTACGAATATTATTATTTTAGAAAACTCATGCGGTTCATGTTGGCAATTAAGGTAAAACATCCAATCCCGTTTAAAAAACTGGTAAAATTGTATTTGAATTTTATAAGAAAAGGATAATTTATATTTCTTTGGGAAGCACGATATTCCTCCTATCCTGCTGTGTATAATTTCAGCTATCATGCTATTTGTATGTGTCTTTGATCATACACATTCGCCAGCTGCGAAACGACCCAAAACGAATACAC
Organism: Agonopterix subpropinquella; assembly: GCA_922987775.1. Taxonomy (NCBI): domain Eukaryota; kingdom Metazoa; phylum Arthropoda; class Insecta; order Lepidoptera; family Depressariidae; genus Agonopterix; species Agonopterix subpropinquella. The sequence goes on from OV277693.1 coordinate 30,023,651, forward strand.
TTCGTCACGTGGGCAATGACTTTTGCATTGCTAACATTATTTCATTAATAATAAGTGAAAACTGCGCAAAAAATTAAAATTAATAAGTATTGTGTTTAGTGTTTATGTTTAGTCATATAATGGCGCTTACCAATCTAGCTTCACAAACACATAGGGCAAATACCTATTTGTATTTCATGTTGGTATACTTATTTAGGGGTAGGCAAGGAATATAATACTCCCTAGGCGGGAGGGGGTAGGTACCCAAACGGCGAGATTCGACAAAAGTCGAGAAATACCTACCTACCGACTATGCGATAGCATTTTACTCAGTGCTAAAACTATTTATTTTTACTAGGTTTTTTAATCAGTTGCGTTGCTTGTCACCACTGTCAACCAGAGGTCAAATAATAGTAAACAGAATGTTAAAGAGACCCTTAAACACGTAATGTTGTGGTCTAGCGGGGGTGCGGGTGGCCACACTGCGCATGAGTCACGCCCCCCGCCGCCGCCGCCCCCCGCCCTGCCGCCCGCGCGTGCTTGCGCCAGACTATTTCTGTTCGCGCTGCTCGTATCTAATTACTATTGCCATTTTCGTGAATCAGCGGCCGCTCAAACAACCAGCAACAGCTTTCAGTCGCATCACGCACCAGCGACAGCTACATCAAAACCGTTACCAAATCTTAGAAAATCAAAACATGATTATTATACGTAGGACTTATGTGTATTATTTCCACCCAGTCAAGTTCCAGAATTTAGTTTAAACTAATTTAAGTTTAAACTAAATTAAGTTCGGATTACCAACAATAAATTATGCACGTTTAAACTAAATTCTGTGAACTAGCGAAAAAAGCATTACCTTTCCAAAGAAAACTTCAACTCTCTGAGGGAATGCGTCTGTGAGACAGAACAGTCCATGATCCTATCACCACCGATGATCCCACTGTGCAAATACAGCATACGTTTTTGAAAATAAATGTTTAAACGCCCAGTCAACCCAAATGTATCGAATTAATAACATGGTAACATGGAAATGCAAGATGTTTTTTTTTTCTATTTCCATTTTTATTCGGCGTCCGTTCACTAACGGAATTTTTGATATCACAGTATGTTTTGTCGGTACATAATTAATAAGACGATTACATAGGTAAGTCCAAAAGGAATGACAGAAAACAAAGTTTCAATTCAAGGTTAAATTTTTGGGTCAAGGTCACGGTTTTAGAAATTAAAAAGGTCTCCGTAGGTTACAGTTAGGTATATCCCGTTGGGTGTCGCCACCATTCGCGATGGAACCACCTTAGCCGTGTTGCTCAGAAAATTGGCCACAAATGATTTTCACTCATGGTATTAATGGATTTTTAGTAGTTAGCTTATATCATTGGATTCAATCACAGTGCTAAATATGTATAATATAGGTCGACATTAAAATCGTTAACAATTCGCCAGTTCGCTAAGCGGCCGAAACAACAGTTTCAGAGATTGTGTGTTAACTAAGGTTGACTTGCACCACAACATTTTTAAAGGAATTTAAACTTGTTAAATACTGTCATCAGCAGGAACCCATGAAGCATGAAATGAACAGTGTGATATATTGAAACTAAATAAAATTAGTTTAAGTTTAAACATGCCGTGTTGCTAGTCAACCTATGAAATGAGTGCAAAAATAATTGTTTAACAACAGCGAGCGAGACCTACAATTAAAAGCTAAGATAGAATAAATATTCCTTAAGAATATAAATGAAAAAAAAATGAAAAAATTTAACCCGTATAAATGGATGTAACAGCATAATATAAGCACCATATTATGATGTATAACAGATTATTTAAGTGGATGACGTGGTGGTGCACCCTAACGATGTTAAGAGGTCTGTGCCTCTCAGAAGTGTTGAACATAGAGCCTGAAGGTGATGTGTTGTAAGTTCTCCAGGCTCTCTACCAAGCCTCTTCATGAAACGCTTCTTCGGTGATATTTCAATCTTGTAACAGTTGTGTAATATTGCCTATCCCTCGTTAGGTGAAAAGGTTGTTAAAGAAGCCTAAGTCAGATCAAGTTTATATCGCACGCCTTTTAGATTTGTAGGATGCATAGCTGGGAAACAACAAGTGGCAGATATTTAAACAACTGATGTACGTACGTTGCGTTGTAATTTCGATGCGTGCGTTTTTAGCAGAAAGTAAATTACTGGAAAGTTATAGTGCGTGTTGCAGGTGCTTAAGATCTGTGAGATGTTGTGGTGTTAAGTCAAGTAGGTCTTAAAAGTATTAAAAGCAAATACAAAGGCGAGTGTGGAGATGTGAGCGGCGAGCGGTGCGGGGTGCGGTTTGACCCATTGCCGCGCCGGCCGCGACGCGACGCGCCGACAGTGGCGGCACCGGCACCGGCACCATATGGTCACTGGCCCTCGGCCTCGGGCACCGGTGCCGCCGCCCCGCGCCGTTGCTTGCCATCGAGGCCTCGCGTCTCGCGCTACACAACACAACCGCTCCTCGTCTGACTGCACTAGTATTACTTGCTTTTAACGGTTTTAAATCTTTATGGTAGGGTTCTTATCTTCGAATAGCGCTTTCGCAAAATTATCTACTCGACGTGCTTATTACTTACCATTAAGTAAATAAATGGTTTGCTATAGTTTTAACACGTCTTGGTCATTTAACATGGAAGAAATGCGATCACCACTTCAGTCATTATTTCGCCTGTCAAAAACCCTAAGGTAGGGTTTATACAGAAGAGCGTGGCGGTGGTGGGTAGTCAAAATAACACCAATATAAACCTTATATTACGTAGCATAGCGTCGTTTTTTGACGTAAAGAAAAATCGCGCCCGCGTCTCCAGGCGACGTCTTAATGTTCGGTAGGTACAATACCTAAGCCTAAGTACGTCTTATTTGGTCCTTACTTAAAAACTAAGGATGTTTTGAGGACGACGTTTTGCCTATAGGTACCTACACACACAGATAATATGTAGGATACATAACTACATACAAATATTTATTTAGTCTTTACATGCATACCTATCAATCAAATCGGCCCACTGCAACCCACTGCTGGGCATAGGCCTGGCCTGCCTATTGTTGCGCCATCCCTCGCGGTAATTAATCTGATCCAATGCGAACCCAACACCCTTACAATTTCATCGGACCAACTTGCTAGTGGTCTGCCTACTGACCTACATTCCTCTCTTGGTCACCTCCTATACCGATCATCATCATCAGCCTATTTACGAACCACTGCAGGGCACAGATCTACCCTCAGGGAGGGTGTATGGGCATAAGTCCACCACTCGTGCCCAATGCGGATTGGTGGACTTCACGTACGCTTCAAGATTTTTTTTAAATGTATGATTTCCTTCACCGTTTTGGAGCAATCGGTATCTAAATCTATTCACGGTTAAATATATCATTATTATAAGCATAGACAAATTGATCGCAGCAAACTGCAGCGCTAACAGTAGGTACCCATCCTGCCCTGCGCTCACGCCGAACATAACTCCTAACCTAACTACATTACACGTATACTCGTAGGTACATGCTCTCTCGTTCATATTATCTCGAGCAGTGATCTGTTATTATTGTAATTACAGACCGCTAAAGACATCGCGAACCGTTTTATATAACTTATAAATTTTTGTACAAATTAGACATGTAGTGTACACACGGCTCGTTCGCGCGTGGAGCGTATGATAAAATAACGTGCACATTCACACAGACCACAAAATAATCAGTATTAGGCCTCGTTCAAGGAGACGATGCACTTCACGCGACACTTCACGCGGCACGTCACGCGGCACTTCAAGCGTATTCTCCGTTCATGGTTCCGTCCGCGGCAGCTGCCGCTACACGCGCCGCGGCAGCTGCCGCTACACACGCCGCGGCAGCTGCCGCTACACACGCCGCGGCAGCCGCGGCTACACCCGCCGCGTCGCCCGCCGCGGCTACCGCAGCTTTTTTTGCATCCTGTCAGTCTTTATACAACGTGTTAATGAATTAACGCTAAACCTCATACACCCCAACTGATTTATAACAAAATAATTAGATAGAAACAATAATTTCATTATTTTGATAGTAAAATTAAAAGTTATTCGCATTTTAAGTTTTGAGGCAAAAATGATTTGTTATCATTTCAGCAATGAATGAAAGCGCTAACGTACTCATGGATACATTTTAATAATCTTGTTTTGGTAGTAAGTCGGGTGAGTGTGCCTGTGCGGAGGGTTGGCGTTGGGTTCATTAAATTTAAAATTTTAGACACAAATGAATTAATATTTTGAAAAAAATTACCTATGTTGAAACCATGATAATTCGATTCTGCTCTCGATTCTAAACAAACTACTTTCTAGTTTTGCGTTAATTCATTAACACATATAAAATAAAATAAAATAAAATAAAATGTTTTGTTACTAACACTAGTCCGTCTAGTAGTTGTCCGTGTGGTGTCGGCTAAGAATAGCACCATCCCATTTCCTCCCGTGGGTGTCGTAAAAGGCGACTAAGGGATCTACCGGAGGATGGGCAGCAGCATCCTTTGAGTACACACATTCAATCCAACTGCGATCGCCAACCCGCCTGCCAAGCGTGGCGATTATGGCAAATCCCCCCATTTTTGGTGGAGGCTTATGTCCAGCAGTGGACGTCAATCGGCTGATATGATGATGATGATGACTAACACTAGCTGTAAGATACTTGTATACTAACACTATATGGACATCTTGTCTGAAATAAATTATTTGATTTGATTTGATTTGATTTGATTAACACGTTGTATAAGCTACTTGGTCTTATCCGTAGGAATTCGTTTTAAACCGCCCGTTTCGTTTTAAACCGGTTTAAAACCGCCCGTTTACAACTATAGCCGTGTTGCCCGCCGCTGCACCCGCCGCGTCAGCTGCCGCATCAGCCGCCGCGTCAGCTGCCGCGTCAGCCGCCGCGTCAGCTGCCGCGTCAGCCGCCGCGTCAGCCGCCGCGTCACCTGTCGCGGCTGCCGCCACATGCGACGCCTCAAATCAAACAAAAGCATGCAAAAACGCTTCTCCGTGAACGCTCTCATACATCTTCATATGTTTGTTTTTCCGGCAGGCCGCGCCGCGTGAAGTGACGCGTGAAGTGCATCGTCTCCTTGAACGAGGCCTAAGGTACAGAGTGATTTGCATCTTCCTTCATTATGCGTAGGTACCGCTAAGGCGTTTTAAATTTTAAGGGTTGTAGCTATAGCTATAGGGAGCATGGCGTAGGGTGGGCCCTACGTTGGTATTGCAAGATGAATACAAGCCTTTTCAAGCGAAGAGTAAATAGGAATTTTTAAGACTAGCACGTTACATCGATTTAGTCCTTTTTCGCCAGATTCTGTATTGGACAGATTCCTTTTTTGCCAGATACTTGTTTGGATAGATTCCTTTTTAGCCGGAAAATCGAGGGCGTCATGTACATCTTCCTACAGAAGAAGTTAAGCTAAGCAAAAGCCCACAGATAATCGTAATAACACCTATAACCTATAGTAGTACTAGTATTTATTCTGTGCCTATAGGTATAAATGCGAAAGGGTTGATGGATGGATAGAGTTTGAATTGATGTTTGTTTCGGGAACATGTCAAAATGGCGGTAGCTATCGAAATCGATGAAATTGGTATAGGTAAAGTATATACCTATATGGAATAGCATATATGGCTTATATTTATATGCTATGCTATTAATAAGGAAGCTAATGATTAGATTACATACTCTTAGTTTAAAAAGGAGTCAATGATATCAATATCACCCTTTATAAAGCCAAACTCTTCACTACCTACATAGTATAAAACAAAGTCGCTTCCCGCTGTCTGTCCCTATGTATGCTTAGATCTTTAAAACTACGCAATGCTTTTAGTACTTACCTATTTTCAATTGAAATCTAATTATTTCTTCTCGTAGCTGTGTTTCCCATTTAAAAACTAAACTAATTCACATCAATATTTGCAAAGTCGACGTTGAGTAGTAAGCAGTTTGCAGGAGAGAAGCTCTTAATATAGATAGATGTAGCGTGTGACGCCTCCGCGTGAGGTCTGCCACCCCTGACCCTGACCCGCCCCCCGCCTCATCACTGCAACTGCCAAGTACCAACACGTGGTATTCTCGTAAGGCGTTTATGGGAACCGGCGAAAGTGCATATTAACTGTTCGTACCGATTATAATTTCGAAGATAACAGAAGTAAAAGTGAGTGCTTTGCTCTGTAGGTCGCGACTTGCGGCATTGTGGCACGGCAACCGCACAGAGCTTAGCTTAGCTTATAGCCACTTATAGGGTTCACGATTTTACTTTTGAAAATTAAAGTAAGAAAAAAGGCATTTGCTTGCGAAACTTATCAATCATACAGCCCGCCTATTCAAGATTTTATGATTGTTCTGTCTAGATTTGGCTGGCATAAGTTTATGACCAACAGAACTTTTAGTGAAACTGATAGGTAAATTCATGACCATCAAATATGTTTGGTCCTTAACAAAAGGAAGAGACGACGACGATATTATTAGTGAAAGATGCGATTTTTTTTAATAGGCTATTAATTCGAAAATATTGTTACCGAAATACTCAAAGGAAATTCCGTCGGGTAACCCTGCAAGATCTACCTATGTACCGCACAATGGACCACGTTTTCTAACATTGGTCTAGTGAGTCAGCTGTTTAAATGCAAGGAGACACGGTGCGAAGCACACGACCGGTCGCTTCAATGGACGCGATCAACGGTCAAACCATTCTCTTTCGTTTTTAAACCCGCTTATTTTTCATTAATTCACAACCATGTCTGATTGCCAGTATAACTGTTTGTCTGCTTATTAAATGATACTTTAAAGGAGTAAATAGGCGTCACTGGGCATGAACATTAGCCGACTGTTAAGCAGTTCGGCACGACCGCGACGCTGACTTCAGCGGCATGCACCGAGGCGCGACGCAGGCTGCGGGAGGGCGGGGAGGGCACGCGCTAATCAAGTCTTTAGATTAGCTTGTTATAAATCTCGTGGTTACAGAGAAAGATAACAGAGCGGCGCAGGCGCAGGCACCGCGACGCGCTACAGTTAGAAGACGCGTCGTGTGGTCCTCCGTGCTGGGTGCGCTATGCATAGGGTAGGGTTGTGGCTTTAGCCGAACATGTTTAGCTTTCTTACGGTTCTATCCGGCCAAATATTTACAAGTCAGACTTTTTGTCATTGAAATTGCTGAAATTGAAAAGGAGTATCTAACTAGATTCGCACACAATCACACAGCAAGAGCGAGGTCGCGGTATTAAGTCGATTGTAGCAAATCGCGCACCTCCTACGTTTTTGATTTACTTACTGTGGTACAAATAAAAGCTTACTTATTCGATCCTTATACAGTACCTATGTAAACTAACTAAAGGCAAACCTTTTAGGGGATGATCAGACCATCAAACTGAACAACTTTCTCCGTGGGACCAACATCGAAATCACACAAAAAAAATCAGCTCTTCCATACATTTGGGACGAGCTAACTGAGATGATCAGACCATCAAACTGAACAACTTTCTCCATGGGACCGAGTACGAAATCGCAAAAAAAAATCGACTGTTCATAACAAAATGTACATTCCACACAAAAAAAAAATTCGCGGTAGAAAAAAAAGAGAAAAGAAGGAAAAAGTAGTTCAGTTTTATGGTCTGATCATCCCCTTAAAAGGTTTGCCTAAAGGCAAATGTAGCTAACTAACTAAAGTTAGTTTACATACTGTATTAGGAATAGTTATGATTAGAATAAGCTAAGAATAAGGAGATTACTTATAAACTCGTTGGTGGCAAAGTCGCGATTCATAAACTTACGAAAAAAAAAACATAAATTTCTTTATACTTACAGAACAGTTACGCCGACGTTATATCGACTATGTTTAAGTTATTCCGGGTTTATTCTTGGTATAAAATTTTATACCAAGTTTATTTGTACTAGTGTAAATGTATAGGGTACCTGTGTAAGGGTTTTACCACAGACGGAATATTCGGCAAAGACGCACTCATGCCCGGCTATGGTTCTCCATCTATGCGGCATTGGCACCCAAATATCCGGTTTTTCAATGGTTATGTCACTTATGTCCGGCCTTACAGATTAATCACCTGGCAACCCTAGCTATGCACACCGGCTTTGTACACACAAATGTACACACACACATACTCGCACGGTGCACGGTTTACTATTAGGTATACCTATTAAATAACCTGTGCCTACATAAGAGTGATACACATTATTAAAAGTAAAACGTGTGAGGAATGTATCGTGACATCTGTTCTTTAAAAAGTCACGTGAGGCTCACTACCTGAAACACGGGGAGATTTTGGACACTAGGTACTTGAGGAGAGTGTATGTTAAAAACATTTTTGTTGATTTATAATAGGTACCTCTGACTGCCTGAGCATAAGGTGTACAACATTTTTCGTGATAACCACATAATAGAAAAATGTCGGCTGCAAATGGAATATCTTGGTTTACTTGAGTTCTCAATATCTGACACATTTTGTTTTGTTTCGTTTTTTGTTTTGTTTAAAAGATGTGTGTTGTAGAGTTTCTGGCCGCATCTTCTCTCAACGGAACACCTTCCGACGCGGTGGTAGAGTCAAAAAATTACGTCAAAAAGCTATCTAGTATATGATATTATTTTGAATAAAAAAATTTAAATTTTTAAATTTTTCAGCAACCTCGATAGAAATGGCATGATTGGATTTATCCAATCTTTAGATTGAATTTATAATCTCAAGTTTATGAATGAATGTCTGGTATAAGGACTTCCAGGCTTAAAAACCAGTTTGAATGGTTCGATAATTTCACCTTAATATTCAGGGCTGCAGTCCAGGGTCTAAATATAGGTACCTAAGTATATAGACCTAATGATAGCCAACCTACAATAGGAGAAGGAGTTTACTAATTCATCTTGATTAGTGATTTTGGCATGGACGCGTAACGCGTGTCATTCTCCTATCAAAATTTTCTGCCACTTTTTGCGGGGGGCGAGGTAACATGAAATCCGCAACTTTGGATTTTATTCCCTATAACTTTAGATTCTAATTTTGAATGTTAAAAATCATGAAAAGTAGTCTCGTGTGAACCCCAAACGTTCTAAGTTCAAAATTATTGTTTCGCTATTATAGGCTGTCTCGTTTAGTGATAAGGTATAAAATTGAGTGTAAATGCGCAAGATTAATTGATCTAATACCGTAGCAGAGGGGAAATGCTACCGCAAGGCCAGTCCTTACTATTAAATTGTCTAAGGATTTTGGTCAATCAGCAATATAGGTATTATTTGGCTTTACAAGAGCACACTTGTGTTTCGGCGACTTCACCGCTTGCGCCAAAATTAAAGTGAACTTGCTTATACTGTTCTTCTTTGTACTTGTATACTATGCTGTATTAATGTAATAAAGTGTTGAAATATAATAGACACAAGTGGGTTCTTTGCTAAAAGGCGACAGATCTAAAACCGGGTAAATGCTAAGTCCAAAGTTCACCTAGGCTATGGACTCGGGGCCCAACGACTGATGTGATAAAGGTTTTTGATTTGCGCGCTTTTTAGTCGGTCTGTGATTTGTCATCTTTTATAGCCATTATATTCTACTCACGTTTATAAACTTATCGCCATTAATAATGCTAGAAACAAAAACAAGTCGCATAAAAAGGGTAGTAAAGTAAGGTGATGAAATGAAGGGAGTAGAAGCGATTTCTTCAAGACAACCTTCTTCACATCGCGTTAGAAGATTGTCTGGAAGAAATCGCTTCTTAGCTATAAAACCAACTTGTTTCGTATTTTCTCTTTATATTTTTTTTCTGCTTATTTGATGTCAATAAAGTACCTATATTTGATGAGATTTTTTAAATTTTCGAGATATACATATTGCAATGCAAATGGTTCAAAACACTGTTAATCCAAACATACTTAGTAAAATTTGCTCTAGTAGGTATATAAACTAAAAATAACTTTCTTACGAGCAGGAGTGCGATTTTTGAATCTCATTCGCTGAGTTCAGCAGTTAAAAATGTCAAAATTACCATGGAGATACGCATCTTTCTACTGCTGATTTGTCTTTCAAAAATCGCACTCTTCAAGTATGATTTTTGAAAGTCAAATCAGCAGTAGAGAGATGCATATCTCTACAGTAATTTTGACATTTTCAACTGCTGGACTCAGCGAATGAGATTCAAAAATCGCACTCCAGTTCTTAGCAGAATTATTTATTGGCCTTCCATCATCCACTGTTAAACAGGCATGCGCGCCATATAACCCGATCCTTCCTTGTCCCGGCAGTCCTGCAGTGCTACGTATCTCAGTCCGTGTCGGCCAGCATGCGGCAGAGTGTCCCAAGCCACGTCTGCCAGTTCGTGGAAGAAAAAACCAACCAACTTGGTTTGAGAGATTATCGTTTAAAATGTGTTTTAACACCACCCGCTCGAAAATGGAACATTATATGTCATGTAACTCGAACCTAAAGCAAGTCATTATAGCCCTGGGTCTAGCCGGGCAATAATCAAAGAGAATGGAATCACTACGTTTTAGGCAATAATATTGTACCGAATTTCATTATAACCCGCTGGGTAGTGTATATTTTCTTTGCCGCTGGTCAATAATGAGATTTGAATATGGAACCGCATCCACAGATTATTTAATAGTTACTACTACCCTTACTTAAAATTCGTATGAAAACTTAATCATGGAGACAGGCACCAAAAAGAACTTAATTCGAAATTTGAACTGGCCACCACGAGTATTGAACACAAAAAAAGAAAAAAAGGCGCGAATACTGCAAATCTCTGTACCTATTGCTACGAACAAAGTAATAAAAAAATATTACATTGTCTTTCCACAACTGGAGTGCTATTTTTGAATCTCATTCGCTGAGTTCAGCAGTTGAAAATGTCAAAATTACTATGGAGATACGCATCTTTCTACTGCAGATTTGACTTTCAAAAATCGCACTCCTGGAGTATGATTTTTAATGCCAAATCAGCAGTAGAAAGATGCATCTCTCCGTAGTAATAATGACATTTTTAACCGACTTCAAAAAAGGAGGAGGTTTCTCAGTTCGACCGTATATATATTATTATTTTTTTTATGTGTGTTCGCGGATAACTACGTCGTTTATGAACCGATTTTGATGATTCTTTTTTTGTTGGAAAGGAGATGTCCCGAGAGTGGTACCATGATAAGAAAACCAGGATCTGATGATGGCATCCCAGAGAAATCGAGGGGAACCTTCGAAAATCGTACTGCCGACTAGTGCGTTTTTTAATTTAAAGCACTCCTATTAAATCGAACTAATGAATTCACCACTGAAAATTGTGAAATAAACTAAATTTTAACAAAAAATTAAAACCGCCTTCAAAAAAACTAAAAAGTTAAAAAATAATATTGCAGCCTATGACTTTTTCGTTCGCATCATAAGAACATTAATTTGTTTTATAGAAGTCGGTGTCAAGCCAAGCCAAAAAATGCAAGCCATGTCGCGAATCGTACCGGCTTGACAGCGACTTCAATAAAACAAATTAATTAATTTATTATTTTTTAACTTTTTAGTTTTTTTGAAGGCGGTTTTAATTTTTTGTTATCAACTGCTGAGTTCAAAGAATGAGTTTCAAAAATCGCACTCCTGGTCTAATGTTTCAAATATCTACTTTCACTTTTAATTTAATAAAATAGTGTTTTTTAAATACTATACTATTGAACTCTAATAATTTGTTATAAACTCTAATAAAATAATTGGTTTCTAACCATAGAGAATTTACACGCTCCCCTGGGTTTCTAACAGTATTGCTTTTTATTTTCTCGCGGAGGGTGTGAAAAGTAGAGTATGATCCTCGGGGATAAACGTGTTTTCATCTTGGGCGAGCTTGAACCCCTTGCTTCACTCAGGATTCTAGTCTTAACTCCCTCGCTTCGCTCGGGAGTTAACTCTAAACTCCCTCGCTACGCTCGGGAGTTAACCCTAGAGCCCCTCGTTACGCTCGTGATTCAATATCGCGCCCGTGATGAAAGACACTGCTTTATCCCCTTGGTACATAATGTACTATTTTGTGCAATAATAAGGAAGTATCTTTTAGACGTACAAATTTCACGAAAAACGGTTGATTATTTTACCGGTAAACACACGTCTTTCTTATCTACGTATGTTATGTGAATAATATTACAAATCGGTTTGACTGCGTGAAGTACTGTTTCATCTACCTACATTAAAAGTGGAGCATAGCGCCTGAGCACACCGAGTCGATCGTGAAGAAAGAGTGAAAACGCGCATCTGTGGCTCTTGATGTCGATGTAGCCTTCGCCTCTTGTTTTTCTTCCTACGACGCGCACTCAAAGACTTCTATTATTTGAGCGCACTCTAATGGCGCTATTATTGTGCAGTTCTCAGTCGTACGTCGAAATAGAAAACCGATCATTAAAAAGCGATGTAGCGCAAAAAACTGAATACACGCCCTGTTACGTTGCCTGCGTTCATACCGCGTTACTGTATTCCGCTGTACACAGATGGACAACTGTATGGACTCTGCAAAGCATCATAGATTTATGTTCTTTCAGTATCAGCAAAAGTTAAGAGGATAGTCCTTGCAGCGCGCTCCATACAAACGAAGTTCAATATTAACGAATTCAATTGAATGACATTTTTAAATTCGATCTAGAAACCAATCTCTGTGTCTGTATTTTGTCAGATTTCCTTTAAAATAATAGTTTCATTGTGTGAACAGAGAAATGGTGGATGCCAGAATTGTACCAATCGATCATTGTACGAATTGATAGTTTTTGTAAATAGAGAATTGTACAAATCGCGAAATTGTACTGAAAGCGATGCTTTCTTTCAAAGTAAGCGTGGCTCAAAGATTTCCATTGATAGACCTTGACTTCCAAATTTAAACCTCCCCGGATCCAAGCAGGAACTCTCAGGAAGACAAATAAAACTGGTCAAGTGCGAGTCGGGCTACTCGCGCACCGAGGGTTCCGTACCACACCACCACAGAACACAACATTATTAACTTAGGAAAAAAACTTTTTTTGTCCGGGATCTTTAGCGCGAGACCGATCACACTTGGCCGGTTTTTAGTATTTGTTGTTATTCTGTAGAGTTTGCTCTATAATCACAATAAGTTTGACGCTTGTATGTATTACCGTTTTTACGATAATAATAACGACGGACGGACGGACGGACGGACGGACAACGTAGGCTTAGTAATAGGGTCCCGTTTTCACCCTTTGGGTACGGAACCCTAAAAATAAATAGTGAAAAGTAGTCTCGTGTGAACCCCAAACGTTCTAAGTTCAAAATTATTGTTTCGCAATTATAGGCTGTCTTGTTTAGTGATAAGGTATAAAATAGTGTGTAATGCACATGATCAATTTGTCATGTTCAGTTTGACCATGGCAGAGGGGAAATGCTACCGCAAGGCCAGTCCTTATAATAAGTAGTCAAAGTGAATATCCATATAAATATAACCTAGCATTGAAACTATTATATTTTAACTGACAAAATAAAGACATAGAGAGTAGGTCGAACAACACTCTGACAAGTGACGAGTATATCCTCTTAAGTTCTAACCATAGAGTACGAAGAGATGGCATATCGGCTTGTTTCTATAGAAAATGTTGTCGCCAACAAAGGGGGTGAAAAACGGGTGAGGGGAGGGTTAACATTTAAATACGCTACTTCCCGCTAGAATGTGTATGATATGACGTCAGGCCCAGTTGAGTATCTGTGCACAGTTCGATACAACATCTCTACCCCAGGGGAGCGCGTTATTTTCTCTATGGTTCTAACAAAGCATGATTCTACAATTACCAAAAAAGAGAGAGTTTTAGATATAATATTTACTTATTGATTAAAAGAAGTTAATATAAAGATTCTATGATTAAGCAAAATGAGATTGTAGGCTTAGTTGATTTTGCTTCGACCCCAATAGACACCTCTACGAATATTATTTAGTTCCTATAGGTCACAGGGTGTAACTTGGGGTGTAAGCACTAATAAACCATTGCCTTTTCCAGCTATGACTAGCACACAACATCAAACTAAAGCAAAGTCACAATGCTGACGCGCTTCAGTTTGAACAACTGTCTTTAAAAGAATTTGTTGTGTAAGTAAACCTTTTATGTTTACTCTACTGTTTACTACATATCATATGTATGTATACCTACCTACTTGAAAAATTAATCGCAGATTGTTTTAATTAATCTATCAAAAAATGCGGTTTGATTTTAATAATTGAAGAAATCCTACTTACAGGCGGTTTTTTAAGGGGCTATGTAAAAAAAATAGGATTCTTCAAAGCTCCATATATCATGAAGTACTAACAGTAGGAGTATGATTTTCGGATATGTGTAAATTGAACATATAATTGAAGTTTTGATTAGAGCCAAAACACGATTAAGACAAATTTTCTCGATAGAAAAACAAGCCAAAGTAAGTAAGTAAGTTTTTGTCTATAAACGCTTGTAACTGCTAAACGGTGAATAATTGAAACATGAGACTTGATTTAAAAAAAAGAGATTGCTATTATCTAAGTTTTGATTAGAGCAGAATTGAACTTACATAAATAGTACAATCACAATTAAATAAAGTTTGTTTTTTCACTTGACTCGTTCCAGGCGCGCGCGTCGCCCCATCTCTTTCTCTCACATCTGGCAGTAATATAAGCTATCACACGTCCGTTTCGCTTAAATTATTTTTCGACATAGGCCCTTAAGGAGATGCTCAGATTCTTTCTGCTCACGGGAATACGGGACCATGTCGAAATCGCGAAAACAAAATCAGCAGGAGTGCGATTTTTGAAACTCATTCGCTGAGTTCAGCAGTTGAAAATGTCAAAATTACTGTGGAGATATGCATCTTTCTACTGCTGATTTGACTTTCAAAAATCATACTTCAGGAGTGCGATTTTTGAAAGTCAAATCAGCAGTAGAAAGATGCGTATCTCCATAGTAATTTTGACATTTTCAACTGCTGAACTCAGCGAATGAGATTCAAAAATCGCACTCCTGTTCCATATAAAACTGCAAACTTACTCGACCTAAATCACCTAAATCGACAGCTGCAAATTTTTTCGCGTTTTCGATGTTGGTCCCATAGACAAAGTTGTTCAGTATAATTGTCTGATCATCCCCTTAAAAAACCGTCAGCATATAAGAAGGACTCTATACCCTGCCTGGTTTGACAATGTTGAATATAGTTACACTATGTTGTATAGGTATATTTTTTTGTAATTGTACATTGTATGTTTTGTTTTGTGTAAAGGATGTGTGTTATATTTCAGGCCGCATATTCTCTACGACGGAATCTTCCGACGCAGTGGTAGATTCAAAAATGAGGTCAAAGAGTTAAGAGCTATCTATGCAATATTATTTTGAATAAAAATGTTGATTTTGAGTTTGATATACAGGGTAATTTTTATATCACTGCGGATAACTTCAGCATGAATTCTACTCATCAAACTGAACAACTTTCACTATGGAGCCACCTTCGAAATAGCGAGAAAAAAATCAGCTGTCCCATACAAAACTGCAGTACCAATTCGACTCAAATGTATGGGATGGGACAGATGATTTTTTTTTCGCTATTTCGAAGGTGGCTCCATAGTGAAAGTTGTTCAGTTTGATGAGTAGAATACATGCTGAAGTTATCCGCAGTGATATAAAAATTACCCTGTATTGTGGTTGGGAAGAAAGGGCAATGTTAAGTGTTCTTCAGCAGTGCAAGGAGAAAAGCACCGCTTGCTATCGGCTAACATCTACGAGTACAACGGTACTGAGTAGAGAGAGCGGACCGGCCTCACAGTCACACTACAGGCACTCATCCAACGCATACGCGCACTATTATTTTTTATATTTTGTAAAAGACCCGGGTTTCGATCGTAAGCGACTTGGGTACGAATATGTTTATGATAGCCTGCCTTAAGATTTATGGTATATTGTTAGGGGGCCAGACTGTGATTTAAATTGATATGAATTTATCGAAATAGCTTTACGATCTCTTTCTTACTGCTTGTTTATGTTTTTATTAATTTATTGGTAAAACTTTTTAAATATTAAGTTAAAATTAATCCTCATAAGCCGCCCTTCATAATCATCACAAGATCTGGTGGAATTCAATATGCATGTCGATGGAATAAGTTGTAGATGTGCTTAGTAGCATGATTAGACGAAAGCACAGCCCCGGTATGGCAGGTTGCGGATTCAAGTACCATCCGAGACAAAAAAAAACAATCTTTAATTTGATTTGGAATAGCACAACATGGCTGTAAGATATTAATAATCAATAATATTTGGAATACGTGCTTTCCCGAATAGTGTTAAGCTGATGTCAATATCTCAGGCAGGTAGTCCCTGCCTTTCATGGCATCAGCTGTACCTACCAATATGCCTAGCCTAATATTTAAATGTAGAGCAACAAAATTATATTAGTAATCCTTGTGTAAAATGGCTTTTTGTGATTAATAAATATTATTCTTATTCTATTCTTAGTCTATCTAGCCCTTTCTGACTCGCCTAAATGTGTCAAGATTATTAATATTCTCGATTTGTGAAAATCGATCATCCGTTATAGTAGTTCCATCTACAATGCATAAATGCTATCTCGAAACAACCTGACGACATCCAATAATAACAACCTTAAAGAACCTAGGATTAGCCCGAGTTCTCCGGGTCCGAGTTCAGCCGATATATCTCGTGGTAGTGTCTCTGTTTATGTTTATAGAGTTTTTCAATGCAACTAATGAGCGTCGCACGCGCAGCCGTGCACGCAGCTCGGCCGCACGCAACGATGCAATCCTACAACACCGCTCGATTTCATATCATCGTTTATTGTTTAAAAAAAATGATCGTTCTCCATATTCATGGCGCTCCGCGACCAGACTCAAAAACATTGCGCCTCCATCGAGCACCGGCTGTTCAAGTTATAGCGGCGAATGCATATAATCTGACAAGTTAAATCTTTAAGTTTTTGCTGCAATTGTAGTAATTAATTATTGAACATTGAACAGGGTATCTTATCTGTTGGCCTAGTTTCTTGATTCTTAAGCTTTCTTATTACAAGTATGAAGTATAATCCTTGAATGGAAACATATTCGTGCAGATTCCATATAAGGGTAAGAGTTTGCGCCTTATAAGTAAACATGTTGTCATTGCGGGTGTTCGCACAGCCTCAGCGCAGAGAGACGAGTGGACGCGAGCGCAGCGCGGAGCACGGTGTTGCGCTCTTGCGCTGCGCGGCGCAACAGGGTCGCGACCTTGCCCTGCGCCCCGCCTGCTGCACGACGCTAGTCCACTGGTCACTCTTCACCTTTATTTACATATCATTCGCTGTCAAATTTTAAGTTTTTAATCTAAGTTGTATCATATTTCGAGCGGAGACAGTGAGATCATTCCTCGGGGATAAAAAAGCAAGTGCTTTTGATGTAGGTGTCAGTGTAAGTGCGAGGCGAGGCGACAGAGCGGCCGGGAGCCGCGGCCGCCGCCGCCGCCGGGACGCCTACGCGCGCCCAAGAATAGCCGCACTCTACTGTCCCGCTCGGTGGAAAAGCGCTATGCACAAATAAAGTTACGCACCAGGAAGAAACCAAAGACACTCGCAGGCGGACCGCCGCGGGCGCAGCCTCGCCTGCCTCCCGCGGCGCCCTCTCCATGTTATATGATGCGTTTCAGGATTAACATTTCATAACACAATCAATTCGCTACAGCATTGAGAGTTATACAGTAGTATTTCAAAGAATGTAAGGGTGTGGAGTGGAGAGGGATGAATGAGAGAGTGTTGTGGTGTGGAGGTACAACTGACCTCTTTGCTGCGTCATCATCTGGCGCGTGTAGTGGTGCTCGGTGCGCTGCACGCTCTCCTGCTGCTGCACCACCTGCTCGCGGCGCTCCGAGCGCTGCTCCGACCACCGGGACTGCTGCTCCATGTCGCCGTCTGCCGCCTGCGCCTGCGCCTGCGTCTGCGGCACGTACCACTACGCACTTGTCAACTCTCAACTGTCACTCGATACGCTACTGGTCCTCAGCGTACGCAACGCAATACGTCGCACCGGCGCAATCCTTATTACTAATAAATACGCCACTTCGAAAACTTATACTAGTCCACGGGTTCATTTAGCAGAAGTCAAGTCATTATAACCCAAGTCCAACTACCAAGACGTCGGTCGATTGCGAATAGTTAGCGGATAGTGCGGGAGCGCAGGCGGCTGCGCGGAGCGGGCGCGGGCGCCGGCCGCGGGGGGAGCGTGGGGCGCGGCGGGCGGGTCGGCGCGCGACCGAAATACGCTGGTTATTTTGAGCCGCGCGCACTCCCGCGCGCCCTCCCCGTGCGCGCCCTCCTCCCGCACATCTCCTCGTCCTCCCCGCGACCCGCCGTTTTCGCATGCCTTCGCAGTATGTCACGCTCACCACCACAACACCACCGACCCACCTATAACACCACATAACAATATATCAGTCGTTAACATAACATCTGACACATATAGGGTTCTTCTTAATAACCTGACGGTTTTTTAGAAGGATGATCATGATCAGACCATGGAACTGAAATTTAAATTTGCGTCGAGCAAGTAGATATGCACACTGATGCACATCCTCCCTGAGGGTAGGCCTGTGTCCTGCATTTGCTGTCCTGCTAGATTTGCAGTTTTGTACTGATCAGAGGATTCTTTTTTTCGCGACGTCGATGTTGATCCCATAGAAAATGTTGTTCAGTTTGATGGTCTGATCATCCTCTTAAAAAACCGTCAGCATATTAAGAAGGACCATGTATAGGGAGACTGCATTTCTATAGCCATTCTAGATTTAAATTCCTGTTTCATAAACGAACTTTGTAAATATAGACATAGACATAGACATAATTTATTGATAACAGAAAGTGTTACATGTCATACTTAAATATTTTTATTGGGTCATAAGTTATTTTTACTAACCTACTTTTACTTATGCTTGGATGTTTGCTCAAGGATCGTTTGATGAAGCCAGTGATGTACGGTGGTCGATAGATGGAGATGAAATGGCGAGGTCAACGTGCGTGCGTGCGTGCGGCGGGCACGGGGCTGCGGCGCGGCGCCGCGCGCCGGCTCGCGCGCTCCAGGGGCTGCAGTACCCGGCTACTGCACCGGTTTGGGCACTTCGGGTTCGCATCGACGATCAACTGCCATCTGATATAGCTACCTAGTATTAAACTCGCACAACCACAACCAGTAAAGGAACGTATGTAATTGGTTTAAAACCAATTATTAATACCATATATTTAATAAATTGTTGAAAAGGTCAAAACATCAAATACATTCTTTAAATCTTCTTTAACACTTTTTAGAAAAATGTCTGAGACAGCTTTTAGTTAGCAAAAATGTTCGCCTTTGATTGGTACCGATACTTGATGCCGTAAGTAATGGCATAAATCTCACTGACACAACCTTTTTAGTGACTCTACCACCGCTTCGTATTAAGGTTATAAATGCTATGCATCCTACAGAGACAAGGCCTATGACAAGAGCAAGATGGGAAGGGTAGGCGGTCGAGATCCAAAAGATTCAACGAATACACAGGGTTCAACTTAATATGCTGACGGTTTTTTAATGTGATGATCAGACCATTAAACTGAAAACTTTCTCTACGGGACCAAAGTTGAAATACCGAAAAAACAATCTGCTGTTCCATATAGGTAAAATGCAAGCCGACTCGACTCAAATGCATGGGCCGGCTGATTTGTTTTCGCAATTTCGATGTTGGCCTCATAGACAAAATTATTTAGTTTGATGGTCTGATCATCCCCTTAAAAGTTCGTCAGATTAAGGACCCTGTAGTTAAGATGTCAAACAAATACACAAGATTCTTACTCATATGCTCAAGCCTGTCCTCCAGTCGTGTAGGCAGAGACCTGGGACGCGTATCGTGTAGATTAGGTCTGGTGCTAAATCGCAAGTTTTGCCAAATATTTCAAGTTAGGTCGGAATCGGTCCAGTCGTATAATCCGTGACCTAAGTATAACAACATAACACAGGGCGGGCAATCTGTAAGCACAAGAGCGCTGTCATTGTAGGCCACAGCAGCGTTGTAACATGTAGAGTGAAGCCAATCGCGCGTATTTTGAGTCAGTTTCATACAAAATCCGGGAATGCACTGTCTATGACCTCAGCCTCACAACTCACGAAATTACGCTCGTTTGGCTTCAGCCCTAGAGGATAGTCCTCAATTTTCAATTAAAGTCAGTGATATGATCTAGAAATTAATCTATGTGCCTGTGGTTTGTAAGATTTCCGTTAAAATATACTGTTTAAATGCTAGAATTTATTTATTTCCCATCAATACCAGCAGTGGCGTGAAATAGGCTAAGGAAAATAATGGAAATCTTTGAGGCACTGTTTTTTTTTACTTTTTTTTTCTTTCGATGACCGACAGCTGTTGACACGATACAAATATGGATAACAGAAAGCCAATTATAGATCGCCGCTGAGAGAAACAGAATAAAAAAAAACAAAGCAGATCTAACACTAAAAATACAAAGTGGATAACAAAAAGATAACGTACGTAATCGAATTAAAACAATCGAACTAAAAATCTGTAACTTTGAAACTAAACATTAAATTTTAACGAAAATCTGACAAACCGAAGGCATAATAGAGATTAGATATCAGAAAGTGTTAAAAAATCATTGACTGTAATTGGTTAGTATCCAAAATATAAGTAAAGATTTGAGATTTGTAATTAGCTTAACTACAGTTATTTAAGGATGTGTTTAGTATGTAATCAATGCTGTAAATCTTCCTAAGACTAATAAAATAAAATAAAAATAAAATAATCAAACTTCGTTAGTATGGATCGCGATAGAGGGCATATCCTCCTGACATGCTGAATATCGATCGATATTCAATGTATAGGTAAGCGTTTTTAAATTGTTCGCGATTCTCTTTTTTTATACTTAATCGGCAACATCAGACGATGAAGGTAATGATGAAGAAATACTATTACTTAGTACTTAAGAATAACCTAGAATAGTTATAAAAACAATATGATGAGATGGTTCGATCCCCGTCCAGGCCGACTCGTACCAATGAGTTTTTCGGAATTTATGTACGATTTGTAACACCACTGGCTTTTCGGTGAAGGAAAACATCGTGAGGAAACCTGCATGCTTCAATTTCGAGGCATGTATCGTACCTACTGTCCATTACAAGTGGCGACGGGCTCACTCCCCGTCACACTGGACAGAGTTTCGGTACTACTAGTGAAATGTGGATGTTCTGAAGTTTCAGAATATCTCTGACTACCCCCTCGGGGAATATAGTCGTGAGCATATATGCGATTCTCTTTTTTTATACTTAATCGGCAACATCAGACGATGAAGGTAATGATGAAGAAATACTATTACTTAGTACTTAAGAATAGTTATAAAAACAATATTGATCGATGATCAATTTTATTGATCCTAACGAAATACTGATAACTATGAAAGGGGAGGGGAAGGCTTGCCTTGCGAAGCCATCGTACTGTTTTAAAAAAAGTTTTTAGTTCTTTTTCTTGACGTTCGTTAATTTTGAAAGATGGTCAACTTATCAAATGTTATGATTCTTCTACACGCATACGCATTACACCATCTATGTTGAACTACTAGTAGTGTTAAGCAGTTGTCCGATAGACCAACAAGCTTGGGGACAACGAAATAATTCAAAAATTATCCGATAGGGGGAGAATAAAGACACTTTTACACGCTTTTGAGAACTAAACAATAAGGAAATAAAATAGTAAAATTAGTTTTGTGTGGCAATAGTAATTTTTTGCACGTATAAAGTTTTGTTAACTAGTGAGTGTTGCTTGGGGACCGACAGTTGTACTATGAAAAGATACTTTGCGTCTATCGGACAACCGCCAAAATTCAAGTAAAATTCAAGTAATTTTGCAAAAACGTATGGAATCCTTAGTTATTCAACAAAAATAAATTTTTGGGGCAAGCAAAACCTGAGCTTGAGCCTGAGCCTGAACATTGCGAAAATTTTGTGCAAATTACAGGGACAAGGTATGGACAAAAAATAGTTGATCTACCCATGTACAAAAATACAGGTTAGGTACCTAACATGAGTGTGATTATATTGAACCTATTATTATTGAACCTACCAGGGTCCGCCTCCATATTTTTGAGTAACTTTATAATTATTATTTACTAGAGTTTACCCGCGACTTCGTCCGCACAAATTACATACCAGTAGGTCTAGTATGATTTCTCTAAACGCGCGCGACGCGCCTTCGCTGCATACAAAATAACCTGTTCCCGCGCTTTTCGTAGAGCGAAAGCCGCGCTTGCCGCGAGTTGTAGTATGGAAAAAAGCCGAGTCGCGCGCAAGTAGAGAAATCATGCTAGAGGGTCTGATTTTAAGTCAAATCATAATTTATAAACAAAAAAGTTTATCAAAATCGGTTCAGCAGTTTTTAAATGATTCTGTTACAACCATTTACAGTTTTATAATAGTACATACTAGTGTTTAACCGCGACTTCGTCCGCACAAATAATATACCAAATTTTAGGTCAAATCATTAGCTATCAAACAAAAAATGTTTCATAAAAATCGGTACAGTCGTTTTTGCGTGATGATGTTACAAACAAACAAACGAACGGACTGACAAATAAAAATTCTTTTTAACCGACTTCAAAAAAAGGAGTATGTGTGTTCGCGGATAACTACGTCGTTTATGAACCGATTTTGATGATTCTTTTTTTGTTGGAAAGGAGATATCCCAAGGGTGGTCCCATGATAAGGAAACCAGGATCTGATGATGGATCCCAGAGAAATCGAGGGGACCCTTCGAAAATCGTAGTGCCGACTAGTGCGTTTGTTAATTTGAAGCACTACTGTTAAATCAAACTAATGAATTCACCACTGAAAATTGTGAAATAAACAAAATTTTAACAAAAAATTAAAACCGCCTTCAAAAAAACTAAAAAGTTAAAAAATTATATTGCAGCCGATGACTTTTTCGTTCGCATCATAAGAACATTAATTTGTTTTATAGAAGTCGGTGTCAAGCCAAGCCAAAAAACTAATGCAAGCCCCGTCGCGAATCGGCTTGACAGCGACTTCGATAAAACAAATTAATGTTCTTATGATGCGAACGAAAAAGTCATCGGCTGCAATATTATTTTTTAACTTTTTAGTTTTTTTTCGGTTTGGAGTCAGGGACTTCTAAAAACCATTTTAAATATCTTCAATGTACAGACACACTTCTGTTACAGTTTTATAACTAAGAATATAAGAATAAATTTGGTTATTCTTATATTCTTAGTTATAAAACTGTAACAGAAGTGTGTCTGTCTTAGGTACCTACTTACTTATGTTTTTATATTATAAACTAAACGTTGACAAAATTTACAAAAACGAATTATATAAGTAAGTAGGTAATAGATAAAATGAGTGTAAATAAATACCAAATTCATCATTGTGCCGCAGATCATCTAGTTCGCAATCCAAGGGATGCGTCATTAGTCATTAAACACTTTAGAAATAGTAATCATTTAGGATTGATTCATCAGCGCGTAGAACGTCGCCATAAATTCGTAAGCCAACAGAAATATTCTGGTAAGTAATGGTGAGATCACACTCGCCCGTGACGCATATTTGCGCGTTTATTTTAGGGACGAACTGCAAAGCGTGAGTTATGCACTTTATTATGACTGTCGCATCGAAATACAAATCGCTATGCAGGAGGAGAGGGGATGTTTATTACAGGAACGGTGAGATGAAGATCAGTTTAAGCTTTCAAAATACTTTTGAGCGGGGAACCTAGTTCAGTTTTCATTCTTAAATCCGGTACGGCATCATTGCTTCGGCAACCAATTTACTCTTTTACAAAACAAAAAAAAAGAAATGTCATCAAAGGGGTAATCTAATAAAGCAATGTATACGAACCTGCCCTGGCATGGCAGCGCGATATAGCCCTGTCGCATCTTAGTTTTCATTCTATTTGCGCGGGAACAAACGAGATAAAAGGCACGACTTTTAGAATTTAGAATATGCGCGTGATAAGGCTAAGGCCTTATGCTGCATCATGCTATGACCGCTGCTGATACTATTCTCTATGATATCGACTAGGATATTTCCTAAATATTGAATTCACCTTTGTACATAATTTTATTGAAAAAGTTCATAATATGTTAAACCCGACAGGGAGAGACTGAGTGAAACTTCTATTTATTTAATTATTTAAATTAGTATTCGGTTCGGTTGCATTGTGCTGTTGTTTGCGGCCAGGCTCTGTGTTAACTTTAATGCGTTACATAAGTACTTTAAAGGGCTATTCGTGCTCAGTGGCGCCCTCGTCACAATAATAAAGATTTCTCAATAAAGAAAGCCTAAATAAAAAAAGTGCCCAACAGATAAACTACAATGGCCTACAAGCTATTTTCATAGAATACTTTTATAGGTTTTTTAAAGGTCTAAACATACAAATTTTGAAAAAACAAAAATAACGGCCACTTTTGTTTGTATTCGAAATTATCTAAAAGTGGAATGTTTAGAATGTAGAAAAGTATTGTATAACAATGGCTTGAAGGCTTTTGTAGTTTATCTATTGGGCACTAGATTGGGCACTTTATTAATTTCGGTTTCCTTTATTGAGAAATCTTTATTATTGTGACGAGGGCGCCACTGAGCTCGAATAGCCCTCTTAAGGGGTGCTTCAGACCATATAACTGAACAATTTTCAGTATAGTATAGAGCCAATATTGAAATGACAAAAAAATCTGCTTTTCCACACATTTGGGTAGAGTTACTTTTGACGTTTTCTATGGAACAGCTGATTTCTTTTTTCGCTATTTCAATGTTGGTCCCTTAATAGTGAAAGTTGTTCAGTTTGATGGTCTGACTAAATAAAAATCAGCATTAATTCAACCGGGCCCTCTGAAAAACGTCTGCAATAATCTTCGGACATGTTCGTCAAAGTTTCGCATCGTCAAAACACTGCAATATTTCGTTATAAAGAAAACCCAAAGTGTCGTGTTTTCAGGACGATTTTTTGTACAGTGAACTCAGAGTTATTCTCGGCTTTACGTGACTAATGATAAAATTCCATTTAGCATTCTTGTAAATTTGTACGAATATATGGAGCTATTTACACCTTGGCTCCATGACAAGTCAACAAGCGTATAAATGAGTGTCGAGCTCTCATCGGTTTTGGTTTTAAATAAACTGTACAGTTGGGAGCAAAAATATGTAAGTGGATTGGCGAATCAACAAAAAGTCGCTTATAAAATCTCTTTTATAAAAGAAATGACTTGTGCGAGTGCTCCAAAAACATCCATGCAAACAGTTAATACTGCCCATAATCGGCTAGTCAAAGTCGCAGTAGTATTTCGCCTTAAATATCAAACTCCAACTAGTAAAGTATACGAAAAAACAAAGCTGATGAATATTTCACAACTCTATGCCTATAAAACCTGTATTTTGATACGAAAAATACTTCACAAGGATATTCACTGTCGTATTTCCTTCACCAAAAAGTCGCAAATACAGAAAAGAATATTAAGGCGAGCTAACGACCTAATGTTGTACGTACCAAGAACTAATTATGGATTAAAAACTATGGTATACGAGGGAGCACAGATATATAATAAATTAACAAAAGATATCAAGGAAATTAAATCAATCACACTATTTAAAAAAGCTTTGAAACACCACTTTTTAAAGATTTCTTAATGCTAGACTGGCTAAACGCTTGATTACCGTTAACCACCGTTTAACTTAATGTTTTGTTGATCCGGCCTTGGAGTGTTACTTTGCCCCGTGTTTAATATTATTGAATTACCTTCAATTTGGATATATGTTTGCAATGTACTATACTGTTTTTTAAGATTAGATTTTAAGTTTCTCATATAAGTGATTTGTAATCTTATGGGAAATAAATTTCTTAAACATAAACATATAAAGCCCTTTTATTTGATAGCACACGGCATGATTAAAGGCAATTTTTTTTACTTTGTATTGCTTTATGACGTCACAGTTTCTACCCCCACAGTCTGACCGCTTGTCATTTCATATATTTGTAATCAGGAGGTCATACTGAACCCATTGATTGGTATCAATGGGTTCAGTAGTGTTATCTGGTGATAACACTATAAAAGAGATGACTTGAACAGAAAGTTCCGAATAGTCGTTTTTCCAACTCACATGCAATATCGATGTAATTGTGAGAAACAATGACAAAAATAGTTTTTATCATTGTTTCTCACAAAAGGGAACAATTAAAAACTTAAAAAAGAGATATACAGAGTGGCCGGGGAGTTGACGTTCAAACGTAAAATTTAGGTCCGGTATGTCGTGGGGTATCCGAATCACCCCCATGTATGTTCCGCGATTTTTTATAGTTTTCGAGTTATGATGATTTTTCCGATTTTTTGAGGAAACTCGACATGACCGGCTTAAACAACTTCTAAACAAAAAAGTGTAAGACTTTTTAGAGATTCTTTTTTTGCAACTTATTCTTCATGAATTGTGCCTTTATTCATAACATCATCAGCATCGTAACTTTGATAAAAGCTATGAAAATATTGGGCTAAAGTTAAAAATTTGCGATTCGTGAATTATGACTTAATTTTCAACTTTAAATTAAAACTCTAATCAGGTGACTTTATGATTTTGTAGCCAATTCCAAAAATGCGCCCAACTCTCAGCTTTCATAATCATAAATAAAAAGTAGTACTTAAGGGGGCTAATTTGGCTAGAATTGATCTTCAAAGACAACAAGGCAGAAAATTCTTAAATTTAAAAATATATTTTTTTTGCCATAATTACTACGCCTAAGGCTAAATAATGATTAAAGAATGAGTGGTTATGTGGGACTCCCGTATAGGCTAATGAGACCCACGGTATACCCACTAAAAACCCCCCATGTTCCTCCGCTTCGCCTTGTGGCGGGGTAACGGGAACACTTTCGCAATCTTCCGCGACCCCGCCGGCGGCAGCCGCCCACAAGCGGCTCCATCGCCAAAGCCCGAAGGCCCTCCGCGATGTGCGCACCAGATGGCATACCATCTGGTGCGCACCACCAGATCGCACCATAGTGCGCCTCCCTCCTCGGCCTCCACCCGTACCGTAGCAGACGCCCCCCGAGTCTGCTACTAGGAGGCCATGGGTACCAGATAACTGGCACCCGGTGGCAGATCGGGTCCGTGGCTCTGCCACCGACCACACCTCGGCCGCAGAGGATAGGGCAAGCGGCGCACCTTATCACCGACATGCCTCTTCCCCTGCGGCCCCACCAGTGCCGGTTCTACCACCGGCCACACCTCGGCCGCAGAAGATAGGGAGAACGGCGCACCGTAATACCAGCACTCCTCTTCTTCCGCGTCCCACCTCCAACGCGTCCGCAGCGGGCTTGTTCAGCCCGCTGGGAGCGCCCTCCTCTGGCCGACCGACACCCCGAATAGGCCGGCCTGCTTGCCTCTTAGCTTCACCGTGGGTTCCACCGTCCACGGTTACTAAGCCCCACCGCCACGACAAGGCGGGCAACCCTCGGGGGGGGGGAAGAAGTAGACAAGCTCACAGACGCCTCCACAGTGTGTGCAGAGGTGTCTTCCGCCGCGTCACAGTGGTGACATACAGTAGAGGGCTCCCTTCCGTAAGGGCATACCACCCGGGCGCAGGGGGGCACCCGAGTGGTTATGTGGGACTCCCGTATAGGCTAATGAGACCCACGGTATACCCACTAAAAACCCCCCCATCTTCCTGCGGCCTCCTCCGCTTCGCCTTGTGGCGGGGTAACGGGAACGCTTTCGCAATCTTCCGCGACCCCGCCGGCGGCAGCCACCCACAAGCGGCTCCATCGCCAAAGCCCGAAGGCCCTCCGCGATGTGCGCACCAGATGGTATGGTGTGCCTCCCTCCTCAGCCTCCACCCGTACCGTAGCAGAGGCCCCCCGAGTCTGCTACTAGGAGGCCATGGGTACCAAGATAACTGGCACCCGGTGGCAGATCGGGTCCGTGGCTCTGCCACCGACCACACCCCGGCCGCAGAGGATAGGGCAAGCGGCGCACCTTATCACCGACATGCCTCCTCCCCCCCGACCGACACCCCGAATAGGCCGGTCCACGGTTACTAAGCCCCCCCGCCACAACAAGGCGGGCAACCCTCGGGGGGGAACCTAACCTTTTTTTTTTTTTTTTCATGATGATTAAGTTGCAAAAAAAGAATCTCTAAAAAGTCTTACACTTTTTTTTAAAAAGTTGTTTAAGCCGGTCATGTCGAGTTTCCTCAAAAAATCGGAAAAATCATCATAACTCGAAAACTATAAAAAATCGCGGAACATACATGGGGGTGATTCGGATACCCCACGACATACCGGACCAAAATTTTACGTTTGAACGTCAACTCCCCGGCCACCCTGTATATACAGGATCCCTCTTAATATTGTCACGAACGCTGTCAAACGTTAGACGTAAGAAGGCATTCAAAAATTCGGATGGTGTATTAACAATCGCCGTGGTCTTACGGTCTAAGGTTCCGCCTCCCATGCTGGGGGGTGACGGTTCGAATCCTATCCGCGCCAAAAATATTTCTAGATTTTTGTGTTTTTAGAAATGTTCTAGAAGGAAGAGAGAGAAGGAATATTTAAAAAGGGTCCAAAAGGTGTGGGTGGGGTGTCTAGGAACTTCGAGAAAGGAGGCGAAATTACGAATATTTGAAAAGAACCAGAAAAGTGGGCGTGTCTTCGATCGGTTTCGAGAAAAGAAGGCGGGGTTAGAACTATCTGGAGGGAAACAATCGAGTAAAGAAAAGAAGATCGAAAAAGGGTAGTCTGGAATATTCTGCGGGATATAAAAAGCGGCGAGTTCGCGGTCACAGTCAGTATTTGGTTTAACAGTGAACAGTGCGAAACAAAAGGAAGAAAAGTAAAAGTGGAAAAGTACTAGTGAAGAGAAAAGTGCTCAGTGGAACAGTGAGTAGACAAGTGTTAGTGTAGTGCGTGACGTCATAGTGTCGGTGTAGTACGTGACGTCATAGTGTCAGTGTAGTGCGTCGTGACGTCATAGCCGTGACGCGTGTCGTGTCGTCACAGTAGTGACGTAGTGGACTGTGGACAGTGACAGTAAGTGGTGCACGGGGAATCCCTGCGAGGAGTACGCGGTGAAGTGAACCGTGTAGGGGAACCTCCGCGAGGTGGACCGTTTGTAAGTGTATCCCAAATAAACTCTGTAAAATTGGACTTAGCGTTTCACTCCAATCCCGGAACCCGTAGCTCGTAACAATATGCTGACGATTTTTTAAAGGGATGCATGGTTAGACTATCAAACTGCACACAGTGCCGGATTAACCATATAGGCAAAGTAGGCACGTGCCTACGGGCCCACCACCGCCAAGGGGCCTCGCGGCTCGTGAGAAAAAAAAATCGTTTTTGTATTTGAAATTTTGAATTGAATGAAAAATTAAGAAAAGATTAAAACATTTTTTTTTTAATTTTCCTAACGTTTCCTTTAATGATACCCCACATGATAAATTTAGAATAAAAAACTTTTGACTCCTAAGCTCAATTATAATATTACATCTTTTTTTGACTGCACTCTTTTAATTGGGCCCTTAATTGTTATAAAAAACTACGTTTCAGCTTCTTCGAGTTTACGAGTATTACAGACGGATGGACGGACAAATATCGAGGTGATTCAATAAGTGTTCCATTTTTCCAATTTTGTTATGGAACACTACACAGCCTACACTATAGGTTTTGGATCGTGTTGCAACATCCGTCATTTTAGTAGATATGTGCTGTTTTACTGCGACCACCTAATCTGGACTACACTGGAAAAGAATCATTGTTACGCCCATGGGCCAGGGGGCCCCGAGACTTGCATTGCCTAGGGGCCTCTGCATGGCTTAATCCGGCCCTGACTGCACAACTTTCTCTACAGGACCAATATCGAAATCGCGAAAAAAAACCACATACAAAACTGCAATCCTACTCGACTAAAATGTATGGGACAGCAGATTTTTTTTCTTCAGCATTATAAGAGGATATATGGGGCCTTAATAACATCGAATGGGAGAAAAAAAATGGCAGTTCGATGTTAGTCCTTAAATTTTTTGTTTTCACTTCAGTTGGTAGGTACCAAAATCTAACTTTCCTTTTTTTGGCGTATATCTATGAATATTCGGAATGGTGATAATGTCGCTGTTGTTGGCGCCTTAACGTTTCTGTTTTTATACGACACGCACACATCAAGTCTTAATTTCCTGTGTATAGCATATGTACAAAGCTAATGTAATGAATCTATAATTTCCAATAGTCTGAGAACTGTTAGGTCAATAGACTTTGCTCTATTATGTTAACTTTCTTAATCTGCTAGTCATTGGGAAAAAACAAGGGGAAAATTACATTGGAATAGCTAAGATGGGTACGAGTATGATCTATTGTAAAGTCAGGTAGGTAAATTTAATTCTGATACGTACTTTTAACGTAAAAAAACGTTTTATCGATCAATAAACCATAAAATAGAATAAAAATTTTAAACGCTCAAAAACTGGATCACTAATTTTAATTTATACTTAAGTACTTCAATTCGACACAAGTAAAAAGCTATTTCTTGCACACAATCTTATTGTAGAGGAATTTATTCACAAATCTATCATCAAACTGAACAAACATCTCAAAATACAATATGATGCGTCGCACCACACTAACTGGCTCATTGGCAAAATTACAAAAATACTAGCCGTAGTCTCTGCCTCTGCCATGGAACAATGGTGCGTAAATATATTATAACGAGCTTATGACCTGCGACTTCGTCGGCGTGGATTACTCCTTTAGAGGTCGATTTTCGAAAAATACTTTATTTGTGCACCCCTACATCCTCTGTAGAATATACAGGTTACTTTTTATTCAGTGCACAAACTTTCACAACGTATTAGGTATCGTTAATTTTATGTCTTATTTTTGCCATCCCGTAAACTTGAATAAAAATTGCTGTGCTGATCGTACTGTTGATAACAACTAGACCTGGGGCCCGTGACGAGATCGTATACCAATCGAGCTCATCCATAATTCAGTTTTCATGCAATAGTTTACTATTAGAAGATGCGAAAAAACTTGGTCGGCCGACCCCTATCCTGGTGGGTTTTGTGTAGGAGGGTGACTAGTAACCTCTCTGAGACGAGACTAATTACCCATCGAGCTCATGAACCAAATTATGCTTATCCGATTGTTCTTAATTAGTGTTACGAAGTACACTCGGTCGTCCGCCGGATATACTGGCAGGTAGTGCTGGCCAACCAAAAATGGTGGTCAAATTTTGGAGTACTTCTCACCCATCGAGCTCATGGATGAAATGTATGCCAAATCAAAGGTTAGACCTTTACCTTCAATATTTCATCGGTCGTCCTGGCCGAAACCTGGTGGGTTCTGGTGACAACCAGATTTATCTGTCAAAGTAAGATCATGCGTTTTCACGTTTATATGAATAAATACTTTATTTACCTGATAT
Source organism: Agonopterix subpropinquella (assembly GCA_922987775.1). Classification (NCBI taxonomy): domain Eukaryota; kingdom Metazoa; phylum Arthropoda; class Insecta; order Lepidoptera; family Depressariidae; genus Agonopterix; species Agonopterix subpropinquella. The sequence continues at coordinate 30,055,068 of OV277693.1, forward strand.
ATGTAGTTCTTTTAGCATGAACGTGAACGGTTGTATGGTTTAAAAGTATTTAAAAAAAAAAACTAAACAAAAAAAATTACTGTGTCGATAAATGAGACATCAAATAAAAAATTTTTTTTCGTTATAACTTCGTCATTTCTAAACTGATTTGGCTGATTGTTTTATTTTACAAAAATATATATTCAAGAATTCATGCCACTAAAATTTGATGAAGATCTGATGAAGCGTTTCGAAGATATTCACTGTTTTAAGTGGGTCAGATTTTACTACAAAAAATATCCAACCAAATTTATTCTTTAACGAGAATAGTAATTGAGTTCTATTAATGATTCTTTCTAAAATGAAATTTGCTCTCTTAAGAGATGTCTATATAATAATATAAACTAGTAATGACCGCGGCGTTGCTTTCAAAAATGAAGTTGAAAAAAAATGTTTCGTCAAGTAAAAGCTACCTATGTTTATGTGGATGATCTAATTTAGTACGTACCTATATTAGTTCTAAAATAATTAGCTGAAACTGTTTAAAAGGGATGATTATATCATCAAACTGAACAACTTTCTTTATGGGACTAACATCGAAAACGCGAAAAAAATCTGCTGTCCCATACAAAACTGCAAACTTACTCGACTGGAATCGGAATGTATGAGACAGCAGTTTTTTTTAGCGATTTCGATTTTGAACCCATAATAAAAGTTGTTCAGTTTGATGATCCAATCATCCCTTTATAAGCACCCCAGCCCCCCCCCCCCCCCCCCCCCCCAACAAACAAATTATAAGGATTTTATTGGACTTTTTAACTTTTGCACTCGCTTTGCTCTCGATCGTCTTATCAATGAAAAATAATCGAACAACGAGCCTAGGGATGCGCGTTTCAAATTTCGAATCCAAAACCAGCCAGTAGTAGCATAACCGACCTCCATGCTACATCATCCCCCCCTTACTGGGAATTTGAAACGCCTAGCCCCCCTAAACTAGTTTGCTTAAAACTAGGCCTACCTGCCTACCCTACGCTAATACGACTACCTAGGTGGGAATATCTTAAACTAAGCTATGCATGGGCGCCGGCCCAGCTACTGCTAGTAGCTGACATCCGGTGACCGGGGGCTATGTCAGTGGCCTTCATAATAATGACCCCTTAGCTACCCTGTCAGAATCGGACACCCCCAAAACAGACAGACTACACCCCTGCTAGCCCCCTAGTCACGTGGGATGCCCCGGGGCCCCAAAAACCCACCCAAAAGGGAGCCCCGTGGACCCCGACCCCCATGTGACTAACTGGGCCTAACCCTATGGGACATCTGTGACCACACTGACGTAACACCCAGATTGACCGATCAATAATCCTTGACGCAACCGGCCACTGAGGCCGTCAATGTGATCACGTCTACCCACCTACCATTACATTCTCTATGGATTCTACCTATATACATATAGAAACCCTAGTTTAACACCCTATCGTTTGTCTATTCGGAGAGAGAAGGTCAACGTATGTCAGCCAATCCCCTTTGACTTGGCATCCCTAGGGATGCGTCAAATTGACAACCTCTCATAGGTGGGCCTCCACTCCCATAGTGTTATCTAATTTGACCGCCAGTAGGACTCGAGGTTTCAAAAGTCACGGGCAGCCAGTGCCTTCTACAACCCCAAAACCATACCAGTACCATTACCATTCGAGCATCCTGACCCGACCAGCCATCGGATCAGCATCCTCGGGCAGGAGAGACCTGCCACCATCGGTGGACCTTCCAAAGACTATGTCTTTTAAGGAAGTGTCTCCCCCCCCCCCCCCAATAAAACACGGACGATAAATCTTTTATTACAAACCCTCACTGACTACACCCTTATAAATAGACCACACTAAAATAGTAAATATGGGGGCCGTTCTTCATCGGACGCCCCGTTGTGGTCTTCGATCTTGAGGCGCCAGCTTCTCCTGGGCCTCTCACCTTGACTGCCCCTTCGGCTGCTTTGCGAGTCCTTGCTGGCGTTCTCCAGCATTACATGCAATCCAAAAATTCTCATTAATAAACAACTCTTTCTTTCCAAGCAATAATAATGAAGCTAACCGGCATCGATATACAAACTTTGTAGACATGGAGTAACAATATACAAATGAATAATAGCAAACTCCTTGATACTGTACACTAACAAACTCTATGCTCAAACTAAGTCAACGATAACAAATTCGAAAAGTTTTCACTGTGGTACATGTCACATTTTTCGAAACACAACTTTGTGACTTTGAATGATGTCATATTTTTTCAATGAAATATTTGTCACAAATGAAAAATAGCGAACAAACTACAAAAATAAATAAACTATAAATTCACAAAATACAACTAGCTATAAATGAAAAACGCTGCTACAATATCTGTATGATTATAATGTAAATATGGGTAGCACAAACCTATTCCCTCCCCCTAGAAAGAAAACGTTCGAGCCTCACGAGAATATTTTTCTCGGACTTTCTACTCTACACGCCCAGGCATCTCCTTCCACTCAATTTCTTCGCCGATCCACTAACATCCTTATGGAGAGGTTGAGGATCACACTCAATCGACTTACACTCCTAGAGGAAAGTTCCAGCCAAAAATCCACACTAAAATAAAAAAGCATAGCCAAACCTGTGTGAGGTCGACGTGCCTGGTGCTACGCACACTTACATTCGTACAATTGCGTGAACATCAAGATAGCGGGATCAAATCTCCGATTCAAAATTTAGCATATGGGGAATTTAGTACTCCATTTGTACTAAATGTACCCTGAGTTTCAACATTTGTACCTTTACCGCCAAGAAAGTACAATCAAAACTATCTGATCCCGCCACCTTGACGTCAAAGTGGCGGGACCATTGGGAAGCATTGCCCACACGTGGACGACAATAACATGGGTAATTAATACTACATTTGTACTAAAATAAACTCGATTTTCAGCCCGGTACAAATTACCGTTTCAAAGATATATACGATAATAACTGGTCCGCCATTCTGCCGAATCGTCCAATTGCTTTTTTCATACGAAAATCGTAGTTTATAGTAAATATTATAATGTGGAGAATTAGTACCAGGCAGGTACAAAAACATATATTAATATCAGCCTTCTATCTTGTTTACGTAAAAAGTTATAGGAAGATACATTTTCCAATCGAAAAATACAGAGTGTAAGAGACAGGCGGCCAAATACTGAAATTGCATATAACAGACCATCAAACTGACCAACTATCTCGATGGAACCAACGAAACGTCGAAATCGCATAGAATCTTCTGTTAGAAAGATACATTTATCAAATAAAAATACAGGGTTTAAGAGACAGGCGGCCAAATACTGAAAATCAAACTGACCAACTATCTTAATGGAACAAACGCAACGTCGAAATCGCATGTCACCAATTATTGTATTTTTTGTCTGTCTGTTTTTTCGCGCATCACATGAAAACGTAACGTATGTTGGGTAAAGTAATAGCTGCTTTATTATTCTTAAGGGATGTCACTGTAGACCATGTAGACCAGGGTTTCTCATTAATTATAAATAAATAAATATTAAGTTTATAACTTTTTAATATTATGTTGTTTGCAATGAAATGTTGTTGGTTGAATGTCGCGTTGACTCTTCTTCGAGCTGCGCGCTCAACCAAAGACACGGACCGCAAAAAAAATGAAGTGCAGCGCCATTTTCTACAAATATGTGACTAAAGTAGTTGTGTTTTACGAAATTTTATTTTGAACTGGACTTAACTGGACCATCCAATTTGCTTAAAACAATAAAATCGTTTTTTACCAAGTCGTACCACCAGTAGTAAGACGGAAAATTCATTTAACCGTGGTTCTACCGCCTCGGCCGGTAGTACTACCGGCAAACATTTTTTTACTATAGTACTAGTCTAGAAACCAAAAATAAAAGATAGCGTTGGCAGCGCAGGACCGGTCGCTATGGCGATTCTTGGGGGAGGCCTATGTCCAGCAGTGGACGTCCATCGGCGGAGATGATCATTATGATGAATAAAAAATATGCATTTTAATTTGTTGTTTTCTCTTCTATGCGTACCTTTTGAATACTTATAATAGTTATTATTTTTGTATAGGGTGTCAGGGAAAGCCGGGCCAATACTGAGTCGGGGTACTGCAGTTTTGTTTGTAACAGCCACAGAACATTATAAGAGGGGTTAGAAGTGCAAAGTAGGCGTGGAACGTATCGCCACAGGTTATGCAATGATTTGCATAACACCATAAGGCACGCGGCGTGGTGCGAGCGAGAGGGCAAGAGTAATTGTAGCAGCGTGAGTGGAAAGACAAGTGGCGACAGCCGTCTCCGAAGCAAAAGCGATACTTTGCATTTCTAACCCCTCTTATAATGTTCTGTGGTAACAGCAGATTTTTTAAGATTCCATTAAGATAGTAAGTCAGTTTGATTTTCAGTATTTGACCGCCTGTCCCTTACACCCTGTATTTTTATTTGATAAATGTATCTTTGTAACAGAAGATTCTATGCGATTTCGACGTTTCGTTGGTTCCATCGAGATAGTTGGTCAGTTTGATGGTCTGTTATACGCAATTTCAGTATTTGGCCGCCTGTCTCTTACACCCTGTATTTTTCGATTGGAAAATGTATCTTCCTATAACTTTTTACGTAAATGAGATAGAAGGCTGATATTAATATATGTTTTTGTACCTGCCTGGTACTAAGTCTCCACATTATAATATTTACTATAAACAACGATTTTCGTATGAAAAAAGCAATTGGACGATTCGTCAGAATGGCGGACCAGTTATTATCGTATATATCTTTGAAACGGTAATTTGCACTGGGCTGAAAATCGAGTATATTTTAGTACAAATGTAGTACTAATTACCCATGTTATTGTCGTCCACGTGTGGGCAATGCTTCCCAATGGTCCCGCCACTTTGACGTCAAGGTGGCGGGATCAGATAGTTTTGATTGTACTTTCTTGGCGGTAAAGGTACAAATGTTGAAACTCAGGGTACATTTAGTACAAATGGAGTACTAAATTCCCCATATGCTAAATTTTGAATCGGAGATTTGATCGCTATCTTGATGTTCACTAAAATTCGAACACCACTTAACTTTATCAGAATTCCTGCTTCTCTATCCCTGTATCTGCCCTGTCCATCTGCAAACGCTGCACCATCTTCGGGGACTCGCCATTGGACGTCCTCTACTTGTTGGATTACTATCTTCTTTGATTTTGTCGCTTCTTTGATGCGATTTTTCTTTTACTTTTTCTCTGAAAATTACTAAGGTATACCGATACTTCACTCGCGGATCTAAGGCGCCTCCACCAGATATAGCGTGGAGACGCAGCCAGATGGGCAAAATAAAACGAATTAATCCAGATTATTTGGATTTTATTGGACTTTTTATCTTTTGCACTCGCTTTGCTCTCGATCGTCTTATCAATGAAAAATAATCGAACAACGAGCCTAGGGATGCGCGTTTCAAATTTCGAATCCAAAACCAGCCAGTAGTAGCATAACCGACCTCCATGCTACAGTACTAAATTAGATCATCTACATAAACATAGGTAGCTTTTACTTGACGAAACATTTTTTCCAACTTCATTTTTGAAAGCAACGCCGCGGTCATTACTAGTTTATTTTATTATATAGACATCTCTTAAGAGATCAAATTTCATTTTAGAAAGAATCATTAATAGAACTCAATTACTATTCTCATTATTAAAGAATAAATTTGGTTGGATATTTTTTGTAGTAAAATCTGACCCACTTAAAACATTGAACATCTTCGAAACGCTTCATCAGATCTTCACCAAATTTTAGTGGCATGAATTCTTGAATGTACTTATATTTTTGTAAAATAAAACAATAAGCCAAATCAGTTTAGAAATGACGAAGTTATATCGAAAAAAAAAAAATTTTTATTTGATGTCTCGTTTATCGACACAGTTATTTTTTTTTTAGTTTTTTTTTTAAATACTTTTAAACCATACAACCGTTCACGTTCATGCTAAAAGAACTACATATATCAGGTAAATAAAGTATTTATTCATATAAACGTGAAAACGCATGATCTTACTTTGACAGATAAATCTGGTTGGCCACCAGAACCCACCAGGTTTCGGCCAGGACGACCGATGAAATATTGAAGGTAAAGGTCAAACCTTTGATTTGGCATACATTTCATCCATGAGCTCGATGGGTGAGAAGTACTCCAAAATTTGACCACCATTTTTGGTTGGCCAGCACTACCTGCCAGGATATCCGGCGGACGACCGAGTGTACTTCGTAACACTAATTAAGACCAATCGGATAAGCATAATTTAGTTCATGAGCTCGATGGGTAATTAGTCGAGACTAATCTTTCTTTCTTTCTAGTAACCTCTCTGAGACGAGTCTCAGAGAGGTTACTAGAAAGAAAGAAAGAAAGAAAGAAAAATTATTTATTTGGATCTCCGACACACATACAATCTTACATCATGGTTACATTTTAGTGAAATTGTCAAAACATTAATTAATAAAGAGATTGTTTGTGCGCCGCAGTGGCAAAAAGGTCCCAACTCAGCAAAATGCTCGGCTCGGAAGCCGAACTCTGAATTTATGTCGGGGCCTAGCTTATGAGGTGAATCTAACATAATATTTATGTGCAACGAATCCAATAAACACTTGTTATTATTTTGTAACTATTTAGCATCAAGTGTGTGTGTATGTTTGTGTGTATGTGTGTGTGTGTGCAATTAAAAATGAACAGAACAATTTAAAAAACATGTAGAAAAGTACAAAATTACTACGCAGAATTTGCTACCAAATTAAGTTTTTTTTTTTTGACAGTCGAGAACATAGAGTTTATATCCTTTTTTAAAAGTAAATTTTGACGTCATCTGTCGCAGAGGGGGGGGCAAATTATTCCAACATTTGGTAGCAAGATAGCGAAAACTGCCATCAAACGCCACGGTTCTATGTATCTTGAGGATGAGCAGATACTGAGATGCTCGGGTATTATATCTATTGAAAGAAGATGACCATTGCAACTTGGAGTACAGATACACAGGCTTTCGGAATTTGACAACATCGAAAACCAAGGTAGCCAGATGGAGTTGCCTTCGCGAACTCATATTCAGCATGGAAGCGTTGTTGAGGTAAGGAGTGATGTGGCTTCGGGGAGGAATGGTAAAACAAAATCTGCAACACGCGTTCTGCACTCGCTGTATAAGGCGCTGGGTTTTGAAAAGCATACGAGGTCCGTAGACAAGATCGCCATAATTTAATTTAGATAATATAAGAGTGTCACATAATTTTATTCGCATGTCCAGACTCAGAAGATTTCTAATTTTATAGAGAATTGAAAGCCGATACAAACAATTTTGAACCAGATTTAGAACATGTTTCTCAAAACGTAATTTACAATCAAAAAGAATCCCTAGGTTTCTAGCTTCATCCACCCTTTCTATAACTTGCCCAGCGATGCTGATTACTGGATTTTCCCGAGTGATGTCGTCCACCTGCCTATCAGATCCCAAAATCATAAATTTTGACTTTGCCGAGTTTAAAACCAACGCATTTCTTCTAGACCAGTGGGCTATCTGATTTACATCTTCGTCAATCTTGGATAATGCATCAGTCATTTCACTAGGAGAAAAAGACAGGTAAATCTGAACGTCATCCGCATACAAATGATACTTGCAATGTTTTATATGCTTTGTGATGTCAGCGCTATACAATATAAAAAGTAGTGGTCCCAGAATGGAGCCCTGTGGAACACCACGACTGACAATCCTAGCATCAAACACAAGGGTGGAACCATCCTCCCTACAGACTTTTACTTGTTGCGAGCGGTCACTAAGATAGCTGCTGAACCAGGCCACCGAGCTCGAGTCAAGGCCGTAGTATGATAACTTAGCCAGCAGTAGTGAGATGTTTAAGCAGTCGAAAGCGCGAGAAAAATCCAGCAATGTCAAAATAGTGCCCTTTCGTTCATCCTGAGCTACAAGTATATTGTCCACAACATCTAGAAGGGCAGTTGTTGTGCCTCGTCCCTTCCTGAATCCGGACTGCAAATCCGGGAGAATGTTATTATTTTCAACAAATTTTGTTATTTGAGTATTTATAGCACGTTCCACTACTTTTGACAAAAAAGGAAGAATGCTAATAGGTCTGAGATCTTTGATTTGCGCCGGATTACTGACCTTGGGAATAGGAGTCACAAGTGCAACCTTCCATTTACTAGTCACCCTCCTACACAAAACCCACCAGGATAGGGGTCGGCCGACCAAGTTTTTTCGCATCTTCTAATAGTAAACTATTGCATGAAAACTGAATTATGGATGAGCTCGATTGGTATACGATCTCGTCACGGGCCTCAGGTCTAAACCGCGCCGATCGAGGAAGCGAGTGACAGGTGACAGTATGGTCAGTACAAACCAAACATTTTTAATGAATAAGTTCAGATGGTGTTATTTTTTTATTTTTGTTCTAAAGAACAAAAATAAAAAAAATAACACCGGTTTAAACAAAAAATACGGGTATTCTTAATTTCGATAACCATCACGCTCGCAAAGTTTGTGCACTGAATAAAAAGTAGCATATGCTATGCTATCAGGATACACATGTCGACAAGTCTGCGTTTGAGTGATAAACCCTACGTTTGGTGGCGTTGGTCATTAGTTGCGTCTTAGATCTGTTCATGGTTAGTCCAACCTCAAGGCTCGCCGTGCTTAGGTCTTGGAGCATTTTCTCTAGTTCTGGCGCAGTTCGAGAGAAAAGGACAATGTCATCGGCGAAACCAAAGAGTAATGTAAGTATATTAGAAAAGAGAACCCACTCGTAGCAACATTATGCATCCACCTTATGTCAAATTGAAGGCTAGCTAGCGCCATCTGTGATTCTCTGAAAATAGTTCTACCTATAATATATATACCTACTTATATCTACTCATACCGATAGATATTATTGTTTTAAATGCTAGTTTTCGTTCAATCCGGCACTGATCGAGTGAAATTCCAGTATCCTTACTATTCCTGTAATCTGTACATTGGTAAGAGAACAACAGAAACTCCAGAACCTCACTAAATCGGCACGAAATTGAACGAAAACTACAAACAACACGCACATTACACAAGATGGTAGCCATTTGGTGAATTGAATTTGTCAATTTGACATTGACATAGATAAATCCTTTTTTTTTCATAGTTTTGCGATATGTTTACGAGATGGCAGCACATTCTATGCAAACTGAATCGGAAAAAGCCACCAAAAGGCGATTGTCCTCCGCCTGGGCGAAACGAAGATTTGTCAATCTCTTGTTGCCAACGCCAAATGAAAGTAAAACATGAAAACCTAGGACGATTTAGAAAACGGTAACAATAACATTTAAAATGTTACTTCTTAAGGTGGTTTCAGTCCATACAAACATTTGACGCACAATACGCGTAGACGGAATTAGTAAAAGTAATATTTTATATATGGAAAAATAGTTTTGAAAATCTAGATGTCGCGTATTAATCAACATTTGCAATTTATAATAGGTACAATTACGAAGATATAAAGCTTTAAAAATTTTGTATGAAAAATTTCATAGCTTTATATCTTCCATGTACAGGGTGTTTGGTAGAACGATGTAGATATTTTCTGAGCTGATTGAGGGCACCTTTATGATCATTTTAAACCAGATATAGTATTGATGATTACCGTCAAGTGTCATAGTTTTTAAGTTACTATCAAAAGTTCGGTTTTTTGTTTATTAACCGAATTGGGGCGGTTAGAGGTCCATACCATACAAGTTTGTGCCTCAATCAGTTTTATTTTGGTTTTGAATTAAGTTTAAGTACACAGTCCTTCATCACAATAAGTTTAAACAATAATTGGAAAGGCAATCATAAACAAATCTGGATTTAAACTTGTCACAAATAATTTTTTTTGTAAAAATATTTTTACTCTACCGATCATTAAAAAAAAACTACACGTGGTAAATGTGTTCAAATCATTTAAAAATTACTTTGGTTAGTACACTTTCAATTAATAAAAAAATTATTAGCAATAAACCAAAACTAAAGCGACAATCGCATTTTTTCATAAGATAGTCGACAAAATAGAAAATGAAATAAAAATGAATAATCTTAGTTTCGTCTCTCATATCACATTTTCTTATTGAATTATTATTATAATTTCACCGGTACTGTTTAAAGTGTGATTCACGATTTTGAACACATACTCGAAAGAAGTTTCGTGCTTCTGTGGTAGTTATACCCAGTCGCATCTCTCCTTCATCATTTAAAAAATGATGGTTTCTTGTAACATTTTGAGACTTCCTGAATGGGAAAGACTAATAGTACATTATGGTACAAGTGTGTAATGTTGGTGATTACCGCCGAGACGAAATTGAGAGCCGAGGCGTAGCCGAGGCTCTTAAGAAAGCCGAGGACGGTAATCACCAATACACACGTGTATCATACGACGTTTTTCAACACACTTGTGAGGAAAATAATGCAAAAAAATATTTTATTTACCTAATAGATATTTGTCCTTGGAGTTTTCAGGTAGTAAACTTTTCATAACGTTAAAGGCATTCACATCTTATATCAGGCGGTGTACAACATTAATCATTTTCTTCATAACTAGTACTTGTAGACATTTTAATTAATAAATAACTATAGTTTAAACAGTGAAAACGAGTTGTGAAAAAATGTTCGCAATGGCGGAAAAAATTTATCTGTTTTCGTATGCGCGCGCATCTATGGCGATCGTCCATAGACTAAAAAAGGAATATGAGGTTTCTTTTTTTTTCTTTTCGCGTAGGTATAGCGTTTCGTTTTAAATAGCCACGTACAAAATGAGGAATTCAACGTTTTCTTTATTACAGAGAAAACAAAAGTAATATTTGAGTGAAAGTTTTATTTATTAAAACCGTACAAGTTGAAATTATCTATTTAAATACGAAGTTGCATGAAATGAGCAAGCAATAGGTACATTAATTTATTTGTACTATTGAACACGATCTTTTTGGATCGAAACTTTTAAGAACAAAGCAATTTTTATGTTTTTTATTGGTTGAGCCTATAAAAAAAAACATTATTTCACTAGTGAATAATAGTAATGAAAAAGTCACAGTTTGATTATAGGTATCATTATGTGCCTAGTTGCCGTGAAATAAGAGCCATTTTATGAGCAAGTGTGTTGAAAAAGAATTTATCTACGTCGAAGAAATAGGGAGTTGTGACCAGTTTATAAGAAAAATTTAGCAGTCTCTCGACATTTTCTGGGAAGAGATGCGACTGGGTATACTACCACAGAAGCACGAAACTTAGTTCGAGTATGTGTTCAAAATCGTGAATCACACTTTAAAAACTACCGGTGAATTAGATAATAATAATAATTCAATGAGAAAATGTGATATGAGAGACGAAACTAAGATTATTCATTTTCATTTGATTTTCAGCTTTGTCGACTATCTTATCTTCTTCTTATCGTGTGGGCAGAGCCCTGGTGTCAGAGTTTTTTCAGACCGCCTTACGGCCTCTGACGTGGTTTTCTACTATGACTATCTTATGAAAAAATGCGATTGTCGCTTTAGTTTTGATTTATTGCTAATAATTTTTTTATTAATTGAAAGTGTACTAACCAAAGTAGTTTTTAAATGATTTGAACAAATTCACCACGTGTAGTTTTTTTTTTAATGATCGGTAGAGTAAAAATATTTTTACAAAAAAAAAATTTTGTGACAATTTTAAATCCAGATTTGTTTCAGTTTTTTTTCTAAGTTAATAATGTTGTGTTCTGTGGTGGAGTGGCACGGAACCCTCGGTGCGCGAGTAGCCCAACTCGCACTTGACCGGTTTTATTTCATTTTGTAAATGGAAAGATTCATAAAATGTGCACCTAAATAAAAGATATAGCGTTGTGTTACACTTTTTAATAACAGCGTTAAGGGTCCATAGGTGCAGACGAATATTTTCTATGTGAAACGCTATTGCCCAGCCCTCCGAAAAGTGCGTGCGCGTGCAGTATTTTCGATTAAAAAGAGTTAACAAAAGTACTTTATATACACTTTTTATGATTTCACTAGATAAACTAATGGTGAATTTGTGAGTATAAATACCAGAAATCGTCAACTATTTTAAGTTCTTCTAACATGAGAATTTAAAAAAAAATACAATGTAACACGTCATCTTTGTGACGATTTTCTATCAAATGAAGTAATTCCAATCGTGTATTCAATTGATGATTTCACTAGATAAACTATCCAAGAATACTGAGGTAAGACTTTGGTTTCGGTAAATTGTATAAATCTAGTCGAAACATTAAAAAAAAAGATGCCTCCAAGGTGTTTCGTCCTACCATAGGGCCTTAAGAGTTTGAACGCATCGAGAGAGCGGTGCAGATGCAGAAGCGGGTTCGCTGGAGAATGCCGCAGTAGTCGCTCAAGCCAGGAGCCACAAATATACGAGGAGCATCTTGGCCTCCGCCCAGCGCACCGCCACAATTTATGGCTCCTACTGATGACTATAATCCTATGTTTAGTTTTATTTAGTCATAAAACCCGTTGACAATGACACTCGACGAAACTTGTGCCAAAATGAACAAAAAATGGATCATTGGATCACGATTGTGTGGAAACAGAAGTATGGTACCTACTTATGTGGCGGCGCTATTTCAGATTGGGAGCGGACGGTGTTGGGTACAATACAGGTAACCGCAGATGTGTGGCCGCGGTTCGCTAGGTGAGTAGGTGAGGTGACGACCACTGTACGAGGTGGACCGTGTATTAATAAGAGCACGGTTATATTAAACCCACTCGACTCTGGATCGGGCTGGAGCGACGCTCGGGCTTGGCACGCATCAAATTACAGCGCGCTGCGGGCTGCGGGCTGCGGGGTGCCATCGGAATGCCGTGCCGTTTGTTATCTATCCCTATCCCTAGCTACCCCTCTGTGCTAGGCTTTTACAGCTATAACTAATACTAGCGGCCCGTCCCGGCTTCGCACGGGTGGACGTTTAATCTTTTCTAGCAATAAATATAGCCTATGTTACTCAGGGTGAATGCAGCTATCTAATGGTGAAAGAATTTTTTAAATTGGCCCAGTACTTTTTGAGCCTATTCATTACAAACATACAAACATACAAAAATAGGTACAAAAATCTTTCCTCTTTATAATATTAGTGTAGATTTGTTCAGTAGTTGACACATTTAAATAGGAATGCACACATAAACATAAATTAATAATGACGGTCCGACACATTTCAATATTATCTCACTCTTATACGTGAGCAGATGTAGGTATGTCCAAGTAAATAAGTAGGCTGATAATGATTTTGCACCCTCACTCAGTGGACAAAACATGAAGGTAATATGAGCGACCTCTCGGCGACATTGTTATTCAATCTTCATCTTCATGCAGGTATTCGATATGAATGAATTTTGAGAAACCTTAGAATGGGACCCTGGGCGCCAATCAGAATAAACAACTGACTTCAATGACCAAGTCATTATGGCATATACAGGGTGGAAAGTTAAGATGGGACACAAAATGGCAGCTACCAGAAGCATTACAGCTACAAGAAAACGTTCTTAGGAGACTAACCCTAGCTCTTGGAGCATTTTACTTCTGAATTCAGATTTAAAAAAAAATTTACAGTCATCGAGTAAAACTGAAATTTTCACAATAAATTCTTTCATCCCATTCGATTCTCTTATACTGATAAGGAACATTAAGTCTCTCTGGGATCAACTGAGGTCGTGGTATTAGAACTCTCAGAAACCGCAAATTTAAATTCCCATACATTTAGTAGGGAAATATCAAAATCACCCTAGTAGTGATTTTGTAGACAATTTCCAAATTTTTAGGGGCGGTTCAGATCATCAAACTGAACCACTTTTACTATGGGAGCAAACATAAAATAGCAAAAGAAAATTCGGCTGTTTGATACATTTGAGTCTCGACTCTAGGTAGGCATGTAGGTATGTATGAAGAACAGATTTTTTTTGCTATTTCATGTTTGCTCCCATAGTAAAAGTTGTGTAGTTTGATGGTCTGAAACGCCCCTAAAAATGTGGGAAGTGTTTACAAAATCACTACTAGAGTGATTTTGATATTTCCCTACTAAATGTATGGGAATTTAATTTTGCGTTTTCTCAGAGTTTTAGTACCTCGACCTCGGTTGACCCCATAGAGACTTATGCTCCTTATCAGTGAGAGAATCGAATGGGATAAAAAAAAAGTTTTGTGAAAATTGCAGTTTTTCTCGATGACTGTACATTTTTTTCAAAATCTGTGAAAGCAGAAGTAAAATGCTCTAAAAGTTAGGGATAGTCTCCTAAGAATGTTTTCTTGTAGGTATAATGCTTCTGGTAGCTGCCCTTTGTGTCCCATCTTAACTTTCCACCCTGTATATTATATCTCTTGTCACGACAACTAACGAAAGAGTAAATGTAGATGGCAACGTAGAGCGCAGGTGATAGGACGGCGCGAGGTGGCATCTCGGCCAGGTATGCAGCAATTGCGTAAAGGGTTACTCAGCGGATGCCGACGGGCTGTAGTCACTGCAGCGGGCAGCGGCGCGGGCGTTCGCTGGAGCGGTCGGCCCGCGTGGGCGATTCGCTTGTTTTCCTCTCCTCCAAGAATATCGACCACCTACAGCCGATCGCTGCCAGCTGCCGGCGCACAACATCCGTTAAACTCCCTGCAATTTATTATTTCATACATCGCACAAATAAATATTTACATTTTGCTCGACAAGTAATGCGCGGCTAATCTTCATCTAACACTTCGATCCAGTTGCGTTCTTTTGATATTGATTCTTTTGATTGACGTGATAAGACGAATCGCTAAGTCACTCTCTTGCAAAACATCTTCAGCTTCATGTGGCCCTTTCCATTATCTGCGGCCGTAGTATAGCAGCGTCTTATTAGGCGCTATCGCGTCTTAGCTCTTTCTATTTGTCATGTTCTAATGAATTCGTAGGTAGGTATTCAACATATATGTTTTTTGTTAGAGAAAATCAGCCTTATATACCTACTCATAGGTCATCCACCAACATCATTTAGGAAGATGCTTATATGCCCTGTAGTGGGTGGACAGGGTTGCCAGATTGGGTATTTTTTTCGCAATTTTGGGTAAAAATTTGGCTCCTTGCGAAATTTTGGAGAAAAGGAACTTTTGGAGAAAAGTTTGGAGAAAAAAAAAATCATGTGGAGAATTTTGGGTAATTTAATTTTTAGTGTTGGAACGCATACGTATATGAAACGAACATGCATTTTTTGAACGTTCTTTCGTTTCCTTTCGTTTCTTCATTCCATTTATTCATTCGCTCCAACCACTCACCCACTCATTCACTCCACATGAGGTTTTTTTGTTTGTTTTATAAAGTTTTGTTTGGTTTGTCGATTGTCTTGATCATTCTGTAAATAAGCAAGCAATTTTCTGCTTATATATCTATAAGCAGAAAATTTTAATAATTAGTCAAAGAGAAGAAGTTAGTTTAATTTAATGCGCTGTGTAGTTAGTTCCTTCCTACCTAGTAGAAGACATTATGTCCTAATGTCAACAAGAAGATACAGATCAGCATAGGAAGTTGAACCACAGTTTTCTGGTAAGTTGTATGTTTTTTCCTTCATTTGCCGAACAAAACAGGTGTTTTATTTCTCTGTACCATCCCACCCTGTCTATCCTGTTCAAAGCGTTTTTATTCTTTTTAGGCTATATTACTGTACGTACTGATCACCATTCTGGCCTTTGGGTAAAACTAGAGAAAATAGTATCGTTTTGGAGAAAAATTATTTCAAATGTGGGGAGAAATAGAAAATCTGGCAACCCTGTGGGTGGATACGGGCTGGTGATGTACTCATTAGGTATAACATGGTATAACTAATACAAACCACAGATTACCTCCTAAGACGCTTATTTCTCTACAGTCTACACTACAGGTTACCACAAACAGAAAGTTGCAGCATCCATGATAATCGCTTCGCTTGTCTGTCGTCTGTCGTCGCGATGGATACCTACCTAGTACCTACTGTCTAGTTTACATGTTTGCTCTAACTAAGAGCATCAAAAGCATTAATTACGCGCAATAAACATGTCCTGTGAGACAGCAGACAAATAGAGTAGGGCGACACAAAATATATAGCCCACAAATGTATGGAAACATTTGGACCGAGATTAAAACAAACTAGTTACTGTTCTGTGTTCATTAAAAACTTTTAAAAGAATGTCTCATAATGTTATATACATTTAGAAGCTGTAGCAATAAGTCATAAAATAATGTCGAGTATTTATGCTACAAGAAATAAAACAGTACAGTTATTGTGTAACTTGTAGGTCATCCTATGATACTGGAGGGATATTCATAATGTGTTTTTGCAGTACAATAGTAGATACCTACTGTTTCCCGTTCCATCAGATTCAGAAGCAAGGACGAGAGAGTGCATTACATTAGCGCGCACACTTGTGCATCTAAAAATATCCTGCGTTGCGTACCTGACTGCTTTAGTAAACAAGCTGTAAATCGTTAAAATCGAAAATAATAACAACAACATAGGAGTTTGAAACAGTCGATTCTTAGGTATTTTTATGTCACCATAAGCTGATGCTTCGCCTTAAATTGAACCAAATCCTCCTAGCACAGTCGATCCGATATCGTTCATAGAACGGTAAGTTACACAATAGTCAATGACCGAAGTTTATTTTGCTCATACATACAATTTATCTTCATATTATTGCACAACATTGTGTAAATGCTGATATTATTAGAATTTATCATCTTATTTATATTATAAACCGGCACACACGTGTCCGTAGAGCAATTGCCAATCCCGTTTCGTTTCTGCATGATTCCTAACCTCCTCATTTCGACATGACACCGATTTTTCCTTCAAAGCACTAAGTATTTTTTAATCAATTTCATCGGGATCCGGTGACGAGGTCCGTATACCAATCGAGCTCATCCATAATTAGCTAAAACTGTTTAAAGGGATGATTGGATCATCAAACTGAACAACTTTTATTATGGGTTCAAAATCGAAATCGCTAAAAAACTGCTGCCTCATACATTCCGATTCCAGTCGAGTAAGTTTGCAGTTTTGTATAGGACAGCAGATTTTTTTCGCGTTTTCGATGTTAGTCCCATAAAGAAAGTTGTTCAGTTTGATGATCCAATCATCCCTTTAAACAGTTTTAGCTAATTATTTTAGAACTAATATAGGTACGTACTAAATTAGATCATCCACATAAACATAGGTAGCTTTTACTTGACGAAACATTTTTTTTTTCAACTTAATTTTTGAAAGCAACGCCGCGGTATTACTAGTTTATTTTATTATATAGACATCTCTTAAGAGAGCAAATTTCATTTTAGAAAGAATCATTAATAGAACTCAATTATTATTCTCGTTAAAGAATCAATTTGGTTGGATATTTTTTGTAGTAAAATCTGACCCACTTAAAACATTGAACATCTTCGAAACGCTTCATCAGATCATCACCAAATTTTAGTGGCATGAACTCTTGAATATATATTTTTGTAAAATAAAACAATCAACCAAATCTGTTTAGAAATGACGAAGTTATATCGAAAAAAAAAAAAATTTATTTGATGTCTCATTTATCGACACGGTAATTTTTTTTTTCAAGTTTTTTTTTATAAATACTTTTAAACCATACAACCGTTCACGTTCATGCTAAAAGAACTGCATATATCAGGTAAAAAAAGTATTTATTCATATAAACGTGAAAACGCATGATCTTACTTTGACAGATAAATCTGGTTGGCCACCAGAACCCACCAGGTTTCGGCCAGGACGACCGATGAAATATTGAAGGTAAAGGTCTAACCTTTGATTTGGCATACATTTCATCCATGAGCTCGATGGGTGAGAAGTACTCCAAAATTTGACCACCATTTTTGGTTGGCCAGCACTACCTGCCAGGATATCCGGCGGACGACCAGGTGTACTTCGTAACACTAATAAAGTCCAATCGGATAAGCATAATTTGGTTCATGAGCTCGATGGGTAATTAGTCTCGTCTCAGAGAGGTTACTAGTCACCCTCCTACACAAAACCCACCAGGATAGGGGTCGGCCGACCAAGTTTTTTCGCATCTTCTAATAGTAAACTATTGCATGAAAACTGAATTATGGATGAGCTCGATTGGTATACGGACCTCGTCACCGGATCCCGATCTTTAAGGCACCTATAAATTCTTTGAAGAAATTAAAGGATGTATTCAGATAATGAGACTTAACAACTTGCTCCAAGGAAAATTGATTTTTTTGGCCCTGCCAAAGAAAATCGATCGGCTGATCCGCACTTTTGTACGGAAGGTCCAAAAATGTTTTTCGTTTTTCGACCCATGTTCAATAGGGAAAGTTGTTTAGTTTTATTATCTCTTAATTTACCCCTTAAGGCTACTCCTCCCATCTGCAAGGCTCTCTTTCTTACAAGCAAACTTTTGCAAGTAGCCATCCCCCTTCAATTGCGCGGCGCCGGTCAGAATTTTCCGTTTTCTTTGAAAACCTGTATGATTTTTTATGAATTTTCAAAAAATAAGAAAACCACATCATTTTATATTGTATTGTGAAGAATATTGTAAATTTTCATATTCTTCTGATCAACAATGTAAGAGTAAAACGGTTACAACTGGAAAAAAAGAGGTGACTTTGGAGTCGTTTTTCTTCAGTTTTATTAATTAAAATAGATTTCGAGAAAAACCACATCACTTCTCATATCCTGTAGATTGTTCAGTTTTATTTTCTGCTTAAAAAGTGCCATAGTTAATGTATAAAATGGTTACAAAGTTACTCAAAACCGGGCGGACGCCCCTTAAACATTTCTAGTGTAATTAAAATGACGAGCTCTTTTTCGCGTTTACGCGTAATAATAATTTGTCAACGCGCGTCGCAAAGTTTTAAACTAGGTTTTAAAGCTTGAATTGAAGCAATACATTCGGACAATACAATTGATTAATGATTAGGCATTCGTTCAGTTATTATAATTTATTATTATCGTATATTTCGTACTTTTCTGTCTTACTGTGACGTCATAGAAAAAGTCAGCTGTGTGGTGTGGTGACCGGTTTATAATAGCGGCAACTCAGACGTATGTCGTCAGAGGGGTACATATCAGAATCCCGAAACTCATAATACCTTAACTTAAAATACCTTAGACCAAAATACCCGAATTCAAAATACCTTAAACTTAAAATACCAAAAATTCAAAATACCTAAAGTTTATAATACCGAATGTTTAAATTACCCGAACCCAAAAGACCTTATTTCAAAATACAAATGACTAAAATAACTTATTTTAAATAGTCAAAATTCAAAACATTCTAGTGTAAGTTAGTATCGTTACACCGTTTACGTTTAAGTTCAATGTTTTGTTACCTATTTTAACGCTTTGTCAAGTTTTTTAGACATATTATTCCCATAAATTTTTGTCGGGTAGGTAGGAACAGCAGTTTTGTATGGGACAGCATATTTTTTCGCGTTTCCTGAGGTAGGCTCCAATGTGAAATTTGTTCAGTTTAATGGTTGGAGTTCACCGTTTCAGCATATGCTAGGCTACAACCTGTATGTATAAATTAATGTATCTATATATGTAGGTAGGCAGGTAGGTATGTATACAGGTCCAACTTAATATGCTGACGGTTTTTAGGGGATGATCAGATAATCTATGGGATGGGCCCGACATTGAAATTGCGAAAAAAAACATCAGCTGTCCATATTATTTGGGTGTAAAAGGATTGCAGGTTTGTATGAATAGTTGATTTCTTTTTGCGGGTTAGGTGATGGTGCCATAGAGAGAGAGTTGTTCAGTTTGATGGTCCGAGCATCCCCTTAAAAAACCTTCAGCATATTGAGAAGGACAGTTTATTCTTAATATACTGACTCTTTTTTAAGGGGATGATCAGACCGTGAAATTGAACAACTTTCTCCATGGCACCAACATCAAAACCGCGAAAAAAAATACAGCTGTCCCATACATTTGGCTCGAGTAGGTTTGCAGTTTTGTAACAATGGGAGAGCTGATTTTTTTTCGCGATTTCGATTTTGGTGCCATGGAGAAAGTTTTTTAAATGATGATACTTTTCCTTACACCCTGTAGAAAATCGATCGGCTGATCCGCGGCGTTTGTATGGGACGTCCAAAAAAAACACCTTTTTGACCCAAGTTCCTTCTTTGTCTGAATACACCCTTAAAATTTTGTTAGAAATTAAATATTCGTGTTTTGTTATACCTACCTAATTAATTATACAGGGTGAAATTGATATCATTAGCATCCTTTTAAACTAAGAGTCTACCCATCAAACTGAACAACTTTGACTATGGCAGCAAATCAATCGGAGCAACTAAAAAATCAGCTGTTGCATACATTTGAGTCGAGTAGGCACTGCAGTTTAGTATGGAACAGCTGATTTTTTTGTTGCTCCGATCGGTTTGCTCCCATAGTAAAAGTTGTTCAGTTTGAGGGGTAGACTCTTAGTTTAAAAGGATGCTAATGATATCAATTTCACCCTGTAGATTGCCGATATGAGTACCTAAGAGGATGAGGAGAGAGGATGTAGGGATATACAGGAGGGTAAACTAAGAGTCTACCCATCAAACTGAACATCTTTCACTATAGAAGCAAACCGATCGGCATGCATTTGAGTCGATTAGGCATTGCAGTTTAGTATGGAACAGCTGTTTTTTTTATTAAAGCTCCGATCGGTTTGCTCCCATAGAAAAATTTTTCGTTGTTCAAGTTGCTATTGATTGTTGACACGGATTTTTGCGGTTGGTAAACTAATTACTAATTATATTAGAAGCCGATATAACAGCAAAAATATGTTTGTCTTTTAAACCTTGTTTAAATCCGGAGTGCGATTTTTGAATATCACATGGTCAAATCAGCAGTAGAAAATGTAAAAATTACAATTAGATGGAGATTATGCATCTTTCTACTGCTGATTTGAACGGGTGATGTTCAAAAATCGCACTCCAGAAGCCGTAGCATGCTACACGTGATACGGCTGTATCACGTCTTTTATCTCGTTCGTTCGCGCGCAAATACAAAGAGAACGAAGGTGTGATAATAATAATAATAATAACCCCGCGGGGGCAGCTTGTGGCGAGCTGACGGTGAGTGGCGACACCGCGGACCCCTATCCAGGGGACCATACAGACATGCGCTCACACACACACACACCCACACACACACCCCCACACCCACACACACAGTAACACACCCCCCTACCTCTGGCTTGCCTTCATTGGCCGTCCAGAGTGGAATCGCAAGAGCAGAACCTATGCTCCAGGTTGGAAGTGTATTGCACGTAATGGCGTAATAACGGGGAAACCCGCTCACGGGGGTAAACCCCGCGATGGTGAAACCGGAGCCGCACCTCTCGACAACCTTCAGCCGCTCAATGAGATGCTGCCCCATTGTCGCACTTTATGCGTGCGGCCGTTTTATGGGGCCCACTCGACGAGTCGGCGAGTCACCGCCTGCCCTATTTACAATTTTGAGACTAGTTGTCATGGCAGGCGTCCGTTAGTCTCCTCCCATAACCCAGTATCCATCCATCCAACTTTCACCTCCATAGCCCAAGACCTTATTTTTCCATCGCGGCCATAGCGCCGTACTCCAATAGTCTTTACACAAATGGCGGGGGCCATCCCCGTGTGTATCATGTTGTACGCTCGGAGATGGTATCCGCCATTTGTGTATCCCTTACATTTAGATTAACTTGTCTTTTGAACGGGCCTCTACATTGGCTTCGGCCCCATGCACGCCTTCCAAAGGTCCGGGACTTAATTGCCCGTGATTACGGAACGTAAGACATATAATAATAATAAAAATATTTATTAGACTCAGATAAGCGATTACAATATGCCTTATAAATTAACAAGTATATATGAGACAACATTTTCTAATTATGTTGATAAGACAATTTTTGGTATCCCTGATTCTTAGACGGGACCTAAAAGGCCTTGTTACCTAAGAGTCAGTGATTCTTCCGGGCGGTTGTTACATACCTATTTTAAAATCTGCATATAGGACATAAACGTGCAAGTTGCTTTAGTTTAGAATCTATAAAAAAAATGAGCAAAAGTTATAACCTAAGTAGTATTTAATATAATTTTGTATACAGTATGAGTGAGTGTGTGTGTGCGTGTGTGTGTGCGTATGTTTGTGTGTGTGTGTGTGTTTGTGAGGGTGTGTGTGTGTGTATTTGTGGATATGTGAGTGTGTGGATGAAAGAAGGCACGGTTGAAGTAAATAGGATCAGCATTGAAGGAGGGATTCAGTTTCGGTGTAGTTTATGTTTTGTAACCAATTTTTAACCTTGAAGATAACTTCCATTCTACTTAATGGGTAGATATTCAGTTTGTTATTTATTTTGTTATAGAGCCTAGAACCCAACACATTTAACTGTCTCGTAGCGAATGCAGTTTTGTGCTTGTCGATAGGGCAGATAGCCTTATAACTACGCTTTCTAGAATCAGTTTGAGCTGGGACACGGCTGTGCTTCCTGATTATTATACGTAGGATATAAAGTTGCCGTACCGTCAAGACCTCGGCATCTCTATATAATTGATAGCGCTGTATCACGGTGGCATGCTACCCATACAGATCGTTATGTAGTTTTTTATTTCTCTAGGTACCATACGCAGACGGCGGTGGAGATGGATTAGGAAAGCTCGTTGGCTTAAGTGTTGGACTCTGATCTGAGGGATATGGGTTCGAATATCTGTGCTGTGTGTGGGCACACGCATTTTTATGATGAATACGAAAACGTGTGTATGCATGTATGTATGTGTATGTATGTAGGTTAGTATGTATGTAGGTAGGTATGTGTGTCATACAACGTGTTAATGAATAAGCGCAAAACCTTACACAATCCCACTGATTTATTATCAAATAATTGCATTGGAATAATAATTTCATTATTTTATTCATTTCAAAAAGAAAAGAAAGATGTTCTGATTTTACTTTTTCATGCAAAAATGATTTTTTATTGTTTCAGCAATGAACTATTAGGTAGGTAGGGTGAGTGTATCCGTGCGGTACGTTCACATCACGTTTAGTAAATTTTAAATTATACAAATAAATTATTTATTTTTTGAACAAATAAAATAAAAAAGTAACGCTCACAGGCACATACATTGTAATGATCCCAAGGTAAGCCTTAGGCTTAGGCTTAGGTTGTTATGGGAATCATACAACAATGGCACAAATATGTAACATCCATGTCCGAACCGTTACCGAAATGTTACCTATTTGAATGTGGAAACCTTAAGATTATAGACCAGTACGGTTTTTTCCATACAAACGTATTACCCTGTTTTCTCCTTGGATAATAACACTAGAGCAAATATTTTTTTACCACACAATCTGTCACCTCTGCTATGTCCCTATTTTCACCAAATTTAAATGGAACCATCTCGAGGGTAAATCATTCGAAACTAAAAAAGAATCACCCAAATCGGTAAAGAAATGCCGAAGTTATTACGATTTTCTAAGGTTCCCCTCGATTACTCTGGGATGCCATCATCAGATCCTGGTTTCCTTATCATGGTACCACCGTGTTGGGATATCTCCTTTCCAGCAAAAAAGAATCATCAAAATCGGTTCATAAACGACGAAGTTATCCGCAAACACACATAAAAAAAATTATATACGGTCGAATTGAGAAACCTCCTTTTTTGAAGTCTGTTTAAAAATCAACTATGCCAAAAAACAATCATACACTTTCCCTGTATCTAATATAGTTTCGGATTTCATACTGTCATAGTATGAAGTCGGTTAAAAAAATGCTCTGTATACCTACCATTCGTTTTGGTATTTTAAGTTACGGTATTTTAAGTTAAGGTATTTTGAACATTTGACATAATAAGCATTTGGTATTTTAAATTTCGGGATTTCAGGGTAAGGTAAACTGGGCTAAGGTATTATGAATGTTTTGGTATTATGAATTCGGGTATTTTGGTCTAAGGTATTTTGAATTAAGGTATTATGAGTTTCGGGATTCTGATATGTACCCCGTCAGAGTCGTATAATCCCTTCAAGCATTGTCAACATCTTTAATGCCCGTAGCTACCACCGGTTAGAGTTACTGCATCCGACTGCTTACTGACCGTGACAGTTTTCATCAGATTCAGCATGGTGAGGTGGAGAGACTGCATCTTCTTACGCACTTAAGAACATCCCGCGTATCTGCTTTTGTAACTAAGCCTAGACATAAGATTATCATAACTTTTTCCAAAAATCCATATTTATTATTGTTGACCGGGCTACAAGCAAGGTTCGTATATAACACTGCGACCATTGCTGGTACCTACATCGTGTTGGCCCCAAGCTCACCCATATTTTACACATACCTCCGAACTTATGGCATTTTCTTTTCATTCTCGGGTATGCAGGTTTCCTCCCGACGTTTTTCCTTCATTGATTAGCCTAGCTAGCGATAATGACAAATTCAACCGTAGATACATAAATTGCGTAGAACTTTGTGGTAAAGGCCAGGAATCGAACCGCCGCCTCGTGATTGAGTGGCTAGTATCTATTCGGTTCAAAAATCCATAAGAACGTATATTTTAAAATCTTACTTGTTCACGTACTATCGAAACGACTTCACTGAAATTTAGCAGAGAGTGTAATGTAATGTAAGACAGGATACAGCAGCGAGCGATAGTTAGTTCAAGATATAAATGTTCGGTGTATTAATTATTTTCTTATTTATCTCGTAGAACCAAACAGACTGTGCTAAATTCCTTCAGACGTTGTTTCTCGCATGCTACATTACGATCTATTTTCGTTATACGTAGTGAAAACTTTTGATACGTTCTGTTTGAAATATTGATGTTTTAAGCAAAGTGAAATTAATGGCAGTTATATATCATAATAAGATCGCAGGGGCCAAGACGTATGGTGGATAATAAACATTTAAAAAATTGTATACAGGATATAAAATAAAATTCCTTACGTATCGAATACTGCTTCGAACCATCAAACTGAACAACTTTCACTATAGAGCAAACATTGAAATAGCTGTTCCGTAGAAAATCTTAATAGATACTCAACCAAAATGTATGAAACATTAATTTATTTTCACACCACCCGCTCGAAAATAGAACATTACGAGCTTTTACCCGCGACTTCGTCCGCATAAATTATACACCAGATTTTAAGTCAGATGATAAGCTATCAAACAAAAAAAGTTTCATCAAAATCGGTTCAGTAGTATTTGCGTGATACTCGAACAAACAAACACCCAAACAAACAAATAAACAAACAAACAAACAGACAGACAAAAATCTAAAAATTTGTGATTTGGAATCAGGGACAGGTAAAAACCTTGTAATTTTTTTTTTTTGTAAATATCTTCAATGTACAGACACACTTCTGTTACAGTTTTATAATAGTTTAGATATGTCATGTAACTCGAACCTAAAGCAAAAATAATATTGTACTGAATTTCATTATAACCCGCTGGTCAATAATTAGATTTGAATATGGAACCGCATCCACTGATTATTTAATATTTACTACGACCCTTACTTAAAATTCGTATGAAAACTTATTATGGAGACCTGCACCAAAAAGAACTTAATTCGAAATTTGAACTGGCCACCACGAGTATTGAACACAAAAAAAGAAAAATGAACTATGTACCTGCTATGTACAATAAAGAATCTATGAATCTATGAACAAATAAAAAGAAAGAAAAAGAATACTGCAAATCTCTCTGAACCTATTGCTACGAACAAAGTAATAAAAAAATATTAAAGTAAGGCCAATTTAATAGGCCACATTTGACATTTGTGCGAGTGCGATTTTTGAAAATCATACGAGCGACTTGGCAGTAGAAAATGTCAAAATGACTATGGAGATTATGCATCTTTCTACTGCCAAGTCGCTCGTATGATTTTCAAAAATCGCACTTCAGTTTCAGCTTCATAGTGAGGTGACCTGCTTAAAAAGTGAGTGATTCGATTCAGACTTCAATTTCTTTTTAATAGGTACTGTAATTTTATTTTAGAAATCATCAGTCGAATCCCTGGCCCATTATTATTTTCTATCGTAAACAAATCGTTTAAGGATCAAAATAAGATACCTACTTACATACCTAATTTATCGAACATTTTTGTTTTTCAACCGATTGCTTCCAAAATCGATATCTAGGGGTTCCTGAGATCTCTTAACACGAATCCGATGTCAGATTTGAGAAAAGTGGCCGCCATCTTGAACTTTTTTGTTTTTCAACCGACTGCGTCCAAAATGGATATCTAGGGGTTTCTGCGATCTCTTAACATGAATCTGATTTCAGATTTGAGAAAATTGGCCACTATCTTGAAACTTTTTAGTTTCTGGGCCGATTGTTACCAAAACCGATATCTGAGAGTCCGCACCCTGACACATAATACCCAAAAATGTATAACCGTCCTTCTATTTTTATTATGGACTATGGAACACTAGAAACTAATTGCAGGCATTAGTTTATTTTATAATGATTTATTAGCTTTTATCATTTTTATATTAAAAAAAACATTGTGCTTGCAACACCTCCTACTAAACAACATTGACAGTCATGTTGGGGTTGCTGCTTTTTTATAATTTATTAATAATAAATTATTAAATAACTCGTTAAATAAAAATAAATGATACTATTTGAGTCGTTTTTATAAAACCTCATAATTTATGACACATTTTACTTCAGTCAAAACTTCTATACATTTTAAGGTATTTTTCCAAGGGAGAGCGGCAGTTGACCTTTAAAATTTACTGAACCCGATATCAACCCACCGCACGGGCACGCTCACCCTACATACTATCAAAACAAGATTATTAAAATGTATCCATAAGCATGTTAGCGCTTTCATTCATTGCTGAAATGATAACAAATCATTTTTGCCTCAAAACTTAAAATGCGAATAACTTTAAATTTGAGCTATCAAAATAATGAAATTATTGTTTCAATCTAATTACTTTGTTATAAATCAGTTGGGGTGTATGAGGTTTTGCGCTAATTCATTAACACGTTGTATAAGTACCTTTTCATAATAACTGAATACAATTCACATTTATGATTGAAGTCTGAATCGAATCAGTCTTCTTAAGCAGGGCACCTCACTATGAAGCTCAAACTGACAAATGTCAAATGTGGCCTATTAAATTGGCCCTACTTTAAATTTTCTTTCCACAGCTGGAGCACGATTTTTGAATCTCATTCGCTGAGTTCAGCAGTTGAAAATGTCAAAATTACTATGGAGATACGCATCTTTCTACTGCTGATTTGACTTTCAAAAATCGCACTCCTGAAGTATGATTTTTGAAAGTCAAATCAGCAGTAGAAAGTTGCATATCTCCACAGTAATTTTGACATTTTCAACTGCTGAACTCAGCGAATGAGTTTCAAAAATCGCTCTCCTGGTATAATGTTTCAAATATCTACTTTCACTTTGAATTTAATAAAATAGTGTTTTCTAAATACTATTATACTATTGAACTCTAATACTTTGTTATAAACTCTAATAAAAGAATTGGTTTCTAACCATAGAGAATTTACACGCTCCCCTGGGTTTCTAACAGTATTGCTTTTTATTTTCTCGCGGAGGGTGTGAAAAGTAGAGTATGGTCCTCGGGGATAAACGTGTTTTCATCTTGGGCGAGCTTGAACCCCTCGCTTCACTCAGGATTCGATTCTAGGCTTCCTCGTTACGCTCAGGATTCAATATCGCGCCCGTGATGAAAGACACTGCTTTATCCCCTTGGTACATAATCTACTATTATTAAAGACCGAGGATCCGAACGTAGAATTATGCACCTATTTCTTTGGTGAACAAGGATTCTAGTGATTGTTTACACAGGGGTTAATAAAAAATATCTTGCCCCAAGTACGTTTTCCATTATGATTTTTGGTATAAATTCCACCTAATGCCTTATTTGAACCTGGCAACCCTAGGGTTGCCAGGTGGCAGGTGGCATTAGGTAGAGTTGCGGCCAGTGGTTGCGGCAGACTGAGAGTGGCAACCCTAGTTTTTCCAGTATTTTAGATCAGTCTCCTTCCGATGGCACCTCATTTACTACCCAAACAGATAGGTGGAAAAAGTTATACCTAGTGGATACAGGGTCGAAAGATGACGCTTTTCGCTCGGAGGTGTGAAAAATCAATTTCGATACTAAAGAGTTAGTTAGTATTGTAATCGCAAGAAACAAACCGCAGTCTCGCCTTGTAGCGCGTGACGGAGTTCATGCATTGGACTGTATAGGTACTACCTACTAGAAACAACATGCACTTCACAACGCTGTCTTATTCGTTGTGTTGATATCGCCACACTTTCTTAGTAAATTGCTCTTTTACGCTGCCTGCTCTCATCGTACCCTAATATGACGCACGACGTTTTGTTTGTCGTGTTAGTTCTAGTATGTAGCACAGTAACGGAATTAGTTAAGTTGGAGCAAGACGTCCCGGCAACGCGCGACGTATCAGGAGGTACACTGATATATTGAATCTATCATTTAACTGCACGACACGACTTGTGATGCCGGACCAAGCGAGCAAAAGTGAAGAAGTGGGAATAAAATAACCGATCAAAATTGAGAAGTTTGGATAATTCGAAGATAATGTTGTCACGGACGCTGTCAAACGTTAGACCACGTTAGACGTAAAAAGGTATTCAAAAATTCGGCCAGGTTGTCAATAATCTTCGTAGCTCAGTGGAAGGGCGTGCGTCTCGATATAAGCGACCTATGTCGAGAAGTCCATGGATCAAATCCAATCCACACCCAAAATATTTCTAGATTTTAAATTTTAATGTTTGTAGAAATGTTCAAGAAGGATGAGTGAGAAGGAATATTTGGAAAGACAAAAAAATGGGCGTGTCTAGGAAACTTCGAGAAAGAAAGGTGGGATTAGAGGTATCTGGAAGAGAACAAAAGAAGATCGAAAATCGGGTGTTCTGGTACATTCTTAGGGGTATAAAAGGCGGTGAATTTGGACTGCGGGACAGTATTTAGTTTAACAGTGAACAGTGCGAAACAAAAGGAAGAAAAGTAATAGTGGGAAGTAAAGTGCAAAGTAAAGTGGAACAGTGAGTGGACAAGTGTCGGTGTAGTGACGTGACGTCATAGTTGAGTCGTTCGTCCTGACGTCATAGCCGTGTCGCGTGTGGTGACGTCACAGTAGTGACGTATTGGACGGTGAAAGTAAGTGAATAGTGACAGTAAGTGGTGTACGGGGGAATCCCTGCGAGGAGGACCCGGTGAAGTGAACCGTGTAAGTGAACCTCTGCAAGATGGACCGTTTTTAAGTGTATCCCAATAAACTCTGTAAAATTGGATTTAGCGTTTCACTCCAATCCCGGAACCCGTCGCTCGTAATAATATTATGTGGTACTATTTTGTTAACATTAGGTCGATCAATGGTCCTTTAATGTAATAACGCGAGTCGATGCAGTTGCACCTGCCCGCTACCACCCGCTGCTTACATAGAATCATTTATTTTGCTTAACCATCCGTTACGAAGTCGGTAAAACAACTAACAAACTATTTATATATCTTAAAATTCGCTTGAAGAACAGACTTCTAGGTAAAACAACCAAACGAATGAGCTCCTCTTAAGCAAGACCTTGACTGCGCAGAATAAAATTTGTAGGCGAAAGTGCTACTGCGCATACCCCTCACCCCCGCCGATGATTCAAGTTGTTTGCCTGTAGGCCTAGCATGCCACCCCCGGGAAAACGACAAAAATCGAGACGTGCATCCATCTTTATTATTTTACGTATGCCAAAAAGAGCGCGCATGACGGTTTTCTCGTTTAAACGCTTTGTCGTGGGTGGCATGCTAGCCGTGCTGGTACTGTATCAATGATTCTGAAACGTAACTTGGTTCAACAACGGAACTCGAATGCATAACATATTATAATTATGATCGATCCTTATGCGTAGAGGGTCCTTCTTAATATGCTGAGATGATCAGACCATCAAACCAAACAACTTTCTCAAAGGGACGAAAACTGCTGTCCCATACATTTGCCTCGAGTAGGTTTGCAGTTTTGTGTCATAGTAAAGTTTTTCAGTTTGATGGTCTGAGCATCTCTTTAAGCAACCGTCAGCATACTAAGAAGGACTCTATAATACAATACGAATCGCCTGTTTTTGAAGTTAATTATAAAGCCACAAGTATAAACTAAAGACTATAAACTGTCTTTGCATTTCATACCTACTGTAGAAATAGGTACCGTAAAAGTAAACAAAAGTATTTGGCAAAATATAGGAAAAATAAGAGTTCCATCCTGTCTTGAATTATTTTCGACGTCCGTCAAACAATTTCAAACATCTGTGTGCCAACTATGACCGATCGGAAATTATAGATGACACAGAAACTTTGTGTTACAAGCTGTTTATTAGTCCTTATATCATTCACAACATGGCAAGATTTTTTGCTAACCTGTAGCATGGGGTACATTTGGGTCAATTTGGGTTACCTACTAACCTACTCAGGTTTGCAGTTTTGTATGGAACAACAGATTTTATGTCGCGTTACTCGTAGTCCCATAGAGAACATTGTTTAATTAGATGGCCTGAACATCCCCTTAAAAACCGTCAGCATATTAAAAAGGACTCTATATAGTTACTTCATAGATTGATGTCGCAGAGAGTTAGCTGAGCGATAGGCAACATGAATGCAACCTCATCCGTCCCGTACCTACACCAAATACTCAAATAATGATGCATTCGATTCGAATGACCTTATTTACGTCGATGAAAAATTCCTTGCGATCGCGCGAAAATAGGTCGCCGACGGAAATAAGTGCGCTCCTGCATGCTCTCGAAGATTGTGTTACACGCAAAAACACAGGCGCGGGCGTTCTGATAGCGTCACCGTCTGTTATGGCGTTCGGTACAGTCGTAGGAACAATAAACACGTGTTCAATAAAAACGATAAACATTCTTGCCAATAGTCCAGCCGTGCTTGTCTAGTCCAGTATTAACCACGCCTAAGTACAGGGGGCAGCAACGGCAACGGCAACGACCGACGACCGCTGACAAACGACGACGGTCCGATCTCAGCTTAGAATGGAATACTAGATCTGATGAGTTTTTAGAAACTTATATACGTCGAGCTTTTGACCCGCGACTACATCTGCGTGGATTACCCTTTTACTTTACCCCTTAGGGGTCGATTTTCTAAAAATCCTTAGTGCACCCCAACATCCTCTGTAAAATATTTCCAATTTCATGTTTCTATCTTCAGCGGTTTAGGCTGTGCGTTGTCTGTCAGTCAGTTAGTCACGGAACTCTTTTATATACTATATTATTGTACGACGTTATACTATATCTTTTTCACACCACCCGCTCGAAAATTGAACATTATATGTCATGTAACTCGAACCTAAAGCAAGTCATTATAGCCCTGGGTCTAGCCGGGCAATAATATTGTACTGAATTTCATTATAACCCGCTGGTCAATAATGAGATTTGAATATGGAACCGCATCCACAGATTATTTAGTAGTTACTAAAGAGTTACTACTACCCTTACTTAAAATTCGTATGAAAACGTATCATGGAGACCTGCACCAAAAAGAACTTAATTCGAAATTTGAACTGGCCACCACACAAGTATTGAACACAAAAAAAAGAAAAAAAGGCGCGAATACTGCAAATCTCTGTATCTATTGCTACGAACAAAGTAATAAAAAAATATTACATTGTCTTTCCACAACTGGAGTGCGATTTTTGAAACTCATTCGGTGAGCTCAGCCGTTGAAAATGTCAAAATTACTGTGGAGATATGCATGTTTCTTCTATTCTAAATTCAGGAGTGCGATTTTTTTAAGTCTAATCAGCAGTAAAAAGATGCATATCTCCACAGTAATTTTGACATTTCCAACTGTTGAACTCAGCGAATGAGATTCAAAAATCACACTCCTGGTCTAAATATTAACTTTCACTTTTAATTTAATAAAATAGTGTTTTCTAAATACTATACTTACTATTGAACTCTAATTAGGGCATGCTCCCGGGAAATCCCGGTACCGAAAATACCGGGAATTCCCGGGATTTCTGAGGCTATCTAGCACCGGTACTTCGGGAAATAAATCCCGGTTCTTTCGATACTTTCGGTACTCAACAATTTAATTAATTTATAATTAAAATACTAGCCAAAATCGTCTTTTAAGTAGATTTAGTTATAATTTAAATGGAAATTATAAAATAATCGAATGAAATTATGATTCTCTCTTCTAACTTTTAGAATTTTCATATTATTCATCATGATGATAGTCGAAAAATGTCGAATTGGACATAGGCCTCCCCTAAAGATGGCCACAACGACCGGTCCTGCGTTGCCCTTATCCAATGGGTTCCCGCCACCTTCACGTAGCTCCGAGATCAGCCCTCATAATTTGCCTTTGAGTTGAGTGACTTTTAGCCTTTTTATGAGGTCTTTAGTGAGCTATCACGTCTCAGTTTCGTATGTCTTCACTGGTCAAAGACTCTAGTTTTGAGACAGACAATTCACGTTCACGACGTTTCACGTTCTACATTAGACATGATTTTCGTTTTGTCCATGTTCATTTTTCAATCAACTAGTTCGGTCGCTCTGCTAAGGTCATCGAGCATTCTACTGAGGTCCTCCATAGTCTAAGCATTGGGCCATGACAACTATATCTACGGCAAGTCGCAGGTTAGTTATGTTCTTGCCGTTTATGTTGATGCCTAGCGCTTTCCAGAACAAAACTTTGAAAAAATGTCTCTCACTGCAACGGTTTTGGAGAAATAACATCTCCCTGTCTCACATCTCACTGCAACAGGATAGCTTTCGAGTTCTGGTTCTGTATTTGAACTGACATAGTGGCGTTTTTTTATATGCATTTCAGCACTTCGATGTACCGGTCAACTGGGCGTCTCTGGAGAGGCTGGAGTACAGCTCAAGTTTCTTCTACGAGAAAGCTTTCGATTCGATCCACGAACGCTAAAGAAAGTGGCAAGTTATACTCTTCGGTCTTTTGTATAATCTGCGTGGTCTACGGTACTGGAACCTTTTCTTTTTCGGATGTCGTCGAACCTGTTCGTAATTACTCTTAACAGCTCATGGCTAAAAAGCGAGATGAGCATCAGCAGCTTAGTGTTTCAGCTGTGCATTCTCACCCTGTTTAAGCTGCAGAACAGGTACGGAACAGAGGAGTCTGAAGCGACTCGCTTCAGACTCCTCTGTTCCGTATCTGCGGCGTTTTCTCTTCGTTTATAACGAAACTGTCATCTGGGATAGCTTCGGTATAGAGCTGGTTCAATCTAGCTTTTAGATCGTTAGCCAGATTTGTGTTGTGTGGTCTCCGTGTTGATACAATACAGTATAATTTTATTTATCGTCCTCTCTCAAAGTCTCTGGCCTGGGCGACACGATCCTGCCTTATTCGGTCTTTAATTTCGTTGGTTGAGTTTACATCCGTGGTGGATGGTCCGCTCTATAGCATCTTTAATATGCGCTGAAAAAGACTTTGAGATCTGCCTATTTACATCATTTTGAAGACTGCTGAATCATTTTGCGTTTTTCTTCCATGAGCTTATGTGGGTCTCAATGAACCGGACCACAAACCCGTTGCTATAATAATCCATGCTACTCCCTTATCGTGAGCGATATTCGGCCATATTTATTAAATAATAAAATAATACAGAAATCTAATGAAAAGTACTACTTTAATTAATTAATCAATTTTTCTAGCACTCCATTGAACATTAATAATTTTTTCACACCACCCGCTCGAAAATGGAACACGTGGAATGATCATACAAAGACTGCATAACGCTAGATAACCTGTGGTTCAAGTTCTTAATAATCTGTGCTTCGTCGATACACTAGACATTATAAAAAAAATTGCCATAGACACCACACCACACTCTTGTTCTTCCTTATTTATGAGCTTGACATGTTCGAGTGACAAGACTCACATCATTGACAGTTCTATCCGTAAGCAAATTGCAGTTTATTTTTGAATATAAGATTATTATTTATTAACATTTAATGTATGAAAATCGGGGGATATTGTCGTGTTACCGTGTGCTAACGTGGTATGGCGGAGAAGTGTTGCATTCCTGGCTTTACGAGCGCAAAGCATTAAAGTGCGTCTTCACGCTTTTCCAAGAAGTGAGAAAAGATACCAGACATGGCTAAAGTCTTTGAATGATCCTGCTTTGTATAAGCTAAACAAGAATGTGATTATATTGCGACGAAGAGTATGATGCAAACAGCTAAACACTTTGAAGCTAAGCTAACATTCGACAAAAGCCGGCAATGAGAGTCCAGTTTGTTCACACTCCTGATGCCTATCCTAATTCCTACATTATTTACGAGACGGGGACGACGGGAAGTGGTTAACCTACCAACTAAAAGCGATTCCAATGGTAGGTAAGTCGAAACATTTTTTATTTAAAAATTAGGTAATGTTGATAAGGTTATTTTAGTGATGTGATGGATGTGACAATGTGAAATGTCGACTATCGATATTTGTGGTCGTCCAGTCCTAACCATGATAATGATGATCAAGTGTAATTTTATCTTACATGTTTTTTTTATTTATTTACAGCTCAAATTGCTTCATCCAAGCCCATCAGCACAATGACTACAACTGCAGATGCCGTCAACTTTTTTGATCAGTTACCTATTTGACAGTTGCAATGGTGGGTGTCTTCCCTCATTAATTGAACAACTACGATTAAGAGTGTCTAGAAAAATTGGGTTTTCTTGTAGGTAAAGTAAAGGAATTTCTCGTTTTATGCTCGAATTTTTTACCGAGATCCTACTTCCTTATTATCTTAATTTATTACCCGACTACGGCGAAGCAAAAAACAAGGTTATGATTTTTGACCGGTATGTGTATAATGTGTATGTATGTTCATCTGTTCCCTCATAATTAATTATTAGTTATTACTTTTAGAGACTGTTATTTCAAATTGTATTCTCCAAGATGTTAATAAATGCCATAAAAGAAAACATAAGGACTAATGCCAAGTTTTTTACGACATGATATCTAAATCTAACGCGATGCACTAGCGATTTAATTACACAAGATATATCTAGCGTCCATAATTGGATCTTACAAAGAGAAAGAATTGTATTCAAATGTTGTTCTGTACCTTACTTACCCCCCTCGTTCGGTTAAGGTCAGTTTCGCTATATGGCAGATTCAGTGGAGTTCCTGAAGGTTTTTCCTTCAGAACCCGCCAAAACTAATCCGATTTCGATTAAAAAAAAATTAATTGAAGGTTATTTAAAATACTACAATCTTTGAGCCAGTGTTACTTCAAAACTATATAACATAACGGAAATCTGATAAACCACAGACAAGGATATTAGATTCTGGATCGTGTTAAAAAAAATCATTTAATTTATTTGGTTAATATTCAAAATTGAATCAAACTTCGTTTGTATGGTTGCTATCTCAATTAAAATTGCCTCAATGTAAATGTCCTGTTCTTACATGAATTCGCAAGTTGTGAAGCATTTTTTCTTAAAATTTGAATTTTTTGTGTTACAACTTTTTACTTGACTGAGATTGTCAATTTTTAAACTATAAGGGTATTTTAGATTAAGGAAGTTTTTAAAAAAAATCATGAAAAGAGTAGTTTTGACCGGTTCCGAAGCAATAGTACTTTTTAAAGCTACAGGTACTCGGTTAATTCGCGTTACGGCAGATTCTTTTTACAGTTAGGGCAGAAGTTGGCCCTAGTCCATTGATTATTATTACAAATATCTCGGAACTCAGTCCGAACTGAGATATAAAGGCTTGAAGTGCACGTAATGGTAATATTTTCATCTTCATGCCTTTATATCTCCGTCCGGACTGAGTTTAGGGATAGGTATATATTAATACGTTTTGTTTGTTACTTTATTCTGAAATAAAATATTCATGTTTGGTTGCTGGCTGCGCCAAAAACAACGCCGAAAAATAAGGCGCCAACCTAACATACAAAACCAGCCTTTTCTTTTGTAATACGTTCTTTACTGATCATGCTTTCGAAAAAAAAAACTCAAAAAATTTAGATATACTAGTCAAAATATACTAGTCAAAATACAACTGTGATTGACACAATGGACGTTCAAAAATAGATACGAATACCTACACTCGAATAACATAACCCTCCTTCTGTCGCAGTCGGGTAAACTTGAGGCGATCTTGTGGGTCCCATGTGGTTCTCTTGTGTCATTTGAAATTGAGACTTTTTCCAGGTTATAAGTAAAATACTCTTTTCTAGGCTTTCCAAATTTACGTGAGATTTAGAATACCTATTTAAGGTATTAACCCAAATAAACGAAATTGTTAATAAAGAGCATGTTTTATTAATTTCATCCTAGTTTTTCCCTGCAACTCCGAATCTAGAAATTCGTATTTGCCACCGACAACCGGAATATTATAAGCTAGCAATAGTGATAGCTTATAATATTCCGGGTCGGTGGCAAATACGAATTTCTGGGTACAAACCCAGTTTCAGTTGATTGTGTGCAATACTATCGATGCGCTAGTATCGATACAATTGCACACAATCAATAAGTATTGAACATTCTGAGATATACTACTATCGATAGTGCGCACAACATCCCTAGTAGTGTTGCCATATGAATGCGGCTTTGGACTGTATGAATGTGTTTTTCGTCTGGCAACACTTCTTTGAGGTGTATCTCAGAGGAAGGATCTCCTTACTAAGGTGTATCGATACCCTCCCCCCCCCCCCCCCCCCGTACCCCTGTCATAGCGTTATTCCCCTCGCCTGAAAGATTCCAGTCTGTACGGTAGTACATATAATAGTCTGTGAGCCGGGCAATAATATTGTACTGAATTTCATTATAACCCGCTGGTCAATAATGAGATTTGAATATGGAACCGCATCCACAGATTATTTAATAGTTACTACGACCCTTACTTAAAATTCGTATGAAAACTTATCATGGAGACAGGCACCAAAAAGAACTTAATTCGAAATTTGAACTGGCCACCACGAGTATTGAACACAAAAAAAGAAAAAAAGGCGCGAATACTGCATATCTCTGTACCATAGATATAGTAAGCGAAAAGTTTTTAATCTAAGCTCTGTACAGTACGACCGTAAAGTCTAGAAATTAAATAAATCGGAACTAAACTTTTTCATTATCATGACAACATTATGGTAAATGTCAAACTGTCAATCACCAAAATTTCAAATGAAGTTTTATGCATTTCAAATAAAAATTTACCGTATAATATTTGAATTTGTCCTAATTATTATTACTAATGGACAAAAAGTGGTGCAAGTTTAGTAATTTACTACGTTATTTTCTGTTATGTTTGGAGGTATATCAAGCGGGGAAAATTTGAATAGATTGGATGTTGTTTACAAGCGATTTGCTGATATGGTTGGTATTTATTTACTCTCATGTTGCTTTTTAACAATAGTTTTCAGCGTAATTATATCAATTATCGTCAGTTATCATCTGAAAAATAATCATTTAGGGCATTTTCTTTCGAGTTTGGTTCGTTTGGGGTTATGATCGTTTGTTGATAAAACTGACGTTATTGTATGCGTGGACCGCATAATTTTGATCCTTGCATGTCATTCCTGCATGTTTAGTTTATCTTCACTGCGACTAGTTAATATTTTATCGATTACCTACTTTTTTTTATCATTTTCAGGCCATAGATTTATATATTACTAGCGTAAGGATAGGCCCGTCAGAATATTTTACAAAAACCTTCTTCATAGAAACAAAAATTTGCGCCATCTGTCATAACTCGTATACGAACTATATCGTGTCATATATTTGTAGTGCTCTAAATTGACATTTTTCCTTGCATTTTAGAGCCAACGAACTGGGGACAATAGTCAAGCTCATAGGCCATGTCCTTACGCTAGTAATATATATGTCTTTGTTTCAGGCAAACATTTATATCGCAAAATTTTTGTGTCCGGAATGCATCGATAAAAAAACTGCCATGCCTAGAAATAGAAATCTTAAATAGAAGGAATGTAAATATCAGATCTACGAAAATAGTAAACATCGTATTCAAAAACAAATAATTTGAAAGTACAATATAAAGTAATATGCGTTTTCATTATTTTCTTCTAGAACTAGAATACAGGAGGCGTACGTAGCATGTTACACGTGATATGGCTATATCATGCCTTTTATTTCGTTCGTTCGCGCGCAAATAGAAAGAGAGCGAAGGTGTGATAGCACTATATCACGCTGCTATGCTAGCCATGTAGTTGCCGAAATTTAAAATGTATATTGGGTGTAAAATTTAGCTGCTGTCAGAGCCAAATTTAGCTAAACATAGATAACGTTTTGCATAAACTTTCGGAGTAAATACAGCAAGTATCAAAATAGTTTAGGTCGTAGTGTAGTGTTGACGTGTAAAGCGACAGTGGCGCCCTCATTTAATTTCTACTCTTTCTGGTCGGGCTGTACCTATTGCTACGAACAAAGTAATAATAAAAAAATATTACATTGTCTTTCCACAACTGGAGTGCGATTTTTGAATCTCATTCGCTGAGTTCAGCAGTTGAAAATGTCAAAATTACTATGGAGATACGAATCTTTCTACTGCTGATTTGACTTTCAAAAATCGCACTCCTGGAGTATGATTTTTTAAGTCAAATCAGCAGTAGAAAGATGCTCGTCTCCGTAGTAATATTGACATTTTCATCTGCTGAGTTCAAAGAATGAGTTTCAAAAATCGCACTCCTGGTCTAATGTTTCAAATATCTACTTTCACTTTTAATTTAATAAAATAGTGTTTTTATAAATAATAAGTATACTATTGAACTTTAGAGTTAAATAGTATACTTATTATTTAGAAAACACTATTTTACACTACTTTGTTATAAACTATAATAAAATAATTGGTATCTAACCATAGAGAATTTACACGCTCCCCTGGGTTTCTAACAGTATTGCTTTTTATTTTCTCGCGGAGGGTGTGAAAAGTAGAGTATGGTCCTCGGGTATAAACGTGTTTTCATCTTGGGCGAGCTTGAACCCCTCGCTTCACTCAGGATTCTAGTCTTAACTCCCTCGCTCCGCTCGGGAGTTAGCCCTAGGATCCCTCGTTACGCTCGGGATTCAATATCGCACCCGTGATGAAAGAGACTGCTTTATCCCCTTGGTACATAATCTACTATTATAGGAATTGTACACTGGCTATTCGGTGGGATACTTTTATATACGCTGACGAAGAAATTCTGATGCGTTTGTGAAATCCACCAATCCACTTTGGGCACGCGGATTATTAACCCCCATAATCCTCATTATGATCGTAACCCTGTTCCCCATAGTCCCAATTTTTAATTGTCTGTATAGAGACTGGTCATGATAGATAAGAATACATGATAATCCAGCCGACGACTACCCCGCGCTTTCATTGCGAACCGTATCAGCATACTGTTGCAATCGCTTGCCATTTCATGCCACGATTTACTTTTTGCTCATCGAATGGGAAAGAGTGTCAATAGCGAAAGAAGACATTTTTCTTAGAAAGTCGTTAACCCGAACGCGTGCAATGTATGCGCCTGGGCTAAGTCGGCGTCGACGTCGCTCTTCGAACACAAACAGGTGTCACTAGTTCTTATTGCTCACTGAATCGACTCATTGTCTGTCAGCTCTCACAAGCCATCACGTCACATTCAGAAGTCAGATTTTGGATATTTACGAATACCTGAATACCTATGTCTTGTCATATTAGTAAGTAAATAAATAATCTACCACGAAAATTTTTACGATACACATTTGGAAGGAGCGCGTCAGCAATTTGGGAGATAGGGGATGCAAATGAAGGTAGAATTTATTAGTATCCCAAAAGGAGGAATAGAAGAATAAGACTGAAGGAGGAAAAGAAGATGGATGGATTCTGTGAAAGATGATATTATGTGCAAGAGAGTAACTATGACGACTAATAGGTACATACTTAGAGATTAATGGAATAAATGTTACATTACACCGTCCCCAAATAATGGGAAAGGGCAAGATAGCCATGAACAGAGCTCAATGTCATGCAACAAGAAATGAAGAGACCTATGATTGGGATCTAAACGCAAGAATGACCAGAGTCAAGCCTGAAGGATATGCTTCTTCGCCCAGCGCTGTACAGGTATCTTATGAAACTGGAAACGAATACAAAAGCCCGTTTTATAAACACCCTAGCACCTGTGTGTCTCGCTCCCTCGTCGCGTAGTCGTCACGACCCCGTCGCCAACGACTGGTCTAGATTAAAATCACACTAACATTGGAAAATTGCCCGTTTACTTGGCACATTCTCAAATTATTTTGCGTTGTTGTGAGGAGTTCTCTAAAATTGTTGACGATTTTCATGGCATGTAACGCGTTTTGTGCCGGCTGACAATTACATTACATACAAATAATGTATGGCTTATGTTATAATACCTTACAGAGCAGTAATGAAGTTGTAGTTTCGCCTAATTCTCGATTTTACTTTATGTAGTAGAGGTAAACTGGAATAGGTAGGTAATACATATTATTGTGAAATAGCTAATTTGTCAGTTGTTAGCGTTTAGTGGTTATTTGAGTAAATATTAACATTATACACTAAGTTACGAGCTTATCGCGTTTGGTAGTAAGACTGTCATTTGTTGTTGACTTGTTCATCAAATGAAATTCTAGTATTTCTTTGCCATGAAGAATTTTTATAGCGAGTCCAAGATAGCTTGGTGATATTGACAGGCGGTTTTAGAGATTTTATTTCACTTGCTAAAGCAATTTGAGCCGTCAACGCTTTATAATACACTAAAAATATACAAGATTAATTAACATTTAACATAAAATTAAACGGCTTACGTTCAAACATTTTCAGAAAGTAAAATAATCGCTCTAAAACGACCTGTCAAAATCACCATGTTATGAGATTCTGACCAAAAAAGATGGTGAAAAATTGACAATATGCATCATATTTATCATTTATTAATATTTCAGACAAGATGTCCTTATAGTATAATTGATGTAAGTTTAGGTAAGTTTCAAAAAACCTCGCCATATCGTGATCATTTGTTTCTATACAAGTTAAGCATATCTAGCTATAGGTACAGTCAAGAGCACATCAAGCTTTACACCTGCAGTTCGATTGTAACGCTTATGGCGCATTAAATAAGAACGGTACAAAGTCCAAAGTGTCAAGCTTGACGTGCTCTTGACTGTACCCCTAGTCTCAACGTCATTTATCAGCTCAACTACCGAATTCAACAGATATGTTGTGCTGTCGACTTTAGTCCACAAACTGTTTAAAAACATTTCCTTCAAATTGTTAAAAATAAAATAAGCAGATAAAGAATTAATAAATACCTCCTACAGAATCCTATCCTACTAATGTATACCTATAAATGTGACGATATTTCTATGTTTGTGGCTCAAATAAGCATAAACGGCTGAACGGATTTAGATGAAACAAGACAACGCAGACGAAGTCGCGGGCAGCAGCTAGTATATTATAAGTAAAGTATGTACTCATTTAAAAGTACCTACACCGTAACTATATTTTACTAATACGAATTCAATTTATGTAAACAAGGATAATAAATGGTTGCTAAATAGCTTTGTTTACTTTTACATTAAAATGCTTGAAATGTTTCTTTCACAATCAATTTGGGGTGTTTTACTGTGTAAACTGTAAATCGACATGTTTTTTGCATATCCTTTGCGATTCTGGTCTTTCATATTTGGGTGGGAGTTTCAGGGCATGAAGATGATATGCCGGGAAAATTCAAAAAATTTATTGGAATATCAAATCAAATATCATATTATTTAATGCGTAAAATTTAATTTATTTTAAGTGAATATTTTCGTGGCAATTCCGAGCGAGTCCTCTTTCCTTTCTGTATCATCCTGCCCCTCTAGTATGATTTCTCTACTTGCGGGCGACTCGGTTTTTTTCTATACAGTGAAGGCGCGACGCACGCGAAAGTAGAGGAACTACAGGCTGTTAGAGTAAACAGTTGTACCCATGATACCGAACAACTTTCCCTACGAAACCTTAAAGGAAATTCGCAAAAAACGTTACTATACTAAATGAAATCAGCTAATCGAACGTTTGTATGAAGAGCCAATTTTTTTTTTGCGGATTTTGCTTATGTTCCTTTGAGAAAGAGTGCAGTATCAGTATCTTAACTAAAATCACCCATTAAGGGGGGGAGGGGGGGGATCTATTTTGTCTGTTTTCGAACCGTTTTTTGATAACCAAATTATAATATTTAATATACAGGGTGAAAATGATATCATTACTAAGAGTCTACCCATCAAACTGAACAACTTTCACTATGGGAGCAAGCCAATCGGAGCAACAAAAAAATCTGCTGTTCCATACTAAACTGCAATGCCTACGCGATACAAATGTATGCAACAGCCGATTTTTTTTTGCTCCGATTGGTTTGCTCCCATAGTAAAAATTGTTCAGTTTGAAGGGTAAAACTTAGTTTAAAAGGATGCTAATGACATCAATTTCACCCTGGATATAGTTTAAATAATAGTGTACATACGATACGTTCTTTCTGCAGCGAATCTAACCGTTGAAAACACGATTCTATTAAATCTCGATACAAAAGAGGACCAAAGTAAGTTCGATTTCAGTTTTACAAGAATCACCATATCTTCTGAATATAACATTATTTGAAAGGTAATTAATTATAGTAGCGATTCTACCCGATGTATTTTACCCCAAACAACCCAAGAGAAATGATATTGATGAAAAATTAGTTTGTTAGCGATCTTGCTTTCAATTGAAGCGGGATGGCTAATTGCAAACGTTTGCTTGTAAGAAAGAGACGCTTGCACTAGGTAAAACTAGCCTTAATGTAATGCAATTGTCGAACCTAAAACCCAGTAGGTATACTAGAGGGGCAGCTTCTTCTCACTATACAACTTGGCAAGCGATCGAAATTCGCAGAAGCTCAACAACCACTTGTATTAGATAGTATTTCAACTAGACAATAGCTGTGTTTCAGTTTATTTGCGCCTATTCATAAGTATTTAAGTAGTTGTAATTCTAATTTATTGTAGCGCCTGATGTCCACACAGACGCGTGCGCCTGTCGAGACCTATATATTATGCGACATACTTCGATCACTTGTAAAACTAGATAGGTACATAACGTTCCGATGGCAGATTTAGAAGAGCCCTCAATGAAATATGCCTGCGCACTCTTGTCTTACC
Organism: Agonopterix subpropinquella; assembly: GCA_922987775.1. Taxonomy (NCBI): domain Eukaryota; kingdom Metazoa; phylum Arthropoda; class Insecta; order Lepidoptera; family Depressariidae; genus Agonopterix; species Agonopterix subpropinquella. The sequence continues at coordinate 30,098,211 of OV277693.1, forward strand.
TATATATACATCATTCCATATACAGAAAGATTTTCAGATTCCTATTCAGCTTTCTGACGAATTGTGATAAGCAAATATAATTTTCTCAAACATGCTTGGAAATGTGAGCATTATTTTGACAACCTTCTTCGAGATAAATCGAAATTGCTGTACTGGCCAACTACATGCGCGCAGCGGCCGGCAATGTTTGTATGAAAATCCATATCTGTCGTGTTTTGCGGCCAAATAAATTACATAGTAAACTCATATCTGTCGTGTAATTTAAAAATGGAACGATCTTTTTCTCCTAAACATGGCGACCAAGGAGGTAACTCAAAAAAGGTTTTATTTAAATTTCGAACTAACTTGCAAATAGAAAGCTGTTTCTTGAAAAAAAAAACAAATTGTTGTTCATTGTTCGTCATTGATTTTGAAAGGAGTTTTAATTTCCGCGAATTATTTGAGAAAATTTATTGTTTTCATTTCCGCGCATTATTTGAGAAAAGTACTATACAAGCCTTGGCCACAACTAGGCATTGATGGACTTACGTATGTGTGCCTCGGCTTCGCCTCGGCCCACATTTACACGTTCGTATATCAATGCCTCTGTTGCTGGCCGCTGCAGTAATGTACTATATCAGATAGATATTGTATACACGGTGTTACAAAAATACAAATAAAAGTTTGAAATGTTTATTTTTACTTTTGTAACATCCTGTATACTATACTATCAGACATATCTTGGACGTTACTAAAGCTGTTCTAAGAATAAGTGAGAGTAAGCGAAGCGCATCTCTTGAGAACTGGACCGATTTGTTTTTTCCAAATGATCCTTATATTCTGAATAAGGTTTTAAGACAGGACAACGTCTGTCGGGTCAGCTAGTTTTAAACTAACATTTTTGATGTTGATTATAGTTTGGCACAATAATCTGGTAGGTACATTTTAGAAGTCGTTCAAGATTTCAAGGTTTATTTTGTGATTTTATGTAGTTAAGAGGGTCGAGCCTATTGTGCTTAATCGATTTTTTTTATTTCTAAACAATTAAACAACATTTCCAAAAAACAAGAATGTCACGTTGTAGTCCATATTGGCTTTCAATTTATCAAAACAAAAAGATTATTATGTTTTATGCTTTTATCGTTAAAACCGCCAAAAGTGGTAATCGAAAGTTTAAAGTTTTAATAGTACATTACTGCAGCGGCCAGCAACAGAGGCATTGATGGACGAACGTGTAAATGTGGGCCGAGGCGAAGCCGAGGCACACATACGTAAGTCCATCAATGCCTAGTTGTGGCCAAGGCTTGTATAGTACTTTTCTCAAATAATGCGCGGAAATGAAAACAGTAAATTTTCTCAAATAATTCGCGGAAATTAAAACTCTTTTCAAAATCAATGACGAACAACGAACAACAATTTGTTTTTTTTTTCAATAAACAGCTTTCTATTTGCAAGTTAGTTCGAAATTTAAATAAAACCTTTTTTGAGTTACCTCCTTGGTCGCCATGTTTAGGAGAAAAAGATCGTTCCATTTTTAAATTACACGACAGATATGAGTTTACTATGTAATTTATTTGGCCGCAAAACACGACAGATATGGATTTTCATACAAACATTGCCGGCCGCTGCGCGCATGTAGTTGGCCAGTACAGCAACTTCGATTTATCTCGAAGAAGGTTGTCAAAATAATGCTCACATTTCCAAGCATGTTTGAGAAAAGATAATAACTACAAACATTATTAAAAAAATCCGCATCGACCCGTTAAATTGAAATCAGCAATGACTACAATATGAGACATTTTTTTTTTTTTGAAATAGTGTTTAATTGTTAAGAAATAAAAAAATACGGTTGGAGGCAGCACAATAGGCTCGGTGCAACCTTAACAGGATGATTCGTGATTCAAATGATTTAAGTGTCTGTTTACCTAAACTTTGCCAAGCTAAAAATATAATCTTTATTTGTTAAAACGTTATAAGGGGTATAACGTTTTAACAGATAAAGGTTATATTTTTAGGGTTCCTTACCCCCTGGTTGCCAATGGGACCCTATTCCGTCCGTCCATCTGACTGGCTGTCTGCCTTACCAATAAAGGGCTATATCTTTTGAATTATAACAGAAAACGGTCAATATTTTCACAAAATATGCGTTATTAAAAGGGAATTTGTTAACAAAAAAAAAACTAAAAGTAAAAACTAAATTATTACGAAAAACAAAAAACCCGACTGCATAAAAAAACTATTAACTGAAAAGAGAAAAACAAGCTCTATAATCACTAATCAGCTATAAGAACACTAAGCAAATATAACTTGAATGTTATTAGGCAGGTATCGCGAACGGGGACAAAGAAGAATTATAAAACGTTTGTACCTACCTACGTACCTTTGGTTTGTCCCCGCCTGCAATACCTACCTAATAACATTCAAATTATATTTGCTTAGTGTTCTTATAGCTGATTAGTGATTATAGAGCTTGTTTTTCTCTTTTCAGTTAATAGTTTTTTTATGCAGTCGGGTTTTTTGTTTTTCGTAATAATTTAGTTTATTTCATACTTTTTAGTCTTGTGTCGAAATGGTAGCATAAAAGTACTATAATATATATATTTGGAATCGTGTTTACTAGCTTTCATTTGATACCGATATTGTATTCTTTTACAAAATTTTTTTTTTATTCCCCCCCCCCTTTTTTAATTCGCAGACGCCATAACAAAATAATATAGCCTATGACACTCTCATGATTTTTACAAATCTAACGACACCTCATACGTCAAAATCAATCAAGCCGTTTAGGCTGTAGGCCGTGCCAAAGAAATAGACATACAAACATACATACATACGCTCGAAAAACATAACCCTCCTTCTGGCGCAGTCGGGTAAAAATTAAGGAAGGTCTCCTTACAACAAATGTGTATTTTTATCTACGTTTTTTGTTTTTGTTCTATCGTAAAAACGGTAACACATACAATAAGCGTCAAACATAATTATAGTGAATACTCTAAACTCTTGACAGAGGGGAAAGTATAGGAAATTATATGTAAGCCCGCTCCTTCCTGTCAAGGAGTACGTGTTTCTCTATGATATCCGGGCCCGGAAAATACTAGACGAATGGCAACCCTACATCTGCCTGCCTCAGTACACAACACCGATACCGGGCTGGATGGAGCATCACAAGTTCAAACGAGTAGTAGAAAGATGCATAATCTCCATGGTAATTTTGACATTTTCTATTACTCGTTTGAACGTGTGATGTTCAAAAATCACACTCCTGGGCAATCGCGTTTCTCATTGAAAATATTCGTCTGAACCTGCGGCCCCTTATATTAAAGATTAATTGTTTTGTAAATTAAAACTCTGTTCGACATTTAAATGTAGATTCGGTCAGAACCAACATTCTTAATTATGATTATACATTCACTTTTTGTCGTAATTTTTTTATGAATCATACGCTCCGTTCCGTATGTGTTATGGCCGTGGAAAGTAACGGGAAGACAACAGTGCGCACTGCGCAGGTCTGTGCGTGTGCGCAGGTGCTCGCTGCACAATGTCACCTTAAGGTGCGCCTGCGCTGGCATCGCTCCAGCGGCAACTAGGCTAATTTGTTGCAGCCACTGTCCTTTGTACCACACCACCACAACAAATTAACGATAAAAAAAACATTTTTTTTCTCCGCGACCATTAGCACGAGACCGTCACACACTTGGCTAGTTTTTATTATTTCTTGTTATACTGTAGAGTTTGCTCTATAATCACACCAAGTTTGACGCTTGTATGTATTACCGTTTTCACGATAGAGCGTGAAGAAAAAACGTTGATAAAAACTAGTTTCTTGTTGAGAACCCCCTTAATTTTTATGTTTTTGAGATTTTTATTATTTGTTAACAAATCAGCCGTAATAAATAACGCATAATCTGAGAAAATTTCAACCATATAGCTCTTGCGGTTCAAAAGTTACAGCCCTAAATAGGTAGGACAGACGGACGGACGGACAACGTAGGCTTAGTAATAGGGTCCCGTTTTCACCCTTTGGGTATGGAACCCTAAAAAGTGCAGTTCAAAGACATGACAATAGATTGGATTTATACAGAACTAGATTTTACCCGCGTCTTCGTCGTCATTAATTATATTCGAGATTTTAAGTCAAATCATAAGCTTTCAAACAAAAAAGTTTCATCAAATTTGGTTCAGTAGTTTTTGTGTGATGCTCGAACAAACAAACGAACAGACAAAAAAATGGCTGATTTGGTGTCAGAGACACCTAAAAACCACATCGTAATCTTTTTCTTCTTCTTCTTCTTCTCGTGTGGGCAAAGCCCTGGTGTCAGACACGTGTCAGAGATTTTTCAGACCACCTTACGGCCTCTGTCGTGGTTTTTATGTAACGACTACTACCACCAGAGATAGTAGCCGGGACCAACGGCTTAACGAGCCATCCGAAGCACGGAGAAAACCACGGAGGCAGTCTCTTTCTTGTAATCTATGTACTCGTACAGACACACTTCTGTTACAGTTTTATAATAGTTTAGATTACAGCAACTAGAAGGGACATCAGTCTGCAAAGTACCTAGCATGTTTTCATTGTCCTTATTAGGGTTCCGTAGTAAAACAAGGAACCCTCATACTTTCGTCCATTCTGTCAGTCTGTCTGTATGCCCCCCCCCCCCCCTCCCCCTCAATAACTCGCTCATTGTTGCTCCTATTTAATCGTAGTTGCTATGAAGAAACGAAATTTTTCGACCGGGTCCCATGCAACGAAAGAGGGGTTGGAAAAAAATAGTTTTTTTTTTAATCGTGTGGTGTGTCGTTAGATAGGCCTATGGAACAAAACTCCCATAGAAAATAAATCAATATAATGTTTCTGTCTCGAGATATCTGCGCTCAAAGTCAAAAACAGGGAGTGGGGTACGCCCTCTAACTTCTAAAATACTGGAGTGAAAAATCTGAAATTGTTATAAAATATAGCTTAAGTACTTTCGGTGAAAATTATAACGGATGCTGTAGCCCAAACGGTTTCTGAAAAACCTATAACATGAATATACAGGGTGTAAGTGAAAGCCTAGCAAAAGCTGAAACGACGACTCAGATCATCAAACTGAACAACTTTCACTAAAGAGCCTTTTCGCGTTTCCTGAGGTAGGCTCCATAGTGAAAGTTGTTCAGTTTGATGGCCTGAGTTCACCATTTCAGTATTTGCTAGGCTTTCACTTACACCCTGTATATTCTAATTACATTAAATTACGCTATCGTTAGATTTAAAAAATTTCTTTAAGTAAGATAATCGATTTTACAAGTTTTTAGGGTTCCGTACCCAAAGGGTAAAAACGGGACCCTATTACTAAGCCTACGTTGTCCGTCCGTCCGTCCGTCCGTCCGTCTGTCCGTCCGTCCGTCCGTCCGTCTGTCCTACCTATTTAGGGCTGTAACTTTTGAACCGTAATAGCTAGATAGTTGAAATTTTCTCAGATTATGCATTATTGCGGCGGATTTGTTAACAAATAATAAAAATGTCAAAAAGTTAAAAATTAAGGGGGGTTTTCAACAAGAAACTAGTTTTTATCAACGTTTATTCTTCACGCTCTATAGTAAAAACGGTAATACATACAAGCGTCAAACTTAGTGTGATTATAGAGCAAACTCTACAGAATAACAACAAATACTAAAAACCGGCCAAGTGTGATCGGTCTCGCGCTAAAGATCCCGGACAAAAAAAGTTTTTTTCCTAAGTTAATAATGTTGTGTTCTGTGGTGGTGTGGTACGGAACCCTCGGTGCGCGAGTAGCCCGACTCGCACTTGACCGGTTTTATTTCTTATTCTACTTATGCAATGGCTACGGAACCTTATCATGGGCGAGCCCGACACGATCTTGGCCGGTTTATTATTTTTGACTTAATTTTTAGGGTTCCGTACCCAAAGGGTGAAAACGGGACCCTATTACTAAGCCTACGTTGTCCGTCCGTCCGTCCGTCCGTCCGTCCGTCTGTCCGTCTGTCCGTCTGTCCGTCTGTCCGTCCGTCCGTCTGTCCTACCTATTTAGGGCTGTAACTTTTGAACCGTGATAGCTAGATAGTTGTAATTAATCGTTGTTGGTTCTCAACAAGAAACTACTTTTTATCAACGTTTTTTCTTCACGCTCTGTCGTAAAAACGGTAATACATACAAGCGTCAAACTTAGTGTGATTATAGAGCAAACTCTACAGAATAACATTAAATACAAAAAACCGGCAGTGTGAGTCGGTCTTGCGCTAAAGGTAAAAAAAAATATTTTTCTAAGTTAATAATGTTGTGTTCTGTGGTGGTGTGGTACGGAACCCTCGGTGCGCGAGTATCCCGACTCGCACTTGACCGGTTTTATTTATTATTTCCGATGAAAATGGTAAGCACAGTGGTGCCTCTAGCGACGAAAATTGGCAGCCGTTAGCTATAATAGGATACGAGAAAAATATCAAAGAAACGCGTTGACGCGTCTCGCATGTGTCGACACGACATACTTCTATGATCTCACTTCCAAATTTAGTAATAACCTCTACAAAATTGATTGCTTCAGAGAAGATAAAAAAACATAATTATTTTTTTGATCTTTTAAATTATGGACACGTTAACATCTTCGCCAGTTAGTAGGTCATCTCAATTTAATAAAATTCCATCATCCAGGCGGGTAAGTCAGCAAAAATTGACGTTTACAATCAATTCTCGTTTTTCATCGAGTGTTTTGAAACATGTTTGACCAAGACACTTAATTCGTCGCCAACGCCGCAAAGAGGCGAACCTCAAACGGTTAAAAATAAGTTAATTATACAAAAATGCTCCATTTGTCGAGCTCTATCTCGTCAAAAATACGAAGCAGAAAGATGAAGCCCTACGCGAACGTACCGACACAAAATGAATAGATAAATAATCCTGGCGTTCGACCGACTTGGTCCAAGATTTCCTGTTTCGCTCGTTTGTTTGTATGAAGTTGCCCTTCTGTGCAGGTTTTTTTTTTGCCCTAAGTACCGCATGGTGCCTACAAGGACTGTAAACCTGTTAAAAGTCGACAAGATTTCGATTTTCGATCCGTATATAAAGTGTAGCAAACCACCCTAGTAATACTAGAATGGGTGATTTAAGACCATCAAACTGAACAACTTACACTATGAAGACAAGGTCTAAGCATGTTTAAATCAGCTGTCCCATACATTTGAGTAGGTACGGCAGTTTTGTATAAAATAGCAGATTTTGTAAAAATTGTCTTGATTTTGGCTCCCCGCAGTGAAAATTGTTCAGTCTAGTTGTCTAAACCAACCCAATTAAATATTACTAGGGTGTTTTTTACACCCTGTGTTTATAAAAATATAAATAATGAAAGAAACTCAAACGTTCGGGCGTTCACTAAAACGTGAGCCTTAGACCACGTGAGCACTTGGGATTAGTTTATTAATACGGGCTTATAAACTTGCGCGAGCGACGGCCCAAAAGCCCAGCGCCAGCGGGCTGCAAGTGCTCTGAGGGCCGGCCATTATTATCTACACTACACTATAGGCACAATTAACATCCGCTCAAAACATATCGCGGAGATTAATGTCTCGCGCATGCCCGAGCGTCATAAATGAAAGTAGGTGCTGGCACGTATTCATTATTCCGATCTTACTTTCTCGACAGCAGCATACGTACATACTCGTGCATTCTGCATGATATCAAACACGTTCTTTTTCAGCATCAACGGTTGCATTAAACAACTTGCACATATTATTTAACACAATTGTACACACGGCGACAGATCAAACCACCCATAGTTAAACTTTATGTTCACGGACATTGAGATCAACTAGGTATGGGAAGGTGTATCGGTCGCCGTGTCTACTTCCAGTAAACCCTATTGTCTAAGTTTCCGATTATATCGTTAACAAGAATAAAGAATACGAGCTTTTACCCGCGACTTCGTCCGCACAAATAAGCTTTCAAACAAAAAAGTTCCATCAAAATCGGTTCAGTAGTTTTTGCAATAATTTCAAAAATTGATGATTTGAAGTCAGGGACATCTAAAAACCATTTCGTAATCTTTTTACCCGACTGCGCCAGATGGAGGGTTATTGAAAATATTTTCAATGTACAGACACACTTTACAGTTTTATAATAGTTTAGATTTATGTTTAGATGTTATGTTACAAGATCGGTACACTAGACAATTTTCAAGTAATATTTTGTTTCTGGGATCATCATACGTTGTCTGAAATTATTGAACTAAATATTAAGAGGGGGTCATACCTATTTTGTCTGTTTTCGAACCGATTTTTGAGAACCAAATTATTACATTTTATATATATAGTTCACATAACAGTGTAGATACGTTCTTTCTGCAGGGCATCTAACCGTTGAAAACACGATTCTATTAAATTTTCTCGATAGAAAAGAGGAGCAAAGTAAGCTCGATTTCAGATTTATAACCAGTTTTACAAGAATCACACTACACCATTTCTTCTGAATATACCATCATTTGAAAGGTAAATAATTATAGCAGGGCTTCTAACCGATGGATTTTTCCCCAAACACCCAAGAGAAAAGATATTGATGAAAAATGCGTTTTTTTGCGATCTTGCTTTCAATTGAAGCGGGATGGCTAATTGCGAAAGTTGGCTTGTTAGAAAGAGAGGCTTGTTCTACTAATACCCAGCCTTAAGAAGCAGAATCGCTAAAAACTACCACAAAACACGATCTGACCGAACACCGATTGAATCGGGTAGATACATAATAAGACCCTAGATCTTCCTTCCTGAATATGACTATCGCATATTCAGGACAGGAAAGAGTGGCATAATAGGGAGGAGGCCTGCGTTGGGTGGACAAAAGCTGCTGCTGATGATGAGTGATGATAATAGGCATGATGACAGTAACAAAGATCACTGAAATAATTATATTATTATGATATTATACAATGAAGAAATTCTAAGAAATGTATTCATTTTAATATTTGAAGCGAGATTAATAATATTTTCTGAAAATAAAAACACGAAATATCAGCCATCCGCCATTTTAAGTAAAACACCAATCAGAGCGTGTGACGTCACGCCTTTGCTTCGACATCGTCGTGTACTGAACTAAACGTCATTTTGTTTGAATGAAACGTTCGTCTTCTCCAATATTTTATTAATAATTTGTAGTTTGAAACTATCCTATGGTCCAAATTGTTGAAAACGAAAACAAAGAAATGTTAGTGATGGAACCAGACCCCCTAGCATGATTTCTCTACTTGCGCGCGACTCGGCTTTTTTCCATACTACAAGTCGCGGCAAGCGCGGCTTTCGCTCTCTAAAAAGCGCGGGAACAGGTTATTTTATATGCAGCGAAGGCGCGTCGCGCGCGTGTAGAGAAATCATACTAGACGTGCAGGAGTGCGATTTTTGAATCTCATTCGCTGAGTTCAGCTGTTGAAAATGTCAAAATTAATGTGTGGAGATATGCATCTTTCTACTGCTGATTTGACTTTTTAAAAATCATACTTCAGACGATTTTTAACCGACTTCAAAAAAGGAGGAGGATTTATTTTTTATGTGTGTTCGCGGATAACTTCGTCGTTTATGAACCGATTTCAATAATTCTTTTTTTGTTGGAAAGGAGATATCCCAAGAGAGGTCCCATGATAAGGAAACCAGGATCTGATGATGAATCCCAGAGATATCGAGGGGAACCTTCGAAAATCGTAGTGCCGACTAGTGCGTTTGTTAATTTAAAGCACTACTATTAAATCGAACTAATGAATTTACCACTGAAAATTGAAAAATAAACAAAATTTTAACAAAAAAATTAAAACCGCCTTCAAAAAACTAAAAAGTTAAAAAATAATATTGCAGCCGATGACTTTTTCGTTCGCATCATAAGAACATTAATTTGTTTTATAGAAGTCGGTGTCAAGCCAAGCCAAAAAATGCAAGCCCTGTCGCGAATCGTACCGGCTTGACAGCGACTTCAATAAAACAAATTAATGTTCTTATGATGCGAACGCAAAAGTCATCGGCTGCAATATTATTTTTTAACTTTTTTAGTTTTATGAAGGCGGTTTTAATTTTTTTTTGAAAGTCAAATCAGCAGTAGAAAAGGCGATCAGTATAATCCCCGCAAGTTGATATTGCGATTGGCATTTGGCGGCCATCTTGGTGACGTAATTTTGACGTAGTCGATTTTGCACCATCAGTACCGTTCGCAAGGTCAGCCCGCGCTTGATGACGTCACGCCGCTGTTATTGTGACAAGGTTCCATCGCAATATCAACTTGCGGGGATTATACCTACAAACTGCATGTTACACTGGAAATCGTCGAAATACCTAGTTCTCTTCGAACAAAAAGCTTAAAATACCTCATAATATAAAGTTCTTGACAATGACAGACCGCAATGTGTCAATTTGGTTATTTTGTATGACATGTTCTTTCTATGAACGTGCTTGTTTAGAGTGTAAATCAATGAACCTGTGTTCATCTTTGAATAAAGCAAGGCAAACTGCTCAAATTTACTTAGCACTTTGGACTTGTCTGGGAGCATTTCTTGCGTGGAACAAGACTTTTGTTCGGCAGAATATAGAAACATCAAACTTCCATGTAGGTAAGTAGGTACCTATATGAAAAATAATAGCTGCTGGATCTCCCCGTGTGAGAGTTAGCTGTTTATTTCTCATTGTTATCTTGTCAGGAACGTAAACAAATAACTTGCTTGGAGTTTTTATTGATGTGTTATTTTATTTCATAGACCAACCGCACACCATTTATATATGTTTAAAACACAAAATAACTAATTAATGTTCTTAAAAACTGAACTACGACTATGCAGTTCGTTGACAACACGAAGTGTTTACAAGGGTGTGACGTCACAACAGACGCCATGACACCTACCGAGTGTTTTGGCGTGAAATTGAAAATGATTCGAAAGAAAATAAAATTTTCGCTATTAGAGCTTTGTTTTCTACAAAAATAAGTTTTTTTCTTAAATAGTACATATGAAAGAACATAATAAGATAGTTTCTCAAAATTAGTCATCATGCCTATTATACGTAAATGACAGGTTTTTACCTTCCTCAGGCGTTATAATATTATGTATACCACAGAACACAACATTATTAAATTTAAAAAAAAAACTTTTTTTGTCCGGGACCTAAAGGTCCGGACGGTCGGTCTTGCGCTAAAGCGCAAGACCGACTCACTCTTGGCCGGTTTTTAGTATTTGTTGTTATTCTGTAGAGTTTGTTCTATAATCACACTCAGTTTGACACTTGCATGTATTACCGTTTTTACGATAGAGCGTGAAGAAAAAACGTTGATAAAAACTAGTTTCTTGTTGAGAACCCCCCTTAATTTTTATGTTTTTGAGATTTTTATTATTTGTTAACAAATCAGCCGTAATAACGCATAAATTTCAACTATCTAGCTATTACTGTTCAAAAGTTACAGCCCTAAATAGGTAGGACAGACGGACGGAGGGACCGACTTTAAATTTTGGGATGTTGTTAGGATAGATACCAGTAGTATATAAACAAAATATTACGAAAAAATTAATACCGCCCTCAAAAAAACTAAAAAGTAAAAAAATCATATTGCAGCCGATGACTTTCTCGTTTGCATTTGTTTGATCGAAGTCGCTGTCAAGCCGGTACGATTCGCGACAGGACTTGCATTAGGCATTAGTTTATTGGCTTGGTATGACACCGACTCCAATAAAACAAATTAATGTTCTTATGATGCGAACGAGAAAGTCATCGGCTGCAATATTATTTTTTAACTTTTTAGTTTTTTTGAAGGCGGTTTTAATTTTATCGTAAAATTTTATTTATTTCACAATTTTTATTGGTGAAATACATTAGTTATACACGCAAATGGTACATCGATTCGAATCAAATGTTTCAATCGTCGATGATTTACTGTCAACTTTTTAGGAGTTCTATTGTGTAGCTCCGAAGCGCATCATCAGATCTGCACCAAATTAAAATGGAACCATCTCGGGGATAAACCCTTTAAAACTAAAAAAGAATCATCCAAATCGGTCAAGAAATGCCGAAGTTATCGCGCAAATACATACAAACTAGGCCGTCGCACTTACATTGTTGCAAACTTCTTTGTACAATATTATTTCTTTTCTTTTAATTTGTACTTTGTTTTGTTTTTTGATGGTTGAGACCAGTGTCTGTTATCTGTCATATGTGATATTTCGCTCTTACACACATGTTCTTTTTCTTATGGGTGTGTTGAACATATATACCGATGAAAAAAATTATACGTACCTAATTTACGGAACTGGTCACTCACTATGAGTCTATCGCCTCCATTTTATTTGACATTCCTTGTCATAGTCGAATTCTTGCATTTCTCCACATTTATTACAATAAAAATACGCTTTAATTGTTTTTGTGAGTTACGGATACATACAGTGTATTTATAATTTACGACACGACGTTTTTTATTATTTAGTTTTAGTGGTTTACGTATTTGCGTAGTTTATTTTGTTGATGTGTTATCTGCCGGTTTGTTCACGATGTCTAGCTCTGAATATCGTAAATGTTCCAAGTGCGGCAAAACACGAGCTAACGATAAGTTTGTGACCTATCATCGGTTTCCAGATCCAGGAAAAAACAATATTACGAAGTAAGTAAACACAATCTGTAGCGGCCTAACTGATTAAATGTAAACTACCAATTTTGGGTCAGAGTATCATCTAAGGGGCGGTTTGTTGGAGTTGGAGGATAGCCTTACCCCTATTTTTAGGCGCCGAGCGTGTAGGCGGCGACCATAGAAACACTTTTGGTCATTAGTAATTTTGGGCTCCGACGCTTGGGCGGCGACGCTCTGGAGTTCCTGAAAAAGTGACCTGGACAAAAATGTATCCCCTTGAGAACCCCCACCCGATGGCATAAAAAGGAGGGGTTATAATTATAGGCTTCTGTATACCGTATACCTAACCTTCTTGTAACTTATTGACCATGAAACTAAAACTAACGGTCACGGTACCAAGTAGTCCAAGTCTTATTTCGTCCAACCGTGAAAAACAATTAAACTTGCATTCTGTCCAAGTGCAATTTGGTCCAAGTATCATTCCGTCCAAGTGCAATTTAGTCCAAGTATCAATTCGTCCAGCTTTCATTTTCGTCCAAGTTTCATATAGTCCAGAAGGCTAACTTATTATAGTAAGGCTAAGGCTCTGTCCTATTCTACTGCACTTTCGTTTATAGTAAGTAAGGTAGTGCAAAATATTGCACAATTTTAGTAACAATTTTTTTGAGCTTCACTGTGTTTTTTTTTTCAGGGCTCTTGCATGGGCTAAGTATTGCTGGCCTGATCAAGATTGGATCTAAATTAAATACTTCAAGCAAAGTTTTGTGTGGGAGACATTTTGCTTTGTCTCAATTTTATGATAATAAGAGACAAAAGTTGTTCAAATTTGCTGTTCCTGATGCAGCAGAAGTGGAGGAACTTTTAAAAGAAAACATATTTAAGCAGGTATATATAGGTAAAACATAGTTAAGCACCTATGTGTTGCTGTCCTGTGCTTCTCAATAATATATTTTTCTTGGTGATTTACCTACTGTGCTCAAAAATAGAGAAATTGATGAAGAGGAGAAGAAGAAGGCATTAGAAAGAAAAATTAGAATCCTAAGAAATAAATTATAAACAATTTGTTATTGTTGCACACGCACTCTTCTGTTTGTTTTTGTAATTAGTCCGATCATCGAGGGGTTTGACCCTGATAGTAATTCACCGATCGCTGAAACTTTGCAGTGTGATAAAGTGAAGTATAAAGATTACGGTTGACAACATTTCTAAGATTTTTTTTATTCGGAAGTTAGGTATTTGTACCAAAACACAAAAATCTTATAGCTCTGCGCCAAAACTGTTTTGTGGTCAATTCCCAGTTCTTCAGCTACGTCGTAACTACTGATATGCCTATCTTGATCCACTTTTTAAAAAATGGCATCCATTTTATCCATTTATTTAATGAGAAAATACTTTTTCCCCCACCTAATATTTATGCTACTTAATATACAACGTGTTAATGAATTAACGCAAAACTAGAAAGTAGTTTGTTTAGAATCGAATAGTAGCAATTCGGTTCTGCTGCGCTGTTCTGTTCGCTGCCGCGGCACGCTCGCTCCGCTCGCTCGGCTCGTGCGCTGTGGGTCGCAAGATACCTAACATGCTCGTCGCTTCGCTCCTCGCTAACCTAACCGAGTAATGAAGAGTAGGTAGGTACGTGTTTCGCGAAGCACCATAGAAAGAAATTAAATAAATTCCTAAAATTATTAAAAAACATAATTTATAAAATAACTAGATAACGGTGAATCCTAGCGAAAAAATAGCTAATTTTTCGAACCCCTGGGGTGCCCATAAACCCACCCTTCCGCATGCAAAAATAAAAATAAAAGCATTTTCGAAAACCCCATACAATGGGTATGGGTAATTTTTGTATGGAGGGTGGCGTCTTTTTTTTTTTAAGCGGCCAGCTACCAAATGGTGTGGGTATTTTAGGGCTCATATTACCTTACATTATTATGCTTAAAAAATAGTCCTACGGTGTAACGCTTAGGAGATATTTAACTATAAAGTTTCAAAAAAATCACAGTACAAAAGTCATTAGAAGTTACTCGTTTTGGTTTTTTTACCACTTTATTTGTTTTTATAGCCCAGAATTATTAGTTTTGATGATTAATTTATGATATCATCACGCACATTTTGTGCAGGAACGCACCGCAATCCTCGCTAGTTTGCGGTCTCTCGTTTGAATTAATATGAGTTTTTAAGCTTTATACGGACAGGTACTAAATGTTGTGGGTATTTTAGGGTTAATATGTTTTTATAGCCCAGAATTACTAGTTTTAATTATTTATGATATCATCAAGCACATTTTGCACCGCAATCCTCACAAGTTTGCGGTCTCTCGTTTGAATTAGTATGAGTTTTTAAGCTTTATACGGATAAAGGGTATAGGTTTTTTTGCTTTTTTTTTTAATGTTGTCGGTATTTTAGGGCTAGTTACAGTATCTTATATTATTATTAAAAAATTGGTCCTACGGTGTAAAGTTACGGAGATATTTAATTTTAAAGTAAAAAAAAAATAATTTTAAAAAGCTCATTAAAAGTTACTCGTTTTGGTTTTTTACCACTTTATTTGTTTAATAGTCCAGAATTATTAGTTTTAATTATTTGTGACATCATCACGCATATTTTCTGCAGGAACGCACTGAAATCCTCGCTAGTTTGCAGTCTCTCGTTCGAATTAGAATTATTATTTTTTTGCATAATAATTATGAGCACTAAAATACCCACAACATTTGGTACCTGGCCGCTTAAAAAAAAAGACGCCAATATTACCCATACCCCTTTCACCCGAAAATTCGTCTAAGTCGATGGCTCATGCGAAATCGTTCAAAATTTTTCTAAGTCTTCGGACCCTTCTTCCGACACTACTACATGGACAACAAGTTTTGAAAATTTTACAAGTCCAGCCCCCATACTAATTTCACCCGAAAATTCGACTAAGTCGATGGTTCCATACAATTTCGATCAAAATTTTTCTAAGTCCCAGTTCCATATAAAATTTGCGTAAAATTTTTCTAAGTGTGGGACCCTCTTTGCGACACCCTAACCAAAATGGGTACACATAAGGGAAATGGACGAAACTGGGAAGTAGACGTTCGGGGAAAAGGACGTAACTGACCTGATCCCATAATTTCAATAATCAGAAATTAAAGTTATAGCTATACAGGGTTTAAACTTATACAGGATGAAATTGATATGATTAGCATCCTTTTAAACTAAGAATCTACCCATCAAACTGAACAACTTTTACTATGGGAGCAAACCGATCGGAGCAAAAAAAAAATCTGCTGTTGCATACATTTGAGTCGAGTAGGCATTGCAGTTTAGTATGGAATAGCAGATTTTTTTGTTGCTCCGATCGGTTTGCTCCCATAGTGAAAGTTGTTCAGTTTGATGGGTTGACTCTTTATTTAAAAGGATGCAAATGATATCAATTTCACCCTGTAGATTGCCCTCGTCAATCTGCTCTTATCCATTCTTTCCACTACTTGACCAAACCATCTCAACATATATCTTTCTCTATTTTTGTCACTACATCCTCTTTCAGACCACAGCGTTCTCTAATAAAACTATTTTTCAATTTATCCATCACATTTACACCACACATACTTCTCAATGAGCGCATTTCCACTGCGTTAATCCTACTTTCATGCGTCTTCTGCCATACCCAAGATTCACTTCCATACATCAATGTCGGGACTAACACTCCATTATGAGCTGCAATGGGTTTTTTAATTATGGATTTTTATTACTTTGGCAAATAATGCTATATATTTTCATATTAAACATTTTAATTGCTATACTGATTAACGTTGTCATGTCTGTTATGGATTTTCAAAATATGACTTTTAAATGTATGGAACCTAAGGGACACCCTCACAAATAAATGATTTTGTATTTGTATTTTGTTTGTTTTTATTAGGTTACTTACTGTGACTACTTATATAGGGACTAGTTACGCGTATCATTCTATTAACAAACATTTCTGCCACTTTTTGCGGGGGGGCGAGGTAACATGAAATCAGAAACTTTGGATTTTATTCCCCATAACTTTAATTCTAATTTGTTAAAAATCATGAAAAGTAGTCTCGTGTGAACCTCAAACGTTCTACGTTCAAAATTATTGTTTCGCAATTATAAACTGTCTCATTTAGTGATAAGGTATAAAATTGATTGTAAATGCACGTGATCAATTTGTCTTATACTGATACCGTGATCGTGGCAGATGGGAAATGCTACCGCAAGGCCAGTCCTTATAATAGGTAGTCAAAGTCTAACTACTATTAGGCGCTGTCCTATTGCCATCGCTCACGCGATCACTCGTGCGTCCGACGAAAATGATTGTGCGACCGTGCGTTTAAATATACTTATATCTGATTAGAAATAGAACAATTCGATCGCATCACATGATCGCACGACCTTCAATAAGACATTCCGCAGAGCGCAGATTATGAGTATGTTTAAACGCACGGTCGCACAATCATTTTCGTCGGACGCACGAGTGATCGCGCGAGCGATGGCAATAGGACATCACCTCATACTATAAGAGAATTTGAATTTATAGCACGATAAGAAGTCCATAAAACGGAGAAACGTATCATTACAGTATGTAGGTATGTTCCTTATTTCTCTAAAATGTGAATTTCTTTTCATGCTTTTAAATTCCAAAGATAGCACGCACGAGAAACTTTTGTCTCCGCAACTAATTTGTCTCTCACATCAAGTCTACGGGTTTGTATGAAAGTGCGCGTATGTAGCGACGCGACTTTTCATACAAACCCTGTGAGAGACAAATAAATTGCGGAGACAAAGGTTTCTCGTGCGCGCTAAGGTATCTCTAAATTTATTTAAAATTCCCTATTCGAATTTTCCCGCTCTCGTAGTTTCTACTGAGAGGCCGCAATGGCTCTAACGTATATGCGTGAATAATGTTGTGTTTGCTTTTTTTTATTAAGGAGTTATAATTCTTCTCTCGGTAGAGAGTACATATGTTCCTTGGTTGAGACAGACGCAAATAAATTCCTTTCCACATAGCAAAGGTTTTTGCTTTTTTAAAGAAAATAACTGTTTTGGAGCTCTGCGAGCTCAGCAACAGCTTTGGTCCTTCAAGGAAAACCAGCTTTCAAGTTAACAATGGTTAATACACGTTCACGTCCGGTCCCGGAGCCGACAGTGGCGGAGGCCCTGCCGTCCTCGAGTTCGAGAGACGCGCCTCCCGCAGCGGCGGAGGCCCTGCCGTCCTCGAGTTCGAGAGACGCGCCTCCCGCAGCGGCGAAGGCCCTGCCGTCCTCGAATACGAGAGACGCGCCTCCCGCAGCGGTTAAGGCCCTGCCGTCCTCGAATATGAAGGACGCGCCTCCGACTGCATCATTTTCAGCCCTGCCACGGGAGCGGTATGTGCCTTCAGTAACTACAAGCAAATTTTCGTCGACAGTCAAGGCGAGGATATTAGCTGCCGAGGCACAACATGCGAGGCGCCTCGCTGAGGCAGAGCGAATCGCCGTCGAGGCAGAGCGAATCGCCGTCGAGGCAGAGCGAGTCGCCGCCGAAGCCGAGCTCCGAGCGGAGATAGCCGCGATAGAGGCGGAGAGCTCTCGCCGTAGCAGCCGTTCCGCCGTGGAAGAATGGCTTGATGCCACACGCGGCAGAATGGCTGGTGTAGATGTAGTTGAGTATGATTCACAGATACAGAAGACATGCATGGACTCGCCTCAACCAGCGAAAGCCAGGCTGGTGCCACACCCACAGCCCGACGCGGGAGTGTGGACATCCCAGCGTGAGAGGGTCCCACGGCGGCCAACCGGCGAGGTGGCAGCACAAGATCAAGCCGCTGGAAGTCCACCAGCTACCGCGGTGGAACCTGCCGTCCTTCACCTTACAAAAGCCTTAGAACTGTTTGTTTCAAACGTAGGTATAAAGAATAAACGGCACAGCTCTGTAAATCTCCCCCTTTTTGACGGTAGATCGCCAGCTGACTGGCTCAGTTTTAAACGTATCTTTGAGGACACGGCAGCCTCTTTTTCAGCTGTGGAGAACTTGGCTCGCTTGACCGTCGCATTGCGAGGCGCAGCGCGCGAAGCGGTAAGCGTGCTGCTGGTTTCAGCACGCGAGCCTGCTGAAGTGATGCGCGCGCTTGAGATGCGTTTCGGGCGGCCCGAGTTCATCGTTTTGCAAGAGATAGCTGCAGTGCGCGCGTTACCTCGTGTCAGTGCAGACGGTAAAGATTTGGTCACATTTGCGTGCCGAGTGCGTAACTGTGTGGAGATAATTAAACTATTAAATCAGGAGGATTATTTGTATTCGCCTGAACTCTTTAATGTATTGATCTCAAAGATTCCCACACTTTCACGCACTCGATGGGTCGACTACGCAGATGTACATCTCTGTGAAAACAGAACCAAGCTAGAGCTGTTTGCAAGTTTTTTGTCGCGCGAGGTGGACCTGCACGCGAAGTTTGGAAGTATATCCGAGCAGTCCACATCATGGCCAGCGTTTGACTACAATAAAAGGTCGAGAGATAAGGTTAACAGCGTTTCTGAAAACAAACAAAATAGGACACCGCCAAAAGTTTCATCAAAATCGGTTGGTTCGGAAAATGAAGGAAAAGTCTCATCAAAATTTTTTTTGTGAAGGGGCTCATGACATCACTCAATGTCATAAGTTCAAATCATTGACAATAGATGACAGATGGGTTTGGATAAGACAGAAAAAAGTTTGTCATAGATGTTTGAAAAAAGGTTTACACAGATATAGGTTTTGTCGCACCAAGGAGTTGTGTAACGTTAAAGATTGTGTTTACCGTCATCACAAACTATTTCATAATTTCGAACCCGTAAATAATTTTGTGGGCAATACTCTTGAGGATGCGGAGCCTGAGAAACCCTCTACTTCAGGTTCTAAAGAGGTGAAAGCGGGTCCTGAGAAGCCCTCTACTTCAGGTTCCAAAGAGGTAAAGGCGCTTCCTCCGGAGGTGCAATCAGAGGTCATTGTGGCTCATGCTGCGACGTCGCCTAAAGCTAGCGACTCTCTAGGTAACCCTCGACCACTTCTTAAGATTGTAGCAGTGACAGTAACTGGTCCAGCCGGTAGTGTGGACACTTATGCGTTGTTGGACGACGGTTCCACTGCCACGTTTATCGATGCTGAAATAGCATCGCGCATCGGTGTTAAAGGGGTCCAGGGACAGGTTCACCTCGATTGTGTTGGTGGTTTATCGAAAGAAACTAAAGTTCAGTACGTTGATTTCAAAATTAAGGGTTTGCATTCCTCGGAAACACACGTGGTCCGCAATGCTCGCGCTATTAGTGATCTAGGTATGGCACGTCAGTCGGTTCTTCGTTGTGGTTTGCAGCAGTTCCCTTATCTGTCTGATTTGGCTGATGTGTTATCATATGACGACGCAAAGCCAATGATCTTAATAGGCATGGACAATTGGCACCTCACGGTGTCCAGGTTAACGCGAAGAGGCACTAGGTCCCAGCCAGTAGCTGTCAATACTGCGCTGGGTTGGGTGTTGTTCGGATTTGGGTGTAGCAAGAGTAAACCTATAGAGTTAGTGAACCATGCAACTCTTCATGAGGTTGATGCCCTAGATGCTCAGAGTTATCGGCTTTCGCTGGAAAACCTGATAAAAGAGCAGTACAAGTTGGATGCTGTGGGAATCGTCAAACATGAGCCTAGAAATATCGACGATAAACGTGCAGTCCAAATTCTAGAGCGTACAGCTCATCGTCTACCTAGCGGGCGTTTTGAAGTCGGTCTTTTATGGAGGTCAGATAACTTGGTAGTGCCTAATAGTTACGGTCTAGCTCTGTCACGATTTCTTAGTCTAGAGAGAAAGATGCATAAAGATCCGGAATACGCTGAACGTTATAGGCAAAATATTAATGACACTTTGAAGAAAGGCTATGCTGAGGAGTGCACAAATACTGTAGGCACGTCTACTTGTTGGTATCTGCCTCATTTTGGCGTAACTAATCCTAATAAACCCGGGAAATTGCGTGTTGTTCATGATGCAGCTGCCAAATCGAGCGGAGTCAGTCTTAATTCTCTTTTGTTGACTGGACCTGATTTACTTCAACCTCTTCTGCATATCCTTTTACGTTTTAGAGAGGAAAAGATTGCGATGACTGCGGACATTAAGGAAATGTTTCCCCAAGTGAAAATTTTAGAAAAAGATAGGGATGCGCAAAGGTTTCTGTGGCGCGATAGACCAGACACTCCCATAAAAATTTATAGAATGTCGTCAATGATTTTTGGAGCGGCATCTAGCCCTTCCACCGCGTTGTATATAAAAAATAGAAATGCAATGGAGGTGCAGGATCGGTACCCTGATGCTGCGCATGCCATTTTACACGATCATTATATGGATGATTATATTGGTAGCGTGGCTACAGTAAAATCTGCAGCCAAATTAGCTGCTGACATTGTCTCAGTTCATGATAGAGCTGGCTTTGAGATGCGAGGTTGGGTGTCGAATGATCCGACCGCGCTATCTCTAATACCCAAAGATCGCTTACTTTTAGCTAACGCAGATGTAGATTTAGGTGGTTTACACACAACCACGACCGTTCGCACTCTGGGTCTGATTTGGCAACCTGCTCAAGATGTCATTGGTTTTAATACAGGTTTAAAAGAAGAACAGGGGTTGCCAGATCGGCTCACGAAGCGTAACGTGCTCTCGCATGTTATGCGCGTATACGACCCAGTTGGGTTCTTGGCTCCTATTGTTATAAGAGGGCGCATTATGCTTCAAGAGGCTTGGCGAAAGGCTCTTGACTGGGACGACGAGCTCTCTCAAGTTGACAGTCAGGCTTGGAGAGATTGGTTTATGGATTTGTTACATGTTTCAAGTCTTAAGATACCTCGTCGCTACAACTTGAGAGATTTTGAAGTCTTTAAGCGTGAGCTGCACATCTTTTCAGATGCAAGTGGTCTCGGTTATGCAGCTGTCGCTTATTGGCGTTTTGTGTACGCTGACGGGAATGTTAAGGTCGCGCTTGTTAGTAGTAAAGCACGTGTGGCATCTTTATCTTCAGCTTCAATCCCAAAACTCGAACTGCAGGGAGCACTGGTTGCCGCTCGCCTCGCTGACACGATTTGCGAGGCACATAGGTATAAGCCCTCAAGACGCGTCTTTTGGTGCGATTCCATGACCGTCATTTGGTGGCTTCGTAGTACTCCAAAGAAGATTCGACCCTATGTTGCTAATCGTATCGGCGAGATTTTAGAGTTAACCAACCACTGCGAATGGCGTTGGGTTCCGGGGTCTTTAAATGTGGCTGACGATGCTACTCGAATTAAACGCGGCACTCTAACTCCTGAATCGCGTTGGATTAGTGGACCTCAGTTCCTAATTTTGGAGAAGGACTGGCCCACTGAAACCCCAATTGATTTTCCACAAGATAGCTGTCATTGCACAATTCATAGTAATGATCAAGTCTCATCTCCGTCACGTCCACTATCAGCTGACCCCAGTCGTTTTAGTTCATGGTGTCGGCTGGTGCGGGCAACAGCAACCGCGCATCAATTCATCACATTATTGCGAAAGCGTAGTTTTTTTAAAAGGGGGTTTGATGTCAGTAGTATGCAGTTGTTGGGGGGAAGTTTATGTACATTTATCCCATTTGTATCTGGTAGGCCAAGTTCTAGGTATAGTTTACCATTAGCTAGAGCCTTAAATGCGCAAGATTTACGCCTTGCTGAGGTTCATGTCCTTCGCCAGAGCCAAGAGGATTCCTTTGGGAAAGAAATTATCTATTTGAGAAGCGGAAGGCCTCTACCACCACGCAGCCGCCTCCATGGTTTATCTCCTTATATTGGAAAGGATAATTTACTTCATCTATTGGGTCGCATTGCTTCCGTCGAAGATGTGAGTGAAGACGTAAAGTTCCCGGTTATACTTGACGGTAAACATCCAGCTGTTCGCCTACTTGTTTTGTTCTATCACCAAAGGGCCACACACGCAAACACCGAGATGGTTGTTAATGAATTGCGTCAACGTTACTGGATTTTGAGTCTTCGAAACGTCGTCAGGTCTGTGGCCTACTATTGTCAATTTTGCCGACTCCGGAGAGCTTCGCCGTTACAGCCGCCGATGGGTGACTTACCAGAGGCTAGACTAGCCCATCACCGAAGGCCCTTTTCTTTCGTGGGCTTGGATTATTTCGGACCGGTTCAAGTAGCTGTAGGGCGCAGACGTGAAAAGAGATATGTTGCACTTTATACCTGTCTAGTGTCTCGAGCAGTGCATTTAGAACTCGTAAACAGCCTGTCCACGGATGCAGCTATCATGAGCCTGAGAAGATTCATCGCACGTCGGGGAGCTCCAGCACAAATTTACTCTGACAACGGAACGGCTTTCGTCGGCGCGAGTCGCGTGATGAGAGCTTTATATGGAGAAGCAGCGGAAAACTTCGCAGCCAACGAGGCTATCGAGTGGCGGTTTATTCCACCGGCAGCTCCCTTTATGGGTGGAGCCTGGGAGCGCCTCGTCCGAAGCGTTAAAACGGCGCTGAAGGTGACGCTTCGGGATCGGACGCCAACAGAAGAGGTACTCGCGACATTGCTGGCGGAAGCGGAGGCGACGGTCAACTCACGGCCATTGACACACGTATCTCCGGACCCTGAGGACCCGGAGGCGCTGACGCCCTTTCATCTGATTTACGGGTCTTCGTCAGGGCGGTCGATTCCGTATGCTGCGACAGATAGCGACCTCAACTGCAGAGTTGGATGGAGGAAGGCGGTGAGGTTGGCAGATCACTTCTGGCGGCGATGGGTGGCGGAATACTTACCCACTCTATTACCGAGAAGGTCAGGTGGTTCGGCGCCTAATTTGGCTATTGGAGATCCAGTGTTAGTGGTGGACAGTGGTCTGCCCCGAGGAACGTGGCCCAAAGGTCGTATCGAGCGTGTCTATCCTGGGACTGACGGGACAGTGCGCGTTGTGGACGTAAGGACCTCAGCGGGTTTGATTTTAAAGCGCCCAGCTAGGAAAATTGTTTTAATACCAGCCTAAATGGTCCTATGTCCGTATGGTATAGAATAATCCTTGTATATATTTGTATTATATTTGTCAATTCTTGGTGTGCAGGTGAAAATGTTTATGTTGCGTTGTGTTTATGGTCTTAAGCGCCCTAGTAAAAGTTTAAAATTGTTTTGCAAATGTCTGCATTGTGCACTAAGGTATAAGAGGTTTTTTTTATTACATGTATTGTACAGATTTAGGGTTTGCTTGTTTTGTTATACTTTGGGGGGAGAGAATGTTGCAAACTTCTTTGTACAATATTATTTCTTTTCTTTTAATTTGTACTTTGTTTTGTTTTTTGATGGTTGAGACAGACGCAAATAAATTCCTTTCCACATAGCAAAGGTTTTTGCTTTTTTAAAGAAAATAACTGTTTTGGAGCTCTGCGAGCTCAGCAACATACATATCTTGAAAACAACTGAACAAATTTTGAAGTTGGAGTAAATGTAAGCCAATAAAATACATTAAGGTGAGATGAAAAAAAAGAATGGTCACAAACCGATTAATAGTTTCGGAGAAATACGTGGACAAACATATATACAAAACAAACATAAATACATACACCTATGAAATTGTGTATATTTGTTTGGAAGCCCTAATAGATTATCATTTATCATAATTATATGAATATTTTGCAATTCCAATAATATTACATACATACGTATCGAATTGATAACCTACTTTCTTTTGAAGTCAGTTAAAAACCAATTTTGCAGCTTCGAAAGATCTGTGCTAATCGAGTGCTCGAAAAACCTCGAAATTATCTGACTTTTTTCAGGTTTTGACTTATAGCTTCTAAACGGTGCATCTTACATAAAACAATATTCACTACGTTTTAAAGAAGACAAAATTTGCTATAAGCTCTGTAAATTTAGAAGGTCTTGAGATACAATACTTCAAACATTTGCCATTTTTCCCTACGAATAAGAATAACTATATTCGTAGCATTTTTCCCAAAAAGTTCAAAATTGTAGTTTTACTCGTCTTCCGAACAGGATATCGGCAAAAATTATCATTCTACGAGGAAAATTATAAGAAATGAATTTGTAAAGCAGTTACTCAACTTTAATTTAAGTCTAAATTGGACCCTGTACACAGGACCCTGGACCAGTGACCCATTGGACCCTGTGAACAGTTCCTTCGTTATTAGGAAAAAACTAAATATTAAATAAATCGGTTTTGCAAAAAATGGAGCCTGACGAATTGCAGGAATTTTCTAAAGAATAAAAAAGACATAACATAACACAGTTGGGAATCTGCTGTTCTTAATCATGCAAAATTAAATTAAGTATAATATAGTAGATTATGTACCAAGGGGATAAAGCAGTGTCTTTCATCACGGGCGCGATATTGAATCCCGAGCGTAACGAGGGATTCTAGGGTTAACTCCCGAGCGGAGCGAGGGTGTTTAGAGTTAACTCCCGAGCGAAGCGAGGGAGTTAAGACTAGAATCCTGAGTGAAGCGAGGGGTTCAAGCTCGCCCAAGATGAAAACACGTTTATCCCCGAGGACCATACTCTACTTTTCACACCCTCCGCGAGAAAATAAAAAGCAATACTGTTAGAAACCCAGGGGAGCGTGTAAATTATCTATGGTTAGAAACCAATTAAGTATTTTATTAGAGTTTATAACAAAGTATTAGAGTTCAATAGTATAGTATTTAGAAAACACTATTTCATTAAATTAAAATTGAAAGTAGATTTTGAAAGTCAAATCAGCAGTAGAAAGATGCGTATCTCCATAGTAATTTTGACATTTTCAACTGCTGAACTCAGTGAATGACATTCAAAAATCGCACTCCAGTTGTGTAAAGACAATGTAATATTTTTTTATTACTTTGTTCGTAGCAATAGGTACAGAGGTAGGTACAGAGATATGCAGTATTCGCGCCTTTTTTTTTCTTTTTTTGTGTTCAATACTCGTGGTGGCCAGTTCAAATTTCGAATTAAGTTCTTTTTGGTGCCTGTCTCCATGATAAGTTTTCATACGAATTTTAAGTAAGGGTCGTAGTAACTATTAAATAATCTGTGGTTTCGGTTCCATATTCAAATCTCATTATTGACCAGCGGGTTATAATGAAATTCAGTACAATATTATTGCCCGGCTAGGCCCAGGGCTAAAATGACTTGCTTTAGGTTCGAGTTACATGACATATAATGTTCCATTTTCGAGCGGGTGGTGTGAAAAATAATATATCGACCGCGAGCGCGTCCGCGTCCGCCGCGCGCCCCGCCGTCCGGATCGCCGCCGACGGCTCCGACGGCGCGCTCATGCCGTACGGGCTCTCCGCCTTCACGCGGAACCGGTACTCGCTGCCCTCGATCAGGTCGAACAGCGTCACCTGTATCTTCCGGCTCGTCGTCGCCTTCAGCCAGACGTCCCAGCCGGCGCGGTAGTACTCCACCACGTAGTTGCCGATGCGGCAGTCCCTAATAACATACCTCAAGACGAGAGTGTACAACCAGTGTATCCTCCCATGGCATGGAGACTACTACACTGACGGAAAAGTCCGCCGAAAAACTCCGAGTCGCGCAACGAGCAATGGAGAGAGCAATGCTCGGCATCACGTTGCTAGACCGTAAGCGCAATGAGTGGATTCGGCGAAATACAAAGGTCGTGGATGTGGTAGCCACTATAGAATGCCGGAAGTGGAGATGGGCAGGCCACGTTGCTCGTATGGCTTCTGAGCGTTGGACCAGAAGAACACTGGAGTGGAGGCCCAGAGAAACCACGCGAGGTAGAGGCCACCAGAAAGATGGGTCAATGACATTAGGAAGCACGCGAGTCCCAACTGGATGCAGAGGGCGAGGGACAGAACGTCTTGGAGAAATATGGAGGAGGCCTATGTCCGAAGACGGACTGAACAAGGGCTGTGATGGATGGATGAAATAATATATCTATACTGTAATAAAACTGTATATGTTTGTTTGTTTGTTCGCGCATCACGTGAAAACTACTAGACCGATTTTAAATAAACTTTTTGTATGAAGCTTATAATTAGACGCATTAACTGATAATATTTGATCTCGCTACCATAACTTATTAAACTTTAAATGTTTGTTTGTTTGTTCGCGCATCACGAGAAAACTAATGGACCGATTTTGATTAAACTTTCATTGTCTGCAAGTATGTACCAGGTTTTAAGTCTAATTATAACCTATCAAATGCAATAATTGTCATTAAAATCGGTCTAGTAATTTTCGCGTTTTCGCAAACAAACAAACATTTACAGTTTTATAATAGTATAGATTATTTTGGTAGTTTGAGGGACCTGGGATGTGAAATGTTGTACGTGAAATGATGGTAGGACTTCAGCTGACTCCTGCCAAAGAAATAAATTAATATTTAATGTAATAAAATAAATTACAAACTAAGGGATAGGTATGTAATAACAGGTTTACTTTTTCGCACTTAGCGAGACAGTCGTGTTCAACAGTGTGCGTTGGAATGGAAGGCCCAAGTTCGTCAGACCTGTTTTTGGGGCTCCGGATACCCTTCTGTGGTCAAATCTAGTAGTGAAGATTCTTCAAAGTCGTCTCCATCATCCGACTCAGTAATGGCTAAGGGAGTAGTATTCAGGCAGGTCTTCCCCTGACAAACATTGCAGAGAGCAGAGCATTTCAGAACTGCTCTCTGGCAGGAGCATTTCCTTCCTCCGCAGTCCGCACCCTTTCTGGCACTTACATTATAGGAATTTCAGCAGGGTTAGCAGCGAGTTGAGGTCGCCGGTGTCAGCCCCTGCCGCCTCCTTAGTCACCCCCAGTTGGTTGGCACTTTCTCTACCCTCTACCACTTTTGAACTTGGTGGTAGGTTCTGTAGGAATGTGAGGCCTATTCGGTTGGGTGCAGAAGAGCGAGGTGGGCTTTCTAAATGACTCCGGAACGGTGCGGTGTTGGTACATAATATGTGTAAAGCCTGACGAGAAAAATAAAAAAAATCGCCATGTTGCGGAAAATCATTGGAACAAATTTTTGTACTTGGAACACTGACATTAATGGTTAAAGTAGATTGCACCTCCCCAAACCAGGTTTTTTATATTTCTGGTTTACCAACGTACTAAAATTCTGCACGCTCGCGGGGCGCATCAGGTAGCTGTTCTTAATCTAATTTATAAATGCAATGTCATTTTAATAATTTTAATATGAAGATATTAGGAGCTTCATTTCAAAAAATCAGATTTCCTGAATTTTTCGTTAATGTTGGTTCTACAAGATTCAACTTATACTAAAATTAAATCTAAATAACGGCTTCATTTCTTATAATTTTTCTCGTAGAATGAGTATTTTTAGCCGATATCCTGTTCGAAAGACGGGTGATTTTTTTGGGAAAAATTGCCAATGTTTGAAGTATTGTATCTCAAGACTTGCTAAATTTACAGAGCTGGAATTTGACTCAAGTAATACCAAATTCTGTAAAATATTTTATGTAAGATGCACCGTTTAGAAGTGATAAATAAGTCAAAATCTGAAAAAAGTCCGAAAACAAGGTTTTTCGCGAGCACCATTTTCTAGTTAGCACAGGTCTTTCGAAGCTGCAAACTTGGTTTTATACTACTGGTATCTATCCTAACGACATCCCAAATCAGTTCAGAAATTCAGATGTTCCCAAGAAATAAAAACCGTACGTACCGAATGTACGGTTTTTATATTTAACGAGCTTTTACCTGCGACTTCGTCCGCATAAATTATATACCAGATTTTAAGTCAGATGATACGCTATCAAACAAAAAAAGTTTCATCAAAATCGGTTCAGTAGTTTTTGCGTGATACTCGAACAAACAAACACCCAAACAAACAAACAAACAAACGAACAAAGAAACAAACAAACAAACAAACAGACAGACAAAAAATCAAAAATTGGTGATTTGGAATCAGGGACATCTAAAAATCATATCGTAATCTTTTTTTTGTAAATATCTTCAATGTACAGACACACTTCTGTTACAGTTTTATAATAGTTTAGATTACTTGATTATGATACGTATTTTTGAGAAATATCCAAATTACGTAAAAGTACATCAAACGGTATTGGATCACACGCAATCGGAAGTTATAAATAACCCTTATCGAGGCATAGACCTACTAAATGAGAATACTGGAATAGAATTAAAAGGTTATTTTTTTGCCGTATGGTTTCGGTTTCTATGTAGAATTTTTTATTCTGATGAAACACCCTTTCCCCCGTGGGTTTCCTGACTGAGGTACAAAGCATGTTTTTTAATGGGCGAGATGTTTAGCCTTTTACTAAAACTTAATTACATCCTGAACTCTTTAAAATGCTAAAATTGAGCATAGCTACAGTTTAAATCTTAAAGAGCGGTTGGTGGCAGTAGCAAGGTTTCTGACTACCACGAAGCGGAGAACGGTCGTAAGATTATTAAATACAAAACATTTTGAGGGAATGTCGAGTTAACAACCAACGCCATCTGCCCAGATTGAACTGTATCATGTAGAGCGCGCGCGCATGAACTCCGATGCGTGTGCGCAATGATTTTCAAAACCTTTCCTCAAAGTATAACTTCTTACATTACACCACAGTATGTACGTCATACTCTGGCTCATCACCAGATGACGCTTCTCGCCAATTTTCTACTACCAACTAATTACTAAAATCTTAAGAATTCGAACTTTCATCTCACTCTCACACATGACACGTGCATGAGACTGACTGCAGTCCAGGCAGGCAGACACGCCCACGCCTCCACCTGATGTTTGCCAACCAACTATTTCAGATTTATGATCGTATCGATCTGTGAGCCAAAGGTCATAACCCATCGTCGATCGTTAATGAAAGTCATCGATCAAACGGATCAAGATCGCATCCGGGCGGGCGCGGGCGGTCGGCGGGCGTGTAGTTATTCCGGGCGCGAGGCACGCGGGGGGGTGGAGGGGGAGGGGGGGCGGCGCGGGCTCGGCGCTCAGTGTGTCGGCGCGCGCCGCCGCCGCCATGGGCAACCAGCACTCCGCCTCGCACGCCGCGCACAGGCCCCGGAAGAACGTGCACTGGAAGTCTGCAGGTACCCCCGCGGGGCCCCGGCCGCACCCGCCGCCCCACCGGGGCCGGGGCCGCGCGCGCAGGCCGGGGCCCCTCTAATACGGTTCTATTTTTATATAAGATTCCGCGCTGCGGTTCCTAAAGCGTGGCACAACAAAACAAATCGTAAGACCGTTCGCGTTCATGTAACGATTATCACGCATCTAATTTTGTAAGGCGCTTTATGCCAAATAGCCTCTCTCGGTGCCGGCATCGCATCTCCTCACGGCGGATTCGCGAGGGTTGAACTCTTCGTGACGCAGGGTTCCGTTTGTGATTGCAGGGCGGCCGGCGGTGCCGGGCAAGCCGGAGATAATTCCGGTGTCGTCAGACGAGGAGCCGAACGCGATCACGCTGCGATGGGCGCCGGCGGCGCACGACGGCGGCACGCCGCTGCACGGCTACCAAGTGGAGTGCAACCGACTCGGCTCGCCGGAGTGGGTGCGCACCGCGCCGCCGGTCGTGCTGCGCCCCGAGCTGCTGCTCACCGGCCTCGAGCCGCCCCACCGCTACCAGTTCCGCGTCGCGGCGCTCAACGCCGTCGGCCGCTCCGACTACGGCGAGCTCTCCGACGTCCTGACCGTCGGCGCCGACCGGCACGTCCACCGGCCCCCGGCCTTCCTCCAACCGCTGACGCCTCACGTCACGGCGCTGGAGAACGATAGTACTGAGTTCAGGGTGTCCTTCACCGGCTCCCCGGCCCCCACGGTCGCCTGGTTCAAGGACGACTACGAGATATTCAGCAGCAGGCGGACTGCGATCACGACGACGGAGAGCGACAGCGTCCTCGTGTTCCACCAGACGCTGGCGAGCGATGAGGGCGAGATCAAATGCACGGCGACCAACCGCGCCGGCCACGCGGTCACTAGGTCGCGGCTGGAGCTCGAAGCGGCACCTAAGTTGCGCTATCCGCGACAATATGAGGACGGTCTGCTATACGAAATCAATGAGACTATATTTTTGAAGACGACCATCGTCGGCAAGCCGACGCCGACGGTGGAGTGGAGACACGACGGCAAGGCTTTGCTGGCGGACGGGCGCGTGGAGATCACCACTACGGCGAAGCACTCTATGCTTAAGATCCAGGCGGCGCGGCGCAGCGACCGCGGCGAGTACCAGGTGCACGCGAGCAACACCATAGGCGAGGACACGGCCGCCTTCCTAGTGACGGTGACCGCGCCGCCGGACCCGCCGCGGCGCGTCACCGTCGCGCGCCAGCTCGACCGCTCCGTCACGCTCGCCTGGGAGCCGCCGGACGACGACGGCGGCTGCCGCATCGGCAACTACGTGGTGGAGTACTACCGCGCCGGCTGGGACGTCTGGCTGAAGGCGACGACGAGCCGGAAGATACAGGTGACGCTGTTCGACCTGATCGAGGGCAGCGAGTACCGGTTCCGCGTGAAGGCGGAGAGCCCGTACGGCATGAGCGCGCCGTCGGAGCCGTCGGCGGCGATCCGGACGGCGGGGCGCGCGGCGGACGCGGACGCGCTCGCGGTCGAGTCGCGCATCATCAGCGCCGTGCTGACGCGCGAGGACGGCGAGGAGCCGGCTGTGTCGCCGGCGCCACGCCGCCGCCGCCTGAACCCCCCCGCCCAACCCACCGCACTCCCGCAACTGCCCCAGCCCCAGCCCACGAGCACGTTCACCCACCGAGACGACTACGTCGACCACACGGACCACGGCAGCAACGAGTTCATGCTCGTTCTCTACCCTGAGAAAAAGACGACTGAGAAAGCTGGTAAGAGCTATTTATTTGTTTCCACTTGTTTATGTTATTTATTTTATTTTATTTATTTAATGCCACAATAATTAAGTGTATTAAACTAAATTTTTCAATTACGTTGACTGTATAAAATAACAAGCGAGCACTGCGTTATAATAAGCTCTCAGCGAAATTTCACAAGATAAATTATAAATTTTAACTAAACGATAGCCTCTAAACAACGAAAAATACAACCCACCTAACCATCCTAACTAACAATAACATGGATATAAACTTAAAATTAAGGACGTACAATGAGTGTAAACACTGTTTAAATGCGCTACATACTAAGGGGGTTGCTTCAGACTATCAAACTATGGATAGGCCCAAAGCGCTTTAAGTTGAAACACGCAACAACTAGGGCACTTCAATACAAACTAGGGCACTTGGTCTGTCATCTCGTTACATATTCGAAGTAAAACTGTCAATTTTTTTGTCTCATTTTTCTGGTTTGAAATGTTCGCGTAAGGCCTATCCAAGATCAAACTAAACAACTTTTGCCAAGGGACCAATATAAAAATAGTAAAAAAAACGGTGTTTCATACATTTGAGTCAAGCACTTTCCATCAGCCAAGCCACTTTCTTTGTAACACACGATTAACTTTTCGCGATTTCAATATTAATCCCCTAAACGTTGTTTACATTGGCCTAAACTCGAAATCTATATAGGGAAGTAAACTTAAATGCGTTACACCGTGGTTAGAAGGATGTTTGATTGGGCATTATGTTGATTTGATTTCAGTGTGATCCCGGCTTAACCACAAACCACAACACAATTATCTTCTCGTGGGTGTCGTTTGAAGCTCAGGAAAGAACAATGTTATTATGGCGTATCAACTCCCAAAACTTACACGTAATTGTATCCTGAATACTTCAAAATGATAAAGTTGATCTTTGCAACAACTGCACGCTTAAGAGAAGATAGTTGGAAGTTCTAGTAAAGCTTCTCACCCCCATCCGGCTTACGGCCGTGAGTTTATGTAGCGTGATTTAGACCGTTCGCCATTTATAGAAACTTGTGACGTATATTTTTCATAATACGCTTGTTATCTATACCTACTGAGTTCGGTGACTGAATTACTGACAGACGACACAAAGCCTAACCCGCAGAAGATAGAAACATGAAATTTGAAATATGTATTCTGCGGAGGATGTAGGGGTGCACTAAGAAAGAATTTTTCGAAAATCGACCTCTGAAGGGGTAATCCACGCAGACGAAGTCGCTGACAAAAGCTCGTACGCTAATATACGTGGGTGGATTGAAAAGTCCGCGGCCTAGGCAAGAAAACAGAATAAAATACATACAAAAATATTCTTATTTCTCGACGTAGTCTCCATTTAGCTCTATGCACTTCTTCCACCTGCGTTCCAAAGCTTCCATACCAATACCAGTTTTAAAAAAAGATTCCTCATAAGATCTTCAAAATACAGGTTTACGGCGGCTTCAACCTCTTCATTCGATGAAAATTTCTAGCCACGGAGGTGTTTTTTTAGGTTTGGAAACAGATGAAAGTCTAAAGGTCAGGAGAATAAGCCGGATGAGGCAGCACTTCGAAACCACAATCACGAATTTGAGTCATAGTCTCGACAGACGTGTGAACTTGGGCGTAGAAATATGGGGACCCACCTAGCGGAAACCTTAGAAAAGCTGAGTTCATTGACAATGATGTTTTGCGTTCGTTCATATGAGATGCCTATAGTGTCTGCCATTTCTCTGATAGTCAATAAACGGTCTTTCAATATGAGATCACACACTTGGCCGATGTTTTCCTCGGTCGTAGACGTCATTGGCCGGCCGGAGCGAGGGTCATCTTCGATGTTCTCTTGTCCACGTTTAAATTCTGCAACCCATTTTTTCACAGTGGTATAAGACAGGGCAGATTCCCCTAATGTTATTTGCATGTCATCATGGATCTCCTTTGGTGTTAATCTTTTTTTTAACAAATATTTAATTACAGCGCGGTGTTCCAATTTCTCCATTATTCAAAATCTGTTCTACACACGTATTTAAATTGTTCGTGAAATTTTATTTAAACAGGATTACAAATTGAAAATTGAATAATGACTGTTTAAAATGGCGGCAGAAAAAAATACTATCTTTTTTTTTTAATGGCTAGGCCGCGAACTTTTCAATCCACCTATGTAAATATAATCATGTCAAATAAATCGATGTAGGTACACATCGCCTCGGCGCGATATATTTTAATGCTTGGTCAGCAATGTCCTTTATAACCTATAACCATCATCAGCATCATCTTACCTATTTCACGACCCGGTTGCTGTATTGGTTACCATGCCGGTATGCCAAGCCAGAGGTCTTGGGTTAGATTAAGTTTGGGATCATTACAATAATGTATGTGCGAGCGTTATTTATTTTATATGTACCTGCACGTGTATAAATTATTTTGGGACTGGAAGTTCTTTGTGTATCTCGTACACAGACCAGAAAGCCACAAAGAGGTCACCGACCTTAAATTAATGCACTACTACTCCAAATATAGCAAATGAAAATGATCTAATTGGTTCGTTCAAGGCCATGTCATTTACCGTACAAAATAGAGCTCGTTAATACTAGAAAACCCTCCCCTGCACCCCACCACCTACAGACGCTTTCATTTTCATACAACAGTCATTAAGAACGGTGGTAGTCTGTGGCCCTGCATGACCCGTTATCATTTGGACTGACATAAGACAAACACAAAGGAATAAGAAAGAGTATGGTACTACATACAGTACGGACACTCACTCCATACATTTTAACCTCACCTTCCTTTCGTACATGATGGGTACGAGAGCGGGATGACACTAGGCAAAGGTGTAGTCCTCTCTAACTCGCACTCACTTACTATTATACCTACACAATTCGGGGTGTAAAATTAAATGCGTACATTTTTTTAAGTGCTTACGAAATATTAGAAATCAAAAAATGATAAAATGAAGGTAAATGTAAGGTAATAAAAACATATTATAAATCTAATCCCTATCGTTGTTGGAATCATCGCCACAACTACTATACGTGCAGTTGTAACCTTTCACCTAATGAAGGTATCAGGATAGTTCAAGTAGTGATATGTGGCTACCCTTTCGCCCATAAAAACAATGGAACATTATAAGCGGGAGCTACTCGTGTTACAAATATGTGGAATTCCATTTCATTGATTCATAAGACGAGTTCATTGACCTAAGAATCTAGACATTTTAGATAGCAACAGATTTATTTTTGTTACCTGTAATCTTACTATTTTCAAACCCAATGCTTTAGACGAGAAGAATTCGTTCGCAGTCCGAGGTTATAAGGTCAATGGAATGGTTATCCAACCCGGCATTAAACCAGGTCAGATCATAAGAAACATAAGACTCCAATCCTATATGATATAAGAAATAAAAGATTTAGCAATAAAATAAAGCTGGTAAAGGTGTTGTGTGAATGTGTTGTGTATTGTTCGCACACACTGACGGACGGGTCGGGCGTTCTTACTCTCGTCTCGTACTATAAATAAGCGACGCTCAACTCTAAGAGAGCCGTAGCGAGCTCACAGAACCATCATTACGATAACCCAATGAAAAATCCTATACATACTGCGGTGACCTCTACGATCTATCAATCATCTTCTACCCGATTTGGTAGGTGTCACATCGGAATGCCGTTTTTTGAAAGTTCTTAGCGATTCTGCATCTTTATATTTAGTGAATAAATTTTAGACACCGAAACGATTTATGATTATCACAGAAACAAAATATTACTTAAAAATTGCCTATAGATCGGGATCCGGTGACGAGGTCGTATACCAATCGAGCTCATCCATAATTCAGTTTTCATGCAATAGTTTACTATTAGAAGATGCGAAAAAACTTGGTCGGCCGACCCCTATCCTGGTGGGTTTTGTGTAGGATGGTGACTAGTAACCTCTCTGAGACGAGACTAATTACCCATCGAGCTCATGAACCAAATTATGCTTATCCGATTGGACTTTATTAGTGTTACGAAGTACACTCGGTCGTCCGCCGGATATCCTGGCAGGTAGTGCTGGCCAACCAAAAATGGTGGTCAAATTTTGGAGTACTTCTCACCCATCGAGCTCATGGATGAAATGTATGCCAAATCAAAGGTTAGACCTTTACCTTCAATATTTCATCGGTCGTCCTGGCCGAAACCTGGTGGGTTCTGGTGGCCAACCAGATTTATCTGTCAAAGTAAGATCATGCGTTTTCACGTTTATATGAATAAATACTTTATTTACCTGATATATGCAGTTCTTTTAGCACGAACGTGAACGGTTGTATGGTTTAATAGTACATTACTGCAGCGGCCAGCAACAGAGGCATTGATGGACGAACGTGTAAATGTCACACTGGACAGAGTTTCGGTACTACTAGTGAAACGTGGATGTTCTGAAGTTTCAGAATATCTCTGACTACCCCCTCGGGGAATATAGTCGTGAGCATATGCATGCATGCATAATTAGCTAAAACTGTTAAAGGGATGATTGGATCATCAAACTGAACAACTTTTATTATGGGTTCAAAATCGAAATCGCTAAAAAAAACTGCTGTCTCATACATTCCGATTCCAGTCGAGTAAGTTTGCAGTTTTGTATGGGAAAGCAGATTTTTTTCGCGTTTTCGATGTTAGTCCCATAAAGAAAGTTGTTCAGTTTGATGATCCAATCATCCCTTTATAACAGTTTCATCTAATTATTTTAGAACGAATATAGGTAGGTACTAAATTAGATCATCCACATAAACATAGGTAGCTTTTACTTGACGAAACATTTTTTATCACCTTCATTTTTGAAAGCAACGCCGCGGTCATTACTAGTTTATTTTATTATATAGACATCTCTTAAGAGAACAAATTTCATTTTAGAAAGAATCATTAATAGAACTCAATTACTATTCTCGTTGAAGAATAAATTTGGTTGGATATTTTTTGTAGTAAAATCTGACCCACTTAAAACATTGAACATCTTCGAAACACTTCATCAGATCTTCACCAAATTTTAGAGGCATGAACTCTTGAATATATATTTTTGTAAAATAAAACAATCAGCCAAATCAGTTTAGAAATGACGAAGTTATATCGAAAAAAATAATTTTTATTTGATGTCTCATTTATCGACACAGTAAATTTTTTTTCAAGTTTTTTTTAAAAATACTTTTAAACCATACAACCGTTCACGTTCATGCTAAAAGAACTGCATATATCAGGTAAAAAAAGTATTTATTCATATAAACGTGAAAACGCATGATCTTACTTTGACAGATAAATCTGGTTGGCCACCAGAACCCACCAGGTTTCGGCCAGGACGACCGATGAAATATTGAAGGTAAAGGTCTAACCTTTGATTTGGCATACATTTCATCCATGAGCTCGATGGGTGAGAAGTACTCCAAAATTTGACCACCTTTTTTGGTTGGCCAGCACTACCTGCCAGGATATCCGGCGGAAGACCGAGTGTACTTCGTAACACTAATAAAGTCCAATCGGATAAGCATAATTTGGTTCATGAGCTCGATGGGTAATTAGTCTCGTCTCAGAGAGGTTACTAGTCACCTTCCTACACAAAACCCACCAGGATAGGGGTCGGCCGACCAAGTTTTTTCGCATCTTCTAATAGTAAACTATTGCATGAAAACTGAATTATGGATGAGCTCGATTGGTATACGGACCTCGTCACCGGATCCCGATCTACTAGTACAGTCTTCAGTATTGCATATTACGTTACCATCTTGTAAACGATATAATCGAAAACTTACAACTGGAAAGCACGCACTAAGTAGGTGTTAAATACAGAATGATAAAATATCTAAACGCGAAAGATCGGTTCTTCATTTCACGGAACCTAATTCGTGTACGGATAATGCATAAATAGCATTGTTTGTGCCATATTCGTATCCGAATTAAAACGATCGAAATTTAAAATAAAACCGGTCAAGTGCGAGTCGGGCTACTCGCGCACCGAGGGTTCCGTGCCACACCACCACAGACAACAACATTATTAACTTAGAAAAAAAAACTTTTTTTGTCCGGTACCTTTAGCGCAAGACCGACTCACACTTGGCCGGTTTTTAGTATTTGTTGTTAATCTGTAGAGTTTGCTCTATAATCACACTAAGTTTCACGCTTGTATGTATTACCGTTTTTACGATAGAGCGTGAAGAAAAAACGTTGATAAAAACTAGTTTCTTGTTGAGAACCCCCCTTAATTTTTAACTTTTTGACATCTTTATTATTTGTTAACAAATCCGCCGTAATAACGCATAGTCTGAGAAAATTTCAACTATCTAGCTATTACGATTCAAAAGTTACAGCCCTAAATAGGTAGGACAGACGGACGGACGGACGGACGGACAGACGGACAGACGGACGGACGGACGGACGGACGGACGGACGGACGGACGGACAACGTAGGCTTAGTAATAGAGTCCCGTTTTCACCCTTTGGGTACGGAACCCTAAAAAACGTCCCTGAAACCATCGAAACAACGGACTAATGGACCCAGGCAGGTCGGCACCTCGCCTGGCCTGGAAGCTCTTTAAAATGGGGTAGTTTCATAATAATGCTAAAATCTAACCTTGATACAAATACAACCATACAAAAAGGTTGTGGCAGGTTTGTAATTTGACTCTCAACTACAGTCATGAGTTTATGTATGTACTGTGTCATTAATAGAAACGGCATGGGTGATGGATGGATCGACCGAAACTGTATAAAATGGTCCTGCTTGTTTTGTTGCTATAGCGAACGTTGTATACCTATCGCATCCGCGAAATTTGATTATGTTATGTTTAACAGCTGATGGGAAATGTACACGAAAATACGCGGCCAACTTTGTGGTTCAACCAATAAAGACCTAACGATAAAAAGCCTCATATACAGTCAAAAGATTCAGACAAAAAAGTAAAATGTGGACCGTCGTACTATCCCGTCCATTGGTTTACCTTTTATATAGGTAAATGCCGCGCGCTGCTCTTTCAATATGTATGAACCCTTAGCCAAACGTAACGAGATTAACCTAGTTGTTACAATAGATCAAAGATGGAATCGACTTTTTTCCCACAAGACAACTGATAATGTACATAACTATCCGTATTATTAAATACCTTTTCAGCCGTTTGGGCACACAAAGGTGTAGGTCTCTTGTGTGTAGTTCTCTTGTGTGTATTTCTCCCGTAACTATAGGCATTAGCGACTGAAATAATGCAAGTATGACTTCCACGAAATAACAAGCGCACCGAGAATTTCTGCGTCCCAAGACAAAAATAACTTTTATGGTATTACAGAACTTTGAAAACAGAATTTATATTTTGCATTTATCTCTCTGCTCTGTACTACATAGGTGGATTAGGTGGGAACATACTATACGGTACTATAATGGTATATTTGGCTTTTGCAGAGAAGCGCAAGTCGTTCCAGCTGGAGCTGGAGGACTCGTTGTCGCCGCCGCCGCTGTCGCTGTCCGCGCCGGAGCTGAGCGCCGCGTGCTCGCCGCCGCCGCTGCGCCACGCCGCCTCCTCCACCGAGCTGCTGCACGAGCGCGCCATGCAGCGCTTCTACCGCGCCGTTGAACTAGAGGAAGAGAACGCGCGCCGACAACTATACATTCCCGATAAACAGCCGGCGCGTCTCGCGCCCGACGACCGGCACGAGCGCTCGCGCTCCTTATCGCCCGCCGTTGTAATCAAGGGGCCCGACATCTTCATTAAATCCGACTCCGTCGAGGAGCGCCCCTACTCGCCGGAGCCGCCGCCGCAGCCTGCCACCCCCTCTCCCGCGCTGTCCCCCGCGCCCGCCAGGTGGCAGCAGCTGTCCTTCGACGAGGACTACACCGCCAGCACCGTCTCCTCGGAGGGCGAGTACTCCGACGAGGACAGCATGGACGCAGACAGGAGCCTCGCCTCCCCCACCGAGGAGGACACGTACAACCCTCGCGACAAGATGGCTCTGTCCTCACCCGTCAACGACATTATCGAGGAGGAGGAGGAGGAGGAGAGGGAGGTGTTCAAGCCGCTGCCTCCAGTCGACCCTAACTTTGTGCCGAAACCGATATTGAAGCGAAGAGAACCAGAAGTACCAGAGAACAAACAGATACGAGACAACGGTAACGTACAACCTGAAGAGAAACTGAAACCGGTAGAGAAGCCGGTGAAAGAAGAAAAGATGACCATGTTTAAGAAATTCACCAAAATGCCGGTACAAAAACCTTTCCCCTTCCCGAAAATACTGAAGAAAAAGGAAGTCGAAAAGAAGAAGGACCCGAATAAGAACGGCGACACACCGGTGAAAACGACGAAAAAAGTGGAAAAATTCGAAGACAAAATAACCGAAGAAGGCAGAACTGTAATCGACTACTACGGTAGTATTGTTAAGGAATACGGCAGCCAGAAAAAATCATCGACACCGCTCTATCTCAATACAGAAGACTTAAAAACCGTCGCTGAGAAGCAGCAGCTCGACAAAAAAGACAAGGTGACCCAAGGGAAGAAAGTGGTAAGACAAAAGAAGACTGTAGCGAACAAAACAACCGGCAACAAACCGGCCCCCGCCAAATCGAAGACACACAACTCTGTCGAGAAACAAATCAAACCAAAACAGTCCCACGTCGACAAGACAAAAACGGACAAGAAAGACAAAACAGCGGCACAGAAGCCGCAATCAGATGACGTGTCTACAAAGAAATGTACTCAACAGATAGTCCTAAAGACAACGGAGCGAGCGACGATAGTGATTCCCATAGACTATGAGGAGCTGGAGCAGAAGGCGAAGATGAACGTGCGTTCGGCGATAGACTACGTGGTGGACCTGTGCCTGCTGGCGGTCGCCTTCTGGGTGTACTTGTTCAAGGATGAGCGGCTCGCGATCCCGCTACTGTCGCTGATCATCTACCGGCAGGTGCGCGACTCTCTTCGCGCCGCGCCCGCCTGGCTGCGCGCCCGGACGCCGCGCTGGATGAAGCGCAAGCCCTCCTGACATTACCAACATTCTATCTCATGTGATCTACTTATTTAACTGTAATATAAACTTACGCGTACTTTTATCGTGTTACGAATCCATTTAAAAAGTTAAACGTTTCTGAAACTAGTAGGCGATGCCGTCATAAGTTAAAATTTTTTCGAAAATCTGTTTTTTACAAAATCAATAGTTCAAAATTAATCAAATATGTTTCTTCTGGGTACCGCGAGCGGAGGGGTGGCGGTGCCGAAGTGCGCGCGGCTGATATCGCAGTTCCGGCTGCCGATAACGGACTGCATTCCGCCACTGCCGATTCGCAAGGTGGTGGACCCTAAGTCGTGCGGACGCCGCGACGCCGGGCTCGTGCTCGGCGTGTACTTCAACGAGCATGTGCCCGGCGAGCAAGCCATCCTCACCGCCAGCGCCGCCAAGTACGACAAGGACTGCGGCGGCAAGCTCTGGGAGGTGCTCAAGCTCTCCCCCATACCTAAACTCGGCGAGTCGCGCACCTTTTTCGACCTCGACCCCAAGTACGCGTTCGTGGCGGTGGCCGGGCTCGGCTCCGAGTGCCTCACCTACAACATAACCGAGCAGATGGACGAGTGCAAGGAGGCGATCCGCATCGCGGCCGGCACCGGCGCGCGGGCGCTCAAGCCCCTCAACCCCGTCCACATACACGTGGAGTCGTTCGGCAACGCGGAGGCGGCCGCCGAGGGCGCCGGCCTCGCCATCTGGCAGTTCACAGAGTACCGCACCAAGACCCGTCCCATCCTCACCGTGCCCAGGCTACACCTGTTCGACGACTGCGACTTCCAGGGCTGGAAGGCCGGGCAGTTGAAAGCGGAGGCTCAAAATTTGGCCAGATTCCTCCAGGAGATGCCTGCGAACTTTTTGAATCCTACGACATTCGCTAAAATAGCAGTGGACCTTTTGTGCGAGTTGGACATAAACGTGGAAGTGAAAACGAAGGGGTGGGCGGCGAGTCACGAGATGGGGGGCTTCGTGGCAATCGGCGAGTCGTCGGTGCAACCGCCGCTTTACGTGGAGATCAGCTACTACGGGGCGGGTGAGTGCGAGCGGCCCATCGTGCTCATCGGCAAGGGCGTCACCTTCGACAGCGGCAGCCTGGAGCTCAAGACGCCGGAGGAGCTGCGCTACATGCGCGGCGACATGGCCGGCGCGGCCTGCGTGCTCGCCGCCACGCGTGCCGCGGCGCGCATGCGCCTGCCCATCAACATCCGCGGCATCCTGCCGCTCTGCGAGCTGATGCCCAGCGGCCGCAGCCCCAAGTTCGGGGACGTGGTGTGCAGCGCCATCGGCAAATCGATCCATATAAGGCTTCCGTCGCGCGAGGGCCGGCTGCTGATAGCCGACAGCCTGGTGTACGCGCGCAACTACTGGCCCAAGTTCATAGTGGACATCGGGACCATGTCGAAGGAGCTGACGGCGACGCTAGGCGGCGCGGCGTGCGGCTGCTACGCGAACAACGAGGAGCTGTTCGAGTACATCGAGGCGGCGAGCGGGCAGACGGGCGACCGCGTGTGGCGCATGCCGCTGTGGCGCTTCTACGACGGGCGCGTGCTCGACTGCCGCACGGCCGACGTGGCCAACGTGGGCCGGCACCCGTTCGGCGACTCGCCCAACTGCGCGGCCTTCCTGCGCCAGTTCGTGTGCGACTCGCCCTGGCTACACCTCGACACCTACAACGTCGCCTACTCCATGGGTTGCGACTGCCCGTACCTGACCCGAGGCATGACCGGCCGGCCCACGCGCACTCTCATACAACTCTTCTTCCAAATGCTGGCAGACTGCAAGTTATAACAACACCTGTCTCCTGTCTATTGTATTTACAACTGTCGTCTTGTTACTTCTATTGTCTTTTTGTGTTTGTAAGTAAGAAACAAATTTTCGAGATCAATCGTATTTGACAAATAAAATTTCTAACATAATTATGCAGTTTTACTGAATTATAACGTTCACAATCATTATAGTAACGAACTAACAATAAAATTGTCAGACAACTGAATGAACAATGAATGAGGAGCAGCTGCGTAGAAGCGAAGTGTGGGTTTTAGATACGTAGACGCTTGTTAGTGTCGATGCGATGGTGGGTAGCGGCGGAGAGCCTAGCCGTCCGTGTGACGTCACAGAGGACCCGCACATCGCGGAGGAGGCGCCACAGTCGCGTCCCCACCAGTCCTCTCACTGACAAACACTTCCACCGCCTCCAGAATAACATCGCTTATTATTTATAGATAAAAGATAACTTTGTAATACTTTGTATGTTAACACAAGCGTAGCTTCACCCCACGACGCCGACGCGACGCCGCAACCACGTAATGAAAGATCTAATTGGTCATGATATTTTATTAATTTTCTACTAGTTTATAGTTAGTTAGTACTACATTCGCGTAAAATAGTATATTTAAAAATAATAATTATGGCACATACAGGCTGTACAATTAAATGTGACACTTACTTAGAGGGGTGCTTCAGACCATCAAACTAAACAAATTTAACTATGGTACCAACACTGAAATCGCGAAAAATTATTCCGCTGTCCCATACAAAACTGCAAACATAACTCGACTGAAATGTATGGGACAGCAGAATTTTCTTTTTCGCTATTTCGATATTGGTCTCATAGAAAAAATTGTTCAGTTTGATGGTCTGAAGCACCCCTTTAAGTAAGTGTCCCATTTAATTTTACACCCTGTATACAGGGTGTCTCAGAAGTGGTGGTCTAAAATGAACGAGAGGGTAGTGGAGATCATTTCCAACAATTTTGGTCCCATACACATAGGTCCCAAAATGAACGGTTCAAAAGTTACACAGAATTTTCTACTTTTTGAGAAAAAGTCGACTTGTTACTACAAAAATGCTAATTTCAAAAAAACTATGAAACATTTCCAAATTTTTATTTTTATTTCATGCTCCTTAATAGTGTACCTTTGTAAAGAGGCCATGTTCAATAAAATCAGCATCGTGTATGACAAGCAGGAGGCGATTTTGTGACAGACTATCGTTTTCTTGAAAACAATTGCCTGACTTCAGAAGCTTGCTGTGAAAAAGAAATGTACTACAGAAAAGTGACCCTGTATTACATAAAGTTGCGCAGCTCATGCAGATTCTAAAACTGTAAAACACATGCGTTTTCTTTCAAAGGTACCTTTGGATTAGACTATTTTTCCAATGCAAGTCAACTTTTCTAACCATTTTTTGTTTCCGATATTTAAGAAAAAAAAACTAACTTTGGTTA
The DNA here is from genome assembly GCA_922987775.1 of Agonopterix subpropinquella. Classification (NCBI taxonomy): domain Eukaryota; kingdom Metazoa; phylum Arthropoda; class Insecta; order Lepidoptera; family Depressariidae; genus Agonopterix; species Agonopterix subpropinquella. Next base: position 30,141,771 of record OV277693.1, read on the forward strand.
CAAAACAGGTTTATCAAGTAGGCGTTAAGCCGTTGGTCTCGGCTACTATCTCTGGTGGTGGTAGTCGTAACATAAAACCACGTCAGAGGCCGTAAGGCGGTCTGAAAAAACTCTGACACCAGCACGGGTAGCATGCTGACCCGCGATAGCCGTGATATGGCTATATCACGTCTTTTATCTCGTTCGTTCGCGCGCAAACGAACGAGATAAAAGACGTGATCGCGGGTTGGCATGCTACCCATGCATGACTCTGCCCACACGATAAGAAGAAAATCAATTAGGCAAACTTAGTGTGCGCCTATTTTGTGAGTGTATTTCTGGATGAAAAGACAAATTAAATTGAATTGTTAAGTATTTATTTTTCCTTTGGCGCTGCTTGGTGTAGTGAATGGATCAATCACCGAAGTTAAGCAACGTCAGGTCCGGACAGTTTTTGGATACAGTTTAAACCGTTTTTACCGTTTAAATGATACAGTTTTTGGGAGTTACTCTGTTATGTTAGCTATCGTTCAAATTATATTTCATCTCGAACAACTCCGCGGTTTGGAAGGCACGTTTAGTAGTTGGTCTCAGATAGTTTCGTCAGATAACGGTGCTGGTGTAGGTAACTATCGAAATTCGAACACTCTTTGCAATTGAAAAATAAACACTTAGTTTAATAATTTAATTTGTCTTTTTATCTAAAAATACACTGACAAAATTAGCGCACACTAAGTTTGTCTTACTTTATAAACCTGTTTTATAAACCAAAGTTAATTTTTTCTTAAAATTCGGAAACGAAAAATTTCTTAGAAAAGTTGACTTGCCCGGAAAAATAGTCTATTCCAAAGTTACCTTTGAAAGAAAATGCATGTGTTTTACAGTTTTAGAATCTGCATGAGCTGTGCAACTTTTTGTAGTACAGGGTCCCCTTTCTGTAATAATTTTTTTTTCACAGCAAGCTTCTGAAGTCAGGCAATTGTTTTTAAGAAAACGATAGTCTGTCACAAAATCGCCTCCTGCTTGTCATACACGATGATGAGTTTATTGAAAATGGCCTCGTAACAAAGGTACACTATTAAGAAACATGAAATTAAAATTAAAAATTGGAAATGTTTCATAGTATTTTTGAAATTAGTATTTTTGTAGTGACAAGTCGACTTTTTCTCAAAAAGTAGAAAATTCAGTGTAACTTTTGAACCGTTCAATTTCGGACCTATGTGTATGGGACCAAAATTGTTGGAAATGATCTCCCTTGTCCATTTTAGACCACCACTTCTGGGACAACCTGTATTAGAGATATATCATACATAATTCATAATCATAAGTAGTTAAAAATACAAATGAAAAATATACATAATATTAATACGTTGTACAAAAATAAAATAACGACTAATAAATGCATTGCAAATGCTTAACTACAAATAAAAAATACTTATATCTATATAGATTGTGCTTAGCTTCTACATGGGGTTCTACTTATTCGTAGTACTAAACCAACGTATAATATTTTAAAGGAATGAACAAACCATTAAACTAATCAACTTTCTCTATGGGAATAAAATCTAAATTGCCAAAAAAAAACTGTGTTGATAATTTTTTCGCGATTTCGATGGTGGTTCTATTGGCTATATGTGCGAAGTGGGTGTTGGAAACTGTCAAGTCGATCGCAGCGCACGCCGTGGCAGAAATTTGTACTACTGACGGCGAAGCTGTGTCCGATTTGCTTGAATCTATGAAAATCCGCACACTAACTTAACACGAAATCTCCATAACTGTCAATACTACAAACTTAAAATTTGTCATGGAAGTTTCTATTGGCATCTAGATGCTCACTTAAAAAAGGCTTGTCGCATTTAAACCCCCCAAAGGTGTTAAAACTGAGGTAAAAGTTAGTATGGGAATTCCGATACAAATTAGATTTTGTCCGTGGCTTCGTCCGCATCCGCTCCCGTCATCGTACCGGAATAAAATATACGCTAGATTTTAAGACTAAGAATTTAAAAATTTAAAGAATAAGCTTTTAAATATAAAAAATTTTATCAAATTCGGTCCAGTAGTTTTGGCAGAATCCTCGAACAAACACAGACTTTTACAGTACAATAATAGTGTAAATAATTCACGGCTGTCAGAAAAAGTTCTGTCAGTACACCGCGCTAGTGTGGCGCTAGTGTCGTGCACATAGCCAAAGTTGTTTCATTTCATGATCTGATCATACCCTTAAAATATTGAATATTAGTTTAGAGGGACCTTTATGTGTTTTTTTTTTATTTTTATTACAAGAGCTTTGTCGCAAAGCGACTATGCCGCTCGAACTTATATGTTGTTGTGAAGAAAATTATAGTAATATTATAAGATACGAGCTTTTACCCGCGACTTCGTCCGCATAAATTATATACCTACCAGATTTTAAGTCAGATGATAAGCTATGAAACAAAAAAGTTTCATCAAAATCGGTTAAGTAGTTTTTGCGTGATACTCGAACAAACAAACACCCGAACAAACAAACAAACAAACAAACAGACAGACAAAAAATCCAAAAATTGGTGATTTGGAATCAGGGACATCTAAAAATCATATCGTAATCTTTTTTTTGTAAATATCTTCAATGTACAGACACACTTCTGTTACAGTTTTATAATAGTTTAGACAATGTCGTTAAATAGTAGAAAAACAATTTAAAAATAAAAATATCATTGGAAGTAATAGAATTGATTGCAAATTGCAATCGATAATTTTTTTTTTTAATGGCACACGAATGGCACGTGTTTAAATTATCTTTGGTATCAAAACTAAAAATACGATATTACAACTGTACAAAAATGATTTGTAAATCACCGTTTCTTTTTTACCGTCGTGTTTTGTCATATATTATTACGACTATAAAAAGTACGTCATATTAGGTACTGATTTTAGTACAATGTTCAATTGTTCATACAAAGCGCGCGTTCTGATATTCCATAAAGAGTTCCAGATTTGACTAGGTTCGCAAATACCCGATTATCGGACTAATCCGATAATCGGGTATTTGCGAACCTATCTAGTATCTAAATACTGTTTTAAAAACATAAAGTAAGTAATAAAATGGTACTAACAGATGGAGCGAGTGTTTATAGTTCGTGGCGGGAGGGGGAGGGGGAGGGGGAGGGTGTGCCGGGCAGCAGGCGGGAGTCCTCGGTGTCGCTGGTGTAGCCGGGCTGGCCGGTGTAGTGCGTGGGGTGCACGAGCAGCGGCGCCGCCGACAGCGCCGCCACGTCGCGCCGCGGGTAGTACGACTTCCACGTACAACTGCACAGAAACAATACAAGTTCATTTATTAGTTACTGTAGTACCTGATTTATAAGTTCCCCCGATGTACGTGCGCAGTTGACAAATTTTAATAGCGTGCGAAATTATATTGACCCAGAGATTTTGTATCAAGAATAGATTCATTTTTTTTAAGTCGAAACATGTGCATCGGTTTTCTCTTTTTTACGTTATAAAATGCCATATAAATAAATGGTTGGATATACTTTTATCTATGCCACCTTTTGTGCCAATGAGACCGATTGTCTATAGATACTTGTTTTAATTGTATATACGATACTAGTGTTGTTTCTGTGATACATATCGACATCCTATCGATAGCAGTATATCAAAATGAAAGTGAAGAAAAGGGAAATTATTAATATAAAAACTCTACGGGGCTACTACTACGCATTGACGGTTCCGTACCATACCACTACACAAAAATATTAACTTACAAAAAAGTGTTGTTTTCGCCGGGACTTTTAGCGTGATACAGACTCACACCTGGCCGGTTTTTATTATTTGTTATTATACTGTAGGTGTAGAGTGTGCTCTATAATCACACCAACTTAGATGTGTTTTTATGTATTACCGTTTTTACAATAGAGCGAGAAGAAAAAACTTAAAAATATAGTTTCTTGTATGAGCCCCCTAATTTTTTACTTTTTGTTAGCAAATCCCATAAAAAAAATAAGACTATATAATGTTCTGTGGCAAATCCGCTGTAATAACGCACATTCTGTGTAAATGTCAACTGCCTAGCTATTACCTTTTCAAAGTTACAGCCCTAAATAGGTAGGACGGACGGACGGACTACGTTGGCTTATAGAAGATTTCAGTGCAGTTGCATACGTCAACCGAGTAACTTGTGCTAACCGCTATTGTAACTAACTACCCTCACTAAAAATGGTGCTAAAAAAGTGTGTTTCTTGTGCTAAGAATATCACCAAAAAGCTGCCTGGTTTGGAGTGTAGTCGATGTGAGAAAGTTGTCCATGCAACTCCCCAATGTGCCGGGCTCTCTAACAAACAGCTGACCACCTTGCGGAATGCAAATGGGTTAGAGTGGAGCTGTGAGGAGTGCCTGAGCCATTCTTCCAGGCGTTCCTCCTTCTTCGTGCCGCCTGGGGACGAGTCAGATGCGGAGGACGAGGGGACGTTGAAAATTCTTGGCCAGAACTCTGCCAAGAAGCTACTTCAAGATATCGGCAACGAAATGAAGAAGATTCTTAAAAACGAGCTAGTAAGTGTACATACATCTCTAGATTTTATTGGAGATCAAATTTCTAACGTCGAGGAATCTCAAAAACAACAAGAAGCTAAAATAAAAATGTTGGAAAATAAAAACACTGACCTCCAAAATTAAAATAAAAATCTTGAACTTCGGATTGCAAGCATGGAGCAACAAATGCAAGAGTTTAGTCAAAAATTTATTGAAAATCAACTCGAAATTGCCGGTCTACCTGATCAAAATAAGCAGGATCCCCGTACTGTCGTTACTACTGTTGCTACGAAACTGAACCTGGATCCCAATGATGTCCAAGGAGCCCGTCAATTAGCCTCCCGCAGAGACCTGCCGGGGCCGCTTCTAGTAGAATTGAAAGGAAGACTAGTTCGAGACCAGTGGATCACTGCTGCTAAACAAGCGGAGCTGACCGTTGGAGACGTGATCTCAAATGCACCACTGGACAGAGCTACTGGACGTGTCTTCATTCGTGAATCCCTAACTCATCATACCAAAGCCCTACTGTACCAGGCCAAGCAACAGCTGGGTTCCTCGCACGAGTACGTGTGGTGCAAAGCCGGTAGGATATATGCTAGGAAAACTAAAGATACTAAGGCAATAGTAATACGATCGCCGTTGGATATTGACACTCTCAAAAATTAAAAAAATGTTTGGTTTTTTGTTTAATACCTACTCTTGTCACACCTAATGGATAGTTCAATCCCAAAAATTAAAGAATATCTAGATTGTAATAACATTAATTCGTTTCTAGCAAATGTACCTATAAAATCCATCGAACTAATGTGTATCCACATAAACATTCGTTCAATGATTAAAAATTTTTGTTTACTAACCCAAGTTATTGAGTCATGTGTGTACCTAACAGATGTAATCATTATAACAGAGGCAAATATATCTGATCTCCTTACTAGTATGTACCAAATTACAGGTTATGGAATGCACACACAGCTACGAAAACAACGAAAAGGGGGTGGTATAATTGTCTATATTAAAAATCACCTGAAATTCACTCCCCATTCCACTAAAACATACAATTTTGAGAACATCACAGGTATTATTAAAACCATAAGTAATGAAACCGTAGCTCTGTGTGCAATCTATAGGCCTCCGTCCACTAACAAAACATTTTTTATCCGAGAACTGTCTATGTTCATTAGCACTATGAGCACTATACATTCCAATAATAACTTACTGTTATTGGGAGACACAAATATAGACATACGCACATCATCCACCTATAGCGACTCATATCTAGACATACTAGCGGGGCACGGTCTTATGTGTGGTATTTCAGACTATACGCGAATCGAAAAACGATTAAATAATGTAACTAAGTCGTGTATTGATCACATTTTTGTGCGTTTAAAAACACTGGACCCGTGCACCGCTGCAGTCGACACCGTTTTGGCGGATCATCGTGCTATAGCAATCGCTTGCATTAAAACCAGTCGCCCGACTATACAGGCTGCTCCTACGAGAAAAAAAGTAACGTATAATTACCGAACATTATTTGAGGATTTGTGTAAGTCGGATTGGTCGCGCACAAATAATATGCATTGTCCTGTGCAGATCTATGATGCAATTGAAAATAATTTTAACACAGCATACAAAAAATCTGTTGTAAGCCATAGCAATAAACTTAATAAAAAACGTATGACTTCACCGTGGATATCGGATAACGTTATAAAACTTTGTAATATGAGAGATGAGTTATTTAGTAAATGGAAAAAAGATGTCAACAACCATACTTTGAGACTAGAGTATATTAGACTACGTAGTACAGCTCGAAAAGTTATTGAATTTAGTCGGAATTCATATTATCAGAAAGAAATAAAAAATAATTACACTAATTCTAGGAAAATATGGCAAATTATTAATAATATTTGTGGTAGAGTGTCACAGTCAATTGATCAAGCGATTGCTAGGGCGTTTATATCTCGTAACCTAACTAGCAAAGACATAGCTAATAAGTTTGCTGACGAGTTTGATACTGCAGTGAAAAAAATCTTGCCCAATTGTAAAGCTAAATTGTTAAACTCTAACTGTAACATCGCAGATACAAGCATGTTTTTTAAGAAAGCGACCACTGATAGTGTACAAAAAATTATAGGAAAGCTTAACACGAACAAGGCACCAGGATTAGATAATATTAGAATACTAGACATAAAAAGGGTGGGTGAAAAATTAGCCACATCAGTAGCCAATCTTATAAACACCAGTATCAAAATGGGCAATTATCCTACAGCTCTGAAAAAGGGATGTGTGCGTCCTGTCTTTAAAAAGGGTAAGCACGATGACGTCGCCAACTACCGTCCGATAACGCTACTATCATCCATAGATAAAATTATCGAAAAATTTGTCTGTGAGCAAATACATGCTTTCTATAAAACCAACAGCATAATTAACAGGTCTCAGTTTGGTTTTCAACCTGGCAAAAGTACTACATCCTTGCTCTCTGACTTCACTGATACAGTAAACAGCAATCTTAACGAAAGAAAACACGTTCTCGCCTTGTTTATAGATTTCTCTCGCGCTTTTGACACTTTGAACCATGAGCTACTAATAGAAAAACTAAATAATAGTGGGATTCGAGGACCTCTTTTAAAATGGTGCCAAAGCTATCTTCAGAATCGGTCTTACTGAGTAAAAATTGACACCGACACAACTGACACTAAGCGCGTAACAGAGGGAACGGCTCAAGGTTCAGTACTCGGGCCACTCCACTTCCTGGCTTATGTAAACGATATTGGTAATGCTGCGAAATACTGCACTTTGTACCAGTTTGCAGATGATACCTGTATACTCATTGCTGATAATGATGTCGAAAAAGCAATGATCCAACTGCAGGTTGACTTTGACAACTTAAATAAATGGTGTCATGACGCTGGGTTAGTACTCAATGCCCAAAAAACTAAGTTAGTTTATATTCGATCGCCCTACATGAAGAGTAAATTAACCTCTAATCTTGTCGCGCATGAACATGCCTGCTTACATGATCAACCTCTTACCTGCAAATGTCCTCCCATTGAAATTGTTGATAAGCATACGTATCTAGGGCTTATCATCGATTCTAAGTTCAATTGGTTTCCTCATGTCAATCGTGTATGTGAGAAGTTACGTGCATTTCTAGCTAATATCTATATAATTAAAAATCGTATTCCGTTTAAAACTAAACTAATGTTGTACAATGCGCTTGCCGACTCCATAATCTCGTACGGATTGAGTAGCTATGGTCGTACATACCGTACTTACCTCGAGTCAATTCTTCGTTTGCAAATTAGAATACTCAAGGAGATAGTGTCTCCCCAAATTAAAATACAATGTGCTGATGATTCTAACAAGATATTTAAACACTGCAACGTCATTCCAGTACATATGAAAGTTCACCTAAATCTATTAAAAGAAAACTTTTTCAACAGAAACTTCCAAATTGAAATCAACCACACGAAACTAACACGATCAGTCACAAATAAGAAACTAGTCACCATTGGAGCTAAAAATACCTACGGGGAACGCACCTGCTCCTACATAGTTCCTCGACTCCTTAACGACCTTGATCCGATTGTCAAAAGCGGTGTCACTAGTTCTAATCTCAAATTTAAATTAAAATCACACTGTATATCAAAACTTTAACAACAAAAATGTACCGAGTAACTGTGGGTGGATGTGAATAACTTTGTTCAAACTAACCCTAAATAATAAACTTGTTTCGGAATTTATTATTTGTTATGTTCACTGTGTAGTGATGTACCTACCTACCTTTTAAGATTTATATCATATTAATATTCTATTTGTATTCTATCAAATCACTTTTTTATGTACCTACCAACTAACGAAGTAAATCTTTGTATTGAATGTAAATGTAACTAACTACCTATACTGTATCTACTTAGTAGTACCTACAAAATTGTGATCTGATTTATGTAACTGTACTGTTTATGTTGCACTTCCGGATAAACCTCCGATGGTTTTTGGAAGTTCAATTGTCAAATCGTTTGTAATTTTTCATACAATAAATAAATAAAAAATAAAAAAAAAATAGGGTCCCGTTTTCACCCTATAGGTACAGAACCCTAATTACGAAAAAAAATTATATGCAAGGTGTCACACTAGATGCAGTCCGGCGCGGCTGCGGAACAGCTGCGGAACGGTAGCCGCAGTGCGACACCTCGCATTTATAATTCTATAGTTTACAACTACTGCCAGACTGCAGTAGGCCCGCAGCCTTTCTGCAGCTGCACTATATGTGGCCCAGCCTTTCATCTCTATTCTTTATGGGCAGACTTTTTGTAGGTATAAGTAAATAAAAAAGAAACATTTATCTTTTATTTTATTAACTGATGAAACCAACAGCTTACGTTGAACTATTTACATCAAATTAGTTTGATGATGAAACCTGGATGACGTTCTTTTTACACCTCCAAGGGACCGTAGGTAGACCATTGTATTGATTTCTTTCTGAAAACTCTTCTTGGATGTTGACGGCTCAACCAATTCCGGTCTGGAAGGTCTGGGATGCCTAGGCACCGTCTGCAAAATAATAGAAATAAATTAACTTAATTACGTAACAATAAATTTGTATAAGTCTACCAGAATTCAATGGAATAAAAAATTTTGGTTAACAAATGGTAATGTCAAACTTTCATCTGTCTAGTCAAAGTAGCCCCTTTACAAACTGCGACTTTTTGAAGCGGATAAACGCGCGTTTATCAATCGCGTGACTGCATCGCTACACTAGCAAATTAACAGGTGTTTGTATGCACACGCAACTATCAATGCAGACGCGCGTGTGCATTGCGACAAAGACTGTTTTAATAAATGACTGTGACTGAACTGACTGATCAAACGATGACGAACGTATTCCGTCGAAGATGTATCGCGTTTGCATCGATGCTTTATCGCGTTGCGAAGTCGCAGTGCGTAAAGGGCCCTAATCCAAACTCCCGTTACATCTTGCATGATGTCATTTGATTTCCTTATTTGCAATCAGATTCTGTGCAATTGTCGATAAGTCGGGTCAACACTAATGGCATAAACTAGAGTACATAAACTGTCAATGCAAATGAACTTATGATTTTAGTTTATAATTTCCGTAAACAAAACAGGCTGAAATGATACTTCACATTATGTAACACATTCACAATGAAAAAAGCTTTACTCTGAATGAATTATTTCTTTCATTACCTAGGTCAACATCTTAAAAATAGGAGTCGATTACTTACCGATGGAAAGATATCCTCTGATTATCTTCTTTTTAAACTCCCATTCTGCTAGTGCAGCCAGAGGCCACACAAGCCATTGTGCATAAAAAACACGCACTTGATACTTATTTTGAAATTAATGAAAAATTCGTATTTAATTTCACACAAAATAACACAATGACGTTGGTAGCACGCCGGCTATCACGATGACTCAGAAACGTACACTTTGACGTTCAAGACGGTGACATTTGTCTGTGTTTGTCTTTTTTTTCCAAATGAAGCGATACCATAACCAAGAATGAGAGACATGGCCATTTCTCGACTCTTTCTTAAAAAAAATGAATCTATTCTTGATACAAAATCTCTGTATTGACCAATCAGGATGTGCCATCTTCATTCCCTTCTTGCCAGGATTGGCTAATTATTTTCGGGCCCTTTTCGCTGCTATCCGACTTTGCACCCTTTGTAATCGGGGTTTGTCGGCGAACTGCGCAAACGAAGATTGACAAGGTTAATTATTTTCCTGGTCGTACTGTACGAGCTTTTATCCGCGACTTCGTCCGCACAAGTTTTATACAACATTTTAAGTTAAATCATAAGCTTTCAAACAAAAAATTTTTCATCGAGATCGGTTCAGTAGTTTTTATGTGATCCTCGAACAAACGAACAAACTGACAGACTAAAAATCCAAAAGTGGGTGATTTGGAATCAGGTACACCTAAAAACCATATCGTAATCTTTGTCGTTTAATGTACAGACACTTCACCGGCACTTCTTTTACAGTTTTATAATAGCTTAGACTTTATATTGCCCGCGATTTTGTCTGCTGGCGTTAAAATAACATCGAAAATCAATCAACACTAGTCGCATCGATGCTCTCGGGGACTTTTAGTTGTGTAGCTGGGCCGAGTACTGTATAACAACATACTTGGGATGGTGGTCGAACATGATGGGCAGGAACTCGTCGACGGGCAGCAGACGGGCGAGCGGCTCGGCTCGCAGCAGCCGCTCGGCGCCGCGCCGGCTGACCAGGTAGCCTAGTGTCCAGTACGAGTAGCTGGGCCGAGTAGTGTGCGCAGTCACGTACTCTTCCGAAGACTCGGAGAGGATCTTCCGTCCTATGTACCTGCACCGGGAGATAATACGTTGGTCCCTTAGAGAAAGTTGTTCAGTTTGATGATCTGATCATCCCCTTAAAAACCGTCAGCATATTAAAAAGGACCATATGTATACAGAGTGTTAGGGTAAACCTTCGATCAAGTATAGGTAGATTTTGAAACGCCGCTCGAAAAATGGCACCATCAAAGCAATGCACAATCTGGCAGCGTGGCTTGTATCGCTCTCAGTCGCTAATCGACCGTGCCTGCAAAAACAACTCACGAAAAGTGCAAAAAAACAAGATGGAGTGTCATACTTTCAGTAAGTATCTCTTTGTAATCACATTATCTTCAATATTTTTTATATATCATGGCATTTAATCGCATTTTTTCCAATATTTTTGTTCATTTACAACCTCGCGGCAAGCACGCAACTATCCCTTTCACTCTCGCCTACGCGAGTATAGTGAAAAAGAACCGAGGATAATGCCTTAGAATAAGGTCGAAAGAGTCGACATTACTTTTTTTTTTTTTTAATGTGTTACATTTTAATGACTTATTTGATTAAATGTTTTGATCATTATTATTGTTTTCCGCAAAATGAAACTTAACTCTAATAAATTAATCTTGAAGTTGAAAATATGTATTTATATCTGTATAAGTAAGAATTGACGCGGCGCGCCGCAGATTGGGTTTGGTTTAAGCGAGCGCGCATGATGGTTTTCTCGTTTTGTCGCTTTGTCGTGCGTGGAATGCTAGCCCTACTGTTTATCTACCCTGTATTTGATCGCAGCCTACAACCGTTCCTTTTATATTTGAGAGTCAAAGCAATATTACTTCAAGTTTACTATTCACCCTAATCAATTGCATAATACGTACAAAACAAAGGTAGGTACCTAATCAGGGAAGCACCATAATTCTTCACCCCAAGAAATACAAGGTTTTATAGGAAATAGGGCTAAAGATGCATTCAGTGTCATCCAATATTTTTTCTTTACATAAAATCTTATCACAAAGAATCGCTCTTCTGATGAGATTTGTTTAGTGAAATTGTAATTTTATCACGTATTATTAGTTTATTACAAACTAAAAAAAAAAATCTCAGCGACTCCACACCTCCTATAATCCATGTTCCAAGCCACAGTGACAAGCACATGGCGCCAGTGTGACCAGATACAATTTTACGAAAATACCGAGCCACCGAGGAAAACATCATGAGGAAACCTGCATGCTTCAATTTCGATGCATGTATTGTACCTGCTGTCCGTTACAAGTGGCGACGGGCTCACTACCTGTCGCACTGTACAGGGTTTCGGAACTACTAGTGAAACGTGGATGTTCTGAAGTTTCAGAATATCTCTGACTACCATCGGGGAATATAGTCGTGAGCATATGCATGCATGCATGCCGAGGCACCTCAAAAAATACTGAAATATACCAACTTGCACAGGGAAAATATACCAATAACAATACTGATTTTCAAATCAAGTTTTATTCATTTAACATCACAATAAATGTTAGAATGGATATTTTAACATTATATTCGGTTCGGAGGATTAAAATGACAAAAACGTAGGTACTACAAATTTGGGGAAATTCCTGAATTATCGAAAGAAAAACCTCAAAGATTAAGTCAAGTGCAGAACAGAAAACGCACGATGCAATGCGAATGCAATGATTCGATACTATTTGCAATTCTACTACGGCGGCCGCGTGCCATGTCCTATCTGTTACTTACTGATCTTTGCTCCAGAATGAAAATGTGGACTAAATCCGGGAAATTCCCTGAAAATGTCCACGAGGACGATCGCTACGGTGCTGCTATAACTTTTTATGCAAAATATACCCATAAATACTGACTTCCGCCACAATACTGATGCTCGGAAAAGTCGATAAAATATACCAAAAAAGTATTAAAATACAGAATCTGGTCACACTGCATGGCGCGGCGGCACGGATTATGGCGGCGCACCGCCATTTTGCCGCCGTTGGCTATATATCGCCTTACTATTCTAACGCACGTCAAGTTAAATGAGCACGTCTCGCTGCTGCGTGTGCACTGTTTGGTGAGCGCAGTTCCAAAATGACGTTACACGCATATCCTTTGTGACGATTTTGTACTTTATTACTTTAACCGTAAAGGTCATATCAAAATGAATATTTTTTAATAAGTAAAAAGTGAAACAACTGGCTTTCGACGTTATCACTGCGCATTAAGGTCTATGTTAAAATGAAAGGCTGACGAGGTATATAACTGAATAAGTATGAATTGACGCGGCGCCGCAGATTCGGTGTGGTTTTGTATAAGACTGTACGTCTATCCTATATTTGGTCGAAGGGGTAAACAGTTGATTTACTTTAAGGGGTGATTGTACCCATCATATTGAACAACTTTCCCAAAAAAACCTATAGGAAATTCGCAAAGGGAGTGTCCTTACTGTATGTAGTACCATACTCTTTCTTATAGAGTGCCTTCACACCGGCACCGCTGCCATCCGAGAGTAGGGGATCAGGGTTTTGGAGTTTTTGGCCGCATCTTCTCTACAACGGAACACCTTCCGACGCGGTGGTAGGGTCAAAAATTACGCCAGAATGCTATCTATTATTATTTTATTTTTTTTCTATTCTATTAATATTATTTTGAATACGGCATTTTGAGTTTGAGGGACTTTTTCCGTAACTTTCACCCAGTGTTATGGATGGATGGGATTTGCTTTTTGCGGACTTTCGGAGGTATTCATCCATTGATGTATGAGCAAACCGCGAACGAATTGAAATTGGGCCCTCTTATTAGCACTCTGTTAGAATCTCAAATCGAATATGTTAATAGGTAAAAAAAAAAATTCATTGTTATAAGGTCGGAATAAGAAATTCAGTGCGTATACGCAAATAAATTCGCCTTTAGTAATTCGCTAGCAACCATGGCATGGCCCGCATAAAATATAGCATATTCTTTATTCGATATTGCCCATACTCTACCCAGTCCCCGGTGTGACAGGTAAAGGAGCGGTGCGGTGTGAGAGAGACTTCCTCTCACTGCTTAGCAATGTATGGGCAGCAAAAAATCGCAGTTATTCATTCTAATACTAAGACATGAAAAAGACATAAAATGAGAAAATCGCATCATCCACTAAAAACCGTCAGAAATCTGCTGTCCCACACAATTGGTACGAGTCGATATGTTATTTTGTATAGAGCAGATGTTATTTTTTCGCATTTCTATGTTGGTTCCGAAGAGAACGTTTTTCAATTTAATGGTCTAACCGTAAACAAAAATTTGTTTGTCTGTCGGTCTGTTTCACCCCTTATGCGTTCCTATACACTGCGTCCGATTGCGATGGAACTTTGGTGAGTTGTAGTGCGCATGCCCGCGAAGGTATCTGCCAAAAAAAAAAAACGCTTTGCTACACATGCCGGGCACAGAGTAAAGAATATTTTTGTTATGTTCAAAAGCATTCGCATTACCAGTAATTATAGTACGCTGTGGCATTACATTTTATTTACAAATAAAAACATGTCACAATCAAGCACAGCAGATAACATTTTGCGCTACATTCGACGTGCGTTCTACATGGACGTAACTTCGTCGTACTCGTACGGCATCGCTTAATTTTGTCAAATATTAGGATACCAATCAGAATTTTAAAGATATGTGGGAGCCAGCAATACTCCACCCGGTCGGATTTTTGGAATTTGTAAATTGAAGTTCATCTATTATTTCTATCTTGACTATTATAAAACTGTAAATTTGAAAAAAAGAATTTAGTTTGTTTGTTTGTTTGTTTGGGTGTTTGTTTGTTGGAGTATCACGCAAAAACTACTGAACCGATTTTGATGAAACTTTTTTGTTTGGTAGCGTAACATCTGACTTAAAATCTGGTGTGTAATTTATGCGGACGAAGTCGCGGGTAAAAGCTCGTATACTTATAACGGTCGTCACAGACACGCGCTATAATATGTTGCTGTACTCTTCTTACGCACGCCAAATTACATAAGCGCGTCTCTTTCCTACGTGTGAGTGAGAGGACCCGATATCAATTTGCGTGCGTTAGAAGAGTACAGCAACATATTATAGCGGCCGTGTGTGTTGACCTTAAGAGTTTCGTGACTGAGTGACTGACAGACAATGCACAGCATTAAGGTGGCGGTTGACAGCCGACCGCACGCCGCACGCCGCAACCGCATGTCGCGACGACACTACTGGAGAACTATATACGTGCTACTGGTTTGTATGTAATTCTATGAAATACCCTGCGCACCCGGCGACACGCTGCTCGACTTCACTGCGGTGCGGTCGAGCTTCACTGGCGCTCGACCGCAGACCAGTAGTGTCGCCGAGTGCTGCCAGCATGCGATAATTATCTTAGATTCACGATATTTTTGAGTGGCATGCGATAGAACATAAAAGTCAGGTATAACACGATAATTCATACAAATTCCACGATATTTCTTTAATTTAATGAAATTTCTATTTTCAACCACATTTTCCGTTAAATTCCAACAATAAATCATACTGGCGTTTGGTATTTGGTAAAACAGTGTTTAAATATTACTAGATATAATAAATAAGAGATGATAATTTTGGGAAACAAATAAAAAAAACATGTTTTTACTTTTTACGGAATTTTTTTCTACTTATTCGTTTTTACGAAAATCTTTTCTATTCACCCTTTATTAGAGCTCAAGTTAATTTGAGACTGGTGGGATGCCTCTAACGTGATAACTGATAAATAAGTGATAACGAACAATTAGAAAATATTTATGCAACCAAAAATTTTATTAGAAACGCACCCGTTGATGTCTTTTTTAAAGTCTCTTTCATTTTCGTATAAATTTTAATATTGCTATCTCGCACTATCAGAAGCTAGTGATGGACGAAATCTGGATAGAAACTTAATCCATAAAATGTACGACATACTTACGAAACGTCTGCGTGAAAATATAATAATATGTAGCCTGTGTGTGTAACTGTAAGGTGACAGAGGGTAGCGGGCGGCGAGGCGGAGACCCCTCCCCGCGTTGCGTGCTGCGCAAACACCTTAGTGCTATCGGCGCTTTTTTGGTATGTTTGGCGCCGTATGAGAATTTAGTGCATAATGGAAAATGTTGCACTTTCTCAACTTTTAATGTGGCAACAGTATTTGTGTTTCAATATCCTGTAATTTGTATTTTTTTAATTAAATATAATAAATATTTGATAAGGTATTATTCTTTTATAATATATCTATGGGTATTATGGTCAAAACATGTTCATTAGAGAGTGCAGTGTTCAAGAGATTCAAATACGAATTCTCGGACTGACAGAGAGTCTATTTAGAGTGCCTTAAAAGACTACATAGAAGAGAAGACATTAGCAGTTAGCACTGATTCTAGCTCTTTTTAAGTATTAGCGCTTAATATATTTTTGATGTGGCAACCCCTAGTCTCTCTCTATAATGTTCACACGCGGCAATACACCACGTCCGATTCTTTCTTCTGAGTCGTCATTTGCACAGAATACCTATCTATACAGAGGTACCTAATTAAAATATACTTTGTTCGGAGAAGTCGGCTGGAAAAAATCGGACGTGTATCGAGTGTGAAGGTACCATAACGCGCATGCGCGGCACTTACGCGCGTCGCGTGCTACCCCTCCCCCGCCTACGTCTGTACCCCTAGGGCGCGCCGCGCACGCAGTTGACGGCGTATAGCGTTAACCCGCGACTTCGTCCGCACAAATTATATGATTTTAAGTCAGATCAATTCATAAGCTATCAAACAAAAAAAGTTTCATCAAAATCGGTTCTGTAGTTTTTACGTGATGCTCGAACAAACACACAAAGCAAAAAAAAACTATTTTTAAATTTACAGTTTTATAATAGTACTATCGTTAACCCGCGACTTCGTCCGCACAAATTATATACCAGATTTTAAGTTAGATCATAAGCTATCAAACAGAAAAAGTTTTATCAAAATCGGTTCAGTAGTTTTTGCGTGATGATCGAAGATATTGTGTGAATTGTCCAAATCCTGCGCAGACGAAGTCGCGGGCACCAGCTAGTTAATCATAAAATATACAAACATTTTAAAAATAACACTAAGGGATAAAATAATACACACAATGTACATTATTTTGACAACCTTCATTAATAGTTCAGTAAATCTGTTTGGAAAATGATACCCTACCTTACAAAAGGTCGGGTATCCGGGATTTTTGGATATATTATACAGGTAGAGGTCCTTAATAAAAATACAAGTTTTCGACCTTGGGGTCCTGCCGCGGGCTCTGGTGTGACCATAAAACAACGAAAATTTTGAGACTTTTTCAGTAAAACTTAAACGTTGGGTTTTAGAGCAAACTTGTTTACTAAAGCTTTAAAGAAGACCAAATCCGCTACAATTTGATAGTTGAATCATCTTTATATACTGAATAGTTCCCAAGATACAACACCTCAAAGTATGGAGAGGTATGACTAATTCCTTAAAATTTCGTTTTTTTTTTAAATTAAATATGTTAATAACTTTAGGTTTCACTGTGAAGGTGTTTAGAAGAAGTAGAAATAATGCGCTACGATATGTTTTTTGAACCATAAGATGCGACACTTGTAAATTTACAGCAAATGTCAATTGGTAAACAAATACTTAGATATCGAACAGAATTTTTTTTTTACAATATAAAATGTAGCCTATGGTAATCAGGGATAGTGTAGCTTTCTATCAGTGAAAGAATTTTACGAATCGGTTTGGTACTTCCAGAGATTACCTACATACAAAAAACCCTCCTGAGCCCAGCTTTTCTGCACCCACAGGCATAAGGCAGTTAGGAATTAGCCCTTACTGCCCTTATTTTGAAGTGCTGTATCTCGGTAACTATACAGTATAAAAAGATGATTCAAAAACCAAACTGTAGCGCATTTAGTGCTCTTAATTCCTCTAAAACATAATTTGACTCTAAAACCTAAGCTTTAGATTAAAATAATGAAAACTGAAAAATCTTCGAAATTTTCGTTCTTTTATGGACATGGCAGAGCCCGCGGCAGCACCTCAAGGTCGAAAACTTGGATTTTTAATAAGGACCTATACCCGTATAACATATAAAAAAATCGTGGATACCGGACCTTTTGCAAGGTAAAATGTTTACATTTACTAGGCTATAACGTACTCACCGCAAGCCAAATTTTGGAAAGCGAATGGCTTTGCAAAATTTGGCTCGCGAGCATTTATGGCGCGATCATTTGTTACGCAAACACATTCTTACGGGAATCAAACAGACTGATGAATACGGGTAAATCAAACATTCGCTTTGCGTATTTTGTCCTTTACCCGAAATTCGGGCGATGGGCATTCAGTGACGCATGCAAAATGGGAGGACGTATTTTCAGTGACTATGAATTAAAATTCGACGAAAAACGAATTCTAGAAACTATGGTTGCCAAAGTTGCTTGTTTCGCGAAATAATGTCTTAAGTTACAAACAGTCGCATACAAAATATTCGCAACGCGAATGTTCCCGGCTTGAACCAAGCTTGACCGACTCGTACCAATGAGTTTTTCGGAATGTATGTTTAGTAACTCCTCTGACTTTTCGGTGAAGGAAAACATCGCGAGGAAACCTACATGTTTCAATTTCCAGGCATGTACTGTACCTACTATCCAGCTCAAGACGCGTCGGGCTCACTCCCCGTCACACTGAACAGAGTTTCGGTACTAGCGAAACGTGGATATTCTGGATTTCAGAATATCTCTGAATACCTCCTCGGGGAACATAGTCGTGAGCATATGCTTTGCTGCTATGAACCAAGTTTGAACCATCTATCTATATGCTTTACTTAAGGGACAAAGCTTGGTCGAAAACTCAGGTCAAAACTGTCATAAGAGTAAAGAAGATACATAGAGTAGATAACTAACACAATGTCCCACTCGAGGGGGCGGATCTCGTCCAGCAGCTGCAGGAAGCGGCTGCGGAAGTACGGCACGAAGTGGATGTCGTCCTCGAGCACCAGCGCCATCTCGTGACCGCTCTCCGACACCTACACGCATATACCCATTAATACAGGATCACTATAATACTATTACCTATTCTGTGACAGGGTGTAAACTTAAAGTTCACACCATCGAACTATAAAACAACTTTCACTATTGAACCAATCATAAACCTACTACGATTTTTGACTGCAGTGGGGATTAGTAGGGAACTGTAAAACGGGCGTTAACAGAGGAGCAGCGATGGTCTAATTGGGACAGGTGCAAGCATGTCAAGGCCCCAAACCCCAAATAATAATGGCACCAATATTGAAATCGTGAAAAAAACTGTTCCATACATTAGAGTAATCTGCAGGGATTGCAATTCAGCCAAAACGTACCTTTTGCCAAATAAAGTAGTGACTCAAGAAACAGCCCACTTCACCGGCCTTCATTGGTCTGTAAACAACAATAAACAAAGTTATTATAAACCGACCAAGTTGAATAAAAAACCAAAATAATATATTTATGAATAGATCACATTTACCTTCTATGATATGGGTCTTCATAGTTAGGCATCAGTGTTATGGAATGTTCACGCAAATCATTCATATCAATATTCCTGAAAATATAAAATTTTATAGGTTAATTATAATTAGTACACGGAGAAAAATTTCTGTGACAGCACTTTTATTTTGTAGGCTGTACTAGAAAAAGTGTTGTTGTAAAACTAATTCTCGAAAATTTAACTAAAATTTACTTACAACAGCACATTTTCTAGTAAAGTCTACTAAAAAAATATATCGGTGCAACTTTCACCCCTTGACGTGCATGTTGCAAGTCCATGCATTACATAGTTAAAATCATTGTTAATGCTCTTCGACTCAGTTTCATGTTAGAATCATTTCATTGTACCTATAAAAAGAAAAAATCGAGACAGCAGAAGTAGATCAAAATTAATAACATGTTTATACATACATTTTGTAAGTAATGTAATGGGATACCTCAAAGCAAATGCATAAAAAAAGTTCAATATGACCTCCATCTTGCTGTATGCAGGCAATTACAGACACATTTCAGAACACCTCTTTAAGGCTTGGTATTAGTAGAGCAAGCCTCTCTTTCTAACAAACAAACTTTTGCAATTAGCCATCCCGCTTCAATTGAAAGTAAGATCGCAAAAAAACGTCTTTTTCATCAATATCTTTTCTCTTGGGTGTTAGGGGAAAAATCCATCGGATAGAAGCCCTGCTATAATTTTTTACCTTTCAAATGATGGTATATTCAGAAGAAATGGTGTAGGGTGATTCTTGTAAAACTGGTTATAAATCTGAAATCGAGCTTACTTTGCTACTATTTTCTATCGAGAAAATTTAATAGAATCGTGTTTTCAACGGTTAGATGCCCTGCAGAAAGAACGTATCTACACTGTTATGTCATCATCATAATCATCTCAGCCGATGGACGTCCACTGCTGGACATAGGCCTCCCCCAAGGATCGCCATAACGACCGGTCCTGCGCCGCCTTCATCCAACGTTTTCCCGCCGCCTTCACCAGGTCATCGGTCCACCGTGTGAGGGGCCTACCCACGCTGCGCTTTCCGGTACGCGGTCGCCACTCGAGAACTTTTCGGCCCCACCGGCCATCGGTTCTGCGAGCAATGTGCCCCGCCCACCGCCACTTAAGTTTAACAATTCTTTGGGCTATGTCAGTTACTCTGGTTCTTCTGCGGATCTCTTCATTTCTGATTCGATCTCGCAGGGAAACTCCGAGCATAGCCCTCTCCATTGCCCTTTGGGTGACTTTCAGCCTTTTTATGAGGGCTTGAGTGAACGACCACGTCTCTGTTCCATATGTCATCACTGGCAACACACACTGATCGAAGACTTTCGTTTTAAGACACTGCGGTATTTGGGACGTGAAGATACTACGTAGCTTCCCGAACGCTGCCCAGCAGAGTTGGATTCGACGGTTGATCTCTTTCTCGAAGTTGGACTTACCTAATAGTACGAGATACGAACGTAAGATCATGCACCTATCCCTTAGGCGAACGGCATGTGATTCATGTTAAAGTTTACACAGGGGTTCACACAATGCCACCGGGTTGCCTAGCAAAATCTTGCCGTAAGTACCTTTACCATGATGATTTATGGTACCATATTTAACAAAAAATGCACCTATCTTTTAGGCCAGCAAATGGGGTGCCATCGGAAGGAGACCGATCTAAAGATCTGGATAGACTAGGGTTGCCACCTCTCAGTCTGCCGCAACTCTAAGGTTGCCAGGTCCAAAGAAGTCATTTTTTACGAGAAATGCACCTATAAAGTAGGGACTTCATTTCTACACCAAATTGAAGCTAACGTCTTCCTCGACACGGTGGACCAGGGTTGCCAGCCTAAAAGCTGCCGCAAATGAGGGTTGCCAGCACTTTTACCAACAATTACACATACCTGATAAGAACGATTTTAACAAGTAAATGGGGTGCCATCGGAAGGAGACCGATCTAAAGAACTGGAAAAACTAGGGTTGTCACCTCTCAGTCTGCCGCAACTCTAGGGCTGCTAGGTTCAAAGAAATAATTTTTCAGCGAAAAGTGCACCTGCAAAGTAAGGATTAATTTCTACACAAAATCGAAGCCATCGTCTTCTACCAGACCAGACTCTCGCCAGACCTGATCTACCATGGAAACTCTCGTTTTCTAACATGTATACATATTACATAGGGCATACACTGAAATGCGTTACATACCTTCCTACTTAAGGTAAAATTAATTCTGAAGACGGATACCTATAGGTAAAGGTAAACCGATTATTTCATTCATAGTTAAATTCGTTTCATACATATTTATAAACACTCTAGTACAGCAAACAATGTTGATATTTAATAATAAAAATGGACCAAGTAAAAGGACAATGGGCAAAAATGTCTGGAGTGTGGCCCCGCCCTACTAAACCTTCAGAAAGTATGGCATGTCTGTCTAATTGTTGGTCTATTTACATGCATTCAATAACATTAACGCGCATTCCAGAAATACTTTATTATAGAAGATAATATACATGGTGTAATAAAAAACCCTATTAATAATTTTAACCTCTCGTTTAAAATCAATTGTTTTCGTCGCGCGGATCCGCGTTCCGGCATACCAAAGGTTAAAGGGCTAGTTAATACCATCAAAACGAACAACTTTCACCACGGAGACAACTTCGAAAAAATAATACAATCTGGTGTTTCATACAAAACTGCAGTAGGTACCTTCAGCCGAATTTTTCCCCGACGTTCTCTCTGTAGGTAATGTTGTTCAGTTTAATGGTGTTAAATTAAATATTACTAGAGTGTCTTATTACACCAGTATACACTGACACCAACGAAAACTCTCGCACACAACAAATTCTTTTTAAATTTTCTGCCTAAGCCAAATTGTTTTCTTTTTAACCGACTTAAAAAAAGGAGGTTATCAATTCGATTCGTATGTATGAATCATTCCCATCACGTCGCTTCCCATGACGCCGCTTCTGTAGATGTGCCTTGGTTCTATTCCCATCATGTCGCTCCTCCTATGTGAGTACAGGCGAATATAATATTATAGGAATTGCAAAATATTAGGGCTTCCAAACAAATATACAAAATTTCATAGGTGTATGTATGTTTGTATGTATGTTTGTCCACGCATATCTCCGAAACTATAAATCGAATTGTGACCATTCTTTTTTTATTTTCTTACATTTACTCCAATTTAGGGAACAATTTAAGTTACATCAAAATCGGTTCAGTAGTTTTCAAGATAATTATGAACTAATACGTGTAAGTGTGACGGCCTGGTTTGTATGTATTTGCATGATAACTTTGGCATTTCTAAAAATTATAATTTTATTTGAAGTCTTTCCGCCCCGCCACAGACCGACGCATGCTTGGACTCATAGTTACAGTGCACCAATAAATTTGACACAGCTCAGTCGTTTGAAGTTGTATTTTTATACCATTAATGTTGTAAGATAGCTTATAAAATTCTGTATGTTTTATGTAATAACTATAATCACAATAAAGCTACCGGTTTCCGAGAAAACTGGAGGAATGATTGCTGGTAGGTAACAAAAAATACAATAAATTTAAAATATTTCAGTAAATACACATTTTTCAATTTAGGTGTCTATGAAATGATTAAAGTAAATTTAATATGCTTTAACTGCCTCCGTGGTCTAATGGTTAAGAGCATTGGCTCTCGATACGGAGGTCGTGGGTTCGATTCCCACGGGGGACACCTAGTGATATGTCACTTTGTGCGTTTTTCCCCAGTTGGTTAGGACATTTCAGGCTGAATCACCTGATTGTCCGAAAAGAAAAATGATTCCGTGCTTCGGATGGCACGTTAAGCCGTTGGTCCCGGCTACTATCTCTGGTGGTAGTAGTCGTTACATAAAAACCACGTCAGAGGCCGTAAGGCGGTCTGAAAAAACTCTGACACCAGGGCTCTGCCCACACGATAAGAAGAAGAATATGCTTTCAAATGACACCTTGCAAAACCTAATTAACGTCAGGTGCGATACAATTGAAGAAAAATTAAAACCGTCGGCAGCGCGTATATGGAAACCCTTCCAGTACTCAGAGCTCCCGGTCCGGGAGGGTTTCAAGTATTATTTCAAAGAATGGTTCCAGTAAACCATTCCACTATTCAGATCTGAGCACGATCTGAGTTCGGGTATTAATTTCGGAACACTTTTAAAGAAAAATCAAATAAAAAGCTTCCACTATTCAGAATCTTACTTTATGGTACTAACGAGTTGGATCTGAGCCGCGGGAGGAATTTATGTGCGATGTTCCCGGACTTCAGATCGCCTGCCGAAACGAGTGAGCTACCTATTATCGCGTATTCGTTTCGTTTTTTTTAATTTTCTTTTGATTTTAATTAGTTCTGTTATAATGAGTGAACAAATTTACGTATTTACAAGTCGGTAGGTAGGTAGTACTGCAGTTTTGTATGAAACATCCCTAGTGAACCACCCCTTTAAATATTACTCGGGTGTCTTGTTAAGAAAAATTATCCAAATGCCCGATAATTAGTTTATGGTATTTTATAGACACTTTTATGTACCTACCAAGTTATTCACCATAATTTTGACACTACTACAAATGTTATTTTTTCATCATCATTATCATAATCACGATATACACCACTAGTTTTAATTAGGTACTAACATAATTGTATGAATGTTTTGTAAAATGTTGTTAGTATAATTATTAAAAATTAGCGGTTTATTTACGATATACGATATTTATTTGTTACCATAAAACCTATTGGTAATATGTAACAACGTTACCTACAGAGAGAACGTCGGGGAAAAATTCGGCTGAAGGTACCTACTGCAGTTTTGTATGAAACACCAGATTGTATTATTTTTTCGAAGTTGTCTCCGTGGTGAAAGTTGTTCGTTTTGATGGTATTAACTAGCCCTTTAACCTTTGGTATGCCGGAACGCGGATCCGCGCGACGAAAACAATTGATTTTAAACGAGAGGTTAAAATTATTAATAGGGTTTTTTATTACACCATGTATATTATCTTCTATAATAAAGTATTTCTGGAATGCGCGTTAATGTTATTGAATGCATGTAAATAGACCAACAATTAGACAGACATGCCATACTTACTGAAGGTTTAGTAGGGTGGGGCCACACTCCAGACATTTTTGCCCATTGTCCTTTTACTTAGTCCATTTTTATTATTAAATATCAACATTGTTTGCTGTACTAGAGTGTTTATAAATATGTATGGAGGTGCTACTTGGGAATGTTCCTCCATTGAAAAGGGAAGATCTTCCACCAGGCTATGTGTGAAGCCTGGGGACCGGCCGTGGTCCGACAGTTCTTAGTTGGACCTTGTATATATATCGAATCTCTGTGATTATTTCTCTTGCGCGATTTATGTCTTGCATTCGATTGTGAACCTTATTTGTAGTAGGTTACGAGTTACGTATTTACGATGAACGTTGTCTTTGTATGGAGCATATTTCCGCGAGCGACGGTATCGCCATCTGTTGGCATCTTTGCTATAACTTGTGGGTGCTGACTATCTCTAGTAGTTCACTAGTTCCCCACAGGACTCCCCCCTCAGACCGGAGGTCGTTGAGTAGTTCGAAGTGTGCAGTCTGTATCCATGTAGTGTAGGTGCAGGGCTCCAGTCGAGTGAGTCTGACGAGCGATGTGCTGCGGTGTGTGTGCATCTGTCAGGGAGACCAGTCCTGATGTGATGCGGGCGAGTGACAGGCGTGGAGAAGGCGAGCAGAACTGCCACGTGGAGGTGAGCTCAGACACGTGGGCTGCGGGAGATCCTTCTATGCAGACGCTGACTGTCGTTGAGGAAGCTGCAGGCCCAGGAAGCGGTGTGAAGACAGCTGCGATGGACCTGGTGCGGCTTCGGGTTGATGGTGTGACTGCTGCTTGTTTGACCTGGTCGAGGGGTGTGAAGAGTTGGTTGAAGCTGGTTGCTGCTCTGTGCTGCTCAGGTTGCGATGTTCTTTGTCGAGGGTCACCAATATGGAGGTGCTACTTGGGAATGTTCCTCCATTGAAAAGGGAAGATCTTCCACCAGGCTATGTGTGAAGCCTGGGGACCGGCCGTGGTCCGACAGTTCTTAGTTGGACCTTGTATATATATCGAATCTCTGTGATTATTTCTCTTGCGCGATTTATGTCTTGCATTCGATTGTGAACCTTATTTGTAGTAGGTTACGAGTTACGTATTTACGATGAACGTTGTCTTTGTATGGAGCATATTTCCGCGAGCGACGGTATCGCCATCTGTTGGCATCTTTGCTATAACTTGTGGGTGCTGACTATCTCTAGTAGTTCACTACTTCCCCACAGGACTCCCCCCTCAGACCGGAGGTCGTTGAGTAGTTCGAAGTGTGCAGTCTGTATCCATGTAGTGTAGGTGCAGGGCTCCAGTCGAGTGAGTCTGACGAGCGATGTGCTGCGGTGTGTGTGCATCTGTCAGGGAGACCAGTCCTGATGTGATGCGGGCGAGTGACAGGCGTGGAGAAGGCGAGCAGAACTGCCACGTGGAGGTGAGCTCAGACACGTGGGCTGCGGGAGATCCTTCTATGCAGACGCTGACTGTCGTTGAGGAAGCTGCAGGCCCAGGAAGCGGTGTGAAGACAGCTGCGATGGACCTGGTGCGGCTTCGGGTTGATGGTGTGACTGCTGCTTGTTTGACCTGGTCGAGGGGTGTGAAGAGTTGGTTGAAGCTGGTTGCTGCTCTGTGCTGCTCAGGTTGCGATGTTCTTTGTCGAGGGTCACCAATATGGAGGTGCTACTTGGGAATGTTCCTCCATTGAAAAGGGAAGATCTTCCACCAGGCTATGTGTGAAGCCTGGGGACCGGCCGTGGTCCGACAGTTCTTAGTTGGACCTTGTATATATATCGAATCTCTGTGATTATTTCTCTTGCGCGATTTATGTCTTGCATTTGATTGTGAACCTTATTTGTAGTAGGTTACGAGTTACGTATTTACGATGAACGTTGTCTTTGTATGGAGCATATTTCCGCGAGCGACGGTATCGCCATCTGTTGGCATCTTTGCTATAACTTGTGGGTGCTGACTATCTCTAGTAGTTCACTAGTTCCCCACATATGTATGAAACGTATTTAACTATGAATGAAATAATCGGTTTACCTTTACCTATAGGTATCCGTCTTCAGAATTAATTTTACCTTAAGTAGGAAGGTATGTAACGCATTTCAGTGTATGCCCTATGTAATATGTATACATGTTAGAAAACGAGAGTTTCCATGGTAGATCAGGTCTGGCGAGAGTCTGGTCTGGTAGAAGACGATGGCTTCGATTTTGCGTAGAAATTAATCCTTACTTTGCAGGTGCACTTTTCGCTGAAAAATTATTTCTTTAAACCTAGCAGCCCTAGAGTTGCGGCAGACTGAGAGGTGAAAACCCTAGTTTTTCCAGTTCTTTAGATCGGTCTCCTTCCGATGGCACCCCATTTACTTGTTAAAATCGTTCCTATCAGGTATGTGTAATTGTTGGTAAAAGTGCTGGCAACCCTCATTTGCGGCAGCTTTTAGGCTGGCAACCCTGGTCCACCGTGTCGAGGAAGACGATAGCTTCAATTTGGTGTAGAAATGAAGTCCCTACTTTATAGGTGCATTTCTCGTTAAAAATGACTTCTTTGAACGTGGCTACCCTGGAGTTGCGGCAGACTGAGAGGTGAAAACCCTAGTTTTTCCAGTTCTTTAGGTTGGTCTCCTTCCGATGGCACCCCATTTACTTGTTAAAATCGTTCCTATCAGGTATGTGTAATTGTTGGTAAAAGTGCTGGCAACCCTCATTTGCGGCAGCTTTTAGGCTGGCAACCCTGGTCCACCGTGTCGAGGAAGACGTTAGCTTCAATTTGGTGTAGAAATGAAGTCCCTACTTTATAGGTGCATTTCTCGTAAAAAATGACTTCTTTGGACCTGGCAACCTTAGAGTTGCGGCAGACTGAGAGGTGGCAACCCTAGTCTATCCAGATCTTTAGATCGGTCTCCTTCCGATGGCACCCCATTTGCTGGCCTAAAAGATAGGTGCATTTTTTGTTAAATATGGTACCATAAATCATCATGGTAAAGGTACTTGCGGCAAGATTTTGCTAGGCAACCCGGTGGCATTGTGTGAACCCCTGTGTAAACTTTAACATGAATCACATGCCGTTCGCCTAAGGGATAGGTGCATGATCTTACGTTCGTATCTCGTACTATAACTGAATAGTTTGTCCCAGGTAAACATAATGGTCAACAACTTCGAGCGCAGAGTTTCCGATCATTACAGGAGTGGGTACAAAATGGGCATTTGACATGATCTTCGTCTTGTCCATGTTCATCTTCAGACCAACTCGTTCGGAGACTCTGCTGAGATCATATGCAGAGCATTCGACTGAGCTCCTCCATAGTCTCCGCCATGATGACTATATCATCGGCAAACCGAAGGTGACTGATGTACTCGCCGTTTATGTTGATGCCTAGCCCTTTCCAGTCCAGAACCTTGAAAACATCTTCCAGTGAAGCGGTGAACAGTTTCGGAGATATAACGTCTCCCTGCCTAACGCCTCGCTGCAGTAGGTAAGGTTTCGAGTTCTGGTCCTGTAGTCGGACTGACATAGTGGCGTTTTTGTACAGGCATTTCAGCACTTCGATGTACCGGTAGTCTACTTGGCATCGCTGAAGAGACTGCAGTACAGCCCAAGTCTCGATCGAATCAAAGGCTTTCTCGTAGTCCACGTACGCCAAGCAAAGGGGCAGGTTATACTCTTCAGTCTTCTGTATAACTTGCCGAAGCGTATGTATGTAGTCCACAGTGCTAAAGCCCTTTCGGAAACCGGCCTGTTCGGGAGGCTGGAAATCGTCAAACCTGCGCGCGAGACGGTTCGTAATGACTCTCGAAAACAGCTTGTAGACATGGCTAAGAAGGGAAATGGGCCTATAGTTCTTCAACAGGGCATTATGGCCCTTTTTGAAGAAGAGCACCACCAGACTTCTGTTCCATGCCTGCGGCGTTTTGCCCTCGAGTATAACGGAATCGAACAGCCTCTGAAGGGCCTTCAGGACCGGTTTTCCACCCGCCTTCAGAAGCTCGGCCGTAATCCAGTCATCACCCGGCGCCTTGTTGTTCTTAGCTGTTTGAGAGCCATACTAATCTCGTACAGGCTGACGTTCGGAATATCTTCTGTGTAGTGCCGGGTCAATCTAGCTCTTGGGTCGTTAGCCAGATCTGTAGCGGGTCTTTGTGTTGGCGTGCATAACTGTCCATAGAACTTCTCAACCTCTCTCAGAAACTCAGGCTTGAACGATACGACTCTGCCATCTTCAGTCTTCAGCTTTGATAGCCGGCTTCGCCCAATAGACAGATCCCTTGCGAAAACCTTGGAGCCTTTGTTCCGCTCTATAGCCTCCTTAATACGCTCGGTGTTAAACCGACGCAGGTCGCAAGTCACGGACTTTGTAAACCTATCTATTGAGCTGCCGGTATTTATTCGCATCATCTGTAGACTGCAGAATCATCTCGCGCCTTTCCTCCATGAGCTTAAGAGTAGGGTCTGAAGTGCGATTTTTGAAAATCATACGAGCGGTTTGGCAGTAGAAAGATGCATAATCTCCGTAGTAATTTTGACATTTTCTACTGAAAAGTCGCTCGTATGATTTTCAAAAATCGCACTTCTGAGATATTCTTGGTTCTATTTGTACGACGTGTATGATTGTATTTGGTCTTAAAGAACTTGGACCCGACCGCATGGACAGTTTCCACAAACCCATCGCTGTAGTCGTCCATGCTACTCCCTATTATTATTATTATCTGTGGTTTTGGGCCTTGACAGGCTTGCTAAGCCTGTGCCACGTAGACCATCGCTGGTCCTTTGTGATCGCCCTTTTTATAGTTCCTTACCAATCCCCACTGCGGCCAGAAATCGCAGTAGATTCTTGATCGGGATAGTTTGTATCTCATCTGGTGTCAGCACCTGCCTACCCAGATGAGTGCTGCGTTTGTACATCAGGGGGCTACAATCACATAGGAGGTGCAGAGGAGTTTCCATCTCCTCCTTGCAAAATCTGCAGCCGGTCGTGTCACTTAAATTCAGTGTGTGCATGTGCTTATTTAATTTGCAGTGGCCTGTGAGTGACCTTGCTATTGTACAAATTTGGTCCTTGCTGAGGGCAAGGAGACCATTCGCAAGTTTGCGATTGTAGCCTTTGATAAGTGCTTTTGAGTGGCCCATGCCTGGGGTGTTACACCAAAGCTTTATTGCCTCACCAAAGCTGGCCCTATTCAAAGAATCTCGCGTTAGACTATTGGGGATTCCGAGAAAGGGTTCGGGGCCTATGAAGTGGTTTTCAATGCCTCTTCTAGCCAACTCGTCCGCCCTCTCGTTCCCTTCGATGTCTGAGTGTCCTGGCACCCATTGTAGCACAAGTTGATTGTTATTGCCTAAGGCATTCAGTTGTGATACGCAGTCCTGTACTAGCTTAGACCTTATGATCGGAGAGTCTATGGCTAGCAAGGCTGCTTGGCTATCAGAGTTGATTGTGATATACTGGTTGACGTAGCGCTTGCTTAAGTTAATTTCAGCGCAGGGTGTGATGGCGTAGACCTCCGCCTGGAATATGGAGGCGTAATTTCCAAAATTTTGGGTCTGTTGTAGTCTTGGGTTTTCGCCGTATATTCCGCTGCCAACGTCATTGCCTTTCTTGGATCCGTCTGTGAACCAGGTTAGGCAGTTGTCTTTGATGGATGTTTGGCCCTCAAGCCAGTCATCCCTCGAAGGAAATGTAACAGTATAGTTCTTGGTGAAGTTGTATACTGGCGTCATGGTGTCTGTGGTCATCTTTAGCACTGGGAGGCACGTGGCATCCTCCTGCAGGCTAATCAAACACCTCGACTGCCAGTTACGGTTCTTGTTTGGGTTAACTCTGAGTATGCAAGCCTTCGCTTCCCTTTGCGCAAAAATGTGCAGCGGTTGGAGGTTGAGTAATGCATTCAGAGCTAGCCCGGGGCTGGTGGACATAGCGCCTGTTATGATTAGGCACGCAGTCCTTTGAAGGCTATTGAGTTTGTCTATTGTGGTTTTTTGGAGGGTCTTTTTGTACCAGATAGCTGCGGCGTAGCATACGATTGGCCTAACTATGGCGGTAAAAAGCCAGAGGGCTATTTTAGGGGTTATTCACGCTACTCCCTAGGCAATCAAAACGATTTTGGAGTTCGAGCTGAAAACTACAGGGGTTTTGGATCTGGATCGGTAGACTTCATCAGACGAGATCTTTCGAGCTTGATATTAAGATTCAATGTGCCTCTTACCATACGGTGATCGCTTCCGGTTTTAAACGCGTTTAGCACAGAGACATTATTGAATATTTGCTTCTTCGTCGACATAATGAGGTCTATCTCATTTCTTGTACCGGTCGGGCTCAACCAGGTCCACTTTCTGTGCTCCCGATTCTTAAAGAAGGAGTTCATCATATAGAGTCCCTCTTTCTCCATGAAGCCAGCCAGCAGTTGGCTCCGTTTGTTCCGTCGTCCATACCCAAATTTTCCCATTCGCATCTCTTCACCGTCTCGTTTGCCCAGTTTCGCGTTGAAGTCTCCCATGACCACCGTGAAGTGTGTTTTAGAACTATGCATGTCTCTAGAGATATCCTCATACATAGTTTCTACATCGTCGGCGTATTTCTCATCTGAAGTCGGGGCGTATACCTGTATAACCTTCAACGAATACCGTTTGGTTATTCTGAGTATAAGGTACACGGGTACACCACCCTATTCGACACGCTTTCGATCTTCTCCACGTTGTTCACAAGAGACTTATGGACCATTAGCCCGACACCGTACTGGGACTTTAGTTCGCCCTCTCGGTAATAGAGCAGGTTACCGGATTTGAGGATTATCGAGTGTTATGTGTTATGTGAACTATACAGGGTGTACAATAAAATGGGACAGCTACTCAAAGGGGTGCTTCAGACCATCAAACTGAACAACTTTCTCTATAGGACCAATATCGAAATCGCGAAAAAAAAATCCGCTCTCCCATACAAAACTGCAAACATAACTCGACTGAAATGTATGGGACAGCAGATTTTTTTTTCGCGATTTCGATATTGGTCCCATAGAGAAAGTTGTTCAGTTTGATGGTCTGAAGCACCCCTTTAAGTAGCTGTCCCATTTTATTGTACACCCTGTATATATTAAATGTAATAATTTGGTTATCAAAAATCGGTTCGAAAACAGACAAAATAGGTATGACCCCCTCTTAAAGAATGGCTTTGAGTTGCGAAACAAAACTTCACAACCAACAAACGTCAAATTATCACAACGTAAATTAACGCGTACAATAATTTTCCCCATAACGTCGGCGACAAACTAGTACGCACCATTTTTCCTAGTAAACACGAAAATTAGGCCACGTAAATTCAGTAGGTGTGTACTATAGCGTGGAGACGCAGCCAGATGGGCAAAATAAAACGAATTAGTCCAGATTATTTGGATTTTATTGGACTTTTTATCTTTTGCACTCGCTTTGCTCTCGATCGTCTTCTGAATGAAAAATAAACGAACAAAGAGCCTAGGGATGCGCGTTTCAAATTTCGAATCCAAAACCAGCCAGTAGTAGCATAACCGACCTCCATGCTACATCATCCCCCCAGACGCACCCAGATGGGCAAAATAAAACGAATTACTCCAGATTATTTGGATTTTATTGGACTTTTTATCTTTTGCACTCGCTTTGCTCTCGATCGTCTTCTGAATGAAAAATAAACGAACAAAGAGCCTAGGGATGGGCGTTTCAAATTTCAAATCCAAAACCAGCCAGTAGTAGCATAACCGACCTCCATGCTACAGTACACACCAGAACGTACGTACTAGAATTACAAAGACTAGATTATGACGCTGATGGATTTTTCTTATAGTATTTTCATTTTAAGGGTAGAGTTTATTAATCTTGATACAACACAGGTAGGCGTCCGCGTCCGAGTGGTCAAGGCGCATTTGCATACGCCATCATATTTATGTAGTAGTAATAGAATAGCGCGCCCGCGCTTACCTCAGGCCCCGATGGCAATCAACTCGCGCGTACTGTACGTACCTCCCATCGACGGCCGTGAACAGGGTGGCGTCCATGCCAAGCTCCCTGAAGCTCAGTTCCATCAGCCGCCTCCTCTCCGACCGCCGCTCCAAGTTGATCATGTATATCTCATCGACTCCGTATTTCCATGGCTTTGGGTACGTCACATACTCCTCCATGTCCTCTTGTAGAGGGAGTGGAGTGCCGCGACTTATCGCTTCCAGTTTAATGTTCAGCAGTTGATCCAGGTCGTTGATAAGGGGATCGTTGTCTTCGAGAGGCACTTGCAGGAATCCATAGTCATGGTCGTTACAAACGTTCAGTTTTATACCTGCACATAATAATTATAACGATACTATAATTGCAAGCAAATGTTAACACATTAATGCCCCCAACACATATGCGCGCTTTGCGAACTTTATACCGGTGTCCAGACCATATTATACATATGCGTTACATCATGTATGGCCGCATCGCGAACGAACTAAAAGTGAGAAATGCCCTCCCATTTGAGATTACAAATACATAAGAAAGTTTTTTCCTAAATCGAATTTCTTCAGCTGTAAGGCACACCGGTGCGAATTCCTCGGATAATTAGACCAAATAGGTTCTAAATTATCTTCCCTACCCGCCAACCCTCTTTGCGAACCGTCTTTCTAACACCCTGTATATTATTGTACAGGGTGTCCCGTGGCAGATTTAGGATTTTCAATTTAAAATGATTGAAAAGTAGAGTTGTGCGGATTTCATTTCTTAAAAATTATTTCATTCACATGTTGACCATCACGTCGGACACACTCTTGAAACCTAGCTTCAATATCCCGTTGAATTAGTGATGTTGGAATACCATTAATCACATGAATTAATGATGGTGATGTTGTTATCTTAAGGTACCCCGATGGTACAGAGGGCCCTCGTGAGACGCCGCACAGTGTGCCAGCTCCATAGTAACGGGTGGACAAAATTATTTCAGTATTAAAATTAATAAAAAAACGCTGTAATTAATCTTAGTCAGGCCACAAAATAGCTAATATTTGGTAATTTGCTTTATATTTACACAATTTAGTGCTTCCTCGATACTTATTACTAATCGAATGAAGGAATGATTCAATAAATCTTGCAAATTAATTGAAATGACTTCCTTTGACTCTGAAAATGCACTCTATGGCAGATAGCATTCTTTATTAACACTTTTTTATAAGATGGAAATATCCATTTGTCTACCGTTCTTATGATATTGTATCGATACACAGACAGCTGAGCCTCTAACAAGACACAAAGAGCTAGGTCTGTTACCGATCGTTCACGTTAAGTTCTAAGACATGATTTTAATTCCTGAGAAGCTTCTCGTGCAACACTAATAATTGCTATATCAACTTCTCCATCTTTGCGGTATTTTTTAGATGCTACAAAAGATAACTTACTAGCGAAATATGGCTTATTTCGCAAATGTTCAGTTTTTCGCTTTTTTGTTTTGTTAAAGACCTTATTAAAATCTGTGTTACGGCTACTCTTAGGTGGGCAGTTGAACAATGGAAATTATCCATTTCCACTCAATCAAGTAACATTTTGGCCGTAAAACCTGTCTTTTTTTTTGACTAACTTCGGCATAACTTGCTTTTCACCTCATTAAAAAAAAATTCAGACTTTTTTAATAATGCCACTTTATCTGTAAAGCTATTTGTACGCACGATAATTGAATAAATAAAATTTAAGCCAATAAAAGACAAATTTTTAACAGAATTAGCAAATATTCGGTCAAACTACTGGAATAACAACGAAAATGTTAATAAATCTCGAAAAGGCGCAAATTTGCGCAACTTTTTAAGGTGTATTATAGAACTACACAATGTAAGGAACATTTTAACATAAGTTTCCAAAAGGTGATATATAGAAACACTAAACAAAAAGTCTTGTTAAGATTGAAAATGCAACAAAAACGTTATTTAGGTATCTTTAACCCTAAATATTAATAAAACTACATACGTGAGCATAAAATGATTCATATTGTTCGATAGCACATACTTTCAGTATTTAAAGATATATTCAGTTTAATTCCAAAGTTACTTGTAAATAAAGTTATAACGAAAAATCTCGACACTTATTTATTCACAAAACACATAGTTTTACTACGGATTGTTACACTTCACATCAAGATAAATCGCTAATGTCAATGTTATTTACCTACATTTTTGTAGCATATGGTACATAGGACATCTAGTTATAAATCCCAATAGATATTATAAATCTACCTTCAACATAAAAAAATGATTTTTGTCCACCCTCGGCCACACCGTGCGCCGCCACCTCTCCCTGTCCTGCGCCTGGTGTTCTATTTCGCACCAACTCAACCCGGCTGCTCGTAGCTCAGCCAGTGGCGTAGCGTGGGTTTCTGCCGCCCGGGGCAAAAACTGATGTTGCCGCCCCCTTATCTTTTTGCGAAGACTTACAGAAAAAATAAAGGAGCGAGCGCAGTGAGCTCGAAATTTTTTTGCACATTTATCCGGGTTGTGATTAGTCATTTTTTGGTTTACCCACGCAAAAATAGAAACTTAGAGCAAGCGAAGCGAGCTCGACTTTTACTCCTCAATACGAACCGGTTGGAGACAGAGCTTTTTACGTATCTACAAAACTTGTGCACAGGAACCTAAGTAAAAGCTATGGATTGAGCGAAGCAAGCTCGAAATTTTTAGCACCACATCTTAGATGTGGTCAGAACTCTTTAGGATCATGGTAATAAAATTGCAAAGTAATTAAATTAGAAACTTGAGCTAGCGAAGCGAGCTCGACTTTTCTCTGCTCTAAGAATTGGTTATAGACAGAGCTCAATCAATCGACATTTTTCCCGAATTTGCCGCCCCTGTCAAGGTGCCGCCCGTGGCATTTACCCCCCTGCCCCCCCCCCCCCCTCGCTACGCTACTGAGCTCAGCGTCGACGCTGCGGCGCCACGTGTGTGCGGGTCGCCCTGGTCGTCTGCTTCCACCAGGCTCCCACGTGAAGGCGACTCTGGCGGAGTGGCAGACACGGCGGCGGCGGCGGCGGACATGAATAAATAAGAATAAATAACCCGAACGAATGACGAAGCTAGCGCGGCCCCTCCCCAACTCCCCCTTTCAACGGCTACAGAAAAATTTTAAATTTATAACCTAAATCTGCCACGGGACACCCCTGTTTTTTTTTAAATCATCGACATTTTTCAATTATGAAAATAATTTAAAGTGATGAAAATTATGAAAATGGTCAACATTTGGATGAAATAATTATTAAGAAATGAAATCCGCACTACCCTACTTTATAATAATAGGGGAGCGGACTGCATAAAATATATTTTAGTTTTATCTTCTTAGTAAAAAAAACATTTGAAAATAACGCTATTTTTAGTTTTTTTTAATGCTAGAATACTCTTTTTAATAACATGATGAACTATAAAAAGTAATGCAATGTTGATGACGTCACTTGTGGGTATTTAGTACAATTTTTCATACTTCGCGCGCGTTTTGACGTTCGATTAAAAGTTGCTAATATAACTAATTGTCCCGGACTGTCCGATCCCCTATTGTTAAAATAATTTTTTATCTCTGATAGTTTACTTTTTATTCGAATTTAAAATCCTAAATCTGCGTGACACCCTGTATAACTTATTTTCGAATGCTAGATATTCTATACGCTTACCATTATTCTTGGAGTTAATTGCGAACGTAATAATGTCATCTTCAGGACCGTCGTAGTTGTTGACTATGCGAGGGTCATACGTGAGCGTGTCAGACTCCCGTCTCCTTAGAGAGATCAGCACCGCAATGTGTACCATGGGCACGTCGAAGCAGCCCGTCTTGTCTTTGTTCAGAATAGGCTTGTACTCGTCTGTTCTCTCGTAGTAGTAGTTCTCACTCATTCCACACCTAGACAGTTGATCAAAGTTAGGCCCGGAATCTATCAAGAAACAGTTGAATTGTTCAGTTTTCTTGGCTTGACAGAATCAAGCTATTTTATTGGTTGATTTTACACATCTGCGCTCTGCTTTAACGGATTCCGGTCCTTATACTTATAATCGTAATAACATAACATCACATAATACATACAGTTTATAAACTTAAATGCGTTACATATTTTAGAGTGTGCTTCAGACTCGACTGGGCGCGGGGACACTGTGCCCAGAAGATAGACCATCCAAGTGACTCAGGGGTGGAGGCGCCCAACTGGATTGAGATGGCACCCACAAGAGATGAATATGTACCTACATACATATACTCACGCCATTATCTCACATGGGTAGGCAGAGCCCCACCATATGCTACGATTCTGACATACTCTCACCTCATCTACTTTCATACATCTCTTCATGCACTTCCGTTGGTAGAGGGTGCTTGGCAACATGTCCTTTTTGAGAGTATCCGCAACGTCTTGTTATAATACGATATTAATTTGTGTAATAAATATTTTATTGACCCTACTTCATGCAAAATATGAGTAAAAATATTAAAAAACATAAAAGAAGAAATAAAAAAACTAAAATATTTAAGGTCCAAATTCAGCAAAGCGGAGCTGTCTAAAAACAACTAATTGAATTGCTACAATTTTCTCCCACGTCAGAATCATGCCTATTTTATTTATACACATCTTGATTATTACATCTCCGCTCGGTACAAAAACACTTTCCAGACTTCTATAAACATATTTAAGTTGTAATATGCAGAAAGCTAATATTTTTTAAAACATGCATACAAGCATTAGCTTAACAAGTTGGAAACTAACCAAAAATTTGAATAAAGCCCGTCTGAGACGAGCATGGGAGCTACTATGGTGAATTCCTTACTAACTAGATGTTTGAGAGTCGAGGGGTCTGTCAGGTACGCATCCGCATCCAACATCTGTGGGGATACATTTATTTTTACACACATAATGATAGTTTTAGAAACTC
Organism: Agonopterix subpropinquella; assembly: GCA_922987775.1. Classification (NCBI taxonomy): domain Eukaryota; kingdom Metazoa; phylum Arthropoda; class Insecta; order Lepidoptera; family Depressariidae; genus Agonopterix; species Agonopterix subpropinquella. Next base: position 30,179,034 of record OV277693.1, read on the forward strand.
CTTGAAAATATTATTTAAGTCTCAAACAATAATTCTTAATTTGTAACCGACTACAAATAAGTATAGTTACTACCCGTTCACGACCAGTTGGCCGTCGATGACCGTTACAAAATTTCCTCACAGGCACATTAATTGGTCCCGTCGACAAAAAGCGATATTAGTGACCGGGACGGATGTGCCGTACGTGGTTGCGTTGCTAAAGGTTATAAAATTGCGTTTATTAGGGTCTCTTAGGGGTGCGGTGCGGGGAAGCGGGAAGGGAGGTAGCGGCCAACTCGAAGTGAATGACTAGTATAATGTGGCTACACAGTAATGTGGCTAAGCCATAGTGTAAAGAACTAATAGTGGTGAAGCTCAGCGGTCGCTGAAGGCCAATCGTGCGGAGCGTGCAGAGGAGTGCGTCCCGGCCCACGCTGCCTGCGCGCGTACCCTAAGAGCGAATTGAGTTAGAGTACGCCCGTCTCCCGCCGTACCCCGCACGCCGCGCGGGCATAGACCCGCCGCGACCGCTAAGCTTCATCACTTATTTTATTTACACTATGGCTATGCAGTTGTAAGTGGTGAAAAAGTTTTCGTAAATTGCACATAAATTAAGCATATAGTGGGCTTCTTAGAAAAGTGGGGTTGAAAGGATCTCGGTGTCCTCTTCGATGAACAGTTCAGCTTTCGCCCGCACTACGAGCAGATAGTAAAGAAGGGTAACAAACTACTAGGATTTATAACTAGAACCAGCTTTCTTTGTCTCTATTACAGCCTCGTACGAAGTACACTCGAGTATTGTTCAACAGTGTGGTCACCATACTACGCTGTTCACACTCAGACAATCGAAGGTGTGCAGAAGAAATGCCTCGCTATTCTTTCATATAAATTATACCTCAGTGGCACCCTAAAAGATTATAATCAAAGGCGCAAAAGATTCAAAGTTGAATCTCTTGAAGCCCGGCGTAAACAGCAGGACCTACTTTGCCTTCACAAAATTTTGCACTCAACCATAGACTCGCCTGCGCTGCTCTCGTTCCTCAAAATAAATATTTACTAAAGATGTCGCGTCCCCAGGCCTTTCTCACTGCAAGTCTACAAAAATAACACTTCCTTTTATAACCCTATCACCCGAATGTGCCGCCAGTACAATGAATTAGTTGATTCGAGCATCGATGTTTTTGATTCCTTTAACCGTTTCTAAAGAAATTTATCTCAAAAATGTCCTCCACCCCTCCTAGATTTTAAATGTTTTCATGTTCTTTGTAAGCACTGTTTTATTTGTGTAGCCTATTTTCTTAAATTAATTTTTCACTTGAAAATTGATCTAAAAGCCTTTAAATTTAATCAAATCAAAAAGTAAAACAACTTGTAATTACCTACTATACCTAAGTTTTGTCTAAAATGTTACCGATCGTGCTGTGCACATTGTTTTGGATCACGTCTAGAATTAAAACCATTTCCTGTACTTTTTATAATGTTTACGACTGTGATCTGTTTATGTGCCTAATAAATAAATAATAATAAATAATAAATAAATAATAGCTGAGGCGGTAAGAGTAGTTCTATTCCCACCATAGACAAAAAATGATCCTGAAACATAAAGTTTGGTGTTTGCACTTTTAGGCCACAGCAGATCGGTGCAAAACCAATCTTGCAACAGCCGTGCGAATATTTATGTCAAATGAATGCTTCTAAGTGCAGTGGTTTTGATTGTTACTTTGTAATTTATGATGTAACTAGCGACCCGCCCCGGCTTCGCACGGGTGCAATGCTGATATAAACCTTCCTCTTGAATCACTCTATCGATTTAAAAAACCCGCATCAAAATCTGTTGTGTACTTTTAAAGATCTAAGCATACATAGAGACAGACACACAGCGGGAAGCGACTTTGTTTTATACTATGTAGTGATGGACCTTTGCTTCTCAATGCTTAAACATGAAATACACAAACACCTGTGCATGACACAAGTAATCATGGCAAAACTTGTAATGTGTTGTAACTCGAATTTGTACTTACAAATATATAATCTGCCCACATTTTCCTGGCAAAGTTCAGAGCTTGCTCTCGAAGATGTATGACGTGTTGGAAGTGCCCGGGGCTCCAGTGCACGGCAGAGCGCTCGTCCGCATGCAGCCGTCCGCTCGACGCATTTGTATGCAAGTACACTCCATTGTACTCATGACCGTGCTTCTCGCACCATTTATCTAATATCTCCACACTATTGTCCTCATTGTAATCACTGTAAATCCTGGATAAAAGAAAATTTACGGATTTTTTCTCAGCCACCAAGGAGATAGGCAAAGGAAGGTTCGAAGTTTCGAACAGAAAGGCATGGCATATGCTCCAACTATATTTCCCCAGGGGGAATATTTAGTGTTGTTCTGAAAGCTCAGAACAGTCATGTTTCACTAGTAGTACCAAAACTGCCACTAGTAATGGACAGTGGGTACAATGCATGCCTTGTAACTGAAGCATGCAGGTTTCCTCACAATGATTTTTTCACCGAAAAGCCAGTGGTGCAACATATGGTAAATAATTTCCTAAAACCACATTAGTACGAGTCGGCCTGGACGGGGATCGAACCATGGCAAGGCACAGCCCAAAAAAATTGTATAAGCTCACTGTTCTGTTTGTTACTAAGTGAGCTAACCAGCAATAGAGCTGCCAATTGTAACGAGGCATTTTTGAAACTGAAATTTTTAGTGACTTGATTGTGTGTCTAAATTTTTATTAGTAATCGAAGAATTCTTAGAATATTTTCCAGTTTTTCTAATAGGTAGGTATGTGTTTGAACAATTGCATATTATAGTATAAAAGAATAATGCTCACAGGCAAATTAAACTTAGTATACCAAACATAAGTTAGGCTTTTTATTATGGCAACCATACAACGAACGACGGCACTAACATACTTATAACATCCTAGTTTGGTAGTACAGCATGGTAAACATTACACCAACCAGCACTGGTAGCATGCCAACCCGCGAAAGCCATGATACTGCTTTATCACGTCTTGTATCTCGTTTGTTCGCGCGCAAAAGAAAGAGAGGAAAGACGTGATAAAGCCGTATCACGGCTATCGCGGGTTGGCATGCTACCAGTGCAGGTCGGTCATGACAGTATAAATAAAGGTGAATCTAAACTATTATAAAACTGTAACAGAAATGTGTCTTTACATTGAATTTTTACATTTAAAAAATTACGACATGGTTTTTACCTGTCCCTGATTCCAAATCACCAATTTTTGGATTTTTTGTGTGTCTGTTTGTTTGTTTGTTTGGGTGTTTGTTTGTTCGAGTATCACGCAAAAACTACTGAACCGATTTTGGTGAAACTTTTTTTGTTTGATAGCTTATCATCTGACTTAAAATCTGGTATACAGGGTGTCCGGTAAGTAATGGATAACCTTGCACCGGCTGATAGAGGACCTGGACCAGACCAAACCAGTCCAGAAACTGGACTTTCATGTCCAGTAAAAGTGCCACGGTTTTCGAGATATTTGGACTTAAACATTTTTTCTGACATTTGGTACTATCAGTTTAAAATAACAATGTGCATGACCTTGAAGGGCCGTTCGATAACTTCACTCGGTTGTAAAGGAATATAGACTCTATGTAAAGGAAATAATCATTTGAATGACTCGAGTGAAGTTCGTGTTATTGAGTGACGTCACATTTGCAGGCGAGGTCATGCACATTTTTATTTTAAACTGATAGTACAAAAGAAGAGATTTTTACAGTCCACTTTTTGCATAATATTCTCTAAGAGTGGTGCTACCAGACGTGCATGAGAAAGATAGTATAGCTAGGGTTGTTCTATTAAAAAAATAATCTTAAAGTCAACTTTAAACTTTTCCTCGAATTTTTACCTAAGTTTGAGCATGTGTGGTCTAAAAAAATGTATGGCGACCAGGGTGGCTAACTTTACCAAAAATGCCCTATTTAGTGCTGATTTTAAAATGGTACAGCACATGCTATTTGTTTGTTTAAAAATAAAGATACTGCTATTAAAGCTGAACTGGAGCTATTTTTGCAGTATCCGAGTTTTTCAAAATTAAGACTTACAAGGCGGTAATTGATTTGACAATTATGTTGGAAGGTGGGGTAAAGCCTTAATAGAGCCATGGCCAAGGTTAGGCCAATGAGGAGAGGGTGGTATGGCAGCCAGAAATTTTGACTTCATCAAGAGAAGCGTCGGTATGACCTGGATACAATTGACGCAGGATCGACAAAGATGGTGAAATGGGAAGGAGGTTTATGTCCTGTGTGGATACGGATGATGACGACGACGAGGGTAACATTAATGAAAAAGTAGTAGAAATTGTTGAAAATTATTTAATTAGTATGAAATAGTAATTAAATGAATAAATTTCTTTCCTTCTGCCCCGACTACATGATTCGAACGTACAAGTTTTAGAACGTATGAGGCAGTCAAAAAGTTTTTCGCACCAGCGTACTTCGCTACGACAGTCTTCGAAACTGCATAATATGACTCCCTTGAAGCAGTATCCTTAATTCGAGGAAAAGTTTAAAGTTGACTTTAAGATTTGTTTTTTTAATAGAACAACCCTAGCTATACTAACTTTCTCATGCACGTCTGATAGCACCACTCTTAGAGAATATTATACAAAAAGTGGACTGTAAAAATCTCTTCTTTTGTGGCCATGGTGGTCAAAAGAGTAACAATGTTACCATATTTCAGAAAAAATGTTTTAGTCCGAATATCTCGAAAACCGTGGCACTTTTACTGGACATGAAAGTCCAGTTTCTGGACTGGTTTGAGGTCCTCTATCAGCCGGTGCAGGGTTATCCATTACTTACCGGACACCCTGTATAATTTATGCGGACGAAGTCGCGGGTAAAAGCTCGTAAATAAATAAGTATAAATACTGGCATTAACATTCTGTTATCGTAAGTTCATGACCTGAAGATTTAAAAAATAGGTCAACCAACATTTCCTCCAAAACGCCGCGCCTGTAGCGAAAATAACCTTGTAAAAAAACATTTTAATGCCAGTAATGGGTCAACCAAGAAAAAATTACTTACCAGATATAAAGTCTGTCCTTAGGATAGTCTAGTTTCCCTAAACAACTGAGGAAATAGGGCAGCGTGTGGGCTTTGTTACGGACTAGGATAGATATGCCGACAGTCGGCCACTTGTGAGACCCGTCCCCGACATTTGCAGCGATGCTCGCGACCAACACACTGCAGCGGTATGATACAAACGCATATAATAACACTCGCGTTAGTAAACCCATTTGGAACTTTCTGTTAATTAATTATATACAGAAAAACCCGCCTTTTCAAAACAGAAAACGCCAACAAAACCAAAGAGATTTTTTTTTTTTTTGGTTCAGTTCAAGGTAAAGCGATTATAGTATCGCATACAACCGATGTCAGGAATAAATACTCTCATTTATAGCAAATAAAACGTTGGTGTTCGACGTTTCAACGCTTCTTTGGAGTTTTTGGAGGCAATTGAGAAACGCAGGAAACGCAGAGAAGTCCACAGGAAAGAGGTGAACCGACCGCTTGCCGCGCTACAAAAGAACGGAACACTTTTCCTGTTCACGACCCACACCATCATATTTCACTGAACTGTATATTGTTCACTTGCACGACACTTTGTTACGCAAAACAACACCGATTTTACGAACCAAAACTCACTATAAACAATAAAAATTCGATGAAATATGAGGACTCCAAACGTATCTGTTCAAATCCCGCCAAAAACTCCCAAAACCAAAGAGAATATAACGGCGCCCGTAATGACCAGCCCATCAAAGGCCACCCGGATAATTGCCAACCACGTAATGTCCGACCCAGTAATTCGTGACCAAGGTTTGGTTTGCTTTGCTGCGTTTTATTGGGCTGGCAAATACGTGCTGGACATTAACAGTCCGAGCCAACAATGCTCAGCACCGTAATGCCCAGCCCGTATTCCGTGACCAAAGGTTCAAAATTGGTTCCAATTACTGGCCTGGACACTATGTGGCCGGCAATTACGGGCTGGACATTACAGGTCCGAGACAATAATGCTCAGCCAAATAATGTCCAGCCCTGTAATCCGTGTACAAGATGGCGTCTTTTTTTTTTTTAAGAGCTTGTAGTTTGTATATAAAGCGGGCCATTCCAGTACCGTTTTTAACTGAAATGCAGTTGGCATGGTATTCCTAGTTGATAAACAGTGACACATTTGCAAGTTGAACACAAGAAATCACTATAATAGATATTTTATATGCGGAGAAACTTCGCGAAAATTTCAAGTTGTTTTTAAACAGTAAAAATATTATTTTTCCATTTTTTTTTTAATACGTCAAAGCGATTTGTTGTCTGCTCGCTCGCTGTCATCTCATCTGTCAATTTCTGTCTGTCATTTTCTTGTAAAAACTGAATACGAAAAGCGGACCTAAATATTTAAATTTTAATTTAACGTACATTCATAAATAAGCTAGGTAGGTATTTACTAATTGTTTTAACTTATAGCCGTGAATATAATTATACTTACCAACATTTACATACAGACTAAATAGGTAGTGGACCTACAAACGGGAAATTCTAAGATGGACACTCTGACGGAATGTTTCTTTGGATACTACATACCAACGACGGAAATCCGCTTCGCTTGTAATTACAACAAGTGATAGGTAGGTACCTACTAAACAACAACTCGTGTTATATTTTGCAGGCAGGATCGCGGCAGGAGCAGGAATAAACTTTTGTCATATCACCAATAACTATAATATTATTCAGGATTACGGCAGAAGTAGGAATAAACTTTTATCATATCACCAATAACTATAATATTATTCCACAGGACTAATAAAAGGAATGAAAGTCGAGTGAATGCAGTTGAAATGCGCTCCCTACAAAGTGTGTGTGGTATTAGGTTGATCGAATCAAGAACAGTGTGATAAGGGATTGGTTTAAGTTAAAGGATGATATATAGTATTGTTACGGCCGCTGTCAGACGTCAAACGTAAAGAAGGCATTCGAAAATTCGGCCGGCTCATTAACAATCGCCGTGGTCCTACGGTCTAAGGTTCCGCCTCCCATGCTAGGGGGTGACGGTTCGAATCCGATCCGCGCCAAAAATATTTCTAGAATTTTGTGTTTTTAGAAATGTTCTAGAAGGTAGAGAGAGAAGGAATATTTAAAAAGGGACCAAAAGGTCTAGGGGTGTCTAGGAACTTCGAGAAAGGAGGCGAAATTACGAATATTTGAAAAGAACCAGAAAAGTGGGCGTGTCTTCGATCGGTTTCGAAAAAGGAACGCGGGGTTAGAACTATCTGGAGGAAAACAATCGAGTAAAGAAAAGAAGATCGAAAAAAGGGTATTCCGGAATGTTCTGCGGGATATAAAAAGGCGGCGAATTTCGACTGGCGGGAGTATTTGATTTAACAGTGAACAGTGCGAAACAAAAGGAAGAAAAGTAAAAGTGGAAAAGTACTAGTGAAGAGAAAAGTGCTAAGAGTGGAACAGTGAGTAGACTAGTGTCAGTGTAGAGCGTGACGTCATAGTGTCGGTGTAGTACGTGACGTCATAGTGTCAGTGTAGTGCGAGACGTCATAGTGTCGTACGTCGTGACGTCATAGCCGTGACGCGTGTCGTGTCGTCACAGTAGTGACGTAGTGGACTGTGAACAGTGACAGTAAGTGGTGCACGGGGAATCCCTGCGAGGAGGACCCGGTGAAGTGAACCGTATAGGGGAACCTCTGCGAGGTGGACCGTTTGTAAGTGTATCCCAAATAAACTCTGTAAAATTGGACTCAGCGTTTAACTCCAATCCCGGAACCCGTCGCTCGTAACATTTGGTGTCAGAAGTGTGGGATTGGAGTAAGATGCCGCTGGTGCCAAAGGAGTTAAAGGGAGTCACCACCCGGGCCATGTCGGAAGCGCGCCAGGAAGGTGCGAGCCCTGCAACTGAGGTGCAGCGAACTCCGGAGAGACGACCTGAGGGAGGTGAAGTGCAGCGCACTCCGGAAAAGAACCCAGGGAACTTCCTCTATCAAATCCAACGCATGATGGAGGAACAACTGCGCGCACTGAAAGATGATCAGGCTCGCCGGCAGGAGGAACAGGCGCGCCGGCAGGAAGACCAAATGCGCACAATGCAGGAGGCGCTTCATAAAGATATCACGAAAGGCTTGCAACAGGCGGTAGAGAGAGTCGAAGCCGTAGAAGGGAGGTTGGATCGTGTGAAGGGAGAGCTCGAAGGGAGGTTAGATCATGTAAAGGGTGAGTTCGGAGGGAGGCTGGATCGTGTAGAGGGTGAGTTCGCCAAGATCCGGCGAGAGGTTGAGCAGAGCAGATCTCATAGTCGTGTCGCTGCTGTTTTTGACTCACCCATTCAACCGAAAGGTGTCAAGACTCCGGTTTACGATGGACTGACGTCATGGCCCGCCTTTAAGCTACAGTTTGAGGCAGCGATGAAAGTTAATGGCTGGGGCAAGGAGGAGGCGGAGCCTGCGTTGATCTTAGCACTCCAGGGGCAGGCTCTCACAGTACTAGAAGCCGTGGGTGCTGGAGGAAACCTGTCGTTCGACAATCTTTTCGGAGTTCTGGAGGCTAGATTCGGCGATGGACATCTCGAACGCGTGTATCGGGCGCGGTTGAAGGAACGTAACCAACGTGCTGACGAGAGTCTGCAGCAATGGTCCGTGGAAGTGGAGAAGCTCGTACGGAAGGCTTTTCGGTCATCACCGGCAGTCATCGATGACATGCTCCTGCAGACCTTTACGGATGGGATATGGGACCCGGAGGTGCGAGCTGCAGTGCGACTTGGGCACCATGTTACACTCAGGGACGCGGTTGCTCATGCATTGGAAGTGGAAGCTGTACGTCAGGATCCTCGTTCCGGTCGACGCAGGGAGATTGTGGTGACTGGAGCGTCAGCGCCGAGAAATCGGAGTGACAATTATTTATGCTACGAGTGTGGTAGCTCCTGTCCGAACCGATCAGGCCGCCGTTATGTGTGCTACAAGTGTGGAGAACGAGGGCATATTCGCAGCTCCTGCCCGGGGCGCACAGGCCGTCGTTATGTGTGCTACGAGTGTGGTGAACGGGGGCATATTCGCAGTTCCTGCCCGAAGCGTACAGGTCGTCGGGACATAGGGGTCTCGACTGATGAGCAGCAGGAGAACTGGAGGACGTTGGCCGGCTATGTTGCAGACCCAATCATTAGAGTCAGGCAAATATCGGATGGAGATAGTCTGCTAGTTGAAGGGGAGGTCAATGGTAGAATCTGTCAACTAGCTGTGGATACCGGAGCTTCGAGGACGGTGGTCAATGCTCGACTGATAAGCGAAATGGAAGGTTATCAGGAGAAACGACTTCTGCAGCGAACCAAACTACAGTTAACGACTGCGACCGGCCAGCGCATACCAGTTAAGGGGGAGTTGGGAGTTTCGATTACGATCGGCGAGACTCTTTTCAAACATGAGGTAATTGTAGCTGAGATAGTGGACGATTGCATCATTGGCTTGGATTTCTTACAAAATCACCAGTGCGACATAGACATGAAGAACAGAGTGCTACGATGTAACACAGAGGAGGTTCCGATGAGATGTGGATCATCGGGAAAGGTCTACTGTGTGAAAAGAACGGTTCTCGAGCCTAGATCACAGAACTTGGTACCTGTTGTTTTGCCCAAGAGTAACGATGGGAGCTGTGCTGTGATGGAAAAGGTTGAAGCTGGGACTTGTTGGATTCCGGTGAGGAAAGTTGTTGGACCAGTTTCTTCTGCTCCGATCCTGATACCTAACGTTGGAGATATGGACCTGACGATTGGGAAGGGGGAGGTTGTTGATCACTGTGGAGATAATCCTCCTAGGAAGCAGAAGGCTGAGAGGGATGTCGTATCGAAAGTTGTAGAAGACTCCAACAAGGACCTGGCAAAGCCACAGGCTGTGATAGCGAAGAACTCGCTCTCTAAGAACGGCGCACATGTTGGTAAAATAGACCTGGTGAAGCATGCGAACAATACAGGAGACGTAGCGCCAGTCAATCAGCAGCTTAGGCGCATTCCGTTTGCTCGTAAGAAGAAGAAGCGTCCGAAGTTACAATCAAGTTGGAAAAGGCCATATGAGGTAGTGACCAGGATAAATGACGTCACCTATCGAATTCGACGATCGCCAAGGAGCCCGTTGAAGATAGTGCACGTGGACCGGTTGGCTCGATATTTCGGCAGTAACGATGCTCGGGACGAGCAGAACTAAGGGAGGGGCAGTGTTACGGCCGCTGTCAGACGTCAAACGTAAAGAAGGCATTCGAAAATTCGGCCGGCTCATTAACAATCGCCGTGGTCCTACGGTCTAAGGTTCCGCCTCCCATGCTAGGGGGTGACGGTTCGAATCCGATCCGCGCCAAAAATATTTCTAGATTTTTGTGTTTTTAGAAATGTTCTAGAAGGTAGAGAGAGAAGGAATATTTAAAAAGGGACCAAAAGGTCTAGGGGTGTCTAGGAACTTCGAGAAAGGAGGCGAAATTACGAATATTTGAAAAGAACCAGAAAAGTGGGCGTGTCTTCGATCGGTTTCGAAAAAGGAACGCGGGGTTAGAACTATCTGGAGGAAAACAATCGAGTAAAGAAAAGAAGATCGAAAAAAGGGTATTCCGGAATGTTCTGCGGGATATAAAAAGGCGGCGAATTTCGACTGGCGGGAGTATTTGATTTAACAGTGAACAGTGCGAAACAAAAGGAAGAAAAGTAAAAGTGGAAAAGTACTAGTGAAGAGAAAAGTGCTAAGAGTGGAACAGTGAGTAGACTAGTGTCAGTGTAGAGCGTGACGTCATAGTGTCGGTGTAGTACGTGACGTCATAGTGTCAGTGTAGTGCGAGACGTCATAGTGTCGTACGTCGTGACGTCATAGCCGTGACGCGTGTCGTGTCGTCACAGTAGTGACGTAGTGGACTGTGAACAGTGACAGTAAGTGGTGCACGGGGAATCCCTGCGAGGAGGACCCGGTGAAGTGAACCGTATAGGGGAACCTCTGCGAGGTGGACCGTTTGTAAGTGTATCCCAACGATATCAATGTACTGTACCAGTACTAGATACGGTGTTCAGTAGGAACTGCATGTTACTCTGCAATGCGGTTGTGTTACCGCATTGATGTTAGTTTACTCTATGCTAATGGGAATGACAAACCAATCTGAATACCAATCTGTCATTATTTTCAATAATCATTTTAATTTTATATTAATGTATTTAAATTAGTTATCACTATAAAAACCGCCTGAAAGTTGTTTTACGGGATACTTTTATTCGAATATAAGGTAAGTATGTAAAATTATAAGGATATGTAATTATTAATTTAAATTTTAGAAAATAGGTAAGTCTATTAATTTCCTCAAGATTGGGTAAGTCCATTACTTTTTGTATCGTTTCGGCACTCAAAAAGCGACATTTAAGGAAAAGAGACGGGTATTAATGATCATAGATGAATCAAGAGACTTAAATCAGAGGGCACAAAATAGGCACAATACATGCACAATATCAAAGAGAATATAATATCACTACGTCACAATATAATGAACTTAAGGCGGGTGCCAGACGAGGATTGAAATTGAAAATGACGCTAAGATCGTTCATACTTGAGATTATATTTTTATACTTGTTCATGGTAAAAATATTAATGCGAAAACAATTATTTGATTTACCTTTTACCTCGAGATGAAAAAGATTTATTGACAGCTAAAGTCATCATCGCGACTTAGCGTTTTAAATTCTCATTGATCGCGACCGGGCACAGTGGATCCGTTCTGAAAAAAGACGGACTTAGGACCTAAAGTCGGAATTTCGTGCTGATTTTTTTTTAAAGAAGAGATAATAACTATCCTAGTAACTTTTATTCTTTCAGTAAAATCTATGGGATGCATGGTTTATGAGAAAAAAAATTATAAATTTTTTTTGTATGGAGAAGAACACCTTTTATTTTATTTCTTGACTTTGTTCAATTCGGGACGGGATTGGCTTACGTTTTATGAAAGACCAAATAATACTGGACCCAAAAAAAAACTAGTGCAGTCACTTGCAGCGAAGCGAGAAATTAAGTGTCAAAAATTTCATTTTTTTTTCCGCATATTTTGCAAAGAGTGCACGTTTTTGCCAAACTTTTTGTATATTTTCGTGTACCTGTTGCTAAATTAAACATTTTAATGTCATTTTTAGGCAGAAATAATCAAGATGATAGGTACTTTTTTTTTTACTTTGCTGATTTCATTGTTGTAATTGAAGAAAAGGGACTACTATCGGTCAAGGAGAAGAGAAATTCCGACTTTAGGTCCTAAGTCCGTCTTTTTTCAGAACGGATCCACTGTGCTGGGTTACGGTTAGCAACAAGATTTACATCTCCGTGGTCTCCTTACTATTTTTCTTTTCATTCGCATAGTATTATTTAATTTGTGTATCTTTTTTCACTGATTATCTTAATGTTTGTTTCGTAGTAATCTGTTCACAGTTCACACAATCAAAAGTTATGAGTAAGTATCTAATTCTGCACGTAAGTAGTAGAGGATGCCCAGATAGTAGGTATAAATACCCAACATAAAAATGAACTGTCGCATCTGTCTTGGCTGGTGATGCTCTTTGACCAAATTATAGTAGTTTCTGTTTTATGTAAACTAGATGGCACTAATGTTCCCAAAGAGTTTTGGAACAACTTGTTTGTTTGAACGTGCTTGTCTATCGCTAGAGTTCATGTCTATGGTGTATCCCAAATAAACTCTGTAAAATTGGACTCAGCGTTTCACTCCAATCCCGGAACCCGTCGCTCGTAACAGTATCAAGGATTGAGATTGGATTGCATGCTTAGATGGTTCGGTCACATAGAGAGAATGAATGAAAGAAGACTTACAAATGAAATTTATCATGCAAAGGAGAGCGGAAGTGTTGGGAGAGGCTGTCCTAGGAAACATACCACGATCAAATCAATTATCTTTTCCAAAAAGGACAAGTGCGTAGAACCCTCAATCGACGGAAGTGCATGAAAAGATGTATGAATGTCAATGAGGCTAGAGAGGTGTGTCAGAGTCGTAGCGTGTGGCGATCCGTGGTCTCTGCATGCCCCCTTGGGACAATGGCGTGACGTGAGCTTATGTATGTATCTATGTACTATTATTCTAACTGCCCCTAAATAGACACTCTGACCAGTGTTTGCGATTTTTGCAGCATTTTGGCTAGTTTTGAGCCTTTTTGTGTAAGCGTATATACAATAGTCAGTCTACTTCAGTCCGTCCAATCTTGACAATCCAACAAGCAACACAAGCTGTAGGTACGAATAAAACTAACCTATGTTGTGCTGTTCTAAAATTTCACTTTGTTTTCATTGCAGACGATAAATAATTATGAGACCAAAGTCCATCAGTTCTGCAGCGAGCAGGAACATTCTAAAAATAAATAGTGAAGTAAAACTGCAACCTTCAAAAACAACAAAGGATAGCTGATAATAGTTGGTTCTTACCAAAGCCACAACTCGAATACCAACTGAAGCACAATTCCACATAGCAGTTTCTTGTGTGGATAATCAATTTTTTTTACAATTTATGCAAGTTATACACATTAAATGCAACTTTGAACCAAGCAAGTTTTTGAATGTAATGCAGGCACTTCATTCTCGCCGAGAACGGATGAGACAGGCAGAGAACGAGAGTGTGGATGACCTTCATTGTTCTCGTGGTATCATAAGCCGTAGTAATTTTCCTTGAAAGTTCTCAGCGAGAGTAAAGTGCCAGCTTAAACAAAACTACAATTCCAAACATTTTTATTACTAGGGTGAATTTATTGGACCTATTATTTGCGAGTAAGCAAGAATGGTCAAGACATAAAGGCCTGATCGAGAATGAGATTTATGTCTCTGTATCTTGACAACCTTGTAGGCATTTGATTGTAGTAGTAAGTATGCAATCTCTACCAAGCAATGCTCAAGTCTTGTTCTGTAATATGGGGTGATATGGGTCTTAGTAATCAGCCAGAGCACTTCAAAAACACAGTTATAATAATGAATATCTTGTGGGCACTTCTATTACCTATTCTGTGGCACTACCGTTAACCGTGCCCATGGTAGTGCCACAGAATAGGTAGTAGTATATACTAGGCGTTCACTTCGAGTTGGCCGCTACCTCCCTTCCCGCTTCCCCGCACCGCACCCCTAAGAGACCCTAATAAACGTAATTTTATAACCTTTAGCAACGCAACCACGTACGGCACGTCCGTCCCGGTCACTAATACCACTTTTAATTTTAAATTTTTATTTGCCTGTTATATTATTTTTTGTCGACGGGACCAGTTAATGTGCCTGTGAGGAAATTTTGTAACGGTCATCGACGGCCAACTGGACGTGAACGGATAGTATAGATCCAGAGCCACCAACGGTCTAGGGCCTAAACGTATAGGAAAGCTGGATTCAGTCTAGCTCGAAAATAGACGCCAAAGTACATCATTTAGCCTCGGTCTTATGACTCAAAGCGGTCACTGAAATTTTTTACAGCGGTCAGACAATCGCGAAAAAATGGGGTCTGGGCCTAAACATATAGGGTAACGAACTGGATGCATTTTAAGAAAGAGCCCTCTTAGGAGAATACCATAGCATATTTAGTTTTTATGAAATCGGTCACTGTTCAAAATCAGACCGGGGTTGAAAATCGAAAAAAATTGGTCTTGGGCCTAAACATATAGGAAATGTGAAACCAACTTGGAACGAGAGAACACACTTTACCCGTCACAAACGTTAGACGTAAGAAGGCATTCAAAAATTCGGAGGGTGTATTAACAATCGCCGTGGTCTTACGGTCTAAGGGTCCGCCTCCCATGCTGGGGGGTGACGGTTCGAATCCGATCCGCGCCAAAAATATTTCTAGATTTTAGTGTTTTTAGAAATGTTCTAGAAGGAAGAGAGAGAAGGAATATTTAAAAAGGGACAAAAAGGTGAACGTGTCTAGGAACTTCGAGAAAGGAGGCGAAATTACGAATATTTGAAAAGAACCAGAAAAGTGGGCGTGTCTTCGATCGGTTTCGAAAAAGGAACGCGGGGTTAGAACTATCTGGAGGAAAACAATCCAGTAAAGAAAAGAAGATCAAAAAAAGGGTATTCCGGAATGTTCTGCGGGATATAAAAAGGCGGCGAATTTCGACTGCCGGCAGTTCTTGGTTAAACAGTGAACAGTACGAAACAAAAGGAAGAAAAGTAAAAGTGGAAAAGTACTAGTGAAGAGAAAAGTGCTAAGAGTGGAACAGTGAGTAGACTAGTGTCAGTGTAGTGCGTGACGTCATAGTGTCGGTGTAGTACGTGACGTCATAGTGTCAGTGTAGTGCGTGACGTCATAGTGTCGTACGTCTTGACGTCATAGTGTCGTACGTCGTGACGTCATAGCCGTGACGCGTGTCGTGTCGTCACAGTAGTGACGTAGTGGACTGTGAACAGTGACAGTAAGTGGTGCACGGGGAATCCCTGCGAGGAGGACCCGGTGAAGTGAACCGTTTAGGGGAACCTCTGCGAGGTGGACCGTTTGTAAGTGTATCCCAAATAAACTCTGTAAAATTGGACTTAGCGTTTCACTCCGATCCCGGAACCCGTAGCTCGTAACAGTATAGATCCAGAGCCACCAACGGTCTAGGGCCTAAACGTATAGGAAAGCTGGATTCAGTCTAGCTCGAAAATAGACGCCAAAGTACATCATTTAGCCTCGGTCTTATGACTCAAAGCGGTCACTGAAATTTTTTACAGCGGTCAGACATTCGCGAAAAAATGGGGTCTGGGCCTAAACATATAGGGTAACGAACTGGATGCATTTTAAGAAAGAGCCCTCTTAGGAGAATACCATAGCATATTTAGTTTTTATGAAATCGGTCACTGTTCAAAATCAGACCGGGGTTGAAAATCGAAAAAAATTGGTCTTGGGCCTAAACATATAGGAAATGTGAAACCAACTTGGAACGAGAGAACACACTTTACCCGTCACAAAAAACCCGGTCTTACATGGCGGATCGGTCACCTTTCCAGAATCAGACCACTTTTATAAGATACCAAAAATGACAGATACCTCGACAATATAATTGCTAATTTGTAATTAAATATTTTGTACGTCGAAAGACAAAATGTGGAGATCTATGACTTTATGTATACACTATAACCAGTAACCTATTATGTACCCATGTTTACAAAATAAAAATTGATTGATTGATTGATTGATGGCTGTGGATAGAAAAAATTTATAACGAACAAAATTGTTGGAAAATGAATGTTCTCTAAGTTTGTAAAAGCTTTGTTTACAATTATATGCATAGGAGACGAGATATTTGTAAAAACTGAATAATTTAAATAGTAATAGACAGATATCTCAACAACGGTTGATGATAGGAAAAGTTTGTTTAAGACACAATTGTAGATAATATTATGTTCTACAAGTTTTGTTATATCTTTGTTCACGATTTGATGCATACGAAACGAGATATTTGCAAAAACGAAATAATTACAAAAGTAATAGACAGATATCTCGAAAATTTTTGATGATAGGAAAAGTTTGTCCATGATACAAATGTAGACAATGTTCTACTTATGTTCTTACTTGTACAACAGTGGTTGATTATTTTAATAAAACAACTTGAGTTTAATTATTAAGGCCAAAGGTTTTATTTCTCACCTTTATCAAACTTCGATAAAACAAAATATTAATTTTCTCTCATTCTCCCATTTTGACGGAACACATTTTATTTCTAATTGGATTCGATAGAACAAATTCTAATCAAATTAAAAATTGAAAAATTCAGTCTCGAGCGGGACTTGAACCCGCACCCTTCCAAACCGGGGAAGTGCGTTATCCAATGGCTGTAATATGTTTGAAATCAATAATATTTGAAATTAGAACAAATTCTATAGAACAAGTTCTAGGACACGGGGTCCCGCTGAGTGTAGGTACACCCTTTCCTCGTCGCGCTCCTCGGTCGCGCGATCGTAATTAGGACAGTCAATACTGAAGGTCGTAAAGGTCGTAACGGTCGTCACAGACACGCGCTATAATATGTTGCTGTACTCTTCTTACGCACGCCAAATTACATAAGCGCGTCTCTTTCCTACGTGTGAGTGAGAGGAACCGATATCAATTTGCGTGAGTTAGAAGAGTACAGCAACATATTATAGCGGCCATGTGTGTTGACCTTAAAGGTCGTAACAGACGGACGCTATAATATACAGCGCAGTACAGCGCAGTATAGCGCTATACTGCGCTATAGAGTACGGTATAGCGCGGTAAAGCGCAGTACTGCGTTATACCGCGCAGTATAGCGCTATAACGCGTGTGCATCAAGATGGCAGGATCAAAATCATCCATTGAAAATTTGGTAAAACGGTGGGCACCTGTCTCATACATTTAGGTCGAGTAGGTAGAACAGCAGTTTTGTATGGAACAACAGTTTATTTTTGTAATTTCGATTTTGGTCTCGCATAAAGTTTGTCAGTTCGATGGTCCAATCAACCCCTTAAAATCCGTCTGCTAGTGTTGGGCATAATTCAATTAAATTACGTAATTGGAATTACCCAATTAATTGTTAATTCAATTACATTAATTTAGTAATTAAATTTACACAATTACTTTTACAAGGGTCACAGATAATACATACTGACGCGGAAACCTGGAGTGGGGTAGGTGTCCAAGTGTCCACCGTCTGTAGGTCCGCGTGGATTGAATCCGATGTCAGATTCAGTGCCGGCTTTAGCACTACTAGCGCCCTGGGCGAGATAGCTACGGCGCCCCCTATCTGCTATCCAACCCATGTTGAAAATATAAAATCAGCCAAGTGTGAGTCGGAGAACTAGTGCAGCGCAGCGAGGGTTCCTTACTACCACACAACATATTAGCTTATAAAAAAGTTTTGTGAAAAACTAGGAAGTAGTTTGTTTAGAATCAAGAGCAGAATCGAATTATCATGGTTTCAGAATAGGTAATTTTTTCAAAATATTAAATAATTTGTTTATAAAATTAAAAATTTACTGAACCCGTTGTCAAACCACCGCACGGGCCCTACGGTACCCTACTTACTACCAAAACAATATTATTAAAATGTATTCATGAGTACGTTAGCGCTTTCATTAATTGCTGAAATGATAAAACATCACTTTTGCCTCAAAAAAAAAAATTGCGAATAACTTTAAATTTAAGTTACTACTACTACTAGTTAGTAAGTGTGTGTTATTACTTTAAATTTTAACTTTCAAAATAATGAAATTATTGTTTCAGTCTAATTATTGTGTTATAAATCATTTGGGGTGTATGAGGTTTGGTGCTAATTCATTAACACGTACAACGAAATGAACAATAAACGAAAAAAAAAACAGTTTCTTGTATGGAGACCCCCTTAATTTTTGACTTCTTATATGTTTTATTATTTGTCATCAAATCCGCTATAATATCGTTTACCTATTTTATGAAAATTTCAACCGTCTAGCTATTACGGTGCTAAAAATACAGCCGTTTATAGGTAGGACAGGCATACGGACAACGTAGAGACGTAGCGGTCGTAGCGTAGGCTTAGTAATTAGGGTCCCGTTTTAACCCTTTGGGTACGTATGGAACAATTAAAACAAACAAGGGAACGAATTAAATTATAAAATAATAATAAAAAATCGGCCAAGTGTGAGTCGGTCTTCTTCTTCTTATCGTGTGGGCAGAGCCCTGGTGTCAGAGTTTTTTCAGACCGCCTTACGGCCTCTGACGTGGTTTTTATGTAACGACTACTACCACCAGAGATAGTAGCCGGGACCAACGGCTTAACGTGCCATCCGAAGCACGGAATCATTTTTCTTTTCGGACAATCAGGTAATTCAGCCGGCAATGTCCTAACCAACTGGGGAAAAACGCACAAAGTGACATATCACTAGGTGTCCCCCGTGGGAATCGAACCCACGACCTCCGTATCGAGAGCCAATGCTCTTAACCATTAGACCACGGAGGCAGTTTTCCACGATTAGAGTCGGTATAATAAAAGAGTCGGTATTATGTATATTATTTCTAATTTTACCTTAGACTTAGGCCAAGATTCAGATACGATTTTTAAGTCATAGTTCGAACTAAGTAGGGTCAAAAATGTATGGATTTGGAATGTATGGCGCTCTTCATTGAAAATCAGATATAGTTACCTGGCGCGCGGTCTACATTCAGAAACCTGGCGGTACACTTCTGACATATTGAATTTTATTCGATCAAAAAAGCTATATTTTTGTGGTGGATGTTTGATATTGTTTTAAATACTTACTCGTCTGTTAACCAAGAACGATGTTTCGTTACATCATAGAAAACGCTGCTGATTCGCACTCTACGTTTTGTAGGTGATATATGGTGATATGAAAGGTTGCAATAGTTTCTAAAAATCTATACTCTCAAAAACTATACAGGGTGTACAATAAAATGGGACAGCTACTTAAAGGGGTGCTTCAGACCATCAAACTGAACAACTTTCTCTATGGGACCAATATCGAAATCGCGAAAAAAAAATCCGCTCTCCCATACAAAACTGCAAACATAACTCGACTGAAATGTATGGGACAGCTGTTTTTTTTTTCGCGATTTCGATATTGGTCCCATAGAGAAAGTTGTTCAGTTTCATGGTCTGAAGCACCCCTTTAAGTAGCTGTCCCATTTTATTGTACACTCTGTATTGTATTCATGTATTGTAAGTAGGTATCAGAGAACGAATATTCTCTCCTCGAGCGCAACAGATTTAGCATTATTGAAAAATCAATGTTAATTTTCCCTCATTAAAAGGTAAAGCCATGAAGTTTCAACGTCTTCTATGGTTTTAAAATTCGATAACAGTTAGATTTCAAATTACACATATAAACAGCCCAACTTTTTAGCGAAACTTTGAAATTTTTGGATTAGAAATAGGATAATGGCGCGGTGATTTAAAAGTAGATTAGGTACACACCGAGGGCAGGAAAGTAAGGAAGGTCTCAGATGTCATGTAATTGTTGAACGACGCGAAGCCGAGCTCAACAAACATGCGATCTAAGGCTTTCTTATTTACTGCCCGAGGAGAAAAATAGTGTACTAACACACTATTTTTCTCCCCGACGGAGGCGGACAGCGGCAACTTCGTTTAGCGCAGTGCAGCGCAGCGGGACGAAAGTTGACGCTTTCCGCTCGGAGGGGTGAAAAATGTTTTTTTTCTTTTTAATTTATGGAACTCTTACAGGGCTACCATAAAAGTCGACGCGGTCGACGTCTTGGCCGCTCGTTATACACTGTACACCAAGTTTGACGGTTATGTGTATAACTGTTTTTCGATAGAGCAATAAAAAAAACTTTTTTTTTTAATTAAGTATTTCTTAGCAAATCCGCCATAACAACGCATTTTTTGTATAAAATTCAATCGTCTAGCTATTAATACTTAGTTCAAAAGATACATAAAGATTAATTTTTTTGTGCTGATCTATAAAGCTCGGCCAAAATCAGGTAACGTACCTTCATGCACGCTAGTTTTGGCATGCTTAAATTGAAGAGACAAAGAACAATTCTGCCGTGCAATTTATAAACGCAGTAACCAACAGTTTGATAGTTTCGAGTAAAACGCGCTCAAAGATTCGACCGTGTTTTGTGGTGCCACGAATTCTACAGTAACCTTTAGTCTATTTGAAGTCACTTTTTATATAGAAAAAACAGTGTAGATTTTAAATTTTGCATTGAATGTACTTAATTGTAGTAATTAAGCATTAAAGTAATCCAAAATTACTTTATACTTAGAATCACATTAGTTTAAAAGCAGGATTAAACAACGCATGAATGCAGTGAATTTGTTGCTTACTGCGCTTATGCGTAGCAATTTCACATAAAATGCATTTGAGCTATGCAGTAAAGTATTGTACTGCGTTCATAAGAAGGAAGTGTCAAAACTATATCAAGCAAGTCGATAGTATAATTTTTTTAAAGTGAAATTAAAGTGAAATTAAAAAATTCTGGGCCACTATTTTTCTTAAATAAAAAAAAATATGCTTATTCTATGGCGTCGATTTGAATTTTAATTAATAGCTAACACTTTTTCCGAGATTTTTTCATAAATCAATGTCTGATCATACTGAGCAATTTAAATAAATCGATAACAATGACGGTTAATTTTTGAAAAAAAAAATTACAAAGTTTTGATATCATGCGGTTTTTCTTTTGTATGAAAAGAAGTGTGCGTTTTACTGAAATAACTTCCTCGTTTTGTTAGCTTTCTAAAAAGGTATAAATGTTTTAGAAAAAAATGTAATTACAATGTCAAAAAAGGTTTTTTACTTAGTACGTGACACGTAGAGGCAACATTCTCCTGGAGAAAAGTTTTACGATTTTTTTTAGATAACATTATTTATTAATTTAAATCTACACATCTTACTCAGAGTGAGCCCCTCGGTTCCATACACATACACGCAAACACTTTCTTCATTCGTTCATTTTCGGTTACTCTTGAAGTAAAGGTAAAATCTCATTACTTCCGCTGCGTTTATTATGCGCTGCCTTAAGTCTTCTACGTCGCTTACTGGGGTTTGATAAACAAGGTCTTTTATTGTGTCCCCAGACATAAAAATTACATGAGATCAAGTCGGGACTTCTTGCAAGCCAAGGAGTGGCCTTCCTCTACCAATCCCTAAAATGGTTATGGTACGTTGCTGGCCCGACTTGCAACTTATTCGAATAGATGGATTGGTAGAGGACAGCCAATTCATGGTCTGCAAGAAGCCCCGACTTGACTCCATGTAATTTTCGTGTCTGGGGTAACATGAAAGACCTTGTTTATCAAACCTCAGTAAACGACGTAGAAGACTTAAGGCAGCGCATAATAAATGCAGCGGAGGTAATGAGATTTTACTTTTACTTCAAGAGTAACTAAAAATGAACTAAGAAAGTGCTTGCGTGTATACGTTCGGAACAGAGGGGCTCACTCTGAGTAAGATGTGTAGATTTAAATTAATAAATTATGTTATCTAAAAAAAAATTTAAATTTTTCTCCAGGATAATGTTGCCTCTACGTATCACGTACTAAGTAAAAAAGCTTTTTGACATTTTCTAAAACATTTTGTACCTTTTTAGAAAGCTAACTAAACGAAGAAGTTATTTCAGTAAAACGCACACTTTTATTCATACAATTTTTTGAGAAAAACGCATGATTTCAAGATATCGACGATTGACATGATTCAAGGAACCGAGGGGCTCACTCTGAGTAAGATGTGTAGACTTAAATTAATAAATAATGTTATCTAAAAATAAATCGTAAAATTTGCTCCAAGAGAATGTTGCCTCTAAGTATCACGTACTAAGTAAAAAACCTTTTTTGACATAGTAATTCCATTTTTTTCTAAAACAATATACCTTTTTAGAACGCTAACAAAACGAAGAAGTTATTTCAGTAAAACGCACACTTCTTTTCATACAAAAGAAAAACCGCATGATTTCAAGATTTTGTATTTTTTTTTCAAAAATTAACCGTCATTGTTATCGATTTATTTTGAATTGCTCAGTATGATCAGACATTTATTTATGAAAAAATCTCGGAAAAAGTGTTAGCTATGAATTAAAATTCAAATCGACGCCATAGAATAAGCATTTTTTTTTATTTAAGAAAAAGTGTGAAAAAATTGGGTTTTTGGTAAAAAAACCTTAAATTCCAAATATCTCGAAAACTATTAATTTCCGACCTCACATATGGGGGTTTACATAATTGCATTTCGGCTGCCCTTTAACATCCTGAAAGCAATACGTCGAATTACAAAATGTATAAAACATATATAAAAAATAAACGCGGCAAGAGTTCGCACTGCATTTATACTAAGGATGTGCTCTAGTCATTTATGAATATAGTTACGTATGAAGAATCCTTACCGTAACTACTGCATTTATGCTATGGTATGTTTGGAAAAAAATATTATTTGTCATTATTTATAAGCAGTAAGATTACTTACTGCACACATTTATAGGGTTCGCAATGTCGAGGGTGCCTTTACTGCATTTATGGTTTTTGCTTTACCTCCTTCTAAGGTACTTACCGAAAAACGGGTCTTTTTTTCCGAAAGATCTCATCGCGAGGATGCCAAATATGTAATAAACTCAATTTTGAAAAAAATGCACCCACTGCGTTTATAAATTGCGGGGCAGAATTTTTCTGCCTTACTTTGAGCCTCCTATGCCCTACCTACCTATCTACCGCAAATCCAGTTCCAACTACGGCACACGGTTGTGAGGTATTCTAATTAAAATTCGCAGTAGGTACTATCCATACATTTGGATACAGTTCCTCTATGTACGATCATTCATTTACGAAATTAAAAAAATATACCGGTGTAACATAATTGTCATAAGGCAAAAACTGTTTGAAGTGAATGAATTCATCACATCACACACCACACAGCCATCATTGATATCTGATTTCGAGCCTATAAATCTTCACAGAGTTCGTGAAGGTATGGATCTTTTCTAGAATGTTTTGTATATTAAACTGACATACAAAAAAAGATACGGAGTACCTATACTTATTCAACCTATATTCAACAGATCAAACCCTTCATTGAGTAAAATTATTGTTCGCTTCGTTTCGTAATAGTCAGAAACAATATAGCTCTTTTAAAAACATTACAATAACAACAAAAAAAGGGATAGGATGATATCTATTGTTTGTCGGAAATACCCGGCGGGGAGTCGTAACCTAAAGTAGGTACCCAACAGTTGTTTGCCACTTAGCGATGTCACCAGATGTTTTCTTAAATCTTAATGGTTGCAACAAGTCACAATATGCAACTTGGATGGATGGACAGACAAAAGGGATCCGGCCCCCCGCGCCCCTTCACCTCTGGCGCCCAGGGCGGTCGCCCAACCGGGCCCTACCCTAACGCCGCTACTGGTCAGATTTGAGTTACAGTTTTTGGACAGATTGTTACCAAAATCCATTAGGTACCAAACATCCACCCTACACCCACCACATTGACAAATATACTCCACATACAACCCAGCATCCACCACCAAACATCAAATGGCTAACGCAATCATTCTTCACTTTCAACATAATTATATACATTATAATCATAACCAAAAAAAGTTATTGAGTAATTGAAATTAACAAAAATTACAATTGTAATTATTAATACAATTACTTTTCAACAATTCGGTGTATCATGATTTTTTTGGAGGGCTAAATCGAAAACCATGTCGAGATAATTGTCTCAATAATTGATAATAGACAAATAAATACTGTTCAATTTAATTTAATTAATAACAATATTTTCTATGTCAGACATATAAAATAAAGACCAAATTGACATACCGAAAGTTAATTGATGTTTATTAATTCTAATCAACTTAATAAACTTCAATTAAGAAAAATAAAAGCTAATAAAAGCTAATAAGTCATCATCTTAAGAAAGGTAAATTAGAAAAAAAAGTCTAATAAATTAATTATTAGTTAATTATATTTTGCCCAACACTGGTACCTGAACTTTACTGATAAAAGAAATAAATGTTGGATCGAAGACTATCCCGCCGTCTTGATGCTCACAATCTATTCAATGAACTGACTAGCGTACTACGCCCTAGTGATGTGCCGTTACAGGTTGGACTCGAGTGCGGATTCGAATACCTTATACCATACCTAAGTACTCGCTCACTCGAAAATGCGAAATATAGTATTCGGATACACAATACTCCGATTCGTTCTTACAGTTAGCACTTACCTACATAAAATACCTCTTTAATTTCTCATCTCTTGTCGAAAAACGACTATATTAAGTAAGAGTGGCTGTATGGTTAAATGGGTTACCTACATCATTTATGGGGTGCTTCAGACCATAAAACTGTACAACTTTTACTATGGTACTAACTTTGAAATCGCGAAAAAAATAATCCTACATTTTGTTCGAGTAGCTATTGGCATTTTCTATGAATGACATTTGCTGTTTTTCGCGATTTCTTTGTTGGCTCCATAGAGAAAGTTGCTCAATTTGATGGTTGCTCAGAATGGACTCGAATACGAGTAGGTACCAAATCAATTCGAGTTCGTGACTCGAGTACTAGGTACCAATTTGATTCTTCTTTCAATGAGTACCTAACAAAGAAATAAGAAAATTTTTATCGAATAAATTAATATTAATATCCGATTACTAAAATAGTCGTCTCGGCACATCACTAGTACTACAATGTCGGCGAGTACAAGGGGCTCGGCCACGCCGCACGCACACACGCCACCGTAGAGTCAACTCCACATGGAAGACCACTTCTTCATACTTAAAAAATATTCGTCTTGTCCATTTTTATTTTCAAACCATATTGTTCGGAGGCTGTGCAAAGATTATTGAGTGTTCTACTAAGGTTCTCCATGGTCTCCGCCATGACTAGGTACTATTATTATCGTCTTAATTTTCGAAGTAATTACATCTGCACTCATAACATGTCGCTACAGTAGGATAGGTTTAGTCGGGCATACAATAATGACGTTTTCGTACAAGCGTTTCAGCACTTTGATGTACCGTAGTCAACTTGACATTGCTGGGGAAATTGCAGTGTAGCCCAGGTTTCGATTGAACCGAAGATTTTCTCGTAGTCCACGAAGGCTAATCGGAGTCTGGTCTATAGGTCCTCTTCGGTTTTCTGTATAACCTGCCTGAGCATATTATGTGGCCTACGATGCTGAAACCTTTTCGGCAACCGGCTTGTTCGGGAGGCTGAAAGTCTCGAGTCGTCGAACCAGCGAGCAAGATGGTTCGTAATGACTCAAAAACAGCTTACAGACATGCGGCTATGATGCGACATGGTTCTTCCCTTCAGCAGGGCATTTTTGCCTTTTTGAACAATAGCACCGCCAGACTTTTGTTCCATACCTGCGGCGTTTACCTCGCAAGTATGACTGAACTTAACAACCATTCATCATTCATCATGTCTAGGTCATTTTTACACCAGACTTCAGGAGTTCGGGCCGTAATTACATTATCATCCAGCGCCTTCTTGTTCTTTAGCTGTTTGATAGTCAAACTATTCCCGTAAAGGCTATTCGGTATAGTTCCGGGTTAATTAGCTCTTGGGTCTGTTAAGATTTAAAAATAATTAACAATAAAATTAAGACTACAGACACAGAATAGGTAATAGTATATAGTTCTACTACAGAGCCACTACATAAACTTTTGACTAACTTGAGCCTTTAATTAATTTGCATTGGGTCAGTTCTAGCCATTTATACCTATTATAACCATTAATTAGGTTTAAGAAAGTTTATTTTTCGCTAATTATCTACCTTATCTATAATTTTATCGTTTCCCTATCACGTCTGGTTCAAAAAATGCCTCACGCCGATTTCACGCCGATTACGCCGCCGCCGCCGACCGATTTCAGCCTCTACGCCGCCGCCGATAAAATGACAATCGGCGCACACCACTCAAACCTACACTACACTACCCCCAACTCAAAACTTGCGCATCCCCTACCCTCCCCCTACTTACCCCGTACACACTCCTACGCACACCCTACGCACCCCCTACGCACCTCCTACGCACCTCCTACGCACCCCCTACGCACCTCCTACTTACCCCCTGCATACTACTACGCACCCCTACTCATCCTCTACACACCCTTACTCACCCCCTCTATGCACCCATACTCACCACATACGCATCCCCTACTCACCCCTACGCACCCCATACTCACCACATACGCATCCCCTACTCACCCCTACGCACCCCCTTCGAACCCAATACACACGCCTATGCAACCCTTTATGCACCCCCTAAGCCACCCTACGCAACCCCTACGCACCCCTACGCACCCCCTACTCGCACCCCCTCCTCACCACTTACGCATCCCCTACTCACCACTTACGTACCGTACTCACTCCCTACCGAACACCCTACTCACCCCCTACTCACACTCTACTCATCCCCAATTAACGTCCCAAGAACCATAAAAATGACACCCATAATGATATTTACACATTTCAACCTCATCGCACCCTAACACGGCACGATGGTATTTCACGTCCACCACGTCGGATTTTAAATTCATTGTTATTTTCATAATCACCGACCCTATAAACCATACAAACAATACCCATCTTGATTTTCAGACTTTGTCACCCCATTTTCCCCTTTCAGGGGTTGAATTCTGAAAAAACCTGAAACACTTATTTGCTCATTTATCAATAGGAGTACTCCTGTGCAGTTTCGACTAAAATAGTCCAACTAATCTTGTTTCCCCATACATACTTTGGACCCTGTTTCACCCCCTCGGGAGGTGAATTTTGAAGAATCCTTTCTTAATGCACCCCTAGACTACATAAGGTACCTACGTGCCAAATTTGGAATCTCTAGACCCAGCGGTTTGGGCTGTGCGTTGATATGTCAGTCAGTCAAGTCATTCATTCAGTCAGTTTCTCTTCTTTTATATATTTAGATTTTTGCTACGGAGACTGTTAGCGCCATCTGTTGGCAGGTAGCTACAATCTCGTTTGTTCGCGCTCAAATAGAAAGAGAGCGGAAGCGTGATAACGCATCTATATCAAGCTATCACGGGTTGGCGTACTAGCCCCGTTGGGTGTTATTGACGACCGGGTTGGTGTAATGGTTGCCACGCCGGACTGTCAAACCAAGGTCCTGGGTTAGAAAGAAAGAAAGAAAGAAAGAAATATTATTTATTTGGATCTCCGACACACATACAATCTTACATCATGGTTACATTTTAGTGAAATTGTCAAAACATTAATTAATAAAGAGATTGTTTGTGCGCCGCAGTGGCAAAAAGGTCTCAACTCAGCAAAATGCTCGGCTCGGAAGCCGAACTCTGAATTTATGTCGGGGCCTAGCTTATGAGGTGAATCTAACATAATATTTATGTGCAACGAATCCAATAAACACTTGTTATTATTTTGTAACTATTTAGCATCAAGTGTGTGTGTATGTTTGTGTGTATGTGTGTGTGTGTGCAATTAAAAATGAACAGAACAATTTAAAAAACATGTAGAAAAGTACAAAATTACTACGCAGAATTTGCTACCAAATTAACAGTTTTTTTTTTGACAGTCGAGAACATAGAGTTTATATCCTTTTTTTAAAAGTAAATTTTGACGTCATCTGTCGCAGAGGGGGGGGCAAATTATTCCAACATTTGGTAGCAAGATAGCGAAAACCAAAGAGAATATAATCACTACGTTTTAAGAGACGGGACTCCTTGGAGCAAAATAATCGTAAAAAACGTCAACTTGTATGACTTGAAGCTACCATTCCATAGCCAACATAGAGCAACATGTTGCCAATATTGAAAACAAAATGACAGTGCAAAGTAGTGATGTGCTGTGAATATTTAACGATATCGATAGTTGCAGAAAAAAAAAAATTGCCATATGATATTGATATTTAAAAATTGCAGATTTTTTTAGTGATGGATTGATGTTAATCCAATCACTAGAATAAAACAAACAATTAGCCACCTACTAATAAGTCTGGGACTGTCTTGAGATAAAGAAAAGACATTCGTAGGTATTAATAATTATAATTAATTTACATAAAATTATACCACATTGAAATAATAGGTTAGATTGGCTATCCTAACTGTTATGAAACTCTTAAAGAAGACTCTATGTACATTTAAGATATTTTATTTTATTTTATTTTATTTAATATGGCACACCAACAGTATACATATTTAAACATTTACAATAACATAGGAACGCTAAAAATCAATTTCTAATACACACACATATAACAGGCGCACACAGCATTGGCCAGTAACACAAGTAATCTACAAATATATATAAATCAATACAATATCTTACAATATAGAAAATTTCAACATTCAAACCATCACCGCAAACGAGTGAGGATTGCGGTGCGTTCCTGCACAAAATGTGCGTTATGATATCATAAATAATTAAAACTAATAATTCTGGGCTGTAAAATAAATAATGTGTGGTATAAGACCCAAAACGAGTTACTTTTAATGACTTTTGTACAGTTAATTTTTTGAAACTTTAAAGTTAAATATCTCCGAAACGTTACACCGCAGGAAATTTTTTTTTGCATAACAATGTAAGGTAATATTCACCCTAAAATACCCACAACATTTGGTACCTGGCCGCTTAAAAAAAAGACGCCAATATTAGCCGTACCCCATTTGTTTTTTTTTTATAAATGTTTATTCATTTTAGGAAAACTTACGGACTAATTACAGGATAGTATGCAGTGAGCCGTATGGATATGGAATGGCAGTTGGTTTCAATTTTGTCATTTTTTATGAAAATCTTCCAGGCAGGAAATGTTTCTCGCAAATAATAATTGGTTCATTTTTCGATTGGTATGTAGGTACGCTAGATCTTCATTTCCAGTAACTTGAACCCATTTTTTGCATCTGAAAATAAAACATGTATACAAAAGTGTAATCTTATCATATCATCAAAAATATGATGGATGATTTTTGTATGGTGGATGTTCTGATGTTTCAGAATATCTCTGACTACCTCCTCGGGGAGCATAGTCGTTCGTATCCGTATGCGTCTGCATGTATGTATCAACAATTATATCGATATCGACATTTCTCCAAATCCCTCACTTCTTTACAAATACTTCCCGCTCTTTACGAAAATGATTGCCTAAATATAAACCTGGGCTAATAAATAGGATAAATTTATGCTTACCGAGCTTCATCCAGTGGAAATCTTGCTATGAAGTTACGTTTTTTACCATCCTTTCTTTCCGACCTTTCACAGCATATTTCGCATTTCTAGTACTTAATTTTAAGCTTTTATGGTGCAATATCACGTAATACACTGAATTTACTTGTGTTTTATGTTTTATATTCACGTTTATTTATTAATTCTAAATATAATAAACACCCAAAAACATTTTAAATAATTTAGACAGAGTCTGTTTCATAACGTGTGAAAAACATCTGAATTACGTCACGTGACATTTCATGAAAGAGAGGGTCAAGAAAAGAGACGAATATAGACGCCCATTCAAGTTCTACCACATCCCATACATTTTCTCGCATCTATGCAGTTGCGATAGACTGGCGAAAACTGCCATCAAACGCCACGGTTCTATGTATCTTGAGGATGAGCAGATACTGAGATGCTCGGGTATTATATCTATTGAAAGAAGATGACCATTGCAACTTGGAGTACAGATACACAGGCTTTCGGAATTTGACAACATCGAAAACCAAGGTAGCCAGATGGAGTTGCCTTCGCGAACTCATATTCAGCATGGAAGCGTTGTTGAGGTAAGGAGTGATGTGGCTTCGGGGAGGAATGGTAAAACAAAATCTGCAACACGCGTTCTGCACTCGCTGTATAAGGCGCTGGGTTTTGAAAAGCATACGAGGTCCGTAGACAAGATCGCCATAATTTAATTTAGATAATATAAGAGTGTCACATAATTTTATTCGCATGTCCAGACTCAGAAGATTTCTAATTTTATAGAGAATTGAAAGCCGATAGAAACAATTTTGAACCAGATTTAGAACATGTTTCTCAAAACGTAATTTACAATCAAAAAGAATCCCTAGGTTTCTAGCTTCATCCACCTTTTTTATAACTTGCCCAGCGATGCTGATTACTGGATTTTCCCGAGTGATGTCGTCCACCTGCCTATCAGATCCCAAAATCATAAATTTTGACTTTGCCGAGTTTAAAACCAACGCATTTCTTCTAGACCAGTGGGCTATCTGATTTACATCTTCGTCAATCTTGGATAATGCATCCGTCATTTCACTAGGAGAAAAAGACAGGTAAATCTGAACGTCATCCGCATACAAATGATACTTGCAATGTTTTATATGCTTTGTGATGTCAGCGCTATACAATATAAAAAGTAGTGGTCCCAGAATGGAGCCCTGTGGAACACCACGACTGACAATCCTAGCATCAGACACAAGGGTGGAACCATCCTCCCTACAGACTTTTACTTGGGTTCGAGTCCCGGTTCGGTCATTGATGTTATAATTATGTTTGTGCCGTTGTTCAATGGTTCCCATAACAAAAAGCCTAAGGTTTACTTGGGATCATTACAATGTATGTGCCTGTGAGCGTTATTTATTATGTCTTTATTTATTGTCTGTCAAAAACGAATAAAGTATCAGACATGACTGTACGGGCATCGTATCCATTTTTAATATAATTTAAATTGGTCACTTCACTTTTCATATTCTTTGCTTTGCTAATAGATATCGAAATTTTTCGTCTGTGGCTTTGCTTTTCATTCACGGAATCTGACGTACGATTTAAAGATTTCCGGTTTATTTTTATTGAAATTCTTAGTTTCTGTTTGGTTTTTGTAGTTTGTTATCGTTTCTCGTTTATTGTTCGTATATTCAAAACGGATATGAAGCCCATACAGCCACATCCGATACTCGATTCGTTGTAGATGGACAATAACACCAAGATTGCTAAATAATAAACCAACAAGAATAAGAAAGGGTATATACTGTGTATTTTTTACAATTAATATTAATTAATATATTTACTCATACCTATTGGACCCCTGTTTGGTCAACGCCATCTATCGAGAAATTAAGAACTAACTTTTTCTTTTGGAAAATCCCTCGTTCTCACATGTTTTCACATGAATTTAGTTTTTATATCCGTTTATCTATTATTATTTTGAAATTATTTTACTCTTATAATTGCTATTGATAATTTTACTTGCGTTATTTATTTGACGGTGATTTGTTGCTTCTTTTTAGGGTTCCATACCCAAAGGGTTAACACGGGATCATATTACTTACACTTTTTTTGTAACACTTTCGCTGCTAAGCTCAAAACAATGATCCTGGGGCTGTGCTAAGATTGACTCTAACTAGGTACCTACAGGCACAAAAAAAATGCCAGATTCCTTAGAAGTAGGAAAAAAAGGAAGCATCTGAAAATAAAGGTCACATCAGAGATATTTAACTTTAAACAATACTAAGTTTTAGTATCATTATGGCAAATCCCCCCATTTTGGGGGAGGCTTATGTTCAGCAGTGGACGTCTATCGGCTGATATGATGATGATGAACCATCACAGCCCTTGATCAGTCCGTCTTCGGACTTAGGCCTCCTCCATATTTCTCCATGACGTTCTGCCTCTCGGCCTCTGCATCCAGTTGAGACCTGCGTGTCCCCTAATGTCATTGACCTATCTTTCTGGTGGGTGGCCTCTACCCTACGTGGTTTCTCTGGGTCTCCACTCCAGTGTTCTTCTGGTCCAACGCTCAGTATCCATACGTGCAACGTGGCCCGCCTATATCCACTTCCGGCGTTCTATAGTGGCTACCACGTCCACGTACCACCTTTGTATTTCGCCGAATATTTCGCTTACGATCTAGCAGCCTGATGCCGAGCATTATTGCTCTCTCCATTGCTCATTGCACGACTCTGAGGTTTTCGGCGGACTTGTCTGCCAGTTAAGTGGTATCCATGCATTAGGTCAGTACCGGGTGGATACACGGTTTTACACTCTCGTCTTGAGGTATTGTGGTGGTGGTGTGTTTATGATTATTTGCCCCATATGCGCACCTGCCTCGAGCTATCCTGCGATCAAACAGCCGAATGTTTGGTTTAGGAGCCAAGCGTAATATTGGGGTCAACGACTTCGACCGGTAGAATACTGTCACGTGCATGCGGAATGTTGGTTATGATCTTCGTTTTGGTTTTGTTCTTGTTCGAAGACCAAAACGAATAAGGTAATATGAGCCCTAAAATACCCATAACATTTGGTACCCTGGCCGTATCAACGTAGAAACCATAGAGTAAGAAGAGATGGCATATCGACTTGTTTCTATAGAAAATGTTGTCGCCAACAAAGGGGGTGAAAAACGGGTGAGGGGAAGGGTTAACATTTAAATACGCTACTTCCCGCTATTATGACGTCAGGCCCAGTTGAGTATCTGTGCACAGTTCGATACAACATCTCTTCCCCAGGGGAGCGCGTTATTTTCTCTATGGTAGAAACTCATACTAATTCAAACGATCGGAGATTGCGGTGCCTTCCTGCACAAAATATGGGTGATAGTGTTACAAATAATGAAAACTAATAATTCTAGGCTATAAAATAAATAAAGTAGTATAAGACCCAAAACGAGTAACTTTTAATGAGCTTTGTTGGTTCTTTTTTTATTTCAAAATTAAATATCTCCGTAACTTTACACCGAAGGACAGTTATTGTTAAAGTGAAAACTTCTTTAGTGGTTTTGTGCACAAAAAATGTTAAACTCGCGTCAGGACTGTGACGTCACGTAACCTGATCGAAAATTCGTAAGCATAGATATAGTCAGATCGTGACGTCACGTGACGTAAGACGTAAGATCTCTTAGTTTTCACTTCAACCCGTTGTTTTTTTTTCATACTAATGTTAGGTAATATACGTTCTAAAATACCCACAGCATTTGGTACCTGGCCGTATCGGCGTAGAAACTCATACTAATTCAAACGAGATACCGTAAACTAGCAGGGATTAGGGTGCGTCCCTGTACAAAATGTGCGTGATGATATCATAAATAATTAAAACCAATAATTCTGGGTTACAAAAACAAATAAAGTGGTAAAAAAACCAAAACGAGTAACTTTTAATGACTTTTGTACGGTTAATTTTTTTAAATTTTGAAGTTGAATATTTCCGAAACGTTACACCGCAGGACAATTTTTTTTGCATAATAATGTAAGGTAATATTAGCCCTAAAATACCCATAACATTTGATTCCTGGCCGCTTAAAAAAAAAGACGCCAATATTACCCATACCCCTTTAGCTCGAAGTTTGGTATGGAACATCAGATTTTGTTTTCGCGATTGCGATATTGGTCCAATAATGAAAGTTGTTCAGTTTGATGGTCTAAACCACCCACCCCCTTTAATGTTTATTTGTATTTTTGTAACACCTTGTATACAGAGTGTAAAATTAAATGGGACACTTATAGGGATGCTTCAGACTAGGGCTATCATTCTCGGTATACCGAGATCCCGAAATACCGAGATCTCGCACGATTTTTCAGTCCCGCTCAATGCGCGGAATCAGGTGCGGGATCCCGCTGGATTTGCGGGACTGAAAATTGTTACAGGTACATCCTTTTGCGAGGGCTGTCGCTCGTAAAACGTAATCTGACAGATACTAAGATGATGATGATGGGGTTCAATTCGTTATCTTCCACCTCAAATTCTTCAATTGCGACCGACGAAGCCAATAATGATGATGATGATTATGAAGTTAGCATATAATGCATTGAAGGCTATAATGCCTACAAGCGTCGAGCGAGGCTCAATGGGCGTTCTCCGCAGCCGGCTATCTTTGCAACAAAATAAGAGGTAGTTTGGGTGATGATACGCTAGGAATGTTGTGTTTCTTGCGAAAATACTTCCACGATGAAAACAAATCAAAGTACATTATTTTTTCCTAAAATGTTGTACCTTCTATTAAAATATTCTAAACGAAAGCATACTATATTTTACTTACTTATTACTTTTATTAACCACTTTTATCATAACCATGTAAAGTTTTTGATCTCGCTTATACCGAGATCCCGCCAGGGTATGCGGGATTGAAAGCTCTACTTCAGACCATCAAACTGATCCACTTTCTTTATGGGTCCAATATCGAAATCGCGAAAAGAAATTGTACCTACATTTCAGTTGAGATAGGTTTTCAGTTTTTTTGGGACAGCGGTTTTTTTTTCGCGATTTCAGTGTTAATCCCATGGTATAAGTTGTTTAGTTTGATGGTCTGAACAGTCTGAAGCACCTGTTTAGGACCATAATAACGTCCAAACAAACAAAACTCTTCGGAGTAATAGAAGTAAATCTATGCTTTATTCTGTTTTCTCTCTGGATTCGTCTTCCAACCAAAATGGACAAGCGTTGTTGTTCTTTTACCTTTGTTTAAGTGAATAAATAGAATGTGAATTAAATTCCATAGTTTCTCTATGTTTGCCTAACCAGCGCAATATAATAAATGTGGTGAACATAGATTTGGTCCTTCAGTCCGTAAAATTATGGACGGGTTTTGATTTCGGGCTTTCTGTGCGACTATATCGTACACAATAAATAAATATAATTAAATGTGCCACGATCAATACTAGAAGACTCCGTCCAGAAAATATAATAAATTCAAGGCTCGAATATTTTTGTTGCCTTGGGTGCGTCTATAATCGCACCAAAAAAGGATCTTCGATTTATGAAGAGAAGAATTAAATCAAGATATCATAAAAATTGCGTAATAATTTACGCCTAGAGGAAGATATTTGAGGAGGAAAATACCCTTCGAAACTTCGAATAATTTTGTCGAGATACCTATAAAAAATCGTACAAGATACAAGATCTTCATTTTGATCTTCATTTTATTCATTATCAGCAAGTCGTCAGCCATTTTCGAACTTCAAGTTTCAAGCAAGGAAAGTTGTCTCAAGAAAGAATAATTCCAAAAATACTTTGTTCTTCCTTCCTGTGGATAAAAGTGGGATAAAAGCTGGATAAAAGTTCCGGTTTCGTGCAAGAAGAGCCTATGCCTATAGGCATATCCAATCTCCATCGTGACGAGTTCAGTCGAGTTGCGCCGAGGTTTGACGAAGATTACCAAAGAGAATTTAAAAAGTCAACGTCATTCGGCCGATTCTGCCATTGTGGTGAAAAATACGTGAAATATTATTCTCGTCGCCGTTTTTTAGTTTCGCGCGGGCATTCTTCTTGTTTTGCGTAAGATTGAAATATTTTATGTAAGTGTGCAAATCGTAGGCGCTAAAATAAGTAGCATACTTGCTGCTCATTGTATAGTAGGTAAGTCTGTTGCATTGAGTGTTTAGGCCGTATTTTCGACCTACGCAATTTGCGTTTGCATTTCTTTTTAAGCCGTCTTTTATTGTATCATTTATTTTATAGAACGGATGCAATATGGCTGAGAACCTAAAGAAACTTGTAAGTGAGAGGGGCTATACAAAAGCAAAGATCACAAGGATCGTGAATTTTTGCGTATCTCCGGATATAAAGACCGCGTCGTTCGAGTTGTTGTACGAGCGTCGTGGACGGTTGATTGAGGTATTTAAGGAATATGACGAATACAATAAGAAAATATTATTTCTGGATCCCAGCGATGATGAGGATACTGGGAAATATGAGGACTCATATAGCCTGGCAATGGCCTCTTTAAATATTGAGTTGAAGGCGCGTAAAGAAAATACGATCGCCGAGCCGCAAAAACCAGGCAATAACAATGATTGCAAAAGGCTGCCTCAAATAGATTTGCCTTTATTTGATGGCAAAAATATAGTTGAATACACGCCATTCATTAATATGTTCAAGGCGGTAATACATGCTAACGTCAGCCTTAGCTTATGCCAAAAGTTGTACTATTTGAGAACATTTTTAGCGGGTGAGGCGCTAGATCTCATCAAAAATCTGCCGTTGACTGATGAAAATTATACATCAGCTTTAAATCTGCTTGAGAAAAGGTACAATAACGTGCCTATGATTGTAAACCATCATATAAATAGTTTGATGGATCTGCCGGCATTCAATAAATGCACGGCGCAGAACTTAAGGTCTCTGATTACTAATGTCAACCTTCATACGGTGGCGTTAAAAAACCTGAACCTGCCTGTCGAGCAGTGGGACGCTCTCCTAGTTAATATCCTAGCTAGGAAAATAGATACTTATACTAATAGAGGTTTCCACTTGGAGCGTGACGAAAAGGAACTACCCAGCTTGACAGAATTTATTAATTTCCTAGAGAAAAGAGCTCTTGCGATGGAAAGTACCATTGGCGAGAAGGCTCCTTCGATTGCGGCCGCTTCACCGAGCACTTCAAAGCCCGGTAAGCCTGGGAAATCTGCCAGTAACGTAGCAGCAGCATCGTCGTGTAAGTATTGCAAAAAGTCACATAAATTGTATGAGTGTGCGCTGTTTAAGCTAGCTTCTGATAAGGAAAAGGCACAGTTTGTGAAGGAAAACATGTTGTGTGTGCTGTGCTTAAATTCGCACCGTGGTAAATGTATGCTACGTCTACAATGCAGTGTCTGTCAGAGGCAGCATAACACGCTTATGCATATGGCTGAAGTTAACACTGAGGGTGCTGGGAAAGATCCTAAAGCGAATCCTGTCAACCCAGAAGCTGCTGTGGTAATGTCAAGCACCTCTCAATCGAGGGAAGTTTTGCTCCCTACTGCGATAGTGCGAATAATCGATAAAAACGGTAAATTTATACACGCTCGAGCTTTATTAGATACAGGCAGTCAGGTGTCATTCGTTTCTGAAAAGTTGGCCGGTCAAATTGATTGTGCTATCTCCCCGGCTGATCAAATTATCACAGGGATTATTGAAGGCACAAATACCGTGCACCAAAAAGCAGATTTTGCTATTTATTCGGCGATTAGCGATTTTAAGCTAAATGTTTCTTGTTTCTTAACAAAGAACATAACCTGTGAATTGCCGCAACAAAGTTTTGGTTTAAAAGGATTTGACATGCCATCTCATGTCAAGCTAGCAGACAAAAATTTTAACAAAACTGGCGAGATATCGTTGCTTTTAGGATGTGGCATATTCTTCCAGGTGCTTCAGCGGGAGTCGCTGCCATTGGCGCCGTCCGGGCCCTTCCTAGTTAGCACCAGCTTCGGGCATGTTGTCGCGGGCAGTCTGCCAGTATCTGCTGGCAAGGTTGTTTCTTCTAATTTGTGCGTGACAATTCAAGGTAACACTTTTAATAAAATAAAGAATTGTAATCCATTGAAAGATCAGCTGGAAGATTTTAGCGACACTCTTTCAAATTTCTGGAAGTGTGAACAAGTACCTAACACTTTTAAAGAAGGGTCGTCTGAACATCAACTTGCTGAGGAATGTTTCCAGAATTCCGTGAAGCTTGTGGATAAAAAGTTTTATGTGGCATTACCCCTAAAACTTGAGCTAGATGATATACAGCTAGGAGATTCATTTTCCCGTGCATTGAAGAGATTTTACAATTTAGAGAAGCGTTTGTCTAAGGATGACTCTTTGCATCAACAATATAGTAGCTTCATGCATACTTACATTCAGCAGGGCCATGCCAAGTATTTTGACATTTCAAATTATGACCCTAAAGCTGAAAATGT
This sequence comes from Agonopterix subpropinquella, assembly GCA_922987775.1. Lineage (NCBI taxonomy): Eukaryota > Metazoa > Arthropoda > Insecta > Lepidoptera > Depressariidae > Agonopterix > Agonopterix subpropinquella. The sequence goes on from OV277693.1 coordinate 30,217,056, forward strand.
ATACTATCTGCCCCACCATCCTGTTATAAATCCTAACAGTAAAACAACGCCAGTTCGAGCTGTCTTTGATGCAAGCATGACAACAAATAAAAATATATGTTTAAACGATGTCATGCTCAACGGCCCAGTGGTGCAAAATGATTTATTTAACATATTGATCCTGTTTAGGAATTTCAAATTTGTCTTGCTTTGCGATATAAAGGCTATGTATCGTGGAATTATGGTGGACAATAGGTACTGCTGTTTGCAAAATATTCTTTGGCGAAACTCACCGCAAGAGCCTGTCCAATGTCTTCAACTGCAAACCGTTACATATGGTTTAAAAAGTTCTGCCTTCCTCGCAACTCGATGCTTGACCGAGTTGGCTGAAAGTTACAAGGAGCAATATCCCTTGGCTTCCTTTGCGCTCAAATTTCTGAGCTATGTCGATGACATCCAGTGTTTGTCTAATGAGCTTTCAGAGCTGTTTGAGGCAAAAAGGCAGATTATAGAGCTTTTGGGCTTAGCTAGTTTCTCCTTGCACAAATGGTGTTCTAATAGCAGTGAGATTTTGAATGATATACCTATTGAACTTCACCAGTTAAGTAATAAAGATTTTGACAAGGACAAAACTTACATTAAAACGCTAGGCTTGACGTACGATGTTGTCTCTGACACTCTTAACATGAAGTGCCCTGTTACTCAGGGTCAGGAATCTTACACAAAAAGGCAAATGCTAAGTTTTATATGTAAATTCTTTGATCCCCTTGGTCTTGTAGGGCCTATCTTAGTACAGGCTAAGCACTTAATGCAACAGGTTTGGTTTGAAAATATAGGGTGGGATGATGTCTTACCTGATTTTTTAAATAAAAAATTTGTTAACTTTACCAAAGGTTTGATGCGCATGGCATGTATTTCTGTGCCTAGAAATATTAATGTACCATCGCACAAGAAAATGGAGCTTGTCGGTTATGCTGATGCCTCTAATATAGCCCATGGATGTTGCCTATATTTGAGGGTAATTGGTGCCGATAATAAGGTGGATGTTAATATCCTATGCTCAAAATCACGTATCAATCCAAAAGATCAAACCCTAACTGTTCCTAGGCTGGAACTTAACAGTGCTTTATTGTTAGCTATGTTAGCGCGGAAAGTGCATGACACTTTGTCACTTAATTATAGTAACATAGATACATATTTGTATTTAGATTCAAAAATTGCATTGTCTTGGCTTCAAATTGAACCGATAAAGCTCACTGTTTATGTAGCTAACAGAGTACATAAAATTAAAGAATTGTCTGATAATTTTCAGTGGAACTATGTAAGCACAGGTAACAACCCAGCCGATTGCCTATCCCGTGGTCTTGAACCAGAGCAGTTAATGGGGCATTCCTTGTGGTTTCATGGTCCGCAGTGCTTACAAAGTAGTGACTATGTTCATTGTAAATCACAATTGAATGTTAATGAAATTGAAATACCTGAAATGAAAAAGCCTTTAGCAGCATGTAATGTTTATCATGAGGTTAATGGTTTTTATAGCTTATTGGAAAAGTATTCTAATTTAGAAAAGATAACTAGTGCGTGCTTTAGATGTAAAGACTGCTAAAGGTTCAATCATTAGGACCAGTGTAATGAAGGTTTGCCCACTGCCTATTGATTATACCTAGTTAATGTAACGTTTTAAGTTAATTAAGTTTGTGTTTTTTTGCATGGAGAATTCTATTTTTGTTCTGCTCTGGGCTATCTCTCACATTAATAGCAAGAAAAGTAGCATTTGTACAGTAGGGCAGTTGTTCAAAAATAGCTAAACATCACAAATTAGATTCTGATGCTTCTTTAATTCAATGATTCTGATTTTTTGTTTAACTCAATTATTGTTTGAATTATAAGATGGCTATTCGTTTAATTATTGTTACCTTTAAATAAGGGCTCTATTATATTGTTAGTTTTAATTTGGCCGAGGCCCCAGCATGTTTAGGACCATAATAACGTCCAAACAAACAAAACTCTTCGGAGTAATAGAAGTAAATCTATGCTTTATTCTGTTTTCTCTCTGGATTCGTCTTCCAACCAAAATGGACAAGCGTTGTTGTTCTTTTACCTTTGTTTAAGTGAATAAATAGAATGTGAATTAAATTCCATAGTTTCTCTATGTTTGCCTAACCAGCGCAATATAATAAATGTGGTGAACAGCACCCCTTTAATTAAGTGTGCCATTTAATTTGACACCCTGTATAGAAGTGCCAGCCCTCGTAGCATGAGCATGACAGCCAATGATGTTATAAAATCATTGATGACAGCTAGCACGATACAGTAGTGCTATCGTGTATTAGCTCTCTATTTACGTAAAAGCGGGATAATAGGTGCGAAAGACTCTTATCGCGCGCAACATGCTACGGGGACTGGTCGCGATGCTGAGTATCGCGTGATATTATTGACAATGTAATTGTAATACCTAATAATGGGCTAAAAGCGGAATAACAGGTGCGAAAGAAGATTATAACGTGCAACATTGGCTGGTAGGTTAATGAATAGAGCGCCTTATAATCACTGCTAGCATAGACTAAGCTGAAAAACAAAAATGACCATAGACTAAGAATAAATCGTGAACCAATCAGAACACAGAAAATAGCCGCCATCTTGTACACGAATTACGGGGGTGGACATTATTTGGTCGGCAATTACGCCCCGGACCAAAACTGTTCAAAGCATAATGTCCGGCCCGTAATTGGTGTCAATGTAATTGGTGGATGGTCTCCAATTACTGGGTCGGACATTACACGCCGCGCATTACACGACGGACAATACGAGCTGGACCGTCACTGTCCGGGCCATCAATTGGTGCACATTTTTAGCTCGGGGTGTAATTGCCAGCCCATCATTGCATGGAATACGGGCTGGACATTGTTGGGTCGGACATTGTTTGGCCGCGCATTATTGGCTGGCCATTATATGGACCCGAATATAATCACTACTACCCGTTCACGACCAGTTGGCCGTCGATGACCGTTACAAAATTTCCTCACAGGCACATTAATTGGTCCCGTCGTCGACAAAAAATAATATAAAAGGCAAATAAAAATTTAAAATTAAAAGCGATATTAGTGACCGGGACGGACGTACCATACGTGATTGCGTTGCTAAAGGTTATAAAATTGCGTTTATTAAGGTCTCTTAGGGGTGCGGTGCGGGGAAGCGGGAAGGGAGGTAGCGGCCAACTCGAAGTGAATGACTAGTACGTAACAAAACCAAACAGAAATGCAGCGTGACCACTTTTTTTTCAGAGAATCTACCAAAATTACTGCTGAAATCTACCAAAATCTACCGAGACCATAGAAATATTAATTTACTACGTACCGAGACTTGCTTCAAATTCTATTTAAATTCTACCAACTAATATTTATGTCGTTCTAGATGGTTAAAAAGACGATTTTGAACAAAATATTATCATTTTTATCTAAATGCTCATCACTGCTCATGTTATTTTCACATTTTTGTATAATTTTTTATCGGTTTTAATCACTTTGTAACATGGATGCTTCAATTTCCAAATAAATCTAAATAAATATTAATATGTCGTCCCTACGCAAGTTTAAAGTTGATACTGTTTTCTCCGTCTTATAAACCCTTTTTTGTAAAAAACAACATTAAACTACCACTAAAGCTTTACTAGAAGTTCCGGAAAGCCCCCTGCCGGATTTTATCAGCTATTTGTATAGTCAGATTTGATTTTTTTGCCTGAATCCTTGAATTTTTGATCATATTTAGGAATACCGAATTTCTACCAAAATCTACTAAACGCCCAAAATCTACCAAAAAAGTAGAAATCTACTAAAAGTGGTCACACTGAATGACACACACCACACGCGGCGTCCCGAATCACGCCGACAGCGCTGTGACGGACGCTGTGAGCGCGATAAATGTCGTTCCGATTTGACGTGAGCGCGTAAACAATCGAAAACGTGACGTCATTCATGACGTCACTACCGACACGCCATCTTTCAATAACAGTGCTCACGGCTCCGAGCGTTACATACCTACACCTAGACGAAGAATGAGCGTTGCACAGGGCTGCGTTCCGAACCTACGCCCCAGGTGCACCCCGAGTGCAACTTTTTGCACAAACACCGCGCGCCGCCGGCGCGCCGCCGCGCTGTTCAGAGCCTCGGTGAGGACTACCTACCATAGAGCGAGTTGAAAAAACAACCGCACCCAAAGGTCGTGAACGCAGCCCTGTTAGGCATTGTCCTAATAGAACGCGAATGCGCGATCATCGCGGGTTCGCGCGAATTTTACTCGTACGAACGCGCGATCAAACATATTGAACTCGAAGAGGTGTCCTAACTGAAATTGCACGACGCGATCGCGCGATTCAAATGTTTCTACGCGAACACGCGATGATCGCATCACTTACTCGCGCAATGATCGCGCATTCGCGTTCTAATAGGACAATGCCTGAGCGTGTTGTCAAAAGTGACATTTGACAGTTTTGTTGTGGTACATTTTAGAAAGAAATTTCAAACCAACCTCTCATTACTTGAATTACATGACACTAAATTGCTAACATTGCTACAACTACATTCTAAAACAGAAAGTTGATAGTTGTAGCAATGGTTTTGACTACCTACCCCGAAAGGGATTATATATGTATGTAAGTAAATGGTGGATTTTCATTTCATTTTCAAAATGATTGATTGTTTAAACATTGTGATTTTAATAGGTTGATTCGTGAATCTATGTTAGTAATATATATGTCTTTGATGTTAGTACTCTTGTCGTTTTAGTATAGTTTTATTTCAAAAAAGATGTTAAGCCTTTAAATAAAACGTAATTTTATTAATATGCGTCTAAAATATTATTTTTCCATTATTTTTCCATTAATTTATTTTTCGGAAAAATAAATGGAAGAATTTCCACGATTTGAAAAATTTCGGACAATTACCCATCAGTACCCATGCAGAACTTTAAGGTCAACACACACGGCCGCTATAATATGTTGCTGTACTCTTCTAACGCACGCAAATTGATATCGGTTCCTCTCACTCACACGTAGGAAAGAGACGCGCTTATGTAATTTGGCGTGCGTAAGAAGAGTACAGCAACATATTATAGCGCGTGTCTGTGACGACCGTTATTGTATATTCCTTGAGCGAGCGAGTTCATTTTTTGGCTGGGCTCTGGCAGTCTATCGCAACTGCATAGATGCGAGAAAATGTATGGGATAGGGCAGAACTTGAATGGGCGTCTATATTCGTCTCTTTTCTTGACCCTCTCTTTCATGAAATGTCACGTGAGGTAATTCAAATGTTTTTCACACGTTATGAAACGGAGTCTGTCTAAATTATTTAAAATGTTTTTGAGTGTTTATTATATTTAGAATTAATAAATAAACCTGAATATAAAACATAAAACACAATTAAATTTAGTGTATAACGTGATATTCCACTATGAAAGCTTAAAATTAAGTACTAGAAATGCGAAATATGCTGTGAAAGGTCGGAAAGAAAAGATGGTAAAAAACGTAACTTCATAGCAAGATTTCCACTGAATGAAGCTCGGTAAGCATACATTTATCCTATTTATCAGCCCAGGTTTATATTTAGGCAATCATTTTCGTAAAGAGCGGGAAGTATTTGTAAAGAAGTGAGGGATTTGGAGAAATGTCGATATCGATATAATTGTTGATACATGCATGCAGACGCATACGGATACGAACGACTATGCTCCCCGAGGAGGTAGTCAGAGATATTCTGAAACTTCAGAACATCCACCATACAAAAATCATCCATCATATTTTTGATGATATGATAAGATTACACTTTTGTATACATGTTTTATTTTCAGATGCAAAAAATGGGTTCAAGTTACTGGAAATGAAGATCTAGCGTACCTACACACCAATTGAAAAATGAACCAGTTATTATTTGCGAGAAACATTTCCTGCCTGGAAGATTTTCATTAAAAAAAGACAAAATTGAAACCAACTGCCATCCATACGGCTCACTACATACTATCCTGTAATTAGTCCGTAAGTTTTCCTAAAATGAATAAAAAAAAACAAAAGGGGTATGGCTAATATTGGCGTCTTTTTTTTTAAGCGGCCAGGTACCAAATGTTGTGGGTATTTTAGGGCGAATACCTTACATTGTTATGCAAAAAAAATTGTCCTGCGGTGTAACGTTTCGGAGATATTTAACTTTATAGTTTCAAAAAATTAACTGTACAAAAGTCATTAAAAGTTACTCGTTTTTTACCACTTTATTTGTTTTTATAGGCCAGAATTATTAGTTTTAATTATTTATGATATCATCACGCACATTTTGTGCAGGAACGCACCGCAATCCTCGCTAATTTGCGGTTTCTCGTTTGAATTAGTATGAGTTTTTAAGCTGTTTACGGACAGGTACTAAATGTTGTGGGTATTTTAGGGCTGATATTATATTATCTTATATTATTTTTAAAACTACATGTCACGTGTCACTAACATTATCAGCAATGTACCCTGAATTGTAATTGTAAATGACATTGTAACGTTTATTAAATAGAACCCAGGTACCAAATGTTGTGGGCATTTTAGAACTTATGTTACCTAACATAAGTATGCAAAACCAATTGTCCTCCAGTGTAAAGTTACGGAGATATTTAATTTTAAAATAAAAAAAAACCGCAATCCTCACTCGTTTGCGGTGATGGTTTGAATGTTGAAATTTTCTATTTTGTAAGATATTGTATTGATTTATATATATTTGTAGATTACTTGTGTTACTGGCCAATGCTGTGTGCGCCTGTTATATGTGTGTGTATTAGAAATTGATTTTTAGCGTTCCTATGTTATTGTAAATGTTTAAATATGTATACTGTTGGTGTGCCATATTAAATAAAATAAAATAAAATATCTTAAATGTACATAGAGTCTTCTTTAAGAATTTCATAATAGTTAGGATAGCCAACCTAACCTATTATTTCAATGTGGTATAATTTTATGTAAATTAATTATGATTATTAATACCTACGAATGTCTTTTCTTTATCTCAAGACAGTCCCGGACTTATTAGTAGGTGGCTAATTGTTGGTTTTATTCTAGTGATTGGATTAACATCAATCCATCACTAAAAAATCTGCAATTTTTTAATATCAACCAACCATATGGCAATTTTTTTTCTGCAACTATCGATATCGATAAATATTCACAGCACATCACTACTCTGCACTTGTCATTTTGTTTTCAATATTGGCAGCCTTGGCAACATGTTGATTGTTGCTCTATGTTGGCTATGGGATGGTTGGTTGCTTCAAGTTGACGTTTTGTACGATTATTTTGCTCCAAGGAGTCCCGTTTCTTAAAACGTAGTGATCTGTGGTAGTGATTATATTCTCTTTGGGCTCTGGGCTTGTGTGAGAAGCAGAGCAAAGAGTACTTAAGCAGAGTAGTTATCAAAGAGAATATAATCACTACGTTTTAAGAGACGGGACTCCTTGGAGCAAAATAATCGTAAAAAACGTCAACTTGTATGACTTGAAGCTACCATTCCATAGCCAACATAGAGCAACATTTTGTCAATATTGAAAACAAAATGACAGTGCAAAGTAGTGATGTGCTGTGAATATTTAACGATATCGATAGTTGCAGAAAAAAAAAATTGCCATATGATATTGATATTTAAAAATTGCAGATTGTTTTAGTGATGGATTGATGTTAATCCAATCACTAGAATAAAACAAACAATTAGCCACCTACTAATAAGTCCGGGACTGTCTTGAGATAAAGAAAAGACATTCGTAGGTTTTAATAAATTATAATTAATTTACATAAAATTATACCACATTGAAATAATAGGTTAGATTGGCTATCCTAACTGTTATGAAACTCTTAAAGAAGACTATGTACTATCAGTAAACTTCACGGTGGACCCCCCTAAGATCTACTTTTGCTTGCAGCGCTTGTCCGCTATTCCGGGCCACCCGCTGTTTGCCAGAGTTCGGCGTTCAATAGCGTGAGGGTAGCGTCATAAAAAAAATTTTTCGTGTTTTTTTTGTACTAAGTATCTAGTTTAGAAATTTCTGTCCTGTAAGGTCCTGTGTCCAAAACTTTATATCCTTCCTTTATATTCTTAGTACAATGTTAGACTAATTGCAACCGATTTGGGCCGTGCTCTACGGGCAGGATTGAAATACGTGTTGATAAGGAGGGGAATACGTATGAGTCAGACCAAATAAAATTTAAAATTTATTTCCAAGTTGATACTTTTAACCAACAAACACACGATCACAACAGATAGCAAGATGCAACGGAACAGTGAACAATGAACTTCAAACACCAATAAACAATGAATTCGTAAAATTAGTAAAAACTTATTTCTTCCGTTTTTTCTCATAAACTTTCTACACCATCTGTTTCACAGATGTTTTTTTAGATCCTTATTGGTCAACGAAATAAAGGGCGGGGCTAGCCGAGATGGTCACTTGCAAGGGAAAAATGTTCAAAAAGGGTCCAGCGTGAAGTTTACTGATAGTACATTTAAGATATTTTATTTTATATGACACACCAGCAGTATACATATTTAAACATTTACAATAACATAGGAACGCTAAAAATCAATTTCTAATACACACACATATAACAGGCGCACACAGCATTGGCCAGTAACACAAGTAATCTACAAATATATATAAATCAATACAATATCTTACAAAATAGAAAATTTCAACATTCAAACCATCACCGCAAACGAGTGAGGATTGCGGTGCGTTCCTGCCTTAGACAATTTAATAGGGACGCGCCATGCGGTAGCATTTCCCCTCTGCCACGGTATTAGATCAATTAATCTTGCGCATTTACACCCAATTTTATACCTTATCACTAAACGAGACAGCCTATAATAGCGAAACAATAATTTTGAACTTAGAACGTTTGAGGTTCACGCGAGACTACTTTTTATGATTTTTAACATTCAAAATTAGAATCTAAACTTATAGGGAATAAAATCCAAAGTTGCGGATTTCATGTTACCTCTCGCCCCCCGCAAAAAGTGGCAGAAATGTTTCTTAGTAGAATGACACGCGTAACTCGTCCCTATTAAATTGTCTAAGGTTCCTGCACAAAATGTGCGTTATGATATCATAAATAATTAAAACTAATAATTCTGGGCTGTAAAATAAATAATGTGTGGTATAAGACCCAAAACGAGTTACTTTTAATGACTTTTGTACAGTAAATTTTTTGAAATTTTAATGTTAAATATCTCCGAATCGTTACACCGCAGGAAATTTTTTTTTGCATAACAATGTAAGGTAATATTCACCCTAAAATACCCACAACATTTGGTACCTGGCCGCTAAAAAAAAAAGACGCCAATACTAGCCGTACCCCTTTTGTTTTTTTAAAAAATTTTTTATTCATTTTAAGAAAACTTACGGACTAATTACAGGATAGTATGCAGTGAGCCGTATGGATATGGAATGGCAGTTGGTTTCAATTTTGTCATTTTTTATGAAAATCTTCCAGGCAGGAAATGTTTCTCGCAAATAATAATTGGTTCATTTTTCGATTGGTATGTAGGTACGCTAGATCTTCATTTCCAGTAACTTGAACCCATTTTTTGCATCTGAAAATAAAACATGTATACAAAAGTGTAATCTTACCATATCATCAAAAATATGATGGATGATTTTTGTATGGTGGATGTTCTGATGTTTCAGAATATCTCTGACTACCTCCTCGGGGAGCATAGTCGTTCGTATCCGTATGCGTCTGCATGTATGTATCAACAATTATATCGATATCGACATTTCTCCAAATCCCTCACTTCTTTACAAATACTTCCCGCTCTTTACGAAAATGATTGCCTAAATATAAACCTGGGCTGATAAAAAGGATAAATTTATGCTTACCGAGCTTCATCCAGTGGAAATCTTGCTATGAAGTTACGTTTCTTACCATCTTTTCTTTCCGACCTTTCACAGCATATTTCGCATTTCTAGTACTTAATTTTAAGCTTTTATGGTGCAATATCACGTAATACACTGAATTTACTGTGTTTTATGTTTTATATTCACGTTTATTTATTAATTCTAAATATAATAAACACCCAAAAACATTTTAAATAATTTAGACAGAGTTTAGTTTCATAACGTGTGAAAAACATCTGAATTACGTCACGTGACATTTCATGAAAGAGAGGGTCAAGAAAAGAGACGAATATAGACGCCCATTCAAGTTCTGCCCTATCCAGTGCTGCCACTTTAGCCACTTCTTAGCTAGATCTAGCAACATTTTCGAACTTTTCAGCTACAAAAAAAAATATTCGGTGGCTAAATATTTTAGCCACTTATTCTAGCCACTTTTTTTGTTCATTTATTTAGTGGTAAGTAACACTTTATTAAGTTAAATTTTATCATTTTAACGGGTTCTTAGAGCGTTTTTTATTGCTTTTGAGTTCCGATATAACTGCATAACTCTTAAAAACTGGAGATATTACAATTTATGTCATTGCCTTGTCCAAACGTAGAAGTCGAAAGACTATTTTCTACATGAGCAGTGTATAACATCAACATAGTAATAGAATGGGCTACAATAACGTCAATAACTCACTCAAAATTCAATCTTTTTATTCCATAAAATTTTAATAGTGCATAATTTTATAGAATAAACGATTGTAAATCCATATTTTTATTAAATTTTTTATACTTTACTTTGTTCGGCCACTTTTAGCCACTTTAGCGACAGTGAAATTTTCAGTATCTAGCAACTTTTTGTGTACGGTTTAGCTACTTGTTCCGGAGGTGAGGTGGCAACACTGGCCCTATCCCATACATTTTCTCGCATCTATGCAGTTGCGATAGACTGGTAGTTATATTCCTTGGTGAGAAGAGAAAGAAATGAAAATTAAAAATGTTTTCAAATAAACGGCTAGTAACCGTGTGCGCCATAGCTTTCTGCTGCAACATAGCTGGGCTGGTTTTATTCGTGCGATACAACACCGGTGAGCGGTGCTTCGCTACCATAGATGAGGACCAGCAGGTAACTGTCACTCTTCCGGATAACTTCGTGAGTTTCGGCTTGGATACTTCAGAGGTGGAGACTTATGACAGAGTGGACCTGTCGAGTGCGCGGCTGCGGGCGCTGGCGGCGGCGCTGGGGCCGGCGCGGCTGCGGCTCGGCGGCACCGCGGCCGAGCGGCTCGTGTTCACGCGCGACGACCTGCCCCCCCTGCAGCTCGCCTGCGGCCACTGCCCCTCCAACACCACCTCCAAGTCACTCTGCCATGCTCTCAAAAAACTTTGCAAGCACAAATTCTTACCATACTTCATTATGACTGGTAACAAATGGACTGAAATCAATGACTTTTGTAAAGCAACAAAACTAAAACTATTATTCAGCATCAACGTCCTCCTGCGTGACCATAACGAATGGAACGATCAGAACGCTATTGAAATTATTGAGTTTTCGAAGCAGAAAAAGTTTGATATCGATTGGCAGCTTGGGAACGAACCTAACTCGTTCCGTCACGTTTTCAACATTAGTGTGTCTCCGCATGCCTTGGCACATGACTTCAAGAAGTTGCGTAAATTGCTAAATCATCTCGGATACCGGAACTCCCTGCTTGTAGGTCCCGACACGACCAGACCGCAGCCCCAGCGACCCGAGTGCCTTCAATACATGGAGGACTTCTTAAGTAATGCATCTCACTTCATAAACGTACGATCCTGGCATCAGTACTACTTGAACAGTAGAACTGCTAAATTGGATGATTTTTGGAACCCTGATACATTTGACCTGCTGGAAGAGCAAATTGACACAATGAGAGACCACACTACAAACTACACTCATATTCCGATGTGGCTGAGTGAGACCAGCAGCTCGTACGGAGGCGGGGCACCTGGCTTATCCAACTCCTTCGCTGGCACCCCTCTGTGGCTAGACAAACTTGGTCTGTCTGCCAAGCACAACATCACTACTGTTATTAGACAAAGCCTGTTGGGAGGCAACTACAGTCTCATAGACAAGGACCTGGAGCCTCTACCTGATTGGTGGGTAAGTGTGCTCTATAAGAAACTAGTTGGCAATAAAGTGCTGCACATAGACTGCAACTGTTCCCCGCTACAAAGAATGTACGTACACTGTGCTAACAAAAAGTATACAAATGAAACTGGTGCTATCACCGTCTACGCTATCAACTTGGAGATGGCTAAAGTCAGATTTCTTCTCAACGGCACAGCGTTGCATGGAGACAACTTGTCCATAGACGAGTACATAATAAGTGCACCTTCAAACAACAGGAGAACTAAGACAGTCTTGCTGAACAGCTGGCCTTTGTACTACGAGTCATCTATGCCAGACCTGGAACCTCATAGACTCAAATATGGCAATCACATCTCCATGCCGCCATACTCTGTAGCGTTTTGGGTGATCAAGAATACATCTATAAAGGTTTGCAATTAACATAAAATTTTTACTTTTTTTACGTCGATAACAAAAAACAGTAGATGTGGCTAATTTTACATTGCATGCTTTGATTAAGGGGTTTCCCTGACCGAACGACCTTGACGCTTTCAGAGCCACCTCACCTCTACAAAACTACCTCATTTTAGTAGGTATACCTATTTTTGACTAGTTTGTCCTTCATTATGTCACAGTTGGAGCCTTCTAATCCAAGGAAATCACATTCTAAAAATCATAAGAACTCTCCCCAAATTTAACAATTATCTAATTAACTCATTAAATACTGGTCCTAAAAAAAATTTGCTAAATAGCAATTTTAGATCTTAATATTGTCTACACAAAGGTGTGTGTCTCAAGTAAATGTGACTTCAACTTAAAAAGTAGATGCAAATAATACAGATTTTTTCCAATATTTTGTGGACGCACCCTTATATTTCAGACCATGGCGGTTAATGGGTTAAATAACAAGAAAATATGTACTTTGAACAACAGAAATTTAGCCCCATCTACACAAATTGTTATAAATTTTTTACTGTAAGAGCGCTTACAGACGAGCTACAGTTGTCTGCGACAGCTCGCGCTGCTCGCGACAGGGTCGAGCGACCGTCGCGCGACCCTGACGTAGGTATAGTCTGAGAGTACAAGTCTTGTTCTTGAGAGATTTCAGTTTGAAGAAAACGGAGGCTTAAAAATAACATGGTTGATATTTCGGGTTTTCATAAGATTTTCGTAGATTTTGGTTTCTTTAGATAATAGATAATCCAGAATTGATTATCTTCATCATCAAGTCCATAAAATATTACAGACTGGTAAAAATAGGGCAATTATAATACACAATTATATAGTTAATTAGTTATGATATAATACTTAACACAACACTAATAATTATAACACATAATATTATATACATAAATATTTATAAATATGTATACAGGGTGTAACAAAACACCCTAGTAATACTTAAGGGGGTGCTTCAGACCATCAAACTGAACAACTTTCACTATGGAGCCAACATCGAAATCGCGAAAAAAAATCAGCTCTACAAAACTGCAGTACCGTCTCGACTCAAATGTATGGGATGGCAGATTTTTTTTATTTTTTCTCGACATTGGCTCCATAGTGAAAGTTGTTCAGATTGATGGTCTGAAGCACCCCCTTAAGTATTACTAGGGTGTTTTGTTACATCCTGTATAGGGTCCTTCTTAATATGCTGACACTTTTTTAAGGGGATGATCAGACCGTCAAACTGAACAACTTCCTCTATAAAAAAAATCATCACTTCCATACAAAACTGCAAACCTGCTCGGAGCCAAACGTATTTTTTTTTTCGCGATTTCGATGTTGATTCCATAGGGAAAGTTGTTCAGTTTCATAGTCTTTTCATCGCCTTAAAAAAGTGTCAGCATATTAAGAATGACCCTGTATATAGGATGTTACAAACTACCAAAAAAAACGTTTTGGATATGGAGGTCTATCTCTCAGACTATACAACACTACGTCACGGTCTTCAACTGTCGCGCGACGGTCGCGCGACCCTGTCGCGAGCTGTCGCAGACAACTGTCGCTGGTCTCATGGTCTAAAAAAACAAGGTCTTCTATTCCCAGAGTGACACAAGCCTACGTCACAAAAAAATGGCCGCTAAACATGTAAAAAGGGTATGGTGACGTAGGCTTGTGTCAGTCACGTGGTCAGTCACGTGGTCGGAAGAGAATACCAGGCGCAGTATATTATTGTACCATGGCTGGTCTGTAAGAGCCCTAAGGTGTACTGTAGCAAAATGTATCTCATTGTTTTCAGATATGAGTTTGTTTTGTACTTAAAAGTGACATTCCAGTGAGCTGACTTCACTAGTTATGAAGTCAAAATGATAATCTGTTAGGCCTAACGCAAACGACCGCTGTCAACTTTTGGCGGCGAAAGTCGGTAAGCCGATTTTTCACCAACTTAGCGTACCTACGTGCCTTGATAAATAGTCAAAGCTGCCATATCGATAGAAACCTACTGAGGAACATGTCATTGAAGCTGCCGACTAATATCTGTCGCAGGCGCAGGCGCGTGTTCCGCCTGTTATTGGTCCATTTCGCCCACTCGCCACTGACTATCGGCCCAACTTGCGCCGCTACCGAGCCTATTGTGCTGCCCTCAATCGTATTTTTTAAATTTCTAAACAATTAAACAACATTTCCAAAAAACAAGAATGTCACGTTGTAGTCCTGATTAGCTTTCAATTTATCGAAACATTAAGAATTATTATGTTTTATGCTCGTAGCTATTATCGTTAAAACCGCCAAAAGTGGCCACTTTTGGCGGTTTTAAAGATAATAACTACAACCATTAAGTATAAAAACAATTCCGCAGTGACCCGATAAATTGAAAATCAGCAACAACTAAGTACAATGTGACATTCTTGTTTTTTGGAAATATTGTTTAATTCTTATACGATTGGGGGCAGCACAATAGGCTCGGTGCAGCCTTAAATAAATAAATATCATTTGTTCTATTTTGTACCTTTGTTTTGTTTTGTAATTATTGTCGGACCGATTGTAGTCCGTCGTCTGTGTTAGGCCTTAGAGAAAAAAACTAATGACACAATTTACTGTGTTTCAGTTTAATGACCAAATAATATAGCTAAAGTCTGTTTGAAAGGCTTGTAATATCATCGCTCTGACTGCATGTCAAGGAAGTAATACACAAGGTCAGGGCCTCTACCCGGACGTTCGAACTTCGCAATTCCGTGAACGGTTTTTTCCAATGTCAACTCTATTACAATAAAGTTCTGACCGAAACAGTCGCGATAAATCGGGAATCGAAAGTCCGGGTACAGGGCCTGATGCCACCATTTTAATGTTTATATTAAACTATATTTGAATTTGTGCATTACATAAGTACCTACAGAGAGGTCTAATCTGTGTAGACATGATATCTCAATATTGTTCGGAGGCTGACTGTAGATGAGAAAAAATTACCTTGGCTACCACTACCATACCATCAGTATGCAAAACAACCAGCTGTAGATGTCATTTGTTTCCAAAATAAATTTTCATTAAGTTTTAGGTGATGAAAATGTTATATGAAAATAATTATTTTCTGTTCAGATACCTACCTATTGGCTATGTGCACGACATGACACTAGCGCCACACTAGCGCGGCGTACTGACAGAACTTTTTCGGACAACCGTGAATTATTTACACTTATAGTACTGTAAAAGTCTGTGTTTGTTCGAGGATTCTGCCAAAACTACTAGACCGATTTTGATAAAACTTTTTATATTTAAAAGCTTATTATTAGTCTTAAAAGCTAGCTTATATTTTATTCCGGTACGATGACGGGAGCGGATGCGGACGAAGCCACGGACAAAATCAATTTGTATGGGAATTCCCATACAAACTTTTACCTCAGGTTTAACACCTTTGGGGGGTTTAAATGCGACAAGCCTTTTTTAAGTGAGCATCTAGATGCCAATAGAAACTTCCATGCCAAATTTTTAGTTTGTAGTCTTGACAGTTTTGGAGATTTCGTGTTAAGTTAGTGTGCGGATTTGCCTAGATTCAAGCATATTTTCAGAGCTTGTCCGGCAAAAGTACAAATTTCTGCCACAGCGTGCGCTGCGATCTACTTGACAGTTCCCAACACCCACTTCGCACATAGCCAATACCTACTGCTGCACATGTGTATACTAAAATCGGGTTCAGTTCCCAACAGCTCCAAAAAATATTTTGGATTGTGAATTTTTTCCACATTGATGAAAATTACTTATGAAACTGCTGAAGACCCGACTAGGTTGTTTTGTCTTCAGGTTGGCTCCAAGACCTTCCTGACGATGATATATTTTAACAAAACTGAATTTGCTAGTCTGCAAGTCTTAAACTTATGTCATAAAACAGCTATCAACATTTTGGTATACATTACCATAAATTATGGGCCCCTCGGGGCAAATAGTCGTGAGCATACCTATGCTATGGTCCTTCTGCCAAATGTATCACCGTCACCAGGCACGTATCCAGGGGGGGATAGGTGGGTTTTATCCCCCCCCCCCCCCTCGAAATCTGAATTATTTGTATGGAAAAGTGGTTACAGCACTTTCTTTCTCATTGTTTTTCTATGAATATCCCCCCCCCTCCAAATTTATGCCCCCCCCCCCCCCCCCCCCCCCTCCCCGAAACAAAACGTCTGGATACGTTCTTGACAGTTAAGTACCAAGTGATTATGACAAAACATTAAAAATTGTGCGAGGACAAAGCTGTTAATTATTTCTTTATGTTTCAATCTACATACAAAGTCAGTATACTGTATTGTTCAAGCTTACTTCTTCGAGGTAGGTATGTTTAGTTTGTGTGCTGTCCTTGGATACAAATCCTCTAGATATCGCGAAAATGTTCGTGACTTCCTACTCTCAGATTAAAATGTTACGATTCAGTCTTTAGTCTTCACCCTGTTATCATATTCACTGTGCTCTCGTGCTAAAATTATTGAACCTCAAATAAAATAATGCGCTGTTTTGAAAGTTTGTAACGCTTCAAATAGAAGCAAATGCTGTTCTATTCTACGCTGCTAGGTTCATAAAATGTCGGTAGAATATCTAATTTATTCCATTTCATATTTTTTATTATCATTATAAATGTAAGAATAATGTTGAGTTATGTAATCTCACCCATTCATTACTTTAAGGGGTGATTGCACCCATAATACTGAACAAGTTTCCCTAAGAAATATATAGAAAACTATTTTTTTTATATTCCCTACTAAATGCAATCAGCTGATCGAACGTTTCTATGGAAAGTAGATTTTTTTTTTGCAAAACCCCTTTGTTTAATTGCGAAAGTGGTTCAGTATCATGAGTACAAGCCAACCACCCAATAATATCCTGTATATTTTTAGATTGCATACGATTGGTTGCATAAAAGCGGCTTTACTTAGGACTTCTGATAAGAATATGCGTAACGTTGAATAATTCGGCAACAATCTTAGTAATGACCAATAATGAAACAATGTTTCTAGAAATAGCCATATTTGACCTGCTGCTGATTTTTTTTGCCTGGAGTGCGATTTTTGAACGTCACACGTTGAACTCAGCAATTGAAAGTGTCAAAATTACTATGGAGATATGCATCTTTTTACTGCTGATTTGACTTTCATACTCCTGGAGTACGATTTTTGAAAGTCAAATCAGCAGTAGAAAGATGCATATCTCCATGGTAATTTTGATATTTTATACTGCTGAGTTGTCGTGGTGGTCCAGTGGCGACTTGACGAGTAACCTTGCCTGCCGTGCAGGAGGCGATGGTTCGATCCCCGTCCCAGTGTTGCCACCTCACCTCCGGAACAAGTAGCTAAACCGTACACAAAAAGTTGCTAGATACTGAAAATTTCACTGTCGCTAAAGTGGCTAAAAGTGGCTGAACAAAGTAAAGTATAAAAAATTTAATAAAAATATGGATTTACAATCGTTTATTCTATAAAATTATGCACTATTAAAATTTTATGGAATAAAAAGATTGAATTTTGAGTGAGTTATTGACGTTATTGTAGCCCATTCTATTACTATGTTGATGTTATACACTGCTCATGTAGAAAATAGTCTTTCGACTTCTACGTTTGGACAAGGCAATGACATAAATTGTAATATCTCCAGTTTTTAAGAGTTATGCAGTTATATCGGAACTCAAAAGCAATAAAAAACGCTCTAAGAACCCGTTAAAATGATAAAATTTAACTTAATAAAGTGTTACTTACCACTAAATAAATGAACAAAAAAAGTGGGTAGAATAAGTGGCTAAAATATTTAGCCACCGAATATTTTTTTTGTAGCTGAAAAGTTCGAAAATGTTGCTAGATCTAGCTAAGAAGTGGCTAAAGTGGCAACACTGCCCCGTCCAGACCGACTCGTAACAATGAGTTTTTCGAAATTTATGTACCGGCACTGTAACACCACTTGGCTTTTCGGTGAACGAAAACATCGTGAGGAAACCTGCATGCTACAATTTCGAGGCATGTATTGTACCTACTGTCCATTAAAAGTGGCGACGGGCTCACTCCCCGTCACACTGGACAGAGTACTCGGTACTACTAGTGAAATGTGGATGTGCTGAGGTTTCAGAATATCTCTGACTACCCCCTCGGGGAATATAGTTGTGAGCATATGCTATGCTACTGCTGAGTTCAACGTATGACTTTCAAAAATCGCACTCCTGTTCTATAATAAGTAAGTATAGTATTTGTAGTCTGTAATGCTGGAACGTGAAGTGAATCTCTAGCATGATGTCACATAATCTCCGCTAGTAGTCTAAGAGATAAGAGGAATTTTGGTAACCATCAGCTGCAAGGCTGATTCAGTATTCATAGGGCGTAGTGCATCTCTTTGATGGGGATGGACCAGGTCTGCCTGTATAACTCCAGTCGGTTTAGGAGTTACAGCCGTTCAAAGGTCTGGTATGGTTGCTAACAATTAATATGCAGATATTAATTAGTAATACATATGTACTGTAGCTATGCGAACAGTACAAAAACAGACATGGTCTATCAGTTGGTTAAGGAGATACAGCCGTTCAAAGGTCGGAACTTTGAATGGCTGTATCTCCAAAACTGACTGACAGAACAGTTTTTTTACTGTTCATAGAGCTACAGTGCATATTACAATAATATCCTATGATCAGCCTTGCAGCTGATCGTTCATTTGATACAGACCTTTGAACGGCTGTAACTCCTAAACCGACTGGAGTTATGCAGGCAGACCTGGCCCATCCCCATCACAGAGATGCACTACGCCCTATGAATACTGAATCAGCCTTGCAGCTGATGGTTACCAAAATTCCTCATACGCTTATACTAATAGTAATTACAATTGCTTGACAATGTCTTGTTTATCTTGGTCCAGGAGTTATGCCTGGCATTGAACCTGTCATCATTTGATAACACTTTAATCTCTCACGCTTCATCTGAATGGTAGATCAAGCTGTACATTAATATGTATCCTTCTATTAATTAGCATTAAGTTTTGGGTCCACGATATTGTTTAAAAAAAAAAAAACTCGATTTGCCCCCCGGCTTTCCCCCATTTAAAATTAGGTAGTTTTTTTTGGTCAGACCACAAGCAACTTCTCTAGTCTTCTCTGGCAAACACTAACATTAAAAAAAAAAAATCAAATTTTCAAATTTCAAAAACTTTATTTATTTAATACACATACATAGGAAAGACCCACAAAACCGTTTCCACGGTTTGTCTGTGGGATCAAGAGTCTCAAATTCTCAATACAATATTTTATAAATTTTATAACATAAAACAAAACTTTTATTAGTTTTTTTTATTAGTTTTTTATTAGTTCGGCCGTATGTCAAGCGCGTTGCCAAGGGGGGAAGAGGGGCAGCTAATTGTACTAAGTATTAACCCTTGACGAGTTGTGTTTCTTGTACCATCCTATATATTTCTTCGTGAATTTCTTTAACTATTCTTCGTCTAGTAATTTCATAATATAAGAAGATGCATTTTTACTGATGCGGAGCGAGATGAGATGAGACCTACAAGGGCAGATCAATCAGATTGTTTGTATTACACATTTCTTCAACCTGATTGTTCTCTACAGGTCTCGTTTCGCTTTAGTGGAAACACACCCTAAGCTAGCATACGGTGCGAGAAGCCATCTCGATCAGGTTGTGCCTCATCAGCAGGGCTTGGAAACGGTACCAAAAGTGCAAGTTCTGTACCGGTACTTAGCGCCGGTTCCAGACGGCTACCGGTATTCCCCCAGCAAGTACCGGTACTCAATTCAGGTACTACGTCTGTTTTTTCACTCTAATGTAAATATTTGTTTGGTACCGGTATAATACCGATACTCATTAAAGATATAGTAGTGCAGGTACTACGTGTGGTACCGGTACCAATAGTACGGGTGTACTAGTACTGGAACCAGTATCACTCCAACAAGGCTACTGGTTCTCAAAAATACCTAATATAAAGTATTTCAAGCCCTAGGCACAGTATAAGAAAGAGTATTACCCTAGGCAGGCACAAGTAGCTTTTTCTACCAGAACGTTTTGGTACCAATAGTCCGAGATCCGACCGTAAAATTATGCACCTATTCCTTAGGCGAACGAAATGTAATTCTAGTGTATGTTTATACAGGGGTTAATACCGCAACTATAGGGTTGCCAGGTCCAAATATGTCATTTTTGAATCTGGCAACCCTAGTCTTGCGGCAGATTGAGAGGTGGCAACCCTAGTTTTTAAAGTACTTTAGACCAGTCTCCTTCTGATGGCACCTCATTCACTTCCCTAACAAACACGTGGAAAAAGTTATACCAAAAATTATAATGGAAAAGGCACTTGCGGCAAGATTTTTTTAGGCAACTTGGCGGCGTTGAATTAACCCCTGTATAAACATACACTAGAATTACATTTCGTTCGCCTAAGGAATAGGTGCATAATTTTACGGTCGGATCTCCGTCTACAAATTGAAATAAAGGGACTCTTCATTACATTCTCGAAATCGAATCAAATGTAAGCAAAGTATTAAGACCGACACATGTGTTATGATAATGAGGTCATACATTTAATTAAATACATAATGTATTTAATATTAATGATGGCATTCAGCAGAAATAGGTAATTGTATAGGTTTAAGAATGATGTTAATATTTACAATACATCATACGAGTGCAAGTACCTCCTGTGTACACAGTTTATGTCTTTCACATTTAAGTCGTACACATAAGATAGGTAGCTTCTTATTTTCAAGGTCGTATGAAAAGGTCACTTGAATTTGACCTTTAAAATTTTGTAAATATTTTCTAGTGAAAATGTAAGCAGCTTGAAAACTTCCGCCGCGTTATTTCGGCGTGGTATGTCGCTACACTTATAATTATTAATATGTATAACATTTCTTAGGTGAAACTAAAATGGAGAAAATTATTTAGGTACTTACCTACTCATACCTGTTCTATTGCACAGTATAAGAAAGAATATTCTAGTAAAAATACAGTACCTACTGCACAGATTACCCCCAAACCTACTGACACTACATTTCCAGGTGCATTTCCCTGCTAGCGCATGTGAAACAATGGTTCGTTCGTAATATTAAAACTTTAAAGTCATGCTTTAAATCATATTTTTTTTGTACTAAGTTCGGTAATCGAGAACATTTCCATCCTCGTTTTATAGTGTTATCTAAAGCTAATATGCAATGCAGCTAATATTTTTTATCTTATAAACTTTTTATTGTAGTTTTAAGGATTATTTAGATCTGTCGACCGCCGAGATTTATTACCTTATTTTGGTACAGGTTTTCTTTTGAATTTTGGTATCATAAATCGATAGAAACGTAATTTATTATTAAAAAAAGACGTGTTATGCTACCTCGACACGCTGTATGTCGACTCTTCTATAAAGTAAACTAGTAACAGCGGCAGCGGGTGCATTACTTTTTGTCTTTTATCACATGACATCATCGATACCATGATGGTTGGTCTTCGATGACAGCCATTTCGGTTCATACTAGTTCATAGATAAGCTACTATTTTGGGTAGTTTGTAAACACCAACGCGACGAGACGGCGACGCGACGAGATGCTTTCTCGTTTCGATTATTTCTTTAAAAAATATATATTAAAGAATAATTATATAAGAGTTTATTTTCTTCGTCGCTGTCCACGTCTCATCTGCGTTTATAATTCATTGCTGTATTTAGTGATGCATTTCTATGACGGAGACTTATTGTAGCAGCAAGGTGTACCTATTTCAAACGCACTCGCTCAACAGTGGGATGACGATAAAATAAACGTCTGATTTTGCAGCATTTTATAAAAATCTTGTTCTTTCAGGAGCTGCAAAAACTGAACAATTTGCAATTATTTCAAACTGTATTGTTGTGAAAATGTGGTGCCTAGTTTTAAGACTGATTAGTGTTACTATAATATACTATATTTATTTCCCAATTGTGCCTAAATATTTATATAGGTGATCCATTTAACGAAACATTGTGATTATGTACAGTCAGTACATAAAAGTAACTAATTAAGGTAGCTTTATTGACTTGAGATTTGTTAACATAACTACAATAGTACCTACCTATTTAAAATGAACCTTAGAGCAGTGTTCTCCATACAAACTGCGAAGCGACGAAAGAAGTCGTAAAATAAAATTTTAAATAGGTACTTACGTAGGTCTGTAGGTACCACCTACTTGTATATCATAATTATATGCATTTTTTGTGATTACCTACATTGTGGCTACAAAAAAGAATCAACAATTACAATTTTCTGCTAAAACGCTACATAATAACTTACATTTTCGAAATGTTATTATGTAGCTATTTACCCCAGATGGTTATATGATCGATACTTTTGAAATTTATTTAAGTGTGAGTGAGTTATTAGTTAAGTAGATAAGGTAGTAAAAAAGGTAGGTAGCTACTTTTATTGCTGACTGTAGGTACTACCGCTATATTCTCTTATAATTTTTATGAATATGTTGTTATGATATCTCACTGCATCTGATTATAAGTACAATATTATCTAAAGAAGTGCCTAATATAATTATGAATGTCAGCTTTTGCATTTATTTTTATTTTTGGAACAGCGAAAGTATTTCACTTTACACAAAATGTCTGCGTAATAAATAGATACTTAATTATGGTATTATGCTTTATAATTGTGATCGGTAACTATTTACAATGTTATCAATAATCACCTCGTTTTCTTAAAGTTTTTTCTAATAGGGACGTATTTTCAAATTAGAATTATTCGAATTATTTTCACGTTTGTCATTGTTTAATTTTTTCCTGTTTGTGAAAGTCAAGGGATCAAGCTTGAGATTTGAAGTGTGATAATGGTGTCGATTTGAATTGTGCCACGACTTAACTTAACTAAATTTATTCCTGTCACTTTCTAAAATAAGATTAAGAAAAGAGACAGAAAACCAACAACTGACTTTAGTGCTGTCAAAGTGACGCCCAAAACAAGATGCCATCATAATGTACGCCATCTTATTTAAGGCGTTTTTCGGTGTGCAACGTCACTTTGCCAGCACTAAAGTCAGTTGTTGGTTTTCTGTCTCTTTTCTTAATCTTATTTTAGAAAGTGACAGGAATAAATTTAGTTAAGTTAAGTCATGGCATAGTTCGAATCGACACTATTGTTTTTTATACGAACGGCATAAGAACAGTACGAAGATCAAAGTGTCGAACTTGACGTGTTCTCGACTGTATCTATGTATCATATTTGTAATTTCATAATATAATTGAAATGGCACACCGATTAGAACATGACTTGTAAGAATAATAATAAAAACTAAAGGCCACAAAAAACTCGCTTATTACCAACCCTGAAAATGCCGTGAATCGCACAATAGTTACCGATCTATATTTATAATATAAGAGCGTCCTTATTACACGTATTCAAGTCTTCAAATTCGGATCGGTTTTTTCATACCGTCTATAATTTTTGTAAAATGTAGGTAATTCGGCAGAAACAGTGGTTTAAGCCGAGCCTTATGTGGATTCAAATATGTGTATAAGTACGGCTCAATCCTGTGGCTGCAGTCCGCTGATTACGATGTGAGCTTTAATGATACAGGGATGTATGGATACCTATTATAGTGGCTAGTGAGAAATGTAAGGGTATTGGGATGCCGATGCCGGTGTCCTTAAAGCTGCAGCGAACTGTAGGTACGTTCTAAAGTTATACTACCTGCAATAAAACTAATATTATACTATGTACCTATCTACCTACGAGAGTGTATCCTCTATGTAATATTCTATCAAGTGTTTGAGATCCGAGTAATTATACTTAGATATGTATTTTAGTGACAAAAAAAAATATAATGAACACTTGTTGATCAAATTTTAATGTTCTGTGACTATTGAGTAACTAGCCGATCATAGGTACACACGGCGACACATCAAGCAAAAATAAGCTGGCCGCGCGTCGGCATAGTAATGTATAACGTCGCGCGGCCAGCTTATTTTGGTTTTGGGTAACTTGATGTGTCGCCGTGTGTACCTAATTATAATTAGGAACCTGTGTGCTTATTTAATTTATTTATTGAATCCACAACACCGTAAACCGTAAACATGAACATGCCAAAAAGGGTTACTAATAAAATAGATTCGAAATAGCTTAGGCTGAGATTCAGAGACGTTTTTTAAGTCTTAGTTCGAACTCCCGTACCTATGTCAACATCCATACATTTTCGACCCTACGGTACCTAGCCCCGAACTATGCTTAAAAATCGTCTCTGAATCTCGTTTGATACGTTATTGATCCATGATCGGCAAGTTACAAAAAAATAACCCTGCCTTAATTAATTATTAATAAAAACGTTTCGTGACGAAGAAATATACGCTTTTGTCATTCTTTGGTTTTCTTTATTTTAATAAGTTAGACCGAGGCGTTTGGTTTCGGCGGCTTAGAATGAATTACCCGATTTCTTTCCGTTGGTGTCGTACGAGGCGACTAAAAGATATGCAGTAGCCTTTCGCTCATACACTGCATAAGGTGACTCCATAAAGTTATTATACGGTGACTCACTTATTATATTAAGGTGACTACCTTCACCTATCACCACTTTATGACTTGACACGTCACTCACTCCATTCTGAAAAGAAACCGTCATATCCCTATAATATTTTTAATGTGAATGTAAGTTTGTTTGTGCTTTCACGCAAAAGGGTGAATTCGCGAAAGGCAGAAAAAAAAACGTTTCCCGCCTATAAAACTAAGAAAAGTCACATTTGATGATCGAAATTAATTTTATATGTCCCACAGATTTGTCCTTACCAAGTTGCCACGATAAGATTTGATTCTAAGTATATTATTATAAAGATAATACAAAAAGATATTTAAAAACGTCATTACAGGTTACTTGTCAAATCGGAATCAGACTTTCATAAGAAGAATGCCGATTACAATAGTAGATTGTTAACCAAGGGATGAAAGTGACCCATTTCACACGAGATGTTTGGCGCCCCGAACCAAAGGTGAGGGGCGCCCATAGTTCGAGTGTGAAATGGGTACTTTCACCCGAGTTAAACACTCTGCTTTTCATCACGATTACGAGGAAATTAACCAAAAACCAGATAATGGAAAATCAATTTCTGAATCGCTATTAGCTCGATGAATTCATTTTAGGCTGCGTTTCAAAACGTTTGAAAATCACTCGGGTACCAATACGAAGTAGAAAAAAAACATAGGAAGATAGTGGATGCTAGAGTGAGACAAATATACTTCCCTAGTGTTGTGATTTTTAATTAAATTGTTATTTTATTTGCCTAATTTAACCATTGTAATGATTTATTTATATTTCCAACACAGCAACACCGATTAGTAACGGATGTCAGTTAGTAAATTAATTTTAAATAATAGTTGTGTTGACTTCCGAGTTGTCGATTGAAGTGAAGTTCGTTACACTCGGTGTGCAGTGGTGGGGCGAGGCAATATAAGTCTAGAATTCAGTGTCAGTTGCTTAGTCTTGCTGTGACTGTGTTAGGAACAAGTTGAAGAATATACAAGTGTTAATTATATATTGGCAGTTTTATTATACTTCAGAAGTGACACGACCTGCGAGCAATGTCGGATAAAAACCGTGAGTACTTACATAATTATATATATTTGAAAACTATTTCTATATGAAGTTATGGGGCTGTTCTAGACACATTTCGATTGTTAATATTACAGTTTTTAAATATCTTGTGTAGCGATTTTTGTGGTAACAAGTAGTTTAAATCAGGTGTGATAGGATTTGGCCGGGGCAACCCTCCGACAATCCTATTACAGCGAGTATTCATGCATGCGATGCTTTCGGTTGGGGCTACTCTCCGACAATGTCATCGCTGCAGTGGATGCGCTATTTGACGGTGTGGTATGATTTGGCCGAGGCAACTCTTTGGCAATTATATCACAACGATTTCGAGTAGACCAAGCTTTGATAAATGTACGTAGTGAATTTGGCTGGGGCAACTCCCCAGTAATTCTACCGGTACATAGGGATGAGTTTGTCTTATTTTTTCACTACAAAATTTCGGTTGCATTCAAATTTCCCGCGTCATTGTGTCTAAAATTGCTCTCAATTCAAAAAGATAATGTTATTTCATAGCCGTATTAGCCCGTGTAGGTGGGCTAGTATATCTATTTTTGCTAACAGCCATGTAGGTGTGCTGATCTGCAAATGAGTTTTCTAACAGCCATGTAGGTGTGCTGATCAGAATATGAGTTTGCTACCAGCCATGTAGGTGTGCTGATTTGAATAGAATTTTGCTAACAGCCATGTAGGTGTGCTGTTTTAAATAAAATTTTGCTAACAGCCATGTAGGTGTGCTAATTTGAATAAAAATTTTACTAACAGCCATGTAGGTGTGCTGATTTGAATAGAATTTTGCTAACAGCCATGTAGGTGTGCTGATTTGAAAAGAATTTTGCTAACAGCCATGTAGGTGTGCTGATTTGAATAGAATTTTGCTAACAGCCATGTAGGTGTGCTGATTTGAATAGAATTTTGCTAACAGCCATGTAGGTGTGCTGATTTGAATATAATTTTGCTAACAGCCATGTAGGTGTGCTGATTTGAATAGAATTTTGCTAACAGTCATGTAGGTGTGCTGATATAAATATAATATTGCTTAACAGACGTGCAGGTGTACTGTTATGCATTATTGATGTATTTAAAATAGTATAGCTGTACGGATGGCATGCATTATGATCGTATTGGATGCCATGCAGGCTAATTAATTACAAGATAAGTTTAAATATAATATTATAAACGAAAGTATTGTATTAAAGACCAGACCTACTAAATAGTGTGAATATTGGAAAAGAACATGAACGGCTTTAAACATTTTTAGAAAACCGAGATGAGAGTTACACACCAGAGCGTCGTAGACGGAGGCGAAAACGGTCTACCTCTAGTGAGCCCGAGGAAGCTTCCAGAAAAAGTAAGAAGAAAGCTGACGGGCTAACAGCAGACGATTTGCTGAAAATTGTATCGGCACTGCAGAAGGGTACAAGTAAGACTATCCCTACTACTAACGTTGTTCCCGAGTTTGACCCCAATAATAGATCCCAGGATGTTGAGCGATGGTTGAGGAAGGTCAATGAATGCGCCATAATTTATAATTGGGATGGAAAACAGACTATCCATTACGCTCTTCAGAAATTATGCGGTTTAGCTAAAAAATGGTATGAGTCTCTTCCATCGCTTAACTTCTCGTGGGAGGAATGGCAGTCGAAGATAATTAAAGCCTTCCCTCATGATGAAAATTACGGGAAATTACTTGAAGAAATGTTAAACCGAAAATCTCGCACGGATGAAACTCTCAGAGACTACTTTTATGATAAGCTATCATTATTAAGCAGGTGCGAGATCGTCGGTTCCAAGGCGGTAGATTGTATTATTCATGGTCTTACCGATAATTCTATTAGGAACGGTGCTCAAGCACTCAAATGTAAAGAACCAGAAGACTTGTTAAATTATTTGGCTTCTCAACAACCAACACAAACAAAAGAATCTCCTCGAACGAATTCCTTCCCGAATACTTTTAAAAAGAAAGACTTTCGCAACAATGTTGGTAATAACAAGAATTCGAGTAGTTCTTCAAACAGACCCCCCGCAGACTTCGCTTGCTTTAATTGCCATGAACGTGGGCACTCTTATCAACAGTGTACCAAACCGCTAGTAACCTGTGCCAAGTGTAACAGAGTAGGACACAATTCAGATAGCTGTACTAGAAAACCTTTACAATCTAGTAGCCAAAATAATCCTCCACCGGAGAAGAAAACGTTAAAAATTGTAACAACCGGCGAAGATTGCAAAAGTCCACATGTCAATAGTAATAACTTTAGTCATCTTGTCAGCCAACCAAAGCAAACCCCTATTTTATTTAATGTGGACCCTGATACAAACGACAAATTTAACAAAAACGTTTGTGTCAATGGAACGATGTTGAATGCTTACGTAGACTTCGGAAGTGATTGCAGTTTGATCAGATTTTCTGAGGCAAAAAGACTAGGGCTTGTAGAGTTCAGTAAAGATTTACCAATGATACGCGGATTTGGCAATTCAGCGGTTAGTCCGAAGTTCCAATCTACTGTCAACGTTAGGATTGATGAGGTAGAAACTGAGCTGGTTGTGTTGGCTGTTGAAGATTCTTTCCTACATACTGCATTGTTGGTAGGTCAAAACTTTACAGAGTTACCATCTGTAACGGTGATGAAAGACAACGAGAAACTTTTCTTTTATAATACACCGTCGGATGACTTTGTTGACAGGGACCACACTCTCAACTTATATGTGGCTAAAGACGTTACTATAGTAAAGGGTGGTTTAATTGAAGTTTTTACAAAAGACTCTTATACAGGTGACATTTATTCCAACGGAGGTATAAGGGAAAGCCCAAAACAGGAATATCATCTCCATCAAGGCTGTTATAAAGTTGAGGCTAGCAAAGCCGTTGTGTTTGTAACCTGTCTCACAAATACTCCGGTTAACTTTAAGGCCGATTCGCTAATAGCTAGAGTCAATCCAGTGTCTGAAGTAAAAACCTTTACCATTCAATCCGATCACGATCCAAAGGAGTTACCTCCTCTGGACAAAACCGATTTCAAAGTGGGGCAGAATATCGACCAATCTACTCAAGAAAGGTTGTATCAGCTTTTACAAAAGTATAGAAATTGCTTTGCCACGAATCTAAGTGAATTGGGCTGCGCTAAGGAAACTGTAATGAACATAGATTTGCATGATAAGACGCCTGTTATATACAGACCCTATCGGCTGTCACATCATGAACGCCATAAGGTTAGGGACATGGTAGATGATCTAGTCAAAAATGACATCGTACAAGAATCTGATTCAAATTATGCTAGTCCCATTCTACTGGTTCGGAAAAAGAATGGCGAGTCTCGACTCTGTGTCGATTACAGAGCCCTCAACGATAAGACAGTTAAAGACAAATACCCCTTACCTTTAATCGACGACCAGCTTTCAAACTTGAGTGGTAACAAATTATTTATTACCTTGGATTTGGCCTCTGGCTACTATCAGATACCGATGGGAGAAGAGAGTCGTCATTTAACTGCATTTGTCACCCCGGACGGTCATTACGAATTTAAACGAATGCCGTTCGGGTTGGCAAATGCGCCAGCGGTCTTTCAAAAAATGATGAATAAATTTCTAGGACCGCGGAGGTTCAAATCTGCGCTGGCATACATGGACGACCTTCTTATCCCATCGGCTACAATTGACGAAGGTTTCGAAAGACTCGAAGATGTATTAAGGATAATACAAGGTGCTGGTCTTACCTTGAAATTGTCCAAATGTAGTTTTTTCGATACCACAATAGAGTATTTAGGATACGAGATCTCTGCCGAGGGTGTGAAACCTAGTGAAAGAAAAATATCTGCCGTCCGGGATTTTCCCACTCCACGCAACGTGCACGAAGTACGACAATTTTTGGGCCTTGCGAGCTATTTTCGCAGATTTGTAAAAGGATTTGGGGAAATTGCTAGACCTTTGACGGCTTTGCTTAAAAAGGACATACGATGGCAATGGGGAAACGATGAAGCAAAATCTTTGGAAATTCTAAAAAGTAAATTGATCGATCGTCCTTTATTAGCGCTGTACAATCCTGAACTAGATACTGAATTGCATACAGACGCTAGCTCTCTAGGATTAGGAGGAATATTAATGCAATGGCAAGTCTCTCCTAGGGTGCTTAAACCCGTTGCGTATTTTAGCAGGCAGACTGCGCCAGAAGAGCGTCATATGCATTCCTATGAGCTCGAAACTCTGGCTGTGGTCTGTTCGTTGAAAAAGTTCCGTCCTTACCTCTTGGGGCTTAATTTTATAGTCTTTACGGACTGCAATGCACTTAAAACAACATTAACTAAGAGAGACTTGATTCCTCGCATAGCCCGTTGGTGGTTGCAAATCAGCGAATACAATTTCAGTATCGAATACCGTCCCGGCTGTCGTATGAGCCACGTTGATGCCCTGAGCCGAAACCCTCCTAATTCTAATGACTCTACGTACACGGTGAAGACCCTAAATATAAATACTGAAAACTGGATACTTACTTTACAATTAGCCGATCCTGAACTGGAACGAATTTTTAAGATTTTAAAGCCTAATGAAGATCAAGAAATAGTAGACATAAAACGAAACTATACTGTCAAAAACCATGCTTTGCACAGGAAAGTTGGAGACGAACTGCGTCTTGTAGTACCAAAAGATGCTAGGTGGCAAATTTGTAAAGCCAACCACGATGACATTGGTCACTTTGGTTTCGCGAAAACACTAGAGCGAGTTCAAAGCCAGTACTGGTTTCCAAAACTTAGGCGATTTATCAAAAAATATGTAGCGGCATGTATTGATTGTGCCTACAATAAAGATAATGCGGCTAGAGCTCGCTCTGGGTTTTTGCATCCCATAGAAAAAATTGAGCGACCATTTCACACCTTACACTTGGACCATTTAGGACCATTTGTACGGAGCAAATCCAATAATAACTATATTTTGACAATTGTGGATGGGTTTACAAAGTACCTTTTCGCTAGACCAGTTAAAGATACTAAAACTAAAACCGTTATCAAAGTACTCGAAAATTTGTTTATTGATTTCGGGGTGCCACACAGAATCGTTTCAGATCGTGGAACAGCATTTACTTCCAATCAATTCAAAGATTTTTGCACGAGTAAAGGAATCAAGCATGTACTTAACGCAGTCGCCTGTCCTAGAGCAAATGGACAGGCCGAAAGGTTTAATCAAACAATTCTCACAGCGTTATCTACTCAAAATTTTGGCAAAGATGAACGTGAATGGGACAGGCGGCTGGGTCAAGTACAGTGGGGCATTAATAATACCATCAATGCAACAACAAAGAAAAGTGCGTCTGAATTGCTTTTTGGTGTGAAACTAAATAACTCTTCAGATAATATCATGCAGCCAATAGAAAACAATGAAAATTGTAATGAAGCAACTAATGAGTCCCAGACAGAAACTACAGATTTTGACCAACTTAGGCAAGAAGCTTCGGACAATATAAAGCTCAGTCAGTTACGTCAGAAAGAAGCTTATGATGCTAATAGAAACCCATCTGTTTCGTATTCAGTAGGAGATTTGGTAAAAATTACCAAGACCAACTTTAAAAACGATGGTAAAAGCAAAAAGCTTCTACCAAAGTTCATAGGTCCATACAAGGTAGTTAAAAGTTTAGGGAATGATCGTTACCAGATTACGAACGTCCCGGGCTTCAAGGCAAAGAAATATGAGAGTGTGGTAGCTGCCGATAGAATGCGACCCTGGATAAATATTCAGTCATTAGAGGTAAATAAGTCATCTGGTTCGGAAAGCAGTTCTGATTCTGAATAGGACAATAAGAACAGTGTAAAATACTTATTTTTTAAGTTAAAGACAATAATTTGTCATATATTGTTATCCAATTGAAATAGTTTTTAAATGTGATTCTTGTTGATCATAAAAATTTTTGTTGTTTTAAAAGCATGCGTTTAAATTATATACCTTTGATGTCATAGTAAAAGCAGTAATTGAATATGTAATCAGAATAAC
The DNA here is from genome assembly GCA_922987775.1 of Agonopterix subpropinquella. Classification (NCBI taxonomy): domain Eukaryota; kingdom Metazoa; phylum Arthropoda; class Insecta; order Lepidoptera; family Depressariidae; genus Agonopterix; species Agonopterix subpropinquella. The sequence continues at coordinate 30,249,024 of OV277693.1, forward strand.
TATTAATCATCATCATCATATACTATCACAACTATTAATGTTCTGTTGTCAATAAATAGTAATTACATAGCGAGTAACTAAACCTAATTATTTAAAATAAATATTGTCATAATAATTTAGTAACTATAATATATATTATAGTATACGCGAATAATTAAAATGGACAAAAATTTATCAAAAATTAAATGCATAAATACAAAATTATTTATATACCTATGTAACTGTAGTGCAGGCACCTGAATGTTGTGATTTTGCGTACATCGGAGATAGTACGCAGTCGGATGGCCGAATGTTGTGATTTTTAATTAAATTGTTATTTTATTTGCCTAATTTAACCATTGTAATGATTTATTTATATTTCCAACACAGCAACACCGATTAGTAACGGATGTCAGTTAGTAAATTAATTTTAAATAATAGTTGTGTTGACTTCCGAGTTGTCGATTGAAGTGAAGTTCGTTACACTCGGTGTGCAGTGGTGGGGCGAGGCAATATAAGTCTAGAATTCAGTGTCAGTTGCTTAGTCTTGCTGTGACTGTGTTAGGAACAAGTTGAAGAATATACAAGTGTTAATTATATATTGGCAGTTTTATTATACTAGTAATTTTTACACGTTTTGAAACGGATCCGCAAAATTAGCAACATGTGCTTTCCCTCCCTTTTTTTCTTTTTCGCGCAAGGCTGCGTTCCGAACCTACACCCCAGGTGCACCCCGAGTGCAACTTTTCACACTAACGCGCCGTTCAGGAGTGCGATTTTTGAACATCATACGAGCGACTCGGCAGTAGAAAATTTAATAATTACTATGGAGATTATGCATCTTTTTACTGCCGATTCGCTCGTTTGATGTTCAAAAATCGCACTTCAGAGCCTCTGTGAAAAACGTTCTACCATAGAACAAGTTGAAAAAACAACCGCACCCAAAGTTCGTGAACGCAGCCCAACTTAATGACTTTTTTTTTAACTTTTTTTTTAATTAGGTACTTTTTCTTCACGCAGAAAACAAAATGCGTATAATTTATACAAAAGTATTGAAATGTTACTAATTATTGTTATTATTACTAAATTCCAATATTTTTGTTCATAATAATTATTAAAGTTAAGAATATTAATATAATGTTATCGAAGTGTGGCTGTATAGGTTTCTGCCTTTGCTCAGTAGAGAGGATTGCATGCAGGCGGAGGACATTTGCCTTTTGGTGGTTTTTCCGATTCAGTTTGCATAGAATGTGCTGCCATCTGTTAAATATATCTTTTACTATGAAAAAAAAGACTATATTGTCTATGTCAATGTCAAATTGACAAATTTACAAAATGGCGACTTACCTTGCGTAATGTGCGTGTTGTTTGTAGTTTTTGTTCAATTTTGTGCCGATTTAGTGATGTTCTGTAGTTTCAGTTGTTCTCTTACCAATGTACAGATTACAGGAATAGTAAGGATACTGGAATTTCACTCGATCGGTGCGGGATTGAACGAAAACTAGCATTCAAACAACGGTATGAGTATATAAGTATATATATACTAGTCATTTGCTTCGAGTTGGCCGCTCCCTCCCTTCCCACTTCACCGTACCGCACCCCTAAGAGACCCTATGAAACGCAATTTTATAACCTTTAGCAACGCAACCACGTACGGCACGTCCGTCCCGATCACTAATATCGCTTTAAATTTTAAATTTTTATTTGCTCGTTATATTATTTTTTGTCGACGGGACCAGTTAATGTGATTTTGACGAAATTTTGTAACGGTCATCGACGGCCAACTCCAGACAAACGGGTAGTAAGTAAGTATGTATAGTATAGGTAGAATTATTTTCAGAGAAACACAGATGGCGCTAGCTAGCCTTCAATTTGACATAAGGTGGATGCATAATGTTGCCACGAGTGGGTTCTCTTTTGTAATATACTTATATTACTCTTTGATTGCATGTATAGACGTTGATTTTTTTTTAAATTACTTTTCCGCCCTAGGGAAGAAATGTATCACTTTCAACACGCTTCTTAGATAAACAATGACCTACTTTCAGAGTATGAGTGATGAAAAATAGCTTTTTTAAACTGTACAATATGGTAGGTTAGGTCGTTCTTTGTTTCAAAAAGGTACTTATATAAATTGGTCACGTTCAAAATTTCGTCATTCCGGGAAGAACGCGTCAAATTATAAATATTGTCTCAACGAACGTTTCCCTGAAAAATACATCGTTACCAGCTTGTCTACAGGACACCAATAGACACGATACTGATGACACTTACAGCGCTAAGACCGCCTAAATAAAAATATTAATTTTGACCACTGCGAAATTGTGGTTTGTCACGATTTTGTACGTTTCGAACGTCATCAAACTTTAATTAAATAATCGATGAGTATTCCGAACTATTGTACTGTGATTACAATAGACGTTTCCTGATTATGAATTGGTGAAGAAAAATGCTGAGGAAATTAACTTAACTCTAGAAATTGCGATCCGGAATGAAAACCGTCAACTCCGTTGGGGTCATTACCATTTTTTCTAGGTAACGGTAATGACGCTATGTTGCTGGAGATGATGTTTTCCTATTGGTAAACTAATTCATTATGGAAGGGGACACCGAAAATTATGATGGATAAAGCTACTGAAACATTTCGCGATATTTTACTTACTAAACACACGAAAAATTTTACAAAGTATAAAAACTACATGGACATTCATTCATATGTGGATGGTCTGAGGTTTCAGAATATCTCTCGACTACCCCCTAGGAGTATATAGTCGTGAGCATAATTATACATGCACATTAATTACTAGAGATCGGATATTCGGATGCATATTTACCTAAACTTCATTTTTCACAAGAACAATGTGGACACGTCTTAATAGGGATGATGACAATTTTTATTTTATTTCTTTTTTAAAAACTGTTTGATATCTTTAACACTAAAGTGAAACAGATTTTTTAATATCTTCAAAAATAACCGAAATATAAGTGTTTAAAATTTACGGTTAGAGCGAGAGGGAGATATAAAGGGAGTGACGTCATACCCTCGTATTTTAATACAAATAATAACGAAGTGTCATACAAACATCTGTTTTGCATGAAAGAGATAGAAGGCGATAAAAAACGTATTTCAATCGCTTATAACTTTTTTGTTTTAACTTGTTATTAAATTCAGCCTTTTTGGAATTTGTTATAAGATATTAATTTCCAGGATCAGTCATCATCCCTATTAATTTATTTTATGAAACAGTCCCAGGATCGTTTGTAAGCCGTGAAATTGTTAAAATATCGTAGAACATTTGACCAACTTGGACAACATAAACAACTCGGACAACATGAACAACTGCGATAATTTGGCCAACTTATACAATGTTAATGTTATCTAAGTTGACAGAGTTGTCCGAGTTGACAAAGCTATTCATGTTTTCCTAGTTGACAGAGTTGTTTATTTTGTCCGAGTTGTCCAAGTTGACCGAGTTGTTCATGTTATCGAAGGTGTTCTAAATACTGTTGACTACCTAAGAGGATCAGTATGTCAAAACGGTGCAGGCGACCCGATTTTTTAAATTAACTTTATTTAGAAAGGCATATCCATATTATGTTTTCGTCAGGAAGAATGTGAAGTTTAGGTAAAAATGCATCCGGTTCTCCGATCTCTATTAATATAACCTACCTATTAATCACCTGTACCCTTACCTGTTATATCATACTACCCGTTCACGACCAGTTGGCCGTCGATGACCGTTACAAAATTTCCTCACAGGCACATTAATTGGTCCCGTCGACAAAAAATAATATAAAAGGCAAATAAAAATTTAAAATTAAAAGCGATATTAGTAACCGGGACGGATGTGCCGTACGTGGTTGCGTTGCTAAAGGTTATAAAATTGCGTTTATTAGGGTCTCTTAGGGGTGCGGTGTGGGGAAGCGGGAAGGGAGGTAGCGGCCAACTCGAAGTGAATGACTAGTACCTACCCTTGCTTAAGATACTTAAAAAAAGATCGACAGAAATACGAAAGAAAGGAAAAACATTTTTTTTTCTCCAAAAACAAAATAATCCAGCTACTAAAAAGTGGAGAAAAGAAAAAGGAATTACGTACAAAAATTGCCATAAATTGTTTTTTGTGATGTCTCATGATTATGAAATTTGAAATCTTTTAGACCTTCCCAAAGATGTAAACATGAATGTTATACAAAAATAAAACGTTTCAGCTACAGAAACTCTGTGAAGGAACATTTTAATCAGGTAAAAATGTATATAAGTCGTCATTCCCATTGGCGGCCCGGTAGCTCAGTCGGTAGTGAACCTGCCTGCTGTGCCGAGGGTCGCGGGTTCGAATCCCGTAAGGGACAAATATTTGTATGATGAATATCAATATTTGTACCCGAGTCATGGATGTTTTTTTTTTTTTTTTTAAATATACAAAAAAAAAAAAAAAAATATCTATATATGTATTTATATCGTTGTCTAGTCATCATAATACAAGTTCAGGCTAGATTCTGGTACTTTAAATGTGACTAGACAATTTGTGTGACAATGTCCAAGATATTTATTATTTATTTATTATTCCCTTCCTCAGTTTATCATTACCAATTGATAAAAATCATTACCAGTAGAGTCGGCTCATTACCGTTATCGCTCTTTTTGTTTCTTCAGTCATAACTTTATTATTATATGTGCCTTCGCTAATATTATTGTTAAATCCTGTTCTTTCGCTATGCATAGTAAATAAACGAAAATAGCATGATTTTTATATTTTTATTATAATAAATAAAAATTAGCAGATTTTCGCGAATCCACCCAAAAACTACTTAACCGATCATCATGTACACATATTCTTGGAGGTATCGGAAGTAAAGTAACATACGATACTTGGGGTTTTCCAAATTCCACGCAAACGAAGTCGCGGGCAAAAGCTAGTGCTAAATAAAATAGTGAGCGTTGCTACAAGTGCACGCTTTAAAATACTTAGGTACCTATAATTTGCGGCATGTAAAGATTCTGTCCACCCCATAGTCCACCCCGACTCAGTGCGATTTTTGAAAATCATACGAGCGACTTGGCAGTAGAAAATGTCAAAATTACTATGGAGATTATGCATCTTTCTACTGCCAAGTCGCTCGTATGATTTTCAAAAATCGCACTTCTGAACCAGGCATTTCCCGTGGTACACCTAATTTGGTTCACCTGGTGGACCACGGGCAGAACTTTTTACCCGTGGTACACCTGATAAATTTAAAATTACATTTAATTAAAATGTATTGCCCGTGGTTCACCTGATAACATAAACTATTTTAACGCAAACTTGTTTAATTTCTCCACCATGGACCAAGGTGTACTATAGAAGCATTTTTCCTAAAATAAAAATGGCATATTATGTATCTAGCCTGTCTGAAACCTAGTAAACATGTGAGATAGGCGTTTCGACTTTCTCTGCATTTTCGGCATTATTTGGGTCACAGTGATAATATTTTACAATAATTCTCTCCACTTCCGCCGGATGGCAGGTGTGAGCGTTCCTATAAATAGGATGCGCCGTCACGCGGTGGTCAGTTGTAGAATCACCATGCAGAAGTGACTAGGTTTCAGACAGGCTAGATACATAATATGCCATTTTTATTTTAGGAAAAATGCTTTTATTATGTAGTCTGAGCCTGTCTGAAACCTGGTAAACATGTGAGATAGGCGTTTCGACTTTCTCTGCATTTTCGGCATTATTTGGGTCACAGTGATAATATTTTACAATAATTCTCTCCACTTCCGCCGGATGGCAGGTGTGAGCGTTCCTATAAATAGGATGCGCCGTCACGCGGTGGTCAGTTGTAGAATCACCATGCAGAAGTGACTAGGTTTCAGACAGGCTAGATACATAATATGCCATTTTTATTTTAGGAAAAATGCTTCTATTATGTAGTCTGAGCCTGTCTGAAACCTAGTAAACATGTGAGATGTGTTTATTATCGCATGGTGGAGAGAATACCAACTGTGACCCAATTACTGATTAGGATGCAATCATAATAAATAAAGAGTGACATTTCCTTGGATAGGATAAGTATAATGTCATCACAAGGTAAACAAATATATGTATTCAAAGAAAAACTGTATATGTATAATCAACATCCATGTTTAATGAAATAAAGTAAAGTATTACATTTCACACAATTATTTTAATAAAATTAATTAACTTCAATCACTATGAAATCATACAGGCTTAAAGAAAGAAGCCATTGAGCAAGTATTTCTTAAAGGCTGAGCAAGCTGACGCTTGTAGAACCTGATTAGGGTATTTTCGGAAACCCAGTTTCCTCGGGCAAGTATTTCTTCTATAGGAAACTCTTCTACCCAGTTCAATGAAGCGACTGCTGATCGTGTGGAGCCTGGCGCATCATGGACGCCGGCTTCGCGCAGCACCGTGCGCACCCAGCCGCCGATAACGGTGCGGCTGGCTGCCCGCGGGGCACCGCATGTTGACACAAAGAGGTTGGAGGTGCCTGCTTGCTCCCGTCGCGACGCTGACAGCTCGATCAGTGTTCTGAGCCAGTAGATCAGGTCAATGTTAGGATGAGGACCCGCAGATAACTGCCAACCAGACTGTCTATGAGTCAAAGAGTCTGTTTTGGACCCGAACATCGGCCAGAATGTGATGTGTTCATCCTGATCGAACATGTGATCTGGAGCGACCGAGAGCAGCGTGAGATCATGAACCCGCCTTCCGGAGGCGAGGAGGAGCAGCGTGGCGCACCTTCTGGAAATATCAAACATATTGTTTGGTTGTGGACTATTATGAATAAGCCAATCTACGACAAGCTGAGGGTTCCAAATTGGTGGCTTATTAATTTTTCTCTTTGAGCAGGTTTCATTAGCAATACCCTTGAGTACCTGACGCACCAAAGCATGTGAACTTAGTCCAGTGGCATCTTGTGGTCTGCAAAAATTTGTGACCACAGATTTGTGTACGAGAATAGTTTTGTAGTTAAGGCCAAGTGTCTTGTGTAAATAAACCAAGTACCTCGCGATACCGTCTGGACCTGGATCTTTAACATTGGTTTTTGATGAACGGCACCAGGTGACCCATTTCAACCAGGATTGCTTGTAAGTCCTCAGAGTGGATGGTCTCCAGCTAGATTCTATTAATGACCTTTGGGAAGGTGACCAGTCGCGCAGTAAGTCGTCCCACCCCGAATCAGCCATACCTCTAATACTAGGCGGTCCACTTGTGGAGGTGGATGTCCCGTAGTTGTGTCTTTCAATACCTTGCGAAGATTGCGGATGGTGAAGGGCGGACACAGAGCTCTCGTTTTGAGGTCCGCTCTCCAAAACACGTTCAGCCAACGAGGACAGACAACCATGTACTTGCCTTTCGCTTGATTTAGTGCGAACAGTACCTGATGCATGAGACACGGGGGAGGGAATACCCACGCCAGTCTGTAAGTCCAAACCCTGCTGAACGCATCGTGAAAGGCTGCCGCAGGATCCCTCAGATCTCTTGTGGCATAGTGTGGGACTACGTGGGCACTCTGGGAAGCAAAAAGATCCATTGTTGGTGTTCCCCATTTGCGGAAGATAACCTCGCAGGCCTCGGGAAGGAGATGCCATTCCGGAAGTGGTTTGAACCTCGACAGACTGTCGGCAACCGAATTGAGCGGGCCAGGAATGTAGCTCGTAATCAGATGGATGCGGTGGGTCATTAGGTAATTGTAAATGGTCCTGGTGATACTCAACAATGGTTCGGAGCGAGTTCCGCCCTGATTTCGGAGATATGCCAGCGCCGTCCGATTGTCGCTTTGCACCAGGATCGTTTCGCTCGCAAATAGATGAGCCATGTATTGTAGGGCGAACAGAATGGCTAGCAGCTCCTTCCTGTTGGCTCGAAATGACGTTTCCTTCTCTAACCATGGACCTTGCAAGTGATTGCCGTCCACGTACGCTCCCCAACCAAGGTCCGAAGCGTCCGTTACTAGGAAATGAGACGGTGGTCGTGGCCAGATTTCGCTTACCTCTTGGAAGTGGTTCTTCCACCAAACTAGATCGGCTTGTGCCTGTGCAGTGGGTGCCACTGAAGTTTCCTCGTGGACTGCTTCCTGCATGAGGGCTAAGAGGCTGCGGAAGTTTATTCTGCCATACCGAACTATGAAGCTGGCAAAGTTCAGCCAACCTACTACCTTTTGAAGTTCCAGAGGTGACCAGGCAGGCGTGGCAAGTAACCTCTCTAGACACGCCTCTAGCTTGAGAAGTTTCTTTTGTGGTAATGCCTTCACATTTCTCCTCGTGCTCCATTCGATACCTAGAAATTCGAGAGTCTGTGCTGGAGTTCTCGAAGACTTCTCGTCGTTTATTTCCCAGCCCAGTTCGTGGAGCAGGGCCTTGGCAAGGCGAGCATGTTCTCGTAACTTGTGAGGGGACTGATTTACCAGCAAGAAGTCGTCGAGATAGACCAGAACTCTTACCCCCTTGAGCCGCAGCTGCTGCGCCACCCAGTTCGAGAGCGTGGCGAAGGTTCTCGGAGCACTTGCTAGACCGAACGGCAGACAAGTCATTTGCCACACAGACTGCGTGGTCAGATCCTCTGGGCATCCAGATGCCCTGCAGGTTGGTGCTACAAACCTCAGAAACCGGCGATGGGACTCAGCAATAGGAACGTGAAAGTAGGCCTGGTGCAGGTCGATTTTCATCATCCAGTCTTTGGGCTGCAGAAAATATGGTACCTTGAACATGCTGACCAAACGGAACTTCCCCGAGTCCAGAAACTTGTTGAGCGCCTTGAGGTTGAGCACTGGGCGATTCGAGCCGTCTTGCTTTGTTACCAAAAACAGGTGAGATTCGAAGCCGGCATTGTCTGGAGCGCGCTCGATCACACCCTGAGCTGCCATCTTTTGTACCTCGTGTAGCATTGCTGGCGAGTGGTTGAGCGGAAACTGGCTTTGATTGGCTAGTCTCCTCAGCGGAGGCTTTGAAATAAATGGGATTCGATATCCCATTATTACCTTTAAAATATGAAGGGGAGCGCGTCTGGCCCTCCAGGCAGCTACGAAGTGGCGAAGCTGCCCCCCTCTGAAGGAGTCATTGCCGACGGCGGGAGCGCCCGTCGTCATGTCGGCGCTGTTGCTGGCGGTTGCGTTGCCCATCCATTCGCTTTGCTGGTGCCGGCTTGGATCTAGCGGCCGGCGCAGGAGGGTGCGGCCGACTAAATGCGGCGGAGTTTGAGGCACGAAAGGTTGTCGCCATTGGGAGCTGAGCCCGATTCGGCGAAGCCTGCCTACCCTCAGCAGGTAGGTTCGGCCGACGGAATACTTTAAAACCACCGCCAATCTTGGTGAGCGCCTCAGAGAATGCCGCCTTTTCGAACAAGCAGTCGCGGCTGGGTGGGACACGTTTCAGGGTGACCTTATTATATATGTCGCGCACGCCACTGAGCACTGCATCACGTCGCTATTCCAAAATACTGGCCCTCCTGCCACACACAACCTGCAAAAGATCTTTCGAGACCTCTGAATAAACACTGCCGCTTGCAAAAGCTTCAGAAAGCGTTGAGTGCAATGAAGCTGGAGCATCCTTTATTCCTTTTCTTCATTTAAATCTAAATGTGTAAAAGCGGGGGTAGCAAGATATTTTTTCTGAGTCTCAGTATAACGGATATTTGCCCATTCGGGGTCATTAAAATGTTGCAGCTTTATGACGGCCTGAAGACGTGCATCATCAGCTTTCTTTAAAGAATCAGCCAGCGTGGTCTCTAGCATATCTAGCTCGGGCGCCACTGGCGGGGTCGGAGGCATAAGATCAGACAATGCATCAATATTTGCTAACGGACCCCGTTGCGTGGGATTATCCCCAAGCGCCGGAGCGGTCAGACCAAGAGACTGATTTCGCGTTAGTAATAATTTAATTGAATTCAACTCACGGTTAAACAGCTCAAACCTCCCTTCGAGTGTATTCTCCGATAATTCAACGGAATCCACACCACGTGGCGCGGACTGCAACGTGTTTGGCATGCCGGGCGAACGCAGTACCCTCTGCGAGAGGCCCGATAGCGTCGGAGTCAGTAGGAGCGACGGCATGTCTTCGGCGACCTGCGCCGACGTGCTCGGGGCTCCGGCTTCGACGCTGGGCTGGTCCGCATTAGTGTTGCCGCTCGATAGGCCAAATATCGATTGTCTATCGATAGCTATCGATAGGTGAGAAATAATGTACTCGCTCGATAGGACAATCGATAGTATCGATAGTATCGATACTATCTATAGTATCGATATCTCTTTTACTCCAATAGTTTCGGTAAACAGCAATACTATCGATAGTATCGATAGTTTCGATCGCTGCCATCTAATGATCAATCGATAGTATCGATACTATCGATAGTATTGCTTTCCAATATCGAATAGACTATCGATACTATCGATAGTATCGATACAATCGATAGTTTTGCACTATCGATAGCGATAATTATTTCAATAGTATTGCATTCGGTATGCAGGCATAATGGGTAGTGGAAATGTATAACGTGGCTATGTTCAACCAAAACCACTTTTCTAGTATATTGCCTTTATAATAAGCGCACGTTTGGCTTGCATACTGAATGCAATACTATCGAAATAAATATCACTATCGATAATACAAAACTATCGATAGTATCGATAGTATCAACACTATCGATTGTCTATTCGTTATTGGAGAGCAATACTATCGATACTATCGATACTATCGATACTTCATTGGTTAGCAGCGATCGAAACTATCGATGCTATCGATAGTATTGCTGTTTACCAATAGTATTGCATAAAAAGAGATATCGATAGTATCGATAGTATCGATACTATCGATACTATCGATTGTACTATCGAGCGGGTACATGATTTTGACGTTCAACAATCGATAGCAAAGCTATCGATTTTTCGGCAACACTAGTCCGCATTACGCCGCGGAGCCTTAGGTGGCGAAGCCTCGTCCCAATCGGAGATATCCTCAATGGGGAAGCTCAGCCGCCGGGAGTCATGGCTACGTTTTGCCATTTTAGTTTGCCGAAGTGAACGCAACGAAGTCAAAAAACCAACTGACCACCGCGTGACGGCGCATCCTATTTATAGGAACGCTCACACCTGCCATCCGGCGGAAGTGGAGAGAATTATTGTAAAATATTATCACTGTGACCCAAATAATGGCGAAAATGCAGAGAAAGTCGAAACGCCTATCTCACATGTTTACTAGGTTTCAGACAGGCTCAGACTACATAATAGGAATAGTGTTGGTTAAAAAAAAATTATAAAAAAAATGAATAAAAAACAAGAAAAAAAAAACGCGCACTCACACACGCCCACATTCAGTCACTCACATATTTTCATATACACATGCACAGATACTCACACAATAACATACGCGCACTCACTCACACGCACACATTTTCATATACACTTACACGTACGCACACATACTCACACAACACACGCGCAGCATTGACACACGCACATATTTTCATTATAAAGGCGTGATTCCAGCTAATGTTTTTTAAGAAGAAAACAAAACATAGCTGCTCCGCCATCTTGTTTTTTAATGAAATTGTATGAGACGACGCCATTTTGTTCTATGTTTTTGTGTATTGTGTGCTGAAAAACAGTCGCTGGAGTCACGCCTTTATTGGTATAATGGGATTTACCTTTCACCTATATACTATTACCTATTCTGTGCTTTCACGTTGGTACGTGAAAGGTAAATCCCATAGAGAATTCAGATTCACCGCTCCCCCTGGGAAGAGCTGACGTATCGGCTTGTGTCTATAGAAAATGTTGTCGCCACCAAAGGGGGTGAAGTCCTTCACCCCGGGGGTTGCGGGGAGGGTGGAGAGACAAAAAGCATCTTGCGGTCGAAAGCGGAACCTCTTTCTTAAGGTTAAGGTTCAAGGTGCATTTACGCTACTTCCCGCTAGAGTTTACAATGCGACATCTAGTAACGAGTAGCAATACTTAGTAAAACAGAAGCAACCTCGAAGCAACAAAAAAAGCAATTAAAAAAAAATATCCACGATACAGGGGGTGAACTCAGTATCCAAATTAATTTTTAGTTCGCAAATGTGTGTTGTTTATTGTTTTTTCTGAATATCGGAACAGAATTTCGAAATTATGTGAATTATTTTTGACCATAATAGGTAAGTAAGTAAGTACCTATAGATAATGCTTAAAATTTTTCAACATTCTAGGGAGGATTATTTCATAATGTTCTGTTGTGTCAGTAACGGAACCCTGAACAGGATTATTTTGTTCAATTCCGTCATGTTGTGGCGGGAGTGGCGTCAAGGAGTGGCGTCTCCTGTCCTCTACCAATCTCTCAAATGGTTACGTTGCTTTTACGACTCGGCTCGCGACTTATTCGAATAGATAGATTGGTAGAGGACGACCAATCCATGGTCTACAAGAAGCCCCGACTTGGCCCCATTTAATTTGTTTGTCTGGGGCGAGGACACAATGAAAGACCTTGTTTATCTAACCTCAGTAAACGACGTTGAAGACTTAAGGCACGGATAATAAATGCAGCGGAGGTCATGAAATTTTACCTTAACTACTTCAAGAGTAACTAAAAGTAAACTATGAAAGTGCTTGCGTAGTGTTTGAGTGCTTGTGTTTGGAAGCGAGGGGCTCACTCTGTGTAAGATGTGTAGATTTTTAATAAATAAATAATGCTACCTATCTAAAGAAATTTCGTAAAATTTTTCTCCAAAAGAATGTTGCCTCTACGTATCATGTACATACTAAGTAAAAAACCTTTTTTGACAATGCAATTGCCTTTATTCTTAAAACACTTATTTTTAAACCATTTTAGAAAGCTAACAAAAGGAGGAATTTATTTCAGTAAAAAGCTTTTTAACAAAAAAATTCAACCGCCGAAAAAACTGAAAAGCAAAAAATAATAATTAATTTTACCTTAATAACTAAATTCTTAAACTAATGTAAGTAAGTATATCAAAGTATATAATATTATTTTGCAATTATTTTGAGTTTTTAATTAACCTTAATAACTAAGTTCTTAAACGAATGCAAGTATACCTAAGTAATTTTGAGTCGGCGCCAAACAAGAAAATTAATTAATTGCGTGATGCGCGCCAGCAACCCGAACGGGCACACACCACGTAACGTAACCAATATAACATCACTATCCACACAGGCCCTGTACCCGGACTTTCGATTTTCGATATATCGCGACTGTTTCGGTCCGGACTTCATTGTAATAGAGTTGACATTGGAACGAAAACGTTCACGTAAAGTTCGAATGTCCGAGTAGAGGCCCAGGTGCATACGTCCCGTCTCGTTGCTAGTGGTCGTGCGGAGAGCTTGCATTGTTAATTTCATTTTGGTTATTTCTTTAAATTTAAGGTTATTTAGTGATCTTTGTTCATGGATTGTTTGGCGCCGACTCAAAATTACTTAGGTATACTTGCATTCGTTTAAGAACTTAGTTATTAAAGTTAATTAAAAACTCAAAATAATTGCAAAATAATATTATACAACGTGTTAATGAATTAGCGCAAAACCTCATACACCCCAACTAATTTATAACAAAATAATTAGATTGCAACAATAATTTCATTATTTTGATAATACAAATTTAAAGTTATTCGCATTTTAAGTTTTGAGGCAAAAATGATTTGTTATCATTTCAGCACTGAAAGAAAGCGCTAACGTACTCATGGATACATTTTTATAATCTTATTTTGGTAGTAAGTAGGGTGTGTGTGCCCGTGCCGTGGGTTGTCATCAGGTTCAAAAAATTTTATTTTTTGCAAAAAAAATATTAAATATTTTGAAAAAAATTACCTATGTTGAAACCATGATAATTCGATTCTGCTCTCGATTCTAAACAAACTACTTTCTAGTTTTGCGTTAATTCATTAACACGTTGTATACTTTGATATACTTACTTACATTAGTTTAAGAATTTAGTTATTAAGGTAAAATTAATTATTATTTTTTGCTTTTCAGTTTTTTCGGCGGTTGAATTTTTTTGTTAAAAAGCTTTTATTTTATAATTTTTTGTGGCTATAATCTTCTAATTACTACATGCATAATTTTCGATTACTTTTAAAATAGCTACCTACCTTTTAACCACAGTATAAGAAAGAGTATACAGGGTGTTAGGCGCATCGTGTGCCAAATCGAATGGGATGATTGGAGGGGTCTTTAGGTACCTCAGAAAAAAAAATAAAAAATCCTGGCCCAAAGATTTTTTTTTAACTGACTTTCAATGGTTTTGGGTGAAAATTGCCAAAAATCTACATTCAAATTTTTTTTAAAAAAAACCTGTTGGGTATAACAAACTTTTTTTGTTAAACCTTTAATCTGTGATAGTGTGCGCTTCTATCGAACCCAAAATTACTCGCCAGTGACATCTACTTTTTTTTTTACAGCCCCCCAAAGTTTTTTTTTTACGTTAAAATAAATGTGATAGTCAACTTTCGATCTCAATAAAAAAAAACTAAAAGTGATCATGCTCTTCCAATTTTTTCAAAACATCTCTGGACTGTCCCCATTCTAATGGTATGCAATACGTTATGAAATAAAATGAGTAACATCGCAAATTTTTTTTTTTCTGTAATAATTCGCAATTTTCTAATATTCAATAGGTGACGTAAAAACTAGTATTTCCGGTAATTACACTCACAGTCAGGTAAAAAAATTAAATTTTGAAGGGTTTACTTGAAGTAACCGCCTCCCGTTCTTTGTTTGATACAGGTAAAATTTGCTTTCTCACTCTAACGTAGTGAAATCTATCTTGTATCCCTTTCTCCCGGGGGCTGTTTTTTTGAATAGACCCAGGGGGATTTGAAATACTGACTGAGTAATGATTATTTTTTTAATTAATAATGATGATTTATTATAATTATTTTGTCACACGTATTCATAAAACCCCTGCCTACACACACCCACAAACACACACACACACTCACACACACCCACACACACAAACACAAACACATCCAAACACACCAACACATGAGCGCGCTTTAGCGTGCACTGTGCACTCATAAGCAGCAGATCTCTGCGTACCCTCTGGCCTTATGGCAAAGTATGTAACTATATAAGGAAGCTGATGCTTTAATCACAGTTTTACTTTTTAAGCATCAGCAGCTGAGTAAGATTGAGTAAAATTAAAATACAAAACCAAAAATTGTTTTGTTAACTTGTAAGAACAAAATGTATTAATGTAACTTTATTAGCAAATTATAAACAAACACACCAACACACGAGCGCGCTTTAGCGTGCACTGTGCACTCATATGCAACAAATCTCTGCGTACCCTCTGGCCTTATGGCAAATTATGTAACTATATAAGGAAGTTGTTTTGTTAACTTGTAAGAACAAAATGTATTAATGTAACTTTATTAGCAAATTATAAAAATTCTGTAATTTACGTGTAAAATTTGGTAGCCTACCTACCAAATAAAACAATAAAATTTCGTAAAAAATATGTTTTTTCTTTAAAAATTACAGTAATTTATTGTTTTAGAATCCAAAAAACAAATTAATGTTCTGACAGATGCGAATTTAAAATACGCTGGTTATATTATTATTTAGTAGGTACTTTTTATTTTTGAAGTAAATTTTTTATTTCAAAATTTTCAGTGTTGGTGTTATATTGGGTTAACATATTCATTGTAAATGTAAAGGGAGCATGAACACGAATCATTTATTTCAATCGCCGATGATATGCTATAGATTTTTGAGGAGTTCTATTGTATATCTCCCTTTACCAGATCTTCACCAAATTAGAATGGGACCACCTCTGAAGTATGACCTAAAATGGAACATGAACACGAATCATTTCTTTCAATAGTCGATGATATGCTCTAGATCTTTGAGGAGTTCTATTGTCTATCTCCGAAGCCCTTTACCAGATCTTCACCAAATTAAAATGGGACCACCTCTGAAGTATGACCTAAAAGGGAACATGAATATGAATCATTTCTTTCAATAGTCGATGATATGCTCTAGATCTTTGAGGAGTTCTATTGTCTATCTCCGAAGCCCTTTACCAGATCTTCACCAAATTAAAATTGGACCAGCTCTGAAGTATGACCTAAAAGGGAACATGAACACGAATCATTTATTTCCTGCCTGTTTTTTGTGCCTTTGTATTTCCTGATTGTTTGCTCTCTGTATACTATGTTTTTTCTTTTTGGTGTGAAATAAAGTATAATTGAATTGAATTGAATTGAATTGAATACAAAACCAAAAATTGTTTTGTTAACTTGTAAGAACAAAATGTATTAATGTAACTTTATTAGCAAATTATAAACAAACACACCAACACACGAGCGCGCTTTAGCGTGCACTGTGCACTCATATGCAACAAATCTCTGCGTACCCTCTGGCCTTATGGCAAATTATGAATGAATGAATGAATGAATGAATGAATGAATGAATGAAATATACTTTTATTTACACCAAACACAGATACAGCATAGGAATAAAAAACAATAATGGTACAAATAAGGCGGTCTTATCGCTAAAAAGCGATTTCTTCCATACAACCTTAGGGACCTTAGGGTAGAGGAAATTTAAACAAAGAACAACGGGTCGGTGCTATATAAAATAAATAGTAAATATCAGAAATAAAGGAGAAACCGAAAAATAAACGCATTTCATAATAATAGACATACATATACTTACATATATAAATATATACATACATAATATATACGCATAAAATATACATGCTACAGCTATAATATATAGTAAAGGAAAGATAACACAAACACACATACAACCACCATGACTGAGAAGGAAAGCAGAATGAGAGGAAAGGAGAAGAAAAAAATAATAATAATAATAAATAAAATAGTCACAGTTCTAGGAAATAAGCTTTGACCTTCGACTTGAAAACATCCAGCGAAGGAGCACGTCTAATCGACTCAGGCAACGAGTTCCAGAGTCGGACAGATTGGACTGTAAAGGAGTGGGTGTAGAAATCTGTGGAATGGACGGGCATATTGAGGGAAAGGTTTTGAGAGGAACGTAGGGGACGGCCGGTGGTAAGGGAGCTGAAGATGAAACGTTCTTTGAGGTAGTGGGGAGTCAACGGATTAAACAGGATGGAGTATAGAAGGGATAGTATGTGAGTGTCTCTTCGACGACGGATAGGGAGCCACTTGAGTCGGTTACGGAATTCTGACACATGGTCATACTTCCGCAACCCAAAAATAAACCGAATGGAGAGGTTTTGTAGACGCTCAAGTTTATTAAGTAGCTCCACATTTAGGTCTAGGTAACAGGAGTCAGCATAGTCAAGGATAGGGAGCAGGAGGGATTGTGCGAGCGCAATTTTAGTACTGATGGGAAGAAAATTTCGCAGTCTTTTGAGAGAACTGTATGCACCGAACATCTTCCTGCTAACCTGGGCGACTTGTGGTACCCAAGACATCGTCCTATCAAACAATATACCCAGATTCTTTACAGACTCACTAAATGGTATGCAGACACCGTCAAATATGACGGAAGGCAAGCTTTCAAAGCTGATTCTCGAGACAAACCGTGGACTACCAATGATGATAACTTGGGTTTTCACAGGATTTACCCTGAGTCCGAAGGACTTACTCCAATCTAGTACGCGAGCTAAGTCATCGTTGGTTTTTTGGATGGCCTGCGAAATGTCATCCAACCTTGATTGGGAATAGATTTGGAGATCGTCTGCATAAAGATGGTAGGAGGAAGAAAGATTTTGAGTGATAGAGTTAATAAATATTGCGAAAAGAAGTGGAGACAACACACCACCCTGCGGCACGCCAGCATGAGTATCACACCACGAGGAAAAGGTGTCTTCAACCCGTATACGCTGCCGGCGCCCGTACAGGTAACTACGAAACCAGTCAACTGCTGTCGGAGATACGTTAAGAGAGCGAAGTAGTCCCAGTAAGATGTCAAAGTCGACTGTATTAAAAACGTTGCTAAAGTCAAGTAATGTCAGGATAGTCAGTTCTTTATTTTCCATACCTAGTCGAATGTCGTCGGAGATCCTAACAAGTGCCGTAAATTATGTAACTATATAAGGAAGTTGTTTTGTTAACTTGTAAGAACAAAATGTATTAATGTAACTTTATTAGCAAATTATAAAAATTCTGCAATTTACGTGTAAAATTTGGTAGCCTACCTACCAAATAAAACAATAAAATTTCGTAAAAAATATGTTTTTTCTTTAAAAATTACAGTAATTTATTGTTTTAGAATCCAAAAAACAAATTAATGTTCTGACAGATGCGAATTTAAAATACGCTGGTTATATTATTATTTAGTAGGTACTTTTTAGTTTTGAAGTAAATTTTTTATTTCAAAATTTTCAGTGTTGGTGTTATATTGGGTTAACATATTCATTGTAAATGTAAAGGGAGCATGAACACGAATCATATAGATTTTTGCGGAGTTTTATTGTCTATCTCCGAAGCCCTTTACCAGATCTTCACCAAATTAAAATGGGACCACCTCTGAAGTATGACCTACTAAACAAAAAAAAAATTATCAAAATCGGACTACTCTGTACAAAGTTATGCGTGTTCATACATAAAAAAAAAAACAAATATACGCGTCGACTTGAGAACCTCCTCCGTCTTTTGTTTTTTCGTCGGTTAAAAACGCACACTTTTTGACATGTACACTTTTTTGAGATAAAATAAAAAGCATGATTTCAAGATTTTCTATTTTTTGTCAACAAATAATAGGTAAGTACTTACCTATAAATAATGCTCAAAAATTAACCGTCATTGTTAATGATTTCTATCAATTTTTCTTAATTTTGGCTCCAGAGGAATTCTGAAAATTTTAAAAGCTTTAAGTAGGTACAAAAAACAAGAGTGATAATTAAATAATAAAATATTTAAATTGAATGTCCTGAGTACGCTCTCTTGTACTGCTACTCCACACTACGTGGCGCTAGTAGTAAGTTCATGCCATGGCTGCCGGAATAACACTGAAGTGAGCTCGGGGACGTCACGAATAGTCACGATGACGTCAAGCCCAGTTGGATATCTGTGCACAGTTCGTTACGCCACCTCCTCAGTGGTAAATCCCCAGAGACAAAATGTAAACAACGGTGATACCAGTGTAGAAAATACAATCTCGACACGGAAGAAAACTTATCTCCGGAATGAATAACAGTAAATTATCTATTCTACTCGCAAAGGATTACGACAAATGATATGTTAATTATGTATGAAAATAATTTAAAAAAAGCAAGTTATAATTTATTTTAGATTAAAAGAAAGCGTGACTGTAAATATTTTATTTCGTGGTCTGGCAACAATCAGATATTTTAGACCTTTGGTTCGTTTTAACAAAGTTCTTAATGAAAACGATTTTTTTTATTGTATATACAATAACGTAAACGCGCCTCTTGATTGTTTAATTTAATACCTTCGTCCGAGTCCGTACGCTATGCGCGCATGCTACGCATAGCACAAAAAGCCCACACAGACAGAGTAGCGGGCTACATCACATAATTGAAAAATTTAATTCAAATTGTCACGATTGTTTCTATTATTTATAGATAGACAATACATTTGAAACCTGTGTGAATGGTTCGAAGTGGACACAACCTCACTGTTCAGGGCTGCAGTCTCCAGAAGTGCGATTTTTGAAATTCATACGAGCGACTTGGCAGTAGAAAGATGCATAATCTCCATAGTAATTTTGACATTTTCTACTGCCAAGTCGCTCGTATGATTTTCAAAAATCGCACTTCTGGAGACTGCAGCCCTGAACAGTGAGGTTGTGTCCACTTCGAACCATTCACACAGGTTTCAAATGTATTGTCTATCTATAAATAATAGAAACAATCGTGACAATTTGAATTAAATTTTTCAATTATGTGATGTAGCCCGCTACTCTGTCTGTGTGGGCTTTTTGTGCTATGCGTAGCATGCGCGCATAGCGTACGGACTCGGACGAAGGTATTAAATTAAACAATCAAGAGGCGCGCTTACGTTATTGTATATACAATAAAAAAAATCGTTTTCATTAAGAACTTTGTTAAAACGAACCAAAGGTCTAAAATATCTGATTGTTGCCAGACCACGAAATAAAATATTTACAGTCACGCTTTCTTTTAATCTAAAATAAATTATAACTTGCTTTTTTTTAATTATTTTCATACATAATTAACATATCATTTGTCGTAATCCTTTGCGAGTAGAATAGATAATTTACTGTTATTCATTCCGGAGATAAGTTTTCTTCCGTGTCGAGATTGTATTTTCTACACTGGTATCACCGTTGTTTACATTTTGTCTCTGGGGATTTACCACTGAGGAGGTGGCGTAACGAACTGTGCACAGATATCCAACTGGGCTTGACGCAAAGAGTAATATAAGTATATTAGAAAAGAGAACCCACTCGTGGCAACATTATGCATCCACCTTATGTCAAATTGAAGGCTAGCTAACGCCATCTGTGTTTCTCTGAAAATAATTCTACCTATACTATACATACCTACTTATATGAATATACTTATATACTCATACCGTTGTTTGAATGCAAGTTTTCGTTCTATCCCGCACCGATTGAGTGAAATTCCAGTATCCTTACTATTCCTGTAATCTGTACATTGGTAAGAGAACAACTGAAACTCCAGAAAATCACTAAATCGGCACAAAATTGAACAAAAACTAAAAACAACACGCACATTATGCAAGGTACGTCGCCATTTTGTAAATTTGTCAATTTGACATTGACATAGACAATATAATCTTTTTTTTTTCATAGTAAAAGATATATTTAACAGATGGCAGCACTTTCTATGCAAACTGAATCGGAAAAACCACCAAAAGGCAAATGTCCTCCGCCTGGCTTGACGTCATCGTGACTATTCGTGACGTCCCCGAGCTCACTTCAGTGTTATTCCGGCAGCCATGGCATGAACTTACTACTAGCGCCACGTAGTGTGGAGTAGCAGTACAAGAGAGCGTACTCAGGACATTCAATTTAAATATTTTATTATTTAATTATCACTCTTGTTTTTTGTACCTACTTAAAGCTTTTAAAATTTTCAGAATTCCTCTGGAGCCAAAATTAAGAAAAATGGATAGAAATCATTAACAATGACGGTTAATTTTTGAGCATTATTTATAGGTAAGTACTTACCTATTATTTGTTGACAAAAAATAGAAAATCTTGAAATCATGCTTTTTATTTTATCTCAAAAAAGTGTACATGTCAAAAAGTGTGCGTTTTTAACCGACGAAAAAACAAAAGACGGAGGAGGTTCTCAAGTCGACGCGTATATTTGTTTTTTTTTTTATGTATGAACACGCATAACTTTGTACAGAGTAGTCCGATTTTGATAATTTTTTTTTTGTTTAGTAGGTCATACTTCAGAGGTGGTCCCATTTTAATTTGGTGAAGATCTGGTAAAGGGCTTCGGAGATAGACAATAAAACTCCGCAAAAAATCTATATGATTCGTGTTCATGCTCCCTTTACATTTACAATGAATATGTTAACCCAATATAACACCAACACTGAAAATTTTGAAATAAAAAATTTACTTCAAAACTAAAAAGTACCTACTAAATAATAATATAACCAGCGTATTTTAAATTCGCATCTGTCAGAACATTAATTTGTTTTTTGGATTCTAAAACAATAAATTACTGTAATTTTTAAAGAAAAAACATATTTTTTACGAAATTTTATTGTTTTATTTGGTAGGTAGGCTACCAAATTTTACACGTAAATTACAGAATTTTTATAATTTGCTAATAAAGTTACATTAATACATTTTGTTCTTACAAGTTAACAAAACAACTTCCTTATATAGTTACATAATTTGCCATAAGGCCAGAGGGTACGCAGAGATTTGTTGCATATGAGTGCACAGTGCACGCTAAAGCGCGCTCGTGTGTTGGTGTGTTTGTTTATAATTTGCTAATAAAATTACATTAATACATTTTGTTCTTACAAGTTAACAAAACAATTTTTGGTTTTGTATTTTAATTTTACTCAATCTTACACAGCTGCTGATGCTTAAAAAGTAAAACTGTGATTAAAGCATCAGCTTCCTTATATAGTTACATACTTTTGCCATAAGGCCAGAGGGTACGCAGAGATCTGCTGCATATGAGTGCACAGTGCACGCTAAAGCGCGCTCATGTGTTGGTGTGTTTGGATGTGTTTGTGTTTGTGTGTGTGGGGGTGTGTGTGAGTGTGTGTGTGTGTTTGTGGGTGTGTGTAGGCAGGGGTTGGATGAATACGTGTGACAAAATAATTATAATAAAATGTTTATGTGCACCCACTTATCCAGCCCTACGACTTACGTCTTGGGATCACTTTATAAGCACATGGATAAGTGGATCACAAGTGGAGGATAGGAGGAAAAAATATTCAACTAAACTTCTTACTCGCATGCGTGAACCGTCCCTCAATCGTATATATCTTATTCTTATAGGCTCATCATCAGGTTCTCTCAGTTCGATATCACCATCTTCCTCACTCCACATACTATTTGGAATCGTTTCGTATCGCACAGCAAATTCTGCCAGACTTATATTTTCTAGCTCATCAGGCCTCAACACAGGGTGTAACAAAACTCGCCGCCGGGGGACAGGACGTAAAGGCTCTGCTGGTCTCCCAGTCCCCTGCCATCCGGGCGAAGATGGAGTGCCGCTGGGTTATTTTAGTGGGTATACCGGTGACACGCACCGGGGAGTCCCACATACCCCTCCCATCCCCCAACGGGAGGGGATACATAATGCATTTTTTCCCAGCGTCAAAAAAAAAGGTTGTAACAAAACACAGGTAATTGCCGAGGTAACCAGAGGCGGTGAGGTAAAAAGTTGGTGGGAGGCAGGGAGGCTATGGACAATACTGTATGTAGTAATATATACTCTTTCTTATACTGTGGTTAAAAGGTAGGTAGCTATTTTAAAAGTAATCGAAAATTATGCATGTAGTAATTAGAAGATTATTAATAACGTAAACGCGCCTCTTGATTGTTTAATTTAATACCTTCGTCCGAGTCCGTACGCTATGCGCGCATGCTACGCATAGCACAAAAAGCCCACACAGACAGAGTAGCGGGCTACATCACATAATTGAAAAATTTAATTCAAATTGTCACGATTGTTTCTATTATTTATAGATAGACAATACATTTGAAACCTGTGTGAATGGTTCGAAGTGGACACAACCTCACTGTTCAGGGCTGCAGTCTCCAGAAGTGCGATTTTTGAAAATCATACGAGCGACTTGGCAGTAGAAAGATGCATAATCTGCATAGTAATTTTGACATTTTCTACTGCCAAGTCGCTCGTATGATTTTCAAAAATCGCACTTCAGGGTCCGAATAGCCCTATTGATAGCCAACCTCCGATAGGAGATGGCACCATAAGAAGAAGAAGAAGAATACATTTTTAATGTCAACGCAATTTATTATATGCCGTGCCGCCTTAATTTTATTCTTAAAAAATGCACCAAAGGTTTCTGACCACGTAATGTCATGTCACTTTGACAGTGACGTTTCTTTGTTTAAGTAGATCAATATTATGAAGCAAGACATAACAACACTACTTGCCATCTATTCACACTTATGACAACCGCCCATTAGAATAAGTGAAATGTCAATAGTAAACAGATACCGTCTTGAACCATTTTGTCACCAGACCTCCAGCTGGAAGACTCCGCTATTTCCTTACGTTAAGAACGACTTTTGCTTGAATTTGCTTAAAAAGTGGTGCCATTTGTGTAACTGATATTGCCAGTCATTACATTTTGTCCATAGATTAATATGTATATTGGAGTCACTTCCGGTATATTAAACTGAGTCTTTGGGACACTTTGGGAGTCACGTTGCAGGAACTGACCCGAGTACCCCGAGTACACGTCTCGCGTGGTTTCGCGCGTCGCGTTTGTGCCTGCCACGAGG
This sequence comes from Agonopterix subpropinquella, assembly GCA_922987775.1. NCBI lineage: Eukaryota > Metazoa > Arthropoda > Insecta > Lepidoptera > Depressariidae > Agonopterix > Agonopterix subpropinquella. The sequence continues at coordinate 30,272,886 of OV277693.1, forward strand.
CTCCACATTCTTCAATCTCTTCTTGTTCTTGTCCAAAAACAATTTTTTATTTTTTCATTTATTGAGAAAACCAACAGCCATATTTAAACATAGTACTTAAAATTAACTAAATATAACATAAGCCAATTATAGGTTTTCCTAGAGTACTAGTACATGTATAATATTTGGAAAACAACACATCATAAGGATGTGAGCAGTTAAGAAGATAATTATATAATAACAGCACAAGCAAGCACAACCACTCCAACACAATTAATCACCAATCTAAATAATAACTAATGTACGGGGGTGCGTGTGCATGTATGTGTGGGTGTGTGTGTGTGTGTGTGTGTGTGTGTGTGTGTGTATGTGTGCGAGAGTGTGATGTGTGCGTGTGTGCGATTGTATGACAAAGTGGAATGAACACACAACCTCAATGCTATTATTTTACTAACTGCATTAAGGCCATTCATTCACTCCACTGAGTTTATGAATAATTTTACTTTTATACCTATTTTTGACAGGCAAAATATATCTACATCACCAAACAAATCATTGTATGTGCTACAAACTCTGGATATAGTGGAGTTCTTTGCGTAATTAGTCCGACTAAGAGAAGTACCAAAAAGCCTATTACTAGTATGTCTCGTTCGACGACCAGGAGTAAAAAGCATTATTTGCGATAATAAATTTTGGCTATCTAGATGACCATGAAGGATGTCATGAAGAAACATTTGATCATAGATAAGCTACTATTTCATTTGATCCAGCAGCAATCTACGATCGGTCAGGGGAAGAAGCTTGTGGCAGGCACATCTATCTACATAGTTCTTATTTCTTGAGCGTGTTTTGTAGTCTAAATATCTTAAAAAACGTTTTTGTATTTTTTCAATACTATCTATATGAGTATGATACTGAGGGTTCCATATGCTGCTTCCGTACTCAAGCACACTCCGAACAAATGCGTAGTATAAAAGTTTTATGCAATGAATGCTAGAAAAAGGTTTGCTTGTACGAATTACGAATCCTAGATTTTTATAGGCTTTATTAATGATTGAGTCAAAGTGCTGGCCAAAAGTCAACTTACTATCAAGTAAGATCTCTAACCACCTCCGTCTTTACCAAAATGGTCCCTGAGATTGGGATAGATTCTCCCATAAAATACTTGACACTGGCGGAAATGCAGTGCTAGCGCACAAGCAAGAGTCCATTTAATTATAAATAAAAAAAATATGTATATTGGGTATAGATAGGTAAGTCGTCTTGAATTTTATGCCGGCTCTTCATTCTGCCGAGAACGGGCGAGACAGGCCGAGAACGAGAGTGTGGGTGCCCTTCATTGTTCTCGTGGCGTCGTAAGCCATAGTAATTTTCCTTGAAAGTTCTCGCCGAGCGTTCTCAGCGAGAGTGTAGAGCTGCGTTCAGAACCTACACCCTATGTGCACCCAGAGTGCACCCCGAGCGCAACTTTTCGCACTAAACGCCGTTCAGAGGCTCGGTGAAAGACGTTCTACTTCTACGTTCACTACTATAAAGCGAGTTGAAAAAACAACCGCACAAAAAGGTTCTGAACGCAGCTTAGTGCGGGGTTTAGGACGTCCTAATTATAAGCGTTGTCGCTTATTAGCACCGGGGGGAGCCACATTATGAAATAAAATCGAAAAAGACGATCGGCTGACACGAGGATCGAACCTTAGCTACCCGGATCGTGAGCCGGTTGCCTAGACCGCTAGACCAACAAGACAGTTATTGATATAGGCGAAATCTCTCACTACTACAGCGCAGCGGCATCGGCAAGGTGTAGCGCGCTGTCGCTCCGATATGAACCGTAATTCAACACATAGTGCTTCGAAACATATCCGATAGATGGCGGAAGCTGTCTATGGAAAATCAGCGTTCCACTTAGTTTGTACTAAGATAACATAGCATGATTTTGTCTCTTATCTATGATTGGAGATTACAATATACAAATTAAATTATTATTGTTAGGTAACTTGTGGCTATGCAGTTCGCAATTTTGTTTCTTTTATTTTTGCCAGTGGTGTTGTGCGAAGAGGATGTTACGGAGCTTTCTGCAGGTAAACATTATAATGAAGCTAGAGCCAGTGCACTTTCCATTCCAGTTGCTTTTGAGACTGGGAACCCCCGAGGGTGTAGATGCCAAGGAATTCAGGAGATAGGGCAGAGCTTGAGGACTAATGGAGGTGACCCTCCTCGCCTGGGTCACAGTCAGGGCTGCCACCTCTCCAGGTTTGACCCGGAGTCTACGGGTTTGCATGGTGCATGTCCAGGCTACGGATTTAACATCGATATCTCCGGGTCAGACCGGGAAACAATCCCTTCAGAATAGAAAATATAGTTTCGTTTCTCGAGTCCACTTTCTTGAAAATTCCATGAGGTCAGAATGTACTTCGAAAATTCGGGCTCGCTTCGCTTGCTCGGCTTTTTACTTAGTTAGGTATGGTTCTGTGCTTTGAGACTGAGCTGTAGCTACAACCGAGTCATTGCATATATTTTAGAACTCTATTCGTTCGCTCCAGCTTTTTTACTGTAGGTACTCAAATTTACCTACTCTATGTTCTACTTACAATCGAGTTATTCTGTATGAATCGGCATAAGCTGGAAAAATCCAAGTTATAATGAAGCAAAATCTCGAGCTCCTCTTCAATCTAAAGATAGTACTGCACTGATCTCATTTATATTGCTGTAATATTTAGAACTCGCTTCGCTCGCTCCTGGCTATGATTGTATCACAAGGACTTCAACACATTGCAGTAAAATCTCTAGTGTAATCTCGAGCTTGCTCTAGGTTTTGGATCATATAAATGTTCATAGTGTAGTTAAATCTCAAGCTAGCTTTTCTCATTCCATATTTTAAGGTCAATAAAAACTCAAGCTCGCTTCGGTCGCTCCAGGTTTTAAATTGCAATACAATTTGATGACTCATACTGATCCCACTATATTGCAGTAAAATCTCAAGGGCGCTTCGCTCACTCCTGGCTTACTTAACTGGCTTAAGTAATTCAAACTAAAAGAAAAATGTTTTAATTTAATAAAAAAAACGGTATTTCGAAATCTCCGGGTCTATTGTTTTTGAAAGGTGGCAGCCCTAGCCACAGTACATGAAAGAGTATCTAGTACTAGGTACATATCTGGGTGCACTTTACTGGGTAGGAAAGAATTTCTTTGCTATTCCAGTCCAGAGGGACAACGCGGCCAGTACTTGTTCTTGGGACCTTTGAACCATAGAATATGCATCCATGCAAGGCCATTGTAGATAATTTGTAGTTTGACAAAGCTTGTATACCTACCTTTGTAATAGGTATTTTCATTGACAAAGTCTGCAGATAGGTATTAATTTTTGTTTATTTGCACCTGGAGTGCGATTTTTGAATCTCACATGTTGAACTCACCAGTTGAAAATGTACTATCGGTTTAAAATAACAATGTGCATGACCTTGAAGGGCCGTTCGATAACTTCACTCGGATATAAAGGAATATAGACTCTATGTAAAGGAAATAATCATTTGAATGACTGGAGTGAAGTTCGCGCGATTGAGTGGCGTCACATTTGCAGGCGAGGTCATGCACATTGTTATTTTAAACTGATAGTATGGAGATACACTTTCAAAAATTGAACTTCTGGAGTATGATTCTTTAATCTCAAATCAGCAGTAGAAAGATGCATGTCTCCATAGTAATATTGACATTTTCAACTGCTGAGTTCAAAGAATGAGAAGAAAAGAATTCATAAATCCTTTAATGCATGCCATGTGTGAGTGCACCGACAGCAGCCGCTTGTATTAAGATTTCATTCTGTAGTGATATTTATTAATGTGTTTAGATAGTTACCATCTATGAATTGATAAAAGCTGATCATTTTATAAGAGAACAAGCTTTTGACCCGCATCTTTAACATTTTCGAAAAACCCTTTCTTACCCCTACATCCTCTGTAGAATATATATTCCAAATTTCATGTTTCTATGTTCAGCGGTTTAGGCTTTGCATTGTCAGTCAGTCACGGAACTCTTTTTTATAAGTATAGATGTACTGATTGTAGTAGTGATGTAGTGATTTTTTCAGATGATTTCAAGTGCTCACTGCCCGATGTCACAAGTATGGATACCAACTTGGATGTTACGAGATTCAGATCAGATTTTTCTAAAATATCTGAGGTAAGTATAAAAAAAAAATGATAATAATAATGCTTACAGGCACCGCTAATTTGCCACAAACCAGACCCCATGGTGGACTACAACCTTTATTTGTGAGAGGCCTTTGCCAAACACTTCATACAAATGGGCTGACACTGACAAGAACAGGCTATTACATGTACGCTGGCTGAGCGAGTGGGAGTAAGAGAGGAATACGTCCACCTACCTTACCACCAAGATGGGGTGAGGTAAAAATTGGATGTTGGCTGGGAGTGTCCATATCCATACTGTTCGTAGATAGTACAGTAATACCAGCCTGCATAACATGACAGGTGAGAGTGACACAGGTCACTTCTAAACGTCTTTGAGTGAGATACTATAGAGATAACCGCCAATTTGACGTTTAGAAGTGACCTGTGTCGCTCTCACCTCTGTCATTTGTAAGTCTTACTGCACACTGGTTATGCTATTAAAATAACCATGTCCTTTGCAAAGTTGGCGAACTGCGACGTAAACGCGGCGTTAACTGAAAAGTAGGCATGGTACGATCTGAAGTATGCAATTTTAGTAATACATTATCTTTTCCCTATTAAATATTATGAAAATATTGAATAAATAGGCTAAGTGCGATAGTAGGCATCCCGCTACGAATTAGACGCAATTGCTGCTATCCGACTTTGCACTCTATAATTATTAAATGACTTCGGGTTTTGAAACGAGCAGAATTATTTTCCTGGTCGTGCTGTACTCTTCTCACACTGAACCATATCTCCTGCAGGCTAAATTTATCAGGTAACTTTCAAATAGAACAGACATTTGTTTGTGTACGGCAGGTGAAATTCCCTGGTCTGATCGGTCCCCTGAATGAGAGACTCATTTGTAAGATCAAGTGCATCGACGGCAACTGGGTGGGGCCTCTCTGTTCAAACACATCCGGTCAGTTCCCTAAACGATTATGATCATTTCAAACATGTACTACTCTATCTATAGAAGATAGCATGGTGCATGCAAAAGTCGAGTGGAGGAAAACGAGCCCGCTCAAACAATACCAATAGAATAGCATGGTGTTTCATTTATTTATTTCTTCTTTAGTGTCAGCATGAGCTTTAAATAAACTAAAAAAACCCTTATTTATATTCCATATCCTATGGTTTCTGTCTGCATTTCAAATGTTATTACTATTTATTATGTTCACTTTTTAAGTTGTTTAGTATGGTAAATTTTTTTCTTTGTTTGAGATATGGACCCCACTCTGGGTAGGCCTCCCGCATCCTCTACCATGACTCTCTGTCTTTGCCCGTGCTCATACAGTTTTCTCCAACTATCTATGCAAGGTCATTGGCCCACCATTTATTCTGCCTACCAATGTTCCTTTTGACTGCTGGACCTTACCATTGTGTTTTTTGTAGTGTCCATCTTTTGTCTTTGTAGCGAGAGATGTGTCCAGCCTATGTGTGTGTTTCCATTTCGATGTTAAGGCTCATGTGATTGCGTCTGTTAACTTGGTTTTGTGCCTAATTTTGTCATTTTTTTTATTTTGTGCCTGCTTCTCTCCATTGCTCTTTGGGCTATCTTTGGGTAGTTACGATCTTTTGTTTTAAAGCATGAGCTGTATCTTGGCTGTATCGCATGACAATTACTCATGCTGTAGTGTAAAGATTAGCCAGTCAGCAATGGTTGTATCGAGGCTGACTGCCCGGGGTGCGCCAGACGAAATCTGGTTTCAAAGTTACAGTGCACTGTAACTTTAAACTATAGGTACAGTCACCATCAGATATATCGTAGCATACAAGGTGTCCAAATATTTCTGAGCAGTGCTAATTTTCATTAAATTCTTTACAGTAAATGTTACCAATTATATCTAAACGTGTATTTTGTCATAAATATCTGAACAGCAAATTTTCAATAATTTCTTTACTATGTTATTTAAAATTAAAATGTAAAACAACGGAGTAAGGTTTTTTCCGAAACTGTTCAGATGTTTATGACTACCCTGACTGCGTCGATATATTTGATGTTCTAGGCGTTCCTATATTTTTGATTGGTTATGAGTAAAGAAATTATTGAAAATTAGAACTGCTTAGAAATATTTGACCACCTTGTTTGCTACGATATATTTGCTGGTGACTGTACATTAACCACTGCAGAGGTTCTAAGATTTCCATAATAATAAATAATAAAGCCATTTATTTCCCATCACCTAATACATAATGGGTCTGACAAACGTTTTTCACTTTACATGTCAAATAAATCTTCAAAAAATTACGAAAAAAACTGTGTTTTTACTTTTTTTATATCTTCAAAAATGGCTGAGATATTAACGATCAAATTGCGTATTTCCGGACGAAGGTTTTTAAAAACGCGGGCGGGCGCCCACTAGCCGATGACGTCACACCCCCGGTCATTCGTCAGTCGCGCTCTCGTACGCTCGCTGCTGTGCAGTAAACATCGAGTTCTCTTCAGTGAAAATGGAAAAAAAGTATTGTATTGTGCCTCAGTGTTTCAATTCAACTGTGAAAACACCCGATAAACTCTTTTTTATGTGCCTGAGGACCCGAAAATGAGAAAGAAGTGGATGACGGCCATAAAAACAGTAGATGCAATAGGGCCTAAAACTAAAGCGCACTGCTGTGAAGACCATTTTGATGTTTTTAAACTAATAAAACACAAATAATCATCAACAACAACAACCTCGTACGTGCAAGATGTGGATTGCGATTGCGAGTACCTACCTAGATTTTTTAAATCGTTGTCCATAATGTAGGTCCTAAATAAAACACACACAGACACACTTTAAGGAAGGTTTAAGCTTGAACAAATACCTACCCGACAGTAGGTAATGCTTACATAAAACATACACACCTTTTCATCTTTATTCCGCGAATTTGACAGCCCGGTAGCACAGTCGGTAGTGAACCTGCCTGCTGTGCCGAGGGTCGCGGGTTCGATCCCGTAAGGGACAAATATTTGTATGATGAATATGAATATTTGTACCCGAGTCATGGATGTTTGTATCTACAGGGTGAAATTGATATCATTGGCATCCTTATAAACTAAGAGTCTACCCATCAAACTGAACAACTTTTACTATGGGAGCAAACCGATCAAAGCAAAAAAAAAATCAGCTGTTGCATACATTTGAGTCGAGTAGGCATTGCAGTTTAGTATGGGACAGCAGATTTTTTAGTTGCTCCGATTGGTTTGCTCCCATAGTGAAAGTTGTTCAGTTTGATGGGTAGACTCTTAGTTTAAAAGGATGCCAATGATATCAATTTCACCCTGTATATATGTATTCTATATCGTTGTCCAGTCATCATAATACAAGTCCAGGCTAGATTCTGGTACTTTAAATGTGACTAGATAATTTGTGTAACATTGTCCAAGAAATTATTATTAATTATTATTACTTCGGCAGCCGTAAAATCCTTATTCTTCATAAAATATTGTGCCACCATCAAACAATCCACTCTTGGCAGATTGTCCGACTGACCTTTTTGAAAACCTTCATCCATTCTACACACCACACGGTTTACTTTAGTGTAATTGGTTATAAAATTAATGTAAAAGTATAATTTCCTTGAAATACAAGCACACTATTAGGTATAAACGAAATTAAACGAATTTTTGACGAACAAACGAAACAAAATGCACCGGACCGAGCGCGGCGCTGTGTCGCGGTCGCGGGCTGAGCGGGGGTGTGACGTTAAAGCGTGAGCGCGCGTAAACTCGTAAATTTTAAAAAGCGCTTAAACTTCTCGTCGTCATAACTTCGGAAATACTGCATGTATTCAAGTGAAATAAAAACTAATGTAATGTACACGATCTACGCTAAGATTTTAAGTGTATTTTTTAGTAATATTTTGACCCTTTTGTGTTCCCCATTGTTTCTGTTTGTGCTTAAATAAAACTAAATCTAATCTTCTTGGATAGGAACCCCTATTTGGGTATAGGCCTCCTCCAGATTGCTCCAGTCCTCTCTGTCTTTAGCCCTTTGTAACCACTCTTTTCCTGCCCTAGATCACTCCATCTTTTTAAAGGTCGTCCTCTTCGTCTCTTTCCACTAGGTCCTCTCCATCTCGTTACTGCTATTGTCCATCGCTTGTCTTGGTATCGTGCTGTGTGGCCGGCCCATCGCCATTTTAATTTCTGACTATAATTTAGAACATCTATTAGTTTTGTCTGTTTCCGTATGTTAGTACTTCTTATTTTTTGTTTTCTTCTTATTTTTAAGAGGCTTCTCTCCATTGCTTTCTGGCAATTAGCTAGTCTGGTTTTTATTTTATTGCTGAATGTCCATGATTGGCAAGCATGTGTGAGAGTTGGTAGGATGCATGTGTCCATCACTGATTTCTTAAGGTGTATCGGGTAGTCTCCTTTCAGTATCTTTTTGAGTGACCAGTATTTTCTCCAGCTTATGTTAATTCTGCGTTCTACCTCTTCCTCTGCGCTTTTGTCTTCAAATTATATTTCTTTTCCTAGGTATATATATTTATTTGTGTATTCAAGTGCCTTTTCTTCTAGTTGTATAGTACGAGTGTGGCTGTTCGTCATGAGTTTTGTTTTATCCTTATTCATCTTTAAGCCCACTTTCTCGCTTTCTTCTCTTAGTTGGTTTATCATCTTTTCCAAATTTTTGCTGCTTTCTGCGAACAGGAGTATATCGTCAGCGAATCTGAGATGACTTAAGTAACGAGAGCCTATTCTTATTCCTTCGTTTTCCCATTTTAGATTCATGAAGATATTTTGCAATACTGCTATGAAGATCTTAGAGGGAGAGGGGGTCTCCTTGTCTTACTCCTCTTAGAATAGGTATTTCCGGTCCTCTTTTTTCTAGTTTTACACAGCTGGTGCTATTGTCATATATGTTTTTTATGGTGTTTTGATACTTCTTGTGGATGCGGCAGTTGTCCAGTGCTTCCCAGATTGATTTGTGTGATATTGTATCAAATGCCTTAGCATAATCAATGAATGCCACATATAGCGGTCTGTTGAATTCTTTGTATTTTTCTATTATTTGTTGCATGACATGAATGTGGTCTATTGTTGAGAAACCTGACCTGAATCCTGCTTGTTCTTTTGGTTGAGAGTCTTCGATTTTGTCAGTGATTCTGCTAAGTAGTAAGGATGTAAAAAGTTTTTAAGTTCTGGGGAGGAGACTGATGGGACGGTAATTGCTTATATCTTGTGGGGCGCCTTTTTTATATAAGAGGATTATATCTGACTTCTTCCATTGTTCTGGTACTTGTCCTGTGTTTATAACTTGGCTAAATAGGTGTGACAGTGGACGTGCTAGTAGGTCAACTCCGTATTTTAAAGCTTCATTTGGTATGCCGTCTGGTCCTGGACTTTTTAATCTTTTCAGTTTTTTGATATGCGTTATCACTTCCGTCTCATCCACTTTTGTAGGCTCGTTGTCAGTGTCAGTGTATTCTTCTAGATGTTTATTTTCTTTTCCACATGTTCCAGCATCAATTTTATAGAGTTCTTTGTAACACTCAGTGGCACAGTCTATAATATCTTTTTCTCAAACATGCTTGGAAATGTGAGCATTATTTTGACAACCTTCTTCGAGATAAATCGAAATTGCTGTACTGGCCAAATACATGCGCGCAGCGGCCGGCAATGTTGTATGAAAATCCATATCTGGCGTGTTTAGCGACCAAATAAATTACATAGTAAACTCATATCTGTCGTGTAATTTAAAAATGGAACGATCTTTTTCTCAGAAACATGGCGACCAAGGAGGTCACTCATCAAAGGTTTTATTTAAATTTCGAACTGGCTTGCAAATAGAAAGCTGTTTATTGAAAAAAAAAATTGTTGTTCGTTGTTCGTCATTGATTTTGAAAAGAGTTTTAATTTCCGCGAATTATTTGAGAAAATTTAATGTTTTAATTTCCGCGCATTATTTGAGAAAAGTACTATACAAGCCTTGGCCACAACTAGGCATTGATGGACTTACGTATGTGTGCCTCGGCTTCGCCTCGGCCCACATTTACACGTTCGTCCATCAATGCCTCTGTTGCTGGCCTCTGCAGTAATGTACTATTCTTGTGGTAGCACCTCCACCTTTTGTTTTTAAGTCCTGTATCCAGGTTTTATGTGTACTTAATTGATGGTTAAACAAACTTACCTGTGTGAAGTTTGACCATAATTATATGAGTCGTTACATCCGAAGGGATTTATATTTGACAAAAAAGGTAGTACACTCTTCATCGTACTAGGCATCTCACAAATTTCAGAGCTAAAAAAGCAAAAAAACGGAACGCATCCTACCACACCCCCTGCGCACCCTTGGTACCGCAAAAGGCATTTTCATCATCGCCGGCAAAAGTTGGTCGATTCTAGGGTTTAGCGAACACATGAGGGTTACCTGACCATCCAGCACATCTTTTAATGAGCTCCCTGTGGAGTGTGTCTGTACATGGTCTGTACACACCATTACGGTGAGTGGGGAAAAAACTGTAGCACTTTACACAATTGTCCGTTTGAACCATCGGCAGGTTGTCAAGGAAAGTTAGTTGTTCATTGTTATGAAGTGATAAGCATAATTGTAGTAATATTAATTCTGCAAAAAGAAAACATAAGTACGTTTTTAAAAAACACTCTGATATGTCAATAATTTTGACACACATTTTCTTTGATTTTGACAAGTCATCTTCCAATGGCTAAGACCCATAAACATATTATACTTCCGAGTAGACCGAGGAACTCCTCAATATCGCATGACCGAAACCGAAATGTCAATATGTGCGAAATTGATACGTGTGTGAGTTCTAGTGATGTGACATTGACGTATTCGCGATTATCGATATCAAAATCATCGATGTCAGATTATCGACTACTTAGTAGTCGATGTGATTTTGATACGATAATCGCGAATACGTCAATGTTACATCACTAATTTATAGTAGTCACTACTACTATTATATTTTTATATTACGAAGTCTAAATCGGCTAGGCTTACAATCCATTTACCTACACTGTTATAAAACTGTTACTTAGGTCATAGGCCATAGGTCGACGAATATTTTCTATGAAAAACGCGATTGCCCAGCCCTACGAAAAGGGCGCGCATCACGTGCGTGTGCCGTTTTTTCGATTTAAAAGATACTACCGAGTAGACCAAGCCCTGTACCCGCACTTTCGATGTTCGCTATATCGCCACTGTTTCGGTCCGCGGTTCATTGTAATAGAGTTGAATTTGGAATGAAAATGTTCACGCAATTGCGAAGTTCGAATGTGCGGGTAGAGGCTCAAGTGACTCCTCATTATCGCATCACCGAAACCGAAATGACAGTATGTGCGAAATTGATATGTGTGTGAGTTTTAGTAATGTGACATTGACGTATCCGCCTTATTGATATCATAATCACACCGACTTGTATAAGGTTTTAGTCTGCTGGGCTATAATTTATCTACATACACTACCGTACTTATTATAAAGCAGTGTTTCAAAGAGAAAGGAACCACGGTTCTCATGATTAAGTATAATAAATTATGCTGATTTTGATTCCATGCATTTACGTATATGTTCCGCCGTAGCACCTAAATTACTGAGCCGATGTTAATGAATGAGGTGGCAATCGATTCGTTATTTTATTATTTATGGTCTGGGTGACATAAAGGATACATTATTTTATACAAACAAAATCAATATGACGGATGTTACATCCGATTATGATGAAACTTATTGTGAGAAACCTATGTGTTGTTGAGTTTCTGGCCGCATCTTCTCTACAGCGAAACACTTCCGACGCGGTGGTACAGTCAAAAACATGACGTCAGAAAGCTATTAATTTGAAATTCTTTTGAACAAAAAAACATTATTTTGAAAAAAAAAAGGATTTGAGTTCGAGTTTAAAATCAAATTAGTTAGACCTAAAAAAACTGGTATGTATTTTATCTCGCTACGATGTCCCGTGTGGCGTGCGTGGTTCGTCCCCATACAAGAGGTTGGAAATATACGAATGAAAAAAAAACATAATTATTTCGAAAACGCAGGTGCAGAATAGCTGAGTAATAAATAAAACAATATTAATAAATCACAATAATACTACTTTTAATAACTTAATGCATTTTCTGAAATAATAAGTTCGGTATATTCATTGGAAGGCTGAATCGAAAACCATTTTAGTAACAATATTTAAAAAAATACCAGAATCTGACGAGACATGAACGGAGGGAGCTAGGTGGTAGAAAAAACATATTTCAAAAATATCGACGTATCGATAGATTTTGTGCAATCTCTATGCGAAACGGTTCCTTTTTCACGTACACAATAATTTTTTATCTAAGACATAATTATTTAAAATTACATATTATTTAGAAAATAGGACGTTTACTGCATTTAATGAATGTATTACTAAATCATTTTAAGAGAAACATATGTGAAAACAAGCCTCATGAAAGTAGTATTGTACTGATCGTATTTACCTGTGAAACGTTTCTTTATTTGGGTTGTTGGTGTAAGTTACACTACATTCCAACACGGAACACGACACCATTATGATTTTATATATTCGTCTTATAAAACAAAAAATAAATTTAAATTAAATCAATAAAATAACGAGAGATAATTTTTTGACAGGACTCCAAAAGACTACAAATAGTTTCAAAGTGGTTTTACGGCAATTATATTCTAATCTCTTTCGCGCACGTAGCTTTTTTCATTATGATCGGAATCTCATTCACACACTTACTTGGTCTACTCACGGTAGTAGAATAATAATGTCTATGCTAAGACCTTAGGCTAAGTCTAAGCATAGAGGTCTGAAGACAAAAAAGACGTCATAAAAGTCATGACCTACTTTTATTTAAACGAAATACTCGTAGTATTATCGTATTAGTAAGGGAGCCTTTGCTGAGCATATTTCTGTTCAATTAGGAAAATTTTTACAGATAATCTAGGCATCTAGCGACAGAGGTTTTTATTCAATCAGCTACTGGTTCCTATACGATTCAGACTAAACTTATTATTTAGTCATTTGGTCAAGGACAAAGATTGTACTTGTTGTCCGGAAGACGATACTTAGTAGGGATAATGTTTTGTCTTAGAATTAAGATTTACAAAATAAAAACTTATTTGGGTCCCACGCTGATCAATATTTCGAAGAAACAAAGTCATGATTTAAACATGTCTCTCAAGGGTTTATGATCAAAACCTACCAAATATTAATGCTAAGTCCGAATGAGACGCGTTGAAGGTGGAGTACCTATCTCCCACTCTAGACAATGTGTACTTCTTGACACAGAAAGTCGCAAGACAGCTTGTAGTTCCAGCCACGCTTCTGACCACCCCGAAAGGGGCTTATGGTTAAGAATTATGTATGTATGAGGCATCCTGGAATCATCTCTTCGTGACAGGCCCTTGAAGAGAGAGTACGGCTAAGCAACTGGTGGGGCTGGCTAAGGCAGTATGGTACTACCATAACACCCGTAGCCTCCTCTTCAATAATCTTTATGTAGGCATTTCAGAACGGATGAGGAGGAAATGCATAATAAGAAATAAGTACTGGCTTCGGTTTATTGTGAATGCATCAACACTGGAAGCAGGTCAGTCTCGTTTCCAGGATATGTATTTATCACCCTTAGCATTTAGTCTTGATGTAGAGGAGTCTTTAGTCTTGTTATAGATGGTTTCCCAAAGATTTTATACAAGATAGATTAATGTTGGTACATCTAGATTTCTCATCCGCCTCAGTGTTTACACATTAGACTGGAAGTGATAAAGCTAAATGAACTATCTAAAAGAGTTAGGAATTTAGCAAGCAAAAGGAGTCAATTCTGCTGTTCTCACACTATTCCCAGGTGTCTCTTGTTACATCGTTAAGATACTTATGTTGGATTCCACCCATCCTAATATATATATGTATATTTTTAAACATGCAATCTTATGAATGTAGCTTCAAGCTTTAAGTAGTTAATGTTGTTTCCAGCATAGCATATCTTAGATAGTGAATATAGTACAACTCTGTAAGATCATGATAGCATCAAAGTCATAGTCCAAAAAAACCCCTCTAGGTGTTTTGTATACACTCGGCCTTATGGTACAGCGACACAGTCTGAGGTCAGTAAGCTCAAGACTTAGGCGGAAATTTCTAATAGGCATGTACAACAGGTCTTTTTCAATAGATCATCGATTAGGTTAATAGATTTCTGACATTTAATAAGTTGAAGGCGCATAGCCATGCTAAAGGCGTTTAGGTCGTCGCTTGCATGATTTATCAATTATCATTATCACAAACAAAAATAGAACAAGGCATAATCATCTATATAAATAAATAAATAAATAAATATCTTGGACAATGTCACACAAATTATCTAGTCACATTTAAAGTACCAGAATCTAGCCTGGACTTGTATTACGATGACTAGACAACGATATAGAATACATATATAGATACAAACATCCATGACTCGGGTACAAATATTTATATTCATCATACAAATATTTGTCCCTTACGGGATTCGAACCCGCGACCCTCGGCACAGCAGGCAGGTTCACTACCGACTGTGCTACCGGGCTGTCCCGTCGTGTGTATATAAGAGACTAGTGCATACATGAACACAATAATACACGATCATGATTCGTATAACACCTGATACACAAAAAATTATCTAAATGAATAAGATGAAATAATATGACCAGGATAAGCAGTTTTGTGAAAACATAATATTGCAAGTCCAAAGGGATAGGCACTCGAATTCATAGTTATAGTCATATTCGTAGGTCTGGTTGTCAAACTTGAACTTTAAAAATGTCCCATAAATGGTTGCCAAAAATAAATATGTATCATCAGTCAATCACCCTTATCTTAGAGTAAGAAGAAATAATTAATTAATTTAAATTCTTATGGTTGGAATAAAAAAACCAATATAAGTACCGTCACTTATGGCAGTAAGAAATATCTTCGAGATAAATTGATTTGGAGTATCATTACCAACACAACAAAATCTATATATAACAGCTTAGAAGAGCCAATATTGGGGTTAGATTTTTCCTGATATGAAAAAACATTTTCCGACAAGCCAAATCTTGTTGGCTAGAAAGCTAAGATGACAGCATCTTCGTCCGTCACAGGGAGAATCGTCTGTAATTGAGTCCCAATTATTAATGTAAAGTCTTTATCTACCCGTGTGATTGGTCGGGCGTGGAGCGGTACTTGCTCGCCTGGCTGCCTCCGCATTGTGACCGGTCGGTGTGGTGGCGGACTGTGTGTTGATGGGGCCTCGATTCTTTATTTGAAAAGAACCTTTGTAAAGCTCTTGCCACCGCGCCCTTCGTCGAACGGCTAAGTCTCTCATTTTCCCTCTTGAGCCTCTTATGCAATGTACGGTTATGGATGGTTATGGGCTTGCGTCGATTAACTGTACTTCCAAAATGTAAGTTCAAAAATATTTAGTTAGTTTATGATACCTTTTTCATTTCTTAGTGTAGATCTTTTCCATATTTTCCGTGGTGATATAAGATTTGATATTACGTTGTGAGTCCGGCTTTACCTGGGCCTAAGTGCTGTTGCGCTATTTTCAGGTGTTTGTCTTAATTTCTGGGCGACTATGGCAACACAGCTGCTACGAGTACCCTACATTTTCCCTTTGCATCATCTAGACTAGAGCATCTAAATGTCAGCCGGTAATGGCGTGACCATCTGGAGATCAGAGGAGGGTATCTAATTTAGTAGAAAGGTATGATAGGCAAAGGCCGAGATGACACTAGAGGTGGCACTTCAGCCTGATTGTCAACAACATGTTGGTTGGTATTGCTTAGACACTTCCACCCACTGCACGTTGGGGGCAAGAGTTCTCCTCAATTAAATCTGGGACATCAATCATTGGGCTCCCGCTCTCTCGACCAGAGGATGGACGCCCTGGTGACATAATCTCGTTACATTCTGTAGAAGTTTGAATAGGTACTTAGTTAGAATTAGTCGTGATCTCATCACACCTACTTACGGTTCTGGGATAGACTGGGGTCGCGTCCCGGTAGGTACTAGGTTTAAGTTAACAAAATCGATTGTGATCACGTCACAATACTGAGCACGGATGCCCGAGGGTAGCGTTGACCGTAATCTGTACACAGTACTGCACACATTTATGTGGAATAAGCTGTTAGGTAAACTGAATTAAACATGAGACTATGGTCTCGCCATAGTACTGAGACATGCCAAATAGTGAAACTATGATCTCGTCACAGTATTAAAAACACGTATCATACTGTACGTTAAGTATTTCTTCTGATCAATTTTTGTTTTCGAAGGGAACTGAATCCAATATGGCCGGGCTCGAAAAATGTTTTCTGCGAAGCTTTCTCTCGAGCCGTCTGATCTTCTTCTTTATATCGTGGGTAACCTTATTTTCATGTTTTCCGATCGCGATGTTATAATCTAGGTTTAACGCTAAAAAAACTAAAAATTTCTGGAAGGAAAGAAAAAATAACGTGATGATGCCGTGCACAAAGAAAAGTCAATGTCAGTTCAGGCGCTGGGTGCGCAGGGGGTGTGGTAGGATGCGTTCCGTTTTTTTGCTTTTTTAGCTCTGAAATTTGTGAGATGCCTAGTACGATGAAGAGTGTACTACCTTTGTCAAATATAAATCTCGAGGATGTAACGATGAAGTATAATTGTTTATATGCTCTTTTTGTGCTTTTATGTTGTTCTAGGTTTGCTTCTATTATCTGTTTTCTGTATTTTGCATAATCCTGTTTGATGGCCTTATTTGTTCTTTTGAATAATGTACTTAGCTCTTTCTTCATTTCCTTAGTTTTTTGCTTTGTTTTTATTAGTTATCGGTAGTCAATAGTTCCATTGTAGGTTTTGTGAGGATTTTGTTTGTATTTATTTGGTTTTCATTCGTCTTTTCTTTTTCTGACATACTTCTTTTAATAATTCTCTCTATTTTATTGTAAATATTCTGGGTATTCTTTTCATTTTCTATAGTTTCTAGCTCGTTAATGTTGTTCTTTAAATTGTTTGTGTATACTGTTATCTCTTCGTCTGTTTTGAATGTGTTTGAGGGTGATTTGAATGACTTCCTGCTTTTACTGTTATTTTGTAGTAGATATGTGGCTCTGACTAGTCTGTGGTCTGAGCTAAAACCTAGACCGTGTAATATTTCTATGTTTCTTATCTTACGGGGCTGATTTGACAGGATGAAGTCTATTTCGTTCTTGTCTCTCCTATTTTGTGAAATCCACGTCCATTTGCGGTTTGGCCTCATTTTGAAGTAGGTGTTTATTATAGGCAATTTGTGTTCGAATGCAAATTCTATGAGCTTCTCTCCTCGTTCGTTCCTTTCTCCGTATCCGAATTTTCCTATTTATTCCTTAAGATTTCCATACAAATCTTAATCCTAGCATTGTAACTGTATAGAAATCTGACAAACCTCAGGCACAGAGATTAAGCTTCTAGATGGTGTTAAAAATAAAATGTACTTTAAGGGTTAGTCCATCTAGTTACACTATTAGTCATACAATAACAGAATGGACTAAAAAATCCTATTTTGAGAATTGGATCAAACATTGATGCGCTGCAAGAACGCTCTATCTTTTCAGCTTATGTTTTATGTGACATAAAGTTTATTTAGAAGTTTACGCATGCATCACATAATGAAGCTGTCAGAAAAAAACATAGGACCTAACATGGAGTAACATTTATTTATATTGTGTGTTTGTGTTGCAGATGGCAGGTTCCAGCCTGTGCTGAGGGAGTGTCTGTACAAAAATGATCATCCACTTTTAGCGATTTCATTTAAAAACGCCTCCATTGAAGTAAGTACCTATAGGTTTGGGTACACTAGCTTTTGCCCACCCCTTCGTTCGCGTGGATTTCGGAAAACTTCACAATCCTGATGTACCACTTCGGGGGTCGATTTTCTAAAAATGATTCATCATCATTCAATCCATTTTTTATAGTAATATACCTACAATTATTTTTATTTTATTTAGTTGTGCTATGGGATCTTGCTTCATGTCAAATTTCATGATTCTAGTGCTACGGTCCAAAATGCGCAAATATGCGCTATCGGTAGAGATAGCACGCACACAATCGGTTCATAATGCGCGAATGTGCGGATACGTTTGCTGTCTGACGTCATCAGTGACGTCATTAACTTACGCTTACGCCGCACACGAAAAATAGGTAGTGCAGCATATGCATGTCAAATTGACAGCTGGTTCAAATTGTACAAATTGTTTAGCAGTGTATTCGTACTTACTAATTTGGACCGACCGGTAAAGCGTGTGCATAGCGTTTGCACTATTGGCATAATTTGAACCGTAGCATAGGTCAACGGGAAGTACCCAGCTGAGGGCTGCCACCGCAAAAAATTGATTGGGCGCTAAAACTGAAAAAAGCGCTAGATTCCTAAATCGCGGCTCAAAAAAGCGCTAGATTCGGAGCTAAATTCTTATCACATAAAAAGTCCTTTAAAGTTCTCTAAATAGTCTAATCAGCCTTTCCGAAACCAATTTATACGTAACTCAATTTAAGTCAGTCAATTCGCAAGACCCCTGTAAAATTAATGATAACACTTCAAATAAGCGTTCGTATTTGAATCTCCCGAACAGTGTACATACACTCTATGGACATGTTTTGACCACAATATGCTATCAATATTCATCATATTCCAATAAAAAAACACAAAATATAGCATATTCGAACACAAATAATATTGCTTTATTAAAAGTTAAAAAAGCGCTAGATTCTCTGCTAGGAGCTAAATTCTGAGATACGGTGCTAAGGACACCAAAAAAGCGCTAGATCTAGCGCCGAAAGCGCTAAGGTGGCAGCACTGTATCAGCTTTGATTAGATGAGTGAGCTTGTTTTGTCTTCTGTTAACAGAAAGAGACGCAATTTCCGCACGGGTCGGTGATAACGGCACGATGCAAGCATTTCGGTCTCTACAAGCTGAAGGGAGAGAGCACGATGCATTGCGAGAATGGCGAGTGGATGCCGAAGTTGCCAGAGTGTGTGCCCACCACCTTAGTCACTAATTTCACTGGTCAGTTGATTTTGCTGACCATTTTCCCAACATACTTCTTATTTATTTTATGTGGACATATTTTTCTTCTAGAGTGAAGATGAATCTTTGAAAATGGACAACATATCAATTTTTAATCACCTGTTTTATTGAAAAATGTAAAAATAGGTTAAAAGATAAGGGATACGTATTGTTTCGATTTCATTTATGGTTATGAATTTTTAATCAACATTGAATTTTTGAATACGATATATAAATAAAAAAACAGTTAAAGTAGGTTATGCCGTGTTCACACGAGGGCAGGGCAGTGAGGGCAGTACTGCCCTGCCCTCGTGTGAACTGCCGCGCCGAGGCAGGCCAGTACTGACTGACATGGCAGTAAACAGCGCGGGGCAGTGAATAGACGGCCGGTCTATTTTTTGAGGGCAGTTCGCTTCCCCCTCCACCTGTTTCGCTCGACTGTCTCGTAGCTGCCCCCGTGTGAACGCGAGGGCAGGGCAGTGCAACATGATATTTTATAATTATTGGTCATAATGCTTAGTTTTTTAAATTACAAATTCATCCCTTCGAATTGAGAATGCGTTACAGCTTAACATAAAACTGATAAAGATTTTAAAGGAAAATTATATTTTATAAAAAAGTGAAATTATTGAATATAAAAATAAACCCTTGTAGGACTCTCATATATAAAGGAAAACTGAATAGGAATACCTAATATTACTGCGAAAGTTATCAAAACGAAACTCAAATTATATTAACTCGTGGACTGTGCTGCCCCGTCTAGCAGCCCTCGTGTGAACGCCAACTGTTTTCCCAACTGCCCTGCCCCACTGTCCTGCCCTCGTGTGAAAGGGGCATTACCTCTTAGACGCACCCGGATCACCTTACGTTTTGTGCGAGTACCAAACTTCAGAAGCTCTTGGACAAGCAATTTATAATGTAGTTTGATCCTGAGTTTTTTTTAAAAGTACGTGCAATGTTGTAGTTTTGGCTAAGTTGTCGATGGTTGTAGGTGACGCACCGCCGTCGATCCAGTACCGCGTGGTGAGCGGCTCGGCCGTGGTGGAGCCGAGCGGGGAGCTGCTCGTGTTCCCGGACTCGTGGCTGTCGCTGGACTGTGTGTGGCCGCGCGCGCTCGGAGACCCCGAGTGGAGCTGGACCCAGGCCCTCGCGCATCAGAACGCCGGTCGGTATTACAAATTACGCTAAGGGCACAGTATTGACTATGCCCAACTAACATGATAGAGTTAAGATAAGCCTGTAGTAGAGCTGTGTATTGGTTCCACTTAGATTTTAAAGTGTTACCTCATGTCGGTATAAGAGAGTTATAGCATGCTATAACACCTTTATATCCTCGATCTGGGCGCATGATTTTATAGGTAAAACCTGTATAGAGCCTTTACAAAAGTTATATATACGTGGTATTCGTACTGCATAAGAGTGTTATTAAAGCGTCATTAACTACTTTAAGCGGTATAACAGTTATACAGTGAAGTTTACGGACACCAAAGGTAATAGGGAAGATTCAAATACCGCAACAATATTTATAAGGCTGCATATTAAATCTATAAAGTGGAGTTTATCGAAACCTTAAGTTATACAAAGCATATATAACGGAGTCAGATAGATCTTTGATCGGTATTTTGGTACCTTGTAACTCAATTGTTCAGTTTTATTTAGATGTCAGAGGGAGAAAAAAGGTTTAAAGTAGATTATTTTCATTATTATTGTTTAGTCTAGTAGAGTGCTTTTGAAACGGCGTATCACAAGAAAATGGCTGAGGAGATTTTGTTTAATTCTTAAAAATGTAAGTACCTATACTTATTTTGACGATGATATGTTTTCTTGTATGGTTTATTCTTACTGCACTTTTAAATTTTATGTGAATGTGTATCATGTTTCTCATCTTAATTTTGATGCGCCTTCAATAATTAATGATTTAAAGAAAACTACTGAAGACAATTGAAAGTGCTATTAACCTAAACTATAGTATTTAGAACTTATTCTTAAATGCTGAGCAGAATTTGTGAGTGCCATTTACAAAATATGTAACATAAATATGATAAACTAAGATTTTGATTGATTGATTTGTATTAATAGTTTTTTAGGTTATATTAAGCAAAAATATGGCGTCTTCATTTTAAAGGTAAACTCCTCTCGTAACTCTATTAAATCACTCACTGAACTACAACATCGGTAGTCAAGAGTATTGTACAGCCTTTGGTGGATATAACAGAGTTACAATGCACTTAGCGGAAGACATTCACTGCAGTGGAGAGTAAAATACTGGCTATAGCTATACCTGCAGTTTAGGTTAGGGCCCCTTCGACGAAATAATGAAAACCCTTTATTCCTAGATATCACTCCGGGTACCTATCTACAGGGTAACATCATAGCGTAAAAACCTGTAAAAACATACTCGAATAAACCTGTTTTCTTTTTCAGTCTTCAAGTAGCGCCACCTAGCGTTATACTGTAGTAGGAAACAGCTTCGCGTAATACTTCTTCAATAATTGAATAGATCGCGCTGCGTGGCGTGGGGGGCAAGTCAGTGTCTCCACTCCAGTTCACAGTTCACAACCGCCGCGCGCCGCCCGTGGAAGTGTCGCGCTGCGCTCTAGCGAACCAAACTGTATTTTTTAAATTTTGATTTGAGTAATTTTCAAAAAATAAAACAATTACGAATTTAAAAATGCTTATTTATTTGTTTACCTACCTATACTGTATTCAGTAGTGGCAGAAAGTAAAGTATATTTTTATAACTTACACTAACTAATTTGCACTTAATTTCATTAGGGCTTATTTCAATAATTTCAGGCGAAAGATTTGTTGCAGGTTTTTCAACTTTATACATGTTTAAATATGACGATTTAATAGGTGTTTCAAATATAACACTTTTGTTCATAATTTTTTGACCGTACAAGATGATCTTATTTTCCTCACCCGATATAATATCTTTTAATTCAAAAATATTATCACTGTGAGTCATGAAATATTTATCTTTGGGCTTTGAAGAAAGTATGAAATTTTCAAAGTGTATTATACAAATATTTCTATTGGTAGTTACGTGAGGTACAGTATTTGTTGTTTTTTTATTTGCCGAAGGATTTCCCGTATTTCTCTCACACAGTCTTTTAGCTATCTGTGACAGCGGTTTGTTACCCTGTCTTAACATCCTTTTAATTAAGTATAATTGATTCTCGAACGCATAAGCGTTATAAGTTTGGAGACGTCCATATTTCTCGACTTTGTCTACCAAATGGAGCAAATTATGTACATTACTAGTTATGTAATGAGAACCATAGAAATGTTTATATTTTTCCACAAAATGTTTGAGCATTTCTCTGGCAAGCGGTAGCAAATTACGATAACTTTACGTAGAACAAATAGTAATGGAACAAAAAATTGACAAAAAATGTTCGATAACTTCCTTACGAAGAATATCTGGCAATATAACAACACTTAAATAATAAAAGAATGTTCTAAATTCACTAGCTTTCCAGTGTGCTAGACAATCTAGAGTTCTAACTGCTCGATGTATTTCACTTGGTAATTTACAGTTTTTTAAAAATGTGTCCAAATATTCAATTTCTTGAGCCCGCAGCTTCGTTAAATATGTGCCAAAATTACCATCCCGCCAACCAACCAAGAGTCTCTTCGTTATTCCCAAATCGATAAGGTGTAACGAGTCGGAAACGGGGAAGTCTTCTATCATATCAATGGGTAATTCGAGTAATGGGGAATCTGCTTTATGGTGATTTTCATAACTTTTTGTTCGGAATTTTTCATTTGTTCTTGGAGTGTCTTCTTTTGTAGAAAAAACGACCGTATGCGACACGTTTGAGTACTCGCCTATCGTTGTGCACTTTAAGCAACCTGTTTCCCATTGAAATTGCAAACACCTGCAAGAATAGATGTACATAACAGTTACAATATACGATTAAAATAACATATTCTTATTAATTCTATTATTAATTCAGATGATACGAGTAACTATCAGTATAAAATAAGAATGTGCACACAGAGGTATTATACCAGGGAATAGAGGAACTGATAGCTGATATAATACCTAGCGGCACCACTACTGTACAGGGTGTTAGGGTAAAGCGTTGCATTACTTTAAGGGGTGATTACTGTATCCATAATACTGAATGACTTTCCCTGAGAAACCTATAGGGCATTCGGTTTTTTTTTGGACTTTCCATACTAAATGCAATCAGCTGATCAAACGATTGTATGAAAAGTCTGAAAAAAAATCTACAATTTCCTACAGGTTTCTTAGGGAAAGTTGTTCAGTCTCATGGGTACAACAACCCCTGGTGGTCTAAAACACTGTATAAAAGAAAAGAAAGAGTTATGTGACGCGAGGCAATTGTACTGTTTTGGGAACTTGTCGGCACAATCAACGGGTACCTAAATATTCGAGCTCTGTGAATAATTTGTGAATCTAAAGTGAAATTGTAGGTAATTTTGTGAAACATACTAACACTATTTCATTAAATTATTTTAGATTCACAATTATACACAGAACTTGAATTTTTAGCGTGCCGATTTTATTGATAGGTGCCGATAAATTCCCTAAAAACGGTTTCATTTGACAACTCATGTCAGTTCCTCTATTCCTGAAAGGCAGAGATTTTCTGAAAGGTATAATTTATGAATGTGCATGACCTTGAGAAAATACATGCAATTTTTTTAAATCCAAATACCATTTAATAGGTAAGTACATTTTTTCGTTAGAAATTATCTAATTACGGTAAATTTGGCTCAGTATTTTTAATGCAGACCCTATTCAACCGAGTGAAAATAAATAAAAGCCAAAAACATCAATGTCATGCTTATTTTAAACGGTTAGGTGCCTAGTATGTAATTAATCTCAAGCAGGCAAGTGTAAGTAAAGTACCTTTGATGAACGCTCTCGCTGGAGAATCGCAAACAAAACATCAGATTTTTACACACACATGCTTATTATTTATGCAAATTCCGTTATCGAGTAAAATTTTCATTTCATCGACAAAGTCTTTTAAATATTCTTCTAATTTTTTTGGTTTGCCCGTACCATAATAAATACTTACCAATTATAAATGGATCACTGTCGCCTTCAAACACTTTACCTAAAATAGGCCAAAATTCTTTTTTTGCGCTTTAAAATATTGGCAAACCGTCGAAGTTAAAACATAAATGAATAATACTGGGAATTAATGCCCAACTATTCAGAACTTTTGTTAATGGGTCGATAATACCATGATGCCAATATTCTCCACCACAGATATTTTTGATAATAACTTCTTTTGGAGTTTGCAAGATTGTACGTGGGTCTACGGGTAGTGAAATTGTATCGACAAAACTTTCATTTAATATTAACAGCAACTTTTTTAAAGCTGTTTGGGAAATATTGTTTTTTATAGACAAATTTTTCAATTTTTTTCGGAGTTCATTATTTTTTGTTAACTCATCAGTAGACCCATATTCTTCATCTGAGCTGCTTATTGGCATTAAATCGAAAAAATCATTATTCAACTCTTCGTCCTCAAATTCTAGCACGGAACCCTGTTGCTGAGCATACTTCACTTGCACTTCACCAATTTGAAGTTAGGTTATAAGATTAGTACAACTGTTCTAAGCGTTAGAAACATCTTATAGTGTTATTGAAGAGCTATTAATGATTTTTGTTACACCAAAACATTTAAATCTAGATCATACGAAACTGCTATAACACTTTAACCCTTCACTGATCCTTAGTACAACAGCCATTAGCTTTTTAAAAGAGTTATGCAAAACCAGTAGAGTTTGGTGTTACTATACTCTCAATAACCTCCGTTGTAGAACCAATGACGGAACTTATTTGTTAATACTTATATAACCTTAAGATACATACCTGCAACATTTTATCATAACAATTAACATTTTAGCAATAGGAATTTATATATAACAGCCTTAATCTATTTAAAAGAGTTCTACAACACTTTTAGAGTTTGGTATTACTACACTCTCAATTACTTCCGTTATAAAACCAATGACGGCATTTAAGTTGATATATAACCTTAAGGTACATAATACACTGCATTATAACAAATATATAGCAATAGGAGGTAAAGGGAGTGTGTGAACACCTTTACACAGTTTTAAGTGTTACAGGTAGGTTAAATCTGTAACGTTCTAAGTGTATAAGCAGCCACTACTTCTAATCTAACTCTAAAGGCTTTTCTACTTGTTTCTTTAAAGTTCTAATACTACCTTTGGAGCTTATTTGTTTTCGATAACTCATCTCTATCACCTTTAGCGACTATCGAAACCCTTATAAATCAGTAGTGACACTCGAAGCTATAAAATTACCTGCAACCGACACTTAATTGTTACTTGGGTGTGCGAAGTGGGTAATGGAAACTGTAAAATCGATCGAAGCACCTGTGTATCCTTCACGATCTCTGCCACCACGGGCGAGCCGATATGTATTTTAAGAGGATTGAAGGTCTGCAAGAAACGAATAGGCATTTAACAGATCTATTGCCGTCACGCTGTTCCCGAGCACCCGAGCTACCAGTGCGAAAGTGACAACTGCAGCGCGGACAGATTTTACCTACATAAAATGGACGAAATCACGGTTTCGTATTCCCTTGTTTCCTCCTCCAAAACTAAGGGTGCCTGTCGGGCGAGATCGGCCGCGCCTCGCCCGAGCTCCTGATTGGTTAAAAAAACACAGCTACACAGCTCGCACAGCTTCAATGGACAGGCAGCCAAATAATTATTTCAAGAATAACTGTATGTTTTCCTTTTTAGGGTTCCGTACCCAAAGGGTGAAAACGGGACGGAAAGCCTACGTTGTCCGTCCGTCCGTCCGTCCGTCCGTCCGTCCGTCCGTCCGTCTGTCCGTTCGTCCGTCCGTCTGTCCTACCTATTTAGGGCTGTAACTTTTGAACCGTAATAGCTAGATAGTTGAAATTCTCAGATTATGCGTTATTGCGGCGGATTTGTTAACAAATAATAAAAATGGCAAAAAGTTAAAAAGTAAGGGGGGGGGTTTTCAACAAGAAACTAGTTTTTATCAACGTTTTTTCTTCACGCTCTATAGTAAAAACGGTAATACATACAAGCGTCAAACTTAGTGTGATTATAGAGCAAACTCTACAGAATAACAACAAATACTAAAAACCGGCCAAGTGTGAGTCGGTCTCGCGCTAAAGGTCCCGGACAAAAAAAGTTTTTTTTGTAATTTAATAATGTTGTGTTCTGTGGTGGTGTGGTACGGAACCCTCGGTGCGCGAGTAGCCCGACTCGCACTTGACCGGTTTTATTTATTTTTGTTTATATTCGTCTAAAGATCATGCCCAAAATTATATGAAAGTTAGGCTAAACTTGCGTCTGGCCAAATTGTCACCTAAAGATATGAAATGTACTAAGCATTATTATAACAAGAAAATCGTAACAAAACTTACTTTATTTTTAAGTCCCCATTCCTACAGGGCTAAAAATAAATATAATTATGAAGGGATTCATAATTCAGACCAAATATTTTTGGTAAATGAATGATGATGACGCAATTTTTCAAGGTTTTTTTTCATAGTACTTAGTTCTTTTAGCGTTAGCGCACACCTAGCGTAAATCTGCTCGAGCATGCGCGAGCAGTTTTAATTGATTCAATTGATAATGAACTCTATTCCCATTAAAATAAAGTTGAAAATAGCTTGCAAGGGATTAAATCCCAGTGGCGTCTGTTCGAGTATGCTCGCGTATGCTCTTCGCGGCGACGCGAGCAGTCGCGAACATGCTCGAGCATGTTCGAGCATACGCCCGTGTCGATGCTTGCGATCCGTCGTAAGTGTTGCCACCTAAGCCGGTTTCGGACTAAATCTAGCATCTTTTTTAACTACTTCTGCCCGAAAAGGGCAATTTACTATAAATAATATATAATAATCTAGCTCTTTTTGAAAATACAAAGAAAATCTAAAAGGTCGAAGAAGATTTAGTAGGTTTTCAAATGGTTTATATTCCATTTTATAGTAGGTAGTCATAAAATAACTGTCCCTTGAACTTTAAACCGTAGCACAGCACAGGGCCCAAATATAAGTACATCTTTCTTGCCAGGTTGCTTCAGCCCATATTCTTCTTTAAATTTTCTGTCGTCCATAAGATGAAAAATCTTATTGATGTGCTCTTCTTGCTCCTCTTACTCTGCTAGTAACCCAATAATTACCAAATCCGAGTCTACCATACTTTAAAATTGCTGTTATCGCACGTCTTTACTATCAAATATTGTAAACACAACTGCAAAATTCACTACGTCAACTGTAGCTACACGGGAGCATCCTCGAGACTGTTCGAACACGCGCGAGCGTGCTCGCGCATGCTCGAGCATCCGCCGCTGTCGCCGGCGGATTTTGCCGCTAGGTGTGCGCGACTGCAAAGAACATGCTCGAGCATGCGCGAGCAGTTCTACGCTAGGTGTGCGCTGACCCTTAGTAAATTAAAAAACAAAACATAGGGACATGGCAGAGGCGATATAGATTGTACGTGGTAAAAATTAGTTTGCTCTAGTGTCATTCATTTCATTATTCATTATCCAGGGAGGAAACACGGGAATACGTTTTGTATGCACTAAACAGCAGTAGTGTTTCCTCTCAATATTTTTAATATCGATAATGTTGCTCATGTCTTTAGTTTTACATAATTTTATTATTAACAACACACTTTTAACTAACATTTAACTTTAAATAGTCACGGCAGTCCGAAACCGCTAGGGACCCTAGTGTCGTGCACACAGCCTATTATCGCTATTTAAGTAAAATATTATAAAAATTTTCAGTATGGTCGTCGGAGGAGGGCGAAACGGAGACGCACTACCGCCTCGCGCTGGTGAAGATGTCCGCGCGGCACAGCGACCACTTCACCTGCGCCTCCCCGAGCGGCCACACCAACACCATTGCCATTAAAGTTGTTCGTAAGTTTGACGTGCACACGTATATCACTACAGTCCTGTTAGCTCATATTTTTTTACTTAATATACTTTTTGACAATAGCGCTGCTCGCTCGAGTCACATCTTTTGGAGGTTATTTAAATTAATGATCGTGCATCATTTTAAGATTCGAATATTTTGTTTTAACACTTTCGCTGCTAAGCTCGAAATCATGATCCTCGCGCAGTGCTAAAGTTGACCCCCCTCGTAGGTCTTAATGTAAAAAGACCAATGCGGCTCACCTCGTGGGTACAGGCGCGCACAGGCGTACGGTTTGGGTGACTCTCGCTGTAGGCCATGAGCACAGGCGAAATGCAATTGCACTTGACCCCCCTCATAGGTCGTGCGCACACTCGTAACGGTGAAAAGATAAACTGGCTCGTCTCGTGGGTCACCAGCGCAGGTGTAAGGTTGTCGGTGACGCGCGCGCAAGGTCATGAGACCAGGCGAAATGCAATTGAACTGACTCGTTACGTGGGTTCTTCAGCACTGCGGCCCATTTGTCGCCGACCTACGAACGTAGGTGGTGTGGTTCGGAGGTACATATTTAGAAGGTTCCTCAATAAGTGCAATGATTCAATGATTGTGGAGATCATCAATACCTATGCCACCTTCCTGGTGGAGATTGAAAGTGCGGTACCTAAATCTTGTCTTTGGGCATGTAGAAATAAATCGAAATGCGTCTTCTTCGTCAGAAACTTTGACTACTTATATAGGGACGAGTTACGCGTGTCACTCTACTAACTAACATTTCTGACACTTTTTGCGTGGGGCGAGGTAACAAGAAATCCGCAACTTTGGATTTTATTCCCCATAACTTTAGATTCTAATTTTGAATGTAAAAAATCATGAAAAGTAGTCTCGTGTGAACCCCAAACGTTCTAAGTTCAAAATTATTGTTTCGCAATTATTGGCTATGTGCACGACACTAGCGCCACACTAGCGCGGCGTAGCGCATGAACTATGTCGGCCAGCCGTGAATTATCTACTACACTATTATAGTACTGTAAAGGGCTGTGTTTGTTCGAGGATTCTGACAAAACTACTGGACCGATATTGATAAAACTTTTTATATTTAAAAGCTTATTATTAGTGTTAAAAGCTAGCTTATATTTTATTCCGGTACGATGACGGGAGCGGATGCGGACGAAGCCCCGCACAAAATCTAATTTGTATCGGAATTCCCATACAAACTTTTACCTCAGTTTTAACCATAGAGAAAATAACGCGCTCCCCTGGGGAAGAGATGTTGTATCGAACTGTGCACAGATACTCAACTGGGCCTGACGTCATAATAGCGGGAAGTAGCGTATTTAAATGTTAACCCTTCCCCTCACCCGTTTTTCACCCCCTTTGTTGGCGACAACATTTTCTATAGAAACAAGCCGATATGCCATCTCTTCTTACTCTATGGTTTTAACATCTTTGGGGGTTTAAAATGCGACAAGCCTTTTTTAAGTGAGCATCTAGATGCCAATAGAAACTTCCATGCCAAATTTTAAGTTAGTAGTCTTGACAGTTTTGGAGATTTCTTGTTAAGTTAGTGTGCGGATTTGCATAGATTCAAGCAAATCTGACACAGCTTCACCGTCAGTAGTTCAAATTTCTGCCACAGCGTGCGCTGCGATCGACTTGACAGTTCCCAACACCCACTTCGCACATATTATAGGCTGTCTTGTTTAGTGATAAGGTATAAAATTGAGTGTAAATGCACATGATCAATTTGTCTTATACCGTGGCAGAGGGGAAATGCTACCACAAGGCCAGTCCTTATAATAAGTAGTCAAAGGTCAGGACTCATTTTAATGTTTGAAACAATACAAAATGGCGGTGAGAAAAAATGTTTAGTTTTTTGTATGGGCATGCCCATTTGCATCGTGTTTTTGTCTAATGTCTGCTAAAAAACATGTTCAAAAAGCGATCGATTTAGAAAGCTCGCGTGTTCCCTCCAAAGTCACCATTTACCATAGACATTATTATACTACCTACATATGTTTATGCCATTTACGAGTAAACTTGCAATTCCTGTTATGTTGGTCGATTATCGCTACATCCGCACGAAATTATGTCACAAACATCACTAAAACCAATTTTTCACGGATATCAAATACAACAATGTCCGAACACGATAATGGCGGCAAGCGAACCCACTCCCCCCTCCCCACCCCACCCCCCCACCCCCCCCAAGAGAATTACAAAGAAATGTCAATCGATTAATCAATCAAACAAATGATGATTAGATTCAGGCTCAGGCAAAGGAAATGCATGCCATTCCGCCTAGCTTGTCATTGTTCAGTATTTTTCAAATAACTCACGGTCGTCACAGATACGCGCTATCATATGTTGCTGTACTCTTCTTACGGACACAAGATAACATAAGCACGCTCATTCCTGCGTGTGAGTGAAAGGAAGCGATTAGCAACTTGCGTGCGTTAGAAGAGTAGGTAGGCACAGAAACATATAACAGCGCGTGTCTGTGACGACCGTGAGTTATTTGAAAAATACTGAACGATGATAAGCTAGTCTGAATGGCATGCATTTCCTTTGCCTGAGCCTGAATCTAATCATCATTTGTTTGATTGATTGATTGACATTTCTTTGAAATTTTCTTGGGGGGGGGGGGGGCGGAGGGGGTTCGCTTGCCGCCATTATCGTCATTGACGCATTAACGTGGGAGTGTGTACGCGTGTGGTGCGGTGCAGACGTGTCGTGCCCCACGATCGCGCTGACCTCGCCGGGGGTGCGGCAGTTCTCGCAGGGCTCGCGGCTCGGTAACGCGGCGCACCTGAGCTGCCTCCCGGGCTACCACCTCAACGGGTCCGCGGTCCTCGTCTGCATGGGCGACGGTAATTATGCACTCTTTGTTTCATCTGACACTTCATACGACACGAAAACTTTTTGAAACTACTTTTAATCTTAGCATTGAAACTGTATATGACAAAGCATAGGTACAGAAATTATTTGTGGAAAGTATTTATCTGACTAAATTAGGGGTCCATTGGTGGTCCATTGGATGTTCATTAGCAGACCATTGTGGATTCATTGGCTGTCCATTGGATTATCATACGGGGTCTTTTAGGAGCGCGTCGGGAATCCAATGGACTAGCAATGGACCCCTAATAGACCGCCAATGGACCACTAATGTACACCTTATGTACTCCTCATACACTATAAAACTACCAACCACCCACCAACCCATTCAATCTAACGCGTTAGTCAGATTAACTTTTGCCACTTGGTTGGTGAAACCAACATGAACTTGAACGTATCCGTTGCGCGAGTTTTGTTTGTATAGTATATATTTTTTTGTATTTATTTAAGGACTGCCAACAAAGTATACACTATTACATTCTGAATACATTTTAACATAATTATTAAGTGTTACTTCCCTTACAGGCTGTCACAACATACAACTTCCCTTACAGGCTGTCACAGTATACTATTATTAACAGAACTATTCTTTTGATCAAACATAAATGGCACTCAATTTTGTGGTTTAAAGTTCAAACATTGAAATAGTCATACAGCAAAAACTGGTCATTATTTAACGTTGTAACTTCACACTTACGATCAGCTATTACAGACTATCTACATCTACATACACTATTATAAAACTGTAAATTAAAAAAAAGAAGTTTCTCAGTTTGTGTGTTTGAACGCGCATCACGCAAAAACTAATGTAACCGATTTTGATGAAACTTTTTTTGTTTGATAGCTTATGATCTGACTTAAAATCTGATACATAATTTATGCGGACGAAGTCGCGGGTTAACTAGTATATCTCTAAAATTTCAACCAAACTGACCGAACGGCTTTTGCCCGAACATTTTGTACGGGGTTCTTTGACCGACATAGATATTGGTTTCTAGATTGTGTTGACAAAATTATACTTGAATTATGTTCAACTAAGTGTTTTTTTTACTTAATTACTAGGACGCAAATTCGTTTTATATAGAGCGCTTTATCAGGAATATCCTCTTCATAAAAAGTAATGTTGAATGTTGAACGTGTTATCCTGTAGGTAAATGGTGGCCGTCGGCGCCTCGGTGCGAGCGCACGTGGTGCGCGCCGCTGGGCGCGCTGGGGCCGCAGCTCAGCGTGCTGGAGTACAACGCGTCGGCGGGCGGGCGCGCGGTGTTCGCGTGCGCGTGGGGCTACCGGCTCGCGGGCGCGCCCGGCCTCGAGTGCGACAACGACGGCCTCTGGTCCGGCGCGCCGCCCCACTGCACACGTATGCTCTTTTCATTAACCTAACGAGCTTTTGTCCCGCCACCACATGAATAGATATCTCGGCGAGGCCGGACCAGAAGATAAGCTTCGTACAAGCGGGACGCCGCGCCATAGCCCGCCGCTAGACACCTATACAGGGTTATTTGTAATTCGACGTATTCCTTTCAGGACGTTAAGGGGCAGCCTAAATGCAATTATGTGAATCCATATGTGGGGTCGGAAATTAATAGTTTTCGAGATATTTGGAATTTAAAGTTTTTTACCAAAAACCCCAGTTTTTCGTACTTTTACTTAAATAAAAAAAAATATGCTTATTCTTTGGCGTCGATTTGAATTTTAATTCATAGCTAACACTTTTTTCGAGATTTTTTCATAAATCAATGTTCGATCACACTGAGCAATTCAAAATAAATCAATAACAATGACGGTTAATTTTTGAAAAAAAATTACAAAGTCTTGAAATCATGCGGATTTTCTCAAAAAAATTGTATGAAAAAAAGTGTGCGTTTTACTGAAATAACTTCCTCGTTTTGTTAGCTTTCTAAAAAGGTATAAATGTTTTAGAAACAAAATGGAATTACAATGTCAAAAAAGGTTTTTTACTTAGTACGTAGAGGCAATATTCTCTTGGAGAAAAATTTAACGATTTTTCTTAGATAACATTATTCATTAATTAATTTAAATCTACACATCTTACTCAGAGTGAGCCCCTAGGTTCCGAACACATACACGCAAGCACTTTCTTAGTTCATTTGTACTTACTCCTGAAGTAAAGGTAAAATCTCATTACCTCCGCTGCGTTTATTATGCGCTGCCTTAAGTCTTCTACGTCGTTTACTGTGGTTTGATAAACAAGGTCTTTCATTGTGTCCCCAGACATAAAAAATACATGAGATGAAGTCGGGGCTTCTTGCAGGCCAAGGAGTGGCCTTCCTCTACCAATCCCTAAAATAGTTACGTTGTTGGTCCGACTTGCAACTTATTCGAATAGATGGATTGGTAGAGGACGGCCAATTCATGGTCTGCAAGAAGCCCCGACTTGACTCCATGTAATTTTCATGTCTGGGGACACATGAAAAACCTTGTTTATCAAACCTCAGTAAACGACGTAGAGGACTTAGGGCAGCGCATAATAAACGCAGCGGAGGTAATGAGATTTTACCTTTACTTCAAGAGTAACCAAAAATGAACTATGAAAGTGCTTGCGTTTATGTGTATGGAACCGAGGGGCTCACTCTGAGTAAGATGTGTAGATTTAAATTATTAAATAATGGTATCTAAAAAAAAATCGTCAAATTTTTCTCCAGGAGAATGTTGCCTCTACGTATCACGTACTAAGTAAAAAACCTTTTTTGACATTGTAATTCCATTTTCTTCTAAAACATTTATACCTTTTTAGAAAGCTAACAAAACGAGGAAGTTATTTCAGTAAAACGCAAATTTTTTTTGATACAATTTTTTGGAGAAAAGCCACATGATTTCAAGACTTTGTAATTTAAAAAAAAAAATTAACCGTCATTATTATTGATTTATTTTGAATTGCTCAATATGATCAGACATTGGCCTCGATTCGGAGTGTACCACGACTAAACTAAACTAAATGTATTCCTGTCACTTTCTAAAATAAGATTAAGAAAAGAGACAGAAAACCAACAGCTGACTTTAGTGCTGTCAAAGTGACGTTAAATGCGCAAAATAAGATGCCATCATAATGTACGCCATCTTATTTAAGTCGTTTTTGGGCGTTTAACGTCACTTTGACAGCACTAAAGTCAGCTGTTGGTTTTCTGTCTCTTTTCTTAATCTTATTTTAGAAAGTGACAGGAATACATTTAGTTTAGTTTAGTCGTGGTACACTCCGAATCGAGGCCATTGATTAGTAAAAAAATCTCGGAAAAAGTGTTAGCTATGAAATAAAATTCAAATCGACGCCATAGAATAAGCATTTTTTTTTTATTTAAGAAAAAGTGCGAAAAAATTTGGTTTTTGGTAAAAAACCTTAAATTCCAAATATCTCGAAAACTATTAATTTCCGACCCCACATATGGGGGTTCACATAATTGCATTTAGGCTGCCCTTTAACGTCCTGAAAGGAATACGTCGAATTACAAATAACCCTGTATAAACCATTATGTTATGATCCATAAAGCACCCCTATACCTACAATATATTTTTTTATTGATTGGTCCGTCATGGGAGCTCCCTGTCGCTGCTGCGGCTTTGCACGGACCTCTTTATGCGGACTCTATAATGTTACCTACTGCCTTTGTCTGTCACTGTTTATCCTGTATTGTTCTGATGAAATAAATGAGTTATCTGTGTATCTATCTATCTATAGCAATGGATTACAACTTTTCCGCCAGTCTAGCGCCGCGCGCAACCGCGCGTTTCAAGAAGCTTGACTTCTAGTTGTTCTTATCTATTCATATGCCGCAACTTCGTCCGCGTGGATTACCCTTTTAGGGATCTATTTTCGAAAAATCCTCTCTTAGTGCACCCGTACAACCTCTGTAAAATATATATTCCAAATGTCATGTTTCTAGTGGTTTAGGCTGTGCGTTGTCTGTCAGTCACTCTGTCACGGAACTCTTTTATAAGTATAGGTAGAATGCCTAATGAGGGGTGTTACACGCTGTCTCGCATCAGTCTAGTTAAACTGATCGTCTAACCCACTGACTGATGGACCAGACTGACGCGAGACTGAGCATGAGCGTGTAACACCTGTCTTACAACTACCTAGTCAAACCAGCAACTCTTTATTATCGAACGTCACAACAGAAGGTCGATTCCTAACGGATAAGGTCAACGGCCTGCGGAAACTATGACAGATAGGGTTATGGACCTTTAACAAATGTCATAGAGGACCCTGGTCAGATTTGGTTGGCGGTAAAAAAAAACCAACATATCGAAATCCAAGATGGCTACCACGAAAATTTCAAACGCCAAAGCAGCTTTTAGAGGTTCACCGAATCAACTGAAAATTTGTATCCGGGGTAAATTTTCGGGGTCGCTGATTAAGAATATGAAATCGTTTTCTTTTTAACTTCAACTTTCATGAGGATCGCCATACTAATTTCATAATTTTTAAAATGCTGTTACTTTCTTGGCCCTGTAGCCTGTCCTACGACAAAAGTACAAACAACTTGTTTTGTAGGAAAGAGCAACCTGCCTTAGTGGCACACCTACTGTCCGCCATTTTGAAAAAATCACGATTTTGCGGCCAGTGATGAAACATATGCCAATCGACAGGGAAAATTATAACAAACAGAAAATATACTTGAGTAAAATGACCTAAGTGGTATACTTTCGGAGATATAGGAGTTTGAAAATAATAAAAAATTAAAACATTTTTTTCCGCCCAAATAGGCTTTTTTGATCAGGAATAGATCGGCAAAGCTCAGGATCGATCAGAATTTAATCTACACTAATATTATAAAGAGGAAAGATTTGTACCTATTTTTGTATGTTTGTAATGAATAGGCTCAAAAAGTACTGGGCCGATTTAAAAAATTCTTTCACCATTAGAAAGCTGCATTCACCCTGAGTAACATAGGCTATATTTATTGCTAGAAAAGTTTAGACGTCCACCCGTGCGAAGCCGGGACGGGCCGCTAGTATAATTATATAATATTATTCTTATAAATAAGTTTTATTCATTTACTAAGATAAATAAAATACCTATCTACATGTAAGAGAGCTATGAGCAAGACGGTTGTAGTAGCAGTGTTGCTAACCATTCCGAGAGGGATTTATATGTATTTACCTATGTATTAAATACTTGATCATCATCGTCATCATCATAATCACCATCTCAGCCGATGGACGTCCACTGCTGGACATAGGCCTCCCCAAGGATCGTCACAACGATCGGTCCTGCGCTGCCCTTATCCAACGTGTTCCCGCCGCCTTCACTAGGTCGTCGGTCCACTTTTTGCGGGGGGCTACCCACGCTGCGCTTTCCAGTACGCGATCGCCACTCAAGAGCTCTTCGGCCCCATCGGCCATATCGGTTCTTCGAGCAACGTGCCCCGCCCATTTCCACTTTAGTTTAGCTATTCTTTGGACTATGTCAGCTGCTCTGGTTCTTCAGCGGATTCTGCTGCGCTGATCTCTCTTCATTTCCGATTCGAACTCACGCGGTTACTTCACTATATAGTATAAAACAAAGTCGCTTCCCGCTGTCTGTCTGTCGCTATGTATGCTTAGATTAGATCTTTAAAACTACGCAAACGATTTGTAAAATTAAAAAAAATAAATATAATACATCGCTACATATCAGCATTCCACCCCTGCGAAGCCGGGGCGGGTCGCTAGTATATGCAAATAAATTGTTTATCTATGTTGTGTCTGTTAAGCTTTATATTTGTGTACAGCGATCTACTGCCCTGAGCCTCCCGTCCCTGAAAACGGGCGGCTGGTGACATCGAGCCGCGGCGGCAAGCACCCAGTGGGCGAGCTGGTCTCCTACGCGTGCGCGCCGGGCTTCCAGGTCGCCGGGGAGCGCTCCATCGTCTGCACAGAGAACGGCTTCTGGTCTCACCCCCCGCCCTTCTGCCTACCCCCGTCCCACACCACCAAGCCGGACACTATATTTGTTGAGAACACCACTCTCGTGCATTTTGAGGAATAGGCATTGACAAAAAACTTGAAATGTACAAGCAGCGACTCAAAAAGGTCATCATAAATATATTCCAAAATTTCTTAGGGTCGAATATGACTGTGTCTAGTTCTAGTTGCATCAGAATTTTATGATTGTTTGATGTTAGCCATTTGACTGTTTTCAAAAAAAATTAAGGGTTTTTATATCAATGGAAATAAAATATGCCTTGATTTCATCGATCAGTCAGTATTAGAATGAATCTCATTAGGTTAAATTATTTGATTTGTTTATACTGTATTGTATGTATCTAGATTAAGAAAAAACGTTAAATCTTTATTCGAATCGTTTATAGTTTGTTTAAAATGTTGTTTAATAAATGTGTTAGCCGAAAAAGTGTTATTTCTTGTGAAATGAAAGAAAGATATTAAAGAAAGAGAGATTGAAGAAAGATATTAATTGCCAATTAACCCTTTACCAAGCTGAGGGAGATATGTGTCCCACATAGTATTTCGATTACAATAGTCAGGCCGATCAAACGGGCATCATGGCCTCAGTTGTCTCAAGTGCACCGGGAGACGCCCCCGTTATCACACCATTAACGATATACCTAATTCGCTGCGCCTTGGTCTCTGCTGATGTTCCCTGTCTGATGGAGCTTCCTGACCTGAGTCGTACCGACGGTAAAAGACCGGAAGGCACATTCGCACCCTCTCACTTGAGCCACACCATACGCGCTGCCGGCTCAGGGGCCGAGAATGCAGCCAGGCTGAAGCACGACAGCGACAGGTACTTCAACCTGGATACAACGTACGGCTGGGCCGTGGTGTTCTGAGGCGTACCCTCGTTCCGGCTCGTTTCTGGTACAAAGAATATCTTTGGCTATGCAATTGATGGTACTTCCCGATTGTACTTCTGGTCCAGCGGGGCAACGAGGAAACGCAGCCTCAATAATGGGCACATTCCAGACGGGGGACTACTCCCAAGCTTAAATGGTAATAAGTTTTTAGGTTTAAGTATTTTATAAATTAGGTATTCTATTTATTATTGTACCACCTGCTGGGGCTGCTGGAAATACCATTGTTATGTAAATAGTTTGTTCTCTTCCTTATCTAAACTATTATAAAACTGTAAAAGAAGTGTGTCTGTACATTGAAGATATTTACAAAAAAAAGATCACGATATGATTTTTAGACTTCCCTGATTCCAACTCACAAATTTTTGGACTTTTTGTCTGTCTGTTTGTTTGTTTGTTCGTTTGTTTGTTTGGGTGTTTGTTTGTTCGAGTATCACGCAAAAACTACTGAACCGATTTTGATGAAACTTTTTTTGTTTGATAGCTTATCATCTGACTTAAAATCTGGTATATAATTTATGCGGACGAAGTCGCGGGTAAAAGCTCGTATATATTATTATTGTTTATTAGCATGATGATGATGATGCTTCATGGCCGTGTTCGACCACAGCGACTGATTATGGCTGTTGACTTTTGTGATTCGTTGATGTGCTCTTAGGTGGCTGATGTAGCCTATCTTGGCTTTAAAAGTGCGTCCGCACAGGCTACAGGTCAATTTTCCATTGATAGTTGTACTGGATGGCCGCGGGTGGTCCTGCTTTAAGTTCATCGCGTTTGGCATCGAGATCAGCCCTGCGCTTAGCCTCAAAGTCAAACACTATTCTGGACAGTGTGCCTCCATCCCGGTCGATCTTTAGCAAGGTCTTCCCAACAACTCGGATCAATATCGCAAAGCTTCATGTGGCGTTTTTGCACATCTTTGTACCGCAAAAGCTGCCCGCCTTGTTTCCGCTTGCCGCTTTGCAGTTCAGAGTAGAAGATGCGTTTGGCAATTCTTTCCTCCGGCATCCGACGAATATGACCACACCATCTCAACTGACGCCTCATCAGATACGCCTCTATTCCACCAACATTGCAGCGTCGTAGTATCTCCGTGTTCCTGACACGGTCTGACCATTTCACGTTCAGAATGTCGCGCAGGCATTTTAGATGAAATCTGTCAAGATTGCGTATGTGTTAAAACGGGGTGTAGTGGGGCGTCTAGTGGTAGTACCTTTCAGGTTTCGCCAGCCGGTCCGTCATGGACGGCAAGCCACACTGGTCCACAGGCGTCCTGCAAACTCTCACCAGTGGCTCCAAGTAGCTGTTTATTAGCATAAGCATATGCTCACGACTATATTCCCCGAGGGGGTAGTCAGAGATATTCTGAAACCTCAAAACATCCACGTTTCACTAGTACCGTAACTCGTACATATTATTGTTTATTATCCTGATAAATATACGAATTTAACACATTTGTAATAAAAAAAATAGATTATTATATTATATGTAGAGGTTAAAATTTGGTGCAAGGGAGGGAGGGGTACCCCCTGGTAATATTTTTCTTGCAGAACAAATTTTAGTACGGAATTAATATATTGAAATCGGGTTGTTGTAAAGAGGAAAAAAAATTATTACTTTCAGTTTAAAATAACAATGTGCATGACCTTGAAGGGCCGTTCGATAACTTCACTCGGTTGTAAAGGAATATAGACTCTATGTAAAGGAAATAATCATTTGAATGACTCGAGTGAAGTACGTGCGATTGAGTGACGTCACATTTGCAGGCGAGGTCATGCACATTGTTATTTTAAACTGATAGTACTACTTATTGAAAAGTAGAAGTGCCAAGTGTGATAACCATTTTGAAAACTTTATTAAATGGGCCAACTTTTGAAGTAACTTCATAGATATATTATACCTATGATGAGTAACTTGCCATGTTAGCGCCAAAAATTGTTTATACAGGTGCGGGGTAGTCTCAAAGTTGAAAACAGAGGACAGTGGGCAGAAATGGTCCAAAAGCCCCCCATAAGTGGTATACTACGTTTGAAAGGGGGTTTAATATATACAATTTTTAGGGTTCCGTACCCAAAGGGTAAAAACGGGACCCTATTACTAAGCCTACGTTGTCCGTCCGTCTGTCCGACCTATTTAGGGCTGTAACTTTTGAACTCACAGAATGCGTTGTTACGGCGGATTTGCTAACAAATAATAAAAATGTCATAATGTTAAAAATTAAGGGGGGTTCTCAACAAGAAACTAGTTTTTCTCAAAGTTTTTTTTTCTCGCTCTATGGTAAAAACGGTAATACATACAAGCGTCAAACTTTGAGTGATTGTAGTGCAAATGGTGCAAACTCTACATTATAACAACAAATCATAAAAACCGGCCAAGTGTGAGCCGGTCTCGCGAAAAAAAATTTACGTTAATATGTTGTAGTGGTGTGGTACGGCACCCTCGGCCTCGGTGCGCGAGTAGCCCGACTCGCACTTGGCCAATTTTTTTTATATGCGACACCCGGCACCGATATCTTTTCGAGAGAAAAAAAGATACAGGGTTTTTTTGCGGTTTTTCATACAAATGATAGCATTTAGCCGCTATTTACATCTGTTGCATGAATTCCTTGTGTCATGTGGATAGTATTATTGTTTTTGATTGTATAAGCATATGCTCACGACTATATTCCCCCGAGGGGGTAGTCAGAGATATTCTGAAACCTCAGAACGTCCACGTTTAACTAGTAGTACCGAAACTCTGTCCAGCATGACGGGGAGTGAGCCCATCGCCACTTGTAATAGACAGTAGGTACAATACATGCCTCGAAATTGAAGCATGCAGGTTTCCTCACGATGTTTTCCTTCACCGAAAAGCCAGTGGTGTTACAAATCGTACATAAATTCCGAAAAACTCATTGGTACGAGTCAGCCTGGACGGGGATCGAACCATCGCTTCCTGCACGGCAGGCAAGGTTACTCGTCACTGCTTACGTTTGCGTTTTTGATTGTTATTAAGGCAAAATAATCTTTAGCCCTCAAAACACACAACACTACGAGAGAATCGTTATCTCATCGTGAAATTGCCGGTATAGTAAACGTGAGCCTTAATAAGGCTTTTTCACGCTTAATAATAACTTTTAGTAGTTTTAGCCAAGTGTCTGATCACCCCAAAAGATATTACACCTTTCGGGGCCATAATATCAAAACGACTACCCCCTCGTCCTTCCCCCCAATCCCACTCCCCAACTCGCCCCAATTGTAACGCCAACCTCTCTTCTAAAGGAAGGAGGAGGAGAATAGGTAGGTAATAAAAAGAGAATTTATTCATAATATTTTTATTAGATCTTTTCCCATAAGATTTAACATACTTAAATACTTCGCAGAGTGAAATTTTTCCACAAATAATAAAAAAAGAAACTAGATCATACTAAGTATATAATTACATATTATAACAAATATTTTCAGTTCCATCAAGCGCCATCTAGAGTGCTATTATACACATTTACAAACTCCTCATTTAGAAAGACCACCGCAATGGTTTTGCCTTGGTTTCACTGAGAGAACTGTTCATAGAGTTGACTAGCAGATTGAATACAATTTGTACTAAAACTAATAATAATAAGGTATACTGACATTCCTTACTTCATAAGCAGGGTTAATTAATATTCCTTTTAAGATAATTGTTACCCTAGTAGTTTCCATACAAAAACCGAAAACGTTTTTACCCCACGAAAATCTTACAGAAATCTATGGTTTTATGGTCTCATTTGGTTTATAGGTTAAGATTTTACTTTGAAGTAACTTATTTGTAATAAATTATTTTACTAATACTAAGAGAAAATTTAAACATTCATCTATATGAACTATTGAAAAATAAAAAGCTACAAACATGGTTATTTATCATACCAATAACATTAAAAATAGTTGTTTTTTGCTTTTTGTATGGAGCCTGCTAGCTTCTCAATCCTCTCAAACAACCGATGAGATTAAGGCAGGAAGTGCTCGCCTCAAATAAGTTTGTAGCTGAGCCGGCACCCGGCTAACCACCTCACAGAGGATTACGGTTGTGAGTTTAATGAATGTTAGGCGTTTCCAAACTTTACTCACACCCTGGACTCTTCTTAGAAACGGTCTAGCACTGGTAAGAGTTGGTAAGCACTTGTGATACTAAGTGAGAGAGAACTACACCACTATACTTCCAGTTAACTACCTCCCGACAACCGAGACCCCGGGTGAGGTCGAATCTGGTGGCCATGGAGTCCTTGTAGCTATTCTTATACTGTGCCGTGACAGTTTA
The DNA here is from genome assembly GCA_922987775.1 of Agonopterix subpropinquella. Lineage (NCBI taxonomy): Eukaryota > Metazoa > Arthropoda > Insecta > Lepidoptera > Depressariidae > Agonopterix > Agonopterix subpropinquella. Next base: position 30,314,912 of record OV277693.1, read on the forward strand.
TTTACAAAAGCAATGTTTGAGTGCCTTAACACAGATGCACTCTGATCCTAACCTACCTGGTGTACGATTTTTGACTCTCATTCGCTAAGTTCAGCAGTTGAAAAAGTCAAAATTACTATGAAGATATGCATCTTTCTACTGCTGATTTGACTTTCAAAAATCGCACTCCTGAAGTATGATTTTTGAAAGTCAAATCAGCAGTAGAAAGATGCATATCTCCACAAAAATTTTGACATTATCAACTGCTGAATCTCATACGTTGAACTCAGCAGCTGAAAATGTATGGAGACACGCATCTTTCTACTGCTGATTTGACTTTCAACAATCGCATTCCTGGAGTATGATTTTTTAATGTCAAACCAACAGTAGAAAGATGCACGTCTCCATAGTAATATTGACATTTTCAACTGCTGAGTTTAAAAAATCGCACTCCTGAACCATAGCTCATAGTCCGAGATCCAACCGTAAAATTATGCACCTATTTCTTAGGCGAACGAAATGTGATTCTAATATATGTTTGCACAGGGGTTAATTTAACGCCGCCAAGTTGCCTATAAAAATCCTGCCGCAAGTACCTTTTCTATTATTATTTTTGGTATAACTTTTTACACCTGTCTGTTTGGGAAGTAAATGAGATGCCATCGGAAGGAGACTGATCTAAAGTACTGGAAAAACTAGGGTTGCCACCTCTCAACCTGCCGCAACTATAGGGTTGCCAGGTTCAAAGAAGTCAATTTTGAGCCTGGTAACATTAGAGTGGCAGCAGACTGAGAGGTGGCAACCATAGTTTTACCAGTACTTTAGATCAGTCTCCTTCCGATTACATCTCATTCACTTCCCAAACAGACAGGTGTAAAAAGTTATACCAAAAATCATAATAGAAAAGGTACTTGCGGCAAGATTTTTATAGGCAACTTGGCGGCGTTAAATTAACCCCTGTGCAAACATACATTAGAATCACATTTCGTTCGCCTAAGAAATAGGTGCATAATTTTACGGTCGGATCTCGGTCTATCAGTGATAGTTCATATTGCCGAAACAACGCAACTCGTGCCAAACCGTCACTTGGCCTTAAGATAAGCACCTAGACTTTGGTGTATCCTAAGCGATGCGCTTGCTTGATTTCTGCCATTCGCACCAGACGGCAACGTCGCGCGCTGTACGCAGTATAAACAACGCTGAGTCAAGCTTCATTACATACATTTTTGCGCACGTACTGTCTGGCAGTAGGTAATTAAAGCGGGGGCATTTACGGTTTTCAAAGGAAGTGATGTATCTGTTACGTTAGTAACTAGGTGGTCACTAGTAATCTCTGCTTATGCCAGGAAATTTGTAACGGATGAAACCCTAAATCGGGTACCGGTTCTACATAAATTTTGGGTCGTTTTCACAGTAAAGCGCACTCTCTGCCTAAATCTTGTTAACTTACAATATACATATACATAACCTTGTATGTTATTAGCACATCGTGCTTTGTTACACATAAATCTACCAGATCTTCACTCTAATTGTGTATTTCACACGCAATATGCAACATAATTTTACTTTAGCGCGGTACGCAATTAGGCCTAAAATCGTTTGCACTAAAAAGGGTATTTGGCTGCAAATTGTTTTACTTTGTAAACTGAAAAAACAAAATACAGATGTTATGTAAAAAATTTGGACTGCAGGTAAACAACTAGGTAGTGCTACGTCGTCATGTTATAATTTCTTTTTAATTACTAGAAATAAAAATAAAACATGGGACATCAATGAGAACTTACCAAGTTAGAAAAAGTCGATTTGGTGTACACCTATGCTATTTCCAATGGGGACAGTGAGAGTTACTATTCGTAGAGTCAGAGCTGGTATTAGGTATGTTATGTAGTTCATAAAATTTTTTATAAAATAAAACAAAAATTTTGCCAAATACCCTAATATTGATCTTCTCTGAACAAGATAAATAATTGTGGGTAGGTGCAAAAACAAGGTAACCCAATACATACTTATTACTTAACAATAATTCCATCTATACTTTAATTTATACTATGTATGTAAAACAAACGATGGGATACCATATCAACCACTAGGTGGCGCCACTTGCACGTGATGTATTTGATTTTTGAAGGCTGTAAACTGTTACCGTATCGTGTGTATATAAATGGATATATCACGTCACGACCCGGTCTAAAAAGAAACAATCATTTATCTTTGTCTTCTCCCCATCATTAGTGTTTTTTCTCCCATTTATAACCGACTTCAAAAAAGGAGGAGGTTTTTAAATGAATAGACGATGCTTTAACATACACCATCATTTTCATGACCGAACCATAATTTTGAACGAGATAGCTAACCTAGTGACATCCGTGACCCCACGATCCAGTGCAGCCAACTAGTGACACGTGATGATAACTCTAATTCAATCAAATTTGGCTAAGACCTGGAGTGCGATTTTTGAATCTCATTCGGTGAGTTCAAATGTCAAAATTACTATGGAGATGCGCATCTTTCTACGGCTGATTTGACTTTCAAAAATCTCCTGAAGTATGATTTTTGAAAGTCAAATCAGCAATAGAAAGATGCATATCTCCACAGTAATTTTGAAATTTTCAACTGAACTCAGCGAATGAGTTTCAAAAATCGCACTCCTGAGCATAAATTGTATGCTCTTCCTTTATACATTAAATGCTTTAAAAGCATGCATGAATGAACAAAGCCCAAAAATGTATATTTTGCCAATGTTACTACAATTTAAACACTTATTTACATAGGACATTTCTATGCCATTGTGTATATTCAGACTTTTGAATGTCTTTAATAGGGACTTTACCTACTATAGTTTTTACTTCTTACGAATGCCCGTGATGCTTCCATGAACATATCTTACACATTATAATTCACATAGACTGATAAAGAATAAGTAAATAATGCATACTATGGATACAAGCGAGCTATGTTATGTTGGTCATTACAGGTTAGGCTGGATTGCAAGCTCGAGCCGAAGGCGAGACTGTAATATTTTCAACACACTTGCGAGATTTTTTAAATAATTTTTGGTTACAGTAGTAATTATAGTACTCTGTGGTAGGATTCGACAAATATTTGTCGATCGATCTTTTTTCGAATTAGTACTGCGCTCGCAGGTATTACCGCACCGCCGCACTAGGCGCCGCACTAGTGCGGTAATGTAAAGTAATAAAACCGGTCAAGTGCGAGTCGGGCTACTCGCGCACCGAGGGTTCCGTACCACACCACTTTAGTTTTTAGTATTTCAGTATTTGTTGTTATTCTGTAGAGTTTGCTCTATAATCACACTAAGTTTGACGCTTGTATGTATTACCGTTTTTACTAAAGAGCGTGAAGAAAAAACGTTGATAAAAACTAGTTTCTTGTTGAAAACCCCCCTTAATGCTTAACTTTTACTAAACTTTCTGCTTTTTTTTTTTAATTATTTGTTAACAAATCTGCCGCAATAACGCATAATCTGAGAAAATTTCAACCATCTAGCTATTACGGTTCAAAAGTTACAGCCCTAAATAGGTAGGACAGACGGACGGACGGACGGACGGACGGACAGACGGACGGACGGGCGGACGGACCGACAACTTAGGCTTAGTAATAGGGTCCCGTTTTCACCCTTTGGATATGGAACCCTAAAAAGCACGCGTTTTATGAGCTGCATTATGAACCTAAAAGCAGTGCAATAAGAGTACTTTACGATCAAGTGTGTTGAAAATAAAATATGCTTTCGTCGAGGAGGGATGGATCAGAGTTATTACTCAACTTAACACAGCCAAACTTCATTCAAACGGGCTCGCACTGGCAATAAGAGGTAAGTTAGTGCAGTAGGTACTGAATGCAAGTGAGAGGACTACACCACTGCCTACTGTTGTCCACTTGCCGTAGATATCCACATTTCACTAGCATTGTCCAATCTATGGGTTGCCATTCTGTAATACTGTTATTATACCTATTCTGTGCTTACATTGAAGCTTCACTTGCATCCGTGAGACACAAGAACTTTAACATTTTTATTTTACATTTAGAATTGGTTAATATTTAACAATTAGATGATATTAACGATTCAGACTGGATAAAACTGGAATTACTATAAATTAATAAGGAAGCTTTGTTTTTACAGTCATACATAATGCAGGTACTTGTTACAGACCTGGAGTACTAAAATAATCCTTAAGACAAGAAAGTTAAGAAAGATTATGCTAAATTGAAAGCATACAGGAATATTTTGTATCACTACACAAATAGCTTCAGATAATCTAACTTGAGCGATTGGAGCAATAAAGAAATAGCGAAAATAATAGCACATTATTTTGTTTAGTCTATTCCGTGATCAGACGTCGGCTGACCGCTCAATCCAACTAATGTAACTCCGGCAAATGTAAACCAGGATCGGCAGCAGCGACCACTCACAACACCAGACAATGAAGTCCAGAGGGCCCGGGGATGAATCTAATCTCTCTTGGAAACAATGAAAAAGACAGTAGTATGAAAAACTAATACCTGGACTAACTATACTCCGCCATTTCGATATTGTTCCCGTAGCAAATAAGTTGTTATGAAGTAGTACTGAAAAATCTCAGAAAATTTGTGAAGTGATAAAATAATATGCCTAAGGCTATCAAGATCGTGCGCGGCACTCCCATGGTCTGCGGGGCGCGCGGGAGGGGTGTGTGTGAAGGTGACAGAGGGGAGCGGGCGGCGAGGCAGGGGGCGCACGTGTCGCGTCCTGCGCTGCCACCTTAGTGCTATCGGCGCTAGATCTAGCGCTTTTTTGTATGTTCAGCGTCGTATCGCCCGTATCTGAGAATTTAGCGCCTAGTGGAAAAACTTGCGCTTTCTTAACTTTTAATCTATTTGTGTTTCAATATCCTGTACCTAATATGTATTTTTTAAATTGAAATATTATAAATATTTTATAGCGTCATATGATCAAAACATGCCCATTAGAGAGAGCAGTGTTCGAAACATGCAAATACGAGCTCTCGGACTGACTGATAAGTCTTTTTAGAGTGCCTTAAAAGACTACTTAGAAGAGAAGAACTTAGCAGTTAGCACTGAATCTAGCTCTTTTTTAAGTTTTAGCGCTTAATCTATTTTTGAGATGGCAGCCCCTGTTATTGAATAAGCGCAAAACCTCATACACCTCAACTGATTTGACAAAATCTAATTATTTTGAAACAATAATTTCATTATTTTGATAGTTAACATTTAAAGTTATTCCCATTTCAAGTTTTGAGGCAAAAATGATTTGTTATCATTTCGTGTTCATGGATACATTTTCATAATTTTGTTTTGGTAGTAAGTAGGGTGAGTACCTATGCCCGTGCGGTGGTATTTCAGTCAGATTAGATAAAATAAAAAACATTAATCGGTAGAAATCTGAATTGTGGTATACATGTTTATTGAGGCTTCCCATTGGACATACTAAAAGTCTCCGTCGAAATCTGTGCCGCTCGAGCTGCCATCTTGGGAAAAAGGTACACTTTTTCAATTTTTTACCTTATTTTTTACCTATATCTCGAAGTCTATTAGTCGTATCGAAAAGTTTTGTAGGTACAAATTATACCTGCTGAAATTTCCTACAAAACAAGTTGTTCGTACTTTTGTCATAGGTCGTCATCTTAACCTTTGAAAGCTACAGGGTCAAGAAAGTAACAGCATAACTTTTAACAGTTAAGTCATTAACACGTATAATGTAGTGCGGCATTATACCTACCACGTCCAATTTTTTCTTCTGATTCGTCAGTGGCACAGAATACCCTGAGGTACCTAATTAAAAAAATTAATCCTATCCAGAAGCCTTTCCTACTCCTACAAATTTATGAAAACTTACGAAATTGGTTGTATGACAAAAGTCTATAAGTACTTTTCAGAAGTCGGCTGGAAAAAATCGGACGTGTATCGAGTGTGAAGGTACCATAATCCATAAGGCGCATGCGCGGCACTTGCGCGCCCCCGGGCCGGGGGTGCCGCGCACTAAGTTGACGGCCTATAGTACCAGGTGAAACAAAACATGCTAGCAATATTTAAAGTGGTAGTTTAGTTAGACCATAAAATTGAACAACTTTCACTTTGACGCCAGAATACATTGAAAAAAAAAAGTTTGTTGTTCCATACAAAACTGCTGTACCTATTCGAATGAAATGGACATATTGTATAGGACAGCATATTTTTTAAATTTCTTTTTATGTTGGCTCCATTTTGAAAGTTGTTTAGTTTGATGGTTTCGGGTTTGCTGGAAGAAATCTCTTTAGAGATAAGCTCGCCCTTTGTAATTGTCTATTATGTTGTTTTCATGTATATTTCCGTGTGTACAATAAAGTGTTAAAATAAAATAAATAAAAAATAAATGGCCTAAACCACCCCTTTAAATATTAGCTTGTTTTATTACACCCCGTAACCTAACACTACTCAGGTAACGTTGGTTATATTAAAATAATAATAGTTGGCAGTTCGTCAAGTATATTTCGCCGGAAATTATGCGGTAAATACTACGAACAAAACCTACAAGGGGATATTTATCACCTAATTATTTTTGAAATATTCTAAATAATACGATGAATACACTATTATTCTAAAAAACACATTACCCTTCCTTTGCGTCGCGCAGTCGGGTAAAAAGCGATATACTGAATAAGCCGCGCAATGAAAGAATGTTTGAAAACAACAATAAAAGGGTGCGCTTGACGGTTTAGATGCCGTGCCTCCTCAAGAGAAAACGCGAAAATTATGTGGATTTTGTTTAGAGTTACTCTTTTACAGTTATTCTTATTCGTAGGGTTTTACTAATTTTGAAAAACAAACGTTGGATTGGATACCTAGTAAAGACAACCTAAAATATATTTAGTTTTATGTCGTGGTTACATGAAAATGACTAAATTTACTACATATAAATACTTTCATTACAATAAAAATTATATACCTTTCCTACTAATAACAAGGCACAAGTTAACCCGAAACTGTACCTCTGATGGGGAGAAATCATCGCCATGCATTAATTAAGTCTAAAAATCCCCCTGTAAGTGTTAAAATACTGGAGTACGATTTTTGAACATCACCGGTGTATTATTTTGAACATCATCAATATTGACATTCGCCTACGAATAGAGATTTTCTTTTCGAGTGGTAACGTTTTTGGTTTTTCTGTATTTTTCAGATCGTTCGGATGTGCTATAACCGTTCTGTTTCACACAGAAAACGTTTCAATTGAACGAACGAACGAATGAATGGTTTCATAATAACAGTTCAAATTGGACTTTACCGCCAAAATTATAGGGTAACGGAACGTAGACAAAAAGTAAAATCTGTTGACGTCTGCTTACATTAAAAACGTCAAACCATAGATATAGTAACTAGATGAAACAGCAAAGTGTGACTTATGCCATAGACGAAGAATTTTTCGCTTACGCTGGTAGACGGAATGTCAGTGTAACCGGGTATGAGATAGCGATAGTCATAAAATCCTATACAATTTACATGAAGTGACGACCTTGGAGTCAGCTGGAGTCAGTACAAAAAAGTGGTTACGCCGATAAGGACAGCAATAAGGTAGCGATCTCCTTTTTTAACTAGAGCGAATTTGCTATGTGCATCTCCTATTGAGTGAATATGACAAGACACGTGCTTCCTTCTAGTACCTTCTCTTTCTACGGACTTGTGCATACTAAAAGACGATTTGTTTCTAAATTTTTTTGGCAAGATGTCATCAACATTCCATAGGTTTGACATTTGTTTGATATCTTGCCATTTGCCAAACACAAAAACCGGCCACGGTGACCGAAACAAAAAATAATATTTCTGTATTTTTTTTACATAAGTTTTCATAACTGGCTATCTCGCTCTCTCATTTCTTGGCTATATTTTTCAGCGTAAGTGAAAAGTTTTTAATCTAAGCGTCAAACATTCTAGTGGTGAGATAAGATACGAGTGGTTCGGGGCACTCGTTGCAGTTGATATAATGTGGATTTCAAAAATGGCAAATCATCGATTTTACGTCGTTGATTTTTCTGCTCGTTTTGAACGTGTGATGTTCAAAAATCGCACTCCTGTACTTTTTACATTTCATATCAGCATATTAGAGTGTTGCTATAAGTATCTGCCATACATATCACCCACTTTACATTCTCAAGCGTGAAAAGTACCATCTTTTGACAATCTATAATAAATAGTAAGAAAGATTTTGTATGTTTCTGTAACGTTCCAATATTGATAAAAAATGTTGAGATTTGAAAAACAAAGCCTATATATATAATAGATACATCAATCATATACATTTTGTTTTAAATTATTTTACTTAACCTTAATAAATTGTTTACGACATTTCGCTTGTGTTAACTTTACATTTCATTATTTATTAAGAGTACACTCATATTATAGACAAGCCGTACGTGCTTCTTTAATTAAATCAAGATTAATGATCGAGATATAAAAGGACGATGGGCAAAAATGTTATAGAACTGGAGTGCGATTTTTGAATCTCATACGTTGAACTAGCAGTTGAAAATGTATGGAGATACGCATTTTTCTACTGCTTATTTGACTTTAAAAAAATCGCACTCCTTGAGTATGATTTTTATATGTCAAATCAGCAGTAGAAAGATACATGTCTCCATAGTAATATTGACATTTTCAACTGCTGAGTTCACAGAATGAGTTTCAAAAATCGCACTCCTGGTAGGTACCCGCAATAACTATGCATTATTTATCAATCAAAATGCCTTATTTGGGTGAACAATAGTTACTATCAAGACTATACTTTTTATACTTAGTTAGCTTTCTGTTCAGGATTTTACTGTCTTGAACGTGAATGTTTCATAAAAATTTAATATTCATAATATTACCATAGGATGAGAAAAAAGGTATGTTTTATGACAAGTACATGTTTTGTTAAATAAATGTGTTTACTTAAATCTTAACAAGAATGAATACAAGCAACTAATAATTATGAACATTATAAGAGGAGTTAGAAGTGCAAAGCAGGCGTGGAACGTGTCACTACAGGTTACGCAAAGATTTGCGTAACACCATAAGGCGCGCGGCGTGGTGCGAGAGAGAGGGCATGAGTAATTGTAGCAGCGTGAGCGGGAAGACAAGTGGCGACAGCGCCGTCTCGTCTCCGAAGCAAAAGCGCTACTATGCATTTCTAACCCCTCTTATAATGTTCTGCGATTAAAATGCTAACAGAAAGTTGTCTGAAAGCAATAGTAACCATTGTTCAACATAAAAATATCATTGACCTGTAACTTTTAGTAATTGCAAATTGTGTACAAAGATGCCCAATCCTTATTTCAATTTTAACGACTTCATAAAAGTGTAAGTTCAATCATACTAAATAGAAAAAGGACACACACAAACACATCAGGCACTGTTCTTAAACAACATGGCTCGAGGTAGTAAGGGATAGAAGAAATTCAAACACCCATTATTACTAAGAGGCACAATAACTTATATCGTATCATATTTAACATAATTGTACTTATATAAAGGGTCCTTCTTAATATGCTGACACTTTTTTAGGGTTCCGTACCCAAAGGGTGAAAACGGGACCCTATTACTAAGCCTACGTTGTTAAGAGTATGATCAGACCACCGCGAAAAAAAAATCAGCTGTCCCATACATTTAGCTCGAGTAGGTCCACAGTTTAGTACAGAACAGCTGATTTTATTTTCGCGATTACGATGTAGGTCCCCTTAAAAAAGTGTCAGCATATTAGGTAGGACCCTGTATAGCATTTGGTGAAACAATCGTAGTATTGAACACATTTAATAAGCAGGTAGTTACTAATCCAGCAGCAGAGACAAGAGGGAGAGAGGTAAAAAGTGGTGGGGCGGGCGCAGGGGGTGTCAGTACTGTATTGTAGTATCATACTCGTTCTTATACTGTTCGCTGTTTCACAAATCTCTTTACCACTATAGCAAGTCAATCTCAATGATTGGTCGTCGTCTAGCAAGAAGAAAGAGAGCCTCTCCGAGTAACGTACTGCAACCTCAATACGTCTGGCGCACCTTGCGCTATCGGCGAGCGTAGGGCTGTTTGGCAATCTCTTCACCACTTCTTTCGTGTCAGCATGCCCTATATTCCATGACAATAACTAATGCTGTAGTGTTTGGCTAATCTGTCCACTACAGTGGCAGTTTAGTGGAAAGGATTAGTCAGTCAACAATGGTCGTATCCAGGCTGCCTGCCCAGGGTGCCCTACTCAGGTCTACAACGGCAAGTCCTCAATGACATGCCATTGACTGGACAGAAGACTAGTCTAATGCAGAACCGAAGTGTGGTCTTCGGAGGATCGGACAAATCTTGGGCATCAACAGTGTGGACGAAACTTTTTTAACAGCTTGGTAAAATTTGCGAAAACGAAACCTTTGTTTACTTCACTGCTTGTTCGGTATACATAGCTTTCTTAGAGAGTGCCGGCAGAAGTGAAAACTAAGAGATCTTACGTCTTACGAATTTTCGATCAGGGTTACGTGAAGTCACGGTCCTGACGCGAGTTTAACATTTTTTACCCATCCCAGAAAGTGCACAACGACGCCTCTAAAGAAGTTTTCACATAAAAAAAATATTTTCACCTCAAACATTACTCAAGCTGGCATTCTTATTAACTACGCTACGGTATACAGCTTCATTCAATAAATTAATGTTTGTGGAGACTGGTGCCTGATAGTTTTTGTATACCATATGATTATCCAATAAATATTATGAATTATGAATCAGGCTCCGTATAAATAGTAGTGTAATGGCTGCTTTAGTAGATTTTGAGATAAGTATGAGTATAGATAAGTATTTGAACACTTTGGTTGTATCTATGTAGGTATACATATATCCGAGTATCTCATCTCTTGATGCTGAATGTAGTACTTGTACTGTACTCTGTACTGTACCCATCAAACTCAACTTACTTTTACTATGAGAGCAAACCTATTGGAGCAAACAAAAAATCTGCTGTCATCCAATATCTACTCGACTCAAATGTATGCAACAGCAGATTTTTTTTTGCTCCGCTTGGTTTAAGTCGTTCAGTATGATGGGTATAGTATGTGGTTTAAAGGTTAATAATACTATTCCTTACACCCTGTGTATCTCGTCATTAACACACTGGATTAATCACTGCCTGCTAGATTAGATTGAAAAATTGATTCATGAAATTACTTGTGTAAGAAAAGATGACGAAATAGATTATCATTTAGATCAACTAGTATTTCAGAATGTGTCTAATTATTAACTATCTAACTAAACAATAAATAAAAAACCTTATTAAATACATTAAAATAAGTATAAATTGTCTTGTAAAAGACTAGTAAATGAAGATTATTTAAGATTAAACGCAAAAGTCCTTTTTTTAATCACCTTCACTCCATAATATCGACTGTACTGTACGTGCAGTCCGTGTTGTCTCTACCGATACCGTTTCATTCATTTTATATTGTTGATCATTCTACTTCACTTTGTATAAACAAAATGCTAGCTGTTATGAACTTATTATTAAAAACTTAAATGTCGCCGTAACTTTTCTATCATATCATAAAGGATTGTGTTCAATCTTAAGGGGCCATAGGTTCAGGCGAATATTTTCTATGAGAAACGCGATTGCCCAGCCCTCCGAAAAGTGCGTGCGTTTTCCGTATTTTTGATTAAAAAGAATTAATAAAATTACTTTTTATATATTTTTTTAATGATTTCACTAGATAAATTAATGGTGAATATGTGAGTAAAATTCCAGTAATTATAAACGGTTGCAAGTTATTCTATAGGCTATCAAGTTCGTGCGCGGCACTCCCATGGTCTGCGGGACTCGCGGGATGGGTGTGTGTAACTGTAAGGTGACAAGAGGGGAGCGGGCGGCGAGGCGGGGAGGGGACTCGCACGCGTTGCGTGCTGCGCTGCCACCTTAGTGCTATCGGCGCCTGATCTAGCGCTTTTTGGTATTTTTAGCGCCGTATCTGAGAATTAACTTTTAATGTGGCAACAATATTTGTGTTTCAATATCCTGTAATTTGTATTTTTTTAAATTAAATATAATAAATATTTGATAACGTATTATGATCAAAACATGTCCATTAGAGAGTGTAGTGGTCGAGAGATTCAAATACGAATTCCCGGACTGACTGATAAGTCTATTTAGAGTGCCTTAAAAGACTACATAGAAGAGAAGAAATAAGCAGTTATCACTGAATCTACCTCTTTTTAAAGTTTTAGCGCTTAATATATTTTTGATGTGGCAACCCCTAGTCTCTCTCTATAGTGTAGTGTTCACACGCGGCAATACACCACGTCCGATTTTTTCTTCTGAGTCGTCATTTGCACAGAATACCCTATCGATACGGAGGTACAGCCCGACCAGAAAGAGTAGAAATTAAATGAGGGCGCCACTGTCGCTTTACACGGCAACACTACACTACGATCTAAACTATTTTGATACTTGCTGTATTTACTCCGAAAGTTTATGCAAAATGTTATCTATGTTTAGCTAAATTTGGCACTGACAGCAGCTAAATTTTACAACCAATATACATTTTAAATTTCGGCAACTACATGGCTAGCATGGCAGCGTGATTTAATGCTATCACACCGTCGCTCTCTTTCTATTTGCGCGCGAACGAACGAAATAAAAGGCATGATATAGCCATATCACGTGTAACATGCTACGTACGCCTCCTGTATTCTAGTTCTAGAAGAAAATAATGAAAACGCATATTACTTTATATTGTACTTTCAAATTATTTGTTTTTGAATACGATGTTTACTATTTTCGTATTTTCGTAGATCTGATATTTACATTCTAGGCATGGCAGTTTTTTTATCGATGCATTCCGGACAGAAAAATTTTGCGATATAAATGTTTTCCTGAAAACGATAAAAAAAAGTAGGTAATCGATAAAATATTAACTAGTCGCAGTGAAGATAAACTAAACATGCAGGAATGACATGCAAGGATCAAAATTATGCGGTCCACGCATACAATAACGTCAGTTTTATCAACAAACGATCATAACCCCAAACGAACCAAACTCGAAAGAAAATGCCCTAAATGATTATTTTTCAGATGATAACTGACGATAATTGATATAATTACGCTGAAAACTATTGTTAAAAAGCAACATGAGAGTATATCAGCAAATCGCTTGTAAACAACATCCAATCTATTCCAATTTTCCCCGCTTGATATACCTCCAAACATAACAGAAAATAACGTAGTAAAGTAGTAAATTACTAAACTTGCACCACTTTTTGTTACTTTATCCATTAGTAATAATAATTAGGACAAATTCAAATATTTTACGGTAAATTTTTATTTGAAATGCATAAAATTGCATTTGAAATTTTGGTGATTGACAGTTTGACGTTTTCCATAATGTTGTCATGATAATGAAAAAGTTTAGTTCTGATTTATTTTATTTCTAGACTTTACGGTCGTACTGTACCTAATTAAAATATTAATTTTATCCAAAAGCCTTTCCTACTCCTACTACTTTATGAAAAGTTACGAAATTGGTTGTATGAAAAAAGTCTATAAGTACTTTGTTCGGAAGTCGGCTGGAAAAAATAGGACGTGTATCGAGTGTGAAGGTACCATAACGCGCATGCGCGGCACTTACGCGCGTCGCGTGCTACCCTTCCTCCGCCTACGTCTGTACCCCTAGGGCGCGCCGCGCACGAAGTTCCTATAGTTTGAGAAATTATTGTTAAAAATGCGTAATTTTCGTAACTTATCGAAAAGAAATTCTATCGTGTGAAGTAATTTCAATCGTGTAATCACTATCACATCACAATTTATGATTTCACTAGATAAACTATCCAAGAATACTGTGTAATTTTTTTATTTTTTCCGTTTCGATAACTTGTATAAATCTTGTCGAAAAATAAGAGACCCCTTCCCAGGTAATTCCGGAACGAATGGCCCCTTAACACAGAAAATAAATGTCAGACGACTAAAGTCCCGGCACAGGCATTTCAATAGATCCCTTTTAACAAAAAATTGGCAAGCAAAATAATTATTTTACTTGTACACACGTACACGGCGCCACATCAAGCTAATCAAAACCAATATAAGCTGGCCGCGAGACGTTATAGATGTTACACGTCCTACGCGCGGTCAGCTTATTTTGGTTTTGTATAACTTGATGTGTCGCCGTGCGTACGTTGTTATGGATGACATATCTATTAAAATAAATAAGTTTGGATGTTTGCGACTCAATGACGCTCAACGGATTTGGATGAAATATTGCACACCAATAGAATACGACGAAGTCCCAGGCAACAGCTAGTTGGCTCGAATTGTCTTTCAATTTTCATGTAAATTTCAAACCTCAAAAGCAACCTATCAAAATGTAGGGACTATTGTTGATATCTAAAATAATATTGTTTGTGCTATTTTAAAGTGTATGCACGTAGGTATGCACCATAAACTTAATGTATGCTCAGATTTATAACTAAACCGCGCACAATATTTACGTAGCTTCACTATGGTAGCGTATTTTTGACTAAAGCTCCAATAAATAACAATTATAAACTAAAGCACGAGATATTTATAATTGCTGATATAATCAAAGCATCAATTAGGTTATATTAAAATAATATACAGGGTGTAAACCGTTACATACTTTAATTTTAGGGGAGCCTCAGACCATCAAACTAAACAACTTTCACCACAGGGCCAAATTAGAAATCAGGAAAAAAAACATTTTGGTAGAGTAGCAATTTACATTTTCTATGGAATCGTAGATTTTTGTCTCGCGATTTCAAAGTTGGTCGTATAGGAAGTTGTTCAGTTTGATGGTCTGGAGCACGTAAAGTATGTAACGCATTTAAGTTTACACCCTGCATATTTCATCACTTTTATTAGCTTGAACAATTTCGACCAGAGGCCATAGTGCCAAGTAAAGACTGCCTCCGGTAAGATTTGTCTTCTTGCGCGCGACTCACTCACTTTTTTCCACCCGCTACATGTCGCGGCAAGCGCAGCTTTCGCTCTCTGAAAAGCGCGAGTAGAGATACTTTTGTATGCAACGAAGACGCGTCGCGCGCAAATTGAGAAACCATACTAGAGGGGTAGGTCACACTGGTACGGAATTATGCCTCTTTTTGCACTGTTCGGACCACAGAAAAGAAAACCAGTACAAATAGTATAAG
Organism: Agonopterix subpropinquella; assembly: GCA_922987775.1. NCBI lineage: Eukaryota > Metazoa > Arthropoda > Insecta > Lepidoptera > Depressariidae > Agonopterix > Agonopterix subpropinquella. The sequence goes on from OV277693.1 coordinate 30,330,044, forward strand.
TACTATGTTAGTTCCAAAACTACCATGACTGACAAACCGACTCAAATTAAATTCAATCTTATCTTCATAAAGTTATGACTGAATCTTCGTAAAAGTGTCTTGTGACCTTTTTGTGAACGAAATTTATAAACAGATATGTCATATCGACTATATCAGTGGCACGCGGACTGCACCTGCATGCTACAGGTTCTCTCTCTGTGGTTCGGACACTTGAGCGTGGACCCGTCGTCCATTTGCTACGCCAATGTATTTAAACTAAACATTTACTCTAATAAAATTACTTAAGTACCGTCGAACAGTGAAGAGTGTATCTTAGGTGAAAGTTTTTCCTTTGACTAGGAGCTGGTTTGTTACTTACTGGACCCAAGAGGCGGGGACCCAGAGGGGTTCCGACTGAACCCTCCAGGCCGCCTTGAGGAGCTGAGTGAGGGCGCAGGCGAGGTCCTCGTTCACTATCTCCTCGTCGAACATGTAGCCGTAGAGGAAGTTGATGCGGTTCGATGAACGTATTATGTCTGCGAACTCGTCTTCCTGTTAATTTAATTGGGATCATCATCATCTCAGTCCAGACGTCCACTGCTGTTCATAGGCCTTCCTAAAGGATTGCAAAAACGTGCGGTCCTGCGCTGCCCTCATTCAATGGGTTAATGTATAATTAATAACCCTAATTATCACCCTGTGAGGAGATCTAAAGTGTAGAATTTTGCCCTTATTGCAGTTGTCTATATTTTACGATTCCATTCGATGTAATAAAAACGTATTGGCTCTACCCAAGGGCAAAATTCTATACTTATGATTCACGATTTTTGCAGCGCCAATTTCCGTACAAACTTTTATCACGGTTTTCAAACGTTTGGGGGCTCAATATAAAAAAAACTTTTTTTAGTGAGCACCTATACTCGATTTCAAATAGTAAAGAAATTTTAAGGCTGTTTTGAATTACAGAAACAGAGATTTGAAACACTTCCTCTCACTTATTCTTAGAACAGCTTTCGTAACGTCCAAGATAATGTCGGATAGTATATCTTTCTGATAAATAAATTAATTATAAATTATACAACGTGTTAATGAATTAACGCAAAACTAGAAAGTAGTTTGTTTAGAATCAAGAGCAGAATCGAATTATCATGGTTTCAACATAGGTAATTTTTTCAAAAATATTAAATAATTGATTAGAAAAAAATTTTTTTTTAACCCGATGTCAACCCACCCCACGGGCACACTCACCCTAATTACTACCAAAACAAGATTATTAAAATGTATCCATGAGTACATTAGCGCTTTCATTCAGTGCTGAAATGATAACAAATCATTTTTGCCTCTAAACTTAAAATGGGAAAACTTTAAATTTTAACTATCAAAATAATGAAATTATTGTATCAATCTAATTATTATGTTATAAATCAGTTGGGGTGGATGAGGTTTTGCGTTAATTCATTAACACGTTGTATATACAGGGTGTAACAAAACACCCTAGTAATACTTAAGGGGGTGCTGCAGACCATAAAACTGAACAACTTTCACTACGGAGCCAACATCGAAATCAAGAAAAAAAATCAGCTCTTTCATACAAAACTGCAGTACCGTCTCGACTCAAATGTATTTGATCGGCAGATTTTTTTATTTTTTCTCGACGTTGGCTCCATAGTGAAAGTTGTTCAGATTGATGGTGTGAAGCACCTCCTTAAGTATTACTAGGGTGTTTTGTTACACCCTGTATATAATTTATTTATCAGAAAGATATACTATCCGATTAATATATAGCATTCTGGCCAATGCCAGAAAGCTATATATTAATCGGAAAATATTGTCGTCCTTTTTTGAAATGAAGTATAGATGCCAATAGAAACTTTTTTCCTTAGTCTATTGCATCCTACTGCTGGGCTGGGCAAAGGCCTCCCCCATTAGGCTGCCTGTCCATTGAAGCGAGCTGGCTGTGCGAGCTGTGTAGCAGTGTTAATATTAACCAATCAGGAGCTCCACAGCTCGCACAGCCAGCTCGCGTCAATGGACAGGCAGCCTTATCCTCCATACATCCCTGTCCTAAGCCAGTTTCATCTTCTCTTCGTCGAAGGCATCCAGGTCGTGTCCCCATCTCTTTCGGAGTCGACCCTGACGGCGCCGGCAATGTCCATTCTCCGGGATCCAAGGTGTCAAGATTTTGGCCCATCTTTCCGGGTCAATCGACAGACATGCCCGGCCCAATCCCATTTCAACTTGGCCATTTTCTCACCAACATCGGCTATTTGTGTTCCTGACGCGATCTGTCCGTTTAATCCCCAATATGCTACGCTTCATCGCCCTCTGGCAAACCTTGAGTTTGGACTTCGGTAATGGAGAATGTTCATAGATTTTTATTTTTAGCTTATCGTATTCTGCACTAAAAATAAAAAATATGTGTGAAAAAATTATTTTTCTCAAACATGCTTGGAAATGTGAGCATTATTTTGACAACCTTCTTCGAGATAAATCGAAATTGCAGTACTGGCCAAATACATGCGCGCAGCGGCCGGCAATGTTGTATGAAAATCCATATCTGTCGTGTTTAGCGACCAAATAAATTACATACTAAACTCATATCTGTCGTGTAATTTAAAAATGGAACGATGTTTTTCTCCGAAACATGGCGACCAAGGAGGTAACTTATCAAAGATTTTATTTAAATTTCGAACTGGCTTGCAAATAGAAAGCTGTTTATTGAAAAAAAAACAAATCGTTGTTCGTTGTTCGTCATTGATTTTGAAAAGAGTTTTAATTTCTGCGAATTATTTGAGAAAAACTGTTTTAATTTCCGCGCATTGTTTGAGAAAAGAACTATACAAGCCTTGGCCACAACTAGGCATTGATGGACTTACGTATGTGTGCCTCGGCTTTGCCTCGGCCCACATTTACACGTTCGTCCATCAATGCCTCTGTTGCTGGCCGCGGCAGTAATGTACTATTTATTGATTGAAATGCGATACATATTTATGGGTGTCCTGTACAGTAGGCCATCAAACTTTCACTACGGAGCCTACATCGAAATCGCGTTTTTTTTATTGTTCCATGGAAAATGTCTATGGTGGGTCAAATGGCAATCCACCTAAATATGCGAAATATATAAATATTTTTGCAATTTTGATATTGGCCCCATCGTGAGAAAGTCTGAATAAAGCACTCCTGAAAAAATACGTAACGAATTTAACTTCACACCCCTTCTAATTAAAGACTTAATTAATTTTGACCAGAGATATTATATTTAACGTATTTTTCAAGTCCGTTCATTTTTCAAACAACGTTTAGTTTGTTTACTCCGTATTAATCAACGTTTATATTATAATATAACCCAGACAAAACTTTATTTTTAATGTACCTAAACGAAAGTAAACTAAATAATAAACCTGTCAAGCGATTATGGTTCAAAAGATACCTTTATAGATTTTTAGGGGCCCTTTACAGCCCTTTATTTTTAATTTTTAACTTTATTTTTATTTATTGTCAACAAATCCGCCGTAACAACGTATATTCTGTGAAAATTTCAACTGTCTAGCAATTATGGTTCAAAAGATACAGCCCTTTATAGATTTTTTTAACGTTTTTTGCTTTAGCTTTATCGTAAAAACGGTAATACATACAAGCGTCAAAGGTTTGATTATAGTCCATACTATAAAGTAAAACAACAAATCATAAAAACCGGCCAAGTGTGTTTCGAACTCGCGCTAAGGATCCTGGAGAAAAAGTAATTTACGACTCGATAGACCGTGACGTCACACGCTAATCGCGGGCCCGCGCGGAGTGTTCAAAATTTACGGCAGTTTTAAATGCTTGTAAAATCAAAACTACTGGGTCTTTTTGAATGAAACAAAGACTAGTGTACTTGTATTCACATAAGCTCTACTGTGACAAAGTTTTGATTGATTTTGCAGATCCATGAACATTCTCCATTCTGTTGAAGACCATGTTTGAGCACCGTAGGTTAGGATAGGCAGGATACACATGTCGACGAGTATGCGTTTGAGTGATAAAGGAAGCCCTTCACCCTTCATCGGCTCCTTCATGGACCAGTAGCTTTTCCAGGCGTTGTTTACCCGTCGGGCGACTTCTCTGTCCCGCCTGTTGTCGAAGGAGACTACTTGGCCCAAATATACATTCGCGTCGACATATTGTATTACCTGCTCATCTACCTCGACCCTACGTTTGGTGGTGTTGGTCATTAGTTATGTCTTAGATCTATGCATGGTCAGTCCAACCTCAAGGCTCCCCGTGCTTAGGTCCTGGAGCATTTTCTCTAGTTCTGGCGCAGTTTGAGAGAAAAGGACAATGTCATCGGCGAAACGGAGATTTGTCAATCTCTTGTTGCCAACGACAATGCCCCTTGTTTCCCACGGGACCGCCAACTTCCTGAAACCTCCTCGAGGGTGCTGGTAAATAGTTTTTCATTTCTCATACTTTGAAACTCTTCCCTAGGGCGGAAAAGTAATTTAAAAAAGAATCAACGTCTATAGGTACCTACTGAGCAAAGGCAGAAACCTATACAACTACACTTCGATAAAATTATATTAATTCTTATTTTTTTATAACTATTATGATCAATATTTGAATTATAATAAAAGTTACTATAAATAACAATATTTTTTTGTCATTTGGAGACTTTTGTTAAAATTATAAGCATACAGAAAAAAGTGATCTCGATTAAAACCTCCTCAAAAAAAAAAACGTGCTGGCTTAAAAAATATAAAAGCCATATAAGTTGCGCGAAAAAGAAAAAAGGGCTTTACAGGGCTGCGTTCACGACCTTTTGTTGCGGTTGTTTTTTCAACTCTCTCTATGAAGTCTCTATGGTAGAACGTTTTTCACCGAGGCCACAGCCCAGACACTGCATACAAAAAATTGAATTTGACAAGATGACGTTAGCACATACAAACCAAAGAAATTGAACTTTATGTCTTCTTCTTAGGTAACGAGTAACCAGTGCGAAGTAACCAGAGGGCGATAGAGGGTTAGAGGGGGTGAGGTAAAAAGTTGGTGGGAGGAAGGGAGTGTCCGTTCTGTATCTAGTAATAGATACTCTTTCTTATACTGTGTCGAGGCTCTGATCTGAACGGCGTTTTAGTGAGAAATGTTGCATTCGGGGTGCACCTGGGGCTTAGATTCGGAACGAAGCCCAGCGAGATGTTGCTAATTTTTTCGTAAAGATCGAAGTCTATCCGTCTCACTCTAGGGTATATATTCTATGTATGCTTTTTTCTCGTTAGCATTGGCACCCCGAGTGATTCTTTATTCGAATTATAGTCTAAAATTAATTCATCAAGCGACTTGGAAATTGATTTTGCATATTATTTTAACTGGCTTTTGTTTACTTTCCTCGTATTCAAAATGAAAAGCAGAGTGTTTAACTCGGGTGAAAGTTACCCATTTCACACTCGAACTATGGGCGCCCCTCACCTTTGGTTCGGGGCGCCAAACATCTCGTGTGAAATGGGTAACTTTCATCCCTTGGTTAACAATATACTATTGGAGAGTGTTAAAGATATGCTTACGGTGAAGGCTCTCGAGCACTCCTTGTCGAAGGTGGAGCGCGCGTTGGCGGCGGCCCTGGTGGCGGCGAGCCGCTCCGCCGGCGGCGGCCGCACGAACACTATGTACGGGCGCAGGCGCGGCGTGCGCAGCATCTTGAGCGCCTGCCAGTGCGGGCTCAGCACGCATACTCTACCTACAAGCGTTTTACATTTTATTTACTACAATGTTGCTCATTGAACATTCAATAAAAGAAGCACGCCACAGTGCCAATATATACGCATACATCATAATTTCAAAACTCGCAATACCGAAACATAATTAATACATGCAAAAATCTATCGCAATAAAATATAATAGAAACACAGTAGTTAATTCATTGCGGTGTCTTTAATAAAATCTGCTGAAAAATCAACATTCAACCAAACATGAGTCATGTGATTTATGGACGCCCCTTTAGCTCTGCTTTATAATTAATTATGTTCTGTGGTTGAGTGATATGCTTAAGAGGGCTATCGGAGTCCAGTGGCGCCCTCGCCACAATAATAAAGATTTCTCAATAAAGAAAGCTATTTACAAGCAATTTTCATAGAATACTTTTATAGGTTTTTTAAAGGTCTAAACATAAAAATTGTGAAAAAAAAACAAAAACAGCCGCTTTTGTTTTTATTCAAAATTATCTAAAAGTGGAATGTTTAGAACCTATAAAAGTATTGTATAACAATGGCTTGAAGGCTTTTGTAGTTTATCTGTTGAGCACTTTTTTAATTTAGGCTTTCTTTATTGAGAAATCTTTATTATTGTGACGAGGGCGCCACTGGACTCCGAAAGCCCTCTTAAAAGTAAGTGTAAACCAACCAGAATTAATGATAGTTTCCACGCTTTCCGCCGACGTGCCATACAGATTCCCCTTGTACTCTCCGTGCTCGATGAACTTGCCGTCCGCTATGTCTTGCTCCATCTTGTCGCGCGTCATGAACATGTACTCTTTTCCGTTTTGCTCACTCTGCTTCTGTGGCCGGGACGTGTCTGCGAACATATAATTATGACATTAGGGCAAGATACATACATAAGGCTGGCACATATCCGGCGAACCGCAGCGCAGAGCATTTTTCACTGCCGTGTATCGACTATGCTTGCGTTAAAAAGACATCGGAAATCAATAACCTACCTTTCGTCTCAAGTCGCTTCGATGCTCTTGGAGATAGTAGTTGATTTTCGATGTTATTTCAACGCAAGCAAATTGGTGGTTTGGTAGCAAAAAATGATCAGCGCTGCGCTTCGCCAGGTATCCGCCGGGTAACACGACGACTATTTCTCACTGGGGTAGGCAGAGATAATTGATGGCTACTAAGGTTTCTAATTTCCACACACCTCTAACATCCATAAGTAGCTTGCATGCTTATCCCTTCGAAGTAAATCTTTCATTGTTATAACTTTTAGAGGCTAAATAAAGCGGCTTGAAAATACTTTGGCAGCAATTTAACCACTAACTTGCCTCCACTGCCATTCCACACTGGAACAGCGCGGACCCAGTGGAAGCGTAGTAAAGTATGGCCTACTCCATCAAAAACATAAATTCAATACAATTCGTGGAAAAGGCTTTCACGGTACTTTCGCAGGATAAGAGTATAATTCAATGTATCTAAGCATCAAATTGGTCGGGACGACCAGTATGTCTACCACGATTTGACACTACACTACTTTAGATTTTAGGCACATTTTGTCATCTAATCTGAAGACATGTATCACACATCTGCAATAAATATATTGTATTTTAACCACTAGGAGTAATCCAATACAAATATGGGTTTCAAAGTACTTTAGTAGGTATACACAGTATAACAAAAGACCTACATAATATTTAACCAGTTAGTTAAACGTATGGTATAGATTCTTAAACTTTAAGACCATCAAACTGAAAAACTTTCTCTATGGAGCCAGATATCGAGAAAAAAATGGCTGCTTCATACAAAACTGCAGGCATTACCGTATTGGACAGCAAATTATTACCTTGTCTCCATAATGAAAGTTGTTCAGTTTGATGGTCTAAAACTCTAAGCCACCCCTTTAAATATTACTAGTTTGTTTTGTTACACCTTGTACACGTTACGTTTGAGTTTATTACCTGATGAAAGCCCTATAATTTCAATTCACCATATTTTTAGAATAAAAACATTAAAACTTTCTCGTATCTTCACTTACACGGGACAGGAGTAACAAATTTCTCTGGATCGGTAGCAATAAGTCTTCTACGGAGCTCATTCCTGCCGACGCCTGGCGCCCCGACGAGAACAATGGGCCTGACCAATCCAGGCCGAGGGTACAGCCTAGCCACCTCCTCGTAAGTCGGTATCATTTCCCGATCAAAATCATCGTTCTCTGTAATGTCATAGATGATCTTTTTTGTTTTCGGTGTCGACTTGCAAGGTAGAAGTGCGTTGGCGGTCGGGGTAGGGGAGCATGGTGTTTTCGGCGCGCAGTCCGAGGCGACGGTAGAAGGGCTGCATAGTGCCGGCTTTCCTGCGCGAACCATGCAAATGTACTGATAAATGTAAAGCGTGAGACATAAAGGACTACACATCGAACCCGCCGACACGGCCCGAAGATAAAAATTTTATAGAAACGGCTGAGTCGAAGACTTGTCGGTGGGTTCGGTGTGTGGACTGTGGAGGCCTTAAGCATGATTTAGGCCGACATTAAACACATTTGTGATGCCCTTCTGAGATTTTCACTCAGCGTTTATCAATTCGTTCGCGATGCGTTCTTCTATTTATTGGTGGTGGCATATACAGGGTGAAATTGATATCATTAGCATCCATTTAAACTTAGAGTCTACCCATCAAACTGAACAACTTTCAAACCGATCGGAGCAAAAAAAGTCTGTTGTTCCATACTAAACTGCAACGCCTATTCGACTCAAATGTATGCAACAGCTGATTTTTTTGGGCTCGGATCGGTTTGCTCCCATAGTAAAAGTTGTTCAGTTTAATGGTAGACTCTTAGTTTAAAAGGATGCTAATGATATCAATTTCACCCTGTATATCCAAGCGTTTGAGATTAATATGGGCTTTAAATTGATATCACAATGCAATAACGCTTGCTTAAACATACATTCGCAATGCTTGATGACACGAAGACAATCGCAAGATAATGTTGTGTTATTTGAGTAGGTCAAAAATGTAATTAATTGAATCAGGCTTTACTTTGCGAAAATCCATGATTAATAGATGTTATCGCAACTCGGTCTTACTCCTGCTAATGCTCCTTGATGCAGCGAAACACGTTTAGAGTAGAATTATTTGAAGGGTCAGGTTGTATTGCATACCGTGATACAACTGGCTATTATTTAGATGCGGAAGCTGGGATACCATCTTCTTATCAATTAGGACAAAAATGGGAGATAGCATTTTATTTCAAATGTAATGGAGACTTGTAATGATCATCATCGTCTTATCTTATTTAACTATGCTCTTGTTGGTGGAGCGGAAAAGAGACTGGATAGGTACAAGATTATAAAAAATGTTTGTCCTTTAACTTTAGTATTAAATTATATTAGTAGGTATCTACACTGCATCGACAAAAATCATTGGTACACTGTCATACATAAATATCAAATACATAAAACGCATTGCATTTTGTCTATAATTGTATCAAATAATTTAAAATAACAACGGTTAAGGGCAACTAGCTTTTGCTCGCCTCTTCGCCTGCATCTAATGCCTTTCGTTTTAGGGATGTTCCATTTTTTAAGTGTTACCACTTTCTTTTGCCCTTTACCACATCTGACTGACTGTCAAATTAGTCTAGCTGGTGGATAGTACCCGTGTCTGTATTTATAAGTTCAAAGATGTTCATGACGCGTGAAGGTATTAGTCGCCTCTTACACCCAACTGGGTCGGGTTGCTCTTTGACGCCCAATCCGCGTGGCTGCCGTGCGTGGTTACAGGCACTGCATTCGACCACACCTCAGATCGTATCGATCTCCCGTTCCATCAGACACTGGAGGGTAAGGACGAGGTAGTGTAGTACCTGACTGCTTTTCTATAAAGATTAGCACTCCATCATTATCATCATTTGTAAGTTATGTAACGAATAACGATTGGTTGAACGGTTGAGGCAGGAAAGTGGAACAAACTTAATTTCACATTTGTTAGAATTTAAAATCATCACATCACGATTCATTCGAGTACACTCGTTAACGAGTCAATATTAGTAGTTCGAATTAAGCTGCCTAGTCTAATAGCTATTTAGTCTATTTTATTTACATGGACGAATTATTTCGCTGTGCAGTCGATGTAGACCCCGTAATAACCTTAATGTTATGTTGACGGTACAATAACTAACCATCCATAGTTTGTGGATCGGATTGTCGCTCGTGGATGATGCGACCTTCCTGCAACGCCCTGGATGGTATCAGGCCGGCTCTCATCACTCTGTCGCCCTCCCGCCTCGCCTGCCACCTACGAACAATATCATACACAAGATTTAAAATAATTCATTCATAACGCACGATAAACGGGGTCGGATGATCTGCTCAGAAATACTGTTTTCTATCGAAAAGAATAACAAAGTAATAATATCCATCTTGGACATTGTCACACTGATCATCTAGTCCCATTAACAGTACCAGAAAAGAGTCTTCGTCTGAGTCGGACTTGTATTATGATGTGTAACTACGATATTCAGAGTGTAACAAAACACCCTAGTGATACTTGAGGGGTGCTTCAGACCATAAAACTGAACAACTTTCACTATGGAGCCAACACAGAGAAAAAAATCAGCTATCCCACAAAAAACAACCCGCTGGACTCAAATGTTTCTCGGTGTTGGTTCTGTAGTGAAAGTTGTTCAATTTGATGGTCTAAAGAACCCCCTTAAGTATTACTATGATGTTTTGTTACACCCTGTAGAATACAATATAAGGTAATTTTGTAATAATTTTCCATATTTTCAGGGGTGGTTCAGACCATCAAACTGAACAACTTTCATAATGGGAGCAAACCTGAAAACGCAATAAAAAATCTACTGTTCCATACTAAACTACAATGCCTACTCGATTCAAATGAATGACATGCCAGAGATTTTTTTACGGTTTCTAGTTTGCTCCCATAGTAAAAGTTATTCAATTTAACGGTCTGAACCACCCCTGAAAATTTGGAATATGTTTAAAAATCACCCAGTATCGATACAAAAATCAATGACTTGGGTATTAATATCCATATCTAAACTATTATAAAACTGTAACAGAAATGTGTCTGTACATTGAAGATATTTACAAAAAAAAAATTAATACATGGTTTTTACCTGTCCCTGATTCCAAATCACAAATTTTTGGATTTTTTGTCTGTTTGTTTGTTTGTTTTTTTATTTGTTTGTTTGTTTGTTTGGGTGTTTGTTTGGGCGTTTGTTTGTTAGAGTATCACGCAAAAACTACCGAACCGATTTTGATGAAACTTTTTTTGTTTTATAGCTTATCATCTGACTTAAAATCTGATATATAATTTATGCGGACGAAGTCGCGGGTAAAAGCTCGTTCATTATACAAATATTAGTTGCCCCTTGCAGGATTTGAATCCCGTAGCCACGACTCTCGTATCACCAGGTAGTTTTACTACCAGCTGAAATGATTATAAACTTACCAATAAGCATCATCCTGAGAAACAATATGTAAGACGTCACCCTTCTTGAAGTTAAGCCCCGCCTCCTTGCAGGGTATGTACGGGTCGTCCGACGAGTTGTAGTTGAACAGAGCTCGCACCCTCACTTTGCTTTCACGAGATCCTCCTTTACCGAAAGTTGGCACGAGTTTGAACGTTATTGTACCTTCCGAACTTTGCTGTGGAGAAATAGGAGTTTTAGTAAATACGTCTGCGCCTAATTATTAAAGTTTTTAAAATCTTACGAAGAAACCCTCAGTCGCCTCAAACGACACACATGGAAAGAAATTGGGCGGTCCATTCTAAGCTGGAGTCACAGTTTTTTTATGGGTGAAAGGCTAGCCTACCTATCACCACTTGACACGTCATTTCATCCTGTCACCTTCAACATGCTAAAAGTGAGCATTGCTACAACTGCATACTTCAAAAAGATGGTTGGTCGTTGTAGCAAGGTTTCCGATCTATGTTTCAAATTTCATTGTTGAAAGCATGAAGGTTTAGGAACGATTTTATACGTAAAAGATACATTTTTAGCGCCCCCTTAAACAAAGGCAGCACGTCAATTGCAAAGTAACATAGCGCAATAATTACTTAAATCATGATAAAACTTTTAAATTGATAACAAAGAAAGAATAAGCCACACGAACTGCATCATTCAGGCAGGATGTTTCCAAATAAGGGAAATTTTTAAAGTGAAAGAAGGAATCAAAGATAGATTTTTTATTATAATTTTTTTTTAAGCTATTGAATTCCCATAAACATAATATGTAGAGCTTCAATTTGCGAATCAAGACAAGACGAAACGATAATTAGTAAAGCTTACCAGTATAGCTAGGACATCAGCTGGAGTTTTGTTCTCGACGCTGATTCCGTTCACTTCAATGACCTCGTCGCCGGCGTGGATGAGCCCGGACCTGTCTGCCGCTCCGCCGTGCATCACCCGAGCTATCACGATCTTGCCCGTCTCTTCGTCCGTCTTTATCGTTGCTCCCTAACACATTATCATTATACTTAGTATAATTTATAATAAGAGTGCATGAAGGTTCTATCCATGTCACGCACAGAAAAGAGACCAAGAGGAATAGCATGAGGACTATTTAATAATATGTACTCGTATAAGCAAGGTATTTTCATTAAATTGCCACAGTGACTTATGACCTTTTGTCGAACGAAATGTACGAGAAGATTAAGAGAGACGAATAGCACACAACCGGGCTGCATCGACATGCTACTTCTAGTAAGGCGAAGCCTGACTCTCTGTTCTGTGAAGTCACGTACTGAACCAACGATTATCCGGCGCATCATAGCCTATCAGCAAGCCTCTAATGCTGATTGGAAAATCTTGCCTCTAATCCTGATGGATAATTTTCACCACGATGGCAAGTCAAACTTAACGACATGCTATCGATTCGACGGAAGAACAATTTTAGGAATTTGTGTAAGATTTGTATTGTAATTGTAACACCATTATCTTTTCGGTGAAGGTAAGCATCGTGAGGATCACTTGCTTCAATTCCGACGCGTGTATAAAGTGTCAAGGGTTAAGGGTCAAGCCAAACGAGCGTAATTTTGTGGGTTGTGAGACGCGTATTTTGAGTCCGTTCATATAAAATCAGAGAATGCATTGTCTATAACCTCAGCCTTTATATGAAACAGACTCAAAATATGCGACTCACAACTCACAAAATTACGCTCGTTTTGGCATCACCCTCAGTCCTCTGTCCATGGCGACGGGTTCATTACCTGTTACACTGGACATGTTTGGGCACTATTAATATATAAATAATACCTATTAGGGCTCTTACAGACCAGCGACAGTACTCTGCGACAGCTCGCGACAGGGTCGCGCGACCGTCGCGCGACAGTTGAAGACCGTGACGTAGTGTTGTATAGTCTGAGAGATAGACCTCCATATCCAATAGTTTGTAACATCCTATATACAGGGTCCTTCTTAATATGCTGACACTTTTTTAAGGCGATGACCAGACTATGAAACTGAACAACTTTCTCTATGGAATCAACATCGAAATCGCGAAAAAAATAACAGTTTCCCATACGTTTGGCTCCGAGTAGGTTTGCAGTTTTGTATGGAAGTGATGATTTTTTTTTCGCGATTTCGATTTTGGTCCCATAGAGGAAGTTGTTCAGTTTGACGGTCTGATCATCCCCTTAAAAAAGTGTCAGCATATTAAGAAGGACCCTATACAGGATGTAACAAAACACCCTAGTAATACTTAAGGGGGTGCTTCAGACCATCAATCTGAACAACTTTCACTATGGAGCCAATGTCGAGAAAAAATAAAAAAAATCTGCCGTCCCATACATTTGAGTCGAGACGGTACTGCAGTTTTGTATGAAAGAGCTGATTTTTTTTCGCGATTTCGATGTTGGATCCATAGTGAAAGTTGTTTAATTTGATGGTCTGAAGCACCCCCTTAAGTATTACTAGGGTGTTTTGTTACACCCTGTATACGTATTTATAAATATTTATGTGTATAATATTATGTGTTATAATTATTAGTGTTGTGTTAAGTATTATTATTATAACTATATAATGTATATTATAATTGCCTTATTTTCACCAGTCTGTAATATTTTATAGACTTGATGATGAAGATAATCAATTCTGGATTATCTATTATCTAATGAAACCAAAATCTACGAAACACTTATAAGAACTACCAGAAATATCAACCATGATATTTTTTGACCTCCGTTTTCTTCAAACTGAAATCTCTCAAGAACAAGACTTGCGCTCTCAGACTATGCCTACGTCACTGTCGCGCGACCCTGTCGCGAGCTGTCGCAGAGTACTGTCGCTGGTCTGTAAGAGCCCTTAGGTAGGCACGGAAGAATCACTTTCTCCAATAACTCTGAAATTTTCTTATTCGGAGATTGAGGTAAGTACATCTTTGCAGTCACCCAGATAAAGCCTTTTAATATTATATTTTAACATTAAGTTTAATTTTAAGTACAATTAAATTTTTTGATTATAAAAAACTTAATTTGTTCTTTTGGCTGAATAAATTAATTTTATTAAATTTTATTATAATTTATTAATATGTGGATATAATCAATACGTGCCAATAAAGAAAATAATATCGTGACTACATCGGGGAATATTATCGTATGCATATTTATTTTATTGCTTTTTCATTACAATACGTATACTTGCATCAAACCAGCCTTGAATATAATTTGTTTTATCTTAGAGATGGCTACGAACGGTTATAGGACTATATAGTATATAGCCTGTAATATACTGGGTGAATTTTATGAGGTCATTTCTAATGAAAATTTCCGACTCGGTACGATTGATGAATACATTAACTCGATTATATCCAAGTCCTACTCTTTAAGGCTATTCTACCGTTGGCGCGCTCCATACAAACGTAGTATGGTGATATTTTCAATACTATCCAATTAAAGTCAATGAAATTTTTCAAAAACAATCTAGTAACTAATTTCTATGTCGGTATGAAGTCAGATTTTCGATAAAATATACAGTTTCAATGCTAGGATTAATTTAAGATTTGTATGGAAATATTTGTAGCACTGTAACTTTAAAACTATAAATTTTATCGAAAATCTGACTTCATACCGACATAGAAATTAGTTACTAGATTGTTTTTGAAAAATTTGTATGGAGCGCGCCAACGGTAGAATAGCCTTAAGGCAAAATATTACTTCAACTTAGGTCTCTAATATCTAGTTTAGAACATACTTTTTGTTGAGCATAAAATCAATATTAAAATTCAACTGTTATTTTTCTAAACTTAATAAAAATAGCTAATTAATGAGTTATGTAATCAGATGGAAAAAAATAATAAAATAGGTACTAACAGAGACAATAAACCAAGTTTTACAAGCAAAGTGTATTGTGCTGGAAAGGTATAACGCAAGGCAAAACAATACTTGTTACATCTAGAGATAGCAGCTAATACGGAAGTTGTAGACGACAGGGGAATGATAAATGAAACAGATGACCAACATAGCCATTAATATAACGTGTCAATAAAATGAACGAAAATGCCTAACCAAACCTTTTGTACAGTATCGATAATATACAAAGGTTTAGAATTTCGTATATGAAAATTAACTTTAAACTAATAGCGATACAGCATGCCTAGCATGCCACCCCCGAGAAAACGACAAAATCGAGATGTGCCTCCATCCTTGTTTTTTAACTATGCCAAAAAGAGAGCTCATGACGATTTTCTCATTTTGTCGCTTTGTCGTAGGTCGCATCATAACCGTGCAGATAAAATGAAATATTTATCGAACCAAATGGATTACAGGTTTTTTGTTCATTTGTAAGCACGTTGTACACTTGCGTAATAGACGAACACAGTGTGTAAGCGAGAAGACAGTCTTTTACGGCACAAACACAAGGGGAACAAGGCAGCAAAATAAACGTTAGTAACATGTACAAATTTTGACAGACCCGAATCGCAATACAAAGAAATTAGTACTATGAACAGTAAACCTGCACGAGTTGGCGGTGGACTCAGGTAATTTCAACGTGCTTTTTGAATCGTCACAATGAGTTTTCAAGTAACCGCTAAGGAGAGGTGCGGCTCCAGGATTTCATTCAGAGGATCCAAGCCTTGGGCAAGATTTATTTTCTGCTGTAAAGCTTTTGTCTAATGCACACGGGGCAACAAAGTAACTAGAAACCAAGAGTGAGCGAAGCAAACTCCAAATTTTTCAGCTCTGTGACTGAAATGTCGCTACAACGTCGTTTTAGAATAATTGACCACCCCTGAATCCGCCTACGTCTAGAAAAATAAAATGAACATCAAACTAGTGTTGTATACTACAAATCAACTTGTGGTAGGCCTGCTGACCATAATACCCTTGAAGATCGATTAGTCCTACAAGGCCGCTTGTTAATTTTTACAGAGACATCGAATTATCGACATCTCCGAGTTACGATTCTTATTTCTGACAAACTTTATGATACGAACAAAACTATTCAAGTAGCAAATAAAACTTCCAAAACGATACACACTTTGACCGTGTATTGAAAGTGTAGGAACACACTTGCCGAAATTACTCGACGTAAATTACGGGTACAATTTATAGCATTTTTTCAACCACCGAAATTACGCCGCGTAATTTCATCAGGTATGTTACTATACTTACCTAAGTACTAGTTTCAGAGTTTATACATTTAAATATTAATTTGATAGAAAGGAGCAGACTTGTGGACCTGTAACGCCTTTTGTCCTGCATATCTTTTGGCCCATTTTCTAAGAACGAAGCGCTGTCTTCCAGCCTATAAGACTAAACTTTTACCAGAGATATGTAAGACAGCGAGGCGTTGTGTCAGGACATAATCCACCAATAGTGCGCTCGCTAGATCACGTCATAAGGAATCTGAAGCGCTCCCATTGGTGGATGGTGGATTATTTCCTCGCACACTGACTGCCTTGCTGCTTGGCCACTGTAGGGCTATTGTGTAAGCTTTTGATAATATTTAATATAAGATCGATAAAGTTTTAGTGATTGTTCTTGAAAAATTTTAAGTAAAATTGTGTTTCTCCCATCATCATATCCCACTGTCTGAATTTGATTAACTAAATATTAAGAAGCAGAATCACCAAGAACTGTCAAAAACCACCATCTCGATTAGATACCGAATATAATCGGGTAGTTACACAATAAGACTCCAGCCTGCGTAACATGTCAGAGGTCATTGCGACTTAACTCACTTCTAAACGTCAAATTGACGGTTATCTCCCTATGGAGATAACCGATGAACCGAATGATACTATTATCTCACTCAAATTTGACGTTTAGAAGTGACCTGTGTCGCTCTTACCCTGCTCTTACCTCTGTCATGTTACGCAGGCTGGTGTACAGCCAGCCAAAGCGTCCTCTTCCACAAGTGGCTAAGTTGTACCGCTGTATCAGATTCGCATACACCACAGAAAGTTCGAATGTACATTGCAAGAAAGTTCAAAATCCACAAGTTCATTTATCATCATTTAACCCAGTCAAATAGCAAATGGGTTTATCTATTACACTTATCTAGAATGTAATGTCTATAATGTCAAAACTATAAAATAAAAGGATTGGAGAAGTGATAGGTAAGTTACGTAAATGGACTGAACATTTAACAAAACCAGCAAACGAATAATCAACATGAAGACTTACCACAATTGGTTCTGCACTCTGTGCTCCACCCTTTTGATAAAAATAGTTATCTTCAATTCTTCAATAATCCCGAGTTAAAAGTTGTTTAATTAAATGAATAAATAAAATACCCCTAATCTCACTTTGCTATAAGTACCCCTTATACATCTATTCACTGCTCGAAATTGTGAAGTTGTCGTTCAAAAACAATGTACCTAAATAATTACTAAATAAACAACTTAAGATTTTATGTTTTAGTGAAACCTAAGTGTAACCCTAAAATGAAGTAAAATACATTTTCCTTTAAAAACCACGAACAATAGTTAAGATCTACTCATACAACTAAATAACTTTATAATAAGTATATTGCTTAGTTAGATGAAACCAAACTAGAAAGATGCGCCGCGATTATATAGGATGCGTGTGCCATCTAAACCGAGAATATTGGACTTACAAGTGTTGTATTGTTACATGATTTCAACACTTATTCTGCATAAAGCACATTTTTATGCACGCTACATAATTATACCTCTAGGACGAACCAAGATATACTTACTGTACAGACGTGACGTAGCTTCTCTTTTATTGGTTTCATCTAACTTGCGATTGCTTGAGGTAAAACTTTTGCCAGTAGGTAATGCATAATTTTAGAAAAGTTCCAGTAGCTGCTATTTCTAAACGGAATCACTCATTGATTTGATATCAACCTCAGATCTAACTACAATCTTGTAATAAAACTTGTCTACACTTGTCTACAATTTCCTTCTTTATGAAGATAAAGTCAACTTGAAACCTACTAATGACTATACCTAGTTCAAGCTATTTTCTGGCTTTTTATTATAAAGCCAGCATGCAGTAGCAAATTACTATACTTTTTAATTTTAGATAGAAATCCAATACACATTACTTGTAAATTTAATACTATCGTTAGCAAATGATCTCAAGACCCGAAAACCGTTTTATACAGTATTGATAACTGACCTTTATGAAAAAAGATCAAAACATTATTTCAAGTTATTTTTAAGCATCAGCCACATCAGTATTCCAGTTTGTATGAGAAGAATAAAAAAAATTATTCCCATAAGTACTTCCATTCATCTCTCTTAGCCGTCATTTCAGCACTCGTTTTTTAACACATTCCATCCATCTTTTCTTCAGCCTGCCTCTCCTACCACTACCGCAGCCATCCACATTCATACTTAACACTCATCTCATAACATGACACTCGTCTCTCCGCATTACATGGCCATACAATTATAATCTTTTGCTTTTTGCTTAATATATTAAGCAATTATGTAAAATATACATACCAATGGTTCATCGCTTTTGACTAGTTGTACTATTTTGACTGTATCCTCTTCCTCATCAGCATCCGGTGGGATATCAGGAAGGTGAGGGTAGTAGTCTTTCTGTGCGACCGCATCATGGGTGCAGAGAATCGCCTGAGACAATAAACGAAAAAGAAATAAGTCAGAAGAAATTCTTGCTAGACAGGCATGCATTCGCAGTAAATTGGCAAAGCTATATCATGCTACAATTAGCATGATATAGCTTTGCCAATTAACTGCGAAAGAAAGGCACGGGATATATAGGGTGGAAAAAAAGGCCGTGGTTGGAGGGAAAGTACCCTTAATATTTATGATGGCAAATTTTACTGAAAGGAAACATTCCTTTATTTTCAAAAATAATTAAAACTGCATTTAAATATTTTTGAAAAATCATCTTCTTGAGCCGGGAATCGAACCGGTGAATGTGAAAAAAAACATCCTGTATTTTATGATACCAACTGAAAGAGTCATTCATAAGGATCAATTTCTTTTAAACAACATAGTATCTTAAATTAAAGAAAGACCAAGAAAAAATGATTTATTCATTGTTAGTAAGTTTAACAATAAAAAAATCATTTTTTCTTGGTTATATCTTAATACGTGGCCTGAGTCGGCCGAGGGCCCCCCCCACTATGAAATCCTGGATCCGCCCTTGATGGGGTTTACAAGAAGGATATACCATTTTTTGTTGAAATAAACAATCATCTTTGTTGGGACTAAAATGTTGACTTACTTGAAAATGTGGTTTCTGCAGTAGGCTTAAAAGTTCCTCGTACTCCTTCGAGACAGTAGTGACATCAGCGAGCAGTTCCAGCACCTCTATCGTAACTTGCATAGCATTTGACAGTAA
Organism: Agonopterix subpropinquella; assembly: GCA_922987775.1. Lineage (NCBI taxonomy): Eukaryota > Metazoa > Arthropoda > Insecta > Lepidoptera > Depressariidae > Agonopterix > Agonopterix subpropinquella. The sequence continues at coordinate 30,349,516 of OV277693.1, forward strand.
CGGATAGAACTTGTCATCTTTGCCTTTAGCCACGATTTTGTTGTGCACTTGAACGAGAGCATGAAGCTGTCTCGACTGGAGCAGTTCACTCAGGAACGCTACATCTTCCCCGCTCGGCTGCACTTCTTTCAACGAAGCTAATAGCCGTGTGAGAGCTACAAAAATTTTACTACTATATTAGACTGGAAGTTAAGAATTTTTGTCACGTTAAGGAAAATATGAATAAATGGACAAAGGATTTGTATGAATGGTAGGTACCCAAGAGAGTGCAAAAGAAAGAAATGGGAGAACATGTTGCAGGTGGGATGATATTAGGGGGATAGCAGAAGAAGGATGGATGCAGAAAGCAAGAGATAGACGCGTGTGGACGTTTCTAGAAGAGGCCGGCAAACAAGTTGAAGAGGTTGTCATTGTGGAAGATCAGTGAACATTTTATGTAATAAACAGAAATGTAGTATCAGAATTATAGAAAAATAACAGAAATATGTAATTTTTTTTTTTTTTTTTTTTGGACAATGTCACACAAATTATCTAGTCACATTTAAAGTACCAGAATGTAGCCTGGACTTGTATTATGATGACTAGACAACGATATAGAATACATATATAGATACAAACATCCATGACTCGGGTACAAATATTCATATTCATCATACAAATATTTGTCCCTTACGGGATTTGAACCCGCGACCCTCGGCACAGCAGGCAGGTTCACTACTGACTGTGCTACCGGGCCGTCGTAATGTAAACTATGCGGCAAACAACTTGACCAATGGGGCGGGGGAGGGGTGTGCACAGTAGCACTTTCCCTTAAGCCCGATTTACATATCAATTAGTACAGTAGCGAGTTTAGAAATCGGACAGTTAAGTATCAAGTAGTAAGTAGCGTCCAAACAAGGCTAAGTTCAGTAGTCATAAGTTGCCATTCCGAGAAGAAGACAGTCGCGCGGTGAGGTTCTGTTCCGCCGAAATAGTTGTTTAATTAATCCAGAAAATTGATGTTGAATTACTTAATACCAATGTTCGTGAGCAACGTCAAAAATGTGTTTATGAATACGTGTTCGCGGCCGCTGCTGTGTGCAAACTTATGGACTGTACTAAACTCGCCCGTCTAGTCAAGTTGGCAAAGTGCGGGAGACGCGGGAGGGGGGGGCTACTTTGCACTGGACTAGTTGAAAAATAGGATCACATTCTATTCAACTAAACTTAATCAACAACTTGCTACTTAACTCACTTTTGCCATTCAAACGACAATAACAACTTGACTCGCCGATGATGCAAGTTAACTCTCAACTGTACTTATTGAAATGTAAATCGGGCTTTAAAAATTTGGTTCTGCGAAGTTGCTTGCTGGCTATTATAACAGAAATGTAACACTTATCATCGAACCCTGATTAATTACTCTTCTAGAGGTACAAAAATAAATATATTTTATTGTTTAATATTCAAATAAAGACAATAAAGTTAAACAAATGTGGTAGGTACATCATTTAAATTTGTGATTTATAATTTACTTTGCATAATTTTATTCATGTAACCTGATGAACCATGAAGGGATACATAATTTTTCTTATGTATAAAAAAAGATTAGGTACTGGAGGAATGAGGCTTGCATAACGTTCTGACAATGTAAGTGCCGATGAAATTAAAATAAAGCCATTAGCACTTACCCGGGTCCCAATTTTCCGATGGAGTGTCCATGTTCACATATTAAAATACAGGCTAAAATACCATGTTGAAGTGGAAACTATATTCGTTGAAAGAACATTTTAAAAACAAAAATCAGTAAGGAATACTTTAGATTTTTAGTTAATAATACGCATCACGAGGTTTTAGTCCCAGATACAGAGTGTTGAAACACATTTTTGTAACTTACACTGATTTACAAATTCTCATTTACATTTTCTTCCATTTACCGCGAAAATCAATGATTTCCCATCTGTCATGTCATTTGCGGAATTGACATGGAAAATTGAAAGGAAAATATAGATAAGAAACCTCATACTCGTTTCTTCCATAAAACAATAACGTTGTGGAGCTCAGCGCCATCTAGTTATCATCTAATGAAATAAGTAACGACTACCTAATCATCTACCTAATCAATCTAAAGCCCGCACTTCACTCTCGCTGAGAATTGTAACTTTCAAGGAAAATTATATGGCTTACGACGCCACGAGAACAATGAAGGGCAACCACACTCTCGTTCTCGGCCTGTCTCGCACGTTCTCGGCGAGAATGAAGAGCCGGTAGCCATTACTACTATTATAGTAGTATTCATTACACCGGCTACCGGTATGTAGACTACCGGTAGGCTACATAAGCTACGGTAGGAATTGTAGATTATTCAGTCGTAGAAATTTTGGCCAGCTCACAATATTTAAGGCGGCTGCCATTTATTATTTGTGATAAATAAGCTAAGAGAGCTTCGGCAATAATTTTAGAGAAAGTAAAAAACAATCTAGAACGCGAAAAAAGGATATTGACATACACTATTTTATAAAAGGTTGTTTAAATGTGATATTATGCACTAAGCCACGATAGCCTAGCTCCTAAGGGTATGGGTTCGATCCCAGAGGGCACCGTACTACTGAAATGTGGTTTTTATAATTTATATTTCATGTCGGTACGGACGGTTTAAGACAATATTGTTGGCTTTTTGGCGAAGTAAAACATCGTGAGGAAACCTTCATGTCCGAAAACAGGGGCAATTGACAATTTAAAATCTTTATTTTATTTTATTTTTTTATTTTAAGTTTAAAATGGTATTTTGTTGGCATTTTAAAATACTTACATAATGTTAATCAATTTGTATTGATTAGTACATTCTCATTACTAAATGAACAAAAATCTAAATTTTTTTGAAAATAAATCGCCGATTTTTGTATTTGAAACCTACATAATCTACGGTATAAATCCGTAGTCTACCGTAGTCTACCATAGTCTACCGGTAGACTACCGTAGGCAGTGGTAGGCTACGTAGCATTTACAACTCTACTACTATTTCGTTTGTAATTTGTACCTGTCGCCGTTGAGACCACGGGGGTTTGGGGTACTGTATTTTCTAAGATATACCTCATTTTTTAAATTTTAATGCTTATTTCATTGCTAAAAAATAATTGATATTGTTAAATCTAATTAAAACGAGTGCATTGGTTTGGTATTAATATTATCTAGTTAGAAGCCTTCTGGGACATACTATTTTGTTTTCTATGTTGCGTAGATTTTTTTTTCACTAAATGGTGCCGGTTACAGTTTAAAAGTTCTATTCATAATATCTTCCCACCCATCCGAACAAAACTCCGTAAAATGACTGGGTTACATGCTAAAGTATAAAATTATGTTGATTGCATGATTCTTTCATTACGACTTTTTAGGTTTTTAGGACCTTTTTCACCACTCTTTGACAGATCATTTTACATGTTTTGTATAAAATGTATGTCAAGCGATCCATCTGATAAGTTAAGAGGGCTATCGCAGTCCAGTGGCGCCCTCATCACATTAAAAAAGATTTCTCAATAAAGAAAGCCTGAATTAAAAAAGTGCTCAACACGAACACTACTAAAGCCTTCAAGCCATTGTTATACAACTTTTATAGGTTCTAAACATTCCACTTTTAGACAATTTCGAAGAAAAACAAAAGCGGCCGTTGTTTTTCTTTTTTCAAAATTTTTATGTTTAGACCTTTAAAAACCTATAAAAGTATTCTATGAAAATAGCTTGAATGCTTTTGTAGTGTTCGTGTTGAGCACTTTGTTAATTTAGGCTTTCTTTATTGAGAAATCTTTTTTAATGTGATGAGGGCGCCACTGGACTGCGATAGCCTTCTTAACAAGAAGTGAAGAAGTGGTGAAAACAACATGCCCACGAGATGGCGTTTTCGAAGGAACATTTAATCCTCCAACGTTCGGTTCCAAACAAACAAAATCAATACTTTAGTCGAAACGATTCATTTTACGCAATACCATAGCGTAAGTAATACCTATGCCAGCTTCCTGTTACACGCATTTTATATCCCACTATTCGTATTTTGTGAGATAAATTATTTTATCTCATATGGCCAAGAAGCTTATACAGGGTGTAACAATACACCCTAGTAATACTTAAGGGGGTGCTTCAGACTATCAAACTGAACAACTTTCACTATGGAGCCAACATCGAGAAAAAATAAAAAAAATCACCCGTCCCATACATTTTAGTCGAATCGGTACTGCACTTTTGTATGGGACAGGCGATTTTTTTTTAAGTATTACTAGGGTGTTTTGTTACACGCTGTATACCTATATGGCATAGACCAACAAAAAAATTGGGATCCAGCTAAGAGCAAGGATCGCCTTTATTCTAAAGGCATAGAGGGAGAGTCATAGCATTGCCAGAATGTCCACTTTTTTTGACGTTTGTGTTTAAAGTGTGTAATGTGGTGTCAAGTAGTATGGAGAAAAGAGACCAATTAGACCAATCTAGCACTAAAATGACAAGACAAGTAAAAGTGGACAACCGCATACAGACAGAGGAATGATCTCTTTAATCTAAAGCATAGAGACCGCATCAATTTACGATTGTAGTTAGTCTGTCTCATTAGTTTAGTTTTGCACTGGCGGACTAATGGGGGGGGGGGGGGGGCGGAGGGGCGGTCCGCCCCGGGCCCCCAGTCCTGGGGGGTCTCCGAACCTCGAGAAGAGAATCCCTTTTTAATCAAAACCAAAATAATGACGTTTATATAGCAAGTAAAGTCACAGTTTAGAGTTGGAGGCCCGGGCCTCAGAAGGCCAGACGCAGAACAAGTTCTGAGACTGTAGTTTGAAGTTGGAGTCCCCGTACGTTAGTCATTGAAAGTCAAGAAAAGAAATAGAGTCAAAAATACTGCGAATTTGCGAGCGCGCTTCGCTCGCTAAATGTTTTGGATTGGATTTAACATCGTGTTGTAGGACCTGGATCTCCCTGGGACGTAATACTTGCTACCTATGCCTATGAAAGGAAGGGGCTCCGATGTTAAGTTTTTGCCACGGCTCGAAAGAATTGTAGATATCATGGTCTAAAAAACAAGGTCTTGAGTGACACAAGCCTACGTCACAAAAAATGGCCGCTAAACATGGTAAAAGGGTATGATGACGTAGGCTTGTGTCAGTCACGTGGTCAGTCACGTGGTCGGAAGAGAATACCAGGCGCAGTATATTATTGTACCATGGTAGATATCAATTTCTGGAAAGACCGGGGGCCTCATTTAGTTTTGCCGCCCCGGGCCTCCGGCGGGCTTAGTCCGCCGCTGCATGTATGAAGAGATGTATGGATGTGCATGAGGCAAAAGAGGTGTGTAAAGATCGTAGTAAGTGGCGCGCCCTGGTCTCTGCCTACCCCACTGGGAAAGAGGCGTGACGTTTCAATTAGAGATAGATAGATAGAGATAGAAAAATTGTCAACGTCTGGCAACCCTGGTACCTACTATTTTTTACAGTGTTTGACACTTGCTACCACTTGCTACATATCAGTAATCTGTGGTTTGGTTTCAGTGCTGCCAAGTTAGGGGATTTATCGCCTTTTAGGCTACATCAGGGGGTCTATCGGCGACCGAAAAATACGATTGGCGACCGGTCGCCATTTAGGCTATATCCCAAATTAAAATATGCGATTTTGGGCTATATTAAGAAAAACTGACTTTTTCGGGTTATTTTAGGCGATTTTAAGAAAAATCTGAAATATTATACTTACCTATTGTAAATTTGTAAGTTAAATTATATGATTTTTTATCGCAGACTGCATAAACTGTGCACTACAACATGCTATGTACCAAATATCGTACGTGTATGTTATGAGGTACAGCTATTTTAAAATTGTGAGTAGAGATTGCAGTTGTAAAAAAAATATTTTTCCGTTACGAGCAGCCAATATATCATTTATTTTGGCCAATTTGCTGTATTTTAGGCGACTTTAGGCTATATTACGTGGGGAAAAAATTAGGCGACTTTAGGCTACTTGGCCCGAGATTTTTGGCGATTCATACTGGCTAGGACTTGGCAACACTGTTTGGTTTGACAAGAACACAAGAAGTGTCAAGAAGTGCTACCTATATGAGTCGGATTGGATTTTCAATACGTAGAAATTTTTTGAAGTTTTTGTACAGAGGCATACAGAGGATATAAAATCCCACTATTCCAGTGATTTTTAGTATGAAAATAAATTCGTGGTCTGTTCTAGTTGTACAAAAAGGATCGGTTAGTACTTTATTGTAACTCGAATCATTTTCACCAGCCATTTGACAGAAATATTATAACGTTGCTAAAATGGAAATGTTAGTTAAAAAGTGACGTTGTCGCTAGTGTATACGGAATTGTGGGCTAAGAAACAGTTTTAATAATTTCAGTGCGGCATATCGCTACGCGGCACGTTTATAAGTATAAACTATCGATCGAATTTCGGCAGTAGGTACCTACCAGTACCTACCTACCTAGTTTGTTTACTCCATTTACTCTTTAATTTAACTTGTACCATTTAATGAAACTACGTAAGGTGAACGCATAAAATAATGCGTTCAGGTCGTCGATGTCGCTGCGTATGTATTGTTAATATTATTTGTCGGCGTAGCGTAGGCACCTGCTGGAAACAGAAGTTCAGATACATCATACATTTTGTAAATAAGATGGCACATGTTGAAAGAGTGTATGCGTAAATTAAATGTTTTGCTTGTTCGGCTTGCTGTGTATTGAATGTAGATTGCATCTTGGATGGTGCTAGGGCTTTCTTACATCCTTGTATTGGTAAATGAAATTGTGATTTACATCTATTATCTCTTTTATAGTCCCTCGTCCCTCAGAGGTGAACCTGCCTGCTGACCCGAGGGTCGTGGATTCGAATCCTGTAATGGGCAAATAACAAATATATCATATGAATACTAACTGCTGCCCGTGGCTCTTTCTGTGTGGACCTCAAAAAAGTGTCCTATGTATTAATCCAGAACTTATTCTATCTGCATGCCAAAAGACATTGCCCATGTGACGAAGTGTATTCGTTTCCGTTGTTTCTCAGCTGGTGAATGTGTATGATAATCAATAAAAGAACAAATACAAATCGTATGATAGCTGAAACAGGATAGGCTTGTGTGCTTCCCAAGGAAATGGAAATTATCCTTTTCTATCGTGGCATTTCTTATAAAATTCAAAAGACAACCACCAACTCGGGCCATTTTTGTACTACCAACTTTTTCTACGGCGTTATAAAAATATGGGAATAATAGTTCGCATACTCATATTACTAAAACTAATTATTTCAATGTTATATTTTATGGTACAAACGAGATATCTTGAATTGAATTTGGATATTTTATTTACGAAATGTGAAAAAATGGCGAAAAAAACACTGAAAAAGTAATCACAAACTTTTCGAAAAAAGAAGGCCTTGACAATAAATTGATTGACAACTTGTCATTTGACATGGACATAAGAGCATTTTTTTAAGTCGACTTTCCCCCACACAGGTGCAATAATTATCGAGCGTTAATATCGCTGCGATTTTTCAATATTTATTTTCTGAACTTTTTGAGCGCGGTCCTACAGACTGCCGCGGTTTTATCGCTGCGACGCCGACGTCGCGTTCGCGTGCCACGACCTGGCGTAAGAAATAGTATTAGAGACTACATTACATTTCTTAACGACTTTATACATATAAACTCATGACCATAATTCCTTGCGGGGTGGTCAGGAATCATATTATAAATGGTACATAGTTTCTTTATTTCTCGCGACTTCCGTGTGTGGAATAATATGGTGAAAGTGACCTGGTGCTGCTGCCAGAATCGGCTTGTTTACAGTTCAGTTTTGATAGCAAAACACATATCTAACCAAGATCTGGTGCTGAAGCCAAGAATATGTCCGTACGAGGGAACTCCTTGACGGTTAACAGCATTGGCTTGTAATTTTTTGTACACGATCACGTTTAATAGCAAAACTAACATTTTAACCAAGATCTGGTGCTGAAGCCAGGAATGTCTCCATATGATAGAACTCTTTCTTCTTCTTAGAAGGCTTTCCGAAGGGAAAGCCTTTCTAGCGATAGTTACCAAAAGTATGTCTACCTCTTAGACTATATTAATTGGTGGGGCGGACGAGTGTCGCGGATCGCAAAATCGCACCTATGTGGAAGGATACGCGACGCAGTCACTAAATCGCCGCCATATTATCGCTCGATAAAATCGCACCTGTGTGGGGGAGCCCAAATATGACCGTCTGCAAACTGAGATTTTTTCTATGAAACTGAGAGTGAATATACCTTAACTTCTTTCACGTTTCCAGCTGCAGTATTATCATGGCTATTGTGTGCATGACGTCATGGATGATATTGTGTTGATTATAAATACACCTTAGATTATCTAGATGGAGTGTCACTTTACAACTCCTCCTATCACCTCCATATTCTGTAAGGTTATGGAGCGTATTCTGAACACCAACATTCTTACGTACCTAGAAGAGTACAATATCCTTAGCGACCGTCAATACGGCTTCCGGCAGAGGCGGTCCACTGGCGATCTTCTAGTGTACGCCACACATATATGGGGCGAAGCCATGGAGAAACATGGTGAGGCTTTGGCGGTATCACTCGATATCTCCAAGGCGTTTGACAGGGTCTGGCACGCTAGCCTCTTAAGCAAGCTTCCATCATTTGGTTTCCCTTCTGGCCTGTGTGACTGGATAGCTGATTTCCTGAGCGAACGGTCTATTCGAGTTGTAATAGACGGCTCGTCGTCTGACCTTATGGCGATCAATGCTGGTGTCCCTCAGGGATCAGTTCTCTCTGCGACCTTATTTCTGCTGCACATCAACGATCTGCTACAGCCCGGTATATTTGGGTACGCAGACGACAGCTTGGTCACCGAGAGATATCTGCCTGTTAGACAGGCCGATGGCCACGAAGTCCGGTCCCAGAGAGAGGCCATGGTCGAGCGTACGAATTCGACCTTGACGGCGGTGTCCGAATGGGGTACTGCCAACTTGGTTGAATTCAATGCCACTAAAACACAGGCCTGTCTGTTTTCCGCAAAAAGGTCACGTCCTAATGTGTCTCCTACGTTCCAGGGTGTCTCCATTCCGATTTCCGAAAGTCTAGAGTTGTTGGGTCTCGAACTCACGTCGGACCTGAACTTCGGCCGCTCGATTGAGTCCAAAGCTAAAACCGCAGCCAATAAACTTGGTATCCTGAACAAGGTTAAGCGGTACTTCACGCCTGCACAGCTTCTTACTCTCTACAAAGCCCAAGTGCGATCTTGCATGGAGTACTGCAGCCACCTCTGGGACGGCTCTGCGAAATACCAACTTGACGCACTGGACTCAGTTGAGCGTCGAGCCAAGAGACTCATCGATGACGATGCACTCGTCGAGACTAAGTTACACAGTCTGGAGCACCGACGATTGGTCGCTTGTCTGTCGGTATTCTATCGGCTACACTTTGGCGAATGTGCCCAGGAGTTACATGACCTGATTCCACCATCCCCCTTCCTTCATCGTACGACAAGACGTAGTGCGAGACTGCATCCATACGTTGTCGATATTCCAACAATCCGCACAAATAGGTTCGCATCCTCATCATTCGACAATTTGACAATTTCACTAAAATGTAACCATGATGTAAGATTGTATGTGTGTCGGAGATCCAAATAAATAATTTTTCTTTCTTTCTTTCTTCTTTCATCCTCTTTTATAATGAGAACCGGTAAGGTTTGGAACTCTCTCCCTGCGTCTGTTTTCCCAAGCAAATACAATCAGGATATTTTTAAAAGAAGAGTAAATAGGCTTTTTCTGGGCGAGCGCGCTACATCCTCGGCTTCATCTACACTTTCCATCAGGTGAGCTGAAGCCAAGCGCAAACCCATTATGAATAAAAAAAAAAAAAAACAAATGGAACACAAAAATGGTTCCATTTTTTCTAGATGTGTGCGTGAGTGATGTGTCCTACACAAGTTGTAGCCCTTCAATGTGTGAGTGTTAATGATACCAGCGAACAAAATTTTTCCTCGAAATAGGGGATATTTTTTTTTTGGCCTTGGCTCTGAATCCATTCAGCTAATACTATCCGTTCATTGTTTGATATAGAAAACTCAATGGTAGGTAAGGTTGCACTTTTACTTTGTTGTAGATGTAGTCCAAGGTTCGGAATCGTTCGGGTTTTGTTGTTTTTGAGTATTCAAAGATAGACAACTCTTCGGAAATATTAGTAAACATAATTCTAAGTCGAAAATCAACAAATTTTGCCGTAATTTGCTAATAACAGCTAGTATTAATTACTAGGCAACAGAGAACCATTTAACTATTTATATTTAAAAAACAATCAATCAATTAAGTATACTTAACAAGTACACGGATAAAAGGATTTCTTGAAATAAGACATACCTACTGTCTTGTGTGAAATCAAATTGCATTGAACCAAGAATATGGCGCTCTCATATACAAGCTGTTACAAAAATACAAATAAATATTTAAAGTGGTTTAGACCATGAAACTGAACAACTTTCACTATGGAACTAATATCGAAATCGCGAAAAAAAAAACAGCTGACCCATACAAAACTGCAAACATAACCCGACCGAAATGTATGGGACAGCTGATTTTTTTTCGCGATTTCTCTATTGGTCCCACAGAGAAAGTTGTTCAGTTTGATGGTCTGATCATCTTAAAATGGTTTCAGCTAATTTCGGTAGACCTTTTATAGGGTGTAACAAAACACCCTAGTAAAACTTAAGGGGGTGCTTCAGACCATCAAACTGAACAATTTTCAGTATGGAGCCAACATCGAGAAAAAATAAATAACATCTGCTGTCCAATACAAAACTGCAGTACCGACTCGACTTAAATACAGGGTGTAACAAAACATTCTAGTAAGACTTAAGGGGGTGCTTCAGACCATCAAATTGAACAACTTTCAGTATGGAGCCAACATCGAAATCACGAAAAAAATATCAGCTGTTTCATACAAAACTGCAGCACCGACTCGACTCAAATGTATGGGACGGCTGTTTTTTTTTCGCGATTTCGATGTTGGCTCCATACTGAAAGTTGTTCAGTTTGATGGTCTGAACCACCCCCTTAGGTATTACTGTGGTGTTTTGTTACATCCTGTATATGGGACAGCTAATTTTTTTTATTTATTCTTGATGTTGGCTCCATAGTGAAAGTTGTTCATTTATTGGTCTCAAGGACTTAAGTACTAAGGACTAAGACTTAAGTATTAGTAGGGTGTTTTGTTACACCCTGTAAAATATCGAAACTAATATTATCTTGCTGAAAGAAAAAAAAATCTTGAATTGATTCTGTTAATTATTTTGTGTGTTGCAAAGAGAATATAATCACTACGTTTGTGTGTTGTTGTGACTCTTGACCGTAGACAATCAAATCAAATCAAATCATTTATTTCAGAACATAAATTCCATAGCAATGTCACAAATTAAATTTCATTTCATTTTTTTTTTCACAATGTGTCTTCAACCAAAAACAAATTAGTATTCTAATTCTTATAAAAAAAGAGCGTAAAATGGCCTGTACCACTTATTATTTCTTATTTGGTAAGTTGAATAATCACTTAAGTTTTAAAAATTAGTTTTAACCTATGGAACTTCCATTTTGTATTTTTAAGAAAATTTTGCTCCGTGCTATTCAAACCTAGAGTTTTCATTTTGGACCCTTTTTTCGGTAATTTGTAAGGATGTCGTGTTGCTGATTATTTCACGTATGGAAGATTGTTTTCAGACGATCATGTTGCAATAACAAAATTCGAAAAATTCTTAGTATGAAAAAAATTATGACGTTTTTAAGCCGCTCTGGTAAAAAATTCTCAAATACACCTTTAAAAAATAATAACTTCAAAAACTACGAAAAATCGCGGAACATACATGGGGTATTTTCGAATACATCTACGTGTGAGGAAATTAAAAAAAAAATTTTGTACCTCTTCGTTTGGTCCACCCTGTACAGTAATAGTAATAAATAAAGTTAGGCGCTCCCTTTTGATTCGGATTGATCCTCACGTAAAACTTCCTTTAACATTGGAATGTGCGAACCACCGTCACATTTTAAAAGTTGGGTTAAGAATAGAAGCATAGAAAAATATGTATAACTAAAGAGGACTCTAAGGTTTAAATTCCCATTGCCTTTCCGAAAGAATAAATATTAAAAAAAAATGGTGGGAAATTTCGAAAGGAAAATCTGACCACACTTTAAAAATGGCCTACGTAAACAATACAAAGTTTTCAAAATTTTCATTCATCTTATTGTATCTCAAATCATGGTGAAAAATTAATTTTTAAGTATGAAACATGTTCATCTTTTTTTTATTGTGCATATTTTATGTGAATTTGTCACAATTTCATCACGTAAGTAATATTTTCGGAATTTTAAATCTTGGATTCAGGAGGTGTGTATCGTTACGCGTCATTATTGACACTGTTTGACGGTTTTCAAAAGTAGTACTGTTTTTGACTATTTTTGTTGGGACCGTTTGGCCCGCTGGTTGCTCCGTCTATAGGTATATGGTCTAAGAAATACACCTACAAAGCCTAAATTATGTGTACCTACGAGTTTGTTGAAAAGGGTGAAATAAAACAGTATTTGGTTATTAAACATAAGTATTATTCATTTTCCACATCTTCTCAAACAATTATATCATCCACAAATGCAGCAGAAGGCTCAATATTTGTCTGGTATCGTGCACGACCCATGTACCAGATTATCGTCATTATATTATGTGCACAACATCTAAACATGCAGTTCCTTTACCACTAACACAGCTACAATAATAACCACAAATGCTATCTTCCCGCGACTGTATCACACTTTCATTGAAAGCGTAGCCGAATCGAACGAAAACATTGACTTGTTTACATTACCTACTCTATGACATTGACATACTGTAAAGAATATAGGTAATACTCCAAAGAAATCCTATTTCTTCTGTGTAAAAGATCGTTTTTTTATATTGCTAACCATTGCTAACTGCGCTATTTGTAATTACTTCGAACTGTCAAAATATTACTTTAAATATTTTGTAACACGAAACGACTTTATTTATAGCTATTTTTGCAATTGGTTTGTACTTCTATCATATTCATCTATATTAAAATGCATATATAAAAGCGATTAAATGCATATCACAATTTGGCCGAACGGCCCATAACTTGGTGACTGATATCCTTTAACAGTTTTGAGGTGAAACGGGATTGGGCATTTTCCTTTCATCCAAATCCGTTTAGCTATTTATGTGTGATTGAGTAACATCCTTTCAAACATTCAAGCTTTGACATTTATAATATTAGTGAGATTTGTAGGCAAGTCGTTGATTTTTGTATTAATGTAGTTGTCTGGCCATCACAACACAAGTCCAGGCTAGATATTGATAATCTGTTAGACAATGTCCAAGATATTTATTTATAATTGGGTATTTGACTACTATAATATATTTTATTTTTATCTTCTCAGTAAAAAAAGGGTTAGAAAATAACGCTAAACACCCATTTTCGTTGAGTTTTTAGCTTGAATACTATTTTGAATACCAAGATAAACTTTAAAAAGTAATGAATTGTTGATGACGTCACAACTCATTATTTAGTACAAATCATCATACAAAGCGCACGTTTTGACGTTTGATAAAGAGTAGCTGATTTGACTAGTTGTCAAGTAGCCTAATCAGCCTTCTTCGTGAGCGGTCTTTGCCCTGCAGTAAACTTTACAGCAACTTAAAATAGTGTAATAATTGTTTCTATTTAAAAGGTTTGTTGTAGTTAAAAATTTGGTAAAACTGCCTATATAAGACATTCGCTGCTGATGACCTAGCGAGGAGGTCCGCAATAATGTGACCTCAAGAACCCACCTAGCGAGACGGCTCTCTATCGCTTCCCACCATTTTCATTGAGTTTCATGTTTTGAGACAAGCAGCCAATGAGTTAAGAACAGTAACAACATTTTGTTATTGTCTTTTTATTTATCTACAATTCTAAAGGTCTTCACTGCACATTAAACTCAATACTGGTTGCCCAGTATTCAATTAAATTAAAATAAATAAGCTAAAATTTAAACATCCAGATCGTTCCCAGTCATCTTTTTTAAAGGAAGCAATAAAAATAAACATTACATAGTTTCCCCATATATGAGACCATAATATTCTAATAAGAATTATTAACATTAAGCTACACAAATAACATGAATGGCCATCAATAATGATAGACTTGATGTCTGTATTGTTACCTACATAAAGTGATGTCATAATATACCGGTTAACAATACCAGATGTGTCTTGCATAAAGAATTAACTATTATGTGAATGCTAGTATTCTTGAACAATACCATTGATTAGCGAATCAGAGACTACAAGGCTTTATTAAGAGGGTTGTGGAGCTAGACAAAAGTAAAAATGTTTTACTTAAACCTTTATCATTGACATAAATACTTTAGACTTCAAGTCTTATTAAATCTCCGCAAATTTTTGTCCTAATTGACACAATAACCCACACCAAATCAAGTCTACATGCTGGCACTTATATGTTGTACTAGCTGTTGCCCGCGACTTCGTCTGCATTACCCGGATAAAAAGTACCCTATGTGTTAATCCAGGCCATGGTCTACCTGTATGCCAAATTTCATCAAAATCTGTTTAGCAGTTTTTGTGTGAAAGCGAAACAAAGATCCATCCATACTTACAAACTTTCGCTTTTATAATATTATATAGGATTTTATTAATAAAAGTTAGAGCCAAAACAGCGGCGCACTACAGTACCTTTTCTCAAAGTGATTCGGCGTATTTTTGAGCGCTCATAACTTCGGTCTGGATAGTACCTGTGAGCTCAAATTTTCAGGACAGTATGTGGTCGTCACCCTTATAAAATGTACTCAATTTCATATCCTATAGCCCTGCTACTTTCGATTTTATTAATACGCAAACTTCGTGGATTTCGTTACTCACTTACACACACACTGTTGATCATCAAAAGGTACTTTCTGAAGTCCTAGAAAGCTCAAATTTGGCATGTAGACTGGGTTTAGCATATAAGTAATCAGAAAACTTAATAAAATTTATTTTTCCCTTTACAACTCCTTAAAGTGGGGGTGCAAATATGTAATAGGCAGGCAAAAAGATTCTGGAACTAACTGTACTAGTTTTACTTGACCGAGTCTCATGAAATTTTGTAGATATACATGTTCAATCCCCATGGTCGGTCACAGATCAAATAAGATACTAGCCCATGGTTACAGATCAAATAATACTATACTAGTATCCATATGGTACTATAACAAAATGTAAATTTCAACCTTCGATCCTTAAACCCTGATGATGCAAGGGTAATGCCTATCAAACCTATACTTGAGAATCTGCTGACTTTGAATTTACATTTTGGGTATTAGGCCAACATTTTTGCATAAATTTCGGGTTCCAACTCTTCAGTTCTGATGCTGCAGGGGACTGCCCATTTAAACTGTGTGGTTTAAGGATTTGCTGATTTTAAATTAGTATTGTGGATTGCGAGCAAAGACATTGTCAGTGACCTCCGGGATCTTACTCTTCAATCCCGGTGCTGCAGGCCTACATAATACGTAGGGCACACTGAAAGTTTCAGGAACGGACCAGTTAGTGACAATGCCAATGAAAAAATTATTTTAATTACGAATAAGAAACTCTTTATCAACCTATAGCCGAAAATTTTATTCTATTGTCATTTGTTTTAACGATTTGGCGGCAATTTGAAAAGAGTGTGTCGCGAGGCAAAACGAATTTAGCAAGGAATAATGTTTTCTCCCCAATTTATTACGATTTTCGTCGTGGTCCTAGTCCATAACAAAGTTAATGATAAACTTCGATAGGTATTTCATGATGAAGCCCTTTCCCTTGACACTTGTTTACAACTGGTTAAATGAGTTTAGACATGATCGGAGCAATCTCAGTGATGATCTACCTGGGAGATGTCGTTCAACGTCGACAACTGAAGAAAACGCCAATGCTGTGCAGCTCATGAGAGAGGCTGATAAGAGAGTGACCTACCAGCAGATTCAGGCAAGCTTCAGCATTGATATGAGTCAAGTGCAAAAGATCCTACACGAATATTAAGGCGTAGGGAAGCTTTGTACTAGATGAATACCCCATAATTTAACCGATTTCAATAATTTCATAGTAAAGCAGAGGGGGTCCACTGCTTCTCACAGAGGTTCCATTGAACGGGACGATACATAAAATGGAATGGAGGCCACTTCTAAAAATATTAAAAGTATTCCCAACCTCCTACTTCTATACACTTTTTATTGTCCTGAAACTTTCAGTGTGCCCCACGTACGTAATACTTGGGGATTTGCTTATTGTACATGATTAAAAACCAAGAGTAATCTACAAAAAGAATTGAGATCCCTTCTAAAACATTTCATGCAAAAATGTAGTCAAGACTCACAACCCTTTTACTCTTAAAAAGTAATGAGATCGCATTTGTTCATTTAAGCCAAGTCTTGAGTAATGTTCATCTCGGTTTAATAAAGATAGGGCTTGGGCGAGGCACATTGCTCGCAGAACCGATGGCCGGTGGGGCCGAAAAGTTCTCAAGTGGCGACCGCGTACCGGAAAGCGCAGCGTGGGTAGGCCCCTCACACGGTGGACCGACGACCTGGTGAAGACGGCGGGAAAACGTTGGATGAGGGCAGCGCAGGACCGGTCGTTGTGGCGATCCTTGGGGGAGGCCTATGTCCAGCAGTGGACGTCCATCGGCAGAGATGATGATGATGATGAGGGCTTGGCCGACATCGTCATCCGTCATTTAGAGTCAACCTAAATGACAAAATAAGGACCAAGATGTGGGATGGGGCTGTGGGCCAAGTCCTATCTTTATTAGACCGAGATGAACACTTACTCAAGACTTAGCTTAAAATGAGATCTCATTACTTTTTAAGAGTAAAAGGGTTGAGAGTAGGGATGCAACGATTACGAAGCGGTGCATCGTTTTGCATCTGTAATCGTAATAATCACGATTAATAACGATGCAATGCACCGTAGTAAGAATCGTACGATTATTAAAATGAATTAAAAACGTCAATCAGATTGCATTTGTTCACAAATACCAGACCTGAATACTAGATTCCAGAGCCGAAAAACAACTTTAGAAAACTCGGGTCTTTCGCTGCCATTTTAGCTCATTTTGAGCAAAATCTGACTCTTTTTTTTTGTCAGACTTGACTCTCTTTTTTTATTCTACTGATGTCTCTGATTTGATTTTCGGTTTGAAGTATTACATACATTTTCGTTCTCGCGATATCTCATCCACATTAATTTCAAAAGATTAATTTCCCACGTAAATCGGACGAGATATCACTTTATTAACGAGATTATACCCCAGAATCATGTTCAATATTGTGTTTTTCAAAGCAAATTAGCCTCCACGCATCAACAAATCAGAATCCTGGCCAAATGCACCTTTGACTTCGATCTCAAATTAGTAGTTAAAAGTTACAAAATCTTGGAATTTAAAATCAATTTTTTTTAATGATTTAACTTTCATTGGAATGCCAAAAAACACTATAAGAACTCATTCTGAGAATAATCTCGACTAAATTTGTTTAAATAATCGTAATGCATCGGTTATCGTAAAAAATAACGATTAATATCGTAATCGTAATCGTAATGGCCGAATCGTTGCATCCCTAGTTGAGAGTCTTGGCTATTTTTTTACATGAATTGTTTTTGATGGGATTTAATCTACACTAATATTATAAAGAGGAAAGATTTGTACCTATTTTTGTATGTTTGTAATGAATAGGCTCAAAAAGTACTGGGCCGATTAAAAAAATTCTTTCACCATTAGAAAGCTGCATTCACCCTGAGTAACATAGGCTATATTTATTGCTAGAAAAGATTAGACGTCCACCCGTGCGAAGCCGGGACGGGCCGCTAGTTTACCATATTGTTATACTGTCAGCTAGTTGGAAAGGGAGCCCCTTTGGAGTTCTTTTGACTCTACCATTTTTGAAGTTTTGATTGTTTATCTAGTTCAGTTATATTTTGACTGTTTTTTGTGACGTAACGTGTTGTGGATTGTTTCCTATGTACCAATTTGCGCAATAAATGTAGTTATATTTTAAGTTAACAATGACTTTAATGTATCTCAATTATTTTTAGGGTTCCATAGGCAAAAAAATGGAACCCTACTTTAAATATGCTAAATCCATACTTTAGTATGGCTTGCTAGAACTGCATGCTTTAAACGATGGTTGGTAGTTGTAGCAAAGCTGCTGACTACCCCGATAAGAATTATGGTCGTGAGTTTATGTATGAAAATATCTACGTTTGATTATACTTAAATATCTTTTTTTTCACATAAACCGCGATGTGTACCTAGATAAATTGCATTTTTGACACTATCCATAAATGCCATCAACATGTCCCCAAAGATAGCGGTGATAAGATATCGCTTGTTGCAATGGTGAATTGTATATTTTTGAAGTACCCAGCATTTTTGCTCTTGTATCCAAATAAATTGCACCTTCTTCTATACTATTTATAGTAAAAGAAGTAGTAGCTGTTTGTATTTTCAATTATTTATTATTAAACTGCAAACTGTGTTTGTGTACATTAAAAAAACCATCCAATAAGTCAATATTTCGATTACTTTTGTCTGTTTTTTCTGTTTGTGCACGAATCTCATAAAAACTACTGTCTGATTCTGATGATGAAGGTTTCACTCAATCAGATGAAAGGTTGTAGTCATGTGGTTTGCGGACGGTTGTTTAGATCGTGCACATTCTGGCTGGCAACGAGGTTCGGCATTCAGCAACGATGTATTACTTCAAATGAGTTTTGTTGATGAAACAATCCTTGAGATTACGATACTCCCAAAATACACTTGACATAATAAATGTGAATAACAGATTTTAAAAAATACGGCATTGGTACGTATTCGAGAGCAAAAGCTTGTAAAATCACTACATAGTATAAAACAAAGTCGCTTCCCGCTGTCTGTCTGTCCCTATGTATGCTTAAATCTTCAAAACATCGCAACGGATTTTGATGCGGTTTTTTTAAATTCCTAATAGATAGAGTGATTCAAGAGGAAGGTTTATATCAGCATTGCGCCCGTGCGAAGCCGGGGCGGGTCGCTAGTAATTAATAAAATTAAGAGTGATTTTAATTAATCTGATTTCCTTAAATACAGGGTGTACAATAAAATGGGACAGCTACTCAAAGGGGTGCTTCAGACCATCAAACTGAACAACTTTCTCTATGGGACCAATATCGAAATCGCGAAAAAAAAATCCGCTCTCCCATACAAAACTGCAAACATAACTCGACTGAAATGTATGGGACAGCTGATTTTTTTTTCGCGATTTCTATATTGGTCCCATAGAGAAAGTTGTTCAGTTTGATGGTCTGAAGCACCCCTTTAAGTAGCTGTCCCATTTTATTGTACACCCTGTATAAAGAGTGAAATTGATATCATTAGCATCCTTCTAAACTAAGAGTCTACCCATCAAACAGAACAACTTTTACTATGGGAGCAAAAATGTCAGAACAAAAAAAAATCTGCTGTTCTATACTAAACTGTATTGCAGTTTAGTATGGAACAGCTTTTTTTATGCTCGAACAGGTTTGTACCCATAGTACACGGACTTTTTTCCCGTGCCATAGTAGTTGTTCAGTTTGATGGGAAGAGTATGTGGTTTAAAATATAATGATTAATGATACTTTTTATATTGATACACATTAGCAACTATTAAATAATCCTTGCCTATAAAGCTGTTGAACTATAGGGTCCTTCTAAATATGCTGACACTTTTTTAAAGGGATGATCAGACCGTCAAACTTAACAACTTTTTCTACGGAACCAACATCGAAATCGCGAAAAAAGAATCAGCTCTTCCATACTAAACTGCAAGCCTGCTTGAGCCAAATGTATGGGACAGCAGATTTTTTTTTCGCGATTTCGAATTTGGTCCCATAGAGAAAGTTGTTCAGTTTGATGGTCTGATCATCCCCTTAAAAAAGAGTCAGCATATTAAAAAGGACCCTGTATACTATACCTGTGTCTACTATTGTGTACTATCAGCATAGTTCACGCTGGACCCCACTAAGATCTAATTTTGCTTGTAGCGCCCGTCCGCTACCTCGCGTATGACATCCAATAGCGTCACGGCAAAGAAAATATACGTCACGGTACGGTAGCACCATAAAGTTTTTTTGCTTCGTCCCTTTTTACGTTGGTTGTATTCTAACTATAATAGGAATAAACTAAAACAATATTTTCTGTGCTAAGAACTCAATATTTAGTTGTTAGGGTCCCGTACCCAAAGGGTCTAACAAAAAGTAAAAATTCATGGGGCTGGATTATTTTTTTTTTATTGCTGTATCTTAAAAACGGTAACACAAATAAACGTTAAACTTGGTGTAATTATAGTGCATACTTTAACGTAAAACAAATAATCAAAACTAGCCAAGTGTTGAGTCCGGCTCACGCTAAGGATTCAGTCAATATTAGATCTTACTATCGTTGGAATAAGGTATAATTTTGAATGAAAAAGAAGAATAAATCAATTTGGGGTAAGAGGAACATACAGGTTCGGTCAGGGGTGACAAACTAAAAAAAAGTGGGGGAAGTGTTTACATATTTATTTAATCTCCATACAAACAGTAATAATTAGATAATAGGATTAAACTGTCTTACAGAAAATAACAATGGCACTATGTTACAAGATCAATATTGCGAATCAGTCTTTTAATTCTTCTAAAAAGACTTCAAAAATAACACTAAGGCTTTTATAAAAATATGTGAAAATATTATACATACAGAACATTAAAAAATGTATGAATGTGTCAGTCAGTTCTTTTCATTTTGACTATCTATAATTATAGACTATTTTCAAAATGTTTGTCTCTCCTGACACGGGGGAAGAGAAACATATGTTCCTCTTTCCCCGTCAATAGTGAGCCTCTTACCCCAGCTAATGTTTTTGGAGGTTAGAATTTACAAGCGAAAGAAACTTGTGTTATTAGTTGTTTTTAAACTAAAATGACAAATATAAACTAATACTTACAGTTTTCTCCGTGTATTTTTACATTGAAATTAATTCCAGCACTCTTTTTTTCAAGAAATTATTGGTTTGCAAAATTACGTGACAACTTTGTGCTAGTCGAATTTACAACTGTCAGACGTTTCTTAATTTTTGGCGGCTTCTGAGTAACGTAGCGACGTCTATTGAAAACTTATTATACGTATTCTTTGAATTGTCTGGATAGACTTAGGCTATTGAGTTTAATAGTATAGTATAGTCACAGTTTATCGACAATATTATAAAACTGTAACAGAAGTGTAATGTGCATTGGATATATATAAAAAAATGGTTAACAAAATCTGCTGTCGTTTGGGTCGAGTAACTGGTTCTTCCATTTCAACAGAACAAATTTCAATTCTGATTTTTTTTTTTTTTTTTTTTTTTACTATCGATGGGTTTGCTCTTGACCTCAATCTAGTCCACAGGACGAAGATGGGGTCGAAGATGTAGCGAGCGATGTGATTGGATTCCATAGAACAAATTTGGAACTAAATCCCAGACATACTAGTATCGTTCTAGGACACGGGGTCCCGCTGAGTAGGTTACGCACATGGTTTCCAGATTTGTATGGAACAGCAGATTTTGCATTCGTGATGTCGACTTTGGTCGCATATAGAAAATTGTACAATTGAATGGTCTGATCCTGCCCTTAAACCCTGTCAGCGTATCTAGAAGGAACCTACATAGAATTTTTTTTTGATATTTCTAATAATTATAATGATTGTTTTGCGCAGGTGTAAGAGATGCTTAATGCCGGGCGCTCGCACGAGGGTTAGGCCGGTGCCGGCAGATGAGCCCTCGGCCTCCGACGAAGCGTCGCAATTGGAGCTTCATCTCCAGAGGCAGCTCGAGGAGGATGTTGCAAGGTCAGTCCACTGACTCCCTTATGGACGGCTGTATAAGTCGCGGCAGTAGTTGGTTCGTCAGGCGGATCGCTCACTGCTAACAGCCGGCCCACTATTCTTAGCAAAGCGCAGCGCAGAACATTTTTCACTGCTAAACCACACCTCGGACACTGCCTACAAAAAATTTAAATTGATATGATGACAATTTTTCATGATTTTTAACATTCAAAATTAGAATCTAAAGTTATGGGCAATACAATCCAAAGTTGCGGATTTCATGTTACCTCGCCCCTTGAAAATGATCTTGGGTGCCAATTAATTGTACAACCGTATAGGTACTAAGTATAAGATAGGAAGCAAAAGGTTATCGGTTCGTAATTGAACATACCAAGACTCAAAACGGTAGTGGGTGGTTATAGCTTCTCATTAGCTTATGCATGCTGAATCCACTATTCACAGGTTGGAGCGAGCTTAGGTATGAGTTTAATTAGCCTATGCATGCTATGGAGCGAGCGAAGCGAGCTCGAAATTTCACACACCAAGACTCAAAACAGTGGTGGGTGGTATAAGTTCTATTAGCCTATGTATGTTATGGAGCGAGCGGAGCGAGCTCGAAATTTCACACAACAAGACTAAAAAAAGTGGTGGGTGGCATGAGTTCCATTAGCCTATGTATGCTTAAAACACTATTCAAAGGCTAAAATGAGCGAAGAGAGCCCGAAATTTCACAGTACTGCGACTTAGTTGTGATCAGAATTCTGCCGGTAAAATTTTACTAAAAGTCGAGTGAGTTCGAAATTTCACTGAGAAATACGACTCAGTTGTGAAAAACGGTGCCGGTACAAAATACATTAGCAAGAAGTAAGTAGTTAGCGAAGCAAGCTCGAAATTTCCTAGCTCTGCAACTCATTCTGACACTAAAAGGTCTTGTCATAGTATCACTTTGCTTTAGTATAATACTATATGATGAGGAGTTTGGTAAAAATGATATTTATGTGGGGCATCGGGGCATCGCACAACATGCATGGGCCAAAAACCTGGTCCTGTCCTGGTATCATTTCTGCGCCCCTCCAGGGTCTGCGCCCTGTGCCTGGGACCGCTCGCACCGCCCTATTTACGGCACTGGTAGAATGACACGCGTAACGAGTCCATATTATATAAGTAGTAAAGGGTTTTTCAGAACGAGAAAAATGCTAAATTTTAAATTTGGGGCTGGCGTTGACGTATTTTTTTTTTATTTTGGTACATTTCTATGCTCTTAAATAGTACCGAAAAAAAAATTATTAATTAGTCCCGGCTTAAACAGTAAAATGACTGGACTAAAGGTCGATGATGGTTTAGCAGCGAAAAATGCTCTGCGCTGCGCTTCGCCAGTTATGCGCCGGCTCTTAGTCAAGGCGAGGAAGAGTAGAGGCGACTAGCCAGTGGCGCAGCGTGGCCTTCTGCCGCCCGGAACACAGACCAATTTTGCCGCCCCCTTATCATATCTACACAAAAAATAACGGAGCGAGCGAAGCGAGCTCGAGATTTTTTTGCACATCGATTCGGGTTGTGGTCCGACATCTTTTGGTTTATCCATGCAAAAATAGAAACTTAGAGATATAACTCCATCGGAATTTGTCCTGGGTTCAATGTTGATTTTGAAGGGACTATTTTACAAGCCTGCTTTGTAGTTCCTATTGACGCGTATATAGGTAGTTTATTTTGATTTCAAAATGTGTGTGATTTTGTATATGTACCTACTGTACATAGGGTATGCTATGCACTACCTTAAAAAAAAATTACCAGCCTCATCGTTCAATGTATAGTTAGCGAATTGGCTGAATAATTTTGCCACCATTAAACTAACCGCCTGGCTGGCTAATTAACTGGCTGCGACATGTAGAAGGTGTGAATAAACCTAAAAAATCAAACCAGAAAACTATTTCTTTAGAATTAATAACTGAGCTACTTTTGATCAATAATATTTTTTTACTTTTCTTACAAATTGTCATCTGTTATCGATTCTGCACAAACGGTTTTCCAGTAGGTATGGCTGTGGCATTCATTTCTTAATACCTTGTATATGTTATATCTACCTATATGTTGTATAAGGGGTTGGATCTTGAAACATTGCTTGGCTGTCATATTGTTTGTTTGTTACAGAATTTTTGATGAGTCCATTTATTCTGATCTTGAAGTGGTGTCTGGGAAATTAAAAATACTAACTCACTCTTGCATACTAAAAGCACGCACAAACAATTTCTTTCATAAGCTTGAAACCATCTTGCATGTGAACATTGGACGAAATACTTTTGACGAGATATATTCTTTCATAAGGTAAGCTGTAGCATAAAGGTATGCAGAGAGCGCCGGCAGGCGACAGCGCTGTCGCGACAGTGCCATCCTAGCACGTATCCAGAGGGGGGAGGGGTCAGGATTCTCCCTCCCCGCCTCTCCCTCAAACTTAAGGAATTCTTTTACAATGAATGTCTCTCCGGAACATGAATGTATCGCCCTCCCCCCGAACATGAATGTCTCCCCCCCTAAACATGAATGTCTCCCCCCTAAACATGAATGTTATCGAACCAAAACCATCGAACCAAAAGTCTAGATACATGCTTGGTGCCGCGCGATGCTGTCGCCTGCTGGTGCGGCCAGTAAGTTTCCGAGACCGCGACCGGCGGCATCGATGCCCGCGGGTTCGAATCACTTGCTTTAAATGTTCATGTTTATCGCGCTTAGTCATGTTATCGGTCTGTCGGGTAAAACGGCAACACGGCCGCGTGCCAATGTCGCGACGGCAGTGTCATGTCGCTTCATACAAGCTCATAGAAATAATAGTACTTCGTATATTCAATCTCTTTTGCGCGTTTACCAAATGGTTTAACACTTTAGGAGCTCCACACACCAAATGCGACGCGCTTTATCTAACTTTCTACACGATTATTAGTATTGATGTATTGATTTATATTATAGACTAGAGTTAACCCGCGACTTCGTCCGCACAAATTATATTCCAGATTTTAAGTCAGATCATGAGCTATCAAACAAAAAAGGTTTCATCTAAATCGGTTCAGTAGTTTTTGCGTGATGCTCGATCAAACAAACAAACACACAAACAGACAGACCAAATCAAATTAAAGATTGAAAAATTCAGTCTCGGGCGGGACTTGAACCCGCACCCTTCCAAACCGACACCCTGACACACCCTGTTCCAATTTCAAAATCAATAATATTTGAAATTGGAACAGGGTGTGTCATCTATACCGTATGAATTTCAGTTGTAATTCTGAACTTGCGGGTTGGCTAGTTTGTAATAGCTGCCAGTAGATGTCGCTCACGTCCCCTCAAGACGCAACAGATTGAAAAATTCGTTCTCTGGCTAGTGGGCTCGGTAGCGAAATTGGATAACGCACTTCCCCGGTTTGGAAGGGTGCGGGTTCAAGTCCCGCCCGAGACTGCATTTTTCAATCTTTAATTTGATTCGAAATAGCACAACATGGCCGTAACATGTTCAAAATCAATAATATTTGAAATTGGAACAGGGTGTGTCATCTATACCGTATGAATTTCAGTTGTAATTCTGAACTTGCGGGTTGGCTAGTTTGTAATAGCTGCCAGTAGATGTCGCTCACGTCCCCTCAAGACGCAACAGATTGAAAAATTCGTTCTCTGGCTAGTGGGCTCGGTAGCGAAATTGGATAACGCACTTCCCCGGTTTGGAAGGGTGCGGGTTCAAGTCCCGCCCGAGACTGAATTTTTCAATCTTTAATTTGATTCAAAATAGCACAACATGGCCGTAACATGTTCAAAATCAATAATATTTGAAATAAGACAGACCAAAATTCTAAAAAAGGTTGATTTGGAGTCAGGGACACCTAAAAACTAAGTATATCATTATCTTTTTTTTTTGGATATATCTTCAATGTACAGACACACTTCTCTTACAGTTTTATAATAGTTTAGACTAGATTTTGTCTCAAACTTCGTCTTTGTATGGACATAGATTTTTTCAGAAATGTAATGCACCCTATGTGCTATTCCAGTGGGGCTAGTATGGCAGCGCGACATAGCAAAGTAGCGCCGTATCTTACTTTCATTTGGTGTGTAAATGAGCGACAGAAAGTAAGGGAGACAACGTTCTCACGTGCATCTTGCCAGTTCTTCTGGATGACTATCTCTGTAGCAAATTTCATCGATATCGGTACAAGCGTTATAAGCGTGAATTCAGAACAAATATTAATCAAATCATTGTTGTTTATAATAGAACATAAGTATAATATGCAAGAGTGTGTAGCTCCTTACTTCTCTTACTAGTTTCATTTCTGTACAAATTATTATTTATTCTTTTAAATGGCTTTGCTTCAAAGTTTAACTACGTGCATTGCTTTATGAGGTTGTGGTTCAGTCATAAATTCTTTTCGGGTTCTTCTTTTATTTGTAATCACGTTCAGTTTGTTCATACTTGTATGTATGTTTCGTTATATGGCTACAATAGTGTTTTCACAATTTCATTATTTGATGGTACTGACAGATTTTGAAAACATGATCATAACTTTACATAATACTTTATTATTTTTCAGTGATGCATACACTGAGTGCAATATTAAACATCAAGAAAAGGAAATAATAACATATCTGAATGATAATTTGAATGTAGTTAAATCAGTATCAAATAATACTTCAAATGCAAAAGACGACAACGACGATCCCGATGTATTTCTAACGCCAAAGTGCATAAGCCCTTATATAGAAAAAGGTATTCACAAAAGCATAAGTGCTAGCCCAAGCACGGAATTGACTAAGGAATATTACGCGTTAGTACCCATAGAAGGCCACTTGTTAGACAAAGAGCTCATCGAACAGGATGTCCTTTCCAACGCATTTCACTCTATCATTAAATCTCAAATTGGGGATTTGAGTAAAGCAAACATTTTAAACCGCAATAAGCCTACTTCCCTTTCTCTTAGTTCTAGTCATATGTCCAAAACAGTGAGACATTCCAACAGTTGTGATATTTTAAATAAATGTCATCTTAAAGATTACATTACGAATCAGTTCGACAAGAATATTGAAAAGAAATCAAACGTTTTTCCTAGTCAGAGCAATCAGATTGATGAATCAATTAAGAATACTGACAATTCTGTTATAAGCCCTCACAATTCTGAGACAGCAGTTGAGAAAGCTGTTGAGCACGCTTATTCTCCTGACAGTTTGATCACAGACGAGCCTAGTTCGTCCTCCGACTACTTATCTGCAGCTTATACCTTCTCTCCCGGCCTTAGTTCATCTGGGTGCCATCCTCCTTTAAATGTTGGGGACAGTATTACCAAAATGGAGAACATTTTCACATCGTCAGACTCTGGGCTGGAGAACACAGGCATGCTGGAAAGCCTCAGCAGCCACAAAGACGTCACGTTGACAGATATATCGTTAACCGAAAGTACTTTGCATGACTTAACGATAGACGATGGCAACAACTCCAACGAATCCTTATCCAGCTCTGGCGCCGAAAAGAAACAGTTTCAAAGGCTTATACTTGCTAACGTAACTCACGCGGGTGGAGCCTTGAGTGGAGCATCTTCTGACAAGGATGTAAACGGACAAACGTCCTCGCAACCCGCTAAACTCAAAGACACTGCCAGTTGTAAATCTTCAAAGGAAGAAAAGCAGCGGCAAAATGAAGAAATTGTCATTCTAGAATCATCTTCACTGTCATCCGAAACCGGTTCATGGGAGTCTGTATTCCCGCCAAAAGTCGCCGAAAAGGAAATCTGTGAGAAATTTATAACTAGTGAACGACAACATTCGTATGTAACCCATACCGTGAATAAAAATGAAGAAGCTACACAAACACAATATACCGATAATCTTTGCCCTAGTCTTGTACAAAAATCACCTTTTAAATCAACATCGTGTTTCATTGACGCTGCGAGCTTGGCAGACGAAGAAGACGACACGATAAAGATACAGACGGATACAAATGATATATCCGACATGGGTAAATCAGAAGCGCTCCCAGCGCCTAGTCGACCGGTACCGTGTTCCTCCGTCAAACAAGACATTAGTCCAAACGATTGGTCAGAATCAAATGATAACGAAGACTCTTTAGAGCAGCCGGACAACAAGGACCCTGATTCCATCCAAAAGGACCTCTCACCGACAATTTTTGAAATGACACCTATAACAGAAGATTCGTTATGTACAAATGCATTCGAGACCGCGGCCCAAGCAGAAGAAGTAAGTAAAAATAATCTGGAAAAACAATCCACGTCTTGTTTAGCGGACAGAGACACGTCACTATCGAGCACAGTGTTCGTGTCCAACACGCCACATAATTCAATAATGTCATTGAAAACTTCATTGAAACAATACGAATCGGAAGAGAGTGAAAGTGATACAACAATAGTCGGCCGCGAGGGGCACACGCACGTGAATAAATTAAAAAAGTATAATGAATCCTCGCCTATCGTGTCGGGAGGTGCTTCGATAGAGGATCATTTACCTCAAATAGGCAGTCATTCTGGAAGCCCATTGGTGCGGAGAAAGATTGAAAACATCCCCATCGTTTCTGGTGCGTTTATACCGCAAAAAGTCGAAGAAAATAATCAGAGAAAATCTCCGAAACCTTCTAATGCTGCCACTTGGGTAGTCGACATGTCTAACAGTCCAAAATTAGATGGTGGAGATGGTGGTGATGGTGGTGGTGCGTCTAGTATAACAAATGTCAGTGTCAAGAAACCCGGCGACAGAATATGTGATAGTTTAAAAAATGGATCTAAATACAGCAGTCTTGAAAGTTGCAATAAGAGTCGAAGTTCTGTCGATTCGGACAGCAGTGAGAAATCAAGTCATAAGTTCTACATAGACTTGTCAAGTTTACCCGACGCTTTACCGCCGAAACAAAGTGTCGACACAGATAACGCAGGCGAAAAGAAAAACATTTTCTCCATGTACATCGATTTGGGTGAGAAGCCTACATTGAAAGAAATGCCGGCCAGATTGTCATCTACGATGTCTACAAAAAAGAATCCCACTGCGGAAACAAAGAGCATTTCAAAAAAGAATAAGGCATTAAAGGGCCCATTGAGCGAGCTTAAAGACGAATCGTTCAAGAGTACTTTTGAAAAAATTGAGTCTTTATGCAACGACCCTAACATAAGTATTTCGGAAATAATAAGTATTCCCGAGACGATAACAAAGATACCGGAAACAAAAGATGGTTTAGATACTGAAGTTACAAAATTTGAGAAACACTTACGAAGCGAAAGACCTTCCTTCTACAGGAATACAAGCACCGTGATTCAGGAGGAGCCATCCAACGAACAAGCGCTCGATCTGTTCGTCAGACTATCAGACCTAGATAAGCCGGCACCGAAACATGAACCTACAGTACATATACACGAAGAGCGTGTATTCGATGTACGAATGACGAGGTCTATACCAGAAAATAATTGGGGAGAACAAAACAACCCGGACGCTTCGAGATCTATAGAAGTGATAAGTTCGTTTCATTCTGAAAACACGTTGAGTTTGAACAGATTGTTTCCTCATTTGAAGAATGAGTTCAGTAGGAGTATGCCTGGTTCTTTGTCGGGTCGGACGCGGTCTCCCATGAGGATGGGGATGTCTTCGAGTCCTGGGGATATCGACGAGCATGTGTCCGATGTGTCAGAGATGAGCAGCGTCCAGAGCAGTATGTGCCGCTCCGTTGTTGGTAAGAAACCTTTTTTTAAACCCCAGTCTTGAATTAATTAATAAAAACCCAAGATACAGAGCGCCACGAAAATGCCCTCAAAAATACAACGCACTACCTTTATTTAAACTTATAATCATATACAGGTGTTAGCTGTAATGAATGCAATGTAATATTGTTGTTAAATAAATAGACTTGATTCTTGCTTACATCATATCTATGACACTTGATGATCACACTTTAACATGAAATAGTTAAGGAATTGTGCCTGACTGTTGGGTTTTTATATAAAAACATAAAAAAACATAAAACATGTCGGTTATTAAATTGAATGATTTGATAGAGCAATGCTCTTGTCGGTGTAAGACTGAGGAATTTGGGATTAATATGAGACAGAATTATTTCTCGCATGTGGTTTCAAAATGTAGTAAAAATCTATAGAAATTGTGAGAAAATTAAAACTAAAAACATAAAAATGTATGATTACAATCTATTTATACAGGAAGATTTTTTTATCACCATCCAAATTTTTTCTACATGTTTGGTATCACTTATAGAATCCATTTCATAAAAAAAAGGGCAGGTCAAAATTGCACATTTAAAATTTTTATCCTACAGAATTTTCCATAAAGTTTGGTCATCGAGTTTCGTATTTGTACCAACCGGGTGCGGCAGGACTGGGGGGCGGAGCCCTACCTTCAGAGTCCCACGCATTGTAAACTTAACAGGAACACACAACACTTTCAAAACATTGTTAAAATGTTATACTAGTCCCTTATTTTGTTTATTTTTGTTCAATGACACGGTTATAATAAAGTACTCGTTGAATGACACAATGACACATAATAAACATTTTCTAAAAATTAAAAGGCTCTGAACCAAAGAAAATTACTGACCACAGAGATTCGTTCGTTAGTTTTCGTTCTTGAACAGCAAAGTTCTAAATTCGAAAAAGCGCGCGAATTAATCATCAATATTTTAGTACTGAGCGTTACTAAAAGAAAAAACACGTATCGATTTTTTTTCATTAACAAACATTTTTTAAAATTTGGATGGTGATAAAAAAATCTTCCTGTATTTGAATGACAACGGTGTCGGAAAACATTTGATATTAATTAATTGATATCGTGATACTTACCTATGTCGTTGGTAAAGTAGGTCGTAGGTGGTGTCGATGTTCTTTTATTCAAAACATTTCCGTAAATCAAATGTTTTCGTAGGTATTTTGCATAGAGTATTTTGGTAATTCAGTAAAAATAAAATCTAAAATTAAAGAAATACAAAGTTTTTTTGCAGAAATTGACAAAAAAAATTACACAAACGGTTTAAGAGATTGAAAATCAATAAAGCCTACCAAGAGTTGACACTGTAGTATAACTACAGTAGTTCGGTGGCCAATTTCTGTATCGAATTTCGCGGAGCGCACCTAAGTGTAGGAAAAATTACGTGTGTAATGCTTTTATACCCACCACACCATATGGCCAAACCGCATATTTTTTTTCCGAAATTACGTGATGTAATTTTGATGTTTATGTCTCTACGCTTACAGTTATTTCTTATCAAAATGAATGTTTTAGAGAATAGTACGACGGAGGAGACCAGCCAGGCGTCGAGTCTGATAGGCAACTGTCAATCGCGTCTCGGCCAGGACCTGCTACGCATGTTTCTGGAGGAAATCGCGCCAGATGTTATTGTCGAAGTGTCTGGGAGGCGCATCAAGGCGCATAAGTGCATTTTGTCCTCGAGGTATGCATAGCTCAAAGAATTAAACTAAACTAAACTGTCAATGGGCGGTGTAGGTACATAGCTCGCAAAAGCGACGGCCGCTGGGGCCGAATAGTTCTTGTGTGGCGACCACGTACCGGAAAGCACAGCGTGGATAGGACTAGGTGGACTGACGACCTGTTGAAGACCACGGGAACCCGTTCAAGGAGAGCAGCGCAGGATCGGTCGTTGTGGCAATCCTAGGCCTCCGCCTATGCTCAACAGTGAACTTCTATCGGCTGAGAAGATGATGTATGCATATCCCTTTTTGCCAAAAAATGGGCACAAATAACTTTCTTATCCAAAAAGTTTTTGGATAAGAAAGTTATTTGTGCCCATCACAGTCTTTTTGAAATAATAGATCATCACTATTCAATAGACAACTTACGCGAGATCAAATTATCATAAAACCACATTGTTTTACAGGTGTCAATATTTTGCCGGCATTCTGAGCGGGGGCTGGGTCGAAAGCGCTGGCAATGTCATCGTGTTACCACCGTAAGTATTTATTATATACGAGCTTTTACCCGCGACTTCGTCCGCATAAATTATATAGCAGATTTTAAGTCAGGTGATAAGCTATCAAACAAAAAAAGTTTCATCAAAATCGGTTCAGTAGTTTTTGCGTGATACTCGAACAAACAAACACCCAAACAAACAAACAAACAAACAAACGAACAAACAACCAAACAAACAAACAAACAGACAGACAAAAAATCCAACAATTGGTGATTTGGAATCAGGGACATCTAAAAATCATATCGTAATCTTTTTTTTGTAAATATCTTCAATGTACAGACACACTTCTGATACAGTTTTATAATAGTTTAGATAGGGTGTTAGGGTAAACAGTATTGTACCTATGATACTGAACAACTTTCCCTGAGAAACCCACAGGAAATTCGCAATAAAAATTTCGACTTTTTATACAAACGTTCGATCAGCTGATTGCATTTATATGGGAAGTATCCTATAGGTTTCTTAGAGAAAGTTGTTCAGTGTCATGGGTAACCCGGCAGACGTCATGCCATAAAAACTATCATATCTCTCGAGTTAGAATAAATTACATATACATGCCAACTTTCATCGAAATCGGTTAGAGTTCCCTGGAACATACATCATGATACTGGATTTTTATAGGTATATTAAGATACTGGCGGCGCCCGTGACTTTGTGCACGGAGAGCGCTGACTTTAAATTCTAATAACTTTTGATTGAATGAACTGATTGCGATCAAAGAAAGAATACTTAAATCTTAATACGAACTAAGCCCTATACTTTTGTCAAAACCCCATCCGACCGATTCAAAAGCTTTTAGGTGATGCATGCATAAACAAACAGACAACTATGAGTCTGTTTATTCGTGCACGCACGCACATCTAAAATTGTCTCAATGCATTCCATTCATTCCATTCCGTATCCTAAAATCTCATAATAAATACTTTTGCAAATATCTATATTCTATATACATCCAAGTTTACAATTTTTAGATGTATGTCTTTGCAGGTTCTCGTTCAACGTAGTGCACTTCGCGCTATGCCACATATACTCTGGCGTGTCCGCGATCCCCGACTCGATCAGTATCGTGGAGCTGGCGACCATAGCGGACATGCTGGGACTAGAGGGCCTGAAGGAGGCCATCATGTTTACCCTCAAAGCTAAATATTGTCATCACTTTCATAGGGTATGTGCTACTTAGACTATTATTGTCCGCAAGGAATCGTATTTCTCCGAATCTCTTTCTGTCACTCAAAAACATTGTGGCTTGTACCTGCACTATGCAGTCCGAAGAGTGTTCTACAGTTCTGTAGGGACAAGTCAGAATCCAATGGGACATACAAATACATGTAGGAAAGACTCAATAAAGGGATCAATGAAGGGAGTCATCGATTAAAACCTAGTTAGGTTATATATGACCAAATTGGCATTGCAGCACTGGTCTAGTATGAAGCCATGCTTATCAAGAGTGCAAGTATTTTGTTGGTGGTGTTGCGTTGTATATGCTTCCGGGATAAACGTTGATCCTACGTACAAGACAAGACGACACAAGATATAAAGATGTAATACAATAGTTTCTCTGCAGTCTTGATAAGCACGGCAGTGTGGGAGGACCTGCGGGCCTAGACAAAGTGTCTTTCGATTAGCGTTAACGACAGTAGAAACGATAAAAAAATGTATGGGACTGTAGAAAAGGCCTTGACAACATGCAGTTTTTGACAGTTGCTGTCGACAGTGAGCGTTTCGTTTTGAACGATCCCTGTCGATCGACTAGACCTTGTAGATAACGCTAGAAAATGGCGGGCGTCGGAAATTTGAAAGCAATTTCTATATATATATATATTTTTCAAATCAAACACGATTTAGCATATAAAAAAGAAAAAAGATGAATGAAGAATGATTGAGTGAACTAAACGCTAACCATAGAGAAAATTCAGTTTTTTTTTCTCTAATAAGCGATTGTCAATAATTCGTAACATTGTCTAGCATTCTGTCGATTTTCTATCGTCGATAACGCTGTGGCGTTTTCGTTTGTAGAATAAGAAGCGTGTGCACTTTGTCTAAGCCCACTGGTGTGTTG
Source organism: Agonopterix subpropinquella (assembly GCA_922987775.1). Lineage (NCBI taxonomy): Eukaryota > Metazoa > Arthropoda > Insecta > Lepidoptera > Depressariidae > Agonopterix > Agonopterix subpropinquella. The sequence continues at coordinate 30,383,428 of OV277693.1, forward strand.
TCGAACAGGTGAACTTTCTTGCTTGTACTCACAAAGTATACCGCGTAGACCCAGCAACGTCCTATGCCGAGGTCCGTACCCATTCTGGGTATCTCTAGGTCGGTTGCTTAATTCACTGGCTCGGTAGACCCTTCGTGGTCCCTCTAATAGTCCGCAGTAATAAGTAGTAGCAGCTCCCTGAGCAATGTCTGACAATTCGAAAAAAAGGTCCCAAAGTACTTTCATAAGTATAAAGTAAATTTTTAACGGATGGATTAATTCCAAATCGATGGACATTGCTCTGAGAGTTGAGGGCCTGGCGATCTGTATCGCCGCAGGTTGACGTTTATTCGTTAACACCCATCGCAGACCAACCACCAGTCTCTCACCAAATGTACTGTTGAAGAAAAAACATTTATTTGTTCTCTTAAATAGTACTTAAGATCTTACTTTTGCTGTATATTTGTTGAAAGAAAATAAAAATACTTTACTTACTTACTGGTACTTACTTATCTTTAATTATTAATATTGTTGAGAATGTTATTGTTATTTTTTTGTGAAGTGTAAATAAAGTATACAGGGTGTTAGGGTAAACAGTTGCATCACTTTAGCCTAACACCCTTTATATTTATTTATCTGCAGCTGTCACTTGTATCTTGTTTCCTTCCAGCCTTGCCCAGTGTGCACAGCAGGTGTGTTAGAATGCTTCCCACTGTCCTCGGTGTACGGGCTGGACGACCTGTATCGCAAATGCCTCAGATGGATCACCAAGTACTTCTCGAAGGTGTGGCCCACGAAGGCGTTCGCCACCCTGCCAAAGGAGCTGCTCGACAAATGCTACCAACAACATATCATCAATCTAACTGCTGATAACTTGGTGGAGACCGTTTACGGGTGTGGTATAACTGGTAAGTATTGTTATAATTTTATTAGTTCAGGAAAATTATCATTGTGAAGTTTTTAGTACATGTCATTGAGAGTTTTTCTTTAAAATGTGTTTTGGAATAAATAGTTCCAAATGATAGTGACGAAATAGATAATACTGAAAATAACAGGCCTAATGCGTGTCGAGCCACGCGCAGAATAGGGTTCCGTAGTTGCCCGCCACAATATAATATGGACTTAGAAGGGGGCTTTTTGTTTTATAGTACCGATTTAACACATTCGCGGACCCTGAACGAGACAAAATACAACTTTTATTGTTACCACTGCTATGGCCTGTCACTGTCCGCGATTGTGTTAACGGCTAATAAAGTCTAAAAATAGTATATACGAGCTTTTACCCGCGACTTCGTCCGCATAAATTATATACCAGATTTTAAGTCAGATGATAAGCTATCAAACAAAAAAAGTTTCATCAAAATCGGTTCAGTAGTTTTTGCGTGATACTCGAACAAACAAACACCCAAACAAACAAACAAACAAACAAACAAACGAACAAACAAACAAACAAACAGACAGACAAAAAATCCAAAAATTGCTGATTTGGAATCAGGGACATCTAAAAATCATATCGTAGTCTTTTTTTTGTAAATATCTTCAATGTACAGACACACTTCTGTTACAGTTTTATAATAGTTTAGATTTTATAAGTTGGTCGACTATTACTCGTAAACTTGTGAAGCCTACTTAGCGGTGATAGTTTTCCTTTTAATTTTGTTATATTATACAGGGTGGAAAGTTAAGATGGGACACAAAAAGCAGCTTCCAGAAGTTTTATAGCTACAAAAAACGTTCTTAGGAGACTAACCCTAAGTTTTGGAGTGTTTTACTTCAGCATTCAGCGGTTTTGAAAAAAATGTACAGTCATCGACAAAAACTGCAGTTTTCACAAAACTTCTTTGAATCCCACGTCGGCAACGCGACGTTATGAATTTGTATACCCATTCCAAATTACAGCTTTCTAGTACTAAAGGTGGACTTCCGATGCCAGCGGCCGATGCGTCTAACGCGCGCGTCTGACGAGAGGTTCTGTCAAATATGACAGAACCACGCGTCAGACGCGCGCGGCCGACGACAGACCTCACTTCCGAGGTCAGCGACTGTCGCGTGCCTATTGTGCAGAGTGTTATCACTTTAGCGTATTTTCCCCGAAATTTAGGGTATGTTTTTATGTTTTGGTGTTTAAACAAAAACATAAAACAAACTAAAATAAACAATTTCTATTTTAATAAAGAATATTTGATTGATTGATAGGTTTAGAGAATATATGAATGCATTTTTTTACAGGATTTATTTATTAAATACATTTTTAAGAGTAATTATAATTAGACAGGGATGCGTTGCGGCCCCTTGGCTTTTTATCCTATATATGGATCGCTGTCTAGCTAATAATTATGTAGGCAAGAGGGATTTTCCAAACAAAGAAAAAGTAGTTTCAAGTGGCTCGATAGATGGTGTATCGTAACGTGGATGAGCGACCTTGCAGATAATAAAATACAAATAAAAAATAGTGAAAATTAAGCAAATTTTCGGTAAAAACTTCGTAATATGTCTGGCAAACATTCTTGTTCTGCGTGACGTCAGCGCATAGCCGCGCGCGGCCGCGGCCGAGGCGATAGACATCGGCCGCGCGCGTCTGACGCGCGCGTCAGTCGCTGGCATCGGAAGCGGCGCCATACGTTTTCATAGTAACTAGTATGGCCGCATCGGCCGTCGGCCGCGAGCCGCGCGCGTCAGATGCGTCGGCCGCTAGTATCGGAAGTCCACCTTAAGCGTCTCTGAGCTAAGCCGCGGATCGCCATGTAACAAAACACCCTAGTAATACTTAAGGTGGTGCTTCAGACCATCAAACTAAACAACTTTCACTATGGAGCCAACATCGAGAAAAAAATAAAAAAAATCTGCTGTCCCATACATTTGAGTCGAGCCGGTATTGCAGTTTTGTATGAAACAGCTGATTTTTATTTCGCGATTTCGAAGTTGGCTCCATAGTGAAAGTTGTTCAGTTTGATGGGTGTTTTGTTACACCCTGTATACAGGGTGAAATTGGTATCATTAGCATCCTTTTAAACTAAGAGTCTACCCATCAAACTGAACAACTTTCACTATGGGACCAAACTAATCGGAGCAAAAAAAATCAGCTGTTCCATACTAAACTGCAATGCCTACGCGACACAAATGTATGCAATAGCAGATTTTTTTGTTGCTCCGATTGGTTTGCTCCCATAATAAAAGTTGTTCAGTTTGATGGGCAGACTCTTAGTTTAAAAAAAGGATGCTAATCATATCAATTTCACCCTGTATACAATATTTTATAATCATAATTGTGGATCATTCCAAACGTAGAATGTCATAAACGCAAAGTTATCATCAAACACATACAACATCTATAGATACAACATAGATAGACGTCCATTGCTGGACATAGGCCTCCCCCAAGGATCGCCACAACGACCGTTGAACGGTCGTTGTGGCCCTCATCCAATTGGTTCCCGCCGCCTTCACCAGGTCGTCTGTCCACCTTGTGGGGGACCTACCCCCGGTGCGCCGGTTCCGATACGCTGTCGCCATGTCTCCATCCGCCATAGGTTCTAAGGCTTTTCTAGCAATGATAGCGCTCAGCGACAAATTAAACGTCAAACATGCAAAGCTCAAAAACATTTTATTTATTCATTGTCGTATATTCTTTCAGTTGCGTCGCTTCAGAACAGCAGATGGGCAGAGAGTGTGGCCCGCATGTGCCGGCGGCTCGTCAACGCGGCCGCGCACTTCGCGGCCCCGCGGCTCGTGGCCGTGCTGCGGGGCCTCGCCCCCCTGCCCCCCGAGGCCCCCCACCCTGCCCAGCAGGCCCTCGACGACTGCCTCGCCGCTGCCATCGAGTGGGCACCTCCCGACGAAGCCTGCCGCGCCTACGCTTTCCTATCCACTCTAGTCAAGGAAATGCGTAACCAACATTACTCCAAACCGGACCTCCTGACCAACGCCAATCAGAACAAACTCCACAACACTCTGCTACACACAAACGCTGGCAGCTGGCGCTTGCAATGCGAGGGCGCCCTCGTTAGGGCGGCGCCTCGCGTCGTCGGCACACAGGCGTTCAAAGACTTACCGTCAGACCTACGGAAGAGACTACGCGAACTCGGCTGCATCATGTACGGTGCACAAGTCATCTCTGTGACATCCTCGCCGCTTCAGGACAGAAAGACCAAGAGTACTTATCACAAAAGTAATAAAGTCCACAATACATCGGCGACCACTCGCAGCCTAGACATTGACCATGTACGCGCTTCTTTCGTTCCGTACGCGCCTAAACCTGCAGCTCCAATAGGTTCTATAGACATTTTGAAGAGCAACAATGATTTGCGAGATGCGAGGAAAGCGATTCGTGCGAATCCGCCTAAAGTGAGGACGACGAAGGCGCAAGAGGAGAGAGCCAAATTTAATTTAATTAAAAATAACCAGCCACAGGATCGGTCGAGAAGCAAGACCGCTACGGCGCGAAGTGTGCCCTTCGAGAACACGAAACCTAGGTACTTAGAACCTCGTATCGCGAAGGAGAATGACAAAAAATTTACAGCAAACACTGTAATGAAAAAAGTGGGCCCTAAAATGGTTTCGTCGAGTGAGTCCTCTCGAAACTCAAGTCCGATCCAGGCGAGGAACCTGAGGACGAGTCGTATGAAGACGCGGCAGGTGAGCGAGGCCAACAAGGCGCAGGCGATGTCCCAGGACAGCCTCGCCACGTCCTCTCGTCCCCGGACTGCGGAACCCTCCACCGACTCACTCAGCGAATCTCAGAACAGCAACAAATACGCCACATACACGAAGACTAAGCATACAACTAAGGGATCCGTTGAATGTAAGTATATCTTAACTACACTGACCTGCAAAACTAAGTACTACACTTTGAATATTTAATTTTTATATTGATATATTGAGAATCTCTAGCGCATAGCTTTCCCCAGTCAGAGTGCCATTTTCTATGGCCACTAACTCTGTGCGATCTTCTGAAGATATGCCAGCCCTTACATGTACACTGCCTCCACCGTACTGGACTCTTTCCGAGAAGCAGGCTTGAAGGTATCGTTCACTAGGTCGCCTGTAGACACTAAGCCTTCCATCAGAAGTGTAAATTGAGAATCGAGACTCATCTATGAACAAAATTCTTGACCATTCCTCTTCATCCCACTGTATGTGTTCACGGGCGTATCGCAGTCTCGCTACTCGATGCTCTCTCTCGAGTTTGGAGCCACTCGCTGGTCTTCAGGGTTTCAGATTTGCTTCAGCAAGTCTTCTTCTCACTGTACTGTCACTAATGTAGTCCCTTCGGGTCTGAAGAAGCTGTTGCTGGACTTCAACTGCATTTAGGTGGCGATTTCTCAACACAGTGGAAACAATATAACGGTCTTCTCGGGCACTAGTACACCTGGGTCTGCCATTACAAGGTCTCCTCAGATGGTTTCCAGTCGTCCGTAACGTCACACCCACCATTCTTGCAGTACGACGCATACTGATGCCTAGTTCCAGAAAAGTCATGATCCTAGCACATTCTTCGGGTGAAAGAGGCATGATAAATAAATTTTATGTGCTGTTGTCTAACATAGCTTTTGTTACATGACTCATCGATCAAGAAAAAATTTGAAAACAAGAACAGAAACAAATAAATGAATGGTAAAATTGTAATTCGAAAAAGAATTATTTTTGTTTTTATTGTTTTATTCAGCCATTTCTTAAAAGAAGGTTACTATATACAAAATTACTCTTTTTCGAGTCCTTTTTATTTCGATAGTATATCTTGTGTACTTAAAAAGTTATTGCAATTTTAAAAGTGTGATACTTAGTTTTGCAGGCCAGTGTATTATAAAACTGTAACAGAAGTGTGTCAGTAAATTGAAGATATTTACAAAAAAAAGATTACGATATGATTTTTAGATGTTCCTGATTCCAAATCACAAATTTTTGGATTTTTTGTCTGTCTATTTGTTTGGGTGTTTGTTTGTTCGAGTATCATGCAAAAACTACTGAACCGATTTTGATGAAACTTTTTTTGTTTGATAGCTTATCATCTGACTTAAAATCTGGTATATAATTTATGCGGACGAAGTCGCGGGTAAAAGCTCGTGTTTTATATTTGAATAGATACGATGTGAAGAAAATTGCATCCAGGATTGGATTGGGGTCTGAAACCAGCCCGGGCATTTTAGACGTCTGGCCTCCCAGGTCCAGGTAGATCGCAGGTATATATTATCTGAAACCTGGAGCGAGCAAAGCGTGCTTGAAATTTTATTAAAATAATTGTAATGGTGGCTGCAATACGATTTTACGATAATACGACTAGGCGAATGCGTTACATTATATCAAAAACCACGAGCGAGCGCAGCTAGATCGAGGTTTTACTGCAAATGGTCCATCGCACTAAGATGTAAAACCAGGAGCGAGCGAAGAAAGCTCGAGATTTCGCTACATTATACTCATAACTGTTTCCTGTCCACACCGACTCTTTTTAAGCACATTCGTTTTTTTTTAAATTTATTTATTGTTTATTTATTATTACATAAGTTACATTGGAGTGGGCCGGGCTGCTCTAATGGCCGAAAATTGAAAGTCGATGGCCAGTCGATAGAGCTGACCCAGTGGCCGGCCCACTAGAGCGGTGGCCCATTCCGGGTCCCTCTGTAAATATCAAATCCAGTACTTTCATTTTTCTTTCTAAACTATTATAAAACTGTAACAGAAGTGTGTCTGTACACAGGTCTGTACATTGAAGATATTTACAAAAAAAAAAGATTACGATATAATATCACCTGAAGATAAAGCTTCCCTGATTCCAAATCTCAAAATTTTGGACTTTTTGTCTGTCTGTTTGTTTGTTCAAGCATCACGCAAAAACTACTGAACCGATTTTGATGAAACTTTTTTGTTTGATCGCTTATGATCTGACTTAAAATCTGGTATATAATTTATGCGGACGAAGTCGCGGGTAAAAGCTCGTTTATTGATAAAATTAAAGGTAAGAGATTACGAAGCCGAGAATGGTCCAATCTTATCCAGAAGATACTTAGGCAATAAAAGGAATTTTCAATAAGTAGTTGATTTATGACACAACAATAATGTTGTATTGTAGGACCGTTGGCACATGTCGCGCTCACACGTACGCGCCGATTCTATACCTATGCATCTTGCTCGGCACCATTAAACTCTCCCCTGAAGAGAGAGGTGCGTTATTTGATGTTAGTATGACGCGGAGAGTGGCCATTTTGTATGTTGTGCTAATTTACATATCGTGACTTGCTTTAAAAAATAGTATTTTTTTACCTCTTCTGTTTCAGCCGTTAAATCGTCCAAATGTCAAACAACAACCCAGACCACTAGTAACTCCAAACTAAAGACCAAAATACCAGTGTACTTAAATCAGAGCCAATCAACAAAACCCCTATCACCTAAACACACTGGCGAACAGAAGCGCCTCATTCCCGGGAAAGCGTCTATAAGCAACGGTACTATCATACAAAACCGCAAGACGAACGAAAGAAAAGTTCCTGGCTCACTGATGAATGCGACAAAGTCTAGCTCTGCTAAAATGGTACCGAAAATTGTGAAGGATTCCCCCAGCAACAAAAATACTCAAAAGCAGCCTAATAGGACAAAAGGTAAACAGGAAGATCACGTTCCACACAACATCCCGGTCATGGAACGATCTGGAACGTTTCTCAAAGATGAACCAACATTCGGAGAAACGACTAACATAGACATAGACCAGTAATCGTACGTATATCTAGCAAGTAGTTATATATTCTCACCAAGGAGATAGGAAAGCGCGCTTTATACGAAAACGGTCCATAATTTTCTTCTAATAGATCCTGGACAGCGAAACCGCTCGAAAACGAGTGCCTTACGCTTAAAAATTGTGTACCGTTTGAAGCAGTTGCTCCCTAAATAAAAATCTTACCATTCTAATACGTAATGAATGAGTGAAGATGTCCAAAACCTGTAGCGTAATGTTATTCTCTTACTAGCTTTGCGAACTTTACTATCTTGTTTATAAAGCCTAATATAATGGGTGCTATACAAATCTGTAAAAAAAGTCCCGCGAGGTGATTAACATAAATTGTTAGCGAATGTCACTTTTTTCCTTTTACCACCCATGAGAGACAGTGACAACTGAGAGAGCGAGATGTACCTAGCGGCATGCCTGTATAATAGAAAGAGATACGTGACGCGAGGCAATAGAACCGTTTTTGGGGATTTGGAGTCCTGGTAAAAATTCGGTTTCTGTGAATAATCGTGAACCTAAAGTGAAATCGTAGATAATTTTGTGAAATATACTAACACTGTTTCATTAAATTATTCACGATTTCACGTTAGATTGAGAATTATACACAGAAATCGAATTTTTACCTTGCCGAGGATATGTAGAACTATATACTATTACCTATTCTGTGGCGAGGACTCCAAAAAACGTCCAAAAACGATTTCATTTGACAACTCATGTCACTTACTCTATTCCGTAAGGTATAATATCTTTATGTTACCACCATACTTCGAAATAATCGTACAGCGAAATGACGCGAACGTTCAAACGATACTCGTTTCCGATCGAAGGAGATCGTGGTACAGAGAGTTCTATAACTTTTTATGCACATTATTATGGCACTCACTATTTTCATATTCAAGTAACTGCGCATCTATTGGATTTACAACCTAAGTATGTTGTGTGGAAATTGATAAAAAGGAACAAATGTGCATTTACTATATATTCGTAATAGGGAAACTTGTAAGTTAAAAATTATTGATAATAGTGATAGGTATTTATCAATTTCCATGCAACGTTTTTATGACCGGCTGGGGAAGCTAGCAGGTCTAGCGAACGTAAATAACATGTAGTTAATAGAAATTAAGAAAATAATATGTCGTTGCCATTTTAGGCTGTATTATTTATTTGTGCTTAGCCATTTTGCTTGTGTTTTGTTCTTATACATAATGTATACTTTATTTGGCTATAAGCTAACGTTTAGAATGTGAAAATGTATTTTAATTTATGTTATATAGGTGCAATTTTTAACTATAAGCTTCTTTATGTAGACGGTGATTCGATATATTGATATATTCTCTAATAGAACTCTGGTATCATAAACGAAATTTTCAACATCAGAACGTACATATTTGAAAAGACCCCAGTGTATAATGTTGTCGTGCTGTAATTATCTACTTAGAACATAGAAGATTTATCCACATATTATTATATTAAAGTGTAAGGGGAATGTCTACTATACTTATAATATTAATTTTTAGTATAAAGTAGTCATCTACTCATTAAGTATTCGAATATTTCTACAAAAAATCGTTAAGGTTTTACATAATTTGATCGCAACTTAAAGGCCGATTTACACTTCCATAAGTAAAATAGCGAGTAAACTTGCGAGTATGGCGAGTTAAGTCGAGCTTAAATAATGCGATGCAAGTAAAATGAATAAGCAAGAAAATTAATGGGTAAATAATTGCGAAGAATAATGCGACCTTTATTGTATAAAATGCAACACTCCACCTTTCTCAACTCAATTTCTGATTGCAGTTATATTTTTGCCCCTACATTTTATGCATTGAAATACTAAATAACAGAAATATTGGTAGTATTAAATAGCATTTTTACATTTACTATGACATTTTGATTTTTATAATCAATCAATTTGTGTTGCCAAGATTTTCCATGTTATGTGGAAACGGATCTTGAAAAATCCATTAATACAGGCTATTTACTATAGAAATAAGCGTGTGATACTGGGATTCCATATTAAGCATATTATGTTTTATTCTAAATCGGACTTGAGTTCACACCAGCTTATATTATGGCCTTTTAGTTTCTGCACTTTTTTACATTTCTATTCTTTCCTATTCTAATTCTAAATTTTTTGCTATTTTCATACACTTAGTGTAGTATTACGAAATATTTAGGTTCCCTTGTTCATTTGCAGATGGAATCCTATTCAGTACTTGCATCCATGCCTCTTCTTGATTTCATACTTGAGTAGACATGGAATTTTCTGCACGACCAATTTTTTTAAATATGCACTAAGGAATTATAAATATGCTATAAAAATCCAACAAAAATTTCTTATTATTATTATTTGTGGTTGGGCTATTGCAAGCAAGGGTCGTTATGTAACACTGCGACCATCGCTGATCTTTTGTGTTCGCCCCAAGCTCACCCATATTTTACGCATACCTCCGAACTTATGGTATTTTCTTTTCATTCTCGGGAATGCAGGTTTCCTCAAGATGTTTTCCTTCACCGCCGAGCTAGTAAATGATAAATACAACCGTACGTAAATTCCGAAGAACTTAGTGGTACAGGCCAGGAATCGAACCGCGTCCTCATGATTGAGGCGCTAGCTCTCTTCCGTATGGGCTATCATCGCTCAATTTCTTACTATTTCTCATATTCTAACACGCTTAATCGTTAGAGGAGGTCTGTGTCTTGAAGTGGGACGAATAGAGAATGATGATGATAATTTAATTTAAAAACACAATACAAAACTAAATAAAATTTAACATAATATTACCAAATATTACCAGTAACATCAATGATAATTTAACACTAAGAGAATTCAGATTTAACATGAACTTTTATCTAAGTACTTACTTACAATTTTGAAGTGCGTCTTAGAAGTGCGTGCATAAAAAAAATCTGTACATTTTGGTTTCATCACACTTGAATTATGCAGAAAAAATAATTCCAAAGTGATATTTAGGGTGAAAATTGTCGAAATATAAACTGAAAATTCATTGATAATGATAACATACGGAACGGTCCTTATTGCGTTAAGGATGCACCGAAGCACCGGGCCTTTTAATAAATTTATTTATTTTGTTTTTATTTTCCGAGTGATTAAGACGTTTAGATAAAAGTAAAATTTGAGTCGTCGTGTCTAATAGCATATTGTGAGCAAGATTCAGAGGGCCTAGCATGCCACCCCCGAGAAAACAACTAAAATCTGCGAAAGCGAAGCGTATGAAGATTTTCTCGTTTTGTTGCTTTGTCATGCGTGCCAGGCTAGCCCTAATGCGTAAAAATATATCTTATCGCTCACGCATGACTGTACGACATTAGTAATTCATAAAAAATTGTCTAGAACATTAAAATTCGCTGTTGAATAATTACTAGAATCTCTTTAAACTATATTTGTAAATTTTATTGTAAATCAAAGCATATTTACATTTATTTTAGTTTTAAAGTGTAGTGTCTATTAGATGTAAGATTATTATTTATTGAATTTATATTTTAATTGAGATTTTGTAAGTATTATTATTATTAGTTAAAATGAATTTTATGTAAATATATAATTTAATTCTTAGCGAGCGATTATGCAAAACTATTAGATGTGATAGTTGAAAAAAGATGTTTAACATAATGTGACATCAAATCGATCGTTCGGTCTTTCATATATAGCTTTTTTTTGCTATCTACGATATGGATAATTACGAATGTGACTGCGAACATGTTTTATATAATTGCTCACTGAATGCTATGCTGATGCGTAAACCCATAGATATAATATTATATACATACGGTTAATGCGTAAACCTTATTAATGTTGTATGTTTTGCGAGTAGGTTGCTCAGGGATAGAACCAAATTAGCAAAAAGACATTTTGTTTCAAAAGCACTTGGAGATTTTTTAAATTATTCTTAGTTACAAAGCCCCACTTGCGTTAACCTAGGTTAGGAATTAAGTCGGGGTAAATTAGCTCTCTCAATTATTTTCATATACAAAAAGTCATGGGTTACCAACTTTAACTTGAGTTTATTGCTAAACCAGGTTGACGAAAGTGGGGCTTGGCCTAGTACTACTAAACAGGCCCTAAGAGTAACTGCATTCGAAATAACAGATTTTTTTTATTGTTTGGTCCAAATTATAATATTTGTCAAATACTCGTTAACCCCTTACTGCATAGCATGCCATATCGGGCATCAAAGGTTTTTGATACATCATTTAAATTTGCCATTCATTTTGTCGTACTGGCAACACTCAGACCATTTACCGATAATGTACTTTGACATTTGTAACAAAAGATTGCGTCCAGCACTAGTAAAAAAAACCGGCCAAGTACGAGTCGGGACTCGGGCAATTAGTGTTCCGTTCCACTAGTAGTTGTTCTTACATATGGTTAACATCTATGTAGGTATGCTACCTATGTAGAGTTAGGGATTTACTAAAGATAATTAGCTGAATACCAAATAAAATCGGTGGTTCGGATGTTTGTCACTCAATCACATAAACGACCGAACGGATTTGGATGAATTTTGGCTTACCGATAGAATATGTATAGGATACTTTTTTAAAGTCCACGCAGACAGAGTCGCGAGCAGAAGCAAGCTAAGTCTATACATAAACAATAATAATAAAATTGTAAACATGGCATAGTAGGTATATGGCATGTAGGCGCTTAGGAAAAGTACTGGAATGCGTTGCATTTTCACTTGAATTTTCATAGTGCGTTGTCAGTTATCTGAGCCAGCCAAAATATAACAATTTTACCTGTAAATAAAATCATTATTAAGCATACTTACCTTATTCCAGGTCTATTATTATATTTGAGAGCAGCTTACTTGACTTCCGTTTCCGAGCGAACATTACCCTAGTAAAGTGCCATCTGGTGGACACAATCAGCAGCCAGGCGGTGGGGGGCACGGCATGAAACCGGTGCCCGCCATTTTATTTTCATTGAAGATTTGAATTCAGTTAGCGTTCAGCGTGATCGTGCTGCAGAATGCGAGCAACAACACGACTAGTGTAGGTGTGGGTGTGACCGTGTCAGAGAGCGAGCACGACTATCACACTACGCCAGCACGATCGTATCCTGGTATGCCTTAAAAAGATAGTTTATGATTTCGTTCTTTAAGATCTGGAAGAACGATATTACAGCAGACAGGTATACAAAATAGACCTGGAATAAGGTAAGTATGCTTAATAATAATTTTATTTACAGGTAAAATTGTTATATTAAGCTTTTATACCTTATTCCAGGTCTATTATTATATTTGAGAAGTGTTTGTTATCGGCTGCTGGATTGCTTCTGGATTGACGCCAATGTGATTTATACGAAGTTCATTTATTATTTCAAATTGGTTTGCTTTGCGCGAAAACCTAAAAAGAAGTTTACATACGATTCTTTATGAATACGGTTGGCATGGTGCGTGAACCAAAATTGTTTTTAAATTTGGGTGGTTTGGTGTGAGAACCAACATTATTTTGAACAGACACATCTATAAAATTACAATCACAAAGTATTAGAATACCATTGACAATGGCATATAAACGCACAATGTAGTCTTGACATCGATAAAAAGATAAGTGTAGGGAACAACGACAGATAAGGCCGTGTCATGATCTTAACGGGCTAAATCTTCACGGTACAACGCCGTATAGAATAGCAGTGAGTGAATGGGTTCATTCAGCTGAGAGTGCTGGTTTCATGAGGTTTGACCGAGTTTTACAACAGAAGATGGTTCGTCAGGTACAAATATCCGACTCGCTTTGCAGACTTAGAATCCAGAAATACTAATAATTCATCAACAAACCTAGGTAGATTTGTACCGTAGGACATAAGAAAAATAGATATGTGAAGAGAAAGGAACTCTTCAAATGTAAAATACATCACTTGTCGTATCAATGGCGATAGCGACCATATAACAATGTTAGAATCTCATCTTGGAATTCTACTCGCATACAGGCACATATCTGTAGCCTCTTTGCAGAGGACATCACACCTAGATATTACAAAGAGCTTAGCAATTATACCACAGCTTTATTATGTCGACTCTGGGTTATATTCAAGGCCTGGCATCAAAGTAACATTGCAATTCATTGTTCGGCAGGAATCGATTCCCTCTGGTACGAACTGGTCTCAAGCCACCTGTCACCGTGAACAATGAAATTTTGATGATTGATCAGCGATTAATAAAATAGACGGATTGTTAGAATTTCATCCAGCATAATAAAAAACACCAACTGATAAAATAAGGAAAAATTACCTATGTTATGCATATAAGTTAGGTTTGCATTGTAACAAGCGACTAGAATGTTTGAAAGATGCTCAGTACCCAAACCGATAAAACTCAGTTAGCATAAATTAAGACAGTTGGTAAAATTATGTCATAAGATCGATTGTCAACCTAAGCTGGAAAGCATGTTCTATAAAATTGGTTTCATTTATAATTGGCTACTTGACAACTAGTCAAATCAGCTACTCTTTATCGGACGTCAAAACATGCGCTTTGTATGGAGATTTGTACTAAATATTGAGTTGTGACGTCATCAACATTTTCATTACTTTTTATAGTTTAACTTGTTATTAAAAATAGTATTCAAGCTAAAAACTCAATGAAAATGGGAGTTTAGCGTTATTTTCTAACCCTTTTTTTATTGAGTAGATAAAAATAAAATATATTGAATGTAGTCAAATACCCAATTGAGTAGGTACGCCACTCCCTATTATGCTACCGTAGAGTATAATAAGTTTATGGTCTCTCCACATAAGATCCAATCGTACTATTTAATTTATACTTAAGTATTAAAAATGCGAGGACAGAATTAATTAAAAAATGAAAACTACTAACTTTTCAAGGACATAAGGTTTTAACCAATTGTCTTTCGAGTCTTTCAATCACCGCTTTTCAAATCAAAATATTTTAATCAACGCAACACGCTCATGACATGACAGATAAGAAACATTATGAGCGTAGGTACAGCTGATATGGACAGGTTTCGGAACGTCCACAAAGAAAACATGGCCACAGTCATAAGAATGCATTTCATAAAAGCCTAGAGGCATATCACGCAAGCACGACACCACAATGTTCAACCAACCTCGTAACAGGGATTTTATTTGTGTGTGATTTCATCACATAATTTTGTTCCGCCTTTAGTTTCCAAAGATAGTTTCGTTCATTTAAAATACACTGATTAGTAAATACTAGCGAATAATGATAGTAATCGTCAATAAAATAGCTATCGATAGAAGAGATCGACTGGCCATCTGATCGAATTTGTTGAAAATGTTTTTCAGTTCTCGTTTCATATAATTAAATATCCATGTACGACACGGCAAAAACGTATGTATATAGAAAGCGACACTTACAATATGAAGCATGACGAAATACCGTAGGTATAGAATAGAACCGTTCGGTTTAACGTGTATCTGAATCAATACAATTTTAATTGAAACGCCAAGAAAACAAATGTATTGAAATGCCTTATAGGCAGTTATCTTTAAGTTTACTTTCATGCAGTTTTTGTGTAACATACCTTATTTATTAGGTGGTGCTAATACTGCAACAGAATAATGGAACAAAATTGCGTGGGAGAATAGCATGCCGACGCATCAAACCAAATACAAAGATAGCTTGGCTATCAATTATTAATAAAGTATATAGTAATAATATGTATTATTTAGAATATCTGTGAGCATGTTATGCTGCTGTCCAGCATTAGACGTCCATCGGCTGAGAAGATGATGATATGTTATGCTGTATTATTTATAAAGTAATGCATTTTTTGAAAGTATGCAAGTATGCATGATAATTATTATAAAGTACAAACCAAATATATTTATTATTGATTAACAACGAGTGTTGTGTAACAAACAGATACTCGTTATACTGCTCCGATTGCATTGATAAGAAACCTTTGCAAAAATAAAAATGTTGGTGTTTGAAGAAGGCACCAATAATTAACTGAACTTTACAATACCCAACTTTGGGTTACTAAATTCTGGATTGGAATGCCAGAAAGAACAGAGTCATACGATCTTCTGTAAACATCTCTTTGCGCTGCAACTTAAACGGACAGCCTGGATCCCTCCTTATTAAGCATTTATATACAGTTTATATATTATTACGAGCACCGGAACGCCATCCTGATCCAGACAATCTTGTTTTGAATGTAATATTTATTAAAGAGAACCACCCCAACCGGTTCGAGTTAGGATTGCATTATTTAGATTAATATGTGGGTATTGCAAGTAGGTGCCCCACATTTAACGAAGAAACCTTCACGTTTAAAACGGAACTGGTTCAGACGATCCCACGAAGGAATGATTCCTGCGCGAAATCAGGAATGTCTTTAATTGGGTATTTGACTACATTCAATATATTTTATTTTTATCTACTCAATAAAAAAAGGGTTAGAAAATAACGCTAAACTCCCATTTTCATCGAGTTTTTAGCTTGAATACTATTTTTAATAACAAGATAAACTATAAAAAGTAATGAAAATGTTGATGACGTCACAACTCAATATTTAGTACAAATCTTCATACAAAGCGCATGTTTTGACGTCCGATAAAGAGTTGCTGATTTGACTAGTTGTCAAGTAGCCAATTATATTTGGTATTTTACCTCCTCCGTGGAAACGGACGGATCTAGAAACGATGACCAGGTAGCATTCGGTACGCCGGAAAGTTTCAGACATAAAATTTGATGACCATTACAGCATATAAAAAGAAAAAGTTTATGGAAATGGCTTTCTGCGTATATCGATGTAGATTGGGGGCAATTAATGTCCGATAGGTACCGGGACACTTAATGCCCTCCATTCTTTTACCTTGTGTTTGGTTCCCGATGCTAGATGCGACGTGGGATACCGAGCCACCAGGCAGTAGGCACGTGGTCGGCTGGTCGTCGTGGTGTGGCAAGTCATCACAGTATTATGCCACCAGCAGGAGCGTGGACGGCAGGTCAACACGGTACTATGTCTCCAGCAGGAACGTGGACGGCAGCAATCATGATATTGAGCCCCCAGCAGGCACGTGGGCGGCAGGTCACCACGGTATCTTGCGTCCAGCGGGAGCGTGGGCGGCAGGTCATCGTGGTATTGTGTCTCCAGCAGGAGCGTGGGCGACACGTACTGGTAGCGCGTGCGGGGACCGCGCGCCGCACGGTTCCAGCGAGCTAACCGAACACCGGCATGGGAGTGCCCGTACCGGGTCGGTAGCTTGTCCAGTGTCGACTTTACACAGGCAGAAAAATAGCAATGCGATGGCATTACTATTCTTCTTTATATACTACAGTAACCAAACGGTGGGATAATCGTCGAGAGTCGACCCCAGGCCACTTATGTTACCGTACCATAACCTGCTACCTGCTTGGTGAACTGTCGTTACGCACGGACAGCGCAAGCCTGGATATTAAGTCTTGAATGTCTTCGCTTCGTCCGAAGGCGACCTGTTCCTGTAGATAATCATTACAAATACCTTCCTGGACGGGGGAAGAAACAGAAAAAATAATACTACGAACATCTTAGCATTAACGACATACCTACATAGATTGCCATTCAATCACATTAAAACTATGTAGAAAGTGCAGTAGTGCAGTAGTCTCTGCAGTATAACATTTTAACGGTTTTTGCACAGAAATATGCAACCGCCATACATTTAGAATGTATAGAAATGTTCAGCAAACATCACAATACGAACAATCGAAACTGTAATCTATACGTAATATGCTCGACGTCTACTTATCAGATTTCTGCAACAAACGCGTCTTTGTCCACCCTCGAAGACACCATCACTCCCGCGGCACGACGACACGACGACGAAAATACGCACTTTACTATTTAAGGGCACTTTAATGCAATAACTATGCAAATTGAACATTTAACGATCGAAAAACAAATCGATATTAAGAAAAAAGAAATCTAAAATTTTTAATTAAAAATGGCGGTAACGGGAAGTCAGCGCTTTCCGTTACATGTCCGCTCAGTAGGAATTCAAAACGCCAATGAAAATAAAATGGCGGGCACCGGTTTCATGCCGTGCCCCCCACCGCCTGGCTGCTGATTGTGTCCACCAGATGGCGCTTTACTAGGGTAATGTTCGCTCGGAAACGGAAGTCAAGTAAGCCGCTCTCAAATATAATAATAGACCTGGAATAAGGTATAAAAGCTTAATATAAGAAAAAGACAGTTTTTCTTGGAGTTTTGCAAATATTTTTTATGTTGAAGTTAGTGTCCAAATATGGGATAGCATGCAGTCTAGTCATATATCATACTGACATATATGGGCTAAGATGCAGATTTGATAAAATAATACGATGGACAAATTTGGTATTACATTCAATATTGCTTTATTTATTGAATTAAATTAAATAAACCACATAGTCTACACGTCAAACTGAACAACTTTTACTAAAGTAAAGAAGCAAACCTGTCGGAAGAAAAAAAAAACAATCTGCTGTCCCATACCAAACTGCAATACGTACTCGATTTAAACGTATGGGACAGCAGATTTTTTTTTTGTTCTGACAGATTTACTCCCATAGTAAAAGTTGTTCAGTTTGATGGTTAGAGTATGTGGTTTAAAGGTAAATGATACATTTCCTTACATCCTGTATATATGGTATAATTATATACTATTGTTAGTAGGATTACTATGTTTATGAAAAGGAATTTCGCCGGTTGCTGGGATAATGATTGAGACTACGGGACGCCTACCAAATCAAATGTCTCAAACTTAATAATCTCGGCATTATTATTATTATGTTCTCCTAACCTCCTAACCCTTACTGCATGCTATGTCATATTTGGAAAAACCAATTTTACACCTGCTTCTGCATCCAATGCCATATTTGGCATCGACAGTTGATGATAAATATTTCCGAAAATACTTCAGCAATCTTTTTTTCTGATTTATTGTGGATTGCATTAGGGTTTTTCTAAGCCATATATTTTTTTCAACCAAATCAAAAATTCTATGCAGTAAGGGGTTAAACATATACCTAAGGCAAAACATACATATTTCTTTCGTCAGTCATTTCTGTGAATGATGAAGTATCGTAATTTACCCTCTTTTGTGTACTTATTAAAGTTGTTACCTTTTATAATTACGACTTTATGTCACAGGACGATCAGAAAGCGTGGGAAAAATTATAAACTATCGAATAAATCGACGTCAAAATTTGTGTTATGGATTGATTTTGATTTATACACTTACTGAAAATTATGTATAATGGAACTCTTTGGCCCACATTTTTAGTGGTGGTTGGTGTTTCCCACAGTTGAAACCATGTTGAAACCCATGCTTATTTATAAGACTTATCACCAATAATATCTTTAACTACCCGATAAATCTATCCCGGTGAAACAAAACATTTGGTCATTAGAAGATTTTTTTTTTATTAAATTAATAATTTTACAAAACAATTTTATTAAGAGGGCTATCACAGTCCAGTGGCGCCCTCATCACATTAATAAAGATTTCTCAATAAAGAAAGCCTAAATTAAAAAAGTGATGTTGATGTTGAGCACTTTTTTTTAATTTAGGCTTTCTTTATTGAGAAATCTTTTTTAATGTGATGAGGGCGCCACTGGACTGTGATAGCCCTCTTAACGAATTATTAAAAAACATTTTTTTTTTATATTGATGATATCTTTGTTTTTACCGGCCGGCGTAGATTTGTCAAATAATCGCAAGACAGCGTGAATTATTACTGGGTATCTTTATGCAACCGTGTAAAAGTAACAATCCATACGTCAACGTCAGTTTTAATTATCCCAGAATTATGGAAATAATGTTCGTTTTTAAGATCTTCCTGCGACCTGTATATTGAAAGAATTTAGGTTTGCCGTATATAATTATAATTTACCTTAGACCATTTAAATATGGACGAGTTACGCATGTATTTCTACGAACAAACTTTTCTGACACTTTTTGCGGGGGACGAGGTAACATGAAATACGCAACTTTAGATTTTATTCCGTTACTTTGGAGCTTTAGAGTCTAATTTTGAATACCAAAAATCATAATAAATAGTCTCGTGTGAACTCCAAATAAGACTAGTTGTTCCACAATTATAGGCTGTCTCGTTTAGTGATAATGATAAGGTATAAAATTGTATGTACATTTACATGGTCATTTGATCTTGTACCTTGGCAGAGGGGAATGCTAACGAACGTAAGGCAGGTCCCTATTTAAATGGTCTAAGTAATTTACGTATTCAATATAATATAATCAGTTAATCATTGTTTAAATAAAAAAACAGAGTATTTGAGTCGGGCAGGGCCGTACTCTAAGAGACACTAAATACTGTAAGAATGAGAATACTTTTTTAATGTTTAGATAACAATCGATATAGCAATGATGATCCTATGCGATTTTAGAAAAGGGGAGTTGACTGTATAGAATATACAGGCTGTTTGGTGCATCGTTGGCCAAATTGAATTGGTGGATAGGAGGGGTCTTTTGCTATCTTGCCACGCCCCCAAAAAAATTCCGCGTCATGGATTTTTCTAGGCAAATTTTTTAAAGTTTTTCTCAAAAAAGTTCGAAAGTCAGCATTTAAGCATGAATAAAAAAAAATTGTGAGTAAAACCTCCAAATTTTTATTTTATTTGAATATCTGATGTTTTACGATTCTTTCAAAATTAAAATTACATGGATGCGACTTCTAGTTTTTATTTATTGACCTTAACTTTTTTTGGAAGAGAAAAAATAAAATTTTAAACTCAACCGTGAATTACAATTACAATAATAAAAAAAAACCGCTTGAGTTCTTCAGATTTTTTAAAAACTTCTCTAGTCTATCCTCTTTCAAACGATATGCCATATGCCATGAAATCCTTCCTCTAACTTAGTTTATTTAATAATTTTGCGTGTCGGGGCGCGTTCGACCGATATTCGATATGCAGGAAAAAAAACTAAAAACAAACGCGTAGTAGCTCGAAATTGCATCTCCCTCTTGCGCAGTGAACTCTGATTGTCATCTCTTTCTTACATAGGGTTCTAACTTACCTAGGACATGAAATAAAAAATAAATTATTAATAATCACATTATTATTTAAATAAAAATTCAAAATTACAAATCTTGCTTAAGAAAAGAAGAACTTTAGCGCTATTAGTTTTTTTTAAATTGTAATTCAAACTTGAGTTCAAAATTTTATTTTTACTCAAAAAAAAAGTTAAGGTCCATAAAAAAAACTAGAAGTCGCATCCATGTAATTTTAGTTTTGAATGAAACGTACAACATTAGACATTCAAATAAAATAAAAACGAAACGAAAACTAAAAGCCATTCAGAACGGCGGTCATCATTATTATAAACAGAAAAAAATAAGGCTTTTTTTTAAAAACCTTCCACATCTCCAGAAGTCCGGATTCAAAAGTCGAAATTACTAGTAAAATAGACAAATCGTCCAAAAAGCAGTAGCAAAACGCAACCACGACAGCTATTTTCATCTAATATTATCACTGAGGTATTTTTGGTCGTTACAGAACGTATTTGGCTTGGTTGAACTGATAGTGTGTGTGATTTCGTTTTCTTCCATTATCATAATATGGTACAGTTATCGTGAATTTTCATCAAAATAAACACAATGAATGCGTAGAAGATTGAGTGGCCTATCTAATAAGAAAGATTATGAGTTTCACACACTTGATACAAAAGGAAATACCTTTCCCCCAACTTCTACAGATTACAACCAATTTACATTTTTGTTAGTTTTGTTTCACTCTACACGTATTGTATTACTAAGTTTCATTCATGTATGGAACCTCTATGTCTGGGTCTCAAATTATATGGCCTTCTGCCAAAGTTCTTTGGTGGTTGTACTTAAATCTTTTTTTTTATTCAAGCTTAAATGCTGACCTTTGGAGTTTTTTGAGAAAAACCTTAAAAAATTGCCTAAAAAAATCCATGATGCGGAAATTTTTTTGGGGGCGTGGCAAGATAGCAATAGACCCTTCCTATCCACCAATTCAATTGGTCCAACGATGCACCAAACACCCTGTATTTTAGTTTTATCTTCTCAGTAAAAAAAAACCGGTCAAGTGCGAGTCAGGCTACTCGCGCACCGAGGGTTCCGTCCACACCACCTCACAAGATAATAACTTAGAAAAAAAATTGTTTTCTAAATAAAGCCGGCCAAGTGTGAGTCGGTCTCGCGCTAAAGGTCCTGGAGATAACAAAATTTTGTTGTAAGAATATGTTGTGTGATGGTATCGTACCCACGGAACCCTCGGTGCGCGATTACCCCGACTCGCACTTGACCGGCTTTATTTAGATACCTATTTCAAGTTGAGAAAAAATAGTTGTAGAGGCTTCTCACATGTATTTAATTTTAACGTGTGCTAAAGGCAGCTACATCTACCAATCCATATTCAGCTAACTTTTAAAATGTACCTACTTACAGAATTGTGCGTTTATTCTTCGGATGCCGGTTAAAGGTTACGACCGTTACGAAACATACCGGCATCCTAAGAATAATGACGAAATTCCTGAAGAGGCCTGTCTCACTCCACTCGCCAAGACGAGAAACACATATAAATTAAATGATTCTAATAATTTTTGTTGGTAGTAGGTACTAGTATTTATTCTGTGCCGTTAGTGCGTTTTTGCTTCAATTACGTATCAAGTACGACCCTGTACGATTGACTATTTTCCTGTATTTGCTTTGCTAGGTTAATTTCCAATGATCTCAATGGTGCACAGTATTCATTATCAGACATCAGGTCTTGCATCAGCCATCGTTATAAGATAATTGTAGGCCATGTTTATTTTTGTATATGGATGTTAAAATATATTTAATGTATTAATTTAACTATGTAATATGACTATAATCATTCGTGTTGAGCGAGACATGTTGTTTAAATTTAATAATTGTATTCAATTGCACTAGGGTTGTTGTTAAAACCATCCTTTCTTGATCTACAGCGGTGTAAGGTCTTTTAAATGTAAAACTCATGAGGGCCATTCAAAAATGATGTACTTAGTTAATTATGTTTACGTCATGTTTCTGTATTGTGTAGAATTTATTGGTATCTATTTATTTTCTTTTTCTATAAAATATCTCCAAAACTAAAGATCACTTGCTGTCTTTTTCCAGAAACAGATTTTTAATGAGTTTTACGTGTATTAATTATTTTCGGTGTTATTTTGAGGATGTTTTAAGAAAGTCCTATTGGAATTGAAAATACAACGTGTTAATAAATAAGCGCAAAACCTCGTACACCCCAAATGATTTATAAAAGAATTTCATTCATAAAATAAATTAATTAATTTTATTTATTCAATTAAAAGTTAGCAATGAATGAAGAAAGCGCTAGCGTGCTCATGGATACATTTTAAGTATCTTGGTTTGGTAGTAAGTAGGCTTAGTGTATCGTGCGGTGGGTTGAAATCGAGTTCAATAAATTTTAAAATTTACAAACGAAGTATTTCATGTTTTGAATAAATTTTAGTAGGTATAAATCCTTAAGTGGGAGTTACAAGTCATGATAAAGTTTGGCCCCGTCGCGGTAATTATCCTTTAGGTTGTTCTTAATTAAAAAAAATCGACTAGTTGAAATGTTTTTTTTTTCCAAAATTTAATATTTTTATTACAACTCAGAAACACTGAGTGCTAGTCTTTCCAGAAATTGATATCTACGATTCTTTCGAGCCGTGGCAAAAACGACATCGGAGCCCCTTCCCTCCATGGGCGTATTTACGACCTAAAATCTGGAACGAGCAAAGCAAGCTCGAGATTTTACTTCACTATCAAATCATACAGGATTGAAAACCTAGAGTGAGCAAAGCGAGCTCGAAATTTCACTGATTTCTGGATCGAGCGATGCTAAGTCAGTTCGAGATTTTACTGTATATGATGAAATCAGTGTAATAAGATTTAAATCCTGGAGCGAGCCAAGCGAGCTCGAGTTTTTTTCGACCTAAAATCTGGAACGAACAAAGCAAGCTAAAGATTAAATTAAACGAATAGAGCGAGCGAAGCGAGCTCGAGATTTTACTGAATTCTGGAGTGAGCGTAGTAAGCTCGAGATTTTAGTGCAATGTGTGTAGCCAGGAGCGAGCGAAGCGAGCGGTTTTGCTTCATTATAACTCGATTTTTTCAGCTCATGCCGAAATCGAGGCGTTTGATCTACACTAATATTATAAAGAGGAAAGATTTGTACCTATTTTTGTATGTTTGTAATGAATAGGCTCAAAAAGTACTGGGCCGATTAAAAAAATTCTTTCACCATTAGAAAGCTGCATTCACCCTTAGTAACATAGGCTATATTTATTGCTAGAAAAGATTAGACGTCCACCCGTGCGAAGCCGGGACGGGCCGCTAGTGTATTATATTAAACAAATAGCTGAAATGAGCTTATGCTTATGATTTCGCTACATAATAACTCGATTGTAGAGCTAATCTTGAAATAGAGTAGGTGAGTATATTGATGTATAAAATAAAACCGGAGCGAACGAATAGAGTTTTATAATTATGACTGGGCTGGAGCAACACAAGAACTCAGTCTCAAAGCACAGAAAGCTATAAAAAAACCAAGCGAGCGAAACAAGTTCGGATTTTCAAAGTATATTCTAACCACATTTACTTTTCCAGAAATTTGACATGAGAAACGAAACACAAGAAAATAATATTGTCTTTATTTACATTCGACAACAATGAAAACGGGTCACCACGAGTCATCAACAACATAAACCTTAATATCTCGGAAACTAAGAATGATAGCTTATTCAAATAAAAATTATTTTATAGAAAATTTAATACCACTACTTAAATTAATAAAATTTCTGGTTGCTATGAAGTAGTGCCAGTAAAACAGGCTAACACCTAAAACATGATTTTATGAAAATATATTTTTTTGTATTCAACATTTGTTATTGTGTTATAGTGTTATAATGGTAATTTTATCACTCACATGCACTAAAATATGGGGAAATGTTATATCTGTGATAAAAAATTGTTATTTTCAATTTTTGGTCTGCGATAGAATTGACGCATTTGTATTTATGTATTTTAATTAAGTCAAACAAATGAAAACTAAAAATGTTATCAATTAATTTAAGAAGTATTAAATAATCTATGAAATACTTTTTATTTGAATAAGCTATCATTCTTAGTTACCGAGATATTAAGGTATGTTGGTGACCCGTTTTCATTGTTGTCGAGTGTATTATTATAGATGTCCATGTAGATGTCTTTTATTTTTAGTAAGTGATTAATTTGATTTCTGGGGTCTGCCAGAAGGATTCTGCTCCCCTTGCATATGCATCCAATGAGTCTATGTTTCGCGATACAATCATAACCAGGAGAGCGACCGAAGCGAGCTCGAGTTTTTACTGCTATACATTTAGGTCGAAAATCCCGAGCAAGCGGAGTTAGATCGAGATTTTACTACTAGGTCATTGCAATACAATAAAAAACGAGGAGCAACCGAAGTAAGCTCGAGAATTTACTGAAGTAGGTATAATAATTAATGAGATTATTGCATTATGATTTAGAACCAAGAGCGAGCGGAGCTCAGCGAGAGATAAAATCGTTTAATATCATCCTGAAGAACCGATATCAACATATACAAACTTTATCATGGAAAGTAACTCCCGTGACCTTTTTGTATGGAGATTCATACCTACTATTAATCTATGATGAAAACGTGATAAATCGATTCTGTTCTCGATTCTAAACAAACATTTTTCTAGTTTTGCGTTTATTCATTAACACGTAGCATATTTGAAACGCTGCGCTGATGAAACGATATACTCTTGTCGCTAGACACGTTATAAAGTGACTGGTATATCTATTAATTGAATGTGCAGAAGTGCGATTTTTGAAAATCATACGAGCGAATTGGCAGTAGAAAGATGCACAATCTCCATAGTAATTTTGACATTTTCTACTGCCAAGTCGCTCGTATGATTTTCAAAAATCGCACTTCAGGTTGTTTACAAACTACTGGTATGAACACTGGCATTTGATTCTTAAATCGACCTTTAACTTATAGTAGGTACCTAAGATTGCGCGACTGACCCGTGGGGCATAGACGTTGGGGGAGGGGGAGGCGCGGTACTTAGTCATTTTACGGTTTGAGCCGGGACTAATTAATAATTGTTTTTTTTTTCGTATATTATGTAAGATCCAATTTGAGCATTTGAGCAAGTGTACGAAAATAAAATCGTCAGCAACGGCCCCAAATTTAAAATTTAGCATTTATCTCGTTCTAAAATAACTTATGATTTTTTTTTCACAATTTAAGGCTTTACCATTATACATACCTACTTCAAACATGGTGTTATTATTTTTGTCTTCTTAGAAGGCTTTGAAAAATACGTTAGTATTTTCTAATGAATACCTCATTTTTAAAATTTCAATGCCTATTGCTCAAAAATAATTTATATTGTTAAATCTAATTAAAATGAGAGCATTGGTGATAATATTATTAAGTTAAAAGCCTTCTGGGAGACAATTTCGATTTCTATGTTGCATAGCGATTTTTTTAAATATGTTTTCAGATAGTTTTTTTGACACTAAATGGTGCCGGCTACAGTTTCAAAGTTCCATTCATAATCACTCCCCACCCCTTTGTAGTATTTCAATAAGAGTCTTGACTTCAGACAACAAGTATTTATTTAGACTTTTACAAACAAATAGGTAGTAAGGTAAACGGCGCCAGCGGCCATGACATAACAGAACTAACAATAGTGATGTGCTTACAAACTAGTGATGGGACTACCTCACAACACCCTTCTAACAAAGCTCCGTAAAATGACTGGGCTAGGGTGCCGGGTGGTGTAGCCGGAGAAGAGAAGCGCGCGCCGCTGAAAGGTAGTTGCACGTCTCCCCCACCCCCACGGGTGTGCCCTAGGGGAGGGTCGCGCGTGAACTCTTCTAACTATACCTAATATTTTGCAAAAACAAGTCCAAAATGTCTCACTTAAACTACTGGGGTCTAAAACATGTCTAAAACAATGGACAGAATGTTTTGTGTCGTATGCAGGAACTATGTTATAATTAAATAAAACCGGTCAAGAGCGAGTCGGGCTACTCGCGCACCGAGGGTTCCGTACCACACCACCACAGAACACAACATTATTAACTTAAAAAAAAACTTTTTTGTCCGGGACCTTTAGCGCGAGACCGACTCACACTTGGCCGGTTTTTAGTATTTGTTGTTATTCTGTAGAGTTTGCTTTATAAGCACACTAAGTTTGACGCTTGTATGTATTACCGTTTTTACTATAGAGCGTGAAGAAAAAACGTTGATAAAAACTAGTTTCTTGTTGAAAACCCCCCTTAATTTTTAACTTTCTGCCATTTTTATTATTTGTTAACAAATCCGCCGCAATAACGCATAATCTGAGAAAATTTCAACTATCTAGCTATTACGGTTCAAAAGTTACAGCCCTAAATAGGTAGGACAGACGGACGGACGGACGGACGGACGGACAACGTACGCTTAGTAATAGGGTCCCGTTTTCACCCTTTGGGTACGGAACCCTAAAAAGCAGATTGAACCACTAAAATCGGGTTTAAGTTAGTGAAGCCTACTTATCTATGATTTGTCATTTTTTCACCCTATGTAAAAAGTAAGATATTGAATAGTAATAGTAGTACAAATTACAATCATAGTCACGCTTTCTGCAACTCGGCTGGTTTCCTGGCAATAATGATCAAAGGAATAACCATTTTAACAGAATCCTGGGGTGCGATTTTTGATAGTCACACGATCAAAATCGTACTGGAGTGCGATTTTTGAAACTCATTCCTTGAAGATGTCAAAATTACTATGCAGATATGCATGTTTCTACTGCTGATTTGACTTTCAAAAATCATACTCCAGGAGTGCGATTTTTCAAAGTCAAATCAGCAGTAGAAAGATGCATATCTCCATAGTAATTTGTACATTTTAACTGCTGAGTTCAACGTATAAGATTCAAAAATCGCACTCCTGATTTGATCATTCCGATTTGAACGTGTGATCAAATCAGCACGGCTAGCATGCCACCCACGACAAAGTGTTTAAACGAGAAAACCGTCATGCGCGCTCTCTTTGGCATACGTAAAATAATAAAGATGGAGGCCCATCTCGATTTTTGTCGTTTTCTCGGGGGTGGCATGCTAGGCCTATTGCAGTAGAAAATATTGAGATTTATGAGATTATGCATCATTCTTCGAAGGAAACATTTTTTTACAACAAATTTTACTTGTCTTCCATTTAAGATGGTATGCTCTTTCGTTCCTGGGAGGTCGAGGCCAACAAAAGATTCCTTATTGTTTTATTACTTCGGGATTTAAGAGACAAATGTTTCTTCAAACTTAGATTAAATCAGAAACAGAAGATGTGGCCCACACGCGTTAACAAATGTATTTGTGCCGAATTAAATCTACAGGTATTTAGCAAGTTGTTATATGCAGCTCTAACCGCTCGGTAAGCGGTTGGAGCTGCATCTGACTCTTTTTGGTTTCATCTATGACCTACTAAAAATAATAAATACACGTTTTAATCGCCAGTCATTAGAATACCAGTGCATAGTTTTATATCGTATTATTTTTACTTACGAAACATTATTTCTACATTTGTATATTTAATTAATTAATTATCTGTTCATGCGGCGTGTTACTCGATCTTCGAACGTGAATACGCTAAATTGTTGATGCAAATTTTAAATGTAACTATGATTTACTTTCAAATAAATATGTGCAATTTAGAAAATGTTTCTGATTTTATTTGATGGTATTGCGATAAAATTAATTACTTAAACACAGGGCCGTAGCTAGGGGGGGGGGGGGGGGGGCATCGTGGGGCAATGCCCTACCTTAAAATTCCAATGCCCTACCTTAAAAATTACCAAACCATTTTTATAGTCTTTACTAATAATATAGGCAAGTGGGGCAAATTACCTTACAAAGTTGACGTTACTCTCCCACTCCAACTCCGACTTTAGTCAAATGTTTGGAACTGGCAGAATTTTGGTTACAACAAAGTTAAAGTGTTGTGAAATGTCGGTCTTGGGTCTTGGTTTGCTCCCTCCAGCCTTTGAAGGGTGTTTTAAGTGAACTCGGATTGCCACTATTTTGAGCCTTGGTGAGTGAAATTTCGAGCTCGCTCACTCTCTCCAGCGTTTAAATGGTGTTATGAGCATAGAAAAGCTAATGGAACCCATACCAACACCGGTTTGAGTGTTGTAGTGTGAAATTTCGAGCTCGCTACGTTAGGTCCAGCCTATGATCCCTTGGTCTACGACGCCTTGGATCCCTTGGTCTTGGTCTATCGACCCCTAAGGTCCCTTTTACCTTAAACAGTTTTTAAAACGTGTTATCATGTAATTGGCGCTGTATAATTTAAATGTTGTTGTATTAGAAATTAAGTAATCTGCTGTTTGATGACTAATATAGATAAATTAAATTAAATGATATTACAAATACAAATATATTTATTCAAGAAATTGGGTTCGGATACATGAGGTATGAGTGATGTGCTGGGCATATTGTCAGCGTAGGTAGACTAATGGAACTTATACCAACACCGTTTTGAGTCATGTAGTGTGAAATTTCGAGGTCGCTTCGCTCGCTCCAGCCTATGATATTAATGTGTAAGGAGGCTAATGGAACTCACACCAACACTGTTGAGTCTTGTAGTGTGAAATTTCGAGCTTGCTTCGCTCGCTCCAGCTTATGCCATTATGAGCGTAGATAGGCTAATGGAACTCATACCAACACCGTTTTGACTCTTCTAGTGTGAAATGTTGAGCCCGCTTCGTTCGCTCCTCCCTATGATATTGTGAGTGTAGGTGGCCAGTGGAACACATGCCAACACCGTTTTGAGTCTTGTATTGTGAAATTTCGAGCTCGCTTCGCTCGCTCCAGACTATAATATTATGAGCGTAGGTAAGCTAATGGAACTCATACCAACACCGTTTTGACTCTTCTAGTGTGAAATTTTGAGCCCGCTTCGTTCGCTCCTGCCTATGATATTGTGAGTGTAGGTGGCCAGTGGAACACATGCCAACACCGTTTTGAGTCTTGTATTGTGAAATTTCGAGCTCGCTTCGCTCGCTCCAGACTATAATATTATGAGCGTAGGTAGGCTAATGGAACTCATATCAATACTGTTTTGAGTCTTGTTGTGTGAAATTTCGAGGTCGCTTCGCTCGCTCCAGACTTTTAATGGTGTTTTGGGAGTAAGTAGGCTAATAGAACTCAGTATCACCATAGTTTTGAGCCTTTCATGGGGAGAAAATTTCACAGACACTGAATTATGTTATTCATTAAAAAAACTAGCCATTTGCTTCCGCCCTACCTTAAAAGTCCTATGCCCTACCTTCAATCCAGTTCTAGCTACGGCCCTGCTTAAACAGGGTATGTAATTAAACTTATCGTATGGTTAAACAAAAACGTGTGACCCCAGCAGTTAGTGCTAAAGCAGGCACTTAGTCGAGTCGATGGAGGGCTAAAAATGCTATGACCCCCGAACCCAATTACTTTGAGTAAACTTTTATGAAACCTTCTGCATTATGTTAGTTACATTATAAACGAAAATGTTTACCCGTTTTTTTTTGCCGCTCTCCATTATTCCGAGGGTTCCGTACCACCAAACATTACATAGTATTTTTTAACAAGGACAGTATGGGGAAGTCCACAACCACAGGAGATACAGGGAAATTGTCTTAGGAACCCATAGGTCTTTTTTTGTTAACACAATTTTGGCATAATAAATTTTTGGTCAAGCGTGAGTTGTCCATAAATGTGAAACGTAAATGTGACTTTTTTTTATGCTGTTCGACCCAGTTTTATGTAGTAAAAAATCGGGATAGCATAAGTTGGTCAAATTTAATAAAATAATTTTTCATACAATTTTGAGCGATCCAGACGCCCCCTTGCCGATTTTTATTATTTGTTGTTTTACTTTGAAGTATGCACTATAATCACACGAAGTTTGATTCTTGTATGTATTTCCGTTTTAAAGATAGAGCAAAATAAAAAAGGTTGAAAAAAAAACACGTGTAGGTATGGTGACACCCCCAAATGTTTTACTTTTAGTATTTTTTATTATTGGATAATAAACACAAAATAATAACACATATTCTGTGAAAATTTTAACTGGCTACCTATTACGGTTCAAAAGATACAGCGACTCCAATAAGAAACGTATTTTTTTATTTTGCTCTCTCGTTAAAACGGTATTGCATGCAAGCATCAAACTTGGTGTGATTATAGTGAATACTTTAAAGTAATAAAACAAATAATAAAAATTGGCCAAGTGTGTATCGGGCTTGCGCTAAATTGTATGAAAAATTATTTCATTAAATTTGACCAACTTATGCTGTCCCGATTTTTTACTTCCCATACTATGAAATGATCCTTACATAAAACTGGGTCGAACAGCATAAAAAAAAGGTTGTAATTTTTTTTCACATTTATGGACAACTCACGCTTGACCAAAAATTTATTATGCCAAAGTTGTGTTCACAAAAAAAGACCTATGGGTGCCTAAGACAATTTCCCTGTATCTCCTGTGGTTGTGGACTTCCCCATACTGTCCTTGTTAAAAAATATTATGTAATGTTTGGTGGTACGGAACCCTCGGAATAATGGAGTGCGGCCATAGATATATTGTAGGTATAATATATCTATGAGTGCGGCAAAAAAAAAGGGTAAACATTTTCGTTTATAATGTAACTAACATAATGCAGAAGGTTTCATAAAAGTTTACTCAAAGTAATTGGGTTCCGAGGTGAAAACCTCCATCGACACCACTAACTTCACTCTCGCGAAAAATTCTCGGAGAATTTTTCAAGGAAAATTACTACGGCTTATGACCCCGCAGGACGAGAAGTACAATCGGGAAGTACCATCAATGGTACAGTTGGCACTAAGTGGTGCCAGTAGTACCATTAATGGTACAATTGGCCCGCAGGACCAGAAGTACAATCGGGAAGTACCATCAATGGTACAGTTGGCACTAAGTGGTGCCAGTAGTACCATTAATGGTACAATTGGCACTAGATCGTGCCAGTAGTACCATCAATGGTACAACTGGCACTTAATACTCGTAGGACTTAAAGCCGGGTATTCATTTGGCAAAATTTGTTTATAGACACTGTTTATATACATGTTTCACGATGTTTCATCATCTCTGTAAACATGTTTATAAACACGATGATGAAACAGTGTTTACGGTAAACATGTTTATAAACAAATGTTGCCAAATGAATACCCGGCTTTATTTGCATTCAATGCACTCCACAAAGACTTCATTCGTAGAAACTCTTCAAACTCGAGGGGGGTTCCGAGTGCCACTTGTACCATTGACCAGCAGTATCATTAGTACTATTACGTAATGGTACTAATGATACAATACAGTGCCAACTGTACCATTGATGGTACTTCCCGATTGTACTTCTGGTCCGGCGGGCTTATGACGACGCCACGAGAACAATGAAGGGCGAACAACGCACTAACTAACACCGTCTCTACAGGCCCTGTACCCGGACTTTCGATGTTCGACATATCGCCACTGTTTCGGTCCGTACTTCATTGTAATAGAGTTGATATTGGAATGAAAACGTTCACGCAATTGCGAAGTTCGAATGTGCAGGTAGAGGCCCAGAAATTAAAGCCGCGCGATGATTAAGCTACAGATCGATGACGATGGCTTCATAAAAGTGGCCGCTGTCGGCGCACTCGCACGCGCACATAGTGCGCGTTAGAGGTCGGACGTACGGAAAGGTGCGACACTAAGCCGGGGTATATGTTACCTCATCTGTTCCTACGACTTGTATTAAAATAATGCGCATAGTGTACTATCTATCAGTTTAAAATAACAATGTGCAATTGTGCATGACCTTGAAGGGCCGTTGGATAACTTCACTCGGTTGACAAAGGAATGTAGATTCTATGCTAAGGAAATAATCATTTGAATGACTCGAGTGAAGTTCGTGTGATTGAGTGACGTAACATTTGCGAGCGAGGTCATGCCCATTGTTATTTTAAACTGATAGTAAGTGCCCCGCACACCGCGCGAGCATAGACCCTCCCCGCGACTGCTTGCTGAGCGGAACCGCTACGTCAACTTCGAGCGTATCGCATATGGCTTGATCACTGATTATTGATTATTTTTAAAATTTCAATGCCTATTTTAATGCAAAAAAAGAATTATATCTACACTAATATTATAAAGAGGAAAGATTTGTACCTATTTTTGTATGTTTGTAATGAATAGGCTCAAAAAGTACTGGGCCGATTTAAAAAATTCTTTCACCATTAGAAAGCTGCATTCACCCTGAGTAACATAGGCTATATTTATTGCTAGAAAAGATTAGACGTCCACCCGTGCGAAGCCGGGACGGCCGCTAGTTGTTAAATATAATTAAAATGGCTTAAAACCTTAAGGCGGCTACTCCCAGTTTTACGGTAAAATTGGGTAGCTTTGTAACCATTTTATTCATTAACTATGGCATTTTTTAAGCTGAAAAAAGAACTGAACAGTCTAGACAATATGAGAAGTGATGTGGTTTTTCTAGAAATCGATTTTAATGAATAAAACCGAAGAAAAGTGAATCTAAAGTCACCCCTTTTTTGTCCAGTTGTAACCATTTTACTCTTACATTTTTGATCGGAAGTAAATGAAAATTTACAATATTCTTCAAAATACAATATAGAATGATGTGGTTTTCTTACTTTTTCGAAATTGATAAAAATTTATACCAAATTTCAAAAATTACTGCTAAATTCCTGTCGTATTCATACCGGCACCCCCGCTCTCGTCCATATAGTCAGAGCGGGGCGAGGCCTCTTGCTAAACAGACCTGTACTTCGTCGAGACAAAATTATATTTCGAAATTTTAATTATTTTGTTTGAAATATAGAAAAAGAATACACAGAGCGGTCCGAGGGACTTTCGTTTGCAAAATATGAGGGTTTCACTTCTGTTATCTTTTGCTTCGTAAATATAAGAATCTTTGTAGGTACCCATTTTTAATCAATTTTTTTACAACACTTTTTATTAAAAAACATAATAGAATAATCTGTGGGTATACGCATATGCTCACGACTATATTCCCCGAGCGGGTAGTCACAGATATTCTGAAACTTCAGAACATCCACGTTTCACTAGTAGTACCGAAACTCTGTCCAGTGTGACGGGGAGTGAGCCCGTCGCCACTTGTAATGGACAGTAGGATACATGCCTCGAAATTGAAGCATGCAGGTTTCCTCACGATGTTTTCCTTCACCGAAAAGCCAGTGGTGTTACAAATCGTACATAAATTCCGAAAAACTCATTGGTACGAGTTGGCCTGGACGGGGATCGAACCATCGCCTCCTGCACGACAGGCAAGGTTACTCGCCACTGGACCACCAATCTATAGGACCTATGATATATTATACCCGGATATATTATAGTACCTATACTACATTTATAGTCTAGTAAAAATACGGTTTTAAGATTGCATTAAAGACACTGTAGTAGGTACTTTTATTTCATTATAGACTTTTGTCGAGATTTCGTGGTAAATAAAGGGACACTGAGAAATACCTTAAAATTGATATAAATGTCGAAAGGACATTCACATTTCTGAAGATGTTACTTCCTGCAGACCCGAAACGACCGTTAATTTAAGGTAGATTTTGTACAAATAAACAGTAAATAATTTAGTTTTGAGGTAATAATTTTTTTTACAAAATATTAAATACCTAAGTATCTACTCAAAATAACGTAATAAATTGGGAATCATTGGCCTCGATTCGGAGTGTACCACGACTAAACTAAACTAAATGTATTCCTGTCACTTTCTAAAATAAGATTAAGAAAAGAGACAGAAAACCAACAGCTGACTTTAGTGCTGTCAAAGTGACGTTAAACGCCCAAAAACGACTTAAATAAGATGGCGTACATTATGATGGCATCTTATTTTGCGCATTTAACGTCACTTT
This sequence comes from Agonopterix subpropinquella, assembly GCA_922987775.1. NCBI lineage: Eukaryota > Metazoa > Arthropoda > Insecta > Lepidoptera > Depressariidae > Agonopterix > Agonopterix subpropinquella. The sequence continues at coordinate 30,418,051 of OV277693.1, forward strand.
GACAGCACTAAAGTCAGCTGTTGGTTTTCTGTCTCTTTTCTTAATCTTATTTTAGAAAGTGACAGGAATACATTTAGTTTAGTTTAGTCGTGGTACACTCCGAATCGAGGCCATTATGAATATGTGTTTTTCAGGTTCTATTATATTAATATTCTAAATTGTAACCCAAAGTGCAATGAATGCAACCTATTCCATACAACAAAGATCAACAATCCATAGATTTATCCGCTTTTTAATTCAAAAATTACTAAAGGATGACTGTGATAATTTATGCTTCATTTGCCATGACAATTATAATAGGAATTTATGAAATAAAATTTGTAGGTAGGTCTTATATATTTTTTTTACAGCAACATAATTTTTCAACGTGGGAACATTGAATTATTTTATTATGTACTACGTTACGTACTAGAAGTAACACGACCAAAGAGTACTTTATTATAACCGGAAAAACACGACAAAGAAACGTCGCGTCGTACGCCGCATACGGGTAGTAGGCCAGACAATTTACTATATTTCGTATGGAGGAGTGGGAAGTAATTATGGATTTGACTTTTAAACCGTAATCGACACCATTTAGTGACCACAAGATGAATGAAAAAAAATTTAAGATACTTAAATCTCGCTGTGCGATTATACAGGGTGTAAGAAAACACCCTAGTAATACTTAAGGAGGAGCTTTTAGACCATCGAACTGTACAACTTTCACTATGGAGCCAACGTCGAGAAAAAAAAATCTGCCGTCCCTTATATTTGAGTCTAGTAAGTACTATAGTTTTGTATGAGACATGATATTTTAACTGAAGCCGTGTTGGTCCAGTGGCCTTGCCTGCCATACAGGAGGCGATGGTTCGATCCCCGTCCAGGCCGACTCGTATCAATGAGTTTTTCGGAATCTATGTACGATTTCTAATTCTACTGGCTTTTCGGTGAAGGAAACCATCGTGAGGAAACCTGTATGCTTCCATTTCGAGGCATGTATTGTACCTACTGTCCATTAAAAGTGGCGACGGGCTCACTTCCCGCCACACTGGACAGAGTTTCGGTACTACTAGTGAAACGTGGATGTCCTGTAGTTTCAGAATATCTCTGACTACCCCCTCGGGGAATAAAGTCGTGAGCATATGCATGCATGATATTTTATCTTGAGACAGAAGCATTATAAGTATCGATTTATTTTTTATGCGAGTTTTTTTCCACCTATCCTACGACGCCTCACTCGACGTAAAAAAAACTTTTTTCCATCCCCTCTTTCGTTGTATGGGAGGGGCCAACAAAAATTTTGGGTTTTGGGTTACTTACTGTTATCTATCTTCATTCCAAATTTCGTTTAAATAGGTGCAAGTGAGTCATTGAGGCGGGGCATACAGACAGACAGATAGAATGCACGAAAGTATAAGGGTTCCTTGTTTGACTACGGATCGGAGGATGGGTCTGAGCAGTGGTGTCGCGTCAGAAGACCGTTCACAGGCTGCTGAACTCTGCTACACCGGCTGGCTGGTTTTGGAGGCTAGCGGGATCCGAAGCACGGTGCTCCGCTGGCCGACCGCAGGAAGTAGGGGGCCCAATTAGCGGGAAAGCCACCCGTGAAAGGCTGCCCCGCCACCTAGCGAAAAATCCCGGGTTGCTCCACCATGCCGGTTGGCGACCGGATGGGAGAAGTTGGTGGGCAATCCCGGGGGGTTCGGGCGTCCCCGCGGTCTCCAACCCAGCTATCTTAATGTGTGGCAGACTTCAGTATACTATCTGGCTCGATTGATGCGACTTCTCGCTCAACTACCGTCCTCCTGCCTATTCGCTCTTCGAAAAAAACGATGAAAGGTTCTAAAAGGAAGAAAGTTAAACAGCGGTTGCACGTTCTCCCTTTAAAAGTGCACCTCTGAAATATCCGCGGATTGCACTCAAATCTCGTAGCAGTCCACCACCACCTAGAGACTGAAAAACCACAACTGCTGTTTCTCACCGAGACGCAGATCAGATGTCCGGCAGACGCGGCGTACCTCAGCTACCCTGGGTACTCTCTGGAGCATAGGTTCGTTCCGCACGCCGGACTCTGTGTGTACGCTCGCGATGAAATCTGCATCAAGCGTCTCAAAAACCTTGAAGACCCTTCTTTCTCAGTATTGTGGATACTGGTGGAAACAGGTGTCGAACAAATTGTTTACGCCAGTGTCTGCCGTTCGCACAGTGGAGATCAGGAGACAACTAGGTTGTTCGACTATCTTGGAGAGGCGGTTGAGGAGGCTCAGCTGAGGTATCCTGTGGCGCAACTGACCCTTCTGGTTGACTTTAATGCTCACCATCAAGAATGGCTGTTCAGTGTCAGCCACTTTATTTCTGCTGCATATAAACGTCATGCTTGTGCCCGGAACCTTTGGGTATGCAGACGACAGCACTGTTGCTGACAGATATCTGTCCGGTGCAGGGGTCAAATTGGACGTTACTCAGTCTTGTCGAGAGGCCATGGTGCAGCGAATAAACTTGGCCCTTGAATCTGTGTCCGACTGGGGTGATACTAATCGGGTCAGTTTCAACGCAAGCAAAACACAGGCGTGCCTTTTCTCCACAAAACGGAGTCCCTTCGCTTTGACTCCGACTTCCCGAAATGTGTCCATACCGATAGCTGATCACCTGGAGCTCCTTGGCATTAACATATCGTCCGATCTGAATTTCGGACGGTACATTGAGTCCATGGCGAAAACCGCAGCGAAAAAACTGGGCGTCCTCTCGAAGGTCAGACGGTACTTTACTCCGGGACAGGTTCTACAACTTTATCAAGCACAAGTCCGATCGTGTATGGAGTACTGCTGCCATCTCTGGGACGGGTCTGCCCAATACCAGCTGACCGCGCTGGACTCAATCGACAGGCGTGCCAGGAAACTCATAGGTGATCCAACCTCGGTGGCGAAGCTACAAAGTCTTGAGCATCGTCGCAAGGTAGCCTGTCTGTCTGTTTTTTATAGGATACATTTAGGAGAGTGTGCGACTGAATTACATGATCTAATACCACCGTCTCCCTTTCATCTGCGGGGGACGAGACGCAGACTGGGTTTCCACCCTTATGTCGTTGACCTACCAGCAATTCGCACGAAGAAGTTTGCTTCTTCTTTTATAATGCGCACGGCTAAGGAGTGGAATGCCCTGCCTGCGGAACTGTTCCCTGAGCAATACAACCTGGGCCTCTTCAAGGCGAGAGTGAATAGGCATCTTTCTAGGTAAGCATGCTACATCTTCGGCCTCATCATCACTCAACATCAGGTGAGATTGGGGTCAAATGTTTACCTATCAAACATAAAAAAAAAGGTCCCTAAAAACATGTCGTAGTGGGTTTTACGTTGAAAAATAATATTTACATTTCTCAATGTTTTCGATGTAACTGGTCAAAAATATTTACTTCCTGTTTGAAGCCTATAATAATATGTAACTTTGCAAAACAGTGTTTTCCAAAAGCATTTTTAGATCACAAAAAAATCTAATTTGGCGCTGTTGCCGACGTAATTTTATTTTTTGTTATACCGCGATACTCTGCTGCAAATTTGAAGGTGCTCTTAGTTCTTTCTGATCCAAAAATTACCTGCTGGTTGACAGTTACTACAGGAGGACTGGGTTAGTTGGTATGAAAAATTGGAATTTGTGAAATAAAATCAATATTTTTTTAGCAATTTTTTTTAATGATTTTGCATACTAGTACGTAGTACTTCCTATCTCTTTGACACTAGTACCTACTGTAGCCCGGGGACTTTTAAATTACCAAAAGATTATACCGATTGCCGTTTTGTTATTGTTGTAAGGAACGACATTACTAATCACAAGCACAACCGAACGAAAAAAAAAAAAGTTCTAGTTAACTTCGTATAGTACTTGTAGCCCCGGGACTTTTTAACAAAAAGGTTACCGATTTGAAATTATTGTTAAGTGGCAATGGCACATATATTTGGCCCAAAGTATTGTGAAGAACAGTTACCCAATGGGGGATTTTCCAGAGAAAAAAAAGCTAGTTCATAATTTCTCGATAGATGGCGTTGAACAGAGAGGGGTCGATTAGGTACCTATGGTATATTTATGAATATTATTAATAAAAAGACGCAGTATAAACCCTTTGATATTATTGTCGGTTTATTATTAACAATCTCGGTGTTATTGTCTGTCAACAATGAATCAAGTATCGGACGTGGCTGTATGGGCTTTGTATCCATTTTGAATATAACGACAATAACAAACTACAAATCCTAAAGCCGGGTCCGCTGCGCCATGTTTTCATGTTTGCTAACATCGTAACACGAAAACATGGCGCAGCGGACCGCTTAACAGAAAAACACAAATAAACCGGGAAACTTGTAATCACTACTTCATCAACAGCGGGGCTGGTACGCACGCCGACCCGCAATTGCGATATTTAACACATCCATCCGTCAAATCTTTTATCTTGTTCGTTTGTGCGAATATAGAAAGAGAGCGGAAGCGTGATAGCGATATATCACGCTATAGTGGGTTGGCATACTAGCCCCGCAGATAGTTTATAATAAACCAACAACAATAAGAAAGGGTTTGTTTGTACACACGGCGACACATCAAGCTAAGCAAAACCAAAATAAGGTGGTCGCGCGACGTTATACGTTATTCACCCTGCGCGCGGTCAGCTTATATTGGTCATACTCAAAGATAAAATATAGGGGTAGATAAATAATATAAAGCAAGACATAGAAACGCTACTTGACATCCATTCACACTTAACAACCGCCCATTAGAATAAGTGAAATGTCAATAGTAAACAGATACCGTCTTGAACCATTTTGTCACCAGACCTCCAGCTGGAAGACTCCGCTATTTCCTTACGTTAAGAACGAATTTTGCTTGAATTTACTTAAAAAGTGGTGACATTTGTTTAACAGATTTACGTCTAGCTCTGTCACTCTTATGGCAATCTGTGTGCGACTGTAAGGAATGACTATACATGTTTTTGTACAGTTTGATATTGGGTAGACCAGCACTGGTAGCATGCCAACCCGCGATAGCCGTGTTACGGCTTTATCACGTCTTTTATCTCGTTCTTTTGCGCGTGAAAGAACGAGATAAAAGACGTGATAAAGCCGTATCACGGCTATAGCGGGTGTGCATGCTACCAGTGCTGGTCATACCAAATCGACCCCTCTCTTGTCAACGCCATCTATCGAGAAATTTGGAACTAACTTTTTACTTTTTTTTGCTTTTGGAAAATACCTCATTGTAATCAGTCTCAAAGTTACAAGATAATTTCCAAACCCTGTCAAAAGTGCCCATACCTCCCAATGGTCGGGTGGCTTGGGCACCTTTTAAACTCTAGGTACTGGTTAATACAATCTTTGATAAACATATAATCAGACGTATACAAAGAAACATACACTTTCTCGCAGATTGCTTTGCTATTTTATTCAAAATCACGACAAAATACTTAATTTGGCACTCAAAAAACCATCAATCGCATATAACTTTGGCAAATGAACGAAATCACTGATGATATTTGGTTGAGCAGTGGGGCCATTAATAATTAACTAAACTAAATTGCCATAGAAAACAAAATTAAAAATCGACTATAAATCTCGAGTTATGAGGTGGTGCCCAAACCTCCCGACTGCCCAATGGTCCCCTACCTCCCAAACTAAATGTTCCTTAAATTAACGGTCTCTTTTCGGGTCTGCACGAAGAAAAATTTTCAGAAATGTGCATGTCCTTTGGGCATTTATATAAATTTAAAGGTATTTCTCGGAGTCCCTTTATTTACCACGAAATTTTGACAAAAGTCTATAATAAAATAAAAGTATCTACTACAGTGTCTTTAATGCAATCTTTAAACTGTATTTTTACTAGACTATAAATGTTGTGACCCGGGTTTTTTTATGCTTTTATGAATAAGTTAATTTCAAAATTAATGTTTAGTGTGGTGCAATACTTAAAATGATTAAAGTATAATGCATGCATGCATATGCTCACGACTATATTCCCTGAGGGAGTAGTCAGAGGTATAAAACTAAAGGTAAGTGTTAAAGTAGGATGTAATAATAAACACAACTTTCAAGTTTAAAACTCAGAAAGAATAATTATTGATGTACACACGGCGACACATCAAGCTACCCAAAACCAAAATAAGCTGGCCGCGCGTAGGCATGGTAATGTATAACGTCGCGCAGCCAGCTTATTTTGGTTTTGGGTAGCTGGATGTGTCGCCGTGCGTACATATAAGTTTATGGTAAATTTCTAGCCGAGCACTGCTAATGTTGGCCACTCGACGCCCACGGAGTAATAGATAAGTACTCTTTCTGTGAGCACGGCGCGTGGCGTGTCTAAGGTGCCGGCACATGTCCACGTCTATGGTGTATCTACGTATCGTGAGCGCGATGCGGGTGGTGCGGGGAGAGGTAATAAGCTCCGCCCATTCACGCAAGGTCATTGGTGCCTGTATTAGCCTTAACCGGCCTAATTACTTTTTGACCTTAGATATGAGGATGTTACGAGTCATTTGGCGTATGTTTTACAATAATTTATCCAGCCGTTACCTACCTGGAGGAGCCCAAACTTGGTATGTTTTGAAAATCCTTTTAGGATTTTTTGAAAAACAGTGGCTGAAAGGTAATGTTGTTGCTTATTTTTAGAACCGACTCATGCAGCCCTTTCATTTGATACCCCACACGATAGGCTACAGATTTTTTTTAATCCCGTGCAAAAAAAATAATGGCGACATATCTCCCCAATCCACCAATTGAGAAAGCGACACCGTCAGTTTTCCTACTCAGGAAACTCCACTGCATGCAACGATATCACATGTCGGTATAAAACTACTCAGTCCTACGGAAATATTCTTTTAATTAATTGACATCTCTACTAATTTACGTTATAACCCATTGTAGTTAATCTACGACGAAAATATGTGGGCGTCCGCGCAAAAAGGGTCCAGTTCTGAGTAAAGGTTAGATTCGATGAATAATAAAAGCTGGGTCAAAATGCCAATAACTGGACCCTTTTGCGTGGACGCCCACATATAAAGGTAAGCGCATAAGAAGGGTAGCATAGGGGCGGTGCGGGATGCATCGCAGCAGAAAATGCGTGCTAGGTCGCAACGCATTGACGGATTTTTAGTTTGACGTAATACTGCAGAGCTTAGATTGATGTTTGTTCCAAGCGGCATAGACGTTGTAAAAAGTTCCGCTTGGTATGGCACACTGCGACGGGCAGCATCAGGGTGGAGCTGACTGCGTCCCGCTGCGTTTCGGTGTAGTATGCGATAGTTTATATAAATTGTGTATAAGCGATTTTGGCGGATTTTTGTGCTGCAGCCCGACTCGTTGCGGTTCGTCGTAATATGAGCTTACCATAATAATGAACACGAGTGATTGGTAATATCCTGAAAAAAAATTTAGTCATAAATTAAGTCTTTTATTTCAGAAAACGATACAATATAGCATAATAGTTTAATATAACAACAATACCATACGGAAATTTAAATTGTTTCTCTATTGTTAATAAAAAATAAACTACGAATTGATGCACAAATGGCCTTATCCCAATACATCATCTCCCAAAATAAAATTACATAATGACATGACTAAAAGCAAATAAATGGAATATAAATACAATTATTTTAATTTATAACCCCTATGGATCACAAGGTTTAGAACTAAAATGTCTAAAGTTACACGATTTTTAATAGTTAGGTACGTTTGATTTCGAAGTGAGTACCTACTTATACAACGTGTTAATGAATTAACGCAAAACTAGAAAGTAGTTTGTTTAGAATCGAGAGCAGAATCGAATTATCATGGTTTCAACATAGGTAATTTTTTTTTTAAATATTAAATATTTGTTTGCAAAATTTAAAAATTTCTGAACCCGATGTCGATCCACCCCACGGGCACACTCACCCTACTTACTACCAAAACATGATTATAAAAATGTATCTATGAGTACGTTAGCGCTTTCTTTCAGTGCTGAAAAGATAACAAATCATTTTTGCCTCAAAACTTAAAATGCTAATAACTTTAAATTTTAACTATCAAAATAATGAAATTATTGTTTCAATCTAATTATTTTGTTATAAATCAGTTGGGGTGTATGAGGTTTTGCGCTAATTTATTAACACGTTGTATAATTTAACGTCGACATTTTAGCTAGACCTAGATAGTTTTTGACGCTAGCTCCTTTAGTATTATATAAGAGAGAACGAAACGTGACACCCAAAATATTCAATAATACCAAAACACCCTACGACTTATTTCCACACACCGCACATAGTTTGAAAGCTTGTGCTGTAACATAATGGGGTACTTATATGTTGATTAAATAGCTTAAAGTTTGTACAGCCAGCTTAGTTTCACAGTCAATTTACACTACACAATTTAGTTATTACTAATTTATAGCCCAACTAGGTTTTAAAAACTTCGCCATACAGTGCAGTGCTATGATAAGCAATAAGAACTAACTTCTATAACTTGTAACACCAATTCTAACCTAACGCCATACATCAATTCGTTTTCATATTTGTCACCGACTCCTCTTGATTTTAAAATGTTTTTGGTTAAAAACAGTTCGCAGCTTGGCGAAACATCAGTATAGATTTGACCGACTAAATTAATAATGCCATTAAAGGTTGATTTTTAAATTGATTCTGTTGCTAAATAAAACGGCTATTCTTTCGATGACAAGTTTTTTAAAACCTGGCCAGTACTAAAATATTGTTATACTTGTACGAAATAAACTGTCAACAAAACACGTACCATATTTCTGCACCTATTAATATTTATTTTATCAACGACATCACTCTCCCTAAAAGTTACAATGCAAAGTATGTAGGCACGAAATAGTAGCACTCCATTACATGTACTTGAAATCTCAATTGATTTGTTCTATAAATAAGTTCATTCGACAATGGTATGGAAAACTGACTGTACATTAAAGGCATGTTGCATCGTACTAACGAGTCTGCAATACTGGGGGCCTAGACTAGATTGCCACCCCGATACGACAAAAATAGAGACGTGCTAGTCTTTGTTACATTGCGTATGAGAAAGCGAGCGCGCAAAACGGTTTTCTCGTGTGTCGCTTTGTCGGACGTAGCATGCTGGCCTTGCTGGTGAGATTTGTTTAGAATCAAGCGATTACGATGCAACTTTCCCTCGAAGAGCGCAGAAACGCGCGTGTAAAGCACGACATTCATGAGCTTGTCCTAATAAGTTGTACTTATTCTGAACTGATAATTTCAGTTCTTATACAATGTCAAACCAACCTTCAGTTTATTTATTTATACATCAAAATTAAACTTAAAATGCAATAAACAAGAGTGAATTTCTTCTAAATATAATGACACAAAACTACGATTAAGTGCTAAGAATCATGAGACGTCGTCGTCTAGAATTATCATCGTGGCGTTAAACAGATCCGAGTTTCATATCATATCCGCGCATCGGACCTTTAGCCTGTCGCCCACCGGCTGAGTCTTGAGCCAGTTTGAAGGGATCGCGATAAAACAGTTAACGATTCGTCTCCAAAGTTAAACACAAGCCCAGCTCAAGCGACACTGGCCGCATTAAACCCTAATAGTTTCATAAGTTATCTTATCAGCCCCACTGACTGTGTCACTCCCGCTGTGCACTTAAAGTATTATTTTATTGTATTAACACAAGTCCACGCAATGTTTCTACAGTTTCTAATGAAAGATTACTGTAACCTCTAATGTAGGCAATACGACTGCAATTGTTCAAAGACTTGCATAGTCAGGTAGCTAGTACAAACCGTATATTTGCAGTCGAGAGTTAAAACAAAATTCGTTGTAATAAAAATGTATGTATATCGATCGACATAAAATAACCAGGCACGGAAAATTTACGACCACCGAAATTACATTGAGACTTGAATTCAGTTCGAGATATTATCTGACCTCGAAAAGCAAGCCCAACTCTTTTTTGTGGTTATAATGTAAGTAACTGCCTAATGGGCACTATAATTGATAGTTGTATAGCTACAGATGGTATTATTAACCTGTATTGAATTTATGTCATGATGATCAATAACACATCCAAATCTCCCACCACCGAAGATTCTAGAATACAGTTCTTGAATCTCGTAACTTTCTGCACGTGAATAGTCTATGTAGTGTCACGTATTCGTACAGATTGTAATAGTGTGTGTTCTTGCCATAGCCCGCACACACACACAGAGAAGAACGTGCAACTACATAGAAGACGCGCGCTTCGCAATTTTATGTAAACGAATTATTAATATTGTTTTTTATACATTAAACATTCCCAAGCACATTAATGTAACAATTATAATTAACGGTAGAAAAACAAACAATGGTCAGGTGATAGAACTAAATAATATCATGATAATTTTTTTAGAGCTTTATCACTAATCAAGCTAAAGTTACGACTTTATAACGGCAGTGTGACAAGAGTTGTCATTATTATGGAGGAGTGGTAAGCGTGGTAAGAATCCATTACAATGTTTAACTTTTGCTCAAATAGTGAGATAGTTTCGTAACGAACACAATGTCCCAGTTGCGGAATTCGAAGTTTCTCTAATTTTGCAATTTGCCGTCGTAACATTCTTTTCAACACACTTGCTCATAAAATGGCTCTTATTTCACGGCAACTAGGCACATAATGATACCTATAATCAAACTGTGACTTTTTCATTACTATTATTCACTAGTGAAATAATGTTTTTTTTATAGGCTCAACCAATAAAAAACATAAAAATTGCTTTGTTCTTAAAAAAGTTTCGATCCAAAAAGATCGTGTTCAATAGTACAAATAAATTAATGTACCTATTGCTTGCTCATTTCATGCAAGATAATTTCAACTTGAACGGTTATAATAAATAAAACTTTCACTCAAATATAACTTTTGTTTTCTCTGTAATAAAGAAAACTTTGAATTCCTCATTTTGTACGTGGCTATTTAAAACGAAACGCTATACCTACGCGAAAAGAAAAAAAAAAGAAACCTCATATTCCTTTTTTATTTAGTCTATGGACGATCGCCATAGATGCGCGCGCATACGAAAACAGATAAATTTTTTCCGCCATTGCGAACCTTTTTTCACAACTCGTTTTCACTGTTTAAACTATAGTTATTTATTAATTAAAATGTCTACAAGTACTAGTTATGAAGAAAATGATTAATGTTGTACACCGCCCGATATAAGATGTGAATGCCTTTAACGTTATGGAAAGTTTACTACCTGAAAAACTCCAAGGACAAATATCTATTAGGTAAATAAAATTATTTTTTTGTATTATTTTCTTAAGTGTGTTGAAAAACGTCGTATGATACACGTGTGTATTGTTGATTACCGTCCTCGGCTTTCTTAAGAGCCTCGGCTACGCCTCGGCTCTCAATTTCGCCTCGGCGGTAATCACCAACATTACACACTTGTACCATAATGTACTATTATCTACGACTCATATCTAAATTCCGCTTTGGTACATCATTAATTTAACATTGATGACGATGAGTATGTTCCTTATTTCATAAAACTCCGATTCTATTGTTGATTTATAAATGGATTTAAAATATTTTATAAAATTTAGCACAGCCAAGTACAAAAAATATAGTTTACATTATTTCGTACTCAATACAATACAACATTTAGTGTGTACATGTAGGTGTGTAGGTACCTTTTAAACAATACACATAATCTTAAATTGATTTCATTGCATCAAATTTTTCAAATAATTTCGTAAATGAAGTCAGCAAATACTATTTATAATAAAATGTATTTATGGGATCAAACTACAGTTGAAATACTTTATACTATTTATTTGAATACTGTAAAAACTTTCACTACAATTTCACTAAATGAATTAAATATATACTGCAGAGATTGTATAAAACATATTATAAGCTATGTTAGTTTTAGTTAATACATCAACTAAGGGGTTGTTTGTTGATTAATTTGTCGCATAATTTATTTACTCTATGCTATAACAAACAGAAAGTGAAAAAACAAAGTTGCTTGTAACGTAGTAATGTTTATATGATGCACCCCACTCGATGTGGTATAACGAGCAGGTGACGGCTTCAGTGGCTCGTGCTTCGTCACCACATTTGGTCCAGAGTAGCGTCAATAGATGAGAGTAGCGTCAATAGATGGCGACATTGGTTAAGCCAAGAGATCTATCGGAGCGGCTTATAAATCCCGCACAGCGGGTTGACACGTCTCCACAAACAGGCACCAGGCCCGCGTTGTGGAGTATGGATACAAAATAGATATCCTACCAGAAAAACAGCTTCATACAAGCTCGCAGTGGCGGCGGCCTGTACGTGTACACTCCTGTACGCTCCATGCGCAACATTGTTTATACCAAACTGCCGCTCATTCACGTATTGACGCAAGCTGCGCATGTAGGGGTGTACCGGCTACTTTTCAGGCAGAATATATCTGTGGTAAGATATCCGCTTCCTTTTACCTTCGTTATTGAAAGCCTTTTGCCCGGCAGAACGTTATAGTTTACTTAAATTGATGAATAAACAACCCCTACCTATAGAATTGGTACATTCATTGACAAGGTATTAATGTCGCAATCATTAAGTAGATGTTGTGTCAAATGTTTTGAAACAAAATCGGTATAAACGTAGACCTACCTAGACCATTTTTAAAAAAAAAATTTTTATTTAATTCTGGTTCTCGTTAAACTATGACTGTGACATAAATACCTAAAATAAAAGAATAGTGAAACGAAATGATAAATTCTTTATACAAACTCTTAATTTTATGATTATGGATGATTTACAAAAAATGTTCTATGCACACAAACTGCTTTACATGCTTGATAATTGTAGGTTTTAGGTAAAAATAATGCATAACAGTCCAATGGGTAAGGTTTCGATTAAGTGACATAAAAACAATGAATAGAGGACAGTTGTGTTATTGAAAGATAGTCAAATGATTTTGAAAAGCTTCCCAAATAAATTACAAGAATTTAAGTTTGTGATTGATTGTAGAGGACTCACGGTTGTTTTTTAATACAAAATATGTTCCTTGCGACTTGCGTTATCTATCACTTTATCATCAGGGAGCGGAATCTAATGGCAACACAATTGAAATGTCATACGAGATGGCTCATTGTTTTTTATCGAGTAGGTATTCAAGCTAAAGAGATTTGTTTTATGTGTGTCATCTCATCATCACTACATAGTATATTATGATAGTATAAAACAAAGTCGCTTCCCGCTGTCTGTCCCTATGTATGTTTAGATCTTTAAAACTACGCAACGGATTTTGATGCGGTTTTTTTTCAATAGATAGAGTGATTTAAGAGGAGAAAGTTTAAAGGTTTAATTATGTATATAATACATGCATAGTATCAGGCATTGCACCCGTGCGAAGCCAGGGCGGGTCGCTAGTAAATAATAAAAATGAAATGAGCGTGTTAAGTTGATTAAGCAATGAAGATCAAAACTAAAAAAGTATCGCCATCCTGAAAATACGATGAAAAACAATGACTCATCTCTTTACATTTAAATTTTTTTGCCATGAGATTCCGCTCCCTGCTTACCATCCATAGTAAGATGATATGATGAGAGAAGTGAATGCAACACAAATGTGGCGAGTGATGTCGCGGCAGAATTCGGCGAATTTTGTCATAGAGAGACGTAATCGTAGGTTACCTTTCAGAGCATCGCGTCATTTGTCAATTATTCGATTGTGCTTCGAATGGTGTCATACAATTTAAGGTCGGCGCCATAGAGAATTCACAATGGTCGGCGCATACCTGGCGAAGAGCAGCGCACAGCATTTTTCACTGCCAAAGCACTATAGACCTTGCTTGCATGAAATCTATTAATACAACTACTAGTCCCGAGAGCATCGAAGCGACTTAAGGCGAGAGTTGTGTTCATTGATCGATGCTATTTCAACGCAAGCAAAGTCGATAATAGTTTGACAGTGCAAATTGCTCTGCGCTGTGCTTGGCCTAGCGTGCGGCGGCTCTAACACTGAGCAGTACAACTAAGCAGTATAAAAAGAATAATATCATTCGATGCTATCGATAGAGACACGCACTTTACAATTCTGTCTGTTCACGGTCGGTGTCTGCGAGTTGAGACCTTTTGTTTATCAGCTTGTTTTAAGACGAAGCATTGACGATTAGTGCCCGAAATAGTAACTTGGATTAGATGTGTGGCGGAGATACGAAAATATTTAACACTGGTTCCGCTCACTTCCTCTTGTATCATATTCCGTGAGACCCTTTCAGACCAACAACAAACATTTCAAAACATGAAGACCATCAATAACTCCGTCGCAAAATTCAAATTTTTCCAAACGTTTATTATTAAAACACCAGAGGCGGCCATGAATATTTTGAACATATTAGTAATGGAAAACACGGAAACGTTTATACATTGCAACTTGTAGCATACATGACACTGAACTTAAGATATCTGAAAACATGAGTGAAGCACGACTGAAGACCGCGGAGGCCACTAAAAACCATCAAGCTGCCATGTGCGAGAGGGATGCGTTGGGAGTGTACCAGCGGTGTCGGTGAGGTGACGACGGGCCACCACGGAGCCATGTGACCATTCACATGAGAAACTTGCCGATGATAATGCCGAGGAGTGCCATGCCTATTGCTGTGGCCACCCACGGCATGAATGCGATCTGTGCGGTTTTCTCGGGCCCGTATGAATGGCGGCGCACGTGGCGGCCGTCTCCCGCCGATTGGCGCAGACGCAGCAATTCTTCCTGGAATAGTTTAATTGTTTTTTTAGGTACGGTTTACCAAGACATCTAATTTTAGCACCTCAACTGACATGTTATCTTATCTCACTGAAGAAAAAGTTCAATATGCTAAGTAAAATGCTGCGCACTGCCGTATGCCGGCCGCTGCTCTTTCAGCGGGAATTAACTCTTAAATGTATGTGCTAAATTATAAAAGTACAACCACTTGCTGCATTTAAACTTTAAAAAAATCCAGTTATGCGCCTTGGAGCGCTGTTAAAAAATATTTTGATATCTACAATGCAAAGCAAAATAATTCACAGCGCAGATTTTATGTAGCCGAGATCGGCTAGGAGTAGCATCAATTTCATTAAAATAAGAAATAAGAGAGATCTTGATAAATACTACGAAAAACTATTTTAGTGGTTCCCTATAATATAATATTTTCTGTAAACAGGTTTATAAATATAAGACTTCGCATTATGCATATTATTATAGAAAGATCTCGCGAGCTGCAAGTTCATTATAATTAGATCTAGACTGTATATCTTCTCCAGCGCCCGTAGCATGATGCGCAAGATAATGCCTTTTATCTCGTTCTTTCGCGCGCAAATAGAAAGAGAGCTAAGGCGCAATAACACTTTATCACGCTGCACTGCCATGCTACGGCCACTGGAACAAAGTAAAACTAGCGTACCTAACTAGTATTCATTAAGAGACGCTTTTCTTAGTACACGGTTACAATAGGCGGAGCTAATTGAAAAATATCACATTCGCAAGGAAGCAACGGTATTGCTTTTTTACGTGGTTATTTCTAGGTAGACCGATGTTTAGAATAATATAAATATCGCGGACATTGTCACACATCTAAACCCACTGAAAGTACCAGAATATAGCGCGGACTAACATCCATGACCGAACGGGGATTCGAACCCAGGACCCTAGTTTGGCAGTCCGGCATGCCAATCGGGTCATCAAGCTATTGTCATTTTCTTAGAAATAACCAAATTTTCGCGATGTCGATGTTGGTTCCATGGTAAAAGTTATTCAGTTTCATGGTCTGAAACACCTCTTAAAATATCGGAAGCATTTAAATGTAAACTCGGCATAGGTTCATTAATAGCGTCTAGTCTGTGGCGCGTTGCGGAGGTAGGCAAACTCAATCTTGAGGTCCGGGTTCGAATCCGCTCAGATGACATGCCATGTATCAATGAGTTTTTCTAACTTATGTACCCTGCGTAATACCGACTGCTCCCAAACCGGTGAAGGAAAACATCGTGAGGAAACCTGCATATGATGAAAAAGAAATTCCGATGCGTATGTGAAATTTATAAATCGACATTGGGCACGTGTGGTAGACTAACTCCATACAGGGTGTAGGCCTTTGCCCTGTGCAGTGAGACGTATACAAGGAGTAAGTGACATCCTAGCAAATACTGAAACGGTAAACTCAGACCATCAAACTGAACAACTTTCACTATGGAGCCTACCTCAGAAAGCGTGAAAAAAAATTAGCTGTCCCATACATTTTAGTCATGTAGTGTAGGTACAGGAGTTTTGTATGGGACAGCTAATTTTTTTTTCGCCTTTACACCCTGTATAGGCTGATAATTATGATAGGTTCATTATCGTAAACACAATTTTGCTAAGATATTTCCTAAAGCTGGAAGTATCAAGATTGTATCATAAAAACATAATGCCTTTATTAAACACTAGCGTTAACCCGCGACTTCGTCCGCACAAATTATATAGATTTGAAATCAGATCATAAGCTATCAAACAAAAAACGTTTCATGAAAATCGGTTCAGCAGTTTTCGCGTGATGCTCGTTTAAACACACAAAGCAAAAAAATATCTTTTTTTTTAATTTACAGTTTTATAATAGTAGAGATACATTGGATCTGTTTAGCATATTATACAGGGTGAAATTGATATCATGAGCATCCTTTTAAACTAAGAGTCTACCCATCAAACTGAACAACTTTCAGTATGGGAGCAAACCGATCGGAGCAACAAAAAAATCAGCTGTTCCATACTAAACTGCAATGCCTACGCGACAGAAATGTATGCAACAGCTCTTTTTTTTGCTCCGATTGGTTAGCTCTCATAGTAAAAGTTGTTCACTTTGATGGGTAGACTCTTAGTTTAAAAGGATGCTAATGATATCAATTTCACCCTGTAGAATGCGGTATGACGTAATATCCATTGAGTCATTTAGCTAGCGAATCAGTCTTGTTAATGAATTATTGCTTCACAAGTGCTGGGATTATGTGTTAATCTTGCTTATTCAGTGGCGTAGCGGAACTAACGTAAATCTAGATATTGGGCCCAACTCGACCTCCATCGATTATATTTTCACAGCGTGACAGGACAGACCGGCCCAGGTTAGGTCCTAGCAAAAATATCTGACATCTGAAGCGGACGAAGCACGAGATTTTACTAAATATTATTAAGTTCGTTGCAAATTTGCAACACAATCTAAATCCTACATTCTCAATCCTTATTATTACAATATCATGAAGCTGCTGCAAATATGCAACACAATTTAAATCCTGGAACGAGTGTGTGTGTTGTCTAGCTTCGCATAGCACCAACCCAGTCGGATCTCGCTCGACACCCGACGACTAAAACGAGACGTGACGAAACTAATTCCTTCAGGCGTCATACACATCTTTGACCTTTGATTAATTAAAAGAGCAGAAGATAGGTGACGTTCTTGCATTACGTACTCGAAAAATTTACCTGCTTTTCATGTATCTTACGAGTGAAAAGTAATGCCGTGTGATTTGATTTTTCTTTTTTAATGATATGTACAAGCACACAAAGGCATTTTGGTACCTTTATTCCGCCTAAAATAAAAAAAGTATCTAAATCACGCAATGCCGCTCGTATTTGCGACTTGGTAAATTAGGCGACGGGGGCTCAATTAAGGCGGTCCAAGCGCTTTAAGGCTAGTCGCCTATATTAATTTAATCAAAGTCTTTGACGCCCAAACCGTGTGGCTGCCGGTTATAGCCACTGCATCCGACCCTATCTTTGATCGTATCGGTCTCCCGTTCCGCCAGACATCTCCTGTGTAGCGCAAAGACATTCTATTTAGCGCGTACATTTATGCACTATAAAAATAAAATATCATGCTTTTCTATAAAGATTGGCAATCGCCGTCGACATCGACTAGAGAATCATAGTCATCATCATAATGCGACTAGACTAGGTCATTGCAAAGTGAAAAGCAGGAGGGACGAACGACGCTGGATGGGCCAGCCCACCACGTCCATGCTAAATGCGTGAAAAAAGGCGCACTAGCCTGGCTCAAGATGCCGGCCATTATACCGCTGCAGAGTTTTTTAAACTATACATTTGCATTCTAATTGGTTCTTTTTTTAATGACCGGTTGATTTTGCTTCGTACTGCGATTCTGACAATGTCAAGTAGGTAGTATCGTAATCTCAAGCTGTTTTATATACAATAGCGGCCCGTCCCGGCTTCGCACGGGTGGACGTCTAATTTTTTCTAGCAATAAATATAGCCTATGTTACTCAGGGTGATTGTAGCTTTCTAATGGTGAAAGAATTTTTGAAATCGGCACAGTAGTTTCTGAGTTTATTCATTACAAACATACAAACATACAAAAATAGGTACAAATCTTTCCTCTTTATAATATTAGTGTAGAAAACACAGTCATTTGAGCTACACGTTGCCAGCTAAACCGCACACGAATACGAACCATGAATCCTCTAGCCACGCGACTGCTAATTGAGGTATTATTGCGATGAAATATAAACTAAATGTACGTTAGTTTTTTATAAAATTCGTCCAAATTCACCCTCCTTGAGGGTAGGCCTGTGCCCTGCAGTGGATCGTTTATAGGCTGGCGAAGATGACGACATTCAAATTGGTTCAGTAGTTTTGGTAGATTAACAAATGGAAACAAATTCCAAAAAATATTTTACTGCGTTATCTGTCAGTTATCCAGATCCAAAAAACAAATTTTTCAAAAAACAAAAAAAAAAAATTATATACGGTTTCAGGACAGAATTATAATTATGTGAAAAATAGTAAACAAGACATCAAACAATCGCTTTAGTAAAACAAATTCGCATAGCAATGGGCTACCATCACTAGAGGAGGCGCCACTAGGAATAGAAATATTAAAGCAAGCAAGCAAGGTGAGTATGGTTGTCAGAAATAGGTAACGCAGAAACCACTGGCGGCAGCTAGTGATGCATGTCTGATATTGACCATTTTACTTAAATTACAAATAGGCTATTTGAAAACTAGTCAAATCAGCTACTCTTTATCGGATTTCAAAACGTGCGCTTTGTATATGATTTTTTTTTTTAAAATCTTTATTAAAGAGCTTGGCCTGAGGCCATGTCGCTCTGTGGGTTTCTCTATTGGATAGGTTATAACATTAATAAAAAACTAGCTACTGTACTAAATAAGGAGTTGTGACGTCATCAACATTTCATTACTTTTTTAAAGTGTATCTTGTTTTTAAAAATAGTATTCAAGCTAAAACTCAATAAAAATGGGAGTTTAGCGTTATTTTATAACCTTTTTTCATTGAGAAGATAAAAATAAAATATATTGTATTATACCTACTCAAATTGTGACGATGAATGTTGCCTTTGTAAACGTTTACGTTACTTGTATAATGTCTACCATATAGTATTATTACGAAATGAGTCCGAGCATAGATTTGCTGACTGTCAAAGAAATTGCAATTAGACAGGAGCTAAGAACATCTCAAAAATGTATAATTACATACAGGGTGTATGGGTATGTATAATTACATAGTGACAGCCTAGAAAATACTGGAACAGTGAACTCAGACCATCAAACTGAACAACTTTCACTATGAAGCCTACCTCAGGGAGCGCGAAAAAAAACAGCTGTCCCATACGAAACTGCTGTACCCACCCGACTAAAATGTATGGGACAGCTGATTTTTGTTCCCGTTTCCTGAGGCAGGCTCCATAGTGAAAGTTGTTCAGTTTGTTGGTCTGAGTTCACCATTTCAGTATTTGCTAGGCTGTCACTTACACCCTGTATATATGAATGAACATAATGTATTGCAGCGGTCGTTCGATAAGTACAACAACCGCTTCAAAAGTTAAAATAGCTTGAGTGTTATTTTAGCTCCCACAGACAAACTGCGAGCAATTGGTTTTGCAGGATTCAAAGTGTACATAATATTGTAATGTACATAATAATAATAACATAAATAATAGTATGATAGGTAACTATTTCACATATTTGTAAGAAATAACATTAAAAACGTGTATATGAAAAACAATTGGTAGACTTACTTTTAATTGCAGATTTTCTTGCCTTAATTTGCTTTCTTCCTCTCTCAAAAGAATAACTTCGGACGCCGCTTTTTGCAAATCATTTTCAACGTTTTCAGACTTGGAGAAACTCAAAGTCTGGAAAAAAGGAAAAATAAAGGTTAAAAACTTAATTTTCCGTACCTATAAATGTACCGTGTTCATGAGTACTTATAGCGTTACAACACAAAAATAAAAAACAATTTTTTCTCAAACATGCTTGGAAATGTGAGCATTATTTTGACAACCTTCTTCGAGATAAATCGAAATTGCTGTACTGGCCAAATACATGCGCGCAGCGGCCGGCAATGTTTGTATGAAAATCCATATCTGTCGTGTTTAGCGGCCAAATAAATTACATAGTAAACTCATATCTGTCGTGTAATTTAAAAATGGAACGATCTTTTTCTCCGAAACATGGCGACCAAGGAGGTAACTCATCAAAGGTTTTATTTAAATTTCGAACTGGCTTGCAAATAGAAAGCTGTTTATTGAAAAAAAATACAAAAAATTGTTGTTCGTTGTTCGTCATTGATTTTGAAAAGAGTTTTAATTTCTGCGAATTATTTGAGAAAATTTACTGTTTTAATTTCCGCGCATTATTTGAGAAAAGTACTATACAAGCCTTGGCCACAACTAGGCATTGATGGACTTACGTATGTGTGCCTCGGCTTCGCCTCGGCCCACATTTACACGTTCGTCCATCAATGCCTCTGTTGATGGCCGCTGCAGTAATGTACTATTAAATAGCAAAATAGCCCGCATTGTAGCACTGATTCTAGTTACTTCGTAGTAGACACATCACTTCCTTAGAAAACGATTTCCTACGCTTTAATTACCTACTGCCAGAGGGTCCGGCCAAAAATGTATTTAATGAAGCTTGACTGAGCATTTTTAGGGTTCCTTACCCAAAGGCTAAAATCGGGATCCTATTACTAAGCCTACGTTGTCCGTCCATCCGTTTGTCCTAACTATTTACGGCTGTAACTTTTTTTAATACGGCGGCTTTGCTAACAAATAATTAAAATGTCAAAAAGTTAAAAATTTCGAGGGGTCCTCATACAAGGAACTAGTTTTCATCAACGTTTTTTCTTCGTCAAACTTGGTGTGATTCATGGCAAACTCTAGTACAACAACAAATAATAAAAACTGACCAAGTGTGAGTCGGTCTCGTGCTAAAGGACCCGGGGAAATTTTTTTTTTTTTGTATTTAATATGTTGTGTGTTGGTGTACTGGTACGGAACCCTCGGTGCGCGAGTAGCCCGACTCGCACTTGACCGATTTTTACTATTACTTCGTACAGCGCGCGACGTATAAGGTTCCGATCGGAATTGCGGAGCTGTCAAATTCTATACAAAATCACAATCCTGATTCGGAATTCCGGATTGCAATTCCGTATGTGTGTGACGGACCTAAGACGTTGCCGTCTGGCGCCAAAGTGTAGGTCCTTATCTCGGTACCTACACTACGGCCGAGTGTCGGGGGCTTGACGGTACGGACCATAGAAATGTAGAGAGATGCCATCCAACGCGCCGGGTACGAAACCTAGTGTCCCATTCAAAATTCACACACACAGGGTAATCAAAATAAGAACAATACTTAGCGTTGAGTGCGTGTCACGCACACATTGCATTCAGTGCGAGTATTCGTTCGCATACCAGCCCCCTTACCCGCACTTTCGATCTTCACTAAATCGCCACTGTTTCGGTCCGCACTTCATTGTAATAGAGTTGAAATTGGAACGAAAACATTCACGCAAAAGTTTGAATCGAATGTGCGGGTAGACCCTCAGGCTGCGAATAATGGACGTACACGTAGAGGGAGTAAAACTATAGAGCAAGTGACAGTGTAACCGGTTTTCTATCGGTGTCTGATTTGTACATGTGTGTGTAAATGTTACCCGATTGAACTCAATTTTCCCACAAATTTATCAATATCACCAACTTTTCACAGTCGGCTAGTCTAAGTACACATTTTTTAAGTATACATTTTGTTAATACTACTTCCCTAACACAAATCGCAGAAATATTCACAAATAACATTAAAATTTAATGTTACGGTGGTTTCAGTCCATACAAAAGTTTGACACAGAATACGCGTAGACGGAATTAATACTAGTAATATTTTATATATGGAAAAATAGTTTTTTCTCAAACATGCTTGGAAATGTGAGCATTATTTTGACAACCTTCTTCGAGATAAATCGAAATTGCTGTACTGGCCGCGCAGCGGCCGGCAATGTTTGTATGAAAATCCATATCTGTCGTATTTAGCGGCCAAATAAATTACATAGTAAACTCATATCTGTCGTGTAATTTAAAAATGGAACGATCTTTTTCTCCGAAACATGGCGACCAAGGAGGTAACTCATCAAAGGTTTTATTTAAATTTCGAACTGGCTTGCGAATAGAAAGATGTTTATTGAAAAAAAAAATTGTTGTTCGTCATTGATTTTGAAAAGAGTTTTAATTTCCGCGAATTATTTGAGAAAATTTACTGTTTTAATTTCCGCGCATTATTTGAGAAAAGTACTATACAAGCCTTGGCCACAACTAGGCATTGATGGACTTACGTATGTGTGCCTAGGCTTCGCCTCGGCCCACATTTACACGTTCGTCCATCAATGCCTCTGTTGCTGGCCTCTGCAGTAATGTACTAATAAAATCTAGATGCCGCGTTACAAATAACATTTGCAATTTATAATATAATTACGAAGATTTATAAAGCTTTTAAAATGTTGTATGAAAAATTTCAAAGCATTATATCTTCGTAATTATATTATAAATTGCAAATGTTATTTGTGACGCGGCATCAAAACTATTTTTACATATATAAAAAATAAAAATTTATTTATTCTAAGTTACTTATACTTACACCGTCTATGCGTATTGTGCGTCAATAAAATTGTTTTTGTATAAAATTGACCCCTCTGCAACCACCTTAATATGTAATAAAATTAACCAGAATTGGAACCTTGAAAAACTGTGTAGTTATTTGTCAAGCAATGAGGTCAAAGAGGTTATTTTTATCGAATTTGATCAATTTCTTTATTTGACTGAAGCATGATGAAGGGTAATGGTAAATAAATAACAATTTGGAAAATAAATTTTAATGTTTCTTGATCTAACCAAATGGCTTTGATCAGGAATAGTGTTGTAAAAAAACAGTTTTTTTTTCTACCGTAAAAAAAACGTGAAAAAAAATGAATTTAAAACATCTGCACTGGTAGCATGCACACCCGCGATAGCCGTGATACGGCTTTATCACGTCTTTTATCTCGTTCTTTTGCGCGCGAAATAACGAGATAAAAGACGTGATAAAGCCGTAGGTATCACTGCTATCGCGGGTTGGCATGCTACCAGTGCTGAAATCATAGCTTTAACTTTTAATTCCATGATTATATTGAGTAACTCAGCATTCTTCTTCATTAATCGTCTTTGCGCTTAACGAGTAGCACGCAATTTCTTTAGGCGCTTTTCAGCTAACTCACTCTTCAATTGAATTCTAAGACGTTTCTTCCTCAGTGTTTCTGTAATTTTTTCTATTATGACAGTTTGTCTGGTAGCTGAATCCTGAAAATGAACAAAACAGTGATGAAACCAAACCATTACTAGGTACCTATGTATTTTCCAAGTCAGTTTTCCCGTATTTACGGGTGTTTCAAAGGCCATAAACTGGTAACACTGAATGACTGGTGATTTAGAGGTTATGGAATCAATGTTGACCTATAACTTGGTTTTATGATTTAATTTGTATTGTAATATCATTTTTACATGTACAATAGACATTAATCTAATCATAAACAAAGTATTTGTAGCATTTAATTGCAGTGAAACGTACCTGTGAAACGAAACATTCCCAGTAGCACTTTACGATCTGTTTTTGCATCCTAGGACACTGCAGACCACCATTTTCACTTCGATAATGATTATAAATTATTATATTATCAGAACACCTCACACAGCAGGTAATTCAGGCTGTTACAATTCCGTAATTAATAACTTTTGATAAGCCTAACAACAATACTAGTCAATTTGGACCGCAATACGTCAAAATGACAAGTTGCGGTCACCAAAAAAGTGGTTACACGGCGTTCATTATAGTCTTTCTCACTCTTTCCACTGACTAGTGTATAGGTTCGCCTCTATCGAACATTAAAGATGTGTGCCATTTACTCCATAGTTTTACTCCCTCTACGGACGTACAGCACTACTACATACACAATAACATGCGTTTACGATAGGGATTGCTTGTCGATAAAATGGGAAACGATAAGTGCTTAAACGCTCGAAAAAATATTAAACTTAATTAAAACCGTTTAATGTGTAAGTAAACATAGAAGTCTCGCTTAAATTAAATACAAGTTATGTTGTGTGTAATGATTTATTTAGAATAATTATTATAAATTATAACGGAACTGGAATTATAGCAGTGGACGTCTTGTGAGCGTCTCAGGATGTCTGGACCAAGCCGCCGATTAGATTTTTAGGCTATGCACGATTTAGTAAGTACCTATTTAGTACTATTTGGTACTTATCATCAAATATTTAGTACCTCGCTACAAACGGAGAAAAATAGAAAAACAGTGGTCTTCATTTCGTATGGCAATTTATTGTATACTTTGACCGCATTTATTTTTGTGCTTCGCTTGAAGAGTTACTAGTTAGAATGTTTTGTACAAATCGTGTCGCATGTAAGCTACATGCAAGATTGAAAACCAGTTCCCGTTATCTGAACTGACTGCAATGTGGTAGACATAGATAAACGTAATGACAATGTGATATTAGGGTGGCCAAGAGCTGATCTGATGATGAATGGAGATGATGGATAGTGTTAGGATAAACTCATGCACAGTAAAATTTGTGAATTGTTCAACTAAGAAGTATGAACCTATAGTTGGCGCCAAGACAAACTAGATCGTTAAAATGATAATAAAAGTACAAGAATAATTTAGAATATTTTTTCAGAATGCTCAACAGTTCTGAAATTTATAGGATTTATGGTCATATAGATAATCTACAAAGTTGTACAGCGAGAATAAAACAATTTGAATTTGAAAAGTGGAAAAATAAAAACCCTTATAGAACCAAAACTAGGGGGTCTGTGAGATAAATTTTTACTCTGAGCCCATTTTTGTGTACCCAGCAACACGATAAAATTATTGGAAAAATTAAACTATAAATAAAAAAGTTGGTTTTCGAAAATTATTTACGTAAATATGAAGCCAAAGTATGAATTCGGTCGAGAGGCTGATTGAATGTACGTAATAGTATAACGTACGTGTACGGAAACTAAAAAATTGAAAAAAGAAAAAAAATAGAATAATTTTGAATAAAATGAGCCCAGACCGACTATTCTGTTTTTTTCCACCATTTTATTTTTATTTTATAAGAATAAAATAGAGTATAAATTGAAGCATAAAAATTCAGATTTTCAGCGATTTCTGACACTCATGGGCGAAGTTATGATCAAAAAACAGGAGAACAGAGAATAATCAATAAAAGCTAAACCACAGGATGCAGGTACACAAATCTTTCGCAGAAACTATTTTTAGACTAGCGACTAAAGAATAGGACGGCTAAAAATGTTAAGAACTTACAGACAAAAAAGTGGATTTTGCAAAAATAATTACGTAATTACTTAATCGACATGAGCACACTCAAAGGTACATCATTAACTCGCGACTCCGAGCAGCGCGCTGCAGCGGCCGACCACGCGATTAGAAAGTATTTTGTTAGCTTGAATGTGCTCATTATCCATTGCGGTATCAGAACTCAACGTTCGAATAATCTTTAGTACTAAGCAAGCATTGTAAACTATTTACACATAATATCTCGACTGGCTTTCAGCGTCATAATAAAATCATTAAATCAATTTTCGTAAACTTATTTTCGATGTTTTAGTTATAAAAATGGATTGTTTTTAATACTTATCGATGGTATGTGGTTCTATTTGACTTAAAGTTGCTAGTATCACTTCTATTTTTGCAAATTACCACGGCACAACACGGCATTTTGACAACATATTCCGTTGACGGTCGGAAATGAACTAAATGGAATTGAGCAATGTGTTCCGTTTTTGCGCATATTGCTGCGACACTGGCCCCGCCCCCTTTTCACATCTCCCTTTAGTTTTTGTGATCTGTGGTACGGACACACGAAAAATGACAAAGAAGCTGAGGTACTTATTAGCGCGTTCAAGTTCCTTGTATTAGTTTTGCTTGTATAATTAACTCGATTTGATGGAAAATATTTGATTGTTATAAAAATTTTTACATTTCATAATGATTTCGATAGATCGTATTTATTATTTCGAAATCGTACGTTTAACAACACTGGTTGGAATGAGACTGGCTCGAGTGCATCGCATCGCATGCGGCATAGTAAAGTAATGCCTCATGTAAGAGCCATTAACAACAAGCGAATTTTGGGCGTAGGCAATTTGCAACGAGCACGCGTAATTGTCAGCGTACATCTAGCGGGAAAATGCTCGAGCAGCTTTGATTGATAATGAATTAAATCACAGGGGAAATAGAGTTGAAAATAGCGTGCAAGAGACGAAGTGAACACACAACACAGGAATTTATCTCTTGCTCACTATTTTCAACTCTATTTCAAGTAGCATTGAGTTCATTATCTATGAATAGAGGCAGATTTCGATCTTTCTCATTTTCCCTTCGGCACTTTTGATTGTACTTAACTTCCTGAACATAGTGTCAGGGTGAAATTGATATCATTGGCATCCTTTTAAACTATCTATTTTATATTCTATCCATCAAACTGAACAACTTTTACTATCGGAGCAAACCAATCGGAGCAAAAAAAAATCAGTTGTTCCATACTAAACTGAAATGCGTAGTGCGTACTCGACTCAAATGTATGCAACAGTTGATTTTCTTTTGCTCCAAAATTCAAAATTCAAAAATTTTTTATTCAAAATAATATCATATAGATAGCTTTTTGACGTCATTTTTTGACTCTACCACCGATCTGATTGTCCCCATAGTAAAAGTTGTTCAGTTTGATGGGTACTCTTAATTTAAAAGGATGCTAATGATACCAATTCCACCCTGTATACAAGGTGTAACAAAACACTCTAGTAATATTTAAGAGGATGCTTCAGACTATCAAACTGAACAACTTTCACTATGGAGCCAAAATCGAGAAAAAATTAAAAAAATCTGTTGTCCCCTTAGACTAATTATATCCGGACCGGCCTTGCGGTAGCATTACCCCTCTGCCACGGTATTAGATCAATTATTCTTGCGCATTTACATTCAATTTTATAACTTATCACTAAACTAGACAGCCTATTATTGCGAAACAATAATTTCGAACTTAGAACGTTTGGGGTTTACACGAGACTACTTTTCATGATTTTGAACATTCAAAATTATAATCTAAAGTCATAAGGAATAAAATCCAAAGTTGCGGATAACATGTTACCTCGCCCCCCGCAAAAAGTGGCAGAAAGTTTGTTAGTAGAATGACACGTGGTTACGCGTCCCGATATAATTAGTCTAAGGTTGTCCCATACAAAACTGCAGTACCGACTCGACTAAAATGTATGGGACGCCAGATTTTTTTATTTTTTCTCGATGTTGGCTCCATAGTGAAATTCGTTCAGTTTGATGGTCTAAAGCATCCCCTTAAGTATTACTAGGGTGTTTTGTTACACCCTGTATATCATTCAAGCAATACATTAATAAAAATTTTATACCAATAAATAAATCTAATAACTAAATTTACGGATAGCAAATAAAAATAAAATCATGCGGATACATTAAGCAACCTGGGTTGTGTGCACACCTACCTACATACTGTATATCTTTGACATTATACATTATATTCAGCAATGATATAAAAGACTGGATTAATGTGACAATGGGATAAAAAATGTGCAATTTTGAAAAATGTTCCATATGATATGACAAGATTAGCTCCACCCACAGATCACAAAAACTAAAGGGAGATGCGAAAAGGGGGCAGGGCCAGTGTCGCAGCAATATATGCGCAAAAACGGATCATATTGCTCGCGACAATATCTAATGATTCGATATATTATGAGGCTAAAAGCCAGTCAAGATATTATGTGTAGTTTACAATGCTTGCGTAGTACTAAAGATTATTCGAACGTTGAGTTCTGATACCGCAATAGATAATGAGCACATTCAAGCTAACAAAATAATTTCTATCGCGTGGTACTGGTGGTTAATGCGACACTAGGTTTCGTACTCAGCGCGTTGGTTGGCATCTCTCTAGATCTCTATGGCTCCACCCCATAGTGAAAGTTGTTTAGTTTGATGGACCAATGTACGCACGGCGACAGATCAACCTACCCATAGTTCGACCTTATGTCCATGAGCATAGGGTTCAACTATGGGTAGGTTGATCTGTCGCCGTGTGTACAGGATGGACTAAAGCACCCCCTTAAATTGTAATGAATTCAAGTTTACACTTTACAGGTTGTTAGGATAATCAGTTGCATTACTTTAAGGGGTGATTGTACCCATGATACTGAAAAACTTTCCCGAAGATATCTATGGGAAACTCGAAAAGAAAAAAACAATATGTTACAACTTTCCATACTAAATACAGTCAGCTGATCACAATTTCAATGAAAATATTTTTTTTAGCGTATTTCCCTCATGTTGCTTTGTGAAAGTTGTTCAGTATCATGAGTACAATGCGGTCTGAAAAAACTCTGACACCAGGTCTCTGCCCACACGATAAGAAGATGAGTTCACCCATTAAAGTAATGCAATTGTCTACACTTACACCTGCATAATGCAGGGTGTTATAATATCGTATGGATCCAGTTGTAACATTGGACTTGCGAATTGGTAGTTTGATAAAACACCAGGAGATGGCGCTACGTCCCTTAAAGACTAGTGTTGAAAAATGTGGACCAGACGGAATGGCTCGGCAGCTTAATTGGACGGAAACAAAGCCCCGGTTGGCTGGTCGCGGGTTCAAGGCCCAGTAAAATTTTTCAATCTTTAATTTGATTTATAATAGCACAACATGGCTGTAACATGTTAACAACCAATAATAATTTGAAATTGTTTATTGCCATACGTTTTACTGCTATCATGACATTCATGAGTTTCATGACCGACAAGAAATTTATTAAAATCAGAAAATCACGACCAAAATACGCGCTCTCGGAGTAGTCAGAAACATTGCTCCAACTATCAAGACTAATCAATCAGCAACAGCAGTAGCTAAAAAATAGGCAAATAAAATATGAAAGAGACATGAAAGTTACCGTTTCTTGTAAAATGACTTTACCTTTAAAGATCCCGACGTGTGGTCGTCATCCTTCTGCTTCGCTTCACACTGGATAAGTCCTTCTAAGGCGTCCTGAAAGTTAATTTTAACAACATGCCAAGCTTGGACTTTCTTCCACACAATTTACTCTATAGTCAACATAAATGATTTGATTTACAAAGTGATGATGTATTTTGATGTTATGAAATAAAAATGTGACACAATGATAGTAATGGACACAAGTTAATGTTTTAAAGGGGTTAGAAGATTTAAGTACGGAAGGTGGCCTATGGCAACATTTTTTACAATAACAATTTACAAAAACCTGTTAAATATAACAGGTTTTTAAAAACTGTTCTACGTTAATCACAGATGTCTAAGGCCTCTGTAGAAAATGAACATTTTACGTTCCATTACATAATTAGTGCAAGAAAAAACGAAAACAAAATATATTTAAATATCCCGCGAAAACGATTTTCTTGAGAATATACGTGACGTCACCTGCTTGTGACACTCATACTCTACACGCAACTGTCTGCATGCAGTTGATGTCATCAACCATTCGGCCAATCACAGTCGTTTACGATGGGTTATTCCCGATGTCCCCGACAGCTATGCTCCCAGTGGGGGCCAACGGGAAAAAAATTCTCGCTGTCCCCGCATGTCCTCCTCTAGGGCCAACGGGAAAATATGTTCTCGTTGTCCCCCACTAAAATAGAATTATTGGATTTTGAATAAAAACACTGTAAATAGTTTATGGCGTGTCCCCCTGTCCCCCATTACAATAGAATCAATGGATTTTTAATGAAAACACTATAAATAGTTTAATAATCAACTGTATTTTGTTTTTCCAATAAAATACTGTGCTTTACACATCAATATTACTAAACTATTTACAGTGTTTTCATTAAAAATCGATTGATTCTATGTTAGTCGGGGACAACGATAACATATTTTCCCGTTGGCCCCCAGAGGAGGACATGCGGTAAACTATTTAGTGTTTTCATTAAAAATACATTGATTCTATGTAAGTGGGGGACAACGATAATATATTTTCCCGTTGGCCCCACAGGAGGACATGCGGGGACAGCGAGAATTTTTTTCCCGTTGGCCCCCACTGGGGACGTAGCTGTCGGGGACATTGGGAATAACCCGTTTACGATCACGTGACTAAAGTAGACAAAAATATTATTTTATTTGTCGAATTTCTCTTAAAATATCCAGTATTTTTCTTACTGACTAAATTGTTGGTTTCCAAAATTCATATTCAATACGGATGCCATCAATAGATCCTATATTTTACATGCTGTCAAATACCCTATTCGCTGTCACATCTTGAAACCTTTATAATTCACTGTAGGCAGCACTATAGTATACTTGTTTGATCACAAAATCTAATAAGTAGTTTTTTGTTTAAGCCTTATTTCATGACAAAGATTTATCAGAATGTTGATCACAAAAATCTATTAGTATATCTTTATAACAGGCGGCGGCGGCGTGATGATACGACAAAATGACTTACTACATTATTTTTTAGGTATTCTCTATTGATATAAATAGATATAAATGTATTTCAAACAGCGACACCATTTTAGTGAAAATTCAAGATGACTATGGACCACAACTAATCATCAAACCCCTTTTTCCAACCATATTTTTAGTCAAAATGTGCACAATCCACGCTTATGTGATGAATGTTGGACCTTTATAGACTCTAAAGGCAAGGGTATTGGAAATGGCAAATAAAAGTAAAAAGCTCACAACACTACAAACAAGGGAAACATGAAATCTGTATCCTAGAGTTCCTCACTCTTGAACAGTTCTCAAAAAGACAATACAGTTTTTGAGAAAACTGTATTTATTGTTTGTTTGATTTGTTTATAAGAACCCTTATATAAAATTTTTGCCTTGGTATTAATCTATATACTGCGGCATTTCATGTATGTGGTAAACATTTTTCAGTACTTTTCCAACACCCCTGTGTTGGAAAAGTACTGAAAAATATTTAGGGAACATCCAAATATCACTTTAGTAAAATTGGTTTTTTGTTTAAATACTATTTTAGATAGTTGATAAATTAAAAACAGCACGAGTTAGGAACTCTTAGGGGTAAACGTTAGATCAGCTATTTACTAAATATTTTAAAACAATATGTGTAAATGTTACCTTCGTCGGAGCCTTGGCATCGTCAGCGAGGGCCACTCGTTTCTTGGGTACTTCATTCTGAACCACGTCACCAGCGTCCTGAGTATTCACAAATAATAATACAGGGTTACTTCGGAGACAGTGCGCATTTTTCTTCCATGCAATCAGTATCGTTAATAGAACACATTAAAGGGGAAACAAATATTTTTTTGTTTGTTATTTTTTTCAATTTATCCACCCGAAAATTAATGTAGCGTTGCTACACTACACTTGTGAGTCAAAAGGTAGGTAGGTGCGAGGGTAGCGCGGGGGCGACCGGTGTACGCGCCCCGTGGCCTCTCTCGAGGGTTAATTCACTGGTCGCAACCCCTCCGCAGATTCCCACGCGTCTTGTTTACGCTCGACTTTTAATATTTTTGTATGAGACACGGTAAAATAAAAAAATAAGGGTCTTTTTATTTTGAATGAGCTTCATATACGTAAAATTTGCGCACTGTCTCCGAAGTAACCCTGTATACTTAGCGTCGGTGGCGCGTTGCGGAGAGCTATTGAATCTCAATATTGAGGACCAGATTCGAATCCGCACGGATGACATGCCATATGTACCAATGAGTTTTTCTAACTTATGTACATAGCTTACCGACTGCTCTCAAACGGTGAAGGAAAACATCGTGAGGAAACCTGCAAACGCTGAAGAAGAAATTCCAATACGTATGTGAAGTCTAGCAATCCGCATTAGGCACGCGTGGTGGACTGACGCCCATGCACCCTCCCTGAGGGTAGGCCTGTGCCCTCCAGTGAGTGACGTATACAGGGTGTAACAAAACAACCTAGTAGTAATACTTAATGGGGTGGTTTAGTTAGACTATCAAACTGAACAACTTTCACTTGGAGCCAACATCGAGAAAAAATAAAAATATCTGCTGTCCCAAATAAAACTGCAGCACCGACTCGATTAAAATGTATGGGACGGCAGATTTTTTTTTTCTCCATGTTGGCTCCGTAGTGAAAGTTATTCAGTTATGGTCTAATCTAAACCACCCCATTAAGTATTACATACTAGGTTGCTTTGTTACACTCTGTATAGGCTGTGATGGATGATGATGGTGAATATACTTTAAAGTCTAGCATATTGGGTATTTATGGATATGGCCAAGAGTGACCTTTTAGAATAAGTTTTGATGAGGATATTTTGTCAGTGACGAGACTTGTGGCTGAAAAGTTTCTTGTATACTTTTGTAAATGGCTTCTATTGGCTATGAGCGAGAGACCTGTGCTCTGCAGTGGGATTTTTATATATACCAGCTTATTATGAACTCGAAAAAATTAAGAGACTATTATACTTACATTAAGGTTAGCCTCGCGTGGCATTTCGAATACACATTTCAACTTGTAGTCCATGAGCTGATCAGGGCTGATCTCCTTCCACTAAAAAGTATAGTTAGTTAAACTTAGGTTGTCTCCCGCACAGGGTCGTACAATCGGCATATAAAAACATGAATCAATACTTAGACCCATGTCATACTACAGGTTTACAGGGAAAGTAGACATAGATCCATTAACAGCTTATAGTAAAGATCATTCAACTAGAAATTTATTACAAACAGGTTTGACTATAGGATGTCCTATCCAAAAATGAACACCTTTCGAGATATTAGACTTAATATATTTTTTTAAAATACCACCCTGATGCCTAAAATTTATTTTTTTATTCTTAGGTTTATCCACTTGCTGCGATTTTTTTACAGTTTTTGTGTAGTGGGAAAGTTAATTCATATTTATCATCATTTAAAAACATTATTCTTACAAAAATATCAATGAAATGACATGATTAAAAAAATGGCTGGAATTACCGTTATTTTTAATTATTTCCTGTTAGTTGTACCACGCTTATCATAGTTTTCTAAGAAATTTCGAGATATTACCTTGGATCATTAGACCTTGTTAGATAGTT
Source organism: Agonopterix subpropinquella (assembly GCA_922987775.1). NCBI lineage: Eukaryota > Metazoa > Arthropoda > Insecta > Lepidoptera > Depressariidae > Agonopterix > Agonopterix subpropinquella. The sequence continues at coordinate 30,451,444 of OV277693.1, forward strand.
AAGGACACGTAGATGTTTTAGAAAGTATCTGCAGATCTATTGTCATAGTTTTATTTTAAATATCTACCTTTATAACGCGAAGACATTAGAATTTTATTTTGTTTTTGTTTTTATCATGTAATTTCTTTGATATTTTTATAAGAATAATGTTTTTTAATGATAATAATTATGAATTAACTTTCCCACTACACAAAAAAATCGCAGCAAATGTATAAACCTAAGAATAAAAAATAAATCTCGCTAATAATCGCTTTTAGTGATAAGACCGCCATTTGTACCCTTACGTTCTTTTGATTCTGTTTTTGTTGCTGTATTTTTTTGGTGTGCAAATAAAGAATATTTATGTTATGTTATGTTAAATCTTAGCATCAGGGTGGTATTTAAAAAAAAAAAAAGTGTTCATTTTTGATAGGACATCCTATCAAAGACATAGTCAAATCTGTTTGTAATGACCGTAGAGATCATACAGAGGTTACAAGCTGTTAACGGATCTAGATTTACTTTCCCTGTCTGTATGTATACACATGCCTATAGGTTATGTTTCTTTTCTTTCGTCTGCCTAGGCAGTCCATTTAACGTAGTTTTGTATGGAGCAGCTAACTTATGTTTTCGTGATTTCAATTTTAGTCCCATAAAGAACGTTAGATTTGTTTGATAGGTACCATTGCTGGACTGCCTATGCCAGACGAATAAAAAAACAGCTAGATGTTATAAAATGTACGAACCACTTGATCTATATTGGTTTTTCCGTCAGGAGCGATCACACTTTGCACCATAAACTTATGTTTATGTTTTTCATTAGGATCGACGTAAACCGGCTGTGGTGTGACTGAAAAAAGGAAAACATTGTTGGTGGCAAAAGGGATCTCAATACTTTTTAACATAACATCTATTAATGAAGAGGTCGTTTGAAGAATTCTGCTCAGCTCGGCGATTTAGGACATATTGATAGGAAGAAACAGTCTCAAATTCTGCTTGCCACCGGTTTATTTTTAAATATTCAATTAAATAAAAGGCATAAAATACTCACTGGCTATTTCAACTTTCGAGTTTGGCTCAAGAGCACCAGAATTGGGGCGTACACAGTATTTCTTTGGTGCGGTAGTCTTTATCTTGAACAAAACTGTATCAGTAGTGGGATTTATCAGTCGCATGTAGGTGGTGTACCCCTGCTCGAAGAGCCCTGTGAAATCAACTACATAAATCAATAATAATGACTATACCATTCAGATGAAGACCAAATACCATTATTTTGCACCAAGTTCATACATAGGTCGTGTGTTTTGCTGACAATTGAATATCCTATCATACAGATAGCGTTTCCACCTTCCGTATGTCCTATCCTAACGTACAGCGCTCAAACGTGGTCACGAACGAAGTTGCAGAAGGCCAATCTCCAGACTCCAGAGTTGATAAAAACAATGGAGCACAGTATGTAAGGCGTTAAAAGGATCGACGTAACATCGACATCGACATCGACGACTCGCATCGCTGATTAAGGTGAAAAGCTGCAAAAATAATGTGGGATTGAGCCGAACATGGTTGCCGTCAATAGGGCAACAATCTTAACTCGATGTGTGCTGAAGGACGGAAGCCAATGTCAAGGCAGACCCAGAAAATGATGCTCACAAAAAGATACGCAAATGACGATGCGGGATAAACAGCACTAAACAGTCAGGGCGAAAAAATTATAAGGCACAAATCCTAACCATTATTATAATTAGAAATGTGAAAGTGTGTGGTTATTTTTTAAATCTACAGGTCGCAACGTAGATAGTTGAAATTGAAAGGACGCGACGAAGAGTAGAGTAGACGTAAAAGCAAGTGAGACACTAAAAAAAAGGTAGCGTAAAATATAAGTTTTCAGTAGGTAGGTTTAGACTATAGACCGAGTCAGATGCTAGTGCTAATTACTCCGGCCACAATGAAGTTAGCGATGAGTAATACCGCAACCTAAGCCCCCGGATCTGAGTGAGCGGGTGTTGGGATAGCATTCAAACAACTTCAGGATGACCTACTTATTTGGCGCGCATTGTAACCTCAGATACAGCCCGGCGACGCACACTACAAGAGTATAGAGGGTCCAACCACAGGTCCGGCACTTCAAACAATTTTTTAGATTTGACATGATGACGTTCGCACATGCGCACTTTGCGAAAATTGTGCATGACATATGTGTAGGGTTGACTTAACACGCATCGTATGAACTACATTATACATTTCGTTACTTTTTATAGTTCATTCTGTTATTAAAAATAGTTTTAAGCTAAAGAATAATAGAAAATGTGAATTTAGCTTTATTTTCTAACGTTTATTTTTACTGTGAGGAGAAAAATAAAATATATTTTATGTAGACTGCCTTCCCTTGCTCGGTTTCCCTTAAGTTACCACAGAGAGTGTGAGGGGAGGTGGGGTATCTGAAGTCAGTGGGGGGCGGGGAGTGGCCGTTCTGTATGAAGAACTATATACTATTACCTATTCTGTGGTCCAACTTAAGACGCTGACGGTTTTTTTTAAAGCGGTTGGTTAGAAGCAATAAGTACAGGTACTACGTCTGGTGCCGGTATCACACCAAGGCCTATGGTACCGGTTTCCAAAAATGCCGATATTACAAACCCTGGCCACAACTCACAAGTGCTTCAGTACCCACGTTTGTTAATATTGATGACGATTCAATATTCATAATCAAAGTTTTCAGTAAATCAAAGGCAAACAAAGGTTGAAGTATCACTGAATACCAAAAACAAAATCAATTCACCACGGGCTCATAAGTAGGCAAAAGCTAGTAATATCATTATAATGGAAGAGATTAAAAAAAACAAGGTTGAAATGACTCAACTGAGGCATGATAACATAGATTGGGATGCTTATTATAACTGTTTGGTACTAGATACTAGTATCTAGATATGGTGCATAACGATAGTGAAACTATCCATGGTCTATCGATACTATCGTGACCTAGGCAATTGATATTTTCGATAGTGAACTGTAAAGTGGCGATGCTTATTATAACTGTTTGGTACTAGATACTAGTATCTAGATATGGTGCATAACGATAGTGAAACTATCCATGGTCTATCGATACTATCGTGACCTAGACAATTGATATTTTCGATAGTGAACTGTAAAGTGGCGATCACAAAATATCGAATGTACTACCAGTTACTGTGTGGTACTACAGAGTGACATTGAAATGAGCCAACAATTTTTAGGGGTGGTTCAGACCATCAAACTGAACAACATTTGCTATGGGAGCAAAACAAAAATAAAAATAAAAACAGCTGATCCATACTAAAGTTACAGCCCGGACACGGACACTGCCTACAAAAATTTTAAATTGTCTAGATGACGTCAGCACATACGAAACCAATGAAATAGGTAACGAGTAACCAGTGCGAGAGGTAACTAGATGGCGATAGAGGGGGTGAGGTAAAAAATTGGTTGGAGGAAGGGAGTATCCGTACTGTATCTAGTAATAGATACTATTTCTTATACTGTGCTAAAGTGCAATACCTACTCTACTCAAATGTACCTAGGAACAGCTGACTTATTTTTCGCAATTTCCGATTTGCTCCCATAGTAAAAGTTGTTCAGTTTGATGGTCTGAACGATCAAAAAATTTGTCGACTCATTTCAATGTTACCCTGTAGTCTGTTGTACCAACAACAGCCGCTGTATCTACCCAAATAAATAAAACGGCCCGAATGGATTAGTCACTGTCTGGGGGTGCTTCTCTAAGCCTGACACCACGTAGTCAGCATAAAAGACTCATCATCATCATCATCATAGGCCTTTACATCTGTTGCAGATGATTTAATCAGTGTTTTTGGATAAGCACTTTTTCTCATGGCTGTACAGTCCTATACGAGAGCCGCATACACGTCCACAGCCTCTACAATAGAACTGTACGCCGGTGGATGACGAAGGGATTGTGGCAGCATTATGCCTTTTGTCACGTTTCTCTGCCAGTTGTGCGAACCAGGCTTCGTCATGAGTAGTCCGACCCTCTCTTGTTTTCCCTCTCCAGCCTCCTCTATTTTCCGCGTGCTCTTCCCAATTTGTGGGGCTGATTCTGAAAGCGGTCAGGTCTCTCTTGACGCAGTCCTTAAATCGCAGCATGGGTCTTCCGACTGGCCTCTTCTTATCTGCGACCTCACCAAGAAGGATGCGCCTTGGCAAACGAGAGTCATCCATACGATGTACGTGCCCCAACCACCTAAGCCGCCTCTCCTTGAGAAGAGCGGTGATACTAGGCAGCTGTGCAACCTGAAGTACCCTCTCGTTTGTCACCTTATCCTGCCAACGTATGCCCAAGATACTCCGAAGGCAGCGCATGTGGAAGGTGTTCAGCCGTCTCTCCTGTTTTGCATACGACGTCCAGGTCTCAGCTCCGTACAAGAGTACACTCAAGATGCATGTCTGGTACACGCCCATCTTAGTCTTGGTAGTTAGATGTTTATTATCCCATACTCTTGCACTGAATTTTCCGAACGTCGTGGCAGCCTTGCCGATACGAGAACCGATCTCCACGTCCAGTGAGAGATTGTTCGACACGGTCGACCCAAGATAACAGAATCGATCGACGACCTCCAGGGGCGATCCGTCCAACAGGATCATTGGAGTACAGTCAATTCCCTGCGCCAGCACAACGGTCTTTTTGGCATTTATGGACATGGAGAAGAGAGAACATGCAGAAGCAAATTTGTCCAGCTGGGATTGGAGCTCAAGCGGAGATTCGGCTACAAAAGCAGCATCGTCGGCGAACAGGAGCGAGTCGATAAACGCATCGTCACGTTTCCCCTTCGACCGCAGAAGGGAGATGTTAAAAAGCTTCCCGTCCCGTCTGGTGTGAAGGTGAATACCGTGCTGCTCGCCACCGAATGCTGTTCTAAGGAGCAATGAGAAAAATACTCCAAAGAGGGTCGGTGCGAGAACACACCCCTGGCGGACGCCCCTACAAACGTCGAACGGTTCCGATGTTTCGCCATCAAACACCACCGAGCCCCTCATTCCCTCGTGGAAGGATTTGATGAGCCCTAGTAATTTTGGCGGGCACCCGATTTTCCATAGTACGTCATACAGCCCCTGTCTGCTAACCGTATCGAAGGCCTTGTTTAGGTCCACGAAAGCAATGCATAAGGGGGTTCTCTGCTCGCGACACTTCTCTTGCAGTTGCCGGAGAGTAAATATCATGTCCACAGTTGACCTTTTCGCGCGAAATCCGCACTGGGCCTCAGGATATACGCGTTCGGCTAGTTTCTGCAGTCTGGCCAAAATGACTCTGCCGAAAAGTTTGCCGACTATGCTTAGAAGGGATATGCCACGGAAGCAGTTACAATTGCCGCGGTCGCCTTTTCCCTTATACAAAGTTACTATGTTGGCATCGCGCATATCCTGAGGGACACATTCACTCTCCCAACACCTAGCAAGAAAGTTGTGCAGAATCGGTAGTACGCACTTTAACTTTAGCACCTCTGTGTGGATTTCATCGATTCCCGGACTCTTTTTGCCTTTAAGTTGCCGGACTGCCGCGACTAACTCCTCTATGCTGGGAAAAGCATCTAGCTCGTGGCAGGTCTCCAAGCTTGGGATCCGCTCTGCGGCTTCCTGTGCGATGTTAACCGGCTGTGAGTACAGAGCAGTGTAGTGCTCAACCCAGCGTTGGAGACGACGTTAGTAATAGATACTATTTCTTATACTGTGCTAAAGTGCAATACCTACTCTACTCAAATGTACCTAGGAACAGCTGACTTATTTTTCGCAATTTCCGATTTGCTCCCATAGTAAAAGTTGTTCAGTTTGATGGTCTGAACGATCAAAAAATTTGTCGACTCATTTCAATGTTACCCTGTAGTCTGTTGTACCAACAACAGCCGCTGTATCTACCCAAATAAATAAAACGGCCCGAATGGATTAGTCACTGTCTGGGGGTGCTTCTCTAAGCCTGACACCACGTAGTCAGCATAAAAGACTACTGAATCAATAATCATTAAAGGATATCAAGCAAGTTTTATATTGGTTATTGGTATTGGTTATGCATAGCTGGTCAAGAAAAAATGTTGCGCGGCCTGACTAGAAATTTTAATTTAGCCAGAGCACTTATCCCTGTAACTGCATTTTCCGAGTAGTTTATTCAATTTAAAAAATCTTAACTGAATAACGCTGAAAACGCAGATAAAGGGTTAAGTTCTTTTTAATGTAATAATTATAACATAATTGTAACATCGTAATAGTCGTAATGGAAAAAATAAACTAAACTATAAATAATAGTTATTTGTTATGCAAGGCTGCAAAGTTGCTTTTTGGCGCGAATACTTGTATTGAATCCTGAGCGTCGCGAGGGTTTCAAAGGTACGAGACGCAGAATAACTTTGCTGCCGAGCGAAACACACAACTTTTCACCTCACTACAGCGAGGAAAATATCAATGCGCCAACCTCATTTTTAGAATAATCGCACTGGCCAGTACGAAAATAGCATGAAAAAAAATTGTTTAGGCTGTTTTCTTTATTGAATAGAAAGATTCTAATTTTAAAAACTCTTTCCACGCTAGCGGATAAAATGCACTTTTGCACTCAGGCTGAGATTCAGAGACGATTTTTTAAGTCATAGTTCGAACTAAGTAAGGTCAAAATGTATGGATTTTGACATACGGGAGTTCGAACTAAGACTTAAAAATCGTCTCTGAATCTCGGCCTCAGATTTCGAATGACAAACAGAATCTTTCCGAGCTTGTGAGGTGACAAAGTATTTTTTTTCTTCTAAATTTTGTAACTCCTTACAAAACGAAGGGCTAATTTAATTCCATAGTAACAGTTAGTTAAATAACTTACTTTATCAACTAAATAAAAAATAATTGGTATAAAATTATAGTAATCCATAATGTGCTGACACTTTTTTAAGGGGATGATCAGACCATCAAACTCAACAACTTTCTCTAGGGGAAAACATGGAAATCGAGAAAAAAAATCTGCTGTTCCATACATAACTGCAAACCGACTCGGGCCAAATGTATGGGACAGCTGATTTTTAATTCGCGATTTCGATGTTGGTCTCATCGAAAAAGTTGTTCAATTTGATGGTCTCATCATCCCCTTAAAAAAGTGTCAGCATATTAAGACGGACCTTGTACATTGAATACATGAAAATAAGTTTGCTCCAGTTCCTCAGTAACTTAATTTTGTGTACAATTAATCGTTAACTGAAAATTCTGTGTGGCAATTGTTTGAAATCAGCAAATCCACGCAATCTTCAAAAAGTAATACAGTTATAGTTAAATGCTGACGATTTTAACTTTATCACACTAGTCTAACTATCGGTAGTTTTTATGTTTGTTTGGCAATAAACTAACCGCTATCGATAATGTTATTATTTTTCGAGGTCACTATACAGGATCGAACTTAATATGCTGACAGTTTTCTAAGATGATCAGACCAGAAAAATGCTTTCTCTATAGACACACTTCTGTTACAGTTTTAATAATAGTTTAGATACAGTATCCACACTTTGTAAACAAGGATTTATTTAGTGACTGGGGACGTTTACGTACGTGGGGGGGTGGATTACGTTTTGTCATTTGTTTTATTCTTTAATTACATTATATTTTGATTAAGTATTTCTCAATCCATCCACACATCTATCTATACATATCATCATCTCAGCCGACAGATATCTACTGCTATGCTGGACATAGGCTTTTCCCGCTAGCTAGTAAACATCAAAACGCAACGGATTATTCCAAGTTCTTGACAATCAGTTTGCACAGCGCTTATTTATAACTGTAACTGTATTCTCCTACTATTATACTTATTTTATCAATAAAGTGGGAACTCTACCAAATAAACTTCAAATTATCCAATAAAAGTCCTTAATAAGCTGACACTTTTTTAAGGGGATGACCAGACCATCAAACTGAACAACTTTCTCTATGAACGGAACAACGAAATCGTGAAGAAAAATCTGCTGTTCAATATAAAACTGCAATCCTACTTGAGCCAAAGGTATGGGACAGCTGATGTTATAATGCTTCTGTCTCGAGTCTGCGCTCAAAATCAAAAACATAGCGAATCTGAAACTATTTGAAAAAGTAGCCCCCGTAAGTACTTTCAATAAAAAATTATACCGAACGCTGTAGCACAATCAGTGCCGAATAAAATAAAATAAAGCCTCCAACATAAATATAAACAGTCGGCAGGCGGAAACTGAGCGAAATTAAATCGCACTAAAATAATACTAAGTATACCGAACATACAAATATTGGGCCAACAAAAAAAACTAGGTAAAATATACCCGTTAAATTAAACAAATTAGTTTTTGCTTTCTTACTAATTCTGTGTTACACGTTGTATAAATATTAATGAATTAACGCAAAACTGGAAATTAGTTTGTTTAGAATCGAGAGCAGAATCGAATTATCATGGTTCCAACATAGGTAATTTTTTTCAAAATATTAAATAATTAATTAATATTTAAAATTGACTGAACTCGATCTCAACCCACCGCGCGGGCACACTCACCCTACTACTTACCCTACCAAAACAATATTATTAAAATGTATCCATGAGCACGTTAGCGCTTTCATTCATTGCTGAAATGATAAAAAATCATTTTTGCCTCAAAACTTAAAATGCGAATAACTTTAAATTTTAACTATCAAACAGTGCTATCAAAGTAATGAAATTATTGTTTCAATCGAATTATTTTGTTATACAACGTGTTAATGAATTAGCGCAAAACCTCATACACCCCAACTGATTTATAACAAAATAATTAGATCGAAACAATAATTTCATAATTTTTATAGTTAAAAGTTAAAATTTAAAGTTATTCGCATTTTAAGTTTTGAGGTAAAAATGATTTGTTATCATTTCAGCACTGAAAGAAAGCGCTAACATACCCATGGATACATTTTTATAATGTTGTTTTGGTAGTAAGTACACTCACCCGTGTGCCCGTGCGGTGGGTTGACAACGGGGTCAGAAAATTTTAAATTTCGCAAACAAATTATTTATTATTTTGTATAAAATTACCTATGTTCAAACCATGATAATTCGATTCTGCTTTCGATTCTAAACAAACTACTTTCCAGGGTTCGAAATTATCAAGATAATAACGAGCCGTGATAATTATCGGATAATTATCCGATAATTATCGGATAATTATCCGATAATTATCACCATTATTAAAATATCATTTGTTAAATTGTTTCATAAGAAATATCGATGGTTTATTGTCTCAAACAAACAAAAAATATATGTTTAATTTTTTTTATATAACATAATACAATACAAATCAACATTAATGTCATTAATTAAAGGTGAAATCGGTGTTCGTCAGATTTGACAGATTTGCAACTAAACTACTTGACCAAAGAAAAAGAAGCCAAAGGAATATCTTCATCAGATGATGATTCTATTTCCATTGGCATTGTTGCTACTGTAGCTTCAGTAGAACTAGAACTTTTTGCACCGAGCCCATAACCCAGTATTTTTTGTCTTAGGCGGTGTCCTATTGCCATCGGACGCGCGATGGTGCGATGCGATCTCATCGCGCGATGAAACCGATCGCGCGATCAAAAAACGTGTGTCCTAATTTGGTGCGATGCGATCGATGCGATCGATCACCCTCCCTTGCTTCGTGTACCTGCACTCAGCGGGACCCCGTGTCCTAGAACGATGCGAGTATGTATGGGATTTAGTTCCGAATTTGTTCTATCGGATTCAATTAGAAATAAAAAAAAAACCGTCAAAATGGAAGAATTAGATCCAGAGCCACCAACGGTCTAGGGCCTAAACGTATTATAATTATAGGAAAGCTGGATTCAGCCTAGCTCGAAAATAGACGCCAAAGTACATCATTTAGCCTCGGTCTTATGACTCAAAGCGGTCACTGATTTTTTTTACAGCGGTAAGACAATCGCGAAAAAATTGGGTCTGGGCCTAAATATATAGGAAACGAACTGGACGCATTTTAAGAAAGAGCCCTCTTAGGAGAACACCACAGCAGATTTAGTTATTCTCAAATCGGTCACCGTTCAAAATCAGACTGGGGTTGAAAATAAAAAAAAATTGGTCTTAGGCCTAAACATACAGGAAATGTGAAACCAACTTGGATCGAAAGAACACACTTTACCCATCACGAAAAACCCGGTCTTACATGGCGGATCGGTCACCTTTCCAGAATCAGACCACTTTTATAATATAACAAAAATGACAGATATCTCGACAATGGTAAGTGATAGAAAAAATAGGTTGTGTAGCATAGAATTGTAGATAAAGTTATGTACTACAAGTTTTGTTATAACTTTGTTCACGATTTGATGCATACGAAACGAGATATTTGCAAAAAATTATTAATTAAAATAGTAATAGACAGATATCTCGAAAACGGTTCATGATAGAAAAAGTTTGTCTGAAAAACAATTGTAGACAATATTATGTTTTACAAGTTTTGTTCTAACTTTGTTCACGATTTGAAGCATACGAAAAGAGATATTTGCAAAAAATTATTAATTAAAATAGTAATAGACAGATATCTCGACAACGGTTCATGATAGAAAAAGTTTTTGAAAAATAAAATTGTAGATAATGTTATGTTTTACAAGTTTTGTAACAACTTTGTTCACGATTTGATGCATACGAAACGAGATATTTGCAAAAACGAATTAATTAAATAGTAATAGACAGATATCTCGAAAAAAAATTATGATAGGTTTAGTTTGTGTAGCATACAATTGTAGATAATGTTATGTACTACAAGTTTTGTTATAACTTTGTTCACGATTTCATCCATACGAAACGAGATATTTGCAAAAAATAATTAATTAAAATAGTAATAGACAGATATCTCGACAACGGTTCATGATAGAAAAAGTTTGTTTGAAAAACAATTGTAGACAATATTATTTTTTACAAGTTTTGTAATAACTATGTTCACGATTTGATGCATACGAAACGAGATATTTGCAAAAAATTATTAATTAAAATAGTAATAGACAGATATCTCGACAACGGTTCATGATAGAAAAAGTTTGTTTGAAAAACAATTGTAGACAATGTTATGTTTTACAAGTTTTGTAATAACTTTGTTCACGATTTGATACATACGAAAAGAGATATTTGCAAAAACGAATTAATTAAAATAGTAATAGACTGATATCTCGAAAATTATTGATGATAGGAAAAGTTTGTGTAGCATACAATTGTAGATAATGTTATGTACTACAAGTTTTGTTATAACTTTGTTCACGATTTGAAGCATACGAAAAGAGATATTTGCAAAAATGAATAAATTAAAATAGTAATAGACAGATATCTAGAAAATTGTTGATGATTGAAAAAGTTTCTTAAAAATACAATTACAGACAATGTTATGTTCTACAAGTTTTGTTATAACTTTGTTCACGATTTGATGCATACGAAAAGAGATATTTGCAAAAACGAATTAATTAAACTAGTAATATACAGATATCTCGACAACGGTTGATGATAGAAAAAGTTTCTTGAAGATACAATTATAGACAATGTTATTTTCTACATGTTTTGTTTTAACTTTGTTCACGATTTGATGCATATGAAAAGAGATATTTGCAAAAACGAATTAATTAAATAGTAATAGACAGATATCTCGAAAAAAATTTATAATAGGAATAGTTTGTGTAGCGTACAATTGTAGATAATGTTATGTACTACAAGTTTTGTTTTAACTTTGTTCACGATTTCATCCATACGAAACGAGATATTTGCAAAAAATAATTAATTAAAATAGTAATAGACAGATATCTCGACAATGGTTCAAGATAGAAAAAGTTTTTAAAAAATAAAATTGTAGATAATGTTATGTTCTACAAGTTTTGTAACAACTTTGTTCACGATTTGATGCATACGAAACGAGATATTTGCAAAAAATTATTAATTAAAATAGTAATAGACAGATATCTCGACAACGGTTCATGATAGAAAAAGTTTGTCTGAAAAACAATTGTAGACAATGTTATGTTTTACAAGTTTTGTAATAACTTTGTTCACGATTTGATACATACGAAAAGAGATATTTGCAAAAACGAATTAATTAAAATAGTAATAGACAGATATCTCGAAAATTATTGATAATAGGAATAGTATGTGTAGCATATAATTGTAGACAATGTGATGTACTACAAGTTTTGTTTCAACTTTGCTCACGATTTGATGCATACGAAACAAGATATTTGCAAAAACGAATTAATTAAAATAGTAATAGACAGATATCTCAACAACGGTTGATGTTAGAAAAAGTTTCCTACAGATACAATTGTAGACAATGTTATGTTCTACAAGTTTTGTAATAACTTTATTCACGATTTGATGCATACGAAACGAGATATTTGCAAAAAATTATAAATTAAAATAGTAATAGACAGATATCTCGACAACGATTGATGATAGAAAAAGTTTGTCCATAATACAATTGTAGACAATATTCTACTTATGTTCTTACTTGTACAACAGTGGTTGATTATTTTAATAAAACAACTTGAGTTTAATTATTAAGGCCAAAGGTTTTATTTCTCACCCTTATCAAACTTCGATAAAACAAAATATTAATTTTCTTATAGATTCGAACGTAAAAGTCAAACTGAAATATTATTTTTAACTTTTTTACTTTGAAGTCGGTTTTTATTTTTTTTGTTATTGAAACTCGAATTCTAGTCGTAAAGACCAAAAAAAATCTTTGCCTATGCCATTCTCCCATTTTGACGGAACACATTTTATTTCTAATTGGATTCGATAGAACAAATTCTAATCAAATTAAAGATTGAAAAATTCAGTCTCGAGCGGGACTTGAACCCGCACCCTTCCAAACCGGGGAAGTGCGTTATCCAATGGCTGTAATATGTTTGAAATCAATAATATTTGAAATTAGAACAAATTCTATAGAACAAGTTCTAGGACACGGGGTCCCGCTGAGTGTAGGTACACCCTTGCCTCGTCGCGCTCCTCGGTCGCGCGATCGAAATTAGGACAGTCAATACAGATTCCTATGTTTGATCGCACGATCGCACGATCGTGCGTCGAAAATAGAACAATTCGATCGCATCGCATGATCGCGCGATCGAAATTAGGACAGTCAGTACTAATTCCTATGTTTGATCGCACGATCGCACGATCATTTTCATCGGACGGACGCATGATCGCGCGTGCGATGGCAATAGGACAGCGCCTTAGTGCAACTAAAGTATGACCACACTGGATCTTTCTCGCGCGGCATTGTTGAAATTCAACACAATAAACAATATTTAACTTAGTAAAACAATAACATTCGAGTTCACTTGGCTTTACGTAACACCAACTGACATTTTTTGTGAATTGGGGGAATTCCCGTGTCGCGGCTAGACGTGCGTTCGGATACACGCAACAAGTGCGGAAATACACGTTTGGATACTTAGAATATAGTTCTATTTCACGGGCGCAATTTTTTGTTATTATCAATTGATAATTATCAACCTGTTATTATCATGATAATTATCGTGATAATTATCGTGATAATTATCATTGATAATTATCCTTTCGAACCCTGCTACTTTCTAGTTTTGCGTTAATTCATTAACACGCTGTATAAATCAGTTGGGGTGTATGAGGTCTTCACGTGTTAATAAATAAGCGGAAAACCTCATACCCCCGTATGATGTTTTCCGCTTATTTATTAACACGTGTATAATTAGAAAAAGATACGACATTTTTAAAATTTATATCAAACGACAGCGACATAATTATATAAATAGTTAAGTTAATGTACAAAACAATGATTAACAGAAACCTGCCAAGAAATTGTTTTCAATAAACGATGTACACAAACATTCAATAGTATGAACTTCAACATACTATATTATTTGATTAACAAGAAATTATTGAACTATATCATTTATTGTCATCCATCACTACTCAGTACAAATTACAACACCCTATTATAAGAGTCTACCCATCAAACTAAACAACTTTTACTATGGGAGCAAACCGATCGGAGCAAAAGAAAAATCAGCTATCCTTACTAAACTGCAAAGTCGACGCGCGAGTTCGCGACTCAAATGTATGTAACAGCTGTTTTTTTTGTTTTTGCTCCGATCGGTTCGCTGCCATAGTAAAAGTTGTTCAGTTCGATGGGTAGTCTCTTAGTTTAAAAGGATGCTAATGATATCAATTTCACCCTGTATATCAATGTTGTCATTTCTCTTTTGTCTCACAATCAAATCACATCGCGTCATTGTTGACTGACATTATTGCAATCGATGAATTGACTGGTCTACTGCCACTTTAATAATCTAACTATAGGTAGTTTAATTGTTTGTTGTTGTTAGAGCGGTGAATTCTCTATGGTTGTTTTTCTGTTTTACTATTATAAAACAGTAATTGCCAGTTTCACCACTTCCGAATAAGTTTTTGATACCTTATCCGAAAGCTCATTTGACATATTCTTCATACAAAATATGTCAAACTATCTGTCGGATAAGCTAACAAGAACTTTCACAGAGAAGTGGTGAAACAGGCCCTAAGAGTTGTATAACATAAAACATATTCTAGATAATATACTAGGGATAAATAGGGACATCACAGAAAGAAACAAATTTTTCCCTAACATTTTTGTTGGTTCAAGGGAAAGTACTGAACTGATTTCGATGCTGTTTTACTATCAAGTTATCAACATAAAAGCTGCTAATTAGACAGCGAATAAGTGGGTAAATAGCAAGGAGTCGATGCCGTGCGGAGGATGTTGCGGGCAAAGTATATTTCGTATCTAAATATACAGGGTGTAAAATTTAATGCGAATATTAAAGAGGGTGAACTCGGTCGCCTCATATGGCACCCACGAGATGACATTCCAGTCTTAGAACCACATGGTGAATACTGTATCAAAACATATATTTAGCTGTAGTCTCTGCCTATATCCCTGTGGGATAGTGGCTGGTGGCGGAAGGATACCTACTCCTAGCTTATTATTATTCTGTTATCTACGATAGCCCTATAATTGCTATACAAGCACTGACATAAACTCTAGCGATAGACACGCACGTTTAAACAAACAACACAAATTGACACATTGCGGTCTGTCATTGCCATAGTGACGAAGTGAACTCGCGAACATCAATGCGGTGCGGAGGACACCGTATTTAAGTGGAACATGTTGCTTCTATGAAAGGGCCAGTCTATCGCTAGTGTCTAAGTCAATGTATACAAGCATACACGTATACATATAGGTATGTATGACAGCTTCCATTTCCAATAAATCTCTTGCATACATTCTCGTTAGACTTCAAATAAATAAATATCTTTTCAAAACAAACAGTAAGAACCAATTATGAGATTGATATTATCATAGAGTAAAAAATTATACAATATTATGAATGGATTCATTCATAAGGCCCATTAGTTCAGTAAATCTGTTTGGAAAATGATACCCTACCTTACAAAAGGTCGGGTATCTGGGATTTTTGGATATGTTATACAGGTAGAGGTCCTTAATAAAAATACAAGTTTTCGACCTTGGGGTCCTGCTGCGGGCTCTGGTGTGACCATAAAACAACGAAAATTTTGAGACTTTTTCAGTAAAACTTAAACGTTGGGTTTTAGAGCCAACTTGTTTACTAAAGCTTTAAAGAAGACCGAATCCGCTACAATTTGATAGTTGAATCATCTTTATATACTGAATAGTTACCAAGATACAACACCTCAATGTATGGAGAGGTATGACTAATTCCTTAAAATATTCTTTTTTTTTTAATTAAATATAAATAACTTTAGGTTTCACTGTGAAGGTGTTCAGAAGAAGTATAAATAATGCGCTACAATATGTTTTTTGAACATAAGATGCGACACTTGTAAATTTTCAGCAAATGTCAATTGGTATACAAATACTTAGATATCGAACAGATTTTTTTTTTTTACAAAATAAAGCCTATGGTAATCAGGGATAGTGTAGCTTTCTATCAGTGAAAGAATTTTATGAATCGGTTTGGTACTTCCAGAGATTACCTACATACAAAAAACCCTCTTGAGCCCAGCTTTTCTGCACCCACAGGCATAGGGCAGTTAGGAATTAGCCCTAACTGCCCTTATTTTGAAGTGCTGTATCTCGGTAACTATACAGTGTAAAAAGATAATTCAAAAACCAAACTGTAACGCATTTAGTACTCTTAATTCCTCTTAAACATAATTTGACTCTCAAACCTAAGCTTTAGATTTTAAATAATGAAAACTGAAAAATCTTCGAAATTTTCGTTCTTTTATGGACATGGCAGAGCCCGCGGCAGCACCTCAAGGTCGAAAACTTGGATTTTTAATAAGGACCTATACCCGTATAACATATAAAAAAGGTAAAATGTTTACATTTACTAGGCTACATAGGAGTTGGGAAATCACAATATGTCATCTTCCATTCATACAGAAGAGTTACGATAAATGCAAAGCATATTATCATACAAGAAAACAATGCAAAAGATGAAGTTGACCACATTTATTACCCCAAATGCAAGCATGCATAGATATGCATTATAGATATAACAACTGAAATTCTTAAGACTGGATATTACCAAGACAAGCTGAGCGCATATACTGGAAAGGGATGGAGATAAGACAAAAATGTATGAAAAATCGTGCCTTTGTTTGACTCTGTTGCAAGATTTTTGCAGAAAGGTAACAAGACATAGATTTACTTTCGCTCACTCTTTGTATTTAATTAGTGCCTCGATTTCGCGATTATTACTTTAATGTCAGCTCTATTCTGTTCTTTCTCCATGTTGAAATTGCATTATGATTTTATATAAGGAAAAGTATCATTCGCTTTTAAACCACATACTCTACCCATCAAACTGAGCAACTTTTACAATGGGAGCAAACAGGTCAGAAGAAGTGATACTTCATGTATAGAATAAATGCAGTAACAAATGTCATCATTTTAGCCCTTTGTCATATTGATTATTAAATTTGAATACCACAATAGCATAGGTTGTTTAAGTTATTGTTGTCAAATGTGACTATTAATTGATTCACTTCATTTTAAAACAAACAAAAATTTTCTTCATAATCAATAAATAGGCCGGTGGAAATTAACATTAAATTCGCAAAGCATGATGTAGTGCTGCATTTTTGGTATGTTGTTTGGATCAGTTAGGGTGATGTAAATCCCAATTTGCAACTTCGAAAAAGTTGTGCTCGCTGCGCACCACGTGATAAACTGCGAAAATTTTCGACTTTTTGCTCTAAAAGTCATAAACTATGCGTTTCCGACAACTAACATTCACTACATAGATGAAGCTAATTAAATTGGCAACAATTTAAGCCTAACCGCAGCTCTCTAAACCTTATAACAACTAAGCTGTGGACCTTCAAAGATGGTCCATTTTTCCCGAAAATTTGAAATTTTTAGTTTTGCTCCCGTTTGAAGCAAAATATTGGCAAAACCGCTCGTTCTATGAGAAGGTCGTAAAATACAGTTGTAGTACATTTAATTTTCTTTCATTAAAGCACAGAACAAAGTCTGTGAGACAAATAGTTCACTCACAATATCTGAAAAACAAAAAGAGGGTAGAAATAGATTTTTAAAGAATTGAAACAGAAGGCATATAAAATCATAAAAAGGATAATACTTTTTCATTTGCAGGCTAGGTAAATCAACAAAAGTACAAAATTTGGGAAAGTAAAATCAAAGTTTATATGCAAATTGAATGTTTAAGAAGCGTTCCGTTTTTCCCGAAAATTTGAAATTTTTAGTTTTGCTCCCGTTTGAAGCAAAATATTGGCAAAACCGCTCGTTCTATGAGAAGGTCGTAAAATTAAGTTGTAGTACATTTAATTTTCTTTTATTAGAGCACAACACAATCACTCACAATCTGCATATCAAAACATAAGCTGGGAGTACCTACCTCCACGCGGTGAAGGCAGTAACAGTATAAACTGGCTAAAACTCCCATTAACTAAACAAATGCCTTCGGACTTATGTTTTGGTTTTAATTTTTGCAGTAAGATAGTACTTGGAAGTAGCCTACCCGGTAACGCAGGGGAGCAGCCAAAAAAACTATTATCTTATTAGCGCGAACGAAGTCAGGCTAAACAGTCATAAAAATGTCGGTTCCACCGGGAGTCTGCTTTGTGTGTCGGCTGGCACTCAAGGAAGGTGACAAGTACAGTACAGTGGTAATTGTAAAAAAACGTGGCATCCAAACTCTAATTAACTCGAGTGTGGAGCGTGGCCTCAAAGATGACGAACTTTTTTTGAAAAAGCTAGACAAAGTCAGTGTTCACGATGCTTGCAGAAAGAGGTTGGGAAATGAGCTCTTGCGGCCTTATTCCAATAACAACCCACAAAGAGCCAGCCCCACCACAGCTTCTCAAAATCATAGCCTGCAAATGCAAAAAGGGATGCAGGGGGGCATGCTCTTGCCTAAAAGCTGGGCTCAAATGCTTGGCTTTATGCTTAAACTGCTCAGGAAAGTCATGCGATAACGTCACCTTGATTTTGATATATGAAGATGATAATGATCCCGAGGAAGCTGAGGAAGAACAGGAAAGTGAAGAGCTTAACGAACCAGAGGAACGTGACAAACCTGAGGAGGAAGGAGAAATTGAACCTCAACCAAAAAAAAAACGCTGAGTGACTGCAGCTTCTTAAACATTCAATTGGCGTATAAACTTTGATTTTACTTTCCCAAATTTTGTACTTTTGTTGATTTACCTAGGCTGCAAATGAAAAAGTATTATCCTTTTTATGATTTTATATGCCTTCTGTTTCAATTCTTTAAAAATCTATTTCTACCCTCTTTTTGTTTTTCAGATATTGTGAGTGAACTATTTGTCTCACAGACTTTGTTCTGAGCTTTAATGAAAGAAAATTAAATGTACTACAACTGTATTTTACGACCTTCTCATAGAACGAGCGGTTTTGCCAATATTTTGCTTCGAACGGGAGCAAAACTAAAAATTTCAAATTTTCGGGACAATCGGACCATCTTTGAAGGGCCACAGCTTAGTTGTTATAAGGTTTAGAGAGCTGCGGTTAGGCTTTAATTGTTGCCAATTTAATTAGCTTCATCTATGTAGTGAATGTTAGTTGTCGGAAACGCATAGTTTATGACTTTTAGAGCAAAAAGTGAAAAAAGTCGAAAATTTTCGCAGTTTATCACGTGGTGCGCAGCGAGCTATTCATTACAAACATACAAAAATAGGTACAAATCTTTCCTCTTTATAATATTAGTGTAGATTTTGTTTCATTACAGCATTGTTGCAAATGGGTGTTTCGAGGTTATTTTGAAAATAATGATTACTGGCATTTTTGAGTCAAGGAACATCATAGTGTACTTACTATGATGTTCCTAAACAACTAGGTATCTCAAATTGAAAGCTTTTTTCCAGACTGCGCCAGAGGGAGGGTTATCGTATCGTACATAGGTTTGTAAGTACCCAATACCTATATTAGTAAGTAGTAGGGGCGAGAAAATGAACCTTCATAACTAGACATGAGCTACTAATAAACATAAATATACTTAGCAACTTCACTATCGATATTTTATTAGCCTCCTCACAAATATCGATAGCATGGACCTCAGCTTAGATATTGAAGTAGAACAATAGGTACCTGTGATGTATGTAGGTAGTATAAAATAGTTTTATATAGATTTAGGTACCTACCTACTAAAAGTAAAAATCACATGCCATTACCTACTACCTAGTCATGGCATGTGATTTTTACTTTTCAAATAGACTCAGTGGAGAACAGATGTGGTTTCATTCCTGGACCTCAAACCCCGACCTGCACCCTACAGCACCGGCTACTCAGGTGCATAACAACTGGCGACGAGGATGGGTATATACGGTTCCATAGATGGACATTTCCGCACGGAATCCTTTCTACCTACGAAAGATTACGCTCTTTGCGATCATCGTCAACTTTGAGCATAGAAAGGTTAAATTTAAGACAAAAAACAAGTAATTAGAGAAAAAACCGCACCCTGACAAAACGCCGATATCTGGAAATAGAAACTCCATTTGTCAGCAACTAGCTCGCGACCTATGTATGCCCAAGTTGCGGTGAAGCTGTTCTGGGCCTACGTACTATAAAACGATCAAACACTCACCTTTAAACTTTAGCTCATTTTGCGGCTCTATAGTTAACACCTGGTTGGGCATTTTGTATTATTAAAATGTATTATCTCGTTGGCAAAAATCAGTAGATTTAGAAAATGACTGTTACCGATGTCGGCCAAAGCGAACGATGAATGACGAATTCGACTTATTCGACATGCGCACTGCGCATGCGTTGTCTTTCTCTTTCTCTCGGGACCTATTCTCAAATTTGTAGGCTGTGATAATTACAACAGTTGTCCAACTGGAATAATACAGTTGAATGTTATTTATTACTCCAAATTTGAGTATCTATGATGTAAGCTGTTGAATTGTTTGTTATTTCAACAAATTAAAAACCATTGTAAAATAAAACAATGATCTAAAAATTTGATCTAATAATAGACCACTCGCACAAGGGAAACTTCGCGCATGCGCAATTGACGTTGCCAAATTCGATATATCGATGAACATTTGGATACACGTTGCACACTGATCGAGCTCCGAACTGCCTCGCTCTCGACACAGAGGTCGTGGGTTCCATTCCCATAGGGGACACCTAGTGATATGTTACTTTGTGCGTTTTTCCCCAGTTGGTTAGGACATTGCAGGCTGAATCACTTGATTGTCCGAAAAGAACAATGATTCCGTGCTTCGGATGGCACGTTAAGGCTGCCTGTCCATTGAAGCTGTGCGAGCTGTGTAGCTGTGTTTTTTTAACCAATCAGGAGCTCGGGCGAGGCGCGGCTGATCTCGCCCGAGCTCCTGATTGGTTAAAAAAACACAGCTACACAGCTCGCACAGCTTCAATGGACAGGCACCCTAAGCCGTTGGTCCCGGCTACTATCTCGTGGTAGTAGTCGTTACATAAAAACCACGCCGTAAGGCGTCTGAAAAAACTCTGACACCAGCAGAAGTGCGATTTTTGAAAATCATACGAGCGACTTTTCAGTAGAAAATGTCAAAATTCCTATGGAGATTATGCATCTTTCTACTGCCAAGTCGCTCGAATGATTTTCAAAAATCGCACTTCTGGTAGCATGCACACCCGCGATAGCCGTGATACGGCTTTATCACGCCTTTTATCTCGTTCGTTCGCGCGCAAAAGAACGAGATAAAAGACGTGATAAAGCTGTATCACGGCTATCGCGGGTGTGCATGCTACCAGTGCATCACTGATATCGTGATAATTATCACAATATTTACTGACGTGTAGCGTTCGCCTATGATGTTCACGTGTATTCCCGTGTATTCACATGTATCACGGCTATCGCGGGTGTGCATGCTACCAGTGCTGCACTAGTAGCATGCACACCCGCGATAGCTGTGATACGGCTTTATCACGTCTTTTATCTCGTTCTTTTGCGCGCGAATTTTGAACATCAGCTACTCGGCAGTAGAAAGATGCTAATCTCCATACTCCATAGTAATTTTGACATTTTCTACTGCCGAGTCGCTCGTATGATGTTCAAAAATCGCACATTCAGGCAGCAGTGCTGCCACCTTAGCACTGTCGGTGATTGGAATATCATAAATATTGATATCATTTTGTGGTCAAAACATGTCCATCGAATGTACACACGGCGACACATCAAGCTGTACAAAACCAACATAAGTTGGCCGCGCGTTATACGTTCCTCAACCTACGGGCGGCCAGCTTATTTTGGTTTTGTACAGCTTGATGTCTCGCCGTGTGTGTACAGTGTTCGGGAAATTCAAATACGAACGCTTATTTGAAGTGTTATCATTAATTTAACAGGAGACTTACGAATTGACTGACTTAAATTGACTAATAAATGGGTTTCGGAAAGGCTGATAAGACTATTAAGAGAACTTTAAAGGACTTTTTTATATTCTAGCGCCGAATTTAGCGCTTTTGTTGAGCTGCGAAAATTTTGGAATCCAGCGCTTTTTTCATAGTTTTAGTCAAAGACATGCGTAGCGTAAGGACATGGCCTATGAGCTTGACTATTGTCCCCAGCATAAATTTTGACATTTTGTACTGCCAAGTCGCTCGTATGATTTTCAAAAATCGCACTGCTTGCCATATTAGAAAAAACTAAAAGAAAACGATATGATAACATTGTAATTCTTAACCAATGATATGTGTCACAATTTAAGAGAGACGGTGACAGCTGGGAGAGCGAGATGTACCTAGCGGCATGCCTGTATAATAGAAAGAGATACGTGACGCGAGGCAATAGAACCGTTTTTGGGGATTTGGAGTCCTGGTAAAAATTCAGTTTCTGTCAATAATCGTGAACCTAAAGTGAAATCGTAGATAATTTTGTAAAATATACTAACACTGTTTCATTAAATTATTCACCATTTCACGTTAGATTGAGAATTAATACACAGAAATCGAATTTTTACCCTGCCGAGGACTCCAAAAAACGTCCAAAAACGGTTTCATTTGACAACTCATGTCACTTACTCTACCCCATTTTGTTGGCTCTAAAATACAAGGAAAAAGAAAAAAAATCCCTTAGCCTTTCCATTTCTCATGGATGGAAGAACCAAGAACATTGTATATAGTATCCTATAGGTGGACCAAACTCTCGAATTTCGTGGAGAATGCAAAATAAACTCTAATTTTACGTAATAAGTATTAATTTCCTTCAATGTTGTTGTAGGCTGACAACCAAGCAAATGTGAGATAACCAGAATACTCGTGTGTCTCTTTCTAACGTGTTGCCAACTTATTATGCTACCACTTTAGAATTAACTGTAACAAAAGATGTATGTAAATTAAAAAAATATTTTTGTTTTGAAAATTCATAATTTAAAGTATATGAGGTATTGATAATTTTTATTTGTTTTACACTAATTTTGTTCAATTTATGACAAAACAAATAAGGTAAGTACAATACTTTAGTGTATTATTTGAAAACTTTTTAATGGCAACTCTTTGGTGTTATGAAAAAATATTATTATGGCGGACATATTATTTGAAATTTGAAAAGTCATAAAATAACAAATTAAATTGTTGTGATAACTGATAATAACATTGTAAACCTTCGAAATGGTCAATTTTTGTTGTGTTACTGGATGCAAAAATTAAATTTACCCTGGCTGTGGGTTTTCTTTCCACAGGTTAGATATTTTATTGTTTCGCTAAACTTTTCTTAACTAGGGTGACCATTGACCATTTTGGCGACCTATGTATTAAACACAAAATGTGTGTTGCTTGTAGATTTCCCAGGGATGAAACGCTGAGAGAAAAATGGTTGACAGTAGTCCCTGGGAAAACCAGCAAGACATCACTCGTGTGCTCAAAACATTTCAAAGTGGAAGATTATGTTACAACTTCACGGAAATTCTTGAAATCGAACGCAATACCGTCCATATAAGGAAAGGACGGATTTTGATGAAACTTTTCTTGTTTGATAGCTTATAATTTAACATAAAATCTGGTAAGTACGTATTGGTACTGACGTGTAAATGAATAAGCGCAAAACCGCATGCACCCCAACTGATTTATAGCAAAATATTGATTGAAACAATAATTTCATTATTTTGATAATTAAAATTTAAAGTTATTCGCATTTTAAATTTTGAGGCAAAAATGTTATCATTTCAGCAATGAATGAAAGCGCTAACCTACTCATGGAGTGCGATTTTTCAATATCAGACGTTCAAAACGAGTAGTAGAAAATGACGTAAAATCGATGATTTGCCATTTTTGAATTCAACTTTCTATCACTTGCAACGAGTGCTCCGAACCACTCGTATCCAATTCTACCACTCGAATGTTTGACGTTTGTAATGTTGTCAGACGTCAACAGATTTAACTTTTTTTCTACGTTCCGTTAACCCATAATTTTGGCGGTAAAGTCCGATTTGAAATGTTACTATGAAACCATTCATTCGTTCGTTCGTTCAATTGAAACGTTTTCTGTGTGAATCGAAACGGTTTTGGCACATCCGAACGATTTCAAAAATAGAGAAAAACGTAACCACTCGGAATGAAAATCTCAATTCGTATGCGAATGTCAAGTCGCTCGTATGATTTTCAAAAATCGCACTCCTGGATACATTTTAGTAAGTAGGGTATGTGTGTCCGTGCGGTGGGTTGACATCGGGTTCAGTAAATTTTATTTTGAAGAAAGAATCATATGTCGAAACCAAGATAATTCAATTCTCGATTCTAAACAAAATACTTTCTAGTTTTGCGATAATTCATTAACACGTTGTATTATTTTTGCGGATGAACGAGAACAGTCGCGGGTAAACTCAAAATTAATTTTATATACAGGGTGAAATTGATATCATTGGCATCCTTTTAAACTAAGAGTCTACCCATCAGACTGAACAACTTTTACTATGGGAGCAAACCGATCGGAGCAAAAAAAAAAAAACAGCTGTTGCATACATTTGAGTCGAGTAGGCATTGCAGTTTAGTATGGGACAGCAGATTTTTTTGTTGCTCCGATCGGTTTGCTCCCATGGTAAAAGTTGTTCAGTTTGATGGGTAGACTCATGGTAGTTTAAAAGGATGCCAATGATATCAATTTTACCCTGTATATATTTTTTTAGTCTGAGTTTACCCCTAAAAACATTTTCAGAATAAAAAGATAATATTGAATCCTCAACGAGATGGTAAGAAACAGGCTTGAATAAATGCATATTAGGTATCCCGTCAAATTTGAGAATGAATGGACTCCCTAGTTAGAAAGGGACACCCGAGGATTTAGGTAATCTCACTTGCCCCGGTGCCAGCACCGTAGTGTACAATCTAGTTACTATACAAAATTTTTGGGAAGAACTTACCAAAAAAAAAAAATACAAGGAAAAATGTCAATTTAGAGCACTACAAATATATGACACGATATAGTTCGTATACGAGTTATGACAGATGGCGCAAATTTTTGTTTTTATGAAGAAGGTTTTTGTAAAATATTCTGACGGGCCTATCCTTAGTTTTAGTTTAGCGCCCGTAGAAAGAGAAGAGTGTATTACATAGTCTAAGTTAGCGCCCAATCGATTTTTTGAGGTTGCAGAAAATCCCAGCGATAGCCGTGAAACGGCTTTATCACGACTTTTATCTCGTTCTTTTGCGCGCGAACGAACGAGATAAAAGACGTGATAAAGCCGTATCACGGCCTCACGGCTATCGCGGGTTGGCATGCTATCAGTGTTAGTAGGAGTGCTATTTTTTAACATCACACGTTGAAATCAGCAGTAGAATATGTCAAAATTACTATGAAGATTATGCATCTTTCTACTACTGATTTGAACGTGTGATGTTCAAAAATCGCATTCCTGTCACTGTCACTGCAGTCATGATCAGTGTTGCCACCTTAGCCCTTTTGGGGCTAGATCTAGCACTTTTTACTGTAGGTGAACTCGTTGTTTAATGATTTAGCCCGGAAAGGGCAATCTAGCCCTTTTCAGACTTTTCATTTTGTTAAAAATATTGCACCAAAATCTGAAATTTGCGCCATGCATGGCATCGCAATAACGTCGAACTTTGGCGATTTGTGTCATACATTGATTTATTTATATTTTTGTGGTAAGTATTTGTTCGATTATGGCAACATACCGCATCTCTACGCCGCGCCGATCCGGGTTTAGTTTGTTAAATAACTCAATAATATTTTTAATTTTTTAACCTATTTAATTGGTTAATTTTTTCCTTAAATTCTGTTTAATATTGAAAAATGTTATTGTGATTCAATAAATACATAATTAAAATCATTAGTAGGTAAAGATGTTTTTTTAGCCTCTTTTTTGTACACCAAGTGTTTTCTTGGTAATTTGTGCTCCATCTAGCCCGATCTAGCCCTTTAGCTTCTTCAACAGCCCCTATTACTAAAACTAAAGTGGCAACACTGGTCATGATCTGTGGGCAGGGCAGTCAAGGGGCCCATTCACAGTAGTCCGTCTTGCAGTCCTACACCAATATCGGATCGTGAATGGTGTTGCAGTCCTACAAAGCGTCCGATGACCTTGGGCAAATACATTTTGCCCAAGGTCATCGGACGCTTTGTAGGAGTAGTCCTACTTGCAGGATAGTGTGTGGCCTCGTAGTCCTGAAGTGCGATTTTTGAAAATCATACGAGCGACTTGGCACTAGAAAATGTCAAAATTACTATGGAGATTATGCATCTTTCTACTGCCAATTCGCTCGTATGATTTTCAAAAGTCGCACTTCGGAGTTTTGTATGAAATAGCCGATAATTTTTTTTTTCTCTACTTTGGCTCTATAGGTAGTGAAATTTGTTCAGGAGTGCGATTTTTGAAAATCAGACGTTCAAAACGAGTAGTAGAAAATGACGTAAAATCGATGATTTGCCATTTTTGAATTCAACTTTCTATCACTTGCAACGAGTGCTCCGAACCACTCGTATCCAATTCTACCACTCGAATGTTTGACGTTTGTAATGTTGTCAGACGTCAACAGATTTAACTTTTTTTCTACGTTCCGTTAACCCATAATTTTGGCGGTAAAGTCCGATTTGAAATGTTACTATGAAACCATTCATTCGTTCGTTCGTTCAATTGAAACGTTTTCTGTGTGAATCGAAACGGTTTTGGCACATCCGAACGATTTCAAAAATAGAGAAAAACGTAACCACTCGGAATGAAAATCTCAATTCGTATGCGAATGTCAAGTCGCTCGTATGATTTTCAAAAATCGCACTCCAGTTTAAGAGTGTAAATCACCTCTTAAGTTAAAGCGACTTGGCGTCGCTCGTATGATTTTCAAAAATCGCACTTCTGCATGTAGGACTACTGTGAATGGGCCCCTTTATGTCCATGAACATAGAGTTCAACTATGGGTAGGTTGATCTCGTAGGTTGATTGCCGTGTGTACCAAAGAGTAATATAAGGTGTGTACCTACTAGATATCGAATCGATCGATTGAATCGATTCTCGAATCTCGACTATCAAGTACAACCAGTACAACACTTCGTGTGACGCCGTGACGTCATTTGTCATGCGCCCCTAGTGTACGAAGCGCAGTGTTGCCAATGCTACGGCAATTACATACAAAATCTCTGGCAATTACCGTGTTCTACGGCTTTCAGGCCAAAAAATTACAAAATCCACGGCCTACGGCTGCAACCCTGTGGCCGTAGCAGATTCTACGGCTTTTCGCAAATTCTACGGTAATTGACTAATTTATTTATACAAAATTCACTTTTAGAGTATTATACTGTTATAAATAAGTGTATGTTCGACTGTGTAGGGTACTGTATCCAATTCCGAATCCGAATGCCAACATTGCAACTAATATGTTGGCTGGTTTTTAATCCTCTTTCTTGCTCTGTGAGCAAAAAACAGATGAGATGAAATAGTTTTCCACTCAAATAGATAAAATTAACCATTTGGCAAATATTGAAAAGTGTTTCCTTTTTTAAGCAGTGACACGGCCCACCGTTAGTCTTTTTCCATATAAACACGGCTTTTTTACCTAATGTACACGGCCGCCTACAAATTTGCATTGGCAACACTGACGAAGCGTTTAATTTTGAAAGAATTAAACTTTTTTTCGCATTTCATGGACAAAAGAAATCACTCTACAAAGATTGTATTGTTCCAATGTGTAAAAATACAACGATTATTGCACCTAACAAAATATTTTTTAATGTTCCGAGATCTGCAGATATCAGAAGACAATGGTGCGAAGTTATTGGACGTGAAGATGCAGAAGGATCTCAGCTGTCTGAAAGAACGACCCTTTATTGTTGCGAGGATCATTTTAATGTAAGTACTGAAATAATCGAAGGAAACTTTGCAATTATAAAATAACCTTACTTTTATAATATACTAACTTGGAAGGTCTAATGGGTCACTCTGCGGTTCCTCATTCTGTTTTGCGGGCACTACATTCTCGCCGAGAACAGCCGAGAACGAGAGTGTGGATGCCCTTCATTGTTCTCGTGGCATCATAAGCCTTAGTACTTTTCCTTGAAAGTTCTCGCGAAAGTGAAGTGCCGGTCAGTGGGTCATTTTTGCCTGCTGTTCATCTTCGATTTTTGACTTTCGCTCGTCATCGCCCTTTAAAAGTATACGCTGGTAAGATCGGATCGGTAGTAAGATCGGATATTTTCAAAGATTTCATCTTTGCCTAAAAAATTTACTCAAAATTTTTGTGAATATTAGCTTTTGTATCAATTTTTAAACTGAATAACTCACTGTGACAAAAACATTGTTTCCAGATTGGAATAATCCAAATAGGCCTAGAATCTATGAATAAGAATAATTATTGAAGAATAACTCCTTAACGAAATCCACATATTTTTTGGCACCATGGGTTGTATGAGTTTTGGTGGCAGGGTACAGTTTTTACAGAACAAATTTAGAACACGGTACAGTTTTAGTGGTGCCACTTTTTGAGCCTGTTTTACATATCTATAGTTATTCTTTAAAGATCAGATTTAAATAGTCTGGTCTTTGCCTGCTTAAAAGTGCATGTGGTGCTCAAACTTTTGTCGTTGTTTCCGCTCACTAACAAACCCTCAATGTCATTTTACATCGAACGAAAATTCAAATTGGTAGTTTGTTAGATAATAGGGAAACTTGTTGATTGATTTAAAGAATTTTATTTCGTCCTTTCTCATACTCTTAAAAATGTTGGAGTATGTTTATTAACAAAAAGCTTTTACCTACAACTTCATTCGTACAAATTATATACCACATTTTAAGTCAAATAAGAAGCTTTCAATCAAAAAAAGTTTCACCAAAATCATTCAGTAGTTTTTGTGTGATACTCAAACAAACAAACAAACAGACTGGCAAAAAATCCAAAAACTGGTGATTTGGGACACCTAAACTCAATAAGCCCTCTATGCTGGAGTTTTAAGTTGTGAAGAATGTGGTTGTGCTTATAGAATATCTCACAGTTCAGTGTGCCTCTCGGCAAAGGCCTCCTCTAACAACCTCCACTGTGCCCTGTCTCTGGCAACTCTGCTCCAGTTTGCCCCCACTGTGAGTCTTATCTCGTTTTCCCATCATCTGCAGGGTTTCCCCTATTTCGCTTGCCATCCCTTGGGTACCACTCCAATACAATTTTTCTCCACTTGTCTTGGGTACTTTGTATCATGTGCCCCGTCCATCTCCACTTTTGTTGGTCGACTTTTGAGAGCACATCGTTGAGTTTTGTTTTCACTCTTATCTGAATATTTAGCACTCTATTTTGTTTAGTAATGCCTGTCATGCTCCTTTCCATCAATGTTTGGTAATATTCTAGCATATCTCGGTGGTGGTTCGTGAGAGACCATGTTTCACAACCATAAGTGATGCAAGGAAGTATGCATGTATTGGATACCCTCCGTTTTATGCCGATGCTTGGTTGATTTCATGACCTCTTTCAGTGACCAGTATCTTTTCCATCCATTGGCTATTCACCTCTTAATTTCTTTGGTGGTTTGGTCTTCACATGATATGATCTGGCCCAGATATGTGTACTATTCAACATATTCAAGTGGTTGGTTGTTGGTGATAGTGATTTCAATAGTTTCAGAGTAAACCTAAAAACCATAGGATAATCTTTTTCCTTTAAATATTTTCAATGTACAGACACACTTCTGTAAGAGTTTTATAATAAGTAGTTTAGATGAAAAGTATGATCTGACTCCCGCCTTCATCTATAGAAAAGATGCATTATTTTTAGGCGAAAAGTTCATTCAATCTTAGTGTTTATACAGAAGAGACGAGAGGCGGTGGTGGATAGTCAAAGTAACATAATATTCAACCTTATAGTACGCAGTATAGCGTCGTTTTTGTCGTAAAGGAAAATCGCGCCCGCGCCACCAGGCGTCGTCGCCTGAAGGCGCGAGCGTAATTCTCCAAACGACACTATGCTGCGTACTATAAGGTTTATATTGCCGCACCGCGCCCGCGTCACGTCCGCGCCACGTCACTTCTGTTTAAACAGCACCTTACCCTTGGTGGTCAGTCAAAGTTTGAGAACCACAAAATCTTTTCACACGATTGTGAGGAGGAAGATCGTACTAAGAAAAGGCATGTTTTAGAAAAATCTTTTTCCCGCCAAGTTTTTAGGAATATGAATACAAACAGATGGTATGTTTTTCTATACTTAAAGATCGGATATTTTCTTTTCATAGACCTCATTCTCCAAGCTATAGAAGCGACAAGACACTAGTCCGATCTTAATCCAAGAGGGTCTTTTCATCAGGGTTTGTAAAAAAAAATCTGTCACTTTGAACGTTATCACGTCACGTTTTGGCCTGAAACTTGTTCAGGCCGAAACTGTAGAACTTAGGAAAGCAAGAAAAATCTGAGATAAACTTTGTTTTATTGTGAACAATATGCACTTTAGCTTCTAAGGAAAACGATTGTTAAATAAGAGAAAAAAAATTTGGCAACCTTCTTCCAACCCACCGAAAACCGTCCGGTATTGCCCGAGTGTACCTTTTACAAGCGGTGCCAGGTATGATATGGTGCCTGCAGAGGTGAAGCATTTGTGTGTTTTTGTGTTTTTTGTCTTTGGAAATAAGCATTTGAAAAACCATCAAATCTATCATCAAGTTATCACTAATTTTTTTGTTTGCAGTTGGAAGAAGACACCGAAAACTACATGGAGTATAAAATCATGCACGACATTGAAGGAAAGCCGGTGTCTTTGCGGTTGAAGAAGGGTGTTTTTCCGCACATTTTTGAATGTCAGTATTATTCAATCATGCACTTCTAATGTAATACTAAGAAAGAAGTTCAACTCAAGAAAGTGTCTGTGCTCCTGTCATATCATGCACTCTTTCATTCTTGGATTGACCATACGGGCAGATCGGGCCAATGGGCAGGCCGCTTAGGTGGGCCAACTGCTGGTCCTGCTCAATTGACCAGCCATTGACTACTGGCCATTCAAGTGAATATTCTATAATTATTTCAATGCCACTGTGGGAGTACAGGAGAGTGATGAGTTGAAGGTGGGTCCACACCACACGGTATTGGTAACAGAAACCAGAGAGGGCATATGCTGGTTGGCTTCCTAGAGCGGCAAGGGCTATAATTGATGAACTCATTCTTCAAGAAGCTGCCCCAAAGGAGGTGGACCAGGCGAGACCCGGTGAGATCGATTTCATCATGACTGATAAACGGCACATATTCAGAGATGTATCAGTGATCAATAGGTTTAACACCGGACGTGATCACCGACATGTCTGAGGCACTCAGAATATTAATTTCTAGCTCGGAAGAAGACGTCTGATGAAATCAACTCTTCATCCCACATTGCACCAAACTGTAGTTGAAAATGACAGCTTCCACTAGGACCACCAAAACTGATTGAATGTGTTGGAAACGACCGAGGATGTTGACGAGGCTACAAACCAATTAGTAAAAGCTCTCCGTGAAGTGGGCTACAGACATTTCCGCACGCAGCTTGTGGCAAAAGATTCCAAGCTCTCAAGCGAGACGAGCTTATGAGGCATAGACGTGAAACTCTATCTGCGCAAGAGTCTTCGGCAGAACATCTGGCTCTTAATAAACAAAAAAAAGCTGATACGGCGCGACCTCCGATGCTTCAACACACGCGCCATAGAGGCGGCGATTGAGCAGAGTAACTGGGGGTCGAAAGTGTTCATTCAGCAGTTCGGGAGAAGCCCTGTCGATACTCAAAACTGCGCACGGGAAGATTGTTGCCTCTAAGCCGGAGCTCCTCGCTGTAGTTGAGAAGTTCTATGGAAAAAACACGCCCCAAAGCCTGCAAAGCACGCCGACCCCAGAGCCCCACTAATATGCCACTACACAGACGACATTCCGGACGTTGACTAGGGTGAGATTAGGAAATCCCTTAAACAAATAAAAAATTACAAAGCTCCGGGTGAAGACGGAACAACAACAGAGCTTCTGAAGGCTGGAGGTAATCCTATCGTGAAGGTCCTAGGTAGGCTCTTGAATTCCGTCATTCACAATGGCATAACACTGGAGGCGTGGAGCGGAAGTGTTGTGGTCTAAAACTTAAACTGGAGACCTGGGCTCTTCTGGAATCCTTGCAGCGCTGCCAGATCGACTGGCGATACATTGAGGTGCTCAGATGTCTATGACGCCGCCACTATGTCTGTTCAAGTACACGATCAGCAGACAAAGCCAATCCAACTGTTAAGAGGAGTGAGACAGGGAGATGTTGTTTCTCTGAAACTGTTCAGCAATATGCTGGGAGATGTCTTCATGATGCTCAATTGGAAAGGACGGGGCATATGTGTGAAGGCGAGTACATCAAGCACCTGCGTTTTGCCGATGATATTGTCGTCATGGCGGAATCGCATTAGCGGCATAATGCCGCTTCCTGATGGGTCGGACTCGGCATGAACTTAGACAAGACGAAAGTCATGCTTAATTCTCATGTTGAGCCAGAGGCGGTATACGTCGGTGAGGCGGCGGTAGAAGTTGTACAAGACTATGTCTACCATGGACAGACTATAAGACTGGGTAGAAACAGCTTCGACCTGGAGGCTGCTAGGCGTATCCTACTAGGATCGGCTGCTTTCGGGAAACTACGTCATATATTCTCGGCCCTACCACAATGCTCAAAACGAAGGTGTTCAATCAGTGTGTGCTGCCAGTGATGACCTATGGTGCAGAAACGTGGACCTTGATGATAGGACTAGTTCCTCTATTCAAGGTCACTCAGCGAACTATGGAGAGAGCTATGCTCGGTGTGTCTCTGAGAGATCACATCGGAAATGAAGTGCTACATTTTGATACAAAAATTGTTGACATAGCAAGCTGAAGTGGCAATGGGCTGGTCATATCTGCCAAAGAACTGACAATCGATGGGGTGTCAGAGTTTTAGAGTGGAGACCACGAACTGGCAGGCGTAGTGTAGGACGCCCTGCTGCCCGCTGGACGGATGACCTAAAAAAGGTAGCAGGGAGCGACTTGATGAGGAAGGTCGAGGATAGAGTCTTGTGGCGCGCCTTGGGAACGGCCTATGTTCAGCAGTGGACGATGATAGGCTGATGATGGTGATCGCTCGAACCATTTTTTTATTTTTGTTCTGTACTCTGAATCAGTCAGTCGTTCATCTGTATCCAATCTAGTATTTGTTTCATACACAAATCAACTCAATTTCGGCATAAGCTTCACATACGAGTAGTAGAAACAAAGTCAAACTTACTTTTGGTTTTACATAGTGTTACAACGACATCATCATATTGTAGTAAAATCTCAAGCTTCCTTTGCTCATGGTTTTTAATTGTATTGCAACAACTTCACCTAGTCGTAGTTGTAGTTAAATTGTATGTAAGCACCATAACAGTCATATTTATTTATTTTATTTTTATTTTTTTGGCACAGTAACAAAGTACAAACTAACACTCGATCTTAAAAATAGCAATATTATAGCAAAATATCGAGCTCACTTCACTCGCTCCTGGTTTTCGTTAGTATTGCAATGACCGCATCATATTGCAGTTAAGTCTCGAGCTCGCTTCACTCTTTTTTTTATTCTTGGTTAATGGCCAGTTGCTCTGTCTGGCACTGCAATTCTGTCAATGACATATGGTCTAGTGTTATCTCAAGTATTGTTATATATAGAACATAAACACATTTACAAAATGGTGGGGCCACATGTCCAGCTAAGCCATGCACAAATATGTCTGTCCGTGAATTCTCGAGCCACCCGACTCCCTTGCTTCACTTGCTCCAGGTTTAAGATTCTATTGCAGCGCAATGGCCTGATCATATTGCAATAAAATCTTGAGCTTGCTTTATTTGCTCCAGGTTTTAGATTGTACTGCAAAGACATAATTATATTGCAGTAAAATCTAGAGCTCGCTTTGCTTGCTCCAGGTTTTATTTTGGATCAGTACGATCTAAAATCTGACCTCTTCGTATTGCAGTAACATTTCGAACTCGCTTTCCTTGCTGATCTGAAACCTGGAGTTTCAGATTGTATTGATTGCTATATGCTTGGATCTTGTTCCACCTGGGAATTGTATGGTTACTCCCCCATGTAACTTGCAGAAAGCGGTGAGTTTCTGTGGTAGTTATAGACTAATTAGCTAGAATTAGCTTAAATTATTAAATACACCCAGACAGATAAAGATGTTGTACCTACTTGTAACACCCTTCTTTCTGTCAGGGGTTAAAATGTAAGTAATTAAATGTGATACAAAATTTACATTCAATGTTTCCCTGGAGATTAGGGCAGACTCTCTTAAGGAACACATGCTTTGACAAGTGTAGACATTTTAATTAAGGCTAATACAGGCGCCAATGACCTTGCGTGAATGGGCGGAGCTTATTACCTCTCCCCGCACCACCGGCATCGCGCTCACGATACGTAGATACACCATAGACGTGGCCATGTGCCGGCACCTTAGACACGCCACGCGCCGTGCTCACAGAAAGAGTACTTATCTATTACTCCGTCAAGTGGCCAACATTAGCAGTGCTCGGCTAGAAATTTACCATAAACTTATATACTTACCTTTAGTTTTATACCTCTGACTACTCCCTCAGGGAATATAGTCGTGAGCATATGCATGCATGCATTATACTTTAATCATTTTAAGTATTGCACCACACTAAACATTAATTTTGAAATTAACTTATTCATAAAAGCATAAAAAAACCCGGGTCACAACATTTATAGTCTAGTAAAAATACAGTTTAAAGATTGCATTAAAGACACTGTAGTAGATACTTTTATTTTATTATAGACTTTTGTCAAAATTTCGTGGTATATAAAGGGACTCCGAGAAATACCTTTAAATTTATATAAATGTCCAAAGGACATGCACATTTCTGAAATTTTTTCTTCGTGCAGACCCGAAAAGAGATCGTTTATTTAAGGAACATTTAGTTTGGGAGGTAGGGGACCATTGGGCAGTCGGGAGGTTTGGGCACCACCTCATAACTCGAGATTTATAGTCGATTTTTAATTTTGTTTTCTATGGCAATTTAGTTTAGTTAATTATTAATGGCCCCACTGCTCAACCAAATATCATCAGTGATTTCGTTCATTTGCCAAAGTTATATGCGATTGATGGTTTTTTGAGTGCCAAATTAAGTATTTTGTCGTGATTTTGAATAAAATAGCAAAGCAATCTGCGAGAAAGTGTATGTTTCTTTGTATACGTCTGATTATATGTTTATCAAAGATTGTATTAACCAGTACCTAGAGTTTAAAAGGTGCCCAAGCCACCCGACCATTGGGAGGTATGGGCACTTTTGACAGGGTTTGGAAATCATCTTGTAACTTTGAGACTGATTACAATTGGGTAACTGTTCTTCACAATACTTTGGGCCAAATATATGTGCCATTGCCACTTAACAATAATTTCAAATCGGTAACCTTTTTGTTAAAAAGTCCCGGGGCTACAAGTACTATACGAAGTTAACTAGAACTTTTTTTTTTTTCGTTCGGTTGTGCTTGTGATTAGTAATGTCGTTCCTTACAACAATAACAAAACGGCAATCGTATAATCTTTTGGTAATTTAAAAGTCCCCGGGCTACAGTAGGTACTAGTGTCAAAGAGATAGGAAGTACTACGTACTAGTATGCAAAATCATTAAAAAAAATTGCTAAAAAAATATTGATTTTATTTCACAAATTCCAAATTTTCATACCAACTAACCCAGTCCTCCTGTAGTAACTGTCAACCAGCAGGTAATTTTTGGATCAGAAAGAACTAAGAGCACCTTCAAATTTGCAGCAAAGTATCGCGGTATAATAAAAAATAAAATTTCGTCGGCAACAGCGCCAAATTAGATTTTTTTGTGATCTAAAAATGCTTTTGGAAAACACTGTTTTGCAAAGTTACATATTATTATAGGCTTCAAACAGGGAGTAAATATTTTTGACCAGTTACATCGAAAACATTGAGAAATGTAAATATTATTTTTCAACGTAAAACCCACTACGACATGTTTTTAGGGACCTTTTTTTTATGTTTGATAGGTAAACATTTGACCCCAATCTCACTTGATGTTGAGTGATGATGAGGCCGAAGATGTAGCATGCTTACCTAGAAAGATGCCTATTCACTCTCGCCTTGAAGAGGCCCAGGTTGTATTGCTCAGGGAGCAGGTCCGCAGGCAGGGCATTCCACTACTTAGCCGTGCGCATTATAAAAGAAGAAGCAAACTTCTTCGTGCGAATTGCTGGTAGGTCAACGACATAAGGGTGGAAACCAGAATCGAATTATCATGGTTTCAATATAGGTAATTTTTTTCAAAATATTAAATAATTTTTTTGCATAATTTAATATTTACTGAACCCGATGTCAATCCACCGCACGGGCACACTCACCCTACTTACTACCAAAACAAGATTATAAAAATGTATCCATGAGTACGTTAGCACTTTCTTTCAGTGCTGAAATGATAACAATTCATTTTTGCCTCAAAACTTAAAATGCGAATAACTTTAAATTTTAATTATCAAAATAATGAAATTATTGTTGCAATCTAATTATTTTGTTATAAATCAGTTGGGGTGTATGAGGTTTTGCGTTAATTCATTAACACGTTGTTATAGCCCAAAATCCGAAAATTGGTAAGTACTTATAATAGTGAATACAATTCTATTAATTATGATTGAAACTATTAACAACTTTTAAGTATTTAATATGAACGCTGAACGTTTTTACAAGATAATAACAAACACGATAAATGCACACAGCTCGAGTCCTTTTTAAAGATGGCGCTTTGGGCAGCGTTTAAGGAACCACCTCTGTACGCTGCGTTTATGAAGAGTGCTTCGTGACATCTCCCTTTTTTTCATGAAGCTCACTATTGTTTGTATCTCCGTGGGGTTACTACTATGCGGCCGCAGCGTGTCCTCTTGACTGGCGTTTGGGTAGAGCTCAGATCATTCGCTGGAGGTCCGGGCGGCTCAGGATCCTGGTCTACTGGTTCGAGCAGGTCTTGATTTGCAGGTAGTGAAGTAGTCTGGCTTTGATTTCTTCTAGGTCGATGGGGAAGTTTGCAGTGTCCGTATAGTTAGCAGCCTCACCAGCTCATTCGAAGGTTTTGACTAAGCCACGATTTAGTGCCCAATTAGTGCAATTTGGTGCCCAAAGCACAGATTTGGTGCTCATGTAGTTTAAAAGATATTTGGGTACCTTACTGAGGCTGCTAGATAGACGTCAAGCTAGCAGTCGCATTTTGAAATACTGTTTGTATCGATGTGATTTATATGTCACGATTTAGTGCTCATTTAGTGATCCCTATATCCAAAATTTCATGAATATTGATCCAATACAAGCCGAGATATGATAGTACATTGTTGAGGCTGCTAACTAGACGTTTCTTCCAACGATGATTCCAATGAAACGGATGCACATTCGAAACAGATAAATACATAGCGATTTAGTGCTCGATTTGGTGACTCTTATGATATTTATGAAAAGTAGAACTTTCTTTCCTATTTCCCAAAAAAATTACGTAAACTTCTACATACTAATCGTAATTTAGGTCTGACGAAACCGTTGATCAAATTTAGACTTTATTCAACTGTGATAGGGTTTAAAATTGTTTTTAATTTTATGGTTAGTACTGCCAAGCAAAAAAGTTAAATGACATTAAATTTTTATAACTGTGACAATACTCACTCTCTTATGTATGTATTGAGTGACTCAATTTGAGTCCAGGAGTGCGATTTTTGAATCTCATTCGCGGAGTTTAGCAGTTGAAATTACTGTGGAGATATGCATCTTTCTACTGCTGATTTGACTTTCAAAAATCATACTTCAGGAGTGCAATTTTTGAAAGTCAAATCAGCAGTAGAAAGATGCTTATCTCCATAGTAATTTTGACATTTTCAACTGCTGAACTCAGCGAATGAGATTCAAAAATCGCACTCCAGGAGTCTATTATTCTTCTCTACTATTTGACTATTACTGTAATAATTGACTAGTCCCAAATCATTTGTGTCAAGCTTGCAAAGCAAGCAAGTCAAAAATCTGTGTGTGATTTATTCTCTTATAATAAATCTGTTCATTATTCTCCTAGTTTCATTTAGTTTTTCTTATAAACATTCAGTTTTTACCCGACTGCGCTAGAAGGAGGGTAATAGTAATCTTAAAGTAAAATAAGGACGTAGTTTGCAAAAAAATTACCTTATCTGTCGGCAAAAATCCTCATTACTATCAACCAATGAGGATTTTAGGACTTTTCTTATTAAAATGCCCTGCCAATAACTGCCTCTCTGTGGTCTAATGGTTAAGAGCAATGGGCTCGCGACACGGAGGTCGTGGGTTCGATTCCCACGGGGGACACCTCCTGATATGTCACTGTGTGCATTTTTCCCCAGTTGGTAAGAACATTACAGGCTAAATACCAGATTGTCTGAAAAGAAAGATGATCCCTTGCTTCGGATGGCACGTTAAGCCGTTGGTCCCTGCTACTATCTCTTGTGGTAGTAGCCGTTACATAGTTACATAGTTTTATGGTTTTTGCTACCAAAATCTACCAGAAATTACCAAAAACTAGGTACCAGAAGAAACAAAAATTTCCAAAATCTACAAAAAAGAACCAAAAACAACCAAAATCTACAAAAAATCTAGGGAGAACTACCAAAAACATTCCAAATCTATCATAAAGAACCAAAATGTACTGAAATTTAAAATTTGTATTTTATTTTGTTACGTGAGCTTAACATTGTACACGTCTGACCACTTGACGCACGCTTCCCGCTCCGCTGACGCTGCCTTCCCGCGTCATGGTCGCGTTGGTTTGGGCGACTTGGCGGTACGCCGTAAGGGCTCTTACAGACCAGCGACAGTTGTCTGCGACAGCTCGCGACAGGGTCGCGCGACAGTTGAAGACCGTGACGTAGTGTTGTATAGTCTGAGAGATAGACCTCCATATCCAAAACAGTTTTTTTGGTAGTTTGTAACATCCTATACAACGTGTTAATGAATTAACGCAAAACTAGAAAGTAGTTTGTTTAGAATCGAGAGCAGAGTCGAATTATCATGGTTTCAACGTAGGTAATTTTTTTCAAAATTTTAAATAATTTGTTTGCAAAATTTAAAATTTTCTGAACCCGATGTCAACCCACCGCACATGCACACTCACCCTACTTACTACCAAAACAATATCATAAAAATGTATCCATGAGTACGTTAGCGCTTTCTTTCAGTGCCGAAATGATAACAAATCATTTTTGCCTCAAAACTTAAAATAACTTAACCTTAACTTAACCTTTCCTTAACTTTAAATTTTAACTATCAAAGTAATTAAATTATTGTTTCAATCTAATTATTTTGTTATAAATCAGTTGGGGTGTATGAGGTTTTGCGCTAAATCATTAACACGTTGTATACAGGGTCCTTCTTAATATGTCCTTCACTTTTTTAAGGCGATGACCGGACTATTAAATAAATAAATAAATATCTTGGACATTGTCACACAAATTATCTAGTCACATTTAAAGTAACAGAATCTAGCCTGGACTTGTATTATGATGACTAGACAACGATATAGAATACATATATAGATACAAACATCCATGACTCGGAAAATTATTATTATTAAATTATTATTATATTATTAAACTGAACAACTTTCTCTATGGAATCAACATCGAAATCGCGAAAAAAAAAACAGTTGTCCCATACGTTTGGCTCCGAGTAGGTTTGTAGTTTTGTATGAAAGAGCTGATTTTTTTTCGCGATTTCGATGTTGGCTCCATAGTGAAAGTTGTTCAGTTTGATGGTCTGAAGCACCGCCTTAAGTATTACTAGGGTGTTTTGTTACACTCTGTATACGTATTTATAAATATTTATGTGTATAATATTATGTGTATAATATTATGTGTTATAATTATTAGTATTGTGTTAAGTATTATATCATAACTAATTAACTATACAGGGTGTAACAAAACACCCTAGTAATACTTAAGGGGGTGCTTCAGACCATCAAACTGAACAACTTTCACTATGGAGCCAACATCGAAATCGCGATAAAAAAATGCACTCTTTCATACAAAACTGCAGTACCGTCTCGACTCAAATGTATGGGACGGCAATATATATTTTTTTTTCTCGACGTTGGCTCCATAGTGAAAGTTGTTCAGATTGATGGTCTGAAGCACCCCCTTAAGTATTACTAGGGTGTTTTGTTACACCCTGTATAATGGCCTCGATTCGGACTTAACTAAATTTATTCCTGTCACTTTCTAAAATAAGATTAAGAAAAGAGACAGAAAACCAACAGCTGACTTTAGTGCTGTCAAAGTGACGTTACACGCCCAAAAACGCTTTAAATAAGATGGCGTACATTATGATGGCATCTTATTTTGGGCGTTTAACGTCACTTTGACAGCACTAAAGTCAGCTGTTGGATTTCTGTCTCTTTTCTTAATCTTATTTTATAAAGTGACAGGAATAAATTTAGTTAAGTCGTGGTCCGAATCGGTACCAATGTATATTATAATTGCCCTATTTTTACCAGTCTGTAATATTTTATGGACTTGATGATGAAGATAATCAATTCTGGATTATCTATTATCTAAAGAAACCAAAATCTACGAAAAACGTATAAAAACCCGAAATATCAAACAAGTTATTTTTTAGCCTCCGTTTTCTTCAAACTGAAATCTCTCAAGAACAAGACTTGTGCTTCAGACTATACCTACGTCACAGTCGCGCGACGGTCGCAGAGGGTCGCGCGACCCTGTCGCGAGCTGTCGCAGACAACTGTCGCTCGTCTGTAAGCGCTCTAAGATTACATGGGCAGCGACCGCCGCGCGGTAGACGCTCCCGCTTCCCAGTCGCTTTGGTCGTGCGGGTCTGAACATTCCATTAGTCTTCTTCTTATCACGTGGGCAGAGCCCTGATGTCAAAGTTTTTTCAGACCGCCTGACGTGTAATGACTACTACCACCAGAGATAGTAGCAGGGACGAACGGCTTAACGCGCCATCCGAAGCACGGAATCATTTTTCTTTTCAGACAATCAGGTGACTCGGCCTGCAATGTCCTAATCAACTGGGGAAAAACGCCCAAAGTGACATATCACTAGGTGTCCCCTGTGGGAATCGAACCCACGACCTCCGTGTCGAGAGCCCAATGTTCTTAACCATTAGACCACGGAGGCAGTTAGTTAATTTATAGGATAAATAATATAATGTGGAACTGTAGACGACGATAAGAAGTTATAATGCACTAATTTGTATCAAGCAATTAGTTCTTCATTCTATGTAATAAAAAGACACGTATTCGCATCTCCGTAACTCACGTAAACAATCCGCCAGTCCCGCCATCTCTCGGTATA
Organism: Agonopterix subpropinquella; assembly: GCA_922987775.1. NCBI lineage: Eukaryota > Metazoa > Arthropoda > Insecta > Lepidoptera > Depressariidae > Agonopterix > Agonopterix subpropinquella. The sequence goes on from OV277693.1 coordinate 30,492,726, forward strand.
ACTATGAACTACTTGCGCGAGCGCAAGCGCTAGCTCATGACAGTAGTTCCGAGAAATGATAATTTTTGTGCACGGTTGTACCGAAAATCGTTGTATGTAGAAGTTTACGTAATTTTTTTGGGAAATAGGAAAGAAAATTCTACTTTTCATAAATATCATAAGAGTCACCAAATCGAGCACTAAATCGCTATGTATTTATCTGTTTCAAATGTGCATCCGTTTCATTGGAATCATCGTTGGAAGAAACGTCTAGTTAGCAGCCTCAACAATGTACTATCATATCTCGGCTTGTATTGGATCAATATTCATGAAATTTTGGATATAGGGATCACTAAATGAGCACTAAATCGTGACATATAAATCACATCGATACAAACAGTATTTCAAAATGCGACTGCTAGCTTGACGTCTATCTAGCAGCCTCAGTAAGGTACCCAAATATCTTTTAAACTACATGAGCACCAAATCTGTGCTTTGGGCACCAAATTGCACTAATTGGGCACTAAATCGTGGCTTAGTCAAAACCTTCAAATGAGCTGGTGAGGCTGCTAACTATACGGACACAGTTTGCAGAGGATGAACCTGAGGATAAGAATTGCTCATCGTCTGATGAACTCGAAGTTCCTGAAGTATCAGGACTAGCGGCAGGTTTCAAGTGCCATGTGTTTCTGCGGTAGGTAGCTCCATCTTTTGTTTTGAGTAAGTAGGAACGGGGTGCTGCTGGTACAGCATTGATGATTTCTGCAGGAATCCAGTGTTGGTGTTCTTGTCTCAGTAATGAAGATTCATATAATACTTTCTCTCCCGGTATGTACTTTTTGTTTTCTTTCTTCCCTCTGTCTGCATTTTCCTTCTCTTCTGCCTTTAATTTATTCAATGTTTTCGTTACATTTTTCATGACTTTGGGTATTAATAATTTTTGACTGGTTGGTAATAAAGTTTTTGTTCTTCTGTTCATAAGACGTTGGGATGGTGATCCTATATCCAGCCGGGGTGTATTACGGTGGTGCAACAGTGCAAGATATATATCCGTTGCATCTTCTAAGCATTTTTTAAGTAATGTCTTTGCTTCCTGCACGTAGCGTTCTGCTAAGCCGTTTGATCTGGGGAAGTGAGGACTTGAGATTCTATGTTCAAAATTCCAGTCACTGCTGAAGTTTCTGAATTCTTGAGAAGTGTACTGGGTTCCACCATCCGATTGTAGTATCTCTGGGATTCCAAATGTCGAAAACCATGCTTTCATGGCTTTTATTACTGCCGTACTCGTGAGAGTGGTGAGAACTTTAAAATCGAAATAGCCAGAATAGGCGTCAGCTATGAGCAGGTAGTCTTTGTCTCTTAGATGAAATATGTCTGAAGCTACTATGGCCCATGGCCTTTCCGGCGCCTTTTGAACGATTATTTTCTCCATTGGATTGTCGTTTTGAATTTTGTTGCATGTTTTGCAGTTTTTCACAAAATTGGTCACATCCTTTGACATTTCATGCCAAAATACATAGTCTCTAGCAAATCGTAAAGTACCCTGTATACCTTTGTGGCTGAGGTGACAATGTTTCATTACTAATGGCACCATAGATTTTGGCACCAGGACTCTGTTATTTTTAAATATCATATCATCAAGGACACTAAGTGTTTCTCTGTAAAACCAGTACTTTTTCAGGTTTTCTTGAAGTTCTGCTATGTTTTTTGGCCAACCTTCTTTGATTGTTTCCTTTAAGTTTCTTAACTCTTCGTCTTTTTCCGTTTCATTTTTAAGGTCTTGTTTTCTAGCCTTGGTGAATGGTACAATGACACAAATTTTGAGAGTGCCATCGTCCATTTCTTCATTGCTCAATTTTCTGCAGTCTCTGCTTAGTGTATCCGCTATATACATTTCCGTACCTTTTTTATATATAATTTTCGCATTATAGGGTAGTATTTGGTAAAACATCCTTTGTAATCTAGGTGGCGCTTCTGTAAGCGGTTTCTTGAAGATTGTCTCTAGGGGCTTGTGATCCGATTCAATAGTGAGATCTTTACAACCCCATATGTATGTATGGAACTTTTTACAGGCTACTAATATAGCATTAGCTTCTTTTTCCAGTTGACTGTAGCGCTGTTCTGTTTTAGTGAATGACTTGGCACAGTAAGCAATAGGCTTCGCATTTTGCATTAGGACACCTCCGCATGAATGGCTGCTAGCGTCCACTGATAACAATATTGGTGCTTTTGGGTCATAGTAGCCCAAGACTTGTGGATTTTGCAACAATTCTTTCAACCTTATGAAGGCACTTTCTTGTACGGTATCCCAGTACCAATCTACTTCTTTTTGTAACAGATGTCGCAGTGGGTTTGTTAATTCTGCCAGGTTTTTAATGAATTTCGATAAGTATGTAAGCATTCCCAGGAATCTTTGGAGTTCCTTTACATTATCTGGTCTTTTGATTTTACTGATGGTTTCCAGTTTTTCAGGATCTGGCTTTAATCCGTCTTTGGTCACAATATGTCCCAAAAATTTTATTTGTTGGGTGCTGAATATGCATTTTCCTTTATTTAATTTCAGACCGGCAATCTTCAATTTTTCTATAACTAGTTGTGTGTAATTTTCCAGCTCCTCTTTTGTTGCAGCGTGTATGAGAATATCATCCATGGACACTTCGGTATTTTTCATTCCAATCAATAGTGAACTCATTACTTGCTCCAGCAACTTTCTTACTTACACTTCAGGTGCTGACGCGAGTCCAAACGGCATTCTCAAGCAGGAATATCTACCAAATGGAAAAATGAAGAATGAAGGCGACGGCAACGACGAAGCATGCAACGTAAAACCGCCAAAATACTTTGTTACGAGTTCTGAAAACGTTGCAGAAGCATGGAAAATATGGTTACAACAATTTGAGTGGTATGCAATAGCCACCAAGCTGGACAAAAAGAAGCCAGAAGTGCGAGTAGCCATCTTCATGACTTGCATCGGACCCGACGCCGCCATTATATACAACACGTTCAATCTAACACCGGCGGAATCTAGCGAGCTGCAAACTATAAAAACCAGATTTACTGCTCACTTTACGCCGAAAATAAACGAAACATACGAACGTTACATGTTTAACTCGAAGTTCCTGAAGTATCAGGACTAGCGGCAGGTTTCAAGTGCCATGTGTTTCTGCGGTAGGTAGCTCCATCTTTTGTTTTGAGTAAGTAGGAACGGGGTGCTGCTGGTACAGCATTGATGATTTCTGCAGGAATCCAGTGTTGGTGTTCTTGTCTCAGTAATACTTTCTCTCCCGGTATGTACTTTTTGTTTTCTTTCTTCCCTCTGTCTGCATTTTCCTTCTCTTCTTGGCGGTTTTACGTTGCATGCTTCGTCGTTGCCGTCGCCTTCATTCTTCATTTTTCCGTCCGGTTCTATAATCCCGGGTTTCGGCACCATGTATTAATTATGATTGAAACTATTAACAACTTTTAAGTATTTAATATGAACGCTGAACGTTTTTACAAGATAATAACAAACACGATAAATGCACACAGCTCGAGTCCTTTTTAAAGATGGCGTTTTGGGCAGCGTTTAAGGAACCACCTCTGTACGCTGCGTTTATGAAGAGTGCTTCGTGACAACAATGATTACTTTATTGTTTTTCAATCAAAGACATTCAATATGTATTATGTTAAATCTCTTTGTTTTCAATGAATGGAAGAATTCTGTACTTATGATCTTTTTTGGTGCAAAAAGCACAATGCAAATCAATGTAAAAAACTAAAGAGAGCAAAGCAAGCTCGAAATTTTTAACAACTCAGAACTCTGCGTACAGTAGGTACGTAATTAAAACTAAAATTTAGAACTATTAAAGCTAGCTCAACTTGCCTCTGCATTAGGAATTGATTAAGGCTGGGTATTAGTAGAACAAGCCTCTCTTTCTAACAAGCAAACTTTCGCAATTAGCCATCCCGCTTCAATTGAAAGCAAGATCGCAAAAAAACGCATTTTTCATCAATATCTTTTCTCTTGGGTGTTTGGGGAAAAATCCATCGGTTAGAAGCCCTGCTATAATTATTTACCTTTCAAATGATGGTATATTCAGAAGAAATGGTGTAGTGTGATTCTTGTAAAACTGGTTATAAATCTGAAATCGAGCTTACTTTGCTCCTCTTTTCTATCGAGAAAATTTAATAGAATCGTGTTTTCAACGGTTAGATGCTCTGCAGAAAGAACGTATCTACACTGTTATGTGAACTATATATATTAAATGTAATAATTTGGTTCTCAAAAATCGGTTCGAAAACAGACAAAATAGGTATGACCCCCTCTTAAAGGTAGGGCTCAAATAATAAATATTGAGTTACTTCCAAAGTTAGTCATACGCAGGGCTGCCATCTCCAAAATCATCATCGCTAGACAACGACTTCAAAACTCCCGGACATTTCAGTAGAATCTGAAATTTTCCCCGGACTACCACAACTAATTATATTTCAACAATACTAACGTTCAACTTGAATTGAATTGCCAATCTGCAATATGATCTCAGTCTTTACATTTAGAAAAATATGCTTAAACTGGCTCATCTTGAGGCAGACCGAGGTTGCAAAGGATATGGGCTATTCTCTAGGTATTTGATACCTTAATGTTGTAGTGTTTTTGTTTGGTATATAAATCACATTCTTTAGATTTTTTGTTATTAACCAGTTTACGAGCAATATGTTCCTATGTTTTGTTTTATTCTATTCGTACTATTTCTATTTTTATTTATTTCTTAGTTTAAATTACTAATCTGTTAAGTATGCCGGTTGTGACAGAATAACAGTGGTCGTTGGTTCTGCCAACTGCCGTAAACTGAGTCACACACCCTTTTGCCCATTTTGTACTCACAACATGCCCTGTATTTTATTGTATAAACTAGCTATAATCTTTATGTACAATACGGCAAATAAAGAATTCTATTCTAAGTCCTGGAGCGAGCGATTATCTGCAATATATCCAGTGTAGACCGCTGTAATGTAATTAGAACTAAGAGCGTGTGTAGCGAGCTCGTGATTTTACTGCAATATGATGAGGTTATCAAAATGCGATATAAAACTAGAAGCGAGCAAAGCAAGCTTGAGATTTTGTAACGGTCTCGATTTGATTTCACAATCTCGAACTCGATTGTGAAGTTTATGCTGAAATAGAGTTGATTTTGCCCGTCCGGACACCCTTCAAACTATGAAAAATCCGGGGAAATCCGGACAGATGGTCCCTGTCACGTCATTGGCAAGACTCAAATTTGATGTTCCAAGGTTGGTCTGCAAATAAGATAAAGTGTCGCCATACAATCCATAACCGATTGCGAGCGTAGCGAGCTCGAGATTTTATTAAAATATGAATCGATTGGCACATGATAATATGAACCAAAACCTGGAGCAAGCAAAGTGAGCTCGAGATTTTACTAAAATATGAATAGGTTTGCACAAGATAATGAGATCTAATACAAGCGAAGCGAAGCTAAGAAGAATATATTTATTAATGAGATCTAATACTTAGAGCGAGCGAATAGGTCAGCCGCGATGACACAAATCAAAACCTGGAGCAAGGTAATACGAGCCTAAACCGGGAGCAAGCGAAGCGAGCTCGAGATTTTACTAAAATATTAATAGGTTGGTAGGTGATAATACGATCCAAAACCTGGAATGAGCGACGTGAGCTCGAGATTTTACTAAAATATGAATAGGTATGCAAGTGGCAACAAAATCCAAAACCTGGTGCGAGCAAAGCGAGCTCTAGATTTTACTAAAATATGAATAGGTCGGCATGCAATACAAAGAACCAAAACCTGGAACGAGTGAAGCAAACTAGAAATCTTACTAAAAAATGAATTGGTTGGCACGCAATAATACCAACCAAAACCTGGAGCAAACGAAGCGAGCTCAAGATTTTACTAAAATATGAATAGGTCGGTAGGTGATAATACGATCGAAAACCTGGAATGAGCGAGGCGAGCTTGAGATTTTACTAAAATATGAATAAGTAGGCAAGTGGCAACAAAATCCAAAACCTGGTGCGAGACAAGCGAGCTCTAGATTTTACTAAAATATGAATAGGTCGCATTGCAATAAAATGAACCAAAACCTGGAACGAGTGAAGCGAGCTAGAAATCTTACTAAAAAATGAATTGGTTGGCACACAATAATACCAACCAAAACCTGGAGCAAGCGAAGTGAGCTCGAGATTTTACTGAAATATGATGATGATGATGATGATGATGTAGCCTTTTGTTCCGAGCTGGTTCCTCTTTGTTTGGTCTTGTGGTTTATAAAATGTCCCTTAGCTCGGTGTGTCGCTTGACATAGGCCTCCTCCAACTGCTTCCATTGCTCTCTGTCTGTCGGGACTCTTGTCCAGTACGGTCCCAGGGTCAGGCGATGATCATCCTCCCATCTCGTTAATGGACTCTTCCGTTCTCTTGTACCATCCCTCGGATACCACAACGTGACCTGTTGGCTCCACTTGTTCGCTCTGCACCTTAACATGTGTCCTGTCCAGCCCCATTTTAGATGGTCGATTTGGATGAGTATGTCATGAAGTTTGGATTTCTGTCGTATCTCTGTTGAGGTGATTTTGTCGCTGAGCTTTATTCCCAACATACTCCTTTCCATTGAGCGTTGGCACTTGGCAAGTTTTTCACGTTGGCTTTGGGTGAGCGACCAAGTTTCGCATCCATATGTCAAACATGGGAGGATGCATGTGTTGAAAGTTTTTCGTTTAGTGGATATACTCAAGTCTTTGCTTTTCGTTATTTCCTTGAGAGACCAGTATTTCTTCCAACCGCAAGCAATTCTTTTGTTTACTTCCTTTTCCATCTGGTTCCTAGGTGATATTATTTGACCTAAATACACATACTCATTGACATATTCGAGCTTTTTCCCTTCCAGTTCAATGTCCACTTCAGTGGAGTTAGTCATCAATTTAGTTTTGTTTGTGTTAACTACAAGACCAGCTTCCTTGCTTTTGTATGCCAGGGCTTCTACCATTTCTTGTAGTACCTTCGGATCACTCTCTAGGATAATGAGATCATCTGCAAATCTTAGATGGTTTAGTCGGTTTCCATTGATGCTAAGGCCGTACTCATCCCAATTTAGTCTCCTGAAGATATTTTCAAGCACTGCAGTGAATAGTTTTGGGGAGAGGGGGTCCCCTTGCTCTTTATGGGGATTTGATCTCCAACGATTTCTAGTTTTACACTACTTTTGCTAATTATATAAATGTTTTTGATCATGTCTATGTAGTGCCGGTCCACTCCTTGCTGTCTTAGAGTTTGCCATATATACTCGTGACTGAGACTGTCAAATGCCTTTGCGTAATCTATAAAAGCGATATAAACTGGCTTTTGGTACTCATTACACTTTTCTAGAACTTGCTTTATAGTGTGGATATGGTCGATTGTACTGTAATTCCTTCTGAAACCTGCTTGTTCTATAGGTTGGTTTTCTTCTGAAATATGAATAGGTTGGTAAATGATAATAGGATCCAAAACCTGGAGTGAGCGAGGCGAGCTCGAGATTTTACTAATTAATATGTAGGCAAGTGGCAATAAAATCCAAAACCTGGTGCGAGCAAGGCGGGCTTAAGATTTTACTAAAATATTAATATGAATGGACTTTCTAAGGTGGGGCCCCCCTTGCTATGCCAATGATTGCAGTTTAGTATGTTCCATACTAAACAGATTTTTTTGTTGTTGCTCAGATCGGTTCACTATTAATATCCTGCATGCCTAGCTGCTAAATAAAACACAGCCGTAGATAAAAATGATCGGCTAGAATGTATCATTAGTCAATCCGACTCAGCTGTTTTAGTGTTATTGATTTCTGCTTCATAGCATAGCCAGTCCATTGAAGGCTCTAACCATGGTTTGTGTTTGGGCGGCGACTACCAGATATTTTCAGAGAGCTGTGTAATAATTTTTTTGAAGTGAAAACTTCTTTAGCGGCGTTGTGCACTTTTTGGTATGGGTAAAAAAATTTTAACTCGCGTGACGTCACGTGACCTGATCGAAAATTGGTCCCACATATCCCCCTCTCTTTCCCCGCGCGGCGAAAATGTCTGCTATTTCGTTTAAGCCCCCTCTCTTTGTACCGCGTGGCGAGAATGTATACCTGTTCCTGCTGTTTCGCTAAAGCAGCATATAAATTGTCATGTTTGTGTACGATAGAGCAATATAAATGAAGATTGTATTTTACCACATAAGTGATAGTATACTTTTATACTGATAATTGAAGCAATTCGTGCGAAATTAATCCCTAACCTTTCCAAAATATCAAAAATGCGCAATGTTAATGTTCAAGTTTCCACTTCTGCTGGCACTCCCGGAATGCAACCCGTTGTTTTATTTTTTGCTGGCACTTCATTTATATTTAATTACTTATATTTCACGTGGTGACAGATGCATGAGTACAGCAACATTTTAAGTAGTTGCTGTAGGTGTACCTTGATTGAGGCTCGGTGTAAGGTAGAGAGTGGTAATTTTTGGGAAACTTAATTATTATTTATAAATATTGAAACCACCAACCACGGACCTGAAAAAAAGACGGACGTAATGTCACTCTAAAAAGAGGTGAAGCATGCAAGGTCCTATAATTTCGTTTGTTCTCCAAGGGACCTACACTCACACAGACGCATCAGTTCTAGGCGTAGTTCCGACAACCCGCCGCCATTATGTACCGCGCGACAGGGCGACAGCACGCACACTCATATAAATGGGTGCTTCACTTTTGATTAGACGAGATTCTGTCCGTCTTTTTTTTCAGATCCGTGCCACCAACCATGAAGTTTCAACGGAATGTTACGCTCTGTGCTTTTTTATTTATGCTTGTTAACATCTAAGCTTATCTGATATCCTTGAAAATGCACTCTTTATGACCTTAATTAAAAACAAATACCTAGAACCTACCTACATATCAGGTTCTATAGGCTTTGTAGAGGCGAACAGACATAATTTAGTCATATTTTAACTAAGAGGGTTCAAAAATAAAAAATAAAATGTTTACTTATTTACTTGCTCAAAAGTGTGAAAATCTGGTCAAGATTAATACATGGGTAACCGTCAAGTGGCCGCAAACATATTAATTTCATGCATTACCTAATTACAAATTTTGATATCTTTTTTTTAGGTACAAAAGTTGAGAATGACATCGATATAGAAGAGCATAACGTTTTGGAGAATCCAGTAATACGGGAGATATTTCCAAATGTGACTGTCCTTAAAAAGGAGATTGAATGCTATGAGAAAGGTTACTTCTTAATTTTGTATTACCGCATATTAAACATTACAAGAATAATCTGTCGTATCATTTCCTGCCAATCTAGTATGATTTTTTGCTCACGTTTTCCCATACTAGGTTGTTGCGGCTAGCGCGACTTTTGCCTTCTGAAAAGAACGGGAAGAGATCATTTTCAATTTCTATCCAGAGAAGGCGAGCCGCGGGAATTGATAATTCATACTAGGGGCACAGATTATTTAATAGTTACTACCGTAACTAGGGGGGCTGGACAGACACTCAGCACAATATACAGGCACACGCACACATTGCATCGTACGTACGACTACAAAAATAAAAAGGGATGCTTCGAGTATAAGAGGTAGACGTACTTTTTGTTATCATTAGCTACAAGGCTGATTCAGTATTCATAGGGTGACGATGAAGATCATCTCTGATGAAGATGATCAGTCGCTTTAGGAGTTACAGCCGTTCGAAGGTCTGTTATGGTTGTAAAAAATTATCCAGCGTGCATTCCGCCGCGCAGAGTCGCGGTGCATGCTGGATATAGTTCACACTGTCCTACATAGCTGGCCATAATCATTGTTCGGTTTTATCAATCCAGTCGGACGTTGCTCTTTCTATACTCTTTGCGTGTCGGTTTTCGTCGATTTTTTCTGTTCTCTTGCAAAGACGCTAGGCGCGGTGAACTACCAGCGGTGTGTGGGCGACGCTTGAAAGCAGGCCTTTCGCAGGATTTAGTATGTATCTTGCTCCTGGTTCACTGAACAAAGCTACATGATATAAATAATAGAGTGGAATTTTTGAATGCCTGCTGGAGGAAAAACAAAACTGCATTCAAAGATTTGCGAAATTCGCTTGCCACACCCGGAACTCGAACCGGCTAAAATCTGCAATAATAACACACCCTGTACTTTTATGGCATCGATAGATAAGGTCAATCGTAAGGATCAAAACTCTCAAAACTTCGTACAGCGCGCGACGTATGTGACGTGGCTGTCTGGTGCGAGTGGCAGAAATCAAGCAAGAGCATCGCTTATGATGCGCTAAAGTGTAAGGTGCTTATCTTGATAGTGGAGCCCTGCTATTACTAACAAATAGTCCACTTGAAGGTTTGTTCAGGGCACTGCAGCCTAGTGCAAACTAAGCTCTGAGGTAACCTTAGCCAGCAACAAACTTTGACATTTAATACAATTATACAACATTTTATAGAAATACCCTACATAACCTACCATACCATACCTATAATAACAACAAATTCACTTATTACATTTCGTCTAATTACACTGCTTCATCTGTGACCATCGACCGTTTATTTAACCTAGACTAGGCTTAATTGAGCAAAACACATTTCACCATTGTACATGTTGCCAATAGTTAATTTCGTCGAATACATCGATGACTTATTTTAACTAAACATAAAAAATCGGATGGTGTTTGAATTATTTACGAATCAAAAATGTGTTCTATCTGGTTAAAATTCAAACGAAGCATAATTTCCTTCGACATTTTTAGAGTTCGGTAATTCGGTTACACAGGAATCTCTAAAGGAAACTTGGTTATTAAACTATTGTATCGTTGTTAATGTAAGGAAATGGGATGAATTTTTACGGGTTGTTTAGATGAGCGCGACCGCGGTCCTTCTTGTTCCTAGTTGGATCTTGTATTTATGCAAATTTTTTTGCAAGCTTCTACCTATACATATAGTGTGTCATTTATTTTCATCTATGAATAATTTTACATCGACTATAGTCTTGCCGGCATTGGTGCTTATTCAGTTCTCTCATACCTCCGTTATTATTTAAATTACTTACGTAAAATAAAAATATGTGTAATAATTGTAGACCTCTCTTTGGAATCTAATCACTATTGTAGCAGAATTTCCAAATGTTTGGTTTCGACTAGATTGTAATATTTAATGATTTTTTTTATTTGTTTCAGGTTTAAAACAAGGTCTTAATGCTACACCAATGAATTCAACAGGAACAGTTGAGTTTAATTATCAAATCAAGCTTGAAAACATGACTTTGGATGAGTGTTCAAACTCAAATAACGAATCAGAAAATATACACATTCTAGAGTCCGAGTCTCCAACAGCAGTTGTTCCTTGTGATGCGAGTAATCAGCTGCCTTCAGACGTACATACTTCAGATAACGAATCAGAAACGACTTCCCATAGCACTACGGGTAAACTAATTTTTGATAAGTGTTTAACACAATTTCAAGCAATTGTCCAACTTGATAATCTAATGCCAAAATTAGAAAGTAGTAAGAAGTACTGTAAGAATTGCAAAATTTTATTTCCTTCTGTACAATCTTTGATAGTACATAATAATAACTTACATACTACTTTACCGGTTGCCTCGGCACACAGTCCGCTACAAGGAGATATTGCACCTTCTAGTTCACTCATAAATACCCAAGGAACAAAGGAGATAATGCATCTCAAAGTTTTGACTCGCCACCATGATAAACCACCTGTTTCGGAAAATAGTCTATACTGCGAAAGAAATGAAAAATGTCAGATATGCCATCAATTTTTTACAAATAAAAGAGGTTTAGGTCAACACATCAGTAAAGTTCATTCTAAAACTTGTATATCTAACAGGAATAAAACAATACTGACAAAAACTCAAGAAGATAAGACTGGCAAAACACAAACAACAAAACAACATGCTTCAGATACGAAGTACATTTGCGTTCATTGTAATAAACAGTTTCCTAGCCAAGAGTATCTCATAGACCATTTATATGACGTGCTTCAGTCAACGAAAAATGGAGAGAAAACATGTCTGAAGAGAAATAGCAACACACCATTTTGTGACAAAAAAAAAGCAAGTGGAAATAAAAAAATAAAACAAGTGAACAAAATTAAGAAAAAGCCAATAGTTTCAAAATTAATGGAAAATACAAAATGCACTACTTTCTATTTCAGATGCTCTATTTGTTTTTATTACTTTAAGGGTATGTTCGGTTATAAAAACCATATGGTAGTAAACCATCAATTGAGTGTTTCAAATGCTGCAGAGAAACTTCGCAAAAGAGTGGTATTTAATGGTCAGTGTAAACTATGTCCTTTAATAATGCGCAGCATATTTACGTTCAATCAGCATATTAAAAGACAACATCCCAATATATTCCAATTCGCTGCCCTTGACAATTCAAATAATCAGTCCACTAAGAAAGATAAAAAAATAAACGAAACATCTGATTTAAAAAGTGAAGAACCCTTGACAAATTATCGAGTGCCACAATTTGAAAAGTCTGTGGATAGCATTTCAGAATTACAAAACGAAAAAATTATGAAAATCGCTAAAGTTGTATTAGTTGATAATGTCTTCAAAAGCGGTATTTCTAAAAAATCTGCATATAATGACCAATCAAGAGACAGTGATATGAATTTAACTGTACCTACTTCAGGAAAAAAGACTAAAGCTAGAAAGTTTTCGCCTTCTTATTTTAGGTGCTATATTTGTTCTGGCTATTTTAAGCGTCACGGTCGTTATAGAGACCATATTCGGTTACTCCATAGATTACCTCTTAAGGGTATTCCGAAGAAAGAGAAATTTGATGGGAAATGTAAATACTGTTCCTCTATACTTCTTAGTGCAGTTTCATACAATCGACACGTGAAAACAAAACATAAGACGGGAACGAAAAATAGGACGGAAGGAAATATTGATTTACAGAAACCACTAGTCAACCCTCAAGCAAGTCACCTAAATGAACGTTTGAAATCAATTGATGTTACATCTATTAAATCCACAGATATCTTGAGTAACAATGACCATCCCAAAGATAGCCACACTACGGACGACAAGAGTTATGCAATTTCCGTTAAAACCGCAAAAGGCAAGGAAAGAGAAACCTTAAAAAGAAAAATAAAGAAAAAGAAGAAGTCAACTCTTTGTGATAAGAAAAATGATATCAAGAAAATGTTTTACTGCAAAGTATGTACATGCTATTTAACCGTTGCTAATGCTTCCAAACACGAGGAACATGTAGTAAAAAAATGGATTTGCAGAAGTTGTGGGTTAGTATTACCTATAAATTCTTGCGCACATTTTAGACTGCATAAGAAATATCCCAATTTAAAATTAGAAGATTTTGATTTCTTTGAATTCGGAACTAATCAAGAAATTATACCTCCTATTCCCGAATATTTCAAGTGCAAAGTTTGTGATGTATATTTCTTATCACAAGCTAGCCACGAATGTAGCGGGGACAATTATCTGACATGTCACTTATGTGAGATAAATTTGTCGGAAGAAGCATTTAAGTTACACTTGTATTTTCACAATTATTTTAAATCGAATCTAAAGGACGAAAAATTAAAGAACTCCATATCACAGATGCTTTGGAATGAATCTGAAGCAAACGTACCACAATATTCGAATCTCAATGAAAGAAGCAATAGCTTAATAACAATCTCAGAAAACACCGAAAATGAGGATGATTTAGAAAACGCAGATAATGCGGAAAATACAGATAATACAGTTGTGAAAAATGCTGAAGGTGTAGAAAATGTACAGAATTCGGAAAATTCAGAAAATGCTGAGAGCGAGGCAATTGTCTACTTATGTATAAATTGTTTTGTCGCTGTTGACTCTTACGATAAGGTTGTAGAACATTGCCAGGAACACTACAGTCCAACAAGAAATGAAATCATGATTGATATATGCACAACCTGCGACCTAAAGTTCGACCGCACGTGTTACAATGATCATCAAAAGTTACATTTATCTGTATCTGATAATAAGATATTCTTTAATGTACTCAAATTCGATTCTTTTTATTTTACATCAGAAAATAATATTTGGGTCCAACACGTGCTTGGATCTTTACCACAAAAAAAGAAAAATGAAATACTAGCTAAATCCGTTTACGGATTCGAATGCAGAATCAAAATGGAAACAATTCAAGAAGGGAACTCGGGTCTCACCATGTACAAATGTTATAAATGCGGTTGTTTTATTGACTACTTCTCTTTACATAGGCACGCAGAAAATTCGTGCTTCAAATTAAGAAAACATCCTTGTTCAATTTGCGGCCTACCTTTTATTTCATCTTTTATTCGTTTAGAACATGAGAAAATTCATAAAAAGTATGACATCATTAATTCAAAATCTTATAGGATCGTTATTTTCAACAGAGAAGAAGACAAAGATTGTAATTCTTTGTATTCACGTAAAAATTACGTCCTGTATCAGTGCAGAAACTGCCAAGGCACAGTAGATAAATTTCAAGTCAGTGAACACAAATGCATGGTGAATGATTTGCAAAAATGTTTACATTGTGGATTATTGCTACATAGCGAAGACTATATGCGACACGTTTTGAGACACACTGAATTGGTTAACTTCAATTATAACTATATTGATATTATGTTGTTTGGGAAGATAGACGATAGTTTAATTATTTCCAGACAAATAAATCCGTCATTCAAAGGTACTATTTGTGACTTTAAATTGTACAGATGTAAAAAATGCCAAGTATGTTTAGAGAGTGTCAAATTACGTCATATTTGTCCTTCCTTTACTTGTAAGTCGCGATGCTCAATTTGTGGTTTATATTTCCTTACGAGTAAACTCAAAAACCACCAAGCTCTAGTACATCAAATGGGTTCAGATTTTGTAAAAGAACAATTGATGCTGATTACATATGATTTTCAGTGTAATGAGCCAGTTTCGAAGAGTCATCTAAGCCTGATAAAGAAACTATAGACGACTCCAAAATTATTGAAGACCAATCCAATGAAAATGTTGAGGAAGCTGTTAAAGGAAAAAAATCTAGTGAAGTTAAAGTGGCACTACCTGCATCTGATGAAAAGACTGTAGATGATTCCAAAACGCTTGCAAACGTGGTGTTATCGACGTCCAAGGAAATTGTTGCAGACTACTCTAATTTAATCGGTGAAGGAAAAGCATTTAAAAATGTTGTTGAAATGACACCTTCTGCAACAGTTAAACATGCTGTAGGTGCCCCAAAAAACATAAAAGAGATAATATTTTCAAATATTGTTGAAATGACATCTCCTGCAACAGTTAAACATGCTTTAGGTGCCTCAAAAAAAATAAAAGAGAATGTTTTCAAATTTGCATAAAGTGGCATCTTCTGCAACAGAACAAGTAGGTGCCTCAAAAAAGATTACTGAGAAAATATCGTCAAATTTGCATAAAGTGACATCTTCTGCAACAGAACAAGTAGGTGCCTCAAAAAAGATTAAAGATAAAACATCGTCAAATTTGCATAAAGTGGCATTGTCTGCAACAGAACAAGCTGTAGGTGCCTCAAAAAAGATTACAGGAAAAATATCGGTAAATGTTATTGAAGCGATGACATCTAAGACTAATAAAAAGTCTGTTGACAATTCTAAACTGTGCAATGGAAATAAGATAGATTCTCCAAATATCGTAATCATCGGTAATAAAAGTGCCGCCGAAAGTTCAAACTCTGGCACACAAGCGGAAATCGCAACACTGTACAAATGTACTTGTGGCTTGCATTTCTTAGATAAACCAAGTATAACTATTCACTTTAAACTTTGTAGTCCTAAAATAAGAACATCCAGACAAACATGCTCTAAATGCGACCTTTCATTTACTCCAAATATATTATTCAGTCATTTTATATCACACCATGGCAACAAGAATACAACTTTCAAATACAATATAATCGATATGGGTACTAAAAGTAAAGAAACGCAAGTTTTTTACAAATGTTCCAAATGCAAATTGTATTTTGTGAAAGAAATTAATGTGAATGAGCATGTTAAAAAATGTGAGGGTAGTGGAACAGAAGGGAAATTTTGTAGCATCTGCAATTTATTATTTGATCCTATTTCTTTGGGCACACATGAGCACATAAATGACCAACATGGTCGTAAACATTACCAAGTTATTTCTGTAACTGCAAAATGTATAGAACAGAAGTCTGTTGCTAGTCAACCTGAGGTATCGACTGCTGTGGAGAGTAAGGACACTAGTTCCGATTTAAAAGTTTCTGACAAAACAATATACAAATGTAAAGAATGCGGCATACACTTCCCGAGCAAGCGTTTGATGCAATCGCACCTGATTGATTCAAAGAGAAAACACGAGCGCCAACACAATCTTTTACCACAACTTCAAGACATATGTCATGTTTGTGGTTTAAACTTTTCTGCATCATTCTTAGCTAAGCATATTGCATTTCATCACGGAAAATTTAACCTTAATTTGAATGATTTCATTATTGTAGAACAATGTGTTGAAGATGTTTAATTAAATTAAATCGTTAGTCATTAATAATACTATAGTTATAGTTTAAGTTAAATTAAATTACTTATACGTTATTGTTTATGGCATACTAAAACAACTTTAGTTAAGTACAAATAAGTATACTTTAAGAGTTTTGTAATTGTTTCATTTAATGTTGATTTTTTATTTACAAGATCATTATTATTTTATGCCATAAATTGCCATATGGCTTTTCTAAATATTCAATAAGTATAAAAGGTGTAAAAAAACGCCCTATTAATATTCAGGCCTGGGTGTAGTTTAGACCTTCAAACTGAACAACTTTCGCTATGGTATGGGGAGACAAAGTCGACAAAAATCAGTTTAGTCGGTACCTACTGGAGTGCGATTTTTGAAAATCATACGAGCGACTTGGCAGTAGAAAATGTCAAAATTACTATGGAGATTATGCATCTTTCTACTGCCAATTCGCTCGTATGATTTTCAAAAATCGCACTTCTGTCGTTTTGTATGAAATAGCCGATAATTTTTTTTTTCTCTACTTTGGCTCTATAGGTAGTGAAATTTGTTCAGTTTAAGAGTGTAAATCACCTCTTTAAATATTACTAGGGTGTTTCGTTACACCATGTATAATTATAATCGTTGTTGGTGCGTCTCCAAAGTTTATTTATTTTTCATATTTAGTTGTTACGTCAAGGTTGTGGCAATTAATAAGCAATAGATCGGGACCCGGCATAGATTTATATATTACTAGCGTAAGGATAGGCCCGTCAGAATATTTTTAACCGACGAAAAAACAAAAGACGGAGGAGGTTCTCAAGTCGACGCGTATATTTGTTTTTTTATGTATGAACACGCATAACTTTGTACAGAGTAGTCCGATTTTGATAATTTTTTTTTGTTTAGTAGGTCATACTTCAGAGGTGGTCCCATTTTAATTTGGTGAAGATCTGGTAAAGGGCTTCGGAGATAGACAATAAAACTCCGCAAAAAATCTATGGCATATCATCGACGATTGAAATAAATGATCCGATAACTTCTTACAGAGTAGTCCGATATTGATAATTTTTTTTTGTTTGGTAGGTCGTACTTCAGAGGTGGTCCCATTTCAATTTGGTAAAGATCTGGTAAAGGGCTTCGGAGATAGACAATAGAACTCCTCAAAGATCTAGAGCATATCATCGACTATTGAAAGAAATGATTCGTGTTCATGTTCCATTTTAGGTCATACTTCAGAGGTGGTCCCATTCTAATTTGGTGAAGATCTGGTAAAGGGAGATATACAATAGAACTCCTCAAAAATCTATAGCATATCATCGGCGATTGAAATAAATGATTCGTGTTCATGCTCCCTTCACATTTACAATGAATATGTTAACCCAATATAACACCAACTCTGAAAATTTTGAAATAAAAAATTTACTTCAAAACTAAAAAGTACCTACTAAATAATAATATAACCAGCGTATTTTAAATTCGCATCTATCAGAACATTAATTAGTTTTTTGGATTCTAAAACAATAAATTACTGTAATTTTTAAAGAAAAAACATATTTTTTACGAAATTTTATTGTTTTATTTGGTAGGTAGGCTACCAAATTTTACACGTAAATTACAGAATTTTTATAATTTGCTAATAAAGTTACATTAATACATTTTGTTCTTATAAGTTAACAAAACAACTTCCTTATATAATTACATAATTTGCCATAAGGCCAGAGGGTACGCAGAGATTTGTTGCATATGAGTGCACAGTGCACGCTAAAGCGCGCTCGTGTGTTGGTGTGTTTGTTTATAATTTGCTAATAAAGTTGCATTAATACATTTTGTTCTTACAAGTTAACAAAACAATTTTTGGTTTTGTATTTTAATTTTACTCAATCTTACTCAGCTGCTGATGCTTAAAAAGTAAAACTGTGATTAAAGCATCAGCTTCCTTATATAGTTACATACTTTGCCATAAGGCCAGAGGGTACGCAGAGATCTGCTGCATATGAGTGCACAGTGCACGCTAAAGCGCGCTCATGTGTTGGTGTGTTTGGATGTGTTTGTGTTTGTGTGTGTGGGGGTGTGTGTGTGTGTTTGTGGGTGTGTGTAGGCAGGGGTTGGATGAATACGTGTGACAAAATAATTATAGTAAAATGTTTATGTGCACCCACTTATCCAGCCCTACGACTTACGTCTTGGGATCACTTTATAAGCACATGGATAAGTGGATCACAAGTGGAGGATAGGAGGAAAAAATATTCAACTAAACTTCTTACTCGCATGCGTGAACCGTCCCTCAATCGTATATATCTTATTCTTATAGGCTCATCATCAGGTTCTCTCAGTTCGATATCACCATCTTCCTCACTCCACATACTATTTGGAATCGTTTCGTATCGCACAGCAAATTCTGCCAGACTTATATTTTCTAGCTCATCAGGCCTCAACACAGGGTGTAACAAAACTCGCCGGCGGGGGACAGGACGTAAAGGCTCTGCTGGTCTCCCAGTCCCCTGCCATCCGGGCGAAGATGGAGTGCCGCTGGGTTATTTTAGTGGGTATACCGGTGACACGCACCGGGGAGTCCCACATACCCCTCCCATCCCCCAACGGGAGGGGATACATAAAGCATTTTTTCCCAGCGTTAAAAAAAAAAGAGGTTGTAACAAAACACAGGTAATTGCCGAGGTAACCAGAGGCGGTGAGGTAAAAAGTTGGTGGGAGGCAGGGAGGCTATGGACAATACTGTATGTAGTAATATATACTCTTTCTTATACTGTGGTTAAAAGGTAGGTAGCTATTTTAAAAGTAATCGAAAATTATGCATGTAGTAATTAGAAGATTATAGCCACAAAAAATTATAAAATAAAAGCTTTTTAACAAAAAAATTCAACCGCCGAAAAAACTGAAAAGCAAAAAATAATAATTAATTTTACCTTAATAACTAAATTCTTAAACTAATGTAAGTAAGTATATCAAAGTATATAATATTATTTTGCAAGTATACCTAAGTAATTTAGGCCAGTCATTTTACGCGTTGACCCGGGAATAATTTAGAATTGCATTTTTTTTTCGGAATCTTAGATTAGAACAAACCACTCGAAGAAATGGAACAAAATTAAAAAAAAATTACGTCAGCAACAGTCCTAAATTTTACATTTTGCATTTAATTGCAGCAATCCCGATCTACAATATTTATGGCATTGTTGTTTTGCACATTTCATTAAATTAATTGCTATTATTTATATATCAGAAAATTAAAAACTTAGATCGACTGCATATGCTTGAAGTAACAACTGCAGCGTCAAAACTAGAAATTTGTTTATGGTGCCTAAGCCGTAATACTTAATTGCAATATTTTTTGATAAATACTTTATATCTTATATTATAAACAAAAGATATCAATTCTTAGAATGATTGCTCCAAGCAGTACCTCAATCTGTAATTTACATGATTTATGGTTCAAGATGGATTAGTAAGAGGAAAATCTTATTTTAATAATTGCATTTAGTACATTAAACAATTGTAAACACTATTATAAAAATAAAATTCTCATGGATAATAATAAATAAAGAATACAATAAAAGTACGCAGCGCGATATCATCTTTACGCGGGTAGCAATAGAGTTTTCACACCACTCGCTCGAAAATGGAACATTATATGTCATGTAACTCGAACCTAAAGCAAGTCATTATAGCCCTGGGACTAGCCGGGCAATAATATTGTACTGAATTTCATTATAACCCGCTGGTCAATAATGAGATTTGAATATGGAACCGCATCCAGAGATTATTTAATAGTTACTACGATCCTTACTTAAAATTCGTATGAAAACCTGTGATGAAAACTAATTATGGAGACAGGCACCAAAAAGAACTTTTCACACCACCCGCTCGAAAATGGAACATTATATGTCATGTAACTCGAACCTAAAGCAAGTCATTATAGCCCTGGGCCTAGCCGGGCAATAATATTGTACTGAATTTCATTATAACCCGCTGGTCAATAATGAGATTTGAATATGGAACAGCATCCACAGATTATTTAAAAGTTACTACGACCCTTACTTAAAATTCGTATGAAAACTTATCATGGAGACAGGCACCAAAAAGAACTTAATTCGAAATTCGAACTGGCCACCACGAGTATTGAACACAAAAAAATAAAAAAAAAGGCGCGAATACTGCAAATCTCTGTACCTATTGCTACGAACAAAGTTATAAAAAAATATTACAATGTCTTTCCACAACTGAAGTCCGATTTTTGAAAATCATACGAGTGACTTGGCAGTAGAAAATGTCAAAATTACTCTGGAGATTATGCATCTTCCTACTGCCAATTCGCTCGTATGATTTTCAAAAATTGCACTTCTGGTCTAATGTTTCAAATATAAAATAGTGTTTTCTAAATACTATACCTACTATTTAACTCTAAAACTTTATTATAAACTCTAATAAAATAATTTGTTTCTAACAGTATTGCTTTTTAGGGTTTCGTACCCAAAGGCTAAAAACGGGACCATATTACTAAGCCTACGTTGTCCGTCCGTCCGTCCGTCCGTCCGCCTGTCCTACCTATTTAGGGCTGTAACTTTTGAACCGTAATAGCTAGATAGTTGAAATTTTCTCAGATTATGCGTTATTACGGCGGATTTGTTAACAAATAATAAAAATGTCAAAAAGTTAAAAAATAAGGGGGGTTCTCAACAAGAAACTAGTTTTTATCAACGTTTTTTCTTCACGCTCTGTCGTATAAACGGTAATACATACAAGCGTCAAACTTAATGTGATTATAGAGCAAACTCTACAGAATAACATCAAATACTAAAAACCGGCCAAATGCGAGTCGGTCTCGCGCTAAAGGTCCCGGACAAAAAAGTTTTTTTTCTAAGTTAATAATGTTGTGTTCTGTGGTGGTGTGGTACGGAACCCTTGGTGCGTGAGTAGCCCGACTCGCACATGACCGGTTTTATTATTTTCTCGCGGAGGGTGTGAAAAGTAGAGTATGGTCCTCGGGGATAAACGTGTTTTCATCTTGGGCGAGCTTGAACCCCTCGCTTCACTCAGGATTCTAGTCTTAACTCCCTCGCTTCGCTCGGGAGTTAACTCTAAACTCCCTCGCTACGCTCGGGAGTTAACCCTAGAATCCCTCGTTACGCTCGGGATTCAATATCGCGCCCGTGATGAAAGACACTGCTTTATCCCCTTGGTACATAATCTACTATAATTCGAAATTTGAACTGGCCACCACGAGTATTGAACACAAAAAAAAGCTTTTTAACAAAAAAATTCAACCGCCGAAAAAACTGAAAAGCAAAAAATAATAATTAATTTTACCTTAATAACTAAATTCTTAAACTAATGTAAGTAAGTATATCAAAGTATATAATATTATTTTGCAATTATTTTGAGTTTTTAATTAACCTTAATAACTAAGTTCTTAAACGAATGCAAGTATACCTAAGTAATTTTGAGTCGGCGCCAAACAAGAAAATTAATTAATTGCGTGATGCGCGCCAGCAACCCGAACACACACCACGTAACGTAATCAATATAACATCACTATCCACACAGGCCCTGTACGCCCTGTACCCGGACTTTCGATTTTCGATATATCGCGACTGTTTCGGTCCGGACTTCATTGTAATAGAGTTGACATTGGAACGAAAACGTTCACGTAATCGTGAAGTTCGAATGTCCGAGTAGAGGCCCAGGTGCATACGTCCCGTCTCGTTGCTAGTGGTCGTGCGGAGAGCTTGCATTGTTAATTTCATTTTGGTTATTTCTTTAAATTTAAGGTTATTTAGTGATCTTTGTTCATGGATTGTTTGGCGCCGACTCAAAATTACTTAGGTATACTTGCATTCGTTTAAGAACTTAGTTATTAAGGTTAATTAAAAACTCAAAATAATTGCAAAATAATATTATATACTTTGATATACTTACTTACATTAGTTTAAGAATTTAGTTATTAAGGTAAAATTAATTATTATTTTTTGCTTTTCAGTTTTTTCGGCGGTTGAATTTTTTTGTTAAAAAGCTTTTATTTTATAATTTTTTGTGGCTATAATCTTCTAATTACTACATGCATAATTTTCGATTACTTTTAAAATAGCTACCTACCTTTTAACCACAGTATAAGAAAGAGTATATATTACTACATACAGTATTGTCCATAGCCTCCCTGCCTCCCACCAACTTTTTACCTGACCGCCTCTGGTTATCTCGGCAATTACCTGTGTTTTGTTACAACCTTTTTTTTTTGACGCTGGGAAAAAATGCATTATGTATCCCCTCCCGTTGGGGGATGGGAGGGGTATGTGGGACTCCCCGGTGCGTGTCACCGGTATACCCACTAAAATAACCCAGCGGCACTCCATCTTCGCCCGGATGGCAGGGGACTGGGAGACCAGCAGAGCCTTTACGTCCTGTCCCCCGCCGGCGAGTTTTGTTACACCCTGTGTTGAGGCCTGATGAGCTAGAAAATATAAGTCTGGCAGAATTTGCTGTGCGATACGAAACGATTCCAAATAGTATGTGGAGTGAGGAAGATGGTGATATCGAACTGAGAGAACCTGATGATGAGCCTATAAGAATAAGATATATACGATTGAGGGACGGTTCACGCATGCGAGTAAGAAGTTTAGTTGAATATTTTTTCCTCCTATCCTCCACTTGTGATCCACTTATCCATGTGCTTATAAAGTGATCCCAAGACGTAAGTCGTAGGGCTGGATAAGTGGGTGCACATAAACATTTTATTATAATTATTTTGTCACACGTATTCATCCAACCCCTGCCTACACACACCCACAAACACACACACACACTCACACACACCCCCACACACACAAACACAAACACATCCAAACTAGGGATGCAACGATTCGGCCATTACGATTACGATTACGATTACGATATTAATCGTTATTTATTACGATAACCGATGCATTACGATTAATTAAACAAATTTTGTTGAGATTATCCCTAGAATGAGTTCTCATAGTGTTTCTTTACATTCCAATGAAGGATAAATAATTAATAAAGCTTTTTAAAATATTCCAAGAGTTTGTAACTTTTTCTATTAATTTGAGATCGAAGTCAAAGGTTCACTTGGTCAGGATTCTGATTTTTCGATGCGTAAAGGCCAATTTGCTTTGAAAAACACAATATTGAACATGATTCTGCACAACCTCCATAATCAAGCGATATGTCGTCGGATTTACGTGGGAGATAATCTTTTAAAATGTAGATGAGATATCGCGAGAACGAGAATGTATGTAATACTTCAAACCGAAAATCAAATCAAGACATCAGAAAAATAAAAAGTAAATAATAAAATGGGAGTCAAATCTGACCAAAAAAAATCTGATTTAGCCCGGATTTAGTTCTAAATGAGCTAAAATGACTTCGAGAGATCATATTTTTCTAAAGTTGCTATAGGGCTCTTGAATCTAGTATTCAGGTCTGGTATTCGTCAACAAGTGCAGTCCGATTGACGTTTTCAATTCGATTTAATAATCGTACGATTCTTACTACGATGCATTGCATCGTTATTAATCGTGATTATTACGATTACAGATGCAAAACGATGCACCACTTCGTAATCGTTGCATCCCTAATCCAAACACACCAACACATGAGCGCGCTTTAGCGTGCACTGTGCACTCATATGCAGCAGATCTCTGCGTACCCTCTGGCCTTATGGCAAAGTATGTAACTATATAAGGAAGCTGATGCTTTAATCACAGTTTTACTTTTTAAGCATCAGCAGCTGAGTAAGATTGAGTAAAATTAAAATACAAAACCAAAAATTGTTTTGTTAACTTGTAAGAACAAAATGTATTAATGTAACTTTATTAGCAAATTATAAACAAACACACCAACACACGAGCGCGCTTTAGCGTGCACTGTGCACTCATATGCAACAAATCTCTGCGTACCCTCTGGCCTTATGGCAAATTATGTAACTATATAAGGAAGTTGTTTTGTTAACTTGTAAGAACAAAATGTATTAATGTAACTTTATTAGCAAATTATAAAAATTCTGTAATTTACGTGTAAAATTTGGTAGCCTACCTACCAAATAAAACAATAAAATTTCGTAAAAAATATGTTTTATCTTTAAAAATTACAGTAATTTATTGTTTTAGAATCCAAAAAACTAATTAATGTTCTGATAGATGCGAATTTAAAATACGCTGGTTATATTATTATTTAGTAGGTACTTTTTAGTTTTGAAGTAAATTTTTTATTTCAAAATTTTCAGTGTTGGTGTTATATTGGGTTAACATATTCATTGTAAATGTAAAGGGAGCATGAACACGAATCATTTATTTCAATCGCCGATGATATGCTATAGATTTTTGAGGAGTTCTATTGTATATCTCCCTTTACCAGATCTTCACCAAATTAGAATGGGACCACCTCTGAAGTATGACCTAAAATGGAACATGAACACGAATCATTTCTTTCAATAGTCGATGATATGCTCTAGATCTTTGAGGAGTTCTATTGTCTATCTCCGAAGCCCTTTACCAGATCTTCACCAAATTAAAATGGGACCACCTCTGAAGTATGACCTAAAAGGGAACATGAACACGAATCATTTCTTTCAATAGTCGATGATATGCTCTAGATCTTTGAGGAGTTCTATTGTCTATCTCCGAAGCCCTTTACCAGATCTTCACCAAATTAAAATTGGACCAGCTCTGAAGTATGACCTAAAAGGGAACATGAACACGAATCATTTATTTCCATAGTCGATGATATGCTATAGATCTTAGGGGAGTTCTATTGTCTATCTCCGAATCCCTTTACCAGATCTTTACCAAATTGAAATGGGACCACCTCTGAAGTACGACCTACCAAACAAAAAAAAAATTATCAATATCGGACTACTGTGTAAGAAGTTATCGGATCATTTATTTCAATCGTCGATGATATGCCATAGATTTTTTGCGGAGTTTTATTGTCTATCTCCGAAGCCCTTTACCAGATCTTCACCAAATTAAAATGGGACCACCTCTGAAGTATGACCTACAAAAAAAAAATTATCAAAATCGGACTACTCTGTACAAAGTTATGCGTGTTCATACATAAAAAAAAAAACAAATATACGCGTCGACTTGAGAACCTCCTCCGTCTTTTGTTTTTTCGTCGGTTAAAAAGAAAAAAAGGCGCGAATCATAAAGATATCATCTTTATGGCGCGAATACTGCATATCTCTGTACTTGCTCTGTACCTATTATTGCCTTCCTATTGCTACGAACAAAGTAATAAAAAAATATTACATTGTCTTTCCACAACTGGAGTGCGATTTTTGAATCTCATTCGCTGAGTTCAGCAGTTGAAAATGTCAAAATTACTATGGAAATACGCATCTGTCTACTGCTGATTTGACTTTCAAAAATCGCACTCCTGGAGTATGACTTTTTAATGTCAAATCAGCAGTAGAAAGATGCACGTCTCCGTAGTAATATTGACATTTTCAACTGCTAAAGGTCAAAGAAAGTTTCAAAAATCGCACTCCAGGAGTGCGATTTTTGAATCTCATTCGATGAGTTCAGCAGTTGAAAATGTATGGAGATGCATATCTCCATAGTTACTTTGACATTTACAACTGCTGAACTCGGCAAATGAGATTCAAATCTCGCACTCCTGGTCTAATGTTTCAAATATCTACTTTCACTTTTAATTTAATAAAATAGTTTTCCTAAATACTATACTATTGAACACTAATACTTTGTTATAAACTCTAATAAAAGAATTGGTTTCTAACCATAGAGAATTTACACGCTCCCCTGGGTTTCTAACAGTATTGCTTTTTATTTTCTCGCGGAGGGTGTGAAAAGTAGAGTATGGTCCTCGGGGATAAACGTGTTTTCATCTTGGGCGAGCTTGAACCCCTCGCTTCACTCAGGATTCTAGTCTTAACTCCCTCGCTTCGCTCGGGAGTTAACTCTAAACTCCCTCGCTACGCTCGGGAGTTAACCCTAGAATCCCTCGTTACGCTCGGGATTCAATATCGCGCCCGTGATGAAAGACACTGCTTTATCCCCTTGGTACATAATCTACTATTAAATTTAAAAGCGGGCGGAGTGGTGTCGAGCATAGACGACCGACCGTGACCGTGTGCCAATCCTATCGGAAAAGGAAGGTAGTTCGATGTTCCTCGAATAATTATGTTTGTGTAGAATGTTCATGTTATCAAAATTGTTCCCGATAATATAGATAGGTAGATAGGTAGGTATACCTAATATTCAAAAATAAGTCTGTATTTCACTAGTTACTGTTATTAGCTTGTTATTAGAAGGTATGTGTGTGATTGCCTGAAGTGGTACCAAAGTAATTTTTTTGGATAGCTATTTTTGTGATTTATGACAAACGGCTTCAAAACATTAAAAAAATTAAGAAAACACGAATTTCGAAAAAAATATTATTTGGTGGTGATTTAGACCCGCCACACACATATACAACGTGTTAATGAATTAACGCAAAACTAGAGAGTAGTTTGTTTAGAATCGAGAGCAGAATCGAATTATCATGGTTTCAACATAGGTAATTTTTTTCAAAATATTAAATAATTTTTTTGCAAAATTTAAAATTATTTGAACCCGATGACAACCCACCGCACGGGCACACTCACCCTACTAACTACCATAACAAGATTATAAAAATGTATTCATGAGTACGTTAGCGCTTTCTTTTAGTGTTGAAATGATAACAAATCATTTTTGCCTCAAAACTTAAAATGCGAATAACTTTAAATTTTAACTATCAAAATAATGAAATTATTGTTGCAATCTAATTATTTTATTAAAAATCAGTTGGGGTGTATGAGGTTTTGCGTTAATTCATTAACACGTTGTAGAATTCAGAATTCCGAATCAGAATTGTGATTTTGTATACCTAGGATTTGATAGGTACCTACGCAAATCCGAACAGAATTCTGCAGGGGGAAAATCCATACGAAATAAATCGTAGATAATCCTGATTCGGAGTTCCGGTTCGGAATTCCGTATGTACGTGGTGGACTTTATGTGCACTTGATATCATGGTACTGCACGGCTAGCATACCACCCACGCGACAAAACGAGAAAAGCGTCATGTGCGCTCTTTTTGGCATTAGCAAAACAACAAAGATCTCATCTCGATTTTCATCATTTTCTAAGGGGTGCGGTGGCGGTGCAGGGCCCTGTTTAATAAATGCGACAATAGCAATGACAATTCAGAGTAAGTACATTGCTGGTTACTAATGACGCTAAACTTGCAGTGCTACAGTCATGTGTCCTAGCATTCGCAGCTATGTACTCTGAATTGTCATTGTCAAATTGTCATTGTCTAGTTTAAAAAACAGGGCCCAGATTGTGCGGATAAGGCGAGAATAATGCGATATGGAAGTTTATGTGTGCAGCACGTCTATTATAGATTTCTCTACAGGCGTGCGACGCGCCTTTATAAACTAGCTTGTACCCACGTTTTTTGTAGAGCTAAAACCGCGCTTGCCGAGAAATGTAGTACGGAAAAAAGTCGAGACGCGCGCAAGTAGAGAAATCATACTAGACGTGGTGTAACCTCGCTTTTCGAAGAGCAAAAGCCGCGCTTGTCGCGACTTATAAAAAACCGAGTCGCGCGTGTAGAGAAATACTAGACGTCTAGTCCAGCAATCCACACAAGTCTACAATCCAGACCACCACGGCTTTTTTTGTAAGTATTACTAAGTAAGTACCTACCTATAAAAATAGATATGTGGAACATTGTCATACAAACAAATTATCGAATCCCATTTAAAGTTAGTAGAATCTAGCACGGAAAAGAATGAAATATTATGTACCTTTAATTAATGATAAGACTATTATCATTTTATAGAATACATATTTATTATAGATACAAACATACATGACTTGAGTACCAACAAGTTTTCATATATTCACCATACAAATATTTGCCCTTTACGGATTCGAACCCGCAACCCTCGTATAAACAGGCAGGCCTACCAGCTAAGCTGACCTATTGGGCCGTCAAAAAAGTATACACAAGTAGTTGTAAGTGAATGGAAAAGGTAGACCCACTTCCCGGGATTCGAATATCGACATAGCGTGGACATACCCTCTCATTTATTCGTTGAAAGGAAATAATTTAAATAATCTAGCTACTGTAATGTTAAATGGATAATAGGTGAAAATGGGTGTCTCTTTTTTTATTAATAAACGTAGATATGAAAAATCTTATAATATGAAAAATCGTACCTTTGTCTGACTAAGTTGCATGATTTTGTAAGCAATTTCAACATAGAAAGGGACAAACAACTATTATTATCATTTTAATGTCTGTTATAGTTATTCTCTTTCTACGTTATTGTAGATAAGCCAAATAATAGGGATGATGAAAATTTTATATTTTATATCTTTTTTACAAACTGTTTGGTATCTTTCACTAAAGTGAAACAGATTTTTTAATATCTTCAAAAATAACCGAAATATAAGTGTTTAAAATTTACGGTTAGAGCGAGAGGCAGATATAAAGGGAGTGACGTCATACTCTCGTATTTTACAAATAATAACGAAGTGTTATACAAAAATCTGTTTTGCATGAAAGAGATAGAAGACGATAAAAAACGTATTTCAACCGTGTTTACTCGCTTCGCTCGTGGTTCAATCCTAGAATCCTTCGCTTGCTCAGGTTTCAATACAAGTACTCGCGCCAAAAAGCAACTTTGCAGCCTTGCATAACAAATAACTATTTTCTTCTGAAACCTGTCATGTGGGGTATCAAATGAAAGGACTTCATGAGGCGGTTGTAAAAATATACTACACCATTTCCATTCAACCACTGGTTTTCAAAAAATCCAAAAAGTATTTTCTAAACATACAAGTTTGGGCTCCTCCCGGTGCGAAATTGCTGGTAAAACTTTTGTAAAACATACGCCAAATGACTCATAACATCCTCATATCGAAGGTCAAAAAGCAATTTTAAAACTCTTCAGGAAACCACTTGTCGGTATAAAACTACTCAGTCCTACGAAAGTTTTTAACTGAATACTTTATTTAAATTGGCTTCTGTACTACAGGGTGAAATTGATATCATTAGCATCCTTTTAAACTAAGAATCTACCCATCAAACTGAATAAATTTCATTATGGGAGCAAACCGATCAGACCGAAAAAAAAGTCAGCTGTTCCATACTAAACTGCAATGCTTACTCGACTAAAATGTATGCAACAGCTGATTATTTTGTTACTCCGATCGGTTTGCTCCCATAGTAAAAGTTGTTCAGTTTGATGGGTAGACTCTTAGTTTAAAAGGATGCTAATGATATCGATTTCACCCTGTATACAGGATGTTAGGGTAAACAGTTGCATTACTTTAAGGGGTGATTGTACCCATGATACTAAAAACCATTCCCTAAGAAATCAATTTTTTTTCGACTTTTCATACAAACGTTCGATCACCTGATTGCATTTAGTATGGAAAGTCGAAACATATTTTTGCGAATTTCCAATAGGATTCTGGCAAAGTTGTTCAATATCATGGATACAATTACCCCATTAGCACGTTGAACGCCGGCGGGTCACAATAACAATAGATTTTCCATTGTTTGTCGGTCATTTGGCAGTCAAAGGTGATGCAACTGTTTACCCTAACACCCTGTAAAATACGTAGGTACTGTATTGCGTAGGAAATATTTGTCTTATATAATAAAATTATGGCACCAGCTGTTTCAGTATTTCAGTCTTACAGTAAAGTTTAAATCTCTCGACAAATACAATACAAAGTAGGTATACAAAGACTTTTCAATATTTCAAATAGTTTAAATACTACGCTTTAAATAATAGGTACGTATAAAATAAAGGTAAGATAATACCTTTACGGATGATAATCCGTCATACAATACAGGGCCTCTACCCGGACATTCGAACTTCGCAATTGAGTGAACGTTTTCGATTCAATGTGAACTCTATGACACTGAAGTTTGGACCAAAACGGTCTCGAAATTGTGGGGACTTGTCACATGTCAACACCCGCAAGTTATAGCAAAGATGCCAACAGATGGCGATACCGTCGCTCTCGGAAAGATGCTCCATACAAAGACAACGTTCATCTTAAATACGTAACTCGTAACCTACTTACACATAAGGTTTACAATCGAATGCGAGACATGAATCGCGCAAGAGAAATAATCACAGAGATTCGATACATACAGGGTGTAACAAAACACCCTAGTAATACTTAAAGGGGTGCTTCTGACCATCAAACTGAACAACTTTCACTATGGAGCCAACATCGAAATCGCGAAAAAAAACTGCTGTTTCATACAAAACTGCAGTCCCGTGTCGACTTAAATGTATGGGATAGCAGATTTTTTTTATTTTTTCTCCTCGTTGGCTCCATAGTTAAAGTTGTTCAGATTGATGGTCTGAGGCACCCCTTTAAGTATTACTAGGGTGTTTTGTTACACCCTGTATACAAGGTCCAACTAAGAACTGTTGCACCACGGCCGATCCCCAGGCTTCACACATAGCCTGGTGGAAGATCTTCCCTTTTCAATGGAGGAACATTCCCAAGTAGCACATCCATAAAATAAAAATCGAAAGTACCGGTAAATGGACCGTACTGATTTTTTCCAGATCTTCGTCGCTCAGATCATAATTTTCAGTTGGTTTTTCTAAGCTTCCTAAAGGATCTATGTCATTCTCACCTATTTCTTAATGATCTTTGACAAATCCTTCACAATCACATTCCTTTAGGCTTTGAAAGGTGACTTCAACTTCTTCAAATAGCACCGTATCTATATTCGTATATTTCTATGTTAGTGCCATAGAGATAGCTGTTCAGTTCGACGAATTGTCAAAAAAACAGTGTCAGCATATTAAGAAGGACCTTATATTAGTAGTGTAGGGGTAGTAGGGGTAGTCCGGATAAGGGGGTGTCGATTGAAGGAAAATTTTGCTATTTGAAAGGCACTAAATTGGATAAATTTATTTAAAAATAAATATTACCAGGATAAATGGATCTTCAGTTGCTATGTGACTACATATTTAGTAAGTGTCAGTTTATACTGGTACACACACGGTGACAAATCAACCTACCGACTAAGAGCTGGCTACGTAATATTTCAAAATGATAAGGTGTAGTAAAAATTTTTATGGAGAAACCTTCCTTACTGGCTAACAAGTACATAGCACTGACTGCCAGAAGTCTACCCCGGGGAGGGAAGCGTGGACGTGGGGTCAGACACGTCAATTTTTAATCAAAATAAAATCATTCGGTGCAGTTCTGAAAATTTGTCGTAGTTATAGTTTTTAACAGTAGAAATAGCGTAAAATTATTGCCAGAAGTCTAGGTCGGGGATAAAACGTTGCCAGAAGTCGATAAAGTTGTTAAAAAATATTCAAAATAAAATGATAAGGTGCAGTTCTGGCAATTTAGTTTTTACATAATTCATGGCTTCAAACAGCTGTAAATAAATTGCCAGAAGGCTAAATGGTGGCTAAGTGTATGAAAAAATGACTTTGAATTGTGGATTTTTTTTACGTTTTCTTATAATTTGTTCGACCAAGTAGTGAAAATGTTATAGTATGTTATATATTTGTAATCTACTCAGAAAGCCCTTTCATTTGATACCCCACATGGTATGTTTGAAAGATTATTGTTTTTTCTTTTTGCTGCCATACCTATTCATGACGTCACAGTTTCTACCCCCACAGTCTGAGCGCTTTTCATCTCATATATTTGTGTTCAGGACGTTAAACTGAACGTATTGATACCATAAATACCATATCCGAGACGATGCACAGTGGGTCGATACAGTTGTTAAGAGGATACGATTCGGAGCGCTCTTCGTACAAACGAAGTCTGGTTATATTATCAAAACTAACCAATTAATTCAATGAAAATTTTTACACACAATCTAGAAACTAATATCTGTGCTTGACATTTGTCGGATTTCCGTAAAAATGTGTAGTTTCAAAGTTATCGTGGCTCAAAGTTTTCCACACATTTCTTAGTATTGGTTTGTATTGAAAATATAACCAGACTTTTTTGTATGGAGCGCGCTCGGCGCTCTAAATTATATCCCTTTATTTTTTTTCTAATTTTGATTACAAGTTGCAGTTCTGACAATCTCGTTTTTATGTTATTAAAGTCTTAAAAAACTGACTACTAATTGCAGTTCTGGCAATTAGAGTCGTGATTGTAATTTGAGTCATATAGGCTTTTACAGCTTAGTATGTAACAACCGATTTTTTGCGCAGACAGGTTTGCTCCCATAGTAAAAGTTATTCAGTTTGATGGGTAGAGTATGTGGTTTAAAGGTTAATGATACTTTTCTTTACACCCTGTATACAGGGTGTTAGGGTAAACAGTTGCATGACTTTAAGGGGTGATTGTACCCATGATAGTGAACAATTTTCACTAAGACACTTATAGGAAATTAGTTTCAAAAAAATTGGACTTCCCATACTAAATGCAATCAGCTGATCGAAATAAGTTACCTTATGGATAGCTATAATTGGCCATCAAAAATGTAATCAATATTGTAACACATGTAACTAAGGCTGTTGATATCCTAAATAAATAAAAATAAATAAGAAAAGAACTTTTGTATGAAGAGTCGAAAAAATTTCATGCTAATTCCCTATAGGTTTCTTTGGGAAAGTTGTTCAGTATCATGGGTACAATCACCCCTCAAAGTAATGCAACTGTTTACCGTAACACCCTGAAGTTGCTACAACTAATTAATATTTATCCTATAATTTTATTACTCTCTGCTACAAAGCTACAAAATTTCTGGAGTGCGATTTTTGAATCTTATTCGCTGAGTTCAGCAGTTGCAAATGTCAAAATTAGTGTGGAGATATGCATCTTTCCTTTCTACTGCTGATTTGACTTTAAAAAATCATACTTCAGGAGTGCGATTTTTGTAACTCAAATCAGCAGTAGAAAGATGCGTATCTCCACAGTAATTTTGACATTTTCAACTGCTGAACTCAACGAATGAGATTCAAAAATCGCACTCCTGGTTAGAGTACAGTAGCTAGATATTTTTTTTCAGTGTTACTTGGCAGCTGAGTGAGCTGAGGGATGCGTCTTCGAAAATATATTCTTAACTCCCGCACTTAGCATTCTGCCTTTGCATAAATATTATAGCTAACTAATAGCATAATTATTGAAAAGAATTAAATTACTAGAACTGCACCTTATTTATTATTATAATTTCAATGAATAGCTTTCCGTTACAGTGATATTATCATTTTTGTACATACAGTCATCCTCTTGCCTTGTGGCAATTAGTAGTCAGTTTTTTAAGACATTGTGGGGAACTACTACAGATGGTCAGCACCCACAAGTTATAGCAAAGATGCCAACAGATGGCGATACCGTCGCTCGCGGAAATATGCTCCATACAAAGACAACGTTCATCGTAAATACGTAACTCGTAACCTACTACAAATAAGGTTCACAATCGAATGCAAGACATAAATCGCGCAAGAGAAATAATCACAGAGATTCGATATATATACAAGGTCCAACTAAGAACTGTTGGACCACGGCCGGTCCCCAGGCATCACACCTAGCCTGGCGGAAGTACTTCCCTTTTCAAAAAATTTTTACTACACCTTATCATTTTGAAATTACGTAGCCAGCTCTCCGTCCATTAGTTGAACATAGAGTTCATGGACATAGAGTTCAGTTCAACTTGACATATAGTAGCAGTTCAGTAGGTAGGCACGGAAAACTAATTGCTTAAGACCCGAACCGACTCGCTCACAAAAAATTGGGACATGTTATATTAACCTACCTACTTTCCTTATTTACTCATTTCCTACCAAAATTAACCAAAAAAAAAAAAAACTCAATAAAAATTAATTTTATCAAAAGATTAACTAAATCTCAACTTTTGATCAAAGCACGGAATTTTCTTAGGCTAACGATAAAATGGAGTAGGTATTCATTATGCCGAAGAAAGTATTTAAACATTTCACTAACATTATCTGCTCCAGAATGGTTCCCAAGCTCATAGGTCCGCCACATACATACAGAATTCCGATCCGGAATTCCGAATCAGGATTACGATTTCGTATAGAGTTTCCCCCTCCACAATTCCGTCCGTTCGGCATCAAACCCTATACAAAAGCACAATCTTGATTCGGAATCCCATAATAATTATGTGTGTGGCGCACCTTAAATAGAAATAATATAAAAATACCAATGGTACTTTTAAGATGAAAGACGATTAGATTTTTTCACTATGGCAACTCCGTATCATAACATAATTTTTTATTTCCACACCAAAAACATACAACAACAAAAACATAAAATCCCGGGATTCGAG
Source organism: Agonopterix subpropinquella (assembly GCA_922987775.1). Lineage (NCBI taxonomy): Eukaryota > Metazoa > Arthropoda > Insecta > Lepidoptera > Depressariidae > Agonopterix > Agonopterix subpropinquella. The sequence continues at coordinate 30,527,512 of OV277693.1, forward strand.
GGCATGTCCATATTATGTTCGCATAACGAATCCCGTACCTATGACGGTATTTTTGCTAAAGCAGTAGGTAGGTAGCACAGAGTACTATAATCTACACTAATATTATAAAGAGGAAAGATTTGTACCTATTTTTGTATGTTTGTATGTTTGTAATGAATAGGCTCAAAAAGTACTGGGCCGATTTAAAAAATTCTTTCACCATTAGAAAGCTGCATTCACCCTGAGTAACATAGGCTATATTTATTGCTAGAAAAGATTAGACTTCCACCCGTGCGAAGCCGGGACGGGCCGCTAGTATTGCATAAAGTAGGCAGGTAGGTACCTACTAAACTAACTTATCACTCCGTAAAGTTATGCCCACTAATTACATGCTTTGCTCATACTACGTGTAATTTATGAGCTTTAGTTAGGTAGGTAGGTATCTACCCTATAGGGCTAGCATGCCACGCACGACAAAGCGACAAAACGAGAAAACCATCATGCGCGCTCGCTTTCGTATACGCAAAGTAACAAAGACAGAGGCACATCTCGATTTTTGTCGTTTTCTCGAGAGTGGCATCCTAGCTACATCCTAGGCTCCCAGCGACCGCGGCATGGCGCCTAACTCGTTTTTTCGCACGCAAAAAGAAAGAGAGCTAGGGCGCGATAGCGCTTTATCGCGCTGCCATGCCGCGGGCGCAGGTTTGAAATTAGGTAGGTAGGTAAGGCTAAGTAGGTAGATACGAGTAGGTACCTCACTTCACTATTCACTACCGAAATAAGCAATTGTGTAACTACGTCTAACTAGTTAGGTAGGTATAGGTACCTACATAATTTTATATAATTGTAACAACGTAATTTATTTCGGCAGTGAGGTACTTACCTAAGCCTAACTACCAATCTATAATAAATAATTGTTAGCGTGATTGCAAGATAAAATAAAACCAGTCAAGTGCATGTCGGGCTGCTCGCGCACCGAGGGATCCGTACCACACCACTACAGAACACAACGTTATTAACTTAGAATGAAACCGGTCAAGTGCTAGTCGGATGTGCGTATGGATTGAGGTGCCACATTTGCTATGGAAAAATGGATTATATGCCCATTTTGTAGGAAATTTGTAGATTTTGTAGGCCCAATTCTGGAATTTGTAGCAAAAGTGTAAAGATGTTACATGAACATAAAGGTGGCACCTCACACCAGATGCATCTGGTGTGAGGTGCCACCCTGGAACTCGGAAAGTACGTGATGAATCTTTTTGAAAATTTTGTAGGATTTAGTAGGAGTTGGAAAAAGATCCTACAAAAAAAACCAGCTCTCTACGACTAAAACTGAAAAAGCTACAATACTTTGATTGTGGCCCCTCACACCAGATGGCATCTGGATTGAGGTGCCACCTGTAACTCTGAAACTACGTGATGAATCTTTCTGAAAATTTTGTAGGATTTAGTAGGAGTTGAAAAAAGATCCTACAAAAATTGTTTATTTAAAAACTGTTTATTTAAGTTCAAGTTTAGGAAAGGGACATCATCGGATTTAGTCAAAAATGAGAAAGTGCCGGCCAACAAAAAATAATGCAATATTCTGTTAGGACTGGCGTATTAAGCATTTATTATTATGGCACAAAAGCTGTAGGTCATATTGTCCTTGGTTTTATTTGGGTTCGAAAATCTGCCTTTTCATACACATTTTCGATGAAAATTTAATTAGCTAAGGCTATATTTTGTTAGAACTAGTCCGTTGCAGCATTTTTTAGTATGGCACCGAAGCTGTAGGGCCATTTTCCTTGGTTTTATTAAGGTTTGAAAAATCGTATTTCCATAGATACCTACATTTTAAAACTTACCTACAGCTACAGCCATAATAATAAATGCTTAGACGGACAAGTTCTAACAGAATATAGTATAATTTTTTGTTGGCCGGCACTTTCACATTCGGACCAAAAATGTATGAAATGCCAATGATGTCCTTTCTTGATTTGTGGTAGTTCACAAAATACTAGAGCAAATATGTTATTATGAAATCATTTTTAATACTAAACAGTTGGTACTTTACGAGGCGACTAAGGGAAAATATATCTTAAACAGACTTTTTGCGATACCTACTTGACAGTACCAACATTACCATCCTGAAGTATTTAGTTTGCTAAAGGTGGACCTCGCTATAACTGAACGCTGCGCTAATAAGAAAGTTGGTACTAAGTACCTACCTTATTGTAGAAATGTTTTTGAAACGAGATGACATTTTTGAAACGAGATGACATACGGACGTATCGTTTCGTATCCTATACGTAAATAAAATGCAAAAAAACGTGTTAAATAAAATGCAAAAAACAGCTGGAAGAAAAATGTGTCTCATGGTTTCATTTATTACATGGACACCCTACTGAATGGTTTTATATGGAATTTTGAAAAAACGTGTAGCTCTGTAGGTATTGATGATATGCGACATCTGACTATGCCAATATTTAGTAGAAATTTCTACTAAATATTGGCATCATCGGTTTTGGATTCCATTACGTACATATGTAGTTATAAGCATTTATCTGGTGTGAGGTGCCACATTTAAAGTATCTCTTGTAACTTTTTCAGTTTTAGTCGTAGAGAGCTGGTTTTTTTTGTAGGATCTTTTTCCAACTACTACTAAATCCTACAAAATTTTCAAAAAGATTCATCACGTACTTTCCGAGTTTCAGGGTGGCACCTCACACCAGATGCATCTGGTGTGAGGTGCCACCTTTATGTTCATGTAACTTCTTTATACTTTTGCTACAAATTCCAGAATTGGGCCTACAAAATCTACAAATTTCCTACAAAATGGGCATATAATCCATTTTTCCATAGCAAATGTGGCACCCCAATCCATACGCACATCTAGTCGGGCTACTCGCGCACCGAGCGAGGGTTCCGTGCCACACCACCACAGAACACAACATTATTAACATAGAAAAAAACTTTTTTTTCCGGGACCTTTAGCGCAAGACCGACTCACACTTGGCCGGTTTTTAGTATTTGTTGTTATTCTGTAGAGTGTGCTCTATAATCACACTAAGTTTGACGCTTGTATGTATTACCGTTTATACGATAGAGCGTGAAGAAAAAACTTTGATAAAAACTAGTTTCTTGTTGATAGCCCCCCTTAATTTTTAAATTATTAACTTTTTTATTATTTGTTAACAAATCCGCCGTAATAACGCATAATCTGAGAAAATTTCAACTATCTAGCTATTACGGTTCAAAAGTTACAGCCCTAAATAGGTAGGACAGACGGACGGACGGACGGACAGACGGACAGACGGACAGACGGACGGACGGACGGACGGACAACGTAGGCTTAGTAATAGGGTCCTGTTTTCACCCTTTGGGTACGGAACCCTAAAAAGAACTTTTTTGTCCGGGACCTTTGACCTTAGAGCTAGAATGACTCACACTTGGCTGGTTTCTAGTATTTGTTGTTATTCTGTAGAGTTTGCTCTAAAATCACACTTAGTTTGACGCTTGTATAAATAACCATTTTTACGATAGAGCGTGCAGAAAAAACGTTGATAAAAACTAGTTTCTTGTTGAGAACCCCCCTTAATTTTTAACTTTTTGACATTTTTATTTGTTAACAAATCTGCCGGAATGACGCACAATCTGAGAAAATTTCAACTATCTTGCTATTACGGTTCAAAAGTTACAGCCCTAAATAGGTAGGACAGACGGACGGACGGACGGGTAACGTAGGCTTAGTAATAGTTTCCCGTTTTCTCCCTTTGGGTACCGAACCCTAAAAATATAGACTTAAATGCGCGAACGCATTCCACGACCGGGCGAGAGGCCGGCCGACGATCAAGATCAATGGGCCGTACGAGTGCGGATCCACGCGTCCCACCCCGCCTGCACCCCCGCGACCACCTTGCGCGCCAACGCGCCATCATAATGAAAACGTGGCGCCAACACGACGATTTTTAAATTTCGCAATATTTTACACAAATAAATAGCTGACATCGTATCTTGTTTATTTGTATGTAAGATATTTTGTAAAATAATGCTCTACATAGTTAAAAAGAAATCTAGTCATTACAATTATGATATTAATAATGATTTTGGTTTTTTTAATCAAGGCTGAATGGTTCATTATTTAGTTTTAAGAATGATAAAATAGAATAAAACTATTATTTCTAAGGCTATTCACGCTTTACATATGGAATTAGTATTTGTATCTACTGAAAAAAACATTGAAAATTACATAATCTTTTTTTAACGAATAACCCAAAACAACACATTTTTAATTATTATGTCAATTTTAATGTTCAAAAATCACATTTAACTCTAATTAAAATGAGGGTTTTAGATTTCTTTCTGAATGAGTTACAAGCCTTCCAGGAGTTTTAATTTTTTTTTCTATGTTCCATACAAATATTTTGTATAATAATTTTTCAGGCTATACTTTCATCACTAAATGATGCCAATTACGATTTAAAAGTACGAATAAAGATTACTTCGACGTCCTCCATACTAAACACGCTAAAATGATTGGGGATAGGCCATGTCCTTACGCTAGTAATATATGTCTTTGGGACCCGGTAATAAATATTATGTCCTAAGTTACTAACCAATCCAGACAATGAAAAATGCAGCTTTCATGCAATAGTTTACGATAAGAAGATGCGACAAAACTATATCCTGGTGGATTTTGTCATCCCAATACTGACTCATCTCGATATGCCAACCTGTAATACCTGTATACAGGGTGTAAGGAAAAGTATCATTAACCTTTGAACCACATACTCTATCCAACAAACGGAACCACTTTTACCATGGGAGCAAATCTGTCAAAAAAAAATCTGCTGTCCCATACGTTTGAATCTAGTAGAGGTAGGTATTATCTGGCAAAGATTGTAGTGTACGTTTTGCTGCGAAGGAAATAGTATCTGTTATAAAAGGCATGAAAAGAGGAAAATCGCTTGGCCATGACAGTCTCAGCATCGAACATCTGAAATACGCGGGGCCTCTTCTGCCGAGGATACTAGCCTTGTTGTTCACATTATGCACCTGTCACTCACACTTACCACCTGATATGATTAAAACGCTGGTAGTGCCTATTGTTAAGAACAGGGCTGGGGACATATCCTCAAAGTCTAACTACAGACCAATATCGCTGGCTACAGTCGTCGCCAACGTGCTTGACAGTCTGCTAAACTCTCATTTAGACAATTATTTAAAATTGCATGACGCACAGTTTAGGTTTCAACCCGGACTGTCCACAGAGAGCGCGATTTTTAGCTTAAAGCACACTGTAGAGTATTACACACAGAGGAAAACACCTATTTATGCGTGCTTCCTTGACTTGTCAAAAGCTTTTGACTTAGTTAACTATGACATACTATGGAAGAAGCTGGAGGAAGCCAAGGTACCTAGTGAGTTAGTACGCATATTTAGGTGTTGGTACTCAGGTCAGACAAATACTGTCAGATGGGGCGATGCAAGATCCGATGTCTACGGATTGGAGTGTGGAGTGAGACAGGGGGGATTAAGCTCTCCCCAAGGAATATGAACTGGCTCTCCCAAATTGTTTAATCTATACATGAACGCACTGATTGTCGAACTCAGCAGCATGCATGTTGGATGTCATATAGACCGTACTTGTGTTAATAATATAAGTTACGCGGACGATATGGTGCTGCTCAGTCCGTCAATCAGTGGACTTAGAAAGTTAGTGAGGGTTATGCGATAAACCATGGACTAAAATACAATGCCACTAAAATGGAGCTTATGGTTTTTAAAGCAGGCACAAAATGTCCCTCTTATGTACCCCCTGTAACGCTTGATGGAACGCCTATGAATAGGGTGTCTTGTTTTAAATATCTGGGTCACCTGGTAACCGAGGACCTCAGTGACGATCTTGATTTGGAGAGAGAGCGCAGGGTGCTAGCGGTCAGAGCGAACATGAGCGAGCACACAGATTCAGTCGATGTACAGCGCAGGTTAAAATAACATTATTTAAAACATACTGTACATCCTTATATACCTGCAGTCTGTGGACTAATTATACGCAAAAATCGTTTAGGGCCCTGCGCACTCGGTATAATAAGGGTCAGCGCACACCCAGCGTAAAACTGTTCGAGCATGCGCGAGCAGATTTCATTGATTCAATTGATAATGAACTCTATTCCCATTGAAATAAAGTTGAAAATAGCTTGCAAGTGATTAATTCCCTTTAGCGTCTGTTCGAGTATGCTCGCGTATGCTCCTCGCGGCGACGGGAGCAGTCGCGAGCATGCTCGCGCATGCTCGAGCATGTTCGAGCATACGCCCGTGTCGATGCTTGCGATCCGTCGTAAGTGTTACCGCCTCGGCCGGTTTCGGACTAAATCTAGCATATTTTTTAACTACTTTAGCCCGAAAAGGGCAATTTACTACAGATAATATTATACAACGTGTTAATAAATTAGCGCAAAACCTCATACACCCCAACTGATTTATAACAAAATAATTAGATTAGAACAATAATTTCATTATTTTGATGGTTAAAATTTAAAGTTATTCGCATTTTAAGTTTTGAGGAAACAATGATTTGTTATCATTTCAGCAATGAATGTAAGCGCTAACATACTGATGGATACATTTTTATAATCTTGTTTTGGTCGTAAGTAAGGTGAGTGTGCCCGTGCGGTGGGTTGACATCGGGTTCAGAAAATTTTAAATTTTGCAAAAAAATTATTAAATATTTTGAAAAAAATTACCTATGTTGAAACAATGATAATTCGATTCAGCTCTCGATTCTAAACAAACTACTTTCTAGTTTTGCGTTAATTCATTAACACGTTGTATAATAATCGAACTCTTTTTGAAAATACAAAGAAAATCTAAAAGGTCGAAACAGATTTAGTAGGTTTTCAAATTGTTCATATTCCATTTTATAGTACCTAGCCATAAAATAACTGTCCCTAGAACTTTAAACCGTAGCACAGCACAGGGCGTAGTATTTCCCAAATATAAGTACACCTTTCTTGCCTCTTTTCATCTTATTGATGTGCTCTTCTTGCTCCTCTTCCTTTGCTAGTAACCCAATAAATACCAAATCCCAGTCTACCATACTTTAAAATTGTTGTTATCGCACGTCTTTGCTTTAAAATATTGTAAACACAACGCAAAATTCACTACGTCAACTGTAGCAACACGGGAGCATCTGCGAGACTGTTCGAACACGCGCGAGCATGCTCCGCCGCTGCCGCCGGCGGATTTTGCCGCTAGGTGTGCGCGACTGCAAAGAACATGCTCGAGCATGCGCGAGCCAGTGTTGCCGTTTTAGCGACTTTGTCGCTAGATCTAGCGGATTTTTGATGTCTTTAGCGACTTTTTTTCACGACTTAGACCCTAAAAATAAAATTAGCGACTTTTCATGACCTGTATATTTCTTCATAGTTCATATAAATTTCGGAGTAAATTGCCAATACAAGACACTCTTGAGTTGACTAAGGGAAATTCCTTTATAATGACCGTTTGACGTGGGAGCGCACAGTATATTATCGACCCCAAAATCTGACGTGGCCCTGTTTTTACCGAAAATAATTATTTTACTTTTTGACATTTTGAATAACTACAAGATTAATGTCTACGATTTATAATTTTAGAGAAAAAAAAACTGAAAATCGCCTTTTTTGTGTGCCGGTTATCAGAAAATAAAATCCTGTAAAATATCTCGTCAAACATAAGCTTAAATTCAGACAAAGCTCAAAATAAATTATTCGAAACCGCAAATGATTGATTATTCATTAAATTATGTAATAAAGAAAATAAACGTTTTGTTTTACCATAGTTTTTCCCTTTTTTATGTAAGAGATCGAATTTAAATTTTTGGCGACTTCTAGCGGATTTTTGATGTACCTTTTTCCTAAAATCTAGCGACTTTTTAATAAAGGTTTGGGGAGTTTCTTTTTCCCTAAGCGGCAACACTGGCGCGAGCAGTTCTACGCACTGGCAGTAATGCTTCATAGAAAAAAAATAGCCGTAGAGAAAACGTCTCGAGAATGATGTATGACGTTTCACCTCCCCTCCCACTTCGTCTGTGCGTCCCGCTACGTCCTGTCACTGTCATGTGTCAAGAATCAAGATGGCGCGAGTCACTTGTCGTTTTGTGTCGAGCTAATGTGCGCGTGCGTTGATTAATTTCCGCCCCTAATTTCTCCACCTAACTTCTAAGTGCTTCTCCGGATATATTTAATGTGAAAGTTAATAATAAGTTTCCTATAATTTGGATAATAATAATGTATAACCATTGCAGTGTTCCCAACTGTGAAAGTTTACGAAAGGACGTTAAATTTCATGTTTTTCCTCGTGAGGATTATAGACTTAAGTGGCTGGATTGTATTAACAGTGATTTTCTGCGGACTCTAAGTGTTGATGAGCTTAAAAAACGCTATGTTTGTCACAAACATTTTGAAAAGAGATTCATAACCTCAAAGTCTCGCCTTCTAGGCAATGCTTACCCCACTTTATTCACCGATGAAGAAATTTCAAGTGGGATACCATCTTTACACTACGAAGATATTGGTAAGTATTTATATTTCCTTTGTTTAACTTGTCCACTGGCTTTTTGGTGACGGAAAACATCGTGAGGAAACCTGCATGCTTCGATTTCGGCATGTATTGTGGCCACTGTCCATTACAAGTGGCGACGGGCTCACTCCCCGTCACACTGGACAGAGTTACGGTCTACGGTACTAGTGAAACGTCTATGTTCTGAAGTTTCAGAATATCCCTGACTACCCCCTCGGGGAATATAGTCGTGAGCAAATGCTATATGTTTTACTTGTTTGTTGATTTTCGTGGTTGGAGTGTAGTGTACTAGCCTAAGGGGCAGAAAAAAGAACGAAAAATTTTGGTCAAAAATTTTTACCTTATACATTTTTAGACAATTTAATAGGGACTCGCCTTGCGGTAGCATTTCCCCTCTGCCACGGTATTAGATCAATTAATCTTGCGCATTTACATCCAATTTTATACCTTATCACGAAACGAGACAGCCTATAATAGCGAAACAATAATTTTGAACTTAGAACGTTTGGGGTTCACACGAGACTACTTTTCATGATTTTTAACATTCAAAATTAGAATCTAAACTTATGGGGAATAAAATCCAAAGTTGCGGATTTCATGTTACCTCGCCCCCCGCATAAAGTGGCAGAAATGTTTCTTAGTAGAATGACACGTGTATTAAAATGTCTAAGTGTACAGTATACAGGATAGATTGTTGAGACGGGGCAGTAAGGGCAGGTACCTTAATCATTGTAGCTACAGTGACCATACAAACACTTTTGGTCATGAGAAATTTTGGACTGCAATGCTTGGGCTCCGAGTTACAATTTTTTTAATGTGCCGAGCCAGTCTTAAAATATTTTCCCAATTTATTGGATGTGTATAAAAACCTAACTACATTAAATACATTTTTATATTTTAGAAAACACACCTGCTGATCATATATATGCTCGGAAGAGACACTATGATCACTCATATGCAAGAGCCACGCCGAGACCCTTGGGAATTTCTCAACAGACTGCAAGTTCATCAGGTTTGTACATATAAATACATACAGTGAGTATGGTACGAGACGACTTAGGGATTTAAGGCTGCGCCATACAGAGTGCACCTGCAGAATGGGTGCGGGCCGGCTGCAGAACAGCTGCGGAATGGTAGTCGCAGTGTGACACCTCACATATAATTCCATAGTTTACAACTACAGCCGGCCTGCACCCGTTCTGCAGATGCACTCTATATGGCCCAGCCTTTAAGGTTTCTTGTGCAGTGTTTATGTAGGCAAAAGGCTAGCCAACTATCACCACATGACACTCATGACACACATGTCATTCCACGTTGAAACGTAAAATATTCAATGTGATCATTGCTTCAACTTGTTGCTGGTTGTAGCAATATTTCTGATCACCCCGAATGGGATTACATGTTTGTATGAATACATACAAAACTGCAGTAATTCTTTGAGGGGTTGTCAGAAACATTGCTACAACTGCCAACTATATTATTTATGAAAGTAGTAATCCCGATAAGATATGATGAAACTAACAAAATCCCTGTAGGTATCCTACTTTATTCAAAAAGCAATTTTGTTCCAGATTCCTGTGAATCTCACCAAACGATCACTACACAACTCTTTCTTGCAATTACTCTTAAATTAGGAATATTTAATTGGTGCAATATTATAAATAAAATACTAAGAGGGACTGATGTACTCAGATTGCAGAGCAGAAGTCTTCCAATGATGCAAAATAAAGCACTTATAAAATACAAAAAAAAGTTAAAGAAACCTAATAAATAAAATATCTATACATATGTGAGTTTATTTTTATTTAAAAGGGTAGCTATTTAAACACCATCTTTGGTGTTTGAAAAGTTACTCTGATTTATCCCTTTCCAAAATTAATTGAAAATTCGCCATGGCCAGGGTTGGATGGATGCTGACTGGCTGAATAATAGAAATGTCGTTGCTTTTCAAGAGCATTCAAGATAAAAAAAAGTAAAACTGTCATACATCAATCTCGAGCAAAGATGGCGTCAAGTTTTAAAGGTTCATTCAAACGTACGGTAGATGGCCGTCTGATACGTTAGTATCTCTATATAGTTTGTGGTTCTACGCTGGGTGTGCGCTGACCCTAACGCGTTCAGAGTGCTGTTGCGGCTGCCGCGCGCCTGCAGCGCGTCGGGCATGTTCGCGGATGCGCACATAGACGGCTTCCAAGCGATACTACGGAAGCGAGGCGCCGCGACGCTCCGCAGAGTGCGCGACAGCACCAACAGTATTCTGTCTGTAGCAGCGAGTAGGTGGGACAGTCGCTTTATCAAGCACTGGCTGTCTTCGATCAAGTATAGTAGCTGGCTGTACTAACGTAGTTATTTAAGGCAACGTGAAGGCAGGGCTAAGCTCCGATAAAGGGGGTGAGGTGCGGGGTCTGAGGGGAGATCGCGAGCAATTCGTTCGAATTTTGAATTTAAATATTAGAGTGTTCAATAATTCTTCAAGATGCCACAGTATACCAACATTTCATATAATTGATACCAGTTGAACAACACCAATAACAAAGTTAAAGTTATTTATAGGTATTATTGTAGGCTATTGGTATAAGTAATTCTTTGATGCCTCACTGCGATAGTGAGGCCTATGGTATCCTACTGCAGTGTAGCTTGGCATAAAAAAACCGAACAAGCGAAGTGTGTAAGCACCCTAAACAGCCTACAAGGATTAGTTTGCAGAATAGCAACGGGGGCAATGAAATCTACACCCACGGCTGCTATGGAGGCAATATTAGGCTTGCCTCCACTACACATCCATGTGCAGAAAGAGGCAAAAATTGCAATGCTCCGAGCCTTGGAACGAGGAGACCCCAAATGGAAGTCCTCTGTTATGAGAAGGTTACACGAAACTCTCATAACAATTCCGATCATGTGTATGCCTAAAGACACCATGAACAAAGAGTATAACTTTAACAGGTTATACAGGGTAATCCTACCCCAAAGAGAGGACTGGAACGGGAATACCCCACAATCCTTCGGTGCTGGAGACGTCGTCTGGTTTACAGATGGCTCCAGGAAGGACAACCGTGCTGGAGCTGGAGTATGTGGTGGCAATCCCAAGATTAAAAAGGCGATTCATCTTGGCCAGCATGCCACGGTATTCCAGACAGAAATGTACGCTATCATAGATTGCGTACATGAGAATCTACAAAGATACCCAAAGGGGAAACACATTGTTATTTTATCAGATAGCCAGGCTGCTCTGAAGGCGCTAGGATCTGATGAAATAGAGTCGAAACTAACACTAGAATGTGTCCAAGCCCTAAACCAGCTAGGTTCGACAAATTCTGTCACCCTAGGCTGGGTGCCTGGACACTGCGGTATTGATGGAAATGAGGCTGCTGACGAGCTAGCACGAAGAGGGGCGGAGGAAGACGCCATAGGCCCCGAGCCTTACTGCGGAATCTCTCGCAACACCTCTAGACGTGTGCTGAAGGAATGGGCCGTGAACCAAAGCCGTAAGCTCTGGTCGGATACACCAGGACTGAGGCACGCAAAAGAACTCGTGACCGGCTTTTCAAACAGACTTACCTCAGAGGCCATCAATTCAAACCGCAACGACTTAAGGCTCTTAGTGCGAGCCTTAACAGGACACTGCAAGTTAAACAAGCATCTACACAGAATGGGGCTTGTAGATTCACCCACCTGCAGATTCTGCTGTGAAGCAGAGGAAACGCCCATACACCTCCTCTGCGAATGCGAAGTGCTCATTCACAGCAGGAGTCGCCATCTAGGTGGATACGTAATAACACCTAATGACATTAGGGACCTCCCCTCCAAGAGCATAACACGGTTCATGAAGTCCGTGGGCCTAGGAAACGACCTTTAGGTCTAGGGTGACAGCTACAATAGATCTATTCAGGTCGCAGTAGCTATTGGTCATTGACCAAGCCCTTACAACCAAAATAATAAATAAAAAAATTCTTTGATGAAGATCTGATGAATGGCTTTGGAAACAGGTAAATGGACCTCCTCAACAGTTGAAAACAAATCATTGGCAATTGAATAAGTTGTTTGAAATCATCAATTATATGCTATAAGTGAGCCTTGCTAAAACTACACGCTTTAAAAGATGGTTAATAGTTGGGGTTAGGTGACAATTCGCCAGCAAAAAAAAAAAAAACAAAAAAAAAAATACATATTAAATAATAAAGTCCCAACGAACTCCTACTAAGATTCGCTACGAGCTCCTTGCCACCTTGCTAGCGACCGGAATCGAACTCGCGCCAACCGCACCAAACCGCCGCTCTGCTCTGGAGGCGAGTACCGAGACCACTCGACCAACTGGTGCTGCGCTGGACTCGGCAACAAAAGGCATGCCTTGCCACAACTACGCTTTACAGACGCTTAGGATGAGTCATACTGACTCTAAAGTGGACACTTTTCTTCAATCTGACATCGGATTCGTGTTCAGGGTCCACGCGGGCCCTCAGATATTGATTTTGGAAGCAATCGGTTGAGAAACACAAATTGAAAATACCAGTGAGCAGTTTTTGTAACAGTTATTCAGCTCCATCATTAAATAGGTACTTGTTACAAAAGCACTCATCGAGATGATTTTAACGAGCTGAAATTCGATGAGTATACTATTAGCCATCCAAGAGTTCCACTAGCCACCTTCCAGCTCCATCACCAGATCAGCTGGATAATACCATATTATTGTATTGTCATCAGAATCACATGCACCTGCAGAGTCTTTAATGGATATAACGCACCCCCGAACGAATAAAGTTGTAAAGTGCCATAACACCCTTTTCACTTTTATTCCATGTTTGGAATCTACAGCCTTCAATAATACACGTCCTAAATTTTTACTACGCAGCTATGGTGCATATTCATAAAATTATACAGGAAGACATCTTTTTTTTTTTTATTAACTATGGGTTTGCTCTTGACCTCAATCCAGTCCTCAGGACGAAGATGGGGTCGTAGATGTAGCGAGCTTACCCAGAAGATGCCTATTCACTCGTACTTTAAAGGAATTCGGGTTGTAAGTACTCGGAAATACTGACGCAGGTAAGGCATTCCACTCCTTGGCTGTGCGCATTATAAAAGATTCAGAAAGGCGCTTGGTGCGGATATGTGGGATGTCAACCAAGAAGGGGTGATATCCCGCGGTGCGTCTGGAAGTCCGATAGTAGAAAGGGGAAGGTGGGATGAGCTCATGCAGCTCAAGGGCACACTCACCGAAGTACAATCTGTAGAAGACCGACAAGCAGGCCACTGCGGCGGTGGGCTAGGCTATGAAGCTTGGCCTCCACCAGCTTACTATCGCCAATGAGCCTCCTGGCTCTGCGTTCAACCGAGTCGAGTGCGGCAAGTTGATACTTGGCTGAGCCATCCCACAGGTGGCAGCAGTACTCCATACATGATCGGACCTGAGCTTTATACAATACTAAGAGCTGTCCAGGAGTGAAGTACCGCTTCACCTTGTTTAAGATGCCCAGCTTTTTGGCCGCAGTTTGAGCCTTAGACTCGATGTCAGCGCCGAAGTTGAGTTTCGTGGTCAAGCTTATACCCAGAAGCCCAAGACTGTCGGAAACAGGGACAGATGTACCCCGGAAAGTAGGAGTCAGATTAAACGGACTCCTTTTTGCGGTGAACAGACAAGCCTGTGTTTTGGTGGCGTTGAAGTTGACTAAATTATTGTGACCCCACTGGGAGACAAGACTTAAAGTCAAGTTTGTCCGCTCAACCATGGCCTCCCTCTGCGAGCGTATTTTATACCCGCTGGCCCCTGCGCCAGATACATATCTCTCCATGACAGTACTGTCATCTGCATACCCAACAATACCTGACACAAGGAGGTCATTGATGTGCAGCAGGAAAAGTGTCGCGGAGAGAACAGACCCTTGAGGAACTCCAGCATCAATTGCCATAAGGTCAGAAGAGCAGCTGTCAATGACAACTCTAATCGACCGTTCTCTCAAGAAATTAGATATCCAGCTGCAAAGATCAGCGGGGATGCCATAAGCGGGAAGCTTGTTCAGCAAACTAGCGTGCCATATCCTGTCAAAGGCCTTCGAGATGTCAAGTGATACAGCCAGTGCTTCACCGTGCTTCTCGATGGCCTCGCCCCAGCAGTGCGTGACATACACAAGAAGATCCCCAGTCGATCGCCCCCGGCGGAAGCCATATTGGCGATCACTGAGTAGATCATTGTCTTCTAGGTATGACAGCAACTTACTGTTAAGTACTCTTTCCATGACTTTACAGGGAATGGAAGTAATGGCGATAGGGCGGTAGTTACAGATATGAGTTTACTATGTAATTTATTTGGCCGCAAAACACGACAGATATGGATTTTCATACAACATTGCCGGCCGCTGCACGCATGTATTTGGCCAGTACAGCAATTTCGATTTATCTCGAAGAAGGTTGTCAAAATAATGCTCACATTTCCAAGCATGTTTGAGAAAAATTAATATTTACGTGAGCGCCTTCTAGGGTCAAAAAACGCAGTCACCTTTTCAGTCTAATCACCGGCTATTGAAGCATCAAAACTAATGCAGGGCGCTTTGAAAGGGAGTAGCACTCGCACGAGCGATCAGTGCCGGTTGCGTTCGCTAAAATTAATTTGCGCGGTCATCAGAATTTTTCAAATGTTACTCGCACGATCGATACGTCTAGGGTGTAAAGGGATAGTGATAGATAATGCTCGATGGTTTGCCACGCGAAGTCGGTACGCACCTGTAAATCAACAGTCTTGATTGTTTTGCCATTTGTGGCACCGCCCAAAATTGTTCGCTTTTTTAACCGACGAAAACAAAACAAAAAACGGTGGAGGTTTTCAAGTCGACGCGTATACAGGGTGTAACAAAACACCCTAGTAATACTTAACTGGGTGCTTCAGACCATCAAACTGAACAACTTTCACTATGGGGGCAACATCGAGAAAAAATTAAAAAAATCTGTTATCCCATACAAAAGTGCAGCACCGACTCGACTAAAATGTATGGGACAGCAGATTTTTTTTTTTCTTTATGTTGGCTCCATAGTGAAAGTTGTTCAGTTTGATGGTCTGAAGCACCCCCTTAAGTATTACCAGGGTGTTTTGTTACACCCTGTATATATATATATATTTTTTATGTATGTACGCATAACTTTTTACGGAGTAGGTAATCTGATTTTGATATTTTTTTTTGTTTAGTAGGTCATACTTCAGAGGTGGTTCCATTTTAATTTGGTGAAGATCTGGTAAAGGGTTTCGGAGATAGACAATAGAACTCCTCAAAGATCTATAGCCTATCATCGACGATTGAAATAAATGATTCGTGTTCAAGTTTTCTTTTAGGTCATACTTCAAAAGTGGTCCCATTTTAATTTGATGAAGATTTGGTAAAGGGCTTCGGAGATAGACAATAGACTCCTCAAAGATCTATAGCATATCATCGACGATTGAAATAAAAGATTCGTGTTCATGTTCCCTTTACATGTCCAACGGATATGTTAACCCAATATAACACCAACACTGAAAATTTTTTTTTTTTTTTTTTTTAACAAAGTATGAATACCGACTTCAAAACTCAAAAAGTAAAAAATAATAAATATTACAGCCGATGAATTTTACGTTAGCATCTATTAAGAATATCATTTTGTTTTATTGTAGTCGGTGTCAAGCCTAGCCAAAAAATTATTGCAAGCTCAGTCTCGAATCGTACAGGCTTGACGGCGACTTCGATAAAACAAAATGATATTCTTATAGATGCTAACGTAAAATTCATCGGCTGCAATATTTATTATTTTTAGGTACTTTTTGAAATTTGAAGTCGGTTTTAATTTTTTGTTAAAAAAATTTTATTCAGTACAATATCTGTTGGTATATTTTAAATAAAATAGTCTAAATTGTGAATATTAAAGCAATTTTTATTACAGTATTTTTTTTAAATTGTAGTGTACTTTCTTTGTACAGTGGGAAATAAAAGTATAAAATGAGAAAATACCTAAGCTAAACTCGCAAGACGATCCCTTTTCAGAAAATGTAAGTATCCGCTCTTGGATTCAAGGAACCCTACTGTTTTCCACGAAACCCTAAGATACACTTTGGGAACCGCTTACCTCTTAGGATGCTTCGCTATGCGCTACAAAAACAACTTTACCTACATCAGTTTAGCAATTCGTAGCACCACGAGTCATTTTGGTGTTGTCCTACTGAAAGCTATATTCGTGAACTGTGGCACTATGATGGAACTGTCATTTTGCCTACATAATTTACAATTCAAAAAATTTTTTACAAATTAGTTATATCTACAATAATCACAGCTATTATTTACAATTTGAGCAATATTAGAAATATTTATATAGATATTAATACAGAAAAAAGCCGGAAATGTTGTAAAATAAGACGTGAAATTTGAAGAAAAGTTTGACATAGGTCTTACCTCTACAAGCGCTGCCGCGCTTCTAAAATGGCGTATCGCATCGGCAAAATGGCGAGACGCTCGAAATTTCGTAGATATTTTGGAATTGTGTTGAAGTATATAAAGTAAAGTAAACGAAATATACCTAGCTGCCAAGCTTATGTTATGGCCAAGATAATAGTATATTTTATTTGCGTAAATACAGTTTCTTCTAGATATAAAATGATATTAAAAGTAAGAAAGAGGGGTAACTTCGGGATGTTTTTCTATCTAGCCAAATTGTTCCAATCGTGTACTGAATAACCTTCCTGCCTAGGAAATATCCCCAACTATAATATATATTTCATTCAAATCAAAATTATTACATTTTGAATGGAAAAAACGTAATCGAAAAAGCGATTTTTTACGAGTTTATAAACTCATTACGCCTTAAGTGTTGCGTCGTTACTAACAAACTTAAATGAAATTAAATGAATTTTATGAATTGTAATTGTATTGTATTTTATTATTATGAAATGTGTAATTTTTATTGTAAATGTAAAGCGTAAAATGTAATATGGATCAAGTAATCCGAAATAAAAAATATTTTATTTTATTTTATTTATTTATTGCAGTTTAGTATGAGAGCAGATTTTTTTTTTTCTGATTTGTATGCTCCGTAGAAAGAGTAAAAAAATTCTTCGTCTATGGTATGCTCCCATAGTAAAAGTTGTTCAGTTTGATGGGTATACGTCCAAAGAGTACTTTTGTATACGTCGACCAGAATCTCATGAAATGAAAAAAAGTAAAAAAATATAGATTTTCACATGGCAATGTCAAACTGTCATCAAGTAAGCCCTTTACCTTAGATTAAAAACTTTTCGCTTACGCTGAAAGATGGAGCCAAGAAATGAGAGAGTGGGATAGCCAGTTATAAAAACTTTTGTAAACAAAAAAGACAGAAATATTATTTTTTGTTTCGGTCACCGTGGCCGGTTTTTTTGTTTGGCAAGATGTCAAACCATTGTCAAACCTATTGGAATGTTGATGACATCTTGCCTGTAGGGAAAAAATTTCAACCTTCTTGGATCGGCCGTAGAAAGACGAAAAATTCTTCGTCTAAAGGGGCCCATTCACAGTAGTCCGTCTTGCAGTCCTACACCAATATCGGATCGTGAATGGTGTTGCAGTCCTACAAAGCGTCCGATGACCTTGGGCCCCTTCTCTACTCTTTGGGGCAGTCCGAATTAAAGGAGCCCATTCACAGTAGTCCGTCTTGCAGTCCTACACCTATATTGGATCGTGAATGGTGTTGTAGTCCTACAAGGCGTCCGATGACCTTGTGTAGGATGCGTCTCGAGTCCTGCAAATCCTACAAGCTCCGCCCACCGCTTGTAGTCCTACGTGTAGGATTGTCAATGGCTTGCTGTCCTACGTGCCATCCTGCAAGCAGGAGCGTGAATTGGAATGCAGGACTGCAGATCGCCATTTTGTTTGTTTATTTACAATGGACAACGCCGGTTTAGTTGATTGTATTGACGTTTAAAAAGAAAAGAGGTGTTTATGGGATCAGAAATCAAGAAATTATCACGGACTTCGTGGAAATTATAGCAACAAACAATTGCGAAATGCGGCATTGCAACAATTATTAACAATAGTACTAAAAACACGAAACAGTAATGATGTTGGATGGCTTGCAGGACAGTGTGTGGGCTCGTAGTCCTGCATGTAGGACTACTGTGAATGGGCCCCTTTAGGCAAAGGCTATTTTCACGCTGGGGTGGTAACATCTAAAAATCGATGTTGCCAGATATAAAAATGGGGTGGTCACATTTAAAAATCGATGTTACCAGATAAAAAAATATAAAAATCTGCAAGTTGGTAGTAACTAGTGGTGAAAAAACCGAAACGAGGACCGATGAAATTGGATTTTTTCCTATTCACGTTGTATTCACGTCATCTTTCTAATTATTTTGTGATTCACGTTCAGTTTTGATAGCAAAACACATGTTTAACCAGGATCTGATGCTGAAGCAAGGACTTTCTAATTAGTTTGTGATTTACGTTCAGTTTTGATAGCAAAACACATGTTTAACCAGGATCTGATGCTGAAGCAAGGAATGTCTTCGTACGAGGGTAGGTAGGTACTCCTCATCGGTAAACAGCATTGGATTGATTTTTAGGGTTCCGTACCCAAAGGGTGAAAGCGGGACCCTATTACTAAGCCTACGTTGTCCGTCCGTCCGTCCGTCTGTCCGTCTGTCCGTCTGTCCGTCTGTCCGTCTGTCCGTCTGTCCGTCTGTCCGTCTGTCCGTCTGTCCGTCTGTCCGTCTGTCCGTCTGTCCGTCTGTCCGTCTGTCCGTCTGTCCGTCTGTCCGTCTGTCCGTCTGTCCGTCTGTCCGTCTGTCCGTCTGTCCGTCTGTCCGTCTGTCCGTCTGTCCGTCTGTCCGTCTGTCCGTCTGTCCGTCTGTCCGTCTGTCCGTCTGTCCGTCTGTCCGTCTGTCCGTCTGTCCGTCTGTCCGTCTGTCCGTCTGTCCGTCTGTCCGTCTGTCCGTCTGTCCGTCTGTCCGTCTGTCCGTCTGTACGTCTGTCCGTCTGTCCGTCTGTCCGTCTGTCCGTCTGTCCGTCTGTCCGTCTGTCCGTCTGTCCGTCTGTCCGTCTGTCCGTCTGTCCGTCTGTCCGTCTGTCCGTCTGTCCGTCTGTCCGTCTGTCCGTCTGTCCGTCTGTCCGTCTGTCCGTCTGTCCGTCTGTCCGTCTGTCCGTCTGTCCGTCTGTCCGTCTGTCCGTCTGTCCGTCTGTCCGTCTGTCCGTCTGTCCGTCTGTCCGTCTGTCCGTCTGTCCGTCTGTCCGTCTGTCCGTCTGTCCGTCCGTCCGTCTGTCCTACCTATTTAGGGCTGTAACTTTTGAACCGTAATAGCTAGATAGTTGAAATTTTCTCAGATTGTGCGTTATTACGGCGGATTTGTTAACAAATAATAAAAAAGTTAAAAATTAAGGGGGGTTCTCAACAAGAAACTAGTTTTTATCAACGTTTTTTCTTTACGCTCTATCGTAAAAACGGTAATACATACAAGCGTCAAACTTAGTGTGATTATAGAGCAAACTCTACAGAATAACAACATGTGTCAAACTTAGTGTGATTATAGAGCAAACTCTACAGAATAACAACAAATACTAAAAACCGGCCAAGTGTGAGTCGGTCTCGCGCTAAGGGATCCGGACAAAAAAAGTTTTTTTTTCTATTTTAAGGTGGTCGGAGAGCTGCGACCGTGGCGCCATCAGTTTTAAATTAATTGTGCCTGAAATACAAACATTTCACACTGAGCATAAAAGCGATGTATTGCAAATGTGCTAAAAGTGGCCACATTGGAAAACTTTTAGCACATTTGCAATACATAGCTTTTAGGCTTAGTGTGAATTATTATAATAATGGATTATAAAATAGAGAATCAGTTACGATTGTCGCGAAACGTAAAATATTCATGAAAATGATTGTATTTCAGGCACAATTAATTTTAATACTGCTGGCGCCACTGTCGCAGCTCTCCAACCCCCTAAATCGTTAGTTTATGTTGTGTTCTGTAATGGTGTGGTACGGAACCCTCGGTGGGCGAGTAGTCCGATTCGCACTTGACCGCTTTTATTTTATGTTCACGTCACGGTCAGTTTTGATAGCAAAACACATATTTAACCAGGATTTGGTGCTACAGCCAGGAATGTCTCCGTACGAGGGTACTCCTCAACGGTTAACAGCATTGGCTTGATTTTTTCATATTCACGTTCAGTTTTGATAGCAAAACACATGTTTAGGTTGCCTGTCCATTGAAGCGAGCTCGCACTGCTAGCTCGCGTCAATGGATAGGCAGCCTTAACCAGGCTCTGATGCTGAAGTAAGGAATGTCTTCGTACGAGGGTACTCCTCATCAGTAAACAGCATTGGCTTGATTTTTAATGTTCACGTTCAGTTTTGATAGCTAAACACATATTTAGCCAGAATCTGGTGCTACAGCCAGGAATGTCTCCGTACGAGGGTACTCCTCAACGGTTAACAGCATTGGCTTGAAATTTTTTTGTTCACGCACAGTTTTGATAGCAAAACACATATTTAACCTGGATCTGGCGCTTAAGCCAGCAATGTCTCCGTACGAGGGTACTCCTCAATGGTAAACAGCACTGGCTTGCAATTTTTTTTACACGTTTAGTTATGATAGCAAAACTCATATTTAACCAGGATCTGGCGCTGAAACTTGGAATGTCTCCTTAAGAGGGTACTCCTCAACTGTAAACGGTATATGCTAGTCAATGCTGTTTACTGTTAAGGAGTACCCTCGTACGGAGACATTCATGGCTGTAGGACCGGATCCTGGTTTAATATGTATTTTGCTATCAAAACGTGATAAAATCAAGCCGATGCTGTTTACCGTTGAGGAGTACCCTCGTACGGAGACATTCTTGGCTTCAGCACCAGTTCCTGATTTAATATACGTTTTGCTATTAATACTGAACGAGAATAAAGAAAAGTCAAACCCTCGTTCGGAGACATTCCTGGATGTAGCACCAGATCCTAGTAAAATATGTGTTTTGCTATCAAAACGAAAATTAAAAAAAATCTAGTCAATTCTATTTACCGTTGAGGAGTACCCTCCTACGGAGACATTCCTGGCTGTAGCACCAGATCCTGGTTAAATATGTGTTTTGCTATCAAAACTGGCCGTGACGTGAACATAAAAAATTCATGCCAATGCTGTTTACCGTTGAGGAGTACCCTTGTACGAAAACATTCCTGGGTTCAGCATCAGATCCTGGTTAAATATGTGTTTTGCTATCAAAACTGAACGTGAACATAAAAAAATCAAGCCAATGCTGTTTACCGCTAAGGAGTACCCTCGTACGGAGACATTTCTGACTGTAGCACCAGATCCTGGTTAAATATGTGTTTTGCTATCAAAACTGACCGTGACGTGAACATAAAAAAATCAAGCCAATATGCTGTTTACCGATGAGGAGTACCCTCGTACGAAGAGATTCCTCGCTTCAGCATCAGATACCTACTCGATACGTTCTCTGGCTAGTGGGCTCGGTAGCGAAATTGGATAACGCACTTCCCCGGTTTGGAAGGGTGCGGGTTCAAGTCCCGCCCGAGACTGAATTTTTCAATCTTTAATTTGATTCGAAATAGCACAACATGGCTGTAACATGTTCAAAATCAATAATATTTGAAATTGGAACAGGGTGTGTCATCTATACCGTATGAATTTCAGTTGTAATGCTGAACTTGCGGGTTGGCTAGTTTGTAATAACTGCCATTAGATGTCGCTCACGTCCGTCAAGACGCAACAGATTGAAAAATTCGTTCTCTGGCTAGTGGGCTCGGTAGCGAAATTGGATAACGCACTTCCCCGGTTTGGAAGGGTGCGGGTTCAAGTCCCGCCCGAGACTGAATTTTTCAATCTTTAATTTGATTCGAAATAGCACAACATGGCTGTAACATGTTCAAAATCAATAATATTTGAAATCAGATACCTACTGTTTAAACATGTGTTTTGATATCAAAACTGAACGTGAATATGAAAAAATCAAGCCGATGTTGTTAACCGTTAAGGAGTACCCTCGTACGGAGACATTCCTGGCTGTAGCACCCGATCCTGGTTAAATAAATGTTTTGCTATCAAAACTGAACGTGAATATAAAAAATAAAACCGACTTCAAAACTCAAAAAGTATAAAATAATATTGCAGCCGATGAATTTTACGTTAGCATCTATAAGAATATCAATTTGTTTTATAGAAGTCGCTGTCAATGTCAAGCCTGTACCTACGATTCGAGGCTGAGCTTGCAGTATTTTTTGGGCTAGACTTGACACCGACTCCAATAAAACAAATTGATATTCTTATAGATGCTAACGTAAAATTCATCGGCTGCAATATTATTTTATACTTTTTGAGTTTTGAAGTCGGTTTTATTTTTTTGTTAAAAATTTTTATTTTATAATTTTTTGTGGTGAAATACATTAGTTGAATTCTGAATATCAGCACACACAAACGGTACATCGACACGAAGCAAACGTTTCAATCGCCGATGATTTGCTGTCAACTTTTGAAGAGTTATATTGTGTAGCTCCGAAGTGCGTCATCAGATCCTTACCGAATTGAAATGGGACCACCTCAGGAGTGGTCACCAACCACACCTCACCTTTCCAAAAAAAAAGAATTATCAAAATCAGACTACTCTGTAGAAAGTTATGCGTGTTCATACATAAAACAAAAAAATATATACGCGTCGAATTGATAAATTACTCCGTTTTTTGTTTTTTCGTCGGTAAAAAAATCAAGCCAATGCTGTTAACCGTTGAGGAGTACCCTCGTACGGAGACATTGCTGACTGAAGCACCAGTTCCCGATAAAATAATGTTTTTTTCTATCAAAACTGAACGAGAATAAAAAAATTCAAGCCAATGCTGTTTACCGTTGAGCTTAACATTGCTTTTTTTATTATTATTAGCCTTATTCAGACATCTATATTATTTTATTTTTATTCTACTAGTTGTGCTTTGTTCGTTTTTTAACCGACGAAAAAACAAAAGACGGAGGAGGTTCTCAAGTCGACGCGTATATTTTTTGTTTTTTTTGTTTTATGTATGAACACGCATAACTTTTTACAGAGTAGTCCGATTTTGATAATTTTTTTTTGTTTAGTAGTTCATACTTCATAGGTGGTCCCATTTTAATTTGGTGAAGATCTGGTAAAGGTCTTCGGAGATAGACAATAGAACTCCTCAAAAATCTATAGCATATCATCGGCGATTGAAATAATCGATGTACCCTTTGTGTGTGCTGATATCAGAATCCAAGTATTGTATATTACCACAAAAAATTATGAAATAAAAATTTTTAACAACAAAATTAAACCGACTTCAAAACACAAAAAGTGTAAAATAATATTGCAGTCGATGAATTTTACGTCAGCATCTATAAGAATATCAATTTGTTTTATTGGAGTCGGTGTCAAGCCTAGCCAAAAAATTACTGCAAGCTCAGTCTGGAATCGTACAGGCTTGACAGCGACTTCGATAAAACAAATTGATATTCTTATAGATGCTGTAGAATACACCTTTCTACTAAGGGTTGGTTGAGGTTGATGTATATAATGAAACACAGATATAGTCTTCACTAGTGAATGTGACTAGCACACGTCCGCGCAGCACGGCGGTCGGTGCACGAATACCGAGCGAATGCACGATAGATATTCACCACAGACCGCGTCCGCCGATAGACGGCGCTACCGGCGCTTTCCACATTAACTACTCTTTATTGCTGTACACTACATCTCTTTCTTGTTTTAATTTATTTTTTACCTTTACTCGAATCTACCACCGCTTCGGAATGTATAGCCCGTGGAGAAGAAGCGGCGCAAGAAACTCCACAGTTTAGCTAATCTCTTAAATCTTATTACAATACAGTGTTGACTGTTATCAAAGCTATTACATCAAACAAATTACGAATTACTTATTGAGACTAATTTGTTTACAGAAAATTGATATTTATCAAATATTGATCTGAAATTGTCAAACACCAAATTCAACGATAAACAATGTTTATGGAAATTACAATCTCATTATATTAACACATTTGAGTTATTGTTACTTCTGTTCTATACTATCCCTTCCCTGTAAAAATATTTTTCTATTGATAGGTAGGTAAGTAAACCTACAAAAATAACGTTCCATAGATCTTTATTATCTCTTATTTATTTATTTTGGCTAACTACTAGTCAAAGTCACTGCTTCAAGATCGTATCCATTTCCGTTTTATCAAATTAAGGAGGTAAGGACAAAAGAGTGAATCTGTGATAAGCACATACACTTATGCATTCAAAATATTCTGGCGGGTGCCAGCCATTGCAATAAAGCACTCACAGCTATTTTATTTGCATGACCCTTTAGCTTTTGCTAACAATTTGATAGTTGCATGGCTCTGTAACCCATATCATTTTATTGTTGCATGATATTTTAGCTTTCGCTAACAACTTCATAGTTGCATGGTCTTATAACCCATATAATTTTACAGTTTCATGAATGCTGATATAACGCTGACTGACAACAATATTAAGTAAGGTACACTAGGTCGCTTTCGTTACCAGCTATGTTCAGTAGTTACCTTTAGTTAGTCGACTGGACTAGTTTTGAGAAATCAGCAGTTTCAATTTAATGGACCCGTTTAATATGTAGATACTATTTTACGAACCATACAGTTATATCATTTGGTAGGCTTTAAAAAAATAATGCTATTTTTAATTACAATTTACATGAATTAAGTGCAACTGTTGTTTAAATTTAATTGCCTGGCGTCATATTATTACAGAACTGCAAATCATTTTGTTTTTTGACTTGCTTGCACTGAAATTATGTTCTTTATTTAAAATATTATGAATTTATGATTCACCGATTTGGTTCAAGTACAGTATAGTATACTTTAACACATACAAATGATTAAATTAACAGTGCAGTGCCTGCAGTGATTAGGTAAGATACAGATTTTATCTATACAAAGAAGAAAGTGCAGTAAGTCATTAATTCCTTTAGAGTTATTCATAGCGTAGCTACTCACAATAATTAATGTCAATGGAATGACCAACTACAAGCTGCTAATAATTACTTATTTGACTTGTCATCTGAATGACCAAGATACAAGCTGCTGATAATGAAATAACAGTTTTTTTTTCAATTGAATGACCAGCTGCAAGTTGCTAATAATTATTTTATTTATTTGACTTGTCATCTGAATGACCAACTACAAGCTGCTGATAGTAAATTTGATAGCATTTGATGCCCAGCTAAAAGTTGCAAATGTCAATTGAATGACCAGCTACAAGTTGCTAATGTCAATTAAATGAACAGCTGAAAGTTGCTAATGTCAATTGAATAACCAGCTACAAATTGCTAATGTCAATTAAATGACCAGCTGAAAGATGCCAATGTCAATTAAATGACCAGCTGAAAGATGCTAATGTCAATTGAATGACCAGCTACAAGTTTCTAATGTCAATTGAATAACATGCTAAAAGCTGCCTATGTCAATTGAATGACTGAATGACCAGCTACAAGTTACTATGTCAATTAAATGACCAGCTGAAAGATGCCAATGTCAATTGAATGACCAGCTGAAAGATGCTAATGTCAATTGAATGACCAGCTACAAGTTTCTAATGTCAATTGAATAACCATCTAAAAGCGGCCTATGTCAATTGAATGACTGAATAACCAGCTACAAGTTGCTAATGTCAATTAAATGACCAGCTGAAAGATGCTGATGTCAATTGAATTACCAGCTAAAAGTTTCTAATGTCAATTGAATGATCAGCTAAAAGCTGCCTATGTCAATTGAATGACCAGCTGAAAGATGCTAATGTCAATTGAATGACCTGCTACTAGTTTCTAATGTCAATTGAATGACCAGCTAAAAGCTGCCAATGTCAATTGAATGACCAACTACAAGTTTCTAATGTCAATTGAATAACCAGCTAAAAGCGGCCTATGTCAATTGAATGACTGAATAACCAGCTACAAGTTGCTAATGTCAATTAAATGACCAGCTGAAAGATGCCAATGTCAATTGAATGACCAGCTGAAAGATGCTAATGTCAATTGAATGACCAGCTACAAGTTTCTAATGTCAATTGAATAACCAGCTAAAAGCGGCCTATGTCAATTGAATGACTGAATAACCAGCTACAAGTTGCTAATGTCAATTAAATGACCAGCTGAAAGATGCTGATGTCAATTGAATTACCAGCTAAAAGTTTCTAATGTCAATTGAATGATCAGCTAAAAGCTGCCTATGTCAATTGAATGACCAGCTAAAAGCGGCCTATGTCAATTGAATGACTGAATAACCAGCTACAAGTTGCTAATGTCAATTAAATGACCAGCTGAAAGATGCTAATGTCAATTGAATTACCAGCTAAAAGTTTCTAATGTCAATTGAATGATCAGCTAAAAGCTGCCTATGTCAATTGAATGACCAGCTGAAAGATGCTAATGTCAACTGAATGACCTGCTACAAGTTTCTAATGTCTTGAATGACCAGCTAAAAGCTACCAATGTCAATTGAATGACCAACTGTACGTTGCTAATAACTGTTTGTTGTACATGGCAAAGCACTAACCATTAACATTACAAGCTGACAATATGAGAGTAATCACCCTGACCATTTCAAACCTCTTAGCTATTAATTGGAGACATTTTCTCTTTATTAAGCACTAAAGCAAGGAGGTATGGTTCAATCGGCGCCTTAGCAGTCGTCCTGTTGAAGGCTGGTTTTTCTGTGACATCTAGGAACATACAATCTGCGAACAAAATTGTTAACCAGTATTATCGGTTTGGTTATGAATGTTATGATGCTTGAATATGATATAGTTATTAATCTTCTCTCAACTGAGATGAGCGTTTCTTGTTAAAATGTGAGTAGGTATTTCAAGAAATACTAAATTTAATATGAAATCACCTGATCATTTTCTGATCCTTTTTGATACTTTTTGTAAATAATTGTCTGAATTAACATTGATCCTTAAAATATAAAATTCCTTGCTCAAATAGCCAAAGAAACTAATTAGTTTCGCCTGGAGTGATTACATCCATAATTATGACATTAACAACAATGTTGCAAAGATAAGATCAACGTAATGTTACCGAATTGAAGTTCTATAATGTATAGATTACGTCAAACAAGTTCCGGTAACAAATAGGATGATGATGATGATTGGCAATTATGTTGGTACTATTGATGTTTGTATTGAAATATTTTCATGAACTAGTACCACCAAATAAGCTCCGAATGTGTTGTATATTATTATTGTTCTCGCATACCTACACTGAGAATGTCCAATAAGTAAAACGTTTAAAACGTAAAACTTTGGATTTCAACTTTTTGTGACATCAGAATGTTCGTTACGCCGAATGTTCGTTACGTCGAATGTTCGTTACGCCGAATGTTCGTTACGCCGAATGTTCGTTACGCCGAATGTTCGTTACGCCGAATGTTCGTTATGCTGAACATTCGTTACGCCGAACATCCGTTACGCCGAATGTTCTATACGTAGAATGTTCGGTACGCATAATGGCAATAAGTAACTTTTATTAGAGACCATTACAACTACGAAGTACGACAATTACTTAAAAATGACAATGCGTCAATATAAGTATAAAAAACAATTGGAATAAACACACTTGGCATATCTTGGTTACCTAATCCTGTTCGTCTCGAATCAAGACACTATTCTTAACCTTTGGTATGCCAGAACGCGGATCAGCATGATGAAAACCATTTATTTCTATTGTGTCTGGTTTTTCCGGCATACGAGAGGTTAATGGGCGTATTTGGGATACCTATTAGGCCATAATGACGGACTACAAGCATGCATTAGTATATGCTCACGACTACACTCCCCGAGGAGCAGTCAGAGACTCCAAAACCCCAGGACACCCTTGCCCCACCAGCACCGAAACTCCGTCCAGTCACGTGTAACGGGCAGTGAAACTGGAGCTACGGACTACGAGGCCCTTTTATATTTGCGGAATGCTTTGAATAAATTCTTTTAATCGTGTAAAGTAATACAGAATGATTACGTGACCTTAAAGATTGATGTCCGCAGCTGGCGTACATTTGTCCATCCTAGGCGCCGCGCCGCGCCGTCACGTGTTGTCCCACACCTTACTCCTGTCTGGTCTACCCTCTTTCCTCCAGCATCAGCATTCGATGGTCGACATGTGGGAAAAGAAATACAGTATGTAGATAATTCCAAATAAACGATTTAAAATCGGGACAAAAAACTATTTTTCCTTTTCTTTTGAAATATATTTTTATCACTGTGAACTTTAGGCAAAAATAAAGCAACGCTAGCAGACACCAGATAATTAAGATAATTCCCAATAAACGATTTAAAATCGGGACAAAACTATTTTTACTTTTCTTTTGAAATATATTTTAACACTGTGTAACTTTTTAGGCAACAAACAAAGCAACGCTAGTAGAAACCGTCTTCGATTGTGTTTAAATAAATCGCTTAGCTTCCTTAAAGGAACAGTGTAATTTTATTTCGTAGGCACCGTTTGCATTTTTAAATTTTCAACTCTCAACAAACTGATAAGCACTTTACTCACGTGAATTTCGAATCCCGGCGTCGCCAATGTAGAATACACCTTTCTACTAAGGGTTGGTTGAGGTTGATGTATATAATGCAACACAGATATAGTCTTCACTAGTGAATGTGACTAGCACACGTCCGCGCAGCACGGCGGTCGGTGCACGAATACCGAGCGAATGCACGATAGATATTCACCACAGACCGCGTCCGCCGATAGACGGCGCTACCGGCGCTTTCCACATTAACTACTCTTTATTGCTGTACACTACAGATGCTGACGTAAAATTCATCGGCTGCAATATTATTTTTCACTTTTTGTGTTTTGAAGTCGGTTTAATTTTTATGTAAAAAATTTTTGTATGTCTGTTTGCCAATCGGCAAAGGCCTCCTCCAACCTTCTCTATTCCTGTCTGTCATGTCTGTTCAACATTGCTATTAGGCATTGCACATTTCGAGCATATTTTGTAATTTTTTTTTTTTTATAAAAATGTGATTATTAAGATTTTATTTTTTATTTCGATTTGTAAGTCCGTTAGGACCCCATGTAAGAAAGAGATGGCAATCAGAGTTCACTATCACTGCACAAGAGAGAGATGTAATTTCGACCTACTATGCGTTTGTTTTAAGTTTTTTCCCTGCATATCGAATATCGGCCGAACGCGCCCCGACACACGCAAAATTATTAAATAAACTAAGAGGATGGATTTCATATTATGGCATATAGATCCAGAGCCACCAACGGTCTAGGGCCTAAACGTATAAGAAAGCTGGATTCAGTCTAGCTCGAAAATAGACGCCAAAGTACATCATTTAGCCTCGGTCTTATGACTCAAAGCGGTCACTGAAATTTTTTACATCGGTCAGACAATCGCGAAAAAATGGGGTCTGGGCCTAAACATATAGGAAACAGTTAACCCACTTTACCCGTCACGAAAAACCCGGTCTAACATGGCGAATCGGTCACCTTTTCAGAATCAGACCACATTTATAGCATACCAAAAATAACAGATATCTCGACAATAGCTAGTGATAGAAATAATTTGTTATGAACAAAATTGTTGGAAATTTAATGTTCTTTATGTTTGTAATAGCTTTGTTTACAATTCTATGCATAGGAGAGGAGACGAGATATTTGTAAAAACTTAATAATTAAAATAGAAATAGACAGATATCTAGACAACGGTTGATGATAGGAAAAGTTTGTTGAAGACACAATTGTAGATAATATTATATTCTACAACTTTTATTCTGTCTTTGTTCACGATTTGATGCATACGAAACGAGATATTTGCAAAAACGAATTAATTAAAATAGTAATAGACAGATATCTCAAAAATTATTGATTATAGGAAAAGTTTGTTCAGCAAAAATTGTAGATAATATTATGTTCTACAAGTTTTGTAATAACTTTGTTCACAATTTGATGCATACGAAAAGAGATATTTGCAAAAAATAATTAATTAAAATAGTAATAGACAGATATCTCAACAACGGTTGATGATAGGAAAAGTTTGTTGAAGACACAATTGTAGATAATGTTATGTTCTACAAGTTTTGTAATAGCTTTGTTCACTATTTCATGCAAAGGAAACGAGATATTTGTAAAACTAAATAAATAAAATAGTAATAGACAGATATCTCAAAAATTGTTGATGATAGGAAAAGTTTGTGTAGCATACAATTGTAGATAATATTATGTTCTACAAGTTTTCATAACTTTATTCACAATTTTATGTATACGAAACGCGATATTTGCAAAATATAATAAATTAAAATAGTAATAGACAGATATCTCGACAACGGTTGATGATAGAAAAAGTTTGTCGAGGATACAA
This sequence comes from Agonopterix subpropinquella, assembly GCA_922987775.1. Taxonomy (NCBI): domain Eukaryota; kingdom Metazoa; phylum Arthropoda; class Insecta; order Lepidoptera; family Depressariidae; genus Agonopterix; species Agonopterix subpropinquella. The sequence continues at coordinate 30,558,377 of OV277693.1, forward strand.
TTGTAGACAATTTTATGTTCTACAAGTATTGTAATAACTTTGTTCACGATTTGATGCAAAAAAAACGAGATATTTGTGAAACTAAATAATTTAAATAGTAATAGACAGATATCTCGACAACGGTTGATGACAGAAAAAGTTTGTCTAATAAAATGGTAGATAATGCTTGTTCTACAAATTGGGTTATAACTTTGTTTACAATTCTATGTATTTGAAACGAGATATGTGCAAAAACTAATTATTAAAAATAATAACAAACAGTAATCCCGACAGCGGTAGAAAAAAATTGGTCAGAATAAAACTGTTGATACGAGTAATTGTTTAAGATCGTATAAGTTAGTTTTTTGCAAATATCTCGTTTCTTATAACTTTGTTCACGATTTCATACATAGGAATGGAATAAAATTATTTATTTGCATACATTTTAAAAAGTTAATATACAAAACTTGTAGAACAAAAAATTACTAGTATCAACAGTTTTATTCTGACCAATTTTTTTCTACCGCTGTCGGGATTACTGTTTGTTATTATTTTTAATAATTAGTTTCTGCACATATCTCGTTTCAAATACATAGAATTGTAAACAAAGTTATAACCCAATTTGTAGAACAAGCATTATCTACCATTTTATTAGACAAACTTTTTCTGTCATCAACCGTTGTCGAGATATCTGTCTATTACTATTTAAATTATTTAGTTTCACAAATATCTCGTTTTTTTTGCATCAAATCGTGAACAAAGTTATTACAAAACTTGTAGAACATAACATTGTCTACAATTGTATCCTCGACAAACTTTTTCTATCATCAATTCATCAACCGTTGTCGAGATATCTGTCTATTACTATTTTAATTAATTATATTTTGCAAATATCGCGTTTCGTATGCATAAAATTGTGAATAAAGTTATTACAAAACATGTAGAACATAATATTATCTACAATTGTATGCTACACAAACTTTTCCTAACATCAACAATTTTTGAGATATCTGTCTATTACTATTTTAATTCATTAGTTTTTGCAAATATCTCATTTCGTAGCATCAAATCGTGAACAAAGTTATTACAAAACTTGTAGAACAAAATATTATCTACAATTGTGTCTTCAACAAACTTTTCCTATCATCATCATCAACCGTTGTTGAGATATCTGTCTATTACTATTTTAATTATAAAGTTTTTACAAATATCTCGTCTCCTATGCATAAAATTGTAAACAAAGCTATTACAAACTTGAAGAACATTAAATTTCCAACAATTTTGTTCGTAACAAATTTTTCTATCACTAACCATTGTCGACATATCTGTCATTTTTAGTATGTTATAAAAGTGGTTTGATTCTGGAAAGGTGACCGATCCGCCATGTAAGACCGGGTTTTTCGTGATGGGTAAAGTGTCTTCTCTCGATCCAAGTTGGTTTCACATTTCCTATATGTTTAGGCCCAAGACCAATTTTTTTCAATTTTCAACCCCGGTCTGATTTTGAACAGTGACCGATTTGAAAAAACTAAATATGCTGTGGTATTCTCCTAAAAGGGTTCTTTCGTAAAATGCATCCAGTTCGTTTCCTATATGTTTAGGCCCAGAACACATTTTTTCGCGATTGTCTGACAGCTGTAAAAAAAATCAGTGACCACTTTGAGTCATAAATAAGACTGAGACTAAATGATGTACTTTGGCGTCTATTTTCGAGCTAGACTGAATCCAGCTTTCCTATACGTTTAGGCCCTAGACCGTTAGTGGCTTTGGATCTATAACTTTATTTGCTTCTGACTCTAATACTGAAAAATTTACAAGAAACTCATTACATTTTGCTGATGGTCAGTATTCAGTACCTATCTTTATTGCGGTTTCACTTGGGTATCACAGATAATAATCAACAGAAATCAGAAAACGTTGGATGAGGGCAGCGCAGGACTGATCGTTATGGCGATCCTTGGGGGAGGCCTATTTCCAGCAGTGGACATCCATCGGCAGAGATGATGATGATTATATGAGCTTCCAGCGCTGAACTTCGGCTATAAATGATGACCCATCTCTCACTAGATGTACTCTGTGGAAGGAAAGGGTACCCCCACCAGCTGAATTTATTCTCTCACAGGAATATCTACCTCCCGGGCACAATCTGCAATAGCCATTGTGGAAGTCTTTAAATCGCCTTCGCACTCAAGTTGGCCCTTGCAGACAAAGTTTATGTAACTGGGGTTAGATGGACCCTGGCCAAATGCAGTGTGATTGCGGCGAACCTATCCAGTCGATGGCGCACCTGCTAGAATGCCCGTTGTGCCCAAAAACCTGCACGAGAGAGGACCTCAATAAAGCTACACTGGATGCTGTCAGGCTCGCCGAATATCTGGCCAATAAAATATAGAAATAGGACAATTGACACCAAAAGAAGATACGTTTTAATAGACGGCAGCGATTTCTACTTTAGCTTATAAACCTACTTCACTCATCACATCAGACATCACTCTCACAGACTATTATTCACTCTCACTCGAGTCTGCACCCAAAGAGTAGAGTAGGTAATATCTGCACCACGTAAGAAGCCAGCGAATCGAGAATAAAGTACTCTTTGTAATCAAGCCATTTATTATATTAAATATCCATAAGAGTTCTGACTCTGACATAAACATAAGGCGAGTGCTAGGCCGGCCCCTAGGACCATGCTAGGACCGTAACACCGCAGCGTGAGATGACGTCACAGGTTACCATGGCAATAGCGTGGAAATAGCGTAAACAATTGATTTCGTGCCATTTAAAATATTCACATAATTGAGCAATTTTCACCTTTATGCCCCTGTAATAAGAATGTTGACACATGAATGTTGGAATTTGTCAAGATTTGAGTAATAGCCAACATTCCAACCAAAAAAAATAGAGCCCGGATGCTACCGATTCTTACCGATTAACTCAACATTTCATAGAAATTGAGGCTAAAAGCCTGGTTGCCGAAGTCAAAAAATAAAAAATAAAAAAATATCTTGTCTATGCTGCAGCGTGAAAATAGCTCGTTCGTCCGAATTAAAAAAGTACTCTGTGGTCCGAATCCGAACCGTCACATCACACCAGAAATAAAAGAAAAAGTTCCATTCCATCCACATTGATCAATAAAAATCAGAATTTTCGAGTTATTTTATAATTTACACCTGGAAGCCGCAAATATTACACCTATGAATCAAAACCGAGCCTACTGCTAAATTATTTAATATCTTCATAAATACACCAGTGCAGGCAGTGTACTTACATTTGCTTTGATTGCATAACATGCCCGGCTAATCCATAGTAAACATGAATTGTTCATCTATAAATCTATTTTTGAACACCTGTCTCAAAATAGATATAGGCTGCAGACAAAAATTGTTAGGCAATTTGTGTAACAATAATAAATATGGTAACCTAAAAGGGAATTTAGTGCCGTGCAATCAGCTTCATTCGACACATAATCCCAGGCAGGCTCAAAAGGATGATGCAGTCCTGCTATCACCAAAAGAAGTAAGTGAAATACTTAAACATCACACAGTCAAAATAATAAAACCGGTCAAGTGCGAGTCGAGCTACTCGCGCACCGAGGGTTCCGTACCACACCACCACAGAACACAACATTATTAACTTAGAAAAAAACTCCGGGACCTTTAGCGCGAGACCGACTCACACTTGGCCAGTGTTTAGTATTTGTTGTTATTCTGTAGAGCTATCTATATAATCACACTAAATTTGACGCTTGTATGTATTACTGTTTTTATGATAGAGCGTGAAGAAAAAACGTTAATAAAAACTAGTTTCTTGTTGAGAACCCCCTAAATTTTTTACTTTTTGACATTTTTATTATTTGTTATCAAATCCGCCGTAATAAAGCATAACCTGAGAAATTTTCAATTATCTAGCTATTACGGTTCAAAATTTGCAGCCCTTAATAGGTAGGACCGACGGACGGATGGACGGACAGACAACGTAGGCTTAGTAATAGGGACCCGTTTTCACCCTTTGGGTACGAAACCCTAAAAATTCTAAATTTATATTTAAAAAAACTATATAACAAGTTCCACGTTTCTGGCAACCTTATCTGCCAAATTGCACTGCAGTTTGTTGGCAGGTAAATTATAGATAAATTTGAACAGTTGGAAATAAATATATTAGTCAATGTTATCATAATTATACAAATGGGGCCTATTTCATAAATGTGACAATTGTAATTTACAATCACAATATGAGATATATTACCGAGAATGTTAGGACACATATTGTTTAATGCCATAACTAACCAGCAATGTATCCTCCTGAATGTATCCTCCTCCTGAAATGACAAAATAATGGACATGTTTGTGAAATTTTTCATACAAAATTTCAAAAGCTTTATATCTTCATCTTTCAACATTTAATTACAGCTCTAAATACGTAAGACAGACAGACGGATGGACGGACGGACGGACAACGCAGGCTTATTGAATAGGGTCCTGTTTTCACCTGTTGGGTATGGAACCTTAAAAACATAATTTGTTGACTACCACTGTGATCATATAAGGGTTAGGTACATTTTTTCCTTTTGAGGCACTGAACCCTAAAAAAACAAATCAATTCAATATTCATGGATTGGCAAATTACACAACAGCATTTGTTCAGACTGCAGGCAAAACAATTTTTTAAATTAATAAGGACAGGATAACCGGCATAAGCCGGCTATTCATTCTCGCCGAAAACGGGCGAGACAGGCCGAGAACGAGCCGAGAACCCTTGGTGAGAACTTTCAAGGAAAATTACTACGGCTTATGATGCCACGAGAACAATGAAGGGCATCCACACTCTTGTTCTCGGCCTGTCTCACTTGTTCTCGGTGAGAATGAAATGCGGGCTTTAGCACAAAGATGGGGTCAAAGATGTAGCGAGCTAACCCAGAAGATGCCTATTCACTCGCGCTTTTAAGGAATCGGGTTGTAAGCGCTCAGAAATACTGACGCAGGCAGGGCATTCCACTCCTTGGCTGTGCGCATTATAAAAGAATCAGAAAGGTGCTTAGTGCGGATGTGTGGGGTGTCAACCAAAAAGGGATGATATCCCGCGGTGCGCCTGAAAGTCCGATAGTAGAAAGGGGAAGGCAGGATGAGCTCATGCAGCTTTTGGGCACACTCACCGAAGTACAATCTGTAGAAGACCAACAAGCAGGCTACTCTGCAGCGGTGGGCTAGGCTATAAAGCTGGGTCTCCACCAGCTCACTGTTGCCAATGAGCCTCCTGGTTCAACCGAGTCGAGTGCATCTAGTTGATACTTGGCTGAGCCATGCCACAGGTGGCAGCAATACTCCGTACAAGAACAGACCTGAGCTTTATACAACATTAAGAGCTGTCCAGGGGTGAAGTACTGCTTCTTCCCTTTCATGACACAGTTCATTGTTTGTCAATTCATAAAAACTAAATTAAATTTTTACTGGGAATAATATATTAATGCTGTTTTTTGGGACAAGAATATCCTTTTTCACACTCAAAGTTGCCAGTTTCAGTTATCGGTTTGTGTATGTAGGTGAAGACGTTATAATTTAGAATTTTACATTGGGACACTGGACGGAGTTTCGGTACTATTAGTGAAACGTTCATGGTACAAATAATATACTGCGCCTGGTATTCTCTTCCGACTACGTGACTGACCACGTGACTGACACAAGCCTACGTCATCATACCCTTTTACCATGTTTAGCGGCCATTTTTTTGTGACGTAGGCTTGTGTCACTCTGGGAGTAGAAGACCTTGTTTTTTTAGACTATGTAAAACGTTGATGTTCTGAAGTTTCAGAATATTTCTGACTACCCTCTCGGTGAATATAGTAGGGATAGCTCCAATGACATTAGTAAAAGAATGGACAGCCCTAAAGCGCCGTATTCACGGTCCAGCCCCGCTGTACGTCCCGCCAAGGTCATGCACGATGCAAAAGCGCTCTATTCACGGTCCATCCCCGCTGTACGTTAGCTCAATCGACGTACGTCAAGCCTACTCATGGTCCTTTTGCATCGTGCATCGTGCATGTCCTTGGCGGGACGTACAGCGGGGCTGGACCGTGAATACGGTGCTTTAAAGCGCCGTATTCACGGTCCATCCCCGCTGTACGTCCCGCCAAGGTCATGCACGATGCACGACGCAAAAGCGCTGTATTCACGGTCCATCCCCGCTGTACGTCAGCTCAATCGACGTACGTCAAGCCTACTCACGGCGCTTTTGCATCGTGCATCGTGCATGACCTTGGCGGGACGTACAGCGGGGCTGGACCGTGAATACGGCGCTTTACGCGAACATTTCAAACCAGAAAAATAAAGCGCTGTATTCACGGTCCATCCCCGCTGTACGTCCCGCCAAGGTCATGCACGATGCACGATGCAAAAGCTCCGTGAGTAGGCTTGACGTACGTCGATTGAGCTGACGTACAGCGGGGATGGACCGTGTATAGAGCGCTTTTGCATCGTGCATCGTGCATGACCTTGGCGGGACGTACAGCGGGGCTGGATGGTGAATAGAGCGCTTAAGGCAAATTAAAAAAAAATCATTTTACTTTGATCTAAGGATAGCTCATGTTTATTTTGTAAAATGCAATTAATCTATTTGCTTGACTCACAGGTTACGCTCACTCTTCGCAAAAATGAGTTCAATAAAGAGTTCACAACGGGCTGTGTTAAATCCTACGACTCTAACCAGCTGGCTTCGAACCAACCTATTGAAGATACCAGAACTGAAGCTAAATGCAAGATGACTTCAGGTAAATTTGTTAATAAGATTTACTTTTTAGGTTTCCGTACCCAAAGGGTGAAAACGGGACCCTATTACTAAGCCTACGTTGTCCGTCCGTCCGTCCGTCTGTCCGACCGTTTTAGGGCTGTAACTTTTGAACCGAAAGAGCTAGATAGTTGAAATTTTCACAGAATGTGCGTTGTTACGGCGGATTCGCTAACAAATAATAAAAATGTCAAAAAGTTAAAAATTAAGGGGGGTTCTCAACAAGAAACTAGTTTTTATTAACGTTTTTTCTTCACGCTCTATAGTAAAAACGGTAATACCTAGAAGCGTCAAACTTAGTGTGATTATAGAGCAAACTCTACAGAATAACAACAAATACTAAAAACTGGCCAAGTGTGAGTCGGTCTCGCGCTAAAGGTCCCGGACAAAAAAAAGTTTTTTTTCTAAGTAAATAATGTTGTGTTCTGTGGTGGTATGGTACGGAACCCTCGGTGCGCGAGAAGCCCGACTCGCACTTGACCGGTTTTATTTAGGGTTTCGTACTCGTGTCCGTCTGTCCGTCTGTCCGTCTGTCAGTCCGTCCGTCTGTCCTGCCTATTTAGGGCTGCTGTAACTTTTGAACCGTACCTAATAGCTAGATAGTTGAAATTTTCTCAGATTATGCGTTATTGCGGCGGATTTGTTAACAAATAATAAAAATGTCAAAAAGTAAAAAATTAAGGGGGGTTCTCAACAAGAAACTAGTTTTTATCGACGTTTTTTTTTCACGCTCTATCGTAAAAACGGTAATACATAAAAGCGTCAAATTTAGTGTGATTATAGAGCAAACTCTAGAGAATAACAACAAATACTATCAAACCGGCCAATTGTGAGTCAGTCTCGCGCTAAAGGTCCCGGACAAAAAAGTTTTTTTTCTGAGTTAATAATGTTGTGTTCTGTGGTGGTGTGGTACGGAATCCTCGGTGCGCGAGCAGCCCGACTCGCACTTGACCGGTTTTTATTTATCATTAATGCACCATCTTAACAAATCAGTACATAAGACCTACTTACTGAATTACTACTAGAACAGACTAAAAAAAAAGATAAAATAAAAGTAGCAAATGTATCTAGAGGAATTGAGTGAGGAATGTCAGGACCATACAAAGTGGAGATCTGAGCCGATGTATGACTATTGTACTAAGCTTACAACCAAGCTCCCTTCCATACAGTATTTATTAACGACAGAATGATTCATAAACCCAGCCTAAACTACTAGAGCCCGTATCAAATTAGTTAACCTTTTGAACGCCAGAGTCATCCAGTCGTGACAACCATTAAAATGCCTGACACGCCAGAGTCATCTATTTATCTACTAAACAGTTTGTTCCGTGGCGTACAGAGCTCAGTAACTTGAAAGTGACGTAGCGTTTAAAAGGTTAAAGGAAACTCATCTAAACTATTATAAAACTGTAACAGAAGTGTGTCTGTACATTTAAGATATTAACAAAAAAAAAGTTACGATGTGGTTTTTAGGTGTCCCTGATTCCAAATCACCAAGTTTTGGATTTTTTGTCTGTCTGTTTGTTTGTTTGTTTGTTTGTGTTTGTTTGAACGAGCATCACGCGAAAACTACTGAACCGATTTTGGTGAAACTTTTTTTATTTGATAGCTTATGATCTGACTTAAAATCTGGTATATAATTTGTGCGGACGAAGTTGCGGGATAACTCTAGTTTAAAATAAAGTTTAAAATTGTCGCTCTATCATGGTGTCGATGATTTTTCCAATCTTCCGTATAAACAGCAAATGGGTTTGACGTTGATCGGTAATAAATATTTTTGGATGGTATCAAGGATTTTTTTTATACAAATACACTCACATGACTCACCACAAGATGGTGGCGCCTCATGGCAGGCCGGACAGCGGCCACGGAAGATAGAAGTTTATGCGAAAATATAGATGGTTTAATATTAAAGAGAAATATTTTGGCGGCTTTATTTTGGTATTTATTGAAAGAGAATTATTGTTGTTTCTACTTGTGCTCACGGTTCATAGTAGATCAGGCGCGCTCTATAGCTTGCTAAACGGATGAATCTGCAACCACCACCACGGAATATATCCATCACCAGATAATAAATAAAAAAAAATGCTGGTTCCAGGTCTGATGATGGGTGTATTCGACGGGCACGGGGGGCCGGCGTGCGCTCAAGTGATATCAAAGCGACTGTTGAACTATATAGCTGCCACATTACTACCTCAGGAACTGTTGAAGGAATATGCAAAGAAACCGCCACAGGAAACAGACCTGTTAGAAACTTTTAATGATAAGGTGAGAATCATATTCAATTATTCAGTCTACATTCAGCATTTAACCTTTTCACCGCCGGCCGTTGAATTGATAATGAAGTCATCAGATTTAGTGTCCCATACGCCAACGACTTTGTATCAAGGTAAGACTTTGGTCACACCTTGGACACCTAGCTTTCATTTCATACAAATGGGAAAAATTTACAAGAAGAGGTAAGCATGTGCGATTCTGAGTGACTGCGAGCGAGATAAGAATACGCCTTTGCCTACATTTTCCGTCAGGGAAGATAATTTTTTAACTCGGGATTTTTTTACAAGTCATTATTAATATAGCAAAAATGTTACCTGCGTACATTGGGAAACTATTCTTCAATATTAAAAAAAAAGGTTTTGGAAATGTTATCATTTGCAGGGACAGCGTTAAAAAAACTTGAAGTCCGGTAGACGAAATGGAAAAATCCCGAAAAAAAAAGATTTGGTAACCCTACGGATTTTTTAAAAACAATTTAAATTAGTTGTAGGTTATTGATCATGACATTGAAAGGGAACGCAGAGCATTGTCTGTGAGAAGCAACATGCTGGCTCGTAGGTTTGCTCGATGCTCGACCGAGGTAAAGGTTACGCTTTTTAAAGCATACTGCCAATCTTTTTACTCTAGCAGCCTATGGGTTAAGTATACGCAACGAGCCTACAATGCTTTGCGTGTCCAATATAACAACGCCTTCAGGATGCTGTTGAGGCTCCCACGCTTCTGCAGCGCGTCGACCATGTTCGCTGAAATGCGAACTGATGGCTTCCACGCGATCATGCGGAAGAAGACGGCCTCTCTGCTGAGCAGGACGCGGGGGAGCACCAACACCATTCTGAAGGCTATTGTTGATAAATTTGACTGTCCCATTCTGGCTCATTGGGTCAAACTGGTGAACAGAGTGGGTACTATATTTATATAGTAGTAATAATTGACATTGTAGTAATAATTGACATTGTTATTTTTTTATGTAATTTTATTCTGAAATTTTTTTAAGTTAATATAATTGTATTGGATAATTTATAATATTGTTAATGTAATTCTATTAATTTTAACTATGTACCTACTACCTCTAACTTATATGGGCGAAAGTCTGAAATAAATGATTTTTATTAGACGGTAAGCTGTCTTCCCCTTAACGTTGGATCATTATTTACGGGACACCCTGTATGTGTCTCAGTCACCGCGGGCCACGTTCCTACCAATTGACAACATTTCATTTTAAGAAAGGTACCAAAATTAGAAAACCATTTGGAGATTATGTGAATCAAAATCAAAATAATCAGATTTTTCTATCCATTATTTCTAGAGTTATTGAAAAATACTGAAAAATAAAAAAAGGAATAATTTTATTGCGGCCAAGGTATTATAGCCATATAAATTTTACGTTTTTCCGAAAATTCAAAAGTAAATTAAAAATAGAAATATCGGTCAAAAATGAAATCGGAAAAATATCTATCTCTAATTTTTTTACCTATTTTTATATTTTTCATTAAAAACACGTGGTTAAAAAATGAAATGTTGTCAAATATTTTGCAGAAACACAAACACATCTGTCGTAATAATGCGGCGTAATTTCTGCGGCAAATAATTTTTACTTTAAAGTTAATGGTGGATAGTGGGTAATAGAAAGGGTATTTCAAGCGTTATTTATTTCGCGTAATTTCGGCATTTGGGTCTCTACACTAAGAATAAGGTTGACAGGGCAGGGAGCGGGTCATATTTCCAGACCTATACTATACATTCGCATTCATAATGATAGGGTCATCAACAGTCTATATACGTCCCACTGCAGGGCACAGGTCTACTCTCAAGGAAGGGTGTATGGGTGCTAGTCCAACACGCGTGCCCAATGCGGTTTTGTAGACTGTGAAGTCTACGCAATGGAATTTGTTTTTCAAAGAATGCAGGTTTCCTTCACCGTTTGAGAGCAGTCATAAGTTAGAAAAATTGCTTTTGTTCATGGCATCGCTTTCATGCGGATTCGAACCCGGAACCACAGAATAAATACTAGTACTACCCGCCGGAACTCAAGATTGAGTTTCCATATCTCACCGCAAAGTGCCAACGATGCTACCGACGCCAAATGATAGGGTATCAAGACTTACAGTTACAGCCCAACGTTTTTCTGCGTTTAAATAAGTAATAAATAAGTGCTAATCAAAAACCTTTCGCTTGAAATCTTTTAAATACTTTGTTATCAATTTCAGGTTGAACTAATACAAGATCTAAGCGTAATTTATACAAAGAGCTTTGGTCATTACCTAAAAGCACTTAGTGATATGACCATAGATCAGATGAACATGCAAGCATGTTTAGAAAAGGGCATATTGGAATTAGACAATGATATATCTAAAGAGGTTTTGGAGCCATTTATGGCGACCGGAGAAATAAACCCGAAGACGTTAGCGGTGGCAATGTCCGGTGCGGTTGCCTGCGTGTCCCACATCGATGGGCCTCACCTATACGTGGCCAATGTCGGCGACTGCAATGCTGTACTAGGAACTATGAATGAAGAAGACGAATGGATAGCTAAAAAAATAACTAAAGAACATAATTCTGAAAACTATGATGAACTCAAAAGAATTTGGAATGAGCATCCTGATAGCGAGAGAAGTACAGTTATTAGAAGAGATAGGCTCCTCGGCGAGCTGGCTCCGTTGCGCAGTCTCGGTGATTACAGGTACAAGTGGCCCACGGAGACGTTGTCCAGCGTCGCCGTGCCACTGGTCGGACAGAAGGCAATCCCGGCCAACTACCACACACCTCCCTACCTGACTGCCAAGCCTGACATCTACTACCACAGATTATCATCAAAAGATAAATTTTTAATTATCGCTTCCGACGGACTATGGGACATGTTGACACCGTTGCAAGCAGTAAAATTAGTCGGAGAACATATGAAAGGAAAAGTGTTTTTTAACCCTCTGAAACTGCCGCAGAAAAGTATACAGCTAAGTGATATTAATAACCTGTTATTACATAGGAAAGAGAGTTTGAAGAGTAAGCCTAAGGATAGGAATGCGGCGACGCATTTGATTCGGCATGCCATCGGAGGTACAGAGTATGGGGTAGACCACTCGAGGCTGGCTCACCTGCTAAGCCTGGCTCCGGACGTCAGCCGCATGTTTAGGGATGATATCACAGTAACGGTCGCTTACTTTGACTCGGAATTTTTGAGACAATGTCCAGCGTAACTGACGCCCCGATAGATCAACCTATCTCAAACTTCGAAGCAGTGCCTTGTATTTGTTTTGTGATGATTTTGCCAGTTTATTATTATTGTTAATATATTTTGTTGTTGTTAGTTATGTACACTACTAGTTTATAATTAACAAAATTTTAAAGGTGTATTAAGAAAATGAATCTAAACAACTTTCCCTAAGGACAAAAAACAAATATTTTGTGGACCACCCTCAGAAAATCGATCGGTTTATCCGCACTTTGGTATGGAAGTATTCCTTAGGGAGAGTTGTTTAGTTGCATCGTCTGAATACACCCTAAAAATATTTTTGATAATTAAAAACTATGGGTGTATGTTTGTGTATTATATAAATTATAAAGCTTCTTTGGATTTGATGTTAAATAATATTTTGTAATCATCTGCCATGCCTGACCGGTTTCGAAAATCTTTAGAGGATGCTACTACCAGGTGCTTTTTCAACTATAATAAATATTTACATCTATTCAGAATGTGTTTAGTTAAATAGTCTTTTTCACCTCTGAGGACGGAAAGCGTCAACTTTCGTCCCGCTGCGCTAAACCTATAACCCAGTAAAATTAAGCTGAAATATACCATTCAGGAGAAGTAATTTCCGGAGTTTTGAAACATTTTTTAAACGTTCCTTTGGTACGTAATATTGAAGAAAAAAAATAGTCCTGGGGGGTGAGCTCGAGGAAGGGTTGGCTCTAAAGGTGACTTTTTTCAGTTTTTCGCTTATTTCTCGAAATCTGCAAGTTGTATCGAAATGTTTTGTATGGACAAATTAAACCTGATAAAATTTCCTACAAAACAAGTCGTAAGCATTTTTGTCATAGGACTTAACCTTTGAGGGCTACGGGGCCGAGAAAGTAACAGCATTTCAAAAATTATGAAATTTGTATGGCGACCCTCATGAAAGTTGAAGATAAAAACAAAATGATTTCATATTCTTAATCAGCAGCCCCGAAAACCCCCAGATACAAATTTTCAGTCGGTTCGGGAACCCTTAAAAGCTGGATTGGCGTTTGAAATTTCCATGGCAGCCATCTTGGATATCGCAATTTTGGATTTTTTTCACCGCCAACCAAATCTGACCAGGGTCCTCTATGACAATTGTTCAAGGTCCATAACCCTACCTGTCATAGTTTCCGCGGGCCGTTGACCTCATCCGTCAGGAGTCGACCTTCTGAGGAAGTCGATATATTATTTTTATCGCCAGGGCATCTTTATGATGATCCCTAAAATCATTTTACTATACGTTGAATGGGGGAAACCCTGTGAACGATTATACGGGTATTTATCTAATATCTATGTGGGGGGAGGGGGGGGGGGGGGGGGTGTCAACCAGATACCTCCAACTGATCTCCGGGTTACCCTTACGGTATAAGGATGACATTTGGGGATCATCATATGGATGCCTTGGTGATACAGGGAAAACTTTGACTTCCTCGGAAGGTCGACTCCTGGTGGATGAGGTCAACGGCCCGCGGAAACTATGACAGATAGGATTATGGACCTCCAACAAATGTCATAGAGGACCCTGGTCAAATTTGGTTGGCGGTGAAAAAAATCCGAAATTGCGATATCCAAGATGGCTGCCATGGAAATTTCAAACGCAAATCCAGCTTTTAAGGGTTCCCCGAACCGACTGAAAATTTGTATCTGGGGGTTTTCGGGGCTGCTGATTAAGAATATGAAATCATTTTGTTTTTATCTTCAACTTTCATGAGGGTCGCCATACAAATTTCATAATTTTTGAAATGCTGTTACTTTCTCGGCCCCGTAGCCCTCAAAGGTCAAAAACGTATACCACCGCCCTCCTATGACAAAAATTTAAGGTTTAAGTCTATACAAAATATTTCGATACGACTTTCAGATTTCGAGAAATAAGCGAAAAACTGAAAAAAATCACCTTTAGAGCCCCCCCCTTCCTCGAGCTCACCCCACCCCCTCACCAGGACTTTTTTTTTTCTTCAATATTACGTACCAAAGGAACGTTTAAAAAAAGTTTCAAAACACCGGAAATTATTTCTTCTGATTTATCTAATTTTACTGGGTTACTATGGCTAAACGTAGTTTTATTTTTCTTTGGTTTTGACTGGTTTAAACAATATAAGTAGCGAAGATTTTTTAAGAATATACTCAAGTATGAAGGTAGATAATCATACGGGTACATATCAGAATACCAAGACTCATAATGTCGTAACTTAATATACTTACCTATCTTAGCCCAAAATACCCGAATTCAAAATGTAATTTAAACGCTTAGAGTGAGCGCAGACTAGAGACAAAACAGTTGTAAGACAGATTTGTTGCACGCAGACAAAACTGTTTCGAAACAGTTTTGTTTCAAACGCGGCGCACACCAAGTAAGACAAAACTGTTTTGCCTACGTCACGACGCGTAACTTAACCTTATAACCCCCGAACATTTTTCATTGAACGTCAGTGGTACGTCGCTAGACAGTTTTGTCGTTGGTGTGCGCGCTCACATACTTTGCAAAGGGAAGCCGATAGTCGTTAGTCAGATTCGTCGCGGTGTCTCGTAGACTATGAGACTTTTTGTTGCAAGTGTGCGCAGCTTCATAGCTTTAGTAAAGCGGTAGTCTGTCTTACAACTGTTTTGTCTCTAGTCTGCGCTCACTCTTTTAAAGTGACTTTTCCTGTTTTTAACTTATTTCACAGACCTTGTAAGTCATATTTAAATGTTTTGTAGGTACAAATGAAAGCTGACAAATTTTTCTACAAAACATGTTATTAAGCACTTTTGTCGTTAGGTTAAGGTCCTACCTTAACCTTTGAACCTTTAACCTTGGAAGGCTACAGGGCCTAGAAAGTAACAGCTTTTCAATAATATGAAATTCGTATCCGGGTTCCCCCCACCAACGTGGGGGAAACTTATTTCAGTGATTATAATGGATGTCCTGGAAATGCAGGTAAAACTTCGACTTCCTTGGAAAGTCAAATCCTGACGGACAGCTACATCCCGTGGAAACAAACGCTAAAGCAAATTTAAAAGTTCACCGAACTGACAGAAAATTAGTATACGGTGGTTTTAGGGATCAAATTAAGAATATGAAATCATTTTCTTTTTACCTCAACATTCATGAGGGTCGCCATACGAATTTCATATTTTTGAAATGCAATTACATCCTCAGCCCTGCCCTACGACCCCTACGAGCCCTACGACCAAAATGCGTATAACTTTTTCAATATACTCGTAAAGTGGCACTTATTGCACCGCTTTTAGGTACATAATGCAGCTTATAGAATACGCGTGCGAAAATGATTCCATTATCGCCAGAAGTGCGATTTTTGAAAATCATACGAGCGCCTTGGCAGTGGAAAATGTCAAAATTACTATGGAGATTATGCATCTTTCTACTGCCAATTCGCTCGTATGATTTCCAAAAATCGCACTTCAGAGATTTTGTCTTAGACTACGTTAAAGATTTTGTATATTATTCATAGACGAAGAATTTTTCGCTACGATATTTTTTTTTTTTTATACAATTTATCCTTTCGGAAATGCAATGGGAACTAGCCCTTACAGCATGGTCATAAGTTACATTTTTCTTTGTACTTAAAACTAACTTAACTAATCTTACACCTAAATATTGAAATGTGTGGGTGATACACACATTCCAAGTTCAAGATAAGTTTTACGCGAGGATCAATCCGAATCAAACGGGAGCGCCTTCTTTATTTCTCACTTTTACTATATTGTTCTTCATTGATGACACATTATTAAACTAATTCCACCACATTAACACAATAATAGCCACGAAAAACGAATCCAGAAAATTAAGAAACAAAGCCCGTCCTTATCCTCATGATTCCCGTGCAAAACCATCCTGATGACGATGGGATGATGGGATGATAGGATGACGATGAAATTGTGGATGATTTTGTAAGCTCGCGCGATGCCGCCAAAACCACCATGTACGAGTAAACTTGCACCAAAACTTTTGTTCTTTCTTCGTATGTATTTGAGATTCCTGTTATGTTGGTCGATCTACGCAACCGTTTGGTACACAATCCGCACGAAATTATTTCACAAATATCAAATACAGACACAAACGAACAAAATAATGGCGACAAGCAAACTCGCTACGATATTAATCAGCACTGGTAGCATGCACACCCGCTATAGCCGTGATACGGCTTTATCACGTCTTTTATCTCGTTCGTTCGCGCGCAAAAGAACGAGATAAAAGACGTGATAAAGCCGTATCACGGCTATCGCGGGTGTGCATGCTACCCATAGAGTAAGAAGAGATGGCATATCGGCTTGTTTCTATAGAAAATGTTGTCGCCAACAAAGGGGGTGAAAAACGGGTGAGGGGAAGGGTTAACATTTAAATACGCTACTTCCCGCTATTATGACGTCAGGCCCAGTTGAGTATCTGTGCACAGTTCGATACAACATCTCTAACCCAGGGGAGCGCGTTATTTTCTCTATGATGCTACCAGTGCTGAAGTGCGATTTTTGAAAATCATACGAGCGACTTGGCAGTGGAAAATGTCAAAATTACTATGGAGATTATTAATCTTTCTACTGACAAGTCGCTCGTATGATTTTCAAAAATCGCACTTCTGATATTATTGCACTAGTTTTTTTTAAATTATTATTTATCCTTTCGGAAAGGCAATGGGAACTAGCCTTTACAGCCTGGTCATAAGTTATATTTTTCTTTGTATTTAAACCATTGTCGATTAAACCTAACCTTATACCTAACTCTTGAAACGCGAGGATGGTACACACATTCCAATGTTCAAGAGAGTTTTACGCGAGGTTCAACCCGAATCAAACGGGAGCGCCTTCTTATTTTTCACTTTTATATTGTTCTCCATTAATGGCACATTATTGAACTAATTCCACCACATTAAACAATAATGACCACGAAAAACGAATTTAGAAAATTAAGAAACAAAGCCCATCCTTTTCTTCATGATTCCCGTGCAAAAAACCTATTATTCCGAGAGATAAGTGTACTTTTTGCAACCATCAGCAGCAAGGCTGATTCAGTGTTTATGGGGAGTAGAGCTTCTCTGTGATGGGGATGGACCAGGTCTGCCTGCATCACTCCAGTCGGTTTAAAGTTACTGATGATTAAAGGTCTGTAAAAAATTAACGATCAGCTGCAAGGCTGATAGTATGTTATTGTTGTAGTATGCACTGTAGCTATGTGAACAGTACAAAAACTGACATGGTTCATCAATCGGTTTAGGAGATACAGCCGTTCAAAGGTCGGAACTTTGACTGGCTGTATCGACGGACAGAACTTGACAGTTTTTGTACTGTTCACATAGCTACAGCGCATACTACAACAATATCATACTTCAAATTACACTATCAAATTTTTTACAGACCTTAAATCATCAGTAACTCCTAAACCGACTGGAGCTGGTCCATCCCCATCACAGAGATGCTCTACACCCCATAAACACTGAATCAGCCTTGCTGCTGATGGTTGCAAAAAGTACACATATCTCTTAATTAAACTATATCGCACTAGTGCGGTAATGTTCCTTTTTTTTCTATTGTTTGTTTTTAAATCTCGGCAAAGACATTTTACGTTAAACAAATGCTCAATTCGACCGTATATACAGGGTGTTCGGCAATTAATGGATAACCTGTACCTGCTGATAGAGCACTTCAAACCCGTTCAGAAAATGGATTTTCGGTCGTTCTATTAAAAAAATAATCTAAGGCTGCCTGTCCATTGAAGCTGTGCGAGCTGTTTAGCTGTGTTTTTTTAACCAATCAGGATCTCGGGCGAGGCGCGGCCGATCTCGCCCGAGCTCCTGATTGGTTAAAAAAACACAGCTACACAGCTCGCACAGCTCGCACAGCTTCAATGGTCAGGCACCCTTAAAGTCAAAATTAAACTTTTACTCTAATTTTCACCCAAGTTCGAGCACATGTGGTCTAAAAAAAATGTATGGAGACCAGGGTGGCCAACTTTCTTGAAAATAGCCTATTTAATGTTTTCAAAATAATATAATACATGCTATTTGTTTCTTTAGAACTAGAGATATTTGTATTGAAACTGAAAACGAGCTATTTCTGTTAAAACGAAATTTCATTTAAGATCTGGAGTGCGATTTTTGAATCTCATTCGCTGAGTTCGGCACTTGAAAATGTAAAATTACTATGGAGATACGCATCGTTCTACTGCTGATTTGACTTTCAAAAATCGCACTCCTGAATTATAATTTTTGAAAATCAAATCAGCAGTAGAAAGATGCATATCTCCATAGCAATTTTGACATTTTCAACTGCTGAAATCAGCGAATGAGATTCAAAAATCGCACTCCAGTTCAATACCTGATTCTGTTGAATAGCATGCACGAAACACTTAATTTTATAACATAGAATGCAAAAAATTTTATGTAATTAGTTTGACATGTTTTTCTACGAGTGTGTGTGTGTGTGTGTGTTTGTCTGTCTGTGGCCACCTAGCGACGAAATGTAGATAGATTTCAATGCAATTTTTTTATCGATAGCCTATTCTTGCGAGATGATTTTTAGCTATGCTACGTCAAAAAAATAGGTTCAGCAGTTTTTAAGATTATGAATTTTGGTTTAGAGCTTTGAAGGGATCTTGGCACATATCATGCCTAACACCATCGAGTTTGGGCTAAAATGCTTAGTTACATTGAAGAGATTCATGTTCTTCAGGGTCTGATGATGGTCAGCTCCATTAAAATATTTTCAAAGGGATCTCGGCTTCCATCAAAGGATGTCGGCCAATATCACATCCATATCGAGCTTCAGCTCAAATTCATAGTTTAAGTTGCTACGGTTTTTATCTTTAGGGTCTGATGATGACCAGGACCAAAAAATATTTTTGAAGGGATCCCGGCCATTATCACACCAAGGAGTATCCAGTTTGGGCACAAATGTAATGTCGAGTTGCTTTGTGGTGATTCCGTATCTGTACTCTTCAGAGTCTGATGATGATCAGGTCAAAAATATGGTTCTTGGCAGTCCAAATAGTAGTAGGTAAATTGACATTAATGCTTTCGAAACCATTTATTTTCATGAAGAATGCATACGTTTGTTTGTTGCGATTCAAGACAGCTTTTTTAGAAACTAGAATGCTCTTTTAACAAAAATATACCGTTTCATGCATGCTGTCTTTGAGCAAATCTGGCCTTGTACCCGGTCTTTCGATGTTCGATATATCGCCACTGTTTCGGTCCGCACTTCACTGTAATAGAGTTGACATTGGAACGAAAACGTTCACGCAATTGCGAAGTTCGAATGTGTGGGTAGAGGCTGAGGTATTAACCGATTTTAAATAAAATTTCGTTTCAGCGGAAATCGCTCGTTTAGAGTTTCAATAGCAATATCTTTATTTTTAAAGAAACAAACAACATGTATTATACAATGACATTAGTAAACAAGAATGGACAGGCCTTACGCGAACATTTCAAACCTGAAAAATGAGGCAAAACAATTGACAGTTTTACTTCGAAAATGTACTGAGATGACAAACCAAGTACCCTAATTTGTATTGAAGTGCCCTAGTTTTGCGTGCTTCAACTTAAAGCGCTTTGGGCCTATCCATTCATTTTACTTTGATCTAAGGTATTATATCATTTTGGAATCTGCAATTAAATAAATAGGCAATTTTTGAGAAAGTTGGCCACCCTGGTCTTGATATTAATTTCGGAAAAAGTTTAATGCTGACTTTAAGATTATTTTTTTAATACAAAAACCCTAGCTACACTATCTTTCTTATGCATGTCTGATAGCACCACTCTTATAGAATACGAGCTTTTACCGGCAACTTCGTCCGCTTAAATTATATACCAGATTTTAAGTCAGATGTTACGCTACCAAACAAAAAAAGTTTCATCAAAATCGGTTCAGTAGTTTTTGCGTGATACTCGAACAAACAAACACCCAAACAAACAAACAAACGAACAAACAAACAAACAAACAAACAGACAGACAAAAAATCCAAAAATTGGTGATTTGGACTCAGGGACATCTAAAAATCATATCGTAATCTTTTTTTTGTAAATATCTTCAATGTACAGACACACTTCTGTTACACTTTTATAATAGTTTAGATTACATAATAATTATAGTCTTATGATTCAGACATAGTGTGGAATTATACCTATAGGTATAGATAATAATTATTATGATTGACTAGCTGTTACCGTACAAACAAACAAACAAACTAAATTCTTTTTTCAAAAATTTACAGTTTTATAATAGTCAAGATTATGCATGAAGCCGACTGCAAAAATCTCTTCTTTTGTGGCCATGACAGTCATAAGAGTGACAAAGGTCCTAAATTCTAGAAAAAAATGAAAGTCCAAATATCTCGAAAACCGTGACACTTTTACTGGACATGAAAGTCCTATTTCTGAAAGGGTTTAAGGTCTCCTATCGGCAGTTACAGGGTTATCCATTATTTACCGGACATACTGTATACATTTGATCTTTTTTTCTAAAAACAATTTTGGCATAGTACCAAAATTTTTTGGTCATACATGAAAATGAGTCATTTAGATCTTTTTTTTTTAATGCTCGTCTCGCGAGCCAGCTTTGTTTTTGTTTAATTTAAAGCCCGTACGTATTGTAGTACGTATTATTTCTCTTATACTGTGGTAGGTACTGGGTAGGTACAAGAACGATCAAGAAAATTATTACCCTAGTCAATCTTTGTTTGCGCAGAATCCCCTGACAAAACCCGAAGTCGTTTAGTAAAAAAAGGGTGCAAAGTCGGATAGCAGCGAAAAGGGCGCGAAAACAATGAGCCAATCGTGGCAAGGGATTGAAGGTGGTACAGTCGCCATCAGATATATGGGTGAAATGCAGAACGGATGTACATAGATACAATTTAAGTTGTCTCGTAAGTTTAAAATAAGATACCGTCTTTTCTCTTTCCTTGATTAAAATTATTTCCATTATTCTGAGCAGTGTATTTATTTCCCAATTAAGCCCATTTTTTATTTTTTTGATGCGCGCAATGAGGCACGAATTATTATATTTTTTAAATTTAATACTAATATAACTTTCATACAAATTTTATATGTCTCTCCACCACCTTGTCAATTTTGTATATTAGGAAATAATTTTTTCTTAGTTTAATTTAACTTTTTTTTGGTTAAAATGACCACTTAATATCTAAATTGTCAGATTGAAATAGGCTGGAATTAAAAGGAAACGATTTAGTCATAAGATTAGCGTATTAAATGTTTGTCTCCATTTTTGTTAATTTCGTAACTCAGGGTTAGTAACGACATTTTGGGCACAATTACAACAACAATTCTACCATTCGATTGTATTTTTATAAAATGGCATCATTTTCTCAACTTACGTCAAAATATTGACATTAAGATGGCCGTATTTTGCTTCGCAGTTCGAGGTTGGTGTATGACACGCATTTTGTTAAATATCAATATCAGGGTTAATAACGCGATTTTCCTATTTCCGGTAAGTGTAATTTGTCAGTTATTTGCTGATTTTTCTTGCGTAAGAGATATAATTACCGCTGGGATATAAGTTATTGTCAAACCAATAGCGATTTTGGTAGCAAATATCTTTGAAGTTAGGATTTGTCAGTTTATTTTATCAGTTTCGTAACGTTTCGTTACTAAACGAAACTGAGCTCTCAGTTTCGTTACACTAAGGTCTTGTTCATATGAGTTTGTGACATAATACTGTTTTTTTTAACATTAGACATCAAGTAATATCCAAAATAGTAAATAATATGTATTAATTAATTTAATACTAGAAACTAAAAAAATATATTTTAATGTTCTATGAAAATAATTTTATAAAATATAATGAGATTATTAAACATAACACAAACTAAATAGCGGCGTCTTCTCCTGGCTGGCAGCATCTTCTCCCTGGCTGGAGCGATGTCGTCTTTCTTGCTGGCGGCATGATTGTTTGCAGATAAGATTGATTTTTGGCAAGGTTTTTGCAATTAGTACAAAAATATACAACGTGTTAATGAATTAGCGCAAAACCTCATACACCCCAACTGATTTATAACAAAATAATTAGATTGAAACAATAATTTCATTATTTTGATAGTTAAAATTTAAAGTTATTCGCATTTTAAGTTTCGAGGCAAAAATGATTTGCTATCATTTCAGCACTAAAAGAAAGCGCTAACGTACTCATGTATACATTTTAATAATCTTGTTTTGGTAGTAAGTAGGGTGAGTGTGCCCGTGCGGTGGGTTGACATCGGGTTCAGAAAATTTTAAATTTTGCAAACAAATTAACATTTTGAAAAAAATTACCTATGTAGAAACCATGATAATTCGATTCTGCTCTCGATTCTAAACAAACTACTTTCTAGTTTTGCGTTAATTCATTAACACGTTGTAGATGTAAGTTAATTAATAAAGTTGATTTATGCCATAAATATTTTATTTATTTTAATGCTTATGTGATCTCACCCTTACCTTATCAGTTTCGTAACAATTTATCAGTTTCATTACAATCTCAGTTTAATAACGATTTCGTTACGGTACATCTATTCTGCATTTCACCCATATCGTAACATACAAAGTGTCCAAATATTTCTGAGCAGTGCTAATTTTCATTAAATTCTTTACAGTAAATGTTACCAATTATATCTAAACGTGTGTTTTGTCATAAATATCTGAACAGCGAATTTTCAATAATTTCTTTACAATGTTTTTTAAAATTAAAATGTAAAACAGCGGAGTAAGGTTTTTTCCTAAACTGTTCAGATGTTTATGACCACCCTGATTGCGTCGATATATTTGATGTTCTCGGCGTTCCTATATTTTTGATTGATTATGAGTAAAGAAATTATTGAAAATTAGAACTGCTTAGAAATATTTGACCACCTTGTTTGCTACGATATATCTGCTGGTGACTGTACAACATGATTTGTCAATATAATTTCGCGCGCTATTCAAATCAGACGGTTGCGCAGGTAGGGTAAGGGGAGGTATTTCCGTGATACACCAAACATTTTTTGTTATAACTCAAATAAGGATTAACTAATTTATATGGGATATTGTTTAAAGTTTTGTGCATATATTTTATCTTACTTTATGAAACACACACTTTGATACTAGATTCTTCACTCATAAATTTATAATCTTTTCTTGGTGAT
The DNA here is from genome assembly GCA_922987775.1 of Agonopterix subpropinquella. Lineage (NCBI taxonomy): Eukaryota > Metazoa > Arthropoda > Insecta > Lepidoptera > Depressariidae > Agonopterix > Agonopterix subpropinquella. Next base: position 30,581,740 of record OV277693.1, read on the forward strand.
AAAGTGACATAGGTAAATTCGTGATAAGGTATGTCAATTTCGTGATAGTGGATAGGTAATATCGTGATAGACCATACTCATAGGATTTCAACATAATAATTAATGAGAGAGGTTTTAAAAAAATTATATATATTCTAGATAACCATTTGCTTATGAATCTTATATGTATTTCTACACAATCATAAAATTGAATATAGTATAGGTCATCTTCATCAGGAGCAATGTACAAGCATTAATGAAACGGTCGACAGCGATAGTTTGGATTGGATTTGGATTTCAGAATACATTGAGTTACCTACTAGAGGCGACACCCAGAAGACTACATTTTTTGTAACACACGTTTAAGCTAATTGGCTCAACCTTACTTAGCATGTACCGGGCGCGTGCTGCACCGCGATGCCCCCAGTGCGCGCTCCGTACTGCTGATCGTAGTGGACAGATTTTTTTCGCTTTGTCTGTTCTATACCTATCCTAATTAATAAAAAAAAAATTCAATGTCTGAATATGCTACTTCACAATATACAGGGTGTTAGGGTAAAAAGTTGCACTACTTTTACGGCTGGTTGTACCCATGATACTGAACAACTTTTTCAAAGAAACCTAAAAGAAATTAACCAAAAAAAAACTAGTTTCCATACTAAATGCAATCAGCTGATCGAACGTTTGTATGAAAAGATTTTTTTTTGCGAATTTACTATACGGTTCTTAGTGAAAGTTGTTCAGTATCATGGGTACAATCACCCCTTAAAGTAATGCAACTGTTTACCCTAACACCTTGTATACAACAAATCCAAACATATCATTTTTTCTCAATTTCTTTCCTGATTTTTAATTTTCTTTTTTCTTTTATAGCTTTATTCTCTTCTTCTGTGTAGGTTCTTCAACTTTCGGTTCTTCTCTTGGCTTAGATGAACCAGTGAAGTTGGTAAATAGTTAATGTCATGATAAAAAAAACTACGTCATTCAGGCATAGCATAGACTAAAATACAAGATTAAAGATGTATATAAGTCCATACAATCAAAATAACCCCTAAAATTTTACTTTAAGATGATTAAAATTAATTGACAAAATACCTCGACAAAATCACAAAAAAAAATTGCAAAATCACTTAAAATTTTGCACACCTAACACAAGGATATTTGAATGAAAAATTCTTGAAATCCAATGCACAATTTACGTCAATCTGTTCGTAAAACATTTAGCTATCAGTTTAATACCACATTCTGTAATATATTACTAATTTACTAATTAAAACTTCATTTCATTGTCTACCGTCGTCATTTGTCACAGATGATTGCGATTTTGCCCCTCGTTCTGAGAAAAAATCTCATAGCAAGCTTGTTTCAAAAGCTACTGAGCTGAGAATCATACTACTATCTCAAGCACACTTTAATGCATGTACATACGCGGTTTTGAAACAATCCCTTTACAGGAAAGGCCACGGCAGACGTTTTAAAAATTATCACGAAATTACCTATATCGCGATATAACCTCCCCTTACCCTACATCGGGGGAACTTATAAATTTGGTACGACTTGTAGGCTCAGTTTTTTAAATGAAAAACAAATATAGTTTCAAACTTGTTTATTATTAATCATTTATATTAAAAGTGAATATTATCATTATAATAGTAAAGTAGGCGAACAGTAGTTAAGTTCTATTTACATAAAAAGAGATTTACTGGATTTAATTACGAATTTTTGTCAGTAACAATATTATTGGTGTCTGGCAGCGAACTGAAGAAAAAATTTACCTAGATCTTAGATCACAAATCAAGACTAGATAGACTTACCATTCTTTACTTAATCTAACTTAAATTAATCAAGGTTTACATTTGGTTTTGTTTCTAGCTTAAAAAAATAATATTTTTATTTATTTTGCACTACAGAATTCAAGCAATTGTTAAACGAAACACACTTTTCGAAATCAGGCATTGAGTTGCTTATTTAAGCATCGGTATATGTTATATTAACACAAATTATTTATGTTATGTTTTATGAAATATAATTTAAAAAGTATAACTTAATGAAGTACCTACACCTATTCGATACTTGTAGGTGCTGGAAAAATACAGTACATATGTACATATACCTATTAAGATATAGGTATTTAGGGAAGTCGCGGGCTTGTATCTAAGCATAGTATGTATACCTAACTATTTATTAAAACAGAAGAGAAAAAAAAGTAGGCGAATAGGAAAAAAGAGAAAAACAACAAATAATCCATACTGGAGTGCGATTTTAAAATCTCATACGTTGAACTCAGCAGTTGAAAATGTATGGAGACACGCATCTTTCTACTGCTGATTTGACTTTAAAAAATCGCACTCCTGGAGTATGATTTTTTAATGTAAAATCAGCAGTAGAAAGATGCACGTCTCCATAGTAATAAATATTGACATTTTCAACTGCTGAGTTCAAAGTATGAGTTTCAAAAATCGCACTCCTGAATATAGTTACCTACTAATAATTAAAACGAAAGTGTATCTGTCTATCTTTTACCTTCTCACGGCTAGACCGCTGAATTGATTTTGATGAAATTTGATATAGAAATAGCTTGAACCCTGAGGAAGTATAAATTAGTAAAGTCTACGCAGGCGTAGTCGCGGGTAGCAAGCAATATAGCAAATGAACATTACTAAATCGTAGAATCATTGTGTGTTTTGTCAACATTGGCTGTTTTGATCATTCTTTGAATGTATTATCCCTTTTAAGAAGTTTTGATACTTCATCATCATCATCAACTGTTTTGATCCAAAGAGCCCAAGTACCTACTCATTATTTTCTTAGTTCGCCACCAAAGTTAAGTAAAGAAGCATACAGAATAAAAATACAGAGCGCTAATGTAACCAACTCATGTAATTGCATAGAAATAGAGCGAAACTTCAAATTAATCTTCCAATTGAAAGTTGATTTACATGTTGTTATATAATTATAAATGAATTCTCACCGCCTCACATGTTTGTCGGCTAATTAACATCCTATACGTATAAATAACATTTTATTCAAGCCTTAATTATACGCAATGTTTTAAGGCGCTAACTCCAGCCATACCGGCCACAATGGTTTTTTAAATATTTGATTCTATTTAGGTGTGTACCTAAGTAATAATATTAAAAATTATATTGAGCTAGGTACCTCAATGGTTAAAACTTATATATTTATATAAGTTAAGAACATCGATACTTATACAAATATCAACAGCCCGTCAATTTTACCACCAAAATGTACCGCTATTGTCCGCCATATTTGTACAATGTACATACTTCTATAGGTAATACTTATCTGTTTTATATCTGGCTATTTTATTGCATTTTTGTATTTAACGTAAATAAAGTATATTTAATTCATAGATGCATGACCACCATGAATTTAATATTACGTAGGTACCTCTATTAACTTTTTTATTTAGGTATCTAACTATTTGTTCTATTATACTTATGTAACTTATTGCCTTGTTATTTGAAATAGTAAAACACATTCTTAAAATGGTTTGTGTACCTACGCTTGATGACCTCACTAAAGGTTTAAATTTTTTAATTACAACCAAATAGAAAGAAATAGATAAAAATATAGAGTGGCCCTTTAGTGTGATCGCGGTTATCGCCTTAAACAAATAATTGTTCAGTACTTAGAAAAAAGTATATTCGTGTTAAGAGCACTTTCACCGTTCAGTGGCGCCCTCATCACGATATTAAAGATTTCTCAATACATAAAATCCAAAATGAAAGTTGTCATTTTTTTTATTTGGGTTTTCCTGATAGAGAAATCTTATCTAAATGTTGTGGTGAGGGTGCTACGGAACGGTAAAAGGACTTTTAAGGATACATACAAATAATACACATATAACATCTAAGAAAATTAAGTTTGACTATGAAACTGCCTAGATATTCTAATTTCAATTTTATTTTACCTGAATTGCCTAAAGATTATTTGCAACCTCTGTGTAGTAGGTATAGGTACAGGGTGTTACGGTAGACAGTTGCATTACTTTAATTAGGTAGTTATTGTACTCGTAATACTGAAAACCTTTTCCAAAGGAACATAAGCGAAATTCGCAAACAAATATACATATATTTTTCATACAAAAACGTTTGATCAGCTGATTGCATTTAGTATGGAAAGTCCAATTTTTTTTCTCGAATTTCTTATTTGATTCTTAGTGAAAGTTGTTCAATATAATGGGTACAATCACTTATAATGCAACTGTTTACCCTAACACCTATAATTATTTGTCCCATCATTTTAGCGAACAGTCAAGTGCTTGTATAATAAATATCTTGGACAATGTCACACAAATCATCTAGTCACATTTAAAGTACCAGAATCTAGCCTGGACTTGTATTATGATGACTAGACAACGATATAGAATACATATATGGATACAAACATCCATGACTCGGGTACAAATATTCATATTCATCATACAAATATTTGTCCCTTACGGGATTCGAACCCGCGACCCTCGGCACAGCAGGCAGGTTCACTACCGACTGTGCTACGGGCCGTATAATAAAAAGGCAATCTCACAGTTTAATAAAAAATACCTAAAAATTACAATTACTATATTCAATTAAAATCTAGATAGGTAGTTAAAATAGTAACACATCAGCCAAGTAGGTATCTCATGAAACCGCAGGTAAGTTGGTACATGGGGGTTTAAAAGTCTAAACAATTTATATATCGACATGACCACAGGCCAAGAAGACCCCTCTATGAAGATTTAACGAAAAATGTACCTACCTATGGAAATTATCATCATCATCATTCGTCATCTTAAATGCAAGCTTCTTCAACATAGTTCAGTTATGGCACTGAAAAAAAGTTATAACCAAATAAAAAAATGTTTTGTAAAATTTTACCGAATGTTTTGTTAAATTTAACCACATTTTGGTTAGGAACTACATACAGTTGCGTAGTCACTAAAACTCGGACGCATTTAAATAAGTACGGATTAAACAAATCATTTGGTTAAATTCAGAAAACAAAACATTTTTTTCAGTGTTGATGTTATCAAGGTACCTGCACGTTTCTTGAGAACATTAGCCGTATTCACAACACATTAAGATATAAAATATAGATGGGGTCCTATTATTAGTCAAGTAGATGTATTAATTTTAAATCTCTACGCCAAAATACAATTTAAGTAGCAGTCGCAAGGATGTAGTAAACAAATCTTAAGCGTTAGGTACAGACTTTTCTTTGAAAAATCTACGTAACAGCTTTTTAAATTTATTATTATTACATAAACATTATTATAGTACGACTGCCTATATCCATTATATTTGCTTCATCATCCGCCCTGCAGTGGGTGAGACGTATATAGATACCTACCACTGCAGGTGCAGGGCAACAGAACACCTTTCGACGCGGTGGTAGAGCCAAAAAAATTACGTCAAAAGCTGTATATGAATATGTGATACTGAACAAAAACTTTTGAATTTATTTTTTAATGGTTCATTAGATAGGTGGGTAACTATGAGTCATGCTGCTCGAATTAAAGTCTTTATCTTGATAAATGTGAAAAGTGGGCATGGGCTGCCGTACTATTAACTACTCATATTTTCATATTTTTATACCGGCTTAGATTCTGCTTTAGTTACACACTTATATAAAACCCCTGCGACATAAAGATAAAAGACAAGAAAGGCTAAGACGTGAGATTTCTTGTACGTAGCAAAGTAGAATATCTATTTTAAGTTATATGTGAAGGGTTATTAATCGATAGGCTTTGAAATTGAAACAACATTTACGTTTCAATTATGCAAATCTTGTGAGAATCGTTGCATCTTTCAAATTTAAAAACACAAGTGAAATGTTATGAATAAAAACCAAAGAGTAAAGTAATATAACGGAAATAAAAACAGTTATCAAAGCTTAAAAATGTTCGTTTTCCAAACTATAACGTTCCAGCAAAATCTTCGCATAATTCAGCTACTTACATCTATACAAAATGCACAGCCCGCAACAATTTTCCTACTCTAATTCGTTTGAAAAACGTGACTTACGTTTACAAACTTATTTGTAAAGACACAAATTGACTTGCAATTCAAAACTACCATTATACTACAGCGTGTTTAGCAATGAGCGTAAAACCTGAAAACAGTTTAATCTATGGCTTATCAAGTTATCACGTTCAGTAGCTACCTACCTAGGTACAACCTAATTATACTTAGTACTCTGCGGTACAACCTATGGGTCAATGCGCATCGGCTACCAACTGCTAAGTACCAATGACTGTCACGCACGCCTCGCTCTCACTTCCAACCAGACTTCCAACCATATTTGACTTACACACCCAATTACACACCACAGAATATACACCACTATTTTAATTACCAACATAACTGTAAGGGTGTAATACAGTTTTTGAGAGTTACGCGGTTATTATTTAATCTAGAATTAAACATTTTAACGGGTTCTTACCGCGTTTTGGTGAATTTGAGTTCCCGAACCCGTTGAAATGTTTATTTTAAGGGTGTATTCAGACAATGAAACTAAACAACTTTCCCAGGAAGATGGAACAAAAACCAGAAATTTTTATAGGACCTCCCATAGAAAATCGATCGGCTGATCCGGACTTTTGTATGGAAGGTAAAAAAAATGTATCGTATTTCGACCCATGTTCCTTAGGGAAAGTTGTTTAGTTTTGTTGTCTGAATACATATTAAAGTTATGCTAGTAAAAACTAATAGTAGTGTATAGGGTCCCTCTTAACATGCTGGCGGTTTTTAATGGCATGATCAGACCATCAAACTGAACAATTTTTATTATGGGACCAAGCTTTAATGGGGAAAAGTTTTGAAGATCATGAACCGTCGTAGCACAAAAAAAATAGTCTTAAATATTTAAAGGACATCCGGCACATAATACAAAAAAATGTATAACCGTCCTTCTATTTTTATTATGGACATGGAACACTAGAAACTAACTGCAAGCATAAGTTTATTTTATAATGTTTTTATAATTTTTATATAAAAAAAAATATTGTGCTTGCAACACCTCCTACTAAAAAACATTGACAGCCATTTTGGGGTTGCTGCTTTTTATAATTTATTAATAATAAATGATTAAATAACTCGTTAAATAAAAATAAATGATACTATCTGAGTAATTTTTATAAAACCCCATAATTTAATACACATCTGACTTCAGTCAAAACTTCTATACATTTTAAGGTTTTTTTTCAAGGGAGAGCGGCGGTTGTCCTTTCGAGGGTTTTTTTGCATACTGTCAGTGTCATGTTGTTCACATCAAAATTGACTTTTTCATCTGGTTTTATAGCTTTGTATGGCAACTATAAATAGTCTTACTATTATGTATTACGTACACGAACCATCTGGAGTGCGATTTTTGAATCTCATTCGCTGAGTTCAGCAGTTGAAAATGTCAACATTACTGTGGAGATATGCATCTGTCTACTGCTGATTTGACTTTCGAAAATCATACTTCAGGAGTGCGATTTTTGAAAGTCAAATCAGCAGTAGAAAGATATGTATCTCCATAGTAATTTTGACATTTTCAACTGCTGAACTCAGCGAATGAGATTCAAAAATCGCACTCCAGGTCCATGATTACGTGTGAATAAATACTAGTTACTACCCGTAAGTAGTATGGGTATTGAACTAAGGTGAAGGGTGTATACAAAAAAAACGGTAACCTCGAAATTAAAAAAATATTTTTCTTTTTGCTACGGCGCGGCGGGTTGTGATGTGATCTTTAAGACTTATATAAGGTTTTATGTTAGCAATTTTTTTCGTACCCTGCCATATATCAAAACGGCAATCGGTAATCTTTTTTGTAATTATAAAGTCCCGGGGCTACAGTACTATTAGATTTTAAACTTCTCTGAACTCGGTAGGGTTACCACATTGATCGACGCGAACTGCTATCGACGGTTTTTCCATACAAAAAACACGATTAGTAGGTATGTGAGACGCCGCGCCGTACGCATCGTTTCGCATCGACACGACGAGGCGACGTGGCGAACGGCGCCGGCGTCCCATACTTATCGTGCTTTTTGTATGGACAAACCGTCGAACGCCATAAATGTTTCGTAGGTAACCCTAAAGCAACGGTTTTAATGAACACGGTTTCAGGCTCTTCGCTCATTTGTCACAACGAACACTTTCTGAAGACTCCGACCGAGTAGACGCCTTCGCCCTTCGCATGACTATGCAGAAACATTATAATTTATAAGTTAGCAAATAGTTCACAGTTTTATAAGTATAGAATTCCATTACAAGTATCATAAGAAAGTTTACTTTTTAAGCAAAAGATAACATTTTTAGTTCATATAGATAAAGCTGTAATTATTTCTTAATTAGATTCTTAAGTTAAAACTACGTTATTTTGAGAGTTGCTAACGGAAATATCCAAAAGTCCTCCAAAATATATGTTTTCAGAATTTGCCAAAAAGGAGGGAGAGAGATGTACCTAGAGTATTCGAAGATTTTGTACACTAAATTTGGCAAAGACGACAATATAAGAATAGTAGTGCTCTGAATAAAGTGGTGGTGACGCGGGCAGGCGCATGCGCCGGCCGCGGCCGCCTTCTGAACGTGAGAAATGTGCTTTTAATCGAAAATTGAACCGCAACACACAATCTACTTCATCACACTACGTTTCTAGTACACGAATAATATGCCTGAACGAAGTATGCACGTAATTAAAGTTACTTATTTGTCACTTTGTTAAAACTCGACAATACGGTGGCGCTGCGCCGGCGCGGAGCGCTGCGCTCGCGCCTTCGATCACCTTCGATTCCTATAAGTATAACTCTTATCATTAAACGTTATCATTATCATCAATGTATGTTTGTTACTTTTATCACAAACAAATTGCTTTTCAATTTTCTTTTCAAATGAAGCAATTATTTATATTAAAACATGTTCAATTCTTATCTTAAATATGTAAATTACAACTTTCATAAGTTATTAAACGTTTCTTCTCTTGAATCTAAATGCATTTTTTTATCAATAAAAAAGTTACAAGTCGATTTATGGCTATGCCATATAGCACACAATGTTATAAGAGAATATTTTTTAATAACTATGGGGGCTGTAAAAACCCAAAACGCATGTTTGCCAAAAATGTTATTATATTGTCCAAAAATGCAAATTTAACGTTAATGGGGCGCAACTCTTAAAAACCTAATAATTTTATCAACAACAACAGTAACGTGGTAACGTATTGATTTGAGATAACGTTCTTAAACAGATTTGTATATGGAAACTTATCGCGTACAACAAAGATCCATCTTTATCTTTATACATAATTATATATACGAATAGCTTGCGCGTACATGAAGGTAGAGTATAGGACAGCGAAGGGAGTGGGGATGGGAAATCCTAAACGTCCCCTAGGAATCTAGATGAACTGTGACCTCGAGCGAAATATCCTCGGATAAACGAAGAACTACCTAAGATATCAAATGAGTGTGTCCTAGTGGCATTATTGTGTCTAAAATAGGGATAAAGATAAATCTACTTACATCAATAGACATAGAAATACAAAAGAGTAACGTAGAACATAATATTAGATTGAGTTTTCAAAATGAAAACAAGTTTGGCTTAAGAGCCTCTCTCGCGCGGATTAGGCTTGTGTTTGGGAAAGCATAAGCTCCGACCTAAAACCTAAGTTTAAATCAACTTTTCTAAATCGACAAACGCCTACTAGCCAGAATAAGCAAACCCAATTAGCACAAGTAGAAATAATTCATCATTTACTTGTTAAAGAGCATCATTCTAATTTGCCAACACGAGATGAATAGCGAGGAAAGCTTGCCCATTGAAATGTCGTAACGTAAAAGAACGCGAAATCTAAAATATCTGTCATTTTCATTGACAAATCATATGCAAATCATACAATTGTTTCATAATAAAAATGATGTTGATGATATTATGGATGGACCCTCGGGGTAAAAATATAGAAAAGGGCAGTAAGATGCTACAATCCTGGAATGCACGAGAAGCTCCGAATTTTTTATACAAATTACAGTCCAAGAGAAGGTACCTAAGTTTTAACCAGTTTGTTTACACACTCTATCCCGCTTTATGTTTGGAGCAAAAAACATTATTATTTAAGATATTTTTTATACAAATTACAGTCCATGAGAAGGTACCTAAGTTTTAACCAGTTTGTTTACACACTCTATCCCGCTTTATGTTTGGAGCAAAAAACATTATTATTTACGATATTTTTTATACAAATTACAGTCCATGAGAAGGTACCTAAGTTTTAACCAGTTTGTTTACACACTCTATCCCGCTTTATGTTTGGAGCAAAAAACATTATTATTTACGATATTTTTTTTTGGTAGCAGCGCTTACTTTCCCATTTATTTGCATTGTTGTTATAATTCACAGACTGACTGTATCAGTTGCGTAAATGTAGACTAATAAAAACATGTAGGTACACTAATTACAAGTTATTGCAAAAATATCTGTTTTTTTATTTAGAAAATTGTGTTTGTTATTTTTATGTGCTTACCATGTTTGATATATAATAAAAAATAAATTAATAAATAGTCAGGTAGTGTGTGGGATTAATTAAATTGAAATTAAAATAAAAAATAGTCAGGTAGTGTGTGGGATTTGAACCCGCGACCTGCCTCTCACGAGCTATCGCGAGTATCGCGACCATAACCTCGGCTCAGCGGTTCAGAGCACGCCCTGGCCTATCTGGTAACAGGTTCGAATTCCAAAAGGCACCTGCATTTTAAAAATTTGTGCTTTTAACCAAGGGTTCTAACTTCTAGGTAAGACACGCTAGAATTTTGCTAGGTATTTAATACCAAAATATAAGTGGTTATTTTTCATGTGAATAATCGTTAACTTGAAGTAAGTAGATAGGTATATAACGATAAGAGATAATGCAACAAACTTTGCAAAATTATGAATAAAGGCCAAAATAACATTGTGCAAATTATTGTTTAGTGCGAATTTTTACTTTAGCAGTTTTCTACTAGTGTTTAGTTTTGGCTGGGGATCCTATAATGCCAAGGCCAGTCAGAAGTTATGTAGATCTACATACTTACAAATAAAATCGTCGGGCAAATAACGTAATTTTTTTCATAGACAAATTAATCTATAAGATGGGGGAACATTATAAAAAAATATTAAAAAGAGGGACTTGTATCATGTCAGGACCGATCAATAGGTATTGAAGATACTTATTTTCAGCCAATCGGTGCATTCATACCTCAACCTAATACAGTCTGCGGCAGCTTTCTAATCTTGTAACATTAAATCGTTGCAGAATCTTGTCGAAAAGTATAGATTACGTGTCTTTCAGGCTATTTTGTCTAGGCACTATATTTCAAAAGCAAAGTCCTCAAACAAAAAAACAGTCGTTACACCAGCGTAACGTGATTTGACCGACGATATTAAGCTTTTTAATAATTGGAGAAATAGTGTATTTATTTTACTACAGACATATATAATTTCTAACACTTAGTTTCTTCCTTTTTTTCTGTTTTTCCAATATGAAATAGGCATATACCTGATGTAAGTATTATAATATATCTATGGAAATAAGTTAATAATCCGCCTTTAAATAGTAATTAGGATGATGTAAAAATAAATATTATTTATTAATTAATCGTTAAAGAATGACCTTTCTATTGAAAAGAGAGATTAACAGTACGCATTAGTTTCTAAATGTTTTATTACTTTGATGAAACCAAAAAAAGGAATATGCAGCATTTAGATCAGTCCTACCATTTTAAGTGGACTCTGCAGGCAAGCATACAGCTTTTGTGGATTATTGGTTCATCTTTCTGTATGAACCACAGCGTCCAATCGACCGATCTAGGGGGTAGTTAAGTTACCAGTCTAAACAAAGGCACCCAGTTATACGGACTCGGCATAAGGCATGGTGTTGCCGTTCGGTGAGATACGTCGGCACTTAGGGCGTTACCTGAGTGTAGTAGACTTCTATTTTCTAATTACATAACAGTAATTTAGACAACAATATCTATTCACTAGCATTTTCTTGCACGTGTAGTTTAAATTTTTATGATTATTATTAAAGTTCTTTCTATTAAGTAAGTATATCTAAGTACCTATGTGCATTTAGTTGGATATACCGAGCGTATATTTCTGTTCCGCAATGTACATAAGTATTATACTTAGTCGTCTTCAAATTTTTGGTTTCATCTAAGATAGTTTTTATGAAAATGGATTATTTTAATAACATTGTAGTAATAAAAACTCAGATTATTAATAGTAGATTCAATAGATTAAATACATTTAAAGTTAACAAATTGTGACATTGGTATTCTGTGAACGTGTTAAAAGCTTTGCTTTGCCACATATCCGTTCATATTGGCAAATATTACATACTTTACAATTTATATTTCAACTCCCACCGCTCGCGTGAACATCGTTAAAAATAATTAGGTAACTGAAAAGCCCATTGATGACCGCAGTCATGATTAGCCCTTCAATGTTTCCAGTATAACTTATTTTATAAATGAAATCATAAATTAAAAACCTGTTTAAATAACGATTCGGTTACAATGAAAGCCTTACCATTATCACACTAGCTTCCTTTAGGCGACGCGACGGTAGTAACCTAACCGCCGGTACTCTTATACAACGTGTTAATGAATAAACGCAAAACTAGAAAGTAGTTTGTTTAGAATCGAGAGCAGAATCGAATTATCATGGTTTCAACGTAAGTAATTTTTTCAAAAATATTAAATAATTGGTTTGAAAAATTTTTTTTTTTTAACCCGATGTCAACCCACCCCACGGGCACACTCACCCTAATTACTACCAAAACAAGATTATTAAAATGTATCCATGAGTAAATTAGCGCTTTCATTCAGTGCTGAAATGATAACAAATAATTTTTGCCTCAAAACTTAAAATGCGAATAACTTAAAATTTTAACAATCAAAATAATGAAATTATTGTTTCAATCGAATTATTTTGTTATAAATCAATTGGGGTGTATGAGGTTTTGCGTTAATTCATTAACACGTTGTATACAGGGTGTAATTGACAGCCTAGTAAATACTGAAACGGTGAACTCAGACCATCAAACTGAACAACTTTCACTACGGAGCCTACATCAAGAAACGCGAAAGAAAATCTGCTGTCCCATACAAAACTGCAGTAAAAATGCTGTAATGCTTCCGATTAAAATGTGGACACCTGATTTTTTTCGCGTTTCCTGAGGTAGGCTCCATAGTGAAAGTTGTTCAGTTTGATGGTCTGAGTCTACCGTTTCAGTATTTGCTAGGCTGTCACTTACACCCTGTATATTCCGTGCCTCCGGCCGAGACGTGTAATTTGTGTATTGAAATCGCAACGATATTGCCGTTTTTATCCTTTATATAAAAAGTCGCTTCAATATTAAGTACTTTAATGAAATCTAGACTACTGGACTTGTTTTTTCTTTTCAGTTTTTATTTAAAGTTCACTTTATACGCAGTCGGGATTTTTGATGTTTTAAATTTACTTACTTTTTTAAACTCTTTAGCTTTTTCAACTTTAAATCGTTATAGATCTTAAATGTTCATTCCAAATGAAAAATGATAAGAGATACCTAAAGACCCTAAAGATGATTTTCAAATACCTATTCAATGATACCCTACTCAACATAGTTCGTCAACATTTTATATTTTATTTTTCACAATATGTTGTCTGGTTGTCGCGATATTGAATTTTGATCACTGTCATGTCTTTAGTGACACTCGCAGGATTAAGACAAATCGATTGGTGTAAGAATCATCAAAATCGGCCAACGCGGCGTTTGGTCAATCGCTTACGCCCAAAAACACTAAAGCGACAAGGTAAAATACAGGTTTAAAAATGCTTTACATACTGAAGGGGTATTTTCAGTATCGTTTATGAATGGAACAAAGTATTTGAACGTATAAAAAAAGAGGTACCAAGGTACCAACAATACTGGATATTATTCAGCCCTGCGAGAAATCAGACCTGGAGTGTGATTTTTGAATCTCATTCGCTGAGTTCAGCAGTACAAAATGTCAAAATTACTGTGAAGATACGCATCTTTCTACTGCTGAATTGACTTTCAAAAATAACCATAAAGGTATCATAGAGAGGAACTGACAGCTAAGAGAGCGAGATGTACCTTGCGGCGCCACTGTATAATAGAAAGAGATACGTGACGCGAGGCAATAGAACCGTTTTTGGGAACTTGTCAGCACAATCGACTGGGTAAATATTCGTGCTCTGTGAATAATTAGTGAATCTAAAGTGAAGTCGTAGATTATGTTGTGAAATATACTAACACTATTTCATTAAATTACCTACGATTTCACGTTAGATTCACAATTATACTCAGAACTCGAAGTTTTAGGGTGCCGATAAGTGCCGACAAATGCACAAAAAACGGTTTCATTTGACAACTCATGTCAGTTACTCTATTCCGACAGGTATAATAAGTTTATGAAAATAACACTCCTGAAATACTTATGATTTTTGAAAGTCAAATTATAACTAGAAAGATGCATATCTCAATAGTAATTTTGATATTTACAACTGCTGAACTCAGCGAATGAGATTCAAAAATCGCACTCCTGTAGTCTGTAGCATGCCATGCACGACAAAACGAGAAAACCGTCATGCGCTCGATTTCCCATACGCACAGCACAGAGTACTACAGGGTCCTTCTTAATATGCTGACACTTTTATAAGGGGATAATCAGACTGTCAAACTGAACAACTTTCTCTATGGCACTAACATCGAAATCGCGAAAAAAATATCAGCTGTCCCATACAAAACTGCAAACCTACTCGAGCCAAATGTATTGGACAGCAGAATTTTTTTCGCGATTTTGATGTTGGTCCCATAGGGAAAGTTGTTCAGTTTGATGGTCTGATCACCCCCTTAAAAAAGTGTCAGCATATTAAGAAGGACCCTGTATAATTACCGCTAAGTGATAAAGACAGAGGCACGTCTCGATTCTTGTCGGTTTCCCGGTAGTAGCATGCTAGGCTACCCTATCAAGTCGCGTGAAAATATAAGTAATAAACAAATTAGGTGACTTGTGAAGTATTCAGTATTCACGATACTGAATATACCCTTTCAGTATGTAACACATTTAAAACAGCCTGTATGTTTTATGGACAAATTTTTTAACCAATTACTAAAGAACAAAGAAAAATCAGTTTTTCAGGGAATAAGGTAAAAACGCGAGCGGCATTCCGATAGGTAGCTCCCTTAAGTAAATGTGAAATCCGGCGAGAGAATGACTGTCGATTAATCACCCCCTAGTGACAATGCTTGTACAATGCGGGGGTCTGCCTTGCTGCCCTCGCGGAACTCTTCGAGGGTCAGACGATCGTCGTGGTTCTTGTCCATCTGATCGAAGATCTTGTCGACACGCTTCTGTGGCGTGTTCTCGTCTTCGGCTTGCGGTGTTTGACCCTGGAATATCAAACGATCGATGAGCAAAAAATACTGGCTAATTAACCTTCGGTGGCGCGTTGCGGAGAGCTATGGAAACTCAATCTTGAGGTCCAGGTTGTACCAATATGAGTTTTTTAACTGAAGTTTGTAATACCAACTGCTCTCAAACGGTGAAGGAAACCGCCATACGCTAAAGAAGAAATTCCGATGTGTATGTGAAGTCTACTAATCCTTAGGCACGCGTGGTGGACTGACGCACGTACACCCTACCTGAGGGTAGGCCTGTGTCCTGCAGTGGGACATATACAGGTGTAAGGAAAAGTATTATTAACCTTTGAACCTCGTACCTACTCTACCTATCAAACTGAACAACTTTTACTATGCTATCAAATCAGTCAGAATCAGTATAGGCTGTGATGATGATGATGAGTTCGTTTGTTTTTAGTTTGAGCAAATAATTTGTTTGGCGGAACGTTTGAATTTTTTTTTCACCTCACAAGCTCGGAAAGATTCTGTTTGTCATTCGAAATCTGAGTGCAAAAGTGCATTTTATATTTTTGCAAGCAAGTTCGAAATTTAAATAAAACCTTTGATAAGTTACCTCCTTGGTCGCCATGTTTCGGAGAAAAATATCGTTCCATTTTTAAATTACACAACAGATATGAGTTTAGTATGTAATTTATTTGGTCGCTAAACTCGACAGATATGGATTTTCATACAACATTGCCGGCCGCTGCGCGCATGTATTTGGCCAGTACTGCAATTTCGATTTATATCGAAGAAGGTTGTCAAAATAATGCTCACATTTCCAAGCATGTTTGAGAAAAAGTGCATTTTATCCGCTAGCGTGGAAAGAGTTTTTAAAATTCGAATCTTTCTATTCAATAAAGAAAAACAGCCTGGACAAGTTTTTTTTTCATGTTATTTTCGTGCTGGCCAGTGCGATTATTCTAAAAATGAGGTTGGCGCATTCAAATTTTCCTCGCTGTAGTAAGGTGAAAAGTTGCGTGTTTCGCTCGGCAGCAAAGTTATTCTGCGTCTCGTACCTTTGAAACCCTCGCGACGCTCAGGATTCTATATTTGAACCACTCGCTTGAATCCTTCGCTTGCTCTGGTTTCAATACAAGTACTCGCGCCAAAAAGCAACTTTGCAGCCTTGCATAACAAATAACTATTTCACCTCACATGCTCGGAAAGATTCTGTTGGTCATTCAAAATCAGAGTGCAAAAGTGCATTTTATCCGCTAGCGTGGAAAGAGTTTTTGAATTTCGAATCTCTCTATACAATGAAGAAAAACAGCCTAAACATGTTTTTTTTTCAGGCTATTGTTACGAGCTACGGGTTCCGGGATTGGAGTGAAACGCTAAGTCCAATTTTACAGAGTTTATTTAGAAGTGGGATACACTTACAAACGGTCAACCTCGCAGAGGTTCCCCTAAACGGTTCACTTCACCGGGTCCTCCTCGCAGGGATTCCCCGTGCACCACTTACCGTCACTGTTCACAGTCCACTACGTCACTACTGTGACGACACGACACGCGTCACGGCTATGACGTCACGACGTACCACACTATGACGTCACGCACTACACTGACACTATGACGTCACGTACTACACCGATACTATGACGTCACGCACTACACTGACACTAGTCTACTCACTGTTCCACTCTTAGCACTTTTCTCTTCACTAGTACTTTTCCACTTTTACTTTTCTTCCTTTTGTTTCGCACTGTTCACTGTTTAACCAAGGACTCATCTGTGACCGCGAACTCGCCGCTTTTTATATCCCGCAGAATATTCCAGACTACCCTTTTTCGATCTTCTTTTCTTTACTCGATTGTTTTCCTCCAGATAGTTCTAACCCCGCCTTCTTTTCTCGAAACCGATCGAAGACACGCCCACTTTTCTGGTTCTTTTCAAATATTCGTAATTTCGCCTCCTTTCTCGAAGTTCCTAGACACCCCTAGACCTTTTGGTCCCTTTTTAAATATTCCTTCTCTCTCTTCCTTCTAGAACATTTCTAAAAACACAAAAATCTAGAAATATTTTTTTGGCGCGGATCGGATTCGAACCGTCACCCCCCAGCACGGGAGGCGGAACCTTAGACCGTAAGACCACGGCGATTGTTAATACACCCTCCGAATTTTTGAATGCCTTCTTACGTCTAACGTTTGACAGCGTTCGTGACACTGCCCCTCCCTTAGTTCTGCTCGTCCCGAGCATCATTAGTGCCGAAATATCGAGCTAATCGATCCACGTGCACTATCTTCAACGGGCTCCTTGGCGATCGTCGAATTCGATAGGTGACGTCATTTATCCTGGTCACTACCTCATACGGTCCTTCCCAACTTGCCTGCAACTTCGGACTCTTCCCTTTCCTTCGAACTGGATTATGCAGCCAAACTGATGTTCCTTCCTCAAACCCAGCATAGTTCGCTTTTCGGTCATATCGTGTCTTTGAACGGTCACTTGAGTTTTGACCTGCTTCTCGAAGTTGTTAGACACCCCTAGACCTTTTGGTCCCTTTTTAAATATTCCTTCTCTCTCTTCCTTCTAGAACATTTCTAAAAACACAAAAATCTCGCTAAGTCCAATTTTACAGAGTTTATTTAGAAGTGGGATACACTTACAAACGGTCAACCTCGCAGAGGTTCCCCTAAACGGTTCACTTCACCGGGTCCTCCTCGCAGGGATTCCCCGTGCACCACTTACTGTCACTGTTCACAGTCCACTACGTCACTACTGTGACGACACGACACGCGTCACGGCTATGACGTCACGACGTACCACACTATGACGTCAAGACGTATGACACTATGACGTCACGCACTACACTGACACTATGACGTCACGTACTATACCGACACTATGACGTCACGCACTACACTGACACTAGTCTACTCACTGTTCCACTCTTAGCACTTTTCTCTTCACTAGTACTTTTCCACTTTTACTTTTCTTCCTTTTGTTTCGCACTGTTCACTGTTTAACCAAGGACTCGTCTGTGACCGCGAACTCGCCTCTTTTTATATCCCGCAGAATATTCCAGACTACCCTTTTTCGATCTTCTTTTCTTTACTCGATTGTTTTCCTCCAGATAGTTCTAACTCCGCCTTCTTTTCTCGAAACCGATCGAAGACACGCCCACTTTTCTGGTTCTTTTCAAATATTCGTAATTTCGCCTCCTTTCTCGAAGTTCCTAGACACCCCTAGACCTTTTGGTCCCTTTTTAAATATTCCTTCTCTCTCTTCCTTCTAGAACATTTCTAAAAACACAAAAATCTAGAAATATTTTTTTGGCGCGGATCGGATTCGAACCGTCACCCCCCAGCACGGGAGGCGGAACCTTAGACCGTAAGACCACGGCGATTGTTAATACACCCTCCGAATTTTTGAATGCCTTCTTACGTCTAACGTTTGACAGCGTTCGTGACACTATTTTCGTGCTGGCCAGTGCGCTTACTCTAAAAATGAGGTTGGCGCATTGAAGTTTTCCTCGCTGTAGTGAGGTGAAAAGTTGTGTGTTTCGCTCGGTAGCAAAGTTATTCTGCGTCTCGTACCTTTGAAACCCTCGCGACGCTCAGGATTCTATATTTGAACCACTCGCTTCGCTCGTGGTTCAATCCTAGAATCCTTCGTTTGCACAGGTTTCAATACAAGTACTCGCGCCAAAAAGCAACTTTGCAGCCTTGCATAACAAATAACTATTCAATGCGATATCTTTTTTTGAGACGTGCAAACCATTTACTTGTGATGATGATGATGAAACCTTTTACCTAAAACGGTAAGGGAATTCGCCTTCAGAAAGTACTATCCAAAAGGCGATATTTTTTTTTTAATAAATTGTTATTTTTATGAATGAAAGTTAATAATGAATTCGAAGGTGCTAGGAACAGGAGTGGTTTTTATAGCAAAACTAAGCAAGTCACTAAATAGAAAATACACCGACTTACTAGGCTCTACTAGGGAAACAACCGTTTCTGGCCATGGTCCCGGCAAAGTATAATGGTCCCGGGCTTATTTCAGGATAAATTAAATAATATCTTACTCGATAGTAATCCTTCTCCTTAATATGGTAGACCTCCTATCCATGCTATCAGTAGGTACCTACGCTAATCTACTAAAATCTTGAGAATCTCTATCGACTAGGTACAAATCTGTCTGCGGTCACAGATAGATATCTTGGTTAGCTTGATGTCTGACGTCGCGACGCCGCTGGTTTTGGTAGGTATATCTATAGATATGTCATGTCGTGTATTGTCTTCATTGTCTTACTTATACCTTAAATATCTAATACAAAATTGCACGTGTACTGTATC
Source organism: Agonopterix subpropinquella (assembly GCA_922987775.1). Classification (NCBI taxonomy): domain Eukaryota; kingdom Metazoa; phylum Arthropoda; class Insecta; order Lepidoptera; family Depressariidae; genus Agonopterix; species Agonopterix subpropinquella. The sequence continues at coordinate 30,601,449 of OV277693.1, forward strand.
CTCCTTCATGCATCTGTTCCTACTTCTCGTAGGACATAAGAAATAATAAAATAGGTATATTGTTAGTGTTTTAGTCGCCAAATAAACACCAACAATAGATTTTATTATTTCTTATGTCCTCTATGAGAAGTAACAAATGTACGCAGGTGGGTATATTTGACACATATTTTCAGAAAAATGTACTGCATCGAAAAAAAGTATGGTACCTAAGTCGATACTCCTAGAGTTTGATGTTTCTATTTCCATCTTAGTCGAACACGGAGGGAACCTCGAGGAAGCAACTAATAATTTCGACTTACCACCATCTGATAGATCGCGTCAACTATGTTGTACATTTCGTCCCTCGTGATGTAGCCGTCGTTGTCCACATCGTACAGTCGGAATGCCCCTGTAATTTTAAACATCATCAGCTTCCATAAAGAGGATATCATACAGTGTTGAGGTCCTACTCAATTTTAGAAACTCTTATATATTCCGTAACTGCGGTGCGCGGATGCGTTTCGTATCGTAGGTATTCGTATCTTGGGATATCTAAGGATAACAAACGTTGGAGGTACCTACATTGAGAAAAAAGACACCACCAGAAATAAAAAAACTGTTTTGTAATTGAGGAAAAAACTATGTTTTAATATTATTTACTAAAATTTGCTGTATTTGCAAATAATTATTGATTTTTAGGAAAACCTTAGTATTTGTACTAATTGTAATTTCTATAAGTCAGTTTTAGTAAATGTAAGATATTACAGATTTTCATGGTAATCGCAAATCTTAGTAAATATTAGTATCGGTTTGTAATTTTATCAAACCTATTTAGTATCTTATAAAAGGTCATTAGTAGTTTCAAGAAATGGTATGGTACATGGCAACATTACAAACTTTTGTGATATTTAGTAACTACATCTTTATATTTACATAACGATTTACTTGTAATTACTAACGTATTTCATAAAATAATTAAAGTAATACGATTTTGTAATCTCCAGTAACCATTTGTAATTCTAATTTGTCGATGACGTCATAATTTCCAATATTACTATTAAACTCTTAAAATTACAAAACAGTTAGTACAATTCTATGACGTCATCATTTCGTATATAATAAAACACTCTTGAAATTACAAATAGTTACGTGTAATATTTACTAACAGTGGCGTAGCTACGTACGGGCTAGGTGGGGCAGTGCACCAGGGCCCACAGGCTCAGGGGGCCCCTGGCCCGCAAACCTCGAACCAACTTAACGAAAGTGTCTCCCATCTTCAGAACATAAATATCAAATATAAATGATTAAGTTGCTTCGATATAGAGTTAAGTTGTTATGACAAATTGTAAACAATGACCAAACTTTCACCCGACACAAAGAATAACTGTGGTCGAGTCTGTTGACCATCTGTTGACAAGCAATTTTTTACCAGGATTCGGGTTCAAAAAGGTTTTGATTTTGGCTTTTGTTTTGCTCGCTCCACGCACCCCCTGTACCGTTACTTTCGGTCATCAAGACCAGTGTACACTCAGTACCTGCATTCAGTTTGTAGTAGCTTTCGGTCATTTTAGTTATCAAAGTTTTTTCTAAGTAAAATTAAAAGATGGATATGAAAAAGAAACCCAGTGGTGACCCATAAAAACAACGTCAGGAAAAAGAGTGTAGTAAACAAAAACTGCCCAAAACAAGCAAGTTTTTTAGTCAATCTTATACAACGTGTTAATGAATTAACGCAAAACTAGAAAGTAGTTTGTTTAGAAACGAGAGCAGAATCGAATTATCATGGTTTCAACATAGGTAATTTTTTTCAAAATATTAAATAATTTTTTTGCATAATTAAACATTTACTGAACCCGATGACAACCCACCGCACGGGCACACTCACCCTACTTACTACCAAAACAAGATTATAAAAATGTACGTTAGCGCTTTCTTTCAGTGCTGAAATGATAACAAATTATTTTTGCCTCAAAACTTAACATGCGAATAACTTTAAATTTTAACTATCAAAATAAAGAAATTATTGTTTCAATCTAATTATTTTGTTATAAATAAGTTGGGGGGGTGTATGAGATTTTGCGCTAATTCATAAACACGTTGTATATAAGTACTTCCTGCCAAAATATTTCTGTTGATAGTGATTCAAATAATCTAGCAGCCACTTCTTCTTCTTATCGTGTGGGCAGAGCCCTGGTGTCAGAGTTTTTTCAGACCGCCTTACGGCCTCTGACGTGGTTTTTATGTAACGACTACTACCACCAGAGATAGTAGCCGGGACCAACGGCTTAACGTGCCATCCGAAGTACGGAATCATTTTTCTTTTCAGACAATCAGGTGATTCAGCCTGCAATGTCCTAACCAACTGGGGAAAAACGCACAAAGTGACATATCACTAGGTGTCCCCCGTGGGAATCGAACCCACGACCTCCGTATCGAGAGCCAATGCTCTTAACCATTAGACCACGGAGGCAGGTATCTAGCCACTGTAGTTTCGTTTAATAAGCTTACTGAAGGAGATTCAACAATAATTGCAGTAAGAGATATCGCCGGCGATGACGATGTCTGCATGGCACACGTAACACCGGACAAACGACCGACCTCTAGGTAGTTCATCAGAAAACCTAGAGGTCGGTTGTTTGTCCAATAAAAATGATAAAACTACTAACGACTAGGGAAATTTCACGAACGAGATGTTAAGTGACAAGGAAAGACGTCAAGTTCTTAGGGCCCTTACAACCTTCGGGACCTTTTCATAAAGACTTCCAGCAAAACAATAGGTGGTTTTCAAAATGTTTCCATTTTGAAATACGGACCAGTTAATCACCGAACGACGAACGAACGAACGAACTATGGAAAAAAGTGATACGACTATCGACAAGGAGTTTGAAAATGAAATTAGCAAGGAAGCGACATTTTGGAAAATGGTGTTGCAAAGATTATTTGATACTCACGTTAGCAAAAAGTTCTTTGACTTTGATCATTGAGAGAATTTAAGCCCGGAAGGATACCATTGTAGAGCTTCCTGTTATAGGAAAAAAAAATTAACGATGGTACATTGTCTATTCGCGCTCCATGTCAACGTAGCTAAAGGAAAATAAACTGATAAAATGTAAAACCATAATAGTTGTTTTGTTCAATACAAAAATAATAAGTAAAATATAACCACGAGACTTCCCGCTATGATCATACCTATATTGCGGCAAGTTTTGGGTATGCCGAGAGGTAATGATTTGAATCATTAATTATTATCAATGATAATACAATAATATTGATAATCTACTTCGTGATTGTAGAATTTTGTATAATAATTATTATCGACTACCACAAGCTTCCCTCCAACTTTGGTTTGCTATGCTCTGCAGAGGGCGATAAAGAACTGATGATGAAGTAACTTACATTTTAATACCTGTTTATTTATATTTTTCACGTGATAAAACCTAAAGAGTTCAGACAGGGCCCCAATTGTTTTTTGCCCCAGGGCCCTTGGTTACCTAGCTACGCCACTGTTTACTAACTGCATTTACAAAAATATTTACAGTTATTACAGACCATTTGTTGTCCTCGGGTTTATTACTATTTTAGTAATAATTACTGTATTTTTGTTAGTTTTTCGCTCAGTGATGTAGTCGCAGCTTGCAACAGTGTGCGGTGCTATCTATTATCTGTCTATACAATATTGTGTCACTACCTACTTTCACAGCAGGAGTCGCTATCTAGCCACCTTAGAGATTAGTGACTCCGCTGAAATAAGCGACTCCGCTATGAATCAGCTCTTCGTATTCGCGGAGGTTTGTGGGCGTTTCCTCTGCTTCACAACAGGATTAATTCCATTCTGTGTAAAAAGGGGCTAGGAATTTGCATTTCTAGCCCCTTTTTACAACTCAAAAAGTTTATTGAAAAATTGTAACAAAGTTTCAGGCCACCCAGGAAGTGAATAAGACCGTGATTTTATATACGACGAGCTTTTACCCGCGACTTCGTCCGCATAAATTATATACCAGATTTTAAGTCAGATGATAAGCTATCAAACAAAAAAAGTTTCATCAAAATCGGTTCAGTAGTTTTTGCGTGATACTCGAACAAACAAACACCCAAACAAACAAACAAATAAACAAACAAACAAACGAACAAACAAACAAACAAACAGACAGACAAAAAATAAAAAAATTTGTGATTTGGAATCAGGGACAGGTAAAAACCACGTCGTAATTTTTTTTTTGTAAATATCTTCAATGTACAGACACACTTCTGTTACAGTTTTATAATAGTTTAGATTAAAGAGTTACTTACAATGTAATTTCTCATCGAGGTTTCCTCTTGACGTCACCGATAACGCCCGAATGAATTCCTCGAATTCAATAGAGCCATCCTGTGGAACAAAAACAAAATTCAAACGTCCATCACAATGCCAATGGAAGTGGTAGGTACGCTTTTTCCAACAAATATATCTTTGCTGGGCTTTAATATATTTTTCACATCACCCGCTCGAAAATGGAACGTTATATGTCATGTAACTCGAACCTAAAGCAAGTCATTATAGCCCTGGGACTAGCCGGGCAGTAATATTGTACTGAATTTCATTATAAAAAAGAACTTAATTCGAAATTAGAACTTACCACCACGAGTATTGAACACAAAAAAGAAAAAAAGGCGCGAATACTGCAAATCTCTGTACCTATTGCTACGAACAAAGTACCTATAAAAAAAAATATTATATTTTATTTCCACAACTGGAGTGCGATTTTTGAATCTCATTCGCTGAGTTCAGCAGTTGAAAATGTCAAAATTACTATCGAGATACGTATCTTTCTACTGCTGATTTGACTTTTAAAAAACGCACTCCTGAAGTATGATTTTTGAAAGTCAAATCAGCAGTAGAAAGTTGCATATCTCCATCGTAATTTTGACATTTTCAACTGCTGAACTCAGCGAATGAGTTTCAAAAATCGCTCTCCTGGTCTAATGTTTCAAATATCTACTTTCACTTTGAATTTAATAAAATAGTGTTTTCTAAATACTTTGTTATAAACTCTAATAAAATAATTGGTTTCTAACCATAGAGAATTTACATGCTCCCTAGAGGTGGTTTAGAATTAACTCCCTCGCTTCGCTCGGGAGTTAACCCTAGAATCCCTCGTTACGCTCGGGATTCAATATCGCGCCCGTGATGAAAGACACTGCTTTATCCCCTTGGTACATAATCTACTATTTAACCACCTTTGTACAATGTTGACCATTGATCTATCTATAATAGAGGACGTTATTTTGGCTTACGAAAAAAAAAACTATAGATATGGAATGTATAATTACTATATAATTATTCTTCAAAACTATTATACAGTTTTGCAGTTGATTGGCCTTGTTACAGTTTTATTATACCCTCCTTACGAGTATGCATAGCTGTAATTAATGTAATCATAGAATAAAACCGGTCAAGTGCGAGTCGGGCTACTCGCGCACCGAGGGTTCCGTACCACACCACCACAGAACACAACATTATTAACTAAGAAAAAAAAAACTTTTTTTGTCCGGGACCTTTAGCGCAAGACCGACTCACACTTGGCCGGTTTTTAGTATTTGTTGTTATTCTGTAGAGTTTGTTCTATAATCACACAAAGATTGACGCTTGTATGTATTACCGTTTTTACCATAGAGCGAGAAGAAAAAACGTTGATAATATAAACGTAACAACGCATATTCTGTGAAAATTTCAACTATCTAGCTCTTTCGGTTCAAAAGTTACAGCCCTAAATAGGTCGGACAGACGGACGGACGGACAGACGGACAGACGGACGGACGGACGGACGGACGGACGGACGGACGGACGGACGGACGGACGGACGGACGGACGGACGGACGGACAACGTAGGCTTAGTAATAGGGTCCCGTTTTTACCCTTTGCTTACGGAGCCCTAAAAATTACGCGCTCCTTATGTACTCCATGAATGTAACCTGTGACTTTGTCTGCGTATAAGGATACTTTCATTAAAATCCGTCTAGCTATAAAAAACGTAACAGACTAGACACACTTTCGCATCCACAATAAATACCTTAGTAAGTATACTTATTAGTTATGGATGTAAATGGATTGAATAAAAAGATAATGTTTACCTACTCTATTTAATTAGGTATTTACATATTTTATTTAAAACTTGAATTACCAATTTAAATTTAACTAACATAATACGAATAGGTGCTATAATAGGTACCTATATTCAAGTGTATTCAACTTGAATATTCAATTAATCAAAATACGTCGAGAACTTCTTCAAACAGACTGTTATGAATAAAAAAAATGGGCGAGATTTGTTACCTTACATAACAAAATCGTTAAAAAATGCCCAATAAATTGAGTGCGAGACTGAGGAGATGCCTTAATCTGTGGACTAACGAAGCATTTGAAGCCTCGCCATCGACGTTGACATTGCCTCATGAATATTGAACTCGACTGTGTTAATGTTATGTCACTTACCGACAAGGTTATTTTGATAAACACCTATAATAGGATCAGTAAATTATACAGGGTGTAAACTCAAAGGCGCTACATACGTTAAGGGGTACTGAAAAACTTACTTATACGGGACCAATACCTATAGAAATCGCGAAAAAAACGGCTGTTTTCTAGAAAACGTCAATGACGCATCGACCCAAATTTATTGTAACAGCATATTTTGATTTATTTAATGTTTCTGACCGAGAGGGAGGGGAAAACGGTCATGAATAGTCTATAGTCTATGATGATGGTTTAAATTTAAACCAGTATTTCGTTATCCAACCTGACCACCTGATCTCTTAAATTATGAATAGCTACATATACATACCTACCTAATGGCTATCTACTTTCCAATTTATACCAAATCAATCATTTAACTGGTTTTTTGTTCAATAAAGGTTTAATAATATTTCTTTTAGTTCGCGACCGAGATATCTAGATGCATCAAAGCGATCATAATTTGATTGTATATAAGCACAGTATAAGAAGTACTATGTATGAAAACTGCGACCCGATATTATACAATACATTTCTATTGTACTAAACCTTTACCTTTTTCCTTAATTTATTTAGGTTAAGTTATTTAGATCATTGTTAATGTACCTTTAATATTAAGGTTCTTATAAATTATAATATATAGGCTATTATTATAATTAGTATAAAAGGCTTACTTAGTCGATTAACCTCTCTGGAGTGCGATTTTTGAATCTCACTCGCGGAGTTCAGCACTTGAAAATGTCAAAATTGCTGTGGAGATATGCATCTTTCTACTACTGATTTGACTTTCAAAAATCATACTTCAGGAGTGCGATTTTTGAAATACAAATCAGCAGTAGAAAGATGCTTATTTCCACAGAAATTTTGACATTTTCAACTGCTGAACTCAGCGAATGAGATTCAAAAATCGCACTCCTGTTCTATAGCACCGAAACTCTTTTTTCCCTTTAGTCATTGACCATCCAAAATTAAAGACAAAAGCGTTATTTGAGCCAGATCACTTAAAGGCAGCAGTTGTATTAAACTGCCAACTTGGCAACGGAGAGGGTTTGCGAGTTTAATTAAAAAGTAATAGAAAAACAAATGGGGTCACTCACATTGTTTTCGTCGAATACCCGAAAGACTAGTGACGCAAACTTGCTGGGGTCACCTTGAGGGAAGAACTGTTTGTAAATCTTTATGAAGCCCTGAAAAATAACAAAAAAATATATTATTACAACCATAGATTACAACACGTTTAAGGCTCATAAAGCCAGGACTAGGGGGGGGGGGGGGGGGAGGGGACTTAGAGATGGAACGCTGAAGTTTATCGATATTCGAAATATAGGTATATATCCTTCTTATAATATTCTGATGATTTTCTAAGAGGATCAGACCACTAAATAGGATACGTAAATCAGTTCAATAAAGCCAAATACGTTCCGTAACGTCCAAACCTCGGTGATAATATTAGATGAAAATAGCTGTCATGGTTGCGTTTTGCTACTGCTTTTTGGATGATTTGTCTATTTTACTAGTAATTTCAACTTTTGAACCCGAACTTCTAGAGATGAGGAAGTTTTTTTAAAAAATGCCTTAATTTTTTCTGTTTATAATAATAACATTATGACCGCCCTCCTGAATGGCTTTTAGTTTTCGTAAAAATGGCTGGGTCCAAATTCGCCAAAGTTCTTTGAAAATAGGGTAGGTACTTTTTATACGGGTAACGCAGACAAAGTCGCGGGCAACAGCTAGTTATTCTATAAGTAGAAAAAATTAAGGTATGAATAGGTAGGTAAGTAGGTTAGGTAGTGTGTGAATTTATCAGCAACTACCATCCTATATTCTAGTTTAGCACGAGGTTACTTTTCCGTAGGATTCACCGTTTAGAAGTTATAATTATAAGCCGAAACATAAAAAATACCTAAAAAAATCGTTTTTTCGCGCACCACACTATTAGCTAACACAGGCACAGGTCTTTCAAAGCTGCAAACTTGGTTTTACACTAGTGGTATCTATTCTAACAACAGCAACATCCCAAAAAAATAAATGGGTACAGTATAATTTATTGCGACCTAACGCATTTTTGTGTCTAGCATAGCATAGCATATGCTCACGACTGTATTCCCCGAGGGGCTAGTCAGAGATATTATGAAACCTCTAAACATCCACGTTTCACTAGTAGTAGGGTAAGGGGAGGTTATTTCGCGATATAGGTAATTTCGTGATAATTTTTTAAACGTTTGCCGTGGCCTTTCCTGTAAATGGATTGATTCAAAACCGCATATGTACATGCAATTAAGTGTGCTTAAGATAGTTGTATGATTCTCAGCTCAGTACCTTTTGAAACAAGCTTCCTATGAGTTTTTTCTCAGAACGAGAGGCGAAATCGCAATCAGCTGTGACAAATGACGACACTAGACAATGAAATGAAGTTTTAATTAGTAAATAAGTAATATATTTAAAGAATGTGGTATTAAACTGATAGCTAAATGTTTTACGAACAGATTGATATAAATTGTGCATTGGATTTCAAGAATTTTTCATTCAAATATCCTTGTGTTAGGTGTGCAATATTTTAAGTGATTTTGCAAATTTTTTTTGTGATTTGATAGAGGTATTTTGACAATTAATTTTAATCATCTTAAAGTATAATTTTAGGGGTTATTTTGCTTGTCTGGTCTTATATACATCTTTAATCTTGTATTTTAGTCTATGCTATGCGTGAATGACGTAGTTTTTTTTATCATGACACTAACTATTTACCAACTTCACTGACCCATCAAAGCCAGCAAAAGAACCGGAAGTTGAAGTACCTACACAGAAGAAGAGAAGGAAGCCAGAAAAGAAAAAAGAAAATAAAAAAAACGGGAATGAAGTTGAGAAAAAATGATAATGTTTGGATTTATCCGATTTGTTGTATGCAGGGGTGTTAGGGTAAACAGTTGCATTACTTTAAGGGGTGATTGTACCCATGATACTGAACAACTTTCCCTATGAACCGTATAGCAATTTTTCATAAAAAACTTTCGATCAACTGATTGCATTTAATTTCTTATAGGTTCTGGGAAAGTTGTTCAGTATCAAGGGTACAATCAGCGCTTAAAGTAGTGTAACTGTTTACCCTAACACCCTGTACATTGTGAAGTTGCATATTATATTCTGACATTGAATAATTGCTCCTGATGAAGATGACCTATACTTTATTAAATGTTATGACTCTTATGACTGCAGAAATATAATGATTCATAAGCAGCTGGTTATTTAGAATATTTCTAGAAAGGCGTTTTAGTCTAGGATTAACGTATGACGTTCTGTTCCTAAAAAGGATTTTTTGTATTACCTATTTCAGTATGTATTATTTCGAAATCCTATGAGTTTGGTCTATCACGATATTACCTATCCACTATCACGAAATTACCATACCTTACCACGAAGTTACCTATGTCACTTTATCACTAAGCAAATATTACAAATTTATGAATGAAGAATCTAGTATCAAACTGTGTGTATTCATAAATTAAGATCAAATATATGCCCAAAACTTTAAACAATATCCCATATCAATCAGTTAATCTTTATTTGAGTTATAACCAAATTTGTTAGGTGTATCACGGAATAACCTCCCCTTACCCTACCGAAACCGTACCGTACCGTTCCGTAGTAGTGTTTATACGGTGACTGGCATAAATAGATTGCTCCATTAAATAATGATGAAAATATTCATGCTGCCTACTTATTCGCCAATAAATCCACATTAGTTTCACTGAGAGAGCATTAATATTGATAATAGTACCTACCGCGTTATGTCCAATGCAAACATTTATTTGGGGACTCATCGGGTATATTCACGAAGGCAAACCAGCCAAAGTAAAGTGAGGCTGAGAGCCATTAGTTTAGTAACGTGTATACCCGCTTTCGATGGAATAGAATATCTATAATCGAATCTTTTCCGTGGAAAATGCCTGTTGATACCTACTTATAAGTTATAAGCGGCGAGAGATGATAAGGAAAACTTCAGTAGCTTATACCAGTTTCTGTGTAGGTTCTGAATTATCGAATTAAATTATAATGGGTTCGATTATATGTATATCTAAATGGTCTAAGATTATACTCATAACAATTTGTATGAAAACTATTCGATCCATATCATAAGTTCTGTAGGGCTATTGTATAAGTTTCCGAAACGATAGTTTACAAGATCTATTTATACGACTGTTATAAGTTTTATAATTTTTAAGTAATATTTTGTTACTGTGATCATCGTAATTAAAAGAATAATCGAAAGAATGACCTAATAAAGTCAAAAATATTGTTTTCTGTAATTTACCGTGTACCTTCTAATATTTGTAAAATTTAAAACGTAACATGTAGGTACGAGTATATCTTAGATATACTAGATAGATATACGAGTATATCTTAGATATATATCTAAGATATATATCTAAGATATACTCGGGAATCATATGATTCCCGAAATTATGATCTTGTAAAAGAATCGCTACATGTACAAGTTATTTTCGATTCGACTTTATGTTGGCCCGCGAGTCCCGCGACGTGAAATTATAACATCAAAAAACCCTTTCTTAGTGCACCCCTACATGCACTGTAGAAACTATATTTTTTCATGTCTCTATCTTCAGCGGTTGTGCGTTGTGCGTTGTCAGTCAGTCAGTCACGGAACTGTTTTATAAGTTAGATGATATTACGATGACCTGTTTCGGGCTGGTTGCAACCTCCTTTCTCTCCTCTCACCATCCTGACTGCGAAACCCCTACACTCCTGTCCTATCACCGGTTCCTCGAGCAGATCGGTGTCTATATCGTTCAGCTTGGAATAGTTGCAGTTCGAGTGAGCATTTTATTGGTATGTAAACGATTAAAATGATAATAGAGGTAATGCTCCTAACCTAACTACTGGGTGTTAGGGTAAACAGTAGCATTACTTTAAGTGGTGATTGTACCCATGATACTGAACAACTTTCCCAAAGAAATATACGAAATTCGCAATTTTTTTTTTTCGACTTTTCATAAAAAACTTCGATTAGATGATTGCTATGATCGCGATTGCGATATCTCGATGATAAGGGAAATAAATTTTTTTTTTACTATTTCCTATAGGTTTCTTAGGGAAAGTTGTTCAGTACCATGGGTACAATCACCCCTTAAAGTAATGCAACTGTTTACCCTAACTTCCTGTATAAGCATAATTGCATGCATTGCAATACTCTGGGCTCGCGAGCACCTCTAGCGGGTAGTAGATGTAGCGCTGACACCTGTCGTCTTTGAGTCCTTGCAAGTCGTAGTGGAGCTGCTGGCTGGTGAGCTAACGGAACTGCTGGCTGGTGAGACAACGGAACTGCTGGCTGGTGAGACAACGGAACTGCTGGCTGGTGAGCCAACGGAACTGCTAGCTGGTGAGCCAACTGAACTGCTGGCTGGTGAGCCAACGGAACTGCTGGCTGGTGAGCCAACGGAACTACTGGCTGGTGAGCCAACGGAACTGCTGGCTGGTGAGCCAACGGAACTGCTGGCTGGTGAGCCAACGGAACTACTGGCTGGTGAGCCAACGGAACTGCTGGCTGGTGAGCCAACGGAACGGACTTTATAACCGATGATACCTAGTCTGTGATATATATATATAACAACAGTACTTTCTTTTTATCAAAATGTTAACATAAGGAAACCTGTAATTGGCTATATTACCAACTCAAATTGTTATTTCTATAATTATTACTGTAATGCTGTTGGTTTCGTCAATAAATAAAATAAAATAAAATAAAAATTTACCTGCTCAGTGAGAAGGCCGTTTGGACAGTCCTTCAGGAATCCTTTGTGCCTGTAATAAATACGTTATTACATTTATTCATTTTCTTTCACGTTTATTGCATCATATTTATTATCATCGACAATATAGAGATGTTATTTGATATTCTACCAATTATTACTGCTGCTAACACTTACCAAAGTCGAATTTCCTTTTCCGTAACTGTAACAAGAGAGACATATAATATTAGTACTGTGTCGTCAAAATAACAAATTACAAAATATCAAATTCCAAACTTAGTACCCACAGAACATTATAAGAGGGGTTAGAAGTGCAAAGTAGGCGTGGAACGCGTCGCCACAGGTTATGCAATGATTTGCATAGCACCATAAGGCGCGCGGCATGGTGCGAGTGAGAGGGCATGAGTAATTGTGGCAGCGTGAGTGGGAAGACAAGTGGCGACAGCCGTCTCCGAAGCAAAAGCGCTACTTTGCATTTCTAACCCCTCTTATAAATGTTCTGTGTACCAAGTACCAATCAAATTCGGTAGTTACGGAGCTCAATGTGGAATAAGGAAGGAGCTGCTTATTTAGCCTCCATCCATTTCGTTCATTTGCATTTCCTATAAGTTCATTTTTAGGGTTCCGTACCCAAAGGGTGAAAACGGGACCCTATTACTAAGCCTACGTTGTCCGTCCGTCCGTCTGTCCTACCTATTTAGGGCTGTAACTTTTGAACCGCAATAGCTAAATAGTTGAAATTTTCTCAGATTATGCGTTATACGGCGGATTTGTTAACAAATAATAAAAATGTAAAAAGTTAAAAATTAAGGGGGGTTCTCAACAAGAAACTAGTTTTAATCAACGTTTTTTCTTCACGCTCTATCGTAATAACGGTAATACATACAAGCGTCAAACTTAGTGTGATTATAGAGCAAACTCTACAAAATAAACAAATACTAAAACCCGGCCAAGTGTGAGTCGGTCTTGCGCTAAAGGTCCCGGACCAAAAAAGTTTTTTTTCTAAGTTAATAATGTTGTGTTCTGTGGTGGTGTGGTACGGAACCCTCGGTGCGCGAGTAGCCCGACTCGCACTTGACCGGTTTTTATTTGTTTAGTTTAGTCGAAGGTGCTTAAGTATACTCACACACAGAATAGTTCTGTATAGTAGGTACAACAGGGATGATTGTACATTCCATAACATTCCTAATTTACACTGCGTTTGTTCACTCGTAATATTCACAAGAATGTGTCCACATTCATTCACATGCTCGGGTCGGGCCGGGCGCGGGCGGGCCAAAGATATTTACAGTTCATTCCATATTAGAAGGCTCGAGAGAGGATTTTAAAGCCCTCATCTTAAGCATGAAAATAACTTAATTCGAGGGACTCTTTACGTGGAACGACTAGACGACACTCCGAGAGAAAAACTACTAGAACGTGGAATCGAGATTCTTTATGGTAAATGTCAAACAAATGTTAGAAAGATTTATTGAGCTGCGGTATCTTTGGATAAGATAAAAAAACAAGACATTTAGACCCAGAGCCCCCAACGGTCTAGGGCCTAAACGTATAGGAAAGCTGGATTCAGTCTAGCTCGAAAATAGACGCCAAAGTACATCATTTAGCCTCGGTCTTATGACTCAAAGCGGTCACTGAAATTTTTTACAACGGTCAGACAATCGCGAAAAAATGGGGTCTGGGCCTAAACATATAGGAAACGAACTGGATGCATTTAAAGAAAGAGCCCTCTTAGGACAATACCACAGCATATTTAGTTTTTCTCAAATCGGTCACTGTTCAAAATCAGACCGGGGTTGAAAAAAGAAAAAAATTGGTCTTGGGCCTAAACATATAGGAAATGTGAAACCAACTTGGATCGACAGAACACACTTTACTTATCACGAAAAATCCGGTCTTACATGGCGGATCGGTCACCTTTCCAGAATCAGACCACTTTTATAAGATACCAAAAATGACATATATCTCGACAATGGTTAGTGATAGAAAAAAAATTGTTACGAATAAAATTGTTGGAAATTTAATGTTCTTTAAGTTTGCAGTAGCCTTGTTTACAATTTGATGCATAGGAGACGAGATATTTGTAAAAACTTAATAATTAAAATAGTAATAGACAGATATCTCGACAACGGTTGATGATAGGAAAAGTTTGTTCAGGACACAATTGTAGACAATATTATGTTCTACAAGTTTTGTTATAACTTTGTTCACGATTTGATGCATACGAAACGAGATATTTGCAAAAACGAATTAATTAAAATAGTAATAGACAGATATCTCGAAAACTGTTGATGATAGGAAAAGTTTTTTAACATAAAATTGTGGATAATATTATGTTCTACAGTCTTTTTAATAACTTTGTTCACAATTTGATCCATACGAAACGAGATATTTGCAAAAAATAATTAATTAAAATAGTAATAGACGATATCTCCACAACGGTTGATGATAGAAAAGTTTGTCTAGGATACAATTGTAGATAATGTTATGTTTTACAAGTTTTTTAATAACTTTGTTTACGATATGATGCAAAAGAAACGAGATATTTGTAAAACTAAATAATTAAAATAGTAATAGACAGATATCTCGACAACGGTTGATGATAGGAAAAGTTTGTTCAGGACTTAATTGTAGACAATATTATGTTCTACAAGTTTTGTTATAACTTTGTTCACGATTTGATGCATACGAAACGAGATATTTGCAAAAACGAATTAATTAAAATAGTAATAGACAGATATCTCGAAAACTGTTGATGATAGAAAAAGTTTTTTAACATAAAATTGTGGATAATGTTATGTTCTACAGTCTTTTTAATAACTTTGTTCACAATTTGATCCATACGAAACGAGATATTTCCAAAAAATAATTAATTAAAATAGTAATAGACGATATCTCCACAACGGTTGATGATAGAAAAAGTTTGTCCAGGATACAATTGTAGATAATGTTAAGTTCTACAAGTTTTTAGTAACTTTGTTCACGATTTGATGCAAAAGAAACGAAATATTTGTAAAACTAAATAAATAAAAAGGTAGTAGACAGATATATCGACAACTGTTCATAACAGAAAAAGTTTGTCTAATAAAATTGTAGATAATGCTGTTCTACAAATTTGGCTATAACTTTGTTTACAATAAATTCTATTTATACTAGAATAACGAGATCTGCGCAAAAACTAATTATTAAAAATAATAACAAACAGATATCCCGACAACGATTGATGATAGAAAAAAATTGGTCAAGATAAAATTGTAGATAATTGTATGTTCTACAAGTTTAGTTATAACTTTGTTAATAATTTGATGCATACAAAACGAGATGTTTCCAAAAATTAATTAATTAAAATAATA
Source organism: Agonopterix subpropinquella (assembly GCA_922987775.1). Classification (NCBI taxonomy): domain Eukaryota; kingdom Metazoa; phylum Arthropoda; class Insecta; order Lepidoptera; family Depressariidae; genus Agonopterix; species Agonopterix subpropinquella. Next base: position 30,617,036 of record OV277693.1, read on the forward strand.
ACAAATACAGGGTGTACAATAAAATGGGACAGCTACTTAAAGGGGTGCTTCAGACCATCAAACTGATCAACTTTCTCTATGGGACCAATATCGAAATCGCGAAAAAAAATTCCGCTCTCCCATACAAAACTGCAAACATAACTCGACTGAAATGTATGGGACAGCAGATTTTTTTTTCGCGATTTCGATATTGGTCCCATAGAGAAAGTTGTTCAGTTTGATGGTCTGAAGCACCTCTTTAAGTAGCTGTCCTATTTTAATTTACACCCTGTATATCTCCACAACGGTTAATGATATAAGAAATTTGTACAAAATAAATTGTAGGAAACTGTATGTTCAACAAGTTTTGTAATAACTTTGTTCACGATTTCATTCATAGGAATGGAATGAAAAAAATTATTGGCATTGGTACCGTTAAAAAGAGAAACTCTTAATACTCCACAACAAGCAATTAATGTTAGATTAGACAAATGAGTAAATGAATTTTTTATCTTAAACTGGATAATTTTGTTGAAATAATAATTGTGACCGAGTTAGTTTTTTGCAAATATCTCGTTTTTTATGCATACAATTTAAAAAGTTAATACAAAATTTGTAGAACAAACAATTATCAACAATTTTATTCTGACAAATTTTTTTCTACCGCTTTCGGGATATCTGTTTGTTATTATTTTTAATAATTAGTTTTTGCACATATCTCGTTTTCTATACATTAGCATTAAATAAATAAATAACGCTCACAGACACATACATTGTAATGATTAAGCCTTAGGCTTTTTGTTATGGGAACCACATAAGCAACGGCACAAACATATAACATTCATGACCGAACCGAGATTCAAACCCAGGACCCTGGCTTGGCAGTCCAGCGTGCAAAGAAAGCATTGTAAAGAAAGTTATAACCAAATTTGTAGAACAGCATTATCAACAATTTTATTAGACAAACTTTGTCTGTCATCAACCGTTGTTGAGATATCTGTCTATTACTATTTTAATTATTTAGTTTTACAAATATCTCGTTTCTTTTGCATCATATCGTGAACAAAGTTATTACAACACTTGTAGAATATAACATTATCTACAATTGTATCCTGGACAAACTTTTCTATCATCAATCGCTGTCGAGATATATGTCTATTACTATTTTAATTAATATTTTTTTGCAAATATCTCGTTTCGTATGCATCAAATCGTGAACAAAGTTAAAACAAAACTTGTAGAACATAACATTGCCTATAATTGTATCTTCAACAAACTTTTCCTATCATCAACCGTTGTCGAGATATCTGTCTATTACTATTTTAATTATTTAGTTTTACAAATATCTCGTTTCTTTTGCATCATATCGTAAACAAAGTTATTAAAAAACTTGTAAAACATAACATTATCTACAATTGTATCCTAGACAAACTTTTCTATCATCAACCGTTGTGGAGATATCGTCTATTACTATTTTTTAATTAATTATTTTTTGCAAATATCTCGTTTCGTATGGATCAAATTGTGAACAAAGTTATTAAAAAACCTGTAGAACATAGCATTATCTACAATTGTATGTTAAAAAACTTTTCCTATCATCAACAGTTTTCGAGATATCTGTGTATTACTATTTTAATTAATTAATTTTTGCAAATATCTCGTTTCGTATGCATCAAATTGTGAACAAAGTTATAACAAAACTTGTAGAACATAATATTGTCTACAATTGTGTCCTGAACAAACTTTTCCTATCATCAACCGTTGTCGAGATATCTGTCTATTACTATTTTAATTATTAATTTTTTACAAATATCTCGTCTCCTAGGCATCAAATTGTGAACAAAGCTACTACAAACTTAAAAAACATTAAATTTCCAACAATTTTGTTCGTAACAAATTTTTTCTATCATTAACCATTGTCGAGATATCTGTCATTTTTGCTATATTATAAAAGTGGTCTGATTCTGGAAAGGTGACCGATCCGCCATGTAAGACCGGGTTTTTCGTGATGGGTAAAGTGTGTTCTTTCGACCCAAGTTGGTTTGACATTTCCTATATGTTTAGGCCCAAGACCCATTTTTTTCGATTTTCAACCCCGGTCTGATTTTGAACAGTGACCGATTTGAGAAAAACTAAATATGCTGTGGTATTGTCCTAAGAGGGCTCTTTCTTTAAATGCATCCAGTTCGTTTCCTATATGTTTAGGCCCAGACCCAATTTTTTCGCGATTGTCTGACCGCTGTAAAAAATTTCAGTGACCGCTTTGAGTCATAAGACCGAGGCTAAATGATGTACTTTGGCGTCTATTTTCGAGCTAGACTGAATCCAGCTTTCCTATACGTTTAGGCCCTAGACCGTTGGGGGCTCTGGATCTAATTTCTTTTTATTTATGACAGACCATCAAACAAATATTGTAAGTCCATATTACGACGGGTCGCATAAGGGCAGAGCGGGTCGCATCGCAGTGGAAAATGCGTACCTTAGGTACTTCGTTCGCTGCAGACGTTGCGCCACAGATTATTTAATAGTTACTACCGTAAGTTGCGCGTTGTAAAAAGTTCTGTTTGGTATGGTACAATTGGGCCATATATCGGGGGGCGGAGCGGGCAATGCAATTTAGACCATTTTTTGCGCTGCGGTCCGACCCGATGCAGCCCGGCGTCGTAATATAGGGCTCCTAGTTCTTTTCGAATAGGTTAAGTTTACTAACCGTTGGCAAAGAAAATATACACCCGTTGGCCTATGACAGGGTTTCTCAAACTTATAGCCCTACGTATCCCTAACCTTGCGCACCGAAGTTTCTTTGCCACACTCAATTTATATATTTTTGTCATGTATTTACCAGAGCATTTTTTCTTTCATTCAGTTCAGAAACATTAGCGCGAGCTCGACTCACATTTGGCCAGTTTTTATTATTTTGTTACTTTACTTAGAGTTCGCACTATAATCACATCAAGTTTGACGCTTGTAGGTAGGTACGTATTGCCACAAGGCCTGTATTTTCTCGGCAAATTGTAAAAAGTTTAGGTGAAATATTATAACTATCTACCTATTTTCGTTTGTTAATTCCTCTACCCTAAGGTTGTACCGCCTTATTTGTATCTTCTTGTAATTCTTTATCTTTATTCAAATGTATATGTTCTGTTTTGTTGTGCAATAAAGTATAATTGATTGAACTTAAAAATCTTTCCGCGTTCCCCGTACGACCAACTAGCGTACCCGATTTTGAAAAAACCTGGCCTATTGATATGAAATTCCAAAAGAATGAATAATGAAAATGAAAAATGAAAATAATTTATTTAAATAAAGGTATAAAAAATGGTTACATAAAAATCTTAAAGTAAAATTAACTTTTTTTTTTTTTTTTTTTTTTTTATTAACTATGGGTTTGCTCTTGACCTCAATCCAGTCCTCAGGACGAAGATGGGGTCGTAGATGTAGCGAGCTTACCCAGAAGATGCCTATTCACTCGTACTTTAAAGGAATTCGGGTTGTAAGTACTCGGAAATACTGACGCAGGTAAGGCATTCCACTCCTTGGCTGTGCGCATTATAAAAGATTCAGAAAGGCGCTTGGTGCGGATATGTGGGATGTCAACCAAGAAGGGGTGATATCCCGCGGTGCGTCTGGAAGTCCGATAGTAGAAAGGGGAAGGTGGGATGAGCTCATGCAGCTCTAGGGCACACTCACCGAAGTACAATCTGTAGAAGACCGACAAGCAGGCCACTCTGCGGCGGTGGGCTAGGCTATGAAGCTTGGCCTCCACCAGCTTACTATCGCCAATGAGCCTCCTGGCTCTGCGTTCAACCGAGTCGAGTGCGGCAAGTTGATACTTGGCTGAGCCATCCCACAGGTGGCAGCAGTACTCCATACATGATCGGACCTGAGCTTTATACAATACTAAGAGCTGTCCAGGAGTGAAGTACCGCTTCACCTTGTTTAAGATGCCCAGCTTTTTGGCCGCAGTTTGAGCCTTAGACTCGATGTCAGCGCCGAAGTTGAGTTTTGTGGTCAAGCTTATACCCAGAAGCCCAAGACTGTCGGAAACAGGGACAGATGTACCCCGGAAAGTAGGAGTCAGATTAAACGGACTCCTTTTTGCGGTGAACAGACAAGCCTGTGTTTTGGTGGCGTTGAAGTTGACTAAATTATTGTCACCCCACTGGGAGACAACACTTAAAGTCAAGTTTGTCCGCTCAACCATGGCCTCCCTCTGCGAGCGTATTTTATCCCCGCTGGCCCCTGCGCCAGATACATATCTCTCCATGACAGTACTGTCATCTGCATACCCAACAATACCTGACACAAGGAGGTCATTGATGTGCAGCAGGAAAAGTGTCGCGGAGAGAACAGACCCTTGAGGAACTCCAGCATCAATTGCCATAAGATCAGAAGAGCAGCTGTCAATGACAACTCTAATCGACCGTTCTCTCAAGAAATCAGATATCCAGCTGCAAAGATCAGCGGGGATGCCATAAGCGGGAAGCTTGCTCAGCAAACTAGCGTGCCATACCTTGTCAAAGGCCTTCGAGATGTCAAGTGATACAGCCAGTGCTTCACCGTGCTTCTCGATGGCCTCGCCCCAGCAGTGCGTCACATACACAAGAAGATCCCCAGTCGATCGCCCCCGGCGGAAGCCATATTGGCGATCACTGAGTAGATCATTGTCTTCTAGGTATGACAGCAACTTACTGTTAAGTACTCTTTCCATGACTTTACAGAGAATGGAAGTAATGGCGATAGGGCGGTAGTTGCAGGGGTCGGCACGACTGCCCTTCTTGGGTACCGGTTGCACATTCGCAAGCTTCCAGGATTTAGGCACCGTTCTTGTTCTGCGAGAGAGGCGATACAGGCGTGTTAGAACAGGAGACAACTCAGGCGCACAATATCTCAACACTCTTGCAGGTATACCATCAGGACCACTGGCCTTATTCACATCCAGACTACGCAATGCTCTGCGTACCTCTTTTGTATGTATTGTGACCTCCGGCATCGAAGAATCACAACGAGGGATGGTTGGCGGCTGTTTGGCACCAGCGTCCAGACGTGAATTGCTCGCAAACAGAGAAGCAAATAAATTAGCTTTCTCAGTTGCGGAGTGAGCCAGCGACCCATCAGGCTTCTGCATGGGAGGCAAAGTGGGACGGCAGAAGTTGGATTCGACCGATTTTGAAAGGGACCAGAACTGTTTACTACCAGAAGGGTAGGATGCCAGTTTGGCTCCAATGCGGCTGACATGGTCGAATCGAGCCCTCCGGATCACCCGTTTGCAGGACTTGGCGGCAGAATTAAAGGCCCTCTTCTTCGCGCGAACCCTACGAGCTCTAACTTTGCGGTCGCGAGCTTGGACCCATGCTTGGTAGGCGGCTTCTTTTTTAGCCTCAGCGCGAGCACAATCCGCATTGTACCAAGGTTGGGCTTTGTGACCGAGTGAGATGTCGGAGAAAGGAATATAATATTCCATTCCCTGTCGTATCACGTCCGCAACCGCATCAGCCGAACTAGCAGGGTCACTCGAAGAAAAACACACTTGCCGCCACGGGTAAGACGCAAAGAAATGCCGCATCTCATCCGAATCTGCCGACCCGTATCGCCAGACTCGCCTCGTGCCCTTAGGGCTGTCATCGGGAGGAGAGCAGATCGACACGGATTTCACAAGACAGTGATCGGACGTTCCCAGCGGGGCAGAGACCGATACAGAGTGCCTGTCTGGATCTGAAGTCAGCAGAAGGTCCAAACAATTGGGCGTATGACCATCAACATCCGGTACCCGCGTTGCTTGATTCACCAGCTGGGTGAGATCTAGCGATAATGCAAACTTGCGCGCCTCTCTCCCAGCATGGTCAGTTAACTGGAACGGGAACAGCCACTCGCTATGGTGGGCATTGAAGTCCCCCAGAAAAACAAGCTCCGCCGTTGGATACCTTCGTTGGGCTGTCTCTGCCGTCTCAGTGAGATACTCCATGAGCCTGGTTGTCTCCTGGTCACCGTCGTGCGATCGATAGACACCGACGTAGAGAGATTTCTCCATTCCGGTGTCTACAAAAAGCCATAATACGGAGAACCCGGAAACCTCAAAGCAACGGAGACGCCGACAGCAAATGTCGTCGCGAACAAGTGTTACCCAACGAGCACCAGAGTGGAAATTGCAGCCTGTCATTGCAACTTCAAGATGCATAGCAACGCCATAAGGGTTCAAGATAAAGTTTTAAGAGCTATAACATCTTCCGCAAACTCCTATAGCTGCACGGGGAGCTTATAGTTGCAGTAAGGAAATAGAGTACAGCTTATGCCTACATATAAGTTCATTCTTGAACCTATTTACCACTTAAGCCTATAGTGAGATCCAGAAAGTGCATTTTGACACTAATAGCTGTGTATGGTATATACTTGGAACTCTAAAGCGCCTTATACCTGTAAAGAGGATATATTTTTAGACTATTTAAAGCAGTTGCTTAAGAGTTCAAATAGGCACTACTTTGTTACTAGCAGTTGCATTAAAGAGATAATAAAATAATCAGTGCAGCCTTTAGTTGCTTATGAGTTATAATCAGTGATCGGAACGATGGGATTTAAACTTGTCGTGTGGGGGTTTATCATGGAGTTGTTAAAACCACAAAATTTGAATCCCGTGATACCGGGAACTGTCGCATTAGTCAGCAGTACATTGTATCGAAGTAGTTATATCAATTTTAATGATCTAAATCAAAATTAAGGTAATATTTTTTTTTTCCGAATCCCGGGATTTTTTTTTCTTTCCAAATTTTCATAAGTTGTCCAGTTTGATGGTCTGAACCAACTATGGAAATTTGGAAAGAAAAAAATCCCGGGATTCGGAAAAAAATTATATTACCGTAATATGAATAATAATTAAATTAAACTTTTATCGATGGATTTCCCAACGAGCACCAGAGTGAAAATTGCAGCCTGTCTTGCAACTTTAAGTTGCATAGCAACGCTATAAGGGTTCAAGATAAAGAAATCCCGGGATTCGGAAAAAAATTATTTTACCATAATTTTTTTTGAGATCATTAAAATTGATATAAATAGCTTCTTCGATCCAATATACTGCTGACTAATACGACAGTTCCCGGGATCACGGGATTCAAATTAAATAAAACAAAAAATTTTGTGGTTTTAACAACTATGTTATACCCACGGCAAGTTTAGGTATTTGCAATCCCATTGTTCCGATCACTGGTTATAAGATATGAATATCTAAAAAAAAAAATTCAAAGAGTAAAATTATAACTAGATCAAACATCGTTTATGTTAAATCAATAACAATGATTTTAACACACAGTAAAATAGAATAGGATAAGATTATACAGGGTGTAATATAAAATAGGACAGTCACTTAAAGGGGTGCTTCAGACCATCAAACTGAACAACTTTTTCTATGGGACCAATATTGAAATCGCGAAAAAAAATCGGCTGTAACATACATTTCAGTCGAGTTAAGTTTGCAGTTTTGTATGGGATAGCCGATTTTTTTTTCGCGATTTCAATATTGGTGCCATAGCGAAAGTTGTTCAGTTTGATGGTCTGAAGCACCCCTTTAAGTAACTGTCCCATTTTATGTTACACCCTGTATAGTAACACAATCTATGAAAATATGAATAATAATTAAATTAAACTTTAATCGATGATTATCAATTATTCAAGTCTTTGCTGTATTTATAGAAATTCTTTTCCTCGCCCTGTCCTATATCTCTGACTACCACCTCGGGGACTATAGTTGTGAGCATATACTATACTGTATTTCCACGCCGATTATTTTTTCAATATTTATATTGGATTTTTTCAATATTTATATTGGATTTATTTCAATATAAATATAAATATTGAAAAAAATAATCGGCGTGGAAATACATAGCATATGCTCACGACTATAGTCCCCGAGGGGGTAGTCAGAGGTATAGGACAGGGCGTGGAAAAGAATTTCTATAAATACAGCAAAGACTTGAATCATTGATAATACATCGATAAAAGTTTAATTTAATTATTATTGATATTTTCAATGATTGTGTTACTACAAAATCTTATCCTATTCTATTTTACTGTGCGTCAAAACAATTGTTATTGATTTTACATAAACGATGTTTGATCTAGTTATAATTTTTCTCAGTGAATAATTTTTTTTAGATATTCATAACCAGTGATCGGAACGATGGGATTTTAAATACCTAAACTTGCCGTGTGGGTATAACATAGAGTAAAGTTGTTAAAACCACAAAATGTATTGTGTAACGAAGTGCCCCTGTGGCGGGATGGCCAGAGGGCCTCGTTGTAAAAATATATAAATCCCTTTAGAAGAGTTGACCTATCTTTAGGTAGGATGTCTGTAGTTCTGAGGTTGCTAATAAAAAGATAGAATTATAAACAAACATACAAGTTTTATTACTGAATAACCTAATCTCGTTTACAGGTTGTTTCCCTAGCTAACTTAATTCCTATTCACTACCACTTTTTACTTACAACCCAAGCCGAGCTGAAAAGAGGGAATAAGGACCCGGCACGAGGGGGGACGTATCGTGAAGGGTTATTTCCTTCAGGAGAATTGGCTCAAACTGTAAGACCTGACAACACTACCCGAGGAACCTCGAGCCACGCCTGGTCAGATCTTCAGGAGCTACCTGCGTCCTGGTTGATCTAGGACACAGCTGCGTCCACGACCCCTCAGGTCGAGGTGTTCAAAAATGAGGGGAGGTTGGGGAGAGGAGGAGGGGAGGGACACCCGATAGTAGACCTCTGTGGTTGAGCTTCTGCCCAGTCGCCTAATACCTCAAGCCACCGTGCTTCCACTCTCGGACGCCAACTATCGAGTCCCGGCCTAATCAATCAATCAGTCTCGCGGCAACGGCCTCTTTACTATCGTTTCTAGCGCCAGCTGCTGAAGCAGCCTGGGTTGGCACCTGGTGGTGCCTCGTAGTTGTCCAGGTGTCTGCCGGCGCGGTCTAGCCCACCGAGTGGGACCCCGTTGGGGGAGGCCCGGTGAGCGAACTGCGGTCGGCAGTGTGGCCAATCAGGGGGGTTTTGTGCTGCGGAGTAGCCTACAGTCCGGCGGTTCACCCTCGGTCCGCCCCACGGTCCAAGGGGATCTACGGCCGTTAGCAGTTTCCGCAGCGGGGTGAGTCCTTAAAAGGGCTCAGGCATCAGGGGGTCAATTTCCGGGAGGGGATCGTCTGTGGAGAGCTCCATAGCGAGGGTGCAGCTGCCGAGGTCAGTTCGGCAGTGACGTCAGTCCGGGGGGTGCTGCGGAGAGCACACGAACCTGGCGGCATGCCAGGGTGTGTGCAGGCTCCAATGCGGTGGTATTTCTTGAGGTGCTGCCGGTGAGGTCAAGCCCACCGAGTGGGACCCCGTTGGGGGTGGTCCGGTGAGCGACCTACACGCCGGCAGTGTGGTTATCCGGGGTGCTTGAGGAGGGGCCCACGGTCCTGACGACTCGCTGAGGAGTCGAGGACGTGGGCGGGCTCCGAAGCGGTGTGTGGGCGCGACACAGATAATCGCGGGAGGCGGGTGCGCTGCTGGTCGCACCTACGCGAGGCCAGCTTATGTTGGTATTGTATTGCTTGATGTGTCGCTGTGTGTACATTGGATCGAAATAGTTATATCAATTTTAATGATCTGAAACAAAATTACGGTAATATAATTTTCGTTCCAATTTTACATAGGTGGTTCAGACCATCAAATTGGACAACTTATGAAAATTTGGAAAGCAAAAAAAATCCCGGGATTCGGAAAAAAAAATTATATTACCTTAATTTTGATTTAGATCATTAAAATTGATATAACTATTTCGATCCAATGTACACACAGCGACACATCAAGCTATACAAAACCAACATAAGCTGGCCTCGCGTAGGTGCGACCAGCAGCGCACCCGCCTCCCGCGACCATCTGTGTCGCGCCCACACACCGCTTCGGAGCCCGGATAACCGGATAACTACTTCGATACAATGTACTGCTGACTAATGCGACAGTTCCCGGTATCACGGGATTCAAATTTTGTGGTTTTTACGACTCCATGATAAACACCGGCGATGGCACCGTTCAGTTCAGTTGTTACTATATTTGTGTAGGCGAACCATCGAAATATTTTTAAAATGTGAAATGCGCAGGCGGACATTATCAAATTAAATAAGTAAGTAATTAATTCATGGTTTCTTGTTATTCAGTACAGTACATGAAAAAAATAAACGGCGTGGAAATACATAGCATATGCTCACGACTATAGTCCCGAGGGGGTAGTCATAGATATAGGACAGGGCGTGGAAAAGAATTTCTATAAATACAGCAAAGACTTGAATCATTGATAATCCATCGATAAAAGTTTAATTTAATTATTATTCATATTCACAAAGATTGTGTTACTACATAATCTTATCCTATTCTATTATATTGTGCGTCAAAATCATTGTTATTGATTTTACATAAACGATATTTGATCTCTCTCTGGGGGTAGGCCCCTCACACGGTGGACCGATGTCCTGGTGAAGGCGGCGGAAAAACGTTGGATGAGGGCGGCGCAGGAACGGTCGTTATGGCGATCCTCGGGGGAGGCCTATGTCCAGCAGTGGACGTCCATTGGCTGAGATGATGATGATGATGATGATGTTTTCTCTAGTTATAATTTTACTCTTTGAATAATTTTTTTTAGATATTCATATGTAACCAGTGATCGGAACGATGGGATTGTTAGGGTTGTTAAAACCACAAAATTTAGTGTTTTATTTTATTTGAATCCCGTGATCCCCGGAACTGTCGTATTAGTCAGCAGTACATTGGATCGAAGTAGTTATTATCAATTTAAATGATCTTAAACAAAATTACGGTAGTATTATTTTTTTCCGAATCCCGGGATTCCCGGGAACTGAACTGGACGGTGCCAAATTTTTATAAGTTGTCCAATTTGATGGTCTGAACCACCTATGAAAATTTGGGATGAAAAAAAAATCCCGGGATTCGGAAAAAAAATATATTACTGTAATTTTGTTTTAGATCATTAAAATTGATATAACTAATTCGATCCAATGTACTGCTGACTAATACGACAGTTCCCGGGATCACGGGATTCAAATTAAATAAAACAATAAATTTTGTGGTTTTAACAACTCTAACAATCCCATCGTTCCGATCACTGGTTATGGTTAAATATGAATATCTAAAAAAAATATTCAAAGAGTAAAAATTTTAACTAGAGAAAACATCATCATCATCATCATCATCATCATCATCATCATCATCATCATCATCATCTCAGCCGATGGACGTCCACTGCTGGACATAGGCATCCCCCGAGGATCGGGATCAGATCAGATTAATCTGCACTATAGAATAGAATAGAAAAACTTTATTTCGACCAACTGAGATCATAATTTTGTTAGTAACACACTTAGCCTACTGTTAGTTTATACACACAACACATTACTACATTATAACTGAACTATGAAATCCCTATGAAATCCAAACAATTCGACATATTGTAACCTTGAACTTATGCCTGCATAAAGAATGAAATTGGAGCCTATTAGCAGTTATGAACTGCAATTACAGTAATAAAAATCACTCTGAGGTCTACAAAAGTTAAAATAAGCGCCTAAAGCCGCTTACGGGAAGCATTGAGGAAGATACTACTTCTATAGGCTGCCCACGAGCAAGCGCCATGTTTATGATCTTTTTAGGTTATCCAAGCAAATATTTGTCAACAAATAACGTAAACAGAACTTAATTTTTAAGGATTGGGACGTTGTCTCCAAACCAGTGTATCATTAAATCGACCTCAAATGATTTTATTACATAAAAAGTTGAAAAGACTGTATTCTAATACACATAATTAATTGCTTATTTGGATTATATCAAGAGCGCATCAAAATTACTCCAATAAGTGATATTTACATTATCAGTAAACTAATATGCGTTTTTAATTGCATGTACTGTACTGAATAACAAGAAACCATGAATTAATTAATTACTTATTTAATTTGATGATGGCCGCCACCGCACTTCAATTTCACATTTTAATAAAAAGATTTCGATATTTTGATGGTTCGCCTACACAAATATAGGAACAACTGAACTGAACGGTGTGCTGTCAAAACAAGATTCATTCATTTCAATCGGTCATTCGTTCACGAATGTAGTGCTATATGAGTGCATCTTATTACTTAATCTTCCATTGCAGCTACTATGGCGCTCTTAAGCAGCTACTATTATAGCTCTTCTGAAGCTTAAGGCCGCATAAAATTGTGCCTATTTGGCTATAGTGCTGCTGCATAAGGCCTGCTGAGCACGCTCTATAGCTTACGCCTAGCAGCTTAAAGGAATAATTGCCTTGGCTCTAAAGCCTGTATGCAGCAATTTTGTGCCCGTTGGGTAGTTATCGCGGGGACGCCCGAACCCCCCCGCAATGGCCACCGGGTCCTCCCTTCCAGTCGCCAACTGGCACGGTGAAGCATTGCGGGATTTTTCGCAAGTTGTGTGGGGCAGCCTTTCACACGTGGCTAGCGCACTAATGGCTGTCGTCGCGAACATACACACAGACCCCAGCTCGCCTCTTGAACTTATGTTCCAACGAGTATCCTGGGTAGTTGAGGTACGCCGTATCAGACGGGGTTGCTATCTGCGTCTCCGTTAAAAAGAATAGGTGTGGCTTCTCGGTCTCGAGGTGGTGGTGGACCGGATCGAGATTTGAGTGCAGACCTCGTATGTTACTGAGGTGCACTTTGAGTGGGAGGAAGTGCAGCCGTTGTCTAACCATTTTCTTTTTTGTGACTTTGTTTTTCATAGTTTGTCGAGTGGTGGAGAGGTGGAAAAAAAGTCGAGATGCCACTCAGGTACCCTAGAAGACCTCATGAGCTCGACTGACTGGTGGGAAACTCATTTGGAGACTGCGGGGACGCCCGAACCCCCCCGCAATGGCCACCGGGTCCTCCCTTCCAGTCGCCAACTGGCACGGTGAAGCATTGCGGGATTTTTCGCAAGTTGTGTGGGGCAGCCTTTCACACGTGGCTAGCGCACTACTTGGGCCCCCTACTAACTGCGGTCGGCCAACGACTGTCACCGTGCTTCGGATCCCGCTACCCTCCAAAATGAGTTTCCCGGTACAGTGTTGCTCAGAGGTCAAGACCGGTTCTGAGTAGCGCAACTGACTTTTTCCCATTCCCCAATGGCGCTGGGACTCCTGCACACCGACGGAACGCAGCAAGCTGCTTGGCGCCGGACTCCGGCAGGAGGGTGGTCGCGAGCCAGGCGGCTCCTTGCGGAGCCTACCACCGCTGTGGGGGATCGTTCAGCCGACACCACGAACTTGTTGTAGTCTGTGGCGGCGTTGCCCAGGGTGGACCACTAGGAGGTAGATCTCCAACCACCCCAAAACTGTTAGTGTAACTAAAGTACACTTGGGGTTAATGCAGAAAAAAAAAAATTATGTATTCCGAAATTCATTTACCAGGGGTTCCCATCGTAGGCAAGCGAAAGCCTGCTTGTTTCTAGGGAAACCAGTTTCTAGTTGATTAAAGTTACTGTTTATAGGTGGTGTGTGATTGTAACCCAAGTGTGTAAAATTGTGATTTGGTGTGGATGTGGAAGTATGAAGAGTACCTAGTGAGCTCAATAAAGGTATGATGTATGTGAGAATAAAATTAATAAATTATGTATATAAGTATGTGTATATGATGTGAATAGAACTAATATATTATGTTTATATGAGTTATAAATATTAATATAATTAATAATATTAAAGGAAACAAAATTTTTAGGGTTACATGTTGATAGTCAAATGAAGTGGAAAAATCATACTGACTATATTTGTAAACGTCTTCTGCAAACCGCATATGCACTCTTTAAATTAAACAGAGTAGTAAATCATTCTGCTGTCATAACTGCGTACCACGGATGCGTAGCTTCGATCCTACGATACGGAATAATATTTTGGGGAAATTCAACGAATAGAGATCTTGTATTTAAAGCTCAAAAACGCTGTATCCGTGCAATCTTTAATTTAAAACAGACAGACTCATGTAGGCCTCATTTCGTACAGTCAAAACTTCTAACCTTACCGTGTACATACATTTATGAATGCGCCGTGTTTGCTAAAATGAACCTCAACCTATTTAACTTTCACTCTCGCCGGCGTCATCAGGATAAAATGTTGGTACAGCCATCAAAAACGGCTTTGCTACACAAAAGCTTATTTTGCAAGATACCTCATATTTATAATAACATTCCTAAAGCGATACGTTACATAGATAAGCTTAATTTGTTTAAAAATAAATTGCACGAATTTTTGGTCAACAAATGTTACTATAGCCTTGATGATTTTTTTGCTGACGATTCCATTGGTAAACTGTAGTGCTGTGCCATGTTTTGTTGCTAATTGTCTTTTTATTTTTTATTTTAAATGTATCCCTTGTAAATATCTTGTATGTGCCGATATTGTTTTTCATGCATGCTAGGAATAATTATTGTGCGCCCATGCGGCAGGACATAGCGAAACTGTAATGTAATTTACACCCTGTGTAACATCTGTAAATTTTACCTATGATTCACAATAAAATGATTATGATTATGATTATGATTATATTATATAATGATAATAATAAATATACGTTACGTAACTAAAATACATGATAATTATCAGCTCTCAAAACCAGGCCTTAGTGAGATAATCGGTAATGGTCTCTGTTTCCTCATAATTAAGCTTCATCAACCATTCGGAGATTATGTGCTTAGCTTTTCTGGACGTGCATAGTCTTATGTCACAGTGTTTCATTACGTAGTTATAGATATAGCCGTGAGCAATACGACCGAATAGCATGTATCTTCCTGTTCTTTCTGAATTTGCCAACTAAGTACACGTTAAGAACCAGAATCGCCAATAATAATATTACAGTTTATAGTTAGAGCAATACCTAGTATTCGGACCAACAGGATATGGATTTCAGTTGTGAGTATACTTCTCTATACAGGGTGTATAAGTGACAGCCTAGCAAATACTGAAACGGTGAACTCAGACCATCAAACTGAACAACTTTCACTATGGAGTCTACCTCAGGAGAAGCGAAAAAAAATCTGCTGTCCCATACATTTTAGTCGGGTAGGTGCAGCAGTTTTGTATGGGACGGCTGAATTTTTTTGCGTTTCCTGAGGTAGGCTCCATAGTGAAAGTTGTTCAGTTTGATGGTCTGAGTGCACCGTTTCAGTATTTGTTAGGCTGTCACTTACACCATAGAGTAAATAAATCTTACACTCTGTATTTATATTATCTAAACTATTATAAAACTGTAACAGAAGTGTGTCTGTACATTGATGATATTTACAAAAAAAGATTACGATATGCTTTTTAGACTTCCCTGATTCCAAATCACAAATTTTTGGACTTTTTGTCTGTCTGTTTGTTTGTTTGTTTGTTTGTTTGTTCGTTTGTTTGTTCGTTTGTTTGTTTGTTTGTTTGGGTGTTTGTTTGTTCGAGTATCGCGCAAAAACTACTAAACCGATTTTGATGAAACTTTTTTTGTTTGATAGGTTATCATCTGACTTAAAATCTGGTATATAATTTATGCAGACGAAGTCGCGGGTAAAAGCTCGTATTCATATATTAATGATTTTTTAAACGACAAGTTTTACGTAACATCATCATTGTCATAGGCCTTAACATCTGTTCCAGATGATTTAAGCAGTTTGGCGGTCAGTGTGACGTAACAAGTGACTAAATTATACTAGATTAGTATGAGATTAGCTCGAAAATTTACGTTTATAGTCTCCAATGTTGGTCGTATGTATACAGACTCTTCTTCTATCTAAGTATACCTACATGTAATAAAATTTTTGCGATGATGTACACTGAAGATATTTG
Organism: Agonopterix subpropinquella; assembly: GCA_922987775.1. Classification (NCBI taxonomy): domain Eukaryota; kingdom Metazoa; phylum Arthropoda; class Insecta; order Lepidoptera; family Depressariidae; genus Agonopterix; species Agonopterix subpropinquella. The sequence goes on from OV277693.1 coordinate 30,632,874, forward strand.
CGAAAGAATTAATTGGGGGGGGGGGGGGGGGGGGGGGGGGGTTCAGGATTCGTAATTTTTAGAATTTCTGTCTGTTTGTTTGTGCATACATCCTAAGCATACATCACATAAAAACTACTAAACCGTTTTGGATGGGGTGTTTACAGAAGCATAGGGCTTAGTTTGGATTAACATTTAGGCTTTATTTTATAGCATCAGTAGGTATTTAAAGTCAGCGGTCTGCGAGTACAAAGTCACGGGCTCCGCTAGTTATTAATACCTATGGATAAACTCGAAAACATGCTACTTTTTAATGTAATTACCTAGTAACACAACTAGCTATTTTATAACATCTAAATGGGTTGGCGATTCGACAAACTGTAAACATGATTACGAATTCGAGGCTCCAATTTAGTAGAGTACCAAGTAGACACCTCACAAATCACAATGGTGGACGTAATATGTTTGTTAATTGGACAGAGGCACGGCCACATAAATCTAGTGCGGCTAAAATTGGTCCGGAGGTAATCTAATGGACACTTCGTTAAATCTAATCCAATAGGTACCTACATCCTTTACAAACAGTAGGCTATTGTGTAAGTTTCAGATTATATTGAAACAAGATCGGTAACGTATTATAATATAACTGCACTAGCATGGGCGTAGCAATGATTTTTTCCCGGGGGGGCCAGGCCCAGCACTGGTAGTATGCCAACTCGCGATAGCCGTGATACGGCTTTATCACGTCTTTTATCTCGTTCTTTTGCGCGCGAACGAACGAGATAAAAGACGTGATAAAGCCGTATCACGGTTATCGCGGGTTGGCATGCTACCAGTGCAGGTTCGTTGCAATAAAATCTAAAATCTGGAGCGAGCGAAGCGAGCTCGAGTTTTTTACAACCTAAAATCTGGAACGAGCAAAGCAAGCTCGAGATTTTACTACACTATGAAAACTTATAGGATCCAAAACCTAGAGCAAGCGAAGCGAGCTCGAGATTTCACTGCTTTCTGGAGTGAGCCAAGCTATAGTAAGCTCGAGATTTTTGCAATGCATCTAGGTCCTTATGATACTATTGTAGCCAGGAGCGAGCGAAGCGAGCTCGAGATTTTACTGCAATTAATGAGATTATTGTCATAAGATTAAATCCTGGAGCGAGCGAAGCGAGCTCGAATTTTTTACGACCGAAAACCCGGAAGTAGCAAAGCAAGCTCGAGATTTTACTTCACTATGAAAACATATAGGATCCAAAACCTAGAGCGAGCGATGCGAGCCCGAGATTTCACTGAATTCGGGAGCGAGCGAAGCTAAGTGCTCGAGATTTTACTGCAATGTGTCCTTGTGATAAAATAGTAGCCAGGAGCGAGCGAAGCGAACTCGAGATTTTATTGCACTTTAGTGAGATAGTGTAATTTAAATGCTGGAGTGCGATTTTTGAATCTCATCCGTTAAACTCAGCAGTTGAAAATGTATGGAGGTACGCATCTTTCTACTGCTGCTTTGTCTTTCAAAAATCGCACCCCTGGAGCACAGATTATTTAATAGTTACTACCCTGGAGTATGTTTTTTGAATGTCAAATCAACAGTAGAAAGATGCGTATCTCCATAGTAATTTTGACATTTACAACTGCTAAGTTCAACGAATGAGTTTCAAAAATCGCACTCCTGGAGCGAGTAAAACGTGTTCAAGATTTAACTACACTATGAAAAGATGTATGATCCAAAACCTGGAGCGAGCGAAGCAAGCTCGAGATTTCACCGAATTCTGGACCGAGCGAAGTGAGCTCATGATTTTACTGCAATGTGTCTAGTCAGGAGAGAGCGCAGTGAGCTTGAGATTAAACAGCAATATAAATGAGATCAGTGCAGTACGTTCTAAAAAAGGAGCGAGCGAGCGAAGCGAGCTCGACCTTTTGCTTCGTTATAACTCGATTTTTCCAGCTCATGTCGAAATCGAGGCGATTCATGTATTTCTTTAAATTCATGATTCATGCAAATAGCAGAAACAAGCTTAATTTATGCTTATTTATGATTTCGCTACATAATAGCTTGATTGTAGAGCTCATCTTGAAATAGAGTACCTAGTTGAGTATATTTGTGTTTAAAATAAAACCGGAGCTAACGAATAGAGTTCTAAAATATAAACCTACCAAGATTATGACTCGATTGTAGCAAGAACTCAGTGTCAAAGCAAAAAATGCTATCAAAAATGCTAAGTGAGCGAAGCGAGCTCGAATTTTCGAAGTACCTACATTCTGACCACATTTACTTTTCAAGAAAGTAAACATAGGAAACGAAACACAAGAAAATAATATTGTTTATTTATTATTATACGCATATGCTCACGACTATATTCCCCGAGGGGGTAGCAAGAGATATTCTGAAACTTCAGAACATCCACGTTTCACTAGCAGTACTGAAACTCTGTCCAGTGTGACGGGGAGTGAGCCCGTCGCCACTTGTAATGGACAGGAGGTACAATACATGCCTCGAAATTGAAGCATGCAGGTTTCCTCACGATGTTTTCCTTCACCGAAAAGCCAGTGGTGTTACAAATCGTACATAAATTCCGAAAAACTCATTGGTACGAGTCGGCCTGGACGGGGATCGAACCATCGCCTCCTGCACGGCAGGCAAGGTTACTCGCCACTGGACCACCACGGCTTGACTTTATTATTATTATAGATATCTCTTATTTTTAGTAAGTGGTTCATTTGATTTCTTGGGTGGGCCAGAATGTTTCTAGGGTGGGCCGGGCCCATCCCCCCCCCCCCCCGCCCTTGCTATGCCTATGTGTACTAGGCAATTTTTAAGCAATGCAATGTTTTGTTTTTGTGATAATCATAATCCATTTGTCTGAAATTGTTTAACTAAATCGCTCTACCCTATTCAATCGGTATCAAATCGGGTACTTACAGATAAAACCCCAGATAAGTAGGTAATATAAATAAATTACAATATTGTTTTGTTAAAATCTATGAAGTTAGATAAGGAGGTACAACCTACCTATGCCACCTTCCTGGTACCTACCAGTAATGGTGAAAGAGTGTACCTATACACTGGGTACCTACCTACTTCCCTTTTTTTGCTGAACATTGTTAGTAAGAAGGTTTTAAATAAATGTTAATTAACACGCACACTGTATATAAATATTGACATAATTTGACTTCTAGAGCAGGCTAGGCCTCACTTCACCTCTTCAATAGAAACAGCTCTGCAGAATTCAGCGAAAACAAAATCCGTAGTAGAATTTTGCTGAAAATGAAAAACAACAATAGGTACCCGGACGTTCGATGCTTTAACTTCAGACTCTTTCAGTAACATACGTACTATATACCTCATTTTGGATTTGTCGTATTCCAATTCGTATTCATAAAAAATAGGACCACACTAAACTTGTCTACGTATTGTGCAATTAGGCGATAGTAGCAGAACTCTGATATCATTATGTGAATTAGTAATGATAATTGTACTAGAAATATCTATTTCTATGGAATTACATAGGTCGTAATAACATAGAGTGTTAATTAGTTTAACTATGTAAAATCCAAGCCTCAAACATTGTAATTCCAATGTCAGTCTACACTAATATTATAAAGAAGTAATATGTAGTAATATGTATTTTTGTATTTTTGTGTGTGTGTATGTTTGTAATGAATAAATTCAAAAAATACTGAGCCGATTTCAAAAATTCTTTCACCATTAGAAAGCTGTATTCACCCTGAGTAACATATAGGCTACATTTATTGCTAGAAAAGATTAGATGCCCACCCGTGCGAAGCCGGGACGGGCCGCTAGTTTTGTTATAGGGTTAGGTTGCCAGTCATATTTCGTCTCGTATTTATAATCAGTGACATCTAGCACATCAATCCTGGTTGACGAAACTAAGATTATTCATTTTTATTAGATTTTCAGTTTTGTTGACTATCTTATGAAAAAATGCAATTGTCGCTTTAGTTGTGGTTTATTGCTAATAATTTTTTTATTAATTGTAAGTGTGCTAACCAAAGTAGTTTTTAAATGATTTGAAAAAAATTACCACGTAGAGTTTTTTTTAATGATCGGTAGAGTTAAAATAGTTTTACAAAAAAAAAAATATGTGTGACTAGTTTAAATCAAGATTTGTTTATGATTGCCTTTCCACTTATTGTTTAAACTTATTGTGATGAAAGACTGTATACTTGGGATTCATTCAAAATCAAAATAAAACTGATTGAGGCACTAACTTGTATGTTATGGACATCTAACCGCCCCAATTCGGTTAATAAACAAAAAAACGAACTTCTGATAATAACTTAAAAACTATGAAACTTGTCATAATACTATATGTGGCTTAAAATGATCATAAAGGTCAATCAGCTCAGAAAATATCTACATCGTTACACCAAACACCCTGTATATGTTAAGGCTAAAAGTCGAATTGCGGTTATACCTAGTTTTAGCCAGCTATAATTAAAACCTAACCTACCGGCTGGACAGTCATAACTACATTTAGCCAATAGGTACACTATTTTTCACGACTGAAAAACATTGTAAAAAGAAGTCGGATCTCACCGGGGAGACATTATCGAGCGGAGGGCGGTAAAATGTGGTTAATCCAAGGTTTGGCAACCGGATACGTATGTTTACGTGTGAACCAAGATTGCGGTCCTACATGGGTCCTACGCTACGTGATGAAGATATCGACCTATATCATCTGTCAGACATCTGACGGTTGGTAGAAAATAACACTTTTTGATGTGACAGCTTTTGCCTGTAGCTTTGCCCAAGATTTCTTGATGTTATTCGGGATTGAAAGTTTCCTATTGTATGTCTTCATGCCATCTGCGTAAGGGTGGACCAAATAAACTAACAAACTTTTTTGGGACCAGATGATCTGTATACCTATACAAGAAGCATAATGTCAGGCATGTTGTTGAAGAGTTTCTGAGGGAATTTGGATGATGAATCCGTAATGTAGGAGGAATCAGGAATTAATAATGTGTTGTAATGCTATTTTTATTTTAGCTGAATAAAATATTCTCCATGAACGTAGGTTCAACTATGGATACTACAAGATAGGTAAGTATAGTATTAATGTGCTAGAATCTGAACATTTAGGAACACAAATATTGTTCTAAACAGCGCTTCTATTGATGTCGTATTAGATTTATTAGATTTGATGGCGGTTCGGAGGAAAGAGGGAAAATGCTCTTCATGCAAGAATGGGAATATCTTTTGCCCGATTACCTATATAATAGGTACCTGGCACAAAACATGTAAATAGGTATATGACTAGCCAGCTGTTACTAATTAGTTACAAGCTCCACGCTGCAATGTTCTTAGTTCTTACGGGTTTCGTGCAATGTTCTGATGATTCTGTTTCTGATAACATGGTCACAGGCAGGACTTAGGTCCATACTTTTCTCTAGTTTTATCATATCGGGTATAGGGTTTTTAGACACATCAACTGTTTTTTTCAAGGCATAACAGCTTATTTATTGATATGTCAGAATTATAAATTTAAAACGGCGATTTCGTAACGATTAGGTTGTTGTTTTGTTAAGCGAGAGAAGAGCGAGAGCGATTTGCGGGAAAATACAAACCTTCCTACCTACTTTAATAAAAAAAAAACAATTTTTGGCATTCCATAGGATTTGACAAATTTACAATTACCAACATAAGTTTCCTCGGCGATTCCATTGGTACCAAAGGAACTTACATTTTATTTTATTTTACCAAAAAATTGCTTTGATTATGCGTTTTGAAGAATTTCGTTTTCCCAATAAGATTTTGTTTACATTTTAAGTTAGTCCTAAAGGGATTATTGATAATATATATATAATCGGAATTCCGCGCTGGACTTAAGTGGCTCCCGGTCAAACGTTGAAGGGATGCTCATATCCTTTCCCTTCTCTATTCCATTCTCTTTCTTCCTTTGACACCTCATTACCTTAAGGAACGCTTTGTTTTCTGTTCCACTACCACTGGCCGTCACCTGCGCTCCTCTGAAAATCTATCCCTCCTTATGCCCATCCACTCCACTAACTTCTACACCAATTCCTTTTCTTTATAGGTGAACTTGTTGCCAGAGTCGATCAGACGTGCTCCTTGACTGTTTTTAAAGTAAGGCCAATTTAATAGGCCACATTTGACATTTGTGCGAGTGCGATTTTTGAAAATCATACGAGCGACTTGGCAGTAGAAAATGTCAAAATGACTATGGAGATTATGCATCTTTCTACTGCCAAGTCGCTCGTATGACTTTCAAAAATCGCACTTCAGTTTCAGCTTCATAGTGAGGTGACCTGCTTAAAAAGTGAGTGATTCGATTCAGACTTCAATTTCTTCAATTCAGTTATTATGAAAAGGTACTTATAGGTACTGTAATATTATTTTAAAAATCATCAGTCGAATCCCTGGCCCATTATTATTTTATCCACTTAAGCGTCCCATGGGACTATAGTCCCGAAAATGACACTAGCCGTTTACGTCCATGGGACTATAGTCCCATAAAAACAGCGATGTTTATTTTTCGTTCTAATTCTGAACGCTGCTATAAATAGTTCTGCTACTCGATGCTAGGTGGTGCTAATATCCTTACACTATCCATAGACAACTTTTGTTTTCTACAGGAAAGTACAAAAATATTTAAAAATAAAGTCAAAGTTCATTTCTGCGTAAAATTTTTTTTTGTTCAGTCATTTGGCAAGTTCAGTGATATATTTTGACTATAATTGAGCATATTTTTGAACAACAACTGTGCAAATAGGATGAATAGTTCATTGTTATCACGATATTGAGACTTGTACAAGAAAATAATGCGAAATATGTTATAGATTACCGATAAACAGGCTACGCTATTTCACAGTTTCGTATTTAGGACTCCAGTCAAAATTGACTAACTTTAAGCCTTATTTTCAAGGCTTTACACTTTATTTTAATTCTGTAGTTATCAAGCTTTCCGTCAGTATTTTTTATTTTGTTATAGCGGTAGTATTTTTTGAGATGTAACAGGTTTTGTCGCGAAGTTCGCTCCCCGTTGACGTACGCGTCGCGCGATCGGCGCTTGGGACGCTACGGACATAATCACTGCGCGGTGCCGGACGCTTGAGTGGTTATATCGTAAACAAATCGTTTAAAGATCAAAATAAGATACCTACTTACATACCTAATTTATCGAACATTTTTGTTTTTTAACCGATTGCTTCCAAAATCGATATATAGGGGTTCCTGAGATCTCTTAACACGAATCCGATGTCAGATTTGAGAAAAGTGGCCGCCCTCTTGAACTTTTTTGTTTTTCAACCGACTGCGTCCAAAATGGATATCTAGGGGTTTCTGCGATCTCTTAACATGAATCTGATTTCAGATTTGAGAAAATTGGCCACTATCTTGAAACTTTTTAGTTTCTGGGCCGATTATTACCAAAATCGATATCTGAGAGTCCGCGGTCCTTAAGATTTCTGAAGCAATCTGTCCAAGAACTGAATAGTTCAAGATGGCGGCCACTTTTCTCAAATTTGACATCGGATCCGTGTTTAGAGTCCACGCGGACCCTCAAGGCAGGCATTAGTTTATTTTATAAGGATTTATTAGTTTTTATCATTTTTATATAAAAAAAACATTGTGCTTGCAACACCTCCTACTAAACAACATTGAGGCTGAGATTCTCAGAGACGATTTTTTAAGTCATAGTTCGAACTAAGTAGGGTCAAACAAAATGTATGGATTTTGACATACGGGAGTCCGAACTAAGACTTAAAAAACGTCTCTGAATCTCAGGCCTCAGCCTGACAGTCATGTTGGGGTTGCTGCTTTTTTATAATTTATTAATAATAAATGATTAAATAACTCGTTAAATAAAAATAAATGATACTATCTGAGTCGTTTTTATAAAATCTCATAATTCATGACACATTTGACTTCAGTCAAAACTTCTATACATTTTAAGGTATTTTTTCAAGGGAGAACGGCCGCGGCGGTTGTCCTTTAAAATTTACTGAACCCTATATCATCCCACCGCACGGGCACACTCACCCTACATACTATCAAAACAAGATTATTAAAATGTATCCATAAGCATGTTAGCGCTTTCATTCATTGCTGAAATGATAACAAATCATTTTTGCCTCAAAACATAAAATGCGAATAACTTTAAATTGTAACTATCAAAATAATGAAATTAGTTTCAATCTAATTACTTTGTTATAAATCAGTTGGGGTGTATGAGGTTTTGCGCTAATTCATTAACACCTTTTCATAATAACTGAATACAATTCACATTTATGATTGAAGTCTGAATCGAATCAGTCTTCTTAAGCAGGGCACCTCACTATGAAGCTCAAACTGACAAATGTCAAATGTGGCCTATTAAATTGGCCCTACTTTAAGTCGAAAGTCAAAGATCATTTCCTTGACCTCTGATTTATTTTCAACTTCATGTTTATTTCGTTTTTCTCCTCCTACTGTTGTTTCCGTGTTGTATGTAGTACTCACTTATATGTATGTATATAGTTGAAGAAATATGTATGTATGTATGTATGTATGTATGTATGTATGTATGTATGTATGTATGTATGTATGTATGTATGTATATATTTTAGATTATTTTATTTTTAAGTATATTTATACTTTCATTGTCCTTCTGGATTTCTTTCTTCTCTTGATCTACACCGCCTACCTATTTTGGTTTTTGTAATTCCTCTACCCTAAGGTTGTGTGGAAGCAATCACTTTTTAGCGATAAGACCGCCTTATTTGTACGTAATTGTAATTGTTTATCTTTATTCAAATGTATATTCTGTTTTGGTGTGCAATAAAGTATAATTGAATTGAATTGATTATTGATAGCAATTAATAGTTTTGACTTTAAATTATTAAGTGACCAGACAGGGTATCCTAATAAGGTGGCTACCACTATTTCAATTTATTCAAAGGGTGGCCATTTTAAAGAAGTTTGGCGGACGGCTATGTAATTTGAGACCCAGACTTAGAGGTCCCGTACATGAATGAAACTTAGTAATACGTGTAGAGTGAAACAAAACTAATAAAAAAGTAAATTAGTTGTAACCTGCAGAAGTTGGGGGAACGGTATTTCTCCTTATGTTATGATACCTTTAGTATCAAGTGTGTGAAACTCATAATCTTATTTATTCGATAGTCCACCCAATCTTCTACGCATTTATTGTGTTTATTTTAATGAAATTTCAAGATAACCGTACAATATTATGATAATGGAAGAAAACGAAATCACACTATCAGTTCAACCAAGCCAAATACATTCTGTAACTACAAAAAAATACCTCAGTGATAATATTTTTTGATGATTTGTCTATTTTATCTGCTTTTGAATCCGGACTTCTGGAGATGCGGAAGTTTTTTTAAAGAATGCCTTAATTTTTTCCATATTTTTTTTGTTTTGTGTTTCTGTCTATTATAACCGCACCGTCCTGAATGGGTTTTAGATAATTCGTAAAAAATGGTTGGGTCCAAATTTGCCACTCTTCTTTAACACTTATGTAATGCTGGGGACTGGGGGTCGTGAGGTAGCCATTTCTAAATACAAAACCTCAACTGAAAAAAAAAACAAGTTTAATATTTATTATCTGTTAGCAGCGCTCGCTGCCTGGTGGCGACAGTCATTATATCTGTTAGCACGAACGACGCCGGCGCGACGCGACGCCTATAAAACGCCCTGGGAATACCCAAGTTTCATAACATTTTAGTAGATCACAGCACGCACTATAATAATCGAATTCAATAGACAGGTACGTAGGTACCTACCTAAATAATATCTTCAAACCGGGACTAGGTAGGCAGGTACCATTGTTATAATTCGATCCACTGATATTATTTCAATGACGTAGCTCGTAGGGGTCGCTCACTAATCGTTCCGATCGAATGTGTAATACCTAATTTATATCTTTGTTCACTGAGTTATTATGTACAAATAATTAACGTACTATACTAGATTTGACAAGAATTTGCTCTTTATTACGCTGTCCGGTTCAAATAATTTATCTTTACAGCTAAATCCCCGGCATATTTAGCGTTTTTTTTGGCCCGATCTCAAAACAACCCACTGAAGTTTCATCGCAATAATCAGTCAAACGGTGTCGAAGTCAAGAGAAACACAGATTAAGAAATCTCAGATAGGAACACCTACTAGCATCCATTTTTATATACCTAAGTTTCGATTTTAAAACATTTATCGGAATGCAATTTTATTTTGAGCTTCTGCGTTGAGCTTAGAATGAATCAGCCCTTTTCAAGGCGACTAAGAGGTTTCTTATGCAGTGTTTTTGTGTGAGAATAGCTAGCTATCATCACCAATGCTTTCAAATTCAGACAGCACCATAGATTTATATATTACTGACAGCACCAACATTTTAGTTATTTCGAACAATAGGTACTTATTTCCTGTTTATCAAAAAATCGTTTATTATTTAAAATGTCAAACATTCAACACAATGTCCTATACCTTATCGGTAGCGGAAGCGTATTTAAATGAGAAACATATGGGTTTATGCAAAATTAACAAACATCAAACTAATATGTATCACGGAGAAAGTTTTATATATACTTGTCACCAATGATCTTCTGCTTCATTTCGATATTGACGTGATCATGGTCAAGATACCAAACATGTTTACCTTTACGGTTAGTCATCCCTTTAATAATGATAATGACATAATATTAACTTAAGTGCAAGTGACTGTGATTACAACTGTGCGTTAACTGAACTAATTCAATATTAACAAACATTGTGTTCGGGTTATAATGTAAGTTAATTTAATGTATTGTTCTAGGTCACTATTATTGCCTCTCTAGCGATGGACACGCATGGAGGCTTCCACTACAACATGCCAAGTAACCAGTTGGAGCTACCCGTCCCCCAACAAGGCTTCTACCCCAACGCGTACAGTCACGTACAATACCGCGCCGGTTATCCCGAACCAAACACCTTATCTTACTCTGTATCTAGTGAAGATTATAATTATTTGAAACAGTATAAATACGGGCAACAATCACAGTACTACAATACGGGACACGGCGGCTTTACTCCGCTAGTAAGCCACCACAATCACCAAAACGTCAATTACAACGGCAACCATTATAGCTACGGAGTTAGTGATTCAGGCCACAATAATGGAATTAGGGAAAATTCGATTCCAGTTTCGAACGTTATACGACCGAACGATATCATCAGTTCAAACAATGGTTATAATTCCGGTTACGTGAACGCTCCTTCCGTACAGCCAGCTATCACTAAGCATATTTACTTCCATGTACCGCCTCCTGACGTGGAGGAGAAGCCTAAACAGGTCTATCCGACGAAAGCACCGAAGAAGGTCTACAATATCGTGTTTATAAAGGTGCCTTCGCAGGAGTCGAGGAATGTGGCTAAATTGCAGCAGTTGCTGAGGCAGCAGGCGGCTGTAGAAGACAAGACGCTGATCTACGTGCTGGTGAAGAAGCCCGAGGTGCAACCAACACAACCACGAGCACCGGTCAGCTCACAGCATGAAGTGTTCTATGTGAAGTACAAGGGTGACGCCGGCAACGCTGTCAGTCAAATAAATGATAACCTGGAGCAGGTAAACCCTGCTCAGAGCTCAGCCACGACTCCTGCGCTACAGCCTGGACTTCTTAACGGCAAACTATAAATAGCTTTAATCCTATTTGTTACTTTAGCGAGTGATTAATTATTAGTGATGCTTCAGAAAGTGCGTGACGCACGCACCGAACCATTCCTGGCGTTTTATCGAGCTTAGAAATCAACAATAGCTGGGCCATTGTGGTGAGGTGACCCACTTGAATTGGAAGCTAAGGCATAACTTAATGTTTTTAGCAATGAGTTTCTTGTAAATGAGCAGTAAATGAAACATGAATGTTAATCGCTCGCTAACAAATGTTATTTAGTTGAATAGACAAAATGCTCAGTTTTAATTTATATTGTTGTTGTTGTCATAGTTCGTGTGATAGTTTTAAGCTTTTTAGCACCTATGGTAATACATGTTAAACATTTTATGTTAGCAATTTGCATTCATTGCCCGCCGCCATGCGAAGTGATATATTTGTATATAAACTATAAAGTAACATTTAATTCAGTCTGTTTTTCAGACTACAATTATTTAAAATAAATTATTTGGAAATAGTTACCTGTTCCTCTTCTATCTTCAACACCTACAGGATGTAACAAAACACCCTAGTAATATTTAAAGGGGGGGTTTAGAATAAGAGAGAGAGACGAAGTAGAAATAAACCGGTCAAGTGCGAGTCGGGCTACTCGCGCACCGAGGGTTCCGTCCCACGCCACCACAGAACACAACATTATTAACTTTGAAAAAAAAACTTTTTTTGTCCGGGACCTTTAGCGCAAGACCAACTCACACTTGGCCAGTTTTTAGTATTTGTTGTTATTCTGTAGAGTTTGCTCTATAATCACACTAAGTTTGACGCTTGTATGTATTACCGTTTTTACGATAGAGCGTGAAGAAAAAATGTTGATAAAAACTAGTTTCTTGTTGAGAACCCCCCTTAAATTTTAACTTTTTGACATTTTTATTATTTTTTAATAAATCCGCCGTAATAACGCATAATCTGAAAAAATTTCAACTACGTAGCTATTACGGTTCAAAAGTTACTGCCCTAAATAGGTAGGACAGACGGACAGACAGACGGACGGACGGACGGACGGACGGACGGACAGATGGACGGACGGACAACGTAGGCTTAGTAATAGGGTCCCGTTTTCACCCTTTGGGTACGGAACCCTAAAAAATTGAGAAGAATTAGTACTTATTCCCATACATTTGAGTCGAATAGGGTACTGCAGTTTTGTATGAAACAGAAATGGTTTTTCGACATTTCGAAGTAAGCACCATAGTAAAAGTTTGATGGTCTAAATCTAAACAACCCGTTTAAGTAATTACTAGGATGTTTTGAAACAGCCTGTACACATATCTAATGCCGAAATTAAATAATAACTTTATTATGCCATAATTGCCTATTGATATTTGATATTCAAATCTGTCGGTCTATTTGAATACCAAATGTAGGTAGGTACCTAATTTATTTATTTTGCATTTACTAAAATTTTATGTTCTGATGGGCTAGAAGGTACTTTCATTAAAATAATTACACAACGTGTTTGTTACGTAATTTGTGAAATCTGAATATGTTAGGAAATTAATGGAAATAACCGCTTTTACCCATGACCGCGATAACCGGCATTTCGATGTCAAATACCTTATACATTCCTTATTTAAATTAATTCATTAATACCTATTAATACCTATTCACGGGAAAATTATATTACCTATTATTGGCTTGTGATCTAAGAATATCCGAATAAGATCACTCATATTTTTACACAAACTTACAGTCCGTGAGCTCTTAGACTAGGATTCAACTGTCGGTCGGGTAAAATTGTTTATATTTGTATAATTTACTTCTGGAGAGTTTAATTGTTACCGATTTCAAAAAGATTTTTCACTGACACTTTCCGCGATCGAGAAGGTTATATACTAGCCGCATTCTTATCTATTAAGTATACGAATATAACCGATGTTATCCGGCAGCTGAATCCTATTCTAAGTGCTCACGGACTGTACCTACCATGTAAAAATCATCACGGCCAGTCATTTTACGGAGTTTTGTTAGGCGGGGTAGGGAGTAATTATTAATTGGATTTTTAAACTGTAACTGGCACCATTTAGTGACAAAAATACTATCCTAAACCATATTTAAAAAAAAATTGCTACGCAACATAGAAATCAAAATTGTGTGTCCCAGAAGGCTTTTAAATTAATAATATTAATACCAATGCACACATTTTAATTAGATTTAACAATATACATTACTTTTGATCAATAAAATAGGCATTAAAATTTAAAAAATGAGGTATTTATTAGAAAATACGAATGTATTTTTCAAAACCTTCTAAGTAGGCAAAAATATTTATAGCATGTTTGAAGTATGTATGATGGTAAAGCCAAAATATGTGCAAAAAAAAAATTTATCATCAGGTTTTTTAAAACGAGATAATATCTATATTTTAAAATTGGAACTGTTGCTGACGTAATTTTTTTTTAATTATGGCACATTCCTAAGCTCAAATTGGCTCTTCAATATTATAGCGAAAAAAAAAAATGCAATTAGTAATTAGTCCCGGCTCAAACCGTAAAATGACTGGGCTAATATGGGTGGACTCGAGGCGAACACAATAGACCAGCGTTTCCCATTAGCCGGGTCGCGACCCGGTACTGGACCATCAGCATAAAATACAGGATCGCAACATTCCCGTCGTGTTTAAAAAAATAAGCAGCAGCTCCATACTTCGCATTAAAATTTAGTGACTAAATAGGCGATACCAAAATGATTAGTAATTAATAAAACATTTTTACTAATGTGTATTATTTTACCTAATGAAACCAGCTTGGGTTTAAAAGTATTAAGTGGGTCACGAAGGGGCAGTGTGAAAATTACCGGGCCATGGCAGAACAATTTTTGGGAAACAATGCAATAGACCATCAATGGTCGCAGTGTTAGGTACATACGAACCTAAGGCTGCCTGATGCATATGATGCGAGCTGGCTGGGCGAGCTGTGTAGCTGTGTAAATATTAACCAATCAGGAGCTTGGTCGATCTCGGTCGGATATCTGATTGGTTAATATTTACACAGCTACACAGCTCGCACAGCCAGTTAACGTCAATGGACAGACAGCCTTACTGGCAATGGCCCGTCATCATCAGTCATAATTTTTTGTGATCAGAGGTAAATTATTACGATAAATTAATGTGTTATCAATTTTCTTTAACGATTAATGGAAAAATAGTCACTGTGACAGTGCCGGATTTATATTTTTTATGAGTGTAGGCCACTTTATTTTCGCCGCCCCATGTACCTTTCTAAAATATTAATTTTCCGCCGCCCCCAGTAAGGAATGCACTAAAATTATATAAACGAATGAATTATCCATTAAGAAAGAGCGTAAAATGAAACAAGAATAAAAAAAATTTACGGGACATTTTAATAGCAAAATCATCTATAATTATCATCATTTTCTTGAGACAATGAAAACCTTTGATAATTTTTCACGCGTTTTAAAGGAAAAACTCCTTCCGTCCGACAGACGGACGGACGGACGGACGGACGGACGGACGGACGGACGGACGGACGGACGGACAACGTAGGCTTAGTAATAGGGTCCCGTTTTCACCCTTTGGGTACGGAACCCTAAAAACCATCAGAAAACCATCTGAAATCGAGTGTGCGTCCTCTGAAATCTGCCGCCGCTATTAACAAATCCAGGACTGCTGTGATCACTAAAACCATCCATAAAGACTATCAATAAATCATAAATTCGCGCATCAAACCAGCGAGAGGCACATCGAGGTATCGAAAGGAAATCCCATAATCCCCAGGGAAACATTTAGATACCCTATTATCACTTTTTGTTTAGGTACCGCTTAGACCAGATCAGGATCCGAGCCACTTCAAAAGATAATTTAATTCTATAAAAGCCGAGAGGGCAGAATTGATATTGTAACTACAGTTCTCAAACTTTGGTACGCGTACCAATATTAGGTAAAACATTAAGATTTTTGAAGTTCTTTCCCCTTCGGCAGTTGATAAATCAAAAAGATACTTTAAGACGACATAATTGCTATTGAAGGTTAACAAAGATGATGAGCTTCTCAAAAATATCAAACTACAGCTATTGAAGTTCTCTAATTTGTTGTAGGTACTAAGGGGATATTATACCAATTAGGGCAAGTATCCATAATATGTCGTCTAGAAAATAAGATCCTGGGGCTCAATCGCGCTAAATAAATCTCCACTCAAAAGTCATTGGACCGTATGCGAACCACAAGATTTTCATATTCGGTATCGCGGTAATCATTTGACATCTCATGCCATCCGTTTGAAAGATCGCTCAGACGGTACAGAATGTCAGACTCATTGTAAATAACTAAGTCAAGTTTAACGTGATACGGAATTCAGCGCAGTTGAATAGTAACTGGCTTGCAATTAAATTAGCACTAAAATTGAATAAGGATTGAACTTCAATGTTTTAAATTAGCGCGATAGGTCTCCAGTTAAATCAAGGCCTATCACGATTGACTTGACCGGACTACCACACTTCACAACTGTACCTGTATGGATACATAAACTACCGTTTTGCGGTAAGCCACCTGTATTCCCCAATATAAATAACAGGTAATGTTGCGGAAGTTATCATCAATTCGCCTTTCCATCTATAAAAGATTATTTTAAGCAGCGTTATGGCGACACTACGCATGAGACTATAAAGCCCGATACGAAAGTAAGAGGATGTACGGCATATTATTACGTCCAATTCGCAAATTGTCCAAATCTATAAGTCCTTCAGTTCAAATAAGGCGAATTCTGAGAGAACGTTATTGACTTGTTTTATATATCTGTCCCTTGTTATGGCAATACATATACAACATTAGTAATCTGTAAAACAAACACGGAAAAGTTTGTTTTGGAACAAACAATGTTTTCACACGGTATACGCCGAGTAGCTCGGGCACTCTGCCATGTAGAGATAAGCAACAGTGGGTGTTGAAAACAGCGCTTTTAGACAAGTTGGGGCCAGTCAGGTGTTCTCAAACTTTGTGCAGTTCTGGTCTGGTACGTACCTGAATTATATTCGATCACAAACTTTATTTGTGAAGTCATAACTTCATAAAAGTGGTACTTAAGAAAAAAGGTTGACTAACACCTTTTAAAGACACTGAAACATCGTCTTATCTTCGGTCCATTTTACTACTAGGTACTTTAAAGTAGGGTTGGCAATTTAAAAAAAATTTTTTGATTAGAAATTAACGCGAAACCTTAAAATCTTTACGAAAATAGTCTACTCAACCAACGATGGTAGCGTTTCGTGCGTCCAAGATAAAAAGAAATACGTCAACTGAAAACTAAATGCTAACTAAGCTTTTCGTGTTTTCGTAGTACATCATCATCTCAGCCGATGGACGTCCACTGCTGGACATAGGCCTCCCCCAAGGATCGCCATAACGACCGGTCCTGCGCTGCCCTCATCCAACGTTTTCCCGCCGCCTTCACCAGGTCGTCGGTCCACCGTGTGAGGGGCCTACCCACGCTGCGCTTTCCGGAATTTTCATGAAGAATTTCATGTCATTGCCATCCCTACAGAAGTCAAAGGATTTATAGAGATGTACCTAACAGGAATCGATTAGTAATTTTACAACGTCTCGAGCTCTTGCGGCCCGTTTGATCGTTCCATTTTATGTTTGATCTACAGCGGATCAGTTTATTACTGTTTGAAATATGTTTTTGCTGTTAGTTTAGTTTTAAGAGGCGATTTTGTCGCTTCTATTTTATTACAACATTTTAAAAGAAAGATAGCTCGTTAAGTTTCTGACTACTCTGAGTTCTTATCGTCGTGATAAGTTGAAGAAGAGCGTCGCGTCGGTAGCGCTTTGTGGAGATGTATGGACACTTAATCTTTACGGACCGGGTTCGATGTTCCGCACGTACGACATGCCATGTATCAATGAAAGAATTTTGGCGAATATGGACCCAGCCGTTTTTACGAAAACTAAAAGCTCTTCAGGACGGCGGTCATAATTATTATAAATAGAAAAAATTAAGGCGTTTTTTAAAAAAACTTCCTCATCTCTAGAAGTCCAGGTTAAAAAGTAGAAATTACTAGTAAAATAGACGAATCATCATGACAGCTATTTTCATCTAATATTATCACTGAGGTAGTTTTTGGACGTTACGGAACGTATTTGGCTTTATTGAACTGATAGTGCGTGTGATTTCGTTTGATTCCATTATCATAATATTGTACGGTTATCGTGAATTTTCATTAGAACAAACACAATGAATGCTTGAAGATTGAGTGGGCTATCTAATAAGAAAGATTATGAGTTTCACACACTTGCTACAAAAGGTATCATAAGGAGAAATACCTTTCCCCCAACTTCTACAGGTTACACCCAATTTACTTTTTTGTTAGTTTTGTTTCACTCTACACGTATTACTAAGTTTCATTCATGTATGGGACCTCTAAGTCTGGGTCTCAAATTATATGGCCTTCCGCCACACTTCTTTCTAACTTATTTACATAATAGGTACCTTCTTTTCTAAATCGGGGAAGGAAAACATCGTAAAGAAACCTGCATACGCTGAAGAAGAAATTCCGATGCGCACGTGAAGTCTATCAATCCGCATTGGGCACGCGTGGGTGGACTAACGCAATGATAGGGCCTGTGCCCTGCAGTACGACGTATATAGGCTGATGATGATAAAGAAACATTCCTTTATCTTTATCTATTACCTACTTGGTATAACGTGGTATGGTTACTAAGTCTGTGGACTCTATTCAATTTTATTCATGGCACATAAATTGAGTACAATGGTGATTACTGATTAGGGTGATTGAATTAATCAAGAGAACTTGGGAATTAAGGCTTGATACGTACCATAATAAACAATAAAGGAATTAAAATGTTTTTGAATCTGAAAGTTCTTTTTAGCTTTGAAAGTTATTTGTAAGTAGGGATGGTGACTTCTCGCAACAGAATTATAATTACGCTACGAATGTAGAAATAGATAAATTCGTAGTACAGTTATTTTTTATGGTACTCAAAATACAACAAAATATGACTTTTTCAATGCAATGTTACCTGAATACCTACCTAGTTACTGTGTAAAAGTAGCCAGCTTATTAAAAAGGACCCTGATATGTCAATATAGAATTTTCGTGTGATCAGTCGCAGATCGCCAACCCTAATTTATATACCTATAAGTACATTTATTAGAAGCTCGGATAAAAGACAAATACGACCGAGCTTCGGGATATAAAGTTGTTAACAATTTAATGTAATTTCAAAGATACATCCCGGTAGAGAGAGATACGCAAACTTTTAAATGAGTGTGTTTTAGCAAGTTAAAGATCCATGATAACGGTATAATAAGTTTGTAGAGTAATTTTTAGGGTAAATTCACATTAGAAGAGCAGCGAAGAGCATCGGCGTGCAAATAAATTTGACCTTTTTCCGCTGTGCGCCGATGCTCTTCTAATGTGAAATGACCCTAAGGTTCCAGGCGCACTACCTGTTTTGGCTTTCAACCTTTTTCGGTTACTTTGTAAGCAATTATTAATATCCTAGAGACTAGAATCATCCGCCACCTTTTGTAGCCTTCTTCCTTCTTGTTGTTTTTTGCTTATTTAGGTGTGCAAATAAATAATATTTATGTTAGGTATATTCTAACGCCCTAGGCAAGGTTAATGTCGATTGACACTATGCTATGCTTAAGTAGTACCTGTACTTTACGTATTTTAATATAATGCATACGAGTTGGTTTGAAAACATGGTTAAGACGAAGATCGTGTTAAATGCCCATGTTACCCACTCCTGTAAAGATCGGAGACGGCGCTCGAAGTTGTTGACGATCATGTTTACCTGGTACAAATTATCCAGTTAGCTAGGTCCAACTTCGAGAAAGAGGTCAACCGTCGAATCGAACTCGGCTGGTAAGCGTTAGGGAAGCTACGTAGTAGGTCCATAATACCGCAGCGTCTCAAGACTTAAAGTCTATGACCAGTGTGTGTTGCCAGCGATGACACACGGAAGCGGAACAAAGACGTAGTCGGTCACTCAAGGCCGCATAAAAAGGCTGAATGTCACCCAAAGGGCAAATGCTCGGAGTTTCTCTGCGAGATCGAATAAGAATTGAAGAGATTCGAAAATAACCAGAGTAGCACAAAGAATTGCAAAACTAAAGTGGCCACACAGACCCACAGTATTTGCACACCCTGTATCAACGATACCATAAAATTTTTCTTTTTTTTTCTTTTAAGTACAAACAGCTGACATCAAGAACAAAATAATAATGCTACAACATTTCATCAATTCAGCAAAATTAATTTAGGTACTGGCATGAATCCAAAAGAGAGGATAATACAATTTAAAGAACATAACTATAAGTCTCTTAAATCCATATATTTATATATTACTAGCGTATATACAACGTGTTAATGAATTAGCGCAAAACCTCATACACCCCAACTGATTTATAACAAAATAATTAATTTGAAACAATAATTTCATTATTTTGATCGTTAAAATTTAAAGTTATTAGCATTTTAAGTTTTGAGGTAAAAATGATTTGTTATCATTTCAGCACTGAAAGAAAGCGCTAACGTACTCATGAATACATTTTTATTATCTTGTGTTGGTACTTAATAGGGTGGGTTGACATCGGGTTCAGAAAATTTTAAATTTTGCAAAAAAATTATTTAATATTTTGAAAAAAAAAAAATTTCCTATGTTGAAACCATGATAATTCGATTCTGCTCTCGATTCTAAACAAAATACTTTCTAGTTTTGCGTTAATTCATTAACACGTTGTATAGGTAATTATGGTAGTATATAGGTAGTATTTAGGCCAACTATTCTTTATCTGTAGGTACAGCATTCCCGTAAATCTAAAGCTTTGGCATTTTATCGTTACCGATAAAAATGTTCCCCAATGGAACTACACCAAAAAAGTTGTTGAGCGTCGTAGGTTCAGTTTACGGGCGAATATTTTTGCATTATCCGATTCGATATGTAGGTATACGATCGGTATTGGGTAGTCAAATGGATTTTTATACAGTTAGCACCAGAGAAAAACCGGGATTTTTCTGATGCTGACCTGTACCTAGTATTTATTTTGTGCTGATACATTCATACGCGAGTGCTATTTGTGAATGCCGTCATTTTAATTCGTACCTATAGGTACCATAAGAATAATGGTAGGTACCTAGTAGTTATTCTATACTTATACGAAAACGTTGAAAAAGTTCTTGGCATTAGGTAAGTACCTACGTCACTTCATACAATCGATCGGGAGCGCAAACATCGTTACAAATTGTCATATTAGTAGGTATTTGATAACATTAGGGTAGATTAAGTTAATACTTAGGATAGGATACCTATAGCATTATTATTAGATGAATAATAACCTACTATTAAAGAATTTAGATAGTCGATTGGCAAACTATTTTCATGAATTATTCCGAATACCTATTTATGCTTTTGAACCCTTTAAGGTGGACTTCCGATGCCAGCGGCCGATGCGACTAACGCGCGCGTCTGACGCCAGGTTCTGTCATATGTGACAGAACCTCGCGTCAGACGCGCGCGGCCGACGACAGACCTCACTTCCGAGGTCAGCGACTGACGCGTGCCTATTGTACACAGTGTTATCACTTCGGGGTATTTTCCCGGAAATTTTGGGTATGTTTTTATGTTTTGGTGTTTACACAAAAACATAAAAATACAAACAAAACAACCAATATATATTTTAATAAAGAATATTTGACTGATTGATAGGTTTAGAGAATTTTTGAATGCTATTTTTTACCAGATTTTTTATAAAATACATTTTTAGGAGTAATTTAATTACACAGGGATGCGTTGCGTCCCCTTGGCTTTTTAACCTGTATATGGATCGCTGTCTAACTAATAATTATGAAGGCAAGAGGAATTTTCCGAAAGTCATTCAAAGTCATCAAAAAAAAGAAAAAGTTGTTTCAAGTGGCACGATAGATGGTGTTGAAGCGACCTTGCAGATAATAAAATACAAATAAAATAGTAAAAAATTAAGCAAATTTTCGGTAAAAACTCGGTAATATTTCTGGCAAACATTCTTGTTCTGCGTGACGTCAGAGCATAGCCGCGCGCGGCCGCGGCCGATGCGATAGACATCGGCCGCGCGCGTCTGACGCGCGCGTCAGTCGCTGGCATCGGAAGCGGCGCCATACGTTTTCATAGTAACTAGTACTGTCGCATCGGCCGTCGGCCGCGAGCCGCGCGCGTCAGACGCGTCGGCCGCTAGCATCGGAAGTCCACCTTTAGTGCGTCGCGTGCAACACTTTTTGTGATGTTAATGTACACTTCTGCTATTCCGATTTATTCAGGTACTTAATGTCACTTTGAATTATACAGGGTGAAATTGGTATCATTAGCATCCTTTTAAACTAAGAGTCTACCCATCAAACTGAACAACTTTTACTATGGGAGCAAACCGATCGGAGCAAATAAAAAATCTGCTGTTGCATACTAAACTGCAATGTCGACGCGCGAGTTCGGGACTCACATGTATGCAAAAGCCGATTTTTTTTCTGCTCCGATTGGTTTGCTCCCATAGTAAAAGTTGTTCAGTTTGATGGGTAGACTCTTAGTTTAAAAGGATGCTAATGATCAGCTCATTTTTAATTTGCTCCGATTGGTTTCCGATAGTAAAAGTTGTTCATTTGTATACAGGGTGAAATGGAACAGCTCATTTTTAATTTGCTCCGATTGGTTTCCGATACTAAAAGTTGTTCATTTTGATGGGTAGACTCTTAGTTTAAAAGGATGCTAATGATATCAATTTCACCCTGTATAAATATACCTATTATACGTTTCATATTCGTTATTGGAAATCCACGTATTTTCACTACAAGTGTATGAAAATAGCACATCTTTCTACAACTCGATACTATGATAGTGAGAATGTGTGTTGCCCAATGACATACAAAATAATGGACGTCCCGTCCCGGGTCTAGTACAGAATTCTCTAAAAAAGTGTACGAGACTAACCTACACAAATCTGAGTGCGTGTAAGCTGGACCAGAATCTGATGGCAAATAGGGAAATCAAATTTTAGAGTAAGCAATACTGGGGTAATTAGATTAGTGTCCTTTAGGTACACACTGCGTATTTTTGCAGCGCAAAAGTGCTGCAAAAAGCATCGATTGAGTTGCAATGCAGCATCGATGCAAACGCGTTAAGCATGCTTGACATTCAAATATTTTATTTTGGTTAACAATAATGTAAGTCACCTAATATTTTACGTCCGTGCCGCCGCGGACCAAACTGTTGATTCTGTCTGTCTTATTGTAACATCTTTTGTACACAGTTTGAACAATAAATATTCTTATTTTTATTCATAGACGCAAACGTGATAGAGCCACGATGCAAAAATTTCGTAATATTTGATCAGTTATTCGTCGACAGCCTTTGCCACAATGCACACGCGCGCGTGCATCAATACACATAAGTTTGTGCATCGCTATAATCACGCGTTTGAATCGATGCAAACGCCGGCTAATTGTTAGTGTAGCAATTCTGTCACGCGATGAACAAACGCGCGATTTTATCGCTATAAAAACGCTCAGTCTGTAAAGGGCCTACTTTGACTAGACAAATGACATTTTGGCACTACCATGTGAAAATCTATATTTTTTTACTTTGTTTTATACCATGAGGTTCTGGTCGACATATAGTATAGTAATATAAACAAACTAAATGTATTGAAAATACTAAAATTCTTTTTTACCCCAATCGCGAGCGTGCGTGTGCACGTACCGCGTAGTCGGCCGATCAAACGAAGACTGTCGCTAGATTGGTTCTTTTTATACGTTTTGGTGCTGTTTTGGGTCCGACACTTTTGAGCGCGGACCCGACATCCAGTAGTTGGTAACTCAATGGTGTTGCCCCAGGCTACGGAATATTCCTATAAGAGTCCCAGGCTTTGATTATACTCAATTACACTCGATTTTATGTACTTCCCAGAATGTACCTTTTCAATATCATATTAAGGTTAATAAATATTATTACTCTAAACATGTAGGATGCATGCAGTGACATAATTATATCAGTCGATGCATGCATGTTTTGGATTCATAGATTTATATAACGCTAGTAATATATATGTCTTTGTTTGGATTACAATCTAGATTTAAGCTATATGTGCATAAATATTTTACTTTAATTTCTAGTGTAGCATCGATGTTATAATTGTGCATAACTTCAACGTTCGGTAGTCAAAACTTTTAGTTCAAAATAGTCACCGGAATCGATGCTCCAAATTGGAAAAGCAAAATTATCGCCTTAGCTACGTCGATGCTTACGATGATAAACTTGAGCTTTCTCAATACTCAAAAAGATCTATTTAGAGCAAAGTACCTACTTGTTTGCTCGCAAATATTTGAGGCTGACTGGAGGTAGGTACTTCGCTGGTAAAACATTGAATCCCCAACGCCACAGTAAACACAAACACAGTAGGTAGGTATTCCGAATTCATATAGGCGCCCGAATACGCGTGTACAAGAGTACGTACTGCATTTTAAAATGGCGCTGCCGAATATCGGCAGTTCAACTATACAGGGTGAAATTGATAATTCTCATTCTTTTAAACTTAGAGTCCACCCATCAAACTGAACAACTTTTACTACCAAACAAATCAAACCGATCGGAGCAACAAAAAATCAGCTGTTGCATATATTTGAGTCGAGTTGGTATTGCAGTTTAGTTTGATGGGTTAATAAAAGGATGCTAATGATATCAATTTCACCCTGTAGATAGTATATTGTTAGTTCTATAGATACCAAGTTACGAGGTAGGTAGGAACTAACAAAACTAAACTAGTCTACATTAACTGAAGATTCTACTAATCAACTAACACTGAACACTTGCACACCTCGACGAGGAATAGATTGTTGAAACCTAAACTAAGATAAAGAACTCACTGTACACAATCAAGCAATGAATAAAGGATTATGATTTTTCTGTCCATAACATACAAAGACAAAGTCTGGTATCTCATGTTTACTTTTTTATTGATTATAACTTGTTTAT
This sequence comes from Agonopterix subpropinquella, assembly GCA_922987775.1. NCBI lineage: Eukaryota > Metazoa > Arthropoda > Insecta > Lepidoptera > Depressariidae > Agonopterix > Agonopterix subpropinquella. Next base: position 30,657,508 of record OV277693.1, read on the forward strand.
TTATAATAGCTTATTGGGCTTATCACATTTTCTTGTCATTTTTATAATATACGAGCTTTTACCCGCGACTTCGTCCACATAAATTATATACCAGATTTTAAGTCAGATGATAAGCTATCAAACAAAAAGTTTCATCAAAATACGTTCAGTAGTTTTTGCGTGATACTCGAACAAACAAACACCCAAACAAACGGACATAAAATTCAAAAATTGGTGATTTGGAATCAGGGACAGGTAAAAACCATGTCGTAATTTTTTTTTTTGTAAATGTCTTCAATGTACAGACACATTTCTGTTACAGTTTTATTTACTGCTTCTTTTGTATTCAATGATGAGGGTGACATATTCAAATCTTGAATAAACCCTCTATAATCAATAAAGAAAAAAAAAAAAATAATAGTTTAGATATGACAATATATGTATGTTTTTGTCTGTGTGTTTTTGTCTCTAGAATTCGACTCGGCCTAGTTCTCTTACTGTCCCTATCTCTATACTGTGCTAACGCGCAATGCTCGCTGATGTTTGTATTCTTTAGGTCCGCCACACACATACGGAATTGCGATCCGGAATCCTGAATTAGGATTACGATGTTGTATGGATTTTCCCCCTCCACAATAGCGTTCGGAATTGCGGAGGTGTCAAATCCTATACAAAATCACAATCCTGATTAGAATTCCGGATCGGAATTCCGTATGTGTGTGGCGGGCCTAAAGAGAGCGGGGTCAACTATACTGTTTTTGGAAGTATAGTTTGGTAGGTGCACCTACGTAGTACTAGATGCTCTTTCTTATATAATACAGGCAAAATAGGGTATTTTGGAGGTAAAATATGTACATCAATGAAATTTTGTTTTATAACTTTATCTTGGCACTAGAAATAAGGATATGCAGAGTCCACCCAAAATTTAGGGGTCCTACCCGTATAGTGATGACCACATGCGGTCCTGAAAATTTGAGCTCATGAGTATCATGAGCGCCCAAAAATACGCCGAATCTCTTCCGGAAAAGGTACGGTAGTGCGCCCGAACAAGGTCCTGCAAGCATGGGGATGGTTTCATTCGATTCAGCACATAAAATTACATAGAAAATGATACGTCACTCGCCCAGGTTGTAAAATGTGCATTTGCCAAAATTACCCTTGACAGCCTTGACCCCTAAATTTTGGGTGGACTCTGCAGATCCTTATTTCTAGTGCAAAGATAAAGTTATAAAACAAAGTTTCATTGATGTACACACATGAACATAGAATTCAACTATGGGTGATCTGTCGCCGTGTGTACATTATTTAGGTTACTTTACCTGTATTAATACTGTAGTAGTATTGGGTATCTTTTAGGTCCGCCACATATCTATTACAGTATTTTGGGGATAATTCATACGAAATCGTATGCAGGTTTAGGAATTCCGTATGTATGTATGTGGCGGACCTTAAACACTAAAAAATACCTTTTGTTGGAAAGAGATTGAATAGATTTCATGATGCTGCATTATTGAATGTTTGATTTTCCTTTGAAAACTAATCTAAAATAGGTAGTTAAGGCTATTCTACCGTTGGCGCGCTCCATACAAACGTAGTATGGTGATATTTTCAATACTATCCAATTAAGGTCAATGAAATTTTTCAAAAACAATCTAGTAACTAATTTCTATGTCGGTATGAAGTCAGATTTTCGATAAAATTTATAGTTTTAAAGTTGCAGTGCCACAAATATTTCCATACAAATCTTAAATTAATCCTAGCATTGACTTGGGGGCCTTCAAATAGGCCCTATTTGAAGGCCCCCAAGTGACAGAATTTAAATTGTAAATAAAAAAGTGCACGTAAACCGCTTTATTTCGACAGATTTCAAGATTAATTACATAAGATACGTCACTAACTCACAATACCTATAAGGAGTAAAGTGGGCTATAAAGTCTTCCAGGAAAATCGTAAATTTCACCACATTCCTCCGTCGAAAGAGATTGAAACGTCTACCATACTCGTATGTAGCTACTTATCTCTCTGGATGTCCCACATTGTTAAGAACTAGAGATGTTATTGAACTTCGTATCCGTAACCGAAACTTTCAGTTGATGTTCTGACCTTGCATAATTGTTTTTTTTTTTAATAATCGGATTTTGCTCATTTTGCTTGTATCTACCTACATTCGTAGCTACCTACTGCATTTCTGCAAATAGCGAGTGTTTTGGAGTATCATTATCTCAAGGATTGTTCGAGGTATTGTACAGTTAAAAGTGGTTCGTTTCCTTGGCTGAAAAGCGGGAAAGGAGGGCACGATCGACTTGCAAACCCAATTGACACAGCAAACTATAATTTTACTTGTCGCTCTATATCAAGCTCTATAGACACGAGCATCAGTGCCGCCATGACGCTGCTTGAATCATCTTTTATAGATGGAAAGGTGAATGATGATGATGATGCCTTTAAATTAAGCTCATTATAAAAAGTTCAATACTATCTCCTCAGTTGTTCGTCCGTCCACTGGATCGGCACGCATCCGATTTATATTGCTCTCTGCATGGTAACCAGATGACAAGAGAATAAATGAAATCCCTTGAGAGCATACGAGTGCATACAACAAAGTTAGATTCTATTTTGGAAACTAACCAATTGAATACAATGACATTGATAAACGTGGTTTAGATAGGACTCTGTGCCTGTAAACTTGTGTACAGTTTTGAAGCTAGAATAAGATTTTTATGTAAATCTTTGAGCCACTACATTGCAACGAAAATCTAACAACAACAGTCACATAAATTAGTTTCTACATCGTGGTTAAAATTGGTTAGTATCCAAAATATAATTGAACTTCGTTTGTATGGACTGAAGCGCACTAAAGCACTATATTAAATCCTCTTGGACTACCGAATGCACCCTACATCTACTACAGTCGGTCGTAACGAAATCGAACAAACAAAACTCGGAATATTAAGTACTAGCTGACCCGGCGAACTTCGTACCGCCTCAGAATTAGGTTTTTCCGACACACACTTGGCCGTTTTTTATAGCCTATGTTATTCAGGAATAATGTGGTGGTTCTAATGGTGAAAGAATTTTTTAAATCTGTTCAGTAGTTTTTGAGTTTATTCGTTACAAACATACAAAAATACAAAGGTTTCCTCTTTATAATATTACTAGCTTTTGCCCGCGACTTCGTCCGCGTGGAATTTGAAAAACCCCAAGTATCCTATGCTACTTCTGATACCTCCAAGAATATGTCTACAAACATGATGATCCTTTAAGTAGTTTTCGCGTGAAAGTCTAACAAACAAACTTACATTCACATTTATAATATTAATAAGGGATAGTATAGATATCTAAACTATTATAAAACTGTAACAGAAGTGTGTCTGTACATTGAAGATATTTACAAAAAAAAATTACGACATGGTTTTTACCTGTCGCTGATTCCAAATCTCCAATTGGGGAGTTGACTACTTAAAATATATTTTAGTTTTAACTGCTCAGTAAATAAACCGTTTGAAAATAGCGCTAAACTAACATTTTCAGTAATTCTGTTGCTTGCATACTATTTTTAATAACTGGATAAACTATAAAAAGTATCAAAACGACGACGAAAAACAATGACGTCACTACGCAAATTTTAATACAATATTTCATACAAAGCACGCGTTTTGACGTTTGATAAAAAGTTGTTAATTTGACTAGTTGGAAACTCGCGGATTTTTGGATTTTTTGTATGTCTGTTTGTTTGATTGTTTGTTTTTATGTTTGTTTGTTTGTTTGTTTGGGTGTTTGTTTGTTCGAGTATCACGCAAAAACTACTGAACCGATTTTGATGAAACTTTTTTTGTTTGATAGCTTATCATCTGACTTAAAATCTGGTATATAATTTATGCGGACGAAGTCGCGGGTAAAAGCTCGTAGATTAATATTCTCAATATTCGTATCCAAATCCGATATTATTTATCTTTATAATCCCTAGATATCAATTCCGGACTTTCTTTCAAAGAGGCTTCACTTAAGCTCCGGTGCACAATATCGGCGTTGGTCAGCATTTTCCTCTAGGTATTTAGTAGGCAATTAAAATTATCTATGATTTTTTAGGCCAACTGCAGGTAAAAACAAATTCGTTTTACTAAATCTTGGTTATATTTAGAAAAATAATTATTAAATGCGTGGGGAGGGGAGGGACCACAAATTAATAAAAATTCTAGTTAACATCATTATGGTACCTTCGGTGTTTGCATCCGATCCGACGTGTGTAGTATTGGGCCACGTAGGGTTGTCAGGTGATTTTTCCGCAAGACTAGACATAGGCACTGAAAAAGCCAGACTTTTGCGTTCTAAGGCCGACAGATGAAGAACCATACTCGGACATGAGTGCGGTCTTCGCCGATATTCCGTGTTAAAACTTACATAATCCCTATTGTCAACAAAATCGGTTGAGCCGCGCGATTTGCTACATTCTCTCTTACCTACCTCGTTAAGATAAGATAAGATAAATATATTCTTTATTTGCACACCAAAATACACAAAAAACACAATAATAAACATGAAAAAGAAGGGTACAAAAGGCGGCCTTATCACTAAAAGTGATTTCTTCCAGACAACCTGTACTGTACCTCGTTCTCCCTGCGCCTGCGTGCGAATCTAGTTAGATAGTTCTTGCAATTTCAATGACAATAAACCGAACTTTTAAATATTTGGTATGTTTGGCTAAAAACGTATGTATGTCTAGCAACCCTGGCCACGAGAGCTTCTATTTCGACGAGATAATTAAAATGCCTACATTATGCTTCTTTCGTCATAGCAATTATAATCATCTGGGCTTGTTAAAATCACTGCAGCTGGAATACTGCTTATGTGATGTGATGTAACAAACCTTGTAAAAAAAATAATGATCAAGGTCAATACACTCTTCTTCACGATTAATACAGGATGATTGTTTGAAGTATTTAATTTTGTAAACTGAATCTTCTAAACTTCGCGTCTTGTTTAGTCCTGAGTTATGTAAATTCAAAGATAAACTCAGCGTAATTATATAATAATTTTGAGTTAAACTTGTTTATTATATCTATATCGCGGGAAAAAAACAGCTGTTTCACACATTTTGGTCGAGTAGCCGTTGCCATTTCTATGGAACAGCAGATTTTTCCCCGACTTCAAAGTTGGTTCCATAGTGAAAGTTGTTTGATGGTCTGAAGCGGCCCCAACACATGTAATGCATTTAAGTAATTTTACAGCCTGTATTTACTTATATACAACGTGTTAATGAATTAACGCAAAACTAGAAAGTAGTTTGTTTAGAATCGAGAGCAGAGTCGAATTATCATGGTTTCAACATAGGTAATTTTTTTCAAAATATTAAATAACTTGTTTGCAAAATTTAAAATTTTCGGAACCCGATGTCAACCCACAGCACGGGCACACTTACCATACCAAAACAAGATTATAAAAATGTATTCATGAGTACGTTAGCGCTTTCTTTCAGTGCTGAAATGATAACAAATCATTTTTGCCTCAAAACTTGAAATGCGAATATCTTTAAATTTTAAGTATCAAAATAATTAAATTATTGTTTCAATATAATTATTTTGTTATAAATCAGTTGGGGTGTATGAGGTTTTGCGCTAATTCATTAACACGTTGTATAACAGATTTTATCTGGGCGAACCTGGGGCGGGTCGCTTAGTTATCAATTATCATATTTGTGGGTCAGCCTGTATAGATACTTAGGTGTAGGTCGGTCGGACCCGCGGGACAGGGAGCATTGACCTACACTTTCGAATAATTCCCTGGAACCTGTTGTTTTAATACCGCCGTGCCCGAATAGATAATTTTATAGTTGCAACATTTGTGTACCTATCTATTATCAAAGAGAGGTGACTCAGTATAGATTTTGGGAGTTTTTCTTAATCTGCTGATAGTCATCAGGGGGGGGGGGGGGGAGCGAATGGATGAGGAAGTAATAGAGGATAGAGCTTTGTAGCGCGCCGCGTCGCGGGAGAGGCCTATGTTCATATAGTTTCAAATAGGTAACGAATAAAAGAGAATTCTGTAGATCATAACAATTTGATCATACATAACCCTATTACTAAGCCTACGATGTCCGTCCGTCTTTCTTAGGGTAAGGGGAGGTTATTTCGCGATATAGGTAATTTCGTGATAATTTTTGAAACGTCTGCCGTGGCCTTTCCTGTAAAGGAATCTATTCAAAACCGCGTATGTACATGCAGTAAAGTGTGCTTGAGATAGTAGTATGATTCTCAGCTCAGTAGCTATTGAAACAAGCTTGCCACGTTTTTTTCTCAGAACGAGGGACGAAATCGCAATCAGCTGTGACAAATGACGACGGTAGTATAAATGTGGTATTAATCTGATAGCTAAATGTTTTACGAACAGATTGAGGTAATGGTTACCACGCCGGACTGCCAAACCAGGGTCCTTGGTTCGAATCTCGGTTCGGTCATGGATGTTTATATGTTTGTGCCGTTGTTGTATGGTTTCCATAATAAACAGCCTATAAATAGTGCTTTCTTGGGATCATTACAATGTATGTGCCTGTGAGCGATATAAAAAAAAAAGAAGAACCGGCAGTTGAAGTACCTACACAGAAGATGAAATTAAAGCTAGAAAAGAAAAAAGAAAATAAAAAATTTGGAAAGAAGTTGAGAAAAAATTATGATTTTTAGATTTTTTGTATACAGAATGTTAGGGTAAACAGTTGCATTACTTTAAGGGGTGATTGTACCCATGATACTGAAGTACTTTCCCTAAGAACCGTATAGAAAACTAACAAAAAAAAAACTTTTCATACAAACGGTCGATCAACTCATTGCAATCAGCATTTAGTATGGAAACTCATTTTTTTTGTTAATTTTTACTTAAAAGGTTTCTTTGTTCAGTATCAAGAGTACAATCAGCTCTTAAAGTAGTGCAACTGTTTACCCTAACACCCTGTATATTGTGAAATAGCATATTCTGACATTGAATAATTTGTATTAGAACAGACAACGCGAACAAAATCTGTGCACCACGATCAGCAGTGCGGAGCGCGCACTGGGAGCGTCGCGGTGCAGCACGCGCCGCAAGGATCTAGTAAGTATCAAACTGTGTGTTTCATAAAGTAAGATCAAATATATGCTGAAAACTTTAAACAATATCCCATATAAATTAGTTAATCTTTATTTGAGTTATAACAAAAATTATTTGGTGTATCACGGAATTACCTCCCCTTACCCTACCTATTTAGGGCTCTAACTTTTGAACCGTATTAACTAGATAGTTGAAATTTTCTCATATTATGCGTTATTGCGGCGGATTTGTTAACAAATAATAAAAATGTCAAAAAGTTAAAAATTAAGGGGGGTTCTCGACAAGAAAAGTTTTCGTCAACGTTTTTTCTTCACGCTGTATCGTAAAAACGGTAATACATACAAGCGTCAAACTTTGTGTGATTATAGAGCAAACTCTACAGAATAATAACAAATACTAAAAACCGGCCTAGTTTTTTTTCTAAGTTAATAATGTTGTATTCTGTGGTGGTATGGTACGGAACCCTCGGTGCGCGAGTAGTCCGACTCGCACTTGACCGGTTTTTATTTTAGTTCTATTTTACTCTACACATATTGAAGAGTTTCATTGATGAATGGCACGTCTAAGATCGGGTTCGAAATACGGGCCTTCCGCCATATCGGTATTCCCCCAGCGTATCTAAGGAAAACTCAATTGAAAGTGCAGAAACTTCCGGTGGAAAATCTCATTAAGTCGTCAAGTTCATTAAGCTCGCGGCGTGTTCTAATCTAATGTCACATGCTATGTTTACAAATTATAATTGTAATCCTAGCAAGAATTATTATAAAGTTAAAACATAGTTTTTGTACGAATACAAGTAATTTTCTGCTTTGAAATGTAATATTTGCGTACACACGGCGACACATCAAGCTATACAAAAGCAACTTAAGCTGGCCGCGCGTAGGTCGAGTAACGTACGTATAACGTCGCGCGGCCAGCTTATGTTGGTTTTGTATAGCTTGATGTGTCGCCGTGCGTACATCCCAGTGCAAGCGAAAAATTCTTCATCTATGCGTACATCACACCGTGGGAACTTAGCTGTCATATTATAAAACTGGCAAGAAGATGCAAGTATGTGCGATAATGAGAGAGGTGCACAGAGAGGTGTAATATCTATATAGATATTACACCTCTCTGTGCAGCTACTTATATTTTTCTTTGGCAGTATACAGGGTGTAAAAAGACATCTCCCGAAAACTTGAAGAACATATCACTGAACCTATATAAAAATTAATGGCGCTAACCTTTTAAATTTAAAAAAATTATTCGTGATTTTTCCATTTTCTTGCCACGCAATGTAAAGCGTACATCGCTCGGGTGAGCGGGCAGTGACCTTACAGCTGTGTGGCGCGCGACCGTAGCTTGGCGACGAGTTTGATGAGTGCGTTTTACATTGCGGATTTTTGCTATTTTCGAAATGCTTGTGTTTAACAATTAAAATTGTATCGCATTATGTCACTGGTAGGCTTTAATGTTCATAATTGTAGAAATAAAGGCCCGAAAAAAAATTAAATTTGTGAAAATAAAAAAAATAAATTTCAGTGCCAAAGTGTTAGGTATCATGGTCTGAATCCATAGTTTCAGTTTTCGGGAGTAGTCTTTTTACACCCTGTATATACAGGGTGTACAATAAAATGGGACAGCTACTTAAAGGGGTGCTTCAGACCATCAAACTGATCAACTTTCTCTATGGGACCAATATCGAAATCGCGAAAAAAAAATCCGCTCTCCCATACAAAACTGCAAACATAACTCGACTGAAATGTATGGGACAGCAGATTTTTTTTTCGCGATTTCGATATTGGTCCCATAGAGAAAGTTGTTCAGTTTGATGGTCTGAAGCACCTCTTTAAGTAGCTGTCCTATTTTAATTTACACCCTGTATACTGCCAAAGAAGCCAATAACTAGGTACTCTAACGCCTAATGACGTTTGCCTCCGTCTGCCAAGAGGAGGTGAGGTAAAGTATGGGGAAGAGAGTGTCTATACAGTATGTAGTGCTAAATACTCTTTTTTACTGTTTTTTACGAGGGGGATCAAACTATCAAACTGAACAACTTTTCTATGGGATCAACATCGAAATCGCGAAAAAAAAATGTTGTTTCATACATTTGGGTCGAGTGGAACCGTCACTAATGTCCTGGAGCCTACGGCGGATTAGGGCCTAAACGTATAGCAAAGCTGGATTCATTCTACCTCGAAAGAACACTCCAAAGTACAAGCCCGGTAGCACAGTCGGTAGTGAACCTGCCTGCTGTGCCGAGGGTCGCGGGTTCGAATCCCGTAAGGGACAAATATTTGTATGATGAATATGAATATTTGTACCCGAGTCATGGATGTTTGTATCTATATATGTATTCTATATCGTTGTCTAGTCATCGTAATACAAGTACAGGCTAGATTCTGGTACTTTAAATGTGGCTAGATAATTTGTGTGACATTGTCCAAGATATTTATTTATTTATAATTTATTTATAAAGTACATCATTTAGCCTCGGTCTAACGACTCAAACCGTTCACTGACATTTTTTACAGCGGTCAGACAATGGCGAAAATATTGGGTCTGGGACTAAACGTATGTATACATACACCACTTAGTTTTTACCCGACTGCGCCAGAAGGATTCATTATTAATTACCAACATAACTTTAAGGGTGTATTCACACAATGAAACTAAACAACTTTCCCTAAGGAACATGGGTCGTAAATCCATTTTTTTAGACCTGCCATAGAAAATCTATCGGCTGACTTTTGTATGGGGAGGTAAAAAAAAATTTTCTCGTTTTTCGACCAATGTTCCATAGGAAAAGTTGTTTAGTTAATAGTTTCTTCGTCTGAATACACCCTTAAAATTATGTATATGTTATAGTAAACTAGTGGTGTAGGTGTAGGAATCAAACTGATTGTATTTTAAGAAAGGGGCCTCTTAGGACAACACCACAGCATATTTCTTTTTCCTCAAATCGGTCACCCTTCAAAATCAGACCGCAGTTGAAAATCTAAAAAATTGGGCTTCGGGCCTAATAGTGAAACCAACTTGGATGGACATATTTCGTCACAGAAACCTCGGTCTTACAAGGCGGATCGGTCACCTTTCCAGAATAAGGTAACTTTTATAAGATAACACACAAATATGAATACCATACTGTCGCCGAATTCTCACAAAACCTTCCACGAGGATGATGGTACGAATCCTCAGATTACAGAACAAAATCTATCGAGTTTCTATTTCTTTTTATGGTTTATTTGTGTATCATCATCATTATTAGATTGAATAATATTTAGGAGGTTTTGCTTGGTGAAATGATATTGATAATTATTTTTTAATTCTTTAATGGTTTCCCTGACCGAACGGCCTTGACTCTTTCAGAGCCGCCTCACCTCTATTAAATTACGTCATTTTTTCTACCTATTTTTGACTGGCTTGTCCTTCATTATGTCACTTGTGGTGCCTTCTAATCCAAGGAAATCACATTCTTAAATCATAAGAATTCGCACCAATGAAGAATGGCAGATTTGGATCCAGCCATTTTATACGAAAACTAAAAGCCATTCAGGACGGCGGTCATAATTATTATAAACAGAAAAAACTATGGTATTTTTTAAAAAACTTCCACATCTCCAGAAGTCCGGATTCAAAAGTAGAAATTACTAGTAAAATAGACAAATCATCCAAAAGGCAGTAGCAAAACGCAACCACGACAACTATTTTCATCTAATACCTACTTATTTTTTTTTTATTATTTTAATAAGAAAGATTATGAGTTTCACACACTTGATACAAAAGGTATCATAAGGAGGCATACCTTTTTCCCAACTTTTACAGGTTACAACCAATTTACTTTTTCGTTAGTTTTGTTTTACTCAAACACGTATTAAAAGTTTCATTCATGTATGGGACCTCTAAGTCTGGGTCTCAATTTAGATGGCCGTCCGCCAAATTTCTTTTTCTCAAACATGCTTGGAAATGTGAGCATTATTTTGACAACCTTCTTCGAGATAAATCGAAATTGCTGTACTGGCCAAATACATGCGCGCAGCGGCCGGCAATGTTTGTATGAAAATCCATATCTGTCGTGTTTAGCGGCCAAATAAATTACATAGTAAACTCATATCTGTCGTGTAATTTAAAAATGGAACGAACTTGTACTCCGAAACATGGCGACCAAGGAGGTAACTCATCAAAGGTTTTATTTAAATTTCGAACATTTCGTAAATAGAAAGCTGTTTATTGAAAAAAAAAATTGTTGTTCGTTGTTCGTCATTGATTTTGAAAAGAGTTTTAATTTCCGCGAATTATTTGAGAAAATTTATTGTTTTCATTTCCGCGCATTATTTGAGAAAAGTACTATACAAGCCTTGGCCACAACTAGGCATTGATGGACTTACGTATGTGTGCCTCGGCTTCGCCTCGGCCCACATTTACACGTTCGTCCATCAATGCCTCTGTTGCTGGCCTCTGCAGTAATGTACTATAACAATAATTATCTAATAAACTCATTAAATATACGCGGAGATATTTTCAGTGTGTGCGTGTTACGAGGCATACGCCGCGTTTGGTACCATTGTATCTTTATACAATGGTTTACTGTCTTATACTGTGCCTATGTGGGAGGCTCTTAATGGGTTTGCGCTTGATTTTGCTCATCGGCAAATTGTAGAAGACGCTGAGAATGTTACACGCTCACCCAGAAAAAGCCTATTAACTCTTTCTTTTGAAAATATCCTTATTGTATTTGCTTGGAAAGACAAAATTCCAAACCCGGTGTATGCAGGTGGTGGGTAAGATAGCACCGCAAAAAAGGCTACCAGGGAACCGTTTGAATCGGTAATCTCGTGCTTCTGGCAAGTGCAAATGCGCATACAGGATGAAATTGATATCACAAACTGAACAACTTTTACTATGGGAGCAAACTGACCAAAGCAAAAAAAAAGCTGTTCCATATTAAACTGAAATTTTTACTCGACTCAACTGTATTGAAGAGGCTGTTTTTTTTTTTTCGGTTTGCTCCTGTAATAAAAGTTGTTCAGTTTGATGGGTAGACTCTCTGTTTGAAAGGATGCCAATGATATCAATTTTCATCCTGTATCAGCACTTGTCAGAAGTTCAAACGAAAAGAAAGAAACAATTATAATTATTATCGATTCAAACGGTTATCTGATAGACATTTATTTTGCGTTGCTACCCCATTAGTAAGTTTAAAATGTGGCGAAACAAAACTGAGACGAAATAAAAGCGATATATCCCTAGTCACCGTGACACGTAAACTTAATGTAAGAGATGTAATGATCCCGTACATAGGTACCTACTTGACAAGATTTATAGATCTTCAATATCCTATCTTAGTTTGGCTCGGAAATCTCCAAGATATAGTGGTGACGACATATTTATTGGCACCGGGACGTAATTTATTATACGAACATAGATAACAAATTCGTGGCAGGAATACACAGAATAAGCAAAGGTTTAATTGCCAATAAATCCTTAACTTTTAGTTTGTTTTAGGTAAAGTTAGTAGGATATATGCTCATTGTGTGGTGGTCGTGTGGTGTCGGCTAAGAATAGCACCATCCCATTTCCTCCCGTGGGTGTCGTAAAAGGCGACTAAGGGATCTACCGGAGGATGGGCAGCAGCATCCTCTGAGTACACACATTCAATCCAACTGCGATCGCCAACCCGCCTGCCAAGCGTGGCGATTATGGCAAATCCCTCCATTTTTGGGGGAGGCTTATGTCCAGCAGTGGACGTCAATCGGCTGATATGATGATGATGATGATGCTCATTGTATTTCCGCTGCAGTACTAAAGTACTGTGTAGTGGTATTCCACGCAATCTTATTGAGTCCGTCCGTATTATTTACAGCTAGAATATAATCCAGCTGTCCTATACCTACATAACCTAAGTAGGTTACGTTTACGGTCTGCAAAACTAACACTGAACGGTCACATCCATACAGTCAAAACAACTAGAGGCTGTCAATAGGGAGGAGTACTATCCCCCCCTCCTGTGGTCAGTCGCCGTTGACCAACTCTTGCATCTACTGGCCGAGGAGAGACTACCCACGCAAGGGTATGACGACGACCTTGTATAGTAACCATTAGAGGACCGTGTAGAGACACAGTGTACTCTCTTGTGCAAAGAACTCTTCATATCATACAGAGATGGTGTGATGAGAAGAGTTTGTCTGTCAACGCAGAAAAAACCGTTATAGTACCATTCAAGAACAAACGGGACCTTCGAAAGTTAAGAGTTCCACGTCTCAATGGGAAAACTATACCCTACTCCAAAACTTTAAATACTTAGGAGTAACTTTTGCCCAACGCCTCAACTGGAACACACATACTAAAACCTCATTCAGAGGGCCAAGACTTCGCTCGGCATCAGTTATCACGTGGTAGGGACTAGATGAGGAATAACCCCCAAAATAGTCCTCTGGCTTTACACCGCCATAATTAGGCCAATTATATGCTACGCCGTAGCTGTCTGGTATAAAAAGACCCTCCAAAAATCCACAATAGACAAACTAAAGAGCCTTCAAAGGACTGCGTGCCTAATCGTAACAGGCGCGATGTCCACCAGCCCTGGGCTAGCTCTTAATGCACTACTCTACCTCCAACCACTGCACGTTGTTGCACAAAGGGAACCGAAAGCATGCATACTCTGAGTTAACTCAAATAAGAACCGTAACTAGCAATCGAAGTGTTTGATTAGGATGCCACGTGCCTCCCAGTGCTAAAGATGACCACGGACACCATGACGCCAGCATACAATTTCACTAAGAACTACACTGTTACATTTCCTTCGAGGGATGACTAGCTTGAGAGCCAAACGTCCATCAAAGACAACTGACTAACCTGTTTCACAGACGGATCCAAGAAGGGCAATGACATTGGCAGCGGAAAATATGGCGAAAACTCAAGACTAAGGCAGACCCAAAATCTTGGCAATTACGCCTCCATATTCCAGGCGGATTTCTACGCCATCACAGCCTGCGCTGAAATTAACTTGAGCAAACGCTACGTCAACCAATATATCACAATTAACTCCGATAGCCAAGCAGCCTTGCTAGTCATAGACTCTTCGATCATAAAGTCTAAGCTAGTACAGGACTGCGTGTCACAACTGAACGCCTTAGGCAATAACAATCAGCTTGTGCTACAATGGGTGCCAGGACACTCAGACATAGAAGGGAACGAAAGGGCGGACGAGTTGGCCAGAAGGGGCACTGAAAACTACTTCATAGGCCACAAACCCTTTCTTAGAATCCCTAATAGTTTAACGCGTGATTCTTTGAATAGGGCCAGCTTTGGAGAGGCAATAAAGCTTTGGCGCAACACCCCAGGCATGGGCCACTCCAAAGTCCTTTATCAAAGGCTATCAAAGGTCTCCTTACCCTCAGCAAGGATCAAATTTGTACAATAGCAAGGTCACTCACAGGCCACTGCAAATTAAATAAGCACATGCATACACTGAATTTAAGTGACACGACCGGCTGCAGATTCTGCAAGGAGGAGATGGAAACTCCTCTGCACCTCCTATCTGACTGTGGCCCCCTGATGTACAAACGCAGTACCTACTCATCTAGGAAGGCAAGTACTGACACCAGATGAGATACAAACTGTCCCGATCAAGAATCTACTGCGATTTCTGGCCGCAGTGGTCTACGTGGCACAGGCTTAGCAAGCCTGTCAAGGCCTAAAACCCCGCTAGCTGTTTAGGCTCTGAGTCTAATTTCTATCCGCGATTGTAATGTTGGTCCCATAGAGAAAGTTTATCTTACTATGGGGGCTGGCAAGCCAGCAACACTTCTTCCCAATGGGATTTTTCCCTCTCAGATTTTATTTTCTGCACCGTTCAAAAGCATGGTAAATGAGGGATGCAATACTGTTCAGAGGAAGAAACCTGTAATCTCCCAGTTTTGGATATAAATAAATAAATAAATAACGCTCAAAGGCACACAAAAACCCCAATCAATCAATGTGTTTAGCTACCAAGACACCGCAGTCACACAGGATAATAATGTTCCATGGTTTCCTCTTCCTCTCCGTACGCTCGGCAGCTGGGTTCGAGGTCTAATCATCCCCTTAATAAACCGTCAGCACGTTAAAAGGACCCATTATGTAATCAAAACTCCATCCTACTACCTAATGAACCATTAAACTATTAATAACTAAACTAAACTATCCTATACGCTATACGCTGTGCTGCTTGGAAAGGCACGTAGAATTCATGAATTACTGCACCTAATACACGATAGGTCAATAATTACGTTAGGTGTCATAATCAACTCATGCTATCCATTTAACCGCATTATGTTGTCTATTGTTTACCTCTAACACTGCGCCGATAGTCAAACATCCTCGGCCAAAGAATAATGTTTGAAAACTAAGCTATTCATGCCTGGATGTTTACCAGTACACAGTCATTGGCGAACGAGGAGAACATTTAGACGGTTTTACTTTATACCGGTTTTACGATAAAACACAAAATGGAGCGTGTAAGTTTCTTTTACCATTAAAAAAGTCATACCTGTGCAAACGATCTCGTACGCGGCGACCAGTGAAATATTAAACTCGAGTTTTTCATTCCAATGATAGTTTTAGTTTTTATTTCATCGGCACACTCGATTAGAATTAATTAATTAAATACCTGTTAGGCATAAGCCTCCCATTTTACTGTAGAACCATAATCGAAATCGCGGAAAAAAAATCTGCTGTTCCATAGAAAAATGTCAATACGACCAAAATATATGAAACAGATTTTTAGTTTCGCGCTTTCAGAGTTGGTCAAAATATGTAAAGTTCTTCAGTTTGATGGTCGTATGTAACGCATTTAAACGGTGTAAACACACCCTTTATATCTATTAGATACTTGTATTTTTGCTCGCGGCTATAGCTCGTGTAGACTTGCAATCAGTGTCCTACTCAATGCCAAGTTCCATTTGAATCAGGCCACCCGTTTTAGCGGATTGGAGTAGGTAACGAGTGGGATTAGCAGACGCAAGCTGCTTTGCTCTGTTGAATCCCTTCTTACTGGGAGTTTACATCGTTAAAAGAAACTGCCTTCTGTCCTTTCTAATTCCATCAGTTTCGGGCACTGTGCAGTGTGCACCCTAAAAACTCATTGCACGTCATAGAAATATACTACTTCAATGGTTCCAAATGACAATTCTACTGATACTGTCGGCTGCCCCCTTGGAAAAATACCCAGCTACGCTAATTGTTTGAAGTGGAGTTAATGTGTTATACAGTCTAGAATTAAGTAATTGCTATGCCTATCACGGCTAGATCCTTGACTGGGAAATATTGATTCTTTAGTAGATTAAAGACAGCAAGGTAGTTCAAACACAAAATATACGTTATTTTTTGTAGCATCAGTTTGGGGTCACTTTTGAGTAACTAGGAAAGCAACTACAAAAAATTATGTTATTTACAGATTATAGTAACATCTCTGCTGGTGATGTCATCGACTTTCGGCACGAGCAGTTATCCGATACACAATGGACTGAGTATAAAACTTAATGTCAGTCCTGGCAGACGTGGCGAAGCTAAAACATTTGGAGCTCTTTTCGCGAAGGTACCCCAGGAGATAACACCAGGAACGGCAAACAGACGGGAAATGTTTAACAAGCTTTTCTCTCAAATACCACAACAAGGAAAGGGATGTACGAATCAGATAGCAAGAATTGTATTTCCATATAAATCCAGCGACTACAACGACACTGACACGTGGGACGGTGCAAATTTTATCAACATACCTATAATTAAACAACCTTTTACGGATTACAAAATATTAGTTGCCACAGCACCACCCCATTTAAAGATCGGTGACGATGGAAAACCAGTGGTCATATACGTTGTGTTCTCTGATGATAGTACAATGGACGAAGCTGGATCACTGAAAGTACCCAGCATATATTTTGTTAACAAGGCTGATGCGAATTTGAATCTTGAAGGCATTGATAAAAGAGACAAATTTGATCCAGTAATTATTATTGATAGTAATAGAACGGTGACGGGATTCAATAGTAAACATATATCTAAGTACGTTAATTTTAAAAATAAGCTTTATAACCGTTATAATTATAAATTAACACCTTGAAAATAATGTTGGTCACTCTTATTTTAAACCTCCGCCACAAAGAAGGGGTTATAAAGAAGTCTTTCGGTGTCCACTGTAATTTGTGTATGGTGTCCACCTAACGCCTAAACTACTTCGCAGCGATTTTTTTAATCGAAGATGTTAGATAAAACCTTGGATAGACCCTAGATTATATAAAAGTATGTTAGCTAGAGCGCTCGCACTTGCCACACTGACACTTAGTTGCAGAAATGTTCATTAGAGTTAATCGTCCATTAAATCTCTTGCTAGCTTTTACCTGCCTGTCCTTTGACGCGAGCTGGCTGTGCGAGCTATGTAGCTGTGTAAATATTAACAAATCAGGAGCTCGGCTGATCTCGGTCGGATCTCTGATTGGTTAATATTTCCACAGCTACACAGCTCGCACAGCCAGCTCGCGTCAAAGGACAGGCAGCCTTAGTGTGAAAAAATTGTGTACATTTTCATAGCGTTTGTTTTTCTAAGATTTGTGACAATGATTTTAAAACAATTTTTACATCAAACAAAAACACAGAATGCTTCGAAGAGCAAAGAATGATTGATATAGGTGGAATGTAACTTTATTTAATTTTATTGCCAATGTAAACAAATAAAAAATCGGCGCTCATTGTTTTCGTTACTTCTTATCGTATCTCAAGTCCTTGACCTTTTCCCGTCACTTCGAGTGTTGTTTCTTACTCATCTTCCTTAACAGTACCTAGCTAGCATGAGTTTACTCACGCAAAAAGATAATATTTGAAAAATAACTGAAAAATATTAAAATTTCATTAACACAGAGAGAGGAGAAGAGATTCTGTAATTGGGTATTCAGGTTGCAAGTAAAAGCACTGTTGACCCTCAAGGAGGTTGACGTGCTACAGAAACTGAACAACTTTTCCATATAATAAAAGAGTTCTATTACGATTACGACCTTTTGTCACGTCATTTCGTCATGATCAGACATGCACCTGGATAAATGAAACATGAATGCGAATAGTTTTTCGAGACAAGGTAGCCATCCCAACATTTCAAATTATATATGTATAAAAGATGTATAAGTAGTAGGTGGTATTATTTTATTGTAAATTATGTTGAGGACCGTAGGTGAGAATCGAAAGAATGCACATATTCCATGAGCGGTAATGGAAGATCTTTCATTTCATGTGTTCTTTCACGGACCAAAAGCTCTTCCAGGTTGCAAATTCTTTTTCATGACAAAAGACCAGAAATCAAACTTTAAGGGTTGTCAAAGGGCCATGTAGCGCAGCTACATGGTTTCAAACTGATCGACTGGGTCAGAAATGAAATCATTCGCTCCAGAACATTGACCTGAAATAGTGCTGAAATACTAATATATCTATGCTCCAGAACCCAAGTGATAGAAGACGCCACTACCGCTGCCTATCTAAAGTGGGATTGGATTGGATATGTCTGCCGCACGCATGCCAGGTGATGTATGAGCCAAACCCACTTCTTCTTCTATCGAGTTGGTGACAACCCAAATGGCACATGTAGCATTATAAGAGACCACTTTTGGTGTACACGGAAACTAAAGGCTGTATAAGATGGTGTTACAATGGTGTTAACAGCGCTGTTAACACCGATATAACTCTTATTTGGGCACAAGTTATACAGCCTAAGGTTCTATATTGGAATTATAATGGGCCACAAGGCATTATATCAGCTGCTTAACAGAATACGAGTGTCCTGTTATACAGACTA
This sequence comes from Agonopterix subpropinquella, assembly GCA_922987775.1. NCBI lineage: Eukaryota > Metazoa > Arthropoda > Insecta > Lepidoptera > Depressariidae > Agonopterix > Agonopterix subpropinquella. The sequence continues at coordinate 30,676,367 of OV277693.1, forward strand.
AGCCCTAGGATTGGGGTTACTGCTATACTTAAATAACGCTTGAGGTTCTACATTATTCTTCGAGCATCAGCAGAGTGTGTACATAAAAACCTGAATTTATTTTATTAGTAGAGTTAAATTCTTTAAATAAATTCCGTGAGTGTTGGTTATTAATGGCGTGAAGTGAAGTTTTATTGAGAATTTGTGATAACCTAGTTAAGTACACTTTTATAATATTAGCCTGTGAATATATTTGGGAATGCAAGTTCATTGTGAAATTTTATATGGTTTTATAGCAAATTTTTTACGCGTCTCGGAAATATTTCGTTTTTAATTAGAAATATTGTGAAAATAATTACACGTCAAAATATATGTGTACATTTTTTGTGTCTGATTTACATTAAATCATACAAAGTTTTATTTTATATTATAATAAATATGTGTTTCACGTGAAAATAAAAGCAGAAATCATTAGTAAAACATAAACAACACCATAATTTTATTTATCATATTATAAAGTTATAACAAAATGGCGCTTTCTTAAGAAACCTATGTGAACTCTTATAATCCTGAATTAACGACTATGGCTGTAGAAGAGTACACACCGGTTCCTCTATAACGCTTATTGCAGTACATAAGAGTTCAAGTGAACCAATATGCAGCCTGTCGGCTTATATTAGTGTTATTATGGTTGGTTCACATCAACGCTTAAGCCATTCATGTGAACTACTTAAACGCCATTATGCAGAATAAAGCAATATAGTGGTATTTTCTGTAGCCATTTTACTGCCAAATGCTGTATTTCTGAGTTACAAGAGTATCTCGGAATACCTTTGGTGTTCACGAGTGCTAATATAACACCTTTAAGCAGCTTTGAAAAAGAGGCTAATAACAGAGTTGAGGTGAACCAATATAGAATCTTAAGCGTTAAATCACTCTACGTGTACACCACTTTACTGCCAAATGCTGTATTTCTGAGTTACAAGAGTATCTCGGAATACCTTTGGTGTTCACGAGTGCTAATATAACACCTTTAAGCAGCTTTGAAAAAGAAGCTTAATTACAGAGTTGAGGTGAACCAATATAGAACTTTAAGCGTTAAATCACTCTACGTGTACACCACTTTACTGCCAAATTCTGTATTTCTGAGTTACAAGGTTATCTCGGAATACCTATGGTGTTCACGAGTGCTAATATAACACCTTTAAGCAGCTTTGAAAAAGAGGCTGAATAACAGAGTTGAGGTGAACCAATATAGAACTTTAAGCGTTAAATCACTCTACGTGTACACCACTTTACTGCCAAATTCTGTATTTCTGAGTTACAAGGGTATCTCGGAATACCTATGGTGTTCACGAGTGCTAATATAACACCTTTAAGCAGCTTTGAAAAAGAGGCTGAATAACAGAGTTGAGGTGAACCAATATAGAACTTTAAGCGTTAAATCACTCTACGTGTACACCACTTTAACTCTATTGGCTGTACAGTAGTTCACATTGACTCTTTTAAGATGCTAGCATTACAGTGGTATAATTCTACACCTTTATACAGCAATAATCATATTTTACTGCCCCTATAATGATCTTAAGCAACCAATGCGATATAGGCTGTAAGAAGGCATTTTTGACAGCTGCTCTAACTCTGATCCCGTTACAATAGTATCCGTTCCTGCTCTTATAATGCTATTATAAAGACTAAAGCGTAATAAGCAGCTCTAAGTTCTCAGTTGAACCCTATTAAGTGTTAATTAATGCAACAAGTTCCGAGTTACACCAAAAGTGGTCTCTTATAATGCTACATGTGCCATTTGGGAAGTCATTTAATATTTTTCTAGCCCAGTATTTCGCCACTACCCACTGGTTCCCAGAAAAACGAAATCGACGTGGATGCAGACCTAGAAGAAGGTGGCGGGACGAAAATGATAGCTTCTTAAAGAATTTGCCAATCAATCGAAGTGCACAGGGGCGCGTGGAGAGAACGGATAGGCCTTTGTCCAACAACCACTGAACAAGTAATCACTACGTTTATACCCAACAATAAGACAGCGACGGCTGATATAATATAAAATAAAAGCGGTCAAGTGCGAGTCGGGCTACTCGCGCACCGAGGGTTCCGTACCACACCACTACAGAACACATATTAACTTGGAAAAAAATACTTTTTTTTGTCCTGGACCTTTAGCGCGAGACCGACTCACACTTGGCCGATTTTTAGTATTTGTTGTTATTCTGTCGAGTATGCTCTATAATCACACTAAGTTTGACGCTTGTATGTATTACCGTTTTTACGATAGAGCGTGAAGAAAAATCGTTGGTAAAAACTAGTTTCTTGTTGAGAACTCCCCTTAGTTTTTAACTTTTTTACATTTTTATTATTTGTTAACAAATCCACCGTAATAACGCATAATCTGAGCAAATTTCAACTATCTAGCTATTACGGTTCAAAAGTTAGAGCTCTAAATAGGTAGGACAAACGGACGGACGGACGGACTGACAACGTAGGCTTAGTAATAGGGTCGCGTTTTCACCCTTTGGATACGGAACCCTAAAAACATGTTCCTATCGATCATTTAATAAATACCTAAATGTTTATATAAACCAAAGGCATCTAACTGGAGAAAACAATAGACCTTGACCTCGTCTGAAAAGACAATGCATAAGTGGACGTATAGAAACATTACCCTCCTCCATTAGATCGTCTTTCACCTTGAGGTTCATAGAACAATGAATGTGCAACTTAAATAATAAGCTTTTCAAGCGAAAGTGACACTTTGAAATGACAGTTTGACGTGACATTCTTGCTTGACTTTGAAACTTTTTTTGAAGGATTAACAAATGGAAACATACTTAATATGACGATGACGCCCTTAAAGTATAAAGTTACGATTTTGTTGATGTTTTTCAGGGTTCCGTACCCAAAGGGTGAAAACGGGACCCTATTACTAAGCCTACGTTGTCCGTCCGTCCGTCCGTCCGTCTGTCCTACCTATTTAGGGCTGTAACTTTTGAACCGTAATAGCTAGATAGTCGTTCTCAGATTATGCGTTATTGCGGCGGATTTGTTAACAAATAATAAAAATATCAAAAAGTAAAAAACAACAAATACTAAAAACCGGCCAAGTGTGAGTCGGTCTCGCGATAAAGCTCCCGGTCGGTGTTCTGTAGTGGTGTGGTACGGAACCCTGGGTGCGCGAGTAGCCCGACTCGCACTTGACCACTTTTATTTATTTATGGAGATCTTGTGTTACATTGACAGATTAGCCAAAATTATTGCAGAGATATCCACACTGCGTGACATGATGGGTGATTTTCTATTTCTAGGCTTAGTACCTGCGCATACCACAGAACCCGGCTTTGGCTTTGCCTTGGTTCTCTTTTCTGTTACGCATAGAATGATCAGTGAATAGCCAGCCAAGTGCGTGTCGGGCCACGCCTGGGTAGGGTTCCGTAGTTGCCTAAAAAGTACATTTTATAAGTTGGTTTACACGTAAACTTGTAAAGCCTACTTAACAGATATATAATATTTTAATATTTCGCAGATCCCTAAATCGAAGACCCACAATATTTTTTTAAACGACCTCTTTTTTTAAAGATATTATTTTACCACTTTGTCGGCGTTTGTATGAATATGTATTTCCATGCCAAATTACAACTTTCTAGAACTAAGCGTCTCTGAGCAAAGCCGCGGACAGACAGCCATACAGATAGACAGACAGACAGACGGACGGACATGGCGAAACTATAAGGGTTCCTTGTTGACTTCGGAACCCTAAAAATGATACAGGTTTGAACGCAGCTTAAATCTTGTACTGTTCTTAAAAGTTCGAAAGCTCAATAGTGCAAGACAAGATTGTAGTGTATAAAGACTGAGAAAATGCTTTAAAAAGTATAATTTTATTAGTTTTCGTACACCGTGCAAACCTTCGAATCGTGCATTCCCACCGATTTCATTGTATTTGTTCACCTTCCCAGGCAGTACCTACACATTGTGTACAACAACCCACCAAAGTTTCATCATAATCGCTGAGACGGTTTTGAAGTCTATATATTCAGATATACATACCAACATCAATGCTTAATTCCCCTAAACTATCCAGTTAGGTTTCCCCCACATCTAATATTGTTTCCGAATAGTCTGACGCAATTGCTAAAAGCATTCAGACATTACAATCCATCGAGCTAACGGTAACAACTACTATAGAAGGTACTCCTTGTTTTTAATCAATTATAGGTATTGAGAGCTAGCTTCTAAGGCTTTAAAACTAGCTCAATTCGAATTCTCGTCGTGAAATAGATATCCAGTTGGGGATAAAATTCAAGCGCAAAAAGTTTAGACTCCAACTTTATTTCTAACATTTGTTATATTCTCAGATGAAGCTTATTTATGCAAAGGAAGATGCATGCCCACGCTTAGGTACCGCGTTCGGGCCGCCCCGGCCGGCCTGCTAAAGTGAAGATGAGAAAAAATTTACATAAGATTTTTGTTTAATCAAGCACAGAACAGCTGCTGGCTATCACACTGACATAATTGCATGCATTGTACAAACCCCGAGAAAACGATGAAAGTCGAGATGTCCATCCTTGTTATTTTACTAGTCGTTTTTTTCGAGTTGGCCGCTCTCTCCCTTCCCGCTTCGCCGTACCGCACCCCTAAGAGACCCTATTAAACGCAATTTCATAAAATTTAGCAACGCAACCACGTACGGCACGTCCGTCCCGGTCACTAATATCGCTTTTAATTTTAAATTTTAATTTGCTTGTTATATTATTTTTTGTCGACGGGACCAGTTTACGGTCATCGACGGCCAACTCCAAGCAAACGGGTAGTACGTAGGTATGACAAAAGAGCGTGTTTTTGTTGTTTTATTTTGTTGCTTTGTCGTGGGTAGCATGCTAGTCGAGCCTTAATTTTAATAACATGGTATCTATTCATGATAAGTACGCACGGCGACAGATCAACCTACCCATAGTTCGTCCTTATGTCCATGAACATAGAGTTCAACTATGGGTAGGTTGATCTGTCGCCGTGTGTACATTTTATTAGTTTGTGATTTTTGTAATGAAAACTTCTTTAGCGGCGTTGAGCACGTTTTAGGATGGGTAAAATTTTTTTAACTCGCGTCAGGACCGTGACGTCACGTGACCTGATCGAAAATTCGTAAGACGTAAATTCGTAAGACTTAAGATTTTGGGATGGGTAAAAAATGTTAAACTCGCGTCAGGACCGTGACGTCACGTGACCGTAAGATGTAAGATCTCTTAGTTTTCATTTCTGCCGGTACTTCCGGAGTGTAACCCGTTGTTAGTGTTCCGTACCAAAATTGGCGAAACAGAACACTTATGGAATCAGCTCGGTGTCTGTCCGTCCGTCTGTCACAGGCATTTTTCTCTTAGACCGTAAGACATAGGAAGTTGAAACTCGGTACAGATATAGCAATTGCTGGTCCAATATCATAAATGAAATAAAAAAGCTTAATTTTTATATTGGGGGGGCAATTTGGGGAGTAAGAAAGGAAGGGTTATTGTGAAGGCCACTAACATAGCCCACCGCTCACCGAATGTCAGTTACTAGCTGTAGCTGAGCCGGCGCCCATGCATAGCTTAGTCTAAGAGGTTCCCACCTAGGTAGTCGCGCTAGCATAGGTTAGGCAGGTAGGCCTGGCCTATAAAGCCGGTAAAGAAAGGGTATACGTGTTCCAAATTAGCAGATGGGGATGATGTAGAGATGGTATGATTTAGATGGTATATCACGGGGTTTAACACTAGCCACTGGGCTAGATTGAATTTGGAACACGTATCCTTAAAAGGAAAAAAAAAAAAGATTCAAAGCGATAATATTTTATTCCATCCCTGGAATAGATACGTGATTGACGTCTCATTTTTATAAGAATTTTTTGATGAAAATACTACATCTAGTAGATGGCTAAGAAAATACTACATCTAGTAGTTCGTGTATTTTATTGGAATAATCCTCTCGCAGCCAAGCTAAAGTATAGAGAGCCCACCACAGTACCTATAATTAAGGATATCTTGTTTTAATATGGAAGGAGGCACGGAGGTCGTGGGTTCAATTCCCACGGGGGACACCTAGTGATATGTCACTTTGTGCGTTTTTCCCCAGTTGGTTAGGACATTGCAGGCTGAATTACCTGATTGTCCGAAAAGAAAAATGATTCCGTGCTTCGGATGGCACGTTAAGCCGTTGGTCCCGGCTACTATCTCTGGTGGTAGTAGTTGTTACATAAAAAACCACGTCAGAGGCCGTAAGGCGGTCTGAAAAAACTCTGACACCAGGGCTCTGCCCACACGATAAGAAGAAGATATGGAACTCCAAAAAACAAAAAGGAATATACCAGCGATAGAGAAAACTTGGATAGGCAATGGGTTATAACACAAATGAAATATATTAGTTACCAGGAAACAGCAATTAACCCCGCTCGGGTACAAATTACGCCACAGCTTATCTGTCCTGTCCTATTCTATCGCTGTTGGATACAGTAAAGTTGTTATTTATATGGACATACAATAATGATGGCAATATCCTAAACCTACTACTATATCGATGAATATACAGGGACCAACTTACTATACTGACGGTTGTTATGAGGATGATTAGACTATCAAACTGAACAACTTTCTCTAAGGGACTAAGTAGATGTACGAAATGGAGAAAAAAAAACAGCTGTTCCATAAAAAACTGCAATCTTATTCAACTCAAATGTATGGGATAGCATTCTTAAGGGACAGCTGTTTTTTTTCGCTATTTCGTTGTTGGCCCCGTTGCCTTTGTTTTTACCCGACTACCCCAGAAAGAGGGTTACTAAGTTTCTTGATCTTTTCATCCTTTTAAAAAGCGTTAGTCTTTTTTTAGTGTCCCGGACCAAAATTGGCAAAACAGATCACTTATGGAATCAGCTCGGTGTCTGTCCATCCGTCCGTCTGTCACAGGCATTTTTCTCAGAGACCGTAAGACATAGGAAGCTGAAACTCGGTACAGATATAGCAATTGCTGGCCCAATATCATAAATGAAGTAAAAAAAGCTTAATTTTTATATTAGGGGGCAATTTGGGGAGGAAGAAAGGGTAAATAATTTTCTTCTTCACTCGATGGTGTGGGGTATCAATTGAAAGCTTATGAAAATACGAGTTGACGAGCCTAAATGTATATTTTTAATTTTATTTATTAAAACTTTGTTTAACAGAATTTTCAAAAAATTCAAGCCGTGAAATTGCTGTTCCCACCTCTACCTATATTTAAAAAAATATAGCCGTATAAGATCTAAAAAAATTATGAACATCAGAAATAACAGGATCGCGATGGCGGGAAAATTATCAGGGTGGCACTAACTTAGTTAGTTTTTTTTCTATGCTTACTCAAAAAAGTATCACCAGTTTAAAATTATCTTCAGTTAATATGTGACAATATACTAAGTAAGTGTCAAATTATAGTGGTTGTAGTCAGTGATCCATGTTAAACAACTGGTAGTACGGAATACTAATTGCCCGAGTCCCGACTCGAACTTGGCCGGTTTTTTTATTTTTATTTGGTATTTATTTATTTACGTTTCCTAAAAATTTATTTCCGGCATTATCTTGTATCGTGTACTATCTGGTACTGCTATCATTAAAGCACTCTGAACATTCTCTGCGTATTTCGTTCACCACCAACCCTTACACTATTTTATTTTTTTAATAAAGAACTATTTTACCCATAGACATTATTATACTATCTACCGATTTTACCTTCAGTTGGACTTACGTATAATTTATAATAAATAAAAATAAAAATGAAAATAAAATAGCCTTTATTGCTGCTTAAAAGTTAGGTTATAACAATAATGTTTTTAAAATTTATTTTAATAATTTATAATATTGTCTATTTATTATTGTAAAAAAATATAGGTATATATTATACAGGGTCTTTCTTAATATTCTGACATTTTTTTAAGGAGATGATCAAACTTTCCCTATACCCATATATACCATTTCCCTGGACCCATATTATTATAATCGCGAAAAAAAAATAATCTGCTGTCCCATACTTAATCAAGTAGTTTTGCAGTTTTGTATGGAACCGCAGATTTTTTTTTCGCGATTTCTTTTAGTATCTGCATTATTATTAAGAAGGTTTCTGTATATTAAATTTATCCTAGTAATATTTGTGATGATGTTTGGATTTTTGTGACTCACCGATAATTATGTTTTTGTGTACCTTCTTACTTTATAGAATCTAAGAATCAAGTTTCGGAAACGTTCAGGTATTTTTCGTCTATTTTCGGAAATTCTCAGCATTGCGTTGTTTAATAAATTTATGGATCGGTTAGAATACCTACTGAGAATAATAATTTTACTGTGATCCGAAGTGTAATTATAATTAAGTACGACACCACCAGCAGCAATATTTTGCTTCGGTCTTCCAAATTTAATGAATGCTAATGAAATTGTTACACAGTGGAGGTTTAACTTTCATCATAATATTTAGATCATTTTTCGCACAAGCCACTTTCCGACCGCAATGCGTTTTACCTATTTCTTACTTTGATAAATTCTAATAGGTATGTAGGTAAGTAATACCTATGGTAGATAATACACACATTTTTGTGAATAATTCTGACATACCTATTGTCAGAATAGACTGGGTTGGTGCTATTCGAAACTGGGCACAGCTTCGAATAGCATCAACCAGTCGGGTGTCGTAAAACAAGACTAATTCCTTCAGGTGTCATGTCCATCTTTGACGCCCAAACCATGCTGCTGCCAATGCATCTACGGCACAGAATAGGTAATAGTATATAGTTCTACATATCTACGGTGTGTGGCTGCCGGTTATAGCCACTGCACCTGCTGACCCCACCTCTGGTGGTATCGGTCTTCCGTTCCATCAGGCACAGGAAGGTAAGAACGAGGGCGTCTGTACAGTAGGCCTCGCATGCTACCCCCGAGAAAACGATAAAAATCGAGATGTGCCTCTATCCTTATTATTTTACGTAGGTATGCAAGAAAGAGCGCGCATGACGTTTTTCTCGTTTAAACGCTTTGTCTTGGGTGGCATGCTAGCCGTGCAGTTATAATAACTTAATGGCGCGAAAACTTATCAACATCAAAACATCTTGCGATAAAGCTTTTCTATAAAGATATAGCAGTTGCCGTAGCGTAGTCGGAACCGACAAGGACAAGCTAAACTAAAAATTTTAAAACTTATAAATATTCATAATGACATCATGAGACTGCAATACTTTGTTTATATTTTACGCAGTTAAATTAGTAATCTCGGAGAGTGTGAAATAGTGCATTATACCATAATTTTACAACACTATAGCGGTGTCATGGTCAAATGTAATTTGTTATGCTAATTACTTACTTAAAACGTTGAAATTTTTTGATTTTATAAATATAGCGTAATGGTTTCATATTAATAAAGGTGCTTTCAACAGGTACCTATATTTAGGGTCCAACGTAATAAGTAAGTGTGCTGAATATATTTTAAGAGGATAATCAGACCATCAAATTGAAAAACTTTTCTCTATGGGCTCAACATCGAAAATGCGGAAAAAAAATCAGCGCATTTCGAAATCCCGGATTACTCACAGCTACTAATTCCCATATTGACTGAAAATGACCTATCATCTTCAACCTCCATTCAATTCGGGACTAGGGGCGGCAAATTCGGGAAAAATATAGATTGATTGAGCGAGCTCAATTTTCGGAATTTTCACGAATTCGTTATAGACCGAGGTCTATAACGAATTCGTAGAAAAGAAAAGAGAAGGTCGCTTCGCTCGCTCAATATTCTTTTATAATTATTAATTATTGTACCTACCAACACATAATCCTAGAGTTCTGGCTTAGATTGAAACCCAACGAGCGTAATTTTGTGAGTTGTGAGGTCATAGAAAATGCATTCCAGAATTTTATATAAAACGGACTCAAAATACGGGACTCACAACTCACAAAATTACGCTCGCTTGGCTTCACCCTTAGACGTGGTAGGTACTAAAAATTTCTAGTTTGCTTTGCTCGATCCATAGCGATTACTTAGGTTACTTTACACATTATATTGTACGTAAAAAGCTTTGGCTCCAACTGATTCGTATTTAGGAGAAAAGTCGAGCTTGCTTCGCTCGCTCTAAGTTTTATATTTTTATTTTACCTACATTTATAAATCAAAATATCTCTGACCACAACTCGAATAGTTATGCTAAAAAATTACGAGCTCGCTTTGCTCGCTCCGTTATGTTTTGCGAAGGTCTTCTTATAGAGATAAGGGGGCGGCAAAATCTGTCTACTCCGGGCGCCGGGCAGCAGAAACCCACGCTACGCCACTGTTTCGGATTTCACTCATTCTGGGACTAATTAATTTAAGAATTGATCGATTTGGACTAGGCCATTTGACAATTTTGTATTTCAGTCAATATCAGGAAATATTTGATTTGAGTTGTTTGGGAACTAACTGGTGTAACCTGCGATAGAAAGATGCCCATTAGAATGAAAGGCCTTGTGTATAAAAGCATAATAAGACCTGTACTAACCTATGGTAGTGAGACATGGGCAACTACGAAACGGCAAGTCCAAACCATTCAAGTCGCTGAGATGAAGATGTTACGCTGGATGTGCGGGGTTACGAGATACGACAGAATACGCAACGAGTTCGTGCGAGGTAGTCTCGGAGTCCGTGACGTAGCTGATAAGATTCAAGAAAATCGACTGAGATGGTTTGGTCATGTAAAAAGAAGACCACCTGATTATATAGGCAACAGAGCAATGGACTTAACCCTACCAGGTCAACGTGGCGTAGGCAGGCCAAAACTCAGATGGTCTGATGTTGTAAAGAAAGAAATGGACAGCTGCGAGCTCTCCGTCGACGATGTTCGGGATAGAGCGAAGTGGAAGAAACAGACTAGGAAAGCAGACCCTGCTACCCAGCGGGACAGCAGCTAGGAAGATGATGATGATTTGATTTGAGTTGTACCTACTATACCGGAGACGTAGCATATCAATCAAGAGATCATGCATTCAATTCAATTAATTCAATTCAATTATACTTTATTGCACACCAAAACAGAATATACATTTGAACAAAGATAAAGAAATACAATTACGTACAAATAAGGCGGTCTTATCGCTAAAAAGCGATTTCTTCCAGACAACCTTAGGGTAGAGGAATTACAAAAACGAAAAATAGGTAGGCGGTGTAGATCAAGAGAAGAAAGAAATCCAGAATGACAATGAAAGTATAAATATACTTAAAAATAAAATAATCTAAAATATATACATACATACATACATATTTCTTCAACTATATACATACATATAGGTGAGTACTACATACAACACGGAAACAACAGTAGGAGGAGAAAAACGAAATAAAATTTAGGCATTTAGCTGTTTAATCGTACTTGACCGAGAACATTCGCTGCGTGTTATGTAACGATTCGACACCGAACATACGAGTTTTATAGCGGTTACTTTTATTGCGTTAAACGGAGCATACCCTCGATCAAATAACTGATAGGTGCCTATATACGCTACGTTCGGAACAGACGTTTTGACAGCAAACGTGGCATCGGGCAAGCGAACAAAAAGAAGCAGAACTTATAAGAATATTCCTGACAAGCGGCCCGTCCCGGCTTCGCACGGGTGGACGTCTAATCTTTTCTAGCAATAAATATAGCCTATGTTACTCAGGGTGAATGCAGCTTTCTAATGGTGAAAGAATTTTTTAAATCGGCCCAGTACTTTTTGAGCCTATTCATTACAAACATACAAACATACAAAAATAGGTACAAATCTTTCCTCTTTATAATATTAGTGTAGATGTCGATGTAGATGTAGATAAAGCGCTCCATACAAAACGAAGTACCGTCCTAGTTTGAACATGTAGTAAATAAAGTTAAAAAAGATGTGTTAGCACAATCTGGAAACCAATATCTGAGTCGGTACCTAACTTGTCAGATTTCCGTTAAGATAAAAATTATCGTAGCTCAAAGATTTCTCTACAAATCTTAAATTAATGCTTGCGTTGAAACTAAGTATAATTATAATATAATTTTATCGGAAATCTGTTTAGGTACCGACACGACACAGATATTGGTTTATAGATCGTGTTTAAAAAATTTAACTGACTTTAATTGGTTGAAAATAGGACGGAACTTCGTTTGTATGCAGCGCGCTCGTACGCCCTGACGGGTATAATTCCCTTATGTAACGCAGTCATGACATGACATACTACCCGTTAACGACCAGTTGGCCGTCGATGACCGTTACAAAATTTCCTCACAGGCACATTAATTGGTCCCGTCGACAAAAAATAACATAAAAGGCAAATAAAAATTTAAAATTAAAAGCGATATTAGTGACCGGGACGGATGTGCCGTACGTGGTTGCGTTGCTAAAGGTTATAAAATTGCGTTTATTAGGGTCTCTTAGGGGTGCGGTGCGGGGAAGCGGGAAGGGAGGTAGCGGCCAACTCGAAGTGAATGACTAGTATATTACCTACGTCTGACTGCGCGGTCGAGCTGTGTTCACACCGTACTGAAGGGGTATTGTTGACAGCCCGGTAGCACAGTCGGTAGTGAACCTGCCTGCTGTGCCGAGTGTCGCGGGTTCGAATCCCGTAAGGGACAAATATTTGTATGATGAATATGAATATTTGTACCCGAGTCATGGATGTTTGTATCTATATATGTATTCTATATCGTTGTCTAGTCATCGTAATACAAGTCCAGGCTAGATTCTGGTACTTTAAATGTGACTAGATAATTTGTGTGACATTGTCCAAGATATTTATTATTTATTATATTTATTATTGTTAGTCAAAAGACACCACAATCCGCACAATTTTGACGAAACGCTAGTCAAATAATAAATGTTTATAGTATGACGTTATGAAGCATTACATACTGTATGATATTCAATTATTACAAAAAGGGGAGGTGCGGAGTACTCGAAACCGACGGGCATGTATGAAGAGATGTATGGATGTGCATGAGGCAAAAGAGGTATGTAAAGATCGTAGTAAGTGGCGCGCCCTGGTCCCTGCCTACCCCACTGGGAAAGAGGCGTGACGTTATAGATAGATAGATAGATATTCAATTATTAAAAACTATACTTTCAAAATGCATGGGAATTAGCGATAAATGTACTTAACTGCCCTCAGTTATCGTAGTGCAGGGGCCCATTACGTCAGGTATGTCAGTAGGTAACCGGCCCGGTACCACAGCCCGGCCACTGCATACTAAAATTTGAAATTGACAAGATGACGTCAGCACATACAAAACCAACGAAGCTTCGTAGGTAACGAGGAACCAGTGCGCGGTAACCAGAGGGCGATAGAGGGGGTGAGGTAAAAAGTTGGTGGGAGGAAGGGAGTGTCCTTACTGTATCTAGTAATAGATACTCTTTCTTATACTGTACTGGTACTAAGATAGCTGAGTGTAGTAAAAATGGAAATAATAGGTAGGTACTCCTAAATGTGCATATTACGACGGGGCGGGCGCATCGGGGCGGGCAGCAGCGCAAAGATCCGCCCAAACCGCGAAGCAGGTAACATGGTTGCGAGGCGGATTCGTCCGCCCCGATGCGGCCTGTGCTAGTGTGCTATGCCAAGCGAAACTTTTTACAGCGTCTGGCAGTATTACGTCAACTAAAAATCAATCAATGCGTCGCGACGGCTCGCCGGGTCCGCTCTAGTGTGTAAAGTACGCAATTTGCGTTGCGATTAGGCCCGCTATCCGCCCCGATGATACGGCCCGCTCTTATATGCGCTTACATTTAGTGAGATAATAAATTAATAATATAAAATCTGTGAGTGCAAAGTAGAATACCGCGCTCTAATTTGATATACTTTCACCAGCAGTGACGTTAGTTAGATAACTATACGCCATTTCTCGAACCGGATCCGAATGCGATAGGCACCCACGACCCACGACCCTTAGATAATTCGGCTATGCTTATCCAGTTCTTTGTTTGATCTTAGGTAAATGGTGTGACCACTTTTTACGATGTACTTGACTTATTCTGTTATCATCATTGGTAGAATTTTCTGTGGTTTTCATACCGTCATAAGTACATTATGTCATTTGGGATCCATTGCAGGGCAAATGTCTCCTTTTACGAATGAGCGTGAGAACGCAAAGGCCAAGACATCGGCCTCCTTTTACGGCTAAGGGTGAGCGAGTATGGTACGCTCCCTGGTAAGCCGTACTCCACCAGGGAGGTAAGTATACCATGTTTTATCCCGCTTGTTTTTCTGTGCTATGACAACGGGAACAGGTCCGATTCGTAACGTATTCCTACGGCACACATTCGATTTCAAGATAGTTTTTGAGATAAGATCCGCCAAGTTAGGTGACTTTCTGTACGATTGACCTTTTGGAGTCTCGACCTTAATAATAAATATCGATTTGCCGGCACCTAAAATGTTATATTTATTTCTAGGAAAGATAAGTTTGAGTTCGAAGTGGTCGTAGGTTATACCAAGCTTAATCTGGCACCTAATTGAACTGGAATGCTTGAATTGGTTTGTAACTTAGCTTTGACTGGTGTAGGGAAGGACCATGTGTAACATGCACCTGACGCATTTAAAGCCCGAAGGAACGTTAGTTTGAGTGTGAAATGGGTGACATTCACCCGAGTTAAACACTCTGAAGTGCGATTTTTGAAAATCATACGTGCGACTTGGCAGTAGAAAATGTCAAAATTACTATGGAGATTATGCATCTTTCTACTGCCAAGTCGCTCGTATGATTTTCAAAAATCGCACTTCTGCTTTTCATCACGATTACGAGGTAATTAAACAAAAACCAGATAATGCAATAGTAGATTGTTAACCAAGGGATGAAAGTCACCCATTTCACAAGAGATGTTTGGCGTCCCGAACGAACGTGAAGGTCACCCATGTTTCGAGTGTGAAATTTACACTCTACTTTAAATCATAAATCATAAACTTATACCTAAACTTTATTGCATCCTTGAGGTAGAATTTTCATTTCGAATACGAGGAAAGTAAACAAAAGCCAGATATAATATGCAAAATCAATTTCTGAATCGCTTGACGAATTAATTTTAGACTAGGTAAAAATGAAATGGGTGACTTTCATCCCTTGGTTAACAATCTACTATTTTGACACTCTCTAGAAATGGCTTTTTTTATCTTTATATGTCGCTCTGTGGGTTTTGTAAGTTGTAACCCACTTTCTAGTTGTAACGAATCAACGTATTTCAGTGTTAAAAAGAGCCACACTTAAAATCAGTAATAATGAATCAATGGCCTCGATTCGGACTGTGCCACGACTTAACTAAATTTATTCCTGTCACTTTCTAAAATAAGATTAAGAAAAGAGACAGAAAACCAACCAACTTTAGCAAAGTAATAATATTTAGGGAGTGTCGATTTGCCGTAATAAGAGTGTTTTGTTATGAGTCGTATAGCGTAACGTAAGCCAGCCGCATCTCAGTAACATTGAATTAAAATGAGATAAATTCACTTATATCAACAGATGTGCACTTAATGCAAGTAATAGTAATCAAGTATTCGTGCGGAATATAAAAGAGATTGTTTCGTCATTTCCTTACCGAGATGCAGTATGTGTGTTACTGTATCGAATGTTGCGCAATCGCAATGCTGTTGCTAGAATTACTTTACTTTATACATATCTGTGAATCTGGTTCTTGATGTAATTTTATACATAATACGTAATTAAAATACATAATTTTTTAGGACGATCTTTTTTAAATATCACGATAAATAAACTTTAAATCGACATACACAGAATAAATAAAACATTACTTAGTTATTTACAGACATAACATTAACAGAACATCTACGCCATCCTAGTAGTAGCTGGAAAAATTACATTAGATATGATTGATCAAACATTTGTTGCTTGAATTAGGGAAAACCCAGAAAAACCTAATAGACCATTTCTATTCTTATAATGACATTAGATGGGTCAATGACATTAGGAGACACGCGGGTCACACACACAGACACACACACGCGCACACTGGAGAATGAAATGAAACCTTCAACAACCTGTGGTTTTCGGTATAGAATTGACCACCCAATCGGGACAAATATGCTCACAAACGGTGAAGGAAAATATCGTAAGGAAACCTACTTACGCTGAAGAACAAATTCTAAATCGTATGTGAAGTCTACTAATCCGCATTTGGGCACGCGTGCTGAACTAACGCACACCCTACGAATAAGAATGTATAGAAATGTAAATCAAGCTCAAAAAGTGACCCCAAAAAAAGTACACAGTGTTCGAAATTTGTTCCTTAAAAACTACACCTTGCCGCCAAAACTCATACAAAATGTCATTTTTCAAAGGGTGCCAAAAATTATGTTGCTTTTGTTTAGAGTTATTCTTCCATAGTTATTCTTATTCGTAGCGCACACCCTTCTTGAGGGTATAGGAACTGCAGCAGTGGGAAACGTATAATTTATTGGCTGATGATGAGTCCACACCAAAACGTGTCATCGTACAGTTAACAAGTTGAATGGTTAATTTAAACACTTATTCGGTGAATGCATCGTAATTAGAGGCGTGTGTAAGTATTAAATTAATTCTAGCATTGAAACAATATTTTAACCGTGACAAAACACAGACACAGACATTAGTTTCTAAATAATGTTTAAAAATGTTCATTAACTTTTTAATTAGTAGGTAACTTTGTGTTGCAAATAGGACGAAATTTCGTTTGTACGTGTATGGAGCGCGCTGCAAGGACTATCATCAACCAGAAAGGGAACCACAAAACATAAGAGTTGTTAGAAATGCATAGTAACATGATAGTAACGCTTTTGCTTCGGAGACGGCTGTCGCCACTTGTCTTCCCGCTCACGCTGCTACAACTACTCGCGCATCACGTCGCGAACCTGTGGCGACGCGTTCCATGCTACTTTGCACTTCTAACCCCTCTTATAATGTTCTGTGTTGGTAGGTATGGGGTTTAGCTGAGATTACGCAGCAGATTGTGTATATCGGTGAGAAACGCGACCAAACCTCGTGATCGGATGAATACAAATGCAATAATGCAGTCTTTCTTTCCGCTCTGATAACAACAATAGCTGACTATAGCAGAGCTGCATTGTTAAAACACGTAGTTTTTCTCTTTTCTTATAAATAATTAATTGGTTACGAAATAAGAAAAAATACACAACCGCCTGTGTGATAGTCACAATAAAAGACTGTCATGTTAAAGGTTCTAATTGATCTTTGAAAAGGAAGGGTAGTGTGATGGGTACCTCTGTGGACTACCTACCATGTCAAAGGTTCGAATTGACCTTTGAAAGGGGCATAGGAACGGATTAGGAGTCCGTAGGTTCGAATTGATCGTTGAAAAGGGCGTAGGAAGGGCAGTGTGATGGTTACCACGGCGGATGGCAGTTCACCGTGTACAGAATTATTAGTATTATTATTTAGTTCACAAGCACAGAGATTATTATCTAGATAGTATTTAAAAAATTGCATTGACCTAATGGCGCGCGCTAACGGTAATCTGATTTCAAAAGTAGGTACCTATAATTAAATAAAATACCTACCTACTCATAAATGACGAAACGGCACACACTTAAATTCAACACCCATAATAATTAAATATGACTGTCCAAGAGTTTGACTGTAATACACAAGAGACCTTGAAAGTGCAAAAATTTGTTATTGCATAAAGCTACAAAGAATCAAAGCAATTAAGAAACTGCTGCTGCTGCTTGCTGCTTGCAATAAAGAATCTAAGAATCTAAGCTATAACAGCCACGTTATAATAAAAGCTATCGTTCCGTAAGGGTTCCGTACCACCACACAATATAATAAAGTATATTTACCAGTTTCAAAAACTAAACAACACGTTTTTGTCAGTAAAAAGTACGAACGAAACCAAATGAGTCCAAACTCGGGGGGTTTCTATCGACTTTCTAGATTTTCTTATGTATTACCTGCATACAGTACAGTACAGGTGATGCTAAATATAAGCGTGTTAATTATTTGTGTTTCACGGACTCACACTTGACCGGATTTTTAGTGGTGTGTGTAGTGCACTATAATAGTGCAAACTAACCATACAGTTATCGGTTAAACAAGAAATAATAAAATCCGGATAATAATCATACAAAGTTTGAAGCTTGTATTACCGGTTTCACGATAGAGCAAAAACAAGAACAATTTTCAGGCGAACGGACGTAGGCTTAGCATTATGAAGGGCAAATATACTATAATAAAAATTTTGTTTACACTAAAATAAAATTTTTTTACTTCAACCAACATCATGAATCCATATGAGCCTGTCAACATCATGACTTTTCCGACTAAGAGAACTTTGTTAAACGAATTCGGCTTGTTGTTACAACTAACCATCTTTTGTTTTTAGTAAACAATAATAACGTCATTTCAATTATTTTGGTGCTAATTAAGACAAATTATACTTCTTAGTTGGCTCGCATTTTTTTCTCTTTCAAGGGTAATTTAACACCCTTAGGGATTCGTAACACTGTATTTTTCCAACAAATAATTCATCTCTTCTTTTTTGTAATTTTAAGTTATATATGAATGTTAATCCCAATGCAGAGTAAAATAAGTGCCTCATTTCACTAAAGGAGAGAGGGAGTTAAACGTACCAATTCGTCTACTTATATGAAGTAGTACAACAGTCAGTACAGTACAGTAGTCTAGTGTACTGAAGAATGACCAAGTAAGATGTACCCGCCCCGGATCCGACAAGCATGTTTGAAGAGACTTTCTCTCCTTGTCTCTGCCTATCCCAGTGGGATATACTTACGCGTGAGCATATAATTATGTACCCTATGTCATCATCATCATCTCAGCCGATGGACGTCCACTGTACCCTATGTAAATGCTATAAACTGTAGCAACGCCCACTTTGAATCATCAAATTTTTCATCAAATTATCAAATCAAACTGAACAAAAATCTGCTGTTTTATTCTTCTTCTTCTTCTTATCGTGTGGGCAGAGTGAGCAGAGAGTGCTGTTTCATGGAAAACGTCAAATACTACTTTTTTTTTTTTTTTTTTTTTTTATTGACTATGGGTTTGCTCTTGACCTCAATCCAGTCCTCAGGACGAAGATGGGGTCGTAGATGTAGCGAGCTTACCCAGAAGATGCCTATTCACTCGTACTTTAAAGGAATCCGGGTTGTAAGTAATCGGAAATACTGACGCAGGTAAGGCATTCCACTCCTTGGCTGTGCGCATTATAAAAGATTCAGAAAGGCGCTTGGTGCGGATATGTGGGATGTCAACCAAGAAGGGGTGATATCCCGCGGTGCGTCTACTTTACCAATAATGTATCGAACAGCTGATTTTTTGTCGCAATTTCAATGTTGGTCTCACAGTGAATGTCACGTAAAGCACCCTGTTTAGTATGTATTATCATATTTATCATAACTCTGTACCAGTAACCCTGTAGAATCATTAACTTACACTTAAACGAGTACATTTATCGTTTGTTGTATAGAATATTTCAAAACAATGTAGGTAGGTAAGTATTGAAGTTCTACAACCCGGGCGAATTAACTAGGCACCCGGCTCGCACCTGGCTCGCACGTGGCTCGGAATTTTACACCCCTCCTGCTACCCCCGTGGGACCCCGCCGTCGCCGTGCGAGGCCGTAGCATAGCATTTCAGTTACTATTGCACTATTTGCACTTGTCTCTGCGCTTTAGCATTTTCGAGTTATTCTTTCCGAGTTTTCCGAGTTTTTTATTCCGAGTCACGGGCGAGCCAGGTGCCAAGTTAATTCGCCCGTGTTGTAAATATTGTCTTTAACCTGTGGGTCCCTGTGACTCTAGCATGCCACCCCCGAGAAAGCGGCAAAAATCGAGACGTGTCTCTGTCTTTGTTACTTTGCTAAAGCAAAAGCGAATAACGGATAATAGAGGTGCATAATGGATATAATTATCATCTTATATTCACTTACGGCCTCGTAAGCCTCGTTAATATAATAACATTATTACTTATAATTTTAACACGTATTACGTAAAACTTAATACGTACGTACTTCAATAGAATGAAGGTTACGTTTTATGATTAAGTATTTGATGCTATCTATGGATTGGATCGGATGATGGATGTATTTAACTAAGAACTCGATGAAAATTTTCTACACCCATATGTTTAGGAAAAAAAAGTAGGGTGCCCACTCTGAAACTTGTCGCATCTTTGATAGACGATTTCAACAATTTCGTACCTTTTTGCTATTTTAAACTTTTCCAGAATAATTAAGTTCCAATAAAGGTTCCTCATTTGTTTAGGCAATAAACTATACACAACCTACCTACCTATACAAAATTGAAGCTAAACATATTATTATCAACTACACGAAAAAAATAAGATCGCCTGCATAAAGATTGCCACATTAAACGACGGTAGACTGATTTTGTTGATATGGAGCATAATGTGCGAAGAATGCCTAAACAAATGAGGAACCTTTATTGGAACTTAATTATTATAATCAACATTGGAACCAAATTTTGCGGCTTCCAGGGTTAGGAACATTTTACTGTAATATTATGTGCCTAACCTAAACATGGGTGGTGAAAATTTGCAGCGGGATCTTGGAATAATGGATCAAGTAGTGTAGAAATATAACTCTCTAAGGTGAAGTGTGCGTTCAAAAATGTTTAGTATTTATCAACGTCAGTCATATCAAGGTAAAGGTGTACCTAAGTATACAGGGTGTAAACTTAAATGCGTTATTTACTTAAGAGGGTGCTTCTAGTACTGTAGCCACGGGACTTTTTAATTACAAAAAAGATTACCGATTGCCGTTTTGATATTATTGTAGGGCACGAAATGACTTATATAAAAACCCGAGTCTTAAAGATCACAACCCGCCGTAGCAAAAATAAACTAAAAAAAAAATTCTAAAATTTTTGAATTTCGAGGTTAATGTTTTTTTTCTATACTATCATGTTCTTCACCTTAGTTCAATACCCATACGTAATATTAAGACTGTCTAAAGTTGCCATACAAAGCTATAAGACAAGATGAAAAAGTCAATTTCGATGGGTCTTATAGCTTTGTATGGCAACTTTAGACAGTCTTAATATTACGTATGGGTATTGAACTAAGGTGAAGAACATGACAGTAGGTATAGAAAAAAAACGGTAACCTCGAAATTCAAAAATTTGAGAAATTTTTTTTTAGTTTATTTTTGCTACGGCGGGTTGTGATCTTTAAGACTCGGGTTTTTATATAAGTCATTTCGTACCCTACAATAATATCAAAACGGCAATCGGTAATCTTTTTTGTAATTAAAAAGTCCCATGGCTACAGTACTATTCAGACCATCAAACTAAACAACTTTCACTATAGGACCAACATAGAAGTCGCGAGAAAAAATCACCCGTTCCATACGTTTGGGTTGAATCACCATTAACATTTTTTATAGAATAGCAGACTTTTTTTCACAATTTGTTTTTTGGTCCCTTAGTGAAAGTTGTTTTATTAAACGTTTACACTCTGTGTAAACTGTGGCGAGTTAATTTATGTTTAAATATTATAGTGACAGACGTTGCTCTAGGTTTTAACATTTTTTAATTTCAACAGTGTGCAATAGAAAGGTAGTCATTTCAAAAGGGGTGGTTTAGACCGATAAAATGAACTTTAGGTACAATGGTAGCAAAGCTGAAATCGTGAGAAAAAAGGCTGTTCCATACATTTGAATCGACTGCAGTTTTATCAGTTACACCCTGTATTATAAAGTAATAATGTTCGATGAATGAATGAATGAACTACAGACTATATACTAGGTACTGTACCTATGTAGAGTTTCTGGCCGCATCTTCTCTACAAAAAAGGTTAAATTTTATGTTTATTATTTCATAACTGTGAAAATTTTGTTTCTTTATATTTTTTATTTTTATTTTATATTTCGTTATGTATGGAATCTGCAACTTACAATTATGACATGTATTAAATTATTATGATTAGTATGATATTGATATTAGGTACAATTTTGATTTTAAATACTTACATTGTTAAATTATTGATTCCATTTAGTTAATTCATTGAATTCATTCAATCATTTTTTGTATGCCTTTTGGTAGGCCACAAGATATACAGTACAGTAGTAAAAAATTCGTAAAAATATGAATTTTTACCTTTGTGTATCAATAAATAATTTCTAATTTGTATTTGTAGGAAAACTTTTCGACGCCCCGACGCGGTGGTAGAGTAAAAAAATACGTCAGAAGGAGAAGATAACATGGTTACAATATTACACTTTTAAGTACCTAGAGTAAAAGTCTAGACTGTACACATTATTAGTACAACAGGTTTGCTCGTTGCTCCATTCCAGTCAAGATTACACTCTTTAGAGCATACTGTACTTCTTTTTACACGAGCAGCCTGTGGCTGAACTACACAAAGAAACAGTACAACGCCTTGCGGGTCCAGTTTAATAACGCTTTCAGGGTGCTGGTGGGGCTGCCGCGATTCTGTAGTGCGTCGGGGATGTTCGCCGATGCGCGAGTAGATTGTTTTTACACTACTATGCGCAAACGGTGTACATCCCTCATGCGTAGGATAAGCGGCAGCGCCAACAGCATCTTGAACATGTTTGCGAGTAGGTTTGACTGTCAGTACGTGAACCATTGCTGTATGGTTCACGTACTGACAAACAAACAGTCATAATGTAGTAATGTGTTGTGTGTATAAACTAACAGTAGGCTAAGTGTGTTACTAACAAAATTATGATCTCAGTTGGTCGAAATAAAGTTTTTCTATTCTATTCTATTATTCTATGTAGTTTTTATTTCAGATCGATCGGTGCAATATTACCGAAGTTATAAGCGTGGGCGTCAGTGTTCGCGAGTAGCGCGTGACGTCATCGTTCCCATACGGCACGGCGGGCGCCCGCCCGCCTTCATATGTCCGTAGTACATTTCGCGGGTAAGTTGCTTTCGTGCGCTCGGTGTTGTTAACTTCTTGAAATTATAATGATCATTTACCTTGGAATTGTTCAATAAATCGAGTGTTTCAACGATTAGACACTGCGAGTCGAGTATCTACATACCTACTAAAAAGCATATTACTAGCAAAAACCAAGTAGGTAAAAGTTTAGTATCATGCGGCACCAATTTGGGGGAGGGGAGGGAAAAGTGTGGTCGCCAAAGTGGGGTTTTTTTACGTTATAATAACCCAAATTGAGTCATTTTAGCAGGTTTTAGGCGGTCTGGGGGGGTTCTAGGGGGAGTCTCAACCCGGGGGCCCCCTGAGGGGGGGGGGATGTCATCTGGGGGTCACACACGGTGGTCCCCCTGGGTGGACCCCCTCATGTTGGCATTATGTCGACACCCCCGCGTGGTCTAGGTGGTCCAACGTCCCCCCCCCCCCCCCGGCGTGATCCCGATGGGGGGTCACACACACCCCGATGGGGGTTACACCAAATTTTAATATTCGACATATCGCGGACCTACAACAAAGTAGGTCCGCGATATGTGTAATATTAAAATGTTATGTATCATGTCTTCTTCAAAAAAGTCCAAAAGTCTGACACAGTTTGTTGCATTAATATATTTGAAGATTAACGAAGCATAACAGAAATGAGAGTTGTAACAGTATTATTCTCTCGTTATGTGGAACAAGTCGAGTCAAGTGATACCATGCCTTACTCAAATATACATACATATAGTCGCCACAAAAATCCATTACTTCGCTTAAATCTTGGTCGAGTTCCAAACTGTGGTCTTGTTTGATTTAGTCTGTTTTCAAACTCGAACTCTGTAGTCTGTACCTACTCCAAAAGATCAGTCTTATAATTTAAGCAAAAAGCAACTGTGTACCTATTTCGAAATAAAAAAAAATCGAATCCGATTTCGGTCCCAATTAAAGCACCAAATAGTTCTATAGATGACTAGGGTAAAAAAATCGTGTTCACTAAACAAATATTTGACGATTGCTGGATTTGAACCCGCGATCAGTTACCTAAGCAATAATATGTTGCAGGTTCATTCCAATCCAACTGAGCTATCGACTATTACTAACAAAATAAAATGACATGATAAGTTTTTGCCAAGAATATTTTAACCGTTAGTAAAAAGCCTTTTTGGCAGAGGACCTGCGATGTCCCCTTAATTAGGCCAGACCTAGTATAAATACTGCTTGCGTGGGCAACCTTGCACGTAGAATAAATTATTCATCACCATTGGTCCCTTCTCGGCTTATTTTCTTATTCTCTCCCCTTAATTCTGGAGAAGGAAGCGGGGTAAAGAGTCACGTAGCGATTGCGTAAACGCGTAAAACAACCTATATGACTACTTATACTACATACCGTACCGTACTACATTTGTTTCTTGATGGGTACAGTGAAATCACCGTTTTCCTTACGTAAGCCTAAATGTGAGGGATTTCTATCTCGACCAAGGATATTTTATTTAAGACTAAAGGTAAGCGCATATTACGACAGGCCGCATCGCAGCGGAAATTGCGTTCTTCGCACACTAAAGCGAGGATTATTAGTTTGACGATAGTTCGCTGGTTTGACGTAGGTAATACTGGCTGGCATATGTAAAAAGTTCCGCTTGATATAGCATACTATGACGGGCCGTAGTAGGTATGCGTTAGTTCATAATCAAGGATTTTAGAATCATAAAGGATGCCATCCTCCTTATAAGCATGGAAACAAGAAAATTTGCCATTGCAGTCGGTAATGTCCGACCTTCTTTCGTACGTCTCCGTAGTAGATATTTCCAACGATTTTGTGTCCCTTTCTATCAGATCAAAAATTAAATAAAAATTTTTAAAATTTTTGTCGTTGTATTGTAAGTAACGTCGAAAACACAGACGGGAATTTACGAAAGAAGAACGATCATTACCGACCAATAAGGGGTATTATCATGACTGTTTCACCGCCTTGTTAGAAAGTGTGGCCTCTGAGGTATAGACAATACCTATGCCAGCTTCCTGTTCATAATATTAATTATTCAGGAGCGATTTTCGCGGATTTTTGTGCTGCGAGTCGACACGTAGTAATATGCGCTTACCTTAAGGGAACGAGTGTCGTAAAAAGCGACCCATTTGTGTATATAAGATATCAAGTTTCTTGGCAGAGTGACTTCTTCATTTATAGGTTTATTGGGAAGGTACGCGGCCCTGGACCGTTTTTAGGATACGGTCGGTTCCATCGAAAAAAATTAGGACTTTTTACGTTCATTCTGCTTCTTCGCATGCCCCCAGTCATTGTTTTGTACCTATTGAAACCATTTGACATGAAGGCAGATGATTTTCTTCTTTCATTGATATGAATGCTGATGCATTGACAATCACTCATGCTGTAGTGGAAAGATCAGCAATGGTCGAATCGAGGCTGACTACCCAGGGTGCGCCAGACAGATCAAAATCAGAACTGTGATAATTAAGAAGAAAACTATTTTGTGTACCCCTAATAGGTAGATACATTGTTGATTCCCATCGAGTGAGGTGTCGTTGTACTAGTATATACAGCGTGTTATAGTGTAGACAGTTGCATTAATGATTTTACTTACTCATGATACTGAAATGTATTTCCCAAAAGGAACGTTAGGCAAATTCACAAAAAAAGGCTTCTTGTTTATAAACGTTCGATTTGCCGATTGATTGCATTTAGTATGGCAAGGACAAATTTTTTTTTTGCTAATTATATATCGGTGCCTTGGGGATAGTTGTTCCAGTATTGAAACTGTCACCCACACCCTGTATAGATACGAAACATACTACGAACTTTCGTACGAAAAATACCGTCACGTCACCAACCCAAAAACGTGCTCTTGCTGCGTTGCTTTACTTAGACGATCACTTTTTAGCTCTCATCTTAGAAAATGTACGAGAAATGAAAAAGTCTCAAGGAAATAAGTTTACTTAAATAATGTTGTTTATAAAACAGAAATAAAAGTTTGCCGCTATTTTATAAAACTAAATCAATTTTACAAACCCAAGGTGTGCAATAAAGAATTCTCGCGGGCTTACGCGGCGGGAAGCGAGAGAAACTTAAAGTAAAATATACAACTTCCAGCGTTAAAAACATCTTTTGTTTAAGAGGATAGTCGGGTGTTTCTCCTGGGCGTTTGAACGCTGTCATTATCCTAATTATTAACTTTAATTATGAACGCTTTGACTGCCTCCGTGGTCTAATGGTTAAGAGCATTGGCTCTCGATACGGAGGTCGTGGGTTCGATTCCCACGGGGGACACCTAGTGATATGTCACTTTGTGCGTTTTTCCCCAGTTGGTTAGGACATTGCAGGCTGAATCACCTGATTGTCCGAAAAGAAAAGTGATTCCGTGCTTCGGATGGCACGTTAAGCCGTTGGTCCCGGCTACTATCTCTAGTGGTAGTAGTCGTTACATAAAAACCACGTCAGAGGCCGAAAGGCGGTCTGAAAAAACTCTGACACCAGGGCTCTGCCCACACGATAAGAAGAAGAAGAACGCTTTACAGTATAATTCGATAAGTATGTCAAGTTTTTTTTGGAGTGCTGAATCGAAAACCATTTCAAGATAATTGTCTCAATTACAATATAAGAGATTTTAAAATGAATAACGAGACGCTACTCGAATTGTCAATGAAAATTTTCGCATACGATACGACGTCGTTACTGGTTTCAACGCCACTTCTGTTAACAACTTAACTAGAAAGTATTAGATTAACCTAGACTAATAAGAATTGTTTCGTTTAGCAGTTTCTTACGCAATCGTACGTACGTGTTGACACACATAACGATTATTACGATGGTACAGTGCTTCTAAAACTTTTACCCCAATGATCTGAACAAAACCAAAAACCCTGTCATGTGAAATTAGAATTTCTTTCTCTAAACTATCGATAGTTTTACAATCGACAGTTCCATCTAAAACAGACACATTTTCAGTGGCTCAGAACGTGACAGTACTATTCATCATCATCAGCGTAAAACGTCCCAAAAGCAGGGCATGCGCCTACCCTTGAGGTGGGTGTATGGGCGTTAGTCCACCACGCGTGCCCAATGCGGATTGGTAGACATCATATACGCATCGGATTTCTTCATCATCGTATGCAGAGGTAACCTCACGATGTTTTCCTTCCCCGTTTAGAACAGTCGCTATTTACGTACTTATTTAGAAAAACTCGTGGCATGTCGTCCGTATGGATTCGATCCCGGACCTCAAGATTGAGTTTTAATACCTCTACGCAAAGCGCACAGACCAGCTGGTCTGTGGCAACGCACCACCGAGAGGCTCTCTCGACCATACTATTGTAGGTGTGCAATACTATCGATATAGTCTTGCTATCGGTCTACAATTGATAGAAAATCGATATATATATCGATTGTCGCCTATCGATCGGCGACTTTAACCTAGAGTGGTTTCTAAAAAGAAAACTCTGCCGTGGGATGTTGAATATCTTTACTAAAAATCCTATCTTATATTTAAATTTTTATCTGCAAGTTTTAAAGCGACAATACGCCGAAAGTAGGTGACCGAATTTCGGCGCAAATCTGTCAGCAATATAGGCTTTTTATAGTTTTTATATGTGTAACACGCAAACTGGGCGGAAAGTACGTCGCCATATAGTATCAAGTAGAAGGCTTACTTAGTCGCTGAAGTCCGGCAGCGTATTTTCGGCACAGTGTTGGTATTCTAATCGTTAAATCGATAATCGATTTAACACTACTTCGAGAAAAAGTTTTAGATAGCTCTAAAGAACTATCTTACACTCCAACCCAGATTTATAGTATATAGTTTTATAGATAAAGAAAAAAAAATTATAGGTAGGTGTAGGTACCATGTAGGGACATTAAAAGGTGCAGGTTTGGACCCCGCGGGAGGGACGTTCCTCGCTGAACGCGGCTAAACAGGGGGTCGACCTGGACATTCGAACTTCGCAATTGCGTGAACGTTTTCGTTCCAATGGCAACTCTATTACAATGAACTTCAGACCGAAACGGTCGCGATATATTGAAAATCGAAAGTCCTACATGTTTCTGTTCGAATAGTTTAATATTATTAGATAAAAAATACAAATTAAAATGGCTGCCAGATTTGTAAATTTGTTTTCGTTTTTACTGCGGAGGAAATCGTTTCTCATCTAGACGACGTATAAATAAGCGACGTATATGATTAACAACCACTGCCTGCATTCCTGATGTATTAAGCACGCCTTAAGTACAGTACTGTTGTAGATAAGAAGCTTAATTCTATTGAAAATACAGCTCCATAGTTTACATGTAGGTTATGTATAACCTTATTCCTAACCGAACGGTTACACCCTTTAGAAAAAATAAATTTGTTCCAAAAATAGTGGCGTCAAAATAGTTGACTGCTTTTATGACAGTTTTAGTTCCATAAGCAGACAAAAGAAGAACTGGTCCCATATTGTCAAAGTGCAACTAAGCCTTGACCAAATGGTGTCCGAGATCTGGAAAGAGAGTTGGATATCCAGCAGCCAAGGGGAATAACATCGCAAAGAGTTTCTGTGTGTTTTCGGTTACATTAAAACTACTTCGCTATTTTCAAAGCAAGATTGACGAGGCAATTTCTGTTATAAGCTTATTCCACCTTTAGTTTCGTCATTATGCGTTAAGAAGGGGAAGAGACTTCTTACTCTACAGGGAATGGAAAATACTGATCATGATGTGTCGTACCTATACTCTTTAGTTATCTCGTACTTCTTTCTTTCAGAGACATCGAAACTCGTAAACCAAATAAAGGGTCAAGGTCGTTAGTTAATTTGATAAATGACTTTATTTACAATGGCGGTCGGTACCTAATTACTTTCTTGTCTCAATCTCATCTCAAGGACGCAAACGAAATATATTTTTAGAAAAAATTCATGTGTGAAAAATGTATTGTATAGGGCAGGGCTACGTATATAATATAGGGTGTTAAAAAAAATTAGGTACCTAGGGTATACACAGAACCACCGTGAGGAATGGCGCAATAAAAAGGAGGCTGAGGCCCAGCAGTGGGTTGATGTGGGATGATTTAATTGAATGATTGATTGAAAAATGGACACACTTATGGACAGAGTTTCGGTACTAGTGAAACGTGGATGTTCTGAGGTTTCAGAATATCTCTGACTATTTATAACTCAGGGAATATAGTCATGAGAATATGCTTATGCTTAATGCTTGATTGAAAACTTTTATGATTATAGTGGATAGGAAAAGTAAAAAACAACGAACTACTTATATCAAAATTAAGTGTTTTAACTTAAGTTTAATAATTAAATAAGTCATAATCATAAAGTCATAGCTTCTCATTCCGTATTTATGGTCTAAAAAATGCGTACCTACCCAATTTACTTTTTTATTTTTTTTCGGTCTTTTAGTTTGGCTATTTATGGAGCGTTGATAATATGTACCTAGTTTTTTTTTATCAGTGATCGAAGTCGACAATCCTACAGAATCACCATCCAAAATATCAACATCCTTTATTCTATTCTTATTTTAAAATTGTGGCGTTTATATCTTGGTGTTTTGATTTATTTGAATGATTGGTTGATGATTTTGATAGGTAGCAATTTAAGTGCTTGACGTTCGTTGTACGGTTAAAATAATAAATATTTGGTGACGTCATAGATTCTTTATTGTACATAAAACATAATTATGAATAAATTACAGTAAGTTGTGATGTACAAAGGCGAGCTTAACGTCAAGGGTTGTTTTTTGAAATAAACAATTTCTTGAGCCACCATACAATTGGAGCTTCGTTGTAGACCGGGGATGAAGCAAACGACGCGACGTGCGACCACCGAATACTTTCCGACCAACCCACAAGAACAGAACCACAATTCGAAGCCTCAATATCCTTTATTTATCACCTATAGTATCTAGTAATAGATACTCTTTCTTATACTGTGCCTATAGGGTGATCAGATCAGACATTGCGTGTGTAGTCACACAATGAAAGGCGATTGATTCCAATCACGCGCCTTTAAGAGGTCCTACATAATGTGTTTGTTACGAGTTTGTCTCTTATTACGTTATGACGTTATGAGTGTAATGTATACATGGCCGAAGCTCTGAATAGGGTTAGCGCGGTCAGTTCGGAAGGCAGTGAAAGTGGATTTGCTACATGCTGTCGGTTTTTGGACCGTAACGAGACTTTGCAATTGACAGCTTCAATATAATAATATGCTGACGTCATAATACCCCTTCTTTGGTGGTCTAGTGTTGTGTGTTATGGATAAGAAATATCGATAGTTTTGGTCTATCGGTGTTGCTCCTTATGTACTGTAACCCATCTTATATTTTGCTATTCCTGCCCAGATACTTGCAAGCGAGCGCAGCTTATAGACGCAGCTGGTGGTGCTATCCGTATGGCAAACTACTGGGGGCTGGAAACATTTAGAATAACATGCTATCGACTCTACAGAAGAAGCAGTATCAGTACAAATACTATCTATATCAATTATTGTAATGCCGCTATTAGTACTGCTATCCATCGATACTATAGCTACTTTTTTATCGATCTTGTAAACAAATTGTCAAGGTCATGTATCAGTACAGTAAAACTGTCGATAGTTGGGCAACACTCGCAGCCTTCAAAGTAACGAAGTATTAATCAAGACGCGAGATCCGTCCGTAGTTACTGCAGATTTGCGAGAGAGAGCAAAGCGCTTGAAATTTCGGAAATGGCACTTAACTTTGTAATTAAGCGAATTAATTTTTTTAAATGTCACTCTTGCGAACGAATTTTTATTGTCATTTTAATTATTTAGTTATACACTGACTTGGTTATAATTATAAGGTTATTTAATGTCTGTTAAAAGATAAGGGATTTATAGATACGCTTTAAAACCCTCAATTTGCTAACATCACAGAGAAAAATATCAGTAGTAACTAGGTAGGCAGGGATATGTGACAACTAATTACGTAAGTAACAGAATTTACTACAATGTGGGTTGATTTAATTACATTTTAGATAAATGCTACCAGAATTAGATTTATACTTAACAACAAATTTTCGAGTAGTCTGCTAAAATAAATAATTGTCACATACTAGGCACATAATTAAACTGAAAAATATTCTCTATGGGACCAACATCGAAATCGCGAATAAAATCTGCTGTCCCATACATTTGGCTCGGGTAGGTTTGCAGTTTTGTATGAAACAGCAGTTTTTTTTTCGCGATATCGATTTTGGTGCCGCATAGAGAAAGTAGGTCAGTGTGAGACGGTCTGATTATCCTCTTTAAAAAAGTGTCAAGTACCTTTATAATTCTGGTAGAGTTTAGGTACTAAAATCAACTTACTTATAACAACAACTTTTCTAGTAAAGTCTGCTAAAAATTCAGATGCGCAACCTATTTGTGAATACCGCACGTCTACTAAAATAAATAGTTGTCACATTACTAGATATTTTTCTTCGTGTAATAATAATAATCGCAAACAGCTTACAGAATGGATTTATAACTGAGTATTTTAATAAATTCTAATTCAAACTCTAGTGTATCTCGACAATTACTGCAAACTTAGCAGACGACGGAATTCCAGGATTGAGAAAAAGAAAAAGTGTATTCTTGTACAATAGCAAGCCGTCACGAGATTCTGCGCTTCGTTGCGGTTCCGTATCTCGAGGGATAGAGTGGAATGTGTGCAATTGCAACCAAGGACTGTAATGCCGTTTTTCATATGTTTGTTTACTTACTTGAAATCCCGTAAGATTTGAGGCAAAATTCAAAACAAATTTTGTTCAAACGAGGAGTTTTATACTTTATTTTAGCGTGAGCATATGCTCACGGCTATATTCCCCGAGGGGGTAGTCCGAGATATTGCGAAACCTCAGAACATACACGTTTACCTAGTTAATAGTGGCTTTTTGGTGGATAAAAACATCGAGAGGAAACCTGCATGCTTCAATTTCGAGACCTGTATACCACTGTCCATTATAATAAGATAGGCTCACTCCCCGTCACACTGGACAGAGTTTCGGTACTACTAGTGAAACGTGGATGCTCTGCATCCTACTTAATTTTGACGACATTTTTAGGGTTAAGATAGATTGAAATATTCACAGAACACTACTGCGCTACTGGCGGATTTGCTAACAAATAATAAAAATAAAACAAAAAGTAAAAATTACCTAAGTCCCTAAACAAAAAAACCATTTTTTTTAAGTAGTAGTTTTTGCTCTATTATCGTTAACGATAGAGCTTAGTTTTAAAACTTGTGTGATTGTAGTAAATACTCTAAAGTAAAACGAATATACAGGGTGAAATTGATATCATTAGCATCATTTTAAACTAAGAGTCTACCCATCAAACTGAACAAGTTTTACTATGGGAGCAAACAGCTAAGTCGCGAACTCGCCCGTCGACATTGCAGTTTAGTATGGAACAGCTGATTTTTTATTTGCCCCAATCGGTTTGCTGCCATAGTAAAAGTTGTTCAGTTCGATGGGTAGACTCTTAGTTTAAAAGGATGCTAATGATATCAATTTCACCCTGTAATTGGTCAATTGGTCAATGCTAATGTTTTTGGTCAATATTATAGTGCGGAACGGTGGACGTGGACGAGTCCGACTCGCACTTGGTCGGTTTTTTATTTATAGCCCTAAAAACGGTTAAGTAGGTACGGTAGGTACGTAATTATTCTGATTGGCACTTGGCATCAACCTCGACACAATCGCAAGGAAGCCAAATAACATGATTTCTAAGTGAATTTTCCCCATTACCGAACCTCACAAAACAATCGTGATACGCATTGTAATTACAATAATATTCCTTAATATTATTATAATTAAAATGCATATCACGGGTGTTTTGTCGAGTGTTCGTTGTTTTCGAATAGGATTTAGTCGCTGCTCACATCCTGTCAAATATGTAAATTCGTATGCAGAATTGCAAATTGTTAAACCGAGACTTCGTGTGAAGCGTACCGTTAGGTTAAAAACTAAATAGTGTTTTTAACCTAACGGCACGCTACTATCGTTACAAATACATTTGACTTTTTATCATCTGTGGCTATTTATAATGTCAGGATAGTTGAAGCTGTGAGGTTTCGACTTAGAATGGACCCCCATTTCTTTCTGTGAGTGTCGTATTAGGCCAGTCATTTTACGGAGTTTTGTTGGGCGGGGTAGGGAGTAATTATTAATTGTACTTTTAAACTGTAACCGGCACCATTTAGTGACAAAAATACTATCCTAAACCATATTAAAAAAAAATTTGCTACGCAACAATAGAAATCAACATTGTGTGTCCCAGAAGGCTTTTAAATTAATAATATTAATACCAATGCACTCAATTGAATTAGATTTAACAATACAGGGTGTAAAATAAAATGGGACAGCTACTTAAAGGGGTGCTTCAGACCATCAAACTGAACAACTTTCTCTATGGGACCAATATCGAAATCGCGAAAAAAAAATCTGCTGTCCCATACATTTCAGTCGAGTTATTTTTGCAGTTTTGTATGGGAGAGCGGTTTTTTTTTTCGCGATTTCGATATTGGTCCCATAGAGAAAGTTGTTTAGTTTGATGGTCTGACGCACCCCTTTAAGTAACTGTCCCATTTTATTGTACACCCTGTATACAACGTGTTAATGAATTAGCGCAAAACCTCATACACCCCAACTGATTAATAACAAAATAATTAGATTGCAACAATAATGTCATTATTTTGATACTTAAAATTTAAAGTTATTCGCATTTTAAGTTTTGAGGCAAAAATGATTTGTTATCATTTCAGCACTAAAAGAAAGCGCTAACGTTCTCATGGATACATTTTAATAATCTTGTTTTGGTAGTAAGTAGGGTCAGTGTGCCCGTGCGGTGGGTTGACATAGGGTTCAGAAAATTTTAAATTTTGCAAAAAAATTATTTAATATGTTTAAAAAAATTCCTATGTTAAAACCATGATAATTCGACTCTGCTCTCGATTCTAAACAAACTACTTTCTAGTTTTGCGTTAATTCATTAACACGTTGTATACATTATTTTTGAGCAAAGTCGCTTCCCGCTGTCTGTCTGTCCCTATGAATGTATGCTTAGATCTTTGAAATATGAACAACAGATTTTGATGCAGATTTATTTAATAGATAGAGTGATTCAAGAGGAAGGTTTATATGTATAATACAGGCATAATAGAGTAGAGAAACACTGATAATTTAAGAAGTTTCTATTGTGATGTGTGTAATAAACACATTTTTGAAGTGAAAACTTCTTTAGCGGCGTTGTGCACTTTTTGGGATGGGTAAAAAATTTTGTTAACAAATCCGCCGTAATAACGTATTAATCTGAGAAAATTTCAACTATCTAGCTATTACGGTTCAAAAGTTACAGCCCTAAATAGGTGGGACAGACGGACGGACGGACGGACAACGTAGGCTTAGTAATAGGGTCCCGTTTTCACCCTTTGGGTACGGAAAAATAAATAAAAAAGCGGTCAAGTGCGAGTCGGGCTATTCGCGCACCGAGGGTTCCGTACCACACAACCACAGAACACAACATTATTAACTTAGAAAAAAAACTTTTTTGTCCGGGACCTTCAGCGCAAGACCGACTCACACTTGACCGGTTTTTAGTATTTGTTGTTATTCGTAGAGCTTGCTCTATAATCACACTAAGTTTGACGCTTGTATGTATTACCGTTTTTACTATAGAGCGTGAAGAAAAAACGTTGATAAAAACTAGTTTCTTGTTGAGAACCCCCCTTAATTTTTAACTTTTTGACATTTTTATTAATTGTTAACAAATCCGCCGTAATAACGCATAATCTGAGAAAATTCAACTATCTATTAAGGTTCAAAAGTTACAGCCCTAAATACGTTGGACAGACGGACGGACGGACGGACAGACGGACGGACGGACGGATGGACGGACGGACGGACGGACGGACAACGTAGGCTTAGTAATAGGGTCCCGTTTTCACCCTTTGGGTACCCTAAAAAGGTATTTACTGCGCGTATGCCTGAATCTTTGGAAGGGTCGCTTGGGGGTACAGGTCCAAGACATAGAGGCCTTCAGAGAATCTTATCCAGAAATACGATGGGATCATCAATCGTGGTCTATTTCTGCATGTACACACTGAATTTGTGTACAAGCACTATGCAATAAAGTTTATTGAACTTATTATTGATGTCTCTCTTTATTAATTGAACACAATCATAATGTGTTGAGTTTAATAGGGTCATCGCTAACATTAGGTACCCATCGAGAGTCCTTGTCTATCGGTTGAACATGATCACCACTCCACTCGATCCAACTATCGTCATACATTGAAATTATTGTATTGAAGCACCATCAAGTGCATGAGGCTTGACACACAGCCCGCGGCATTCAATACTACTATTGAAAATGAAATGAAAAATAAAATCGAAGTTAGTTCACAGGACGACTGATAGTATGGTAGATATACAAGATATATAGGTTGAAATTGATATCATTAGCATCCTTTTAAACTAAGAATCAAACTGAACAACTTCTACTAGCAAAAAAATCGTCTGTTTCATACTAAACGAAAGAATTCCATACGAAAGTTGTTCAGTTTGATGGGTAGACTCTTAGTTTAAAAGGATGCTAATGATATTAATTTCACTCTGTAGATATAGTAGTAGATACATACTTTTTATCAGACTTTGAAAAAGGTGAGGTTATCAATTCGTTTATTACCAGCTTTCAGATTTAGATCTAACTAAAAATAAATAAAGATTCTTTCAGATATCAAATGTCCACTCTTCTGGGAACGTTTTAGAATACAGGGTGGAAAATTAAATACGTTACATATTTTAGGACGTGCCTCAGACCGTCAAACTGAATAAATTTCACTACGCAGGCAACATCGAAATCGCGAAAAAAAATTGCTGTACCTTGCTGTTCGACAGTTCATGGAAAAGCTGATTTTAAAAAAACGAAACCAATAATAAAAAGACAATAATAATATCCCTAAGGTACCTACCTGTCTACAACTTAAAAACAGCGGTAGGTACTTTTTCGCTGACTGCGAAAAGGTGGTTTGGGTAGTATATTTCCTTTACTATAATATGGCGGGCGGTGTCAAGTCGAGAATATAATACAACGTGTTAATGAATTAACGCAAAACTAGAAAGTAGTTAGTTTAGAATCGAGAGGAGAATCGAATTATCATGGTTTCAACATAGGTAATATTTTTCAAAATGTAATTTTTTTTTTCGTAAAATTTAAAATTTACTGAACCTGATGTCAACCCACCGCACGGGCACACTCACCCTATTTACTAACAA
The DNA here is from genome assembly GCA_922987775.1 of Agonopterix subpropinquella. NCBI lineage: Eukaryota > Metazoa > Arthropoda > Insecta > Lepidoptera > Depressariidae > Agonopterix > Agonopterix subpropinquella. The sequence goes on from OV277693.1 coordinate 30,712,526, forward strand.
AACAAGATTATTAAAATGCATCCATGAGTACGTTAGCGCTTTCATTCATTGCTGAAATGATAACAAATCATTTTTGCCTCAGAACTTAAAATGTGAATAACATTAAATTTTAACTATGAAAATAATGAAATTATTGTTTTAATCCAATTCTTTTGTTATAAATCAGTAAAGTATATATAAGTGTATGAGGTTTTGCGCTAATTTATTAATACGTTGTATAGTAAAATTTGTTACTGAAGCTTCTTGTAGTTATAGGACTCTGTGTAAATACTTTAGTTTCAGATAAGTTGTTCTATAAAACTGTTCTTTTTGTCAGCCGACGCGACGTATAACATTTGTCCTGCGGTCGTTGTTCCCAACTCCCGCCCAGTCCCGGATGTTAATTTCTCGGCTATGATATCTCTATATTTCCTCTCTTTGAAAATTGAATTGTGAAAATCTATTTAAATACCTACTATAATGTTATGTTTGTCCAAAAAATTATAAATGTTAAGTACTAGGTTAGGTATACAAGGTCCTTCTTAATATGCTGACACTTTTTTACGGGGATGATCAGACCGTCAAACTGAACAACTTTCTATATGGCACCAACATCTAAATCGCGAAAAAAGAATCTGCTCTTCCATACAAAATTGCAAGCCAATGTATGGGACAGCTGATTTTTTTTTTGCGATTTCCATGTTGTTCCAATAGAGAAAGTTGTTCAGTATGATAGTCTGATCATCCGTTTAAAAAAGTGTCAACATATTAAGAAGAACCCTGTATTTTTGCTATGTAGGCGTATTTCTTTAGGCATATTTCTTCTTCGATGATTTGACTTGCTCATCATAAACTATGCGCTATACCTAGTGGCTATAGAATACAGCCGATACGTAAAAGGCAGACAGGTATAGTACAACGACGCATGCATGGTCTAGACTAAGGAACTCTTCTGCAGCTTCCTTAAACGCCTCTTAAGACGTCCGAGATGGGGGACTAGATAGAAATGTTCTAAATATTTATTTATGTTGCTCAAACGAATTCTGCACGAGAGAAACCGAGGCAAAAAGCTTTACATTATGTCCAAATTTTTAAGTAGCAAGCAACGTAAGTAAAAGGTAGTAATAATTCATATTAACTGTCGTCAGATAGTGCCTAATAGGTGAATGTGCAGAGGTCGGGCCAAGGTTCGATGCTCGGCGCTGGTCCAAGAATCGATGTTGAGTAACATCGACCTTCAAGTCAACTCGTATGCTGAACAAAGATTCTAACCTATTCTGAGAGTGGAAGAAAGCTTGCGACTGAATCACGCGGCGGTTCAACTCCTCCCTTGTACCTGGTTGTTTACTATAACACGGCACTGAAGGAAAAACATCGTGAGGAAAGCTGCGTACCCGAGAATGAAAAGAAAATATCATAAGTTCAGAGGTATGTGTGGGGCGGACACATTAAACCGTCACTGGTCGTAGTGTCTAAAAGACTCGGCTTGCAATAGCCTTCCCCAAATTATAGTGACCTAAAACCACACCAGGCAAATCAATTATGCAGAATTTTTTAAAATAAATCTGTTGTTATCGTCCTGCGCATCTAAGCGCGACTAACATTACAATTTCTAAAAAAGATATAATATTCCATACAAAACTGAAAACCTACTCTATCCCAATTATACTACTTTCATTAGTGACAACGATGTATTTCAAACTAAGACTTGGGTGACATTGAAAAAATGGCCTGGGTTTCACTTTTTACATTTTGAGGGTTCCAAGATGAAGTGAATAAATAATGTGACAATTAATCACCCCCAAGAAAACTGTAGGATTAAAAATTTAAAAGAAAACAATTCCAATTACGGTTTGAATAAGCAAGTAGATATACCCTTCTAAAAAATGCAGAGTAAATTAGAAGACCCACAATTTACGGTTGCCAGATGTCACAATGTCACAAGTTTGCCTAGTTAGGTAGGCACTACAAAAGAATTGAGAGGCAACTGCAATTTTGCGAGTAAGTACTAAGTTAAAAATTCAATTGAAACAACCGGTATGAGTTCAAATAATAATTTATTATCAAAAAGCGAAAACCCTAATAAAACAATGGCACTTTAGCCGGTAGCTTTTTAATTAGTCGAAGGGTGGCTAGCTGGATAATATTATGCCGAAGATGACATCGAGCTGCTCGATCTATGATTCTTTTATTTTACAGGACATCATGGCGTTGTCGTGCGTCTCTCATTATGAATGACACAATATTTAAAATTCAAAGGTCATGACCACGCTCATCTACTTCATTATATTTGTGCATATCGTTTTAATTTATCAATCATTTCATTTAGGTTTACGATCGATAGCTTGACTCATACTAATTTTATAGCACGAGTTTTTCCCTGCAACTTAGTCCGCACCTGTTCCCGTAATCTTAGCGAAATATAACTGTTTTGCATTACAACAAAACAGATATTATGAGTGAGAGAATACATGCAGCATTGATTGAAGAAGCATCCATAGATTCTACCTTAAATTTGGCTAAATAAACGAACTTACCATCAACTCTCTATACTTTCCTCTATATCTGTCTCTTTCACTCTGCTAGATTGGCGCCTCGAATCTGACAAGGCGCGCTCATTTGACGTTTACTTCATAGTCTTCATCAATCACCAGCAAGCACCTTGCTGCAATGCTGCATGTATTCTCTCACTCATAATATCTGTTTTGTTGTAATGCAAAACAGTTATATTATAAGTTATTCGAATACATGCAGCATTGATTGAAGACCTGTTTGCTATCTGCTGGTGAAAGAGTACAAACGCTATGTGAAAATAAATGAAAATGTGTATGTCATAAAGCCATCGTCATCAACAATGGGTACATTAACACAAGTCCTGTATAAAAAGGAAAAATGAAAAATACACCATAAAATAAATTTCATAATAGTAATAGAACATAATAGTCTTGATAATGACTAAATGTTATCTCACTCAATGTAACTAGGTATTTAAAATGAACAGATTGCTGTTGAAAGAGAAAAACAATTTAAGATTAAATTTCTACACCTGTTGAGGCATAATCTTAACCATCATACAGAAACAATCCTCAGAGATCATTACAGTTACATTACATTTGAAGTGGACACGATAGGCAAGCAAGCATTACAGTTAATTCAAACCACTGAACTTATTAGGTAGATGTATGAAAAATTATTTAATAGTAGGTCCTCATTCTTAACAGTATTATACGGTACTGTTTATCTGAGAACAATACAATTTCCGAAATAAAATTTACCAGTAAGCTTTTTTCATGATTCTCTCCATGGACCGTTTTGAGTTCTGATAGCTGGTCTAATAACATAAGATATTATTAGATATAAGATAAGAAAAAGATTAATTACATCATTATCAAAACAACTCTTCTCATTGACCCAAGCTTCTTTACATGTTGTACTGAGCATAAGGACTCCACAGTATGTTGTTGCTCATTAGCTAGTCAGCTGGATTTTTAACATTTTCTGTGTCTGGAGCTGAAGTTGGGTTATTATATTTATTTATAATTATTAGGTTTATCTCACCACTACACTACTCTACCTGGTACTCTCGGATCTATCAATATCTGCATTGGGTTAATTTTCTAGCCAATCAAATACTAAACTAGTGTCACATATTGGCATCCTTCTCTCCTGGTATTTAGCTAACAGGATATTTTGTAATTTTATAATGGTCCAGCTGCACGGCAGGTAAAACCTACTGACCTATGGCAGAGTATTGTCTGAGATGTCCATAAAATTCTGCCCACATATCCCATATGGAGCTCTAGAATCTAAACCAAACAAAGTTACTCAGTTACTCAGACCCTATTTTATAGTGTAGTGTCTGGCAGATGTCTTATTGCAGGTTGTTAAGACCGATTCTCTTTAGTAGGAGTTCCTTTCGTTTAATGACCAGTCAGTGCACTGCCTGATTAGCCTCCCCCCCCTCCTTTTTTAGGGCTAAGGGTTTTAGTTTCTCCACCCGTGGTGGGCTCCTGCTCAAGTCCTTACCCCAAGAACTGAACAGAATGTAAATTGTCAGTTGGCAGCACTTGTGTGTCCAAGTTGTGGTACTATCAAAATGTATTGTGCCATGTGAAGTGAAGGTGGTACAGTTATTGTTAACTTAAACTCAGTATGGTTGTGTGACCAGGAAGAAAATGTCTAAATAAATCAAGACATCCAATCACTGTGGGCCAAAGGAACTCTTTGAGTCTAATACGATAAAACTGCAAAAGACCAGAGGGCCTAAAAGGAAGGCTGGCTGCAGTACCTGATCATAATTATAAGACAGCAATTAAAAAAGATTTTGTCCTTCCGTACTCCTTATCAAGAACCTCTTGAAAAACGGGAAACAAATTCGGTAGGCACATCTAGTTTTCTTCTTTAAGTTTTTAACCATCTTTGACACATAAAATTCTTGCAAAGGAAGGTGGCAATGGTGGCATAGGTTTGCGATCATATTTATACCTACATAAGTTGATCAGTTTTATGTCAAACTCCTTTTAATCTTTAATGTATATTTTCTACAGGTATGCCTAACATTGCAAATATGGGTGATATTTCACCCCCCATTCCGGGGAACTTTGGTAAACCTATTTGTTTCTAACTGTAAGTATGTATGTAATAAGACTTATAAGGTATAACGCACTTTAATTGACTAGAGACACTTAATGATTTAAAATGTAACAGGTAGAATGCCAATTGGCTGAAAAAGTGTTCAATGCTCAATGGGGTTGTCTAAGGGTTGTTTCACACATACCGCAACCACATCACGTGAGCGGGCACATATTTTGTATTGATAATGAACTGTAGAATTTACATGGTACCACATTCTGCTATCATTACGACCCGACCGACCCGGTTGGTGTAATGGTTACCACGCCGGACTGCCAAACCAGGGTCCTGGGTTCGAATCCCAGTTCGGTCATGGATGTTATATGTTTTTGCCGTTGTTGTATGATTCCCATAACAAAAAGCCTGAGGCTTACTTGGGATCATTACAATGTATGTGCCTGTGAGCGTTATTTATTTTATTTTTTTATTTTTATTACTGACCACATGGGTTATATCGACCACATCACAACCACAACACCACCACCAGCGACACCGCACACTAGGTAGCGGCTGGCCACATTGCAGACACAACGTTGCATTAACATAACGACAGTGCGCACACACCTGTGCCAGAGTCAATCTGTCTGTCTGCACACGAAGTAAACACCTCGCAATTACTGGTGACAACGCAACCACATCAATATTTTGTTGGTACGCAACACAACTGCAAAAACTGCAGCGACACTTTTCACAAAACCACTGCTTGACCACTTTCTCTTCTTTCAGGGGGTGGGTATAACATTCTTTTGATCAATATTAGAACGTAAATCACCAAGTATAGGTGAGCTTAAGATTATAGGTGTCACAGAGATTGACTAAATATTGGTTCAGATATCAAATCTGTTGTTTGTTCCTAGGAACAATAGTATACATGTTCTGAGTGTTCTGTTTAGCCATAAATAGCCGAAATACAAAGGATCATACCTACTAGATCCTGAAAAATAGGTAGTTAACTTGGCTAAGGTGTCAGCACAGATATGAATCATAAAATTGTTGGGAAGCAATTAAAGAAGCCATCCTCCACTTGATTGAAAGATGTAGAGGTAACTCACCCCTGTCCTGTAGGGTTATGAGCGTCAAAAGACCCTTCGAAGAGGCCGCTCTTTATCCAAAGCAGCGGCATTAAAGAGGTGAGGTTCATTAGTGCTTCTACTTATTTTCTGCACACCGTGAGGGCACCTCTTTGACAAAACACGCACAGAACACTCACAAAACAACCTTTCCGTGTAATTTACACAGTAAAACATTGCAATTTCACTGTTTTAAACAAGTTTTAAAGTTAAGAAAAAATTTTGCAAGCTTCGGCGGCAAAATCTATAAACGCTATGAAGTAAACGTCAAATGAGCGCGCCTTGTCAGATTCGAGGCGCCAATCTAGCAGAGTGAAAGAGACAGATATAGAGGAAAGTATAGAGAGTTGATGGTAAGTTCGTTTATTTAGCCAAATTTAAGGTAGAATCTATGGATGCTTCTTCAATCAATGCTGCATGTATTCGAATAACTTATAATAACATATTATACAGTGTCCTTCTTAATAAGCTGACACTTTTTTAAGGGGATGATCAGACCATCAAACTGAACAACTTTCTTTTTGGCACCAACATCGAAATAGCGAAAAAAAAATCTGCTATCCCATACAAAACTACAAACCTACTTGAACCAAAGGTATGGGACAGCAGATTTTTTCCGCGAATTCGATGTTGGTGCCATATAGAGAAAGTTGTACAGTTTGAGGTTTGATGGTCTGATCATCCCCTTAAAATAGTTTCACCTAATTTTGTTAGACCTTATAGAATATTATCCCAAGTATTATCCTTACAAATGCGTCAACCGTATCGTAAAACCATTATTGAACTGGACGCGTAGGGCATTAAAAGCTTTGCATGTATAGGTATGTGTATAGGTCGCATACAGTCAATTAGCAACATGAGGCAACCTATCCTAGGTAACCTAGGTAGGTATATGCTTCCTTTGGAGGCTGAATATGCGAGATATATTTAGACTATCTGACTACTCTTTGGGGATGTGACGTAGGTACAAGGGAGGAAATGAAAATGAAAATGAAAATGAAAAATGTATATTTCTTAAACTTTGTTACATAAACTTTTTAGTGATTGGGTTCTTCTGGTAAGTATCCGAAAAAATACCTGTGCCAGAAGGATCCGCTCTTCCATATCTATTGCATTCTAATCACAAAACAGATATGTTCTATGAAATAGCAGGTACGAAGTAAGTACCTATTTGAAGACTTTTTTTCGTAAAGTCAACGTTGTTCTAGATTATGTTTTGATTTATCGTCTAGTCTCAGAAGCAGCAGCAGCATATGCTCACGACTATATCCCGAGGGGGTAGTCAGAGATATTCTGAAACCTCAGAAAATCCACGTTTCACTAGTACCTTAACTCAGAAGAACCGTGACCGTCTATGTACCGTCACTATGTACTCTCAGAAGTTCGATAATTAGATGGGTACTGGAGGAAGGCGTAGCCCAGGGAATTTTTTTACTTTACGGCTACGTTATGCCGTATATTCGGTAACGAGCCTTTGTGTCCCTCTGCTCGGTTGTCCCTTTGGGTATATTGTAGGGCACTAAAATCCTTCTGCAGGCCGCCCCCTGTAAACGGGCTGGCCTTAGCAGTTGCCCATTTTGTCCGTATCAGAATACGTTCCTGCCTTCAGATTATAGACTGACAGATTTATATTGTTTTTAACCGACTTCAAAAAACGAGGAGGTTTTTTTTTATGTTTGTTCGCGGATAACTTTGTCGTTTATGAACCGATTTTGATGATTCTTTTTTCGTTGGAAAGAAGATATCCCGGGAGGGGTCCCATGATAAGGAAACCAGGATCTGATGATGGATCCCAGAGAAATCGAGGGGAACCTTCGAAAATCGTATTGCCGACTAGTGCGTTTGTTAATTTAAAGCACTACTATAAAATCGAACTAATTCATCACTGAAAATTGTGAAATAAACAAAATTTTAACAAAAACTAAAAAGATAAAAAAAAATATTGCAGCCGATGACTTTTTCGTTCGCATCATAAGAACATTAATTTGTTTTATAGAAATTTTATAGGTATGTAATGTTATATTTTTAATATTATTTTTTAACTTTTTAGTTTTTTTAAAGGCGGTTTTTTATGTTAAAATTTTGTTTATTATAGGAAAGGATTAGGTATGTGAGTAAAAAATCATAATAATGTATTTATGGGCTCACAATGAAAGACGTTTACGATGTATAACGTTAAAGAAGTATACATGCATGCATGGCATTTACTTACCGTCTTTGAAAGAGACTGGCGTTTGGGGCAAATGAGTACATAGGTATTAAGTATCTATTATTATGTGCATTTTTCTAAAATTATGGTCACGACGTCGTAATGTACCCCGTCGACATAGACCACTTCGGGAATCACCAGTCTAAGTGAACCCCAAACTAAAGTTTGTTCTGAACCTCTGATTTTGTCAGTGATAAAAAAATAACACGCCTGTATCTAGGGATTGCAATCCAGCAGCATTTTCAATCCAGCTGGATTTTTGCTGGATCAACATAAATCCAGCTGGATCCAGCGCGGATCCAGCACTCTATAGATTTTTTATAGAAATTAATGTTTTTTACTTTCGAATACTTACTAATAAATCTTTTAGTGTATCTACTGGTCACTACAAATTATTTAAACTTCTTACACATTTATTAAACTTTCTTTCGGTTTAAAACTAGAGATAATGGCGATACAAGAATAAAATGCAAAGATGGGACATATTGCTGGCTGGATGGAGTGTGGGTGTGGTCAGGTGCAAACGACTCGACATCTATCGCAATGTAGAATGTGCCCTGTGTCTTTATCCTGGACCTAATAAACGACTCACCTCGACTAACTAACAGAGGTGACAAAGTATTGGAAAGACAAAGTGTGATCACTTTCACACGAGAAATAAGAAGATAATGTATTCTATTAAGGTCTCCAGCGATGCCATATTGTCTACTAGTACATAGAAGTGCTGAAAAGCATATATGAAAACGCCACTTTGTCAGTCCGACTTCAGGACCAGAGCTCGAAACCTATCCTACTACAGTGGGGTGTGAGCCCAGAGAGACGTAATCTCTTGAAGACTGATCACCGATATTTTTAAAGTTCCTCAGTAGAATGCTCGATGACCTTAGCAGAACCTCTGATCCGAACGAGTTAACTTGAAATTAAACATGGACAAGACGAATATCATGTTCATTTTCTACACACTCCTGTGAAGATCTGAGACTTTGCGCTCGAAGTTGTTGTTGTAACGTTAACCTGGGACAAATTGTCCAATAAGGTAGGTCCAACTTCGAGAAAGAGGTCAACCGTCGAATCTAACTCATCTGGGCAGGGTTCGGGAAGCTACGTCGTATCTTAAAATGAAAGTCTGACCAGTGTGTAGTGTCAGTGATGACATAATACGGAACTGAGATATGGTCGCTCACTCAAGGCATAAAAAAACTGAAAGTCACCCAAACGGCAATGGAGAAGGGGATTTTCGGAGTTTCCCTGCGAGATCGAATCAGAAATGAAGAGGTTCACAGAATAACCAGAGTAGCCGACAAAGAATTGCTTAACTAAAGTGGCAAAGGGCTGGCACATTTCTCACAGAACAAAATGCTGATGAAGCCGAAAGTGGAGACCGCGTACTGGAAGGCGCAGCGTAAATAGTAGGCCCCACAAGGTGGACTGATGACCTGGTGATGGCTGCTCGGGAACCCCTTGCCCAGTAACCACTTATAAATTTTAAGTTATATAACTCGTACTTATTAGAAGTAAAGAAGAGTAGAAGTTATAATAAAAAATCTTATCTTGAGTTAAAGAATTAAATACCTAAATGTAACATTAAATTTTTTTGACTTTTCTGAATGTTGGATCACAAGAAACAAATGGTATTGCGCAATCATTTGTAAAGTTTATAAATTGCGGATCCGCAGCGCTGGATCCAGCGCCCGGTGCTGGATCCAGCAGGCCGAAAAAAGCGCTGGATCCAGCTGGATTGCTGGATGCTGGATCCAGCAATTGTAATCCCTACCTGTATCCGCGTCCCTAATTCTTGTATTTGTAATTTGAATTGTTTTTTTAGGGTAATCTGTGGCTCAACCCTTCAACCAAAGCTTATTACTATATTACTTGGTAAGTATGTTTCCGATCCTTAGCAAACTTTACTCACTATCCTTGCTCATAGAATCTAAGATATGGCTTTAGTGACATTCAATCTTGTGCATGGTCTCCAGCAAAGATATCTAACGTACATACCTACTTATTCGTGTAAGATATTTGTCCCGGTTTTTTCAAGAATCCGTCATAAAAAGATAATAAAATGAAAATCCTTATTTAACTAAGTATTATGTATTATGTTATGAGCCTTCGTTTAAGTATCAGCTAGTACAGCCCCGGATTTGGGGGGGAGGCGGCAGGTTAAGGGGGCGCCAAAATTATGTTTAAAAAATTACAACGACTTGAAATTGAAATATTGCAGAAAAATCTTGAGCTCGCTTTGATGGCTCTTGGTTATTATTGTATCACAAAGATAGAAGCATTGGATTTAGATGGTATTGCAGGTTTGCAATGACCTAAACGGTTTTTAAATTTTTGTCACGTGCCTAAATGCCAAAGTTGCTCCAGATTTAAGAACATATTGCAAAGAACAATACGGTAACGGTGCGGTACGGTACGGTACGGTAAGGTACGGAGTTTCGGTACTAGTGAAACGTGGATGTTTTGAATTTTCAGGATATCTCTGACTACCCCCTCGGGGAATATAGTCGTGAGCATATGCTTATGCAAAGAACAAATCATATTGCAGTATAATCTCGAGCCCGCTAATATAATTGCTATAATACTTTGTTGCGACGGCCTAACCTGGACCTGGCCCTCCTTGGAAAAAATATTGCTGCGCCCTCGGCGGGAGGGGCGCCAATGTCAAGTTTCTGCCCCTGCTCAGAAAAATGGTAAGTCCGGGGCTGAGCTAGTACTAATAAATGAATAGAACAGGAACTAAAAAACCCGTCTGCGTAAAAAGTGATCTTTACATAAAAACGGAAAAGAAAAAAAAACAGAAACTTTTTGAAGAAAGCTGTGCAATCACAAGAATGTTTAAATTTAAAAAATATAAGTACTATAATTACGTGTCACTAACAATATCGAACCCTCAATGGTTTTCCACTCGCACTTGATTTGTTTTTTCCAAGAATAATGTTTTCATAATTGTTATTTTGTAAAAGTACTTGACTAACTCTTCAAAAACTTTACGTGTGATTCAAAACTTTCTTGAAATACGACAGCATAAACAGACCTTCAAATAACTTTTAATAATGATTTGTGTATGAGTTGAGATGAAACGAATCTAGAATATAATTAGTTAAGTTGTTTGAAAGAGTTCATATTTCACATTGTGGTTCACATGGTTTAATGATTTTAATGTCAAATCAACTCGTTGAAATGATTATGATTATGCATCAGTAGGTAGGTACTGTAGGAATGTAACTCGGCACTTTAAAAAATATCGTATTATTAATGTATTAGGGAAACGTCAAGTCGCCTACGCGACTCCAGATGTTATCCAAATAAAATCGGTCAAGTGCGAGTCGGGCTTCTCGCGCACCTAGGGTTCCATACCACACAACATATTAAAGTACAAACAATTTTTTTTTCTCCGGGACCTTTAGCACGAATCCGACTCACACTGTTAAACTGCAGAGTTTTCTCTATAAACACACCAAGTTTGACGCTTGTATGTATGCTTGTGTGTATTGTATGCCGTTTTTACCATAGAGCGAAAAGAAAAAAGGTTGATAAAAACTAGTTCCTTGTATGAGGGTGAGGATTGAGGACCCTTAATTTATAAATTTTTTACCTTTTGCCATTTTTATTATTTTTTAGCAAATACGCCGTAATAACGCACAATCTGTGAAAATTTCAACTGTATAGCTGTGACGGTTCGAAATTTACAGCCCTAAATAAGTAGGACAGACGGACCGACGGACGGACGGACGGACCCGTTTTCAACCTTTAGGTTCGGAACCCTAAAAACTACCCGCTTTGAATGCTTCTTCTCTCGATATAAGTATTCCAAATTCAATCTAAAGTGGATGCTTCTTCTCTCGATATAAGTATTCCAAATTCAATCTAAAGTGGCCAGTACGCCTCTTTGTACTCAGATTTTTGTTCTGTAATATGAGCATTATGTTATTAGCATTAGTATTATAATTATACTCAAAGGGGTGGTTCATACCATCTAGCTGAACCAACGAAATCGCGAAGAAAACGTCCGAAAGTATGAAACAACAGGTTATCTTTTTTTTCGCTGTTTCAAATTTGGTCCCATGGTATTCGCGTTCACTGGTCCCATTGTCCAAGTTGTTCCGTTTGATGGTCTGAAACATCCCCTAAAATATGTGACGAATTTAAGTTTACACCCTGCGTATACCAATGTTATCGCCATAGCAACTAAGTACCTTTTAGTTAGCTTAGCCTTGTGGTTCCGGCTTAGAATGGACCACCCCAATTCTTCCCGTGGGTGTCATACGAGGTGACTAAGGGATTAAAGTTTTCTTTTGCAGTGTTTATGTGGGCGAAAGGCTAGCCATAGCCAGCAATAATACCACTTTTCACGTCATCCCATACTGAAACTTAATAAGCTAAATGCTACAACTACATTGTCAAACAGAAAGATAGTTATAGCAATGATCTGACCACCCCAAAAGGGAATAATGGTCGTGAGTTTATGTATGTATGTTTAGTTAGCTGTTCGTTTGCCCTAAACCAAAATAACGTAAGGATCACACGGACGTTTTCAATGCTGCGATTAGCATTGAGAGGTATGGAAAGTAGATCACTTGCGACGCGAACGAACGACGTCTCGTGAAAGGTTTTAGAAATATTTTTAAACGATTCCATATATTATAATTCGTTCAACTTCGTATCTCTAACGCCGCGATAAAATTCTAGTGTGAAAAGGTATTTAATAAAAAGAACAATTTCCTTACAAATAACGCAAGAAAAGGTGTCGCGTGGCGAGTTGTTGCGAGGGCGCTTATGTGGATCGGGAGCATTCTGGCTGGCCACGAGGTTCTGCCATTTTGTATTTTCTAGTAGCTGATAATGTGTTTTTGTTGAAATAGGTAGAAATGCCGTGCTCTACATAAGTAAGAAAAACTCTAGACGTACATGGCATGTCATTCGTGCGGACTCGAACCCGGACCCTTAGGATTGAGTGTCCATACCTCTCCGCAACGAGCATCAGGCGCTTCAGACCAACAAATTGAAAAACTTTTTCTACTGGAACAATATCGAAATCGCGAAAAGGTAGACTTAATTTGGAGAAATTACGGTTTTTAGTGGAGGGTCCATTAGAAAATACCTAGGATCAATTTGTTCAGAAACAGATCTAGCACTAATGTGGGTTAGTTTAGTTCTGAGTTGCCTAAGCCTACATACAATTAATAGACCAAACTCAAACGGGTTAAATAATTAAAACTTAATTTCCACTTGGTAGAGTTTCTAGACACATCGAAAGGGATTGTGGTCGTTCGTCTTCTTCTTTCGTGTTTGCATAAGTACTATTTATGTTAATACTTGTTTTAACATCGAGTTGTATGTACACAAGACAAAACGTTTCTGTTCTTTATTTTACCTATAGTTACTACTGTTAAGAAAAATCTGTAATTGGTCTGTGTTATATTTCTTTAGATTACATATTTTATAGAATGCTTGTAATAGGCTGTAGATTTTTCGAATAAATAAATAAATAAATAGCATGAGCTATTAGATTCTTCTAATTTATTGCATACTAACTTTTGCCCGCGACTTCGTTCGCGTGGAGTTTGGAAAACCCCTTATAGGGGGCGATTTATGAAAAAAAATCCTTTCTTAGTGCACCCCTGCATCCTCTATCTTGACTATTATAAAACTGTAAATTTTTGAAAAAAGAATTTAGTTTGTTTGTTTGTTTGTTTGTTTGTTTGTTTGTTTGGGTGTTTGTTTGTTCGAGTATCACGCAAAAACTACTGAACCGATTTTGATGAAACTTTTTTTGTTTGGTAGCGTAACATCTGACTTAAAATCTGGTATATAATTTATGCGGACGAAGTCGCGGGTAAAAGCTCGTTCTATATTATTATATTCTAAGTTTTTTGTTTCTATCTTCAGTGGTTTAGGCTGTGCGTTACCTGTCAGTCAGACACGAAACTGTTTTATCAAAGTACTAGTGTTAACCCGCGACTTTGTCCGCACAAATTATATACAAGATTTTAAGTCAGATTATAAGCTATCAAACAATAAAAGTTTCATCAAAATCGGTTCAGTAGTTTTTGCGTGATGCTTGTTCAAACAAACAAACACACAAACAAACAGACGGACAAAAACTCCATAAATTAGTAATATGGAATCAGGGACACCTAAAAACCATATCGTTTTCATCAATGACCCATGTTAAACAACTGGTAGCACGGAACACTAATTGCTCGAGTCCCGACTCCTACTTGGCTGGTTTTTTTCATAACACGGCGATATTGCTTGACCATAATAATTATATTATTCAGAATGTCTTCATAATTATCACTAATAATAATAAAATCAAGGAGAATTAAATCTCTAGGGGACAGGGGGCAGCTGCCCCTCCCTGCGTCCCCTTGGCGATGCCCTTGCTATCACGGTTTCCGTTTGTTTGCTATTATAGTGCTCAACTCGAAAAGCAACTCCACTGCGACCTTCTTCAATGTGATCAATCTAAACATATTCATCAATCTAACTACAGAATTAATTGCAATGCCATTTCGTAATCACGAGTTTAAATAGCTAGGTAATTATTATATCACATAAATGATTGTATGTACATCGAAATATCTATCTATTCGAGTATCTGTTTTGCATAAACATTTTTATATTTTTCGACACGAAAGATTACCTATTAACACGTTCCGGGAGAGTGACCGCCTATAGCAGTGATAACAATAAAAAAAGCCGTTTTATTTTCTTTTTTCTATTATGCTTAGATCTTAAAAAAAAAAACCTAGTATATTCGAGTAGGTACCTAGTTTTCTTGATTGAAAAATCTTAAACATTGTGATGAGGGCGCCACTGAACTGTTTAAACTTCTTTCACGCCATTGTATTATCACAGTCCAGGTTAGGTCCTAGGTTTTTTAAAGGTCTAAACATACACATTTTGAAAAATTAAAAAGCCTCTTTTGTTTTTATTCGAAATTGTCTAAAAGTGGAATGTTTAGAACCTATAAAAGTATTCTATGAAAATAGCTTGAAGGCTTTTGTAGTTTTGATGTTGAGCACTTTTTTAATTTAGGCTTTCTTTATTGAGAAATCTTTTTTAATGTGATGAGGGCGCCACTGGACTGTGATAGCCCTCTTAAAGGAAAACCGCAAAGTTGTGGGATTATTTCCGTAAGTTACACCGCAAACATTTGAAGGGTGGCCATTCAAGATTGCCGACTGACCGGATGGGTAACATGAAACCCACAACATCTAACCAAACGTTTACTTTTTTTTTTTTTTTGAGTTGACATCTGGCAACTTAGTGTTTGATTAAATCTTCGGCGTCGGCAGTCGCCTCAGGCCGATAAACAAATTCGGCCGCAGATTTGATACTTTTATAATTTAGGCACCACTAAAACCACAATGCTTAAATACTTTTCGGAATGTATTCTGTGAATGCTTTAAAATTCTAACGGCGCGACATAATGCGCTCTTTAGATTTTTCGGAAGCCACATTTATTCGTACATATTATGCACTACAATGCTGCATTAACACTGAGTTTTGTCGGTGGCCTTGTGAAAGCTTTTTACGCTGGAGTGGCCAAAATGGAAACATTTATTTTCGGTCAGTGACGCACTCTAGTGCAAAGTGGGGCAGTGCCGGGCCTCATGGTGCAGAGGGCCCCTGGCCGACGATAAAGCTCAGATATTCCATTGAGGAGCTTTAATTAGACTCATCAAACCAAAAGTTTCGTATTCTCCTTGCAACAAAAAATAGAGCTCTATATAACATAGAGCATCTTACTCTAGTATCTAACGCATCGACTATGGCTCATCATGTATCCTGCCCTTCCTGCCAGGACACCTGCACACGGACCAAGCTTATGGACGCTGCCGGTCACAGAACATTCCGGTATTGCTATCATGAGGCAAAATACTGGGATGGAAATTTTTTGAATATCTTGCCTCCGATGCGACGTGCTCCTAAAGAGCTCTTATTTTGACTAAACCTATAATCATACACAACGTATTAGCCCCACTCAACAGAATGCATAGGTACTTACTTGATTTGTGTGAGTTAATGTGTCTACACAAGACTGCATAGACTCTATACAAGTGTTACTAAAGTACACGTAAACATTTAAAACTTTTAAGGGGTTGTTTAGACCTTCAAACTGAACAACTTTCACTATGGGACCAACATCGAAATCATGAAAAATAACTGGCCAAGTGCGTGTTGGACCACGCGCTGGATAGGGTTCCGTAGTTGCCCGTAACAATATAATTATGTACTCAGAAGGAGGCTTTTTGTTTTATATACTACGGTTTAACGGCTAATAAAGTCTAAATAGTACATTACTGCAGCGGCCAGCAACAGAGGCATTGATGGACGAACGTGTAAATGTGGGCCGAGGCGATGCCGAGGCACACATACGTAAGTCCATCAATGCCTAGTTGTGGCCAAGGCTTGTATAGTACTTTTCTCAAATAATGCGCGGAAATGAAAACAGTAAATTTTCTCAAATAATTCGCGGAAATTAAAACTCTTTTCAAAATCAATGACGAACAACGAACAAAAATTTGTTTTTTTTTCAATAAACAGCTTTCTATTTGCAAGCCAGTTCGAAATTTAAATAAAATCTTTGATGAATAACCTCCTTGGTCGCCATGTTTCGGAGAAAAAGATCGTTCCATTTTTAAATTACACGACAGATATGAGTTTACTATGTAATTTATTTGGCCGCAAAACACGTCAGATATGGATTTTCATACAACATTGCCGGCCGCTGCGCGCATGTATTTGGCCAGTACAGCAATTTTGATTTATCTCGAAGAAGGTTGTCAAAATAATGCTCACATTTCCAAGCATGTTTGAGAAAAAGTACATTTTATAAGTTGATCGACTATTTTACTCGTAAACTTGTAAAGCCTACTTAGCGGTGATAGTTTTCCTTTTAATTTCGTTACTGTTATGAATTTTTTCGCATATCCAGAAACAACCTTTTAGCTGGCAATATATTTTTCATGATTTTATTTTACCACTTTGTCGACTTAATATGTATACCCATGCCAAATTACAGCTTTCTAGTACTAAGCGTCTCTGAGCTAAGCCGCGGACAGACGGACAGACGGACAGACGGACAGTCGGACAGACGGACAGACGGACAGACGGACAGACGGACAGACGGACAGACGGACAGACGGACAGACGGACAGACGGACAGACGGACAGACGGACAGACGGACAGACGGACAGACGGACAGACGGACAGACGGACAGACGGACAGACGGACAGACGGACAGACGGACAGACGGACAGACGGACAGACGGACAGACGGACAGACGGACAGACGGACAGACGGACAGACCGTTGACAGACAGAAAGTTGTTCAGTTTGATGGCCTAAACCACCCCCGTAAATGTTTATTTGTATCTTTGTAACATCTTCAACTGTGTGAGATTTGGAGTCTATAATATTATTTTAGGTCAATGATCGCTGTTCAATAATATATATTTTTTTAACTTGGATTATTTCACACAAATTATTTGTGAACTTAATTTGCTACGACTACATTATCTTAACGGAAAGTTGGTATAGTTGTAGCAATGTTTCTGACCACACCGAAAGGGATTACGGTCGTGAGTTTATATACGTATGTATATAGATAACAAACATACCTATACATTATGATTCCAGTACAAATATTCATATGTGTCATACAAATATTTGTCCCTTACGGGATTCGAACCCGCCACCCTCGGCACAGCAGACAGGTGCATTACTGTCCTGGCCCTGTACCCGGACTTCCGATGTTTTATATATCGCCACTGTTTCGGTCCACACTTCATTGTAATAGAGTTGACATTGGATCGAAAACGTTCACGCAATTGCGAAGTTCGAATGTGCGGGTAGAGGCCCTGTTTATTTTATTGCCCTCGCTCGCGCTCGGGCCCTTGATCAACGAACGTCGTCGCCCCTGTTTTCAGTAGGTATTGCCTTATTATTAATCTGCTGACGATAAGATAAATTTCATTTTATCCGATTACTCTAACACTTTCAGTTATATTTCGTTTTTTAGCTCCATTTTTTTATGTAGGTGATGTGATTATAGTGATGGATTATAAAAGCCTCTGTAGATAGATAGTAGATTCATTTTAAGCAAGGGTGGATCCAGAGGGGTGAAGTAGGTAGGGGAAAGAAAATACAGACTCTACAACGTTTTAATGAAGAAACGCAAAACTAGAAAACAGTTTTTTTAGAATCTAGAGCAGAATCGAATTATCAAGGTTACATCTTTTCAAAATATTAAATAATTTGTTTGTATAATAAATCACTGAACTCGATGTCAACCCACCGCACGAGCACACTCACCCTACCACAGATTATTTAATAGTTACTACCGTAACAGATAGTTCACTCAACCCGATTTTTCGAATTTCGAACGCGGACTTCAGGAACGAAAAATAAAATGCGCCTTATGTCAAAGAGCGACGATGCACACCTCGGAGGTGTCCGGCTGTCAAACGTACCTGAGCTGAGGAGTGAGACAGGCCTGACCCTACTTACTACCAAATAAGATTCTTAAAATATATTCATGGTCACTCTAGCGCTTTCATCCACTACTGAAATAATAAGAAATAATTTTTTCATGGAAACTTAAAATGAAAATAATTTTATTCATAAACACGTTGTATGTAATAAAAATACGAAAATCTTTGCGGCTAATTTGTCTTGAATAATAGGTGAAATGTAAAAGCAAATAAAAAAATTACATACCTACGTATGTAATTTTATCAATTAAAATACCGACATATTACGTGTTATTATAGTACATACACGTAACTAAACATAATTGATATGCATATCAAATGTTTTGTAAAATATACTATTCAGTACAAATTGTCCATATTTTGAATGCATAAATATTTAGGGTTTAGTACCTCAAAATGAAAAAAACTAAATCCATAAAAGATAACTTTTTGTCCGTCTTTATGGGCCCTATTTAATAAACGCGTTTTAAAAATCGCGGGGCCCGCGCCGTCTAACAAGACCCTTTAACTCAAGTTAAGGTCTACCGTCCCTGTGAGATGTAAACAATTCGAGCTATTAAGTCAACACAATCATAAGATACGCCATTTATGTCACAAGTCACACATTTGATAGCGCAAGCCTTCTCATCAAAACCTAAGGGTAATTCCCGTTGACCTAGAATCATGAAATTTGGCATGAAGCAAGTCTTAAAGTACCACAGCAAAGGAAGAAATCGGAAAATAGTTAAGTTGTAGTTATATCACATAAATAAAACAATATTTTTTTCGATTACAAACTTTCATTTTCAGTTTGAGCAGCTGTGATGTAGAGTGTGAAGTGTAGAGTGTAGATGTAGACCGATGTATGAGAGAATTTTTTTTTTCACAGCAAAGTTAGGTTTGTTCTTCATAATTAAGTTTGTATGGGACCCTGAGGGCGTGAGTCTGATTCGCACTTGGCCGGTTTTTTAGTTTATTTTTATTTAATATTTAACGTCACTAAACTATTCATGTTTACAAGGTAGCAGTGTTAATCCTATAATGAAGGTAATTAGGTCGTCGTTAAGTTTTTAGAACTTGATGAGGCTTGTTACAATACCAGAACTTACACCATCTATGACCCGAAACGATCGATAGAAAAAGAATATTACTCTATTAAGCAATGATTTCCTAAACAATGATATGAATGTGTTTTTTCTATTGCTTCGAGGTTGATTTATGGACTAAATAGTAATTATTTTGAACACGCAATGGCTTGGCCCGGCAGGGTGGGCGCGTCCAATAGAAATGAGCCCTGCCCATAATTTACTTCTTTTCTTTGGATTTTGAATTGATAACTACCGGTCGCGCTAAATAAGTGGCCATAATGGAGTTAGCGATAAGTAAAGGCTCGAAGGTCTAATGTTTAGTGGAATCAGATTTGATTGTTTCAAAGCTTAAACGGCCGGCAACCAACTTGGCAAAAACCTTGACTGCGCAGAAAAACATTTTGTAGGCGAAAGCGCTACTGCGCACACCCCTCACCCCCGCCGCATTCGTCTAGATTACAGGGGATAGGGATATACTTTGATTGGTAGATTCTTTCTTTATACCAATACTTATACAGAGTCCTTCTTAATATTGCTGACGGTTTTTTGAAGAGATGATCGATCAGCCCATCAAGCTGAACAGCTTTCTCTGATTTGATCAAAATCGGGAAAACTAATCAGTTACATCAGTTTGTATGATCGAATACATCATACAAATATTGGTTTGTTTCGAGATTCAAACCCTCGGCACATCAGGCAGGTTCACTACTGACCGAGCTATCGGGCCGTCAAGTTTTTGTTCATAAATCCTTGAGATGACAAACAAAAATGCAATGCCTGGTCAATTTAGATGAAAATAAAATGAGATGGGCCGGTTTCAAACGAGAAAAATAAGTCAAAACAATAAGCTTAGATAGCAAAAGGCCATCAAAAGCTTAAAAATCCACACACAATACAACTGTTTCGGTTTTTGTATGGCGATTGACAGCTATGCAGTCCTCTTAACTGCAGAAAAGGTTAAAGTTTATACGTAATGTACATAAGTTTGATATTACTTCACGCAACAATCTTCAGTTTCAAGAACTGAAACTGCTACCTAACTTCTAAACGGTTGCCCCTTGTTATCTCTCATTATTTAGCACAACTTCCAATAGCTGTTACCTAATCTTTTACTAGTTACGACACATCCTGGATAACACTTATTTGTTTTATAATGGGTTATACAGGTGTGAATTTATACACATTAGGGCGGGTGCTCAATTCTATCTCCTATATAAGGCTCGTCCAAATTAGCAGTAGAAAATGTCAAAATTGCAATGGTGGTTGATTTTGAACGTGTAATAGTTTCCAAAATCGCACTCCAGAGTTGTTTTCGTAGGTACAGCGAGCGAAGCTAGGTCGATATTTTAAGCACCACGCCCTAGCTGTGGTCAGAACTCTTTTTAAATTATGTATACAGTAATTAAAACATAAACTTAGAGCAAGCAATGCGAGCTCGACTTTTCTTCGCTCTACGAATCGGTGATAGATAGAGCTGCATCAATGTATAGGGTTCTTCTTAATATGTTGACATTTTTTTAAGGGGATGATCAGACCGTCTAACTGAGCAGCTTTCTGCTGCTGCTCGACCCAAATGTTTTGACATTACATTTTTTTGCGATTTCTATTTAGTCCCCCCCCCCATTAAGAAAGTTGCTCAGTTTGATGATCTGACCATATCCCCTTTAAAACCGCCACGTCAGCAAGGACCCTGTAGGTACATCGATGATATAACACAGAATCTGGAAACTGGGTTGAAATGTTACATTCAGTATAACAATTTTCGCATTCAATACATTGACTTCAGCCAACTCGTATTTCTCCAACAAGTTATCTATTGCAGTATTGCAGTGCCGTAGATGTAAACTCAAATGGATATCGGGTTGCAATATCAACCAGACAATGGTTACTATATGAATCCAATCGCCGACGTAGCTTCAACGGCACTGTGATGTTTCTCTTCTCAAATAACTAACTTGTTGGCGATAGACTAACACTCAGTTGCAGAAACGCTCATTAGAGTTAATTCTCCATTAAATCTCTTGCTAACTACGTCAACAAGACAATAAAATAACTGGCCAAGTGCGTGTCGGATCACGCGCAGGGTAGGGTTCCGTAGTTGCCCGTTACAATATAATATGGACTTATAAGAGACTTAGAAGGCTTTTTGTTTTATACTACCGTACTACGGTTTAACGGCTAATAAAGTCTAAAAAGTACATTTTATGATTTGGTCGATTATTAGTTATTACCTTAGACTAAAGGTACAGTTACACATGCTCAAAAATAGCAAGCTTATTAGCATGCTTAAAAAAAGCATGCTGTTTGAACTCGATAAGCATGCTCTTAAATAAGCATGCTCAAAGCAAACCATTTAACACACATGCTCAATAGCACGGTCTGGAGAGTCGACGTTTCTTTGTGCGAAAGTGAAAAAATGGAAAAACATCATGAGAATTGAATAAAATCATCATGTTAATTGGCATACAAAAACTTTTGACGAAGAAAAAGAGAAGGAACAGGACCATTTGGGTTCGTGATTGGCTAAGTAGAAGAGTAATGCTTGGAGCAAGTACTCTGCTTGTAGAAATGCGAGAAGATATTAATGGTTAGGTACAAGAACCATTTACGCATGTTACCGCACCAGTTCTAAATACTACTAGCTACTATCATGCTCAATAAGCAAACCTGTCCACACGTGCTTAAACCACGCCCCCAGCCACCCGCGCCGCAGGTAGCATGCTCAAAAATCGCACGCCTGTCGATTTTTGAGTATGTTTGAGTTGAGCAATGCTTGGACACACGTGCTTGTAAGCAGCAAGTGCTCGGTTGAAGCATGCTTTCGTGCTTGAAATAAGCATGTGTAACTGTACCTTAATTATATCCGGACCGGCCTTACGGTAGCATTTCCCCTCTGCCACGGTACAAGAGCAATGATCATGTACATTCAACATTCAATTTTATAACTAATCACTAAACTAGACAGCCTATTATTGCGAAACAATAATTTCGAACTTAGAACGAAAATTGGAATCTAAAGTCATAGGGAATAAAATCCAAAGTTGCGGATAACATGTTACCTCGCCCCCCGCAAAAAGTGGCAGAAAGTTTGTTAGTAGAATGACACGTGGTTACGCGTCCCGATATAATTAGTCTAAGGTAAACTCGTAAACTTGTAAAGCCTACTTAGCGGTGACAGTTTTCCTTTTCAATTCGTTATACCTATATGCTATTGCCGTGAATTTTTTCACATCTCCAACTACAACCGTTTAGCTGGGAAAGTGGGGGGGGGGACACTTGACTCTAAAAAAATTTTTTAGCTTTAAAGCTTAATATTTCGCTAACGAATCCCTAAATCGAAAAATGGATTTACCAAACCCACAATATTTTTAAAAGACCTATCCAACGATACCCCACTACATGAAAAAAATTCAAAAAATTCATCCCCACTTCACGTGTAGGGGAGGGGGAGGTACCCTAAAAAAAATATTTTTTAATATTTTATTTTACCACTTTGTCGGCGTGATAAATATGTATACATATGCCAAATTACAGCTTTCTAGTATTAAGTGTCTTTGAGCTAAGCCGCGGACAGACGGACAGACAGACGGACAGATGGACGGACATGGCGAAACTATAAGGGTTCCTTTTTCACTTCGGAACCCTAAAAAGTGACAGCAAGAGATTTAATGGAGGATTAACTTTGATGAGCGTTTCTGCAACTGAGCGTTAGTCACCTATCACCACTTTACACCGTCATTCCTTTCTGAAACCTTCAATACGCGTAAAAGTGAGCCTTATTAACCAAGGCATGCTGATATTGGTGTTTCTGACCACTTCCGAAAGTGATTATTATGGTCGAGATCGTGAATTTATAGGCCTGCAGGACCCATATTGCAAAGCAAAGACTCTCAAGAATAAGGGTAGTATGCATCTTTTTAAGAATCCGCTTAAATCTATTCAGATATTTCGTTTTAAATTATAAATAAAACAGTTCCGTGACTGACTGACTGAAGATAGAAACATAAAAGGATAATTATATCTTCTGTAGAAAATGTATTCCAAATTGAATTTCCAAATCAACGCCTGACGGGGTTTACCTACGTGGTCTTGAAGTTGTTCGAAATCTACGCGGACGAAGTCGCAGGCAAGAACTAGTTTCGTATAAATCGGCCACGCTAGTTCTATTGACTTATATGCTACATATGAAAATGAAAAGTAAGAAAATAATAATCTGTGGATTTTACACATCCACACATGTTTTTGGGGATTGCGTTCATACATCTACCTATATCAAAGAACTTATAAAAAGAGCGGCACTCTCGCATGAAAACCTTTACAAAAGAAAAGCCTTGAAGCCAATTATTCGTAAACCTACCTGATCGAATTCCAAAAAATTCTCTTGAAACAAAGTGATGTAGAAGATAAAATGGCTAAGAAATTATACAAAAGTGATAGGATTTTGTTGGCAGCTATGGGTCTAACCAAAATTATACCTACGGGCGATGTACTTGAAGACTTGAAGTAGGTACCTAATCTATTAATACTGAAACTATAATAGCAGACAGGTTTTACGATTTAGTTTCATTACTATTGCAAGAGGTGCTACAATCTATTTCGATGTCGCAAGTTGTTCTTTACTTGTTTAAATCCAAGATCTATCTAGGTATTTTCATCAACACTTTTGCAGCATCAGTAAGAAATCAATCCTCAAATCAGTATAAAAGAAAAAGAGAAGGATTAAAAACTATAATTTCGACAGAGTTGTAAAAACATAATTGTGTTAAACGAATGTAGACCATATAGTGCTTGGACGCTTGACAAGCCGACATGTGGAGGCGAGTGGTGATCTCTAAGGTAGCGTATCGAATGACCATTGCGCCTGCCGCGGACCTCGTCGAAAAGAAAGGACAGTATACTTGTTAAATAATGACTATAGTTGCACGTTACCGAGTGAAATGTACGTAGGGATGGAGTGCTCTGACGAGATGAGCATCTTGGTATTTAAGAGCGGGTCGGCATGGCGAATGTCATCAGTTAAGTCAAGCTCTCTGCTATAGGCACATCTCCAAAGGTGGATTTTTTATAGTCGGTTGGATTATCCGTTGAAGCAGTAGGGTTCGAATATATCGAGGCCGTTCCATTTCACGCACAAAATGCGCGCATTCGTGGTAAGTTAGCTGGCGTATCAATGTTTTTTTTTATCTAGTTGGCACATGCGATTTTGAAGTGGTTTTAATAATTAATGTGATTTTTGTACATTCATTAAATAGGTTTTCAGAAGAATTGGAGTATCAAAGTGTAGTGTTCAGTGATAATAAAATGGACTGTTGTGTGTGCCAATTAGTGAACATTTGTTAGGATTGTGCGTCTTTTCGACTTGTGGTGTTTTTTGTAGGGATGAAGTGGTGACTTTTCGGTGACTTCTCAAATTATTTTAATGTTGACACGTCGGGAAATATAGTCGTGAGCATATGCTTATGCTTATGCTTGATACGTCCCATTAATATTTAAAATGATAAATACCTAGTTTGGATGGTTGCTCCCTGAATAGCCTTCCAGCTGTTTTAGTACTATAGTTTAGCACCAAAAAATAATGTCAATTTTAGTACGACTATGTCTACGATGACAACCTGATTGTAAAGTTTCTTATGCAGTGTTTATATGGGCGAAAGGCTCGCCACCTCTCACCAATTGAGACGTCATTCTATCCTGAAACTTAAATTGCTGAATGTGAGAATTGATGTACTACTACATATTCTTAAACAGAAAGTTGGTAGTTGTAGCAAAGTTTCTGACAACCCTGAAAAAGATTACGGTCGTGAATTTATGTATGTTTACGACTATATTTTAAAGTATTTCCAGTAAAATAGCCACATAGTGGATCAAATAATATGACACGGACGAAATAGCAAAAAAAAACATAGGTAATATAAAATAAAATACATCAGTTTTCAATATCCTTACAACTGTCAAATTCAGAAACAAACTTGGGAGCATTTCGTGTCACAGATTACAAATGGCATAAAAGGAACCCCAAAGACCAGGATAAATACTTATACAACGTGTTAATAAATTAGCGCAAAACCTCATACACCCCAACTGATTTACAACAAAATAATTAGATTGAAACAGTAATTTCATTACTTTAATAGTTAAAATTTAAAGATATTCGCATTTTAAGTTCAGAGGCAAAAATGATTTGTTATCATTTCAGCAATGAATGAAAGCGCTAACGTACTCATGGATACATTTTAATAATCTTGTTTTGATAGTTAGTAGGTTGAGTGTGCCCGTGGGGTGGGTTGACATCGGGTTCAGTAAATTTTAAATTTTACAAACAAATTATTTAATAATTTGAAAAAAATTACCTATGTTGAAACCATGATAATTCGATTCTGCTCTCGATTCTAAACAAACTACTTTCTAGTTTTGCGTTAATTCATTAACACGTTGTATAGAAGTTAAAGTAAAACGTAAATTTCCATTATGTGAAATCTTTTTTAGCGCTCGATCGTTATTCACCGCGAGTGCTATCTCCATTTCATTGAGTCCATTTCCACACGCTGCCTGTTCAAGTCAGCGATAAAAGTAACACCTCCATCTATATTCTATGTCGGTAGCACTGCGTATCAGTTGCGACCAAAATTTTCTACTATCCTCTGATATTGCGTAACGGATTATTTACGACCGCTAACGGGTTAAATCTTACGTCATATTCCAGATCTCTTATTTTGAACTTAACTCTTCAATTATTTTGTTAATAGACCCACAATTTTTTATATTACCGGTACTGTTTTTAAAATAATATTGCCAAGCGAATTTTGTGCTATGTAATTTTTAAGTGTTTAGGTAATTAATATAAAACAGTTCAACGCATAATTTATCTTGTCACAATGTCTACATAAAGACATTAGTTACGGTTTAACGCTGCGGTTATATTAACTAACTGTGTTACACTATACTGACTTACGTAAACGAATATACATTAAGTTTAATAAGAAAAAAGGCAAAGTAGAATAAAATTACCAGAAGATAAACAAAAAAAGATAATAATAGCCTAAATAATCCGTCGCCATGTCGTTTCATTAGAACAGGTTAATTCTATTTGGGAAATTAAAATGTCCACCTGCTGAGGGTTGATACTTGATATTAATAGAAACGTCGAGAGATGTAATCAGGGTCCGTATCTTGGCGGCTAGCCGGCCAGGCGGCGCGCCCTTGACCAACCGCCGTAACCTTCACTCCCGTAATTAAACGTAATCGCGTAGCTTACTGTTTAATACTAAAAGAATTAGTCTTGTATCCAGATAGGAATACAGATCAGGAAGATATTTTAATGCGTGTATGAATTCAATCAATACGCATTTTGCACGTGGACGACCATATACTACCGTACCTACGACGCCGCCGCCCCGTCGTAGTATTTAGAGTTTGGACTAACAATGTTTTCCTTCTTTCCAGTTACTCGCCTGCGTGGCGCTGGCCTACGGCCGCCCCGAGCCCCCGGTTGGCTACAGCTACTCAGCCCCTACCACCAGATACACTTCTCCTTCTAGCAGCTATGGTGCTCCATCTCTTGGTGGCCACAGAGGTATCTCTGCCGGTGGACACTCTGGTGGTCTGTCCCTCGGCGGACACTCCTCTTTCGGTGGTCACTCAGGTGGTCTGTCCCTGGGTGGCGGTCACTCCTCCGGTGGTCTGTCTCTCGGTGGCGGCCACTCCTCTGGTGGACTTTCACTCGGAAGCAGCAGCTTCGGCAGCGACTCCGGTTTCGGTGGCGGATACGCCGGCGGCTACTCTGGTGCTCCTCTAGTCCAGAAGCACATCTACGTGCACGTTCCTCCTCCAGAACCCCAAGAGCACAGGGCTCCCCGTATCCCCTCCGTGGCTCCTCCTCAGAAGCACTACAAGATCATCTTCATCAAGGCCCCGGCCCCTCCCGCGCCAGTCGCGCCCATCATCCCCGTCCAGCCCCAGAACGAAGAGAAGACCCTCGTCTACGTGTTGGTCAAGAAGCCCGAAGAGCAGCCCGATATCGTTATCCCAACCCAGGCGCCCACCCAGCCCTCAAAACCAGAGGTTTACTTCATCAAATACCAGACGCAGAAGGAGTCCGGCGGCGCTGGCGGTGCTATCGGTGGTGGTGCTATCGGCGGTGGTGCTATCGGAGGTGGTGACTTGGGCGCCATCAGCGGCGCGGGTATCTCTAGCGGTTCCGGCGGTCACGGCGGAGCCGAGATCAGCTCCGACTTCGGTACCAGCGGCGGTGAAGAGATCTCATCGGACGCCGGCCACGGTGGCGCCACTAGCTCTGAATACGGCCCCCCCGGCCACGTCGCAGGTCCCCTGCACTAAACGATTATTCGATATCTTAGGTGGTAGGATATTACGACGAGTTATTTATTGTTAGACGAGCATAGCTGCAATTCCAGTCAATAGTTGCGCATTGCAATCTTCGTGACCTGAAAACGTGAAAAGCTTTTCTTATTCTGCCACCGAGGAGCGCGCGGCTGAACGCTCTGTACATAGTCATCTATCCAGTGTTCGCCTGCCAGCTCTATCTACGCCGCGACATATAACACGATCCATTGTTTATCTCATCTTCGCCAATCATCTCTACTTGTTATTAGTGCACGTGTTAATGTTGTTCGAAAGGAGGTATTAATTTCGACTGTTACGTTATTATGTATTAAATAGCTTTTTACTTTTGTAATAAAATAAAAATGTGATGCAAATTTTGTTTGTTTGGTACCCTAGTGATTGGAATCGGAGTGTAATTGCGTCACTGCCGAAAGTAGTCGTGAAAGGTTGTCCTGTCGTGACTGAGGGCGTCGGAGTCTGTGTCGGTGGCAATCGTTCGAACGGCTCCTTTCTCGTACTCGATCGGTACGATTAGCGTCGATATAAGAACAAAATGCTGAACAATCACATATCGGTGTTGCGCAATAGACTGACGAGTTGGAGGGGCTGGACTGTGCGGCGTGCGGCGCTGCGGCTAAGGTTGTCACCCTATCAGATAAAAGAAATTAGATTTCATGATAAAATTCCAGGTTTCATTTCAATGTTTGTGATTTTCACCTCTATCTTTAGTCATCACATCACCATCGGTATCTATAGCGATGTCGAGACTGATTGAGTAAAAAATAAGTCGTAAACCCTCTTGTTGATTATTAGGATTTGATTCTTTTAACATTTTTTTAATGACAAAAACAGTGTACCTGCATAACATATACATATTTCAGTCATACAACCTACCTAGTTAAATAAATAAAATATTTACCTAAAGGCTGTAGGATCCCACTATTAAAATTAATTTTAATGATTTCCTTAATTAAATTTAGACAGAAACATTAAGGTACCTATAGTTTAATAAATATGTTAATTTATAGCCTGTAGGATCCCATAATAATAACATTGATAATAATTAGGGTAAGAGGTAGTAGGCCATACTTATTATTCCTCAATGTAAAAATCCCTGACGAATTCTTCGCCCGGATATGCTTAAGTAGTACCTACTACCTGTGACAGCCCATATTCCAAACATGTTAGAACTACTCTCATCTGGTGACCCTATATGCTGCGAGCCTAGTCGGCTACGAAAGCTCTCACATAGACGTAGGGTTGCCAGGTGATATTTCCAAAACGCCGGACATAGCTGCGGAAAAAGCCGAAAAGCCGGACATTTGGTTTCCAAAATGAGAATTGACAATGGAGAACCTTAGTCGGACATGAGTGCCGTCTCATGCCGAATATTCCGTCTGTGGTAAAAAACCCTATACAAACGTGTTAATGAATTAACGCAAAACTAGAAAGTAGTTTGTTTAGAATCGATAGCAGAATCGAATTATCATGGTTTCAACATAGATAATTTTTTTCAAAATTAAAATTTTTTTTTTCGTAAAATTTTTAATTTTCTAAACCCGATATCAACCCACCCCACGGGCACACTCACCCTACTTACTACCAAAACAAGATTATAAAAATGTATCCATGAGTACGTTAGCGCTTTCTTTCAGTGCTGAAATGATAACAAATCATTTTTGTCTCTGAACTTAAAATGCGAATAACTTTAAATTTTAACAATCAAAATAATAAAATTATTGTTTCAATCTAATTCTTTTGTTATAAATCAGTTGGGGTGTATGAGGTTTTGCGCTAATTTATTAACACGTTGTATAAATTAAATCAAAATCGGTGCAGCCCATGACATTCTATCTTAGACTAAATATCGGGACGCGTAACCACGTGTCATTCTACTAACAAACTTTCTGCCACTTTTTGCGGGGGGTGGCGAGGTAACATGCTATCCGCAACTTTGGATTTTATTCCCTATGACTTTAGATTCTAATTTTGAATGTTCAAAATCATGAAAAGTAGTCTCGTGTAAACCCCAAACGTTCTAAGTTCAAAATTATTGTTTCGCTATTATAGGCTGTCTCGTTTAGTGATAAGGTATAAAATTGGCTGTAAATGCGCAAGATTAATTGATCTAATATCGTGGCAGAGGGGAAATGCTACCGCAAGGCCGGTCCGGATATAATTAGTCTAAGCATTCTATACATACATACTCACCACGTCATACAATAACAAAACCCAAAAATGACATAATTATGTCTATAACGTCACCTTAGTATGCTTCAGTTGTGCTCTGCCTGCCATTCATTGCCGTGGACATTCCAGTCCTTTCAAATGTCCTCAGTCACTAAGCTGTAGGTAGGTAATGTAAAACAATAAAACATACTTTTGCCGTCCCGTTAACAGCGCGCTGATGTGAAGTCCTCGTTGTATAGAATAGAATTTAATTAATTGGTGGAGCGGAGTGGAGCTGTTTAATTTGCTACATTTTATCTGGCCTATATCTAGTTAGATGGTTCCTGCGATTTCAATTACAATAAGCCGGGCTTATAAACATTTGGCCGGACTTAGCCATAAAAAGCCGCATTTCTCCGTCTAAAGCCGGATGCCTGGCAACCCTACATACACGTATGCACACTCGAGTTCACTCGACCCGACGACGTCTCTGTCGTGAATAGCCACCTTAATGGTTCATCTTCATACGTGTAATTAGACTTTCATATAATTTTGTGACCGTCAAAAAGGTTACATAAAACTTACCGGCCCATTCACATCACACCGAATCTACATACATAAATCAACACGTAATAAAACACTAACAGAAGTGTGTCTGTCTGTGCACAAAAACATTTAACAAAAAAAATTTACAATTTGGTGTTTCAGTGTCCCTGACTGCAAAACACCAATTTTTGTCTGTCTGTTTGTCTGCTTTCGTTTGTTTGTGTACGCATCACTTCATAACTACTGAACCGATTTGGATGGGGACCACAAAAGCATATAATAGGGCTTAAATAGTTTGCTTTATATCATTGCAATAGGTTCCTTCAATCAAAAGTTATGAACTTATGACTAGGTATTTAAAGTCGCGTAAAGCGTACGAAGTCGCGGGCGCCACTAGTATATAGGTAATAAATTTTATAGATAGTATCCCGCTGTGGCTCATTACTGGCTATGTTACTGGGTATGCTATCAATATTTAAATTTTATTTTTAAGTGACCATAATTTAACCCATTTACAGTTACATAATCATAGAGTAGCTAGGAACATCATCTATCTATCTATCTTGACTATTATAAAACTGTAAATTTGAAAAAAGAATTTTGTTTGTTTGTTTGTTTGTTTGTTTGTTTGGGTGTTTGTTTGTTCGAGTATCACGCAAAAACTACTGAACCGATTTTGATGAAACTTTTTTTGTTTGGTAGCGTAACATCTGACTTAAAATCTGGTATATAATTTATGCGGACGAAGTCGCGGGTAAAAGCTCGTACTATTATAAAACTGTAAATTGAAAAAAAAAATGTTTTTGCTTTGTGTGTTTGTTCGAGCATGATGCGAAAACTACTGAAACGATTTTGATGTTTTTTTTTTGTTTTATAGCTTATGATCTGACTTAAAATCTGGTATATAATTTATGCGGACGAAGTCGCGGGTTAACGCTAGTATTTTATAGTTTTGATGTGAAACCATACCTATAGCTCAAACACCTGTATACCAGCGCACCGTCACACCCTGGATACTTCATACAAACGGGCTTGTATTGACAGGAAGAGGATAGTCACATTTATGCTAAGTGTGTGCGACTGGGACGTAGGTACTTATATATTCCGTGACGTAGTTACGCCCTATTTTAGAATTTAAGCGCATATATCTCGAGATACGAGCATTTGTAACGACTTATTTGGTCGCTGTTTTGTTCTATTTTACAAGAACTATCAACGGCACCTTTGATCAACGACGATTAAGTAGATAAAACGTTTTTCCAAAACCCTTTTTGTGGTACCTATCGGAATTGTTACCATTTTTCTGTTTATGGGTTACTATTATCTGTCTTCATGCCAATTTGCGATTCAATAGGTTCAAAGAGGGAATAATTGAAGCGGGAAGACTGACAGACAGAATGGACTAAAGTATAAGGGTTGTTTGATTACGGAACCCTAAAAACGTTCGAACTCGATTAAGTAAGTAATTCACGGTACGATAACTTCCCCTTCCCGCCTACAGTTTACTTCAACTACACGTAAGTATACGAAGAGAGGAGTTAACTAAGAGTTGCTGGAGCTATCAATCATTCGTTCAGCTCAATTCGTGTGGCAACAGGTAGAATGACGAGGGTTACGCAGTGCTGCCAGAGTTAAAAACCGATTGAGCGCTAAAACCACATGAATAAATGCCCCTACAGAACGAAAGCTTCATACGCCGCTGCCGCCGCTGTCGCATGTCGGTGCACTTGAATTCACACATAGCGCACGTTAGAGGGCGTACGAATAGGTACACGACAAACTAAGCCGGGGCATTTTTTTAAATTTATTTATTATCTTTAATGGGTACATAATATTATGCCTTTATCTGCTCGTACGTCGTGTATCGCGAGCTTTGTGTGAGTGCACCGACCGCGGCCGCTTGTATGAAGCTTTTGTTCTGTAAGTATATTTATTCAATTCAATTCAATTCAATTCAATTATACTTATTCATGTGCTAATACTATGCAAAAAAGGACTAGATTCCGCGCTTCCTTAAGTCCTTAAATAAGTCTTATGAGTGAGTGCGATGCCCATACCTATACCCAGATCTGCCCGGATAAGTTATAGATTCATGAAAAATGACAGCACCTCATAATGAAAGACAAAAATGTATCCCTCATTACAAGGTGTTACAAAAATACAAATAAACATTTTAATGGGGTGGTGTAGACCATCAAACTGAACAACTTTCACTAAGGGACCAATATCGAAATCGCGAAAAAAAATCAGATTTTTCATACTAAACTACAAATCTACTCGAGCTAAATGTAAGGGATAGCTGATGTTTTTTTTCGCGATTTCGATGTTGCTTTTGAAACACATAATTTATTGATAATACTGTTTGTTGCTATATCTATTAAAAGCTAAAATAGCGTTAAATTGTCTGCTAGGCGCTAAACATAAAATAAAAAAGCGCCAGATCTAGCGCCGTAACCGCTAAAATGGCAGCACTCTGGGGTTACACCCTGCACGCTAGACTGACAAGCTCTCTTAACTTGAGGATTCATTGATAAGTGGATTGAAGTGGAACCAAGTCAAGGATGCTGGAAAAGGTACGAGTTTGGTCGTGTCGTGTGACGGCCATACATAATTAAGTAGGTACTTTTTACTCAGCGACTTCAATCACGATAATGACGTCGGTCTGTATCTCAGGTTTGCTTCTTTTATCGTAGCCACCTAGGTACAGAAGTTTCAGTTTCATGCAATTCGCGCTACAATGCGCGATAAACTTGATAAATAGATACGAAATATACTTGCAAGCCAAATTGAAATGTGCGCATCGCTACTGGTGATCAATTATCATAGAATCGAATGATCGATCGAATTATATGCATCTTAGATCCTCACTTATCCTTCATCCACCAATTTATTTCTAATATTTACAATGCAGAGACAGTAAGTTTACAATGTTATAATTTTGTACGGTCAGACAGGTCAGAGGCCTATTGAGGTGGCTTGAAAATTCGTTGACACATAGTTGACCCACTAACCACTGTAAGGCTACCAATATTCGTGAGAGTCCCATGCTCCAAGTGGGATCCTACAGGCTATAACTTACTTTTTAAAAACTTAATTTGGCTTAATTAATTTAGGCTTATTTCTGGCTGTGCTCAACAGCTATATTGGAAGGAAAAAATAGAGGGAAAGAGAGGCACAGGAAGACCTCGACAGAGTTATCTAAACTTATCTAGCACCGGTGAAAGAAAAGTTTGATGTCGTGTCGTACCAGGAACTCAAGGAACTGACAGAAAATCTCTTAAATAAGTGACGATGTTGATGTCCCTCTCTTTTTTAAATACATTAGGAAAATTTTCCCACGATATGACATCTCAATTAACTTCCGTTACCCGACCGATTCCAGTTTTGTCACGTCGATCGATATAAATTAATCTGCATTCTCAACGGAGCTATTATCAATCTATACTGTGGGTCTACCCGCACATTCGAACTTCGCAATTGCGTGAATGTTTTCGTTCCAATGTCAACTCTATTACAATGAAGTGCGGACCGAAACAGGGGTGATCATCGAAACTTCGAAAGTCCGGGTACAGGGTCTGTACCTATGGATGCATCGATGATTTAAATTATTTATACCGATATCGGTTTCGACTAGCATCAGGCCCTGTACCCGCACTTTCGATGTTCGCTATATCGCCACTGTTTCGGTCCGCACTTCATTAGAATAGAGTTGACATTGGAATGAAAATGTTTACGCAATTGCAAAGTTCGAATGTGCGAGTAGAGGCCCTGGTTTATCTCAATTTTAGTGCATAGTACAGGGTATTATGCATTGTAGATTTCAAGTGGCAAGAGACAAAATTTTTTGAAAGTACATTTTCTCCCCTTCCCCCGTGCCCTCTTAAAGACTTGAGGTTTTTTAATTGTCATCTAGTCCTGAATTTTTAAGCATCATAGCTTCGAACGTATGACTCCTGCTAATATAAATGCGAATATTTATTTATAGGTAGTTTAGTCCGGATCCATTTACTGCCTAATCATTTCGTCCTAGATTTTACAGTATCTCCAGTAAATTAAGAATATCTGGAAAATTACACACTATCTTTTTCATGAAAGTTGCGCGCGGAGAGCGGCATAGGAAGTGGACATTCTGTATGTATACTATTATATGTTCTGTGCTAAGGCATGAGATACTCTTTCTCATACTGTGGTATGAGCGAGTTAGCAATATAGCTGATCCTGACATGAAAGAAGAGCACATGGTATCATCTATCATAAGCTCTATTAGTCCAGCTGAGTATTGATTCATTTAAAATTCGTAAACATACAGTGGATCGTTACATGTTGTACCTATTGAGATTTCACCGTCTAGGTACCAGCTACCAGACTACTAGAATCGTTCGATGTTGGCATCGTGCCGAAAAAACGTACGTACTTGTCTTAAATAACACCAAAGTCGGGAAGGAACTGTTCATTATTTTAATGGAAAGTGGGTACAATACATGCCCCGAAATTGAAGCATGCACGATGCATCCCCACGATGTTTTCTTTTGCCGAAAAGCCAGTGGTGTTACAAATCGTAAATAAATTCCAAAAATCTTATTGGTACGAGTCGGATGAGTTGAGTATTAGTACCCCTACCTATGACTCTATAGTAGGATAGTAATCTCAAGCGCGATTACAGCGAGTCGTGTCAGTGATCACGGCGACACATCAAGCTATACAAAACCAACATAAGCTGGCCGCGCGTAGGTCTAGTAACGTATAACGTCGCGCGGCCAGCTTATGTTGGTTTTGTATAGCTTGATGTGTCGTCGTGCGTACAACACTATTTTGTGCATCAATGTGATGTGACTTGCAGCTAAGCAAAGCCCAAAGATTAATGCAATGCTGCACCCGATTTTCTTTTCTGAGTGAGATAAAAAGCAGGACAGAGCTACGTCACGAAAATCACGTTTGATCGCGTTGCTAAGGCTTGATAAGGCTAGACACATTTGGTCGGCATATTCGGTTCGCCTTTTTTCTTACAAACGCAAACACGTTTGTAGCATAAGGTTTCAATGACGCGTCTTCTTTATTTTGCATTCATCTTATGATACAATGCATGTATAGCTGTGGTTAGCTAACTTGCTCGATACACGTAACGTAACCACTATGTATGTTTACGCAGGAAAATAAGTCCAGAATACAAAAACTTTGAGTGAATAATGCAAGTGAGCGCGCAGAATTTTTACGGCGGTAGCGAATGGGGAAGGAAACAAAAGTTATCTATACTCTATAGGATAGGTAGATATGTTTAGACTATAAAGGACCGATTCTCGAAATGACTACGTACATTCTTTACTAATGTCATTGCTACCTATATAGGGTGTTAGGGTAAACAATTTCATTACTTTAAGGGGTGATTGTACTCATGATACTGAACACCTATAGCAGATTCGCAATTTTTTTTCCGGCTTTTCATACAATTGTTCGATCAGCTAGCTGATTGCATTTCCTGTAGGTTTCTTTGGGAAACTTGTTCAGTATAAAAAGTACAATCACCCCTTAAACCTACAATGAGTAGGTAACATCAGAGGGGCCTCCTATTTATGCTTCTTGATTATAATTGAAACTCTAATGTCTTTCTCGTCTAATTAATACTGGGTCTTTCTTAATAATATGCTGCCTAGTTTTTTAAGGAGATGATCAAACTATCAAACTAAATAACTCTTTCTCTTCGGCGCCAACATCGCGATCGCGAAAAAAAAGAATCAATTGTTCCATACAAAACTGTAAACCTACTCGACCCGTAGGTATTTATGGGACAGTTGTTTTAGTTTCGCAATATCGATGTTAGTCCCAAACTGAAAAATTTTCTGTTTGATGGTCTTATCATCCCCTTAAAAAACCTTCAGCATATTAAGTTTGAATTATACCACACATTTTATTGTGTGGACGAAGTCACGGACAAAATCTAGTAAGGATTTAAAACTGTGCTTTGTTGGAAGACTGCTATAAAATGTACTTTATGGTCTTGACGTGTATGCTCTTCCAGGCTTACGCTTGTAACTATTTTCTAATATGTGCCCAGGCGTGCATTTCGCAGAGGGAGTTATAGTATCCTTATGAAAACAATAGGAAACCTCTATCAAACCTGTGTTTGGGTATTTTCTAAAAATTGCAACAGTACAAAGATTGATCTAAAAATATACATCTTTAACGGGTTCTTACCTCGTTTTTGGTATATTTGATCCCGATATCTCGGGACTAATCATAATCTGTTTTTATAATGACACTTTTGGCTCAAGTTCTATATGTAGGAGGCGGCTGAAACACACTAATTTGATGTTCTAACAGAAAAAGGCCTCTAATCTATATACACGTAACATAATTAAACGAAATCAGCCCCATATTGGTTCATAGCAGCCGCGTAAGGTGTTCATAACAATGCTTCGTTATTGTCCAATTTCCGAACAATGCAATATACAATATAGGTGCAAAGACGGATTGAAAGTGCTTGTTATATATTCATTATTTATATCTACTTCATTCCGTTGAATGGAGAGATATCAGTAGGCCTACCATGGGTTACTAGTTTGTTCTTTAACCTGAGCATTGGACTAGTTTTTCACCCATTTTGTATCCAAAATAATGTTCATATACAAATTGGGCATCAAAATTTTAGTGATTTCATTCAGATTGTACGCCATATGCACGGCGACATTTTATGCAGATGACACCTATTGAAAGTAAAACATTCGATATTTTAAACACAACATCCATATCCGAGAAAGAAGAACAAATGAAGAATATTTATGTTTATGTTATGTTATGTCACAGAGTGGTCACAGAATAGGTAATAGTATATAGTTCTACATATTAAATGATATATTATGTGAAACAAGAACAAGAAATGCTTAAGATATAGACAAATTATCGTTTTGGCGGCGCGCAGCGCAGAATCTTTTTCTCTGCCACCTCGACTTTGCAAGCGTTAAAATTACATCGATAATCAATTAACACAAGTTTCTTCAATGCTCTCGGGGACTAGTAATTGTGTTAATTGTTTTTTTTTGTTATTTCAACGCTTGCAATGGTTTGGCAGTGAAGGATGCTCTGCGCTGCGCTTCGCCAGGTGTGCGCGGGCTCTTATATACAGGGTGTAAATTAAAATAGGACAGCTACTTAAAGAGGTGCTTCAGACCATCAAACTGAACAACTTTCTCTATGGGACCAATATCGAAATCGCGAAAAAAAAATCTGCTGTCCCATACATTTCAGTCGAGTTATGTTTGCAGTTTTGTATGGGAGAGCGGAATTTTTTTTCGCGATTTCGATATTGGTCCCATAGAGAAAGTTGATCAGTTTGATGGTCTGAAGCACCCCTTTAAGTAGCTGTCCCATTTTATTGTACACCCTGTATATAGTTCATCATTTCATCATTTTCAGCCCGTATCCACCCACTGCAGGGCATAAGCCTCCTCCCTATTTGTTGAACTCAGTGAATGTCATGAAGCAAGCTTAGCACGCGCCATTAAAAAGCAAATACGTAGGTGTGTGATTTAGGCGGGTTGATTCGGGTAGGTTCAATATTTGCTTCATTAGAACGAAGCGGGTTCGTCCATCGCATCGCTTGTAACAAGCGCTTTGATACTGTGAAAGTGGCTTCAATTGCGTTACGTTATTAGAATCGCTTAAGCACGACATTGTTCCCCAACGTGTGAGCCATATTTTTTCAGAGTACTTAGGTACTCTGTCCTCGCGTCAATGTTTTTCAAAGCGACTCATATACCTACCGTTAAAGTGTTTTATCAAAGTTTTTTTGTTTTTGCTATCGTTAAAATGATATTTCATGACCTACATACTAGAAATGTAAATCAAGCTCAAAAAGTGACCCCAAAAAAAGTACACAGTGTTCGAAAGTTCCTTAAAAACTACACCTTGCCGCCAAAACTCATACAAAATGTCATTTTTCAAAGGGTGCCAAAAATTATGTTGCTTTTGTTTAGAGTTATTCTTCCATCCTACATACATAAGCGTCTTTGGTGTGATCATAGAGCATACTACATGGTACAAAAACAAAATAATAAAAACCAGTCAAGTGCGTTGGGCTTACGCTAAGAATTCCGGAGAAAACATTTTTTTTTGTAATATTATATGGCGATACGGATAGACGGATAAAGAACCCTTCGTGCGCAAGTCCAACTCGAACTCTGCCGTTTTTTTTATTGTAGCGGTTCGTATATATCTAACTTCATATGGCAGAAGTCCAAATAGGCCACGATTATGAAACCTATTTCTCCGATCATTAATTGCGAATACTACTCGTCCGTGACCGATGTTGGAAAATATACCAGTAATTACGTACGGGAGGCACGTTAAGTGTAGGTAATGGTATGCTGATCTAATCGGGGGTGTAGACTGAAGCCAGTTAAAAGGGCCTGTAGCGTAGCCCTATGGAATATTTCATAATTTACGAATCATTTGAAGGGGATTTAGTTAGTTCCTGTTTTTGTATAAATAAACAAAAAGAGTTCTGCTTAGTGCTGAAAATTTTAACATTGCTTCGCACGTTCTGTAATTATTTCGTATTCTCTGTGTAGGGTGAAGGGGGCTGCAGAAGTGCAGAAGCTTATCATATTTTTTTTTTGTTTAGGATGCTTACAAAACGCCTCTAGTGCTTACTTTATATCGCGCTAACATTGTACACACGGCGACACATCAAGCTCTACAAAACCAAAATAAGCTGGACGCGCGTAGGTCGAGTAACGTATAACGTCGGCCAGCTTATATTGGTTCACACAAATAGTGACTGGTCATCATGAACTGATTCATATGAAATTAATATCGATTTCGCCTATTCAGTACACTGGATTCGCAGTGATCATCGCAGTATTCCGTAGTAAGAATGTAGTGTGACAAATACAATTCATATTTTACTAGTACCTACTCTTGTATATTCTGTGCTAGTGCCGTTATGTAGCGTTTACAAAACGAGCTGTCATCTTATCACAAATAAGAGCAATAAATATTTTAATGAGAACTACAATCTACACTCGAGAGAAATGAAAACGGGTCACCAACATATTATACCCGTCGACAAAACCGTTTATTTATGTTTTAGCCTATTTATTGGAATTACTTTATACGACGTGTGAATAAATTAGCGCAAAACCTCATACACCCCAACAGATTTATAACAAAATAATGAGATTGCAACAATAATTTCATTATTTTGATACTTAAAATTTAAAATTTCAAGGTGAGTTTTTGCCGTTTCAAGGTGAGTTTTTGCCGGTTCAACGTGAGTTTTTGCCGGTTCAATGTGAGTTTTTGCCGGTTCAAGGTGAGTTTTTGCCGGTTCACGTTGAGTTTTTGCCGGTTCAAGGTGAGTTTTTGCCGGTTCACGGTGAGTTTTTGCCGGTTCAATGTGAGTTTTTGCCGGTTCAATGTGAGTTTTTGCCGGTTCAAGGTGAGTTTTTGCCGGTTCACGGTGAGTTTATGCCGGTTCAAGGTGAGTTTTTGCCGGTTGGCAGTTCACCTTGAACCGGCAAAAACTCTTATTGAACCGGCAAAAACTCACCTTGAACCGGCAAAAACTTACATTGAACCGGCAAAAACTCACCTTGAACCGGCATAAACTCACCGTGAATCGGCAAAAACTCACCTTGAACCGGCAGAAACTCACATTGATCCGGCAAAAACTTACCGTGAACCGGCAAAAACTCACCTTGAACCGGCAAAAATTCACATTGAAACGGCAAAAACTCACATTGAACCGGCAAAAACTCACATTGAACTGGCAAAAACTCTCCTTAAACCGGCAAAAACTTAACTTGAACCGACAAAAACTCGGTTCAATCTGAGTTTATTTCAAGAACCCGGCCTATTATTCCATTAGTTAAAATCTACAGTCCGCTACATTTTGGCAATGTAAGTTTTATCCGGTTCAAGGTGAGTTTTTGCCGGTTCACGGTGAGTTTTTGCCGGTTCAATGTGAGTTTTTGCCGGTTCAAGGTGAGTTTTTGCCGGTTCACGGTGAGTTTATGCCGGTTCAAGGTGAGTTTTTGCCGGTTGGCAGTTCACCTTGAACCGGCAAAAACTCTTATTGAACCGGCAAAAACTCACCTTGAACCGGCAAAAACTTACATTGAACCGGCAAAAACTCACCTTGAACCGGCATAAACTCACCGTGAATCGGCAAAAACTCACCTTGAACCGGCAGAAACTCACATTGATCCGGCAAAAACTCACCGTGAACCGGCAAAAACTCACCTTGAACCGGCAAAAATTCACATTGAATCGGCAAAAATTCACGATGAACCGGCAAAAACTCACATTGAACCGGCAAAAACTCACATTGAATTGGCAAAAACTCTCCTTAAACCGACAAAAACTTAACTTGAACCGACAAAAACTCGGTTCAATGTGAGTTTATTTCAAGAACCCGGCCTATTATTCCACTAGTTAAAATCTACAGTCCGCTACATTTTTGCAATGTAAGTTTTATCCGGTTCAAGGTGAGTTTTTGCAGATTCAAGGTGATTTATTGCCGGTTGAAGGTGAACCGGCAAACCGGCAAAAACTCAACCTGAACCGGCAAAAACTCAACTTGAACTGGTAAAAAGCTAAAAACCCAACTTGAACCGGCAAAAACTCACCTTGAACCGGCAAAAACTCAACGTGTGGACGCATTACACGGACCGGACGGACGGACCACACGGACCGGACGGACGAACGACACGGACCGGACGGGCGCACGACACGGACCGGATGGACGCACGAGACGAACCGGACGGACTGTAGGTTTAGTAATAGGCTCCCTTTGTCACTTTTTGAGCATTTTTCTTTTAACTTACGTTTTCTACGCTTACACTGACAAAGTGCTACGAGTACCTATTTTAATTAAATTACAGTCAGCACAGCACCTTCTCTGAAAGTTGTTGGGCAGAGAGCAATGTTGTTTTTTCCTGATTTAAGAAATACGAGTAAGTACATTTGTGTAGACGGTTATTTATATTTGACTCGAGCAATTGTACGTGACAGTAATATCGATAGCATATCGTGATAGGAACACAAGTAGTGGATTGAAATTCGAATTGGCACATCTACATGCATAACCCATAAGATATTGATTGAAAAATTCGAGTTGTCAACTTAGATCGAAGTAAATTTGACTAATATCATTGGTTGTGAGCTGGTCTTTTAATTTGATAAAAAAACTGCCAAGTGCGAGCCGGACTCGCGCTCCGAGGTCTCTGTATGTACAATATCAGTTTTTATCGATGGTCAGCCATCAAATTAAACAGTTCAATATGGGACCAACATCGGAATAGCGAAAAAAACTGTTGTTCCATAGAAAACACCCGCGTTTTTTTTTCGCGATTACAATCTTGGTCACATAGTAAAAGTTATTCAGTTTGATGGTCTCATCCACCCCTTAAAGTATGCAACGCACTTAAGTTTACACCCTGTATAATTATTTGACTGTCCCACCTATGGTCCCACTTACAAGTTCCATTCAATGTCTTTGAATGGGACACTCAAAGATAAATACACATTTTTAAGTAACACAATGATTGTATGAACACACCTCTTTTTGGTTTTATCCGAGAACTAAATGTTATGCAAACGTGTAATGAGAATTCTTATATCCTTTCGCTACGATAAAATACTCAGGGAATGCTCTCTCGTTACAACGTAGCTATGTTGAAGATAATCTAGGTACAATCGTATTTTAAAGCGGTATTTTACATATATATTGCATTTTTACCTTAGCGAACACTCTTCGACTTGTGCATCCTAACGTACGGTGCTCAAACTTGGTCTTTGACTGAACATCAGCAGTCCAGTCTCAAGGTTTGTCGAAGAGCGATGCCGATGGAGCGTAGCATTTTAGATGTGAAACTGAGCGTTAGAAAAATACAGAACCGAGCTCCGCGTCTTATACAGGGTTACAGGGTGAAATTGATATCATTAGCATCCTTTTAAACTAAGAGTCTACCCATCAAACTGAACAACTTTCACTATGGGAGCAAACCGATCGGAGCAACAAAAAAATCTGCTGTTCCATACTAAACTGCAATGCCTACGCGACAGAAATGTATGCAACAGGTGATTTTTTTTTGCTCCTATTGGTTTGCTCCCGGTTTTGCAAATAAGTTCGTTCGTTCAGTGGTTTTTAAGTGATGCGTGCACAAATAAAGAGACAACAATTTTAAAAATGGTCTCAATGTTTTCCATTACGTACTTTATCCGAAACGCCCCCAATTAAGTTAATAAGTTGTGATTCTCTTGCAGTCCAATAACGTTTCAGTGGAGATTTATATAGCGTGATCGGTCCCCAGAGATAACCTGGATGCCTTCCTAGAGGGTTGGCTAAGGTTGGCACATAATAGGATAAGGATTGGAGAAGGAGAGGGGAGACCTTTGCCCAGCTGTGGGATACTGAAGAAGAAAACATATTTTCTTTATATGATGAATCAAAAATCATTTGGGTGTCGTGCTATGAGACAAATAAGGCATAACTGGCATAAGGTTCTTATGCAGTGTATTTGTGGGAAAAAGTCTGTCATCAAACGGGTTACCTACGTAACATCTAAACATGTTTCAACGAAACATGTTTCATCGAACACCTTTCATCTAACGCACTATTCAACGAAGTAATGTTTCGTCTATGTAACGTTTCCGCTATGTTACGTTTCGTCGAATGTAACGTTTCGTCGAATGTAACAAACATCATTCACCGATCACCCGGTTAGTATACGAATAATTTTTAAATACAGTTTATGTCTCTTTCGTACACGAATTAGGATTTGTTGAAATTAAAAATAACGCTCCTGAAATTCTAGTGAGTCAGTTTGGGGTTGTCGCCAACGATATTATACCAAAAAGAAGCAGATTTGTTACCTACTAGCGCGCGCAATGAGAAGTCTCTAAAAAGACCCAATTGGGTATTCTTTCAACTTCGAGCAATGTTACAGAGCGAGACGGCTGTGGAGCGGCACAATTTTACGACGCGCCATTTTCTATGAAGGTAATATTTATAGTGTAAAGTATCATTGGCTGTCGCAC
Source organism: Agonopterix subpropinquella (assembly GCA_922987775.1). Lineage (NCBI taxonomy): Eukaryota > Metazoa > Arthropoda > Insecta > Lepidoptera > Depressariidae > Agonopterix > Agonopterix subpropinquella. Next base: position 30,756,083 of record OV277693.1, read on the forward strand.
ATTAAACTACTCGGCATAGCTTCACCTTGAAATGAAACATGCAGTGTAGATTAGTAGGTATAAAGTACAAAAATCAATAACAATATGACACCAGTGCAGTGGACGGACTGGACGGGGCGCGGCGGCGGACTGCGAGCCCTCATCTTTTATTAAATTATTATACATTTAAAATCTAATCCATTTATGGATCATTATGCATGTTTCAGTTGAGGTGGTAAAATGTGAAGCATTGACACCGTAATTAGAAATTATAAATAAAATAAAGTCGCTTACCGCTCTCTGTCTGTCCCTGTGTATGCTTAGATCTTTCAAACTACGCAACGGATTTTGATGCGGTTTTTTTAATAGATAAAATTTTAATAAATAGATAGATTCAAGAAGAATCTGTCAGGTAGAAAAAAAAACGGTTTGTACTCCGGGAGTGCCGGCAGAAGTGAAAACTAAGAGATCTTACGTATATTATGCTTATTTGCTTAGCTCTTCTTCTGGGACAGTGTCGGAAAAATAATTTATATAAAAATTTTTTTTTTAAAGAAATCTTTTCAAAATAGTACCCTCTATCAAGAACGAAATGAACTTTAAATAGAAGGCGCAAATCTTAATCGCAACTGATAACAATCAGCAGAGACGTCACCATATGTCCGCAGGAACAGACATACATTTTCGCCGCGCGGTAGAAAGAGAGGGGGATATGTCGGATAAATTTTCAATCAGGTCAGATCAGGGTGACGTCACGGTCCTGACACGAGTTTAAAATTTTTTACCCATACCAAAAAAAGTGCACAACGCCGCTAAAGAAGTTTTCATTTCAAATATTGCGTTTTACCATGGTACAATAATATACTGCGCCTGGTATTCTCTTCCGATCACGTGACTGACCACGTGACTGACACAAGCCTACGTCATCATACCCTTTTACCATGTTTAGCGGCCATTTTTTTGTGACGTAGGCTTGTGTCACTCTGGGAATAGAAGCCCATGTTTTTTTAGACTATGCGTTTTAGGTGATTGTATAAACAAAAGCATTGTCTTCTATGAACTGTAAAGTTGTAAAAAATGTGGCGGTATAATTTTTTTTACGTATAATAGTAAGTTCCATCACGTAAGGGCGAAGGTACGTTGGAATCGTAAAGTTTGTTTCACCATAGAATTTATGTTGCTGTAGGTATAGTCAACATAAATTGTTACACGGTCACACCACCTGTATCAAATCCCAGTCATAATATTAAGTAGGTAGTTAATGTATCCCCAATCATTTGGTTCGATCTTAATACGAAACCAACACTGGTAAAGATGTAAAGATAATTCGTAAAATACGTCACAAAAAATTATGACACTTTTTCCCGGTAGCATTCTTGGTAATGTTTCGAATGAGGAGCTATTTGGGTGCTATTTACCGACTTAAAAAAAACGGGAAGAGGTTCTCAATTCATTCGTAGGCTTAGATCAAAGTAAAATGAATGGATAGGCCCAAAGCGCTTTAAGTTGAAGCACGCAAAACTAGGGCACCTCAATACAAACTAGGGTACTTGGTCTGTCATCTCGGTAGAAATTCGAAGTAAAACTCAATTGTTTTGCCTCATTTTTCTGGTTTGAAATGTTTGCGTAAGGTCACTAAGGCCTGTCCATTCATTTTAGTTTGGTCTAAGTTCGTAGGTACGTCCCATTTTTAAGGTTCCGTAGTAGTAAACAAGGAACCTTTATTGTTTCGTCGTGTCCGGCCGTCTGTCCGTTTGTCCGTCTGTCCGTCTGTCCGTCTGTCCGTCTTTCCATCTGTCCATCTGTCCGTCTGTCCGTCTGTCCGTCTGTCCATCTGTCCGTCTATCCGTCTGTCCGTCTGTCCGTCTGTCCGTCTATCCATCTGTCCGTCTGTCCGTCTGTCCGTCTGTCCGTCTGTCCGTCTGTCCGTCTTTCCGTCTGTCCGTCTGTCCGCCTGTCCGTCTGTCCGTCTGTCCGTCTGTTCGTCTGTCCGTCAGTCAGTCAGTCCGTCTGTCTGTCCGCGGCTTAGCTCAGAGACGCTTAGTACTAGAAAACTGTAATTTGGCATGGTATACATATTAATCACGCCTACAAAGTGGTAAAATAAAATCTTGAAAAACATTTGTTTAGGGTAGTTAGGTACTAACTACTACTAACTTAGGTATGTTTGCTTCAGGAGGTGCACTGAGAAGACTCCGTAATTTTCTGCCGACTGCCACCAAAACTGCGCTTGCCCAAACTCTGTTACTACCAGTCCTGTGACTATGCCGATGTTGCCTACCTCGATCTTAATGAGGAGCAACTAAACAAACTTGAGCGACTCCAGAACTTCTGTATTAGGTTCATATTTGGCCTTCGCAAGTATGACCACGTCTCTGAATTTCGTACCAAGCTCAAGTGGCTTCCGATTCGTCTTCGTCGTAATCTCCATATTCTTTCCCTCTTGTACTCTGTCCTATTCCTCCCCTTAACCCCATCATATCTCAAGGATCGGTTCACATTCCTTCATGCCACCCATGACCGTGTACTGCGCTCTACTCAAAATTTATTACTGGCTGTTCCACGTCACACATCGTCTGCCTATGATCATTCGTTTACAGTGCAGTCTGTCCGATTATGGAATGATCTGCCTCTTATTATAAGACAAGCTCCGTCCCTGGCCATTTTTAAAAAACGAGTAAGAGATCACTACCTCGCCCTCTGACTCATTATTATTGACTTTACATTTTGATCCATTACCGACATTATATTATGTATTTTAATGTATTCATTATTAGATATTATGTATGTATATATATATATATATATATATATATATATATTTATTTATGTATTATAATATACTTGTATCTATTGTAAGCTATATATTTTATATCTTATTTATTACACCGTCATAGCAAGTTTTTTTACTTAAGAGTTCTTCCATCCCATGGTTGTCTGGAAGAAATCGCTTTTAGTGATAAGACCGCCATTTGTACCCTTACGATCTTTTATTCTGTTTTTGTAGCTGTATGTTTTGGTGTGCAAATAAAGAATATTTATGTTATGTTATGTTATGTTACTAACTACAGGCGAAGTGGAAATGAAAATGTTATTTCTCGTTTATCCCATAGTGTGGAGTGGATAGGTCGTTTAAAAAATATTATGGGTGTGGGAAAACTATTTTTCGGGGTGTTCCAAATTTTGAATATTTTGCTCCTTCCAACTCAAACCTAAAATTGTCGGTAGCTTGTATGAATGTTGTGTTGTTGATTATTTTAAGGGTGGAAGAGTGTTTCCTGAGGATCGTGTTGCAAAAACAAAATCCAAAAAATTCTCACATTGAAAAAAGTTATGACATTTTTAAGCCGCTCTGGTAGAAAATTCTCAAATACACTTTAAAAAAATCATAACTTCTAAACTAAAAAATTTGGTCGTCTCCGCTTGGGCCACCCTTTATACAGGATGTAAGTGACAGCCTAGCAAATACTGAAACGGTGAACTCAGACCATAAAACTGAATAACTTTCACTATGGAGCCTACCTCAGGAAACGCGAAAAAAAATCTGCTGTCCCATTCATTCAGCTGTCCCCAGCAGTTTTGTATGGGCCAGCAGATTTTATTTTTCGCGTTTCAGTATTTGCTAGGCTGTCACTAACACCCTGTAAACGCAATTAAAAGGAAAACTATCACCGCTAAGGAGGCTTTACAAGTTTACGAGTAATAGTTGACCAACTTATAAAATGTACTTTTTAGACTTTATTAGCCGTTAAACCGTAGTATAAAACAAAAAGCCCCCTTCTAAGTCCATAATATATTGTGACGGGCTACGGAACCCTACACAGCGCGTGGCCCGACACGTACTTGGCCGGTTTAAAATTTAACTTCTTTTACATAAGTTCGACATAATATCTTGACAGATTTGGATGATTCTTCTTTTGTTCTAAAGGGAAGTTATTTCAAAATTGGTCTGGATTGGTGGTTTGGAATTCGGGGGTTGGCCAATGGAACTCCTCAAAATTTTTTGTGTTCATCGTAAGTATTTTTGCTGGCCACGAGAGGCGCTGCCATTTCATCTTTTCAGAGTGTTATTGTTAAAAAACAAATTTTTCTTTTAGTTGAATTAGTTTCAGGATTATAAAATGACGATTCAAGTGCAGGAGAACTTGAAAATAGGTGGTTAGCCTTTTGCTAAAAGAACAACCTAGGAGAAACCTTGCTAGTTACCTCATAATATGATACCTACAGGATGTGGAGGACCATTCTAAACCGAGACGAGCGATTATGCTAATCGAGAATAAGGTCTGTCTGCAGTTGCACGTTAAATTTTAAGAGGGGGTCATACCTATTTTGTCTATTTTCGAACCGATTTTTGAGAACCAAATTATTACATTTAATATATATAGTTCACATAACAGTGTAGATACGTTCTTTCTGCAGGGCATCTAACCGTTGAAAACACGATTCTATTAAATTTTCTCGATAGAAAAGAGGAGCAAAGTAAGCTCGATTTCAGATTTATAACCAGTTTTACAAGAAGCACACTACACCATTTCTTCTGAATATACCATCATTTGAAAGGTAAATAATTATAGCAGGGCTTCTAACCGATGGATTTTTCACCAAACACCCAAGAGAAAAGATATTGATGAAAAATGCGTTTTTTTGCGATCTTGCTTTCAATTGAAGCGGGATGGCTAATTGTGAAAGTTTGCTTGTTAGAAAGAGAGGCTTGTTCTACTAATACCCAGCCTTAATGCGGAACTCTCAAACTTTACCGAGTCTTCTGTTTTGATACAAACCATTAACTTGTTCCTTGCAAAATACTATGCTTGATATCTTTGATGGAATAAGGCAACTGTTGCGATGTTTTGACGCCTTTGTTGCTCAGATATCGTGTTTTCATGCGAGGTTTATTAATTTCTATGTATTTAGTATTTAGGTATACCCTAGGTACATATTACGATAACTAAATGCTAAGATATTTTTTACTTTCCAGCTGCTCATTAACCAGTTTTGCTTTTTATTTACTTTTGAAGCTGTCAGTTATTCAATAGTATAATTATATAGGTCCTTCTTAATAATGCTTCTTAATAAATGCTAACGGTTTTTTTAGAGTATGATCAGACCATCAAACTGAATAACTTACCTACTCTATGGGACTAACGTCGAAATTAAAAAAAAAAAGGTTGTCCCATACAAAATTACGAGCACCCCGTTTAATAAGTAAAGCATTTTTTTACATCCTATAAATATTGATATTTTTTCGAAATAAGTTAGAAAGCAAACTTTTTTTTTCACTACTGATTTTTAGATATATTTGATGCTAACTGTACTTTTGTAAAAGTTGATATCGTTACAGAATTTATGGCTCCCTTTCATGCGTTCATCCCCTATTGGTTTATTTAAGATAGTAGAATACTATCTAACAACAGTACCATAGTAGAATTTTATTACTATAATAAACACAGTTTGCGCAAGTAGGTACCTACGCGTAATAATTTGGATGTTGTGTAATAAAAGTCACAACAGTTTATAAGACAATACAGAGTTAATTTAAGCATCGTTACATTTTACGACACTTCTTAAACAACTGTTGTTTTTCAGTCACAGGGAGAATGGTTTCAACAGTTTCAGAATGTTAAAAAAAACAGAGAAAGGAAGAGTTCGCTTGCTCACTCTAAAATTCTCGTTTTCATAACTGTACGCATAATCCTACAGAATTCTAACCACAACGTGGCCCGTGGTGCTAAAAATTTAGAGCTTGTTTCGCTCGATCCAAAGCTTTTACTTAGGTTACTTTGCTCATGTTTTATACGTAAAAAGCTCGGCTCAGATCGATTCATATTGAGGAGAAGAGTCGAGCTCTTTTCGCTCGAGCCAAGTTTCTATTTTTGCATGGATAAATCAAAAATTGTCTGACCACAAACCGAATAATTAAGCTAAACATTTTTCGATGCTCGCTTCGCTCGCTCTGTTGTTTTTTGGGTAGGTTTTCTTATAAATACAAGAGGGTAGAAAAATAGGTCTGTGCCCCGGGCGACACAAACCAACGATTACGTTGGTTTGTGTCGCCCGGGGCACAGACACTGCTAAAATAATTATAGTCTTGCCTAACTGTCGATAGTTTGACTATCTATAGTTAAATATGATATGGTAGTGCTATCTATAGTATCGGTAGTTTAAAATATAAATAATAAAACGACAACTATGTAGACGAAATAGGCATTTATAGATTTTGAGAAATAATTAACACAATTGGTAAACTAGGTAGGTACTCTATTTTATGCGCCTGACTTCATGTCACCGTTTCACTTAAGCTTAACATGATAAACTGTAAATACTGTAATAAAATCAATGTAAAATGACATGAATTGACGATTACCTCCATTTATTCGTGACAATCCTAAATCCGTTACATTAGTTAGCTTACGATTTAACAACCGTGCTATTTACCGATTTACGTTTCTATAGAGTTTGATTGTCAAACTATTGTCGAATCGTTTACGGTGATATAAATTTTATAACCTTATTATCTAGATGGATAGAGCAACAAGTATTGATTGAACATTATAAACCTGTCGAACCAACTGACGTTACTTAATAAATGAACGATGCCGTCTAAAGTAAGACAACTTAGTGCGCGAACGTCTCACGGGGCACAGACGTTGGGGGAGGCGAGGTTCTCTAGATGTTGGCGGGGGCGGGTGGTGTAGCGGGGAAGTGAAGCGCGCACCGCTCAAAGGCAGTTATCATATCATAAGTCGCCTAGGATTTCAGTATATCGCATTATATTAGCGTTTCATATCAATATAGAATGGAAGAGCTCGTCCGCCCTATTTGCCCGGGATCCTTCGCGCAAGCCCAACACACACTGGACCATTATTTATTATTTGTTTCTTTTACCTTAGACTTAAGAGTATATGCACCATAATACTACAACCAAGTTTTACCGTTTTGACGATAGAGCAAAAACGAAAAACTGAAAATAAACACGATCCTTGAATTAGAGACCCCTCGGAATTTTTTACTTTTTTATATATTATTTTTCAGCAAATGCGCTATAATAACGCATATTCTGTGCAAATTTCCAACCATCTAGCTATTATGGTTCAAAAGAGTTTTATAGGTAGGACAGACGGACAGCGCAGGCTTATAAATTGGACCCCGTTGGCACCCATTGGGCACAGAACCCTAAAGATCGACGTCAGCATATGCTTTATTCAAATAAATTTGACGTTGACTGTACACACCGATTATCAACTTCAACGGAAGAATGCAACTGCAGTAAGGGCATGCTGCAGTACAATTCACATAGCATGTGCATATACAGAGCAAAACTGAGTGTGTGAGTTGCATGCTTAGGTATTGTTAGGATTTCGATGTTGATCCCAGAGAAAGTCGTTCAGTTTGATGGTCTGATCATCAACTTAAAAAACCGTCCGAATATTAAGTTGAACCCAGTAGGCCTACCATGAGTTTACACTGTAGACTACAGTAAACTACAGTTTTTGTATAAAATTTCGTACAGCGCTCCTAGTGGTTGGGTTGAGAACTAATTCTGTCACAAAATTGGCGCCGCAACTACAGTAGTAACGTGAAAACGAAATGGTGATAATAAAATGTGTAGCTACATATTCCGGGGTGGTACAAGAAGTGATCAAACTGTTTTTTTTACTATAGGAGCAAATATAATTGATTAGGAGGGGGGGGGGGGGGGGGGGGGTTTCGCCACTCAATAATGAATGATGGTTGTGAAAAGGTGGCGCGATGAGTTAGATGCCTATTGCAACGAATGGAGGGATACCGCATTGGATAGAGACATATGGAAGACTTTAGGGGAGACCTTTGCCCAGCAGTGGAACGAAGTAGATTAAAAAAAAAAGGAGCAAATATGAAACGGCAAGAAAAAAAACAGCTGTTCTAACTGCTAACCCAGTAAATACAATTCTCGTCACAAGGAATTCAATCTTGAATTTTGAGAATTGAACATTCTCCAAACATTAGAGGGATTAAATTTTAGTCCAAGACAATTATTATATTTGAGGTTAAGAAATATAAAGTTGAAACATACCTATTTGGTTCTTGTTTCTAGAAAGCATTTTTTTTCTGTGTACTCGACTTAAGTGTACAAAACAGCTGGTTTCTTTTTGAGATTTTAGGAATTTAGCTAAAATGTTTTATTATCACCCAGATGTACTCGTATTTATTTACCCTGATAATTTGTTACAACTTTGCATTTCTCTCACGTAGGAAACAATATGAGCACACCATTTTTAGTGTCAAATTATCAACATTCATTATTTCATATGTCTAAAAAATACTCCTGAAGCCATAAATCCAGAATAAAGCCAAGTAAATCCGCCACGTTTGTCATAAAACCATCATATTCCTGGCTCTATGAAAAAATATTTTCTTTTATCGTGACCGTAGACCTTATCGTTAATTATCTACGTGTAAAGTTACGTCAAACTGAGATGAGATTATTGTACAGACTACGGCGACGTTACCTAACTACGAAATACAGGGTCATCACCCCCTAAAATATGTAACGCATTTAATTTTACACCCTGTATACAGGGTCTTTCTTAATAATGCTAACGGTTTTTAAAGGAATGATTCGACCATGAAACTGAACAATTTAGGACCAACGTCGAAATGAAAAAAAAAAACAGAAATCCCATAAATTTTTGGTCGAGTAAGATTTTAGTTTTGTATAGATAGAACAGCAGATTTTTTTTCGCGATATTGTTTGTTGGTCCCGTAGAAAAAGTTGTTCAGTTTGATGGTCTGATCATCCCTTTAAAAACTGTCAGCATATAATTAATAAATACCATATACAGGGTGTCAATAAGGGGTCATTCATTTTATGGCGGTACACCAGACTTTGAGCGCAATTATCTCGCGACAAGCATTTACAATCATGAGAGTGTCATTTCATTAATAATGATTGACTTAGTTTCTATTGGTGTTATGTTCGTTTACGAGACCTATCCAACGACACCTCCGATTCATCAAGATAAAACAATTTTTTTCCAACCCTCTTTTCGTATAGGGTCGAAATAAAATTGTTTATTATTAATTACCACATACTTAATTATGTTTTTTGGGTACTGTTATCTCTCTTCATGTCAAATTTCGATTCAATAGGTGCAAAAGTGAGGGAGTAATTGAGACGGGACATACAGACAGAATGGCCGAAAGTACAGGGATCCCTTGTTAGACTACGGAACTCTAAAAATAGAGCACTCCCAGGGCCCGATCGTTTCTCTCGCCGTGTTCTTCTGATTAATTTTCTTGGCTATAGATTTCCTTCATATTCGGCACGAACAAAAATATCTTTAGAAAGCATAGAGCTGCGGGGAAAACAATTTTCATACTACGCTACTATGTTTACACATAGCGTGTCTGTTTTGAACATTGATAAGATGAGCGTTCTTCCTGTGGCTTCCAAGGGTTGCTGAAGGATAGTCAGATGGCTGGTCTACGCGAACAAAGGAAAAAAATTCAAAAAATAGTAAAGAAGGAAAAGAATGATCAAAAAGATGCTAAAGCATCTTTTATGGTACCTATATTTCATTACGAATCATTCAATTGAAACTTTAAAATTGTTTACGTCTGACACGTTGTTCAGTTTGATGGTCTGATCATTCCCTTAAAAAAGTGTCAGCATAAGAAGGACCCTGTATACTATACAATTTTCATTACGTTGCTTTTAGTTGTCCACGACTGCTCATAAGCAGAGTCTGTTTTTAATGTACCCCTGCATAGAACGGGTTCGTGCTATTGCGTTTGTGGACTGTTATGTTCGTTATAACTACATAAATACTTGAATACGTTAAACAACAACTTAAACAACTGTAACAATTACACTTAAACGGGTACTTCAAACCATAAAACTCAATAAAACTGAACAACGTTACGACACTGAAATCGCGAAAAGAAAATCAGCGATATTTCATACATACGGATCGAGCAGAATTGCAGTTCTGTATGGAACTAAAAATAACAAAATTTTAACAAAAAAAATTAAAACCGCCTTCAAAAAAACTAAAAAGTTAAAAAATAATATTGCATCCGATGACTTTTTCGTTTGCATCATAAGAACATTAATTTGTTTCATCGAAGTCGCTGTCAAGCCGGTATGATTCGCGACAATGCTTGCATTAGTTTTTTGGCTTGGCTTGACACCGACTTCTATAAAACAAATTAATGTTCTTATGATGCGAACGAAAAAGTCATCGGCTGCAATATTATTTTTTAACATTTTAGTTTTTTTTGAAGGCGGTTTTAATTTTTTGTTAAAATTTTGTTTATTTCACAATTTTCAGTGGTGAATTCATTAGTTCTTCAATTTTCGAAGGTTCCCCTCGATTTCTCTGGGATCCATCATCAGATCCTGGTTTCCTTATCATGGGACCTCTCTTGGGATATCTCCTTTCGAACAAAAAAAGAATCATCAAAATCGGTTCATAAACGACGAATTTATCCGCGAACACACATAAAAAAAAAAATATAATATATACGGTCGAATTGAGAAACCTTCTTTTTTGTAGTCGGTTAAAAAGAATGGAAAGATATTCGCATTCCTATTTAGCTTTCTCTGGCCAATCATCATAAGCGCAGCGAAGACCAAAAAAAAATCGTTGCTTGTTTCAATCATGGGCGTAGCAATGATTTTTTCCCAGGGGGGGGGGGGGTGGGGGGGGCAGGCCCAAAGTAGTGTATATTTTCTTTGCCAGGGTCGTTGCAATAAAATCTAAAATCTGGAGCGAGCGAAGCTAGTTCGAATTTTTTACAACCTAAAATCTAGAACGAGCAAAGCAAGCTTGAGATTTGAGCGAAGCTAAGTAAGCTCGAGATTTTACTGCAATGCATCTAGTCTAGGTCCTTATGATACAATCGTAGCCAGAACTTACTGCAATATAATGAGATCAGTGTCATAATATTTAATCCTGGAACGAGCGGAAAACCTAGAGCGAGCGAAGCGAGCTCGAGATTTCACTAAATTCTGGAGCAAGCGAAGCTAAGTGAGCTCGAGATTTTACTGCACTATAGTGAGATCAGTGTAATAAGATTTAAATCCTGGAGCGAGCAAAACATGCTCAAGATTTAACTATACTATGAAAAGATGCACGATCGATAACCTAGAGCGAGCGAAGCGAGCTCGAGATTTCACAGAATTCTGGACCGAGCGAAGTGAGCTCGTGATTTTACTGCAACGTGTCTAGTCAGGAGCGAGCGAAGCGAGCTCGAGATTAAACAGCAATGTAAATGAGATCAGTGCAGTACGTTCTAAAAAAGGAGCGAGCGAAACGAGCTCTAGATTTTTCGTCATCATAACTCGATTTTTCCAGCTCATGTCGAAATCGAGGCGATTCATGTATTTATTTAAATTCATGATTCATGCAAATAGCTGACACAAGCTTAATATGCTTATTTATACAACGTGTTAATGAATTAGCGCAAAACCTCATACACCCCAACAGATTTTTAACAAAATAATTAGATTGAAACAATATTTTCATTATTTTGATAGTTAAAATTTAAAGTTATTCACATTTTAAATTTTGAGGCAAAAATGATTTGTTATCCTTTCAGCACTGAAAGAAAGCGCTAACGTACTCATGAATAAATTTTTATAATCTTGTTTTGGTAGTAAGTAGGGTGAGTGTGCCCGTGCGGTGGGTTGACATCGGGTCCAAAAAAAAATAAATTTTGCAAACAAATTATTTAATATTTTGAAAAAAATTACCTATGTTGAAACCATAATAATTCGATTTTGCTCTCGATTCTAAACAAACTACTTTCTAGTTTTGCGTTAATTCATTAACACGTTGTATATGGCTACATTATAGCTCGACTGTAGAGCTCATCTTGAAATAGAGTAGTTGAGCATATTTGTATTTAAAATAAAACTGGAGCGAACGAATAGAGCACTTTTGATGCCAATTACACGGCGCGCCGTGGACGTGTGTGTGGCCGAACACACGGCGCCGGCGCCGTTGCATATAGTATTCTGTCGGCTCTTACGAAGCGCCTACGTTTCTTAGTTGGTCATACGCTCGAAATTATGGCCCCTAGGGTAACCTTTTTTTTTAAAAAGGGCGTTAACTGTGTTAAAATATAAACCTACCAAGATTATGACTCGATTGTAGCAAGAACTCAGTCTCAAAGCACAAAATGCTATCAATAAAGCTGAGCGAGCGAAACGAGCTCGAATTTTCGAAGCACCTACATTCTGAACACATCTAATTTTCAAGAAAGTGAACTAAGAAACGAAACGCAAGAAAATAATATTGTTTATTTATTATTATAGATGTCTCTTATTTTTAGTAAGTGGTTCATTTGATTTCTGGGGTGGGCCGCCCCCCCCCCCCCCCCCCTTGCTACGCCTATGGTTTTAATGTATTTTTCAGAAAAAAGAAAATTTTCTATTTATGTTATTTCGGAAATTACTAAATAAAGCCTGCGTTTAAAATGGTCTGTTATTTAAAATAGCCTTCAAATTACATTGCTATCGGAAACAACACAATTTTAAAAAAAGTGATAAAACATTTTTTCATCATTCCAATTATAAGATGAAAGTTCATGAATTAGCTATATTTATAGCAAATTTTTAGCATAATATTGTTATATTTCATTAAATTTAATGATACCGTTAGTTTCTCAAATAAATAATCTCGTACCTATTTACACTGTTGTTAGTTATGCCAATGCGTACTTTGATATCACATAACATAAGTTAGTAACAAACCGAGCAAAGCAACCCACAAGCTTGTACAAATTGGCTGAAACATTGTTAGAAGACGTTGCGGGCCATTATACTCGTACATTTCCTCAGAATATAAATAAGTTAGTAGGTAGGTAAAATTTAGACTGGAATCCGCGGTTTTAGGATTCTGTACCCAAATCTCTATTCATAACCTACGCTATCTTTTGAATCGTAATAGGTATACAGGGTGAAATTGATATGATTAGCATACTTTTAAACTAAGAGTCTACCCATCAAACTGTACAACTGTTACTACGGGAGCAACCCAACGGAGCAAGTAAAAAATCTGCTGTCCCATACAAAACTGCAATGCCTACTCGACTCAAATGTATGCAACAACTGAATTTTTTTTAACATAAAACTAAATAATTTGAATTTTACAAGTTGACTTTTGCTATTGTGTTGACTGTACGGAATCCTCCGTGTGTGATTCCGACTCGCACTTGGCTGGTTTTACTTGTAAGTGAAACCGTTTGAAGTCCAATTCCTTCAAATTTCTTTGAAAGTGACGTCTCATTTACCTACGGATGAGCAACAAACGGGGTGAGCAGCTGAAAAGGGAAACGATTTTTGGCTTCACTTGATGTCTAAAGAAATCCGTTTGTCTCTGGTTTCTATGGGATTTAAGTTCTTAGGTTTTTTATCCGTCTAGATACTAGAAGGGAGGACCACTTTTAGAGGATATTTTTGATAAATCGCTCCATACAAAATTATGTAACGTCCTAGTTTGGACGCTACTTAATTTTATGCCTTTGAGAATCTTAATCATATGTCAGTTTAGCATACCTATGTATACTGGTCGTAGGTTTTAATTTAAATATTGACCATCATACTAGTACCACATTTATTTGAAGATATTAATAAATATTTCAATTTAATTCAATGACATTTAGTAATAAAAGTAAAAAGAAAAATGTTGTGAACACAATCTAGTCGCCCCACAATCTAGTAGTTAAGTATATAAATTACTAGATTTGTATTTGTAATTGTAATTAATATATTCTTTGATTAAGCGCCAATATTTTCCATAGTAATGTCACAAATTAAATTTCATTGTTAGTATTGCTTAATCAGACTTCAAGTTCAACATCACACGATAAAAATTGTAAATAATGGAAAATGTCAAAAAGTTGTAGTCAAAACTATAAACAATGTCAAAATTTATTATAGAAATAGTCTCATCGCATTATAATTATTAAATAAAATAAAAATAGTACATTATACAATTTGGAGAAGTGTAGTTCAATTACAGTGGATAGTAGGTGCAGAGTCAGAATTACAAAGTTGAGATGAGAGCACAACCTACCTACTCCATCAGCACCTTTGACCAGTGGCCATTTGTGACCATATCCAAAGATTCCGGTGGCTCAAAGATTTCCATACAAATCTTAAATTAATCCTAGCATTGAAACTATGTAACGGAAATCTGACAAGGTACCTTCACAGACAGATTGTGTAAATGTTTTTTTTAAAGGTTAGCATTGAAAATAGGAAGAAATCTGGTTTTTGTATGCAGCGCGGTCGGGCGCCCTGACTATTATTTTATTAATGGTTTTTTTCTTTTTTTCGACAACTAAGTGCTATAGAAACTCTTGATCGATAGCGTTATTCGTTGAGCCAATTCAGAGGCCAGCTTGAAATACTATGACGGTTTGTAGTCTCTAGTCTCTACCCATCCAAACAAGGTTAGTGTAATGGAGTACTCCGAGTACTCCACCTGACATGAGGATGCCTTTGCGTTTCAGTAACATCCTTAACTTACTTTGAATAGTTTGAATGTAAAGGACATTCGAAGTCTATAGGGATTTTAGTCAATGGATAAATGTTCTAACATTTGTGTCCCACTTTTATACAATATACAGGGTGGATAACACGTGCGAGGGAAAAGTAGGTAGGTAATTAACTGAAATATTTAATAAAACAAGTTTTATTTAAAGATAACAGTATCTTATATCGGAAAAAAGAATTGTGAAGCAAGCAGTCTGCAATCAAAAAGTGAAAAATGTAGTTACCCTACTCAAACCTTACAAAATGATTCAGCATTTCATCTTAGAAATACTAACGTATTTACAATAACCTGGAGTAAAAACGTTTGTTTATTACCCGACTGCGCCAGAAGGAAGGTTATGTTTTAAGGTCTTTGGCACGGCCTACAGCCTCAACGGCTTGATGGATTTTGACGTATGAGGTGTCGTTAGATTTGTAAAAATCGTGAGAGTGACATAGGCTATATTATTTTAATAAGGTGGTTGCGAATTAAAAAAATGAGGGGAAGTAAAATTTTTTTTTAGTTAAAAATTACAATAATGGGTATCAAACGAAAGCTTGTGAACAGACAATTCCAAAAATATATAAGTACTTTTATGCTACCATTTCGACACAAGACTAAAAAGTATGAAATAAACTAAATTATTAATTAAATAAGAAAAACAAAAAAACCCGACTGCATTAAAAAACAATTATATTAACTGAAAAGAGAAAAACAAGACATGATATTCACTAATCAGCTATAGTTCGAGCAAATATAATTTTAATGCTATTAGGTAGGTATTGCAGGCGGGGACAAACCAAGGAAGAGGTACCTAAGGTATGTTCTATAATTATTCTTTGTCCCCGTTTGCGATACCTATCTAATAGCATTCAAATTATATTTGCTCGAACTATAGCTGATTAGTGAATATCATGTCTTGTTTTTCTCTTTTCAGTTAATATTTTTATGGAAACAATCACAATCCTCTTATAAGTCGCAGCACGAATCTCTAGCGCTGACCTTGAATGCGCTGGCCGTATGTACAAGACACTATGCACTATTTTCGACTAAATTCATTCATTTGAGCGCTAGTAGAGTTTCGTGCCTTCGTGCCGCGAGGTATAAAAGGTCACAGTAAAAGGTATTTCCTTCCGTGGGTTGCTTGTTTTTTTCCGCACACTGTGCTATAAAACCTAGATAGGTACCAGTATTTTTCAATATTGTATCAAATATTTGCAATCCACTTCTTGTTCAAAAGGTATTCTTCGTCGACGACTTGCTTTCTGAGGCTTTGATCTCTGCATAATAGCATTGGATGTATGTATGAATTCACATTACATTTCCAACCGCAGTAAGAAAATCTGTTTACTCTACAGGATGTTGGGGTAAATAGTTGCATTACTTTAATAATTGATAATTGTACCCATGACACTGACCAATTTTCCTAAGAAACATATAGGAAATTAGCAAAACAATTTTTTAACTTTCCATACTTACCAAATTATTAAAATAAAATTATTTATTAATTAAAATAAAGCGCCATCTCTCGGTATAAGATTTTACTATGGATTAGTATGTAGAACTTTGCATCGATTTTTTATATTGTTTCACTACGACTTTAAATAAAATATTAGTACTGGCAGAGGCACTATTTCAGGAACTATTTATTTGATGTAGTTTTTATAAAAAGAAACGTCTCCTTCTGTAAGAAATATTTTGTGAATTCGTGTGTACACACGGCGACACATCAGGTTACGCCTTAGACTAATTATATCCGGACCGGCCTTGCGGCATGCGCGTGCAGTGTATATAGGCAATTAGGCAGTGCCTACTTGTCTCCTCATTAATTATTAATTATCTAACAATTTACAGTCATACTCTATAAACACAAACAAAGAAAGCATCCAAAAGATTAATTCCACATTCAAATATGGCGCGCAAGAACTGCCCGAAGTTCGGGCGGGCCCCGAACGCAAGCACGCAGCGCGCAATAGGCAGTTTTCAAACGGCACAAGCTCACGCAATACAAACGATCTATGGCTACCTATGCATTTACACTTGTTAAAAACTATACGACAAAAATGCAAAGTACGCATTAACCACGCGATAATACGTGACGCTTGACCTTCGCTATTTATTGTCACAATATAAGCATGCGTAATGTATTAACCAACCTCGCGTGAAAACAACGAAGCGCTTGGCATCTCATTGATAGATTGTATCTTCGCTATTTGGTTGCATGCGCGCTCTTGACGTTGTTCACTTGGCTGCGTTCACGACCTTTGGGTGCGGTTGTTTTTTCAACTCGCTCTATGGTAAGAACGTTTTCACCGAGGCTCTGGAGTGCGATTTTTTAAAGTCACACATCCTAATTCGTATACGAGAGTGATGCCAAACTCTATGGAATTTATGCATTATTCGTACACGAATCAAGATGTGTGAATTTCAAAAATAGCACTCTTGAACGGCGTTTAGTGTGAAAAGTTGCACTCGGGGTGCACCTGGGGCGTAGGTTCGGAACGCAGCCCTTTGTTGGCCGATTTTGTTTTGTTTGACTTTGACAGTTTGTTGAATTCCGAGCGTGTTCAAATGTTTTCAATTGTTTTTTATGTGTTTGGGTAGAAATTAGCTGAATATTTTGTTTCTAGCTGTGTATTTTGTTAATATTGACAAATTATAAATAAAGTAAGGTTTGTAGTGAAAGATCAAATGTGTTTAGATAAATTATGTGCAGTTCAAATCTTTTCGCAAAGTTTTCATTTGACTTGTGGTCGTTAATAATATTCATCAACTAGCGAAGATTGATCGTCAATAAAGAGACCAGTGTTATGAAGAAATAGGTAAGAAATTAAACGTGAAACAGTATACAAACCAGTGGCAAGTTGGTGACCAACAGGCTCACTATCTACCTACTTGCCACTCTGGTGCTGGTGCTGGACAGAATTCAGGCACTCTCAGCGAAAAGTGGATTGTAAATATGGTAGGTATAGTATTAAAAATATGTTTGATAGCAGTCGGGGTATAGTCGTGGGCACAATTATGCTGAAAACACCGTATAGGCTCTTTTTCAGCTCTGATTGCCTACTTGTGCCTTTTGGTAATGCACGCCTGTGCCTTGCGGTAGCATTTCCCCTCTGCCGCGGTATTAGATCAATTAATCTTGCGCATTTACACCCAATTTTATACCTTATCACTAAACGAGACAGCCTATAATAGCGAAACAATAATTTTGAACTTAGAACGTTTGGGGTTTACACGAGACTACTTTTCATGATTTTGAACATTCAAAATTAGAATCTAAAGTCATAGGGAATAAAATCCAAAGTTGCGGATAACATGTTACCTCGCCCCCCGCAAAAAGTGGCAGAAAGTTTGTTAGTAGAATGACACGTGGTTACGCGTCCCGATATAATTAGTCTAAGGGTTACGCACCCTATATACCCTTAACTACACTACGTATAAAACACAAAATAGTTCGGTAAAGAGCCTGCATAGACGCGGCTGCTGGCGCGGGCGCAGCGTGCTGTGAGACGAAACAACAACAACATACCGCACCCTCTCGCACGATTCGCAGCGTTCAACTTCTAATAGTTCAAAGTCCAAACAGGGTAACCTGACCTGTCGCCGTGTGTACACCAGCGCAACGCCAGCTCCGTGGTTTATTTAAGGCTGGGTATTAGTAGAACAAGCCTCTCTTTCTAACAAGCAAACTTTCGCAATTAGCCATCCCGCTTCAATTGAAAGCAAGATCGCAAAAAAACGCATTTTTCATCAATATCTTTTCTCTTGGATGTTTGGGGAAAAATCCATCGGTTAGAAGCCCTGCTATAATTATTTACCTTTCAAATGATGGTATATTCAGAAGAAATGGTGTAGTGTGATTCTTGTAAAACTGGTTATAAATCTGAAATCGAGCTTACTTTGCTCCTCTTTTCTATCGAGAAAATTTAATAGAATCGTGTTTTCAACGGTTAGATGCCCTGCAGAAAGAACGTATCTACACTGTTATGTGATCTATATATATTAAATGTATTAATTTGGTTATCAAAAATCGGTTCGAAAACAGACAAAATAGGTATGACCCCCTCTTAAGGGGATGTTCAGACCGTCAAATTGAAGAACTTTCTCTATGGGACCAATATACATAGAAATCGTAAAAAATAATTAGCCGTTTCATACAAAACTGTAAACCTACTCGACCCAAATATATGGGGACAGTCAGGGACAGCTGATTTTTTAAATCGAAAGATTACGGTTTCACTTACGGTGGCAATTTTTTATTAAAAAGTACATCGAAATTTTTTGTTGTCTAGTCAGAAATAGTATAGGAAAAGAAAACGAAACTGGATTTATAGGGAACATTGCTCTATTATGGACCGAGAGCCCGAGGCTCGGTGACGAGGGTGGTGTGACGTCACAGGAACAAAAGGACCCTCCCCCCTTTCCCGCCTAAGGGATATCCATCATTCTTTACGACATCCTGTATAGAACAACGTTCACTTTTAAAATTTATTATACAGGCGGATCTTAGTTGTTTCATGGATAGGTTTATCTTTGACGCGTTGCTTTGATTGTCCGTTAGATTTTGTCACTTCCATAAGTTTCCGAAGTTTTCAGTGATGAACAATGATATCTGTTGTGTTATTAGAGAAGTAAATACAAACCTCGTATTACTTTTCTAATAACACAACAAAAAAAATAGTTTTTTGGATGTAGACTTTAGGTAATCCACTTAAAAACTATTTTAGTTAAGTGTGTATCAGGCATGCGCTAAGGATCCTGGAGAAAACACAATATTATGGTAATTTTATATGGTGGTACGGAATCCTCCGTGCGCGAGTCCGACTCGCACTTAGCCGGTTTTTATTTACTTAATTATTTCCTATTAAATACGTTAAGTTCGGGATCCGGTGACGAGGTCGTATACCAATCGAGCTCATCCATAATTCAGTTTTCATGCAATAGTTTACTATTAGAAGATGCGAAAAAACTGGGTCGGCCGACCCCTATCCTGGTGGGTTTTGTGTAGGAGGGTGACTAGTAACCTCTCTGAGACGAGACTAATTACCCATCGAGCTCATGAACTAAATTATGCTTATCCGATTGGACTTTATTAGTGTTACGAAATACACTCGGTCGTCCGCCGGATATCCTGGCAGGTAGTGCTGGCCAACCAAAAATGGTGGTCAAATTTTGGAGTACTTCTCACCCATCGAGCTCATGGATGAAATATATGCCAAATCAAAGGTTAGACCTTTACCTTCAATATTTCATCGGTCGTCCTGGCCGAAACCTGGTGGGTTCTGGTGGCCAACCAGATTTATCTGTCAAAGTAAGATCATGCGTCTTCACGTTTATATGAATAAATACTTTATTTACCTGATATATGCAGTTCTTTTAGCATGAACGTGAACGTTTTGTATGGTTTAAAAGTATTTTTTAAAAAAACTTGAAAAAAAAAAAATAACTGTGTCGATAAATGAGACGTCAAATAAAAATTTTTTTTTTTCGATATAACTTCGTCATTTCTGAACTGATTTGGCTGATTGTTTTATTTTACAAAAATATATATTCAAGAGTTCATGCCTCTAAAATTTGGTAAAGATCTGATGAAGCGTTTCGAAGATGTTCAATGTTTTAAGTGGGTCAGATTTTACTACAAAAAATATCCAACCAAATTTATTCTTTAACGAGAATAGTAATTGAGTTCTATTAATGATTCTTTCTAAAATGAAATTTGCTCTCTTAAGAGATGTCTTTATAATAAAATAAACTAGTAATGACCGCGGCGTTGCTTTCAAAAATGAAGTTGAAAAAAAATGTTTCGTCAAGTAAAAGCTACCTATGTTTATGTGGATGATCTAATTTAGTACGTGCCTATATTAGTTCTAAAATAATTAGCTGAAACTGTTTAAAGGGATGATTGGATCATCAAACTGAACAACTTTCTTTATGGGACTAACATCGAAAACGCGAAAAAATTCTGCTGTCCCATACAAAACTGCAAACTTACTCGACTGGAATCGGAATGTATGAGACAGCAGTTTTTTTGAGCGATTTCGATTTTGAACCCATTATAAAAGTTGTTCAGTTTGATGATCCAATCATCCCTTTAAACAGTTTTAGCTAATTATTTTAGAACTAATATAGGTACGTACTAAATTAGATCATCCACATAAACATAGGTAGCTTTTACTTGACGAAACATTTTTTTTCAACTTCATTTTTGAAAGCAACGCCGCGGTATTACTAGTTTATTTTATTATATAGACATCTCTTAAGAGAGCAAATTTCATTTTAGAAAGAATCATTAATAGAACTCAATTATTATTCTCGTTAAAGAATCAATTTGGTTGGATATTTTTTGTAGTAAAATCTGACTCACTTAAAACATTGAACATCTTCGAAACGCTTCATCAGATTATCACCAAATTTTAGTGGCATGAACTCTTGAATATATATTTTTGTAAAATAAAACAATCAGCCAAATCAGTTTAGAAATGACGAAGTTATATAAAAAAAAAAAAAATTTTATTTGATGTCTCATTTATCGACACAGTAATTTTTTTTTTCAAGTTTTTTTTAAAAATACTTTTAAACCATACAACCGTTCACGTTCATGCTAAAAGATCTGCATATATCAGGTAAATAAAGTATTTATTCATATAAACGTGAAAACGCATGATCTTACTTTGACAGATAAATCTGGTTGGCCACCAGAACCCACCAGGTTTCGGCCAGGACGACCGATGAAATATTGAAGGTAAAGGTCTAACCTTTGATTTGGCATACATTTCATCCTTGAGCTCGATGGGTGAGAAGTACTCCAAAATTTGACCACCATTTTTGGTTGGCCAGCACTACCTGCCAGGATATCCGGCGGACGACCGAGTGTATTTCGTAACACTAATAAAGTCCAATCGGATAAGCATAATTTGGTTCATGAGCTCGATGGGTAATTAGTCTCGTCTCAGAGAGGTTACTAGTCACCCTCCTACACAAAACCCACCAGGATAGAGGTCGGCCGACCAAGTTTTTTCGCATCTTCTAATAGTAAACTATTGCATGAAAACTGAATTATGGATGAGCTCGATTGGTATACGACCTCGTCACCGGATCCCGATCTATTATGAAAGTAATTATAAAATAGTTTTTTGGATGTAGACTGTTAGGTAATCCTCTTAAAAACTATTTTATTAACCGACTTCAAAAAAGGAGGAGGTTTCTCAGTTCGACCGTATATATATATATATATATATTTTTTTTTTTTTTATGTGTGTTCGCGTATAACTTCGTCGTTTATGAACCGATTTTGATGATTCTTTTTTTGTTGGAAAGGAGATGTCTCGAGGGTGGTACCATGAAAAGGAAACCAGGATCGGATGATGGCATCCCAGAGAAATCGAGGGGAACCTTCGAAAATCGTAGTGCCGACTAGTGCGTTTGTTAATTTAATGCACTCCTATTAAATCGAACTAATGAATTCACCACTGAAAATTGTGAAATAAACAAAATTTTAACAAAAAATTAAAACCGCCTTCAAAAAAACTAAAAAGTTAAAAAATAATATTGCAGCATATGACTTTTTCGTTCGCATCATAAGAACATTAATTTGTTTTATAGAAGTCGGTGTCAAGCCAAGCCAAAAATGCAAGCCCTGTCGCGAATCGCTGACAGCGACTTCAATAAAACAAATTAATGTTCTTATGATGCGAACGAAAAAGTCATATGCTGCAATATTATTTTTTAACTTTTTAGTTTTTTTGAAGGCGGTTTTTTTAATCAACGATTCGCTTCCACTTACATTCAACCGTAACAACTACTGATCAAACAATCTCTAAACTATGACTTGGTTAACATCTTTATTGTTAGCTCATCCGTTTAAAGATCTCGTTAAATCTAGGATTTACGTCTCTACCCTAGATTTTAATGAGGTCATAAACAAATATGCCACTACCTAGCTAACAAGATTGAGCTATAATCAAAGAGATACCTATTACTGGGTCGTGTAATCGATACATAGATTTATAGTAATATATATGTCTTTGAATCGATAGATATAATACCTACGTTCCAGTATCGGAACGGTGGCCAAGGGAGGGAAGGAGGTCAGTAAGGCAGACCACCAACACGTTGGTCAGTCGAAATTGTAATGGTTGCGGGTCAGAAATGGATCAGATTAGCACAGGACCATGATGAGTGGCGTCATAAAAATTCACAGATTTCGTGCCTCACACGACTATCGGCACATTGGAAATGATTCTACGGAATTCGAAAAAATATTGTCTCTAAAAGGTTAGGCTACAGAGCAAACCCTTAACCAGATCGTCTTTGTTTTAGGCTCAAATTGTAGCTGACTGAATTTTCCTGAGGAGCTTTCCTCAAATTTTTGATATCATTCTTCGTTTCCAAAATATCGAGAGCCAAAATCAAAAATTCGGAATTTTTTATTTCTCTATTTCGGCCATATATTTTTCTTTTTTGACTTTCTCGAATAATTCTTTTTGCACCTTACAGCTCTCATAAATACGCGTGTCTTGAGTCTTTTTTGAATATCATATCTTTACAACTCTCCGAGATATAATATAAGGGGATCGCACAAAGACATATCTAAACTATTATAAAACTGTAACATAAATTTGTCTGTACATTGAAGATATTTACAAAAAAAAAATTACGATATGGTTTTTAGATGTCCCTGATTCCAAATCACCAATTTTTGGATTTTTTGTCTGTCTGTTTGTTTGTTTGTTCGTTTGTTTGTTTGGGTGTTTGTTTGTTCGAGTATCACGCAAAAACTACTGAACCGATTTTGATGAAACTTTTTTTGTTTGATAGCTTATCATCTGACTTAAAATCTGGTATATAATTTATGCGGACGAAGTCGCGGGTAAAAGCTCGTATAGAATAAATCTATGGGATCGCACTTTTTCGTGAAATCGGAGCCTATACTGGAGCAAACGAAAAGACATTTCAAATGTCAAAAGGAGTCAAGAAAGAGTATCTAGTACTACCAAGAAGATTACATACGGAAAAAATTTCAACCTTCTTGAGTACTACACTACATACCTATGTCTAGCAGTGGGTTGATGTAGGCTCATTTGATTGATTGATATCTACATTATACAACGTGTTAATGAATTAACACAAATAACTAGAAAGTAGTTTGTTTAGAATCGAGAGCAGCTAATCGAATTATCATGGTTTCAACATAGGTATATTTTTCAAAATATTAAATATTTTGTTTGTAAAATTTAAAATTTACTGAACCCGATGTCAAGCCACGGCACGGGCACACTCAACCTACTTACTACCAAAATAAGATTATTAAAATGTATCCAAAAGTACGTTAGCGCTTTCATTCAATGCTGAAATGATAACAAATCATTTTTGCATTTTTAAAATGCGAATAACTTTAAGTTTTAACTATAAAAATAATGAAATTATTGTTTCAATCTAATTATTTTGTTTTAAATCAGTTGGGGTGTATTGTATGAAGTTTTGCGCTAATTCATTAACACGTTGTAAGACTTGTAAGTATACAACGTGTTAATTAACGCAAAACTAGAAAGTAGTTTGTTTCGAATCGAGAGCAGAATCGAATTATCATGGTTTCAACATAGGTAATTTTTTTCAAAATATTAAATAATTTATTTGTAAAATCTAAAATTTAGTGAACCCGATGTCAATCCACCGCACGGGCACACTCAACCCATAGTACTTACCTACTACTAAAACAAGATTATTAAAATGTATCCATGAGCACGTTAGCGCTTTCATTCATTGCTGAAATAACAAATCATTTTTGCCTCAAAATTGTACAGTGGGCGGTTACAACTATACACTTTATCACAAACCTGGGTCTGATAAAAGGTTTTTATTTTGTACAAAATTTTGTACGCGGGGTCTTAGGAGGTTAAATTATAACTGTGAAAATAATGAAATTATTGTTTCAATCTAATTATTTTGTTATACATCAGTTGGCGTGTATGAGGTTTTGCGCTTATTTATTAACACGTTGTATATAACTGACCTCTCTATTAATATAAAACTAAACATATTATGCGAGGGAGCGACTGGATGAGGAAGGCCGAGGGCAAAGTTTTGTGGCGCGCCTTGGGAGAGGCCTATATTCAGCAGTGGATGAAGGCTGATGATGATGATGTTATACTGAAATTGGCTCGCACCAAAAATAATCTATGATGTTGTCACTAACGTCATCAATATTAGCATGAGAGACGGGTGCTTACTAAAATATGTTAAAGCTTTAGAAACATTTCTCGAGAAAGACATTCATTTAAAAAATAATATAATATAAAATAAAAAACAAAACAGATTCAGATTGGATGAGCTCGCAGTCAGGTCAGCGCTGTGTAACAAGACTTAAGAGTCTTATAAAACTCGCAAAATGTTAAATCCTAATCTCCATTTTAGAAAAGGGGAGTGTTTGGAAAGTTATTTTAAGCGGACGGACGTCTCGTTCCTTTGATATGATTTGTGCCTTAGTGAATCGATTTTTATTGTAGGTATTTTATATCTCCTATTTTGTGTCCGGCATAAGGAGCCTTTAAGGAAGATGTAACCTTTCTCTAGGCTACATTCCATTGCGACAAAAGGTACTTAGCATGCAATGTAAGAAAAAAACCTCTCGCATGCTGTTCCATGCATATGGGTTGAGTAGCCATTGACATTTTCGATGAAATGGCCAGTATTTATTTCGCTATTGTGATGTTGGTCTAAAAGTTGTTCAATTTTATGGTCTGAAATACCCCCTAAAGTATGTGACGCATTTAACTTTACACCCTGTATAACTGTCGATGTTGTAACTTCGGAATGCCGTTTTTTACCTAGCCTATTCAGTGGGGTAAAAGTAAAAGGCCTCCTTTTACTCTCCAAGCTTCTCCATTAAGCGTAACTATCGACTCTCCAAGAAGGTTGTCAAGTGGTTGTTTAGTTGTCGTAAGAAGCAGAATTGCTAAGAACTGCCAAAAAACACAACGTCGATTTGATACCGAATCGAATCGGGTAGTTACACAATAAGACGGTAAGTTAGTTAGTATTCGGTAAGTTAGGCGTCCCGTTACTTGCAAAGTTGACACTAACTAACATTTCTTAGAAAACTCCAATAGGGTTCGATATTGTTGACAATGAAAAATTTACAAGGGTATAGTAGAGTCCATTTCGCCCGACCGTTTCGCCTTAGTTACTAAATTCTCACGTGACTGGTCCGTTTGATTTACGTTCCTTGACTATTTTTGAAGTGAAAACTTCTTTACCCGGCGTTGTGCACTTTTTGGTATGGGTAAAAGATTTTAAACTCGTGTCAGGACCGTGACGTCACCCTGACCTGATCGAAAATTGATCAGACACAGAGATCAGACATATCCCCCTCTCTTTCTACCGGGTGGTGAAAATGTTCCTGCTGTTTCTTTTAAGCCACCTCTCTTTTTACCGCTTGGCGAAAATGTATGCCTGTAATGTTTTTGTACGATAGCGCAATAAATGAATGTTGTATGATAGTACTTTTATATGTTCAAGTTTTAACTTTTGCCGGCACTCCCGGAGTGCAAGTGCAACCCGTTGTTTTTTTTTACCTGTTGAACCTTAAACTTGATTTTTTTTTCACGATTTCGATGTTGGCTCTATAGCGTCCTTCTTTATAATAATATGCTGACTCTTTTTTAAGGGGATGATCAGACCATGAAACTGAACAACTTTCGCTATGGGACCAACATCGAAATCGCGAAAAAAAAATCAGCTGTCCCATACATTTGGCTCAAGTAGGTTTGCAGTTTTGTATGGATGAGCAGATTTTTTTTTCGCGATTTCGATGTTGGTCTTATAGCGAAAGTTGTTCAGTTTCATGGTCTGATCATCCCCTTAAAAAAGTTGGCGGATAGCCATGTAATTTGAGACCCAGACTTAGAGGTCCCGAACATGAATGAAACTTAGTAATACGTGTAGAATGAAACTAAACTAACAAAAAAGTATAATGGTTGTAACCTGTAGAAGTTGGGGGAAGGCTCCTTATGATACCTTTTGTGTCAAGAGTGTGAAATCATTCTTATAAGATAGTCCACTCAATCTTCTACGCATTCATTGTGTTAATTTTAATGAAAATTCACGATAACCGTACAATATTATGATAATGGAAGAAAACGAAATCGCACACACTACACTGAGAGAAAAACTTATCCAGAAATTAAAAAACCGTTTTGTTACTGGCGTAAAAACTAATTTATAGTTATGAATACTAAAGTTCTGCTGTCATTACTGGCACAAGCAGTTTTTTACAATACGTTAGTATTATTAAAATGTAATCCCTACAAACTAGTTTTAGTAAAGTAAAATATTACATAATAAAGTAATTCTTGCATAAATAGTGTAAGTTTCACTTTACTTTAGTTATTTCCAAAATCATATTAGCTATGATTAGTAATCACAATTGTAATTTTTAATAGACAGTTTTATCAAAAGTAGAGAAACAAAAGGCATAGTTAATTCTGCAACTGCTTTGTTTTTGCTATAAATAACGTCGTGCTAATTAAAACACTCGTTTGTAATAACAAGTGTTTACCTGTTATTTCGATTAACAATTTTTTATTAATTTTGACCAACCTCCTTTGTAATTCCTAGTGTTCCCATAGTTCTTTTTATGACGCTTGTCTTTTATAACCAGCTTATGATTAGTTATATTTACTACAAACATTTCATCGTAATAACTGCACGGAATTTTGTCATTTCTAGTTTCTCCTTTCTTCTTTCAATAAGCCATTTTTGTGATTTTAGGCAAACTAATTTTGAATTTAATACCAGTTTGGTAATATTTAAAACTATTTGTGATTGCTGACTTCCTGAATTGCCATATTAATTTCATTTCGTTTTCACCTCCCGGCCGGATTAGACGAATCGTTATCATCTCTAAAGTGATCATAACAGTAACAGTGAAGTGAAGTGTTTAATTTTATTAAATTAAGTGTCCTAAATTTGGAATCGTTGACTGTCTTGAACTAAATATTAAAAAATTATATAATAAGATGATGGCAACTAAAGTTTCCAGCCAGATGAATCTGGAAACGGACATGGATCAGCTCACTAGCGATTTACTGACAAACTTGGGACTAAATGTTTATGTCAGAGCTTTTTGTGGTAAGTAAAGTGTGTGTATTTATTCATTTATAGTGTGATAGGTAGG
Organism: Agonopterix subpropinquella; assembly: GCA_922987775.1. Lineage (NCBI taxonomy): Eukaryota > Metazoa > Arthropoda > Insecta > Lepidoptera > Depressariidae > Agonopterix > Agonopterix subpropinquella. The sequence continues at coordinate 30,783,761 of OV277693.1, forward strand.
TACGTACTAATGTAACTTTATAGGCAAGATCAAGGAAGGAAAAGATCTATGTTATCTCTTACTAACCATATCATTTCTGCCAAAAGTGCATAAGTAAATATAAATATTTCTATGTCCTTCATGTCATATCTATTTTCTTCTCAACCTGACATGAATGTTTAAAAAATTCACTTGACCGCCCTTTCATATTTATTAATGATTGCAGAAGGCAAGGAAGATGCTGGGATACTAAGGCTTCTATCAGATGATGAGACATCCAAGCTTATACCAGTACCTGGAAACAAGGCTAGATTTAAAGTTAATCTAGCCAATTGGAAGCAACCAATCGACAATTTAAATAACGTAGACCCCTGGACTTAACACCAAATGTGAGTTCTTTCCCATATATTCCCTAAATAGAATAGATTTTTATGATCAATGTGTTTTTAATTATCTATCTGAGATTACTAGTAAGAGCGTAAATTTTAGGCGTTACTTTGTTCGTATTGATTCTGAATACTTAGTACCTAGCTGTAGGTTGGCATACCTACATTTTTTGGAGTTGGATGCCATCTTTGGCTATACTGATCTAGTAACTTCCAGACATCATGATCAGTATCAATATCTAGATTAAAATATAATGTATTTATTTAATCGTTATTTTTTCAGAACCCGCCGCGGCGCCTGATGCTTTAAATAACACCAGTCTGCCACAACTACCGTACTGGACTTTCAGCGTGCCGTTAAAGGAAAAAAAGAAATCGCTGTGGCTTTTAAATTATGTAGGTACTTAGATAGTAATCTGTTGTAAAAACTGAAATGAAAATAAACTACATTAACTATTATTTTAAGTTTCATTTGAACACAATTACCTATACCTCATAATTTAGTGGAGTTGTTATAACAAATCGTTTTACTAGGTATCACAACTTTCTCCTGTATTCTTTATTCTGTATTTCTTTACAGCATATACATAATAATATGTATATACACTTTTATACGAGGTGTTTTTCAGTAGCTAGGAAAGAACGCAATAACCTGTATACTGATACGTTCTTGCTAGCAACTGAAAAAGTACTGTAGAAACATGTACATGTTATGTACAAGGTGTAACATAACACCCTAGTAATACTTAAGGGGGTGGTTTAGACCATTAAACTGAACAACTTTCACTATGGACCCAACTTTGAAATCGAAAAAAAAGTTGGCTCCTTAGTAAAAGTTGTTCATTTTGATGGTCTGAAGCACCCCCTTAAGTATTACTAGGGTGTTTTGTTACACCCTGTATAATGTTGTAAAGAATACAGGGGAAAGTTGTGATATCTAGTATAACGATTTGTTGTAACAATGCTACAATCTTGTAAAAATTACTCATTGTTTAGTAATATCAAGTAGGAACTCATTAGAAATTGTAAAAGTACAAGCTAGAAATTAGACTGCATTTTCTAAAAAACACTTAATTGTTTAGTAAGAACAAGCACTATGTTTCGTAATTATAAAATGCACACTAGTATTTACAAAATGTTCAATTGCATTTAAATAATCGTTTAGTAAAATCAAGTAAGACATCGTAGATATCGTAAAGTAGTTTCTAAAATTCAGTTTAAAGACAACTAGTAAGTGCTATCGTTTTATTTGTAGATAATGAACGACTCTATGTTTTTACAAAACGGTTTGTATATTCTGTACATCAAAATTTGGAGGATTACTGTTTCATTTTAGAAATTACAAAACACTTTGTCTTAACTGTGACGTCATAATGACGTCATCGTTTTGAGGATTAGTATTGTGCGTTAAAAATTACTAAACGCTCACTACACTAATTACTAAATACAATAACTAAAAACGACTCCTTCTTATTACAAAACTTTTGTTGTCGTGGGATCTGCAAATATTTATTTAATAATTAGTGAATTTTTGTAATAACAAATGAAGTTTTCTCTCAGTGATCAGTTCAACAAAGCCAAAAATATACGTTCCGTAACGACCAAAAAATACCTCAATGTTAATATTAGATGAAAATAGCTATCGTGGTTGCGTTTTGCAACTGCTTTTTGGATGATTTGTCTATTTTACTAGTAATTTCAACTTTTGAATCCGGACTTCTGGAGATGTGGAATATTTAATAAAAAAAGGGCTTAATTTTTTCTGTTTATAATAATTAGGTATGACCGCCGTCTTGAAGGGCTTTTAGCTGTCGTAAAAATTGCTGGGTCCAAATTCGCCAAACTTCTTTGGTCGTGGTGGTGCATGGCACGCGCACGAACAAACAGATAAACAGGGAAAAAATTATATGGTCTTACATATAATATCTAAAATTGTGCATATCTACGCCATGTTCACAATTTGATTATACATAATGTCACAGATTCGTTTTCCAAGATCCCTGTCTTCTCGGCCCTTTTTTGACACCTAGCTATTTTATGACTACTGTTTTAACTTACACAAAGAGTAATTAAAAACAAAGATTTTTCAACAAGAAACGCTCAAGAACCTCAAAAAGAACGGTCAAGAGAAATGTTCTAAGCATGTTCTAAGCCAAACAATTAAAATGTCAAATAGTTGGCGAGCGCTTCAGCACTGAGCGGCATTCTTCATGAAGTTTAAAGGTTACGTCGCAGTTCAAGCGAAACGATAAATATAGGGTCCTATTATATTATTATACAAGACAACTTTTTAATTAGTAACAACATGTTAGTTAGTAGCTATTTATTGTATTTTATTTAAATGTCCAAGATATTTATGTTAAGGGTGTATTGACAGACAATGAAACTAAACGACTTTCCCTAGGAAACTATGGGGTCGAAAACGACCATAAAAAATCGATCGGCTGACCCATGTTTCTTAGGGAAAGTTTCAATGTCTGCATCCACAAAAAATTGTTAGTAATTTAAAACCAGTGGTGTATTATACAGGGTGTACAATAAAATGGGACAGTTACTTAAAGGGGTGCTTTAGACCATCAAACTGAACAACTTTCTCTATGGGACCAATATCGAAATCGCGAAAAAAAAATCCGCTCTCCCATACAAAACTGCAAAACTAATTCGACTGAAATGTATGGGACAGCAGATTTTTTTTTCGTGATTTCGATGTTGGTCCCATAGAGAAAGTTGTTCAGTTTGATGGTCTGAAGCACCCCTTTAAGTAGCTGTCCCATTTTAATTTACACCCTGTATACATATGCATTCATGGTTTTAATTTGAATTAATTGAACAAAACGAAATGATTGACATTATTAGGTTCAACTAAACCAAAATTTGCTGTCTTGTTGCGTTTTGTTACTGTTTTTTGGGTGATTTGCCCATTTTACTAGTAATTTTTTACTTTTGAACTTCTAGAAGTTCATCAGTATAAAAAAATATATTAATAAATTATATTATTATATTATCCGATAGACCCATAAAATAAATTAGTTGTCTTTTAGTTTCCGTAAAAAAGACTGGGTCCAAATTTGCCACCCTTCTTTCGCATCCGATATGTTGACATTGTTTGCGCTTCCCTTGAATGAGTCAGCAAAAAAAGTAATTCAATTATGACAGAAAAGCTTTTCCATGTTTTAAGACCATGACAGACAGACTGACGACTGAAAGACAACGCACAAAATAAGCCACTGAAGATAGAAACATGTTTGGAATATAATATATACATTCTATAGAGTGTTTAGGGGTCCACGCGAACGAAGTCACGAGCAAAAGCTAGTTGATAATATATTTTTTATATTTATTTTTCAAAAACCCACTTTTGATGTCACTGTTGGGTTTGTAAATAAAGAATCGCCTGTACTGGCCACCAAGCCCATTCTAATTGCGGAAGGGACCAACGAGCGGCACTGGCAGGTTCCATTCCTCCCATAATCCTAGGTGTTGGCATGCCCATTGCCAACACCCGGTCACCCTCTCCACTCTGTCCTTTTGCGTGCTCGGATATATTAGATCCCCCATTTAGATCTTAATTGCACGGAGAGTAGGTAATAAACGTAGGGATTATAAGAGATTTTCATCAATTTCTATATTGTTTCCCTTAGTATTTCAGACATACGCCTAATATCTTTAGGAATTGGTCCAAAAACAACGTTGAGTCTAATTGCTTAGTAGTTTTTAAGGCACTTCTAGTAAAGATATAATTTTTTTGTTTACAAAATCTGGTTCCATACAGTTCAAGGAGTCAAAATAAAAAAAACGGATTTTGGTAATTTTCAGAATAGGCTTTTTTGGTTTATCAGGGCAGTATTGTTATTTTGACTTTGGTTTTTATTTGTTGCGATGACGATGACGGCTCGATAACACGTGAAAGTTATTTAGGATGATGGTTTAAACCACCCTTTAAAATTTACTAGGGGCTGTTTTGTTACACTCTGTAAGTAGGTATAGAGCCATAAATGTAGGTAATGCCCTCGAATTTTAGAGCGCTGATTTCGACTTATTTTCCCTGACATAATAACAATGTCTGCCGAGGATACAGCTAGTCCCCTTGGCTCTAGTCCGAGCGGCGCCGGCCGGCAAAGTTTGTCACTTAACTCACCCATAAAGCTAAGTTCCCGACTTATTTGGGAAAACTCCGCAATTACAAGGGCAGAGGGTGGGTACCGAATTAATGTCATTAGTTATTGAGTAGGAAACTACTAATTACAAACTAGTATTTTAGAGCAACAGAACTATACAGGGTGTAAAATTAAATGCGTTGCATACTTAAATGGGTGCTTCAGAACATCAAACGGACTCCTATGGGACCGACGACTTTGAACCCCTTAAGTATGCAATGCATTTAAGTTTACACCATGTGTATAATAAATATCTTGAACAATGTCACACAATGTATACATGTATCAGACTATCAAGTTGAACAACTTTCTTGGGACCAACATTGAGAAAGAATAAAAAATATCTGAGTTGAGTACCTAACTTATGACCTAGTTAAATAAAATCTATAAAAGGTGGACTTCCGATGCCAGCGGCCGATGCGTCCACGCGTCTGACGCGAGGTTCTGTCATGTATGACAGAACCTCGCTTCATAGTCCGATAGCGCTGGGCTATTTTGATGTCATAAGTTGCTAAAATGCTGGAGTTGCTTATTTCTTGCCTACTCAAAGTTATATGAGAGACACAAACAACTTTCATATTTTTGAAACCTCTAAACCTAGCGCTATCGGTCTATTCCGCGCACGTCAGACGCACGCGTCAGTCGCTGGCATCGGAAGCGGCGCCATACGAGATAGTAACTAGTAATTTTTCGTATCGGCCGTCGGCCGCGAGCCGCGCGCGTTATACGCTTGGTCCCATAGTGAAACTTGTTTGGCTTGATGGTCTGATCATTCCCTTAAAAGGTCATAAAAATATTAAGGATGACCTTAGGGTTATGTCGATCTATAGACATCGACAGAAAGTGCCTCGTCATGGATCCAACAACATGCCGTTTATGAGAGCAAAGCATTTGGTATCTAAGATTGAGCTTTGCTCCAACTGCTACGCTTATAATAATTGTTGGTAGTTGAAGCAAAGTCTGTGACAACCTGGAAGGAATTATGCTCTTGAGTTTATCAAAGACAACGACCTTCAAATTATGCAAGTATACAGTGTCTCAAATAATTCGATATCTCAATATTCACCGAGTAAGCGGCTTTAGGGTGAATTGTGAGCGATTCAGGATATTCGTTGGATTTATAACACCATTCCTGAGTATTTAGGTAGGTAGCTATAATAAATAGATACTCCAGATTCCGCTTCAATTTGTCTATACCTACCAATATCGTAGTACCAATATGTTTAGGCAATGATGCATTTTCCATTGAAAATTATTATAGTTTAAGGATCCTAAATAAAACCGGTCAAGTGCGAGTCGGGCTACTCGCGCACCGAGGGTTCCGTGCCACACCACCACAGAACACAACATTATTAACTTAGAAAAAAAAACTTTTTTTGTCCGGGACCTTTAGCGCAAGACCGACTCACACTTGGCCGGTTTTTTTGTATTTGTTGTTATTTTATAGAGTTTGCTCTATAATCACACTAAGTTTGACGCTTGTATATATTACCGTTTTTACGATAGAGCATGAAGAAAAAACGTTGATAAAAACTAGTTTCTTTTTGAGAACCCCCCTTTATTTTTAACTTTTTGACATATTTATTATTTGTTAACAAATCCGCCGTAATAACGCATAATCTGAGAAAATTTTACGGTATTACGCTATGACGGTTCAAAAGTTACAGCCCTAAATAGGAAGGACAGACGGACGGACGGACAGACGGACAGACGGACAGACGGACGGACGGACGGACGGACGGACGGACGGACGGACGGACAACGTAGGCTTAGTAATAGGGTCCCGTTTTCACCCTTTGGGTACGGAACCCTAAAAATGATGAACTCTTTGATAGTTAAAATCTTTCATCACCATAACTCCTAAAGAAGTCTTTATCGCCGTCTTAGACCTCTACTAGCACTTTGGATGCTAATTTCACTGGAGTTCCCACGCTTGTATAGCTCAAAGATAATCTTTCTCGCCATTGTAGACCGGTAATAGCACTTTAGACACTAATTTCACTGCAGTTGCCACGATTACATGGCTCAAAGATAATTCAGACGCTTCTATAGCACTCCTATAGCTCTGCTTTAACTCTTTGACTCTTTAACTCTATTGTATCGCCATTAAAGAACCTAAGGCGGTACCCAAGTTATGCCTAATTCGGGGATATAACGGTGTTAAGCACCTTTATACACCCTGTTATAACACTAGTTTAGCGCTGCTTTATGACTTGAAGATTTCGTTAGCGCTCCATGCATGCATTGTGACGCAGCGCCTAAATGTTAGTTGGGTAATGAATATGATCGATGATGAATCGGATTTTAATAATTCTTTCACATGATTGATTCATGTTAAGGGGTTTCCCTGACCGAACGACCTTGACTCTTTCAGAGCCACCTCACCTCTACTAAACTACGTCATTTTAGTAGGTATACCTATTTTTGACTAGCTTGTCCTTGATTATGTCACAGTGGAGCCTTCTTATGCAAGGAAATCACATTCTAAAATCATAAGAATTCGCCCCAAAATTAACTCATTAAATATGACTCTTAAAAAAAATTTGCTAAATAGCAATTTTAGATCTTAATATTGTCTACACAAAAAGGTGTGTATCTCAAGTAAAAGTGACTTCAACTTTAAAAGTAGATGCATCTACTTTACATAACATAATACAGATTTTTTCCAATATTTAGGCTTTCCTTTGAACACAGGTTTCATATGTATTTTATAGAAAAATAAGAAATATGATCTCTTATAACAAATAAAGCCGATACGTTGAAGAATATTGCTACACTTTTCAATTATTTGTATGTCTTTCAAAATAACGAGAAGATAGCTTCTAAAAACCAGTAAAATGTGGCCCGAGCTAGCGTTTACCTATGGGGAGCCTCTTAATGGTTCTTTCAATATCCGCCCCTTTCAGGGGAAAATACGCACTAAAAGGAACAACATATATTAGTCTATTCGGTAATTCATGAAATTCTTAAATTACATACAGACACCCGAAGCGTGAGGGCCTCACGCTTCGGGCGTTTGTAGTAGTGAGGCGAAGCATTTCACGGTTGCGAAGCACGCACACGCAATCAACAATCGTGGCACTGTCGCGTTTATAGGCCATATTTTTCAATTAGTACCACTTAAAAATTTGAATGAAATGTACTTAATTAACTTGATACTAAAAGTTGACGTTTGTTTCCTTTAATTTCTTACGAGTGCAATTACATGCGTGTGCAATATTTACGGAGATTTGGTATTTTACAAGTTCCTGGTTACATATCAATAAAAAATTGGCATAAAAAAATTAATTAAACTAAAATTTCGAATGAGTTTCATAATAGGCCACATTTAAAAAAAAAACCGTCTTTTAAGTCATAATTAGGTTGTATGAGCCAAATTACATTTTGATCCTTCTACTCTTACCCATTAATTGTCACCTTCTCAATCTTAATTAATGAACACAGAGACATCACACAATATAGTGTAATGTTACATAAATTGTTATTTCTACTGAATAAATTATTTTGCTTTGGCTTCAAATTTAACACAATTCCCCAGAGTATTTTTATTCGACGTCACCAGGAAACACTGACAAGGTTAGTTAAGTAAATTAATTAGTAGGTCGGGGAATCGAGGCTCGGTGCTATTTATGAAACAGGGTCACGCCTCCGGTCTCTCTCTCCTGCACTGCAGAATTCGGCATCTAAGCATATTAAGCAAGATGCGCATCTATGGGCTGCACTGCATCGCAGCGGAAAATGTGAACTTCGCATATACAGGGTGTAACAAAACACCCTAGTAATACTTAAGGGGTGCTTCAGACCATCAAACTGAACAACTTTCACTATGGAGCCAACTTCGAGATCGCGAAAAAAAAATCCGCTCTTTCATACAAAACTGCAGCCTGTCTCGACTCAAATGTATGGGATGGCACATTTCTTTTATTTTTTCTCGGTGTTGGCTCCATAGTGAAAGTTGTTCAGAATTATGGTCTGAAGCTCCCCCTTAAGTATTACTAGGGTGTTTTGTTACACCCTGTAGAGCGGGCCAGGTCACAACGCACTACGGATTTTTTGTTGGACGTAGATAATAGGCAGACGTTGTATAACTTCCACTTGTTATAGCAGGCTACGACCGACGGGCCGCATCGCAGCGGAAAATGCGTACTTCGCACACTAGAGCAGGCCAGGCCGCAACGCATTGATGGATTTTTAGTTTGACGTAAAGTATTACGTCAAGGCCAGCCTATCTGCCAGTAGGCAGACGTTGTAAAAACTTCCGCTTGTTATAAGTATAGCACACTACGACGGGTCACACACATCGCAGCGGAAAATACGTACTTAGCACACTCGCAATGCATTGACAGATTTTTAGTTTGGCGTGATAGTTGATAAAAGTCCAGCTTGATCAAACTATTGAATAATCTGTATATAATAGCACACTACGACGACTGGCGGAGTCCGCATCGCACGGACGGTAATTCGCCGCACATAAATGCGACTCGCGCAGCTTTGGCGTAGTATGCGATAGTTCATATAAATTGTATAGATCCTATTTGAACGGATTTTTGCGCTGCGGCCTGCCCCATTGCGCCCGTCGTATAATATGCGCTTACCTTAAAACATGATCTTGATAGGTATAGCAAGTGCAAACCGATTTGTCATTTCTATCCTATTTGATACCGATTGCAAAAGCCGGCACGTTTCTAAAATGGCAGAAATTGACATTTGCAAAAAACGTGACAAAAATTTAAGAATTTATTATTCCTGGAGTGCAATTTTGTCTTGGATATATACCTAACTTCAGCGGAAAAACTAAAAAACATCATGATGTTAAAATTACAATTTTGTCTTCGATAAACAAATGAAAGATAAACTTGAAACCTTTTGTGCAGAATCGATAACTGAACGACTGGACTGGACATAGACGATGTCGTGGAACTACCATCTATCCAATGAAATCAAATGTTCTAAATTGACCTCTATTTCCAAAGGAATAAAAGTGTCAATAGGTGCACTGAAAATGTATTCGTACTGCCTAACTACATCAACGATAATATAATATGTAGGCAATATGTAGGCAATATGTAGGCATCTATTTGAAATTAGTCTTTGCAGATAAGCTTGAAGCACGCATGGCAAATGCCTTTTATGAATAAGAGTGCGTTTGTGGGGGAGTAAGCCATACTCCACCATGGTATACTTAGTGTAATAAAAACTAATAGTAGTGAAGCTGAGCGGTCGCGACAGGACAATCGAGCGCGGTGTGCGGGGGTCGGGAGGAGCGCGTCCCAGCCTGCCTGCACGCCTAAGACAATTTATATAGGGACTCGCCTTGCGGTAACATTTCCCCTCTGCCACGGTATAAGAACAATTGATCTTGTGCATTTACACCCAATTTTATACCTTATCACTAAACGAGACAGCTTGGAATAGCGAAACAATAATTTTGAACTTAGAACGTTTTGGGTTCACACGAGACTACTTTTCATGATTTTTAACATTCAAAATTATAATCTAAATTTATGGGGAATAAAATCCAAAGTTGCGGATTTCACGTTACCTCGCCCCCCGCAAAAAGTGGCAGAAATGTTTCTTAGTAGAATGACACGCGTAACTCGTCCCTATCTAAGCTGCACGGCACGCGTACCCTCAAAGTACGCCCGTCGTCGGCGCACAACGCGCGAGCTTGCCACCGACCGCGACCGGTGAGGAGCTTCACCACTCTTAGGCGCTGTCCTATTGCCATCGCTCGCACGATCATGTGTGCGTCCGACGAAAATGATTGTGTGACTGTGCGTTTAAACATACTTATATCTGAATAGAAATATAACAATTCGATCACATAGCATGATCGCACGACCTTCAATAGGAAATTCCGCAGATATGAGTATTTTTAAACGCACGGTCACACAATCATTTTCGTCGGACTGACGCATGATCGCGCGAGCGATGGCAATAGGACAGCGCCTTAGTTTTTATTACACTACGTTATTGCTCCACTTAGCTATACCGACTAACCGGGAGTAGATTCATTAATATTAGTTCCTACGTGATGATGTTTTGTGACGGAGGCTGTCCAACGACGGGACATTTGAATTTATGCCAGAAATACGGGACGTCCAGGAAAATGGGACGGTTGACACAACACTGCTAGCGACACTATCCGGGACCAAATGTTTACCGTAGTTCTGTAGTAGGTAACCATGAAAAATCTATTTTTTTTCCTATTTCACAAAGTTACAATATGTTTCAAACAAGTGACAAAAGTGACGATGACAATCGAGTGAGTTCCGATAGTAGTGGTCGGAATAAACGAACGAGAGTGAGGGTAGACAGATTTGTCTGCTCTTAAAAATCTACCTGCAGTTCCTCAGTCATCCCGTGATCATGGCAGTTGTAACACTGCCGAAATATCGGGAACTCACAAATACCAAAACGCGGTAAGAACCCGTTAAAATGTTTAATTCTAGATGTTTCAAACATTGTCAGTTATCCTTTTTCTGAAGGTTTTCCTCTTTAAACGTTACGGTTATTGGTCGAAACATTGTGCAGTGAACAACGAAAGTCGACCAACAATAGGATATTACACAATTTTTTTAAATATGTCTATTCGATTATTTAGTAGTAATAAACTACAAATTATTGCACTTTTCTAAAACCAATTAATGCTATTAACACTCATTTAAAATGTACATTTTTAATTTCCACGCTACGGAGGCCGCCATGTAGCTTGCACGCAAAGCGTAGGGACACGTGCAACGGTAGCTGAGATACTATCGCTACTGGCCTCGCTTTAGAATTTTCGAGTTATTCTTTTGCTGTTATTTGTTATTGTTTATACCATAGAGCCAGGTGTAAAGTTAATTCGCCCAGGTACCCTTTGCGAAAACTACCATAATTAATATACTTAATTTATACCAATATAGTTTTAGAATTTTTCTTTAATAAAGTATCCTATTGTCACACCTATTGTCGACCTTTATTTATATGTGACAATAAAGTTCAATAGTGTCAATCGACATGTGAACCGACCGTGCATCATCGTTATGTCTTATATTTTTGTCTGAAAGATAGGTATCTAAAGGGAAAAAAGGTCGAAATTCAAGGACTCGTCAAATCTGAGGAGGAATTTAATGCTACAAATACATAGTTTAAACGGAGATTTTGCGAATAAGGGCCCTTTCAGACAAACGCTTTTAGCATCGCGTTAGAAACGCAGGCCATACCTGTTGATCACAGCTACACGCATTTTCAAATTTACAATCACTTTTACAATTTGGGCTCTGCTGCTGCTGCTGCTAGTATGATTTCTCTACTTGCGCGTGATTCGGCTTCTTTCCATACTACTTGTCGTGGCATGTGAGACTTTCGCACTCTGAAAATCGCGGGAAAAGGTCATTTTCTCTGCAGCGAAGGCGCGTCGCGCGCTTGTAGAGAGATCATAATACCACACAACTCACTCTCGGCGTCAACCGCTGACTTCGTCACGAGCGGTAATCGCGGCGCAAAAAGCGTTCGTCTAATTAACTAAAATCTATATAAGAAAAAAAAGACTTACAGTACGTAGCACTAGTCAGTCTATCGATCGTGTCCTGCTTCAGTTTTGAATTCTTCTTACCCATCTTTGCTCTTTAGGGATACCGGTTGTTGAACACCTAGTGTTTCCAGTGCTTTAACCCGTCACGTTCTGTGACGAGTTACATATTACTCGTCTCTCGACCGCCTTTATCCACCTGTAAACAGATTGACGTATAATTCATGGATGTGTACACATGGATTTATCATTTTTGGGTGTACAAAAACTTTGCTTTGTATATGAAAGACAAGATCTTAAAAAGCCTAACATTTTGGTTTCATGAACCTTAATGTTCATGTAATCAAAATGTTGTGTAGCAAAAAACGTGACAAAAATGTTATAGAATAGAATTCTAATAGTTCCAGTTCATCATCATCATCATCAGCCTATACAGGGTCCTTCTTTATATGCTGACACTTTTTTAAGGGGATGATCAGACCATCAAACTGAGCAACTTTCTCTATGGGACCAACATCGAAATCGCGAAAAGAAAATCAGCTGTCCCATACATAAGGCTCGAGTAGGTTTACAGTTTTGTATACAAGAGGTAATTTTTTTTTTCGCGATTTTGGTTTTGGTGCCCTAGAAAAAGTTGTTCGGTTTGACAGTCTGATCATTCCCTTAAAAAAGTGTCAGTTAATAAGGACCCTATACGTCCCACTGCAGTGCACAGGTCTACCCTCAGGCTGCTCAGGCATCAGTCCACCAGTGTGCCCAATGTGGATAGGTAGACTTCACATACCTACGCATCAAAATTTCTTCTTTAGCGTATGCAGGTTTCCTCACGATGTTTTCCTTCACCGTTTGAGAGGTTAGAAAAACTTGGTACATGGCATGTCGTCCGTGCGGATTTGAACCTGGACCCTCATGATTTTGTGTCCATACCTTTCCAAAACCGCCCCTATCCGAAGTTGCGGTTAACAGCAAGTTTTTTAATAAAAATAAGAGAAAAATTTTATTAATGCCTCAGTGGCCTTTTAGTGAAAGCGATACCGATTTTCTCATGAATACATAATTCTTTCATAGAATTGTACGAAGCGTTTCCGAGGAATAATAAAAGTTTTTCTTCATTATTGAGATAACGGTACTGCGAAGGCGCACAATACAAAAAAGTTCGATCGCAGTACAGAAACTAAAATTTAAGCCATTGGATTGTCAGGGTCCCGTTCAATTAGTTTCAAATTGGTTTTCTTTGGGGATTTTGGAAAACCCAGGGGGCATAGGGAAAATAAAACAGCTTCATACAAGCTCGCGGCGGTCTGTACCGACTTGCCTGTGCGCGGTACCAACTTTGCGAATTGAGTGCCGGTGCCTCGTCCCCCGCGCACACCGCGCGAGCATAAAGGCAGGTTTTTGCGACACCAATTTTCAAGCGCCAGCGTTAGCAAGGAAAAAAGGACCGTGTAAACACTTTCCGCGCCGGTTTATCGCCACATGCCAGTGCGAGCTAGCACGGAATAGAGCACGGACCTACTTTTAGGTCCGCCCGCGTCTTTTTGGACTCGTGTAAACACGTCGTGTCAATCGCTCGCATGACTATCACAAGGAAAACCATACGAATGCGCGAAAGATTGGCACTGAAAACTAAGTACCTACCGTACCTATAACCGACCGGTAGCCGTGTTTTTTTTGTGCTAGCAATATACATCGTTAACCTTCACCGCTGAGCTGCACCACTGGTCATTTTTATTACACTATGGCTATGGATAGGTTTTCCATACCGATTCTATGACTGTATAATGGAGGTCTTTCATTAAAAGGTTAATTTTATCAAATAATTCTAAAATTATTCTCAAAATAGCAGAATATAAACGAAGCATTCAAAGGAAAATGTTTTTACGGCTAAATGCGATGAAACGTTTATTATGTAAAAATGGTAACTCGGATTTTAATTGTAAAACATTTTAGTTTCAAAATTTGTCGCTAAAAACTTCGTGGGAAAAAATAAAATATGTTAAACTGGAGTTTTACGTACTAGATTTATTAAAATTTCGTTGGGCAAGGACCAGGAGTGCGATTTTTTAATCTCATACGTTGAACTAGCAGTTGAAAATGTATGGAGATACGCATCTTTCTACTGCTGATTTGACTTTCAAAAATCGCACTCCTGGAGTATGATTTTTTAAATTTCAAATCAGCAGTAGAAAGATGCACGTCTCCATAGTAATATTGACATTTTCAACTGCTGAGTTCAAAGAATGAGTTTCAAAAATTGCACTCCTGACTTTACTCTTTTAAACAACATCTAAATACTCGTAAGACATAATTGAGATCTTACTCGTAGCTTCAAATGAACAAATAGACAAAAAGGTATACTTTGTAGCATATCAGAACCTCTAGCACGATTTCTCTACATACAGGCGACTGAAAAGCGTGGGATGGGGTAATCTTCTATGCAGCGAAAGCGCGTCGCGCGCGAGTAGAGAAATCATACTAGTGCATAGTGGTCGTCAAATTCGACCTAGACCTATTTTAAAACCGCCTTCAAAAAAACTGAAAAGTTTAAAAATAATATTGCAGCCGATGATTTTTTCGTTCGCATCAAAAGAACATTAATTTGTTTTATACAAGTCGCTGTCAAGCCGATTCGCGACAGGGCTTGCATTAGTTTTTTGGCTTGGCTTGACACCGACTTCTATAAAACAAATTAATGTTCTTTTGATGCGACCGAAAAAATCATCGGCTGCAATATTATTTTTTAACTTTTTAGTTTTTTTGAAGGTGGTTTAAATTTTTTGTTAAAATTTTGCTTATTTCACAATTTTCAGTGGTGAATTCATTAGTTCGATTTAATAGTAGTGCTTTAAATTAACAAACGCACTAGTCGGCACTACAATTTTCGAAGGGATCCATCATCAGATCCCAGTTTCCTTATCATGTGACCACCCTTGGGATATCTCCTTTTCAACAAAAAAAGAATCATCAAAATCGGTTCATAAACGACGAAGTTATCCGCGAACACACATAAAAAAAATATACAACGTGTTAATGAATTAACGCAAAACTAGAAAGTAGTTTGTTTAGAATCGAGAGCAGAATCGAATTATCATGATTTCAACATAGGTAACTTTTTTCAAAATATTAAATTTTTTTTTTGCAAAAATTAAAATTTACTGAACCCGATGACAACCCACCGCACGGGCACACTCACCCTACTTACTACCAAAACAAGATTATAAAAATGTATCTATGAGTACGTTAGCGTTTTCTTTCAGTGCTGAAATGATAACAAATCATTTTTGCCTCAAAACTTAAAATGCGAATAACTTTAAATTTTAACTATCAAAATAATGAAATTATTGTTTCAATCTAATTATTTTGTTATAAATCAGTTGGGGTGTATGAGGTTTTGCGCTAATTCATTAACACGTTGTATATATTCGGTCGAATTGAGAAACCTCCTCCTTTTTTTGAAGTCGGTTAAAAATAGAGTTACACCACTCAACTCAATACAGGTTGTACTTAAATCGATTACATAGGTACGGTGCTTTCAGACCATGAAAACGACGGAAATCGCAAAAATACAAAATCTGCTGTTCCATAGAAAACGCCAATGGTGTATTCGACCCAAATGAAGCCCAAATGTACGAAACAGCTAAAAGAAATTTGCGATTTCGATGTTAGTCTTGTTGTTCAGTTTGATCAACGTATTTAGGTAGACTTCGTGTTTAAATTGTGACGCTGTCAGTAGGAACCACAGGTAGGAACAGTTTGAGGTTTCAGTTTAGTCTAAATAGAGTCGAAAATATTGGGGTTTATGATATTAATTAACCTATTAAAGTCAACGCAAATCAAGAGACCCAAAAAGTAAGCTCTTTGACTGTGGTTTGTGAGATTTTTGGTAAAATGTATTAGTTTCAAAGTTACAGTGGCTCAAAGATACAAATCTTAATGTAATCCTAGCATTGAAAATGTATTTATAAAGGAAAATTGGGTATACCACAGGCACAGCTATATGGTGTTTGAAAAATGGATTTGACTTTAACACATTCGCGGATAGTGAACGAGACACAGTAGAACTTTTATTGTTATCACTGCTACAGCCGGTCACTGTCCGCGAATGTGTTAATTGATTAGATAAAGATCATTTATTTGTAGAGTTAGCATTGGAAATTGGATCTAACTTCATTTGTATGCAGCACGCTCGGGCGCTCTGCAAGGACTATTCTGAATCTCGGCCTAAGTGAACTTGTGCAGGTGTGTATAGTATTACACTCGACTTGTAAAGTAAGTATTAGTAATTGATTACATAGAGAAGAAAGTAAAGAAAAAAAGATATAAGACTATATTGCTGGGCTGTTACCAAATTTCATTACAGGATGACATAGACTGGTCTCTCAACGTCATATTTAAAGGCTTCGTCAACAGCAAGTTCTGTGTGTTATCTACCTTTCTCTGTTCATAGCACCATGGCTCCTATCTCTGTTTCACTTACAATAAATTATAGCTGTTTTCCGTCTACTGAATATTCTAGGGCAAGCGGCGAACGGGTGGAAGCAGGGTTGCCATTTATGTCCAGGAACCCGAAAAAATACCGGAATAGGGGAACGGACAACTTAGTCAAATTAGCAACTCTTAATCGAACGTCGAAACGCGCGTTTTGTATTAAAGAACTAGCTTTTGCCCGTTACTTCGTCTGCGTGAAATTAGAATATCGCCAAATCCTTTTCTTTTAGTCAAGGAACTGTTTTATAATAGGAAGGTACAAATAAATTACTAAATACTGTAGAAAGAGTAAGCGAAAAATTCTTCGTCTATGCTAAATACTAACAAGTGACAACTTCAAAATTTCATCAGTAGTCTAGTCGATGGAGGGCTAAAAATGCTATGAACTCCGAACCCAATTACTTTGAGTAAACTTTTATGAAACCTTTTGCATTATGTTATATATATACATTTATGGAGGTGCTACTGGGAATGTTCCTCCATTGAAAAGGGAAGTACTTCCGCCAGGCTAGGTGTGATGCCTGGGGACCGGCCGTGGTCCAACAGTTCTTAGTTGGACCTTGTATTATATCGAATCTCTGTGATTATTTCCCTTGCGCGATTTATGTCTCGCATTCGATTGTGAACCTTATGTGTAGTAGGTTACGAGTTACGTATTTACTACGAACGTTGTCTTTGTATGGAGCATATTTCCGTGAGCGACGGTATCGCCATCTGTTGGCATCTTTGCTATAACTTGTGGGTGCTGACCATCTGTAGTAGTTCCCCACACATTATAAACGAAAATGTTTACCCATTTTTTTTTTGCCGCTCTCCATTATTCCGAGGGTTCCGTACCACCAAACATTACATAGTATTTTTTAACAAGGACATTATGGGGAAGTCCACAACCATAGGAGATACAGGGAAATTATCTTAGGAACCCTTAGGTATTTTTTTGTGAACACAATTTTGGCATAATAAATATGTAAGGATCATTTTATAGTATGGGAAGTAAAAAATCGGGACAGCATAAGTTAGTCAAATTTAATTTAAAAAAAATCATACAATTTTGCGTGACACACACTTGGCCAATTTTTATTATTTGTTGTTTTACTTTGAAGTATGCACTATAATCACACGAAGTTTGATTCTTGCATATGTTTCCGTTTTAACGATAGACAAAATAAAAAAGGTTTAAAAAAAACACGTGTATGGTGACTCCCCCTAATGTTTTACTTTTCGTATTTTTTATTATTGGATAATAAACACAAGATAATAACACATATTCTCTGAAAATTTTAACTGGCTACCTATTACGGTTCAAAAGATACAGCGACTCCAATAAGATACGTATTTTCTCAACCTTTTTTATTTTGCTCTCTCGTTAAAACGGTATTGCATGCAAGCATCAAAGTTAGTGTGATTATAGTAAATACTTTAAAGTAAAAAACGAATAATAAAAATTGGCCAAGTGTGTGTCGGGCTTGCGCTAAATTGTATGAAAAATTATTTTATTAAATTTGACCAACTTATGCTGTCCCAATTTTTTACTTCCGGTACTAAGAAATGATCCTTACATAAAACTGGGTCGAACAACATAAAAAAAAGTTGTAATTTTTTTTCACATGTATGGACAACTCATGCTTGACCAAAAATTTATTATGCCAAAATTGTGTCCACAAAAAAATACCTAAGGGTTCCTAAGACAATTTCCCTGTATCTCCTGTGGTTGTGGACTTCCCCATACTCTCTTGTTAAAAAATACTATGTAATGTTTGGTGGTACGGAACCCTCGGAATAATGGAGAGCGGCAAAAAAAAAAATGGTTAAACATTTTCGTTTATAATGTAACTAACATAATGCAAAAGGTTTCATAAAAGTTTACTCAAAGTAATTGGGTTCCGAGGTGAAAACCTCCATCGACTCCACTACAGGTACTTTTTATAGTTTATCCTGTTATGCAAAATAGTATTCAAGCTAAAGAAAAGCTCGACCATCTGGCCACCGAATTTAAATACTCATAAATGTATTTCTTATTTATAATTATTATTTATTTCCTTTTAATTGAATGTACCGATTTCAATGAAATAAATCATAGCATGCATATGCTCACGACTATATTCCCCGAGGGCGTAGTCAGAGATATTCTGAAACATCAGAACATCCACGTTTCACTAGTAGTACCGATTTTGTCTTGTACATTTTAAACAAAAACAGCAATTTTTAATTTAATCAGATTTTTTTTTCTAAATTAAACTTGGATCTGATTATTGTCAAATAATTATCTTGTTAATTTCTAAAACTGACAGGAAATGATAAACCCTATATCTGGTAACCCTACGTGGAAGAGACATAAACGAAATACTTATTTTGGCGTATCTTCGGCGAAAACAAGCCATTTATAAGACGGTGATAAATCAACTGCTCTTTCGCATCTAAATAATATCATTTTTGTCTTTTGTAATGAAACCTTTGTGATAACAATGAGTAATTTGTTTAATTTATTTTGAACAGCGTTTAATTATGTTCATTATTATTTATTATGCAAGTTGGGCCTAGCATGCCACCCCCAAGAAAACGACAAAAATTGAGAGTTACCCTGTCTTTGTTACTTTGCGTACAGAGTACTATAATCTTTGCGTACATGCGAAAGCAAGCTCGCATGACGGTTTTCTTGTTTTGTCGCTTTGTCGTGTGTGGGATGCTAGCCCTACTACTGTAGTCTAGCTAGACCATTGAATACCGGAATGGCGTATTTACGTACTCTACAATACATAGGTAGGGAGGTATAATACAAGGCGTAACAAAAAACCTGTGCACGACAGAACATAACTTCGGTCATTTGTACATAGTTTTTATCTCAATTTACTTTACTTTGCATTATTTTGTATTGTTTTAATTATAGGATAGTTGTTTTGTGTTGTTTCGCTTTGAATAAAGCCATAATTTCTTATTAGGATTAGGGCCTAGTACATAAGTTATGTAAATAGTTAGAATAGGGCTTGTATTTCATTCTTTAAGTGATTTCCCTTGAGATTCCTACCCCAGTTAGATAGGTACACATTTCCCTAGTTAAATTAGCACATAGATTCATCAGATTTTAAAGTAAATAACACGATTAGCTTACATAATTCCAGTTAGAATTTACCCTGATTAGACTTAGTATCTCATTAAAAGGGGAGGAACTTAAGAGAAATCAACGATAGAAAGAGACAGTGCAACTGTCCCTGTCGGCGCATACAGGCGAGCGAGGGGGGCCCCGACTCCCGCGAATCCGCGGTATGAGGAAGCGGGGGACGGGGTCATATAAATATTGAAATCTTTCGCGCGCGCTCCTCACTCTGTTTTGCGCCGGCAGACGATGAGAATGATATGTTTGGATGTTAGAAAATAAGTAAGTAAGTAATGAACATTGTTTCTTTGCTGTAGAATGTAAGATTGAGATAGAAATAAAGAGATTTTAGTCAAGGGGAAGAGTGCGGGGTGAAGGGGAGTGGTCGCTCGAAAATCGTATATAAGAAGCGCCGATTCGGCGCAGATTCATTCCGGATCCAGCACTCGAGAAGAAAACATCTTGAAGAAAGAAAACTCTCTGCGACCACTAGCCCTCTCTGCCTCACCCTCCAGCCTGGCTCACATTTGGAAAACCGCATCGGCATTTTCACTGAAGAAACGAAACCCCTACTTACAGTCCACGCTCCACATTTGGTCCTTCAGGAGCCGAATCAAGAAGAACCTGCGAAGATATTGAAGAGATATTGAAGAAATTTGAAGAGATTTTTGAAGAATCGAAGATGCCGATTACCACACGCAGCCAGTCTGGTAGAGAGGGCGACGGGTCGCAGACCACGTCGCGGAACGCGTCAAACCCCACCACGAGCGCCGAGTCAAGCGCCACCGGGTCCGGAACCACCACGACGGCAACGAACACGACGTCGTCGGGCACCGCCGCTACGTCGTCGGGCACCGCTGCGACGTCGCAAGAGACAATGAAGCCGCCGTCGAAAGCGCCGTCGAGAGCACCGTCACGTCGTTCTACCGCCTCCCGCAAGAAACTCCTCGCGGAGCTGGAGGCCAGGGAGCGCCTGGCGGAGCTAGACAGAGAAATCGCGAAGCTTCGTCTAGCGAAGATCCATGCAGAAGCTGAATCGTCGGACGAAGAAGAAGAAGAGAACCAAGAAAAAGAAGAATCCTCCGTTCGAGTCGAAGAATGGTTGAAGAAACAAGAAGAAGAAAGAAGAGCGACGTCACCCCCGCCCCGCACGCAGCGGGAAGCGCCACGGAAGGATGGACGAGGACAGGGCGATCACCGCGGTGATCACCAGGGCAACGAAGAGCCCCGGCCTGCGCGTCAAGACATCTCTGAACTGGCGGCGGCCATCACCCAGGCCATGAGATCTGTTACGAGGGAGGCGCCGAAGTACATTCAAGAATTACCCATCTTCAACGGACAATCGAACGCGTGGCTGCCATTCAAAGCGGCGTACGAAGACACGGCAAGAGGATTCTCCGACACCGAGAACATAGCAAGAATAAGAAAAAGTCTCCGAGGCATCGCGCTAGAAGCGGTCCAGAGCCTGCTCCTATCCAACCCGGAGCCGAGCGTCATCATCGCCACGCTCGAGAGAAGATTCGGTCGCCCTGAAGCTATCGTCATGGGCGAAATGGAGAAGATCAGAACACTTCAGAAGATAGGAGACAACCCACGCGATCTCATCGTGTTCGCTAACAAGATAGCGAACATCGTCGCGACCGTAGAAGCACTGAAGAAAATCCATTACCTGTACAATCCCGAAATGGCGCGAAACGTGATTGAAAAATTGTCTCCGATCATCAGAAGCAAATGGTTCGACTTCGCCGCCCGAAACAAAGAAGACGTTCCTGAGCTGAAGCGACTGGCCACCTTCCTGAACGAAGAAGCAGACAAATGCGGCGCCTACGCTTCACTTGAGACCGTCACAGAGGAAAAATCGAAGAAAAGACAAGAAAGAACATTCAACGTGAACACGCTACGCTGCCCAGCCTGCAACAGACCACACAACCTACCTGACTGCAAGAAATTCGTAGCTGCCAGCACGGACGAGCGGTGGGAGATAGTGAAGAAAAGTCGTGTTTGTTTCCGCTGCCTGCGCAACAACCACCGCCACGCCGACTGCAGAGCCAAGGTATGTGGTCATCAGGGTTGCACCATATCGCATCACAAGCTTCTTCATCAATCGAGACCGAAGATCGAAGAACCACGTAGCGAAGAACCACCGCGTCGCACACAAGAGCCGCCGCATCGCGAAAAAGTCGGCTCTACGTACGAAGACACGAATAACACAGCGAGCAACGGCACCGCACGGCGCGCCTATTTGAAAATTGTTCCTGTAGTTCTCACCGCAGCCAACGGAAATGAAGTTGAAACGTTCGCGCTACTCGACGAGGGCTCTACAATCACCATCATCGACGAGAAAATTACACAAGAACTCAACGTCGACGGGCCCACCGATCCAATGAACGTCCGTGGTGTGAGCGGGAAGGAACTACAGTACCCGAAAAGCAAGCGCGTCGACCTGAAAATCCGCGGCAAATACGCAGACGAAACATGCGAGCTACGCGACGTGCGCACCGTGCGAGAGCTCGACTTCGCTTCTCAGAGGGTCGGCAGAAGAGACATCGAAGATTGCCCGCACCTGAATCAAATTCGAGACGAGCTGGTATACGAAGAGGCGCATCCGAAGCTACTCATCGGGCAAGACAACTGGGATTTAATTATCTCAGGCGCGGTGCGAGCGGGACGGAAAGACAAACCCGTCGCATCGTACACGAAGTTGGGATGGGTTCTTCACGGCTGCCGCTCATCCATGACGTATCCAGAAACCTTCTGCGGACATCTAACCATCGTTCGAAACAACGAAGACAACGTAGAGAGAATTACGAACTATTTCAAGTTGGAATCGATCGGAGTAGAAAAACCGACAGAGAAGAGCGATCCCGAGCAGCTGGTATTGAAAATGTCAGAAGAAACAAGCCGCCGCCTGCCCGACGGACGCTTCGAGACAAGATCGACAGTACAGCAGTTCGCCGCCAACCCGCGTGTCGCCACTGTCGCCATCGGCGGGAGCGAGGCAGAGAAAACACACGAAATCTTACGCGACGCGACGACGGACTGCATCGATCTCAAGTCGAACACTCGAAACATCGAAGAGATCAAGAAAGAAGTTCCGAAGACAGAAGAAAGAGAGACAGGTCTCGTCACCCATCAGCGACCTGACCACGCTCACCTTCCTCAAGTCGAGCGTTTTTCCTCGTTCACACGCTTGCTACGAGCTACGGCACGCGTGCTACAGTTCGTAGACCTATGTAGGCGTAAGAAAAATGAAACAGTGTTGGCTACGAAGCGAAAACGAACGCGAGAAAACAAGAAAAACGACTCCGATTGGAAAACTGATAAGAAGACTGATAAGAAAACACGCAAGAACGAGACGACGCACGCGAAGAAAAGAGATGGCAATATCGTCGGAATCGAAGCGCACTATCTCATTCGCGCCGAAAAACTGTGGTGGAAAGCGGTACAAGAAGATTGTTTTTTCGAAGATTTACGTTGAGTGAAGAGTGGCGCGGCGCCTCAACCTGGAGACAGGCTATCGGCGCTATCAGTAGTGGTCGGCGAAGATGGAGTTCTGCGCCTCAGGGGAAGAATTCACGCTTCGCCTGACATCGACGAAGAGACGGCCAGCCCGACTGTACTCGACGGGAAACATCTTTTTACGCGACTGTACATACATCACGTACACGAGCGGCTACACCACGGCGGCATTGAGACGGTAGTGAACGAGCTACGACAGAGAATGTGGATACTGAAAATACGACCGACGGTGCGTGACGTCATCAAGCACTGTCAGCGCTGTAAATTGAGAAGAGCGAAGCCTACGTCCCCGGCGACCGGCGACCTGCCCCCGGCGCGTGTGTCTCACCACGCGCGGGCCTTCAGTTTTACAGGCCTGGATTATTTCGGGCCAGTGGAAGTCACCGTCGGACGGCACCACGAGAAGAGATGGGTCGCGCTCTTCACCTGCATGACATCACGAGCCGTACACCTGGAGGTCGCCGCCTCGCTGAGCGCCGACTCGGCGATCTGCGCCCTACGGCGGTTCGTGGCACGAAGAGGAGTGCCTAAGGAGCTGTGGAGTGACAACGCGACGTGCTTCAAAGCTGCAGAGAAGGAGCTCGCCGAGGCCGCGCTGGCGGCGATTGGCAAAGAGGCGACGGCGCGACGCATCGCCTGGCGCTACGTCCCCCCGGCCTCCCCCTTCATGGCCGGCGCGTGGGAGCGCATGGTACGCACCGTGAAGGAGGCACTGCGCGTCACACTACACGAGCAGTACCCTAGCGACGAGACACTGCTCACCCTGATCGCCGAGGCAGAGAACACCGTCAACTCCCGCCCACTCACCCACGTGGCGGTGAGCCCAGATGAACCGGAGGCGCTCACACCCAACCACATCCTGTTGGGACCCAACTCGCACGTCCCACCACCTGGCGAGTTCACCGCAGACGACCTCACCGCGCGCAAGCACTGGCGGCGCGCACAACGCCTGGCTGACATCTTCTGGAGCCGCTGGGTCAAGGAGTACCAGCCGCTACTCCAACACCGGCGGGAGCCTCGCACGACCGGCGCGCCACCCGCTGTCGGCGACCTGGTGCTCATCTGCGACCCCAACCTGCCGCGCAACACATGGCCGAGAGGACGCATCATCGCAGTCTACCCAGGGCGAGACGGCGAGGTGAGGATCGTGGACGTCGAGACCAGCAACGGGCACGTCCTCCGAAGACCGACCAAGAGGATCGTCGTGCTACCTGTTGGATCGCAGAGCTGCGACGGCGGGAGAAATGTGCACGACAGAACATAACTTCGGTCATTTGTACATAGTTTTTATCTCAATTTACTTTACTTTGCATTGTTTTGTATTGTTTTAATTATAGGATAGTTGTTTTGTGTTGTTTCGCTTTGAATAAAGCCATAATTTCTTATTAGGATTAGGGCCTAGTACATAAGTTATGTAAATAGTTAGAATAGGGCTTGTATTTCATTCTTTAAGTGATTTCCCTTGAGATTCCTACCCCAGTTAGATAGGTACACATTTCCCTAGTTAAATTAGCACATAGATTCATCAGATTTTAAAGTAAATAACACGATTAGCTTACATAATTCCAGTTAGAATTTACCCTGATTAGACTTAGTATCTCATTAAAAGGGGAGGAACTTAAGAGAAATCAACGATAGAAAGAGACAGTGCAACTGTCCCTGTCAGCGCATACAGGCGAGCGAGGGGGGCCCCGACTCCCGCGAATCCGCGGTATGAGGAAGCGGGGGACGGGGTCATATAAATATTGAAATCTTTCGCGCGCGCTCCTCACTCTGTTTTGCGCCGGCAGACGATGAGAATGATATGTTTGGATGTTAGAAAATAAGTAAGTAATGAACATTGTTTCTTTGCTGTAGAATGTAAGATTGAGATAGAAATAAAGAGATTTTAGTCAAGGGGAAGAGTGCGGGGTGAAGGGGAGTGGTCGCTCGAAAATCGTATATAAGAAGCGCCGATTCGGCGCAGATTCATTCCGGATCCAGCACTCGAGAAGAAAACATCTTGAAGAAAGAAAACTCTCTGCGACCACTAGCCCTCTCTGCCTCACCCTCCAGCCTGGCTCACATTTGGAAAACCGCATCGGCATTTTCACTCAAGAAAGAAACCCCTACTTACAGTCCACGCTCCACAAAACCCTTGTAATTTAAGGGGGTTGTTTAGACCCTCAGACTGAACAACTTTCACTGTGGAGACAAGGTTGAAAAAAAAAGCTGTCCCATACATTTGACATAAGACATTTGAGTCGAGCAGGCACTGTCATTTTGGATGAAACAGTAGATTTATTTTCGCTTTTTCCATAGACTTCTGTATTGTGGCTTTTTCGAATATACCACCTCTTTAAATACTTGGGAGTTTTTTTTTACACCTGGCTTTACAGACTGTATTTTAAAATTCGTCAGGTTTTATAGCTGCAGACAATGACTTTCCATATAACCAGACAACATGTGGCCAGACACTCTAGAACAGACACATTTAAAAAAGAAAAGAAAAATAATCTTTGCGACACATTTCTTACACATTGAAATAAAAAAATAAAAAACAGAACGTTTAAGAGATGGAAAGTGTGATGGGGATATAGACCGAAGAGTGACTGCGGGAAATAAAGTAAATGGGGCCCTGCATGCTGTGGTAAGTAGCCGGTTTGTGTCAAAAAGGGCACGTCTGGCTATTCACAACGGTGTGTTGGTGCCTACCCTGATGTATGGGAGCGAGTGAATGGTGGAACTTTGGTTGCTCAAACATTCGAGTGGTAGAATTGGATACGAGTGGTTCGGAGCACTCGTTGCAAGTGATAGAATGTGGAATTCAAAAATGGCAAATCATCGATTTTACGTCATTTTCTACTGCTCGACCTATTTAGGGCTGTAACTTTTGAACCTTAATAGCTAGATAGTTCAAATTTTTTCAGATTATGCGTTATTACGACGGATTTGTTAACAAATAATAAAAATGTCATAAAATTAAAAATTAAGGGGGGTTCTCAACACGAAACTAGTTTTTATCAACGTTTTTTCTTCACGCTCTACCGTAAAAACGGTAATACATACAAGCGTCAAACTTCGTGTGATTATAGAACAAACTCTACAAAATAACCACAAATACTAAAAACCGGCCAAGTGTGAGTTGTCTTGCGCTAAAGGTCCCGGACAAAAAAAAGTTTTTTTAACTAAGTTAATAATGTTGTGTTCTGTGGTGGTAATCAAGAACAGTTTTATAAGGGATTGGTGTAAGTTGAAGGGTGATATTGTAACAAGGATTGAGTTGAGAGGGGTATACATACTTAGATGGTTCGGTCACGTAGAGAGAATGAATGAAAGAAGACTTACGAATGAAAATCAAGCAACGGTGAGCGGAAGTGTTGGGAGAGGCCGTCCGAGGAAAACATACTATGATAAAATCAATGACCTTTTCCGAAAAGGACAAGTGCACCCTCAATCGACGGAAGTGCATGAAAAGATATATTATGAATGTGAATGAGGCTAAAGAGGTGTGTCAGAGTCGTAGCGTGTGGTGGTCCGTGGTCTCTACCTACCCCCATGGGAGAATGGCGTGAGCTTAAGTATATGTATGTAGGTATATTAGTCAATTTTCTTGCTGACTACATTTTTTTTCTCAAAATTAGTGAATATGCAGGTCAAAATGTATCCAAAAGTTAAAGATAATTTCTTAAAGATCCCACTGGGTCGAAGTGTTGCTGGCTTGCCAGCCCCCACAACAAGATAAGATAATTAGCACCAAAATAATTGAAATGACGTTATTATTGTTTGCTAAATACAAAAGATGGTAGTTGTAACAACAAGCCGAATTCGTTTAACAAAGTTCTCTTACTCAGAGAAGTCATGATGTTGGCATGATTGATGGCTCTTGATTCATGATGTATGATTATCATAAACAAGATCTTGGTTGAAGTAAACTATTTTTTTTAGGGTTCCGTACCCAAAGGGTGAAAACGGGACCCTATTACTAAGCCTACGTTGTCCGTCCGTCCGTCCGTCCGTCCGTCCGTCTGTCCGTCTGTCCGTCTGTCCGTCTGTCCGTCTGTCCGTCTGTCCGTCCGTCCGTCCGTCTGTCCTACCTATTTAGGGCTGTAACTTTTGAACCTTAATAGCTAGATAGTTCAAATTTTCTCAGATTATGCGTTATTACGACGGATTTGTTAACAAATAATAAAAATGTCATAAAATTAAAAATTAAGGGGGGTTCTCAACAAGAAACTAGTTTTTATCAACGTTTTTTCTTCCGTAAAAAATAACCAAAAATACTAAAAACCGGCCAAGTGTGAGTTGTCTTGCGCTAAAGGTCCCGGACAAAAAAAAGTTTTTTTAACTAAGTTAATAATGTTGTGTTCTGTGGTGGTGTGGTACGGAACCCTCGGTGCGCGAGTAGCCCGACTCGCACTTGACTGGTTTTATTTCCGTGTACTGCCCCGTCATAGGGTCATTTTTATTATTAATATTATGCTGAATGTTTTGTAAGGGCAATTATAATTAATATTACCTACTACCTGTAAGGGCATGATCAGATGGTCGAATTGAACAGCTTTTTCAATGGGACCAACATGAAAATCGCAAAAAAAAACTGCTTTTTCATATTAAAAAAAACTGCTAATCTACTAGACCAAAATGTATGGGAAAGCAAAGTTTTTTTTCGCGTTTTCGATGTTGATCCCTTATAGAAAGTGGATTAGGATGATAGTCCGATCACCTTCTTAAAAAACGTCACCATAATATTAAGAATTAAAGATCCTGAATAGTGAGTACCTGTTTATAATGTCATATTCATTCTCATCTTACCCATGTTGTTATTGTTATTATAATTACCTAGTTCTGACGCTAACATGACAAAGTTCTTAAGGTAGTAAAGGTACAGTATAATAATATGTCCTTGACTGGCATCTAACTTAGTAGAATTTCTAGGTTAATATTTTGTATAACAAAGTTTAAATTATACTCCAGCGTAATTTGATATGACAAATGGTGGTGTTTTATTACCTTTACAGTAACAGTTTAGTTTCTATCCTCCGGGGCAATAGTACACACTCCATCACACTTTAGGGAAACACTACAAAGTTTCACTGTAACACTTTTTACTCCTTATGCGTAATCTGAAACGAGGGAAAATAGTATTTTTAACTCAAGTGTTAGTTGAAATATAAGTAAACAATTCGCCGAGCATTTTCGAGGTTTCCTCCAGACCATTATTAAACAAATTAGTTTCCCGAAGAAGAAGCACTACAGCTTTTGACTTTCCATGAACGTTCCGCTAATTTGTTTCATAAGATGTTGTTTATTTTATTATTTAAATAAAACCACGGAATAAACACCTATTTTATAATTATCAAAGAAAATTACCTACCTATTCAGATAATGAAACTAAACAACTTTCCCTAGGGTTTCCAAGCGCGTAGCAAGAAGTTTTTGGAAAAATAATCGTACCCCAAAGTTAGGTCAAAAGCCCAGGTTGCAATATTATCAAAACCTGCATCAATACAATACAATGAAAAACCAGGAGCAAGCGAAGCGAGCTCGAGATTTTACTGCAATATAATCAGATTACTGCAATAGGAACTAAAACCAAGAGCGAGTGAAGCGAGCTCCAGATTTTTTACAATATTTTCAAAACGATGTAATTTTTTTTTTTTGCAACAATAAAGAGCGCCTTGGAATGATTTTAAAATCAAATAACAATTGATATAAAGTAAAACTAAATTGATCGAACAGTCCACTGTTGCTATGCTATTTTGGAGAAACAGCGTGAAGGCCTAGGCACCGGCACGGCACCGGCACCGCTGCGCTGCGCTACCTAATTTTCTTTGTGCTAATCTAGCAAAACCCCTCGCAGTTGCGTGCGTTTCGAAATGATTGTTACAATGTACATAATGCATGACATCTGGAGTACCTCCCACGCCACGGGGTAATCATCGCTCATTAGTATAAAATACCTAGGTTAGTTATATTTTTTATCGAACAATCGATATTCAATGGTAAAGCATTCGTGATGTTCTTTTACTTCAATGTCGCATGGAGTAAACACAAAGTATAACATTATTTTTCAACACACTTGGTAGTTAAGCGGCTCTTATCGAACCGTTTTTAGGATTATAATGCTGTTTATAAAACGCGTATTACCGCACTAGCGCGGTAATACCTACCTGTGGGCCTCGTCCCGCATGCCACCCCCGAGAAAACAATCAAAATCGAGATGTGCTTCTATCTTTGTTTTTTTACGTGTGCCAAAACGAACGCACATGACGTTTTATCGTTTTGTCACTTTGTCGTGGATGGCATGCTAGCCGGGCTGCTCGAACATAATTTGAACACCAGCCGCACGGCGCCGGCGCGGCGCGGGAAGAAAGAAATTCGTGCTGATGATAAAATATTTGTGTAAACCTTTAATTGTGACATTTTTTTTTTTTCACTTTATTTTTACGGAAACGGAAATACAGATGTGTACAGCATAATAGACAAGTACAAAGGTCGAACTGATCTCTGTAGAGATCTGTAGAGATTTTTCCAGCAGACCCATGGTACAGAGAAAGTTTATAAAGTGATGCAGGCAAGGTGTAGATATTAACAAACTAACTTCCTCACAAGTGTGTTGAAAAACGTCGTATTAAATGCGTGAGCGTTGGTCATTACAGTCTCGGCTCGTTTACAGCACTCGCGTGCGGCTTGTGCTGCAATCCAGCCTCATCCTATCATGTACCTACTTACGCACAGCTCGTTCGCCAGGGCAATTATAATTGATTATAATAAAAGATCGAATCTCAGGATGCATCACGTTTGCACCGATTGGTTTCGTAACTTTGGGTCCTAGGGGCACAGAAGCCAAAAAATTCATTAAAAAGTTGTCGATGCGTCTCCGCAAGACCACCACCGATGGCCGTAGAGCTGGCAGCTTCCTTAGTCAATGACTCAGCTTGACCATTCAAAGGGGGAACGCTGCCAGCATTCTTGGCACCATGTCTCGCAGGGATGCACCCGACGACCCTTTTTATCTCTACCACAAAAAGAAACCCATAAACAAGTCCCACGTCCACGCGTACGAAGTCGCGGGCAACAGCTAGTATCCAATAAATCTCCGCTAACTGGATTAGCTTTCTAAGTAAAACATTATATCTATATAAATCATTAGCAAGTTCAAAAAAAAAATCATTAAGTATAGGATTTCTAAATAATAAACAGTCGCATAGCATTAATAACAGGTGTTGCACTTTGTATCGTTTTTTATTGTGGTCTGTGTACAAAATGTTTTTTTCACCCTCCGGGCGGAATGGGTCAACTTTGCTGCCCTGAACGAAGTTGCCGCTTTTCGACTCTGTCGGGGTGAAAAATAGTGTACTAACCTCGGGCATAAAATAAGAAAGCCTCAGAACACATGTTTTTGCAACTACATGAGATCTGAGACTTTTCTTACTTTCCTGCCCTCGTGTGTGTAATCTACTACATAATACTTAAAGTACCTACTTAAGGGTATTCTACCGTTGGCGCGCTCCATACAAACGTAGTATGGTGATATTTTCAATACTATCCAATTAAAGTCAATGAAATTTTTCAAAAACAATCAAGTAACTAATCTCTATGTCGGTATGAAGTCAGATTTTCGATAAAGTTTATAGTTTTAAAGTTACAGTGCCACAAATATTTCCATACAAATCTTAAATTAATCCTAGCATTGAAACTGTATATTTTAACGAAAATCTGACTTCATACCGACATAGAGATTAGTTACTTGATTGTTTTTGAAAAATTTCATTGACTTTAATTAGATAGTATTGAAAATATCACCATACTACGTTTGTATGGAGCGCGCCAACGGTAGAATAGCCTTAAGTTAATTATCCACCTTTAGCTTTCGCAATAGAAATAAAATATGCTCCCGACTTTTCGGCCAACAATTACATGAGATCTAAGACATTTCTTACTTTACTGCCCTCGGTGTCTAATCTACTATTTTTCGACACCCCTCCCCTCCCATACAACGAAAAGGTGGTTGAAAAAAAAAGATTTTATTAATAAATCGAGTAAGGCCTAGCCTTAAGGCTAGGTCTTGTCCAATGAAACAATTCTCCCATAAAAACTAAATCGTTATAATGCTTCCGTCTCGAGATATCAAAAATAGGGCGTAAATCTGAAACTATTTGACAATGATTAATTTCAAATAAAATTTTCAGGAACTTTATCTTGGGCGAGTCCGAAACGCGCTTGTTTAGGGTTCCGTAGCTCTAAACGAAAAAACGGAACCCTTATAGGATCACATTCCGTCTGTCAAGACCCCTTTTTCCCAGGAACGAATAGAAGTTGTGCTGTTTTTTATGTTGTTGAATTGTTGAAATTAATATGAAATATCAAAAATATAAAATATACGCGAGGTCTACGATCCCTTGGTGGTGTAAAAAATTCAAGCTTCTAAGTCAACGCAATGAAAAGATACGGCGATTTATCAAATTTTGTCACTATAGGTACCTATATTATTATAACTGAAGGTTGAGGTGAAAACAATTTAGCGAAGATGTCCCGAGACCCTCAGGGGCGTTATTCCTTCATTTGAAATGTCTCGTTGCATTAGCATTTCCCAGGAGTGCGCGTGGAGCTGGAGGTGGAGGCGGAGGCTTGAAAAACGACTCTCATGCGAGTTGAGGCGAGATTGCACCTTTCTACTGCTGCAAATATTCGTTAGATCTTAGAACACACTGTTAGGCTTTCATCAAATACGTGTGATCGTGATGCTAGCATTAAAATAAATTATAATAGGGTTCTTCGTTACTTTAAACAGGAGTTGTTAAAGCAACGAAAAACGGAAGTGTCGCAGTGTTCGCAAAAGTTGGCATCCCTAAAATATCTGTTGTTACATTCTCAAACTGTAGATTATTAATTAAAAAAAAAGATTCAAATGCGCAAAGTGCTCCCAGAAGTCTATGCGATTCCAAAATGTTTAATTGTCTACATTATCAAATTTTTGGCATATATTTTGTACGACGTTAATTAGTACTCTGTGGTACAACGTTGACTTTGAAATACAATACTTGTAGCATAGCGTAAATAATCACGTTATATTTACTTTGCTTGTAGACTCTAGAAACAAGTACGTATAAAATGACGTTTCCAATCTTCATTTGTAAATTGAAGTTATTTCCAATACTTATATCAATTTTTTTTCCAAACGGTCTCCACTCGCACTCCCAAATTGTAGCCCTACATTCCTAAAATATAACATTATTGAACTGAAACGGTGAACTGAGACCATGAAACTGAACAACTTTCACTACGCGGGTTACCTATCGTGCGGGGGGTGCGGGTGGCGGGGGGCACGGTCTCAGTACCGATTCACCTGCGCGCTGTACCCCAACGGCAGGTGTCTCACCCCTCCGCACACCGCGCGAGCCCCCCCCGCACTCCGCGCAATCATAGACCCAACGAGTCCACTAAGCGCACCCACTTTATTGTATTTACGCTATGATAATAACTCCCAAACAAGATCGCAATAACCGTAGTCCGCGTTTGTTCCGCTATTAATACTTATTACACGGTGTGTCTAACCTCTAACTAATTGTAATTAGATAAACTACAACCCTC
This sequence comes from Agonopterix subpropinquella, assembly GCA_922987775.1. Taxonomy (NCBI): domain Eukaryota; kingdom Metazoa; phylum Arthropoda; class Insecta; order Lepidoptera; family Depressariidae; genus Agonopterix; species Agonopterix subpropinquella. The sequence continues at coordinate 30,816,476 of OV277693.1, forward strand.
CCCTTTAATACAATCTACCCTCTGCAACGTTAAGATAACAAAAAGACAGGGTTAAGTAATAAAATTCTAACATTTCAAGGATTTCCGAGGATTTTACGATAAGTATGGTACCTTTTATGTTTTAGGCAAAAATGCTTTGTGTAACTGGGTTGGGAACACTTTGTCCGCTCATGATTTCGGCCGTGGGCCAAATGCCCACTTTTTAACCCCCGACGATGCACAAAGAGGTGTGTTTTAAGTTTGACGCCTATGTCTGTCTGTCTGTGGCATCGTATTACCTTTACCACCCAAACATGTAGACCGATTTCGACGCAGTTTTTTGTAATAAAAAGCTTTTTGCGAAAGTTTTCTTAGCTTTGTTTCATGAAAATCGATTAAGCGTTTTCAAGTTAGGTGGTAAGTACTTAAAAATTTTTGAAATAATATTAAATTGCTAATTAAAAAAAACGCCTAACGCTTAAAAAATAATTCGGGCACCTATTTATTTGTGATATTATTCAAATGTTTGTTTTACTTTTTAACTCTCTTTAAGATATTTCATATCTCCATATAGGCAGTTACCTCATTGACATGTGACCATAAACATATTGTAGGCAGTATAATAATGTCTATGCATGTAACACATAAAAAGACAATGCGGATTTTGTATGTTAGGTTGGCGTATTATTTTTCGCCGTTGTTTTTGGCGCGGCCAGCAACCAAACAAGAATATTTTAGTTCAGAATAAAGTAATAAACAAAACTTATCAACATGTATATCCCTAAACTCAGTCCGGACGGAGATATAAATGCTTGAAGTGGAAAATATTACCATTACGTGCACTTCAAGCCTATTTATATCTCAGTTTGGACCGAGTTCCGAGATATTTGTAATAACAAGTGTTGTTTGTTCTGAACTATAATATTCAAGTTTGATTGATGGGCTAGATTTGACCCCAACTCGACGGACTTTGCAAGTAACATTATACGGAACCCATCCTATCATGTGCGATACGCTCCTGGTCGGTTTTTATTCAACGACATTAATTCCTTTATTATTTTCAATCGTTTTCCAAGAAAAAGAACCACGGAAATAAGAATTGAAATCGCGAAAAAAAGGCATGTCATCAAAATCAATTGAGTAAAATTTTGAAACGATATATCCGATCGTTTGTAAAGACGTTAGAATTTAAAAAAGTTGTAATTCTTCACGATTCGGAACGTTTTAATTTCCACCCTGTCATTTTCAGTTTTAAAACAAAAACGACAAGTGCGAACCCGGCGAAAGGCGAGCGAAATGGCCAGCATTACCTAAGGTCACCGTTTCCTGCGATAAAATGGGGCTTAGCCAGACGAATCGAAGGAAAAATACGATTAATAATAGAATTGTGTTCTGTGTTTTCTTTTGTTTCTATTGTTTGGCCTTTTGGAAAACACAGTGATTACGTGTTGTTGACTTTACTAATGTTACACAAGTTTTTTTTTATTCTGTTTTTTTTATTGGAGATTTAACCCTGAGGTTATGTCAGCCCGTTATACAAGTTCAAATAATATTTTACGCCTTCGGTTTACAAATACCTAGTTTGGTTCTTAGGACAGGTATTATGTTGAAGTATTAAAAGTGGGACCAAAAATAGGTCTAAGTACATACTAAAATTTTCTTCATTACTTAAATTTTAAAACTACGCAACGGACATTGATACGTTTTTTTATATAGATAGAGTGATAAAAGAGGAAGGTTCATATTTTAAATTATATACCAGATTTTAAGTCAGATCATAAGCTATCAAACAAAAAAAGTTTCATCAAAATCGGTTCAGTAGATTTTGGGTGATACTCGAACAAACAAACACCCAAACAAACAAACAAACAAACAGACAGACAAAACATCCAAAAATTTGTGATTTGGAATCAGGGACAGGTAAAAACCATGTCGTAATTATTTTTTTGTAAATATATATTCAATGTATAGACACATTTCTGTTACAGTTTTATAGTTTAGATAGAAGAAGATAGAAGATAGATAGATAGATAGATAGATAATAGGTATAGATAGACTACAGATAAAACATCACTACATATCAGCATTGCACCCGAGCGAAGCCGGGGCGGGTCGCTAGTTTGATATTATAATAAAAACATTTGAGGGTTTGATTCTTTTCATTTTGGGTTTTCGTTATTGAGAAATCTTTTAATATAGTGATGAGAGCGTATGAGCCAGTGAACGGTAAAAGGACTCTTAACTCAGCGGGGCATTAACACTACCCAAGTTCCGTACTCCTATTTTTTAATTACTAGACAAAAATTTTTCAGATAATAAAATGAAACAACTCTCCCAAAGGAATATTGGTCGTAAAACGAGAAAATATTTTGGACTACCACCGAGAGAAAATCGATTTCCGCCCGTTACGAGTTCCTTAGGGAAAGTTGTTTTTGATTAGTTGCATTATCTGAATAAATACACCCATTAATACAAAAATAGGGTAGGGTATTAGTGGTGTATATACTACTTAAGGCTGGGTATTAGTAGAACAAGCCTCTCTTTCTAACAAGCAAACTATCGCAATTAGCCATCCCGCTTCAATTGAAAGCAAGATCGCAAAAAAACGCATTTTTCATCAATATCTTTTCTCTTGGGTGTTTGGGGAAAAATCCATCGGTTAGAAGCCCTGCTATAATTATTTACCTTTCAAATGATGGTATATTCAGAAGAAATGGTGTAGTGTGATTCTTGTAAAACTGGTTATAAATCTGAAATCGAGCTTACTTTGCTCCTCTTTTCTATCGAGAAAATTTAATAGAATCGTGTTTTCAACGGTTAGATACCCTGCAGAAAGAACGTATCTACACTGTTATGTGAACTATATATATTAAATGTGATAATTTGGTTTTCAAAAATCGGTTCGAAAACAGACAAAATAGGTATGACCCCCTCTTAATGTTTTCCCATGTACTGTGCTTACCTATCCTACCTTATTGCGATACTAAAATAGGTAGGTACTTTTGACTTTTCATGATAATAATATAAAGAAGTTTGGCGGACGGCCATGTCATTTGAGACCCAGACTTATCTCATACATGAACATGAATGAAACTTAGTAATGTAGAGTGAATCAAAACTAACAAAAAAGTAAATTGGTAGGTGGGTTGGTGGTGGTTGGTAATTGGTATTGATACCTGTAGAAGTTGGGGGAAAGGTATTTCTCCTTATGGTACTTTTTGTACCAAGTGTGTGAAACTAATAATCTTTTTATCATATAGTCTACTCAATCTTCTACGCATTCATTGTGTTTATTTTAGTGAAAATTCACGATAACCGTACAATATTATGATAATGGAAGAAAACGAAATCAAGTCAGTTCAACCAAGCCAAATACCTACGTTCCGTAACGACCAAAAAATACCTCAGTGATAATATACGATGAAAATAGCTGTCGTGGTTGCGTTTTGCTGCTGCTTTTTGGATGATTTTACTATTTTACTATTAATTTCTACTTTTGAATCCGGACTTCTGAGAGATGTGGATTTTTTTTTAATTCCTTATATTTGTCTGTTTATAATAATTATGACCGCCATCATAAATGACTTTTAGTTTATGTAAAAAATGGCTGGGTCAATCTGCCATTCTTCTTTTGGTATAAATAACATTATGTCTACTGAGCAACGGCATGGCATGAGGAAACTCGTCAAAAAATAAGGTTATTTTTTTACAAAGAAACAAGAAATGTTAACATTCGTTCTTTAGTTTATAGCACTGTTTATTATAGTTGCTTTGAAAGGGGAAAATCTTTTACAAGATTTTATTATGGGGTGACGGGGCGACCTTGATGCTTTCGACGAGGGGCTACCCTAGAAAATATGATGTGGCTGTCAATTTTGGATATAATTATGTCACAATCAGAAGATTCAGAACGGTTAGGTTAGGTTTTTATGAAATAAAAGCGTATACTTGTGCGCTTCTTTTGTATAAGCTGCACGAAGAAAAATATCTAGTAATAGTAGGTGTATGTAATAAGTAGGTATCTATTTTAGCTGTATTTTTAGAAAAGGCCTATAGGTAATTTTTGTATGCAGGTAATATAGAATAATTCTAACGAGAGACTAACGACGATTGCGGTGCGTTCCTGCACAAAATGTGCTCGATGATATCATAAATAATTAAAACTAATAATTATGGGCCATAAAAACAAATAAAGTGGTAAAAAAACCGAGTAACTTTTAATGACTTTTGTACAGTAAATTTTTTTAAACATGAAAGTTAAATATCTCCAAAACCGTAGGACAATTTTTTTGCAAATAATGTAAAGTAATATTAGCCCTTAAATACCCACAACTTTTGGTACCTGGCCGCTTAAAAAAAAAGACGCCTATATTACCCATACCCCTTTGTGGTTATAAGTCGATTTTAGTTATATGTATCTACCAGAATTAGATTACCAGAATAACTACAAACGTTCGAGTAAAGTCAGCTATTTTCTAGTAGTATTATGTAGCAGTAGCCATGGACCCCTGTAGGCCTAGCATGCCACCCCCGAGAGAACGACAAAAATCGAGACGTGCCTCCGTCTTTATTATTTTACGTATGCCAAAGAGAGCGCGCATGACGGTTTTCTCGTTTAAACGCTTTGTCGTGTGTGGCATGCTAGCCGTGCTGGCGCTAATGAATGGACCCCACTGAAACTCTGCTGTATATAGAAGACTATACAGGGTGTAAGATACAGCCCTCCACAGACTGAAACGGTGAACTAAGACCATCAAACTGAACCACTTTCACTATGGAGCCTAAGTCAGAAAACGCGAAAAAAAAAACATGTTTCATACAAAACTGCTGTACCTGCCCGACTAAAATGTATGAAACAGCAGATTTTATTTCGCGTTTCCTTAGGTAGGCTCCATAGCGAATGTTGATCAGTTTAATGGTCTTAGTTCACCGTTACAAATCACCTATAAGTAGGTAGGTAGGTAAATAACAATATAACAATCCACCTGTTTGGTAACAAATTATCACAAATGGCTGACTCGCGAGTCGCGACGCGGCACGCAATTAATGAATGATTAAAAAGATGGTCGTCCTTCCCCTGTAACGGATCTTTATTTATTAGACGGAGATCCGACCGTAAAATTATGCACCTATTCCTTAGGCGAACGAAATGTAATTCTAGTGTATGTTTATACAGGGGTTAATTCAACGCCGCCAAGTGGCCTAAAAAAATCTTGCCGCAAGTGCCTTTTCCATTATAATTTTTGGTATAACTTTTTCCACGTGTTTGTTAGGGAAGTGAATGAGGTGCCATCGGAAGGAGACTGGTCTAAAGTACTTTAAAAACTAGGGTTGCCACCTCTCAATCTGCCGCAAGACTAGGGTTGCCAGATTAAAAAATGTCATATTTGGACCTGGCAACCCTATAGTTGCGGCAGATTGAGAGGTGGCAACCCTAGTTTTTAAAGTACTTTAGACCAGTCTCCTTCCGATGGCACCTCATTCACTTCCCTAACAAACACGTGGAAAAAGTTATACCAAAAATTATAATGGAAAAGGCACTTGCGGCAAGTTTTTTTTAGGCAACTTGGCGGCGTTGAATTAACCCCTGTATAAACATACACTAGAATTACATTTCGTTCGCCTGAGGAATAGGTGCATAATTTTCCGGTCGGATCTCGGACTATATGTGCCACGTAATAAATAAGCTTTAATCTGAACAGTGACTTGTCTCTGCGTTAAAATGATTACTTAGTTAGACCGTCGTTTCTCAATCTGGGGATCCCGATCAAACCCAGGGGCGCGCGGGCGGTGATCGCAATGAAGAATTTTCCGAACGCCATTAAAAAAGAAATAATAGTTACAAATAAGTATAGCGTTGATGGGAGATAGATATACAACCTTGCTATTAACCTTGCTGTAAACTTATATTGTAGGTATAGTAAATAAATAATAAATAAATTAATTAATAAAGATAAAAGAGAGTAGGTATAATAAATAGTTATTTTAAATAAACATGAGAACATGGAAAGACTAGGTGAACGGATGCGGCTGAACCAGTGACGTGCATGTATTTTTACTTTTATAGCCTAAACCTTTGCCATCTCTGATCCCAGGTCACATCAACGCCATATATCGAGCCATAATTAACTATATTACCAAGCTATCAGAAAATTCCCCATTGCTTAGCTAAGAGGTAGCGTTTTGTCAAAAAACTAATTAAACACATAAACCGGATAATTTTTTTTACCGTTCCGTAACTTTCAGGGGTGGTTTAGAGTTTAAACTTTAGACCATCAAAATAAACCACTTTTACTATAGAAGCAAACCTGAATTCGTAAAAAAGAATGAGCTGTCTCATACAGTAGAGTCGAGTTGGCATTGCAGTTTAGAATGGAAGAGCAGATTTTTTTTAGATTTCATGTTTGCTTCCATAGTAAAAGTAGTTCAGTTTGAACCGCCCCTGAAAGTTTCAGAACGGTAAAAAAAAATCATCCGGTATCCGGCGAATCGGACGAATCGTCAAAAGAATTCGAAAGGTACGCAAATCCGGATCCGGAACCGGTATGTATGACATTTTGTTAATTAAGGAATTTAAATAGAACGTTAAATAGTTTACATTGAGGCACGCGAGTACCTTTGTCTTTTTTTTCGCAATTCAGTTTAGGTGAAGAAAATTTCTTCAAAAATGTTTGATATTTTTAGTATTATGTTCGTGAAAAATATTTGAATTCGGCAAAATTCATCATATCAGCCGATAGACGTGAACTGCTGGAGATATAGGCCTCCCCCAAAATGGGAGGATTTGCCATAATCGCCACGCATAATCGATCGCAGTTGGATTGAATGTGTGTACTCAGAGGATGCTGCTGCCCATCTTCCGGTAGATCCCTTAGTCGCCTTTTAACGACACCCGCAGGATGAAATGGGATAGTGCTATATTCTTAGCCCACACCACACGGATAAATATAATTTGTAAGAAATGTCAAGTTATAAGGGGGTCGCATGGTGACTGACATTATTTTTCTACCTATTCAGGGGTCTCGGAAATAAAAAGATTGAGAAACGATGAGATAGACGCATTATTTGTTTTGACAAAAAGACATTCTTCTGCCACAGATATCTAGACCTATTCGGTAGCTGCTACACTCAGGCTACACTACATTTATTTATAACCATTTTAGCTAATGAAAAATGTCAGTACCTAATCACATTTTTGCGGCGTCTATTCAGTTTTCAGTAAAGTTTCCTCTTGAAGATAGCAGTTGTGAGTCCCCATGGACTGAGGTTTACCTACCTCGTAGAACAACCTTCGTTCGAGTAACAAGAAAACTATTATTAGACGTAACAGAGTTAGTACTCTATGCCTTGTACTAAGACGAAGTTTTGTCATTATCGAGAATGACTCGCCAAATCTTTATTCTCAAGAATTTCAATGAATTTGAGTTAGTTTATTGTTGGAAATTAAGACTATTGAAGCATAACCTATTTTACATCATGGGCATTATTCCATCTATAGATGTTTCAAACAGCGCTTTATCACTATAGCTTCTCTATAGGTTATTTATAATTATAGAAATACAAAGAAACAAAATATTACCAAAAAATTGCCTACTTTGCTTGGAATTCTTGGAAACGATAACTTCACAATAGTGTCAAAAGTTAATTCCTATTTTTTCTTGTTTGAAGGTGATCAGATCACACATTGTCTTTACAATGCTAAACTATACTATACTACACAATATTATAGGTGCAACGATATTATTAACGTATACATATACATATATACTTATCCATGAATCTCCAGTAAGTAATGCCAATCGATTTTATTTAATTTCTTAACAATTATACAACATTTACAAGACCTACCTACTGTACCTACACACAATACTAGGTACTCTACATTTCTTTTATGTTTTCATTTTATATTTATTTATCAAAACGCTAAGACACGTGATGGAAAAACAATTACTTAACAAAATTTATGTAACTCTGGCACAGTCTGTGATGACGTATACTGTATCCCGTTATGGGGTGGTGCAACTACAACTAAAAGACATCATTCATCAATGTATGGGCTGTCAGGCCAATTTGTGATATGCATGCATATGCATGTGATAGCTTTTATATACGCATTTTAATATAGACAAATATAATAAAAATACAAACCAATTGCTATAATAGCTACAAATAAAGTCGTTTCGTGTTACAAAATATTTAAAGTAATATGATGACAGCTCGAAGTAATTACAAATAGCGCAGTTAGCAATATAAAAAAGCGATCTTTACTGTAGTAAAACTTCTTGGTTAATGATAGCGTCATCAAGGAGGTAATCCTCAAGGAGGTGAAACTACACATTACTTCCTTTATGGATAGCGCACTCTGAATTTTGCAAGAATTTTGCTCTGAAATGGCTCTGAATCAAAGAGTACTTTCTCTGAATTATCCAGTGGAATTATCTGATGTTTTTGTTCGATTCGGCTGCGCTTTAGTTTTTCTATGTTTTTCTGCTTTATTAATACTTACTTACTAATACTTTACTTATTAATGAAAGTGTGATACAGTCGTAGGAAGATAGCATTTGTGTTATTATTGTAGCAGTGTTAGCGGTAAAAGGACTGTGAGGTGTTGTGCATACTGAAGGTAGTCTGGTACATGGGTTGGGCACGATACCAGACAAATATTGAGCCTCTTGCTGCATATATCTGGATGATAAATAATTGTTAAAGAAGATGTGGAAAATGAATAATAATCATAGATTTATATATTACTAGTGTAAGGATAGGCCCGTCAGAATATTTTACAAAAACCTTCTTCATAGAAACAAAAATTTGCGCCATCTGTCATAACTCGTATACGAACTATATCGTGTCATATATTTGTAGTGCTCTAAATTGACATTTTTCCTTGCATTTTAGAGCCAACAAACTGGAGACAATAGTCAAGCTCATAGGCCATGTCCTTACGCTAGTAATATATATGTCTTTGATAATAATTATGTTTTTTAATCAAATACTGTTTTATTTCACCATTTACCTATACTAAAGGCTCCCCCACACAGTTGCGATTTTATCGAGCAATAATATCCCGGCGACTTTGTGACCGCGTCGCATGTCCTACTCCTACCACACAGGTGCGATTTTGCGATCAGCGTCACGCGTCCGCCCCACCAATGAGAATGAATAAGTATAGTCTGAGATAGACATACTTTTGGTAACTGTCGCTAGAAAGGCTTTCCTAAAAAGAAAGAGTTCCCTCATATGGAGTCATTCCTGGCTTTAGGACCAGATCTTGGTTTAAATGTTAGTTTTGCTATTAAACCCAATAGTGTTCAAAAAATTTGAAGCTAATGCTGTACTGAAAATAAAAATTGTAAAATCGCAGCGATATTATCGCTCGATGAAATCGCACTTGTGTGAGGGGCCTTAATAGAGAATTAGAGAAATAAAACCTAAAAAAAAATTATGTCAATGTCAAAATATGTCAATCAATTTATTGTCAAGGCCTTCTTTTTTCAAAAAGTTTGTGACTACTTGTTCTGTGTTTTTTTCGCCATTTTTTCACATTTCGTAACTAAAATATCCAAATTCAATTCAAGATATCTCGTTTGTACCATAAAATATAACGTTGAAATAATTAGTTTTAGTAATATGAGTATGTGAACTATTATTTCCATATTTTTATAACGCTGTAGAAAAAGTTGGTAGTACAAAAATGGCCCGATTTGGAGGATGTCTTTTCTCGACTTAGACGAGCACAGAGATCCCTCCTAAAGGTCATGTATTAAGCCTTTCAGATTCTCAACAGAGATTCTTTACAAAACATTTGTGATCTCCTATCTGTCATAATGATTCTCTATCTACATAAGTCATTCCCTTACCGTGAATCTATCAAAACCTAATCAAAACAAAAGAAGATATGACATAGTAGCTTATGCACCTCCTGTTCGTTCCGCTTTATGCAAGTCGACACTACACAACTCAATCTGCCTATGTGTATAATTCAATTAATCGTAAAATAAAAATATATCCCATGCCACTATACTTATGTAAAAAAGCCTTAACTCAAATCTCAAACTTACGGTGATGTGGAAACCCTATTAAAAAGATTACTCTGACATATTTGTGAATACTAAAACAAGCATTTATACAAGCACAAACCCCCCCCCCCCCAAACACACAGACACACACACACACACACACACACACAAAATTAACTATTCAGCTAGTTTTGGGGCATGTTTCACCACTTCTGGATAGGTTCTTGATAGCTTGTCTGGCGGCTCGTTTGACATCTCTTTCATACGAGCGAGATATGTGGAGCGATCTGTCGAATGGGCTGTTGGGGCTTGTACGGGGGTGGCGGGCGGACCCTTGGTCTAGTCTTAATCATAAAATATGCCTGCTTACTTATTTATTATTAATTACCTACTTTATTTGAAATTGTTACTTATTTTGGCTTGTCTCAATATACCTAAGTGATTTGTAACCGTGGGAAGTTGCGAGTTCCTCCCAATACAAGCATTTATCATGCTCGAAGGGTTGATCTCAATTCAAATTATGTTTAAATATTGAGTATTTTTATATTTTTATTTATTTTTATTTATTAGGTATCTTACAATATTTAAATGAGATGTTTGGATGCTTTTCACTCAATAAGCATAAACGGCTGAACGGATTTGTATGTTTGGCTCACAAATAGAATATATTTTCTGGATTAACCATAGGATACTTTTTTGAACTCCACACAGACGGAGTCGCGGGAAACAGCTAGTTTAAAATTAAACAAGGAGCAGTGACCTAATAAAAATTAAAATATTTTCAATCAGTAGGTAACATTTTCGAAAGGTGAATAAAGGATGCCAACCCCCAATGTTAGTTATCTATATGAAGTTTAGGGTAAGGTAAGGTTCCCGCGGGATAACATAATGACCGCGCGTACGCTATGGGACGGAAGGCTAATTTAAAGTTAAAGGGTTCCCGTTAAAGGTACATACCTAACAAAATGTGACCCTTACTGTTGAGTAAGGTCGCTTCACTCACTCTGTCTGATATTTACCAACTCACTATTATCAAATGGTTAATCAATATCCAATACTTACTAAGTTCACCAATAACCTACATCCTTATTTATATTTGTTACCTTGATTTTTCGAAATCTGCTCAAACGATTCCCATGAAATTTCTGGATAGGATTTTTTGGTTCACAGAATCTAACTAGTCAAGTCTTCATCATTATCATCACCATTTCAGCCGATAAACCTCACCCAAGGATCGCAACAACACAACGGGTTCCCGCCGCCTTCAGCAGCAGGTCGTTAGTCCACCATGTGGAAGGCCTACCCACGCTGCGCTTTCCGGCTCTGAGAGCAATGTGCGTTTTATCGAAACATTACGGATTAATTATTTTTTATGCTTGTAGTTGAAAATCAGCAATGACTACAATGTGACATTCTTGTTTTTTGGAAATGTTGTAAATTAAAAAAAAAATACGATTGAGGGCAGCACAATAGGCTCGGTGCCCCCTTAAACATGCTGTAACACAAATACTAGATACTCAAACAAATAGGTACCTACCTACTTAAAATCATAAGGAAAACCTAATTTCAAAAGTATTTTGGCAAATAAATATATTTCTATTTCTATCTCAATAGGATCTATAGACCAGAACAGGTACTGAAAAAATTACTTTATACAATAAAGAGGTGTTTTCATACCACTACACTACACCTCTATTTTTACTCGAAGTCTTAAAACTTAATCTATGAAACCTAACCACGAAAATACACGCTTTTCAACAAACAATTTAATAGGAAAATAGAGCAATTACGTTCATCTGATATTTATACATATTATGAAGGCGTCGAATACCTACGTATAGGTAGTGTACTCTACCTACCTATACCCTAGCCTATACCTACTTATCCATTATCGATTTTTAAAATTAGCGGTTGTTGAAGCCGGTACTCGAGGCATTAACCCTGGTATTTTTAAAAGTCACACGTGCAAATCAGCAGTAGAAAATTGATAAATTACTATCTATGGATATTATGCATCATTCGATCATGAAATACTATGCGACAAAAACAAAACTATGGGCAAAAGGACGGAGGTACCTGTGCGATTTCTGATTTTTAATGCAAATAATTCGTAAATAAGTAATTACTTACATTAGAAGGTTTATGTTGCCTCTATTTTATTACCTGCCTGTTTTTATTAGACATGTACAACATAACAGAACATTGACATTGACATAGTCATTGACATTTTTAAAGTCAGACACGTATTTTGGAACAGCGCTGTGGTGCATGTAATATAAATATCATTGGCTGTGCCAAAGAAAGTTATAGGATTCGCTAACGATTGTGGCGCGATCTAGCGATCCCCAGAAATGTTGATGGAAAAACGCTTCTGATGCCGCCCCCATTTATGTTGCTGTGGTGTTGTGGTTCGTCTGAATAGACGCTAACTGTGTCGCCCTTTACGGCCGGTCACGAGGGTTATGTATTCAATCAAGCAAAATGTGCCGCCACAAAATCGTAAACTAACCGGCAAAATCGTGATAGAATCAGAAAATATACCTCCACGAAGGGTTTAGGGCAAGTTTTTGTACAAAGGCTTTCCTCGTCCAGTTTATTTGATTCGCTACAAATTATATTTTGAATGTAGTGTACCTAATCCAATGAGTTAAGTTCAGAATTTCAGATGTGAAGACATTATTATTGTTTTTTTTTATTGTAGTTTGTACTGCCTTACGAAATTGGTTCGTAAAATGGTAATTAAATTACACCTCATTCATTGAGTTCGATAACCCTTATTTAATTTAAAAAAAAGTTTAATACATAATTATAAATGCAAATGGCAGGGTGATTTCGGCGACATTGTTCCCAGTTTCCAAGAGAGTGTTCCCCGGCGCGACGTTATCGAAGTGGGGAGGTGAAGAGGGTAAGAGAGGGGGGAACAGACCAAGTTGACAGTTGCCTCGGGTTGGAAAGCGGAAAAGCGAATAGCAACATCAATGTGCAGAAAACCCTATCTGTTGACAAGATAAGTACATTAATTTAATATAAGTAGTAGTACGTAGTACGTATCATGGGTACGTAGGGTCTATCCTTAGATATATCTAATCTCATTATTTGGGGTAATAGTACATACACGTCCAAAACGCATTTCAATATAACTAAAAAAAAATCTGTCAACGTTAAAACGTTCTATAGTAATTATTGGATCGGACCATCAAACTCAACAACTCTACAGGGTGAAATTGATATCATTAACACTCTTAGTTTAAAAGGATGCCAATGATATCAATTTCACCCTGTATATAGGTTCAACTAGGACCAACAACGAAATAGTCAAGCACATAATTTGCTGTACTTCGTCATTTTCGTCGTGTAAGTTTGCAATTCAATTCAATTACTTATACTTTATTTTACATCAAAAAAGAATACAAAAAGTTGTTCAGTTTGATGGTGATCATCCCCTTAAAAAACGAACCTATTATTTTTCTCCGTGCATAAAAAATAGCGTCTACCATGAATTGACACTTTACTACTGTAGTTACGGCGCGCCAATTTGGTATGGCAGAATTAGATCTCAACGTAACCAATACGAGCGTCGTACGAAATTTAATACACAAATGGGAGTAAAACTGCTGTAGTATAAGATACTACAGTGTAATTTCATGGTAGGCCTACAGGGTGGCGTACATTTCAAATTAGTTGACTGGTATATACTACTTAAATAAAGGTGATGATATGATTACTAATTCTAGACCTCAAAGCGATGAAATTCGAACTTTGAGGCTTTACTGAGAATTTACCGCAATGTGAGAGAGTGAACGTGAACGAAAGCTTTCTGAGTTCTAATACCAAAGGCTAGTTCCAATTTTCTTGTATAGGGTCTTTCTTAATATGCTGACACTTTTTTAAGGGGATGATCAGACCGTCAAACTGAACAACTTTCTCTATGGGACCAACATCGAAATCGCAGTAAAGTATATAGTATATAGTATGTAGTAAATAGTATAAAGTATATAGTATGTAGTAAATAGTATATAGTATAGTATATAATAAATAGTATATAGTATATAGTAAATAAATGCTGTTTTTTATTCATCTGATTTAAACAGTCCGGTTAAATACAGGGTCCAACTTAATATTGTGACGGTTTTTAAGGATATGATCCAGCCCGAGCCCATCAAACTGAACAAATTTCTCTATAGGACGAGCATTGCAATAAAGTGCTTATTTTAGCGGCTGTCCCATTTCATGTGGGTCAAGACTAGTAGCAATGCAGTTTTGTATGGAACAGCAGATTGTTTTTCGCAATTTTGATATAGGTATAAGGGTTTTTGTTTGACTACGGAACCCTAAAAATGAGACAAATCGAGTAACATCCGAAATCATAAATTAATATTTTCTTGAAGACTTATGAAAATTCCACCACCAAATGTAAAAAGAGGAAAACATTAAATGAAATCCGATAAAAATATTAATCATGGGGCGAAGAATATTGCAAAAATTGTTAAAAGTACGTTAAAATTCAGAAGGACATTTTGTTTTAGGGGGGGAGTTAAGGGGTGCTGCCCCCGGCGCCGGCGTCCCTTGACTCCCGCAGTTTATATGTTAATTCCAACGTTTTATTGTTTTCCTGCGTCGGTGTACAAAATAAGATGAGCTCTGAATGAGCTTCGTGATTTTAACTTTATACTAAATTGTTTAGAAAATTTTCATCGGGCCTATTCATTGATGACTGTACCGGTATTGGTACCGGTGGAAAATGTTATGTGAATTTAATGAGATTCCTTTCCGTTAATTCTAAGATTTCTAAGTTACACAGCTCATTAGGCCTTTGTCAAACTGTACAGAATTAGCTTTAGTTTGAATTCGCCCACATACCAGTTGTTCTTAACATTTTTAGTATCATTAATTACCCAAATAATTTATTGCATTTTGGTTTAGTCTTTTTCTTCACTCACTCATAAAAAAAAAAATCTGTTTTGGCTCCATTATTTAAAAAAAATATTAGATTAGTATCAAGTTAAGTTGGAAAACAGATCAGAAATTTCATTTTACATCCTACCAACTAAAATTATATTACTGACCAGGTATGTAGGAAATAATATGTATAATGAAGACTGATGCCTTTAACTAGTTCACCTATTTTATGTCACCTAAAATAGGTGAAACTAAGGTAGACTTGAACATTTATAGCAGACACCCGATGAAACCGATCGAACCCACCCACAGCGTGAATGAATGTGGTTGAGGTGGAGGAAAAAATATATCATCGTAGCGTGTTACGAGTATTAGTATGTGCCTACGTTCGCATATATGTAGGTATGTATCAGCCACCCTCCCGGACCATACAATAAATATCGCTTACAGGTACATGCATTGTTCTGATCCAGAACGTATGTTACTAGGCTTTTTATTATGGAAACCATAAAACAATGACACAATCATGTAATGACCGAAACGGGATTTATACCAATGTGGTAAATATCGTGTGGAAACCTACATACGCTGAAGAAGAAATTCCGATACGTATGTGAAATCTACCAATCAATCAGCATTGGGAACGCGTGGTGGACTAACGCCCATACGGAGAGGGTTCCCCGAGAGTAGGCCGTGACCTGCACTGGACTTATATAGGTTGCGATGATGATGATATTTTTGTTTCTTGATTCCTCTACCCTAAGGTTTTCTGGAAGAAATCGCTTATTAGCAGTAAGACCGCCTTATTATTTGTACCTACTTGTAATTCTTTGTCTTTATTCAAATGTATGTTTTATTTTGGTGTACAATAAAGTATAATTGAATTGAATTGATGATACGTCGCCGTCGCGGCGCCAATCTTGAGCGCCGAAACAGTGCATAGCAGTGTTGCAAAAGTCACTTTGATAAAATCGGTAGTATTGGCGACAAAAAATCGGTAGAAATCGGTAGATTGTCTTAAGGAATGTTTGTAAAATTCTGGTTATAAAGGTCCAATTTTTTTCAAACGTGCTCAATTTTCGTCAAATTCTGACCGATGCTAATAATTTTGTGTCCGTGCCAATTACGTATTGACCAAAACATGAAACTTGAGTGAAGTTCACTTCACACAAAGTCTTTCAAAACTTTTTGTAATATCGAAAAATATTGATTTCGAGGATTTCTCTACATAGATTTAAAAAACTAAACTCTATTCCATTGCATAGCGTTTAAAATCATATTTACATTACCTACATCGTCCACAAACTTTCAAATTTGACCATAAAGATTCTTAACTAACTCTAATTTCTACTTATTTGCCACACAAAAAGGCAAAATATTTCTATATTTGGCTAAAACATCTTCAATCAAATAAATCGGTAGATCACAACCTAAAATCGGTATATCGGTAGACAGTACCGATAAATCGGTAGCTTTTGCAACACTGGTGCATAGTGCCCTGAACATGTCATAAATAACACACGGCCGCTATAATATGTTGCTGTACTCTCTAACACATGCAAGTTGCAAATCGCTTCCTCTAACTCACACGCGGGAAAGAGACGTGCTTATGTAATTTTGCAGCGTTTAAGGTTCGTGCCGCGACGAATACCGTAATATTATAAACAAATGCTCCTAAAATGTTATGAACCTCTGCAAAAGAGTGTAGAGTAATAAGAAGTTACTCGGTTAGAATACCAAAATTGTTAGAATAAACTCCACTCGCACCGCTGTTCAGTGAGGTGCCGTTAAATGGGTTAGTTATGCACTAACTGAATGGCATGACCTCAAGCCTCGAGAACTAAAGCTGTTCACGCCAGCGGCCACAAGCAAACTAATCAGGATTGAATAGTTGCGACCAACCGAGTTTACCTACTGTCTCTGGAATAATACTATGTTCTAGTATAATCTAGGAAATTGGCCGCAACGTGCAGAATATTCTAGGTCAAGTCTTTGTATGGTTTACTTATACTCAGTTGCAGAAACCTCATTAAAGTTAATCATCCATTAAATCTCTTGCTGTCACTTTTTGTCTTGTTGAAGTAGTAAAAGCTAGCAAGGGATTTAATGGAGGGTTAGCTTCTAATGAGTGTTTCTGCAACTGACGGTTAGAAATTAAGAATAGATACAATACCTAGGTCATTTCTGGCTGTATGTGTGTGTAGGGTTCTTACGTGTGAGTGTCGCGTAATAGCAGAACTAGAGCTTAATGCAAATTGAAAAGAGACTGCGCAACATTGTATTGACTGTGGTATACCATTTATTACCTTTGGCACTACTGCTTGGCACTACCAGTAGTGCCATGGGAAATTTTACTTTCCCATGACCTACGTCTTTGATTGGCTCATTGGACGCATACAAAAAAATTACCCGTGATCTACTTAATTACCCGTGGCACTACCACGGCACTACCATCCAGTCGATTTGGATTTTAATATTAGTTGTATCTTTCCTTCATAATATGCTGACAATTTTTTAAGGGGATGATCATGATCAGACCTTCAAACTGAACAACTTTCTCTATGGGACCAACATCGAAATCGCGAAAAAAAAAATCAGCTGTGCCAAACATTTGGCTCGTTATGGTACGTTTAGACGATGACAATTTCGTGGCGTCAATTCTGCGACGCCGCAAAAAAAGCACCGTATAAACACTTTTCGCACGACAATTTTACGGCACGCCGTAAAATGTGACTTCGTCCACGTTGGAAAACCCCAAGTATCCTATGTTACTTCTAATACCTCCAAGAATATGTGTAGGTAAAAAGTTTCATGATGATCAGTTAAGTAGTTTTTGCGTGAAAGCGACAAGCAGAAACAAACAAACTTACATTCACATTTATAATATTAGGGATTAGGGATTGAAGTTTTATTGATGGGTGCCCGAGGGTGATGGCCACCATAAAAAAGGAGTCGAAAATAAATAAGATGCCAGGTTTAGGCATTGGCTTTTAAACATCCCACCACACCCTATGTCACACCCACAATGAAGTCCAATCTAACGACACCTCATAATAATATGTTAAAAGTCCATGAAGCTTTTTAGTGTACAGAGCATGCCAAAGAAATGGACATGACATACACTTAAAAAAAAGTAGCCTGTCGTGATAAAAATGTTCACTCTAAAGACGTAATTTTGGGGTTTTTAAACCCCAAAATTCCTCGCTTTGAATTTTTTCTCCGTCGATTTCCCCAACAATTTTTTTTTCCAACAGACCAAATTGTTCCCCAAAATCGCGGGAAAACCCCCAATCTGGTAGCCCTGTTTTGAAGTTTTGAAAGATCGAATTTGAAACCGTCATAGACGATTTTTTTTCGCTTATGCTGAAAGATGGAATTTCAATTTAAAATCAAGTTGTCTTTACATTTCTGGAAGCAGTTGTCTTTACATTTCAGGAAGCGGAATATAAGTAAAGAAAAGAACATCGGCAGCTCAAATTTAAATTTCGAACTTCCTTTACACGAAAAGGTTGCGATCTAAAAAATTCTTCGTCTATGGTTGCGATCCAAACAAAGCCACCACATAAAAAGTGTTTCACTTCAAAAACATTACCTACCTTCTGGGGCAGTCAACTAAAAGACTTCCTGTAGACGTAACTTGCATAACGCTTTAAAAATAAATTGGTTTCAAACTTGGCAATTTGGCAAATGGATCGTAAACCGTGACGCCGACGCTTGTTTCAGGACGTCGTCGGCAAAGTTACACGTTTTCAGTGCCGCCGCTAAAAGCTTAAACCACTGTGAGCTTTTTATTAAGAGGCGGAGTTAATTTGCTTTTTTATGTATGGACGTGAATGAGGCGTAAGATGTGTGAAATCGTATACAAGCTTCGTCAAAACACAACAAACTTAACAACAGGCTCTGGAGTGCGATTTTGGAATCTCATTCGCTGAGTTCAGCAATTGAAAATGTCAAAATTACTGTGGAGATATGCATCTTTCTACTGCTGATTTGACTTTCAAAAATCATACTTGAGGAGTGCTATTTTTGAAAGTGAAATCAGCAGTAGAAAGATGCGTATCTCCATAGTAATTTTGACATTTACAACTGCTGAACTCAGCGAATGAGATTCAAAAATAGCAATCCTGGAGTGCAATTCTCTAAGCGTCACATCGCTGTCAAAAACATCGTGAGCTCACAAATGTAACATCCTTCTTGCATCCTTTAGATCGTCGATGTTTTTATACACATGACATAACCTAGTGAATAGTATTGCAGCCCTGCGCTACCCTAGCTCAAAACTGCACAAAATACTAGCCATGCCATTGCAATCGCATTAGCTTTTAAAATATACAAAAGCCTTAAACGGACATGCATTTTAATAAACGGGATCCGAAGAGAAAATTTCTCATAATAATAATTTTCTCAAACATGCTTGGAAATGTGAGCATTATTTTGACAACCTTCTTCGAGATAAATCGAAATTGCTGTACTGGCCAAATACATGCGCGCAGCGGCCGGCAATGTTTGTATGAAAATCCATATCTGTCGTGTTTTGCGGCCAAATAAATTACATACTAAACTCATATCTGTCGTGTAATTTAAAAATGGAACGATCTTTTTCTCCGAAACATGGCGACCAAGGAGGTAACTCATCAAAGGTTTTATTTAAATTTCGAACTGACTTGCAAATAGAAAGCTGTTTATTGAGAAAAAAAAAATTGTTGTTCGTTGTTCGTCATTGATTTTGAAAAGAGTTTAAATTTCCGCGAATTATTTGAGAAAATTTAGTGTTTTAATTTCCGCGCATTGTTTGAGAAAAGTACTATACAAGCCTTGGCCACAACTAGGCATTGATGGACTTACGTATGTGTGCCTCGGCTTCGCCTCGGCCCACATTTACACGTTCGTCCATCAATGCCTCTGTTGCTGGCCTCTGCAGTAATGTACTATTTCACTCTCTTTGTATGTAGTAATATACAGCCCGACCAGAAAGAGTAGAAATTAAATGAGGGCGCCACTGTCGCTTTACACGGCAACACTACACTACGACCTAAACTATTTTGATACTTGCTGTATTTACTCCGAAAGTTTATGCAAAACGTTATCTATGTTTAGCTAAATTTGGCTCTGACAGCAGCTAAATTTTACACCCAATATACATTTTAAATTTCGGCAACTACATGGCTAGCATAGCAGCGTGATATAGTGCTATCACACCTTCGCTCTCTTTCTATTTGCGCGCGAACGAACAAAATAAAAGGCATGATATAGCCATATCACGTGTAACATGCTACGTACGCCTCCTGTATTCTAGTTCTAGAAGAAAATAATGAAAACGCATATTACTTTATATTGTACTTTCAAATTATTTGTTTTTGAATACGATGTTTACTATTTTCGTAGATCTGATATTTACATTCCTTCTTTTTAAGATTTCTATCTCTAGGCATGGCAGTTTTTTTATCGATGCATTCCGGACAGAAAAATTTTGCGATATAAATGTTTTCCTGAAAACGATAAAAAAAAAGTAGGTAATCGATAAAATATTAACTAGTCGCAGTGAAGATAAACTAAACATGCAGGAACATAGACATTATTATTCTACTACCGTGAGTAGACCAAGTAAGTGTGTGAATGAGATTCCGATCATAATGAAAAAAACTACGAGTGCGAAAGAGATTATAATATAATTGCCGTGAAACCATTTTGAAACTATTTGGAGTCTTTTGGAGTCCTGTCAACAAATTATCTCTCGTTATTTTATTGATTTAATTTAAATTTATTTTGTGTTTTATAAGACGAATATAAAAAAACATTATGGTATCATGTTCTGTAATGGAGTGCAGTGTAAATTCCACCAAAAACCCAAATAAAGAGACGTTACAAAGGTAAATAGGATTAGTACAGTACTACTTTCACAACACTTTTTCTCATATATTTTATTCTTAAAATTATTTCGTAATACATTCATTATATGCAGTAAACGTCCTATTTTCTAAATAATTTATCATTTCAAATAATTATGTGTAAGATAAAAAAATATTGTGTACGTGAAAAAGAAACCGTTTCGCATAGAGATTGTCCAAAATCTAATCGATATGTCGATAGTTTTGAAATTTATTTTTCTAATCTACCGCCTAACTCCCTCCGTTCATGTCACGTGAGATTTTCTGTTATTTTTTTTAACTTATTGAAAGGCGGATTTAGCCTGGCCAAATATTGCCAGAAAATCTCTGTCCGAAAAATTCTTACACGCCGATTTTGACGGAATGGTTTTACTAATTGCGACATTATAACATTACTATTTAGCATGTCCATAACCCATGATACATACTGACAGATTTATCAAAAATCATTATTCCTCTCTTTCGACACATAAAATAAGTATAATAATTTAGCGATATTTTGTTACATTGCACAGTGTAATATCGGACCATAAAATCGAACGTGGCCCATTTTTTGCCAGAAATAGATAGTTAATAAATACAATTTGAACACAATAGTGAAACTCCCGATTCCATATTGGAAATCCGAATTTAATAAAAGCGAACTAAAGTCCTTTAAGAAATATTACTGATTTCCGGATATTTTCTGAGGAATTAAAAGTAACAACTCTAACCCAAACTTTAAATCTATAATATTATATTAGAGAGTCCATGGAATTGGTTGCTAGTTTTTTTTACCCGATATGGTTGACTTCAGTGAAAAAAATAAAGAAGAAAAATATTAAATAATTAATATTTAAATTTCTACGACCTGCACGAGTCTCAAACTATTCTTAAAACACGTGTAAATTAAAGGTCTTTCGACATGTATATGCAGCAAAGCAGTAACAGGTTTAGATATTTTAATTTTTTTTATTTTCTGATATCCGGCATAAAAAGTCGGCGATTTTCAGATTTTTTTTGTCTCTCAAACTATAAATCGCAGACAATCGGGAGTTTCAATCTTGTATTCAAAATGTTATTAACTATATTTCTGGCAAAAAATGGACCACGTCTGATTTTAGGGTCCGATATTACACTGCGCACTTATGCACTGTGCGACCGGGCCAAAGTAATGCTTAATATTATTGACTGGGTAACTTCGTAACTTCCAGATTTCCTGCAAATGCAATAACGATACAAAAAATGGGTACGAATGTCAAATAGAATACGCTAGGAGCCTAAAACAAATATATGGTATGCAGTCGACATTTCAAAGAAAACTGTTTCGTGCCACGAAATCACCGATCGGCGTCTTTAATAGAAAGGATCTATACCTACTGAATTTGTCCCGGTGTTGGTAGGTGTTTATTCGTTATATGTGGGCGTCCAAACATAAAGGGTTCAGTAGTGGGGTATAGAGTTAAGACTAGATTCGGAATCTAGAATAGTCAATTGATATTATTGATTAATAAAATTTTCAAAAACTGGCATAGTTTTTTTTTTATCTGACATTTGTAGTTGAAACTCTGAAAAAGCTTGTTTTGAGAAAAAACATTTTTAAAGTTCGATAAAAAACACTTCTACTTATTTGTTACATAGATTTTGATTTATTAATGTAGATTAAGATATTCTGCATGAAATCCACATATAATTATATGTGAAACTTTATAAAATAAAAAGTTACGATCTAAACAAAGAATTGATACAAAGTTTAGTAAAAAGGTCCACTTGTCGTTGTTTAGTACAAAGTGAGTAAATACGACCACATAATGTAATAAATAAAAAAGCAAAGTTAACTAAATTATATTCGTACTCTATTTAAGAACTAACAAAATAACAGACGAGATCTTTTTGATTATAATTTGAACAGAACACTGAATCTTTAAAAATTACATAAAAAGTGACGTATTTTCTTGAACTCGTATTTTTTTTAAAAATTCTCCTTTTAGAAGAACTTAAAATAGTTTCCAGTTTTTAGTATTTATATTCACATATTCACCATTGGTTTATCTAGTGAAATCATAAAAAAATCTGTAAAAAGTACTTTTGTTAATTCTTTTTAATTTAAAAAACGGCACACGCACGCACTTTTCGTGGGGCTGGGCTGGGCTGGGCAATCGCGTTTTTCATAGAAAATATTCGTCTGAACCTATGGCCCCTTAAGTTACAGTTTTATAACAGTGTAGGTAGATAGATTGTAGCCTAGCCGATTTAGACTTCATAATATAAAAATATAATAGTAGTAGTGACTACTATAATT
Organism: Agonopterix subpropinquella; assembly: GCA_922987775.1. Lineage (NCBI taxonomy): Eukaryota > Metazoa > Arthropoda > Insecta > Lepidoptera > Depressariidae > Agonopterix > Agonopterix subpropinquella. The sequence continues at coordinate 30,839,542 of OV277693.1, forward strand.
ATTGATGTGACATTGACGTAATCGCGATTATCGGTATCAAAATCACATCGACTACTAAGTAGTCGATAATCTGATATCGATGGTTTTGATATCGATAATCGCGAATACGTCAATGTCACATCACTAGAACTCTTATCAATTTCGCACATATTGACATTTCGGTTTCGGTGATGCGATAATGAGGAGTTCCTTGGTCTACTCGGAAGTATAATATGTTTATGTGCAGGAATGACATGCAAGGATCAAAATTATGCGGTCCACGCATACAATAACGTCAGTTTTATCAACAAACGATCATAACCCCAAACGAACCAAACTCGAAAGAAAAAGCCCTAAATGATTATTTTTCAGATGATAACTGACGATAATTGATATAATTACGCTGAAAACTATTGTTAAAAAGCAACATGAGAGTAAATAAATACCAACCATATCAGCAAATCGCTTGTAAACAACATCCAATCTATTCCAATTTTCCCCGCTTGATATACCTCCAAACATAACAGAAAATAACGTAGTAAATTACTAAACTTGCACCACTTTTTGTTACTTTATCCATTAGTAATAATCATTAGGACAAATTCAAATATTATACGGTAAATTTTTATTTGAAATGCATAAAACTGCATTTGAAATTTTGGTGATTGACAGTTTGACATTTACCATAATGTTGTCATGATAATGAAAAAGTTTAGTTCCGATTTATTTAATTTCTAGACTTTACGGTCGTACTGTAATACTCCTTATACTGTGCTCTTACTAAGTAGGTACATACATCAGTCTCTCATCACATCAGTCTGCATGGCTGCTATAAGGGGAGCGGACTGCATAAAATTTTAACAAAAAAATTAAAACCGCCTTCAAAAAACTAAAAAGTTTAAAAATAATATTGCAGCCGATGACTTTCCCGTTCGCATCATAAGAACATTAATTTGTTTTATTGAAGTGGCTGTCAAGCCGGTACGATTCGCGACAGGGCTTGCATTTTTTGGCTTGGCTTGACACCGACTTCTATAAAACAAATTAATGTTCTTATGATGCGAACGGGAAAGTCATCGGCTGCAATATTATTTTTAAACTTTTTAGTTTTTTGAAGGCGGTTTTAATTTTTTTGTTAAAATTTTGTTTATTTCACAATTTTCAGTGGTAAATTAATTAGTTCGATTTAATAGTAGTGCTTTAAATTAACAAACGCACTAGTCGGCACTACGATTTTCGAAGGTTCCCCTCGATATCTCTGGGATCCATCATCAGATCCTGGTTTCCTTATCATGGGACCTCACTTGGGATGTCTCCTTTCCAACAAAAAAAGAATCATCAAAATCGGTTCACAAACGACGAAGTTATCCGCGAACACACATAAAAAAAAAAAAATATATATATATACGGTCGAATTGAGAAACCTCCTCCTTTTTTTGAAGTCGGTTAAAAATATATTTTAGTTTTATCACCTTAAGGGGCTATGTGAAAAAAAATAGGATTCTTCAAAGCTTCATATATCATGAAGTACTAACAGTAGGAGTATGATTTTCGGATATGTGTAAATTGAACATATAATTGAAGTTTTGATTAGAGCCAAAACACGATTAAGACACATTTTCTCGATAGAAAAACAAGCCAAAGTAGCCTCCATTTTTATCTATAAACGCTTGGAACTGCTAAACGGTGAATAATAGAAACACAAGACTTGATTTAAAAAAAAAGAGATTGATATTTTCTAAAATTTGATCAAAGCAGAATTGAACTTACATAAATAGTACAATCACAATTAAATAAAGTTTGATTTGGCGCTCGATTCGTTTCAGGCGCGCAATTTGCGTCTTAGCTTGAGAAGCTATGCTACATGCTACTACTACGCCTTGTTTGCGCTTTGTAATCTACCTGAATCTATTGATTGATGAAGGATGATATAATTCTGACAGTATAACAGCCTAGTTGATAGTGAAGCTGCCTAAAAAGCCGAGGGTTATTATCTAGTAGGTACCTACCTAATTAGTAATGTAAATTTAAATGCGTTACAATCCAACAGGGTGTTGCAGATCATCAAACTGGACAACTTTGGCACAGATTAATAATAACTTAGGGATGATAATTAACTTGGTCCTGGAAATTCATATCTTAGAAAGAATTACAAAAATATCATAGACGATTTTTTTTTTTTCGCTTATTTCGCTAAAAATATGCATTTAAAACAAAATGTTCAAACGAAATTACAATGGAATAGAAAACAAAAAAGTTAATTCCTAAACTTGAAAATCTTTTTTTTTATCACCTTATAAATCTGTTTCGTGGCCAGAGCATGCCCAGGACAGAGATGGTTGGAGGTTGAAAGGCAGCGGCAGCGGTGGCGGCGGTTGGGTGCCCAGCAGTGGCATGAAATGGGCTAGTAAAAAAAAAATAACTGTTTCATGAAAAACAGATTGTAGTTGTAATGATTTGTCTGAAAATACTTAGTTATGAATGACGTCATCACTTCTATGTATACGCCTCTCGCTCTTTGGTTCGAAAAAATAACAAACACCTTTAAAAAAATATTGTCTTCATCTCTAATCCGAAATGTAAGAAACAGCAGATTTTTTTCTTGAATTCACAGTTGGAATAGCACGAGATGCCACTGCAGAATAAAGGCGAATAATGGTGAAGGGGTGTAGGGTGTAGGCCATATCACCAGTGCATGTTTATTAATGTATGTTCCTTATGTCCGAATATTTTCGAGTCACCTTTATTTGCGTCTGATTTGGTATAGAATAGGTACTGCCCAGTCATTTTACGGTTTGAGCCGGGACTAATTAGTAATTGGTATTTTTTTTTTGGTATAGTATTTAAGAGCCAATCTGAGCTTAGAGATGTACCAAAATAACAAAAAATATCTCGTCAGCAACAGTTCCAAATTTAAAAGTTTGGTATTATCTCGTTATATAAAACCTGATGGTAATTTTTTTTGCATATGTTTAAGGCATTATCATTATACATATACTTCAAACACAGTGTAAATATTTTTGACCACTTGGAAGGTTTTGAAAAATACGTTCGTATTTTCTAATAAAAACATAATTTCTTAATTTTTTTTTTCTTTTTTTTTTCTTGGACAATGTCACACAAATTATCTAGTCATATTTAAAGTACTTACCAGATCTAGCCTGGACTTGTATTATGATGACTAGACAACGATATAGAATACATATATAAATACAAACATCCAATGATCAATTTCAATGCCTATTTTATTTCTCAAAAATAATTTATATTCAAATGAGTCAAATGAGTAAAATCTTATTCAAATGAGTGCATGGTATTAATATTATTAATTTAAAAGCCTTCTGGAACTCACAATTTTAATTTCTATGTCGCGTAGCGATTTTTTTAAATATGTTTTCAGATAGTCTTTTTATCAATAAATAGTGCCTGCCTAAATAGTGGTTACAGTTTAAAAACCCAATAAATAATTACTTCCCACCTCGCCTAACAAAACTCCGTAAAATGACTGGGCTATAGGTATGGTACTTTATTTAAGTAAAAAACAGAAACAATTACAGAAGTACAATGTTGTCGCTTGTTTGAAGTAAAAACAACTTATGTACTTAAGCATAAAGTATTTTAAACTTTAGCAAAAGAAAGCAACAAACATTCCAAATACTTTCAAAGTTTAATTTAGCATTTCTAAATGTAAAACGAAGACCTTTGAATTCGCCCGGTCTCCAAACAGCGGGCATCCATTTTAACTAACAAAATACCGTCCCGTCCTCCGTGTTGTAACTATCAGAGTAGAGTTAAATCCTTAAATCAACCGGACCAACAGAAAGCTAATGAAGTCTCGGCTTCATGGGACAAATTCGGAACAGCAATTTTTAATTTTACCTCAAATTTTGTAACCCTGTCCTGTAACGAATAAACCAGTAGATAGTGATATCGTTTTTAGGGTTCCGTACCCAAAGGGTGAAAACGGGACCCTATTACTAAGCCTACGTTGTCCGTCCGTCCGTCCGTCCATCCGTCCATCCGTCCATCCGTCCATCCGTCTGTCCGTCTGTCCGTCTGTCCGTCTGTCCGTCTGTCCTACCTATTTAGGGCTGTAACTTTTGAATTGTAATAGCTAGATTGTTGAAATTTTCTAAGATTATGCGTTATTACGGCGGATTTGTTAACAAATAATAAAAATGTCAAAAAGTTAAAAATTAAGGGGGGTTCTCAACAAGAAACTAGTTTTTATCGACGTTTTTTCTTCACGCTCTATCGTAAAAACTGTAATACATACAAGCGTCAAACTTAGTGTGATTATAAAGCAAACTCTACAGAATAACAACAAATACTAAAAACCGGCCAAGTGTGAGTTGGTCTTGCGCTAAAGGTCCTGGACAAAAAAGTTTTTTTTCTATGTTAATAATGTTGTGTTCTGTGGTGGTGTGGCACGGAACCCTCGGTGCGCGAGTAGCCCGACGCGCACTTGACCGGTTTTATTCTGTATCTTTGAGAACGTTCGAAAACTGCATGAAACCCCATGGACCCCAGGTTTTGCCAAAGTTTGAATTAGTGTGTAATAGATACCTAAAGAGCTCTGGCATACCTAGTGTATCATCATTCATCAATCATCATCTCAGCCGATAGACGTCCACTGCTGGAAATGGCCTCCCCCGCAGATCGCCACAACTCGCGGTCCTGCGCTGCCCTCATCCAACGAGTTTCCGCCTCCTTCACTAGGTCGATGGTACACCTTGTCATAATATGAGTAAATAGCCCACAGAGAGAAAGCGTCGACACCGTCGTCGCACAGGATAATCTATCAATATACATTGAGCGAGCGGATGCGAATGGCACAGGACCGAGAAGAATGGCAAAATAGGGAGGAGGCTTATGCCCTGCAGTGGGTGGATACGGGCTGAAAATGATGATGATGATTGCGCGAGCGCGTCACGTGATCACTTTGTGCACTCCTAATAGCTTTCTCTCAGTGCGGTATTTAACTCATGTGGATTATTAATTATTTGTGTCTTATTAGGATGCGTGATATTCAAGACTCCTGGAGGGATGTCAGTTAATATTAGTATATCTTTAGTTTGTAAGTTGACGCCCGAGTCTTGCTGCTCCATCTGAAACAACACAGTGTGGCTCGATACGAGAACAGTAAACACTGCAAACTTGGCTAGAGAGCCGTAAGTGGGCTCTGTAGGTATTTGCGAAATACGATGTTGTTGCAAACTGCTGCGGTAGTTTCATTCGAAAGTTGTTAATGTTCTCAGGAATGTAGGTTTTTACTCAAGCTGAAATGAAATTTGAGATGGATAAAAACAGCAATACGTAGAAAATTGCTGTTCGTACTCGACTCATTAAAAGCATTAAATATTTTATTTTTATGTTGTTGTTATCGTATATTGAAAGGGTGGTTAAAGTATTTAATAAAGAAATAAAAGTAATCAGATAAAAGAAAGCTTAAATACATCCTAAACTCACGCCTGAAATCCCGAATTCCTTTTCGGGGAAAACATTACTTTTTAAAAGGTGTAGGGAGTAGAAATGGTTAAATTAAATTATTTACTCCTGTGTGGTTCCTAGCTTAGAATGACCGAACGAGGCGACACAAAGGCACAGCTTGCTCCATCCTGAACCTTAAAATAAGTTAAAGGTTTCAAGTTAATTTAAGAAAATATTTTCTATTTTTCCGTTCCCTACTAGTTAATTTAAGAAAATATTTTGTATATTGTTCCGGTCCCTAGAGAGCACGCACATAAAGTCACGCACGACGCACGAGTGATGACGTCACGACATGACGTATAGTCAAGGCGTAAGCTTCTTATCAGGCGGAGCACACCTTATAACGTGTCATTTCTCTGTGAAGTACACTCGGATTCAACAGTACGACACCATGTAACTAATATTACAACCCGGGCGAATTAACTAGGCACCTGGCTCGCACGTGGCTCGGAATTTGACAACCTTCCTGCCCCCGCGGGACCCCGCCGCCGCCGTGCGAGGCCGAAGCATAGCATTTCAGTTACCGTTGCACGTGTCCCTGCGCTTTAGCATTTTCGAGTTATTCTTTCCGAGTTTACCGAGTTTTTTATTCCGAGCCACGTGCGAGCCAGGTGCCAAGTTAATTCGCCCGTGTTGTAACTATTCTTATGACGACGCGTCGAAATTATATTTATATTCATCACAAAAATTAGGTAAAACTATATTTCAGAAGTAATGCATTTTGACATTGGAAATGTCTTTTCGACCGCTCCAGTAAAGGCTCCGTTTTCACGAAAAAGTGCGGTCCCCTTATATCTCGAAGAGTTGTGAAGATATGATATTCAATAAAAACCGGTAAATTGCGAGTCGGGCTGCTCGCGCACCGAGGGTTCCGTACCACACCACCACAGAACACAACATGATTAATTTAGAAATTTTTTTTTTTGTCCGGGACCTTTAGCGCGAGATCGACTCACACTTGGCCGGTATTTAGTATTTGTTGTTATTCTGTAGAGTTTACTCTATAATCACACTAAGTTTGACGCTTGTATGTATTATCGATTTTACGGTAGAGCGTGAAGAAAAAACGTTGATAAAAACTAGTTTCTTGTTGAGAACCCCCCTTAATTTTTAACTTTTTGAAATTTTTATTATTTGTTAACAAATCCGCCGTAATAACGCATAATCTTAGAAAATTTCAACTATCTAGCTATTACGGTTCAAAAGTTACAGCCCTAAATAGGTAGGACAGACGGACGGACGGACGGACGGACAACGTAGGCTTAGTAATAGGGTCCCGTTTTCACCCTTTGGGTACGGAACCCTAAAAATTATTCACGAGCGCTGTAAGGTGCAAAAAGAATTAATTCGAGAAAGTCAAAAACGAAAAAAGTCATGGCCGAAATAATAATATTATGGTGCTCGATATTTTGGAAATGAAGAATGATATCAATTTGAGACAAGCTCCTCAGGACAATTCAGTCAGCTACAATTTGAACCTAAAACAAAGACTATCGGGTTAAGGGTTTGCCTTGTAACCTAACCTTTTTGAGACAATATTATTTCGAATTCCGTAGATTCATTTCCTATGTGCTCGATAGTCGTGTGAGGCACGAAATCTGTGAATTTTTCAAAAGTTAAGAATTTGGGATAAAATAATTTGTTGGTCCTTCTTAATATGCTGACACTTTTTTAAGGAGATGATCAGACCGTCAAACTGAACAACTTTCTATATGGCACCAACATCGAAATCGGGAAAAAGAATCAGCTCTTCCTTACAAATCTGCAAAGCTTTAGATTTTTTTTCGCGATTTCAATGTTGGTTCCACAGATAACGTTTTTCAGTTTGATGGTCTGAGATCCTCTTAAAAAAGAGTCAGCATATTAAGAAGGACCCTGTATACATATAGAGTATATAATATACCCATTTATTTAGGAACATAAAACGAAATTTGAGGGTTCGGAGCCTTGACAGGCTTGCACCTGTGCCACTTAGACCATCGCTGGTCCTTTGTGAAAGTTCCCTACTGATCCCAGACTGAATAAAACAGCGAAAAGTATCGAACGGGACTTGGACCTTCGAATTTTCAAAACAAATAAGTCAAGACGTTAATTTAACTGAAGGTCAAGTCGACTTTAATTAGGTACCAGAGTGATCGTTTGGTCAGATTATCGTAGTACAGTAATGAAATGAATAGCCTAGGATCATTCATAAGTTTCATCACCTGGGTCATGGTCTAAAAAACAAGGTCTTCTATTCCCAGAGTGACACAAGCCTACGTCACAAAAAAATAGCCGCTAAACATGTTAAAAGGGTATGATGACGTAGACTTGTGTCAGTCACGTGGTCAGTCACGAGATCGGAAGAGAATACCAGGCGCAGTATATTATTGTACCATGACCTTTGTGAAATCATAGTGTAATAAACCAATGAAGTATTACGAATAAACCGTTTTATAAACCGTCTAAATATGATTCTACATTTAATTTTATTATACACATGCATTACGAGTAGGTATATTCACATCATCCCCTGAAGGCAGAGATTACAACACGTCGTTATTGAATACATAGGATTCCAAAATAAAGTAAATTAGGTGTAAATGGAAAAGATGGCAGCCGGGAATTCATTGAAAACTTGTCAGTTGCTTGTAAGTCACGTTTCGAGAGCAACGTGATGACATTGTCATTCAAAGCACAGAGTTTCTGTTACTGTTAAGAAATTGAGTTAGTCTCAAATACATTGGAAAATCTAGATCATGTAGGTACCTTACTACAAGATACATTTTTAGTGAACAACTCTCCATACGAGACAACTTCGAAATCACGAAAAAAAATAGTGGTTTCATACAAAACAGTGCAAAATGCAGTGCTTATCCTTACCTAACCGGATCAATATTTGTTTATTTCATCTGGACGCAATTCTTTATATACAGTTTGCAAAAAAAGTTTGTCTAAATAGATTATCCCATTTATCTGACCCTTCGCTGCCAATTTGGTCTGCATACGTACCTACGTCTAGGACGACCCGCACGAATACAAGCCGCATTTGATGCCTTCGTATAAAGGTAGCCTACTCTTCAGATTTTACTATGACTAAAGGCACGCACAAAAATGGATCGAAAATATTGTAATCTCGTTCAAGCTTGAAATATTCGTTCATAATTTTGAAGTTGCTTCATAAAATATTGATAAAGTTACCGGGATCAGAAAGTATTTAAGCTTCTTAGACATTCACGCTAAGCAGGCAGATTTTTATAGTGAAAAAGCAATATTTCATTCCCACCTTTGTTCGTAAATAGCTAGATTAACTAAGTATAAATAAAAGATGCACTTCTCAACTAGACAAAGTTATTATACCTGTCGGAATAGAGTAACTGACATGAGTTGTCAAATGAAACCGTTTTTTTGTGCATTTGTCGGCACTTATCGGCAACCTAAAACTTCGAGTTCTGTGTATAATTGTGAATCTGACGTGAAATCGTAGGTAATTTAATGAAATAGTGTTAGTATATTTCACAAAATAATCTACGACTTCACTTTAAATTCACTAATTATTCACAGAACACGAATATTTACCCAGTCGATTGTGCTGACAAGTTCCCAAAACGGTTCTATTGCCTCGCGTCACCTATCTCTTTCTATTATACAGTGGCGCCGCTAGGTACATCTCGCTCTCTCAGCTGTCAGTTCCTCTATATGATACCTTTATGCAACTAGACAAGTCACAGATAAGTAATAGTTTCTTTAATAATTTTTCGGAGAAACAGTTACACATTTTTAATCGATAATAAATAAATCCTAGGTAAGGTTACCTACACGAGTAAATCGCAATATAAACATTATACATATACAGGTAAGTGACAGCCTAGCAAATACTGAAACAGTGAGTTCAGACCTGATGGTCGGACTAACTAAACAACTTTCACTATCAAGCCTACCTCAGGAAACGCAAAAAAAATCGGCTGACCCATACAAAACTGTCGTACCTACCCGACTAAAATGTATGGGACTGTTGATTTTTGTTTCGCGTTTCCTGAGGTAGGCTCCATAGTGAAAGTTGTTCAGTTTGATGGTCTGAGTTTACTGTTTCAGTATTTGCTAGGCTGTCTCTTACACGTTGTATAATAATACTTGTTTTATTCACTTAAGAGGGCTATCGCAGTCCAGTGGCGCTCTCGACACAATAATAAAGATTTCTCAATAAAGAAAGCCTAAATTAAAAAAGTGCTCAACAGATAAACTACTAAAGCCTTCAAGCCGTTGTTATACAATACTTTTATAGGTTCTAAACATTCCACTTTTAGATAATTTCGAATAAAAACAAAAGCGGCCGTTTTTTTTTCTTTTTTCAAAATTTGTAGGTATGTTTAGACATTTAAAAAACCTATAAAAGTATTATATGAAAATAGCTTGAAGGCTTTTGTAGTTTATCTGTTGAGCACTTTTTTAATTTAGGCTTTCTTTATTGAGAAATCTTTATTGTTGTGGCGAGGGCGCCACTGGACTGCGATAGCCCTCTTAAACCATTTTCGGGGTGGATTCAGTCAGACCATCAAACTGAACAAGTTTTATATGGCAACAAACCTGAAAACGCAATTCCAGGAATAGCAAACTTGAAAAATCTGTTTTTCCAATATACTAAACTGCAATGCATTATTATGGCATTCATTATAGATTATAGATTTGCTTCCATAACGAGAAGAAAAAAAGTTATCCAGTTTGATGATCTGTACATCTGTACACCTCTGAAAATTTTGAAAGCGTTAAAAAAATCACAAGTAAGTATAAAAAATCACGATGTATCATCCTTTATCAAAAATATCGGAGTACCGGTCCTATTATTGTAGGTAGTTTAGATTTAGCGATGCAGGTCACGCGATACAATACAAAGCCCCGTGATTTGACTGGTTAGATTGGAACTTACAATGCATAGTCATATTTTCTAGTGCTTACTATCTTTTTCGGTGAATATAGTGCTTTGGTCACGACACAATTCAGACCATGATGATTTATAAAGTAACTACGTACCTACTGTTGCCCGCGACTTCGTCTGCGTGGACTTAAAAACCAACCAATTGCGAGTCGGTCGGTTATTTTACTTTATAGTACTTATTGTATACTATTGTACACCAAGTTTGACGCTTGCATGTATTAATTACCATTTTTACGATAGACACACAAGAACAAATAAAACTGGTGCGAGTTAGGCTACTCGCGCACCGAGGGTTCCGTACCACACCACCACAAAACACAACATTATTAACTTAGAAAAAAAATTTTTTTTTGTTCGGGACCTTTAGCGCAAGACCGACACACACTTGGCCAGTTTTTAGTATTTTTTGCTATTCTGTAGAGTTTGTTCTATAATCACACTAAGTTTGATGCTTGTATGTATTACCGTTTTTACGATAGAGCGTGAAGAAAAAACGTTAATAAAAACTAGTTTCTGGTTGAAAACCCCCCTTAATTTCAAACTTTTTCACATTTTTATTATTTGTTAACAAATCCGCCGTCATAACGCATGATCTGTTTCAAATTTCAACTATCTAGCTGTTACAGCCCTAAATAGGTAGGACAGACGGACGGACGGACAGACGGACAGACGGACAGACGGACAGACGGACAGACGGACAGACGGACAGACGGACGGACGGACGGACGGACGGACGGACCGACGGACAACGTAGGCTTAGTAATAGGGACCCGTTATCACCCTTTGGGTACGGAACCCTAAAAATGCTTAAAAAACACGTTTAGTTTTTAGGATTCCGTACCCAAAGGGTGCAGACCCTGTTCACAAGCCTACGCTGCTGACCTTCCGTTTGTCTGTCCTACTAGAAACGTCATATTTTTTCCGTGAAGATATTGTTGTTATAAGTTTAAGTTAATCTATCAGAATTTTATTTATATCTACCTAATAACAAATTTTCTAGTAAAGCCTCCTAAAATAAATACTTTACCTACTATAATAGATATTTTTCTCCGTAAATGGTTAATTTAAAATAAATTAATGTAACACTCAAGATTACAATCTACTTACTCATTGCAGTGAAAATTATGATAAGCGCAAACTCCAATATTATCTCGCGAATAATGGTTTTCAAACCGACAAAGTGCGGTTTGAGCAAGTTTACATTATAAGTTATAGCAGATTTTAGCTTGTCATAAAACTGTGTTACTCTGAAAGCTTTAGTAGGGGGACTCACAAGTTTACTACAGTAACGTACCTATAATATACTACAATAGGCTACAATTTGAACAGTTTGGTTCGTAAATTGATATGTTTCTGTTCAAAGTTCGGGATTGTTCGGGTTTTGTTGTTATTTATCAATATCCGTAAAATTCCGTACCAAAATTGAAAAAACGGAACCTCCTCCTTGGTAGACACCGAGGAATAATCTGTCCGTCTGTTGCAGTTTCTCTCAGACACTAAGGTCCTCTTTGTTTTTTCCTTGTTCCTTATTTCAGTCTCATTATTTGAATACACCGTATGGTACTTGTAAATTAAATAAAACCGGTCAAGTGCGAGTCGGGCTACTCGCGCACCGAGGGTTCCGTACCACACCACCACAGAACACGACATTATTATCTTAGATAAAATAGGTACTTTTCTTGTCCGGGACCTTTAACGCGAGACCGACTCACACTTGGCTGGTTTTTAGTATTTGTTGTTATTCTGTAGAGTTTGCTCTATAATCACACTAAGTTTGACGCTTGTATGTATTACCATTTTTACCATAGAGCGTGAAGAAAAAACGTTGATAAAAACTAGTTTCAGGTTGAGAACCCCCCTTAATTTTTAACTTTTTCACATTTTTATTATTTCCGTCTCCGTATTAAATCCGTCGTAATAACGTATAATCTGAGAAAATTTCAACCATCTAGCTATTACGGTTCAAAAGTTACAGTCCTAAATAGGTAGGACAGACGGACGGACGGACAACGTAGGCTTAGTAATAGTATCTAGTAATAGATACTCTTTCTTATACTGTGGTAATCCCTTAGTCCCTTCAGTGGCGTAGCGTGGGTTTCTGCCGCGAGGGGCACATACTGATTTTGCCGCCCCCTTATCTTCATAAGACCTACACGACAAATAATGGAGCGAGCGAAGCGAGCTCGAAATTTTTTGGCACAACTATTCGGGGTGTGGTCAGACATTTGAATCAAATTAAAGAATCTCTTTAATTTGATTCGAAATAGCACAACATGGCTGTAACATGTTAAAAATCAATAATATTTGAGACATCTTTTGATTTATGAGTGTAAAAATTTACAAATACAAATCATTTATTGCAACCATGGTTTTAAAAGATGTTACATAGTGATTACAGTACACATGGACCCTGCTAGGGCACAGCAAAACTTAAATCTAGAATTACAATTTTTATTTTGTGTTAGACATGCCTATATGGAATCAAAATAATTGGCTACTTGACAACTAGTCAAATCAGCTACTCTTTATCGGACGTCAAAACATGCGCTTTGTATGAAGATTTGTACTAAATATTGAGTTGTGACGTCATCAACATTTTCATTACTTTTTATAGTTTATCTTGTTATTAAAAATAGTATTCAAGCTAAAAACTCAATGAAAATGGGAGTTTAGCGTTATTTTCTAACCCTTTTTTTATTGAGTAGATAAAAATAAAATATATTGAATGTAGTCAAATACCCAATTATACAAACGGTGTTCAACATCAAAATACAAACGCACTAGGTAAACAATAGGTGTAAATACGTATAACAATTATTATGCTGACACAAAAGAATATAAACTTAGAGCGAGCTCGACTTTTCTCTTAAATACGAATCAGTTGGAGCCTGAGCTTTTTACGAACAATATGTGCAAAGTAACCTAAGCAAACGCTATGGATCGAGCGAAGCAAACCCGAAAATTTTAGCACCGCGTCTTAGTCAGAACTCTTTAGGATAATTTTTTTTTCCTAAATTTGCCGCCCCTAGTAAAGCGCCGCCCGGGGCATTTGCCCCCCTTGCCCCCCCCCCCCCCCCCTCTCCTCGCTGCGCTACTGGTCCCGTTTTCACAGTTTGGGTACGGATACGGGGATAAGGGTGACCCTGTAGGAGAATGAAATGCCGGGTCTCTGAATACTAAAATGTAAAGATTTCTTAGTACATCTGGCCTGTTTGTATTGTGGGTAAGAGAAGGCAATTAACCCCACCGCTGCGGTCAAATTTAGATTTAAAAAGTAGAGCGTTTGCGTGTCGTCCATTTATCGCGGTTGTTTGTCTGGCTTACGACATTTTTTATCATACTTAACTCCCTGCCCGCTATTAAGGTTGAATTTGTTGGTTACATTCAGTTTTGTCGACCGCAATTAGGTGTAGACTGAAAAAGACGGAATTACTCGAGATGCAAATCCTGAATTAACTAGTTTTTTGTTTCATTTGCGATTCAGTCATTTGGTTCCTGACTAGAGGTAGAGGGTGACCAACCCTTTGTGAAAACGATAATACATACAAGCGTGAAATTTGTTGTGATTTTAGTGCAAACTCTAAGGTAAATCAAATAAATAACGCTCACAGGCACATACATTGTAATGATCCCAGGTAAGCACTAGGCTTTTTGCTATGGGAACCTTACAAGTTTACAACGGCACATACATAAGACAACAAATAATAAAAACCTGTGTGCTCGCGCTTAGGATCCCCGAGAAAACATTTTTTTATTGACACTGCATACAGTGGTACGGAACACTCCGTGTGCGAGACCGACTCGCACTTGGCCGGTTTTTTTTATTATTGGTCATCAGCCCTTATATGATCTTCTTCTTATCGTGTGGGCAGAGCCCTGGTGTCAGAGTTTTTTCAGACCGCCTTTCGGCCTCTGACGTGGTTTTTATGTAACGACTACTACCACTAGAGATAGTAGCCGGGACCAACGGCTTAACGTGCCATCCGAAGCACGGAATCACTTTTCTTTTCAGACAATCAGGTGATTCAGCCTGCAATGTCCTAACCAACTGGGGAAAAATGCACAAAGTGACATATCACTAGGTGTCCCCCGTGGGAATCGAACCCACGACCTCCGTATCGAGAGCCAATGCTCTTAACCATTAGACCACGGAGGCAGTTTCCTTATATGATGAATTAATGATACATATTCCGCGCACATTTCAATTGGGTACCTATTACGGTTCAAGTACAGCAACTGTACAAGGTACAGCAGCTCTTTTAAAGTTAGGACGGGCGGACAGCGTATAGAACGTGTTAATAAATTAGCGCAAAACCTCATACACCCCAACTGATTTATAACAAAATAATTAGATTGAAACAATAATTTCATTATTTTGATAGTTAAAATGAAAGTTATTCGCATTTTAAGTTTTGTGGCAAAAATTAGTTGTTATCATTTCAGCAATGAATGAAAGCGCTAACATACTCATGGATACATTTTAATAATCTTGTTTTGGTTGTAAAGTCTCACCCTGAGTGTGCCCGTGCGGTGGGTTGACATCGGGTTCAGTAAATTTTGAATTTTACAAACAAATTATTTAATATTTTGAAAAAAAATTCCTACGTTGAAACCATGATAATTCGATTCTGCTCTCGATTCTAAACAAACTACTTTCTCACCTTGAAACACCAAAACGCGGTAAGAACCCGTTAAAATGTTTAATTCTAGATTAAACAACTTTCTAGTTTTCCGTTAATTCATTAACACGTTGTATAGGCTTATGACTAGGGTCCCGTTGGCATCCTTTGGGTATGTAACCATACAGTTGAAAGACAACCTATCCTATACTAAACTAACTTAACCAGCGAAATCAGCACTTTATTGTAAGATTGAGAACAGATTGTTTAACCCTCATCTGGTTTTTATGTCAACAGGGTGTCATCTTTGCTTTTAACCCCACAATCCCCATATAAACCTTTGTGGTGTTACACAAAGCTAACTTCATTGCGGTCACATTTGAGGCGTATTGTATTCATCGTGTCATGTATAAAAGGAATATTTTTATAAGCCCTTTGTGTGTGGGTTTAAAATAGGTTTCTTTACTTACAGAGATAAGCTGAAATCTAAAGGAAAATTCTTTTCTTCGAGAAATTCGATATTAAACGTAGCGTTACATATTTTAGGATGTGCTTCAGACAATAAAACTGAACAACTTTCATACTACGTGACCAACTGTAAAATCGCAAAAAAATAATCTGCTGATATACAGGGTGTAACAAAACACCATTGTAATATTTTATGTAGTGATTTTAGCAGGGTTTGATATAAACGTAAAATATACAATTTCCGTAGAGTCCTTAGGTGCTGTTTAAACTGAAGTGACGTGGCGCGGACGTGACGCGGGCGGGGTGCGGCAAAAATTATGCCCGCGCCTCCAGGCGACGGCGCGATTTTCCTTTACGACAAAAACGACGCTATGCTGCGTACTATAAGGTTGAATATGATACTTTGACTATCCGCCACCGCCACGGGTCTCTTCTGTATAAACAGCACCTTAGACATCAGTGATATTTAACGTAGAACAGTTTTTAAAAACATGTCAAATGAGAAACCTAGTGTCAAATAACCTACTGAGTTAAATGAAAAATAATTCCTAATTTGTGTTTTTATTCTTTTTTATTAGTGTTAGCTGTAAATGTCTAACTTACTGAAGTCAAATTGAATTATACATACGAGTATAACGAGTGCATGCAACATTGTATTTTTTACACCAAACGCAAAAATCTCAAAAACATCAAAATGTTAGATAGAAGTTCATGTCACTTTGCCGTCGAAGGCAGAGTAGAGCGCCCCGCGCCTCTGCCGGATAATATTATTATACAATCGCCCTCTGCCTTTGATCCAGCTCTGCATTAATTAAAATGTTGCAAGTTATCATTGCTCTCATTTTAATGAAACGTCTCATTCTGTACAGGATTTTCATTTACGTACGGTGTGTTTAAGGCGCTAACATCTGACAAGTTTCACTGGATTTTTGAATTCTATTAAAAAACTGCAACAAGAGTGTCTGTATGTTGAATATAAAGGGTGTAAAATTAAATAGGACACTTACTTAAAGGGGTGCTTCAGACCATCAAACTGAACAACTTTCTCAATGTCGAAATCGCATTAAAAAAATCTGCTGTCCCATACATTTCAATCGCATTTTATGTTCGCAGTTTTGTATGGGACAGCGGAACAAACATTTTCGTCGGACGCACGAGTGATCGCGCGAGCGATGGCAATAGGACGGCGAAAAAAATCGTCTATGTAGTGGAGTGAGTGTAAATTCCAGGTAGTGCATGTTTTTAATCTTTGCTTATGTAGGTTGAGAGAAATTACACAATTTTTATGTTCTCTAGGTTTGGTTAGCGCCTTAAGTAGGTTCTTTTTCAAGTTTAACACTAATTACTTTCTCTACCTACATTTTGTTTACATCTGAAAAGTGTCAAGTAAAGCAAAATAGATTGTTTAAGAGAGAGTTCAAGTTTTTGAATGAAACTCTAACTTAAGGTGTGTTCTTTTAGTCCGTTCATTTTATCCGTCCGTACTGCAGTGCTATTCTGTAAGGTGTATTTGTACAACTCGAATCTGAATCCGCAGTGAGTTTGCAAATTGGCATTCTCTAAAATGACTCATTAAACGAATTCTATGCCAGCGCCACAATTGCGGGTGTGGCGGCGAGTTGAACTAGAGTTATCAAGTCTTTATCGTTTGTTTGTATGGTTTGACGTCTCAAGTGGCATTCTGTAAGCAAAATTCCGCTCACACTTCGCACTCGACCTGCACTCGACATTCGAAAACAAATGTCAAATAAAAAGTTAGTCCATTGCCAGTGTAAACGTGAACGAGTTCTAAAAAACTGTACAAATAATATGAAAATTATAGCCGCATTTGATTTGTGCTTATTTTTTACGGGCCTAATTGTTGAATATGGCATTTTTTTCTTACTCAAACATTATTTCGCTAGTGGTATTTCACAAAGTGCGTCGATTTGCCGTGACCAAAGGAACCAATGAACTATCTATAAAATATCAATTATGTGCGTAGGTACCTAATAAAAGAATTATTGCAAGGATCGATACTTAAATTCAACATTCAGTTAAGAGTCGAAACTACTCGCAAAAAGGTAAGTTAAGTAATTTTGTGTAAATGTGTTTGTGATTATTCGGGATATATAACAATGCCAGATTTTCCCTTAATTATTTCCTCGCAAGTCTGAAGACTCACAATTCAAAATCCGTTGTGCCTTATTTGTGTACATTATTTAGTACTAAAAACATATTTAGTTGCATCTATCTATACCTACTTTGCCCGTGTGATGCTTAGCTTAGAATATATCCACATCTAAATAATAATATTTTCTAGTTTTGACAAAGTTACGGACCATGCTCAGAATACAGAACAAAACATGTTCTAAGCGTGTGTATAATTAACTAATTTCTTTTTTATGTTCCAGGTGAAACACAATGTGCATATTACCTCGTGGTACCTAAATGCTATAAGAAAAGAGAAAGAGGGTTGGTTTTTAAACCCTTTAGCTGAACATACTCATAAGATTTAAACAAGGATAACAGGTAATTATAGGTTTTATTATGTCCCGTATTTAATCTAATTTTATCTTAATTTAACCTAAGGTGATGGAAATACCTAGTTAGTGAGGTGTGATGTAATGTGTGATGTTGTCATGTATTTACTGGATAATTTCTCATTTCAGAATTTTACGTGAAAAGGAAAGGCAAGCAGGTGAATGAAGATTATAACGGTACCATTGCCACAAAGGCATCGAATCGAAAATGTGCAAGTTATAAACACAAATAAACGAGAAGTGAAAATTGTTTATTAATAGAGGAATAATTTAGATTGTAATTGTAACACATTGTCTTCTGTTTCTGATCCTGTCTCCATTGATCTCTCTTCACTCAATAAACACTTCTCTCTCCCTCCTGTCTGTATCAATTCTCCGTCTAAATTGAATACTCTTCGCGGACTTTCAAAACTTCCCCTGCCTAATTGTTCACCTTTTAGCTTCTCTGCGGCAACTGAGCATGACGTGAAAAAGTTTATCCTCTCCATCTCCTCTTCTGCAGAAGGTAACGACACAGTGTGCTCACGCATGATCACCCTTATCCTACCCGAACTACTTCCCATCCTAACCCACGTCTTCAACTTCTCCTTGACTACAGGTTCCTTTCCTTCTGCTTGGAAACAAGCATTGGTGCTTCCTTTGCCTAAAATTTCCAACCCTACCTTGTTCTCACACTTCCGTCCTATCTCTATTCTTCCTTTCCTCTCCAAAGTGCTTGAGCTCATTGTCCACAGGCAATTAGCATCATTCCTTTGCTCCAACCACTTACTAAATCCGCTACAATCCGGCTTCCGACCTGGGCATAGCACCGTTTCGGCTCTCCTTAAAGTCTCTGATGACATTCGGTTGGCAATGGAGAATAAAATGCTTTCAATAATTATCCTTCTTGATTTCAGCAGTGCATTTAACTCTGTTGACTTTGATGTACTCCTTGGTATCCTTCAATCTCTTAATATTTCTCCGCCTGCAAATACTTGGTTCAGTTCATATCTTCGAGGACGTTCGCAGTGTGTCCGCTCCGAAGGGGTCTCCTCTGACTGGTGTGATCTCACTGCAGGTGTTCCTCAGGGTGGCGTCCTATCTCCTCTTCTTTTCTCCATTTTCATTAATACCATCACCACTGTCATTTCTTCCAATTATCATCTATACGCCGATGATCTCCAACTCTATCGTCACTTCAAGGCTGATGACATCTCAGATACCATCGTTGAGATAAACAAGGACTTAGAGCGTATTAGAACCTGGGCTGACTCGTTTGGTCTGATGGTCAACCCCGCCAAGTCACAGTCTATGTTTATTGGAAGCAGATACATGTCCAACCGTCTCCGTGAGTTTGTCATTCCTCCTGTTCTCTACGATGGTGTCATCATTCCTTTTAGTACTACCGTAAAAAATCTTGGGGTCATTTTCGATTCCTATTTATCTTGGTCGGCCCACATAAATAAGGTTAGTCAGAAGGTGCATTACTCATTTCATTCCCTCAAACATCTCCAATATTTCCTTCCTCTTAAAACCAAAATCTCCTTAGCCCAATCCCTCATCCTCCCTATCATCGACTATGCTGATGTATGTTTTTTGGATGCCACAGAGGAACTCATTAACAAATTAGAGAGGCTCCAAAATTTATGTATTCGGTTCATTTTTGGTTTGCGTAAATACGATCACGTATCCGAATACAGGAAGCAGTTAAAATGGCTTCCTATTCGTGATCGCAGGGACGCCCATATCGTTTCTCTCCTGTACAATACCCTCCACAATCCTTCTGCTCCCAGTTACCTCCGCGAACGCTTCTCCTTCTCCCGTCCTTCTGACAAACCCTGTAGATCCCACATCCGTACCCTCCTTAATATCCCATCCCACACTACTGACTTCTATTCCTATTCCTTCACTGTCCATGCAGTCCGGCTCTGGAACTCTCTCCCATTTAAAATAAGAGACTGTCAAAAAATTGCTTCATTTAAAAAACAAGTCAAAGATCACTATCTCTCTCTTCAATAAACTAGTATATTTATTTATTTATATACCGTATTGTATGTACGTATGTATGTATACATTTATCTGTATCTTTATATATTATGTATTTATTAGTCTTAAATACTGTTTTATTAGTTAAATGTGCACACTATGCCTGCCTCACTTCTATGCTCTCTCTCTTGTCTCGGGTTTGCTGCAAGAAATCTCTTTAGAGATAAGCTCGCCCTTTGTAATTGTCTATTATGTTGTTTCTTGTATATTTCCGTGTGTACAATAAAGTGTTAAAATAAATAAATAAAAATAACACATCATAATAAAATTCAAAATATAATGTAGATAATGTCTAAAATTATAAGGGGTTATGCCATCAGTGGCAATCTCCACACGGCGGAAGGTATTGAATCTACTTGGAATTGTTTTACTTAAAATATTTGTAAATAGGTATAAAATAATTAATGTTTCTGACCACCCTGTATACACATACGTGTATGTATAAAATAATTAGGTAGGGGTAGCATTATAATTATAATGTTATCATAAACAGTGTAAGTCGTAACATAAAACATAGCTTTATTTCATTGCCTACTAAAATAAATAATATTAGTAAAATGAAAGCTGCTGAAATAAATAATTTTCCTAAAAGTTTTCATTTTCATTTAAATCTTAGTCACACAATCAAAACATCAACAACTTTAAATTATGGGCTACTAATTGGCTACTAAATAAAATGAAGATGCAGGTCCCTAATAGTCCCTATCTAAGTAAAGAAACAATGATCAGAATGACAACTCACGAAACAAGTAAATAATAATGTTTTTTTCATACAACTAAATTATTATCTACTTTTTACCCGACTGCGCCAGAAGGAGGGTTATGTTTTTACTTGTTTCTTGATCCCCTTTAAATGTTAACTTCAGCTGCAAGCTTATACAGGGTGGCCGGGGAGTTGACGTTCAAACGTAAAATTTAGGTCCGGTATGTCGTGGGGTATCCGAATCACCCCCATGTATGTTCCGCGATTTTTTATAGTTTTCGAGTTATGATGATTTTCCGATTTTTTGAGGAAACTCGACATGACCGGCTTGAACAACTTCTAAAAAAAAAGTGTAAGACTTTTTAGAGATTCTTTTTTTGCAACTTAATCTTCATGAATTGTGCCTTTATTCATAACATCATCAGCATCGTAACTTTGATAAAAGTTATGAAAATATTGATCTAAAGTTAAAAATTTGCGATCCGTGAATTATGACTAAATTTTCAACTTTAAATTAAAACTCTAAACAGGTGACCTTATGATTTTTTAGCCAATCCCAAAAATGCGCCCAACTCTCAGCTTTCATAATCATAAATAAAATGTAGTACTTAAGAGGGCTACTTTGGCTAGAATTGATCTTCAAAGACAACAAGGCGGAAAACTCATAAATTTTTTTTTTTTTTTTTTTGCCATTATTACCACGCCTAAGGCGAAATAATGATTAAAGAATGCTGGAAACCGAAACGGCGACGGGTTATGCCGGACTCTTACCGGCTAAAACCCCACCGTGTTCCACCTCATCCCATATTGCCGTAGAGCCTGAGGGCCCGTGAGGAATCTTCCACACTCTACGGCGCAGCGACCGACCTTACCAGGTCTCATCTCTGTTGGCCTTGACAAGCCTACAGGCCTTTAGGTGGTGCGTGGGAACACGCACACAACCACCTCGAGTCCTTATGATCGGACGCCGGACCCCCCAGCCCGACGCCCAGAGACTCAAAAATTACGGCTAAAAAATCATAAGGTCACCTGTTTAGAGTTTTAATTTAAAGTTGAAAATTTAGTCATAATTCACGGATCGCAAATTTTTAACTTTAGACCAATATTTTCATAACTTTTATCAAAGTTACGATGATGATGATGTTATGAATAAAGGCACAATTCATGAAGATTAAGTTGCAAAAAAAGAATCTCTAAAAAGTCTTACACTTTTTTTTTTAGAAGTTGTTAAGCCGGTCATGTCGAGTTTCCTCAAAAAATCGGAAAAATCATCATAACTCGAAAACTATAAAAAATCGCGGAACATACATGGGGGTGATTCGGATACCCCACGACATACCGGACCTAAATTTTTCGTTTGAACGTCAACTCCCCGGCCACCCTGTATACTGGTTGTTAGATATTTGCACTTCAACTTCAGCTCAACCATAAATTGTGATAGCTGATGTATACTGAAAAAGACTTCACTAAAATATAATTATATTCTATATTAACTCTATTACACATGTTACAAAACAAAAAGCCCTTTGTTTTGTTTTACCACTCAAGGTTTGTTTGCTTTAACCGGTATTATAATATAAATGCAAAACGCTCTATGTCGGTTCGTCTGTTAGGTTTTCACGGCCACGCTAAACCGATTAAAGGAGTTAATTTATTCTAGGCCCACAAATGGTAACGTATATTGATGGCAATACACTCTAAAAACAAAAAAAAGTGTTTCTGACCATTCCAAAAGCAATTATGGCTCAACAATTCCACACTGACGAAGTCGAGGGAATCAACTAGTAAATAATATAGAAACTGATACCTAAGTATGTCTATTTCGTGCTGTCCTGAAAATTTTAAATTATCAGTAATGTCAAACACAACAATAATCATGAATTCTAGTCTAGGCTACTGTTCATATTATCTTATTATGGTACGTTCTACATGAAGTCAAATATGTAATAGTATAAGTAACAACTACGAATTTATTTTAGAAGACTTTATAGGAATCCATCACAGTCGAACACATTCTAATATTGCTACAATTCATTGCACCCCTAAAAGACAAGAAAAAGTTAATAGGTATCAAGTTGTAGCACATTTTCTTTTACCCCAAAAGTATATTATAAAAGCGACTTTCTTCGTCAATAAAAAACGAAAAATAGGTACCAACCTTACCTAACAGAAATACGCAAAAACAAAAAGTATTAATTCTTTATCAGACGTCCCATCGCGGGCCCATAGCGAACTGTCTAACAAGTTTGACTGATATTTTATAGCTTAGACTTTATATCCATTTTTGTATGGGGAGGGTATATTTTTCGGATAGAAGGATGAGCCTGGGCACACTTGTTCCTTAGGTGGTCTAGTGTGAAAAACGCCCGGGGGACTCCCTCTATCACACCGCCATGGGGGTGGAGGGGGGGTTGAACTTTTCAGATACCGCACTCACTGTGATTCGTCATAACTGCCAATTTCTAGCTACTAGGGCATGTTTGGTATCGTTTTTGACTAAATCAAAGTAGCTTAGTTGATTTCTGAAACAAAAAATGTATTCCCATACAAAAAATTTAAAAACAGTGAAAAATAAAAAATAAGTAAAAATATTTTTTTTTGTTAATTACCATAAACTTAAAACCGGTAGCAATAACGGACTTTAAAAAATATATTTGGAAAGCTGCTTTTATACAGATTCCAAAAATATAAGGTTTGTTAAGAAAAAAGCAAAAAAAAAATGAAAAAAAAAAAATAACGCCACTAGGCAGGAACAAAAAAAATTAAATGAAATGCAGGAGTGGACGTAGAAGTGTCCAATTTTGTATACAATTAGTAGTTACTATAAGCATTAAGGGAAAACTAAAATATTTTACAATATTATACCAGTTTTCTTGATACATAAACTGCACAAATAACTTGGTAATCCTGTGTATTTATAAAGGATTACAAAGTTACACTTGCAGTGTACCTGTATATTGTCATGTCTTGTTGACTGACATATCAACGCACAGCCCAAACCACTGGTTCTAGAGATTTGGAACTTAGGTTCTTTATATAGGTCGGTTTACAAAATGAATGGAAACATCAGATGACATCATCAACATCATATATTTACAATAAAACAGATTAAAATATTATTTTTCTTCTTCCTGTATACATTTGCCTTCGCAATGACACAACTCTGTGCACTTTAGTTGCCGTTGCAAACACCGGCTCCTGTTGGTGCCGCACCCCTTTTTGCATCTACACCTAATCATTTCGATGCAGGCTTCAGCAGCAACAGGCAAGTCTGTCCATGTAGGTTGCCAACTATCGCCGACTTTTGTCCATCCCCAGTTAGATGGATCAGGAAGATCTTGAATCGGCGACATTTGACCCCATACATGGACAGCTTGAAAAACTGACCTCAAGAAATGTTGATATAGAGCCGCTTTTTTGGGTGGTATATGCTCTAGTTAAATAAATGTTTTCTCGCTTCGTTTACTGTAGTACAGGAACTGGATCTAATAAGGAAAAAATATGTACCGTTAAAATGTTGCTTTGTTACTTATTAGGTACCTAGTTTTATGAAGTTACCAACCTGTCATATAAAATTATAACAAACTTTTCAAGGATGGCAAATGAGTCGTTGTTCCTGCCTTCATAGGCTGCCAAAAAACCATCTGTGGCAGTAGGGACAACCTTCCATGTCTCCATTGCACTTTTTTTCCCTTTCCCATTAAAACTAGAAACTGTGTCACACCCCGTGAATGCGTGGAATAAAGGAAGGACCTGTCTGGGCTAGAGGAGCTATGGGTGCATGTAGGCACTGGAAAGCAACACCAGTATCTACCTTGCCATGAGATAGCGAACGCTCTTTGTAAATTCTTGTTATAATAATACCACCTTTACTTCTAAACACGTCATCTTGATTTAGCAATTAAAAAACTTTCTTCTTACAGGACCACAAAAAACAAAGGTCCTAATTTTATTCCACGCATTCACGGGGTGTGACACAGTTTCTAGTTTTAATGGGAAAGGGAAAAAAAGTGCAATGGAGACATGGAACGTTTTCCCTACTGCCACATATGGTTTTTGGCAGCTTATGAAGGCAGGAACAACGACTCATTTGCCATCCTTGAAAAGTTTGTTATAATTTTATATGACAGGTAGGTAACTTCATAAAACTAGCTAGGTACCTAATAAGTAACAAAGCAACATTTTAACGGTACATATTTTTTCCTTATTAGATCCAGTTCCTGTACTACAGTAAACGAAGCAAGAAAACATTTATTTAACTAGAGCATATACCACCCACAAAAGCGGCTCTATATCAACATTTCTTGAGGTCAGTTTTTCAAGCTGTCCATGTATGGGGTCAAATGTTACCGATTCAAGATCTTCCTGATCCATCTAACTGGGGATGGACGAAAGTCGGCGATAGTTGGCAACCTACATGGACAGACTTGCCTGTTGCTGCTGAAGCCTGCATCGAAATGATTAGGTGTAGATGCAAAAAGGGGTGCGGCACCAACAGGAGCCGGTGTTTGCAACGGCAACTAAAGTGCACAGAGTTGTGTCATTGCGAAGGCAAATATATACAGGAAGAAGAAAAATAATATTTTAATCTGTTTTATTAAATATATGATGTTGATGATGTCATCTGATGTTTCCTTTCATTTTGTTAACCGACCTATATAAAGAACCTAAGTTCCAAATCTCTAGAACCAGTGGTTTGGGCTGTGCGTTGATATGTCAGTCAACAAGACATGACAATATACAGGTACACTGCAAGTGTAACTTTGTAATCCTGTATAAATACACAGGATTACCAAGTTATTTGTGCAGTTTATGTATCAAGAAAACTGGTATAATATTGTAAAATATTTTAGTTTTCCCTTAATGCTTATAGTAACTACTAATTGTATACAAAATTGGACACTTCTACGTCCAATCCTGCATTTCATTAAATTTTTTTTGTTCCTGCCTAGTGGCGTTAATTTTTTTTTTCATTTTTTTTTGCTTTTTTCTCAACAAACCTTATATTTTGGGAATCTGTATAAAAGCAGCTTTCCAAATATATTTTTTAAAGTCCGATATTGCTACCGGTTTTAAGTTTATGGTAATTAACAAAAAAAAATATTTTTACTTATTTTTTATTTTTCACAGTTTTTAAATTTTTTTGTATGGGAATACAATTTTTTTGTTTCAGAAATCAACTAAGCTACTTTGATTTAGTCAAAAACGATACCAAACATGCCCTAGTAGCTAGAAATTGGCAGTTATGACGAATCACAGTGAGTGCGGTATCTGAAAAGTTCAACCCCCCCTCCACCCCCATGGCGGTGTGATAGAGGGAGTCCCCCGGGCGTTTTTCATACTAGACCACCTAAGGAACAAGTGTGCCCAAGCTCATCCTTCTATCCGAAAAATATGGGTGTTGTCCTATAATGACCCAGCTATTATGAAAGATAGGCCTTTCGCACGCGGTTCAAATATAAGGACCCGTAAAATAACGCCTACCTATACGTTCTTATTCCAGATGAAGCTGGTAGTCTTTAATACAAAAAGTGAAAGCATGTTTCATGTTGCTGCTCAGATTACGGAACAATACACCCGTATCTTTTTTAATTAAGAGGGGTATTCGAGCTCAGTGGCGCCCTCGTCACAATAATAAAGATTTCTCAATAAAGAAAGCCTAAATTAAAAAAGTGCCCAATAGATAAACTACAAAAGCCTTCAAGCTATTTTCATAGAATACTTTTATAGGTTTTTTAAAGGTCTAAACATACAAATTTCGAAAAAAGAAAAAAAACGGCCGCTTTTAGTTATTTTTATTCGAAATTATCTAAAAGTGGAATGTTTAGAACCTTAAAAGTATTGTATAACAATGGCTTGAAGGCTTTTGTAGTTTACCTATTAGGCTCTTTTTTAATTTAGGCTTTCTTTATTGAGAAATCTTTACTATTGTGACGAGGGCGCCACTGAGCTCGAATAGCCCTTTTAAGGGTGTATTCAGATAATGAAATTAAAACAGTTTCCTTTGGGAAAATGAGTCGAAAAACGAGAATTTTTTTCGGACCTACACCGTACAAAAGTGCCGATAAGCGAATACAAATCATCCGATCGCTTTTCTATGGGGGTCAAAAGATTCTCGTTTTTCTCAAAAGAATCTCGAATTCCTGCTTTAAATTCGGTAGCACCACCTAGATACGCGTATTTATAATGAAATTAATGAATGATATTACTTATTGCGGGGACAACGGCGAGGTGTCACGGAAGGTCACAGACCTTTCGATGCCACAATCACAATTTGGGGCGAGGCACCCTTTAATGTCCCCCTATTATTGTTTGTATTAGGTGTAGTTATGGTTGTAGTGAAAATGAAATCGTGAAAGCTTTTAGATTGTGATTGCGTGGTAAGGCAAGGCAGTTAAGTAGCGTTTTTTGGTTAATAGATGACAGACCAAGTGACGGAAATTGGTGTTTCTGTTCAGAGGATGCTCTATTATGTGATATCGTGATTTCAAAATTTTAAGCAGAAAACTGAAAGTTGTTCTTGTATCACACGTTCGTTTATTTGTTTGGCTGATCGAACTATAGAACCTTTTTGTCTAAGTATCTACCTACGAGTAGTTCAATTGTACAAACGAACCAAACTACTGAGCCTTGTTTGGACTGCTGGCTTGAAACAAGCCTCGTCTTTAGGTAGGTCCAAGTGGAGTAAAAGAGTAGCCACCATTTACTAAAATCTTTCTTTACGTACTACCACAGAGTACTGCCATCACACCTCATCCACTTTCACATACCTACCCATTCTGTAGGAAAAAAAGCAACAAACGTACACGGAGAAAAAAATCTAGTCGTTTTTACAAAAATTTTGTAGTTGTACTGTTGTTATTTTGGTATACCTAGGGTATACCTTGCTAGAAAATTAGTCGCTAAAAGCACAGATATTGTAATACAATTCAAAAAAGTAGTAAATAAATCTGATAGGTTTTCTTAAATATTATAAATTACCTACTTATAAAAATAGGTGTTCACCTAATCTTTCATTTCATTCATATTACACAGGCGACATGTAACAATATATATTTATAATTTATGTCCTACGTATAGCACATTAGCCCGTATGCACATATTTAACAAATTTGTTAACAAGGTTAAGGTTGGCCTTCGACCAAAGATGAGCGAGGCGCAGTGCAGCGCTCCTTGCAGCGTCATGTTTATTAATATCCCATTCAAATACTCCAGACATCCTTTTAAAACAAAAAAATACCAAGGTAATATACTGATTTCCCATAGTAAGCTATTTTCTGTTACTTTGTTAATTATCAAAAGTTGAGAGACATATGCCTGGTTTGTTTTGTTATTTAATATAGAGTTTATTCGCGATTTCTTCCGCACAAATTATATACGTACCTATCAGATTTAAGTCAGATCATAAGGTATCAAACAAAAAATTTTCGTGATGCTCGAACAAACAGATAAACAGACAGACAAGAATTCTAAAAAATGTTGATTAAGAGTCAAGGACACCTCAAAACCATATCGTAATATTTTTCTTGAAAATATCTTCAATGTACAGGCACACATTTGTTACAGTTTTATAATACTTTAGACTCGTAATCTCATGCCATTATGTTACACAACATAGATAGCAGAGACTAACCTACTTCATTCTCCATATTTATATTGTCATGCAATCTCTATCTCTATTGTGGGATACAGGCGTGAGATCGAATGTGTACGAGTATGTATGTGCAAACTCTAATTTTAAATGAGCGAAGAAAACTAATTAATAACCTATTTGTAGCTCGAATTGTGTTTGTGGACAAATTAATGTTTAAAATAAAAGGACATGGACTGACGAACTATCAGCATGTTTCACTGATGTGGGACATGATTAAGTGGAAGCGTACAGGTGGTGTTTACAGCCTATTGTCATTACCCTTCCCCTCTCTGCAACCCCTACCTTCCCCTCCTCTACCACTCCTAACCCTCCAGGAACCAGCCTATTCATAATAACGCATTGCCTGTCTGTTCAATACTAGAAATACCTTGTAGAAACCCTCTTATACGCTTGTGTAATAAAGACAATAGTACCTTGAATTCTTAAAGATGACTTTTATATGGAACTCGCATCACAAGATTCCTGGTTGGTCAAAAGCTCGATTTTAGTTGACTTACCTATCAAAATTATCTTGCCTTCTTGATATTAGAACTGCGCTTTTGTCGGTGTATGCAATAACTGCTTCATTCCTGAATGTAGCGTAGGTTTTTAAACTAAGAGTTCTATTGTGTCTGTCTACCCATCAAACAGAAGAACTTTTACTATGGGAGCAAACCGATCGAAGCAAAAATAAATCAGCTGTTCCATACTAAACTGCAATGCCTACCTACTCAACTTAAAATTATGCAACAGCAGGCCGAGTAGGTTTTGATTATCGATAAATCGCGACCGTTTCGGTCCAACCTTCATAGTAATAGACAAAGATTTTTTTTGGTCTGCTTTGGTAATAGAGTTGACATTGGCCTCGATTCGGAGTGTACCACGACTAAACTAAACTAAATGTATTCCTGTCACTTTCTAAAATAAGATTAAGAAAAGAGACAGAAAACCAACAGCTGACTTTAGTGCTGTCAAAGTGACGTTAAATGCGCAAAATAAGATGCCATCATAATGTACGCCATCTTATTTAAGGCGTTTTTGTGCGTGTAACGTCACTTTGACAGCACTAAAGTCAGCTGTTGGTTTTGTGCTGCGACCAAGTTTTGTGTCTCTTTTCTTAATCTTATTTTAGAAAGTGACAGGAATAAATTTAGTTAACTTAAGTCGTGGCACAGTCCGAATCGAGGCCATTGGAACGAAAACGGTCACGCAATTTCGAAGTTCGATCCGTGTAGACCCCCAGATTTTTATTTCTACGCTCGCCGGTCGATTTGCTCACATCACAATTTTAAGCTTCTTGGGGTAGACTTAGGTAATTTAAAGGGATGCCAATGATATCAATCTGACCCTTCATGGGGTGGTTCAGACCATCCAACTGAACAACTTTTACTATGCTGGGATCAACTTAGAAATCAGGAAAAAAATCTGGTGTCATACATTTTTGTCGATAATGACATTTTTCATGGGACATCAGATTTTTCTCACGATTTCGAAGTTGGCTCCTACTTGTAAGTGGGATTACACAAGATGACGCATGACGGAGCGGCAGAAGTCAGTACGTAACGTCAGTGTACCTACCTACCTATATTTCATTTCGAAATTACACCTAAAGTAATGAAAATTCAGAGAGGCTTAACTTATTGTCAACGTAGCGTAGGTCCCTATTTTCCAATTCGCATAATTGGATTGAAATTGGAAATTATAAAAGGGACATGATATAATCAAATCAATCTATTGAATTAATGTTGAATTAAGGTTTCTAAAATTCATATATTTAAACAAAATACAAAAAACGGGACAAGTGTGAGTCGGATTCGCGCACCGAGGGTTCCGTACCAAAATATAAAAAAAAGTATTCGTGCTCGCTTTTGCTATAGGTACTTTACGAACTTAAAGGTACCTAGGTATGTAATGATAAATGTGTGCCGATGGAACCAACAAATCTCCGAACAAAGGGTCACCCACCATCCTGCCTCGTCAGCAGAGTTATACTTGTAGACCCCTAATGGTAACCCTCGGGTAGCTGTACAATAACGCATTTTCGTTATAAAATTGTAGCACAGTCAATTTACGTTGATCCGGAACTAATTAATTATAGATTTTTATGTTGCATAGCGAGATTTTTTTAAATGTATTTTCAAATCGTATTTTTGTCACTTAAATGGTGCCGGTTACAGTTTTAAAGTTCCATTACTTTCCACCCCTCCTAACAAAACCTCGTTAATTAACTTTGCTATTGAGGATATTTCGTTGTTATATTCATTTTAAAATCAGTTTTTGTTGATGTGAAAACGACTTCTTTCGGATCTTAACACATTCGCGGACAGTGAACGAGACATAATAGAACTTTTATTGTTATCACTGCTATAGACGGTCACTGTCCGCGAATGTGTTAATGGGCTTGGCTAACAAACTTTCGTTCCGGCGCACCCTGGGCAATAAACGACCCTCCGTTGGTTGGCAAAGCCATATTGCCCTGTAACGCGCTCCATACAAACAAAGTACACGGCAATCAAATTTGGCAATCAACTTCTAATAATTATAATCAATTGTAGAAAAGGTCAAAACTTTTTCAGTCCAGTCAAATATAGATTTTAAAAATAAATTTTCTTCTCTTTCTGCAGGCCCAGATTTCTCTACGTGCGCGGGACTCGCCTTCGCTGCATAGAAAATTACCCCTTCCCGCGCTTTTCAGGTAGGTAGTACGGAAAAAGGCAGAGTCGCGCGTAAGTAGAGAAATCATGCTAGAGGATACTCTTTCTTATACTGTGTTAGAGGGTCTGATCTACCTATGAGAAAATTAAAAGCTTTATCAAAGAAACACAATATTATAATTGTTAAATACTTTTTATTACTTTAACAATTTCAATAATATCACCCAAATTCAAAGATTCAGATAGTAATTTTTGCATCGGTTATCCAGCAGCGAACTCTTCAGGTGTAGGCATGTGAGCCCTTAGTCGGCTACATCTTTTTTTATCTATGTTCAGGCTTTTCCTTTTACAAGCGATCTCCTTCTCCAGATCCCCTCTATACTTCATCAATTCAGCCCTAACAACTTCTGTCTGCCTTAGTTTATCATTAAAAGAATCTATTGTCTCTTTTACAAATTTGTATTCACTCATTAAAGCATATTGAGCCTCGTCACGACAGTTTTCAACATTAGGACGAGAATAATTTCTACTCTGAAGCCTCGTCATTGCCAATTTAGCTCTTTCACCCAGTCGGCGTAAATATTCTTTAAGGTAATCTATTAGCGTCTCAATATCAGCAATCTTTTGTAAATTATCTTTTAAGTTTTGCTCTAAATGTAAGCATAGGGCATCCGTAGAAGTAATAGTCTCGGATAGCGCTAAATTTGTTCTATCTGCTTGTATCTTCATATCTTGACCACCTTTTACAATTGCTGTCATCAAATCAGAACGTAAATTAGCTGATTGTTGTCTCACTTCCTCACAATTCTTTATACTTTCTCTACAAAAGTGTTCCCAATATTCTAATGTTGTTGCATTTTCTGGCCATCTATTAACACCATGGTGGTAACGTAAAACACTAGAATCAGGTTTCAAAGACAAGTTTCTCCGATCTTCTTTTAAACTTATCATTTTGTCAGACCAGTCACCCTCTATGGCTGCTTTAGCCGCTTTGTTATTAGCCATCTGCTCTTCCACTTTTGCTAAAGTGTCATTAAATACTTTCCTGATCGCTCCTACGATCGCTACCTCTTTTATCAATTCTTGCTCCGCGTTGTCTCTCACCAAATCAGGTTCTAGTCTATTACTTCGCAACTCCAAACATTCCTTCGATATTGCTTCAGGCATCATAAGTATTCTACTAGCTCCTTTTAGCCGAGCCCTATCTTTATCAAGGGCAAGAAGTTCAGTAGCCATAGCTGCCTGTGCTTTTTCAACTTCTTTCTTCCAGAATGATAGATCACGAACTCTCTTTTTTAGCATGTTGTTGGTCTCGCTTTGTTTGTTGTCAATTTTTGTAAAAGCATCTGCGATGTCGCTTCTTATTTGTATGTCAAGATTTCTAGCTTTGTCCGTTGCTCTCGGAGTTAACACATATTCATTATTTTTCCTCCATTCACCTGTACAATATCGCGTGATGGAGTACTTGTCGACAACGGGTCTAACGCCAGTCATTCCAGCTTGTGGGGACCAGTCTACGTGTCCAGCAGCCCATGGTCCTATGGGTCCCATAGACAAGATATCTCCGCTTGTACTATCGGTGGGTTGAGGTAGATAGCTGGGTGGAGCATCAGGTGGGTACACTGTGGGCTCCGGTGGTAGAATCATTCCAGGCACGTAAGCAGAGGCAAAAGCCTTCTCTCTCCCTCTGCTGTGACCGGCTTCTAGAAAAACATTTTGTTCGATATTACTCGATGCAGCAGTGCCACAAATGTATGGACAGTCCATTTTGTTGGGGTTATTGTCGGCCATTTTACGTAAATTTAGTCAAGGTATCTTTTTAAACCTTGTATCAAAAAAAATATTAATAAACTAAAATAAAACTAAACCTATCTAAAACATGAACAAAACATAAATCATGTCTGTCACATTGTTTTTATTTTTTCTTAAACCGATAAAACCAAGAAGCTTCGAATTTGCTTGGATAAAACCTATTTCAAATGAAACTAACCAGTCTTAGGTATTAAAAAGCAAGGAGATTATATATATAATTACTTCGTTATATACTAATCTAATAGCTTTTGCACGAGATTTCGACCGCGTGGATTTCAAAAAACGTCAACACCCCTGTGCAAAATAGGGGTTGATATTCGAAAAATAATTTCTTAGAGCACCCTTTGTAGAACATGTTTTTCTAATGCAGTACCGGACTAAAGGGAGATGGGGGGGGGGGGGGCGGTGCTCCCTGGGCCCCGGCCCTGGGGGGCCTCCAAATCTATAGAAGAGAAGTCCTTTTTAAAACTAAGCAAGAGTCATTTTTTTTTAGTTTGGTGTCCCGCGCTTCTGGTCTTGGGACTGCAGTTTAGGGTTGGAGGCCTCACACGTAGCAAAAAAAGTCAGAGTTATAGACTAAAATATTGTCAATTTTCGAGCTCGCTTCGCTCGCTCAATCTTTTGTTGTTTTTGCCCTCTGTTGCACGTTCCAGTTTTTGTTCCACACCGCACACAAATCAACTCGATTTGACATGAGCTACCCAATTATGTTATTATGTAGTTAGAATAGTCATGAGCTCGCTTCGCTCGCTCCAGCTTATTGTTTCATAGATGAATAGCCTTAATTTCGGCTGGAAATTGAGTTATAAATGTATCAAAATCCTGAGCTTACTGCGTTCTAAATAATATTGCAATGCCCTCATTGTATTCTAGTAAATTCTTGAGCTTACATACTTCCCTTGCTCCTCGTTTTTAGGGTTCCGTACCCAAAGGGTAAAAACGGGACCCTATTACTAAGCCTACGTTGTCCGTCCGTCCGTCCGTCCGTCCGTCTGTCCGTCCGTCCGTCTGTCCTACCTATTTAGGGCTGTAACTTTTGAACCGTAATAGATAGTTTAAATTTTCTCAGATTATGCGTTATTGCGGCGGATTTGTTAACAAATAATAAAAATGTCAAAAAGTTAAAAATTAAGGGGGGTTAGGACAAGAAACTAGTTTTTATCAACGTTTTTTCTTCACGCTCTATCGTAAAAACGGTAATACATACAAGCGCCAAACTTAGTGTGATTATAGAGCATACTCTACAGAATAACAACAAATACTAAAAACCGGCTAAGTGTGAGTCGGTCTCGCGCTAAAGGTTCCGGACAAAAAAAGTTTTTTTTCTAAGTTAATAATGTTGTGTTTTGAACCCTCGGTGCGCGAGTAGCCCGACTCGCACTCGCCTGACCGCTTGTTTTAATTATATTGCAACGACCTAGTCTCATTGTAGTAAAATTTCGATCTTGCTACGCTCACTCCGAGAATTAATTATTATAAGAATTTAATTATTAAATATTATTTGTTAAGACCTTTGTACCATATTCTTGCAAATAAATGAGTTCTATTCTATTCTAACCAGGAACCTTCGAAAATGAAAAAAAATTACTCAATTTTGCCGCCGCATTATATTTTTGTGTTTATACATTCAGCAAGCTTTGACGAATATAAACAATAAAAATAATAAAAATAATATCCAAAATCTTTCTCATTTTATTCTTGAGAATATTACTTATTAAAATCGGTTGAGTTTTAGAGGATACGAAAAAGTGATACCGTCCATTTTATTTAGGTAAAATCTGTCCGAGCTGCAGTTGTTACTTTCATACTGGTAGTTCGGACAGAAATAAATCTGTTAAAACCTATTCTTCAAATTTCTTACACACCGCCTTTCCTCTTGATCGTATTGCAGTAAAATTATGATTGTATCTAGTGTTGTTCTTTATACGGCAATTGCCGTAATATACGGCAATCAGCCATCCTATGGGTCGAAAATACGGGTTAGTGCCATCTGTCCCCATTCCCAGCTGCCCCCGTCCCAACTGACCCCGATGATATCAACACTCGATTAATTTTATCTACACTAATATTATAAAGAGGAAAGATTTGTACCTATTTTTGTATGTTTGTAATGAATAGGCTCAAAAAGTACTGGGCCGATTTAAAAAATTCTTTCACCATTAGAAAGCTGCATTCACCCTGAGTAACATAGGCTATATTTATTGCTAGAAAAGATTAGACGTCCACCCGTGCGAAGCCGGGACGGGCCGCTAGTTATTAATATACTTACATATTAATTTATGAAAATATCGTTCAAATATAGATTATTAATAATTTTGACCCAAACATATTAGTTTTCCTCTCACTCAACGGTTTGCTGGAAGAAAACTCTTTTAGAGTTAAGCTCGCCTTTGTACATCATAGTAATTTTTTTCATAACTATGTTTTTGTGTACAATAAAGAATCTATGAATCTATTAAATATTTTGAAAAAAATTATCTATGTTGAAACCATGATAATTCAACAAACTAAACTAAACTATCTTATCTATATCATATCTTATCTATCTATATTAAACTAAAATAAACAAACTACTTTCTAGATATGCGTTAATTCATTAACACGTTGTATAAGTATTAGTAGGGGTAGTTATTACTAGTACCTACTCCATCTTGTTCGTTCTCGTCTCTTCGTTTTATACTTTACAAAATTATGATTATTAAAAAAAAATATTACTACCTTTTTGAGAGAATCCTCATAAATAATGAACATACGACAATTTTTTTAATTTTTCCATAAAATACGGCAATTTCGGATTTTAATACGGCAACCCAAAATTTGCCAGGAACAACACTGATTGTATCTCAGACTCATTGGATGTCGATCGTATCGTATTGCAAGTTCGCAACAAGGTTTGGATTGACATAATAATATTAAGTATAGTAAAATCTCGAGCTCGTTTCGCTCGCTCTAGCTAGATTTTAAATCGTATTAATCTCGTGCACGCGTCACTCGCTCCTGGGTTTAGATTTTAAGGCAAGGAAATAACCTGGACTTGAATCAATGATTTCTATCGTCCGCATGGAAGCGCCTATGACAATTTTTTGCTACGGCTCGAAAAAATCGTAGATGTCTATTTCTGCTAAGCCGGATGGCCTCATTTAGTTTTGCCGCCACGAGCATCCGACAGGCTAAGTCTGCCTCTGCTCTCCCTGTTTCTATCTTCAGTGGTTTAGGCTGAGCGTTGTCTGTCTGTCAGTCAGTCACGGATTTGTTTTATGAACTCTATCACTAATAACCAAAAAACATTGTATAGACACCAAAACCAGCACCAGGAGTGTTGGGGGTAATAAAACTCACCAGCTATGGGGTAGGTAAAATTATATAAATAGTTTCGCTCCTAATCAGTCCTTCCCATCAGAAATATTTTTCATGAACTCATGTAAAGACAAAGCATAATCTAAATATCGATTGTTTATAATAGGTACAATACGGTAGGCAGGTATTATATAAAAAGGCAAAAGCCTGTATCAATTTATCTCCTACTAATTAATATCATAATGTAAAAGATTTTAGGTATAATAAATAAAATTTTACTCAAGCTAAAGTAATAATTTTAATGGGTTTTAACTCTCAAAAACTATTCAACTTTACTCTTTCGAAAAGAAAGTGTAGTATCATAATATATTTTTGTATTTCGGTTAACGTTTTATTTACCTTGTCTCCGTAATAATTTGTCTACGGTTCGGGTCTAACATTGGCTATGAAGTATTGGCCCCGCAAATAAGGAGCACGTACGAATCGTCTTGTATATTGAATGGATATAATATAGGTGTAAGGGAACCCTTAGCATGGGACGTTTTTATTTCTTTCGAAGGCGAACGAACGATTGTCCAGAAAAATACAACATCTTAGAAAACAGGAACTGAGATGGGATGAGGAAAAAATATCTGTAGTGCCTTTTGTATTTTTTTATGATTTTTCCATGAGCCCAGATAAACAACCCTTCGATAAAACAACGAAAGCCCGTAACTCCGTGTGCGTAGGTAACCCAGAAAATATTCTTGTACCTGGGTAAAAATTTTCATCGAAATCCGTTCAGCCGTTTATACGCGATTGAGTCGGAAACATAATAAACAATTAAACATCGTCACAACAATTGAAGTAAAGGTAGGTATGTATGGGATTTAGACAGATTTATGAATCGTATGGGTAGGTACATTTAAGTCTGACGTTTCAAGTGTTTGTATTTTCTGTCCTTGACCATTGTGACCGAGAAATACAAGAATGTATTGTTTTTTTTTCCCTAAAGCATATGAATCCATCTCTAAAAAGGTAAGAAAGGTTAGACACATATACGGTCGACAAAAGCAGGGTTCATGATCGTTATAAGAAAGGTTGCATGTTTTGTTTCAAAAAATGTACGCTAATTAAGTATTCAGTTATTTTTATTATCATATGCAGCGATCTCATGTGGTCAATATATAAGTCATAACCTCGTCTAATATTTGTACAATAATTATGAATTAAAAACTTTATTAGACAAAATGAACTATGAGTTTACAAACAAAAAAGGTTCAACAGCACTCATTTATTACGTAGGTATCTATACTTATCTTGGAAATTATCACAGCAACCCCCTCAGGATATACATACATACATAAGCTCACGCCATTGTGCCAAGGGGGTAGGCAGAGACCATGGACCGCCAGTCGCCACACGCTACGACTCTGACACACCTCTTTTGCACTTCCGTCTACGCACTTGTCCTAAGATCATTGATTTGATCGTGGTATGCTTTCCTCGGACGGCCTCTTCCAATTTCCGCTCACTTTTGCTTGATAAATTTCATACGTAAGTCTTCTTTCATTCATTCTCTCTACGTGACCGAACCATCTAAGCACACCTCTCTCAATCCTTGTTACTCTTGTTACTATATCATCCTTCAACTTACACCAGGATATAGGTACACTATAATATAATATTATAGGCATTTGTTGAGCAGCGGACTACTGGCGAATTGACGGACTGATGACATAATATATCAACCCACTGCTGGGCACAAGCCTCCTATAGCCTATACAGGTCTTACAGACGCTCTTTCTGATATCGTCAACCCACCTGGACAACCTTTTTGTTCCTAATCTCAGCCACCACTCTGTTAAGGCCTTACTTTACCTACTGTTATCACTACACCTGTTATCTACTACTACTTTTTAACCCGACAACTGATACTCGATACTGCGATAAGTTAGTGCGGGACCGTCCCACGGCGAACGTTGGAGGAGGCGAGGGAGGGAGCACGCGCGTGCTTTTCTTCCCCGCAACATTATCCGTCCCCGCTAACATCTAGAATACCTCGCATTCCCCATTGTTTGTGCAATCATCTATAACATTATCCATCGCCGCTAACATCTAGAATACCTCGCATTCCCCATTGTCAGCGCAATCATCTATGAGATTATCCATCCCCGCTAACATCCAGAATACCTCGCATTCTCCATTGTCAGCGCAATCATCTATGACATTATCCATCCCCGCTAACATCCAGAATACCTCGCATTCTCCATTGTCAGCGCAATCATCTATGACATTATTCATCCCCGCTAACATCTAGAATACCTCGCATTCCCCATTGTCAGCGCAATCATCTATGAGATTATCCATCCCCGCTAACATCCAGAATACCTCGCATTCTCCATTGTCAGCGCAATCATCTATGACATTATCCATCCCCGCTAACATCCAGAATAGGTACCTCGCGTTCAGTGACAGTCGCGCACAATGATATTGGCACGCACGTGTCAAACGGTGGTCGTAAAATTTAAAAACAAACATTTTCGTATTTTTCTTTGACCATGTTTTTAAACGAAAATAGCAGAGATCGACACAAAAATATTGGTCGGTATCATCGAACACAACTTGTCGATAATACCAATGACTTTTATTTTTATGAAAGTATATATCCCTCCGAGGCAAGTGTGGAATGTGCAGAAAGCCTTATTGCCGTTTCGAGTAATGGCCCTCGTTTCCCACGACAACTTTATTTGCTTTATGATTAAATAAAACCAAACGAG
The DNA here is from genome assembly GCA_922987775.1 of Agonopterix subpropinquella. Taxonomy (NCBI): domain Eukaryota; kingdom Metazoa; phylum Arthropoda; class Insecta; order Lepidoptera; family Depressariidae; genus Agonopterix; species Agonopterix subpropinquella. The sequence goes on from OV277693.1 coordinate 30,878,418, forward strand.
TAATGGTGCAAGCTATCTTCACGTCAATTTACGTTATTCCTTACCTACCAGCCCCAGATCTAGGATTTTTCCGAGCAGAGGGGCAAGAACTAGAGTTTTACGCCCCTTCCTTTAAGTCTACACCAAGGGAGTAGCAGTATTTTTTTCCCAGGGAGACCACATTGACGTTAGGTCGCTGCAATAATACTTACCTACCTTAAACTTAAAGGGAGCGAAGCGAGCTCGAGATTTTACTGCAATATGATTAGCTCGTTGCAAAATTGGGATCGAATTCTGCAATGGGTAGACTAGTATGACTAGGTAGTTTTCATATGATAAAAACCAGGGGCGAATTTTTTTGCGATATTCTCAAGTCGTTGCTATAAATTATTTGTCAAATTCTCAATTTTGGCGCCCTCTTAACCAGCCACGCAGGGCGTGGGCCCCGGTTTGGCCCCCCCTAGATCCGGGGCTGTTACCTACCTATAGTATTATAAATGTGAAAGTTTGTTACGATCGCTGAATTCAGTAATGAATATCTTGGATCGCAGTTTTGTATGGAACAGCAAATTATTTTCATAATTTCGATTCTGGACTGCGATTTTTGAATCTCATTCGCTGAGTTCGGCAGTTGAAAATGTCAAAATTACTGTGGAAATATGCATCTTTCTAAAATATAATATAATATTTTGACTTTCAAAAATCATACTTCAGTAGTGCGATTTTTGAAAGGCAAATCAGCAGTAGAAAGATGCATATCTCCACGGTAATTCTGACATTTTCAACTGCTGAAATCAGCGAATGAGATTCAAAAATCGCACTCCTGGGCCTGTAAAGTATTTCAGTTTGATGGAAATCTAAACCACCAAACCACCCCTTTAAATATTATGTTGTTACGTAGCCTATATAGTTCAATCAGGGCAATCGCAATCGGGGCCCTGTTTGTAGTGACATTAGTGATGATGATGACGCTTTAAGTAAATGAAGTAGGGTACCTACATACTTTATTTACTTAAAGCGCACTACAGGAAAATTATTTATATTCTAAACATTTAACAAACTTACTGTCCTCTAAAGTACGGTTCAACGTTTTAGAAGGTGAAATAAATGAGCACAATTTAATTTTATAGATGACATTTTGAATAGATAATAATAGCGGATAAAAACCATTGAATTCGTGAAACCATTTGTGTAGGAGCGACAATGGAAGCTCGATAGAATGTTAACCACGTTATACAGGGTGTACAATAAAATGGGACAGCTACTCAAAGGGGTGCTTCAGACCATCAAACTGAACAACTTTCTCTATGGGACCAATATCGAAATCGCGAAATAAAAATCCGCTCTCCCATACAAAACTGCAAACATAACTCGACTGAAATGTATGGGACAGCAGATTTTTTTTTCGCGATTTCGATATTGGTCCCATAGAGAAAGTTGTTCAGTTTGATGGTCTGAAGCACCCCTTTAAGTAGCTGTCCCATTTTATTGTACACCCAGTATAGAAAGTTTTGTGATAGAAAAGCAAATGTTGTCAAACATTCACGTAAAATATATTGTAGTTTATTTTAGCAGATTTAACTATAAAATAATTTTACTAATATTCAAAATGTCAAAGTTTGGATGTTTGTCACTAAATTATCCACTCATTTCACTGAGTTTTTTTAAATATATTATGGTACGAGCTTTTACCCGCGACTTCGTCCGCATAAATTATATACCAGATTTTAAGTCAGACGATAAGCTATCAAACAAAAAAAGTTTCATCAAAATCGGTTCAGTAGTTTTTGCGTGATACTCGAACAAACAAACACCCAAACAAACAAACAAACATACAAACAAACAAACAAACAGACAGACAAAAAATCCAAAAATTGGTGATTTGGAATCAGGGACAGGTAAAAACCATGTCGTAATTTTTTTTTTTAAATATCTTTAATGTACAGACACACTTCTGTTACAGTTTTATAATAGTTTAGATATATTTTTGTATATTGAAGTTCCCAGTAGTTCCTCGGACCTAATGAGAATTGTTTCCCCTCTTTCAGCCATAGGAATAAACAATTCATAAAAATGTTCCACACGAGAACATGCTACCTAATGTTCTTTTTTATGCATTTGCCCAGTTGGCTCCAGTTCAGAACATTACGTATGTAAAATCGATTTCAGCGACATTGAGAGATGTGGGGTGTACTCAAAGAGATAAGTTCACGCTGTCTCTTTCGCACACGAGGATTAGATCTGACTAAACTTCGAGAGGCACGTGGTAGAACTACGGTACTCAAAACGGTCATCAAAGTTAAGCAACGCCGACTAATGCACGTAGTTTAATGTGTGACCGTTTTAAATTACCTAGTGGGATTGAAAAGAAAGAAAGAAAGAAAATATTTTTATTTGCAAACAACAAAACACACTGACAAAATTATATAGGTACTTATAAAAACTAAACTAAAAAACATAATTTAAAAATTACATAATTAAGAGCAGTGTCTGCCGCAGCAGCAAACAGGGTTATGACTCAGCATTATGCTGGGCTCAACGAGCTCAGCGCTGATTTTCTGTCTCTTTTTGCGAAAATGAAGAGATGAAGGGATGAAGAGATTCGCAGAATAACAGGGGTAGCCTTTGATTAAATTAAAATAGCGGAAGATAGGTGACGTTTTTGCATTTCCACCATCCATCATCAGCCTATAAACGTCCCACTGCAGGGCACAGGCCTACCCTCAAGGAGGGTGTATGGGCATTAGTCCATCACGCATGCCCAATGCCGGTTGGTAGACTTCACATACACATCAGAATTTCTTCACGATGTTTTCCTTCACCGTTTGAGAGCGTTTTACGTACATAAGTTAGAAAAACTCATTGGTACATGGCATGTTGTCCGTGCGGATTCGAACCCGGACCCCCATAATTGGGAGTCCATACGTCTCCGCCTAAAATCAAAAAAGTTCTCAATCACGTTATTCTGCTCTAAGTAAATTAGGGGGCTCAATTTATGCGGTCCGTATGCGCTATAGGCGCTATAGGCTATAGGCTAGCCCCATAGATGGGAAACATTGCTCGTAAAACCGATAGCCGAATTTATGGCCGTAAAAACGATACCTACCGGAAAGCGCTAAGTGGGTAGACCACCCCCCCCCCCCCCCCAAGGTGAATCGACGACCTGGTGAAGGCGGCGGGAACCCGTTGGATGAGGGTAGCGCAGGATCGGTCGTCATGGTGATCTGCGGGGGGCTATGTCCAGTAGTGGACGTCTATCGGCTGATATGATGATGATGGAAATAAAATACAGAAAAATATAGAATGACAATGTTATATTTTATGTTATTATTTTACTAAAATAGGTAATACCCTATAGGTACCTATACAGTTTTCTCTAAACAAAACTTTCTTCACAGGATACCTACGAAAGCCAAGCCCCTGCTAACCTGAAAAATATAGGTGATTTTCAGATACCTGCCTGTCTAAAAATCTTAAATTGAAAATAAAAATGAGCAATTTCCGTATTGACCCGAAGCGTAGAACACGGACATCTAAAACGTTGCTCAAATGTCCGGAAAATCTTTGTAGCATTCAACATATTCCTTTATTCCAACAGGCTTACTCCACATTACATGACTTGCAATTATTTAAACTCTAATCTTCAATACAGGGTCCTTAATATGGTGACACTTTTTTAAAGGGATGATCAGACCATCAAACTGAACATCTTTCTCAATTATACCAACATCGAAATCGCGAGAAAAAATCTGCTCGTCCATACAAAACTGCAAACCTACTCGAGCCACTTTTTTAAAGGGATGATCAGACCATCAAACTGAACAACTTTCTCAATTATACCAACATCGAAATCGAGAGAAAAAATCTGCTCGTCCATACAAAACTGCAAACCTACTCGAGCCACTTTTTTAAAGGGATGATCAGACCATCAAACTGAACAACTTTCTCAATTATACCAACATCGAAATCGCGAGAAAAAATCTGCTCGTCCATACAAAACTGCAAACCTACTCGAGCCACTTTTTTAAAGGGATGATCAGACCATCAAACTGAACAACTTTCTCAATTATACCAACATCGAAATCGCGAGAAAAAATCTGCTCGTCCATACAAAACTGCAAACCTACTCGAGCCAGCTGATTTTTATTTCGCGAATTCGATGTTGGTCCCATAGAGAAACTTGTTCAGTTTCATGGTCTGATCGTCCCCTTAAAAAAGTGTCAGCATATTAAGAAGGGAAGGACCCTTTATATGTATTTATTAAACACAAAAACACAAAAAATACAGAACACCAGAACCACCTTTATTTAAAGACGAGCTTTTACCCGCGACTTCGTCCGCATAAATTATATACCAGATTTTAAGTCAGATGATAAGCTATCAAACAAAAAAGTTTCATCAAAATCGGTTCAGTAGTTTTTGCGTGATACTCGAACAAACAAACACCCAAACAAACAAACAAACAAACAAACATACAAACAAACAAACAAACAGACAGACAAAAAATCCAAAAATTGGTGATTTGGAATCAGGGACATCTAAAAATCATATCGTAATCTTTTTTTTGTAAATATCTTCAATGTACAGACACACTTCTGTTACAGTTTTATAATAGTTTAGATGTATTAAGATTATTCACACCTTTACTAGTAAGCTATAGATATAGAGGCTCATAATTATCATATTCTGTAGTATATTGTAAGTCCTTGTTATATAGTTTTGCAATAAAGACACTTTAACTTTACGACTTTTTTTAGATCTTATATTAGCAGATAAGTAAAAACTTTGAATGGTACAAAAGGTCTATAAAAAAGGCGCGTTAAATAAAGAAACTTTTAAAAATATTATCATTGTGGCGCAATATCTGCCGACCCCGTATAGTCTAGGAAAAATGCGGCTTGAGATTGCATTAAATACATTTTAGTAAAATGTGTTTGAACTAATATTAATGTTAGTTTATAACACTTTTGTCGAGATTTGCTAGGTATATAGGCTCAGGACCCTGAGAAATACCTTATAATGGACATAAATGTACAAAGGGCATGCTTGTTTCTAAAGATATTTCTTCCATCATACATACCGGCAAAGAGACAGTTAATTATCACAAGGCAAATTTAATGTGTACAAACAAACATACAGTCAAAAATTAAGTTTTGAGGTTATAATGTTAGACTACTTACAAAAATGTTTTGTTCATACCTAAATTTAATGTTTTGTAAATGACTTAATTATACACAATAAAATATCGGGGATTATTGAGAATTTATGTTTTTCAGGAACCTATCTACTAATAGGTATTTCAAATTATCACCTAAAGTGCAATTATGCAACCTACTCCATACAAAAATCCGTAGATTTATTATTTTAGGAATAATGTTATACCAAAATATCGTTTTACGTCCCGTTTATTACAGTATTTTTCTCTGTTGTAATGTAAATAAAAAATATTCCATTCATTGATTCGCATAAAAATACAGTGAAAAACTTTGTACCTACCTAGTGAATATTACAAAAGTTCTTTAAGGACCAAATAAACTCTCTGATGACATTAATTGCACACGGGTGCTTGCGAGAAATAATTTCGTTCAGTAAACGTTTAATAAAGTGCTAGGGAATCTATGTAGATAAAAAAATATTAAATTCCCTAGCACTTTATTCCAAGAATTTATCAAAATAGAGAGGAAAAACGGACAATAGCTTCGTCCTGCGCAGGTTTTGAAAAGGCTTGATTTCTGTACAGGTACAGCCCAGTGTCATTTTTAAGAGCGAGAATATTTTGTAGTGCATCCTGGTTAAGCCAACAATGACATTTTTCTTTATGAAATGAAAATATTAGTTTTATTATATTTTGTGATAAAAGGTTGTGATAAATTGTTTTGTTTGTTTTTTTTTAACATTACTTTAAACAAACCTGACAAAGAAAACATACGTAATATTTGATACTAGCGTTTACCTGCGACTTCGTCCGCACAAAGTCAGATAATAAGCTATCAAACAAACAAAGTTTCATCAAAATCGATTCAGTAGTTTTCGCAAACTTTTTTTTTCAGTTTTATTATAGTTTAACACATATAACCAGTTAAAAATGGCGAACAACAGAAAAAGGATAATATATAGCACAAAAAATACAAAGCACCCTAGTAATATTTAAAAGTGTGGTTTTATTTAGACCATCAAACTGAAGAACTTTCACTATATGGTGCCAACATAAAGAAAAAATAAAAAATCTGCTGTTACATAAAAATATATTTGTCCAGTAAGTTGTTACACCTTGTATTAGCATTACTTTAATAATACTTTTTGAATTGAACCTTTTTATGGGAGGAGAACCTTTTTAAATTCGGATCCGCAACCTTTTCGTGTGACGGAAGTTCGAAATTTTAATTTGACGTCTGCAGAAGTTTCACTTCTGCCGGGCGACCCGTTACGGCCAACTTTTTTTATTTATTTTGTTATTAGTCCGGACCACGGATAATTAAATGTAGATAGGAACTATAAAACCTAATTGTCTTTTCGGGGAATATAATCCTGAACAAAATTCCATCCAAACATACGAATATTTCTCATTTATATTATTAAAATAATCTCTCCCAAAGGTAAATAAAAAACATTGAGTAATCTACTGTGGTAGGCTAAATACCATGCTTTTTATTAGGGTTCCGTACCCAAACAGAGCTTGGTGTGATTATCGTAGGTACAGACTCTAAGGTAAAACAAAAAAAAAACGGTGTGTGTTGCGCTATAATAAATAGAAAAAAAATGTTTTTAGTAATATTGTATGATGTTACGAAACCCTCCGTGTCCGATTCCGACCCGCAATTGGCCGATTTTTTATTTTATAAAATAGGAAAGGCAAAATGAAAACACTAATGGTTCTCTTGCGGTTTGACCTCGATAAGTTCATAAATATTTAAAGCCCCGTTTTTCGGAGTCCCATTTGTAGAAATACACAAACCTAACAGATTTGAAACTTTGCATCTCTCGAGCGCGTAGGCAAAGTATAACGGCGATGACAGATTACAAAAACTTTTAGGCCCTTAACGGATAATCCTCGAACTAAAAAGTTGTTTAGCTTAGTTTCTTTCAGTATCTCCTAAAGACAAGATCAAACAATACTGCTCGTAAGTTTGTTTGTGGATTTCCAATCTTCCATAAATTTTTGCGGCCTGTTAAGTCCACCTCAGATAATCCGTTGTAACTCTGCTGATCCTTACGACTTCTTCGAAAGGCAGACTATACAAAACTGCTGTACCTACCCGACTAAAATGTATGGGAAAGCTGTTTTTTTTCGCGTTTCCTGAGTTAGGCTCCATAGTGAAAGTTGTTCAATTTGATGGTCTGAGTTCACCGTCAGTATTTGCTAGGCTATCACTTACACCCTGTATTCCTTCATAATAAGTATGCTGAAGGTATTGGGGATGACCAGACCATCAAAAACAACTTTATCTATAGATAAGCCAAGTTGGAAATCACGAAAAAACATTCTGTTGTTCCAAATAAAACTGCAATAGGTACTACTCGACAAAAATGTCCCATACACTGACAAGAATAGGTAAGCATGTGCGATACTGCTGATATGATGATGATGATGACAGGAATACACCATTGTATACTATTTTCTACCACGCTTCCTTCCACGTTTGTATGAATGGTCTTGGGAGTGATTTGACTGTCTATTTACGTCAGAAACATACGAAATAATGTTAAATAAAGAACAGTAGGTGCTCCCACAATAGCTATTTAGGTTTTTTTTTTTTTTTTTTTTTTTTTTTTTTTTTTTGAAATGACGTTTACAGCTCTGCTCAGGGAGCAATTACTGCTTTTTACTGCGGACTATTGGAGGGACCACGAAGGGTCTACCGAGCCAAAATGAATGAACTTAAGCAACCGACCTAGGGGCACCCGGAGGGGTACGGACCTCGGCATAGGACGTTGCTGGGGCTACGCGGCGGATTGGGTAGCGGGGATCGGTGAGAAGCGGCCTGCGATGTGCCTGTAGCGTCTGTAGGCGCCAGAAGGGAAAGGAGAGGGCAGAGGTCGCGGCTGTCCCCGCCGGCGGGGACGTTGATTACGGTGTCGACGATTTGATATCGTGTTACCTGTTGTCGTGAGTTTGCGATTGTTAGTCGTGTCTGTTGGGCCGCCTGTACGGCAACCGTGATCTCATCGTCTGGATCGTCGATTACGTTACGGGGTCGACGTCTATTCGTCCTATTAGTCCTACAGGGGTAGATGGAGTTTGCCTTGATTAAGGGGTTAGAGTGATGGGGGATGGTGGCGAAAAAGTCCGTCACCATGCATTTGAGCAGTTGCCTGATGGTGGGCAACTCTAAATCGATATTAAGATTTTTGTTGCGTACGAACCATGGCGCGCCAGTGGCCGTACGCATGAACCTATTCTGAATTACTTCCAATAAATGGATATTGGAGGAGGCGGCGTGCGCGAAGCACACACCGGCGTAAGTGAATATCGGTCTGATGCAAGTTTTCCAAATTGTCAGCTTATTTCTAAGTGTCAATTTGGAACGCCTGTTCAGAAGTGGATACATACGATGCATCACATGCAGCGCGTTCTTTCGAACGCGCCGAATGTGAGGCTTGAATGTCATCCCGCGATCTAAAGTGACACCCAAGTATTTGACCGTATTCACCCAAGGGATCGTACGGTCGAATAGCTTGATCGGGGTTAGGACCGAGCGTGCGTCCCTCCGGAAAAAGAACACTGCCGCGCTTTTTTCCGGATTGACTTCGATCCTCCATTTCCGAAACCAGTTCCCGAGGGCGCTGGTTGCGGCTTGGAGTCTCTTACACACTTGGTCTTTATTCCGACTGGAGGTGTATAATGCAGTATCGTCTGCGAATAGGGCTAGATTGCAATCCCGGGGACGTGGGATGTCATTGATAAAAAGTGAAAAGAGTAGGGGGGAGAGAGCGGAGCCTTGCGGGACTCCGGCGGTAATGGGACGAGGGGACGAGTGCGTACCCTCTACTCGGTAGCGAAAGCTACGCTTCGACAAAAAGTCCCGTATGATGTGAACGAGTCGGTCTGGCACTTGTAGTACTAACAGTTTGTAAATCAAACCGTTATGCCAGACCTTGTCGAAGGCTTTCGCTACGTCGAAGAAGAGTGCACCCGTCCCGGTCGGGTGGCGCGTGTGCAAGAATTTGAGAATGTGCTCCGTGAGGCGGTGCACTTGGTGGATACACGAGTGTTCGGACCTAAAGCCGAATTGCTCGTCTATAAGGATGCCCTTGGATTGTACGAAATCCTTTAGGCGATTTAGTAAGAGTCGTTCGTATATCTTCCCCATAGTCCTGAGGAGACTTATGGGGCGATAGCTAGAGGGAATGGTCTTGTCTTTGGACGGTTTCGGGATTCCGATGACATCCGCCTCTTTCCAGATGTCAGGAAAGATCGCGTTAGTCATGGCCGCATTGAAGGTGGCGGTCAATAGGACAATGAGTGGCGCCGATAGGCACTTGAGTACCTTATTGGTGATGCCATCGGAACCCGGAGCCTTCCGGGGTTTCAGTGTCTTTATAACGTCATGGACCTCAGTGGGGGTGATCGGTGACAGAGTGTCAGTGGGGGCAGCGGAAAGTCTGCGTTCGACCTCACCGTCTACCTCCGAAAGGTGATCGGCGTCTACTGGCAGTGTACTGGGGGCACATTGAGACTCGAGGCTGTCCGCTAGTACCTCGGCCTTCTCCTCATCCAGAAAGGCAGGGGTTGGGTTTGCGGGTCTAACGAGAGGGTGCATTGGCGCGACCGTATCGGATTTGAGTGCTTTAGCCACCTTCCAGAAGGCAAGGTGGCTGGGAGTGATGCCCCGCATGAACTCATCCCAACGCGCATTCCGCATCTCTTTAATGCGTGTCCTTACGTCCCTCTGTAAGGCACGCATTCGGATGCGGTTAGCGTTGGTTGGGATAGCAGCGAATGCGCGGCGGGCGGCATTTCTCACTCTCATAAGCTCCCTAATGTCGTCCGGCAGCTTCCAGCGGTGATCGAACACCGCTGGAACCTGCCGCGAATTATCGTTGACGACATTTTGGATTATTTGGAGCTATTTAGGTAGTATATTTAAAACCGAATGCAATGTTTAAATAGCTATTTCATATCACCTACCGACATAGACTATATTCTTTAACTGTGCAGTTATGTGTATGCATCATCCATCATCATCAGGCATTGCCACAACTTCCAACTCACTGCTAGGATGGTGATTGTGGCAATGCTAATACGAGTCATCTTTTATGTGTATCATACCTACCTAAAAAGTTAATTTAACTTACCTAAAATTCATAACTAAATGTAACATTAATTAATGAAACATACCTATGTAAAAGTAGAAATACCTATTTGGTCCGCGAATGTGAACGCCCCTTCCCCAAATAAACCCATACAGGTTTTCGTGGGACGGGTTTTTGTCCTTGTTGTGTTTTGTAAATTTATTTATTCAATAAAAAAAAAAAATATATATACAGGGTGGCCGGGGAGTTGACGTTCAAACGTAAAATTTAGGTCCGGTATGTCGTGGGGTATCCGAATCACCCCCATGTATGTTCCGCGATTTTTTATAGTTTTAGAGTTATGATGATTTTTCCGATTTTTTGAGGAAACTCGACATGACCGGCTTAAAAAACTTCTAAAAAAAAAGTGTAAGACTTTTTAGAGATTCTTTTTTTGCAACTTAATCTTCATGAATTGTGCCTTTATCACAGAATAGGTAATAGTATATAGTTCTACATACAGAATGGCCACTCCTCGCCCCCCTCTGACTTCAGATACCTCACCTCCCCTCACACTCTCTGTGGTAACTTGAGGGAAGCCGAGCAAGGGAAGGCAGTCAGGCGCGCGCACCCGTTGGATTTGACTACATAAAATATATTTTATTTTTTTCTTCACAGTAAAAATAAACGTTGGAAAATAACGCTAAATTCACATTTTCTGTGATTCTTTAGCTTCAAAACTATTTTTAATAACAGAATGAACTATAAAAAGTAACGAAATGTATAATGTAGTTCGTACGATGCGTGTTAAGTCAACCCTACACATATGTTATGCACAATTTTCGCAAAGTGCGCATGTGCGAACGTCATCATGTCAAATCTAAAACGTTGTTTGAAGTGCCGGACCTGTGCCTTTATTCAAAACATCATCAGCATCGTAACTTTGATAAAAGTTATGAAAATATTGGTCTAAAGTAAAAAATTTGCGATCCGTGAATTATGACAAAATTTTCAACTTTAAATTAAAACTCTAAACAGGTGACCTTATGATTTTTTAGCCAATTCAAAAAATGCAGCCAACTCTCAGCTTTCATAGTCATAAATAAAAAGTAGTACTTAAGAGGGCTAATTTGGCTAAAATTGATCTTCAAAGATAACAAGGCGGAAAATTCTTAAATTTTTTTTTTTTATTTTTGCCATAATTACCACGCCTAAGGCTAAATAATGATTAAAGAATGCTGGAAACCGAAACGGCGACGGGTTATGCCGAACTCTTACCGGCTAAAACCCCACCGTGTTCCACCTCATCGTATATTGCCGTAGAGCCTGAGGGCCCGTGAGGAATCTTCCACACTCTACGGCGCAGCGACCAACCTTGCCAGGTCTCATCTCTGTTGGTCTTGACAAGCCTACAGGCCTTTAGGTGGTGCGTGGGAACACGCACACAACCACTTCGAGTCCCTATGATCGGACGCCGGACCCCCCAGCCCGACGTCCAGAGACTCAAATTTACGGGGAAGGCAGACCGCGAGCAAACGCAGCCCGTCTGCGCCCCGTGCGTCTTTGGCGAATCGGGAGTTCAGAAGTCGACTCCCTCTCCCTCTCCGCCGTCTCCTTCTGGAGCATTACTGCCTCACAGAAGGAGAGAATCGCGCGCCAAGACGCCTCACTGTCGACCTTAGCGCGAACCATGGCCGGCAGCGAGAGGTCTGAAACTACCTGGGAGAGCTCACTGCGCTCTCCCGCCCACGCAGGGCACTCCTGCAGCACGTGCTGCGCCGTCTCGTCGAGACAGCCGTCGCAGTGGTAGCACCCGGCTGTCGGCTCCCTCCTCCTAGGTTAGGTTAGTGGTTGTGTGCGTGTTCCCACGCACCACCTAAAGGCCTGTAGGCTTGTCAAGGCCAACAGAGATGAGATCTGGTAAGGTTGGTCGCTGCGCCGTAGAGTGTGGAAGATTCCTCACGGGCCCTCAGGCTCTACGGCAATATGCGATGAGGTGGAACACGGTGGGGTTTTAGCCGGTAAGAGTTCGGCATAACCCGTCGCCGTTTCGGTTTTCAGCATTCTTTAATCATTATTTAGCCTTAGGCGTGGTAATTATGGCAAAAAAAAAAATTGTTTTTAAGAGTTTTCCGCCTTGTTGTCTTTGAAGATCAATTCTAGCCAAATTAGCCCTCTTAAGTACTACTTTTTATTTATGACTATGAAAGCTGAGAGTTGGCCGCATTTTTGGGATTGGCTAAAAAATCATAAGGTCACCTGTTTAGAGTTTTAATTTAAAGTTGAAAATTTTGTCATAATTCACGGATCGCAAATTTTTAACTTTAGACCAATATTTTCATAACTTTTATCAAAGTTACGATGCTGATGATGTTATGAATAAAGGCACAATTCATGAAGATTAAGTTGCAAAAAAAGAATCTCTAAAAAGTCTTACACTTTTTTTTTTAGAAATTGTTTAAGCCAGTCATGTCGAGTTTCCTCAAAAAATCGGAAAAATCATCATAACTCGAAAACTATAAAAAATCGCAGAACATACATGGGGGTGATTCGGATACCCCACGACATACTGGACCTAAATTTTACGTTTGAACGTCAACTCCCCGGCCACCCTGTATAATATTACTTACGTAATCGTATGGAAGGTTTTAACAGCGACCCATTATCTTGGATACGTTGTACATGTTACAATTAGATTGCTCTTGCAGTATACAATGTATATTATAACTAATGAATGATATATTTATAGGCGACAAAGGTACTGCTCGCTCTTGCTATTTGTTATTATAGTATATAGTCAAATCAATTTGAAAATGGGTATACAATAAACGGTATAAATATATAAAATAAATATTATCAACCTTAAAACAACTTAAAGTGTAAGAGATCTAAGTTTTTTTAAATCGGATAAAATATATATATTTTTTAAACATCCAAGCGTGTATGAACACAACGAAACGGGAGTCCATTCGACTTTGAACAACCCTTTGTATCGCTGGGGTGTCAGGACTCGAGGATTTTCGACTCTCGGTTCCTCAAGTTTGGCAATCTAAACTCTTGATAAAAACGTTGTGTTCATGGATGCATGGATTGTCGACGCAAATTTTTTATCCAATTAAAAAAAACTTGGTTTAATGGGTTGTATTCGCCTTATACTATAGAGGGTGTTAGGGTAAACAGTTGCATTACTTTAAAGGGTGATTGTACCCATGATACTGAACACCTTACCCTAAGAAACCCATAGGAAATTCGCAAAAAAAACACGACTTTTCATACAAACGTTCGATCAGCTAAGTATTTAGTATGGAAAGTGATTTTTTTTTTAGAATTTCCCATGTTTCTTAGGGAAAGATGATCACATGATGATATGATGGGTACAATCACCTTTTAAACTAATACAACTGAACACATTGTATATAATATCTGGTTTACAAGTTAATGATACTATTCATTACTATTATAATTCGTTTTTAGTCCCCAATATGAAAATCATAATTTGATTAGTCTGAAAAGTTTGTCTGGCTAAGTGCCTGCTTGCGGCACTATAGCTTCAAATAGAATTAATCTTTTATCAATGCGATTTGTTTTTATAATCCTATATTAACTATTGAGATAGTCGTTTGCCAACTGGGATGAAATAATGGTATTTTCAAGCACTACGAAGCTTACTTTCAAGTAATTATGCGGATTCTAGACGATTTATATTCTTACATAACTATACTGTAAACCCATATTTCTTTTTTGAAATTAAATATTTGAGACGTGGCGGAACGTGCAACTTGCAGCTATTCACAACAGAGTGCCAGCAATAAATTCGAGTAAAACAGTTCATGCCATGCAAATAGTCCATTATCAATGTTCAAATCATCCTAAACAGAATTGTATTCGCTCTATACAAAGTGGAGGCGACAAGCGATCGCTTTTTCAATCTGAATATTAAATAATTCTGTCAGAACATGCTTATTGTACATTACACTGGTGTGTATTAACTCTTTCGTAACCTATTTTACGATGGTTCCGTAGCCGTCACGTTCTTGTTCAGCCGTGTGTAACCTACCGGGTTATAACCATAGAGAAAATAACGCGCTCCCCTGGGGAAGAGATGTTGTATCGAACTGTGCACAGATACTCAACTAGGCCTGACGTCATAATAGCGGGAAGTAGCGTATTTAAATGTTAACCCTTCCCCTCACCGCCTTTTCACCCCCTTTGTTGGCGACAACATTTTCTATAGAAACAAGCCGATATGCCATCTCTTCTTACTCTATGGTTATAACTCATTTGTTGTGTTCATTGCTGAGATCGTCGGCAACATACCTACATCCGGAATTCCGTAACAGAATTGTGATTCGGAAAGTGTAATTGAAGTGAGTCGACCAATTTTGATGAGGGGTGGTTCCATAAAGATAGTAAGTATACCTTTCCGTAAGGTATAATAACTTTATGGGTGGTTCAGACCTTCAAACTTAACAACTTTTGCTATAGAGCAAACCTGAAATTGCAAGAAAATCAGCTGTTCATACATTTGAGTCGAGTATACGCATTGCAGTTTATGGTACAGATGTTTTTCTTGTTTCTATCGACCCGTATAAATCCCGCTTCAAGTAAGCCGACGGGTTGGAGCGGGCTGCATCGCAGCGGAAAATGCGTACTTCGCACATACTATAATTAGACGTAATTTAACTACTGCAGAAGTTGTACAAAGGTCCTCTTGGTATGGTACAGTGCGTCTTACGGTAGTTTATAGTACTCTGTGCTGCGACGGTCTGCATCGGGGTAGAGCGGGCCGGAGCCCCATCGCACGGACGGAAATCCACAGCGCAATAATGCGAATGCGACCCGCTCTGGGCCTCTACCCGGACATTCGAACTTCGCAATTGCATTAACGTTTTCGTTCCAATAAGACAACTCTATTAAAATGAAGTTCGGACCGAAACGGTCGCGATATGTCGAAAATCGAAAGTCCGAGTGCAGGGCCAGGCTAGGCAAGGCATAGTCGATAGTTCATATAAATTATAGTTACCCTTTCCAGAAATAACAAAAAATAGTGAGTTTCTGGTCACCCCAAATGGGATCATGGTCGTGAGATTATGTTATGTATGTATATATTTTACGACTTTATAAAACGGCTGTGTGACTAATTGACTATAGAGCGCCACCGCTCCTAATTTTAAATAAGTTCATACTATTTTTTTATACTTTTTAAAAGCTCGTTAGCGTACAAACTGAAGTAAAATTTAAATACTTACGTGCAAAATTTAAAAACCTCTTATAAATCAGTTTAGACGCACAGTTTTTAATACGTTTTTTATTATTTTGTCCTTGATTATCCTAACTAAAGGGTCGCTAATTGATTTTAGTGTTTCCTAACAATAGTGATACCACAGAGTACCTACTATAAATTACTACCGTAAGCGAAATAATCGATAGTCTGTCGATATTATCGTGACCTCGAAAAATCGGTAATACATACAAGCGTCAAACTTAGTGTCATTAAAGAGTAAACTCTACAGAATAACAACAAATACCTACTAAAAACCAGCCAAGTGTGAGTCGGTCTCGCGCTAAAATCCCGGACAGAAAAAGTTTTTTTTCTAAGTTAATAAAAATGTTGTGTTCTGTAGTGGCGTGGTACGGAACCCTCGGTGCGCGAGCAGACCGACTCGCACTAAACCGGTTTTATTAATTCGTAGACGCAATCTTAAAATAATATACCCTATGTCACTCTCACAATTTTGAAAAATCTAAAAAAAATACTTACCTCATACGTTAAAATCCATCAAGCCGTGTAGGCTGTAGGGCGTGCCAAAGAAATAGACATACATACTACATATAGTAACATCGATAAGAAAGTAACATAATATTGATAGTATCGACAGCATCGATATTTTGGATAGTATCGATAGTTTTAACTTTACGACAAATTGAAACTATCGATATAGTATCGATATTAATTCATCTCAATACCTACTATCGATAGTAATAATTGTTTTAAAGCAATACTATTGATACTATATATCGATATCGATACTATCAATAGCACTATCGCTATCGATATTGTTACTATTTTAACCGACTTCAAAAAAGGAGGAGGTTACTCAATTCGATCGTATATATTTTTTTCAAGGTCAACTTCTAGGCAAGACTACTTGATTTGCACATCCTTCCTGCACTCTGCTCTTATACTATACCTATCTATTCTATGCTCTTATCTATCAATTGGCTACTTGACAACTAGTCAAATCAGCTACTCTTTATCGGACGTCAAAACATGCGCTTTGTATGAAAATTTGTACTAAATATTGAGTTGCGACGTCATCAACATTTTCATTACTTTTTAATGTTTATCTTGTTATTAAAAATAGTATTCAAGCTAAAAACTCAATGAAAATGGGAGTTTAGCTTTATTTTCTAACCCTTTTTTTATTGAGTAGATAAAAATAAAATATATTGAATGTAGTCAAATACCCAATTCTAGTCTCTCGTTTAATAAAGGGATCTATTCGAAACCAACATGCTTAACGTGCCTTCTAAAGTAGCACTCAATATTAAGAGGGGGTCATACCTATTTTGTCTGTTTTCGAACCGATTTTTGAGAACCAAATTATTACATTTAATATATATAGTTCACATAACAGTGTAGATACGTTCTTTCTGCAGGGCATCTAACCGTTGAAAACACGATTCTATTAAATTTTCTCGATAGAAAAGAGGAGCAAAGTAAGCTCGATTTCAGATTTATAACCAGTTTTACAAGAATCACCCTACACCATTTCTTCTAAATATACCATCATTTGAAAGGTAAATAATTATAGCAGGGCTTCTAACCGATGGATTTTTCCCCAAACACCCAAGAGAAAAGATATTGATGAAAAATGCGTTTTTTTGCGATCTTGCTTTCAATTGAAGCGGGATGGCTAATTGCGAAAGTTTGCTTGTTAGAAAGAGAGGCTTGTTCTACTAATACCCAGCCTTAAATTACAATAAAACGCCCCATCCAAAGGCTGACCTGACCGCACGGTGCTTAACTTCGGAGGGTGTCTCGTCTCCAACAACAAAGCTCCACTCAGCCAACGAGTGCCACCTCCAAACCAGCTATTTATTTAACAGAATACGACAGTATTAACGGTTTAAACACGAGTAACAAATTTAGTCATGCCTTTAATTTATTTACGTAACAAAGAAAGGTCTGAATGAAACCCGTTTACTTAGACTGGACGATAAGTTTTAGGATAGGCCCTGCTTATCCCTGTCACTAAGAAGGGACAATAAACCTTAATAGGGATGCTCTTATAGTATAATAGCATAAGATCCCAGAGTAGGTACAATATCTATAAGGTGAGGCGGGGCTATTCCGGCAGCGGGGCTATTCCGGCATTTGGCTATAACTTTTGTTCTATAACAACAACAACAACAACAACAAATATACTTTATTTTACACCAACACAAGCTAAGCTAGCTAAGCTATAAGCTTTTAGTCAGTCGCGACACCTGGTACAGGTAGAGAAAAAGCTTGTTTCTTCGATAAAATATAGATGGGGCGGCTAACGCAGGAATTGTTTGATTGGGAAGCCATATTGACGGGATACCATTTTTTTCGCTTGCGTTACCAAAAACGCTTCGCAAATTTATTTATTTTTTTAGTGGTTTTTGTGTTTTATTTGAAGATTAATCAAGTTAAGTAATATGAATAAGAACTGTAGATTCTTTTCTGCTAACTTATTTTGTCCTACGCTTATTTATTACTGTGTTATTGAGTCTGACATAATAACCCCCCAAAACTATGACGGAGGGGCAATTCTGGCAGAAAACACTGGCGGAATAGCCCCACTGTTTTTGTATGAAGTAGCAAAATGCTAGTGATGTCCACAGTATAGGCATAAACGTCGATATTAATTTCAGTACTTTTAATCCTACCATATCTCGCATGTACATTTTTAGGTAAAATCAAGACAAAACATGTAATCTAGTTTAAAATAAGTATATTGTCATACGAGTATGTATCTTGTATTATTATAGATGATGTAACATTTAAAGATAAAAAGAATAACGTATTTACTCAGAAATCAAACTTTGAAATGCGGTTGAAGACGTAAAAAAACTAAAATAACTGCATGGAGCGGCACAGATACTCAGGATAGATACCCAGAACTACAATAAATACCTAACCTTTATTAAAAAGAAGAGAGTTAATAGGAAATCAATTTTAATATGACGTTTTTTTATCATAAATTTAGGATTACTCGTACTCAAAAAATGTTTTATTAAATTAAGCACTTATACTTACACTCTCATCCAATTTTTAAGAAATTTTTGCTAGGTTCCGTTTATCGACTTTTACGTGTCCCAGCCCTAGCATGTATGGAGAGCTGCCAGAATAGCCCCACAAATTTTTTAAAGTGTTTTTACTCGAAAATGAAGCATCCCAGCTTGTCATAAAGTTCATTTTCGCATATGTCGTATCGTCAATATTGTATTGCTTTGAGTTTCAGCGTCATAGCTCCATAGATGGCGGAGATATTGTCGACTGCCGGAATTACCCCGCTGCGGGGTAATTATGGCCACATGGTATTTTTACGAGAATTTCGCTTGTTTTGCCAGTGTAAATATGCGTTTTTAAAACAAAAATAAAGGGGAAATCAAAATAGATAAAATACCCTTTAATATGCAATAGTCAACTTTACTGTAACTTTATAACAAAGGGAAATAATGAGGTTTAAACTTTTCGCTTTGATTTTTTGTGTCAGAATAGCCCCGCCTCACCTTACGTTTTGTATGTATTATTAAAATATACACAATTATAAGCGGGCGTATAGAGAGTAGAAGTCACATAGAAAATAACTAGAGTTTACCCGCAACTTCGTCCGCTCGGGTTCCCGTCATCGCAGCGAGATATATGATAATACCATATTTTAAGTTTATTCATAAATCATAAGCTTTCAAAAAATCCAATGATTTAAGCGTAATGCGCGAACAAACCAACAAACAGACAAACAATCCAAAATAGTTGGTGGTATGGTCAGGGACACCTAAAAACCATATCGCAATTTTTTTTTTTTTCTAAAAAAATCTAAGATTAGTACTTTCCCTAAAGTACTAATCTTAGATTTTATTTTTATTTTTCTGATAACTGTCACCACCTGGCCTATCAACCGTTTTCGGCTTGACGTTGGTTTTTGGGACACCCTGTATATATTCAATGTCTTCTGTTACAGTTTTATTTATTACAAGCTTTTATTTACTTTCACCTGTCCCGGTGTCTGTAATAGAATCTTGCAAGTTAAATTTGACCCACTTCCCGGTTTCCGATTGAGCTGAAATTTTGCATGCATATGTATATCGCGTGACAATGCAATGCAATCAAAGCTTGTTTTTAAAAAAAGTTTTTTTAAGTTCATTTTTATTTATTAGATTACGTGCTCAAAGCGAAGCTCATAACGTTGGCGTTGCTCTTTGCTCTACGATCTACGAATAAGAATAACTATGGAAGAATAACTCTAAACAAAAGCAACATCATTTTTGGCACCCTTTGAAAAATGACATTTTGTATGAGTTTTGGCGGCAAGGTGTAGTTTTTAAGGAACAAATTTCGAACACTGTGTACTTTTTTTGGGGTCACTTTTTGAGCTAGACGAATAACTCTAAACAAAAGCAACATCATTTTTGGCAACCTTTGAAAAATTACATTTTGTATGAGTTTTGGCGGCAAGGTGTAGTTTTTAAGGAACAAATTTCGAACACTGTGTACTTTTTTTGGGGTCACTTTTTGAGCTAGAAGAATAACTCTAAACAAAAGCAACATCATTTTTGGCACCCTTTGAAAAATGACATTTTGTATGAGTTTTGGCGGCAAGGTGTAGTTTTTAAGGAACAAATTTCGAACACTGTGTACTTTTTTTGGGGTCACTTTTTGAGCTTGATTTACATTTCTATACATTCTTATTCGTAGTCTACGATACAGAACAAATGAACAATAATAGAATGATTCTAACGAAGCCAATCATGACACATTTTGCTGGCCTATCTGTCAAGGGTACTCGGAGAAAAATAGATTACAACTATTTATATTAGCAGTCTTTAACTAGATGTTATTATTAATAAGTCGATTTTAGTTACCTATTATAGTATAAAATGTAGGTACCAGAATATTAGATTTACCACAAAATGTTTTCTTGTAAAGCGTGTTTTAATAAATCTAGTTGTCACACATACTAAAGTACTAGATAATTTTCTACGTATATTAACTATAGACATGGGTTAATAGAAAAATCGATTGAATGTCACTTCATCACTTATCTATCATTATTTATTATTGACGTTATAATTCTAAAATTTTACTGAAAGTAACTTTTTGATCTCTATTCTCTACTGTTATCGGATTTACCGAAATATAAAGCTTATGGGTGCTTATGCTGATCAACTTGCCGGCTGTCTCCCAGCAAAAATCTGTAGCTGCATGTATACTTATTTCAGACCCTGACTGTTCTATTACCAGCAAAAATGCAGCCTGCATTAAGGTCTAAATTCCTTTGAATAGTGAAATAACTTACGGTTGGACGAACTCAAGAGGGACGAAGGCAGGATCTCTATTACGTATACTCAAAGCCGGCGCGGCGTTTAGCTAACGTTTGTGTAGAAATGCAAAAATACGTAATTTTACCGTAAAGGCGCTTAAAAAAAAGCTGTTTCATACATTTTAATCGAATTGCTATTGATATTCTCTATGGAACAGCAGATTTTTTTCTCTCGATTTCTATGTTGGCTCAATAGTGAAAGTTGTTCAGTTTGATAGTCTGAAGCCTGTTCGATATACAATGTATTTAATTTTACTCCCTGTATACACTAATGTCACTAATACGAAACATGCTACGTTGCCATGGAAATGAGTAAATGACAAGATTTTAGACAAAGCTTTAGGTACTACATCATCCAGCATCTAGCGACCCGTCCCTCTCACTCTCACTGCAGTAAAACTTGCCGAGCGAAGGCAGACTGCAAGTTAAAGCGATTGTTGGTCTAATTGGAGGCTTTTCTTGTCTCTAACTATGGCAATGTGTGCCTAACGACTCTCCTCGTTGCAGTCTTTTTGCCTTTCTGCAATGCATTTTAAAGAAAGAAATTACTGAAGAAATAATAAAAACCGGGCAGTTTCGTGCCACCACACAAAATTTACAAAACAAATTCTGTTTACTTTCATTCAGTTCGGGATCATTAGTGCGAGTACGACTCAGACTTGACAGGTTTTTAGGGAGTGGACTTGATTTGTTGTTTTACTTTATACTAACATGTCCTCGAAAAATAGTAGCAATACCGATTAGTGCTATGATGTGATACTTTCGACAGTAACCATAGTTTTTCTGTAAGACAAATTGATACTATCGATAGTATTGAGATGCAATAGTCTCGATACTATTGCATCTTAGTACTATCGACCCGACGGCATCAATTCTTTTAAAGCAATACTATCTGTAACACTACCGATAATGTAACTATTTTTTAAGGTCAACTATCGACAGTCAAACGTGGTTGAAATATCGATAGCTTAGCAACACTGGTTTTAATTATTATATACCTACCTATATACCTCACCAATGTTAACCTAATTAATTAACGCAAAACACGAGAATAACATTATTAGTTGACAACTTGTATTCATTGCAAGACCGGATACTATGCCAAGATGCCTTTAGTTACACCCATTGGATTAACCGATTTGGACAAATGAGGTGTCGTTAAGGGAATCATTGGAGGGTGACGTTAAGGATCAAGTCAACTCACAATATGGTTGAAGATATGTTGAAGATAGAAGCAATATTATTAACAGCGATTATGTGCATTTAAAAAACCGTTAGTTTAGTTATTATAAGGATGAATGTTTGTTTATTTTTGGTGCGCCAGAAATTATTTATAATTGAAATGTCATTTTAAAAACATATAATTTATAATAGAAAAGCCTAAATACTAAATTCTTCAGTTAAAAAGCCATTTATCTACGGTTGAAAACAGCACGCACGTCAATGAAAAGTACTATACATCCATACATGGTGTGAGGAGACTTCGGCTCCCGAAAACTCAAATTGGTGAAAGTACCCATCAATATGAACAACTTTTACTACGGAACCACTATGAGACCTCTCTTTGAGTATTCGGGAGAGGTCTTCTTACACCCTGTATAAAGCTACCAGCAGTGTTCGTATACAAAAGAACATAATATTCCGGGTGAAATATTGTTACCTACTACATTTTAAAGCAATTTAATACCATTTATCTTTTTTACGACAGCAATTTCTTGCCAGAATGAGATTATGATAAGCTATTTACGTTAAATTAACGTTTTTAAAGGTAACTTTCTCCTGTTGCGTGTTCCTTAACCGCTCGCAGCCCGGCTTTAATATAACAATAGACAAACAATAGGTTTTCAGTACTATCGCGTCTGTGGGAGTTCAAGGGTTAATTCTTATGAGCTTCCCTATCACATGAGGCGCTCTTTAACAAACTTTTCTTCCACTTTTTGCGGGGGACGAGGTAGCATGAAATACGCAACTTTGAATTTTATTCTCTTATTTTAAAGTCTAATTTTAGAATGTCAAAAATCATGACAAATAGTCTCGTGTGAACTCCAAACAAGACTAGTTGTTCCGCAATTATGGGCTGTCTGGTTTGGTGATAGGTATAAAATTTGTATGCCCATGTACATTTTGAATCTATGCGGGTTTTTCATTGAATTTAATTGGTAATATTGAAAACACGAAACTTCGTTCGTATGGATCGCGCTGCAAGAATATAGAATTATTTATGACGAGCTTTTACTCGCGACTTCGTCCGCATAAATTATATACCAGATTTTAAGTCAGATGATAAGCTATCAAACAAAAAAAGTTTCATTAAAATCGGTTCAGTAGTTTTTGCGTGATACTCGAACAAACAAACACCCAAACAAACAAACAAACAAACAAACAAACAAACGAACAAACAAACAAACAAACAAACAAACAGACAGACAAAAAGTCCAAAAATTTGTGATTTGGAATCAGGGAAGCCTAAAAACCATATCGTAATCTTTTTTTTGTAAATATCTTCAATGTACAGACACACTTCTGTTAACGTTTTATAATAGTTTAGATTGTAGCACTAAACGGCTACGCGACTACGACTACGCTGCTTCGAGACTACGGGTGCTACGAAGAAGACAAGGCAAGTGCACTATTATATTCTTTTTTTTTAAATGGCTGCCATCTTGGTTATGTGATGACTTTGCCAATGTCTAGTTTATGTTTATGTTTTTCGAAAAGAACACAATCTTGAGCCACCACTGAAGCTTCGCTGTAGGCCGGCAACAAACAATCGAGGAGCGACGCTACTACCCAATAGCAGACCTACAACGTGACTCCAAGGCAAGTGCTCGCTGGATCGATAGTAATGATCTCCGGCTAGGCCACGCTGACAGGCTCACTCCAGTACAATACGTTCAAGGATTTTTTATGGCTCATAATATACTACATCCAACCTTCATACGAATGACAAAAACAAGAAAATTTTACTTTTACATTATGAAAGTGACACATATACAGGGTGTAACAAAACACCGTATACCTTTATTTTTTATTCCAATTAATAAGGATAAATGATACACGTTTGGACGCAGCTTAAGACTTAGCGCAGATGACGAAGTAGACCACGTGTAACTTTTTAATTAAATCAAGCTTTGTTCGGTCATAGTGTAATAAAAACTAATAGTGGTGAAGCTCAGCCATTTAACTATCATTTCATACAAATGGGAAAAATTTACAAGAAAGCAAGCAATAACCATGTGCGATCTGAGTAAAGCGGGGTTTACACGGGTCGATTTTCACCTTGCGGCTAAGGGCTCTTACAGACCAGCGACAGTGTTCTGCGACAGCTCGCGACAGGGTCGCGCAACGGTCGCGCGACAGTTGAAGACCGTAACGTAGTGTTGTATAGTCTGAGAGATAGTTCCTCCTCCATATCCAAACCATTTTTTTTGTAACATCCTATATACAGGGTCCTTCTTAATATGCTGACACTTTTTTAAGGCGATGACCAGACTATTAAACTGATCAACTTTCTCTATGGAATCAACATCGAAATCGCGAAAAAAAAAACAGTTGTCCCATACGTTTGGCTCCGAGTAGGTTTGCAGTTTTGTATGGAAGTGATGATTTTTTTTCGCGATTTCGATGTTGGTCCCGTAGAGGAAGTTGTTCAGTTTGACGGTCTGATCATCCCCTTAAAAATTGTCAGCATATTAAGAAGGACCCTATACAGGATGTAACAAAACACCCTAGCAATACTTAAGGGGGTGCTTCAGACCATCAATCTGAACAACTTTCACTATGGAGCCAATGTCAAGAAAAAATAAAAAAATCTGCCGTCCCATACATTTGAGTCGAGACGGTACTGCAGTTTTGTATGAAAGAGCTGATTTTTTTCGCGATTTCGATGTTGGCTCCATAGTGAAAGTTGTTCAGTTTGATGGTCTGAAGTACCCCCTTAAGTATTAATAGGGTGTTTTGTTACACCCTGTATACGTATTTATAAATATTTATGTGTATAATATTATGTGTTATAATTATTAGTGTTGTGTTAAGTATTATATCATAACTAATTAACTATTATAATGTATATTATAATCTTATTATAATTGCCCTATTTTTACCAGTCTGTAATATTTTATGGACTTGATGATGAAAATAATCAATTCTGGATTATCTATTATCTAAAGAAACCAAAATCTACGAAAAACTTATAAAAACCCGAATAATATAATAATATAAATATAATAGCTACTCCTCCCATCTGCAAGGCTCTCTTTCTTACAAGCAAACTTTTGCAATTAGCCATCCCGCTTCAAATGCGCGGCTCCGATCAGAATTTTCCGTTTTCCTTGAAAACCTCTATGATTTTATATGAATTTTCAAATTATAAGAAAACCACATCATTTTATATAGTATTGTGAAGAATATTGTAAATTTTCATATTCTTCTGATCAACAATGTAAGAGTAAAACGGTTACAACTGGAAAAAAGAGGTGACTTTGGATTCGTTTTTCTTCAGTTTTATTAATTAAAATAGATTTCGAGAAAAACCACATCACTTCTCATATCCTGTAGATTGTTCAGTTTTGTTTTCTGCTTTAAAAGTGCCATAGTTAATGTATAAAATGGTTACAAAGTTACTCAAAACCGGGCGGACGCCCCTTAAGGACGAGCTTGATAGGAATACGCTATTGCCTATGTTTTCCGCTTCCTACCTATTGCTAAAATTAGTGGGGGCAGGGAGTGTCCGTGTACTGTATGTAGTACTAGATACACTTTCTTGTGGCTCTATAGCTTATTTACTACTATGACGGAAGACTGTGCGAACGAAGTCACGGCCAAAATCTATAGGTTAAGAAAATCGAGGCGAATGGGGCGCCGGCGGCCATAAAAAGTGTTGTTCCGTACAATATCCACCGTCACCTCACTTCAAGTTGATGTGTACATAGGTAAGGACTGGCGACAAAAATTCACGGCTTGACAACCCATTCACTCATTCTATGGAACTTGTTCAGTTAGGTATGAGACGGTATCAGCTTTTCCATACCAACCTGAAACTTACTAGACCGAAATGTATGGAACAGCGGATTTCTTTTTCGCGATTTCGACCTTTATCCCTTGGAAAAAGTTGTTTAGTTTGATGGTCTGATCATCTCATCCCCTGAATAAAATAACTTCAGCGTATTTTGTTGGACCTTATAATAAGGTGTAACATTAAAACCTCCTTCAAAAAAACTAAAAAGTTAAAAAATAATATTGCAGCCTATGACTTTTTCGTTCGCATCATAAGAACATTAATTTGTTTTAATGAAGTCGCTGTCAAGCCGGTACGATTCGCGACAGGGCTTGCATTTTTTGGCTTGGCTTGACACCGACTTCTATAAAACAAATTAATGTTCTTATGATGCGAACGAAAAAGTCATAGGCTGCAATATTATTTTCTCAAACACGCTTTGAAATGTGAGCATTATTTTGACAACCTTCTTCGAGATAAATCGAAATTGCTGTACTGGCCAAATACATGCGCGCAGCGGCCGGCAATGTTTGTATGAAAATCCATATCTGTCGTGTTTAGCGGCCAAATAAATTACATAGTAAACTCATATCTGTCGTGTAATTTAAAAGTGGAACGATCTTTTACTCCGAAACATGGCGACCAAGGAGGTAACTCATCAAAGGTTTTATTTAAATTTCGAACAGGCTTGCAAATAGAAAGCTGTTTATTGAAAAAAAAAAACAAATTGTTGTTCGTTGTTCGTCATTGATCTTGAAAAGAGTTTTAATTTCCGCGAATTATTTGAGAAAATGTATTGTTTTCATTTCCGCGCATTATTTGAGAAAAGTACTTGGCCACAACTAGGCATTGATGGACTTACGTATGTGTGCCTCGGCTTCGCCTCGGCCCACATTTACACGTTCGTCCATCAATGCCTCTGTTGTTGGCCGCTGCAGTAATGTACTATTTTTAACTTTTTAGTTTTTTTGAAGGAGGTTTTAATTTTTTGTTAAAATTTTGTTTATTTCACAATTTTCAGTGGTAAATTCATTAGTTCCATTTAATAGGAGTGCTTTAGATTAACAAACGCACTAGTCGGCACTACGATTTTCGAAGGTTCCCCTCGATTTCTCTGGGATGCCATCATCAGATCCTGGTTTCCTTATCATGGTACCACCCTCGGGACATCTCCTTTCCAACAAAAAAAGAATCATCAAAATCGGTTCATAAACGACGAAGTTATCCGCGAACACACATTAAAGAAAAAAAATATATATATGACGGCGCCTGGCGCCATCTCTCAAGTTGCAACAGAACGAGATCGCACACTCATGATGGTGCTTTGATGTAGCGCCTCTGGTGGCGGTCTAGCGGAGCGTCGTGTGTCGGTAGAGTTGGTTGACAGCCATGTCAAAGAGGAGTTCAGTTGGAGATTTTGAATAGCAATGGCTGAACCACTGCATCACTCGACGAATCGCTACGTTCTGTGTCACGTCTTTCTATGTTTGCTTCGGACTAAGGCCCTCCTGCGCCTATATCAGAAGTGTGCAAAAACCCTCGCCCATAAGAGGAATAAAATTGTCTAAGAAAATTTTTCACGAAGATTTGACAGATAAAAATATCTAGCTTTTGTTTCAAGACCTGATCGATGATCGTGATGATAATTACCTCGAGGATCCGAATTGAACCAGCGCGGCTAAATCTGCATTACATCTAAGGAACATGTTTGAACGTATACCGCTCCGTATACGTGACGGAACGGCGAGAAAATCATTTTCAACTGTGACGACAAGCTGACGAATGATTTACATGATTTACAGAGTTGACGGATACAACATACAGTTTCAGCATAATTTCATAGTACAAGAACGAGTATGGTACTACTACATACAGTACGGACACTCCCTACACTTCTCTGTGAAAGACAGATGGAAAACTGCTACAGTAGGCAATACGAAAATGACCCACTGACCAATAGTTTTGTCAATGCCAGGCCATCAGGCCAGCGTTTTGCCCGGCCTGGTTGAACGAGGTGTCCAGGGTGTGATATGATAATGGGCAAGTTCTCTCCCTGCCGGTATGGTATAATAATGTTTGTTATTCGAAATAGACTTTCGTTGAATGTTGCTGTGTTGTGCTGTGTGGGGTTTAATCCTTTTGTAATGGGCTCTTGAGCTGTAAACTTGTTTTCTCGTAAGTACGATAGTTCATCGAATGCAGGCAGTAGTTAGAAATACCGTTGTAGTATCAACGCCAAATTTTATGGATGGCTTTTATTGTTTCCGTGCTTTATCATGGCTGTACGCATTTTATTTTAAATGCATGTTTCTATTTGTTGACCCATAAAAAACTTGTTCCTATTTGTTTCGTGCCTAAACAAAAATTATTGTATTTGTTGTCAGAATGATCAGAAATCAGAAATCAGAAATCAGAAACATTTATTCGTCATCATAGGTAAAAAGTACAATAGAAAAATTATACAATAGTTGGAGTGTAGTTTTACAGGACCACTATGATGTACCATGAGGCATGCGAATATAAAAACAATTATTATTCTTATTTATTATGACATGATAATTATTATATTATAGCAGTAGCAGCAGCAGCAGCAGCAGCAGTTGTAGCAGTTTGTTATTATTGCATGATGATGTGACGATCTGCGTTTATGTTGATCTGCGAATGTGTCGATCTCCGTATGTGACGAGCTGCGTATGTGACGAGCTGCGTATCATTACATATTGCGTACGTGACGAACTGCGTTTGTGACATACATCGTGTAATCCGTTCCAACATGGTTCTAACTACGTTCCAACAGGTCTTTTAGTTGGATAAGATTTGGTTTAAAGAAATTTACTACCAAAAACACATACCTACTTATTGTTTGTCTCTTATTATGAGAACATACCTAGTTACCTATAATAATAAAACAGTTCTGATGAGAAACGGTAGTTTCAGGCCGATAATTATGTTGAGATGATGTACAAGTTTTATTGTTTCTGGCCTCGCCCAGTAGTTTGCTTTTGAGGTGCTGCATGTACTATGGACTTGCAATTCTTAATTCATTGTTTCTGACCACACGGAGGGGGATTATGGCCGTGAGTTTATGTATGTAACTTTTGATCAAAAATAATGTAGTCGGTGATTATTATGTGATGGTTTCCATCTTAGAAAATTCAGAACTTTATGGTTTTCGTCAAAGACATTCTATAAACAAGGACTTCGCATCAGTCCGCTATTGGCGGGACTACTAAGTTGTGCCTAGTTGTTTTAAATTGCTGCTTTGTGACCGAATACATTTGAAGGGACTGGGGCGTGTCAGCGGCAATATGTGACAGTTTAGCGCTAGGTTTAGCGTAACTGATGCAAGCAGGGATGACATTGGAGACGTGCACCTTTTTTTAGTTTTGTCCTTTGGCTTTGTTGGTGTATGGCGTGGTCAGTCTATGTATAGAATATCATTGGTTTTTTCGTACATAAAAGTGACGATTGTGTTTTGTGGATGTCAACTGTTAACGTAACTGCATGGTTGAGCGGGCGTGCCACCTCTTTGGACAACGGACGACGCGACGCCAAGTTGTTTTTTTTATGTTGTCGTTACGGGTGTCATTGATTGTCGCTGTCACGATGGTCAATTGATTGTTGATTCGTATATTCGTATAGCAAATAATATGAAATATTGAATTAAATTGACGAAGCAAATACTTAAATTCGTGCTGTAGTAATTTGATGTTCAGAAATCCGGTTAAATGAAATTGGATCCGGTGTGACGAACTCGTATAGAATGCTTTCATTGCAGAGGAAGATCAAGTAAGGATTTACATCCCTTTTTAATTAATCAATTTCTCTTTTTAAAATCGTATGCTATACGAACGAAACACAATTATCTACTACGTTCACTGGTTATCCAGTAGATTTCGTCGCCGAACCAGTGCTCCCTCCCTCGTGTTTAACAGCTGCGACAAATACCTTCCTACGGCGCCTTGTACCTCATGATCATGAGGTGCTATCACGCATGGACATGAGTCTCATTTTAATTTTCGTTTTTGTAAGGTGGTGTGCTATATTTTCTTTTGGCAATATTGTGATAGAAAAGTTTTCTAACTTCGTGGTCAATATATCGACATAAATATGGGAACTTTTTCTTTTGGGAGCCAATGTCAGTTTTACACGAGGTTTCCATAATTGTGTAATTTCCAGTTCCCTGCTTTTGTTGGTGAAGATGTTTATTTTTAAACTGCATTTTACACGTCCCTGGTGTTTAATTTAATAAGTAGGTTCGGAATGCATGAATCATAGTAGTTAATGCCAAATATAGCCCTGGATGCAGTTTTGTTTGGAAAATGTTGTTTGTTTGTACAAAAATTGCCCAGGTCACAAATTCCATAACCCAAAACAAGCTCCAAATAACCACTATTGTACGGCTTCTCTCAGAGCATCAGATCATGTACAAGTTGGTTTACTTTTGAACATAAATTGCTATAATTATTTTTCCAGTTCTAATAACAATCTATATTCGAATACTAAAAAAAATGTAATGTGAAACCTCTTCATCTGGTTCTCTTTCAAAAGTAATGTTCTGGTTTTGTGAGTTTCCCTGTACCTGTGGAAATTGCATATAAGTGCTTGGTTATCCGACGTTGACATAATTAAGTTGATGACTATCGCTTTGATCGTTTCTGATTATATCCTTTTGTGGGTTGACCTTGAACTGTCTTTATCTTATACTTGACATGGTTACCCTAAAACTCTTGCCAAAGGTATGATATTCAGTTTTACACGGTATTCTTCAGTTTCTGTGACACCGACCTTTTAAGGTCAATAGCTGTTCTCTTGAGTCTTTCGGCAATGATTTCTTGATGTTGTTGTCTTGCAGTAGTGGTTCCATGGTCGAAGGATGCGAGATGACTACAGACTTCGAAGATGTGGTTAGCACACCGTAAGTCTCGCTCGCACGTTGACCGATTGTTGTACTTTATCGGTGGCGCAGTGCAGCGTCGAGTCGTAGGTTTTGTGATTGTTACCAGAGTCCATGGCTGTTAGTGTCCATAAAGAAATGCGGATCCGGACTGAATTCTGGTGCTTAGGTTGGGACTACCTAGATAAACTGTGTGAAAATGTCTAAAGTAAAGATATAATTATACCTTAATTTGTGTGTTTAAGCGAGAAGATTCGTCGAGATCAGCGCGTGCAAAAGAGCATAAAGAGACAAAAGCTGTAACCTATTATGTTTGTGGCAACCTGTTGATTGCGGCAAGCCAGGACGCGTGGTTACCATCTGAAAAAGCGGTAGTAGAGCTCTTGTCAACACGATGAAGGAGGCCAATCAATGTGACCAATGTATGTCCACAGGTGATGATGGCGGTGATGATGAAAACATGATCCGGTGAGGCCGTTTCTTTTTATTTGATAATTGGTCGCCTTGTTCTGGATGTGCCATGACGGCGCCTGAAGACGTTACAGTTAAACGTGGGTGATCTTAATGGCCGGTGGTTTTGTGAACGGAATTCTATCCTATGTGATAAGATAACCGTTGGGAGTGGCGGTGCGGTGGAAGTAATTCTAGTGGTCTTAGTGTCGTTGGGAGTGGCGGCATGGTGGAGTGCTGGCGGTCGTAGTGCCGTCCGAGCCATACCCCTTGTGGGTTGGTTGGAAGGACGCACTCGTCTGATTCAGGTTGTTGTGAGGTTGGTCGGTAGGGCTGCCGTCCGACCATACCTTCTTGGTTGGGAGAAAGGACGCACCCTCCGGTCCAACGGTGATGTTGTGAGGTTGGTCGGTAGGGTTGCCGTCCGACCATACCTTCTTGGTTGGGAGAAAGGACGCACCCTCCCGGTCCAACGGTGAAGTTGGAGTTGGTCGAAGAAGATGTCCGGGCCAAGCCTAGGCTGGTCGAAGAACATGTCGAAATGCAGTCTGACGATGATGTGAGGTTGTCGTCAGGCTGGACGAGCGGGAATTCAGATCTGCCGAATGGTTGATGTTTGCTTGTTTCTTGCAGGGCCGCAGTAAAATACGCCCGAGGACGTTCGACAGTCAGTCTGGCCGTGACGGCGCCTGGCGCCATCTCTCAAGTTGCAACAGAACGAGATCGCACACTCATGATGGTGCTTTGATGTAGCGCCTCTGGTGGCGGTCTAGCGGAGCGTCGTGTGTCGGTAGAGTTGGTTGACAGCCATGTCAAAGAGGAGTTCAGTTGGAGATTTTGAATAGCAATGGCTGAACCACTGCATCACTCGACGAATCGCTACGTTCTGTGTCACGTCTTTCTATGTTTGCTTCGGACTAAGGCCCTCCTGCGCCTATATATATATATACGGTCGAACTGAGAAACCTCCTCCTTTTTTGAAGTCGGTTAAAAACAGCTTAGTAATATTTTAAATTAAATAAGGTTTAGAGTTTATACAATCAAACTTACGGTAGTAATTATACCTAGTTCTCTGTCATCAAACTGAATAACTTTCATAATGGAGATAACGTCGAAAAAAAGGTCCCATACATTTGAGTCGGGTAGGTAGCAGATATCTGGAATAGGTATTGTCGCAGGTAGGTACTACAGTTTTTTTATGGTTCTAAAGTAAAAGTTATAGCTTGATGGTCTAAACCACAAATTATTAATAGCATTGTCTCTCAAAAAATTATCATATTCCTCATACAAATATTTTTCCCTTATACGGGAACTCGAACCTCATCTTTGCAGACTGGTATAATACCAGTGTGTCGGCCTACTATTACATCAATGTAAATGTAGGTAAGTCATATAACAGAAAAAAACAAGGGATTTACTTATAATTGACGAAAGGGGCGAGCCAATCGGCGAGAGGAAGTCCGAACTGCGGTCATTTCCGTACAATCTCCGCTGTCAAACACTTCTTACGTGTCCAATGCCGTAAATATAGCTCGTTCCAGTTCCCTGCTTCATTAAGGCCCTGGTACGGTCAAGTGCATTATATATTTATGTATATCCAGGAAACATTATAAAAACTTGTCACTACATAAACTATCAAAATCTTATTAGGTAGTGAATTAACGAATTGGAGCAATTTGCTGAGATAACCGGAACACTATCGATTTGCCAGTAAAATGTTTAAAGATTGTAGCGCTGATTGGATCTATGGATGGCTACATGTATATATTATTAATGCACTTGTCTGTATCATCAACATCAATAGTAGCTCGTGAGGTCAGTTTATTAGTACCTACCTACGGGCCGAAGCTTTCCATTGTAAGTCAAGAAATATAACTTTGAAAATTACTTATTCGCCTCATCTCATCGGCACCATGGGAATGGGTCGTTAGCCTTAATAGTAGAACAAAGTACCAACTTGTATCGACCTCAGTGTTCTAAGTTCATAGCATACAGTTCCCTGTCTTGTTAAGAAGACTTTGAAGCTGTTGAGTTTAGAAACAATATTCAAAGTTTCATAATCTCCCTTCACTTGTGCAATGGTGGGGATGTACCCAAAGCTGCACTAGTCTGGCTTCCTTATTAACAAAGACGCGCACTATTTTGATATAATTTTAACCAGCTAGTTATAAAAAAGCTTGTGGGCACTTGGCACAGATATCAACCCCCACAAGTAGTAGCAAAGAAGCCAACAGATGGCGATACCATCGCACTCGCAAATGTGCACGTAAGACAACTTGCGACGTCACATTGGTAGCCCGTTAGCCTCTACACATAAGGTTCACAATCGTATACAAGACATGAATCGCGCAAGAGAAATAATCACAGAGATTCAATACATATACAAGGTCCAACTAAGAACTGTTGGACCACGGCCTGTCCCCAGGCTTCACACATAGCCTGGTGAAAGATCTTCCCTTTTCAACGAGGAACATTCCCAGTAGCACCTCCATAAGCTTTTACCCGCGACCTCGTCCGCATAATTTATATGCCAGATTTTAAGTCAAATCATAAACTTACTAACAAAAAAAGTTTTATCAAAATCGGTTCAGTCGTTACGCTGCGCTTGGAAGTAGGTAATAAACCTAAATTATACAACATAAGTACCAACAAAACAATGAAATGTAAACATCACATTAAAACCTTCTCGGTGAGTAAACAAAAAGCGGTAAAAATGAACGAAGTATAAAACTTATCTTAAATTAAATACTAAATGGCTGCCAATTAAAACAAAAGCTACCGCATTCAAGTAATGAAAACATTGTGGTCTACCTTGGATAAAACAAAAATATATACGGTTGAATTGAGAAACCTCCTTTGAAGTCGGTTAAAAAAGGGAGTCACGTCGCAGGTTCTGGCCCGAGCGCGTGGTTTTCGCGCGGCGCTGTTTTGCCTGCCAAAAGGCTCCGTAATCCTCAATCTCTTCTTGTTCTTGACTGAATAGATTCTACTTGACACTGACGGAAATGCAGTGCTAACTAGTGTTGCCGCTCGATAGGCCAAATATCGATTGTCTATCGATAGCTATCGATAGGTGAGAAATAATGTACTCGCTCGATAGGACAATCGATAGTATCGATAGTATCGATACTATCGATAGTATCGATATCTCTTTTACTCCAATAGTATCGGTAAACAGCAATACTATCGATAGTATCGATAGTTTCGATCGCTGCCATCTAATGATCAATCGTTAGTATCGATACTATCGATAGTATTGCTTTCCAATATCGAATAGACTATCGATACTATCGATAGTATCGATACAATCGATAGTTTTGCACTATCGATAGCGATAATTATTTCAATAGTATTGCATTCGGTATGCAGGCATAATGGGTAGTGGAAATGTATAACGTGGCTATGTTCAACCAAAACCACTTTTCTAGTATATTGCCTTTATAATAAGCGCACGTTTGGCTTGCATACTGAATGCAATACTATCGAAATAAATATCACTATCGATAATACAAAACTATCGATAGTATCGATAGTATCGACACTATCGATTGTCTATTCGTTATTGGAGAGCAATACTATCGATACTATCGATACTGTCGATACTTCATTGGTTAGCAGCGATCGAAACTATCGATGCTATCGATAGTATTGCTGTTTACCAATAGTATTGCATAAAAAGAGATATCGATAGTATCGATAGTATCGATACTATCGATACTATCGATTGTACTATCGAGCGGGTACATGATTTTGACGTTCAACAATCGATAGCAAAGCTATCGATTTTTCGGCAACACTAGTGCTAACGCACAGCAAGAGTCAACTAATTATAAACAACAACAAAAAGTGGAATTTACAGCATATTACCTATTAATTGAAGGGAGATCGTAGCAGACCGAAATATTTCACTCATCTTGTAAATATTGCATTGTTTTGTTGTTGTTATTATTATGTTTGTAATCTGTCCGAGATCCGACCGTAAAATTATGCACCTATTTAATAGGCGAATGAAATGCGATTCTAGTGTATGTTTACACAGGGGTTAAAATTCAACGCCGCAAAGTTGCCTAGAAATATCTAGATCAGTATCCTTCCGATGGCACCTCATTTACTTCCCTAATAGACAGGTGGAAAAAGTTATACCAAAAATCATAATGGAAAAGGTACTTGCGGCAAGATTTTTCTAGGCAACTTTGTGGCGTTGAATTAACCCCCGTGTAAACAAACACTAGAATCACATTTCGTTCGCCTATTAAATAGGTGCATAATTTTACGGTCGGATCTCGGTCTATTCCTTATCACGTTGTTATCACGGGACATCAGTGTCCCGGACTTTGATCTCGGTCTATTCCTTATCACGTTGTTATCACGGGACATCAGTGTCCCGGACTTTTGGGAGGCGAAGCTAACACGCAACAACACAAAATGTGACAAGAACCGGCAACTATCCCAGTATATACACTATACTTGGTGTTAGGTAAACAGTTGCATTAGTTTAAGGGGTGATGGTACCCATGATTGTGAACAACTTTCCCTAAGAAACCCATAGGAAATTAATTAGTAAAAATTTTTTTGTACTCTCCATACCTACTAAATGCAATCAGCTGATCGAACGTTTGTATGAAAAGTTGAAAAAAAAAATGTGATTTCCCCTTTTTTTTTCTTTGGGAAAGTTGTTCAGTATCATGGGTACAATCTCCCCTTAAAATAATGCAACTGTTTACCCTAAGGCTGCCTGTCCATTGACGCGAGCTGGCTGTGCGAGCTGTGTAGCTGTGTAAATATTGACCAATCGGAGATCCGACCGAGATCGGCCGAGCTCCTGATGGGTTAATATTTACACAGCTACACAGCTACACAGCTCGCACAGCCAGCTCGCGTCAATGGACAGGCAGCCTAACACCCTGTATCCAAAACAGCTCCCAACCAGTGTCAGTGTATAGGACTATTTTAAGGAGTGGAAAGAAAGAACTCTGGGCTATTGGGTTGGGGTGCTATTAGTAAACTAAGGCAGGGTGGGACTGTGGTATTATTGTACTTAGAATTTGTAAATGCACAATTCGGTTTTTCCCTATGATAATGAAATGAGGATGGAAGATTATAATGTGGTATTAAGCGAAGCACGGTATCTCACTTTTTACCAAAGATGTTATTTAGTTTCCCGGCGCGCTCCCATTCAATACGTTGACTCTTGCTTTTTATATTGCCCCGTGGCGGCAAATAAGAACCTTTGTTTACTCCAAAATATATTTCTAAGTACATTTACGAAGTAATTTGCATCTCCCAATTTCCCTCTAGATGCCTAATAGATGAATATATTGCGTCAGTCGCCTCCAAATGAGTTTCTTGATCCGCTCTTGTGGGATTTCCTTCAATACGAGACCAGTTTCATATTCATAGCACGTTAAGATGTCTATGTACACAAGTGGGTCGCTTCACTTGAGTTTCAAATAGTCCTTTCCTTTTTTTATTTTTACATTTAGACTTAAAGGGTAAAGGTACCATAAGAAAACAGTAAAGAAATCTAACCCAACCAATTTTTTTTACATTTCAGGGCTGTGGATACGTGGTACTATGGAATAATCTGTAGCTGTGTTAGTAACATAGGTATATACGCGTAGACACAGCACAGCCCTGAAATTCCTTTGTAAACGTGGTACATTGCGCACGAAAATTAAAAGTGTATTCTAAATTCCCAACGTACTATATTCTCAATATACCAGACTCCAAAAATACCAGATTCTTAAAATACCCTATGCCCAAAAGTACACACGTACCCATAATATTTGACACTGGGTTTAAGGAATTATTAAGCAATGTGCAATTTTTTACATAAATCTGCTTTAGGTCTATACAACGTGTTAATAAATTAGCGCAAGACCTCATACACCCCAACTGATTTATAAGAAAATAATTAGATTGAAATAATAATTTTGATAATTAAAATTTAAAGTTATTCGCATTTTAAGTTTTGAGGCAAAAATGATTTGTTATCATTTCAGCACTGAAAGAAAGCGCTAACGTACTCATGGATACATTTTTATAATCTTGTTTTGGTAGTAAGTGTGTACGTCCGGTGGGTTGACATCTGGTTCAGATTACAAATTATTTAATATTTTGAAAAAAATTACCTGTGTTGAAATCATGATAATTCGATTCTGCTCTCGAATCTAAACAAATTACTTTCTAGTTTTGCGTTAATTCATTAACACGTTGTATATGCGTGACGTTAGCTTTCATCATATCATCATCATCTCAGCCAACATACGTCCTCTTCGGACATAGGCCTTCCCCAAGGATAGCCACAACGAGCGGTCCTGCGCTGTCCTCATCCAACGGATTTCTGTTACCTTCACCAGGTCGTCCGTTCCCTTGGGACCTAACCACGCTACGCTTTCCAGTTCGCAGTAGCCACTTAAAAATTCTTCGGCTCCATCAGCCATCAGTTCTGTGATCAATTTTCAACGCCTAGAACAAAACAGCTGTCCCATACATTCGAGTCAAGTAGTATACCTACCTACTCCCAGAGCATTTTCAACTAAGTAAAGAACAAAGAAATTCAATTTCTAAAGTGACCAGTGAACAAAAGGCTGGATTTAGTATTAATTAAACTAAACTATGTTTTATCGATCTAGATAGTACGGGGGTGACTGGCTAGGTTATCAAGGTCTATCAGACCCACAATGCGACGCGCCCGCAGCTCACCGTCCGCGTAATTACATCGTTGAACCAGATGCTATGCTAGCACATGACGCGCAATAAAGGTCAGGTCATTCTGGTATAGTGCAGAACATTTTAAGATCACCTGTGAACGAAAATAATATCGTCTGTTTTATACACGTTACAGCTTAGAGTTTAAATAAAACAGGCCAAGTGCGAGTTGGCCTACGGAATCCTCGGTGCGCCTAGTCCAGCACACAATATTATAAACTTAGGGAAAAAAATGTTTTTTTCCGGAACCTCAGCGCTACATCGAC
This sequence comes from Agonopterix subpropinquella, assembly GCA_922987775.1. NCBI lineage: Eukaryota > Metazoa > Arthropoda > Insecta > Lepidoptera > Depressariidae > Agonopterix > Agonopterix subpropinquella. Next base: position 30,916,524 of record OV277693.1, read on the forward strand.
TCACACTTGACCAGTTTTTATTATTATTTGTTGTTTCCACTACAATAACTTGTAGGTTAAGTTGTAGGTATGTATTTACCGTTTTTACGATATAGCGAAAATTTAAGCAGAATATAAGCGAGCATTTAGACGTTGAAAAAAATAGTTTCTTGTTTTTCACTTTTTTCACTTAATTTTTCACTTTTTTTTATTATTGTTTAGCAACCAATAATTATAACGATAGATATTTTTTGGGAAAATACCAACCTATTACAGTTCAGAAGATAGAACCCTCAGAAGCTAGGACGGACGGACGGACGGACAACGTAGGCTTAGGCTTAGTAATAGGGTCCAGTTTTCGCCCTTTGCGTACAGAACACTAAAACTACCTACAGTGTTCATTCATGTAAGGCATTTTGTTTTGGTAGAAAAATACACTTTTTGACCGTTTCATTAAGGTTTTATTAGGTAAATTATGCTAGTTTTAACTTTAAAATTTTAGAGTAACTTTTTTTATAATACATATGTACTTATGTTATGCGTAAAAGAAAAGAGAGCTCCAAATACGTCCTCTCGAATGGGTTTGTGTGACATAGCTATACGTGAGATCACAATTCTCTGACAGTCATGCGCTGGATTGAAATCCCCAAGGCAAACGAAAGCGAAGACCCAAGCAAACATGGCGTCGGTCGGCGCGGCGTTGAAAGCATATGAGTAAATACCCGACAGAGGTAAAGCTTCGAACAATCGTGCTAGTGGACAATCTATTGGATACATTGGGCGAGCGCGTCACGTGATCATTTGGTGTGCAACTAGCACAGCGGTAGCAATATACAGGGTGTAAGGAAAAGTATAATTTACCTTTAAGCTAACGTAAAATCCACGAAGTTTTTTTAAATCGGGTAATAATATTAATTTAATAATAATGTTATCAACAATCCATGCGAATATGAACACAAAAGACCGAATAAGCCATTTTGTTAGCGCTGTAAGTTAGCATAATCACATTTTATAACACAGATTTCCAAATACAATAAAAAAATTGAATAAAAAATTATTATGAATTTATGATTACCCGATAAAAAAATAGTAGTTCGAGTTAGTGGATAATTTTCCATCCGTATTGTCTCTGCCCTCTGCCTCGTCTCAAACAAAGAAAAAAAAGATGGAACAAAAACGTCGACATATTATTGTGAAAAGTTACAATAAACACTTGCAATCTCCATCAATCAACGCAATTTCCGAAAGCTTCATGTCATTGACACAAGGTGATTTATTTTAAAGTGAATTTAAAATAGCTGCATATTCTCAAAAACGATTTGCAGCACTGCAAAAACATTGCACTCTACAAAACTGTGTCCACTGGCCCAATCATTCGTATTACCATATTTCTACTTAAGGGCCGAACTATGAAAACTTACATACTTCGGCGAACCGTACTTTCGTTGAACAGTTCGAAAGACGAACGAAACAGTTGTATCTTAGGCTTAGTAAGTTGTGAACCGTGATTTCGTCGAACGGGTTTTCGTAAAACAGTTATGCACTCGGTGACCCTACAGCTAAATAACTACAAAAGCGCTTCCGCATGCGCACATATCAACAACAGTATAAGAAAGAGTACCTCAACCCCGCCCCCATTCATTGGTCAAGTTGTTTGCCGAGTAGTAAGTATGCAATACCGAAGGTATGTACCTAGTACTAGATACAGTAGAAGAGAGAGCTCTTAATACTGTGCCGAAGGCTAGATATCGATAGGCGACCCATCTTCCCGGCATCTGTTTCAAAGTCTATGCCATTTTAATAACTTTTGTCATTAATAGCCAACCCTTCAGGACCATCGAGATTGGTTCCGGATTCGAATATTAATGAAGATCCCTTTGTCAGCTTTTATGAAAACAAATCTTAATTTGATCGGAATTCTTTAAGGCGTGACCTGCTAAGGCTGCCTTTACAATCAAAATCACCATCAATCGCATGCAGTCGTAGCAAGGTTCATAGCATGTTTGAGCTTCAGGGTAAAATTATGTAGGTACCTATCAATAGGAATACGTTAACATTGTATCAGCACATTATATTAGTACTAAAATAAGTACCTATAATCAAAGATAATAAAAAATAAGTGTAAACAAATATATGCCGTAGGCTCGTAAGAAGTAACACTTCTTTGGAGTGAATAAAAAAACTCCCATTAAACCGAACTTCATAGTGTGTTACATCGGCGCGCGCAACTTCTGTCACATGCTGGAAATATAAACTGATTTGTTTCTCCCACTAAAGCGCCAACAGAAGGTAGAGAGGGTCTTCTGAAAGTTTTTATACAGTAAGAAGTGGATCGAAGTAGGAGGTTGGGAATACTTGTAATATTTTTAGAAGTGGTCTCCATTCCATTTTATGTATTAGATTAAGAGGGGACCGTTGGCAACCCTACCTCATCGAGTAACAAGATGCGACCTACCTAGGGTGTAGCACATGAGAAAGGTACGTCTTAATGTACAGGGTTGCCTGGGCGAAACCTGGAGCGTTTTGTACAGTGAGCAAAAAAGTGGGCATTTTTTTTGGTGTCAATTACCTCATCGGGTAACAAGTTGGTATATAGTACATTCGATAGAGCTCATCAAGAAGTGCCAAAATATATAGGGTTGCCTCGCGTAGTCCTGGGACTTTCTCGAGTCGGCCTGATTTTAGAGTGGCAAAAAATTCAAAAAATTACCTCATCTAGTAACAAAATGACACTTATGCCATTTGATAGCTCTAGTCATCCTATTAATTATTAATAAAGGTTGCCGGCCCTATACCTGGAACTTTTCTTAGTCGGCCGAGTTTTATGTTCGAATGTAAATACTGATTGATGCTACAACGTCGTGGAAATGAGTCCAATGGATGGTTTAGAGATTGGTGGCATGTAGTGATCGATTTTAGGTATTAATTTGGAGGGACACAACCTTGAAAATTTTGTACAGTTAGCAAAAAAAGAATTTAACTTTGCGTTTTCTGAGAGTTCTATTACCTCAACCGCAGTTGAACCTATAAAGACTTATGTTCCTTATCAGTAAGAGAATCGAATGGGATGAAAAAAAAAGTTTTGTCAAAATTGCGGTTTTTGTCGATGACTGTACATTTTTTTCAAAATCGGTGAATGTAGAAGTAAAACACTCCAAAAGTTAGGGTTAGTCTTCAAAGAACGGTTTCTTGTAGCTATAAGGGTCAGCGCACACCCAGCGTAGAACTGCTCGCGCATGCTCGAGCATGTTCTTTGCAGTCGCGCACACCTAGCGGCAAAATCCGCCGGCGGCAGCGGCGGAGCATGCTCGCGCGTGTTTGAACAGTCTCGCGGATGCTCCTGTGTTGCTACAGTTGACGAAGTGAATTTTGCGTTGTGTTTACAATATTTTATAGTAAAGACGTGCGATAACAACAATTTTAAAGTATGGTAGACTGGGATTTGGTAATTATTGGGTTACTAGCAAAGGAAGAGGAGCAAGAAGAGCACATCAATAAGATGAAAAGAGGCAAGAAAGATGTACTTATATTTGGGAAATACTACGCCCTGTGCTGTGTTACGGTTTAAATAGAATAGAATATAGAATAGAATATAATTTATTTGCTTTGAAACAGGTAAATATTACAAAAGATGGTATAAAATATAAAATAAGTTTCTTCTGTTCAGCTGTAGCAACAGCATGCAAATATTATGTTAACAACTTAAACTATACTATATTGGCACTTTATATTTTATTTACATTACTTATTTACTTCCACTTAACATTTAAAAACTCTTCAACACTGTAAAAACTGTTAATTATTAACCACTGATACAATTTTTTGAACATTAATTTGGTGTTTAGTTGTTTAAGGCTCTCGGGAATTTTATTGTAAATTTTAATACTCATGTAGTAACAATTCTTCTGGATTAACGTTAATCTTGGATAATAATCTACAACTAGTCTATTTGGATATCGAGTGCGCTTAGGGCATACATCAGAAACTGTTTTGAAAAGGTGTGGGTGAAGCTTAACAAATTTACAAATTTCAAAAATATATATACTAGGCAAAGTTAGGATGCCAAGTTTTTTAAAAAAAGGTTTACATGAGTCCAGTGGACTGATATTACATATTGCTCTTAAGCATTTCTTTTGAGCTATGAAAGCCTTTTGTACATGAGTACCATTACCCCAAATAATGATGTTATATCTGAGGACACACGCTACATACCCATGATAGGCAGTTAAAGCTACTTTTTGACATGTAATTTTACTTAACCGGTGAAGAACGTAAACAAATCTATTTAATTTAGAGCAAACCTTATCAATGTGTTGTAGATGACTCACATCTTTATCTAAAACTGTTCCTAAGAACGTGAAACTGTCAACCTCTTTAAGGATTTCCCCTTTATATTGAATATTTAAATTTATTTGATTACGTCCCTTTGTGACAAATTGTATATAATTAGTTTTAGTTAGGTTTATACAAAGATTGTTTTTTTTGAGCCAGTCTATCACAGTTTCCAAAGTATTGTTAATATCACATTCATAGCTACTTAAATTATCTTCTTTTGTTGGTACAATTATTGATATATCATCTGCAAACCTGGTACATTTGTGATTTATCGCATCAGGGAGATCATTAATATAAAGAATAAACAGTAAAGGCCCTAACACACTGCCTTGAGGAACACCGAAATTATTATGCTTAAAATTAGATGAATATGTAGTCATGACGTTATCTTTATTAAGTGAGTTTATATCAACACGTTGCTGTCTGCCTTGAAGATATGATTGTACCCACGACAATGCGGGACCCCGAATGCCATATTTATTAAGCTTCTCAAGTAAAACTGTATGGGCTACAAAATCGAAAGCCTTTGTCATATCTAAGAAAAGTACAGTATTATAATTTTTAGCATTTAGATCAAGTAAAACAGAATTAAGAAGATGGAAACTAGCAAGAGCGGTTGATTTACCTTTTTGAAATCCATACTGCTCCTTTTTTATAATATTGAATTTGGAACAGAAGTTGGTAAGTCGAATGTGCATACATTTTTCGAAAATTTTGGACAGAATAGGAATTAAAGTAATGGGACGGTAATTAGTTAGATCAGCCTTGTCGCCTTTTTTAAAAAGTGGTTTTACAATTGAAAACTTTAGTATTTGTGGGAACTGTCCCTGTTCGAATGATAGGTTTATTAAGTATGTTAAGATAGGAGCTAATTCATATTTAAATTCTTTAAAGACTTTAGTAGGAATGTCATCAAATCCGCATGCGTTTGAGTTATTTAAAGTCTGTATTACATTCACAATCTCATTTATTTCAAACGGCAGTAGGAAAATTGAATTAGGGATCGGATTTGGTAATGCATGCTTATCGATAGAACTGTTATTAAGTTTATTTGTTAGATTAATATAGTAATCATTAAATGTTGAAGCAATTGTTATCGGATCTGTAATAATATTATTATTTATATTTATTTGTTCACAGCTTTGACTAGGTATTCCTGTTTCTGTATCCTCTTTTATTACTTTCCATGAAGCTTTGCACAGATTTTTATGTTTATTTATGTAGTTGTCGTAATAATTTTTTTGGGCATGGAATGTACATTTCTTTAGTATTTTTAAGTATTTATGATATCTTTCTTTAGTGACACTAGATTTATTTTTATAATATTCAAAACGAAGCCGTCGTTTTACTTTATAGCATTTTCTAAGACCGCTAGATATCCACTTTGGTTCATTGCTATTATTATTAACTTTGATTTTTATCTTTGGGAAGCACAAACTGTGTAGTAAACAAATCCAATCGTGCAAATAATTAAAAGCTACATCTACATTGCTCTCTTGAAAGACGTCTTGAAAGGATAATGAAGTGAAATAACCTTGAAATTTACTTAAGTTTTCGTTACTATAGTCTCTTATGTAGGTAAACCAATGTTTTATTTCTTTAGGTTTATTTTTAACTGGATAACAAAGCATTTGCGTCGTATTATGATCAGATAACTGAAGGGGAATTACATGTCCGATTGCCTTTTTTATATTGCTGAGCACGTGATCTAAACATGATGAGCCTCGAGTTGGTTCATTTATGTGTAAAGTTAAATTAAATGTTTTTGCTACATCTTTAAGATACTGAGTTTTTTTATTCGATTCTAAAGTGTTAATATTAAAATCTCCAGTAAGTATGACTTTTTTGTTACGGTATTTTTTAAAAAGTTCATATAGTACTCCCTCTAGACTGTTAATAAAATAATTTGCATATTTTTTATGTGAATTATAAAGGCAAAGTATTATTAAATTATATGCGGGGATTTCTACACCACTGCATTCAAATATCTTTGGTACCAAATAATTTTGGAAAAATTTAAGTTCTTTAGCAATTAACCCTCTTTTAAGAAGTATGCATGTGCCTCCCCTCTTTTTTTTCGTGAATAATTTGCAGCTAGGAAATAGTTATGTATTTTTATATTTGCCTCTTCCCCTTCTTTAACAAACGTTTCTGTTAGGCATATGGCATCTGGTTGCAGACGTTTGTCTGCTAGTTCGGAAACAGTTATTTCAAGAAGTTCTTTTTTAGACAGTAAACTTGCAATGTTTTGATGAATTAATCTAAATTGTTGTATTTTTTTGTCATTGTTAGAATCGAAAAAAAGTGTTATTGTTATCGGTCTGGTTATCGGTTTGTTTTTGTTCCTTATTTATAATTGGAAAATAGTCTAATAGAGTCTTTTTAGATGCTTTAGGTTGTTCTAGGGACAGTTATTTTATGGCTAGGAACTATAAAATGGAATATGAACAATTTGAAAACCTACTAAATCTGCTTCGACCTTTTAGATTTTCTTTGTATTTTCAAAAAGAGTTCGATTATGATATAATATTATCTGTAGTAAATTGCCCTTTTCGGGCTAAAGTAGTTAAAAATTATGCTAGATTTAGTCCGAAACCGGCCGAGGCCGCAACACTTACGACGGATCGCAAGCATCGACACGGGCGTATGCTCGAACATGCTCGAGCATGCGCGAGCATCCGCGCGCATGCTCGCGACTGCTCCCGTCGCCGCGAGGAGCATACGCGAGCATACTCGAACAGACGCTGAAGGGATTTAATTACTTGCAAGCTATTTTCAACTTTATTTCAATGGAAATAGAGTTCATTATCAATTAAATCAATGAAACCTGCTCGCGCATGCTCGAACAGTTTTACGCTGGGTGTGCGCTGACCCTTAAGCTTCTGGTAGCTGCCCTTTGTGTCCCATCTTAACTTTCCACCCTGTATAAAAGTAATAATTTGGTTATCAAAAACCGGTTCGAAAACAGACAAAAACGTTCAAAACTTTAAGAGGAAAGCTGGTCCACTAAAAATTTGAAGAATAGGTATTTAAGAGATCTATTTAATGTCGCGCTGTTCCTGAGCAACTGAGCTTTCAGTGCGAAAGTGACAACTGCTGCGCGGACCGATTTTAACTACATAAAAATGGACAAAATCACGGTTTCGTATTCCCGTTTCTTCCTCCAAAACTAAACCGATTTTAATAATGTTTTCAAAAATAATATCAGAAAGACTTTTTCCGTTTGTTTTCCTTTTTTTATCATGTTCGTGAAAGGGGTACGAGGGGGGTGGGTAATATTGGCGTCTTTTTTTAAGCAGTCAGGTACCAAATGTTACGGGTATTTTAGGGCTAAAATTACCGTACATTATTATGTAAAATAAATAGTCCTGCGGTGCAACGTTTCGGAGATATACAGGAAGATTTTTTTTACCGTTCCGAAACTTTCAGGCGTGGTTCAGACCATCTTTTTTTTTTTTTTTTTTCTTTTTTTTTTTTTTTTTTTTTTTTTTTTGGACAATGTCACACAAATTATCTAGTCACCATCAAACTGAACAATTTTTATTACGGGTCCAAAACTGAAATCACGAAAAAAAAATCTGCTGTTCCATACTAAACTGCAATGCTTAGTAGACTTAAATGTATGAGACAGACGATTTTTAGTTTTCTTGAAGTGATTGTGATATATTTCAAATTAAAATAGTTTAGTAAAATAATAATAATAATTAGACAGTAAAAGTGAAAATAAAACAGAGTGTTTCAAAGTCCACCGGTTTTTGATTTCGTGATATTCAGTTTCATGGTCTGAACCACCCCTGAAAGTTTCGGAACGGTAAAAGAAATTGAACGGTATAATTTTAAATAAAAAATAATAATAACTTTACAAAGCCAATTAAAAGTTACTCATTTTGGTTTTTTTACCACTTTATTTGTTTTTATAGTTTTGGTTTTATATTCCCAGTTGTCGCCAGTGCTGTGACAAAGCAGTGGCGATGACTGGGAATACTCGTTTGCGGCGTGTATACCCAGTTGTCGCCATGGCCTCCATCGCTGCTGGAGACAAATTGGAATAAAATCCCAGTCATCGCCACTACATTTTAGAGTTCTTTTTTTAAAGTTAATTAAATATCTCCAAAACGTTACACCGTCGGACATTTTTTTGCATAATAATGTAAGGTGATATTAGCCTTAAAATATCCCCAACATTTGGCACCGTTAAAACTCATATTAATTCAAACAGACGAGCGGAAACTAGCAAGGAGCCGAGGATGTTAACATGAAACATACGTGATTATGTCACAAATAATTAAAAACTAATAATTATGGGCTATAAAAACAAATAAAGTGGTAAAAAAAACAAAATGAGTAACTTTTAAAGAGCTTCGTAGAGTCTTTTCTTTTAAACTTAATTAAATATCTCCTAAACGTACACCGTAGGACAATTTTTAATGCATAATAATGTAAGGTAATATTAGCCTTAAAATACCCACTGGCACCTGGCCGTATTAGCATTTAAACTCAAATTAATTCAAACAGACTAAAATTAAAGTGGTAAAAAAACCAAAATGAGTAACTTTTAATGAGCTTCGTAGAGTAATTTTTTAAACTTTAAAATTAAATATTTCCGAAACGTTACACCACAGAACTATTTAGTTTGCATAATAATGTTAGGTAATATTAGCCCTAAAATAACCGTAACATTTGGTACCCGGCCGCTTAAAAAAAATTACGCCAATATTACCCATACCCCTTTGATGAACATGATAAAAAAAAAACATACAGGAGTGCGATTTTTGAATCTCATTCGCTGAGTTCAGCAGTTGAAAATTTCAAAATTACTATGGAGCTACGCATCTTTCTTCTGCTTATTTGACTTTCAAAAATCGCACTCCTGAAGTATGATTTTTGAAAGTCAAATCAGCAATAGAAAAATACATATCTCCACAGTCATTTTAAATTTTCAACTGCTGAACTCAGCGAATGAGATTCAAAAATCGCACTCCTGACATAGCAAAAGTCTTTCTTATATCGACAGTCTTCGATCAACAATATATTGATGATCGAAGTCGACAGTGGACAAATATGTCGTAATATTTATCGTCATAATCTAAAAAGCAATGTTACTAGCCTCTTTAAGAAGACAACATTTTGAACTCTTATTATAGCCATATAAATCGGATTTATTAACGTTTACCCAACCAAATTATAAGAATAAAGGTAGGTAATATTAGCCAAATCTTCTTATAAGGTACATTGACATAATAAATGCTCTTTTAAAACAATTATAAGAACTTAGACCTTATAAAGTAAAGAAGTTTGGCGGAAGGCCATATAATTTGAGACCCTGACATAGAGGTCCCATACATGAATGAAACTTAGTAATACGTGTAGAGTGAAACAAAACTAACAAAAATGTTAATTAGTTGTAATCTGTAGAAGTTGAGGGAAAGGTATTTCTCCTTATGATACCTTTTGTATCAAGTGTGTGAAACTCATAATCTTTCTTATTAGATAGTCCACTCAATCTTCTACACATTCATTGTGTATATTTTAATGAAAGTTCACGATAACCGTACCATATTATGATAATGGAAGAAAACGAAATCACACACACTATCAGATCAACCAAGCAAAATACGTTCTGTAACGACCGAAATTACCTCAGTGATAATATTAGATGAAAATAGCTGACGTGGTTGCGTTTTGCTACTGCTTTTTGGACGATTAGTCTATTTTACTAGTAAATTCTACTTTTGAATCCGGACTTCTGGAGATGTGGAAGTTTTTTTTTAAAATGCCTTAATTTTTTCTGTTTATAATAATTATGACCGCCGTCCTGGCCTGAATAGCTTTTAGTTTTTGTAAAAAATGGCTGGGTCCAAATCTGCCAATCTTCTTTTATAAGCTTAGCTTTTTTGTTTCTTGAAAGAATTATTAAACTCGGTTTAGTTGTGGAGGAGGAAACGGGAATACGAAACAGTGATTTTGTCCATTTTATGTAGGTAAAATCGGTCCGCGCAGCAGTTGTCACTTTCGCACTGGTAGCTCGGTTGCTCAGAAATAATAGATCTCTTAAATACTTATTCTTCAAATATCTTGCGGACCACCCCTTAACGTTTTTTGTCTGTTTTCGAACCGGTTTTTGATAACATAATTATTAAATTTAAGGGTTAATTTAAGGGTGGCAAGTTAAGATGGGAGAAGCATTATAGCTACAAGAAAACGTTCTTAGGAGACTAACCCTATCTTTTGAAGAGTTTTACTTCTGCATTCACCGATTTTGAAAAAATGTACAGTCATCGACAAAAACCGCAATTTTCACAAAAAAATAATTTTCATCCCATTCGATTCTCTTACTGATAAGGAACATAAGTCTTTATAGGTTCAACTGCGGTTGAGGTAATAGAACTCTCAGAAAACGCAAAGTTAAATTCTTTTTTTGCTAACTGTACAAAATTTTCAAGGTTGTGTCCCTCCAAATTAATACCTAAAATCGATCACTACATGCCACCAATCTCTAAACCATCCATTGGACTCATTTCCACGACGTTGTAGCATCAATCAGTATTTACATTCGAACATAAAACTCGGCCGACTAAGAAAAGTTCCAGGTATAGGGCCGGCAACCTTTATTAATAATTAATAGGATGACTAGAGCTATCAAATGGCATAAGTGTCATTTTGTTACTAGATGAGGTAATTTTTTGAATTTTTTGCCACTCTAAAATCAGGCCGACTCGAGAAAGTCCCAGGACTACGCGAGGCAACCCTATATATTTTGGCACTTCTTGATGAGCTCTATCGAATGTACTATATACCAACTTGTTACCCGATGAGGTAATTGACACCAAAAAAAATGCCCACTTTTTTGCTCACTGTACAAAACGCTCCAGGTTACGCCCAGGCAACCCTGTACTTTAAGACGTACCTTTCTCATGTGCTACACCCTAGGTAGGTCGCATCTTGTTACTCGATGAGGTAGGGTTGCCAACGGTCCCCTCTTAATCTATATCGTCCCATTCAATGGAACCTCTGTGAGAGCAGTGGACCCCCTCTGCTTTACTATGAAAATATAGAAATCGGTTAAATTATGGGGTATCCATCCATATAGTAGCACAGTATAAGAAAGAGTATCTAGTATAGGTAAAAATCGTAGAACTATAATACTCGTACCTATTCTGTGACAATGCTTCCCTGTTACACTTGACTCATAGCAATGCCTGAATCTGCTGGTAGGTCACTCTCTTATCAGCCTGCCTCATGAGTTGCACAGCATTGGCGTTTTCCTCAGTTGTCGCCGTTGAACGACGTCTCATCATGATTTGTAATCATCATTTGTAAACAAGTGTCAAGGGATAGAGCTTCATCATGAAACCGAATCGAAGTCTATCATTAAATAAGTTATGGCCTAGTACCACAACGAAAATCGTAATAAATTGGGGAGAAAACATTCTCGCCTCGCGACACGCACTTTTCAAATTGTCGCAAAAATCAAAATCGTTAAAACAAATGACAATCGAATAAAATTTTCAGCTATACACTGAAAAAAATGCGAGCCAACTAAGAAGTATAATTTGTCTTAATTAGCACCAAAATAATTGAAATGACGTTATTATTGTTTACTAAAAACAAAAGATGGTTAGTTGTAACAACAAGCCGAATTCGTTTAACAAAGTTCTCTTAGTCGGAGAAGTCATGATGTTGACAGGCTCATATGGATTCATGATGCTGGTTGAAGTAAAAAATTTTTTTTTTCAGTGTAGGATGCCAAAGACTTGTTTATTAGAAATTAAAATTTGTGATAAAGAAATTTATTTACAATTGAAAAAAAAATCATTGGCTTTGTCACTATCTGGTCCGATCAAAAACTTCAATGTAACTTATTTATAGAAAAAAAAAACGACGGTTTGCACTCCGGGAGTGCCGGCACAAGAGAAAACTAAGAGATCTTACGTCTTACGAATTTTCGATCAGGTCATGTGACGTCACGGTCCTGACGCGAGTTTAAAATTTTTCTCCCACCCCTAAAAGTGCACAACGCCGCTAAAGAAGTTTTCACTTCAATTTTACACGAAGCGAATAACCTTTCAGTCAGGCGTGTCAAACTCAAAGTTATTGCGTCAAAATAATGCATAAATGCATAATGATAGTGGAATCAGTGGGCCGCAAACAACATATTTAAATGAAACTCATTGCATCGATTATCTATAGAGGGGGATAATTCTATCTGCGGTAACTAACTTCCAAACTGCATCTAATAATCTAAGCTAGGACTGAATTTAAGGTATGTCATGGAAAGATTAAGTTAAGGCGAAAAGAAAAGGCTACATTTAAGTCATCAGCTTAAGGATAACGCCTTAATAACGAACTTTGCTCGATATAACAGAATTTTATGTAAAATTCTAAGTAAGTTTAATTCATTTCAAAAGGATATCTTTCAAAGAGTTTCCAAAGAAAAGAAAAACAATGAAACTTCCTGTTAAAAAAGATACCGATTTCATTACTGATTGGAGACGAACTGAGTAATTAGGCTATTCATATGCAAGTCAGTTTGTTTTAGCGGACCTCCCCTGAAATCCTCTGGGTCGAATTCCTTCCCTGAATAACATTATACAGGACAACTTTAGATAATACTGTCTTTGAGAGTTACGCAGTTAGTATTCAGACTAAAATTAAATATTTCTTTTTCTTTCTTACCGCGCGCGTTCTTAATAAGCGATTTTTTTTTTTACTTCTGTCATAATAACTCGACAGATGTTCATCCCTCTATACTATAGGAAAAAATGCATTTATGCGAGTCAATGGTAAAAGTCACAGTAAAAATTTTAACAAAAAATTAAAACCACCTTTAAAAAACTAAAAAGTTAATAAATAATATTGCAGCCGATGACTTTTTCATTCGCATCACAAGAACATTAATACTACAACGGACCGCATAGCACGGACGAATATTCGCCGCGTAAAAATGCGACCCGCTCCGCCCGGGCCTAGTATACGATAGTTGATAATTATATGTATACTGTATAGAAGAGTTTTGGGCGGATTTTTGCGCTGCTGCCCGACCCGATGAGGCCCGTTGTGATATGCGTTTACCTTTATGTAACACAACGATTTTATTAGGCCGGGGCAGCGAAGATCAAATAAAATCTTTGATGTAACAGTTGATTTTTATATTCACTGTCAAGCTCTATTTTCGAACACGCAGGTGCATAGAAATAACTTGCTAGCGTGATATCTTTGTAAGTTATAATTGGGGGAAGGTATTGTTAGCTATCGTGAATATTTTAGTTTAACGACCTTTATGTACGATCAGCAACGAAATATGTTCAATCTCCCATCTTATCTCAAATTCATAATATTGCATTCTACAGGAGATTGAGGTATTCTGATATTAGTAATTTACTTATTCTGTAATTAATATTTGCTTGTCGCTTAAGGATTTTATTGTAAATCAGATCAAACTTTTCCCAAAATGTTTGCAAAATGAGAAATTTTCTTTTTTTGTAGGTAGTGAATCACGTATGAATACAAACATAAAATACCAGTTTCATAATCTAGCACCCCCGTGGAGACACGGACTCCTTACAGTAAATATTCATTAAGCTAAAAGTTTCCGGCATATGAATTATGTTATGTTATGTTACACACTCTGCTTTCCGAGAGATAAGTGTACTTTTTGCTACCATCAGCAGCAAGGCTGATTCAGTGTTTATGGGGTGTAGAGCATCTCTGTGATGGGGATGGACCAGGTCTGCTTGCATAACTCCAGTCGGTTTAGGAGTTACTGATGATTAAAGATCTGTAAAAAATTTAAGATTAGCTGCAAGCCTGATCGTATATTATTGATGTAATATGCACTGTAGCTATGTGAAAAGTATAAAAACTGACATGTTTCATCAGTCAGTTTAGGAGATACAGCCGTTCAAAGGTCGGAACTTTGACCGGCTGTATCTCCTAAACCAACTGACAGAACTTGACAGTTTTTGTACTGTACACATAGCTATAGTGCATACTACAACAATATCATACGATTAGCCTTGCAGCTGATCGTTAATTTTTTACAGACCTTTAATCATCAGTAACTCCTAAACCGACTGGAGTTATGCAGGCAGACCTGGTCCATCCCCATCACAGAGATGCTCTACACCCCATAAACACTGAATCAGCCTTGCTGCAGATGTTTGCAAAAAGTACACTTATCTCTTATACTATACAAAGTCACGCGTCAACCGTGGGCGCTAAACTGCTAACTTAAATTAAGGGGCTATGTAAAAAAATATGATTCTTCGAAGCTCCATATATCATGAAGTACTAACAGTAGGAGTATGATTTGCGGATATGTGTAAATTGAACATATAATTGAAGTTTTGATTAGAGCCAAAACACGATTAAGACAAATTTTCTCGATAGAAAAACAAGCCAAAGTAGCCTCCGTTTTTGTCTATAAACGCTTGTAACTGCTAAACGGTGAATAATATAAACATGAGACTTGATTTAATAAAAACGGTCAAGTGCGAGTCGGGCTACTCGCGCACCGAGGGTTCCGTACCACACCACCACAGAACACAACATTATCAACTTAGAAAAAACACTTTTTTGTCAAGGACCTTTAGTGCAAGACCGACTCACACTTGGCCGGTTTTTAGTACTTATTTGTTGTTATTCTGTAGAGTTTGCTCTATAATCACACTAAGTTTTGACGCTTGTATGTATTACCGTTTTCACTATAGAGCGTGAAGAAAAAACGTTGATAAAAACTAGTTTCTTGATGAAAACCCGCCTTAATTTTTAACTTTCTGCCATTTTTATTATTTTTTAACAAATCCGCATAATCTGAGAAAATTTCAACTATCTAGCTATTACGGTTCAAAAGTTACAGCCCTAAATAGGTAGGACAGACGGACGGACGGACGAACGGACGGACGGACGGACAAAAAATAAAAAAAAGAGATTGCTATTATCTAAGTTTTGATTAGAGCAGAATTGAACTTACATAAATAGTACAATCACAATTAAATAAAGTTTGTTTTTTCGCTTGATTCGATCCAGGCGCGCCCGCCGCCCCATCTCTTTCTCTCGCATCTGGCAGTAATATAAGCTATCACACGCCTATTTCGCTAAAATTATTTTTCGACATAGGCTCTTAATTAAATCTTTCCTGCACGGAGAAAATATTGGTTAAAATTTACGAGTACCTACAGTATAAGCGTGGTTTTGTTATTCTTATAATTCTAGTTTAAGAAAACATTATAGTCACATTTACCAGATTCTGAAATATTATTTCTAGCAAACAGTATTCCAAAATAAAATAGTTACATTATAGTTACTACAAAATAGTCTACATATAGTCAAATAGACTACGCTATATTTTGCTTTCCTAAAATTCATAAAACGATCGCGTTCTCATTACATTTTGGGGTGGTTAGAAGCTTTGTTACCACTACTTTTAATTTTGCAATTAGAGAATTTGATTTTAGCAATTTTTAGGTTTCGGGACGGAATGGTTAGCCTTCCCTCCCCAGTCCGATATTATTTTGAAATGACATTTGGATTTCGAAGTAAAATTCATGTACGCTAAAACCGCAGGTAGCGATTAGCTTGAAAATATTATATTGCTAAAATAACCCTGCTAGACTTTACTAAAATCTGTTTTCTTAAAATAGGTAGGTATTAAGAAAATGCATAACAAAAATGTGACGTTCTCTAGAACAAGTGACCTTTTTGTCGGTTATATTTTCCAAGACATATTTATTTAGAATACGTACATTTTGGATCCATCACTAACACCATAGGTACCGAAAAAGTCCATTTGCCCGAAGAACGTTACGTGACAAATAAAATCATGTTCTATTGTCAAATATTTAAAATCGCTTTTTGAAATAAAAAAAAACATTTAATTAGGTTATTCTGAAACAAAATAACAACAGAGATAAAAGTTACGATTTCAAAACACAGTGGTGCCAATTATATCATGAAGATGGCGCTGGAATGATGCAGTAAAACTTAAATAAGTCTGTTCCGCCTCTCTTCGCTTCGCTTACAAAGGGGCCATTGTTTTTATCAAACTGAAGACGAAAGGATTAAAGAAGGTAAAGGAACAAAGACCATTCTTTACCTCTTTAGAATGTGAAATTGATAACATCATATAGAGCATCGGTGGCGAGTTGCGGAGAGATATGGACACCCAATTATGAAGGTCCGGGTTCGAATCCGCACGGAAAACATGCCAGTACCAATGAATTTTTCTAACTTATGTACGTAATACCGACTGCTCTCAAACGGTGAAGGAAAACATCGTGAGGAAACCTGCATACACTGAAGAAGAAATTCTGATGTGTATGTGAAGTCTACCAATTCGCATAGGGCACGCGTGGTGCCCATACACCCTCCCTGAGGGTAGGCCTGTGCCCTGCAGTGGGACGTTTATAGGCTGATGATTATGAAATTGATAACACAGGCTCTTAAATTCATTGCAGTTGATCTAAAACGCTTCGAGGCACCTTTTCTGGATCTGCATCCTTTTTTCTACGCGCTACGTTTCCCTTACCCCGAGTTGTTTTTAACTATAGAAGAGCATCATTTCTACCACGTTCATTTATGTTCCTTTTTTGGGGTTTCGTACCCCTAAAGGTACCAACGGGACACTAATCATAAGCCTAATACGCTTATGATCTGTCCGTCCGTCTGTCCTACCTATAAAACACTGTATCTTTTGAACTGTAGGTACCTATAATAGCTAGACTTTTGAAATCTTAACAGAATATGCGTTATATAAATACAAAAAGTAGATCAAAGACACAGCCCTTTATAGGTAGGACAGACAAACAGACAGACTGGCGTACGGACGGACACCGTAGGCTTATAAATCGAGTCAGTGCACCGTCACTCACGTTTAACAGCTGCGATAAGTACCCTAATATCTGTGCCACAGCGCTGCGTATCGCATGCGATATGGGCTGTCGCGCATTGACTTAAGGCGCATTTTAGTTAGTCGTACCTGAAGCGCACATTTTGAGATTCAAAAAGCGCGCGAAATCAGGAGAGTGCGGTATCTGTTACAGCAGTAACTTGGCAGTAACTATATGAATACTCCGTGCTTTGGGACGGAACCCTAAAAACGATCGGAATCCAAAATTATGGCCAGTATTTGTTGAGCTAACTATACCGTAGTTATTGTAGACATTCGTATCGGAATCTCATTTGAAATAACAAAACTTCGACTCAGTCCAATTCAGAGCATTACGAAAACGGATAAATCTCCTATTATCCCATGAAATTGGGATAAGCACATCGAGGCGACCGAATCGGGGCGAATATCTAAAATGTGCAAATTGAATGTTGCCATAGCACTGGCCCGATATATCAATCCAACAGTACCGTGAATAAGCCCACAATGATCGAGTTCGCAGATAAAGTAAACAATGGACCGGTGGATATCTTCCTTTGAAATCGCACAAGAAAGGGATACATAAATAGCACGAACGTTTTTCTTTAGGGGAGGAGGTAACTTTCCTAAAGTGTACCCTATGTCTCTGCGTACACAGCCCAAAACGTGTTCTACCACTTTCATTAAGAGGCCTTTTACAAGCTCAGTGGCGCCCTCACCACATTAATAAAGAATTCTTAATAAAGAAAGCCTAAATTAAAAAAGTGCTACTCCAGTAAACTACAAAAACCTTCAAGCTATTGTTATACAATACTTTTATAGGCCGTTTTTTTTTCTTCTTGTATGTTACCTCTATTTAAAAAAATATAGCCGTATAAGATCTGAAAAAAATCATGAACATCTGAAATAACGTGTAGATGGCGGGAAAATTATCAGAGTGGCTCTAACTTGGATAGTTTTTTTTCTATACCCAAAAAACTAACACCTGTGAGACCAGTGTAAAATGATCTTCAGTTACAATGTGACCAGTGTGACCACATACTAAGTAAGTGTCAATTTATAGTGGTTTATCAATGACCCATGTTAAACAACTGGTAGTACGGAACACTAATTGCCCGAGTACTTGGCCCGACTCGTACTTGGCCGGTTTTTTTTTGTCTTTGTTTAGTATGTCCAATTGTTTAAATTTGAGTATGTTAGTAGTTACACTTACATGTCAATGTCCCAACTGAATGATTACTGTACTGTTTCACTGAT
This sequence comes from Agonopterix subpropinquella, assembly GCA_922987775.1. Lineage (NCBI taxonomy): Eukaryota > Metazoa > Arthropoda > Insecta > Lepidoptera > Depressariidae > Agonopterix > Agonopterix subpropinquella. The sequence goes on from OV277693.1 coordinate 30,934,960, forward strand.
CTGTTAAGTGTAACGAATGAAAACGATGCGATATGATAAACTGGCTAAAAGCTTTTTTTGTTTTATCGCAAACTGGAATCTCACTTTTACGTATATATTAGCAGAGAGGTGATTTCATTCACCTCATAACGGAGCGCTTTTCTGTTACCTCCATAAACTTAAGTAACGGACGAGAAAGAGGTAATTTATAGCCGCGGTATTAATGGATGGATAGGGTTAGTGATTATAAAATATTAAAACATAAATCGTAAAATATGTACCTCTATTCCAAGATCCCACTGCAAGCTTTCAACAGTTTTTGTTTAGTTTAACAGGGTGCAAGTGACAGACTAGCAAATACTGTAACGGTTAACTCAGACGTTTATACTGAACAACTTTCACAATGGAGCCATAAACTATTATGACTATGACTATGACTACCTCAGGAAACGTGAAAAAAAATTAAGTTGTCCCATACATAACTACTGTACCTACCCGACTAAAATGTATGGGACAGCTGATTTTTTTTCGCGTTTCCTGAGGTAGGCTCCATAGTGAAAGTTGTTCAGTTTGATGGTCTGAGTTCACCGTTTCAGTATTTGCTAGGCAGTCACATACACCCTGTATACAGGGTGACCAATATCGAAATCGCGAAAAAAAAATCTGCTGTCCCATACATTTCAGTTGAGTTATGTTTGCAGTTTTGTATGGGAGAGCGGATTTTTTTTTCGCGATTTCGATATTGGGCCCATAGAGAAAGTTGTTCAGTTTGATGGTCTGAAGCACCCCTTTGAGTAGCTGTTCCATTTTATTGTACACCCTGTATTGCAACCACATGGCAGCCGGATACAAAAATTGTGTTCATGTTCATTTTCTATATCTTAATTTGTTTAGGCGATAAATTGTATACAAAATTGAAGCTAAAAACGTATCAGCTACTTATAATTATGAAAAAATAATATTGCCTGCATAATGGTGGTCGCAACTTAGGGTTGCCACTTTATTTTCGGTTGTACGAATGGGAAAGATTTACTCGAAAACTATTGGACTGATTTTAATGATTCTTTCATTTGAAATTTCCTCTTTTCTGGGAAGGTTTTATTACATAATAATAAAATATTACAATAGAAACAAAATCCGTACATACAATCCGCTATATAAAAGCGTTGCGAGCGTCGTAGTGGCAGCTAGTTACTAAGCCTACGTTGTAAGTCCGTCCGTCCGTCCTACCTATTTAGGGCTGTACCTAACCTTTGAACCGTAATAAGCTAGATAGATGAAATTTTCTCAGATTATGCGTTATATTGCGGATTTGTTAACAAATAATAAAAATGTCAAAAAGTTAAAAATTAAGGGGGGTTCTCAACAAGAAACTAGTTTTTATCAACGTTTTTTCTTCACGCTCTATCATAAAAATGGTAATACACACAAGCGTCAAACTTTGTATGATTATAGAACAAACTCTACAGAATAACAACAAATACTAAAAACCGGCCAAGTGTGAGTCGGTTTCGCGCTAAAGGTCCCGGATAAAAGTTTGCGGTTAGGTTTCGGAACCCTCGGTGCGCGAGTAGCCCGACTCGCACTACCCCAGTTTTATTTGGTTTCTCAAAGTAGGGAGTACGACCAGGAAAATAATTCCGCTCGTCATACTTCGTTGGCGCAGACTTATATGTGACCATTTCCCGACGTTAGGTACTCGTAACCGTTTGATAACTCGGCAGTCTAACGACCGAATGTAGATGGCGTCTCGGTCATGCGTCAGGCGCGAAACCAACCGACAAATGGAAGCAAATCATTTTTGGCGGGTAACCGGAGAGTATCGCAGTCCACTGCGGCGAATCCATCGGCATTATAAACCTGGTAGGTACTACTGTAAAAAATTTCTGATTAAAGTGTCGTTGCCTAAACAAATTCTGTAGAAAAGTTGCACTGGGATCTTAGTCTACTACAAGAACACTAATTTGTTTTACTGGAGTCGCTGTTAAACCATCACAATAAAATTCATGCCTGGGCTAGGTGTAATTCCAACCCAAATAAAACAAATTAATGTTCTTGATGCGAATGTTAAAGACATCCGGCGTAATATTATTTTCAAGATTTGGTTTTGATGAATAATTTTGTTTATTATAGTGTTATTTTAACTTAGATGTACAGTGACGACACAAGGCGATACCTTCAACACCGATGATTTGCTGTTAACGTTGTTTTGTGATGTTATAATTTGTGTAGCTCTGTAACCAAATTAAAAGAGAACCAATGTGCTTTAGAAAAGAAACCATCTTCCAAATCGGTCAAGAGATGTCGAAGTTAACTACTACATATGTATAACGACTACCGGTAGGTATATCGAGGTGCTGGTGGTGGTGATGCGAGGTGGTGGTGGTGGTGGTGCGAGGTGGTGCTGGTGGTGGATGCTTGTACAAAAACGCCACTATGTCAGTTCGACTACAGGACCAGAACTCGAAACCTATCAAACTGCAGCGAGGTGAAAGTCTTCGATCAGTGTGTGTTGCCAGTGATGACATATGGAATGGAACAGAGTTGTGGTAGCTCACTCAAGGCCTCATAAAAAGGCTGAAAGTCACCCAAAGGGCATTGGAGAGGGCTACGCTCAGAGTTTCCCTGCGAGATCGAATCAGAAATGAAGTGATCCGCAGAAGAACCAGAGTAGCTGATATAGCCCAAAGAATCGGGCGGGGCACATTGCTCGCAGAACCGATGGCCGAAGGGGCTAAAAAGTCCTCGAGTGGCGACTGCGTACCGGAAAGCGCAACGTGGGTAGGCCCCACACGGTGGACCGACGACCTGGTGAAGGCGGCGTGAACCCGTTTGTTATATCCTTGGGGGAGGCCTATGTCCAGCAGTGGGCGTCCATCGGCTGAGATGAAGATGATGATGATACATAAAAATGACGGCCCGAGGACCTCATCCTTTTGTTGAAGTCTATTGAAAATGCATCATCATCAGCCTAGGTACATACGTCCCACTGCAAGGCACAGGCCTACCCTTTAATAGAGCGGGTTTATGGGCAATCAGTCCACCGTGTTGTGTGAATGCCCGTGAAGGTTTATGAAAAAAATATCTGACCATAAGAACGAATTGCAATGCACGCTGCTGGACACAGCCAAAATTTTATACCTAGATGCCACAAGATTTTTCTCCGTGTATGGTTCCAGTTTAGAAAAAACAAGACCATGTTTTCGACCAGGTATCAGTCTAATGCAGTGTATTTGCGGCCGAAATGCTAGCCACCACTTGACGCGTCATTCCATCCTAAAACCACTTCTGACCACCCCGAATGGGATTATAGTCGTGAGCTTACGCATACGTCGTATGCTTAGGTAAACTAAATCGGCAACGCCAATTCAGCATCGCTCATGATATTTTGTAACATGTTTACCGGCAGTCTTGGAACAACAATAAATACGCCAGAACTTGTTTTTCAATGGCGGATAGAAAACAATCTTCAAATGGAATTGTGGCGCAGCGTCGACGAGGCGGGGGGTGAGGGGTTAGAATTGATGCAGGCACCCGACCGGGGTTGAAATTCGTTCGTGGCTTGAACCCGAGGGGAACATCTGTGCCCTGAATTAAACTTTTTTGCGTACTGGTCATAAAACATTGTGCTGGGAGCATTTGAGTCGGAGCGCTGCCGCAGCAGTCATCATCATCACTCAAGTATGTAGTACTAGATAGTAGATACGTACTCTTTCTTATACTCAAGCCTTGCTCTGAGTCCGGCATAAGTGAGGAGTGTATTTAACTCCTTTGAGAGAAGTTTATTCCGAACTAGCGGCCCGCCTCGGCTTCGCACGGGTGCAATGCTGATATAAACCTTCCTCTTGAATAACTTTATCTATTTAAAAAAAACGCATCAAAATCCGTTGACAGCGGGAAGCGACTCTGCATACAAATGAAGCTCCGTCCTAATTTCAATATTAACCAATCAAAGTCAACGAAATTTATTGGACACCATATAGAAACCAAAAATTGTCTGACTTCCTTTAAAATAGGTATATAGTTTCAATACTATGATTAATTTTGGGTTATGATTTTTTGCCGCGATAACTAATGCCGCCAATTTAAAAAAAAATATGAATGAAAATTATTTTTTAAATATATGTAAGTGTCGCTATCGTAAATAATTTTATATTAGACAGAGTCCATAGATTGTTAGTATAATACTTAAAAACTATGTTAGTACAGTTCAATACAAAATTGTGACTAAGTAAATGAAATAATGTCAATTAAATTGAATTTGTTACTAAAAATCTAGATACCTAGCTAGAGTTTATAACGAAGTCCTTCTGAGCACCGAAACGACCATCAGGCACCTTAATATACAGCAAGGCACTGCAGAACATTAATCATGAGCCCATCCCTTTACGAGGGTCGTGCAAAAATTATTCCTACTGGATTAGACCTCTAAGGTTTAGTACTACCGCCTACGATGTTACATAGGTACTTACCGTCCCAAAATTATATTAAACTTGCACCAAACAGTATAAGGCTAAACATGTTTGAATATTATGCTGTCATCGGTCATGGTATCGTCATGAGCAGTGCATGGAATAGTATGTATATTGATATCTTTGATAACGATTGATGAGCCTTCCTGATTGATAAATCCTGATGATGATGATGATGATTATAATGGAACTAGATCAACGCTCCAAAAATGGCAGAGCCAAAAGAGCTCTTTTGTCAGCTACCTAGCTGACGCTAGTTATAGTACTCTGTGATACTACGTCAGTACTACAACTAAGTTTATATTAATCATCAAATACATACTTGAATTGCGTAGGTTATTTTGTCAATTCGGATAATTTGCAAAGATTTTACTTATATGTGACTTGGAGTCTATAGTATTTAAGGCTTAGATGAAGATTTAAGGTCAATAATTACGTAGGAGCATAGCAGTATGACAGAGATACAGAGCGATTACTATAATGTTTAAGCCTAAATACTTTTTGATCCTGATTTAAAGCTACTCATGGATAAATTACTCTATCTGTTCCGTAGATAGAGTCCTTTTAAAGTCGCTTTATTTGTAATTTTATTTAAATGTCACCGTAGTACAGATAGAGAAATAAAGTAATCTATAAAATAATTACAGCGTGAGAGAACAATTTATGGGTTATGCTCGGGTCCTATTAGCAGAACGACCAATTCGCAAAACGTCCAACTTAGCGGAACAACGCATTCGCTGACCGTCTTATTTTCAAAACGTCCTATTACCGGGGGATGAAAGAAATTACGATTTCTGTCTGTTTAATATGTGAAACTGTTTAATATTAATTTTCACACCACCCGCTCGAAAATTGAACATTATATGTCATGTAACTCGAACCTAAAGCAAGTCATTATAGCCCTGGGACTAGCCGGGCAATAATATTGTACTGAATTTCATTATAACCCGCTGGTCACTAATGAGATTTGAATACCCAGATAACATTTACGGTCGGCGACTTAAAAATGACGTCATTTTAAGGTACTTATACAGTCAGTCCGAATAGTCCGATGTTGGTCGTAGAAGTACGTACAAGTTGGTACTAGGAACGTCATTTTACCGTCAGCCAGTATACGTCCTGTGTTGGACGCAAGTTGGACGTTATACTGACGGACGTTCTCAGTCAATTTGACAATGACATTGACATTCATTTTGCCTCCTTTTTTCTCAGCTCAGTCGCGCCATTTTTCTATGCGCATCGGACGTGTCGCGGAGTCCTTTTTGTTGTTGAGTTAGTGTTTTCAAAGAAATTTAACCTAAAGTGTGTTAGTAATGGACGAGGACCGCCCAGCCAAGTGCGCAGTGATCCAGTTTATTGTTTGCGGTAGCGGTGCTATTTCTGTTGTGGATTCAGAGTGGCTGAAGCCACGTGGTGTGAAGTGTATTGGCCGGTCATAAAAAGGCCCAAAGCTTTTGAGCTGATCCTCAATCTCAACACGACCCCCAGCGAAAATTGGAAACTTTATGGTGTGCAGCAAGTGTTTTACGAAACTGGTAGGTACGTATTTTATCCCTTTCCTGCATGGGTAGCATGCCACCGTGATACAGCACTATCACACATTCGCTCTTTTTCTATTTGCGCACGAACGAACGAGATAAAAGACGTGATACAGCCGTATCACGTGTAGCATGCTACCACAGTGTAAATAAAATAATAGTGATGAAGCTCAGCGGTCGTGGCGGGTCTATGCCCGCGCGGCATGCGGGGGACGGGCGTACCCTAACTCAATTCGCTGTTAAGATACGCGCGCAGGCAACGTGGTTCGGGAGGCACTCCTCCCGGCCCCCGCACGCCCCGCACGATTGGCCTGCCGCGACCGCTGAGCTTCACCACTTTTAGTTCTTTACACTATGATGCTACGGCTTCTGGGGCTAGTACGCCAACCGGCGATAGCGACATTTAACACATTCATCTGCCAAATTTAGTCTTTTATCTCTTTCGTTCGCGCCCCAATAGAAAGAGAGCGGAAGCGTGATAGAGCTATATGACGCTATCGTGGGTTGGCGTACTAGCCCCGCTAGTCAGTTTTCAGTTTCGGGGAACCTGGCTTCTCGGGATGCTAGTATGAATTAACTACGACGACGCTTCTATTTAATAACGCAGAGAATTATTAAAGGGTTGGATTTAGAATTGTATAGCAGAAGGGGAGGGGTGCGGTCGATTGGGGAGGGGCCGCTGACGGGTCCACTAGTTATTTATATATTGTCTAAGAAAATAATTTTGGTTTGGTTTACAAGTACCTAACTAACTTATTTCTTTTTACAGGTGTCAGGTCGAGATGTTTCCAGTAAAGTGCCACGTACAATGAAGTCCTACATTTCAGACAAGCTAGCTGCAGAGTACAATTTCTATGGAATGAAAACTGCAACGAAAACCAAAATCGAAAATGTTTTTTGCACTCTACGCCTCAGAGACTGCATTGTAGGTGAGTACATAAGTACCTACCGAAATTCTACAATACTATCTCAATATTGTTTGCGTCAATCCCCCATTCAATATCTTTGCACTATTTGGAATTCAAATAATTAGTTTTAATGAATTATTATTAGGGTTCCGTACACATAGGTTGTCAATGGGACCCTATTACTAAGCCTATGCTGTCCATCCATTTTTCAGTATATCACAGCGGTATAATCTCAACAGCTGTAAACAACTCCACAACAGCACGGCTAGCATGCCATCCACGACAAAGCGTTTAAACGAGAAAAACGTCATGCGCGCTCTTTCTGGCATACGTAAATTAATAAGGATGGTGGCACATCTCGATTTTTATCGTTTTCTCGGAGGTGGCATGCAAGGCCTACTGAGGTAGCCTCATAACATATTCAGTTTGTTGTTGTGGCATCTAGGTATCTTGGCAAATAATAAAAAGATACGGAGCCCTGTGTGCGTGAGTGCTACTCCCACGACCATTTTTTTACAATTAATAAATTGTATCTTTCTTGTTTCTTTATAGAAGGCGTTGTTAGCACAACTGCAACTGCAACGGCAGAGGGCGTCGAAGTTAGCATCAAAACCTGGCTACAGCATGCTCCAGAAAGGATAAATAGTTAGAGGCTTTGGTTTTCCAATACGGTAAACAATAGCTTAAAACTATCGCCTCTCCGAATTTAAATTGATTTCTTTATAATTATGTAGATGCAATTAAAAATGTACGAAAATGCTCGGATCTTAAAATGTTTAAACTATTTTTAGAACATCTTTTACTAAAAGTAAAATCTTTAAATAAAATTTTACATTTCGGTGTTCATTAATTTATTTATTTACTACCCTAGTTCACTCCACCGTAGTCTAGGAACGTCATTCTACGGCTGACATTCAGAAACGAAATTTGAGTATTAGTTTCTATTTTGATATGTAAAAATCAATAAAATTTTGTCATATCGAAGTAGGATCTTATACTCAAATCTTGTCTCTGAATCTCAGTCTAAGGCTGCCTGTCCATTGACGCGAGTTGGCTGGCGGAGCGGTGTAGCGAGGAAAATATTAACCAATCAGGAGCTCGGCCGACTCTCGGCCGAGATTTTATGCAATCCTGATTGGTTAATAAAACTCCGCTTCCCCGCTCCGCCAGCCAGCTCGCGTCAATGGACAGGCAGCCTAAGGGTGCGTCCACAGCTGACGAACGCGCCGCAAATGCGCAACTCGCGAGCCGCTCGCGAGCTGCATATTCGCGGAGCGTTCGTCAGCTGTTGACGCACCCTAAGGTCCCTGGATCGGTCTTGATATGACGTCCTAAGTACGTCTAGTCTCGTACCTCGGTGACGTACATTTTCGACGTCTGTAGGACCGATAAAGGACGTACATTTGTCACAACCTAATGACGTCTTGATACGACGGCCTACGGACGTCTTAATACGACGGCCTACGTACGTCTTGATACAACGGCCTACGGACGTCTTGATCCGACGTCATTAGGTTGTGACAAATGTACGTCCTTTATCGGACCTACAGACGTCGAAAATGTACGTCACCTAGGTCGAGCAAGACTGTAAAAAGACGTCATTAGGACGGCTAAATGTTATCTGGGTATGGAACCGCATCCACAGATTATTTAATAGTTACTACGACCCTTACTTAAAATTCGTATGAAAACTTATCATGGAGACCTGCACCAAAAAGAACTTAATTCGAAATTCGAACTGGCCACCACGAGTATTAAACACAAAAAAAGAAAAAAAGGCGCGAATACTGCAAATCTCTGTACCTATTGCTACGAACAAAGTAAAAAAAAGTTACATTTTTAACCGACTTCAAAAAAGGAGGAGGTTTCTCAATTCGACCGTATATATTTTTTCTTTCCACAACTGGAGTGCGATTTTTGAATCTCATTGGCTGAGTTCAGCAGTTGAAAATGTCAAAATTACTATGGAGATACGCATCTTTCTGCTGCTGATTTGACTTTCAAAAATTGCACTCCTGAAGTATGATTTTTGAAAGTCAAATCAGCAGTAGAAAGTTGCATATCTCCATAGTAATTTTGACATTTTCAACTGCTGAACTCAGCGAATGGGTTTCAAAAATCGCTCTCCTGGTCTAATTTTTCAAATATCTACTTTCACTTTGAATTTAATAAAATAGTGTTTTCTAAATACTATGCTATTGAACTCTAATACTTTGTTATAAACTCTAATAAAAGAATTGGTTTCTAACCATAGACAATTTACACGCTCCCCTGGGTTTCTAACAGTATTGCTTTTTATTTTCTCGCGGAGGGTGTGAAAAGTAGAGTATGGTCCTCGGGGATAAACGTGTTTTCATCTTGGGCGAGCTTGAACCCCTCGCTTCACTCAGGATTCTAGTCTTAACTCCCTCGCTTCGCTCGGGAGTTAACTCTAAACTCCCTCGCTACGCTCGGGAGTTAACCCTAGATTCCCTCGTTGCGTTCGGGATTCAATATCGCGCCCGTGATGAAAGACACTGCTTTATCCCCTTGGTACATAATCTACTATTTGATGCACATGCTTATAGAGCGTTGCTTGATTTTATATACAACGTGTTAATAAATTAGCGCAAAACCTCATACACCCCAACTGATTTATAACAAAATAATTAGATTGAAACAATAATTTCATTATTTTGATAGTTAAAATTTAAAGTTATTCGCATTTTAAGTTTTGAGGTTAAAATGATTTGGTATCATTTCAGCAATGAATGAAAGCGCGAACGTACTCATGGATACATTTTAAGAATCTTGTTTCGGTAGTAAGTAGGGTGAGTGTGCCCGTGCGGTGGGTTGACATCGGGTTCAGAAAATTTAATTTTTTTATAAAAAGATATTTAATATTTTGAAAAAAATTACCTATGTTGAAACCACGATAATTCGATTTTGCTCTCGATTCTAAACAAACTACTTTCTAGATTTGCGTTATTTCATTAACACGTTGTATATTTAATTGTTTATTATCGAAATCGGCTAACTCGTTTTCAAAAATAAGGCATGGCACACGCTGTATAATTCGCGGACACCACAAGTATTGAACGAAAAATAACATTAAATGACGGTTATTTTTCCAAAAGTAGCAGTCCAAGGAAAATCTTTGCGCCTAAATTACGAATTAGAATGAATAATAAATTATTTTGGGTACAAAATCACCGCCGCGTTTGAAGTAAATTAATTGCTTTAATTTAGATGTAATTCCAACCTATGGGTTGGAAATAGGTGATTTTAGATATCTCCCAATATGACATTAGCGATTCTCAAACTATCTATATGTCATTTCATTGTACATAAAAAGTATTTTAGTTTTTAAGGAAATTTATTTGATCATTTAAAAATATCAAAATGACCGTCTTGGGCATTGTTAAAAAGTATGTAACAATAAGAAATCGGCTTTGTGAAAAAGAAGGCTGTTTTTCGATAATGTAGGATAATATCTTTGTCGAAGAACAACAAACTGTACCTATAAGACCGCATTAAGCATTGAAAGTTAAATATTTCAGGCAGTTTAATGTTAGGAAATCGTCTTTGTGAGTTAGTTTTAGAGATACGCTATTTTTCATTAATGTATAAAAACCATTACTAAAAATAGATATAGATCAAGCTGAAAATGTTAAAGTTATTTAGTTAGAGGCATAATATCGAAGAGTTGACAAGATATTAAGTACACATTGTCATGTTAGCGTGTCTAAAAGCAATATTGTATCGATGGGGCGACGGAGTGTTTTACTATACCCTTCCAAGACGAGCACTGGCAGTGTAAAGGCATTTTAAGTGCCAACCGTCTTACGCACCTCCAATTCCGATCACGTCGAGTTTTCTGTTACATAAATGATATTCGCTTCAAGTTGATTAAACAATATTTCTTCAGAACATACATTTTAGAAGGTAGGCAGTGGTTACAGTCAAACGTTTTACTTTAAATCACACCAACGTCACACATAAATCGCACGCTGAATTCATGAGAAAACACTTGTGAAATAACTTCGTACCTGCGTTCCCTTACATAAATTCTACGAGTAAATATATAGTACATCGCACAGCGTAAAGATGAAACAAAGATGAGAGCAACCAAAACAGCGAGAAGATGTTATATAACGAGTTTGCGGAGCGGATGATAACAAAAACCAGAATATTGTAAACAAATCGCTTACCGCCTTCGCTGGTTGTGTGGAGCCGGCAGAAAGTTTTAACAGTATTGTTAAGTATTCGGAACAAAGGTTTTATCAGGAATGAGACGCGATAGTCGACCGGGACCGACGCGTTTGTCGCGCAAAGTCTCACAGGGCGAAACGAGTTCGTACTCAGACGCGGCACGGGAGGTCCGCTCTCTGGGGCGACAGGAGTTCGAATCAGCGGGGTCGCCCTCCGCCACGGTTATGTAACCCGCGCTACTCCGCCCGCAGCGCCCCTGTACCCCTCACCCCTCTTTTAGGGAAAAGATGAATGAGTAAAGTTTCCTAACGGACGTTAGTCCATGGATCGCGCTCGGTTTCAGATCGGCCCGCGGTTATATAAAAGCTCGGCACATGCGCGGTTCTGGCGCCGCAGCGTTGGGGATGTAGGTAGCGAGCATACGAGGCGCGCGCCGGTAGAACGCCCGCGCCGGTCTTGAGCTTTCTGTATTTAGTATTTCTTTTTGTATTTAGTATTTCCTTCTGTATTTTGTATTTCTTTCTGCATTTAGTATTTAGCTTTCTGACGAATTAGCAAATACAATGTATTTTACAGAAATATAGGTTATATCTATATTATTATTCGACATATATCTGGACCTTACTAATACCGTTCAATTCGGGCACCGCCGCCGTAGCATTGCTAATATTATGAGCATTGTAGATGCCGTAGGAAGCCCGCGCCGCGCCGTTCTCCATGTATTATACTTCATTATCCATATAAGGACAACAATATTTTCAGAAACCTATTAAGCTTTCTGGCCTATTCTGATTAGCTGTTCTTAGAATAAGTGAGAGTAAGTGTTTCAAAACTCTGTTTTTGTAATTCAAAATATCCTTAAAAGAAGTTTGGCGGACGGTGTAATTTGAGACCCAGACTTAGAGGTCCCGAACATGAATAAAACTTAGTAATACGTGTAGAATGAAACTAAACTAACAAAAAAGTAAATTGGTTGTAAACTGTAGAAGTTGGGGAAAGGTATTTCTCCTTATGATACCTTTTGTATCAAGTGTGTGAAACTCATAATCATTCTTATTAGATAGTCCACTCAATCTTCTACGCATTCATTGTGTTTATTTTAATGAAAATTCACGATAACACTACAATATTATGATAATGGAAGAAAACGAAATCACGCACACTATCAGTTTAACCAAGCCAAATACGTTCCGTAACGTCCAAAAAATACCTCAATGATAATATTAGATGAAAATAGCTGTCATGGTTGCGTTTTGCTACTGCTTTTTTGATGATTTGTCTATTTTACTAGTAATTTCTACTTTTGAATCCGGACTTCTGCGGAGATGTGGAAGTTTTTAAAAAAATGCTTTATTTTTTTCTGTTTATAATAATTATGACCGCCGTCTTGAAGGGCTTTTAATTAGTATTCGTAAAAACGGCTGAGTCCAAATTCGCCAAACTTCTTTCGTTGCTGTTTGGAATAGAGCACAGAAGGATAGGTGTTCCGATTCCTATATAGCTTTCTGGACTTCTGGACAATTCTCATTTCCAATTTATAAGTTTTATTACCACAGAGTACTATAATTATGTTTTACTCTTCGAAATGTGTTCCCCTTCGATGAATAGATGAAAATGATTCAAATGTATTTTTCAAAATGGTCCTTCTTAATATGCTAACACTCTTTTAAGGGGATGATCAGACCATCGAACTGATTCAAACTATTTCGCGATTTCGATGTTGGTCCCATAGAGAAAGAAGTTCAGTTTGATGGTCTGATCATCCCCTTAAAAAAGTGCCAGCATATTAAGAAGGACCCTGTATGTAGAGAAGTTATAGATAGAAGATACGTATGCATATGGATATAATATAAAAAAAAAGATAAGCGTAGCGTCGTAGCCCGTAGCGATCGTGCTACGAGTATTGCTACGAAAGTCGCTACGCTCGTCGAAATGTGTCGAGTTTGCTCGAAAATTATAAATTATAAGACAAATATCTTAATTGCTCTGCAAAGGACTGCTCTCATAAAATCTTAAATAGTCTTGATATTTTAACTAGGGTTGTAGCCGTGTCCGAAATTATCGGATATTTGGTGAAATTGCTAGGTTGTATGAAAACCATGGCGCATTGCGGAGAGGTATGGAGACTCAACCATGAGGGTCCGGGTTCGAATCCGCATGGATGACATGCTATTTACCAATAATTTTTCCAAACGTATGCACAGTCAGCAGCAAAAAGATATAAAAAGATGTACACTTTAATACTACGACGTAGAAAAGTGTATACATCTTTTTGCTGCTGACTGTACGTATAATATACAAACGTTGAATGAAAACATCGTGAAGATATGTGTACTCTAACAATCCGAATTGGGTACACGTGGTGGACCAACACCTGCTGCTGATGCTGATGATGATGAGATAAATGTAGAAATCGAAGGGAAATTACAGTGCTATTGCAGTTTTCGTTACAGATGTTACGTATTTTAAAATATAAAGTATTTTTCACACCACCCGCTCGAAAATGGAACATTATATGTCATGTAACTCGAACCTAAAGCAAGTTATTATAGCCCTGGGTCTAGCCGGGCAATAATATTGTACTGAATTTCATTATAACCCGCCGGTCAATAATGAGATTTGAATATGGAACCGCATCCACAGATTATTTAATAATTACTACGACCCTTACTAATTCGTATGAAAACTTATCATGTAGACCTGCACCAAAAAGAACTTAATTCGAAATTTGAACTGGCCACCACGAGTATTGAACAAAAAAAAGAAAAAAAGGCGCGAATACTGCATATCGCTGTACCTATTGCTACGAACAAAGTAATAAATAGTAGATTATGTACCAAGGGGATAAAGCAGTGTCTTTCATCACGGGCGCGATATTGAATCACGAGCGTAACGAGGGATTCTAGGGTTAACTCCCGAGCGTAGCGAGGGAGCTTAGAGGTAACTCCCGAGCGAAGCGAGGGAGTTAAGACTAGAATCCTGAGTGAAGCGAGGGGTTCAAGCTCGCCCAAGATGAAAACACGTTTATCCCCGAGGACCATACTCTACTTTTCACACGCTCCGCGAGAAAATAAAAACCAATATGGTTAGAAACCCAGGGGAGCGTGTAAATTCTCTATGGTTAGAAACCAATTATTTTATTAGAGTTTATAACAAAGTATTCGAGTTAAATAGTATAGTATTTAGAAAAAACTATTTTATTAAATTAAAAGTGAAAGTAGATATTTGAAACAGTAGACCAGGAGTGCGATTTTTAAAACTCATTCTTTGAACTCAGCAGTTGAAAATGTCAATATTACTACGGAGACGTGCATCTTTCTACTTCTGATTTGACATTAAAAAATCATACTCCAGGAGTTCGATTTTTGAAAGTCAAATCAGCAGTAGAGAGATGCGTATTTCCATAGTAATTTTGACATTTTAACTGCTGAACTCAGCGAATGAGATTCAAAAATCGCACTCCAGTTGTGGAAAGACAATGTAATAATTTTTTATTACTTTGTTTGAAGCAATAGGTACAGATGTACAGAGATATACAGTATTTGCGCCTTTTTTTCTTTTTTTGTGTTCAATACTCGTGGTGGCCAGTTCAAATTTCGAATTAAGTTCTTTTTGGTGCCTGTCTCCATGATAAGTTTTCATACGAATTTTAAGTAAGGGTCGTAGTAACTATTAAATAATCTGTGGATGCGGTTCCATATTCAAATCTCATTATTGACTAGCGGGTTATAATGAAATTCAGTACAGTATTATTGCCCGGCTAGACCCAGGGCTATAATGACTTGCTTTAGGTTCGAGTTACATGACATATAATGTTGCATTTTCGAGGTGGGTGGTGTGAAAAAAATATTACATATTTGTCTTTCCACAACTGGAGTGCGTTTTTTGAATCTCATTAGCTGAGTTCAGCAGTTGAAAATGTCAAAATTACTATGGAGATACGAATCTTTCTACTGCTGATTTGACTTTCAAAAATCGCGCTCCTGGAGTATGATTTTTTAATGTCAAATCAGCAGTAGAAAGATGCACGTCTCCGTCATTGCGTCTCCGTAGTAATATTGACATTTTCAACTGCTGAGTTCAAAGAATGAGTTTCAAAAATCGCACTCCTGGTCTAATGTTTCAAATATCTACTTTCACTTTTAATTTAATAAAATAGTGTTTTCTAAATACTAAGTATACTATTGAACTCTAATACTTTGTTATAAACTCTAATAAAATAATTGGTTTCTAACCATAGAGAGTTTACACGCTCCCCTGGGTTTCTAACAGTGGCCTCGATTCGGAGTGTACCACGACTAAACTGAACTAAATGTATTCCTGTCACTTTCTAAAATAAGTTTAAGAAAAGAGACAGAAAACCAACAGCTGACTTTAGTGCTGTCAAAGTGACGTTAAATGCGCAAAATAAGATGCCATCATAATGTACGCCATCTTATTTATGTCGTTTTTGGGCGTTTAACGTCACTTTGACAGCACTAAAGTCAGCTGTTGGTTTTCTGTCTCTTTTCTTAATATTATTTTAGAAAGTGACAGGCATACATTTAGTTTAGTTTAGTCGTGGTACACTCCGAATCGAGGCCAGTATTGCTTTTTATTTTCTCGCGGAGGGTGTGAAAAGTAGAGTATGGTCCTCGGGGATAAACGTGTTTTCATCTTGGGTGAGCTTGAACCCCTCGCTTCACTCAGGATTCTAGTCTTAACTCCCTCGCTTCACTCGAGAGTTGACCCTGGAATCCCTTGTTACGCTCGGGATTCAATATCGCGCCCGTGATGAAAGACACTGCTTTATCCCCTTGGTACATAATCTACTATTGTATCCGATGTTGTTTTAGTTTGCCAACAGTACTCGCCGTTAGTAGATATTCACTGCTAAAGTCAATTCGACGATTCGAGTATCGCTATAAAAACATCAGATTAGTGTTGCCTAACAAATAGTGAAACTATCGTGTCCTCGAAAAATTAGTAACAATATCGATAGTACTATCGATAATGTTTATTTTTACTTTTTAAGAGGAATAGGCATTATGAGAATAGGTCACTTTTCCGACTCTATAAGTATACAGGGTGTAACAAAACACCCTAGTAATACTTAAGGGGGTGCTTCAGAACAACGAACTGAACAACTTTCACTATGGAGCCATGACCGAGAAAAAATAAAAAAAATCCGCTGTCCCATACATTTAAGTCGAGCCGGTACTGCAGTTTTGTATGAAACAGATGATTTTTATTTCGCGATTTCGATGTTTGCTCCATAGTGAAAGTTGTTCAGTGTGATGGTCTGAAGCACCTCCTTAAGAATTACTAGGGTGTTTTGTTACACCCTGTATATCAGATCCACCTCATGCACCTCGCCGACTAGAGTGCGAAAGATACATTTGCAGCTCAGACTGATTTTATATACAGGGTAGTCCAGACATTATGGATATAATTAGATAGCTTGCTCGCGGTACCTATCATGACCCGCCAGGAAAAAAATCGATTTTCATTCGATGACGAGAAATTTTTGGGTCACATTTTCATTTTTTCAATTTTTTTCTGAAACAATTTCGTTTTTTTAGGGTTCCGAAGTCAAAAAGGAACCCTATAGTTTCGTCATGTCCGTCCGTCTTTCCGTCCGTCTGTGCGTCCGTCTGTCTGTCCATCTGTCCGCGGCTTAGCTCAGAGACGCTCAAAACTAAAAAGCTGTAATTTGGCATATGCATACATATTCATCACGCCGACAAAGTGGTAAAATAAAATCGTGAAAAATATATTTTTTAGGGTACCTCCCCTACACGTGAAGTGGAGATGATTTTTTTTCTCGTCTATCCCATGTCGTGGGGTATCGTTGGATAGGTCTTTAAAAATATTGTGGGTTTGGGAAAACCATTTTTAGATTTAGGGATCCGTTAGCGAAATATTAAGCTTTAAAGCGAAAATTTTGGTTAGAGTCAAGTGTCCCAGCCAAACGGTTGTAGGTAGTTGGAGATGTGAAAAAATTCACGGCAATAGCTTAAAAAACAAATTTAAAAGGAAAACTATCACCGCTAAGTAGGCTTTACAAGTTTACGAGTAATAGTCGACAAAATAATAAAATGTACTTTTTAGACTTTATTAAACCGTAGTATAAAACAAAAAGCCTCCTTCTAAGTCCATATTATATTGAAACGGGCAACTACGGAACCCTACCCTGCGCGTCGTCCGATACGCCCTTGGCCAGTTATTTTTATATCATGTGATTATTTAATAAGTGTTCACTCTAAGACAAAAAAACTAGCCCGATTGGTCGATTTTAAGTATATTAAATTGATAGTTAATTCAAGAAAAAAGATTTGGCAAACTTCACAGAATATTTTAAAATTCCATTAAAAATGTTTAAAAGAGGATTATAGAACTCATGATTTTTTAAAACTGTAACCACTTATTTTTTCAATTGCCACAAAAATACAAAGCATATAGGTACAAATTAACAAAGCGCGGCCGCAGCGTAGAATTTGACAGAGCAGCGCTAACAATTTAATCTATAATATCCGTTAAAAAAATTACTACACACTTATGAAATAAAACACTTGTTATACAAAGTGTTAATGAATTAGCGCAAAACCTCATACACCCCAACGTAGACCCCAACCTACGAATGTAGACCCCAACTGATTTATAACAAAATAATTAGATTGAAACAATAATTTAATTATTTTGATATTTTAAGTTATTCGCATTTTAAGTTTCGAGGCAAAAATGATTTGTTATCATTTCAGCACTGAAAAAAAGCGCTAACGTACTCACGGATACATTTTTATAATCTTGTTTTGGTAGTAAGTAGGGGAGTGTGCCCGTACGGTGGGTTGACATTCGATTCAGAAAATTTTAAAGGACAACCGCCGCTCTCCCTTGAAAAAATACCTTAAAATGTATAGAAGTTTCGACTGAAGTCAAATGTGTAATAAATTATGAGGTTTTATAAAAACGACTCAGATAGTATCATTTATTTTTATTTAACGAGTTATTTAATAATTTATTATTAATAAATTATAAAAAAGCAGCAACCCCAAAATGGCTGTCAATGTTGTTTAAGTAGGAGTTGGTAGGATGTGTTGCAAGCACAATGTTTTTTTTATATAAAAATGATAAAAACTAATAAATCATTATAAAATAAACTAATGCCTGCAGTTAGTTTCTAGTGTTCCATAGTCCATAATAAAAATAGAAGGACGGTTATACATTTTTTGGTATTATGTGCCAGATGTCCTTTGCAAACAAATTATTACCTATGTTGAAACCATGATAATTTGACTCTGCTCTCAATTCTAAACAAATTACTTTCTAGTTTTGCATTAATTCATTAACACGTTGTATGTACGTTAAAAACAGAAATAAAATAAACTCTACATGAATAAACTTCAAAGAAACCCCACATCTGAAAAGGAATTTATCGTTATTTCTGATCTAGAAAACATAGACAACACTGCCACTATAGTACATTACTGCAGAGGCCAGCAACAGAGGCATTGATGGACGAACGTGTAAATGTGGGCCGAGGCGTAGCCGAGGCACACATACGTAAGTCCATCAATGCCTAGTTGTGGCCAAGGCTTGTATAGTACTTTTCTCAAATAATGCGCGGAAATTAAAACAGTAAATTTTCTCAAATAATTCGCGGAAATTAAAACTCTTTTCAAAATCAATGACGAACATCGAACAACAATTAGTTTTTTTTTTCAATAAACAGCTTTCTATTTGCAAGCCAGTTCGAAATTTAAATAAAACCTTCGATAAGTTACCTCCTTGGTCGCCATGTTTCGGAGAAAAAGATCGTTCCATTTTAAAATATAACACGACAGATATGAGTTTACTATGTAATTTATTTGGTCGCTAAACACGACAGATATGGATTTTCATACAACATTGCCGGCCGCTGCGCGCATGTATTTGGCCAGTTCTGCAATTTCGATTTATCTCGAAGAAGGTTGTCAAAATAATGCTCACATTTCCAAGCATGTTTGAGAAAAGTATATTAAATTTTACGTTAATGCATGCTCGGGTAGTAATATAAGAAAATTCGAGCCTGAAAAGGCGTAAGCCAGTATCTAGTGTAATTATTTTCCAATACATTGTTAGTTCAGTAACAAAAAAAAGTGGCCGTCGCGGAACGCCCGGCAGATGTGAAACAACGAAATACCGCACTCTCCCCCGACTTCACGCGCTTTTCTCGATCGCAGTTGTCAATACGGTACTACACGATTTCGCGTGCTTTTTTCGAAAATTTCGATATTCCGCAGATGTCAAAATCGTGAGATCCATTTTCGCCACGGCATACGAGTCGGTATTACTGCCAAAGCGCGCCAATAGATGTTTCACATCAAAAGTTTTGTTGTATTACCATACATATTGTAAGTGCCGATCAGCCGATCGATTTTTATTGGAGGTCCAAAAAATCTTCTCTTCGATCGACCCATGTTCCATAGGGAAAGTTGTATAGGTTCATTATTATACACCCTTACGGTTTTTTTTCTCTATATTTAGACTTTCCTTTGAACATAGGTTTCATATACATGTATTTTATAGAAAATTAAGAAATATATACTTCATAGGAAATAAACCCGAGATGTTGAAGGTCATTGCAATATTTTTCATTAATTTTTATGTCTAGCTTCTAAAAACCAGAAAAATTATGCCCGGCCCAGCGTTTACATAGTGGGCGAGATGCCTCGTTAATACCGGTAACAAAAACTAATAATCAAATGGCGGTCGGACGTCAGATCTATAAGTAATTAGTTTGTTTATATACGAACACGCACACTACACGCTTAATCTAATTAATTTACATTTATAACAGTAAGTATATTGTGTTTTGTTGTTATTCGAAAATAGAAAACTTTTTGACTTCGTACAATTTTCTACAGACTTATTCAGAAGAACGAACGAATTTAGCGGTATTTAAAGTCCATAATGTCCAGTTGGCTGGCGTAGCCGTATTGTTGCCCCATAAAAAATAAGGAAAAAAAATCTGTTCCTACAAATGTATCTTCCCTAGCATTTCTCTTTCCTAATATACCTCTTACACGCAGCATAAAAGCAAAATTATAAACGTAAAATACTACGACTGTATTGACTTTCTTACTTTCGCATGAGCTTCAAATGAGTGCGCAAACATTGCAAAGGAAGTCAAACAATGACGACCTCGACTTCTATACTGCTAATTACAGATACCGTCTTTAATCGTCCGGCCTTCCTCACAATTGTCGGCGAACAGAACTATGAGGCTATGCGCCAATTCAAATTGCGTGGGAATTAATAAAAACTATAAAACAGATTCATTTAAATAATAATTTATGCAAATGCAACACGCGTGCTCTATCAGAAAATTAATGCAGGCCTTGAAAGCGAGACGTGAAACAAACATGTTTTGTACATCACCCTAATATGATCAATATAATACCTAGATTTAATTATCTTTGTAAAGCGTTAATGATTAACAGAGTGCCGTTTTATGCCGGACTTAGTGTCCAATAAATAATACTAAATAGGTATTTTAGATAATTATAAGATTAATTTTGGGACAAGATCATTAATTTGATTTCTCTCCCTTTTCTGGGTCTACCTCAACGCCAGCGCCGGCGACCATCCTGGGGAACCCAGTCTGTGATTATTTTGGCCTTACATAGATTTAATTTAATAGGAAACACTCAACCCTCCTATTCTTATTCCCGATGAAGATAAAGTCCTAGCATTTCATATGCGATAGCATCTGTGCTGCGTTCCCGATTGAAAATTACGGCGAATGCACAAAGCAGAATATGACAAGGATTCGACAAAATAAACTAAAAAGAATATTTAAGTATCTTTCGACATTTCAAAATTATTCTATGTATGGCTGTACCTGATTGTGAAGGTTAGGGGGTCAAACCGAATCTCACCGAATCTGACGCGGAGGAGAGGGGTCTCGACACACCAAATTTTGATTTTTCCTGGTAGAAAACAATCTGCTTAGTTTTTTCCGGTCACACTTATTATTAGAGAAAAACCGCCCAAGTGCGTTTCGGGTCACGCGCACGGTAGGGTTCCGTAGTTGCCCGTCACAATATACGGACTTAGAAGCCCGGGCTTTTTGTTTTATACTACGGTTTAGCGGCTAATAAAGTCTAAAAAGTACATTTTATAAGTTGGTCGACTATTACTCGTAAACTTGTAAAGCCTACTTAGCGGTGATAGTTTTCCTTTTAATTTTGTTTATAATACCTACTACTGACGTGAATTTTTCACATGTCCAGGGAAATGCCTGTCCAGAAACAACCATTAGCTTGTAAGGTACTTGACTCTAACAAAAAGCACTTTAAAGGTGGACTTCCGATGCTAGCGGCCGACGCGTCTGACGCGCGCGGCTCGCGGCCGACGGCCGATGCGACAGTACTAGTTACTATGAAAACGTATGGCGCCGCTTCCGATGCCAGCGACTGACGCGCGCGTCAGACGCGCGCGTCAGACGCGCGCGGCCGATGTCTATCGCATCGGCCGCGGCCGCGCGCGGCTATGCTCTGACGTCACGCAGAACAAGAATGTTTGCCAGACATATTACGAAGTTTTTACCGAAAATTTGCTTAATTTTCACTATTTTTTATTTTTATTTTATTATCTGCAAGGTCACTCATCCACGTTGCGATAACACCATCTATCGAGCCACTTGAAACTAATTTTTATTTTTTCGGAAAATCCCTCTTGCCTACATAATTATTAGCTAGACAGGTAGACAGCGATCTATATACAGGTTAAAAAGCCAAGGGGACGCAACGCATCCCTGTCTAATTATAATTACTCTTAAAAATGTATTTTATCAAAAATCCTGTAAAAAAAATGCATTCATAATATATCCTCTAAACCTATCAATCTAGCAATCGATCAAATATTCTTTATTAAAATATGTATTGGTTTTTTTTGTTTGTGTTTTTATGTTTTTGTTTAAACACCAAAACATAAAACCATACCCTAAATTTCGGGGAAAATACCCTAAAGTGATAACACTCTGCACAATAGGCACGCGTCAGTCGCTGACCTCGGAAGTGAGGTCTGTCGTCGGCCGCGCGCGTTAGACGCATCGGCCGCTGGCATCGGAAGTCCACCTTTAAGCTTAATATTTCTCTAACGGATCCCTTAATCGCAAAATAGTTTTCCCAAACCCACAATATTATTAAGAGACCTATCCAACGATACTCCACATGGGAGAGATGAGAAAAAAGGTTACCTAAAAAAAATATTTTCCTAGATTTTATTTTACCACTTTATCGGCGTCTTATTCTTATCGTGTGGGCAGAGCCCTTGGTGTCAGAGTTTTTTCAGACCGCCTTACGGCCCCTGACGTAGTTTTTATGTAACGACTTAGTAGCCGTTGGTCCCGGCTACTATCTCTGGTGGTAGTCCACCAGAGATAGTAGCCGGGACCAACGGCTTAACGTGCCATCCGAAGCACGGAATCATTTTTCTTTTCAGACAATCAGGTGATTCAGTCTGCAATGTCCTAACCAACTGGGGAAAAACGCACAAAGTGACATATCACTAGGTGTCCCCCTTGGGAATCGAACCCACGACCTCCGTGTCGAGAGCCAGTGCTCTTAACCATTAGACGTGATATTTATCGGCGTGATACTACGCCTACTACGTGGTGCTAAGCCGCGGACTGACAGACGGGCAGACGGATGGACATGGCGAAAACTATAAGGGTTCCTTGTTGACTTCGGAACCCTAAAACCTGTCCGTCAAATGATATTGAGATCTGTACGGCTAGGGCATGCCACGCACGACAAAGCGACAAAACGAGAAAAACAAATCAATGCGCGCTCGTTTTCGGATACGCAAAGTAACAAAGACGGAGGCGCATCTCGATTTTTATCGTTTGGCTCGTTATCGGCATGCTAGGCCCACTGGCACTGTACAGTTTGAAGGTTAGTCTTTAGTCTCTGATTATAGTACCTACTCTGTGGTCTCTGTAATCTGTAGGTACAGTGTGTGAATCTAAGGTGTGAATACAGTCTAAAATGTTTAGCTGGAACACACAAAAAAGTTGACTGAGCCGGCAGTCCATTAGTCGGCTGGTAAAAGCTTTTTTTTTAATTCCACCTGTAGAATTATGCTACATGTAGGTAGGCTGGATCACAGAGAGTACACTACTTTGCAGTACGTAGCATAGCGACCATATAATCCCTTGCGGGGTTGTTAGAAACCTTGCTACTTTACAAATCATCTTCTGAAGCAGGTTGCAGGTTGTAGCAAAGTTCATTTTACAGCACATTGAAGGTATCAGGATGGAATGATGTGTCAAGAGGTGATAGCTGGCTAACTTTTTGCCCACAAGAAAACTGCATAAAAAAATACATCTATATTTTTATCGTTTTCTCTGGATGGGGTCGGGCGAACTCGGGTGGCATGCGAAGCCTACAAGGCTATAATATTTGGTCCGGAATCCACTAATCCGGTTCCCGCGAGAAACGCGGGCCGTAAAATTTTACTACATCACTGCTGTACTCAACAAAATGAGCTAGGTGCTTTTAGAAGTTCCTGGTAGGTACTACTTATTTGGACTTTTTAATATTGAGCCCTTTATTCGATATATGTAAGTAGGTAGCAAATTTATATGTAATTTTGTAGGTAGTTTAGATTACAGTATTTTCGTGGTCTAAACTCAAGTCAACTACTTGACACAGTCATCATTCTAGTACCTATATAACTACATAATATTTATTATAGTACGGAAACGGACACTCCCTGTCCCCCATCAATTTTACCTCAAAAATAGATAAAGGCCATGATAATTTTAACAATGGCATACAAAAGCCTATGCCTAAAAATGGCGCCTTTTTTTTATTTTTAGCGCGGCCATCAATCAAACTTGAATATTATAGTTCAGAATAACGTTAAAAACAAAACTTGTTATTACAAATATCTCGGTACTCAGCCCGAACTGAGACATCAAGGCTTGAAGTGCACGTAATATTAAAATTTTCAACTTCAAGCCTCTATATCTCCGTCCGGACTGAGTTTAGGGATATACAATGTTAATAAGTTTTGTTTGTTACTTTATTCTGAAATAAAATATTCAAGCTTGGTTGCCGGCCGCGCCAAAAACAGCGGCGAAAAATAAGGCGCCAACCTTCCATACAAAACCCGCATTGTCTTTTTAAATGAGACAGAGCAATGGAGGCTGGCATACCTAGTCATAACCGCCATAACGTTTGTTCTCCAAATAAGTATTATTGCGTGTTATTAAATTAATGAAAATTACATTAAATCATTATTCAGATCCATATAATGTTCATAGATTCATAGACTCTTTATTGTACACAAAAACATAATTATGAAAAAAAATTACAGTAAGTAAGTTTACAGTTGTAATGTTACACAATGATCTTACAAACTATGTTAGTTATAAAAATATATTTTTCTTTTATTAACTTTGGGTTTGCTCTTGACCTCAATCCAGTCCTCAGGACGAAGACGGGGTCGTAGATGTAGCGAGCTTACCCAGATGAACCCATAATAACAAAAGATTCCCTATCCAACAACGATGTAGGCAGTCACAAGGTGGCATGCAAGCGCAAGCGCAACCAGCGTTGCAGTATTGGGGAGTCCCATCTGTCTCCCAACGCGCGCAGGATGGTGTTGGGGCTGCAGCGCATACGGCCCAGCTGAGATGTACACCGCTTTCGCATTATCGCGTGGAACCCATCAGTGTGCGCCTCCGCATGTTAGAAGCACTCCAAAACCTTGGCAGCCCCATCAGCAACCTTAACGCGTTGTTATACTGCATTATAAAACCTATTTTTATAATAAAAATATGACACACAGACAAAACATTGACAAAGCAATATTTCTGATCACCCTGAAAGGGATTACGGTCGTAAGTTTATGTATGTATGTACATAGACAAAACAATACCTATTTGTCGTCAAACATAATGTCCTTAGGTCATTAAAGTCATAAAGCAGTATGATTATAAACACATTAAACATTTATTTACATGTAATTTAAATGTTATCATCATTATGTTATTTGCTGCTGCAGGTAGGTAGGTATCTACAGTATATAAATATACAGGCCAAGAGACATCCAGATACCTTTACCACAACTTGGATACTTAGCTGTAATTTCATACAAATAGAACAAATATACAAGAAGAGGTAAGCATGTGAGATACAGTGTGAATGCGAGCGAGACAGAAATACAACATTGCCTACAACTAAATTTTCCGCCATTCTTCCAACCAAGCAGGGGTGTTATTAAAATTAAAATGTAGATTAAAATTGGTGGGCGGCAGGGAGTGCCCGTACTGTATCTAGTGCTAGCACACATAATAGGTATAGGTATGTAGGTACTGATATAAAAATATCTTTGTATATGTGAGCGTAAGAATAGTTAATATATAATAAATAATAATACGTAGGTAGGTAAGTACTTAAGTCTAGACAGAATGACTATTTTCTCTATTTGAGAAAATCTTTGGACTTTACCAACTTAAAGAGCAGAAAAATTATGTGAAGAGAAAAAGCAGCTTAACAGCTTAATAAGCAACCTACTTAACTATAACTTCTAAGATATACTTCAGTATAAGTACCTACCCACTGTTAAATAATACCATTAAAATAATATATACACACATATTTTATTTTATTATGTCTACTATCTACATCAATATCCAGTGTAAAATTATGTAGAAGTATAGTTATCGGTTGGTAATAGCGTAGCCAATATAACCTTTCAGACAGTGCGTCGCGTCGGATCGCCAACTCGCGCTGTGATAAAAATCTTCGATAACCTTTAAATTTTTCCCTTTAACATTTTCGTTAAAGTTGATTCGATTATAGTACATAATCTAAGTACCGTAGCGGAGTTTCACGGCCAACGACCTGAAGAAAAATGGTTTACAAAGTGTATAATGTAGTTCTTTTAATATAATAAAGGATTAACTAAGCGATTTGAAGTATTATGGACTCTTAAGTAGCATATAGGTAGATTAGGTAAATAGGTAGGTATATACTTATTTTAAACGCTTGAATGCACGAATAGCGGCAATCATAAACATGAACAAAAATTATCAAGATTACCTATAGATATTAATCTCGCTAGCATGCAACTAGACTGCCTTCTGAGCTGCTATTATACAGTCTGACTGCCTCCGTGGTCTAGTGGTTAAGAGCATTGGCTCTCGATACGGAGGTCGTGGGTTCGATTCCCACGGGGGACACCTAGTGATATGTCACTTTGTGCGTTTTTCCCCAGTTGGTTAGGACATTGCAGGCTGAATCACCTGATTGTCCGAAAAGAAAAATGATTCCATGCTTCCGATGGCACGTTAAGCCCTTGGGTCCCGGCTACTATCTCTGGTGGTAGAGTAGTCGTTACACAAAAACCACGTCAGAGGCCGTAAGGCGGTCTGAAAAACTCTGACACCAGGGCCTGCCCACACGATAAGAAGAAGAATTATACAGTGTGTAAACTTTTCTTCTTCTATCGAGTCGATGGCATGTCATTTAAATCTTTCCAGCCCAGTATTTCGCCACACGGATAGCATTATCGGCAGCGTCAATAAGCTCCGTTCGCGTGCAGGTGTCCGGGCAGGAAGGGCAGGACACAAGATGGGCCATAGTCTGAGGAGAAACACCGCATTCGCACCTAAGGTTCGACCCGTCTGTGTAGCCCCACTTGAACAGACTTTCTTTACTCCGGCCAACCTGAGTTCGGAGTCTATTTAAGCACCTCCAAATTGACCTGGGCAGCTCCGGTACTGAATTGAGTTTCGGGAGTACGAGTGAAATGTGGATGTTCTGAGGTTTCAGAATCTCTGACTACCCCCTCGGGGAATATAATAGTCGTGAGCTTATAATTATGTATGGTGTACTAAGGGAGGGACTGACTGACAAGACACATTAGATGACAATTTTGTTGACTTGACTGTAGAATTACTTCATACGCAAAGCTTCTATGTGAGTTGATCGACTTTTTGTTTTCTGGGCCTTTGTTTTATTTGTACCAAAAGTAATTTGGGGGATGTTTCTTCAAAACGTATCATCATTTTGAAATTTTGTTCTCTTGAAATTTTTGAAATATTTGTTAAACCTATACTATATCCATCAATCGGGGGTGGTGGAGACCTGGTAGCCTGAGAGATAAGTTCTCTTAGTTCAGGATGCCAATAAGACTCTACATATTACTTGCATGTTCCTAATATTCTTTTAAATTGTCCATTTGTTACACCTAGTTTTTCTCAATCAGGGCAAATTATCGAAACCATATCTGGCAACCCTGCCTTTGTAGGTGTACAAAAGACGAATTCCCTTACCTTATTTGCATTTTTATGACGAAATAAACCCAAAAAATATCGCTGAAAGAAAGAATAGGTGGAAGGACATTATACTTACAAGTAGGTAGTAGCTGTACACTTACAGTGTTACCAGAGTAACGCTTTTAGACATTAAATTGAGACATTTATTTTGAGAAGTCAGGGGTGTTATGGTTTAGTTAGGTACTTCCCCACGTTCTAATTCTTGTACGAAAGTGTCAAAAAACCTAGAGTGTAAACATTGAGTAAATAATATTATGTAGGTACTTAGCCTACTAGAGTGATCAACGCGCTTTATTACGTTATTCCATTCAATCGTGGCGATCTAGCCACACTTAGAAAATAGCGTCGCTATCTCTTTCAACCCCTGCATTTCTGTGCCTGTGGCCAGGGCCGGATTAAGCCATATAGAGGCCCCTAGGCACTTCAAGCCTCGGGTCCCCCCGTTGGCCACGTGGGCCGTGGGATGGATTTGTCTCTGTGTCCGGGGGCCAGATACAGGCTAGGTGGTCGCAGTAACATAACTACAAAATAACATAATCCACTAAAATGTGGAGCGATCTCGAGCTCGAGATTTTACTGCAATATTATAAGTCGTTGGGCAATGCGATTTGAATTCTGAATCAAGGACCGAGCCAAGCGAACTTGAGATTTTACTGCAATACGACTAGGTCAGCTCATTATTTTCCTACATATATTATGTTTATTGCACCTACCTAGAGCTCATATCAAAATGGACTTGATTTGTGTATGAGACGAAAGCATCGAGCGAGCAATAACAGCTCTCGGTATATTAAACAGTATATAATAACTCGATTACAGCCAGAAGTCTGTTTTAAAGCCGAAAATAAAACAACAAAAATGAGCGAGCGAAGCGAGCTCGAAAATTTGCAATAAATATATTTTCAATTCCTTTTTTAATGACTTTCACAGACTTAATAATTCGATTAAATTTTGGGGTGAGTTCCCATGAGAAATCTTCGAGTTTTTACTTATTTTTCTCTCAGGCCGCGGGGCCCCTAGACGGCGCTGGGCCCATAGGCCCGTGCCTACTTTGCCTCTATAGTTAATCCGGCACTGCCTGTGGCTTGTCAGATTTTCGTTAAAATGTTAGTTTCAATATTACAATGGCTCAACAATTAGGTACCATACAAATCTTAAATTAATCCTAGCATTGAAACTGTAATTTTTACGGATGTCTGACAAACCATTTCATTGACATAAAAAAACTGCTATGAAATGACTATTGATTTTTTTACAATCACTTGCGGTCCCCGGCACATTAATTGAGTCTACATTTGCATCACACAAAATAATAGGTGACCGATTTTTTTTTAAATGTTTTTTTTTTAGTTTGGGTTTGGGTTTTTTAAATTGTTATTTAATGTTATTTCATAATTTTTAAAGTTACAAACTACTGAACCGATTTTCATGAAACATGGCAAAGAACACTCGGGATAAAATTATCTATGACACAAAAAAAAACTAAACGGAAATCGGTTCATCCGTTTGGGAGCTACGATACCACAGACAGATACACAGATACACAGACAGACACGTTAAACTTATAACACCCCTCTTTTTGCGGGCTCTCTGCAAGAACCCGCGCTATCCTCTTAGGTACTTAATTCGCGTGACCATAGTGAATTAACTATCTAGCTCAAACAATGGGCACGATGCGTTGGATGCCCTTGCACCGCTTGTGAAGGTAAGTTGGCCAAGGACAAACATTTTTGTGTTCGGTTGAACTGATCATAATCTAGGTTGTAAAAATGGAACAAAATTTGTAATGTTCATACAAAAATATTAGGTAGGGTACTTATTCATTGAAGGGCTAACTCGACTGCAGACACTACGACACTAGAGCGCAGCTCCAATTTTTATAGATATTTAGGTAACTACGAGTAGGTAAGTATTTAACATTTCTTTTTGTTTTCAAAGGCCAATTTAATATTTTTAATTTTTAGGGTTCCGTACCCAAATGGTGAAAACGGGATCCTGTTACTAAAGCCCACGTTGTACGTGTACGTCCGTCCGTTTGTCCTACCTATTTAGGGCTGTAGCTTTCGAACCGTAAGAGCTAGTTAGATAGTTGAAATTTTTGCAGAATGTGCGTTGTTACGGCGGATTTGCTAACAAATAATAAAAATATCAAAAAGTTAAAAATTAAGGGGGGTCCTCAATCCTCATACAAGGAACTAGTTTTTATCAATGATTTTTTCTTCTCGCTCTATCGTAAAAACGGTAATACATACACTATCGTCAAACTTGGTGTGATTATAGAGCAAACTTTATACTCTATAGTATAACAACAAACAATAAAAACCGGCCAAAGTGTGAGTCGATCTCGTGATCGTGAGTCAGTCCCGGAGAAAGCAAAAAAATTTTTGTATGTTAATATGTTGTGTGGTACGGAACCCTTTTTCACAGGTGTCACGCAGGCCTTGGATCCGGTACCTACCAACTACCAAGTACCTACATAACGGTACTAACACATAGTACCTATTCTATAGACTGTGTTGTCTGAAATAAAACGTTAAAAACGATTTTTATTTTATTATGCGGTTCTTGCCATTTCGGTACCTACCTATAACGGTTCTCGACGGGTACTGCCGGTACTCCGCCCAACAAGTACCGGTTGTCCGGTACCCAATTCAGGTACCCGCCGCGTATGAGAATGCCTATCTTTTTAAATACGTCATCTGTTTTCTCACTAACGTACGCTACCTAAATATTTCTAGTAGGTACTTATCAATAATAGAATAATGTAGGTGTGAGCGTTCACGCAAAAAAAGGATCCAGGAGTGCGATATTTGAATCTCACACGTTGAACTCGGCAGTTGAAAATGTATGGAAATACGCATCTTTCTACTGCTAATTTGACTTTCAAAAATCGCACTCCAGGAGTATGATTTTTTAATGTCAAGTCAGCAGTAGAAAGATGCACGTGTCCATAGTAATATTGACATTTTCAACTGCTGAACTCAGCGAATGAGTTTCCCGTTTTCCGTTGTCGGGTTTTGAGAGTACACCCACATTTATGCAGAGTAGGGTATGGGACGTAACAACTGAACATTTTTGCATTTTGATAAGTTATCTGTTTTACAATCATGTCCTTAGATAATCTAGCAAAAGCACAGGCAAAGCTGCATTTACCCGTTGCCAGTTTTATCACGGCGGAGTACTATCAACTGTGGTACAGTCACCATCAGATATATCGTAGCATACAAGGTGTCCAAATATTTCTGAGCATTGCTAATTTTCATTAAATTCTTTACAGTTAATGTTGATGATGATGATGATGATTGCTCCTGACCGATTTCGGCCACGGCGACTGCTTCAACTCCGTTGTGTTGCAACAACAGTAAATGTTACCAATTATATGTAAACGTGTATTTTGTCATAAAATATCTCGAGCGCGATTTTTGAATCTCATTCGCTGACTTCAGCAGTTGAAAATATCAAAATTACTGTGGAGATACGCATCTTTCTACTGCTGATTCGACTTTCAAAAATCGCACTCCTGAAGTATGATTTTTGAAAGACAAATCAGCAGTAGAAAGATCTCCATAATAATTTTGAAATTATCAACTGCTGAGTTCGACGAATGAGTTTCAAAAATCGCACTCCTGAACAGCGATTTTTCAATAATTTCTTTACAATGTTATTTAAAATTAAAATGTAAAACAACGGAGTAAGGTTTTTTCCGAAACTGTTCAGATGTTTATGATCACCCTAACTGCTTAGATATATTTGATGTTCTAGGCGTTCCCATATTTTTGATTGGTTATGAGTAAAGAAATTATTGAAAATTAGAACTGTTTAGAAATATTTGGCCACCTTGTTTGCTACGATATACCTGCTGGTGACTGTACTACAACCATGCATTTACTTACGGTAGTAATTATAGTACTCTGCACATTTACCATCAGTGTGAGGTGCCATCTAGGTGAAACCCAAAGCATTAAACATTGATGTCTCCGGCGCCTTCCTCCGAGACTCGAACAAGGTCGCATTAACTCAAATACGAACCACTGAGCCTTTATCGAACCACTGAATACTGTCAACTCCGAACAAACTTTGCATGTAGATTCTCGTACTACTTTTACATACCTAAGTATTATTGTTCAGGGTTTGTTCAGGGTTCAAGGTTTTTTAGGGTTCCGTACCCAAAGGGTGAAAACGGGACCCTATTACTAAGCCTACGGTGTCCGTCCGTCCATCCGTCCGTCCGTCTGTCTGTCCGTCTGTCCGTCTGTCCGTCTGTACTACCTATTTAGGGCTGTAACTTTTGAACCGCAATAGCTAGAAGTTAAAATGTTCTCAGATTATGCGTTATTACGGCGGATTTGTTAACAAATAATAAAAATCTCAAAAAGTTAAAATTAATGGGGGTTCTCTACAAGAAACTAGTTTGTATCAACGTTTTTTCTTTTTTCTTCACGCTCTATCGTAAAAACGGTAATACATACAAGCGTCAAACTTAGTGTGATTATAGAGCAAACTCTACAGAATAACAATAAATACTAAAAACCGGCCAAGTGTGAGTTGGTCTCGCGCTAAAGGTCCCGGACAAAACGTTTTTTTCTAAGTTAATAATGTTGTGTTCTGTGGTGGTGTGGTACGGAACCCTCGGTGTGCGAGTAGCCCGACTCGCACTTGACCGGTTTTATTAATCAATAATCTTTCATTAGAACGTGTGTCTGTGAACGTCTGGGAGAGGCTTATGTTCAGCAGTGGATGATGATAGGCTAATGATGAGGATGAAATACTAAGTCGTGACGTACCTACAAAGGCAAGTGCATTTTCTTTTCACACTTTAGGGTTGCCTTCTGCAAATGTAAGGGCAACAACAACCCATCAGTCGACATGTCGTAATGTGGGCAAAGCTTGAAACAAGTCATGTTCTAAAAATAATAGAGGGTAGGAAACCATGAGTGTAATTTGCGTAGGAGTGAAAGGGACGTAAAGATCTTATGTGACTTCGATGAACAAGGCACAAACAAGTTGTTTACGTAATCTATGATGTTTCTAGAGATTAAGCTGGGACAAAAAACGAAGCATAGGCATAAGCATAGCATATTCTCACGACTATATTCCCCGAGGAGGTAGTCAGAGATATTCTGAATCCTCAGAACTTCCACAAAAGACGTACGAAAGAGATATTAGGAACTGATGAACCATTTGTGAAGGCACTGGTGTTTCGATGAAGGAAAACCTCGAGGAAGCCTTCGAGTACATGCTTCAATATAGAAGCACGACACGTCTTCATGAGTAGACACTAACTGCGGAGGAACAGGTTATTACAAAACTAATGAATCAAAAGAAACAATGTTCGCTTGTTTGCTTGCATTTATTGCGTAAATACAATGACTAAAATTTTTAAGTAGTGTTGCAAAAGAATTCTGAGAATCCTCGAAACAGATTTGTGAAAATAGTAAAATTATTCTTTAATAATATACAATAATAACGTAATACTTTATCACAAACAAGGTTCATATTTAATAGTTTTCGATATTTTTATTAATTATACAGGGTGTAAACTTCAATGCGTTACATAATTAAAGGAAAATTTGTTCAGTTTGATGGTCTGAAGTACCTCTTTAAATATGTAACGCATTTAAGTTTACACCCAGTATAATAAATAGATCATCAACTGAACAAATAATAAAATTACATATTACAGGGTGTTAGGGTAAACAGTTGCATTACTTCAAGCGGTGAATGTACCCATGATACTGATCAACTTTCCCTAAGAAACCTGTAGGAAATTCGTAAAAAAATTTGGACTTCCCATACTAAATGCAATCAGCTGATCAAAGTTTTGTATGAAAAGTTTAAAAAAAGATTTGCGTATTTCCTAAAGGTTTCTTTGGAAAAGTTGTTCAGTATCATGGGTACAATCACCCCTTAAAGTAATGCAACTGTTTACCCTAACACCCTGTACATTCAAGCGGGACAATTCCGTCAGCGGGGTAATATTAACGTCAAATGGCTACCTACTTTTGTTTTATGAGTTCTTATCCAGTAAGTTGAGAAAAAGCGTATTTCTTCGATAAATGCCTACCGGCACTAGGTGTCGGTGCTGAATAATACCGTATGAACAAATGTTAGGTATCGCCATTTGACATAATTACCCCGCAGACGGAATTATCCCACAGACGGAAATTACCCCGCTGACGGAATTGCTCAATTCCATTTGACGAATTTTTGAAAAGTATTTACTATAGGAAACAAAGTCACAAAATATTAAACATTACTAAATAATCTACACTATTATAAAACTGTAAATTAAAAAAAATATTTTTTTTTGCTTTGTGTGTTTGTTCGAGCATCGCGCGGTAACTACTGAACCGATTTTGATGAAACTTTTTTTGTTTGATAGCTTATGACCTGACTTAAAATCTGGTATATAATTTGTGCGGACGAAGTCGCGGGTTAACGCTAGTTAATTATAAAATTGCCAACAAGACTCGTCCAAAAGGACGTACAAAACCAACCAAAATTGAACACCTGAAACAGCACTTAAAAACATTAAAACGTAAAAGTTTGGCGATTAATGAACAACATATTTATGTTATTGTATTTTTTTCTGAATTATATTGCGTAGATACGAATTTTACTGAAATTGCACTAAGGCTGGCTTGCACCAAATGGTATAGTGATCGCTGTCTCTAACACTGCTGATACTAATTACAGTGTCAGCATCATAGTCATCAACACAACAAGCCAGCTGAGTAATAATTAATAATTTTATTTATGGATCTCTCACTAAACTCTTTCTGGAGAGATGGAAATCGAAAAAAAGATTTGACGTTTACAAGTGGGCTTCAAACTCATATATTGAATAAATTGTTAACCTATTAAATATCGAAAACTATTAAAGGTAACCATACAAAGGCCAATTAGTTACACACACAAGCAAGCAAGCCAAGTCAAATAGCGGGGTTTGCTTGCTTCTTTACTTTGTACACAATCATTACTTCTTACAGGGCTCCAATTTGTCATTACAATAGTACCTACTTTATGATACAAGTGCGCTAAGTTGGTCATCACATCACATCATACTCGAAGCTGGATAGCAAGCCCGAGCCGAGGAGCAGAGACTATAATGACCAATTAAATGCTCACGCTTTTCCGTACGCATGTAGTCGAGTTTAGTTCTTCGCGCGAAGGTATTAGTGCTCCCATACATAACTGCGAATTCGCATCGCATCGCATCGCAAGTATCTGCGAGCGCTCGATAACTTATTACGATGACCTATGTACCTATGATTTTTCAGATATTTGCGATGCGATGCGAATTCGCAGTTGTGTGTGGGAGCCCTTACCTTACTGCGGTAATAAAACGCACCCCTGTTTTATACGATGCATTATGAACCTCAAAGCGGTGGAATATGAGCCAGTTTACAAGCAAGTGTGTTGAAATTTTTTGTATATCGTCACGTTAGTTTATCAACTTTCAAAAATATCGATATTATTGCACTATTTTTTGTTTGGAATTTTCGGATAGACTACGAAAGATAAAAGAATATCCGTATACCACAGAAGTACTATAATTACTACTCCGTACAGAGAGTGGTATCATTCAAAAGAGTTTATTAAGAAAATTAAACACAATATTATACTAGGTATTTCCTATCTGTAGCGCAATAATATCAATATCTTTGAAAGTCGATAAGCCAACGCTCAATCACTAACATTTTAATTTTTGCAATGAGAAATCAGGGCCCCGCTTCTTAGATAAACTAGTTACAATTTATATACATAAAATTGACACTACCTTATAACTACAAACTAACCACCATTTATTGTGTCATGGTATCTATAGTGACACTAAATAAGATTTTAAAATAGCACGCGTAAAAGTTTTAACGAAATATTGCTAAGCTTATTTTGTAACATGAGATAAGATAACCTTCATACATCAAGTCCTGGAGCAAACACAATTATGTGCTCATTCATTCATTCAAATAGAAAATTTATGCAAGTCTCACTTAAACTAAAATACTATTAAATACTGTATCATATAATATTAGCATATTTACCATAGACTGCAAAATTGACGTCACTTTATGTCAACAAGTATTTATTTTTACTTATGTATGTGTCTTACAAGTATTTATTTTTGTACGGAAGATAAAAAAAGCTCATGTTCCTTAGGGAAAGTTGTTTAGTTTCATTATCTGAATGAACAATTGTTTTGGTAATTAAAAATGGGGGTGTATTATTATTTATTTATTTAAACACTTTATTGATGCGAACGTTGCAAATAAAAAAAAAAATAATAATAATACATATACGTAGGTAAATGCAAAAACAAGTAAAATGCCGATCTTCCAAGGTACATTTTTAATAATATTTTAGTTGTTGTTATTAAACATAGTATTTACCGTCATTTTGCGATGTCTTGAATTTTGCAGTCACAAAAGTCATTCAGTCAGTCATTTTGTCAGTCCGCGTTTGAATCACAAATAAATAATGACGACTTACTCGTAATTAGGTATCTAAGAAAAACTTGTGCGTTTTATATAATACTATACTATATTACAATAATAACTTTTATTAGAAAACAATTTATCGACCATAAATTAAGAGAGTATGATTTGTAAAATATACTATCAATATTGTATAAGGCCACCAGGAAAAATTATTCGTATGCCAAAGGCAAAAAATGCTTAGTTTTGAAAATTTTTAATTGTTACATTTTTAATATTAAATTAAACCGGAAATTTTAACAAAGCGCTCATTTATAATTTTGTAACCATTGTTTTGTTTTAAGTATAAAGTAAACTTTTGAGATATCTCAGTTTTATTTTATAGTTTTGATCTTCATCATTTTATTTAAGAGCTACGCTCTTGACGGTGGAACATTCGCCAATCCTGATAGTTTTGATAATTGGATTAACAATATATTTTCTTCAATATGGATTTTGAGTGCATAAATAACATCTCTCTCAAAGGAACGGTTACAAATGAATAGAAATTGACAGAATATCGGAATACTCGTACAAGATCGTCTTATTAGTACCTTTTTATTTTTTTATTATCATTACCAATTATTGAAGTGTGTACTTAGTAGGTAGGTACAACCCGGGCGAATTAACTTGACACCTGGCCCGAACGACTTTGGTGTAAGTAAAAAATAACAAAAAACAGCAAAAGAATAACTCGAAAATTCTAAAGCGAGGCCAGTAGCGATGCATCTCAGTTACCGTTGCACGTGTCCCTGCGCTTTAGCATTTTCGAGTTATTCTTTTGCTGTTATTTGTTATTGTTTACGCCAACGTCGTTCGAGTCAAGTGTCAAGTTAATTCGCCCGGGTTGTATATTTATAAATGCAATAAAGAATAATTGATTGACTGATCGAAACACAGAGACGTAGTTAAAGCATTAACATTATCTCAAAAGGTTAAGATAGTTCCAATTTACCAGGGTAGTTATAAAAAACGTTGTAAATACATTTACATAATAATTACATACATATAATATACGAGCTTTTACCCGCGACTTCGTCCGCATAAATTATATACCAGATTTTAAGTAAGATGATAAGCTATCAAACAAAAAAAGTTTCATCAAAATCGGTTCAGTAGTTTTTGCGTGATACTCGAACAAACAAACACCCAAACAAACAAACAAACAAACAAACAAACAGACAGACAAAAAGTCCAAAAATTTGTGATTTGGAATCAGGGAAGCCTAAACCATATCGTAATCTTTTTTTTGTAAATATCTTCAATGTACAGACACACTTCTGTTGCAGTTTTATAATAGTTTAGATAGATACATTATATGAATACTGTCTATGTTAAAATCAATACCTTTAATTCAATTAGGCCGTGCGGTTTAGAAATGCTTTTACGTGGGTGTCGTATAAACCAACTAAGAGCTAAGATTGGCAATGTTTTTGTGGGTGAAAGGCCAGTCTATCAATGCTTGACACGACATTCTACAGTCATACTAAAATTCCTTAATTGCTTTGATCTTGCTAGAAGTGCAAAGAAAAAATTGTCTAGTTGAAACAAAGTTGTTGACCAGTCCAAAAGTTAATTAGTTTGTGCGTTAATGTGTAAATCAATTCCTTATGACAATATTTAACAGTGCATTTCAGTTTCTCCATATAGGTAAACGCATATAACGACGGACTGCATCGGGTCGGGCTGCAGAGCAAAAATCCGCCCAAATCGCTTCTATACAACCTTCTATACCATTCAATTCTTTTTTATTCATGCTATACCGGGGCGGAGCGGGTCGCATTATTGCGTGGCGGATTTGTGCGGTACGGCCCGCTCCGCCCCAAAGCGGCCCGTCGCAGTGGGCCATACATTCTTACAACTCTGCAGTATTACGTCAAACTAAAAATCGGATAATGCACTACGTCCCGCTCCCGGCCCGCTTTAGTGGGCCAAGTACGCATTTCCCACTGCGATGGGGTCCGCTCCGCCTCGATGCGACCTGTCGTAATATGCGCTTACCTTATACCCACCCCGAAAGGAAAACCTTGTCCAGAATCTATGTATGGATGTAAAATACAAGTGTTCTTTGAGCAAATCTAATTTATTGCGTTAAAATAGTATCAATGTAGATACAGGCCACAATAGCATGGCGTGGCTTGGTATATGTTCACGACTATATTCCCCGAGGCGGTAGTCAGAGATATTCGGAAAACTCGAAACTTCCACGTTTCACTAGCTACGAATACGAATAACTATTCAATAGTAATACCGAAGCACTGTCCAGTGTGACGGGTGCCCGCAGCAGAATGGCAAATAATGGCATCAGATAGATAAGGATGGAAAAACCCGGGGACCTTTGCCCAACGATGGGACGAAACAATTTGAAAAAATAATGTTTAAGTGGCTACAGGCCGCATGTCACCCTGAACAGAATCTAGACAATGCTAGTGAAATGAGTTTATTCTGAATGTGTTTAGAATTTATATGACTGCCCAACTGCATAATAATTTATGCTTCACCTTATATTATGCTGACGATTTTTTTTAAGGAGATGATCAGATCATCGAACTGAACAACTTTCTATATGAGACCAATATCAAAACCACGAAAAATAAAAACTGGTGTTTCATACAAAACTGCAATCCTACTCGACCCAAACGTATGGGTACAAATTATTCAATAGTTACTACTGAAAGTATGGGATAACAGATTGTTTTCCGCGATATCTATGTTGGAATGTTCTTCAGTTTGATGGTCTGATCAGCCTCTTTAAAAACTGTCTGCAAGAAGGACCCTATAGTTATCACAGAAGAGAGAACCCGGCTTCACCTTAAGAGAAGAAGCACGCATGTGCAGCCTGAGTGCCACTGACATAGTCGAAATGACATATCTGTTCATACATTTCGTTCAGAAAAAGATCATAAGCCACTATGACAATTTTATGAAGATTCAGTCATAAGAAAGTCGAACGGCCGTGTTTCACGCCATCCTTCGTAAAAGAACTAGGTCTTTGCGGGGCAGCAGCAACTGCATCCTGAAAGGTGATTGCTGAAGTTTGATTGCGGCATGAGGCACTTCATTGAGATCCCCATATCTCAATGTTTCTCAAATTAAGTATGAACTCAATTTGAAAGGTTTTATTTTATTTTGTACTAACTCTTTATGGATCACATCGTTATTGTAAATAAATAAAGATTAAATTAAATTAAACTATTTTGAAGATAAGGTAGCTGACCGCTTTATTTTTGTGATTAATCTTAATGCTTTTTTGAATAAATTATTTTGTATATTTGATTAGCGTTTTTGTTTCTTTGGTCACGTTACTTCTCGAACTAAATAGTCTGATGCTATTTCTACAGGTTCTCTTTTCTGAGATAGTCGTAATAAAGCGTGTGGATGCGTATAAAACTTAAGTGAAAACTAGACATCAAATAGTAATAATAATAACATGTATTTGAGAATGATTTCATTGCTTGCACGAAGATGGAAAGTCATGGCTTGCACATAATACTAGTGTGCTAGGGATCTGACAAAAATCTCATAAACACAACTTCCTTTCAACAGTAAATGAAAGGTTTTCAATGGTCTGTATCTGGAAGTCTGTATGAATAAAATTCAACAAACGTATTTTGTAGAAACGTAAATAATTTTGTCTGAATTTGAACTGCGTGCAAAGTATACGTAAATACGAATTATTTGAATTATTATAACTTCTCGCAAATCATTACGATAAGTTGCATTTGATAAATTACATTATTTTCCAACAACCAAGTAACAACCCCATATAGTAAGCACTAAGTACGGTGGAAATAATTTTCATGTTCAATGAAAAGACCTCATTGTAATTACTTTGTCCTGGAGTGCCTCCATTACCCACACCAATAAGCGGCAGCCACTAATTTGTTTGGCTGTATTTGTCAAAGTAAAAGTGTAGGAACCATGGATTTATAAACAATGGATCCATAACGTCCTTACAAGCATGGAAAAACAAAAATTTACCATGGCCATAGACCAGATAATACTATACTAGTCCATGGCGCATGGCGGTCGGTAATGCTCGTTCGTCTTTCGTACGTGTCCGTCATCGATGTTTCCAACGTGGTTACTTTGTTTCTTTTTATCAATTTTTGTCGTTGTATTAGAATGGGATAAAGCTGACACGACGGAAATTTAAGGACGAACATTACCGACCGCCAAGGAGTATTTTCATGTTTTACCGCTTGTAGGGCAGTCTGCTCTCCAGGTATAGACATTACCTACACCACCTTCCTGGTTGGAACACACCTGTCGAAATTACGCGACTCGAAATCGTTTTAAAAAATGGCGCAGACTGTTGTCGCCGGTACATGAAAAAGCATTGCACGTGTAATTTACGTCGCGTAATTTCGGCAGGTATGTTCATATCCTTCATCTTCTTATCATCGCAGTACTCATTGTATAAGATCTTAGTAATTTTTGAAACAAAGTGTTTTTTAATAGATTTTTGTCTAATCCCTATCACTATTTTACTAGGCCAAAGACTGTTTGCATCCTATTCAAATAATATTTTTTAGTGCTAAGCTTTTATCTGATAAAATATTGAAAACATTTAGTTCAGAATCATACCACACAAGCTATTTTTGGGCGTAGGCGATTTCGCAACTGCCCGACAACGATATCGCAACTGCACCACCTACACTGCCTACGCTAAAAAATCGCTTGTGTGAATGAATGAAATATACTTCGATCGAACCTTCGCGGTCTGTCTTTTAGAGCCCTTCCACACCGGCGTTTTGATCGGCGATTTCACATAAATTTCTCAGCAATTTCATGCGAGACCGCAGCGTGAAATCTGAATGAACTGGCCGATCAAAACGCCAGTTTGAAGAGGTCTTTACAATCAATTCATAAATGTTGTACTAGTGCTTTGAATACACATGAATAACTTCATTAAGTAAACACTTATATTATTAAATATTATACGAAAAAATGTGACGATTCAAAGAGAGTTTACTAGAAGATTGCTTAAATAATTTGTGGTTAACATAAAATGCACTTTACCTGCATTCTAATAAGATTTATTTAATACTGGTTGCTCCTTGACGCCTCCGCATCCTGCCGTGTTATATTGAAGGCCTCGGTTTTTAGAAAATCTACGGTTTTGTAAGCGGAGTCGGTGTCGACCGCGGAAATTGACTTTCCGTGGAACACTTCCACTTTCTTCCGAGGTACATCTTGGGCCTGCAAAGAAATATTACATGCGATGTAGAACCGTCCAAATAATCAATCAATCAATCGTCGCCGGCCTATAGGGTAGGGCACATACACATCAATTTAAATCAAACTTGAGAATTCGGTAGGTTACATTTAAATTTTTTACTGATACCTAATAGTATACATCTTTTAACAAACGAATTTAGTTTATTTTGCGATTAATCTATTATCAATATAAATGCAAATGGTTACTATAAAATCTTTCAAACTCCGTGGAGAAAAGAAAGCTTTTGCATGGATAAAAAAAACACAGGTCTTCTCTTTCTAACTTGGCAAACATAAAAATAAAAATAAAATACATTGCAAATAATTTTTTTATTACTACCCGTTTGTTTGGAGTTGGCCGTCGATGACCGTTACAAAATTTCGTCAAAGGCACATTAACTGGTCCCGTCGACAAAAAATAATATAACAAGCAAATAAAAATTTAAAATTAAAAGCGATATTAGTGATCGGGATGGACGTGCCGTACGTGGTTGCGTTGCTAAAGGTTATAAAATTGCGTTTCATAGGGTCTCTTAGGGGTGCGGTACGGTGAAGCGGGAAGGGAGGGAGCGGCCAACTCGAAGCAAATAACTAGTAATGGCCAGATATTTTAAGTCTACGAGTGACGTCACAAGTTCTAATGAAAAACGACAATATTAAAATTATCTGGAATTATTAAATTTTTCATAATCTCTAACATGGAAACTATTGTTATTGAGCTATTATTGAGACATTTTAGGTATCTCGAAATGGTATTCGATTCAGCCTTCCAAAAGAAACTTGACATACCGAATTGTGGTGTTGTTGCGTTGAAATATGAACTTACCTTCGAAGGAGCAGGTTTCGACAGATGGTGGTCGAGGTCTAAATATTGCAAAACATCCGCCTTCATGTCATCGTTGTGACCCAGTTGCATTACAGTCTGCGAAAACATTATTATAAACACAGGGTTCCTCTTAATATGCTGACAGTTATTTAAAGTGGTGATCAGACCATCGAACTAAACAACTTCTCTCTGGGACTAACATCTAAATTGAAAAAACAAAACTGCTGTTCCATACAAAACTGCAATCCTACTCTACCAAAATCAAACACGGCCGTTATAATGAGAGGAGACTATTTCTCACCTCAAAACTCAGGTATATCTGTAATACTTCACCTTGCGTTTCATTATCACTTTCTGTAGATTTTTCTGGTTAATAAACAATTTTTATTTATTTTTTATTTCTTTATTAAGTTTTTTATATTGTTTATAGTCATGGCCACTAGTTTTTACGTTTAAATTATAATTAGTTTTTATCGTGTGATGCATTAGTAATGAAATGAAATATAGGTACTATCCTAGTGCGTAAGTAACACTAACAATGAAATTTTGAATTTGTGACATGTATTGTTATGGAAATATGTCTTAAAAAAATTTATTTAATTTGAATATTTAAACGGGTAATTTGGACTATCAAACTGAACAAAGTTCACTATGGAGCCAACAACGAGAAAAAATAAAAATCTGCTGCATTTGAGTCGAGTGGGTTTGCAGGTTTTTCTGGAACAGTTTTTATTTTTTTCGCGGTTTTTAAGTTCATTCTATGGATAAAGTTGTTCTGTTTGATTAATGCATTTTTTATTTGTACTGTACCTGTCCAAGGAGATGACCTATATGCCCTATGCTGTGGCTGGAGTGACGAGGCTTAAGGTTCCGATCGACCGCCGGCGGCAGCGACGGCAGGTTGCAGTACTGCATGGACTGTACAACGAAAATATTAAAAACACAGTTCGTTACGTATTTCCGTCAAAGAAAATATACTACGCAAAAAGAAGCGACACTCAAGCATGTGCGCTCGTAAAACCGCACGCGCTATGTGTGCGTGACGGGGCGAACGTGGTGCTGCGCGGGGTGCGAGCGGGTGGGGAGCTCAGTCGTTGACTGATGAATTCCTAGGCAGCTCTCGCTTGCTCGACTCGCCGGAAAACGCGACTTTATACGTCACTAGAGTTAGCCCGCGACTTAGTCCGCACATATTATATAGGTACCAGATTTTAAGTCCAATCATAAGCTATCAAACAAAAAAGTTTCAACAAAATCGTTTCATTAGTTTTTGCATGATGCTCGATCAAACAAACAAACACATACACAAACAAACAGACTGACAAAAAATTCAAAAATTGGTGATTTGTAATCAAAGACACCTAAAACCAAATCCTTACTTTTTTTT
Source organism: Agonopterix subpropinquella (assembly GCA_922987775.1). Taxonomy (NCBI): domain Eukaryota; kingdom Metazoa; phylum Arthropoda; class Insecta; order Lepidoptera; family Depressariidae; genus Agonopterix; species Agonopterix subpropinquella. The sequence goes on from OV277693.1 coordinate 30,978,267, forward strand.
TGTCAATGTACAGACACACTTCTGTTAAAGTTTTATAATAGTTAAGATATGCGGAAACATGTAGCGTTGTTTATTGTTGTGTTTCCTACCTGCCTACTGATTTAAAATTTTTATCCAATAGGTGTTTTAATTTTCTTGATTGATCACGTTCCCTACTTTTTCTCGATATTACCTACCTGCTCAGGGTTAAGTTTGTATCTAATCCGTATCTAACTTGATTTTAAAAATATACGACCTAGATTTATTGCTTGCTATACCTACCTACCTATGCAATGGGGATCGAGCATGGTGTGAAATTGATACTATGATATAGGTCGACCAGAATCTCATGAAATGAATAAAAGTAAAAAAATATAGATTTTCAAATGGCAATGTCAAACTGTCATCAAATAGGCCCTTTACAAACTGCAACTTTTTGCGGCGATAAAAACGCGCGTTTGTTAATGGGAGCATATTTAAGATCATTTAAACGCCCAAATCATCTGGCCGAACATTTTCATCTTGTTTATAAGAAAAGGCATACAATTTTATAGCTGAAGTTTATTACGAACGTTTTTCTTCGTGGCTGTATGGCGTTTCAGAAGTGCTGCAAAAAGTAGCAGTGTTTAAATGGCCCTAATCCAATTACCCCAGTGTTGCTTACTCTAAAATTTAATGTTCTCATTGTCATGAGTTTCTGGTCGACCTATAATTTAATTTCTATAACGTCACGCCTCTTTCCCAGTGGGGTAGGCAGAGACCAGGGCGCGCCACTTACTACAATCTTTACATACCTCTTTTGCCTCATGCACATCCATACATCTCTTCATACATGCCCGTCGGTTTCGAGTACTCCGCACCTCCCCTTTTTGTAGGACGCAACTGATTTGATCAGCATACGTCCTACGAGGGCGCCCTCTGCCGACACTTCCACTCACATTAGCAACATATATCTCTTTCGTACATCTGCTAATTAATTAATTTACGTAAATTAAACTGAACTTTTATTATTTCCTAGGTACATATCATTCGTTTTCGGTAGGTATCGACCCTATCGCAAACTCACGACGGCCCAAGGTCACCAGACCGCGCTCGTTCACGTATAAACAGTGTCATGCCTGTGTCTCCGTGTTGCACAATTTACAAGGTGTTAGGGTAAACTCTCCTTAAAGTTCCATTACTTTAAGGGGTGATTTTACCTAGTTATATAGTAATATTTTAGATAGTTAACACCTTTCCATAAGAACCATGGATAGAAAAAAACGTGAAAATGTTTACGGTTTTTTATCACCCACAGAAAACATTCGTACCGCGAGTCCAGGGGATAGGTCGTCCTCATCGTCGGTGGTGCGCAGGGTGCAGGGGGTGAGCAGGGGCCTGCCGGGGGAGGGGGGCGCGGCGCCGTGCGACATGCGCCGCGGTACACGCGCTCCGTAGCCCTGCAATGTCAACAGTTCACATTATTATCATACGACTAAGAGCCTCGGAGGACTACATTCTCTACTGTTGGCGAAAAAACGAGGGTTCGTTCAAAATACGATAGCTATCTATTAGCTATGTGCGAAGTGGGTAATGGAAACTGTCAAATCGATCGCAGCGCATGGGGTGGCAGAAATTTGTTCCGGACAGGCTGTGAAAATATGCTTAAATCTATATGCAAATACACACACTAACTTAACACGAAATCTCCAAAACTATCAAGACTACAAACTTAAAATTTGGCATGGAAGTTACTATTGGCATCTAGATGCTCACTTAAAAATGGTTTGTCGCATTTCAACCACCAAAGGTGTTAAAAGTGAGGCATCAGTTTGAATAGAAATTCCGATACAAATTCAATTGTGTCCGTGGCTTCGTCCGCATCCGCTCCTATCATGGTACCTGGATCTAATATACGCCAGTTTTTAAGACTAATAATATGCTCTTAAATACAAAAGGTTTTATCAAAATCGGTTCAGTAGTTTTGATAGAATCCTCGAACAAACACAGGCTTTTACAGTACTATAATAGTGTAGATAATTCACGGCGGTCCGAAATAGTTCTGGCAGTACGCCGCGCTAGTGTGGCGCTAGCGTCGTGCACATAGCCAATACTTATAAAACAGTTGCGTGACTGACTGGACTGACAAACAAAGACAATGCACAGCTAAACCACTGGAGATAGAAACATGTTATGAATACATATTCTACAGAGGATGTCGGATGTAGAGGTGCGCTAAGATTAGGATGTTTTGAAAACCGGCCAATAAAGGGGTGCAACGGGTTGTTGAAGTTTTCCGAAACACACGCGGGCACAAGTTAGTTTAATAATAAAGTTTATACAGGGTGTAAGGAAAAGCATCATTAAGGTGGCGGTTGACAGCCGACCGCACGCCGCACGCCGCAGCAGCATGTCGCGACGACACTACTGGTTTGTATGTAATTCTATGAAATACCCTGCGCAGCCGGTGATACGCTGCTCGACTACACTGCGGTGCGGTCGAGCTTCACTGTCGCTCGACCGCAGACCAGTAGTGAAGACGAGTGCTGCCAGCATGCGATAATTATCTTAGATTCACGATATTTTGGAGTGGCATGCGGTAGAAAATAAAAGTCGGGTATAACACGATAATTGGGGAGTTGACTACATAAAATATATTTTAGTTTTAGCTGCTCAGTAAATAAACCGTTTGAAAATAACGCTAAACTCACATTTTCAGTAATACTGTTGCTTGAATACTATTTTTAATAACTGGATAAACTATAAAAAGTATCAAAACGACGGCGAAAAACTATGACGTCACTCTCCAAATTTTAGTACAATATTTCATACAAAGCACGCGTTTTGACGTTTGATAAAGAGTTGTTAATTTGACTAGTTGGAAACTCGCGGATTCATACAAATTCCACGATATTTCTTTAATTTAATGAAATCACTAATTTCAACTACATTTTCCGTTAAATTCCAACAATACATCATACTGGCGTTTGGTATTTGGTAAAACAGTGTTCAAATATTACTAGATATATAAATACGAGCATGATAATTTTGGGAAACAAATAAAGAAAAAATGTTTTTACGAAAATCTTTTCTATTCGTTTTTACGAAAATCTTTTCTATTCACCCTTTATTAGAGCGCCAGTTAATTTGAGACTGGTGGGATGTCTCTAGCGTGATAACGTGATTAAACCTTACTTATTCGAAAGTGCTCGGCCTTTATTTCGTCGCTTCGCCAAAGAAAATAAACCACCACCACCACCACCACCACCACCATCCTAAATCTTAAAACCCTACTGAAAATTACTACCCCAAAAAAAAATTCAAAAAATTCAAAATTCAAAATTTTTTTATTCAAAATAATATCATATAGATAGCTTTTTGACGTCATTTTTTGACTCTACCACCGCGTCGGAAGGTGTTCCGTTGAGAGAAGATGCGGCCAGAAACTCTACAACACACATCTTTTAAACAAAACAAAATGTACAAAGTACAATTAAAATACAATATTGCATTACATAGTGTAAAATTGTCAAGACCAGACATTTTGGTCATTCGAATAATCATCGAGTTTATAGTAACCTTTTTTACAGAGGACTTGTTTAACATGAGACTTAAACTTTTTGTCTGGTAAGTTTAGAATATCCTCTGGTATCTTATTATAAAAGCGTATACAGTGCCCCATGAAAGATGTGTTGACTTTACTGAGTCGAAAATGTGGGAATACTAATTTATTTATAATAAAATACCCTAAGTTGGCAATACTGTCTGTAGCTGCGGCGTGCAGTTGCGGCTTGCGGTCGGGTTCGAATTCATGACCGCAGCGACGTGTCGCGGCGACACACGTTTCATGCGGTCGGCTACCAATTTGCTCCTTAAACCTTTAAATCACTTACTCTACCCATCAAACTAAACAACTTTTCCTATGGGAGGAAACCTGTCAGACACAAAAAACACCTCTTCCATACAAAGCTGCAATGCTTACTCGCCTCAAACTTATGAAACAGCAGATAATCTTTTTTTGTTCTAACAGGTTTGCTCCCTTAGGAAAAGTTGCTTAGTTTGATGGGTAGCGTACGTGATTTAAAGGTTAATGACACCTTATACAACGTGTTAATGAATTAGCGCAAAACCTCATACACCCCAACTGATTTATAACAAAATAATTAGATTGAAACAATAATTTCATTATTTTGATAGTTAAAATTTAAAGTTATTCGCATTTTAAGTTTTGAGGCAAAAATGAATTGTTACCTTTTCAGCAATGAATGAAAGCGCTAACGTACTCATGGATACATTTTAATAATCTTGTTTTGGTAGTAAGTAGGGTGAGTGTGCCCGTGCGGTGGGTTGACATCGGGTTCAGTAAATGTTAAATTTTACAAAAAATTATTTAATATTTTGAAAAAAATTACCTATGTCGAAACCATGATAATTCGATTCTGCTCTCGATTCTAAACAAACTACTTTCTAGTTTTGCGTTAATTCATTAACACGTTGTATAAACTACCTTCGTGGTCTAATGGTTAAGATCTTGGGCTCTTGACATGGAGGTCGTGGGTTCGATTCCCACGTGGGACCCCTAGTGATATGTAACTGTGCGTTTTTCGCCAGTTGTTCAGGACATTGCAGACTGAATCACCTGATTGTCTGAAAAGAAAGACGATTCCGTACTTCGGATGGCACGTTAAGCCGTTGGTCCCAGCTACTATCTCTGGTGGTAGTAGTAAAACCAAGTCAGAGGCCGTAAGGCGGTCTGAAAAAAGTGTGACACCAAGGCTTGCTGCCCACACGATAAGAAGGCTTACTTAATGCTGTAAATAAAACTGTAAACTATTTAAAATACTTACAGGGACATTGTCATGGGTCTCTAGTAATTCATTAATTTTAGGACCATGGAAAGAATCTTTGTGCGACAAATCTTTACTCATTCCAAAAGTCTTGGGTGGTCGGGGTGGCACCGGTGGACCTGCAACGTAAAAATCTCGCCAGTCAAAAAAACCGGCCAAGGTCGAGTTAACCGTTGATATTTCTTTAGAACAGCTGGGCCAATAGACAAAGTAACATTTCTATTGGCGTGGACGCTAGTAGAAATGACAGAATGTATGGATTTGACATTGGCGATCGAAACTAGTATAGGTTCTTATTCTATGATCGAAACATTTTGATGTTTGCTTTCGCCACCATACGTCAAGTCCATACATTTTTATGTTTTCTACTGTCGTTAATTGTCTAAGGTCGTTAAAGCTAATCGAAAGTAGTTTGTCTAGGGGCCCTGATATTTCTTGTTGTTGGCTCTCTAGTGATAGTACTGACTTTAATACACTCAGATCAGATACCTATTAATTATGTGACGAAACCAGAAGGAAGTATTTTTATTTAAAAAATTACAGTTCAGGGACACTGGATGAATTGTAATGTAATGCCAGTTACAATCTTAAAAATGTTGCTGTCAGATCGATAGTAGTCCGTGTTTTTCTCGATTCCCCAATTTTAGGGAGCTATTTATGAATTTATAATAAAACCGGTCAAGTGCGAGTCGGGCTACTCGCGCACCGAGGGTTCCGTACCACACCACCACACAACATACCTAATTATTAACTTACAATTTGTTTTCTTCCCTTTAGCACGAGACCGACTCACACTTGGCCGGCTTTTATTAATTGTTGTTATACTGTAGAGTTTGCTCTATAATCACACTAAGATTGACGCTTGTATGTTTTGCCGTTTTTACGATAGAGAGAGAAGAAAAAACGTTGATAAAAACTAGTTTCTTGTAAGAGTCCCCCCTTAATTTTAAACTTTTTGAAATTTTTATTATTTATTATATTATAGATTCTTTATTGTACACAAAAACATAGTTATGAAAAAAATTACAATAAGTCGTGATTTACAATCATTTGTTAATTATTTGTTAGCAAATCCACCGTAATAACGCACATTCTGTGATTTCAACTATCTAGCTATTATGGTTCAAAAGTTACAGCTCTAAATAGGTAGGACAGACAGACGGACGGACAACGTAGACTTAGTAATAGGTTCTCGTTTTCACCCTTTGGGTACGGAACCCTAAAAAGAATTATGATTGCAACAATAAGAAGGATGTATTGAGACGTTGAACTGCAGGTCTAGTATGATTTCTCTACACGCGCGCGACGCGCCTCCGCTGCATACAAAATAATCTGTTCCCGCGCTTTTCGGAGAGCGAAAGCCGCACTTGCCGTGACTTGTAGTATGGGAAAAAGCAGAGTCGCGCGCAAGTAGAGAAATCATGCTAGGGGGTCTGATCGACTTTTTGTGCAGTCAATGTTCGTTTATGTAGTCAGCATCAATAAATTGTGTACACTTTTGTTCTACGTCGTATTCATCCTCATCATATCAGCTTATAGACGTCCACTGCTGGACATAGGCCTCCCCCAAAAAAGGGGGATTTGCCATAATCGCCACGCTTGGCAGGCGGGTTGGCGATCGCAGTTGGATTGAATGTGTGTACTCAGAGGATGCTGCTGCCCATCCTCCGGTAGATCCCTTAGTCGCCTATTACGACACCCACGGGAGGAAATGGGGTGGTGCTATTCTTAGCCGACACCACTACGTCGTAGTACTAACGTGTATATAACTTATTTTATTACTGCTGACTGTACAACCAACTAACATTTTCGGTGTTATTCCGTATTTATTAGTAGTGAACAATTTATCCATTGGCAACACCACCAATATCAAATGCACATGATGCAAACCATAGACAAAAAGCTCTTTTTATTACTGACAATGAGACGGGTTTTTCTCAACTTTTAATATTGCCATCTGCAGACTTTTCGTTTCACTAGTCTTGGAAAATACCTCATTCATTACTAAATAGAGCTTTATGAAAATTAAAGTTATATAACAGTAACATACCATCTTCAGAAATGCCATTTCTTTTAGGGCTAACAGTTAATTTCGTGAACGTCTTGGCAACTGACCAGTCTCCTGAAAACGAACATTTTATTGTCCTTGTGTAAACATTTGAAACACATCTACACATCTATTAAATTGTAAACTTGGCAGGGATGTACACACGGCGACACATCAAATTATACAAAACCAACATAAGCTGGCCGCGCGTTGGTCGCATAACGTATAATGTCGCGCGGCCAGCTTATGTTAGTTTTGTATAGCTTGATGTGTCGCCGTGTGTACACACGGCGACAGATCAACCTACCCACTGATTGACCACTGAACTCTATGTTCATGGACATAAGGTCCAACTATGGGTAGGTTGATCTGTCGCCGTGCGTACAGTGAAGATATTTGCAGAAATATTAATTGGGTGTTATGATAGGTACTACGTAATGGAGACCATTTTTTGAATTTTTGTCTGTTTGTCTGTTTGTTTGTGCACGCATCACATAAAAACTACTGAACCGATTTGTATAGGGTTTTCACAAAAGCATAAGTTTGGATTAACATTAAGACTTTATTTCATCGCAATCGGTTGAATCAAAAGTTATGAGTATTTAAAGTCAGTCGCCGCTAGTAAATTAATATAATATGGCTAAACATCAGGGTTCGAAAAGATAATTTTACAAAAAAATATATGTTAAACAAAATACATACTTATGTTAGATTGACTAGCATTCAAGGACTTGCACTCCTCGTCGCTGAGGTTGGAGTCGTTCTCCGAGAACTCGGGGTTGTTTAGTCTGATGTGCGGCTGGCTCATGTACATCTGGTGGTTCCTGTTGCCGGACACCCGCTCGAACGGGCTCCGTGTGCTCATCACTATGTTCTTGGGGTCAAACGTGAAAGCCCTTTGGGTATCCTAGAACAATTTAATTGTTAATGGTAACACATACATACACAATTACAATTTGAGTTAGATTACTGATAATGTAAGGACACATGTTGTTTAATGCTACAAGTGAAAGTAACCAGCAATGTACTCAGTTCCGCTAAATAGAATATAGCCTAACCCATGTTTTACTTCTCTTTTGAGAGTTACAAGGTTACTACGAGGGTTCACGGTAAGAACCCGATAAAATAATAAGGCAGGCTTTAATTCTAAACACTTTTTGGTGCAAGTCAACCAGTCTAAATGTTAGTTTCATCAACATCATCATCAGCCTATAATCATCCACTGCTAAACATAGGCCTCTCTGATGAGCCTCGGCCTTCCTCATCCAGTCGTTCTCCGCTACCTTTTTTAGGTTGACTGTCCAGCGTGTCGCAGGGTGGTGTCCCACACTCCCCACACTACACCTGCCAGTTCATGGTCTCCACTCTAGAACTCTGCCACCACGTCGGTTGCCAGTTTCGACACCTATTATATTATACGAGCGTTTACCCGCGACTTCGTCCGCATAAACTATATACCAGATTTTAAGTCAGATGATAAGCTAACAAACAAAAAAAGTTTCATCAAAATCGGTTCAGTAGTTTTTGCGTGATACTCGAACAAACAAACAGACAGACAAAAAATCCAAAAATTGGTGATTTGGAATCAGGGACATCTAAAATCCATATCGTAATCTTTTTTTTGTAAATATCTTCAATGTACAGACACACTTCTGTTACAGTTTTATAATAGTTTAGATTGTATCTGTCCAGCACATAGCCACTTCAGCTTGCTAATTTTCTGAGCTATGTCAGACCACTTTAGTTCTACGACATACTAGACTATATTATCTGCCTCTGTGGTCTAATGGTTATGAGCATTGGCTCTCGACACGGAGGTCGTGGGTTCGATTCCCACGGCGGGACACCTAGTGAAATGTCACTTTGTTTGTTTTTCCCCAGTTGGTTAGGACATTGCAGGCTGAATCACCTGATTATCTGAAAAGAAAGATGATTCCGTGCTTCGGATGGCACGTTAAACCGTCGGTCCCGGCTATTATCTCTGGTGGTAGTAGTCGTTGCATAAAAATCACGTCAGAGGCCGTAAGGCGGTCTGAAAAAACTCTGACACCAGAGCTCTGCCCACACGATAAGAAGAAGAAGTTCTACGACGTATCAACTCATCCCTGATGTGAACTCCGTAACATAGCTTAAAACTGAAATATTACCTGAGCCCGTACGCCGGTGATGCACTCAGAGATAGGTATGTAAGGGCCGGTGCCATCTGCGCATTCGTACTGCTCGTTCATAGCTGTCAGAGAGCTTATGTTATTCTGATATGTACCTGAAACATTCAATACATGTCATATTATGTACTGTAATATACTATTTGACTACATTATATTTTCAAATATAGGGTCCTTCTTAATATGCTGACACTTTTTTAAGGGCATGATCAGAATGTCAAACTGGACAACGTCTTTCTATATGGCACCAACATCGAAATCGCGAAAAATAATTCAGTTCTTGCATACAAAACTGCAAACCTACTGGAGCCAAATGTCTGGGACAGCAGATTTTATTTTTCGCGTTTTCGATGTTGGTCCCAGTCGTTCAGTTCGATGGTCTGATCATACCCATAAAAAAGTGTCACCATAATAAGAACCCTGTATATACTATTTTTTTTTTGGCAATGTATTTTATGTTTGGTGTAAATAAAGTATATTTCATTGATTTATTCATTTATATTTTCAGTAACACTTGATGCTAGGGTGCGAAAGTGCTTCTCCAAAAACTTTGCATAAATCATCTGCAACAGATGTAAAGGCCTATGATGATGATGATGCTAGGTAAGCCTCCAGAGTGACGAAACCTAAGTTCGTCTGGCGCACCCTGGGCAGTCAGCCTCGATACTACAACTGCTGACTGGCTAATCTAGCATGAGTGACTGTCATGCGATGTAGCTCATGCTGACACGAAATAAGAACAAAAAACGTTTGAAAATAACTTATTTTTGTACCTTGAATACTATTTATTTTTAGTAATGAAATGTAGGTGACGTCAAGTCTGTATTTGTAAATTGTTTGTACCTCCGATAACGACTTATTGATTGGACTAGGTTGTCAAATAGCCTAATACATAGAAATATAATATACGCACAACTAATTTGGAAAGAATTAAGTCGGCGGCTGGCCATAGGCCACCTTCTATACTAAAATCATCAAACTCTATCTCAATATTTTTTTAAATCATACTTTCACAAGGCAAAATGTAAATCGCACATGGCGTAAGTGTAAAGCGAAATCCCTTCGCAGTAACAAAGTTTTCACAAGATCTTAGATAATTTTAAACTAAGTTCCAACAACAACCGCTGTATGGCTAGCATGCCACGCACTACAAAGCGACGAAACGAGAAAAACGTTATGCGCGCTCATTTTGGCATGCGTAAAGTAGGTAATAAAGCCGGAGGCACATTTCGATGTTTCCCGTTTTCTCGGGGCCTGCATAGCATGGCAGGCCTAGCCTACGGGACCGTGATCGGTGCACAAGAAACCCACCTAGCAGCATATTTTCCCTTTGGAATAAAAAACAGGTGTAACTCTTAAGGGGTTCACACATGGCAGCTATAATGTAAAGATGTATATTATAGCACGATACATCCCATTACATCTTTCCATAGGAGACCACACACGACAGCTATAATGTATATTTTATTTCTATGGAAAGATGTAATGGGATGTATCATGCTATAATATACATCTTCACATTATAGCTGCCGTGTGTGAAACCCTTTATATTATATTCATTCAGGTCATTTATGGCCGTATCATTTGATAAGCACTATGCACTCTTCAATCTGTTCTCATCACTACATAGTATATAAAACAAAGTCGCTTGCCGCTGTCTGTCCCTATGTATGCTTAGATCTGTAAAACTACGCAACAGATTTTCATACATTTTGTTTTAATAGATAGAGTGATTCAAGAGGATGGATATAATTGCAGTAGCATTGCACCCGTGCGAAGCCGGGGCGGGTCGCTAGTGTAATATAATAGAGGTCAGTGATTCTCAATCACTCGTTCCTTACGATCGAATCACATACACTTAGTCAATATGCATTTAAGTTTCATTCATTCTGACTTATTTTGCACAGCTACAACCATATTCAATGTGCCATAATTTAGGATAGGGGGAGGTATACACAAATTGTGTAACTCGTGGTGGTGGTTGTCTAAAATACGCCTTAATTAAATACAAAAAATACAAATATCTTTATTAACAAAATAGAAATTCAGTACACATGATACAATGGACCCCGCATGCGGCAAGCCAGAATCTCGGGAATCCTCTACGATTTATCAGGAAAAATTACAAATTTTAGGACAGAGTGAGCGAAGTTAATAATTATGAGATTTAACATTTGAAACAATTTTACAAGGAAATTTTACGTATAAACAGAAAATGAAATTAAACTAATATATAGGTAACAAAGATATGCAATGATATTTAAAAACCTACCCATTTAACCCCCTACCCAATTATGCCTATATATATGCAAAGCAGGTTAGAATCGTTTTTAATCGAGCGACCAACTACCAACTGCTGAACGTGCCTTCCAACGCTCCAGATGAAAACGGTCACCCATCCAAAGACTGACCGCAACAAGGTGCTCAGTGTGTAAATTAAAGAAGGACCTATATTATCATCATCATCATCATGGGCCCTATTTCATTTCAAACAGCATGTTTGGTTAAGACACTGATGTTCATGGCTGTATAAGCGAATTCGGGGGCGAAAAGGCCTGCCGCATTTGCGGCACTTGTGCTGTGTGTCGGTTGGTGCAGGAGCCTGTTCGTCTGTGTCTTTTGGCTCGCTCTATGGCCAGAGATTCGAACCAGACTTCATCGTGGGCTGTTTGACCGTCAGCTAATAACTTCCTCCACTCGTCCCTATCACTTGTAAGGCATTCATCACTTTGAGTGGTCAATTTTAAAGGACATGGTGTCCTTTCACGCTTAGCACAGTCTTTAAAACGTAACATGGGTCTTTGACATTACGTTTAGCGAAGGTTACTCGGCTCAGTATGAGTCTTCTGGACATGCCCCAGCCAACGCAACCTATATTATATTGAACTGCAAAATCATTATACTCATAGGTCAAAATCTGAATAGAGTATATTGAAAAAATATTGAATAAATTTTACATCCACACAATGAATTTTTAAAGTGTATTGCATATTTTCACAACATATCTCTATCCTAACACTGAAAATACATTTATAGTTGGCCTACAACCCTTTGGTAATACTAAGTGATTCCCAAGGAAAGCTGCTATCTTGGTTGTTCATCGTGATGGTTTTACAGGTCATAATGATAATGAGTAACAGTTATTTTTGTTATATGACTATTAGATCAATGTGTATGACTACGCCTTCAGCTATACATAGTTATTCTTATTTGTAGGCTATTTTCGCAATTTCTATATAAGTTGTTTAGATTATATGTAGCACATTTAATTTTACACCCTGTACAGAGAAATAAAGCATGTTCATATCATTTTTAATATCAACATTCGCTTGCTAGCCTATTTTCCTTCCTCAACATATTTAATTAGCTAATAACCTCATTGAAAATCCATGCAAGTGTAAATAAACTGTGTTTTAACCAATGTACGTACATTCAAGTGTAAAAAAATAATAACCGCAAAGATTTGTATGTAATTAAAAATCCAGTTTGTCCATCCACATTTAACAAATAAATACAGTGTAAACTCTCACCATATAAGGCTTATATTTCTCGAGTTTAGAACCAACTATTTGCTTATTTCGTCTTTCCATATGATGAAAACTCTATTATGAAAGAAAATACATGGTCCGTTTCGTTATATAGAGTTTACACTGTATGCATGAATAACAACATACAAAACAACAGACAAATGTTATTTTGTGGCACAGTAACAAACAAACATACATTCGCATTTAGGGATTTCGCTGCTGGTAAAAAAAGTGTACAGAACACATTTTGTGACCTCCTGCTGTCTTTAAAATCTCTTGTAATAAATACTACTAAATTGATTTGCATTATTACTATCATAATTATCAGCCCAATAAGCCCCACTGGGCAGAGGCTTTTTTATTTTCACACCGAGAAGAATGATCCCCTCCAGTCTCATCCAGTTTGCCGGCCACTCTACCGATATTACCATCTGACTGCTGGTCTGCCTACTGACCGTCTCCCTCCCATGGCTGCCATTCCGTCAACAACTTCGTCCATCTGCCGTCATTCCATCAGGCCAAGTATCCTGCCCACTTCCACTAAGGTCAAAATCAACTTGACGATATCAACTACCTTAGTTTGGCATCTGATTTTGACCTTTCATGCAAAAATGTGATTTGTAATCATACCCAAGTTTATATTTACCTAGCACATTGGTGGACTCTTCCGTAGCCCGTAGTCCACAGACCCGGCAGATCGTATCCACCCACTTCTCCATGTCCGCCTCGGAATCAGCTTCCAAATGGTAGGTGCGTGACTGTGTCTGGATGGTGAACACAGACCCACGTAGCTTGGGATCTAGCGTGCCGTTGCTAGTACGTTCCATATGCAAGCCTGCGTCCACCTACAATGACATTGTAACGCTAGTAACGTTTTGTACAGGGAAAATAAACAGGAAATATTCATAAATATTAATACCAATTTGTAACAGTTTGAAATTTCATTTCAGTCAGTCTACCCGCCTTGATGTGTAGTCACATTATGTTTGTAAAGTTATTTAATGAAGAGGTAAGATTTTGTTTCAACTTTTACTAAAATAAAATTGTGAGTACAATGCACTGAGGTTACAAGGTTGAAACGATAAATAGTTACCTGTTCACACAAATCTAAGTTGATGGTGCCCTTGAGTCGCCTGCAATTCCGGTCCGCGTAGTAATCTAGGAAATATTGACCTGGGAGCTCGCCCGACTGTCGCAAGGCGAACCACCTTCTCCGCCATTTCTAAGAAGCACAATTTTATTATAAACACAGAACGAAAATTATATTTTGACTATCTCAGAATCTGTAGAGCTAAATAAAAAATCAAAACAATCTGAACATGTTATTAAAAAGCAAGTTTGTGTCAACAAAGATTGGAGCGCAACACAAGGCAAAGTGTGATAGAAAGTAGAACTTACCGTTCTCCAAATACGTTTCGTTGGTGGCGACTTTGTCAGCCACCCCTCGAAGACGATGTTTTTAGACATAATTATTAAGAAAGCTTATCAAAATCATGAGTCACAGAAATATGTTTATTCAAGAACACTTAGTGCTTGTACCTACATATTTGTCCAATGAAATAACTTTTTTTCGCACCACACGCACGCACACACACAATTTATTATTTTATTAGGCCGGCGCTAGACATGTTCAAAGGTGTGTTCGAAGCGTAGTCTACGGTTCGAAGTATAGCAGTCTCTTTCAATCTATATAGAGGTAAATGAGATAGAATGATAGACTTTGTAGGTATTGGTGTGCTTTGTGCTTTGCTTTGTCCACAATGTCTGGAGCCCGGGTTACAGTGTTGCAAAAGTCACTTTGATAAAATCGGTAGTATTGGCGACAAAAAATCGGTAGAAATCGGTGGATTGCCTTTAGTTAAGGAATGTTTGTAAAGTTCTGGTTATAAAGATGAAATTTTTTCCAAAAGTGCTCAATTTCCACAAATTCTGGACGATGCTAATAATTTTGTGCCCGTGCCAATTACGTATTGACCAAAACCTGAAATTTTAAATACTGTGAAGTGAAAGACTTTTTGTAAAATTTTATAGTAGGTATCGAAAATTTTTATTTCGAGGATTTCTCTACAGAGATTTAAAAAACGTGAACTCTATCTCCACACAAAAAGGCAAAATACTTAAACATTTGGCTAAAACATATTCTTTAAAATAAATCGGTAGATCACAACCTAAAATCGGTATATCGGTAGACAGTACCTGAAATCGGTAGATCTACCGATAAATCGGTAGCTTTTGCAACACTACCACGATGACAGATAAAAAATATTTTTTGAAGTTTCGTTTTTTTTTTTTTTGTTCAGTTCACTCACGGTAAAGGGATTATAATATCCCACACAACGGATGTCTAAACTATTATAAAACTAACAGAAATGTGTCTGTACATTGAAGATATTTACAAAAAAAAAAATACGACATGGTTTTTACCTGTCCCTGATTCCAAATCACCAATTTTTGGATTTTTTGTCTGTCTGTCTGTTTGTTTGTTTGTTTGTTTATTTGTTTGTTTGTTTGGGTGTTTGTTTGTTCGAGTATCACGCAAAAACTAATGAACCGATTTTGATGAAACTTTTTTTGTTTGATAGCTTATCATCTGACTTAAAATCTGGTATATAATTTATGCGGACGAAGTCGCGGGTTAAAGCTACTTCAATAAAATTCTCTCAGAGTTTTTGGCGGGATTCGGACAGCTACGTTTGGTGTTTTTATTGTATGTATTATTTATGTATTTTTTCATATTTCATCGAATTTTTATTGTTTATAGCATAGAGAATTCACACGCTCCCCCTGGATAGAGCTGACGTATCGACTTGTGTCTATAGAAAATGTTGTAGCCACCAAAGGGGGTGAGTCCTTCACCCCGGGGGTTGCGGGGAGGGTGGAGAGACAAAAAGAATCTTGCGGTCGAAAGCGGAACCTCTTTCTTAAGGTTAAGGTTCAAGGTGCATTTAAATACGCTACTTCCCGCTAGAGTTTACATTGCGACATCTAGTAACGAGTAGCAATACTTAGTAAAACAGAAGCAACCTCGAAGCAACAAAAAAAGCAATTAAAAAAAATATCCACGATACAGGGGGTGAACTCAGTATCCAAATTAATTTTTAGTTCGCAAATGTGTGTTGTTTATTGTCTTTTCTGAATATCGGAACAGAATGTCAAAATTATGTGAATTATTTTTGAACATAATAGGTAGGTAAGTAAGTACCTATAAATAATGCTTAAAATTTTTCAACATTCTAGGGAGGATTATTTCATAATGTTCTGTTGTGTAAGTAACGGAACCCTGAACAGGATTATTTTGTTCGATTCCGTCATGTTCCCAAGGAGTGGCGTCTCCTCTCCTCTACCAATCTCTCAAATGGTTACGTTGCTGGCACGACTCGACTCGCGACTTATTCGAATAGATAGAATGGTAGAGGACGACCAATCCATGGTCTACAAGAAGCCCCGACTTGACTCCATGTAATTTGTATGTCTGGGGCGAGGACACAATGAAAGACCTTGTTTATCTAACCCCAGTAAACGACGTTGAAGACTTAAGGCACGGCATAATAAATGCAGCGGAGGTCATGAAATTTTACTTTTACTACTTCAAGAGTAACTAAAAGTGAACTATGAAAGTGCTTGCGTAGTGTTTGAGTGCTTGTGTTTGGAAACGAGGGGCTCACTCTGTGTAAGATGTATAGATTTTTAATTAATAAATAATGTTACCTATCTAAAGATTTTCGTAAACTTTGTTGCCTCTACGTATCATGTACATACTAAGTAAAAAACCTTTTTTGACAATGCAATTACCTTGAAAGCCTTCTTCTTGCTTTATTCTTTCAACATTTATTTAAAAACAATATACCTTTTTAGAAAGCTAACAAAAGGAGGAATTTATTTCAGTAAAACGCACACTTTTGACATGTAGGTACACTTTTTTGAGATAAAATAAAAAGCATGATTTCAAGATTTTCTATTTTTTGTCAACAAATAATAGGTAGGTACCTAAGTAATTACCTATAAAATAATGCTCAAAAATTAACCGTCATTGTTATTGATTTCTATCAATTTTTCTTAATTTTGGCTCCAGAGGAATTCTGAAAATGTTAAAAGCTTTAGGTAGGTACAAAAAACAAGGGTGATAATAGAATATTAAATTGAATATCCTGAGTACGCTCTTTTGTACTGCTACTCCACACTACGTGGCGCTAGTAGTAAGTTCATGCCATGGCTGCCGGAATAACAACGTAGTGATTATATTCTCTTTGGGAATAACACTGAAGTTGACTGAAGTGAGCTCGGGGACGTCACGATGACGTCAAGCCCAGTTGGGTATACTGTGCACAGTTCGTTACGCCACCCAAACGCCACCTCCTCTTAATAAGGTTTATACCTTGGAGCGCAGACTGCCTAAATGATAATACCATCGTAGTAAATTAATATTTCTATGGATAATACTCCTTGGTGGTCGGTAATGTTCGTTCTTCTTTAGTAAATTCCTGTCGCAATCTTGTCGTTGTTTTCTAGTTGTTTTTACATAAGTTTGTGTTTTGGACGCTGAGTTTCGACCTTTGATTAAAAACTTTTCTACTATAGTATCTATGATTTCGACTTGCCTTTCCCGAAAAGTTATTAATCTAAGCCTTTCCGTAAGGAAGAATCATAGGGAGTTTTTGGCGGGATTTGAACAGATACGTTTGGAGTCCTCATATTTCATCGAATTTTTATTGTTTATAGTGAGTTTTGGTTCGTAAAATCGGTGTTGTTTTGCGTAACAAAGTGTCGTGCAAGTTAACAATATACAGTTCAGTGAAATATGATGGTGTGGGTCGTGAACAGGAAAAGTGTTCCGTTCTTTTGTAGCGCGGCAAGCGGTCGGTTCACCTCTTTCCTGTGGACTTCTCTGCGTTTCCTGCGTTTCTCGATGGCCTCCAAAAACTCCAAAGAAGCGTTGAAACGTCGAACACCAACGTTTTATTTGCTATAAATGAGAGTATTTATTCCTGACATCGGTTGTATGCGATACTATAATCGCTTTACCTTGAACTGAACCAAAAAAAAAAAAAGGAAGAATCATAGACGAAGAATTTTCGGGAAGAATCTAAAAAAAAACCGGCCACGGTGACCCATAGACGAAGAATTTTTCGCTTACGGTGACCGAAACAAACAATAATATTTCTGTCTTTTTTGTTAACATAAGTTTTCATAACTGGCTATCTTGCTCTCTCATTTCTTGGCTCGGCTCCATCTTTCAGCGTAAGTGAAAAGTTTTACGCGAAAAGTTTTTTAACCCAGTAAAATTAGATAAATCAGAAGAAATAATTTCCGGAGTTTTGGAACTTTTTTTAAACGTTCCTTTGGTACGTAATATTGAAGAAAAAAAAAAGTCCTGGTGAGGGGGGGGGGGGGTGAGCTCGAGGAAGGGGGGGGGGCTCTAAAGGTGACTTTTTTCAGTTTTTCGCTTATTTCTTGAAATCTAAAAGTCGTATCGAAATACTTTGTATGGAAAAATTAAACTTAACAAAATTTCCTACAAAACAAGTAGTATGCATTTTTGTCATAGGACTTATCCTTTAAGGGCTACGGGGCCGAGAAAGTGACAGCATTTCAAAAATTATGAAATTTGTATGGCGACCCTCATGAAAGTTGAAGATAAAAACAAAATGATTTCATATTCTTAATCAGCAGCCCGGAAAACCCCCAGATACAAATTTCCAGTCGATTCGGAGAACCCTTAAGAGCTGCATTGGCTTTTGAAATTTCCATGGCGGCCATCTTGGATATCGAAATTTTGGATTTTTTTCACCGCCAACCAAATCTGACCAGGGTCCTCTATGACATCTGTTCGAGGTCCATAACCCTATCTGTCATAGTTTCCGCGGGCCGTTGACCTCATCCATCAGGAGTCGACCTTCCGAGGAAGTCAAAGTTTTCCCTGTATCACCAATGCATCCATATGATGATCCCCAAATGTCATCCTTGTACCGTAAGGGGAACCCGGAGATCAATTGGAGGTATCTGGTTGACCCCCCCTCCCCCCACCCCCCACATAGATATTAGATAAATACCCGTATAATTGTTCACCGGGTTTCTCCCATTCAACGTATAATAAAATAATTTTAGGGATCATCATAAGGATGCCCTGGCGATAAAAATAATATTTCGACTTCCTCAGAAGGTCGACTCCTGACGGATGAGGTCAACGGCCCGCGGAAACTATGACAGATAGGGTTATGGACCTTGAACGATAGTCATAGGAGGACCTTGGTCAGATTTGGTTGGCGGTGAAAAAAATCCAAAATTGCGATATCCAAGATGGCTGCCATGGAAATTTCAAAAGCCAATGCAGCTCTTAAGGGTTCCCCGAATCGACTGGAAATTTGTATCTGGGGGTTTTCCGGGCTGCTGATTAAGAATATAAAATCATTTTGTTGTTATCTTCAACTTTCATGAGGGTCGCCATACAAATATCATAATTTTTGAAATGCTGTTACTTTCTCGGCCCCGTAGCCCTCAAAGGCCCTCCTATGGCAAAAATGCGCATACTACTTGTTTTGTAGGAAATTTTGTCAGGTTTAATTTTTCCATACAAAACATTTTGATACGACTTGCTCGAGCTCACCCCCCCCCCCCCCCCCCCCCCCTCACCAGGACTTTTTTTTTTCTTCAATATTACGTACCAAAGGAACGTTTAAAAAAAGTTTTAGAACTCCGGAAATTACTTCTCCTGATTGGTATATTTCAGCTTAATTTTACTGGGTTATTTTATCTAAGATTTATGTCGTTGGATTAGAAAGGGACAAACATGGGGACAAAGCTTAGATTAAAAACTTTTCGTTGGTCCTGTTCAATAAACGACAAACTGTTCAAACCGAACTCAAACGGTTTCTTCAAACACGTAAGGTATTCCTTATTCCACCAACACGATAGGTTTCCAGCATTCTTTAATCATTATTGATGAGACCTGGTAAGGTCGGTCGCTGCGCCGTAGAGTGTGGAAGATTCCTCACGGGCCCTCAGGCTCTACGGAAATATGCGATGAGGTGGAACACGGTGGGGTTTTAGCCGGTAAGAGTCCAGCATAACCCGTCGCCGTTTCGGTTTCCAGCATTCTTTAATCATTATTTAGCCTTAGGCGTGGTAGTTATGGCAAAAAAAAATATTTTTAAATTTAAGAATTTTCCGCCTTGTTGTCTTTGAAGATCAATTCTAGCCAAATTAGCCCTCTTAAGTACTACTTTTTATTTATGATTATGAAAGCTGAGAGTTGGGCGCATTTTCGGGATTAGCTAAAAAATCATAAGGTCACCTGCTTGGAGTTTTAATTTAAAGTTGAAAATTTAGTCATAATTCACGGATCGCAAATTTTTAACTTTAGATCAATATTTTCATAACTTTTATCAAAGTTACGATGCTGATGATGTTATGAATAAAGGCACAATTCATGAAGATTAAGCTGCAAAAAAAGAATCTCTAAAAAGTCTTACACTTTTTTTTTTAGAAGTTGTTCAAGCCGGTCATGTCGAGTTTCCTCAAAAAATCTGAAAAATCATGGAAAAATCATCATAACTCGAAAACTATAAAAAATCGCGGAACATATATTACGAGAGATAAGTGTACTTTTTGCAACCATAAGCAGCAAGGCTGATTCAGTGTTTATAGGGTGTAGAGCACCTCTGTGATGGGGTTGACGTCGGTCTGCCTGCATATCGTCAGTCGGTTTAGGAGATACAGCCGTTCAAAGGTGAGTTATGGGTGCAAAAAACGGCCGATCAGCAGCAAGGCTGATCGTATGATACTATTGTAATATGCACTGAGGCTATGTGAACAGTACAAAAACTGACGTGGTTCATCAGTCGGTTTAGGAGATACAGGCGTTCAAAGGTCAGTTATGTGTGCAAAAAACGGCCGATCAGCAGCAAGGCTGATCATAGGATACTATTGTAATATGCACTGTAGCTAAGTGAACAGTACAAAAACTGACATGATCCGTCAGTCGGTTTGGTAGGTACAGCCGTTCAAAGTTTCAAAAATTAATGGTAATAAAAAAAATAATGATTTCCCGAAAGGATGATCATAGGATATTATTGTAATATACACTATAGTTATGTGAACAGTAAAAAAACTGGCATGATCCGTCACTCGGTTTAGTAGGTACAGCCGTTCAAAGTTGCAAAAATTAATGGTTAAAAAAAATAATGATCTCCCGAAAGGATGATTATAGGATATTATTGTAATATGCACTGTAGTTATGTGAATAGTACAAAAACTGACATGATCTGTCAGTCGGTTTAGTAGTTACAGCCGTTCAAAGTTGCAAAAATTAATTATTACAATAAAAAATAATGATCTCCCGAAAGGATGATCATAGGATATTATTGTAATATGCACTGTAGTTACTATACGCAGTAGCTATGTTAACACTATTTAAACTGACATGATAATGTCGGTCAGTTTAACAGTTATTACCCCTAGTTAAAAAGAAACTTGCTGCTAAAAATTATTAGAAGTAGTTTAGTGGCTATGAGTTTCGTTAGGTACTAGTATTGAAAAGTGAGTGTTCAGAGTTTTATCTCTTTGATATCTTCCTGATTTGTATCTCTGACTATCCCCTCGGGGAATATAGTCAAAAGCACTATGCTATGTTGTGCTTGTAATGAACATGATTCGTCAATCAGATTACATACAGTCGTTCAAAGCTCATGGTTGCAAAAGAATAACGATCTCTAATAAAAGGCTGATTATGTGGTGTAGCTATGTAAGTACTGTTAAACTGACATGCTAATTATGTCAGTCCGTCAGTAGTTATCAAGGAACATACTACTCGTAGTCAAAGAATAATTATATACATGTATATACTAACGTAAACCGTAGTCTTAATCACTGCTAGCAGAGAGAGGTGAGTTACGATTACGTTGAAAAAATCAAGGGGCACAACACAACCGAGGACTGTGCCGAAGGAAATTTTGGAGTGAAAACTTAGTCTATCCTTTTTGGTAGTTAGATATGATCCGAGCATACCTCGTAGGTAGTCAACAGTAGGTAGAATAACTTGCACAACATGAACAACTCGGTCGACTTGGACAACTCTGACAACTCGGTCAAATGATTTGACTTGTTCAAGTTGTTCATGTTGTCCAATTAAGTACTTTCGACAACAAAACATCTCGGACAACATGAAAAACTTGGTCAACTTGGACAACTCTGACAACTTTGTATAAGTTGACCAAATCGTCAGAGCTGTTTATGTTGCCTGAGTTTTTCATGTTGTTCGAGTTGTTAATGTTGTTCGAGTTGTTCATTTGAACACCTCGACCACGACCAAGTTCTAATAGCGATATTTCAGCCATCCCGGGTCTTCGAAACGATTCTGGGATTGTTAATAATTAATAACAATACCGTCTTATAACCAGCCTTAATGGCGGTAAAAAATTTTTGCAGCCATGACCTTTGAACGGCTGTACCTACTAAACCGGCTGACGAATCATGTCAGTTTTTATACTGTTCATATAGCTAGAGTGCATACTACAATAATATAATATAATATGATTATTCTTATATCTGACGTCAGATTCGCGTTAAAAGATCACAGAAACCCCCAGACATCGATTTTGGAAGCAATCGGTCGATAAACAAAAAGTTAAAGATGGCGGCCACTTTTCTCAAATCTGACATTGGATTCATGTTCGGTGTCCACACGGACCCTCAGGTTTTGGAAGCAATCGGTTGATTGAGAAACAAAAACGTTCAAGATGCATTAGATATCATTGGTTGGGATTAGGGTTGCCAACCCTACTATATAATATAGTATCTTACTATATTAGGGGCCCTACTACTATAATTCTGAGAAAAATATATAGTAGGCAAAACTACTATATTTTGATGAGCAAATAATTTATAGAGAATTTAAATATATTGGTACTTAGGTCCAATAAAAATTACCAATTACTTAACATTATTTTAACAATTTTCTTTCTCTTCAACACAATTTGTTCCATAAACAATTTTCTACTAAATATACTACTGAAAAGTGACAACAAGATTTCCTAAAGTCAGATTTATCTTTTTTTTTTGAAATTATATTATTTCTGTATCGAATCCAGCGACTTCTGCGTTTACAGGATGCATTATTTTCATTAAATAAAAAATGATTGTTCCTTAAAAATAAAAACCAATAAATTAAAAATTCAAACCAAAAAGTAGCAAACAAAATCTTTTTGAAAAAATTTAAATTAACGAATTCGAAAAATACTATATTTTTTCTTATTTTTCCCCGATCTACTATATTTTTTCGGGCACTAAGGCTCGAAATACTATATTTGGTCTAAAAAAGTTGGCAACCCTAGTTGGGATGTTCGGAGTCCACGCGTACCTTCATTATATCGAATTTAGGAGCAAACGATTTAGTAACTAAAGAGTTAAAGAAAGCAACCATGTGATTCAGTCAGACATGTGCGTTCGTTCATGAGTGTATGCGGGTGGGAAGGAGGGGGGGGGGGGGGGGGGGGGGGGTATGGGGGGGTGTTTTTTCAGCCCAGGTTTTCGGTGGATTCTTGGATTAATTTTGTATGACATGGTAAACTTTTAAATCGTTACTTAAATTAACGAATACACACACCCACACTGCTACCTACATACATACCTACCTACATTATATACCTACCTACATATCTTCCTGCATACATACCTACATACCTACCTACATAACAAACATACTTACAAACCTAGCTACCTGCATACATACCTACAGACCTACCTACCCCTCCCCCTTTATAATTTGCCCTTTTCACAAATCCGGACGGGTCTACCTTTTTTCTGAATGCCGAACTCGCCCTGTGTTGAAGGCGACATGTCCCCTTCTGCGACATGTCCTCCTATTTCTAAAGAGTGGCAACTCGCCGCAAGGCGAGATTTTTTACTGGCGAGTTGTCACCGAACTCGAAAATGTATACCTGTTTCTGCTGTTTCGTTTAAGCGGCATAAATTGTCATGTTTGTGTTCGGTAGTGCAAATACAAGAATATTTTATTTTACCTGATAAATACTTTCATACTGATAATTAAAGCAATTTGCGCGAAATTATTCCCTAACCTTTGCAAAATATCAAAAATGCACAACGTTAGTGTTCAATTTTTCACTTCTACTGGCACTCCCGGAGTGCCACCCGTTGTTTTTTTTTTTCATTTTAGCGTTTATAACCGGTGAATTGTTAGACAATGATGTCAGTTTTAATAGTGTCTACATATCTACTGCGTATAGTGCGTATATGACAATACTTTCATATGATCAGGCTTTCCGGTAGTCATAAAATCTTTATAAACATTAATTTGTTCAACTTTAAACGGCTGTACAGTCAGCAGCAATAAGTTATTATACACTTTAGTACTACGGCGTAGAACAAAAGTGTATGCAACGTATTGCTGCTGACTGTACCTACTAAACCAAGTGACGGATTATCTCAGTTTTTATCGAGTTCACATAACTACAGTGCATATTACAATAATATCCTATAATCATCCTTTCGGGAGATCATTATTTTTTTGTAACCATTAATTTTTGCAACTTTGAACTGCTGTACCTACTAAACCGAGTGACGGATCATGTCAGTTTTTTTAGTGTTCACATAACAACAGTGCATATTAGAATAATATCCTACAATCATCCTTTCGGAACATCATTATTTTTTTGTAACCTATAATTTTTGCAATTTTGAACGGCTGTACCTACTAAACCGAGTGACGGATCATGTCAGTTTTTTTACTGTTCACATAACTACAGTGCATATTAAAATAATATCCTATGATCATCCTTTCGGGAGATGATTATTTTTTTTATTACCATTAATTTTTCAAACTTTGAACGGCTGTACCCACCAAACCGACTGACGGATCATGTCAGTTTTTGTACTGTTCACTTAGCTACAGTGCATATTACAATAGTATCCTGTGATCAGCCTTGCTGCTGATCGGCCGTTTTTTGCACACATAACTGACCTTTGAACGGCTGTATCTCCTAAACCGACTGATGAACCACGTCAGTTTTTGTACTGTTCACATAGTCTCAGTGCATATTACAATAGTATCATACGATCAGCCTTGCTGCTGATCGGCCATTTTTTGCACCCATAACTCACCTTTGAACGGCTGTATCTCCTAAACCGACTGACGATATGCAGGCAGACCGACGTCAACCCCATCACAGAGATGCTCTACACCCTATAAACACTGAATCAGCCTTGCTGCTTATGGTTGCAAAAAGTACACTTATCTCTTATACTAATACATGGGGGTGATTCGGATACCCCACGACATACCGGACCTAAATTTTACGTTTGAACGTCAACTCCCCGGCCACCCTGTATATGTCTTTGCATAAATGAGATGACAGGAAGGCGCTACCATAATGTTTTTTTTAGGGGCTACGCAGACGATGGACAATTTTGCCCACAGGTATTCGCGGACTCAGTAAATAATAATGCTCCTTGTTCGGGCACGTTGTCTGCGCGATGTAACTCTAGGTACATTCGAATGTGTGCGAAGGTAACGCACGTACACATGGCGACACATCTAGCTATACAAAACCAATATAAACTTGATATAAACTGGTCGCGAGACGTTATACTTGCGTTATACGTTACTCGTCCGAGTGGCCAGCTTATTTTGGTTTTGGACAGCTTGATTTGTCGCCGTGTGTACACATCTGAGGTGAATGAATCCTATTCGACATGAATAAATATCCCTACAGAACGAAAGCCTCATACAAGCGGCCGCCGCTGTCAGTGCTTATGGCGCGCATTAGGCGGTGTCCTATTGCCATCGCTCGCGCGATCATGCGTTCGTCCTACGAAAATCATTGTGCCACTGTGCGTTTAAACATACTCATATCTGCGGAATATCCTATAGAAGGTCGTGCTATCATGAGATGCGATCGAATTGTTCTATTTCTATTCAGATATAAGTATGTTTAAACGCACAGTGGCACAATGATTTTCGTCGGACGGAAGCATGATCGCGCGAGCGATGGCAATAGGACAGCGCCTTAGAGTACGTGTGCACGAACAAGTACGAATACCCTGGCTCAGTGTATGCACCTGTTCGTAGGTACGTCCTCTAACGCGCGTTATGTGTGAGTGAGTGGAGTAGGTACACCGATGCGACGATAGCGGCCATTTTTATGAAGTTTTCGTTCTATAAGGAAAATTATTCATGTGTTCCGGCGGTCGCTATGAAAATAATAAATATCTTGGACAATGATAAATAATAAATAAATAAAGTACATAATACCCCCTATAATCCGTTTCACATGGGAAGATGCTTGAAACAAGCAATTCCAGGGTTTCTTGAGGTGTAGGTACCAGTAACAGTAAGAGTGTCTAATTTACGCTATAGTATACGTAATTATATAACCCGAAAGTGTAAGGATGTGATGATTTAGAGACGATTTTTTTTAGTCATAGTTCGAACTAAGTAGGGTCAAAATCATGAAAAGTTTTTAATCGAAGGTCAAAATGTATGGATTTTGACATACGGGAGTTCGAACTAAGACTTAAAAATCGTCTCTTAGAGACGTTTTTTAAGTCTTAGTTCCAATATGTCCCGTATGTCAAAATCCATATATTTTGACCCTACTTAGTTCGAACTATAACTTAAAAAATCGTCTCTGAATCTCAGCCTCAATCTCAGCCTAAGTCAATGATAAAGCTACTGGTACTGGGCCAACTATTATAGGCAAATTGTCCATCTCACTTGGTTAGGTGAGTATTTAATGTTCCTTGTTGTCCACCGTCTGCGTAGCGCCGAAAGGTTCATTCAAAACATAGATAAGCTAATTCAATGAGTTATTCAAAACACATCCAAAGAGCACCTACTTAACACATCTTTGATTCATAAGCTTTTCCAATAATCCTGATAGTGGAGTCGATAGAGGTTTTCACTTCGGAACCCAATTACTTTGAGTAAACTTTTATGAAACCTTCTGCATTATATTAGTTACATTATAAACGAAAATGTTTACCCATTTTTTTTTTGCCGCTCCCGATTATTCCGAGGGTTCCGTACCACCAAACATTAGGTACATAGTGTTTTTTAACAAGGACAGTATGAGGAAATCCACAACCACAGGAGACACAGGGAAATTGTCTTAGGAACCCTTAGGTCTTCTTTTGTGAACACAATTTTGGCATAATACATTTTTGGTCAAGTGTGAGTGCGTGTCCTGCGCTAAATTGTATGAAAAATTATTTTATTAAATTTGACCAACTTATGCTGACCCGATTTTTTACTTTCCATACTATGAAATGATCTTTGGTGTCGTTAATCTTGCCGTTAATGACGAACTCTGATCAGTATCTTTAAATACATTTATTCAGGAAATACAACAATGATAAAATTATCTCTTAGGATTCGTCCGTCACAAGGAATAACAAAACAAGATCATAATTAATATGACAGAAGTAACTATAGAGCAAAACTCCAATAGACAAGACGAAGTAGGTCCTAACCGAACGCCACACCACCCCCCCACGGAGAAGGAGGAACCGGGGTAAAGATAAATGAGGACCTAGGTGGTTTACATATCGATCACCTGCTTGAACCGTACTCTGCGGCCTGACCTGGTCACTACGGGAGCAGGCTCTGGAATGGGTTTTAATGGGATGGATGAGGGATGGGAATGAGGCTGCGACACATCTGGAGAGGCAGGAGATGAAGTTGCCGACGGTGTGGTTGACTCAAGATGTGCTGGTTTAACTCGGTCAATGCTTACTGCTACATCTTTGCCTTTGATCTTCAGAGTGACCGTCTTGTCTGCCCTACATACGATCCTGTGCGGGCCGCTGTAAGGTGACTGCAATGACCGACGTACCGTATCGTCCCTTAAAAAGGCATGCGTCGCCGAAGGCCAGTCCTTAAAAATAAAGGCGCTAGGATTGGTGTGCCGTGACCCAGACGTTGGTCTCAATTTAGCCATTTTTGAGCGAAACCGGGTAACAAAGTCGGAGGGGTCTTCTAATTGAAACGAACCCGGCCCCGTGAAAAATTCGCCTGGAAGACGCAGCGGCTCACCGTAAATCATCTCCGCGGCGGATGCCTTAATATCTTCTTTTAACGATGTCCGAATACCCAGAAGAACAATCGGCAAGGCGCTGATCCACGAATTGCCATGGCACATCAATGCTGCCTTTAAATGGCGATGTAATCGCTCTACCATGCCATTAGCCGCCGGGTGATAGCTGGTAGTCCGAATTCTTTGAGTGCCGCAGATTGACATTAAGCGACCGAAAAGGTTGGACTCAAACTGACGGCCCTGATCGGTTGTAACGGTTAATGGAACGCCAAATCGAGCGATCCACCCGTTGACAAATGTGTCCGCCACATCATCTGCTGTAGCCGAAGACATAGGCCACACCTCTGGCCACCTCGAGAAACGGTCAACGGCGGTCAGGCAAAAATTGTAACCTTTGTCCGTAGGAAGCGGACCGATAATGTCAATGTGCACGTGATGAAATCTTGCAGATGGATTTGCGAAATGCCCGAGCGGAGCATTAATGTGTCTGGTGACTTTGTTGCGTTGGCAAGGAATACACGTGCTTGCCCACATCTGGCAATCCTTCCTCATGCCAGGCCAGACGCAGTGATCTGACACCAGGCGAAGAGTAGCACGCACTCCAGGATGGCTAAGATTATGCAATTTTTCAAATACGGATTTTCTAAAGGGTGGTGTCAAATAGGGACGTGGCTTGCCCGTAGAGGTGTCGCAAATAACAGTGACGGTGGATCCTGGCACTGCAACCTTTTTGAGCGTCAAGGCCGTACCGTTAGAATCAGCCATTAGCAGGACCAGCTCATCATCCAGTTGTTGGGATCGTGCCAGCTCCTCAAAGTCCTCATAGAGCTGTATTGCTTCGACCCTGGACATCGTGTCTGCAACCACGTTATCGATCCCTTTTATGTGAACAATATCTGTTGTGGACTGTGAAATGAAGGATAGCTGATTAAGCTGAGAAGGGGGAAGCTTTTCACGCCGCTGGGAGAAAGCATAAATAAGAGGCTTATGATCCGTATATATGGTGGCATGTTGTGCCTCCAATATATGCCGGAAATGCTGGACCGCCTCGTATACTCCCAACAGCTCCCTATAATATGCTGGCCATAACGTCTGAAGAGCGGGCAGTTTCTTGCTAAAAAAGGCTAATGGTTGCCAACCGCCAGACACTTTCTGCTGTAGGGCTGCTCGGATATGTGTGCTGGATGCGTCAGTGAAAAGGCCCAGTGGTGCATCAGGTACCGGATGTGCAAGTAAAGTGACTTGCGAAAGACTCTCTTTACATCGGACGAATGCTTGTTCTAACTCTGGCGTCCATGGTACTGGTTTGGCTCCTTTTAGCTGTGCGTTTGCAAGGACGTCGATCAAGGGAGCTTGGTGTTCGGCAGCCCTGGGTAAGAAACGTCTATAATAGTTTATCATCCCCATAAACCGACGAAGTCCTTGTGCTGTTTTAGGTAGTGGGAAATCCCTGATCGCCTCAATACGCTCTGATGGTGGTTTGGTTCCTGCCGCAGAGATGCGATATCCCAAAAATGTAACTTCTTCCACGCCAAACACGCACTTTTTGCGATTCACCACAATGCCGTACTCCGATAGGCGTTTAAAAAGTTTTCGTAAGTGCTCTGCGTGTTGCGTGGCGTCCCGTGAGTAGACGAGGATGTCATCAACATATGGGAAACAAAAATTCAAACCTCGCGTGACTTCATCTATAAACCGTTGGAAGGTCTGGCCGGCGTTTCGAAGCCCAAAGGTCATAAATGGGAATTCGAAGAGGCCAAACGGAGTGGTTATAGCTGTCTTACAAACGTCGTCCGGAAAAACTGGGATTTGCTGATAAGCTTTGACGAGGTGAATTGTACTAAAAATGGTAGCACCTACAAGGCTATGAGCAAAATCTCCGATATGTCTCACTGGGTAACGATCCGGAATGGTACGAGCATTTAACGCGCGATAATCGCCACATGGTCTCCAGGTTAAGTCTTTCTTCGGAACTAGGTGCAACGGCGATGACCAAGGGCTGTCGGAAGGTCGGGCTGTACCTGCAAGTAGCATATCGGAAAATTCCTGCTGTGCGATGCGAAGCTTCTCAGGGGCAAGGCGACGTGGCCGAGATATGACCGGCGGTCCACTCGTTGTTTTTATGAAATGGAGTGTATCGTGTTTAACTACGCGTGGTAGCCCGGGGGGTCGAGTGATCTCCGGAAATTCCAACAGAATTTTGGTAAACGAAGAATCGTATTCCGGGTTTAACACTGCCTTGACGCTAGGCTGCTCAGAAGGAGCTGCCTCTGCATGATTGACTAGACCCGTCTTCCCATCTACTAACCGACTGCGTGCACAGTCGGGTAGCAGATTGTAATGGGCCAAAAAATCTGATCCTATGATTGGAACACTGACATCTGCTATAGTGAAATTCCAGCGAAAGTCTCGGCGTAGACCTAAATTTAAGGCAAGGCAAAGCGTGCCGTACGTTTGAATATCACTCCCGTTAGCTGCCTTGAGGCTAAAATCTGCCGATTTGGGAAGGCCAGACACGCCGCTCTTCGGATAACAACATATGTCAGATCCGGTGTCTATTAAAAAACGTCGCTTGGTATTGACGTCGGTTACGAATATGCGGCGACCAGCTGTGTTATGTGGGGAACAGTCAGGAGTCGCCGTTACTGACTCCCCGCTGGGTTTTCCGGTTTCTTTCCGGTCCATTTGCAAGGCGACGTGCAATGCTGAGCCTTTTCCCCAAATTTTCGGTGGTACCAGCAGAGGTCAGAGCGGGACTCGGAGCGAGAACGAGAGTGGGTCGGAGCGAGAACGAGATCGCGAACGATAGGCCTCACGGTCATTATGCCTACCACGGCTACTCTGCAGTGCAGCTACCTGACAAGATAGCTCTTCTAAACGGAGAGTGATGGCTTGAAAGGAGGCATCCGAGGAAGATGTGCCGGCGGCGCAAATAGAAGGCTGGCCTGGTGAGACCTCGATGATGCGGTCCGCTAATGCGGCGACGCTATCTAAAGGTAGTTCTGACTGGACAGTAAGTATGGCCTGTATGTGCTGTGGTATTCTCCGCATCCATAATTGTCGCAAAATAACTTCGCTGCGAAGACTAGGACCGGCCAAAGAACGCAGGTGACGCAGGAACTGCGACGGCTTACGTTCTCCCAGTTCTTCGTCACCCAATAATTTGTTTAGCCGCTGCTCCTCCGATACGGAGAGCCTGCGGATCAATTCGGCTTTCAGGAAATCGTACAGTTTGTCCTTTGGAGGGTTGGCTAGAATGTCCTCTATGTTTGCAGCCTGGCCGTCGAGCTATTTCGAAATTTGCCTCTACTTGGGCGAACCACACCGCCGGACGGTCAGGCCAAAATGGAGGAAGTTTGGCAGCGACTCCATGAACCATGCCCGTTGGTGCCAAATGATAGGCTACAGGGGTGTTCCCTGCGCTTGTCTGTGGGGGAGTGGCATCTTTGAATTCATCCATTTTAATAAAAAACTTTTATGATAATAACAAAGTAATTTAAAAAAAAACTACAGCCAATGATATAGTACGACACAAATTAGAGCTACAACAAATATTGTTATAAAACAGTAGGGTATTTGGCTATGTACTTAAAAAGAGAAATAAGGAAAATGTTCATAATATAAAAACTTTCACTTCGACTCACTCACTCACTCCGGGTTAGTGTAGGTTATGCTCATAAGGCGGCTTCGACAACCCGCACTCGCTGTGTCGGTGTGTGAGAGTTAGCGCTGTTTGCGGCCCGGCGAATTTTAGCAAAGTTTGTTTCAGCCCCGGACGTTTCTTGGTTAAATTTCGTCGTAGGTGCAGCCGCACTAGATCAGTAAATCAGGACAGTCCAGATGTAATGGCTGCGAAAGGGAGCCAGGGACTCGACCTGGTCGAGAACGGCCCGGCCCGGTACTAGGAGTGGGTGCTCTACCCTACCGCTGTTTGGAAGCTGCTATGTTCTATGTCGAGGGTCACCACTTTGGTGTCGTTAATCTTGCCGTTAATGAGGAACTCTGATCAGTATCTTTAAATACATTTATTCAGGAAATACAACAATGATAAATTATCTCTTTCTCTCTTATTCGTCCGTCACAAGGAATAACAAAACAAGATCATAATTAATATGACAGAAGTAACTATAGAGCAAAACTCCAATAGACAAGACGAAGTAGGTCCTAACCGAACGCCACAGATCCTTAATGATCCGTACATAAAACTGGGTGAAACAGCATAAAAAAGAAGTTGTAATTTTTTTTCACATTTATGGACAACTCACGCTTGACTAAAAG
Source organism: Agonopterix subpropinquella (assembly GCA_922987775.1). NCBI lineage: Eukaryota > Metazoa > Arthropoda > Insecta > Lepidoptera > Depressariidae > Agonopterix > Agonopterix subpropinquella. The sequence continues at coordinate 31,010,133 of OV277693.1, forward strand.
TTTATTATGCCAAAAATGTGTTCACAAAAAAAGACCTAAGGGTTCATAAGACAATTTCCCTGTATCTCCTGCTGTGATCTCCTGTGGTTGTGGTTTCACCATACTGTCCTTGTTAAAAAATACTATGTAATGTTTGGTGGTAAGGAACCCTCGGAATACCTAATGGTGAGCGGCAAAAAAAAATGGGTAATCATTTTCGTATACAGGGTGTTTGGTAGAACGATGTAGATATTTGCTAAGCTGATTGAGGGCACCTTTATGAACATTTTAAACCACATATTATAGTATTATGACAAGTGTCATAGTTTTTAAGTTATTTATTATCAAAAGATCGTTTTTTTGTTTATTGTAGGAATCGGTGCGGTTAGAGGTCCATAACACACAAGTTAGTGCCTAATTTCACAGTCTTTTATTAGAATAAGTTTAAACAATAATTGGAAAGGCAATTATAAACAAATCTTGATTTAAACTTGTCAAAAATGTTTTTACTCTACCGATCATTAAAAAAAAACGACACGTGGAAAATTTGTTCAAATCATTTAAAAACTACTTTGGTTAGTACACTTTCAATAAATAAAAAAATCATAAGCCACAACTAAAGCAACAATTGAATTTTTTCATAAGATGGTAGGCAAAACTGAAAATCAAATGAAAATGAATACCTAATTTTAGTTGCATCTCCCATATCACATTTTAGGTATCACAGAATTATTATTATTATCTAATTCACCGGTCGTGTTTAAAGTGTAATTCACGATTTCCACCACATATTTGAACTGAATTTCGTCCTTCTTTGGTAGTTATACCTAGTTGCATCTCTCGTCAGAAATTGTCGAGAGACTGCAAATTTTTTTTTATTTACTGGTCACGACTCACTATTTCTTCGACGTAGATAAGTTCCTTTAGTCTTCCCCATTCAGCAAGTCTAAAAATGTTACAAGAAAGTAACATTTTATTTAAATTAATTCTTCGTGTATCACACTTTAAACATGACCGGTGAATTAGATAATAATAATTATTCAATGATAAAATGTGATATGGGAGAGGAAACTAAAATTATTCATTTTTATTTTGTTTTCAGTTTTGCCTACCATCTTATGAAAAAATTCAATTTTTTGCTTTAGTTGTGGCTTATTGCTAATAATTTTTTATATTTATTGAAAGTGGAAAAAAAAAGAAAGGGGGTGGTGGTTTGAAAGTGTTTAACCAAAGTAGTTTTTAAATGATTTGAACAAATTTTCCACGTGTAGTTTTTTTTAATGATCGGTAGAGTAAAAACATTTTTACAAAAAAAATCATTTGTGACAAGGTTAAATCAAGATTTGTTTATGATTGCCTTTCCAATTATTGTTTTAACTTATTTTAATATAAAAGACTGAGAACTTAGGATTAATTTAAAACTAAAATAAAACTGATTGAGGCACTAACTTGTATGTTATGGACCTCCGACCGCACCGATTCCAGCAATAAACATAAAAACGAACTTTTGATCATAACCTAAAAACTATAAGACTTGTCATAATACTATATGTGGTTTAAAATGTTCATAAAGGTGCCCTCGATCAGCTCAGAAAATATCTACATCGTTCTACCAAACACCCTGTATATAATGTCCTGCTAATATGATGTTTTTAGAATATCATATAGGTACTGCGACGGAACGAATGTAACTAACATAATGCAGAAGGTCTGGCAGAAGGTTTCACAAAAGTTTACTCAACGTAATTGGGTTCGGAGGTCATAACATTTTTTAGCCCTCCATCGACTCGACTATGACCTTAGATTAAAACCTTTATGACTATGACGGATATTGTGCCTTCATGACAATTCTTTGCAATAACAAAGGCCATAAATAAATAAAAAAACTGTACCTACTTTATTTATTTATTAGCATTTATTAGTGCATTCATATAATAGTCTGTGGTGCATTTCACGTGATTCGTGAATTTCTTTGGATTTCACTGTTTTTTTTTCACACCTTTTGGTGCATCATAACATAATCATAACTATTCATAACCATCATACGTCTAGGTTTTTCCGGGATTAATTTTTAAACATGACGTTGGTTTTATATGAATGTTAAAATAATTTATCACCGAACAGCATAATGAGACCGCGCCCTCGATCGCATTTACCTACTTTATGCATATTATTCGTAAAAGCGGGTCTCCTTTGAAAAGGGCTATTATAACTATTAAAACATGGATGACATACATGATGATGCTTTGGATAACAGGAAACATCCGACTGACCCTCAAAGTAACGTTGCAAAGTTTGGTAGCTATGACCTAAACAAGTAAGCTTTCCTCTATTTCATACGATGCGTTTGCTGGACATGCCATCATTTGATAAACTAGGTACGTAGGTTCGAAGCCGCGGGCCCCCCAAACAGGCCCTGTACCCGGACTTTCGATGTTCGATATAGGTATCGCCACTGTTTCGGTCCGCACTTCATTGTAATAGAGTTGACATTGGACATGCAATTGCGAAGTTAGAGTGTGCGGGTAGAGGCTCAGACATCCGTCACTCGGCCGCGGCCGTAGGCACCGAGGAGGAGATAAGCACGTACTCGTCGGTACACTTTGGCGCATCGTAACGTAAGCGATATTGACACTTTTGCACTTGTGCGCTAAAAAATACTGCTTACTAATGATTTGACCCGTACCCCGTAGTAATTTTTGATTCACCCCTTAGGGGGGCCGGTTTCAATATCGAAATCGCGAAAGAAAAAACATTTGTCCCATATATTTAGCTCCAGTGCAGTAGTATTGTAGTTTAGAATGAAACACCTGATTTTTTTTTTCGCGATTTCGATATTGGTCTTATAGTGAAAGTTGTTCAGTTTGGTGGTCTAATCTAAACCACCCCCTTAAGGTGGTTGCAGAGGAGTCAATTTTATACAAAACTTTGACGTACAATACGCGTCTTTGTTTATATGGAAAAATAGTTTAAAAAATCTAGACGTCGCGTCACAATCGCGTCGCGTAAATTTTTTATCTTCGTAATGAACTAAATGGCAAATTGAGTGTAAATGCACAGGATTAATTTGTCTTATACCGTGGCAGAGGGGAAATGCTACACCAAGGCCAGTCCTTGCTATTAAATTGTCTAAGAGGATCACGCTACAATGGATGTCATCCCACTCCCTTTGGACTATGGACTCAACTGGCGCCGGTATAATCTTGACCAAGCCACCAACGCCTCAGCCGCAAATGGAATAACTACGCTGGTACCGTTAATAGGGAGTATCCGAGTTACCACGTTTGTCACTCCATTTACAGATGCCAAAAAGCTGACAGACTCATATCTTGCATTTTGCGCACCCCGGGGAGTGCCGCCTGACGCCAATTGCTCTATCATTTAAAGTGACTGACGTTTAAGAGGCTCTCCAAGATTGCTTTCAGAGAATCATCCGGGCGGCTAACTTCACTTGGATAGCGCCAGGTTGGGGTCGTCCTTAATGTGTATGTCCATCTTGGCATGGCAAAACAATTCCTACCAAGACCAGTGCTACATGGGCTGATAACTGCTTCAAATGAACCTGTAGAGACGTAATGGTTTCGTTCTTTGCCCTTAAAACTGATGTCACCGCTTCCGGGTAAATAGGTGAGCCGAGAAGTGTAAAATTGTTTTCTGTTACTGGTTTCAGCCCTGGCAGTTCCGCTTCAAAGCAGGGAAATGATGGTAAAGCTCCCTGACCACAGGAGAAAAACTCACAATTATTGCAGTCGACCTCCAGGCCTATCTCTCTCAGTCTCGGGAGCAACTCACGAATATCCCTGAGCACGACTTCCGGGTCACCACCAATTGTGCCGTCATCTAGGTACCATACGTTGAGGGGGGACTCTAGCGTTGATACTATGTCGTGTATAGCTAAGCTAAACACCAAAGGACGTATTATATTATAAATTGCAAATGTTATTTGTGACGCGAATTTCTGAACCAGATTTTCTAAACTATTTTTCAATATGTAAAATATTACTTTTATTAATTCCGTCTACGCGAATTGTGCGTCAAACTTTTGTATGGACTGAAACCACCTTAAATGTTTATTTGTATTTTTTTAACACCTTGTATAAGAACCTAACCTAATGCATGTGGCATTTATTTATTGGGGAGTCGATGACCCCTTATGTCCCTAACCACAACCATGAGAACCCTGTTATTATGTTTTCAGCTGGTTAATAGTTACCTAGGTTGCCCAAAACAGGAACTAGTGGAAGAGCAAGGGAGAGGCCTTTGCCCAGCAGTGGGATGAAGTAGGCTAATAAAAAAAAATAGGTACCTAAATATGTAAATGGGCTGCAACAATCTCGCCCCGTTGTACCTACCTACTGAAACAGACTTTTAATTACAGATATGCGTTAGATTTAGTATCTCGAACTGTTCAAACGGACGAGTGCCTCTTGCAGGGGAGACCGCCATGCCTAACCCAACGAACGGTTGCCAAATATCTTCAGCCGCTTACGAAGGAACTGGTTGAAATGCCACCAAGGTTAGATAGATTCGTAATTTCGTCGAATATTCCAGTCTCCTGGGTCTAAATGTGCACGTAATAATTAGGTCAAGATACAGATAAGTTTTTTAAGTTTGAACTCCCGACTACATTTCCAACCTAACTTATATAAACTCGACTCATGCTTCAAAAAACGTCTGTGAATCTCGGCCTAAAGTTTAGAACTCAGAATTTGAATAGACTAAACTTAAAGACTCTAATACAAGGGTGTCTAAAATTTATTTTCATCAATAAGGTCCTCACCCTCTATACAGGATATAAGTCTCCCTACCTAATGGCAACTTATTAATGGCTATTATGCCACTCTTTCCGGTACCATGCCAGTCATATCAGTATTTCCAGCAAACTCGCCCACAGCCTTTGTTGCTCGATGGTACCTAATATTCCGGGAGATAAGTGTACTTTTTGCAACCATCAGCAGCAAGGCTGATTCAGTGTTTATGGGGTGAAAAGCTTCTCTGTGATGGGGATGGACAAGGTCTGCCTGCATAACTCCAGTCGGTTTAGGAGTTACTGATGATTAAAGGTCTGTAAAAAATTAATAATCGAAAGTTATTGTTGTAGTTTGCACTGTAGCTATGTGAACAGTAGGTACAAACACTGACATGGTTCATCAGTCGGTTTAGGAGATACAGCCGTTCAAAGGTTGGAACTTTGACTGGCTGTATCTCCTAGACCGACTGACAGAACCTGACAGTTTTTGTACTGTTCACATAGCTACAGTGCAGTGTGGTCTCTCTTTTAACTAGTAAAAGAAGAAACTAGCTATTTTTGGCTTCTAAAAAAAAACATAACATGCCTAATAAGTGTGCCCGTCACCACTTATAATGGACAGAGGGTATAATACAATTCCTTGAAATTGAAGCAATGTAGATATCCTTACGATATTTTTCTTCACCGAAAAGCCAGTGATGTTACAAATCGTACATAAATTCCGAAAAACTCATTGGCACGAGTCGAGATCTAACCATGGCGTCCTGCACGGTAGGCATGGTTACTCGGCACTGGACTTATATTTACATAGGTAGGACATTAACTTTTAATTTGTGCTTCTTGTAGCCCTACCATAGACGAACTGCCTCAACCGGTTATAGACCACATGGTGAGAAAGGACAAAGCGTTTTGGGTGGACAAACCTGGAGCAAACGCTTACACTCTGCACGATACCTTCAACAAATGTGGCATGTCTACGGAAACCATAAAGCCAAGTATGTTTGAGTGCGCAGCGCACCAAATTAAGTGCCAAGTGAAGCGATTCTTGTCTTATGTTGAACGACGCAGCCGGTGGCGGACGGGCAGATTTTTTCTTGCAGTCGTGCGCTGCCGGCGCACAGCAATCATACAGAAAAACAGCTCCATCCAAGCCCGCAAAAGCGGTAGGTACATCACTACATGCTGGTATACCTCGGGGGCAACAGTAGCAAGTGTCGCGTTGCCCCTTGTGCACAAGTGCTCCGTACCTACTAAATTTTAAAATGGCGCTGCCGCGTATATGGATAGGCCGACAGTTGATAGTTCAACTTTAGATACATAGATAGGTACCTCATGTAATACCATGCCGATGCCGCCGTACCGAATACCGATCTTAAAACCCGCCACTGGCAACTGGCAACCATAGCGCTCTGACCGAGAGTAGGCATTAATTTCCAGGACACGGCAGTTCTCTTCCTACCTATTTCTCTACCTACTGCGTGACCTTAGGTAGATAATAATGGCCAATAGGCGATAAAAACTAAAATTAAACATAGTAACGAAAGAAATAAAAACAAATTACAGCCCATCAAGACGTGTTCCCTCGGTCGCATCAATACGACCTGGATTGCGTCAAGTACCGCCGCATACGCGTCTGTGAAGGATTACACCAGAAAGATCCGAAGGAAAGTATTATGAGGAAAATTATTAACTGTACCTACTAACCATACGGTAAAGTTAATAGTTTTCCTGTACCGTATAGTTGCCCGAATCCATAATCCTTAATATTATTTGCAAAGTAAGTATTTTAAGGTGATTGCTAAAAAGGGGTCAACTTTATACAAAACTTTGTCGCACAATACGCGTAGACGGTATTAATATAAGTTCCTTTGTATATATGGAAAAATTGTTTAGAAAATCTAGGTGTCACGTCACAAATAACATTTGCAATTTATAATACCTCCAAGAATATTGTGTACAATGTTTCATGATCATCTGATAAGTAGTTGGCGTGAAAGCGTAACAAACAAACTTACATTCACATTTATTTGCAAAGTAAGTAGGTAGTAAGTTGTAAAAATTTAAGATGGTTGCAGAGGGGTCAATTTTATACAAAACTTTGTCGCACAATAGACGGTATTAATACAGGGTGTTTGGTACATCGTTGGCCAAATTGAATTGATGGATAGGAGGGGTCTATTGCTATCTCACCACGCCCCCAAAAAAAATCTCCGCGTCATGGATTTTTTTAGGTGAATTCTTTAGGAGTTTTTTCAAAAAAGTCCGAAAGTCTGCATTTAACCTTGAATAAAAAGAAAGTTGTAAGTTTGTGCTGTGTTGTTTGTGTTGTTGTTTGTTTGTCCCCCAAAATTTGAATATCCAATATTGTACGGTTCTACTGAAATTAAATTTACATTGATGCGACCTCTAGTTTTTTTTTATTGACGTTAACTTTTTTTGGAAGAGGAAAAGTTAAATTTTAAACTCAACTTTGAATTACAATAAAAAAGAACTAAAAGCGCTCGAGTTCTTCAGATTTTTTAAAAACTTATCTAGTTTATCCTCTTTCTAACAATATGCCATATGCCATGAGATCCGTCCTCTATCTTAGTTTATTTAATAATTTTGCGTGTCGGGGCGCGTTCGGCCGATATTCGATATGCAGGAAAAAAAAATTAAAACAAACGAGTAGTAGGTTGAAATTGCATCTCCCTCTTGCACAGTGAACTCTGAATGCTATCTCTTTCTTACATAGGGCTCTAGCGGACCTAGGACTTGAAATAAGAAATAAAATTTAAATAATCAAATTCTTATTAAAAAAAATCTGAATTACAAATCTTGCTCGAAATGTGCAAATAGCAATATTAAGCAAAACTTGTAATTTTGTATAAAAATTTGATTATTAAGATTTAATTTTTTATTTCAAGTCCTAAGTCCGTTTTTATTGTAATTCAAAGTTGAGATTAAAATTTTACTTTTACTTTTCCCAATTAAGTTAAGGTCAATAAAAAAACTGGCCAAGTGCGTGTCGGGCCACGCGCAGGGTAGGGTTCCGTAGTTGCCCGTTACAATATAATATGGACTTAGAAGGAGGCTTTTTGTTTTATACTACGGTTTAACGGCTAATAAAGTCTAAAAAGTACATTTTATTATTTGGCCGACTATTACTCGTAAACTTGTAAAGCCTACTTAGCGGTGATAGTTTTCCTTTTAATTTCGTTATCATATCTACCTACTACTGCCATGAATTTTTTCACATATCCAGAAACAACCGTTTAGCTGGCAGGAGGGGGGGGGGGGGGGGGGACTCTTGACTCTAACAAAAATTTTCACTTTAAAGCTTAATATTTCACTAACGGATCCCTAAATCGAAAAATGGTTTTACCACACCCATAATATTTTTAAACGACCTATCCAACGATACCCCACACCATGGGGTAGACGAGAAAAAAAAACTATTTTTCAAGATTTGATTTTACCACTTTGTCGGCGTTATGAATATGTATACATGTGCTAAATTACAGCTTTCTAGTATTAAGCATCTCTGAGCTAAGCCGCGGACGGACGGTCAGACAGACGGACGGACATGGCGAAACTATAAGGGTTCCTTGTTGACTTCGGAACCCTAAAAAAAACTAGAGGTCGCATCAATGTAATTTTAATTTCAATAGAACCATGCAATATTGAACATTCAATTTTTAAAAAAAATTTGGGGTTGTATGTACCTCTAGGACAACTTTTTTTTTTATTCAAGCTTAAGTGCTGACTTTCGGACTTTTTTAAAATAACTCCTAAAAAATTCACCTAAAAATCCATGACGCGGGATTTTTTTTTTGGGCTTGGCCAGATAGGAAAAATCCCCTCCTATCTCCTATCTACCAATTCAATTTGGCCAACGATGCACCAAACACCCTGTATAAGTAGCGTTGTATACAACGTGTTAATGAATTAACGCAAAACTAGAAAGTAGTTTGTTTAGAATCGAGAGCAGAATCGAATTACCATGGTTTCAAAATAGGTAATTTTTTTCAAAATATTAATTAATTTGTGTCTAAAATTTAAAATTTACTAAACCCAACGTCAACCCTCCGCACAGGCACACTCACCCGACTTACTACCAAAACAAGATTATTAAAATGTATCCATGAGTACGTTAGCGCTTTCATTCATTGCTGAAATGATAACAAATCATTTTTGCCTCAAAACTTAAAATGCGAATAACTTTTAATTTTAAGTATCAAAATAATGAAATTATTGTTTCAATCTAATTATTTTGTTATAAATCAGTTGGGGTGTATGAGGTTTTGCGTTAATTCATTAACACGTTGTATATGGAAAAATTGTTTAGAAAATCTAGGGTGTCGCGTTACAAATAACATTTGCAATTTATAATATATCTAGCTTTTGCCCGCGACTTTTTCCGCGTGGAGTTTGGAAAACCCCAAGTATCCTATGTTACTTCTATCTAATACCTCCAAGAATATGTGTAGGTACAATGTTTCATGATGATCGGTTAAGTAGTTTTGGCGTGAAAGCGTAACACGCAAACTTACATTCACATTTATAATTATAATATTAGGGATTACGAAGATATAAAGCCTTGAAATTTTTCATACAGAATTTTAAAAGCTTCGTAATTATATTATAAATTGCAAAGGTTATTTGTGACGCGACATCTAGATCCGGGGCAAAGGCCCCGGGCCAGTGCTCCGTCACTCACGTCTGACAGCTGCGATAAAGTACCTACGTCACGCATATCTTGCAAGATGTTAATAACACAGGGCTATCACACGCTATCGCGATTGCGTACTTCCAGCACGGGTAGCATGCCATCCCGCGATAGCCGTGATACGGCTATATCACGTCTTTTATCTCGTTCGTTCGCGCACAAACGAAAGAGATAAAAGACGTGATATAGCTGTATCACAGCTATCGCGGATTGGCATGCTACCCATGCTGTACTGGACGGTTTTCTTTTGGGAAAATATGCCTGCTAATAATTATTGTGATGTTTGGTAGACAATCTAACGAAATGTGTAATTTTTCACATTGCCTACGGATGAAAAAAGGTACTTACTTACGTTTTTGTTTTATCCAAAAGCAAAGTTTTGTGTTGAAAATAATATGTGCAAAAATACTTAGAATACTGGTATAACAACGCTATTGTTTTTATCGTTTGTACAAGATACAAGAAAAAAAAAAAGATACAAATAAAAGGAATAATTTTATCAATGTTGGTAACTAGTTGTTGGTTTAAATTTTTTTCGCATTACCCACTAGCCCAGTAAAATTAAGCAAAAAAAAATTCCATTCAGGAGAAGTAATTCAGTCTTCGAACTTGGTTTAAACGTTATTTTGGAAAATAAGATTGAAGAAAATAAATTCCTGTTGATGGAGGGTATTTTCTGACAATAAACAACCCTAGCGTTTCGGTAGTTACGTCAGAGGCGCGTGACGGACAATGTGATATCGACTCTAGGTTAATTGACATAAGACGCGTTTAAGTTCGTCGTTCGTCGCGGTGACAGATCGTAAGACTCGGTTGTCTGTAAAAGCTCGCGAAATCAGTGTTTTCTAAGAGAGTGCAGTATCTGTTACGGTAGTAACTATTAAATAATTGTGCCCGGGCGGCACTTTACTAGGCGCGGCAAAATCGGGAAAAATGTACATGATTGACCTCTATCTAAGTATAACCAATTCGTAGAACAGAGAAGAGAAAAGTCGAGCTCACTACGCTCGCTCAAGTTTCTGTTTTATTTTTGGACACTATCCTAAAGAGATCTGGCTAAGACGTGGTGCTAAAAATTTCGAGTTTGCTTCGCTCGATCCATAGCGTTCACTTAGGTTTATTTTGCACATATTGTACGCAAAAAGCTCTGATTCCAACTGATTCGTATTACGGAGAAAAGTCGAGCTCGCTTCGCTCGCTCTATTTTTACATTTATAATTCAAAAGATATCTGACCACAACTCGAATATTTGTGCTAAAAAATGTCGAGCTCGCTTCGCTCGCTCCATTATTTTTTGTGTAGGTCCTTTTATAAAGATAAGGGGGCGGCAAAATCTGTCTTTGCCCCGGGCGGCAGGAACCCACGCCACGCTACGCCACTGACTGTAGTTACACAGCTTACCTTACCTACATATTTCTTTTCTCTCCAGAAACCTTTAGGTGCCCAATGTCGAGATTGTAATCACTTGGAGATTCCGGGACTGACTCCATTTCAACTGGCCTGGGCTCAAGAAGGAGTACAAAAGAGATGGAGATACTACCCAGACTTGTCGGCTACGCTTTCTCCTGAGGAAATAAAGGAATCTATGGCTGAGTACGTTGAAGTTTCCTGTTGGATCTCTAGCCTGTAGTCAATCAATGAGGTTTTAGTAAAGGTAGTTCTTTCTAGGTAAGTAGGTAGTCTGGGGTTTAAGTAGGTACTTATAGCCAGGTAGTGTCGCGGGCAACAATTATTTTGTTTACCAAAATCCTAAGTTTTGACTCCCTAAACCCCTTAATCCTACTTAAAAGACTTTTTTTTTGTGTTCTTTACTAAAAAAAAGAAACGTGAACCAAGAGCGAATGTACAAAATAGTAAATCCGCATTGCAAATAAGAAATACTTATCTGGAGTGCGATTTTTGAAACTCATTTGGTGAGTTCAGTCGTTGTAAATGTCAAAATAACTATGGAGATACGCATCTTTCTACTTCTGACTTGACTTTCAAAAATCGCACTCCTGAAGTATGATTTTTGAAAGTCAAATCAGAATTAGAAAGATGCATATCTCCAAAGTTATTTTGACATTTTCAACTGCTGAACTCGGCGAATGAGATTCAAAAATCGCACTCCTGATCTATTTATTACTGAAAAAGTGAGAAAATAATGTTTACCTCGCGGCACGAAACTCTAGCGGTCAAATGTGTGAATTTAGACGAAAATAGGGCATAGTGCCTTGTACATACGGCCAGCGCATTCAAGGTCAGCGCTAGAGATTCGTGCCGCGACTTATAGGTACGTGGAATGTAAATTTGCATTATTGAATTTCAATTTTATAAGACATGCTACGATATGATTTCCATTTCCTCGCGAAATATGATATTTCTCCTAGTTTGTGTATGTAATTAGCTATCATATACAGGGTGAAATTGATATCATTGGCATCCTTTTAAACTAAGAGTCTATCCATCAAACTGAACAACTTTTACTATGGGAGCAAAACGATCTGAGCAAAAAAAAAAACAGGTGTTGCATACATTTGAGTCGAGTACCTAGGCGTTGCAGTTTAGTATGGGACAGCTGATTTTTTAGTTGTTCTGATCTGTTTGCTCCCATAGTGAAAGTTGTTCAGTTTGATGAGTAGTTTTTAAGTATGCCAATGATATCAATTTCACCCTGTATATTATAGCTATTTTAGCTATCATATTCTTTGTATTTGATTATACTCATTTGCTAGCTGTGAAATGATTTGAAACAAATAACACTTCGTCACGTGGGCAATGTCTTTTTGGCGAACATTTAACTACCAATTTTAACTAATTTTAACAATAAAAAATAATTTTTTTGGATGTAATATACAGGGTGAAATTGATATCATTGGCATCCTTTCAAACTAAGAGTCTACCCATCAAACTGAACAACTTTTACTATGGGAGCAAACCGATCGGAGCAACTAAAAAATCGGATGTTGCATACATTTGAGTCGAGTAGGCATTGTAATTTAGTATGGGACAACTGATTTTTTAGTTGCTCCGATCGGTTTGCTCCCATAGTAAAAGTTGTTCAGTTTGATGGGTAGACCCTTAGTTTAAAGGGATGCTAATGATATCAATTTCACCCTGTATAATGTCTTTACTTCATTTGGTAAGCAATTAAACATAAGTCAAAAAAAAAGTTGTTCCATCTTCTTCTTATCGTGTGGGCAGAGCCCGGTGTCAGAGTTTTTTCAGACCGCCTTTGCCAGTTGTTCCATGAATTTATAATAAAATAAACTTGTCGAGTGCCAAAACTATGTAGAACTCTATATACTATTCTGTGCCAAAACATGAAAGATGTAAGGTAGGACCTCTTTGTACCTACATGTACCTAGTTAGATACATATTATCGATTTCATCGTGTTGTAAACGGTCCATTTAGATGTTAAATACATCTAAATGGACCGTCAAATTACGGATTCTGACTTTCCACTTTAACTCTAGAACTTTAAAAGCTTATGTTCCTAATTTACAATGTATATAATAGACGCGTCATATCACTGCACTTTAAAATGGCGCGTTAAGGGGCTATGTAAAAAAAATAGGATTCTTCAAAGCTCCATATATCCTGAAGTACTAACAGTAGGAGTATGATTTGCGGATATGTGTAAATTGAACATATAATTGAAGTTTTGATTAGAGCCAAAACACGATTAAGACAAATTTTCTCGATAGAAAAACAAGCCAAAGTAGCCTCCGTTTTTGTCTATAAACGCTTGTAACTGCTAAACGGTGAATAATAGAAACATCAATTTAAAAAAAAGAGATTGCTATTATCTAAGTTTTAATTAGAGCAGAATTGAACTAACATAAATGGTACAATCACAATTAAATAAAGTTTGTTTTTTCGCTTGATTCATTCCAGGCGCGCGTGCCGCCCCATCTCTTTCTCTCGCATCTGGCAGTAATATAAGCTATCACACGTCCGTTTCGCTAAAATTATTTTTCGACATAGGCTCTTAAAGTGACATGTAGTCCGTACACTAGACGGCGCGTGACTATGTGAAGGCCGGGCAATTACCTTGCTTTTTTGTTCCCATTTTGGAGCGCGGGCAACGCATCTATACCTACATATAAAAACATCTTAGTTTAGTGTATATCCCTGTGAGCGTTATTTAACTTGCTAAACTTAATGCAGTTTGTATTATCATTGCAGGGTTGGACGTCCTTTTCAAAATGAAGCATGTAACTGGTACAATGAGAACTATCCCGCTAAGAAATTCAATTGTATCTTACGTAAATTCTCTAAGTAATGTTTTGGCTTCAAATTTTAATAAAGTGCTCTAGTTTTACATATCTCATTTTATTTTTCTTCTATTCAGTAGGCCTGCCTGGCAATCCTCTACCGAGTAAACAATAAAAAAAATTAAGGTTTGCCTCCATCCAATATACAGGGTGAAATTGATATCATTAGCATCCTTTTAAACTAAGAGTCTACGTGGAGTCTACCCATCAAACTAAACAACTTTTACTATAGGAGCAAACCGATCGGAAAAAAATCTGCTTTTGCATATATTTGCGTCGAGTAGGCAGTTTAGTATGGAACAGCTGATTATTTTTTTGCTCCGGTCGGTTGGCTCCCATAGTGAAAGTTGTTCAGTTTGATCTGTATGTAGACTCTTATCTTGGTCGAAACCTTAGATTAAAAACTTTTCGCTTACGCTGAAAGATGGAGCCAAGAAATGAGAGAGCGAGATAGCCAGTTATGAAAACTTATGTAAACAAAAAAGACAGAAATATTATTTTTTGTTTCGGTCACCGTGGCCGGTTTTTTTGTTTGGCAAGATCTCAAACAAGAAGCTTATAAAGCTTCTTGATCTCAAACCATTGTCAAACCTATGGAATGTTGATGACATCTTGCCAAACAAACCATCTTTTTGTATGCAAAAGTCACACTATTGCTGTTTCATGTGCGGCCACGGTATGGTTTCATCTAGTTACTATATCTATGGTCGAAACTGACAGGTATAATAACTTTATGGTCGAAACATAGACGAAAAAATTTTAAGCCAGTTTTAAGCGAAAAATTCTTCGTCTATGGCTTACGCTGATGTCGAATATTACCAAGAAGAATATTACCGACCGCCACAAAGACTACAATTTAATATACCCACATTCTTGTGTTTCCATGCTTGTAAGGAGGATTGGTATCCTTTATCATTCTAAGTAGGTACATGATGGTTATAATTATGAGATCAATGGGCTTGAATTTGAATTAGGTTTCCTTATCTGGTTTATTCTTAGGCCCATCTATTCTGTAAGCTGCCCTACGAAGCTGCCCATAAAATAAAGTCACTATACCACTAGCCATTAAACTGAAAGAAAAACTTGTGACGTGACAGTTATTTAAGCTGTCAAATCAGGCTAATTCCTTTGCTCATTAATTACTCTATTGTTTCAAAAATTTCCTAGTATGCTTATTCACAAATGAATAAAAAAATTTAAATAATTAAATTTCCCATCCCCATTCAACAAACTATGGCAAAACAGGATGATGGCCTCTTCCTTCTGGAAGTTTTAATCGACAAAATAGTATTTGTGAGAAGTCCTTGCTTCTCTGACAAAGATTTCAGAACATGCGTGAGCATAAGATGTGCTGGTGTAGAGCCCCTGGAGATATGCGACGACGAACCAGGATCGTGTGCCGCTAAGAGCGGTGGACCATTCGTTAAGACCTTCAACAATGGCAAGTCCTGCCTTTTCTCCCTCACGGAAGACGATATAAAGGCTGCCATGAGTAAATTTCCAATAAATATATCCGTCTTCAAGGAACTGCCGTGCGGTTGTTTACCAACTAAGATCGTTTTGGGAGAAGCAGAGATTGATATGACAAAAGAGTTTGTCCAGGCTCGTAATAAGTTTATGGAAGACCCTGCGCATGTAACCCATCAAGCTTTGAAAGACTCTTTTCGCATTCATTCATCTGAAGGCGAAGCTGGTGAAATTGTAATGTTTCTCCGGATATCTTGTTTTGGCAAGCTGATCGTCACGAGATTTCAGGGTGCAACTGGCCCACCGCAACTGGCATCAGGTGGGGGGGCTACTATAGAAGATCGGTCATGTAACCCTCCAAGAGAGTTCCAGACTCGACAAGACCCTTGTGTGTGTGGAGCGGCTCGAGGAGGAGGAGGAGGCCATTCGGGTGGAATACCTTGCACAGCCGGTGGTCCTGGTGTTTGTCCTCCAGGTACAATACTTGAAATAATCTTAAATGTTCATGTAGGTACCTATATGTAGGTATACCTATATTTTACTCCACTCCAGCGCTGACTTCTTGGTTTTACCAACGCCAATTAACGTTTTGTCTCGTAATTATATTCATTATCATTTATTATTTGTGGAGTAATTCTATTATTGTTGTGTATAATTTCATAAATTATTTACGTTTGCAGCCCGAGATCCGTACAACAGTACACCATGTGAAGACGGAGATGATCCTTGCTACTGTTCTGGACCTAAACAACCACCAAAACAGAAATTGACTTGTAGAAACACTGACCAATACTGCTTACATGTGCCGAAAGGTTAGCTATGAAGTTATTCTCGGAATATAGCTTGGTCAAAAATACTAGATATTTTTGACTCACAACTTGAAGTGCTATTTTTGAATCGTGAGATTCAAAATCACGATCGAATGATGCATAATCTCCATAGTAATTTTGACATTTTCTACTGCTGATTTAAACGTGTGACTTTCAAAAATCGCACTCCTGTTTGAATATTTTTTTATTGATGAATTTTCTCTCAATTACTACATGTAGTCCATTAGACCGGCTAATGGGTCTACACATTTTTAGTGCACTAATTTTAATGATTCCGCCAGCATGTGCTGCAATGTGAGAGTATTTAATTTAGTTTATTCCCCCTCGATATTTAATTATCCAATTTAATTTAGGGTACCTAGTTATACTTTTCTGGGCATATTTTATATTTTATATTTGATAGTGATAATTACACAACAAGCGTTTGTTTGAGACACAATTTGTTGATGGCCAGGTCGCAGTAAACAGTTCGAAGAGATAGGCACAAACCTATCTGGCAACGAGCTTAAGATAA
Source organism: Agonopterix subpropinquella (assembly GCA_922987775.1). Classification (NCBI taxonomy): domain Eukaryota; kingdom Metazoa; phylum Arthropoda; class Insecta; order Lepidoptera; family Depressariidae; genus Agonopterix; species Agonopterix subpropinquella. Next base: position 31,026,638 of record OV277693.1, read on the forward strand.
AAGTGCCAGCCAGCTCATCGATCATCAAGAAAATAAGTCAGACACATTGTGCTATGCAATGCCCCTTCACTCAAGGCAAAGGGAAAAAAGAGGAGGGCCCTTGTGCGGCACCGTGTGGCAAGAATCAGATAAGCTTGGCGCTTCCAGCTGAAGCCGTGTGCTGTAAAGGTCCACAGCTAGCCGATACACACTTCACCTGCACTACCGAGGGTTGCACCCAGGCATCCAAGCACGGTCAGCAAGGCCTTCTAGCAAGAGGCGACCCGAAACCAGATCTGCCCAACAAGGATATGTTCGTTATGAAAGTTGCAAAGACTGCTTTGCAAGGCGATAGAAAATGTAAAATAGAACTAGAGCTTGTGACTCCTAAAGGCCCAGACAAGGTTCCACCCGTCGAGAAATATAACATAAGAGTACAATCTGACCTTGATTGCGAATGCTGTGCCAGAAAGATCTTAAAAAGACCTAAGAGGCAAAAAAAGTATATCTTTCATTAGGCGGTCGACAGTCGATAACAAACGTTTATACTTAGAACTAGGTATCACACTTAGTTCTAAGTTATAAAAAAAGTTCTCACATCATAAAGATTTAAACCCTGTTAGTATTTGATATGCAATGATTAAAAAAGCCTGATACGATCACCACATTGTACAGATTGCTGCCCGACGGGAAACAAGGTGGTATTCCAAATGCCTTCGGACACTTGCGGCATGTTTCACAAGCAACGGACCCACTTTAACTTCACGTCTGATGGAGTCGGTGACATGTCAAGAGAGGAGCCAGGGCAGCTGGTGGCCACCACGGCGGAGGACTACCCCGGGGTGACCTACGACTTAAACGCGCAAGTGATTAAATTGCGTATCGGAAAGACCATGGAAATGCCTGGGCGAAAGTCCAAGCTTGAATACCAGTTCATTACGCCCGCTATCTCATACGATAGAAAGGTCCCAATAACTGATACAGGCACAGCACAATGCGTCCCCTGTTGCGCATGCCCAGCCTGTTGTGTATCCAAACGCGTCTAATATCTGCGCCCACATTTTAAAATGTTTGTTTTATTAAGTACCTAGATGTAATTATCAATTTATAAACAGGCACAGGTACCCTATATATTTTGTTATTAAATTTGTGTTAATGTATTACTTAATATTTATTTGTCTTTACCTTTCGATAAAACTTACCCGTTAATACCTACCCATATAGCCATTTTCGGTCGCAGAATTATTAAGTAGTAACAATTAATCGCAGTTTCGTAACTAATACGACACATAGTTACTGTGTATGGTTTAGTTTATATGTGTGGTAACGGTTCACTCACAATCCGATTGAAACAGTTTCGGTAACTGTGTGTTGTCGTTGTGTCCACAAGTTACGTAATTATTTGCATAGACACATTATACACTTTGCGTATAGCTTGTAACTAGTGTACAATCTAGGAAAAATGTGTTAACTATGTAGTTGTTATTAAATCGACACGAAGTGTAGTAACGTTACGTCAACATTATAATGCAAAATGTGACTAGAGAGTCACCATGAGGTCCAGTTCTTTTTTAGTGTTCCGTACCAAAATTGGCAAAACGGAACACTTACGGAATCAGCTCGGTTTCTGTCCGTCCGTCGGTCCGTCCGTCTGTCACAGGTATTTTTCTCAGAGACCGTAAGGCATAGGAAGTTGAAACTCGGTATAGGTATAGCAATTGCTGGTCCAATATGATAAATGAAGTAAAAAAAAGCTTAATTTCTATATTGGGGGGCGATTTGGGTTTGTAGAAAGGGTAAATAAAAAAAATTGTTTTCTTCCCTATGTTGTGGGATATCAATTGAAAGCTTATGAATTAATACTTAATACGAATCTAAAAATATATTTTTCAAATTATTTGGTAAAACTTTGTTCAACAAAATTTTCAATTAAATCTGAGAAATAGCTGTCCCCACCTCTATTTCAAAAAATATTGCCGTATAAGGTCTGAAAAAAATCATGAACATCAGAAATGACGTGCAGATCAGATGGCGGGAAAATTATCAGGGTGGCTCTAACTTGGATAGTTTTTTTTTTCTATACCCAAAAAACTAACACCAGTGAGACCAGTGTAAAATGATTTTCAGTAACTATGTGACCACATACTAAGTAAGCGTCAATTTATAGTGGTTTCATCAAAGACCCATGTTAAACAACTGGTAGTACGGAACACTAATTGCCCGAGTCCCGACTCGTACTTGTTTTAAACTGTTACGGCAGGAGGCCCCATATACAACGTGTTAATGAATAAGCGTAAAACCTCATACACCCCAACTGATTTATAACAAAATAATTAGATTGAAATAATAATTTCTTTCTTTTGATACTTAAAATTTAAAGTTATTTGCATTTTAAGTTTTAAGGCAAAAATGATTTGTTATCATTTCAGCAATGAATGAAAGCGCTAACATACTCATGGATACATTTTAATAATCTTGTTTTGGTAGTAAGTAGTGTGGGTGTGCCCATGCGGTGGATTGACATAGGGTCCAAAAAAATTTTTTTTTCAAACAAAATATTTAATATTTTGAAAAAAATTACGTATATTGAAACAATGATAATTCGATTCTGCTCTCGATTCTAAACAAACTAATTTATAGTTTTGCGTTAATTCATTAACACGTTGTCTTTGTGCTTGTAAAATAATTCCAATTAAAAATGAGTGAAGAGAAACGATTCCGTCTGTCATCTACTTTCTAATAAAACCGGTCAAGTGCGAGTCGGGCTACTCGCGCACCGAGGGTTCCGTACCACACCACCACAGAACACAACATTATTAACTTAGAAAAAAAACTTTTTTTGTCCGGGACCTTTAGCGCGAGACGGACACACACTTGGCCCGTTTTTAGTATTTGTTGTTATTTTGTAGAGTTTGTTCTATAATCACACTAAGTTTGACACTTGCATGTATTACCGTTTTTACTATAGAGCGTGAAGAAAAAACGTTAATAAAAACTAGTTTCTTGTTGAAAACTCCCCTTAATTTTTAACTTTCTGCCATTTTTATTATTTTTTAACAAATCCGCCGCAATAACGCATAATCTGAGAAAATGTCAACTATCTAGCTATTACGGTTCAAAAGTTACAGCCCTAAATAGGTAGGACAGACGGACGGATAGACGGACAGACGGACAGACGGACGGATGGACGGACGGATGGATGGACAACGTAGGCTTAGTAATAGGGTCTCGTTTTCACCCTTCGGGTACGGAACCCTAAAAATCAACGTGGCGACGACAGCGGACGGCTTCCCATCTAAACTATTATAAAACTGTAACAGAAGTGTGTCTGTACATTGAAGATATTTACAAAAAAATAATTACGACATGGTTTTTACCTGTCGCTGATTCCAAATCACCAATTTTTGGATTTTTTGTCTGTCTGTTTGTTTGTTTGTTTGTTTGCTTGTTTGGGTGTTTGTTTGTTCGAGTATCACGCAATAACTACTGAACCGATTTTGACGAAACTTTTTTTGTTTGATAGCTTATCATCTGACTTAAAATGGGGGGGGGGGGGGTAAAAGCTCGTCCTAAATAAAATTGTTGAATGGACCGACCGTCGGTCGCCGTCGGTAAATGAGTCTCAACCCTAATAGTTCCAGGTCACTATTTTTTTATTCTTGGCCAAAAAAGGACAGTCTTTGTAGACCCATGTACTAGGTATAAGGGAGGAACGTTAAGTGGGAGGAACCTTCTTTGGTCAAAATTACAGAAAATTGCATTTCGTAATTCGTTCGAACATTGAGAACCACTAGAAACAAAAAACTAGGTGAAACTTTTTTTTGGCACGTGTTGACATAATCAAGTAACTTAGTGACCTGTTGTGACTACAATATTTCCATTTAATCGAAAAAAAATATATATATAAAATAATATAAAATTTTTTCATTGTTTACACTTTTTAATCGTTTTTTATTGGTAGTATCAAAATAATTAAAAATGCATCAATTTATTATTCTATTCAAGCAGAAACTTCTAAACTCTAAAAATTCGTAGAATTATGTAATCAAAAACCATATTTAAATTCCACTACAGTAGTGGTTAAATTATGATTATAAAGTGGCGCGTTTGTAAATTCCAACTCATTTTACACGATTAATTTTCTTTCCCATTAATATTTTAACATTAAATATATCGTAATAGCTAATAATCACATAAAACAAGAAATAAATAAGACACTTGCACCCAATAAGGACCAGCTCCTAATAAGGACCACGAGTGAAAACTTACTTGCCATTTTCAAAACTGCTTTAAATTTCGCACGCAATATCCTAAACCACCCATAGACAAAATGCACTCGCACCATCTTGCTTGAGCGCCGCTATTTTGACAACGGCCTTAAGTTGCTGTGAAACAGCGAAAGCGAGAGCGTTTTTACCAGGAAGCTGGCATAGGTGTTG